>CM057456.1:84770000-87632500 GCA_016271365.2 Neoceratodus forsteri | reverse complement strand
TATGAAATAAATCCCTGTTCGCGAGCCGAGTTAATTTTTTGCAAAAAACAAAATGCTGTACCTTGCCCATGGATGTCTTTTGTGAAGATTGAAGTATGGGTTTTGTTCAGGATGATATCCTCTACAAACCCATGTCGTTGGTTCCGTTTACTCTTCTCAACAAAACAGCCTTTTTTTGTTTAAAAATCCTTGTTCTTGACTCTCCTCCTATCCTTGTTCGTGAGGTGTCAAAATCCTTGTTTGAAAGCCAGTCCTTGTTAGTGAGCTGACAAAATCCTTGTTCGTGAGATGCGGACAAGATGGCCCTATCTCACGAACAGTGATTTCTCATGAACAAGGATTTTGACACCTCAAGAACAGGGATTCGGCTCACGAACAGGAATTTTGACACCTCACAAAAAGGGATTATAAAAAAATCCATGTTTGTGAGGTGTCAAAAGCCCTGCTCATGAGGTGTCAAAAACCCTGTTCATGAGAAATCCTTATTCATGAGGTTTCAAAATCCTTGTTTGTGAGATGATGACCAGATGGCCCTAAAAATCCTTGTTCATGAGCTGTCAAAATCCTTGTTCATGAGGTGTCAAAATCCTTGTTCGTGAGCCGTTTCTGTTCATGAGTTGTCAAAGTCCTTGTTCGTGAGACAATAACCAGATGGTCCTACCTCAAAAACAGGGATTGGCTATAGAACAAGGATTTTGGTACCTCATGAACAGAGATTTGACTCATGAACAAAGATTATGACAGCTCAAGAGCAGGGATTTTTAGAGGCTGCTGTTTCTTTGCCGCTTTACTGCAAAGAAACGGTTAGGACTTTGGGCTTGAAATTTGCAGGGCAGAAAGGAGGTAGCCCAGAGATGTGTCTTATGCTGGTTTGTTGTAAAAATATGTATCAGTTCCATAGTTATGGCATTCCAAAGGGGGGTTTAAGATGGCATCAGATGTATAGCCACGCTGAAGAACTGCTCCAGATCATTTTCTAAAATCGCCTTCTATAGCCATGAAAAAAGCAGTGGCAGGCTTTATTTCTCAAAAAACAAAGAACTACCTTGCAGCAGAACAACAGAAGAGAAAGAAAGACTCCTCTACTTTCGACGCAGAAACCGCAATCAAGAAAGGCCAATTGGACTGCTACCTTACTGGCTTATTTGGATCTGTAAAGAAGCAGATGCCGGATGGTGTCCGGAGCCAGTTTGTAGTTTTGGATGACTCTGCAAGTTTTGACCCAAACAAAAAGAAAAAAATCTGTCTTCTCTGATTATGAATTACAGGGTCATGTGGCTGAGAAGAAGTTATCTTCTTCTATGGATATGTAATCAGCAACTACTTCATTTCAACAACAACAACTGCTGCAAAAGAGGTCTGATATAGAACCATTTCAACCACAACTTGGAATGCAAGGGAAAAAAAGTGCAGGAGCCTTTCAAGGAGCATAGCAAAGTGAGAGGGGGGATTTCAGACAAAACTATTCTTGAACAAACTGTCTCATCCCCTGCCAGGAGATTGTCATCATTGACAGCTTTACACTCTAAGGTAGAATTTAAATCCCTCAAGGAAGCATCTGCTTCATTCTCCAGTCTCTTTACTTTTTTGACCACTTTCAATAAATACTCGACCTATTGATCAATAGGTCAGATATGTAGATAACAAAATGAAAAATGTAAAATCCAAAATGGACAAAGTTTCTGAAACACAAAAGTCAATTCAAAATCAAGTGGTGGTAATACAACAAAAATCACTTACAAATGATGCACTTGTGACCACAAACTTGAAATCAATATTCACACTTCAGAGGAAGAATGAGGCTATGGATAATACAATTCTTTACAAGAACTTGAGGATGGTAGTAGTTCCTAACAACTATGATAAGGGATATGAATCCCTAAGAGATATGTGAAAGTAATTGTTTGTTTAAGGGCGTAAACTTCTGGATAATGATCTACCATTTGTGACGAGAGCATTTCAGGTGCCCATCAGAAAGTCCTATATCACTACACAAATGAAATCTGAAAATCAAGATGTAAGTTTTAGTTTACTTTCACCAGACTCTGCGACTGTTCTAGGTCAGGCTCAGAGCTCTGCTAATATTTTTAGTGACACAGTGGGATCTAAGAGCACTATTATTTTTTTATTAGCTTTTGATACAGATCATGACTTGATATTAAATACTGCTAGAAAATTGGGTGCCCTACATTTCAAAGAAACTGTTTACTATATGTTCCCTGACATTGCTCCAGAAACACTACAACATTGTAAGCAATTCTTGAAATATAAAGACGATCTTATTGATATTGGAGCAACCTTTACAATTCTTTACCCTGCTAAATGCTCAGACATGTGGAGAAGATAGGAGACTCTTCTTTGAACCTGAGCAACTTAAGACATACACTATATCATGATGAAAAAATTAAAAAATAATGAAAAGAGTCAACAAAATGAAACTGATTAAGCAGAAGAGATGCCTTCTCTGGAGGATAAGAGTAATTGAAGTACTATGTTGCTTCATGTGGTTGAATTAGAGACATATTGGACTATTAAGATATGATATGCTGAACAAGTATGATTTAATACCCCGGGTTTCAGTTTCAGAGAAATTTATTATTTTAAAAAGGTAAAAACACTGTAAGCTTGTGACTCATACCTGATATGATTTACAGTTTTTACTATATATTTTTGTTGCTAACTGATAAGTTGAAGTCTGTTACTGATAAAATAATTTTAGATTACTACAAGGACCAAATATGTAATAACTTGAACCCCCCCCCCCCCCAGCTTTTGGTCCCTTGTTAGTGGAGTTTATCTTAATTATTGTAATATCTCACATTTGTGTCTTTACTAATACTGGAACTATTACTGTATATTTAAGTCTAATTCTGATGATGAGATATGATATAGAGTATACGACATATATTATGCGCTTTTAAGATGTAGACATTCAATTAAAAAAAATTTTATGGCATTCCAAAGTTCAGAAATTTCCCATAGGATAACACTGTGGCAAACATGGTGCCTTCTGGTGCCTATCTCTCAAAAATTATTCACGATATGAATTTTTCACTGAGCACAGCTTAGTGCAGCAATTACCAGTCAATGATGCCAGCTGCAGTGGAAATTTCTCCAAGGTTGCTATGGTTACTGAGGTATTGCACCATTTGCAGCACGAGGGTAACTTGGAATGTGTTTAGGCCTGCACTGCATCTCCACAGTTATAGGTAGGTCTAGGCCTTGCACTGCCACATATAGATACCATTATGCAGTAATGATACTGCTGGACCATCCATATACAATACCGGGAGTGGAGGGCTGAGAGGGCATGTGCTCCCACAGGGAGATGACAGGTCATTACAATATCTGTGCACTTATTGATAGATTGGGCCCTGCTGATTGCATGGGAGCACAGGGCTGTTATAGGTAGATAGGAGTATAGGATATGAATACCATTATGCAGTAATGGTACTGCAGGGCGATCCAGTATGTAATCTGGGAGAGCAGGGCCCAGATGGCCCTGCATTCCCACAGGGAGATGACAGTTCATTATGAAAAAACTGATACCATGGGAGTGCAGGGCCCTCTGGTCCTGTGCTCCCAAAACCATATAAGGGTAACATTACACTTTCTCGAAAAGTAAGGAAATTCATTGCAAAAAACTTTGTTAATGCAGCAGTTAGGGTTGAAGTGACAAAAGCAGGTAAATGAGACTTCAGATTTGAGACCCAAAACCCCCCCACCCTACCACCCCCAACCCTCCACAGACAATAGGTGATGAGGTGTGCCTTTGGTTGTTTTTCCTAATTCTCACTCCATTCTCCTATACCGTACCATGTTAGCTTTCTTGCACATGGAATGGGGTGAGAGTTAGGGCCAATGCCCTTGAAGTACACCTGTCACCTGTTGGTCTGTGGAAGGTGGGGGTGGTGTGGTAAGGTGGGGGGGAGTTAGGGTCTCAACCCTAATGCCTCATTTCCCTACTTTTGTTGCTTCCGCCATAACTGATGCATTAACAAAGTTATTTTGCAATGATTATCTATCTATATATATATATATTTTTTTTTTAATAGTAAAACAAAAAGGTTATATTAAATGCATGATGAAAATTGAAAATAGGGTTAAAAATCGACATTACAATCATAAGCCTTCTTCAGGAAATATCTAAAAGGAAGCAAGTTTAGTTATTTCCTGAAGAAGACATATGATTGAAACATCGATTTTTAACTCTATTTTCAGAGTGCATTTAATATAACCTTTTTGTTTTGCTTTCAGACCACATACTGACGCAGCACCTTGTTTTTGTTTGTGTGTGTGTCTATATATATATATATATATATATATATATATATTAGAGGCAAAAAACTCTGTTTAATGCATCAGTTAGGGTTGTTCCACTGTGACAAAAGTGAGGAAATTCAGTGTTATGGTTGAAACCCCCCCCTTGCACCACCTCAGCCCACCCCACCCAACTGGCATCGGGGTGTGCATTGGGGTTGTTGGCCATAACTCTCACCCCATCATATGCGTGAACAAGCTGAGGCATAGTAGAATGGGGTGAAAGTTAGGACCGATGATCCCAATGCACACCCCAATGCTGGTTGTATGGGGCGGGCTGAGGGGGTGCAAGAGAGGTTTTCAACCCTAACACCACATTTCCTCACTTTTGTCACTGTGGGACTACCCTAACTGATGCATTAAACAGAGTTTTTTGGCTCTAATTTCCCTTCTTTTTGAGAATGAGGACTATGAATACTGAATGGAATGTGGTAGTGGGAGCACAGGGCACTTTGGGCCCCACGCTCCCACCATGTGATTTTTTGAGGGCCTGCACTCCCATCTATGGATACCATTTTGCAAACCTTATGACATAGCTATGGGTGGGTGGGAGTGCTGGGCCCGCACGGCTCACACTTCAATCTATGGATAACATTTTGTAAACATGAGGACATAGTTATAGTGGGTATGGATACTATTTTGGAAATCTGAGGACATACTTCTGGGTGAGTGGAAGTGCAGGGCCCAGAGAGTCATGCTCCCACTTATAAATTCCATTGCTAACCTGAGGACACAGTTTTGGATGTGTGGGAGTGCATGGCACTGAGGGTCCGTGCTCCCACCTCTGGATTCCATATGAGTAACATTTCACTTTCTCAAAAAGAAGGGAAATTTATTTATTTATTTTTATTTATTGGAATTTCGGAAACAACTTTTGAGTAAGAACTGTTTTACAATGAGTCCACGTCCATTAAACAGTACAAATACAGTCATAATTGAATTCACAGTACAAATATAGACATAGTTGAAATATCGGTATGTAGCCAGCTCTCGGTGTGGGGTGAACATTTTTATTGTAACCCACTACCTGGCTAGCCTGGTTTTGGGGAGAAAACATCTGCTCAGCATCTGGGTTAGGTTTGCACTTCTAGCCAGGGGCACCCAAGTAATTCCTGACACAGGAAGCAATAACTGAAAATGTCCAAACCAGGAGTGGGATTCTAAAGTGTGGCTTTTATTCACTTCAACACAAGAATACAAAGCAAGATGGACCCCCACAGAGCTACACTCACTGGATATGCAGATCTACAGAGGTCAGAACACATCTTCTTCATCACACAACAACCCTCAGGTTTTGAACACATCTGGGCTCACATGCCTGAACTGGTACTCTCACTCTTGGATTCCCTGGCATGGCATTTCACCCAGCACTACTACACTTTTCCATATGTCATGAAGTTTGGGTTGTGGCTCCCTCAACCACCCTCGATCACTTTCTAGCTCTAAAGGGAAAATCTCATCCTTAATCCCATGCCTGGGTACTTTCTGCAGACACTGGCCAAGTGCCTGGGAGAAATCTATAGGTGCCCAAAGTGAATCCGTAGAGGTAAATCTTGTTACTCCAGATGGGGGGTCTCCCACCTCTTGTTCCCAAATCAATACCCAGCCATTCATTTGAAATCAACACCTTTCTTTGAACTCTCTGGTTGTAGATGCTATCTTGAAATGTATATCACATTTAATATTCTACTCTCTCTGTAGCTGGTGTCCTGACTTGCAACGTACTATAAGTGGCTGTGTCCATCCCTGTAGACCCCCACTGGTTAGATACATTTCAAGCCATACACATATCTCAAAGTTCTGCACTTGGATAGTCCTTTCCTGACCCCACAGTAGGCAGATACTTTTACACAACTTTACTTGATGAAAACATGGGATCTATGTCAGAGCAGACTCACCATGGTTCACAGGTACCGCATAGCTTCTCTCAGGGGGAAACATAAAATTCTCTTGTAACTCAGAATGAACTCTTATGAGGCAGATTTTCCCATTCCCTGCAGGGCCAGGGGATTGCCTCTTAAATGCTGGTGTCTTCCCCCATCCCTCCAAGGATGGGGCACTGGAACAACTCGGGGAGCGGTCTCTACCACTTCTGCTGGTATCTTCAGTGTTCTTCTCTAGGGTGAGAACACACTATCCTGTTTCTGAAGTAGCTGTATGGCAGAGCTAGGCTCTGAGGGGCTGCCAACTGCAACACACCTCCTGCTTCTCTTGTGTCTCTCTACTGACTTCTACAGTCTGACTTTGAATATCCCCAACATTCTAACCTAACTCCCTACTGCAGCATTCCACTGTGGCTTATGCTGCTGTGAGAATTCTATATTGATGTCATCACTCCAGCTCAGCTGAGACTGAGGACAGAGTGAGAGAGCGTGAATCCATTTAACTGGTGTCTCACAAGCTGCCTTTTCTTGCCTGCCACTAGATCTAAATGGGATTCTAGTAACCCCCGGTGACAAGGGGATTACAAGTACAAATACAAACATAGTTGAATTATCAGTACAAGAAGTAGCAAAAACATAGAAAACATCTAAGAATTTCTTATGAGCTTCATTAAGGGTTTAATACTAAGTGATGTATGGCATAAGGAAGTATATGAGAGAGAGAACAATTTAGGATAGGGAGAGAATGGTCAGTGAATGGAGCATGGGGATACAATAGCCCAGGAGGAGTATTGTCCCATTGCATTATAGCTTTGGAGCCTGGAATAGTGCATGTGAGAGTGTGTGGTAAGGTGGGAGAAGGTGGTTAGAGAGAGAGAGAGAGAGAGAGAGAGGGAGGGGAAGAACGGGAGGGGAGAGAGGGGAAAGGAGGAGAGACCAAGCAGGGAAGGGAGTTATCATGAAAGTGGAGATTGATGGAGAAAAGGGCAGTGGGGGGGTGAGGGGAGTTGGAGAGAGTGAGAAAGGGGGCGATGAGGTGTGACACAAATTAGAGAGCACAACCACTAGCAGAATAAGATCATTGGATCATGAGGTGCCAGAGTCTGGGGGGCAGGGGTAGGGAGTGGGGAGGAGTGGACCATGTTTGAATGAGTCCTTGAGTAGTAGCTGGTATGCAGGGTTGGTGCAGGCTCTGGTGACCTGCTCTGAACAGCTATATATAGCACTCACAGACATTTTTTTGCACTATAAACTGCTTAAGTTTGGATTTGAAACTTCTAGGTTTAGCAGCATTTAGAGAGTTAGCTGGGATCTCATTAAACCACAGTGGGGCGTGGTAGGAGAAAGATCTTTGTCCAAGAACTGTCCTTTGGAATGGAACACAGAATGGGTGTAGTTCTTTATTCCTGGTCCTGTACATGGGGTTGGTTAATATAATCAAGTTGGTGATATGGGGAGGAGTTAGGCCTAGCATGGCTTTCATATCTAGGAGGCAAGTCTGGTATGAGATTCTATTCTTGAGGATTAATATGTTTGCTTTTTCATAGAGTACACAGGTGTGCGTGAGTCAGTCAGCATCTAGTAACAGTCTGCAGGCATTGTTTAGTGCTGTGCCTACCCTCTTGAAGGTGGTATCAGTTGCTGCTACTTAGGCCACCAGGCCGTAGTCAACCATGGAGAGAATGGAGCTGTTTATGGAGATCCTGACAGCAATGGTAGTGAGACTTTTCCTGTGCCAATAAAGCACCCCAAGTTTAGTATTTACTGCCTTCACAACTTGGTCAACAGGCTGGCTATATAAGACAGTATCATCTATTATCGCTCTTAGGTATTTAAAGGAATGAACCTGTTCTAGAGGGGCCGACCTGTTGTTGGTAACTATTATTATGGGGAACCTCTTCTTTAGCTGTGGGCTAAAGAGGAGCATGGATTTGTTTTTTTTTTGTAACTGAGTAGCAGCCTACAAGAGCTAAACCAGAACTCCAGTTGTTGGAAGGTGGACTGCAGCTCAGCCTGCAGGGTCTCAATGAGGGCACTGCTGCTGTGTACCACTGCATCATCTGCATAGAGGATAGTTTTGCTGGCACATGCCTCCGGGAGTGTGTTCAGAAAGAGGCTGAACAGAAATGGACCCAATATGGACCCTTTTGGAACTCCCAGCACTATGTCCTGAGAGGTAGAAACTGTTGGTCCAACTTTGACCCTTTGAGAGTTTCCAGATATGTAATCTTGAAATCACTGGACAGCATTGGAGGCCAGCCCAAGAGACCATAGTTCATTGAGAAGAAGGGGTAACAGACCATGTTGAGGCCTTCTTCAAGTCAACAAAGATGGATCCAAACAGTTTACCCTCATCCATAGCCTTGTGAGTGTAATCCGTGAAATCAACCAGTGCTGTGGCGGTGCTTTGTTTTTTTCATTTATTGTAAAAAACTCTGTTAATGTATCAGTTAGGACTGACACAACACAAGTGTGGAAATTTTATGTTAGGGTTACCAACCCTACCACCCCATGCCCCACCCTTCACCCTCCACCCTCCACAAATCAACAGGTGTTTGTGTATGCGTTGGGGTCATTGGTCCTAACTCTCACCCCATTCTCCTATATTGTACCTCCTCAGCTTACTTACACATGGAATTGGATGACAGTTAGGCTCGATGACTCCAGTGCACACCCCAACGCCTGTTGGTGTATGGAGGGTGAGGCCTTGGGGGAAATGGTAGTAGGGTTGGTAACCCTAATGTGGAATATATATATATAACTAGATAGATAGTTAGATAGACAGACAGACAGGCAGACAGACAGACAGACAGACAAACAGACAGAGAGACAGATAGATAGATAGATAGATAGATAGATAGATAGATAGATAGATAGATAGATAGATAGATAGATAGATAGATAGATAGATAATATAGCTGTAGAAGCACAGGACCCTCTCATTTATAGGACAACAGTGACCAAATTGTCAGCATAGCCTTCTTATTATTATCCCACCTCATGTAACCATTGCAGAAAATTTTCATATCCCTGCCAAAACATGACTCTGCACAGCTGCAATACCACTCCACACCACAGATGCGAAAACACATTTTGGGCAGGATTTAAAAAATAACAGCTATGACATACATGTGGTGGGGTAATAAGAAGGTTATGTTGAAAATCTGGGGTTATAATATTTTAAATTTCATTGAACGCACATGACTCAAGCATTTTTAGGAATTTTTCTCCAAATTTTCAACATGACTTTTTTGGGACCCCACCTCACAAACACTGGTGGTGAAACTTCGTTATTGAGGGCCAAAAAGTGATTTAGTGCAGCAACTGAAAAATCACCTTCCAGGCCCGAGTAACAAAATAACAGTTGCAGTGTTCATGAGGTGGAGTCCCAAAATGGTCAATTTGATAATATGGAGGAAAAGATCAAAAAAATGCCAAATTTATGAACAGAAGTTCAAAACACCACTGAAATACATTACATGGCACTTACCTTGATTCCTCAGTTCATATTTCATCTTTGAAGAGTGTAGACTTATCTCAGTCCACAGAAGATGACAGACTAAGACCTCCGGTGGTAAGTATTGGGTAAAGGGGGAATTTGGGGTGGTGGGTGCTCAGTTGGAGGGTAGGGATGGAGGAAGGGAAAAAGGAGACAATGGGTGGACACTTCTCTTCTTTTCATGATTAAAAAAAAAAGATGTCTGGGGAGTGTATTCTCTTTTGCAGGTCTAAATAAATTAAATATATTGGGACACTGGAGGTGGGCTCCCCAGTGTCCCACATTGCTGGGGGCAAGACGCACTAAATGCCAACATGGGGATTGGGCCCCCCTGATATTGGCTTTATAATATAAAACAATGGGCTGTTGGGAGGGGCATCTGACACTGGGGGTGGGCATCCCAGTGTTGGATATTTCACATTAATTATAAGAGGAGTAGGGGTGGTGATCGGAGGTGGGAGGGTGCCACTATATAGCAGGGAATATATTAAAAAAAACTAAGCAAGAGCTGGACTCTCGCTTCAGCTCTGTGCTTATTCTTTGTCAGTTCTAGGTGCTTGGATTTTAAAAGATGTTGAGGATGTTGTAACAACAGGATACCTTGCCATGGTAAATAACTAGTACCAGAGGATTTGGCCTGGGTAATGAAATCTGTATTTCAGCCCCTGTGATCTAACTTTTAGCAACATTTGTTTCCTGATACTTCAAGATGGCTATGGCCTGAACTGGGATTATGTGTTGAAAACTGTGCTCTACCAAGCTACTGCTTGGCTACTTGAAAGGGATTCAAGAGCCTCTGGATGCAGTTTGCAAAATATTTTTGCCATCTGCACAGGGTTACAGAAACATTTTTGAAAAATGTGTCCCCCTATGTTTTGCTTGTGATGGGATATTCTGACAGGCACATGGCACTATAACAGACACCTAGAAAACATAGACTTTTATCATTGGTAAAGGGTAGCTGGAGGCAGTGATCAGAGGGTAGGGGATGCCACTAGACCAGGGAAAATACACGGAAAGGATTTTCGAGTCTAGAAAAAAGGATCCTTATGGCTCTAGCTTGTAACATGGCTGAGAAAATTAGTTTTTGTAATTGCAAGGCCTCAATTTGGTGATTTGCCAAATTGTATTGTGAGGTATAGACCAACAAAAAACATGACAATGTGTCACAGACTATGTGATGCCAACCCAGATCATGTGTTTCCATGCAGTATGATGATGGGGTGTTGTCACATGACATGTCTGGAGCACACAAACCTAAATGTTGTATTTTTACTGGTTCACAGGGGTGGCCAAATTTTATTTGTACACGATTATTGGACCACAGCTGTATCCTTTCTGTACTTATTTTGTGACTTTGGGGTTTCAGAACAGTCCATACAGTGCCTGGGGTAGTAGCCCAGGTCACACTGCATCCAAAACAGAAAACCTTATTTCTCTATATTGTACCATTGCTGCAAAAATTAGTTTTTGAGATGGCAAGTCATCAATTTGATGATTTTCCAGAATTGTATTTTGAGGTACAGACCAACAAAAAACAGGACAATGTGTCACAAACTATGTGATGCCTACCCAGATCATGCTTTTCCATGCAGTATGATGTTGGGGTGTTGTCACATGACATGCCTGAGGTACGCAAACCTAATGGCAAGGCCTGAATCTGGAATGTGATGCCAACCCAAATCATGCTTTTCCATGCAGTATGATGTTGAGATGTTTCATAGTTTTGTTTACAAGTCCGATCAGCCTGGAGGCCATAGACGGACTTGTCACATTTCAGTGAACATAATCCCATTTTCTAATGAGCATGTGCTGGTTGAGCAACCTTTTTAATGCTGCCATATTGTCAGCTCCCACCATCTCTGTTGGTAGCAAATTCCATTCATTAACCACTCTGTGGTTATACCATCTTCCTCTCCTTTGTGTCTTATAATTTTCACCTTGTAGCTGATAGGCATGAAGCCTGGTTGCCCTGTCCATCCGGTTTTTTCTTCTTAGTCCTGCACATCCCTAGAGGATTTTGTCATAGAAACAAGTATATGCAAAGCACAAATCTCCCCTTACATTTCTGTAGGACATTGAATACAGGCCTAATTTTGATACTCTATCTTGATAGCTGTCCTTTTTAACTATGCCTATCTTCTTGGTAAATCTGGGCTGTATTCTTTCTACATGCTTATAGCTGCCTATACTTTGTGGCACAGTAAAGGGCCTTCCATATTCAAGAACTGGCCTAATCAGAGATTTATACAAGGGCATTAGGACCTTCTCACTTCTACTATAGATTTTCCTTAAAATGTTCCCATTAGTTTGTTTGTTCTTTTTATCACACTAAAACTGTGTTTATCAAAAGTTAAAGTATCAGATATTATCACTCCTAGATCCCTTTCTGAGTTTGTATTGGCAAGTAGTTTGTTGTTTAATTTATAATTGGCTTTTTTATTGTTAAAACCAAAATGCATTACCTGCATTTCTCAGTATTGAAGCTCAGCTTGTGTTTCTCTGCCCAATATTCCAATTTATACAGCTGTTCCTGGAAGCTGACTATGAATACTGGAGTATTTACCACTGCTCCCACTTTAGTATCATCCTCAAATTTACATAATCACACTCCTTCTGAAACGTGCATGAATGTGACATACAGTTTGAATAGTAGCGGTCCCAGGACCGAGCCCTGGGGAACCCCATTTGTCATATTACTTGAATTACTTGGTTTATAGGACAAAATGAGTCAGTTTGCTCATCAAGAGTGTCCTCCATATAAATGGAACATTAACCCATATCTCGTCCATCCATCCATTTATCTAATTTATTCTTAAGAACTGTGATAGTTGGTGAATCAACAATATCCTGGGGTAGTATATTCCATATCCTGGGAGATCTGATAGTAAAGAAATTTAGCCTCTTATTATTATTTGCTTTTTTAACTTCCAGTTGTTTATTATGAAGTCTTGGCACAATTTTCCTCAATGAATAAACAATGCCACATTGGGCCATTTGAACTGGGGATTTAAGAATTTTAAACAACGGCAGAAGGTCACCTCTAGTTCGCCTTTGCTTAAGTGAATGTAATCCTGTTTTTTGAAGTCTAGTGTCATATTCTAAGTGAGCAAGGTGGGGTACTAGCTTAGTGACTCTGCGTTGGACTTGTTCCATTTTATTAACATCTCACATTAGATAAGGACTCCAAAATGGAGATCCGTCATCTAAATAAGGCCTTATATGTGATCTGTACAAAGTTAAAAGGCATTCTTCCGATTTGGAAATAAATGTTTTATTTATTCTACGTAATAGTGCATTCATTTGATTTGCAAGTCTGGAACAATGAGAAGTAAAGGATAATTTATCATTTACCAAAATTCCCAGGTCTTTTTCAATACAAGATGTCCTAATGATAATGTTATTTAAAAAATATTCTTGTTTGGGGTTATCTTTTCCCAAATGAAGTACTGCACATTTAGATATATTAAAGTGCATTGTATTGATATATGCCCATTGCTCAATTAAGGCAAGATCAGATCTTAAATTATGACAGTTAGTAAGGGTATTAACCTTACCCCCAAGTTTAGTATCATTTTCAGATTTAACCATAATATTATCTGGTGAGATGTACATATCACTAATGAACAAATTTAACAACACTGAGCCCAAAACAGTTCCCTGAGACACACCACTAGTCACTACTCCCACTTCTGACAATGCACCATTCACCCTCACTCTCTGTGTTCTCTTATTCAGCCAGTTGTTTATCCAAGATATAATAGGTGCTGAAAAACCTAAATGGTTAAGTTTATTAATCAAAATACTGTGTGATACTTTATCGAATGCCTTGCTATAATCCAAAAGAATAACATCCATAGGCATATTACAGTCAAGGCTAGAACTAATATAGTCATAGAAGGAGATCATATTTTTGGTGCATGAAAATCCTGTTTTGAAACCATGTTGATACACATCGTTAATATTTAATGTTGACATTTCATTTTCTAATTGTTGTTTAATTACTTTTTCCATGAGTTTACATGGTATCGACATGAGACTGATAAGCCAGTAATTTTCAATTTTGGAATGTGAGCCCTGTTTAAAAATAGGTGTAACAAAGGCTGTGCGCAAATCTGCTGAAACTGAAGATTCATAAAGTGATTTTTTAAAAATAATAGTCAAAGGCAAGATAATTGCATCCCTTGTCCCTATAAGGAATCTTGAGATTATATAATCAGGGCCAGTGCTTATATATTGTTTCGACAAATCAAAAACCCACTGTATATCCTGAGAAAAGATTTTACATGACAGTAAGTTTAATCCTACTGTGATAGGCGAGATGTTAGATAACTCCAGAGAAAAAACAGATGAAAAATATTTAGTTAGTTCTGTAGCTGTTTCTATATCAGATGTTATGATAATGTTATTACATACTAAAGGGCCAATCATATTATTATTACTTTTCTTACCATTTAGATAAGTGTACAGTGCCTTATGGCAATCCTTAGTGTGAACAATTTTAAATTCAAAATTGTGTTTTGCTAAAGTAATTGCCCTTTTTAATTGTCTAACCACCTCCCTGTATCTAGATAAGATAGTGTCTTTCTGATCAGGTGAAAATAATTTTAGAATGAAAAATAATTATTTTAGTGTTTAATTAGTTTTTTAATATCACCATTAAACCAAGGGGAATTTTCCCTTTATTATTATACTTGAATTTGTCTGGGACATATTCTTTTTCAAGTTCAAGTATTTTGTTTTTAGAAAGTCCCAGGCCTCCTCAGTGTTCAATGGAGACAGTATCTGTTCCCAATTAAGGGCCTTTAACTGGTGGTTAATGCTTTCAAAATTAGCCCTATTATATTGTTTTATTTTAAGTTTATTGATTTTAGGTAGTAAGGGCAGTTGGATAGAGAAAAATAGGGACATATGGTCACTATTTCCCACGGGGTTAAGTAGTTGAATGTCGGATATATGGGTCTCAGGATTGGTTATAACTAGGTCCAATATGTTCACTCCCCTAGTCAGTTTTCTGACAGTTTGAGTAAGGCCCATATTAACTATGACTGAAAGAATTTGTTTGTCATGTTGGTTAGTACCAGAGACTGTGTCCCTATTTTTGGTAGGAAGATTAAATTCCCCTAAGATGATATTACCAAATTCAGACAGAAACCCCATTAATTGCACCCTCTGGTGCCTGTCTTTGAGCCATGCACCTATCAATGTTCTTAATTGCATATGTACCCCAAGTTCTCTTAGTGTATCCATCAGGATACTGTGAGACACTATATCAAAGGCCTTGGTATAGTCTAATAGACTACATCCACTGGAAGGCCCTGATCCTGAACTGTTTCAAAAAAGTGGAGCAGGTTACTAGAACAGGATCTGCCAGTCTCAAATCTGTGCAGAAAAACATCTGTAATCTGGAGATTATACAAATTCTGCTCCAAAAGGTCCTTGATACATCCCTCCATTATTTTTCCTATCACAGATGTCATACTTATTGATCTGTAGTTCTGGACCAATTGCTTGTCTCCTGCCTTAAATATTGGGGTAATGTGAGCTACCCTCCACACTTCTGGCACCTTTCCTTCTCTCAGTGATTCTTCAAACATGACCACCAATGGTCCAGCCAGTTCCTAAACCAATTCTCTCAAGAACAGAGGATAATACCCATCCAGACCACAAGATATGGATGTTAATTCCTAAGTTTCTCCTTAATCTGTGTTACAGTTTTTGATAGCTGCCTTTCTTTCTTTTCTGTATGTCCCCTGATGGAATCCATTAGATTTTTAGGTATCCTGTATACACTTAAAAAGTAATTATTAAAGGCTGAGGCCATTTAGTCCTCTTTGACCAATATCTTATTCCTTTCTACCAAACTATTTATCTGATTATTACCTTTTTTTAGGCTTCCTATATAACTAAAGAAACTTTTATAGTTGTCCTTATTGCATTGAGCTAGTCGTGACTCTGCATTGGCTCTGGCCTTTTTTTATCATTTTCTTACATTTCCTGGATATCCGTATAAATTTCTGCTTCCTATCCTCAGTGGGGTTGGTTCTATACTTTTTATATACCCTCTTCTTTTTTTAACCATCCTACATATTGATTTATTAAACTACACTGGGGCACATCACATGACATGTCTGAGGTACAAAAACATAAATGTTATATTTTTACAGGTCCACAGGGGTGGCCAGACTTGATTTGTACAACATTTTTGGACCACAGTTATGCTGTTTGTGTACTTATTGTGTGACTATGAGGTTTCAGATCAGTGTGTACAGTGTCTTTGGTAGTAGAGAACTACAAAAGAACCCCAGAGCAAATGCACTGGGACATGAATTATCGCAGAGGATATTGCTCATACAGTCAAAGTTTAAAGAAAACACAAATTGCACATACTCCAATAATGCAAAGCATCATGGAAGGATACGCAAATGCCCATGAATTAATTTTGGACTGGCTCAATTTTATGCAGAATTGCATGGTGCCAGAAGGCCTCACAATACAATCAGCAAAGGCTGAGAACAGCAAACACAGACACGTGTTTCATCCTCATTTAGATTCATCAGTGTGCCATATCTGTATCTCAGCCCAGGGAGAGGGAGTCAGCCAACCTATAGGGGATCTCATTTGTTTGGGTCATGGGCAGCCCAAAGTAGAGAGAGAGAAGAGAACTACAAAAGAACCCGAGAGCAAATGGTAACAGTAAGACAGTGAAGTGCCTTGGATCAGATGTTTTTTCTGCTGAATTTTATAAAAATGTTGAGATCAGATTGTATCATTGATTCAGATGGCCTACCAGAAAGCCCTGACAGAAGGGGGTAAACTACCTCCGTTTTGGACACAGGTGGTGATTTCTGTTATCTCTAAGTCCAGCAGGGATCTAATATTATGTCAGTCATGCCACCTTATACCCATCCTTAATGTGGACTATAAGTTTCTGACTGATATTTTATCTAAGAGGTTGGAGGGGCTCATTGCCCTTCTATTTGAGAAAGTGAAATGTTACTCATTGCCCAGCTGGTTGGTATTGATCAGATGGGTTTTGTTGCAGGGTGACAGGCACCAAATAATGTCAGGTGCACTCTTCATATTATTGATCTTCTCAATAAAACTAAAACTCCAGCACTGAATATGAGTCTAGACACCAAAAAGGTTTCAGCGTTATCCCCTGGTACATGTAGATCACTGGAGATATACATGGTTCACCTTGAACACTGATTTTCTCCTAAATTCATTAGACCAGTGGTATGTGAAGCAAGCTATGAGAGGCCTACAGTACCCAGCACAAATGTTAAGGGGAGATATTTTTAAAACATTTGATGAATACCATCAGGAATATGGATCGATAATAAGAGACCGACTTAGATATTTTGAGCCTGATTTTCAAACAGGGCAAGATCATCGCAAGGGCTTGTGTCCAAAGGGTTCAACGAAGGGGGTGACTTGCATCAAAAATTGTGGTAAGTACAGTTTTCTAATGCAGCCTGAGTCAAACCCTAATGCAAGTCCCTTGCACCAAATGCCGCAAGTTGGACCAGCATCCCCTAGGTCTAATGTGCACCATTTAATGGGCTCATTTTACTGGTGCAAGCTGCCATAAAGTGTGAAATTGTCACAACTGCACCAAATGTACTAAAATTTGGCACAGTTGCATCAAAGGAGTTTGGCATAGTTGCATCAAAGGAGTTTGGCACAGTTGCATCAAACATCGGGGTTGATGCAGTGCTTGATGCAAACCCTGCGTCAGCCTTTGAAAATCAGGCCCTTTCAGTTCTGAAATTATATTAAGGCCCAACTGTGATGAACCCAAAATATTACATCCATTTTTAGTGGGGACTCAACATTGGGGGAGTTGCTAGCAATCTCTACTTCTTAGGGAGTGGTATCCCATATCTATCAGTTTCTAAACTCACATAGGGTGGGATCATCCCATCACATCATAGCAAAATGGGAAACTGAAGTGGAGTTTCATCTCACATAAAAAAGAGTGGCTCAGGATCTGGGAAGGTTCTTTTAAGACATCTTCCTCATCAAGGTGCCAGAAATTTACTTGTAATCTTAAAACTAGATGTCTCATTACTCCTAAACTTTAAGCCAAGTGGAATGTGAATTGCAATTCTGCGTGCTGGAGGAATTGTGAGGAGTTACATGCCACAAATGTACATATGTTTTATACCTGTCTGGCACCGGACAGATTTAATGTAGATATCTATTAATATGAAAGTCCTCTTTTAAACCTCAAATCCACTCCGGTTTTATAATTTGATTTAGGGACAACCCCGCTCTAGCTATTTGTGGTGCATCTGCACAGCTGCTATGGGGAAAGCTATTATACATAAATGGCTCAACTCCAATACACCTGTATCACTGGAGTGGTGCAAGATAATTAATGAGATTCAGGAAACGGAGTGCTTGACATGTCTGACACAAGACTGGATGGACAAATTTATGGAGTGCTGGACCAGGTAGAGTATGAAACTGGAATAAGTAGACATTCTTAGTGGGCATAAGACTCGACACCCATTGTTAAAAAATGTATTTAGTAGGCATTCTAACAAGAGTGGACACATTAATACATGATGAGTACATTTGCTTTCTGTGGAACTCGCGACCAGCCCTCTCAACCATGCAGGCACCCAAGTGGCAGCCAATCACTTAATAATTCCTAAATCTGTATAACCTATAGTGTCCTGTCTGGTTAAGTTTTGAGTGTTTTGAAGCTCTTTTTTCACAGATAAAGAATTATTATGTAATGACTATAGGCTTGCAGGACATACATGAATTGTGTATTTGTCTGTATTTGTGCATTGCTCAGATATGTAAGCTATCATCCTGTGATTTTTAATAAAGCAAGTATAAAAAAAAGGATCCCCTGCACCTTATTACTTATTTTCTATGCCAGTTAAATGTGTACCTCTCTGTTTGTCTGAAATGTATTTGGTACCCTACCCTAGATAGGGTGTCTCTTTTTTTTCAGTTTTTAACCCACCTACAGTGCCTCTGTCTAACGTGCTCTGAGTGCCTGCTTCTCCTCTCCTACTTGCCTGAACTTACTTGTTACCCTACCCTAGATAGGGTGACTCCTACTTTTACCTTTTCCACCCACTTACCTGTACTGTACCTACCTTATCCTGGTTTCTACAGTACTACTTCTTACCCACTAGATGTTTATCAATTTCTGAACTTCATGCTCTGATGTGTGAACTGCCTTACTTGATTATCCACAAGGACTTTGCATATCAGTCCTCATTTCTACCAAAAGTGGTAACTGATATTACATTGAATCAGACCATACACCTTACTATGCATGTTCCAGAGCACGCTAACAAAGGTAAAGCATTACTCCACACACTTGATGTACATAGATCACTATGTTTCTATCTTGATCACACTAAGTTCTACAGAAAGTCTTTTCAGCTTTTTATTTCATTCACTCCTGTGAATGGGGGTGGGGAACTCTGTGTCTAAGCAGTGCCTGTTAAAAAGGTTGGCTAAAAGTATTGTGATCTGTTATAGGAAGTATGGCAAGGAACTTCCAGGTTCTGTGTGTGGCCACACTCCACATTGTATAGTCACTTCTGTTACTTGCATTCAGAATGTTTTTGCAGCTAACATTTGTGCTGCTGCTCCATGGAGCAATGTACATGCTTTCACTACGCACTACAGTCTAGACATTTCTCATAGATGTGCTGGAATTGGTCTTGGTCTTCTGTCATGATTTCCTTTCAGACTTTGCCATTCTTCCTAGGTACTGTAGAACACCAAAGTCATGCACTCTGTAGGCAAATATAAGGCATACAAAGATAGTTTAGGCAATTTTTGGGGTTTATTCCTCAAAAGGAAGATGGGACCTCTTTCTCGGTGTTTTGACCAGCAATTCATCATCATTAGGGGTTGGGGTCATGAATGCTACATTGCTGAATTTATTCACAACATTTAAAGTGACATGACACAATCCCCATACCATTAATTCATTGCTGCAACACTCTAGTGTGTAAATAATAAACCAGAGATGGGGTGGGGGGTAACACTTTAAATTCTTAACACTTTGGACTGGCCCAGTGGTGTGGAGGGCTGAGGCATCCATGCCTTACCTCCTGCCATGCCAGTGACCCATGTTAGCTGTGCAAGCGGGTCGTCAGGGATTGGCCAGGAAGTGAGCATATTGAGCATCCTGAGGATAGCTCTCCCCTCCCTGGGAGGGTGACTTGGCAGCCCTGCTGAATAACTACCCCTGGTGGAGGCCTGAGGGTAGAATGGGACAGAGCACCAATGGAAGTGTGGGTGCTATGGCCAGCCCACCAGTGTGACGGTAGTGCTACCGCTTAAGACACCAGCAATCTGGGTTCAGCAATGAGCTCTGGTGGCTGGAGGGTCAGCTGGGGGAGATGGATCCAGCTGCCACTGCATGCTCTCCATCTCCAGGGAGGGGGATACATCCTCCTGGTGAAAGTGCACTTGGGTGATCGTGGAGGCAGTTTACTGGGGGAAACCAGTTGAGTCTAGGAGGCATAAAGATGCTGTCTTGGTTACACCATTGTGCCTGTGCATGCTATGCCTCTTGAACCAGTACAAGCAAGGAAAAAAGCTCAGTCCTGGCTGATCCCTAGCTGCCACTGTAAAAAAAACCTACTGTCAATGGAATGTGTAGTGGGGTATAGCCAGGCACCCCCTTATCCCACCCAGGGGATAATCTGAGGCTCTGTGGGGCCAGACAGCAGCAGGTGGCTGGGGCTTTGGCTGAAGATACAGGGGAAAAAGCATAAATAAAAACAAAAGGAAGTGTGGGTGCTGCAGGACTCTGCAATGTACGTATGCCTCCACATCTGCATGCTGATGTGTCTTGCCCCAGCAATGGAGAGGATTTGGAGAAAATGGAGGAAAAACACCTCCAAGGCAGGGCAGCCAATCCTGTGGCCAGGAGGGCTTCTCAAAGGTAAGATCCCAGAGGAACCAGGTGATGGGACTGGGAGGTGTCAATTAGATGGGGACTACTGAGGGAGAGAGGCAAATAAAGTGTGGATAAAAATATTGTTAACACTTGAAAATAATTATAAGAGCTGGCCTGGTGGTGCTGAGGGTTGAGGCGGGGATGTCACACCTCGCTCCACGCTGGCGACCTAGGTTCGGGACCAAGCCTGGGCTGCTGGGGGTCAGCAGTTGAGAGGGAGGATTGAGCTTCCGGAGGACAGCTCTCCTCCTTTGGGGGGTGGTCCAGGGGCCATTCCCAGCACAGCAGTGAACTCTGGTGGAGACTAGAGGTACTGACACATTTAGGGCTAGTATAGAGGGCTGCAGAGACACGGCAGGATGTCCTCTGGCATCATTGCATGCTCAGGGCTCTGCCTGGGTGCTGGGGGAGAAGGGCATAACAAAAAAGTACAAAAAAACCCTATACCTCCTTATTGGTGATGGGGGGTCTGGGGGGTTTGATCCACCACGCCCAATGTCAGTCTCCACCTCTCGCTCCTCTGCTCTCTGCTGCCTAAAGCCTGCCACCAGATTTGATTGTAGGTAGAGCACCAGGAGGAGTATCTGGCAGCCCCACCTCAGGGGACTCAGAGCCAGGGGACCCGGTGGTAGAGGGAGTGGATGGAGAGAGCCCAGCCAGAGGAGCGAGGGGGAGCTTCAGGCGGGCTGGAACAGGACAGACCTCAAGTGTCCACTTCTGAAAGAGTTCAGGAAGTTAGAGGTGAATAAATAAAGATTAAAAAAGAAAGAAAATAATTATGACAATATAATAACAATAAACAAAACTGTTCCACTGACCTGACATTTTGATGTTTAGTAGGAACATTAGCTATATGATGCTATTTTTCTCAGTTTAAATTTCTAATTTTTGACTACTCATTTTATCACTTCATTTTTATGCCGGCGCACTTGCGCAGTCAACATCTTGGGACAGTGCAGCTTTGGAGACGCGGTCACTGTTGGGCGAATGCAGGGCATGCACCAGTAGGTGCGTCCCACATTCCGCTTTCAGCCTGCATGCTGACACCACACCATGCATACATAATGTGGCAAGCACATCTAAGGAAAGGTACACTGCAATCACAGCAAAGCTCATCAGATGCAGCGGTACTTTTCTTGCCGTGCTCACCACCATTATGTACATGGCAGTACACTGGCCGCCAAATTGCCGACTTCAGGGGTGCCCAATCCCCTTGTCGGCTGCCCCAGCCCCCTGTGAATGTGCTGATGGGGGAGCCCACTCCCTGTCAGCATAAACCATCCCCCCCATTTGTGATATGCCGAGGGGGGTTCCCAATCCCCCTCAGCTCTTACCCGCCCCCTTTCCTTGTGTGCTGACAGGGGAGCCCTCCCATTGGCAAAAATAACCCCCAATTGTTTAATGCCAGGGAGTGCCCAATCCCCTTGGCTCTGTGCCTCCCCACCCTGCTTTGTGTGCCAATGGGGTACCCAATCCCGTTGGCATAAATTCTCTCCCCAGTGTTGTTTGCCGATGAGGCGCCCAATCCCCGTTGGCTACAGACACCCCCAAACAGTTAGTTGGCATGCTGGGAGCCCACCCCAGTGTGTCAAATCCCTTGCCAAAAAAAAAAACTGTCCCCAATGTTTTGTTGTTTTTCTTCTTTTTTGAACCTATAAAAGGAAAATGGTCCCTCATAATCTTCATGCCCTCTCCCCCCACCTGCTCCCACCAACTGCGCACCCTGCCACCCCACACCCCCCTCACCCCATACTTACCTCCGGAGCCTAGCGCGATGATCTTCGGTGGTCCGGGAACACGTCCGCACTCTTGAAAGCCGACCGCAAACTGAGGAAATGCCGATAAGCTATATAATGGAATAAATAGGGTTTTTTCAACTTTGCTGCATATCTTAGGCATTTTTGCAAATTTTGGTCCCACATTTTCAACATGGGGTTTTTGTGACCCCCTTCTCATGAATTATTGCACTGTCATGGTGTTATTTGGTCTTGAAAGGTGATTTTGCAGTCACTGCGCAGAATCACCTTTCTGAAGCCTGTAACGAAATGACAGTGCCACTGTTCATGAGGGGGGCTCTCAAAATCCCTATGTTGCAAATTTGGTGGGAAAGATCTAAACCATGATTGTTTCATGAGCGTGCTTAGCAACTGCACAACGCACTCTCGTGGATGAGCCAATTCACAATATTTTCACCAGATTCTCAACATTGGCATTTACTACACCTTCTTGTGAACCGTATAGCTGTCATTTTTCAGATCCTGGCCGAAATGTGTTTTTGCACTTCCGGCACAGAATAGTGCAGTCGCTGTGTGAAGTCAGTGTTTGGGACACATTACAAAAATGACAGTGATACTGTTCATGAGCAGAGGTCCTAAAATGCCTGTGTTGAAACTTTGGTGACAATACTCCAAAAAATTACTGTTTTACGAGCATGCATAACAACTGCGCAACACACGCTCGTATGTTAGTGCATTCACAATATTTTCATGCCAAATTCTCAACATTGGCATTTTACTACACCTTCTTGTGAACCATACAGCTGTCATTTTTCACATCCTTGCCAAAATGTGTTTTCACACTTTTGGAGCAGAATAGTGCATTCACTGTGCGAAATCAGTGTTCAAGACACATTACAAAAATGACAGTGACACTGTTCATGAGCAGAGGTCTTAAAATGCCTGTGATAAAAATTTGGTGACAATACTCCATAAAATGACTGTGTTACGAGTGTGCGTTACGCAGCTTGCACGCACGCTCTTACTTTCGCAAACTTCTAATATTTTCACTCCAGATTTTTAACAGTGCCATTGTTCTGCACCTCCTAATGAACAGTACAGCTGTCATTTTTCACATCCTGACCAAAATCTGTTTTCGCCGTTCCATTGCAGAATAGCAGGGTCCCTGTGGAAAGTCCGTGTTTGAGACACATGATGAAAATGACAGTGACACTGTTCATTAGCAGATGCCCTAAAATGCCTATGTTGAAAATTTGGGAATGAAAGTCAATAAAATGAGTGTTTTCTGAGTGTGTGTTGCACAGTTTGCACGCACGCTCATGACTTTGAGAATTTGTAGTAGTTTCACTCCAGCTGTTCATCATTGGCATTTTTCCATACCTCCTTATGAACACTACAGCTGCTTGAAATGTGTTCTTGCACATCCAGCACAGAATTGCATGGCTGCTGTGAAAAATCAGTTTTTGGGACAGTTTGAGGAAATGTCGGTGACACTATTCATGAGCAGAGGTCCTAAAATGCCTATGTTGAAAATTTGGTGCCAAAACTCCATACAATGACTGTGTTGCAAGTGTGCATTGCGCAGTTTCCATGCACCCTTGTAACTTCGTCAATCTGCAATATTTTCATGCCACATTTTCACCACTGCCATTTGTGCACATCTCCTTATCAACAGTCCATCTGCCATTTTTCACAGCCTGCCCAAAATGTGTTTCCACAGCTGTGGCGCACAATGGCGTGCTCGCTGTGTAAAATCACCTTTTCAGCCACAGTCACAAATTGACAGCACTATGCGTCTCTAGCTCCGCCACTCCCACTGCCAATGCCAGCATGACAATGTTCAGCATTGATGAATGTTTGTTCATTTATTGTTTATATTTGTAAGCAAGATGGGCAAACTGCCCATTTTCACAAGCGAAAAGTTTATATAAAAAACACACATCTTATAATACAAAATACAATACAAAACCCATATAAATAACAACAATGACAGTTAATCAAGATAATCTATCCTCTCCTTAATGGAAACAATTGCACTCAGATTTAACAGTTAGTGATAAATAAGAAGTGCACAAGATAGAGAATTCCTTCATTGGGGCACTGCGTCAATCTGATCAGTCAAAAATTCTTTGATCTGAGAGAATCTAAATCCAACTACCATCTGAAAAAAAATAATATATAAAACAGTTACACAACATTTCAGAGAAAGAGGTTCATCAGAAGAACTTGCTTATTTTAAATAAGACACATAATCAGCCTCTTCATTGAGCCTGTGTTGTTGTACTATACTTCAATACACTATTTACTTTGTTTCTTGTCTAAAAGAATAGTTCAGTCTGTCAACCCCACCATGGGTAGGATATGCCCCGGTCCCATAAATGACAACAAGGAGGTGGCAAGATTGCAGACAACTTTAAAATGTGCACCCAGAGAATTACTTTTGTCACCATGTATTATGGCTCTCAGATGCTCTAGGTTGCATACCTTAAGTGGTCTTATCAGACGTCTTACACTTAAACACTTGTAAAGACACCAGGCAATGCAAACTACAAACATTTGCAGTGCAGGAAAAAAATTGCCTGACAGACACTTTTCTACTGCTGGTCAGATGCTCAAATACTTTGGCCACATGTCCATACTTGCAAGTGGTAGAGTTACCACAATGAAAACAAACTGCTGATTTCACTGGTAGCCAAAAGAGACATGGTGACTCCTTCCTACTGGTTATATAATGGCTCCAGGTTAAGATTTCCTCTCAGTTACTGGCCTTCTTAAAGATAGCTCTGGGGCATTCCCAACTTCTTTTGCCAAAAAATTCAGTAAGAAGTATGGAACAGTATTTGTAGACCAAATTGCCCAGTCTCCCCACCAAGTCATCATACACCATGGAAAATGTTAATTGTATTTTCCCTTTGAAGATTTGGTTGTGTTGGGAGGGGTGGTAAGAGATGTATTTCTGTGTACTTGCTTTGCTTTCTCATAAGTTGTCTGCAAAAGCTTCTCTCTATATACCCTCTTTCCCTGAATCTGCTCATTATATCTACAGCTTGTCTTTCAAATTTCAACTGTTTGGAGCAATGTCTCCCAACTCTAAGAAGTTGGTTATAGAGGATTGAATGTATGAGCCGTCTAGGATGTGAACTGTCAGCCTGCAACAGTGTGTTGGCAGCAACAGGCTTCCTATACCCTGCAGTAGTGACAATTTGCCCTTGGACTGTACCCAGCATCACATCAAGAGTTTAAAATTATATACAATGACAAGCTTGAGAAATTACATGTAAATACAAGGAAAGAGGGTATAGACAGCAGGTTTACAGACAGATTATGAGAAAGTAAAACATGTAAACAGAAATACCCTCCTGTCCCCCAAACCCAAAACTCAAGGAGAAGAAAATGTTGTAACATTTTCGATGGTGTATAATGAGATGGCAGGGAGAGTGGGCAATTTGGTCCACAAGTAATGGCCCGTACCCATTCTTCTTACAGATAAAACATTGGCAAAGGATGCTGGGGCAGTTCCCAAAGTTACCTTTAAGAAGGCCAGTAACATAGGTGATATCTTAACCCTGAGCCACTACATACCCAGTAAGAAAGAGTTACCATACCATAACTGGATATCGGTGAAACATGCTGGTTTCTTCCATTGTGGTAACTATACCACTTGCAAGTATGTAAGCCTCTGACCAGCAGGGGAAAAGTTTTTGTCAGGCAATTTATTTCCTGCACTACACTAATTGTAATCTAGATTGCCTGGTGCCCTTACAAGTGTTTGTATGAGGGAAGTAGAATAAGACCACTTCAGGTGTGCATGTAGGAGCATCTGACAGCCATAATACATGGTGATGGAAATAATGCCTGGGTGTGTATTTTAACACTGTGCACAATTTTAAGAACATAAGAGAAACAAACAGGAGGGAGCAATATGCCAATCTAGCCTGTCTGATACATAAATAATGGGTGATGCTAATAAACCCACCCATCTGTAGATATCTATCCAGTTTACTTGTGAATGTTACTGAACCTGAACTGTTTAAAACCTCCTCTGGTAACATGTTCTAGTGTGTCACTATCTTCTTTGTGAACCAATTTTTCCTTTTATTTCTCCTGAAATGTACAACCTTGGTTTGAAGCTGATACTCTTTAGTATCTCTACTGTTATCTTCAGCTCAATACCTAGACATTCCCTTATGTCATGGTTTTTAATTGACTTAAAAGCTGTTATTGGGTCATGTTTCAATCGCCCAGTCTCTAATGAAAAGAGAACTAGTGTAGTCTCTCTGTTATAGTCCAGATCTCTCAGACCAGTAATCCATTTTGTAGTTTTCCTTTGAACCCTCTAGAATCTTAAAGTATTTCCAGTATCTTGAGGAATACAGTAACTGCCCTCATTACTCTATGTACTGTGTCACCAAGGACCTCTGAATAGTCAAAACAACATTTCTGACCCTACTCATAATGTTCCCCAAACACATCCCAAGATTTTCCTACATTTTGCTGTGAACTCATTACTTTGTTTGTCAGGCATGAGATCTCTTGACTCCATCACCCCAAGTCCCTTTCACTATCCATGGATCTTAGAGTGTGGTTTCCTAGTCTATACCTTGCCCCCAGATTTTTCTTACAGAAGTCTATCACCATACACTTGTCCAGACTGAACCTCATTTTTTTTATAAGATACCCACTCATAAATTATTTAATTCCTCTTGGAAGTCCTTTATTTGCTCACTTGTTTCAACTAAATGACCTATGTTAGTGTCATCCACAAACTTACTTATCCACCCTTCTTTCATGGTATTCGTACTAGTGACATAGATGTTAAATAGCGAAAGCTCCATCACTGACCCCTGAGGAACCCCACTTGTCACATCCCTTTCCTAGAATCAACTCCATTTATCTTCACAAGTTGTGACCTGTTTCAACCATTCCTTAATCCATGCTATATTTCTAAATTTCTGTCCTCTAAGCATCTTCCTGTTGTCATTTAGGAATTAGAGCATATCCCTCACATGGGAAGGGGGACAGACTGAACCATCTTCTTAGACAGGAAACAAAGTGGATAGTGGTTCTAAATACAGTACAGTACAGCTGCTCAGACTTAATGAATAGATTGATTACATGTGTCTTATTTAAAATAAGCATGCATGTTCTTTTGAAGAACATCTCTTTCTGAAATGATGTTTAACTTTTTTATGTATTATTTTTTCAGATGGTAATGGACTGATTGATTGAACAAACTGGATTTGGCTTCTCTCACAGCAAAGAATTTTTGACTGATCAGGTTGATGTGGTGCACCAGTGAAAGGATTCTCCATCCTGTGCATTTCTTGTTTATCACTTTTGGAGTGACATGTAGCAATAAATTAATGGTATGGGGATTGTGTTATGTCACTTTAAATGCTGTGAATAAATTCAGCAATGAAGCAGTAATGACTCTGCCCCATGACAGAGACCAATTACTGGTCAAAGCACCTGAACAGAGGTCCAGTCTTCCTTTGGAGAAATAAACCCTGAAAATTGCTTAATATATATTTTGTGTGCCTTATTTTTGCCTACATAGTGCTAGATTTTTTTAATTTTTTTTTAGCTCCAGGCTGGCCACACTTTTTTTCCCCACCTGTACTTGAGTCATGCTGCTTTTTGATGTCATTCTTCCTGGGTAACTTGTGTACTGCTTGGGAATTGTCCCAAAGGTGTTGCCCAATGGAGAAGATATCCTCGATTAAGATAGTATAGTTATTCACCTTTACAGTAGATCTTCAAGAAAATCTCATCCATCGGGCCACAATGCATCCACCCTCCTTCCCCTTTCTGATTTATAAGGTGGAAGGTTTGTCCACTGTCTTGCTTGGAGGTGTCCATAGGTAGATTATGTATTTTATATTCCAGTCTTTTGCCTCTCCTCATGTGCCTGGTACTGGTCTAGTCTCTTGGTTCCTCATGGTAAAAAGCCTTCAGAGCTTATCTCAGGTAGGGCTGTGTGAACCTGTAAAAGTTCTACAGTGCAATCTTTGAGGTTCAAACCCCCAAAAGTTCTTCCAAGTTCTACCTGGTTCTTCCTTCTTTAGAGCACATAAGTGCCCCCTCTGCCAATAGCCAATCATCGGCCCCTTGTATTAAATTCCCTGGTGTCTAGTGATCCCCCCTCGCCAATCACCAGCCCCATGAACAGTCAAATTCCCAGGTGTCTAGAGCTCCTCTCCCTCATCAATGGCTAGCTTGATGAACAAATTAAATTAATTTGCCTGGCATGTGATGCCCCCCCCACCGATAGCCAATCACTCGCCCATTGTAGTAAATTCCCTGGTGTCTAGTGGTCCCCCCAGCTGACCACCACAATCAAATGAACAAGTAAATTATTCCCTGGTGTCTAGTGTTCCCCCACTCCCCCACCCCAGCAGGTAGTGTCCCCCATGACACTCCCCCCCACACCAACCCCAAGCAGGTGACTGGCACAGCCCTCCCTCTCCACAAACACAGACCACCCTATTGAGCAGTCAATGAATGAGTACATACTTGAACAAGCATGCACTCATTCATTGACAGGCCACTAGCTCACACCCGTGCACTGAACTCTTTAAGCTCTGTTGGGGGTGCAGACAAGAACAGAGGGTTGTTCTGGTCACTGGCAGGGGGAGCAGGATTGGGGAATGGCCTTGTGGACCACCTCCAGTACCCTTCCCCCATCCCACTCCCTGCTGTCAGCAACCAGAACAACCCCCCACTCTTGTCTGTGCCCCCAACAGAGCTCAAAGACCTCAATGCAAGAGCGCAAGCTGGCAATGAAAGGTGCATGCTTGTACAAGTATGCATTCACTCACTCACAGCTCAGTTGGGTGGCTGGCATGGTGGAGAAGGAGGGCTGTGCCAGTCGCCTGTTTGGGGTTGGGGTGTGGAGAGCATGGTGGGGGGTGCAACTTACCAGGACGGGGGTGGGATGACCACTAGACACCAGGGAATTTAATTTACTTGTTCATCGAGCTGGTGGCGATCTGCGGGGGGACCACTAGACGCCAGTGAATTTTATTTACTCGTTCATCAGACCAGAAGCGATCAGCGGAGAGGGGAACCACTAGACACCAAGGAATTTCCTACAGTGGGCTAGTGATCTGTTATCAGTAGGGGGTACCACTAGATACCATGGAATTTAATACAGTGGGCTGGCAGCCAACCAAAGTTTGCAAAAATGGCAAAAAGTTTGAGAGTCTTCTTGACCCTTTGAACAAACGGGGTTCGGCCTTTTTTGGATCAAGGTCAAACTGCACTAGCAGCCCTAATTTCAGGCTGGGAACTGAGGAGAAAGGGGGAGATTACATAGATGCTAGTTTGGCAATCCATCAAGGGCATTCTACAACCAGCAAACATTTTTGAATGGTCCTGATTTTGACATCTTACAGTTGTAAATGTGTGGCCTAATGGAGGAGATTCTCATGAAGATCTAATTTACTGGGCACTATGCATGAAGTTGCGGAGTGGCTACGCGCTGTGTATCTTGGGCAAGTAGCCACCCCAGACCCATTGCACCCTCTGAGTGGGATGCACAAATGGGGAGTGTGCAGACCCAATGCACCCGATCTCCCATGTCTGTGGACTGCACCACACTGGGGGTGTTCTGAGGGTGTGCCAGCACTACACGGTATTCACTAAATCACATAGTGCTGGCCACATAGGTGCAGAGGGTGGTGCAGGGTACACCAGGGTAGTCCCTGCCATAACCCTCTGCGTGCACCCCATGGATGCCTCCAGCTGGTCATGAGGGGACCAGGAAACATTCTGCAATGCCACCTCAGCCCATGAGGCAGACCGGGAGGGCTGGGGCAGCTAAGCGACAGCACCAGCAATGAGTACAGTGTCCAGGGGTGTCAGTGCAATGGGGGTGGGTGGTCTGTCAATGGGACTTCTGGGCCATGGATGCTCTGTACTGGTGGGGTTGGTCTCTTGGGATGCACTCTCCCTGCAGTGTGGTCACATGGGTCTGGGTGCACACAGGGGCTATCCAAATGGATGCCTGCCCAGGTCTGCAACTTCACTGCCAGCTGCCCTGTGGAGTCATGCACACTAGGAGGAGGAACTGTGGACAGGTGGCCAGCATTGGTGAATGCTGAAATGGGATCACCTGCCCATTGGGTGTAGGGTCATGGGTGGAGTATGCAATGTTTTCACATACCCCCACCCACTACTTGCACAGCACAAACTATGAGTAACTATTCTTTCCAGTCTAATGTCGCTAGGGATGTAGCTCTGCTCAGTTCATTCTGTCTTTGTCTTGTATTTTCATGGATTGTTCTATGTCCTCACTGTTTTTATCTTTTGTGGAAGATAAAGCATTAGTAAGAGACAGAGTGAGTCAACATTACTATATATGGTGCACAGAGTGCCCACTCTGATTTAGGACTTGGAAATTGGATGCTCCTCCAAGTGGTAGGGCATTGTGACAAAGCAGTGGGTAGAGCCAATGGGATGCTATGATGCAAAGGGAGAGGTATCTCTAGCAGCAGGAGTAGGTGGGGTTGTCACTGTATCTCTCACTAGTGAGACACCACCTGTAGAATTGTGTCCATTTCTGCATGCAGCACCTCAGACAGGACATAGACAGAGTGGAGGTAGTCCAGTGAAGGACAACTGAAATGGTACAGTGGCTACCTTAAAAGCCCCATGATCAGAGACTCAGGGATCTCAACATGTACACTCCAGAAGAGAGAAGAGCAAGAGGCTATATGATCGAGACCTACAAGTACCTCATCTGGGTCAACAGGGTACAGAAAGGGATTCTCTTTCAAATGTTAAACAGCACCAGGACAAGTCTGTATTCAATGAAGTGGGGGGGGGGGTTAAGAAGAATGTGAGGAAACAATACTTAACTGAAAGAGTGGTGGATGCCTCAAACAGGCTGCTAGCCAAATGGGTGGAAGTGAAAACATCAGGGGGCTTAAAGAACGTATGGGATAGACATAGCAGAATGTTAGTAAATAGGTGGGAAGGAAGGAGTGTCACTGGAGACCATTTAGAGTCTGCAGAGATAGGCAAGGTAAGGACCATCTGGACACAAATTCAATAAAAACTGAAGGAGAAGGGCACTCCCAAACTGTGCAACCAAGCAACCTTTAATTATTGCTGATACAAAAAAAGCTAAGTGCAAATAAAACTATAAAAGCCAACGTATACTGCACTACAAAAGGGGTCTGCAAAAACACCTTCACCACTGCCAAAGCATAAGGTGAAAAAAGATTTCTGGTGGAGCTGTCCAGATTTATAAGTCACAAATAACTGCAGTAAAATGTCAGGGCATAAATAATTCCAAAGGGTACTCACTCAGCACCACTGCAGTGTGCACAAATAAGTCACCACAGGATAACATCACACCATAAAATACATATAAACAGTAATAGCAGCAGCAGCAGCAGCCCCTGCACAGAATATTACTTCCTAGTAAAGCTTACGTTTCAAACCAAGTTCATCATCAGAGCATCTGAAATGTTATTTGTGACTTTTAAGTCTGGACAGCTCCACCAGAAATCAGTAAGCAGAAACAGAACTCAGAAGGCAGTATAGTGCAGTGGTCTAAGGTGCTCTGAGCTGCAAATCTGGTGACATCCAACAGCCCAGACATGGGTGTGAATCCCACAGTTTCCACTTGCATACTGTGTGACCCTGAGCAAGTCACTTAACCTCCTTGTGCTCCCAGGTCGCTCCTCTAAAAAAGCTTTCAGTTTGGTGTGCTACACCTGGTTAAACAACCCAAAAAAAAATCTTTTTTCACCTTATACTTTGGCAATGGTGAAGGTGTTTTTGCAGACCCCTGTTGTACAGCAGTATACTTTGGCTTTTATAGCTTTATTTGCACTTAGCTTTTTTTATACCTGCAATTATTAAAGGTTGCTTGGTAGCACAGTTTGGGAGTGCCCTTCTCCTTCAGTTTTTACTGAATTTGTGTCCAGAAGTACAAGTCCTCCTTGGAGTTTGAGTACCCATTCTAAGTGTAGGTTTCCCCCCCTCCCCTTTTTGTGTCCACAAGGTAAGGACCATCTAGACAGTCTTGTTAGGCCAAGTGGCCCTTTTCTTCAAACCAATTCTATATTTCTATCCTGTGAGCAAAATTCATGTCAGGGGGTAGTATAAGAAGGATGTGAGGAAGCACTAGTTCACTGAAACAGTGGTGGGTTCCTGGAATAGATTGCAGGCTGAAGTGGTGGAGGCACAAACAGTAGAGGCTTGAAGAATGTGTAGGATAAACATAGTAGTAATTAAAAAGGGAGGAGGGAGGGTCACCGTAACCAGTTTGGGTCTGCAGAGATAGACTAGGCAGGGACCATCTGAGCAGACTGGGGGGGGCAAGTTGTCCTTTTCTGCCAATAAATTCCTATGTTTCTGTCCAATGAACAGAAGACATGGCAAACAAAAATATAGAATAATACATGGGGTTGTGTGCTCAACAAGAATTTTACACACACCTGAAGTTTTGGATGCTACATAAACCACTAGAGTGAAGCTCATGGGATTTATTTAAGTATCCAACACTGAGGGTGTGTGTAGAATTGCAGTTTTACATACAACATAATGTTTTATTTTATATAATTGCTGAGTATGTTTTTTTTGCCACTGCAATTCTATAAAATAACAAGACGTCTCTGTGCAGCCGTGGTCCGATTGGGTTTCAGCGGGGGTCCTTGGTTGGATGCACCTGCTGAAAGAAACATTTAGTTTATTTTTTCCCCTTTTTTAAGTAGCCCAGTTCACCATTTGTAGCACAGTGACTTTTTTTTTCAATGGACTTACTGCCAAGTTCGACTGTTGGTGTAGTGTCCGATGGTAAGCCATGGTGTCTGGCAATGACAGAAGGAACAGCTATGGCAAGCGCATGTGCAGAGCAAGAGAATCCTGGCATGTGTTTGCCGTTATGAATACTCCTTTATAATGGCAAATTACAAACAGGGTTTCTCTTAAGGAAAAAATGAAAGTCAGTTATTACACTACATTTTACAAGAAAGGAAACCACATCTCAAATGTTGCAGCATGATCAGATGTAGCCAAGTTCAATTTTTCCCAAAATGAAATTGATGTCCAAAGGCATAAAGTTTTATGAGTCAGGGGATGCATGTGGACAATACTCTTTAAAATGTACAGGACATGGAGCCTGCCCAGTGGCAAAGAGGGATGAGGCACTGTGCGCACCTTATCTTTTCTGACACCAGGGACCTGGGTTCAGGAACAGACTCAAGTCATTGGGAGCCAGGGTGAGAGAGGATTGAGCATTTGATGGACATCTCTCCTCTTCCAGAGAGGGTTGCTACTGACTCTGCAATGTCACTCCCACCAGGTAGGCCTGGTGGGAGGACAGCCAAGAGAGACACATTTGGGTGGGTGCTGTGGGATTCTGCAATGCACCTGTGCCTCCACATGCATGCTTCAATCTGTGTGCCCCAGTCTCAGGGAGGGACAAAAATGGGAGGAAAGGCTAGATGAAGCCCTGCCTGTCTCCCAGTAGCCTGTTGCACAAGTCATGAACCAAGGACATCTGGATATGTTTCCAGGTGTGAGTATGGGCCTCGTCCTCCTAGTCCAGCTGCAGGGGAAATCTACAGAAGACCATTGCTGGGAACCTGTTGGTAGAAGCCAACTGCAGGTAAGGGGGACAGGGCCAAAGAACCACGCATCTGACCAGATGGTAGAAAAACATCTATGAAAAAAAAGTACAAGACACACATGCAGCATGCCATGAGAGAATTCATGGGAGGTTCACGCTATTACTACCAAGCTGTTTAAAATCAGTTGTATATTAGGGATCATGTCCATGTAACATACATCGTAGTAGTGATACAGCAAAATTTAATTTCATTGGCGAAATTCTGGTGAAATCGGGCATTTTAGCCCCTCAAAATATTTCATGAAAAGTTCACATTTTGCAGAATATTTTGCAGCTGCAATCTATTTAAAAATTGAAAAAATAGAGTGTTTCCCTCTCCTGAGTCCTGGCCAACATTAAAATAAAAGTGTATCCCCACAGTCCCTGGTGTCTAGTGGTCCCACCCCCCCATTGCCAATATAAAGAATCCCCCCCGAGATTCTACTGTCCCCCTCCAAATTTTAAATAACAATAATATTTAAATGTCCTGGTGTCTAGTGGTCCCACACCCCAGCCAATCGCCAACCCAGTATAAAGAATACCCCCCCCAAGATTGACACCCCATCATCTATTAGTGTAGCCAGGACCCCCAACAGCAATAATTTAATGTAAAAAAAAAATATTTCCCCTGTGTAGGTAGTGGACCTCCCCCACCCTGTCTGGTAGTGAGCCCACTCTGCAAGCCCCCCATTCAGGACCCCAGTGGGCCACTGGCACAGCCCTCCTCTCACCTCCATGACCGGCAGCCCGATTGATCACTTTTACCAATGAGCCTGACTGAGCCCTTTCAATGAATGAGAACGTAAAGCACACACTCATTCATTGAAAGGGCTCAGTTGGGCTCATTGGTGAAAGTGCTCAGTCAGGGCTGCTGGCCATGGAGAGCTGTGCCAGTGGCCTGATGTGGTCCTGGATGGGGTGGTGCAGGTGGGGTAGGGCCAGTAACGGACATGGTGGGGGGTCCACTAGACACCAGGGAATTTTTTTTTTTTTTTACATTAAATTATTGATGTTGGCGTTCCTGGTGGTACAATAGATGACGGGGAACAGGGTGTCAATCGGGGGGCCATTCTTATATTGACTGGTGATCAACCAGGAGTGTGACTACTAGACATCAGAGGCATTTAACATTATTGTTACTTAAAATTCTGTATGGGGTTAGTCAATCGTCGGTGGGGGAATTCTTCATATTACTGCAGTGGGGTGGGACCACTAGGCAACGAAATTGTGGGGATACATTTTATTTTAATGTTGGCCAGACGTAGTCAGGAGGGGGGAATACTTTTTTTTTTACTATTTTTAAATATACATGGGTCATCCTCTGGCCTTCAAATGCGAATTTCGCCCATGGATGGTGAAATTCCACATTTCACTGGTGAAATTCCACATTTCGCACCCACAAAATAGTTAATGAAATATAGCAATTTTGTGAAATATTTTGCAGAGCAAAGTTTTTCAGTATCACACAACACTACATAGTATATAAATATAATTTAAGCTAACAATTACTTGTCAAAACCATATCTAAAACACACACAGACCACAGCACAGCATCACCAACTGGAAGACACACTTATGACTCCTGCAGAATCCTCCAAAAGGAAAAAAGGGCTTTGTGTGCAAGCAACAATTTAGTTGACTGCAGTGTTATTCAGCACCAGGAACTGTGTATATGGGCAATTAATGGAAATGGAGGGATAACTGCCAAAGGCTGTGAGTGCAGTGTGTGTGTGTGTGTGTGTGTGTGTGTGTGTGTGTGTGTGTGTGTGTGAATACTGCTGAAGTGCAGGAGTTTGCCAGAGACAACACCGACTGCATTTACTTTTCCTTAGTGTATAAAACTGAATTGTATTACAGCAAACAACATTTGCAGTGCAACCTTAAACATGAAGTTAACGCTATGCCAAAGCAGTCTTTGGTAGCTATAGCCAACTCTTGTTTGATGTAAGTGGCCATAAAGCAGGTAAACTGTAAACATTTGCCAAAACGTCAGAAAATAGTAAAATAATGTTTTGGTGCAATTTGGAGGATGCAGTCACAACTCACAATTAGAAATGGTGGCTGTGGCATCACATTTGAAAATCCAACCTCATAAGTTTAAAGACTGAAGTGCAGTACTTAATGCAAAATAAAAGGTTTTGAGACTGGGCAATACCCAGCCTCAGCCAAGCTAATGTAAGAGTGAACACACTTTCTTTAACAAGAAGAAAAAAAAAGCTATAATCAGAAGTTCTGTAACTAAAACATACTTCTGATTGTAGATATAAATTCAGATGCAAAGAAGACTTGTTTCTGACTTTGAATGCAGATTGCCAGAATAGTGTTAAAATGTTGCTATGGATGGAGCCTTCAAAAATAGTTCCTGACTGCCAGAGAGGCAGTGAAGCAGACAAAGATGCAGATGCAGATGCCCATATCTTGGAGATATGTAAGCATCTGCCCCTCTATTACTTCATGCCTCTAACTCTTAAATAAACCTTTCCTAAACTCCACCCCCAAACAGCCACTTATGTCATCACCTTGGCCTGATCCCATCTGTTGACTTTAGTCCCAGGAGGGATAACCCAGCAAACAGGGACTACAAATATAACTCCCTTCTGTCTAACCAGATAAGTTACTTGTTATATCTTGACATCCTTCCCAGGCCCTCAACAAGCTAGATACTTCCACTCTCCCTTTCTTCAGAGTACATGTCTCTAGTAATGTTCTTCAGGTGCTCCCTACCTGATCTGTTAGCTGAGCACATCAAGATGTTGGTGGTGGAAGCCTTCCTTTCTCCTAACAGTGCATTGCTATAGTTAAAAATGATACAGTATAGGTTAATTTAGGGTTGGGCGCAAGGTCTTAGTGAATGCATCTGATTCGATATGGTGGGTGTTCTATACTCTATCACTGGGAGTGGGGCTAAGTTGACATACATGCTTGTTAAAGCTTAACCTCAGTTGGGTCAATGAGTCATCATCTCATTAGGAACTGTCTGAGGGGAGTTTGGGGAGTGTTTTCTTGCATAATCTCATTATTGTTAATATTAAACTGCATCTGGCACCTCTAGGGAAACTTTTGAAAACAATATTTAAACAGAGCTCAGTTTACATTGCTTATATTTTCTGTATTCCTCTGCCCTGTTTTCATTCTTATTAAGGACATTTACATGTGAACCCAACATTTGCCCCTTAAACTTTATGGGGGAGATATTCAAAGGAGTTGCGCTGGAGCAACCGAGTTGCTCTGGTGCAACCCCACAATGTGTCCTGGCACGATATTCAAAAGGGTGCCTTGCCCAGCACAAGTCCTGATGCACCGTGGTGCATTGTAAATGTATGTGGTGCAACCACAGGGGGCTTGCCCATGCATATGCAGCACACCCCGATATTCAGCCCAGGATGTGTGGCGCATATGCTGGCACAACCCCTACATGCACCGCACACTGGTGCTCAAAGTTGAGCTGAAATAAAAAGGCTCAAATGCTGGCCACCCACAGATGGGCAGCTGTAGTACAAGGATCAACTCAACAACCGCCAGTCATGGGTGGCCACCCACCCAGTAGGAACACTGTTCACAAGCACCCAAACCCTTCCTGGTGGTCCAGTGGTCCCCCCTACCTCCCGTATGCCTGATTGCAGGCATTTGTATAACAAAACCCTCCCTGGTAGTCTAGCAGTCCCCCTCCCCTCCCATCCACAGAGGACCCCAGCCACCCAGCACCCCCCTATCATTGGTGGGTGGCTGCACCCCACCTGCATACCACCTGGCCACCTGTCAAATGACAGCTTACAGTATGAGCTGTAAGCTTATTGGTCCACAGTGTGGACCACAGGGCTTACAGACCATACTGTACTACACAGGCACAAATATGTGAATGACAGCTAGACTACCAGGGAGTCACTGCATGGTGACAGCAGCTCTGCAGGGTACCAGGCACATTTTGCCAGGATGCTCTGTGCAACTCATGCAAATGGGGCCATAATGAAATGCAAATGGTCACATTTGCACCTTGCATAGATTATGGCCCCATTTGCATGCCCAATTCTGAATATCGTGGGTGATGCGCCCAACGCAACTACAGTTGCACCAGAGCAGTCCCGGTCCTCCATGTCTGAGGAGTATGCCAGTGCATTGTTCTTGCACCATGCACATTCTGTGCCATATTCAAAGGTGATGTTCCATGGTGCCTCACCTTTGAATATTTCACTGTCTTTGCCCTGACACATTTCGGATGTGCTGCGCCCCGCCTTGCACCAGTGCCCGGCACAGTCTGAATATCAAGCCCATCTGTTCTGGCTGCTTATTCCCCACCTGACATCATTGTCCTTTGCTTCTGATATGACAGCCACTTCATTTGCAGCAGGTTGTGAGGTCCCAAAAGAAGGATTTTAACTTCAAGTGGGGAATGAACAGCAAGAGTAGATGAACTTTAAAGTGCAAGGAACAAGGTTTCAAGCATGTATACATAGTAATAAAAACAAGGGGAAGATTAGTATGGCTAGTTTGGGGGGGTGCATTGTTGATGTGTATAGGTTCTTCTTTCTGTTTGTTTAATTTCATTGTTTATTATCTATATGGGTAGATATTTGCATGGTACATTGTACGGTTGCCACAGGTATTGGAATATATGTTGCATATTGTATGTTTGATGGATTGTACTGCAGAATCAATAAAAATCTTTACATACAAAAAAAAAAACAAGGGAAGATTAATGCTGAAAGTATTTCAATTATACATTGTGTTTTGTCTATATATTCATTTTTTCAAAGTTTTCCCTGAGGTGCCAGGTGCTCTTTAAGCAGATAATAAATAGCTATCAGATTTATTTTTGTAGATAATCCAGCGAAAAATGCATTATCTAGAACCTGAGTTTTAACTTCTGTCTCAGCAGCACCCCATATCTGCATGTGATCACATGTCATTTGGATAGCGGGTACAAAACTTCAGACGAAAATGGAGTTGCTACTGTATATTTATAAGGATTGGCAGGCCCCAGAGAAGCTGCACAGAGCCTAAACTGTTGCCAAAAATCAATGTAACCACTGCAATAGTGAACTAACTTCTTGACTTTCTGTCAGGTGTAGTATATTGGCAGAGCTTTAATGTTCTGATGTTGAACATATTCTGAAAAGGTTACTTCACATGATCACTGAAAAAAGCATTATTATATTACCTAATTAGATGTCCTCAGGAAGCTGTCACATTGAGTTTATCCCTCTAGTGAAGAACATTGCTATGCATAAATTAAAATTGCCAAAGGCACAAGTGAGTTACAACTGATACTCCTTGTGGGAATAATACATATATCTGGCCCCAGTAGCTCACTCATGTTACATTATTTGGTAGTTGAATTCGACAACAAAATATGTAAATAAAAAATATGTCTGTTTTCCATGAAGATGCCAAGTCTTTCATAAAACACAGAAACATGAATAAACAGATACTCATAAAATATACAGTATCTGTTAGTTCTTTTTAACATTATTGATGGTAGAACTCAACATTTAGTTGTAACTTCTTTACCTTAGTTGAGTGTATTCTTTTGCTAAATGGGGAAGCGCACTTGGCCCAAAGGGTCCTTTTTCAGGCATAACCAGTTTTTTAAAGTACATTTGAGGATTCTGAAAACTAACAGTTAGGATTAAGCTTGGGCAGATACAGTCTATCAAGTTTGAGGTAGTTTGGATAATGGCATTATCCAACTAAAGTAGTAGCCGTGGATTATTTAAATTTTTTTGTTTGGAAATGCCCTGAGGCTATCTGTATGCCGTGAATCATTTCACATATATATCCAGTTCTAGTAGTGTTAATTTATTTATTTCTTGGTAGTGTCATTGCTCCTATCAGTAAAATAAAAAAAATAATATTTTAATGAAGCAAGTCTCCAACTTTATTTGCATGGCCAACCAGAGGGGGCTCCTGGGTTTAGAACCAGCCCTTGTTGTCTATAAACTCTTATCGTGTTATCCTCAACATGTCTGTTAAAGCTTATGGGCCATCAAGGGAGCTGATTGTGAACAGAAACGTCCTCTCTCCCAGAGCCAACAGGATACCCAATGACATTATTGTCAAACTTCCTCCTGTCAGAGTCCCTCCTCCTAGTTAGATATAGACATCCCATATACTTTTAATAAATCTTTCAAGGGCACTTTTTTGCCCCAGTCCTAAGACAGATTATTTTGGGGAGTCTCAGTTCCAGTCAAAGTTATGGATCAGGCAATGTATAATGCAGTTTGGAGATTTATAAAATGGATTGGGAATTCCCTGCATCCTGATTGATTGAGAAGATTCTGAAACCAAAGAGTTTAGAAAAGAAAACTCATCCCTCTGGAATGCTTCCAGCAAGCACAGTACAGCGCCTGCAGGTACTGTATCAATGCCTCACAGAAAATATTTTTCAAACTTTCTTGAAGCCATTTTACTAAGTAAATTTACAGACTAATGTAAATTGACAGAGTATCTCCCTTTTTCCTTTACTATCGTTTTAACACTTACAAATCACATCTGTTTTGATCTTCCAACATCCACCTCTACTTCAGACACATTAAGTAATAAAAAGTAAACTGGGACTTGTCCCATTTGTTTTGAATAAGAAGCCCTGTTTAACTGCTCACTTTCAGATTCAGTTATGTGCTCACTTGGTCTGCATACCTCACTGCTCCTGTTGGGGATCCTCATAATGAACTTTCTCAGTAGTAATTTATCCTACTCCTTGGCGATGCTCCGAGTTGTACTGTTTTTGTTTATTCTGAGCATAGCCCATTTCTGCTAGTGAAATACAGTAAATAGCAAGTGAATGACAATCCTCAGTAGATTACCTAAAGTCTTCTTCATGATCTCAACACCCAGAGTTCACATGTGGCTATGACTCCACTCACACGCTCTACCTGCTACTTCAGCTCAGTACCGGGTTATAATCTTGCATGCTTAACAGCATAAGACATTATGGCTTACCTGGTACAGTGCTGCAGAAGTGAGTGAATGGTGCAATACCGTGTATACTGCTGTATGCGGTATTGCACCATTCTAGCTCTCCCAGGCAGAGGATAAGACCTCTGCTGGGGCTGGGAGTAGGTTCCACTGACCAGCTGCTGTGGCTCAAAGGACTGAGCCACAGCAGCAGGGAACCCAGGCAGTGCTTCTGGGACCGAGTTTGATTCATGGTCCCAGAAACTTTCATTTTTTCACAACTTTGTGCACACCCGACTTGAACCCCGGAGTTGAGAATCTATAATAGAGAGGGTTGGGGCACAGCTCGTAATGGGGGTGTGGTGGTGGAGCCCCACACAGAAAAAAGAGATGTGCTGCATGGCAAGAATCGCACTGTATTGGCAGTGGGATTTTGCCATGTGGCATTCTGTCATGCAAGATTATGACCCTGTGCCCTTGAGCTCCATAGTACAGGCCACATGTCAATTCATTCTGCAGTTGCAGCTGACTATCCAGAACACAGTACAAAGAATAAAATAAAAAAGAAGAGTGCCCATGAATTAAAATGCCTAGTTTGTAACATTATATTTCAAATATCATTGTTTTAAGAGTTCATGGCATTGACAGTTATGAACGAACATCATTATATTTTCATCAGTGGCAACAGCTCCCCTCCTACTCCCATTTCTCAGCCTCAGCCTCTTCACAGCCAACATGGAGTGTGGAGTGCAGGCCCGGTGGTGCTGACAGTTGATGTGCTAGATGCCATACCTTGCACCATGCTGCTGACCTGGGTTCAGGAACAGACTCGGGCTGCCGGGGGTCAGCAGGGGAGGGAAGGGATTGAGCATCTGGAGGACTGATCCCCCTTCCTCAGGTGGGTAGTAGGAGTTACATTGCTCCTCAGTGGCCCCCAATAGAGATTGGGGTCCTGCAGGTACTGTAGTGATGCAGAAACAAGGGTGTGGAGCTGCAGCAGATGTCAGCATACTATGTGCGCAGATGTCATTGCACATCTGTGCTCCATGGAAAACGTAAGTAAAAATTCCCTGATGAACTTAGGGAGGCAAAAGAGGCTTTGGGAGCCCAGGCCCACATCCCAACACTGGACCAGCCTTCCAGCAGCTATCCCGAGCCCCTCAACCCAACCTAGGGCTGTCCCTCTAATTCCAGAAAGGCCGCCAGGTAGGTGAGGTGGGCCCTCACCTGGGGGGTGATCCGGGGGTCTGGACAGGTCTGTGAGTCCAGGGAAGGGGTACTCAGCAATGGGTCTCCCGCTGAAGGTGGTTTCAGGCTAGAAGTAGAGGCACCGGCTGTGTAGGCACTCCTGAGTCCCAGTCCCCCAGTGCATAAATAGACTACAAAAAAATATGGAGAGTGGAAGTAATCCTTAAAATTAAAAGAAAATGGCCAAACCTGCATGACGGTCCTGTTTTTGTGCTATCCACGGGGGTCACATCTATGCTACACAGTGTCACTATCAAAAAATGTGCAGGCCTGTTCTGCTTGCCTGCCGACCTACTTCCTCTTGCTTTTACTAAGTATCTATTTTCAGTGATTTTGAGACAGTCAGCCAAATAACCACACTTGATCATTTAGAGGTATAAGGGGAGGGAGGAGATCATTTGCAGATATACACACAGAGGGAGGTTCAGGTAGATCAGCAACCCATTCTGCCTCCATTGGCCAAATTAAAAGCAGCATACAATAGCTGCTTCAACAGGACTTCATTTAACCTTTCATCTCATTTATTTTGCTTGTTTAATCAAAATCATTGCATTTATTTTTAAATGAGTTCCCTATTTTATAAAAACAAAATTATGCATTTTATAAGTGCAGTAAGATACTTCAGGGTGTATGTGTTTACTTGTACAAATTGCACTTCCAGGTGGCTAAAGGCATTTGTCACTGACACCTCATGCCTCACAATGCATCTGGGCATGCAGGTTTCAAAAATAAGCACAAACCATGTCGTGTCATATTACTTACAATTGTTCCCATGCACTGCATGCATGCCCTTCAATTACTTCTTCCTTTTTGGATGAATTATAGAGGCAATGAGCAGGTTCCAGGCAGCGCATGTCAGAGTTTGGCTCCATGCTGCATTACTATGGGCAATACTGCAATCCCCAACATATGAACATATGGATCTCGATTTTCAACCAGCCCTTAGAGTGACACAAGGTGCATTACTCTAGGACTGTGGTGAATTCTGGGTGCAGCAAGTACACTGCACCCAATTTTATAAAAGGAGGGGGTCCCTGTGCTAAAAAACTCAGAGTCACCACAGCAGCTGGCTAGTGCCAAACATATGGCTCACCTGCGGAGATTGCCTCAGAGTTCCAGCTCCCACCTGGTGCAACACTAGAGGGGCCAGAATGGTTGTAGAGGTGGGGACTCTGCTAGACAGGAGGGGGCCATGGCAGAAGGGGCATGGGGGGTGTCATGTGGGGGTTGGTGAGACAGCTGGGCATGGGCAGGAGTGATGTGGCACTAGGGGGGGTGCGTTTGCATATACATACAGTTGATAGGATGGGACCACTATGTGGGTTCCAAGGACAGAAAGTGACATGGCACCAGGTAGGCACAGCCCTGGTGGCTGCCCCATAGATAGACACCTACAGGTCATCTGCCAGGGCTGTGGTCACCTGGTGCCATGTCACTTTCTGTCCCTAACCCCCCTGGTGGTCCCATCCTACTGGCTCTATGGATATGCAAATGGCACCCCTGCCAATTGCCAGATCATTCCCCGTCATGCCCAGCTTTCTCTCCAACTTCCCCTATGACCCCCCCATGCCTCTTCTACCCTCGTCAGCCCACTTTCATACCCCCCTTTGGCCACAGTGTGAGGCACTTGCACAGGTCCCTTAGACCACCTCCTGGCTGGTCTAAGTGGCCCTTGCTGTGTCCATGGCAGGACATGCAAAATTGCAGGAAAGAGGATGTTGTAGCCTGACCATGGCACAAGCTCCCTTGTGATCTGGCGTACCCCCATTTTGGTCACAAGACTGGTACAGTGCCATTTTCGTGCAACAGCTCCACTTTTCAGTGCAGACTGTGTTTGAAATATTGGTTGCCATATCTTTTAATGCCTGGGTGCCACTTGTGTCAATTATGTTTGATGCAAGTACTTTGCATCATCAGCTGGGCTTTGAAAATTGAGCCCATGAACACACTAAACAACCATCAGAATAAGGCTAACAGTCTACCAAGTCTGCTCGATTGCAGTGCCCCTGGTCCAGCAATGACAGTGGGCACTGCGCCCTTCCCCACAAACTCTGACCCTCTCCTTCAATGTGTTCTACCCCCTCTTGAACCACCCCACCATTTTTTAAGTGTTGTCCTCAGAAGGGAGTTAATTTTGTGCTCTCACCACTCACTCTGTTAATAAGTGTCTCCTGAAGTCCTTCTTCAACCTTTCCCCCACAAGCTTATAACAGTGCCATTTGTGGCCTTGTTCCCAATGAGACATAAGAGGTTCCCTATATTCACTTTGTTAATGCATTTTAGGTTTCAATCATGCCCTCTTTCTCCCTAGTTTCTTCGAGTGAGTACATAGTGAATTCTATCAGTCTGTCCTCATGCCTAAAGTTTAAAATCCTCCCCCCCCCGCACACACACACTAGTAGATTCTGTTACATTCTTGAATGTGGAATTAAAATCAAGTGAGGGACAAATGACTCAAAGTGTTGGCTACAGAAAACCAACTGCTACAAACTCAGTACTCCATTTAGCAAGTGCACACCCACACAAACTGAAAGACTGGATGCCATGAAATCAGTATATGAGAATAAAAATAAACTGTTCATTAGAATCAGACTTTATAACACAAGCACAAGGAAAGACAGACAGATTAAATGACAAGGGTTATACGGACAACACACTAAACACAGCTTTTAATAACGCAGAAAACATGGGCAGGAGGTCACTTTTGACCCCGAAAGTAAGGAATACAGTTAATGATGATATCATCACTTTTTCAGCCAAATTCAACAGCATTGCAGGTAAAATAGGTACTATCAACCACCAACATTGGCATATTTTACACACTGACCAGATCTTAAAGAATGAATTGGGTGAAAAATCTAGGATCACTTTCAGAAAGGCCCAGAACCTGGGTGACTTACTTACTATAAGTTATTTCAAACCAACTAGAACTCAGAACCCACAGAAGTGGCTATTATACAAACCACCAGGAGCCACGAATGTGGAAATTGTGATATATGTAAACACACGAAAGAAGGGGATGCATACTGTATGTAGACCCTCGTAATATCAGAAGGACGGTAATTAAAAATGTAATCTCTTGCATTACCACATTTGTGGTATTCATAGCCTGGTGCTCTTGTCTAAAACATTACATTGGTACAACAGTCCAACTTCTGAAGCCTTGCATTCAAGAACATGTCAGGACAATCATAAATAGAAGTGACAGGAGTGCCTTAGGTACACATTTTGCCCAACATCATGATTCAGACCCATCATGTTTGAATTGCACAGCCTTGGAGTCCATGGGCCTACTGGAACGAGGTAGTGATAGGGTCAATAGAATGCTAAAGAAAGAAACACAGTGGATAGTGTCCCATAACACTCTTTAACCACTGGGTTTAAATGAAGATGTGGATTACTCTCCTTATATCAAATATTAAATACCTCCCAAATAACAATCTTTAAAATTGCTTGGTGTTCTTAATTAGGTCACCTGTGTCTTTATCCTTTGTCTTTAGTCATTTTGTCTGTCTAATGTGTTTTTTATTTGGTGTCTCTGTGTTCTTTCTTTCAGGTTTGTCAGTGACTCTGACCTGGCCCCTTGTTTGGATCCCACTACTTCCTTGCTTGTGGAGATATGGGGACACTTAAACAGTGAATGAACATGGAACAAAAAGTTTAAATAATTATGTTTTTTAGTACTCCAGAGGACTTGGTCTGATAATATGAAACCTAACAATGTATCATTTTCCCTTTCCCAAAGACACGCCCCCTGTTGAAGGCCAGGATGTTTGTTTGAAGTGCCTGGGTCCTGCTTGCCTCTTGCTTGGTTGATATGTGCTCCTTGAGAATAAATAAATGATTGATTTTGGCTACAGTTGGAGTTCTGGAATTTTTTTCTTTGACCTGGAGTTCTGGAATCCTTAGTCCTGGTCTAATTAAAGGGTAAGCAGACCCTTTTCAAGGACTCTTGGAACTTTCTGAGTCACACTGCTACACTGTAATTGTATGTCCTATGTCTTGCCCTGCTGCCCCTGAACCATTTTCAATGCTCTCTACTGGACTGCCTCTAGCTGGTTGATATTCTTTTTCAAATAGGGGCTCCAGTATCCAGATGCAGTTGCACCAAGGCTCTGTACAGTGGCAATGTAACCTTCTCCTGTTTGCCCGTGAACCCATTCACAATACAGCCCAGCATTTTATTTGCCTTGGCTGCTGCTTTCTTACGCTGCATAGCCTGTTTCGTGTCATTGGTGATGGTTATCCACAAGTCCTTTTCCTCCTTCAATTTGGTGACCTTCTCCTCCCACTCTCCAGTCTGTACTTGGTCCTAGGGTTCTTTCCTGTTATGTGTATGACTTTGTACTTCTTTGCATTGAAGCCAAGCTGCCACATGCCAGATCACCTTTAAAGATTTGCTAGGTCTTCTTTAAGGCCCTGTACCCCCTCATCTATGTCCAACCTCCCACAGAGCTTGGTGTCATCTGCAAAGAGGGAGATTTTGCCTTTAATGCCATTGCCAATGATATTTATGAGCATATTAAAAAACATTGGGCTGAGCACAGACCCCTGCAGGACCTACATTGTGACCTCCCTCATATTGGACAGCCCCTCTCCATGATCTTTGTCCTATCTCTAAGCCAATTTGCCACCCACCTTGTTGTTTTTTTACTTTCTCCCTCAAATCCACCAACTTCCTGATCAACCACTTGTGGGATACTCAGTCAAAGGCCTTTCTGAAATACAAGTATAGTACTGTATGTCAACCTCATAGCCCTTATCTACTGCCCTCATTACTAAGTCAGAAAAGAATAACAGGTTGATTTGACGAGCTGTCCGTGACATAAATCCACATTATCTCTTATCCTGGAGTCCATTTGCCTCCAGGAACTCTAGTAGCCTTTGGAAGTGAGACAGATCATCCTGTAGTTTCCAGTGTCATTTCTGGGCTATCTCTTGTGCAGTGGTACTTCATGGGCAGTTCTCCACTCCTGTAGTACCTTTCCAGATCAAGTGAGCTGATCAATTGATCTGCCAGCAGACCTGCCAGTTCTGCTGCCAGTTGTCTCAACACCCTTGGTGCACTCCATCTGAACCTGAGGACTTGTTTACCTTCAAAGACATGAGTTCTTTCCTTATCCTGTCCTCTGTAATTCTGTCCTCAGCCATATCCCATCCTCTATCCCTACACCTCTTGTGGAACAGGCCCATCCTTTTCTTCAGCAAATGCAGAGCAGAAGTATCAATTTAATACCTCTGCCTTCTGTTCACTGCATTCAACTCATCTCTCCTCACTTTTTATGGCTGCAGCGTGCGTAGCCCTGCAGATATCTTACAATCACAGTAGTTAACAAAGGAGCTTAACGGATACTGGAAGTGAACGGCAATCACAGTGTGTTCACCGCACTATTTTGTCTGTTGGTCCTGGTGGAACACTGCACTATCCGCCATGTCAAAGATGGCTGCCAGAGTTCTCTGCACATGCCGATGCCTCACACATGCATACTGAACTGTGACAGCACTGTTTACATCACACCATCACTTAGTGTGACCTAAAAGCCTCTAAATTGTAGCGAGGTGTTGAGACCCTGTCAATCGACTGATGGACCTCTGTGGGAGGGGCACAGGGCTGTGCCAGCATCACCATTGGCAAATCTGCAGTACACAGTGGTTCTGGGTGTCAGAGTACCATCGCCTCCTGAATCCATCATTTGTAATATCTAGCCTACAATGAGCTCCTATTTAGCCATTTATGGTACTGCATTCCTAGTGTGGGGCTGTGCACACGTGGTGTATGGTTCTGGTGTCATCTGGGCAGGACACAGAAAAAAGAAAACATGAAAGAACTGGTGTCCAGTTCTGTGGGAGTTGGAGGTGAGTCCAATTCAATGGGCTGTTTACTGACACTGGCACATCTTCCATTGTAGCTTAGCAAAGACTAGGTGTGGAACTGTAACTGAGCACTGTAACTGTAGTTTAGCTGAGACTATAACTAATACTGGAACTGCATGAGTCTGTTTCAGTAGGCTGTTTATTGTTACTGGCACATCTTGTACTTCAACTGGACAAAGACAGGGTGTGGTACTGTAACTGGGTGCTACAACTGGAACTGGGTTAAGACGGACACTAGATCTGGAACTAGGTGAGTCCTGTTCAGTGGGCTGTTTACAGTTACTGGCACATCTTGCACTGCAGCTGGACAAAGACAGGGCATGGTACTGTAACTGGGCACTGTAACTGAAGCTGGACTGAAACTAAGACTAGTACTGGAACTGGGTGAATATGATTTAGTGGGCTATTTACTGTTACTGGCACATCTTGCACTGTAGCTGGGCAAAGACGAAGTGTGGTACTGTAACTGGAGCTGGGCTGAGATAGAGACAAATTCTGGAACCAGGTGAGTTCTATTCAGTGGACTGTTTATCATTGCTTGCACATTTTGCACTGTAGCTGGGCAAAAATAGGGTGTGGTACTGTAACTGGAGCTGCATGAGAAATAGACTAGTTCTGGAACTCTGCACTGTAACTGGAGCAGGGCAGTTACCGAAGCTAGTCTAGCGACACTGAAGCCTGATACTGTAGTTGACGAGCTGAGACTGGGCAGGGAACTGTTAAACCGTGTGACAGCTGTAGTCTGTGTTACTGGACTGGAGCCCAGGTGAAGGACTGTTTATTGCTCTTACCCCTTATCCTCTCAACCATTGTGTTCTTATCTTAACTTTTAAAAGGGCAGGGCTCTCAGAACTACAGGGATTCCTGTAATTTACAGTGATTTGGAGTCATCTACATAAACGTTGTTCACTAAGACTCATTTTGGTTATATGGAAAACAGAGCAACCAGCTTTATATTAAATGATGTGCTCTACAGGGAAATGCAAACCACTGTCCTGGAGTTACATGGAAAATCAGTCTGCAAGCATCATTCTTGCATGGGGTAGAGGGATGAGCCCCTTTATGGGACAATATAATCTCTTGAGTGGGGAGGCAGAGGCTGGGAGCTGGTTACTTTACTGTTACATAGTGTGGGGAAATGAGTCAGTGTGGTGAAACACTAGGTTGTCAGCAGAATACTCTGTGTTCATTGTAAAACAGGCATGAGTAGATAGATAGATAGATAGATAGATAGATAGATAGATAGATAGATATTGTATTTTTATAGCGCTCCTTCACGGAGGCTCAGAGAGCTGAACAATTCACAAAACATGTTTTAAAATACAGTAAAAAACAGCAGTAATCACCTTGTAGATAGATAGATAAACAGTTTAGATAAAATCAAGATAGGCTCCAAAACTAATTATACATAGCATATCTCTCTATCTATCTATCATGACAAGTCAGTCAAAAACATGCAAATATTTTAATAATTAATAATTGTGCAGCTCATAGGCCTGACCAAACAAAAATGTTTTCAGGCCCTTTTTAAAGGCTTCCACTGAGGGTGACTCCCTCAGACAACATGGCAGTGAGTTCCAAAGGACAGGCATGGCCACTGAATATGGCCAGATCTCCTGAATGCCGCAACTTAGCCCTAGGAACCACTAGGAGGCAACTCATTGTGGAATGGAGAGAGTGGATCAGGCAATGAGAAACCAAGAGATTTTGCAGATAGTCTGATCCCCAGCTGTGTAGGGCTTACATGTGCAGGGGAGTAGGAGTAGGGCATTAATTGTGTACTCAGTGATGGAGAGCTCCACACAGGCTCCATTCATTTATTTAGTTATTTATTTATTTATTGAAATGTTTCACCAAGAAGGCATGACCTGGGGGGTAGGGAACAATGGGATAGAATACAGAGAATTGTTACAGTGTCGGAATACAATTTCCTTACCTGCATACAATGAGAGCAGAAGGGATTATAGGTGGATAACATTAGCTAACAATGCAACAGTTAAGTATAGCAGATATGAAGACACATATAGCAAATTGGCAACAGCTGATGACACTTGGTAACACTGGAACACATATAATAACTTGGCAACAGTATGTAGTACTAGATGGTATGGTGATCTAGTAGTAATTGGTAGCCATTAGTGTAACATAGATATTCAAGATTTACAGTGATTAGTGCAAAGAGAGGAAGAATGGAAGGAGGGAACGAAAAATTGTGGAGGGAAGAATGGAAGAAGGGAAAGGAAATTTATGGAGAGACACAGACAGAACATGATTTTCAAGGCAAACAGAGACAACAGGGTGGACTAAAGTGCATATAAGAGGGGTGTAGAGGTATGTTATAAGTGCTTAATTGAGTGTAGGAGTAGGCCAGTGTCAAGCTATGTTAATCGGAAGGGGGTAGGAGGAGAGGAGAGGTAGAGTGTGGCAGGGTGATGAGAGAGAGGTATTGTAAGTGGGAGGTATCCAAAGGGGGAAGGGAGAGCCGAAATTCAGCAGTGTCCTGTTATCCCTATCTGGGCAGGGTGGTGGACAGCCCTACTGGTAGGACATATGTTATATGTGATGAGAGTTATTTATATATAGTGATGTGAGAGAGGGGCTGTTGGGGAGGAATGTTGTGGGAACGAGTAGCAGAGGTCAACTATAGTGGGGGTGGTACCCCACCAGTGTGCAGTGTGACCCTGCCGCATAAGGCAGTGATCTAGCAGTGACTGAGGGGGTGCAGTAAAAGAAGAAATAGGGGAAAGGAGGTAAACTTGTTGCCTACCGTACACTGTGAATCCTGTCTGCACAAGGCAGTGATCGAGGTCACAAGAGGGAGATAGATCAAGGGTAGAGAAAAAAGGGGGAGGAATGTTTTAGGAGGAGGGAGAGTAGGGGACTAGGAGGAGCACTATCAGAGGGAAACAGGAGTGGTGGGGAGTAGGTATATGGTAATATGGGCTTTGGGGAGATGGCGAGGGGTAGTAAGGAGGGTCATGGCAGGCTCAGAAAGGGGCAAGGAAGTTCTTGAGGACAGAGCTAATGGAGTAGCAAGAGGATGAGTGGCAAATTTGAGAGGGAAGTGAATTCCAGATTTTTGGGAGGTGATAAGAATAACCCGATTGGCCATTAAAGGTGGAGTTTCATGGGACCACCAGGGTTCTTGAGTCAGTAGATATTAAGGAGTGAAAAGGAGGTGGGTAGTTGTTAAGGCAGGGGAGAGATTCGAGCGAAGTTCACCCAGCCAGTGCTTGGAGATGAATTTTGTTCAGTGAGAGAGATGTCGGTTTGCCAGAGAAGGGAAGGATAGGGCATGGTAGAGATCACAATGATGAGTGCGGAGGGGGGCATCAAGAGAAAAATGGCAAAAGGAGTTGAAGAGGTTATCTAGTCTGGCTAGGGAGGACTTTGGAGCAGCACTGTAGACTACATCACAGTAGGCGAAGATAGGTAGGATCATCTTCTGGACAATCTCATACCTAGCCATGAGTGGGATGCAGGCATGGTTCCTGAATAAGGCGCTGAGCTTGGGGGGCAATTTTTTCTGAATGGCATCTATATGACCAGAGAAGTTTAGGTGTTTGTCCAGTCAGACACCTAAATACCTGAAGGAGGATGTGCCCTCAAGTAAAGTCCCATCAAGGTGTGGAAGGAGGGTAGAGAGGGAAACCTGATATGTTTCTGCCTGGTGCCGGAGGTCATGGAGACTGTTTTTTTGGCAATGAGAGATAGCTGGTGGTTTGCAAACCAATGCTGAACTTCATAGAAGTCATGCTGCAAGTTGGATGCATCCTCAGTGGGGCAGGAGCCAGATGCATACAAGACTGTATCATCAGCGTACATATAAATGGAGGAGAAGGGAGAGCAGGTGGATGGGAGATCATTTATAAAAATAGAGATTAGTATGGGGCCTAACACTGATCCCTGGGGGATGCCAGTTCTTATCAGGAGGGGTGGGGAAACTGCATCAGAGATCTTGACTGATTGGGTTCTGCTAGTGAAGTATGCCTTGAACCAGTCTGTGGCTAAGGGGGATAGCCAAGATGCTGATACGGTGTCAAGGAGAAGGGAGTGGGAGACTGTGTCAAAGGCTTTGGCCAGATCGACATAAACGGCTGAGGTGATTTGTCCATTGTCCATTCCCATGAGGATAGAATCAGTGAGCCGAAGAAGAGAGGTGGTGTGATTTTTCCTGAAGCCAGATTGATAAGGGGTGAAGAAAGAGGAGTTATTGAGGTAAGCAGTGAGCTGGGAGAGGGCTAGGTGTTCCTGAAGTTTGACAAGAGTAGGGAGAAAAGAGATGGGGCAGTAGTTGTCAGGGGATGTGGGGTCTCCATCTTTGGGGAGGGGATGGACCACTGCATGTTTCCATTGGGAAGGTACTGAGGTGGTTAAGAAAGAGAGGTTTAGGATAATAGAGAGTGGGTAGGCAATAGCTGGGGCTGATAGGGATAGTAGTTGAGGATCAAGGCCATCCAGGATGGAGCCTTTTTGAAGGTTGATCTCTGGCAGGGCAATTAGGGTGTCAGTTGGGGAGACAGTAGCAAAGGAAATGGGGGAATCAGAGGGGGGTTGTTCATAGGCAATAGGAAGGGGGAGAGGAAGGGGAATTGTTTGGGAGGCATTGGAGTAGCTCATCAGTACAAGTGGTGTAATAGAAGTTGAATTCAGTAGCTACTGCAACTGGATCTGCAATGAGGGTGGCATTTATCTTAAGTATAGGGGTGAGTGGACAGGATGGGGGGGAGGGCATGGACCACTCTCCAGAACTTGGAGGGGGAGTTGATGTTTGTTGCAAAGGTAGATTTGAAGTACTCTGTGTTGGTTAGCCTAGTAGCCAGGGTGCAGGAATTACAGAGTTTTTGGTAAATAAGAAGTTCATTTAGAAACTGGGAGACTTTGTGCTGTTTCCAGGCCTGATCTCTGGCTTTGTGGCAGGCTATTAATTCAGGAGTAATGCAGGGGAGGTGATGACCTCTAACCCATGTTTGTTTTAGGCGTGTGAAGGCATTCCAATTTGCTAGGAAGATGTCTTTAAAATAGATTAGGGTTTTATCAACCAAGGAGGTGCATGCTAGAGGGGACCAGTCTGAGAAGGCAAGGCTATGCAGGAGAGGTTCCAATTCTAGGGATTTATAGGTCCGCATATGTAAGGTTTTATGTGGAGATTTAGGGCTGTGAACTTTTCTGATCAGGAAAACTGGGTTGTGGTCACTGAGAGCATCCAGAAGGATGCCGGAGGTGATGATTCTATGTGGGTGGAAAGTGAGGGCTCAATTAAGTAAAGAGTGGTTTTGGGTCTTGTGATTAGGCCGGGTGGGTTCTGCAATTAGTTGTGTGAGGTTGAGGGCACTGATAGCATTTCTTGTGGTAGATGTTGTTGGGGACAACAAATTTAAATTGAGGTCGCCAAGGATGTAAAGCTCACCAGATTGAGAGAGGGAAATAATGGAAGTTAGGAGGTCAAGGGAGACAGCGGGCTGGACATTTGAATGGCAATAGATACCAGCTACAAAGATAGAGAGTGAGAAAGGGAGGGATACATTGATGGCTAAGGCATCATGAGTTGCTGGGTTGGAGAAGGAGAAGATTGGGAAGTATTGGAAGGAGGCACAGATATAAATGGCCACTCCACCACCCCTGCCTGCTCTGTCTAGCCTTAGGATGGAGTAATCAGGGATGGAGACCGAGTGGTCAGGAGTCATGCTCTTTGGTCATGTTTCTGTTATAATTAAAATGTTTGGTTTCAGGGCAGCAACCATGGCTTGCAGTAGCTCTATTTTTTGAAGTAGGCTATGAATGTTTAAGTGTAATATCTTGAAACCCTTTATGAGGGCTGTTGGGGTAGGGGTATAGGCAGCGGCAATGGGGGAGATGGCAGGGATGAAGGAAGTAGCAGGACCGGGGTTGGGGTGGATGTCTCCTGAGGTGAGTAATAGTAGAACTAGGATGAGGAAGTGTAGCTTCATGGATTTAAAGTGATGGGGCTTGGAGGCTGAGTGAGTGAGGTAGAAGGGTGTGGTACAGTGAGGTAGCAGGAGGTGGAGAACAGCAAAGACATTTGGTAAAGTTAGTAGGGATGCATGTGGAATGATGAGGGAATGAGACCAGAATATGTTGGGGGGGGGGGTATGAGTAATAGCAAGAATATAAGTTGGGGCCCTGAGTCAGGAGGTTTGGATGGATTTGGAGTTATAGAGCTCTGGTCTGGCAAAAGCAGGATGGGCGGGAAGGGAGAGGATAAGAAATAAGGTTAGGGGGAGGAGGTAGATGGGAGAAGGATTTGAGTGGAGAGGAAACATCCTTCAAGTCAAGGAGCAGCAGGGGGGAGGTGGACTTTGGTAGGTAGTAGACTACAGCAAGGGGGTGTAGCTGAACAGAGTTGCTTTGCTATAGAGGGGAAGGGGCATAATGTTTAAAATAAAGCTCCCTCAGGTATCCAGCTGAAAAGCCTGTAGTAGGGAAGTAGAATGTGAAGGATGCTTGCTTCAGTATACACCCTTTTGTGGAGGAGCTGTATAACCTGCTAATGGGGAAGCAGGTACTAAAGGAGAGGTAAAGACATCCTGGTATTGTGGATCTAGGTATTATTACCCCTTTAAGTGCTTTGCTGTAGTTCTTAGGTGCTTCCCCTTTAAGAGGGAAAGTGAAGTGTAACCAAGAAGGAGGTGTGCAGGTCCCACAGCTCTGGTAGTGTAATTCATAAAGGATGGGGGGGGGGGAGTGGTGAGCGAAAAAATTCACTAAGAAACCAGATCAAGTTAGACAAATGCTGAAAACAGTGCAGTGAAGGATTGATCAGTGCAGCAAGAGATTCAGGTCAGTCTGTGCAGCCCTGAGGACTGAGCAACAGACAGGAAAACAATCATGTTGCAGAGCTGCACTGTACAGCTCACAGAAGTGAGCAACTGAATGAACTAGGAAGCAAAAAAATCAGGACCTCACTATGCAGCTGCTAAAGGAAGAAAAATAAAAGGTTAGTGTTGCTCTGCAGTCTTGTGCCCTAGTCCAATGATTTCAGCACTGGCTGAAGCGTTGGGCAGGAAACCAATGTCAGCACTCCTGGGCCTTCTGGAACCATTAGGGTCCCACAATGATGGGTGCCAGTTATTCAATTAGAAAAGGAAGGAAAGCTCCAAAATCCCCTTTCCCTTGTCCTGACTCAGAAACCAGCGATTTCCTTGTGAGCTAAGGAGGAGAGCGGGCAGCAGGCTCCTTTTCATCCTGTCCTAGGTGGGTGGGTTGCTTGTGGAGGGGACCACGTCAGTGGTACCAGACTGGTGGGCTCCGATCAGCCTGAGAGAGAGGAACAGAAGAGAGGGCAGTTATAAGACTCAATGGTGGTCAGGGGGAGGTTTCAGAGCAGAGAAGGATGAGAAAAATTAACAGTTGAAAAGGCTTGGAATGAAAGAAGGGGGGGGGGTTTGTTACAGACTCTGACAAGATGCCAGCAGCAAATTGCAACAAGGACCTGAAACAAAGGGCGTTAAATGGGGACATGTATCTGACCTGATCATTTGGTGCCAGAGTCAGGGGGGGAGGTCTAGTAGCCAGACAGATTAGAAATGCAGAATCAGTCTTAAATATTAAAATACAAGTGCAGAAATTGCCACAAACAATCTAATATGCAATGTAAACACTGTTCAACTTTAAACTAATTCAGAACATCAACTCTACAGTCCATTTAAGGAAACCCTAGTGGCAGGATCACCATAAATAATTCAAAAAATCACTAAGCAAACAGTTCAGGTTAGGCAAATGCTGAAAACAGTGCAGTGAAGGATTGATCAGTTCAGCAAGAGATTCAAGTCAGTCTGTGCAGCCCTGAGGACTGAGCAGCTGACAAGAAAACAATCAAGTTGCAGAGCTGCACTGTACAGCTTACAGAAGTGAGCAACTGAATGAACTGGGAAGCAAACAGATCAAAACTTCACTACGTAGCTGCCAAAGGAAGAAAAATAAAAAGTCAGTGGTTCTCTGCAGTCTTATGCCCTAGTCCAATGATTTCAGCACTGACTGAAGCATTGGGCAGGAAACCAATGTCAGTGCTCCTGGGCCGTCTGGAACCATTCGGGTCCCACAGTGATGGGTGTCGGTATTCAATTAGAAAAGGGAGGAAAGCTTCAAAATCCCCCTTTCCCTTGTCCTGGCTCAGGAACCAGCGCTTACCTTGTGAGCCAAGGAGGAAAGTACGCCGCAGGCACCTTCTTATCCTGTCCTAGGTGGGCAGGTTGCTTGTGGAGGGGATCAAGTCAGTGGTAACAGCCCAGTGAGCTCCAGTCAGCCTTGTGAGCCAAGGAGGAGAGCGGGCAGAAGATGCCTTCTCGCCCTGTCCTAGGTAGGCAAGTTGCTTGTATAGGGGACTGTGTCAGCTGTACCAGCCCGGTGGGCTCCAACTTCCATCTGGGACTGGTTTGACTAACTAAGAGACTAGTATTAAGAAAGGCACTTTATGGTATAAATCTCCACTGTACAAAGTGGGGCTGCACTTGATCCTTATTTGTTTTACTGTATCTTCATAGGTAGACTGAGGCAGACATGATGGGGCCAGTAGCCTATTTCCTGCCATCACATCCTCCATTTCATCATAATCAGAATGATTGAAGGCAATGTGGTCCAGTGTTAGAGCACAGATCTGTGATACAAAGATCACAGGATTGATTCCCAGTACAGTTATTTTGGTTTGTGGCCCAAGCAAGTCATTTCACCTGCCTGTATTTCACTTCTACTATCTATAAAAACATTGCTTAGAACCAAATCCTACTGGGTATATTACATCTCAGTTGGGCTATCTGGGATAAATACAGTAACTTCTAATCTCAATAAATAACTTGCAAATGAAAAATAAAACAACACAGTCATACCAACTTGGGATATCCTGAGGAAGTAGTACACATGGTAACTCCATCCTGAAGTGGTACAAGTGTGTTTTTTTTCACTTTTCTATCATTTTATCATGGAGAACAGTAACTTGTAAAAGAAAAATAAAACATCACATTCATAATAACAAGTCTGTCTTGAGGAGCCATTACATGTTTACCCTAATGTGAAGCAGTACAAGTGGGGAGTGTTGAATCTTTGAAACTCAAAGTATTATCAGATCATCAAACAGCACCACAATGGTACAGCAAGGATTCTAACAGGATACATTAAGACATCCTTCCTGGCATCATCCCCCAATGTTTCTCACCCAATTCCCTACAACACTAGACAGGGGACCCCCCCCCAATAATCTTTGTACCCTCTGCAACACGGATAGAGGCTTGCCCAGTACCATTGCATGGTGGGTGGGATGCAGTGCTGGGAGTGCATGGGATGATTGGGGCCGGGGTACATAACTTTGTAGTAATTAGCTGCCCAGCTTGGCCCTTCCAAGAAGGCTACTCCCTCACCCCCCCCTCTCTGTCAGCTGGCCTGAACTCCATTGATTTTTCCTATTTAAAATCTGTATTGCACACATCACGTCAAGATTTTTGATAAAATGTCTGGATAAAATACCATAAAGAAAATCTGCATTTTATTGTAATAGACACAAAAAATTTGAAATCATGTTTCAATTCTCTTCAGGAATATCTTTCCCATCAAGCAGGAAATGCTGCTTGGTTATTTATACTAGCTAGGGCTGCAAGTTCGGTTCGACCAAAGCTAAAAAAAGTTCAAACCCCTATGGTTCTCCATAGTCCGATTGTGGTAGAACTTCTATTAAAAAACGCAAACTTTGCGAACTTTGGTTCTCCCTGAAAAGTAAAAAAAAATCACATACCACCAGATGCTGGGCTTCAGTGCCGCACAGTTTCTCTCTCTCCAGTGGCACACATGATGCGCCTCAGACAGCACTGAGAAGCACGCATGCACCAGTCCCTTTTAGAAATGGAGAAAAAAACTCGGAGAAAGGGGGGGTATGCCTGCAGGCTGCTACATGGGGAAGGGAGATTGGTTTTCGTTAGATTGCCCTATGTGACTGTACAATAAGTCAGTCAGCTATTGGAGGGTGTTGCAGAGAGACCCACGTGGGTCATACTTCTTGAGCTGCTTGCTGCTGTGTGCGCAGCACATTGTGGAGAATTTGAGAGAGAGCAGTTTTATGTATCTGTTCTCTGACTCTCTCAAGCATTTGATTTTTGGAGGTGGATCATTAAAAAAAAACTGTATGTTTTGGCGGTCTCTCCTTCGCTTTTATGATAGGCAGCAAGGTGGGGGGAAGTTTGGGAGGAAAGAAAAATGTCACAAAAAACTAGCATAACGATGAATGACGTGTTGGGCCTGGCAGACAGCCTTGGTGGAGTGGTGTGACTGTCTGAGGCCATTTGTTGTCTTTCTTGTATGAAACTGGGGGTAGCTCAGCTGACCTTAATATTTCTGAAATTCTGAGAGCTCCCTGATCTGATTCTAGACTGAGCAATTCATCGAACACAGAAATCATAACAGCAGCAGACAGTATCAATCAAGTGGTTGTTGTAACTTGTGTATTTGATTTTTTGTTCAATTAATAACTTCTGTGTATAGACTAGAGGAGTGTGTGTGTGTGTGTGTGTGTGTGCACATGAGCACAGACACATTCAACCTTTTATCAACAAATTTCTTCTACTGGCTTACAGAACAAACAGAAACATTTTATAAATGGAAATAAAAGTAAAAGTATAAGTTTGTGCTGGCTGCTTTCCTTGGTTGACTGGCTACTAGCCTGCTACTGTCTGTAAGTCCAAATTGTAAATCTTAATTACACAGATAATTAAAAAAAATAATCTCAAGAGAAAATAGTCTTTCAGTCTGGGGCAGGGAGCAGCTTAGGGAGATAAGGCAAAGTGCAACGATTTGAACTTGCTGCACACATAAGGGTGGTGGTGTAAATTGTAACTGGGTTATATAAGCTGCCAATATACAAATCTCAAATAAACCCCTGTCTTACTACTTAAAGTACTTGACTCGACGCAGCAAGCAGTGCTGTATTTACCCGTTAGGGAGAAAATAAAAATATCCATGTGTCGGGAGATCACGTGATGCAGAGTGCCGAGTAGCAGCTCCCTCAAGCAGCTCCCGCTTCCTGTCTCTTATTTAGCTCGTTTTGGTGTTTTAATTTGCAATTTTCTCTTGTTTCTAAGATTTTACACTGTACAATAGCTGTTGCAATCTGGTCTGGTTATCTCTCCAGCGGATGGAGGCTTATATGAAGAAAGCCCCACAGAAGCATACCCCTCCAGCTACTCCCGAGAAGGCCCCTAAGAAATCCAGGGCCTCGGGTGGTTCTAGCTCTGATCTCCCGAGCCAAAGTGGTGATCAGGAACCCTTAATGCTGGTCAGATTTCTCGAGGAATTCAAACCCTTTCGAGAGGAAATGAAGGATATGGCAACAGACTTGAAGTCGTTATCCAGAAGGTTAGATGAGCTCTCATGGTCTGTTTCCGACAACGCAGCCTGAATTGCTTCTATTGAGAAAAGAATTGGTAGTCTTGACCCTGAACTGGTTTCAATGCACCAGAAACTGTCTTGTTTAGAAGCTAAGCTCGAGGACCTAGGGGTTCGGAGCCAAAGAAATAATGTAGTGGTTCTCGGTTTAACAGAGGGAGAAGAAGGCCAAAATGTTGAGGCTTTTATTCAGAAACTGGTTGAGCGGGTGGCAGACCCATCCCTATTTGGCTCTGGCTACATTATTGAGCGTGCCCACAGGGCTTTACAGCCTAAGCCACCCCCTGAGGAACATAAATACATAGATACATAGATACATAGACAGTGTCGGCAGATAAGGGCCTATGGCTCACCCAGTCTGCCCATTTGAGCTTGTAAGTTCAGTTTGTTTTTCTAGAAGTCTGTTGCCCCTTACCCCTGACCTCCAGAATTCCTTTATGTCTATCCCATGCATTCTTAAATCCCGTGATTGTTTCAGCCCCCACCACTTCCTCTGGCAGGGTGTTCCACTTGTCCACCACCCATTCTGTGAAGAAATTCTTTCTCATGTTTCCTCTGAATCGTCCTCCCTCCAACTTCATCCCATGCCCTCTAGTCCTGGAACATCTTTTTCACTTAAAAATAGTGTTTTCCTGCACCCTGTTCCTCCCTGTAAGATACTTGTATGTCTCTATCATATCCCCTCTCTCCCTCCTCTCTTCCAGGGAGTACATGTTCAGTTCCTTCAACCTGTCTTCATAGGACTTGTGATGCAATCCATGCACCATCTTTGTTGCCCTCCTCTGAACCTTCTCTACCCTGTCTATGTCCTTACGTAGGTATGGTCTCCAGAACTGTACACTGAACTCCAGGTGGGGTCTCACTAGTGTCTTGTATAGCGGAATTATGACCTACCTTTTCCTGCTGGTGATGCCCCTGCCTATACATCCCAGCATCCTATTTGCTTTACACCCCACTGCCCTATTGTGTGCCGGTTCCTGAATTATCTGGAGAAACAACATTTTCTACAAAAAGTGTGTGCTCTGCAAGAGGTTCGCTGGGAACATATTAAGCTGAGAATCTCCCAAGATCTACCCATCTTGGTCCGCATGAAACAAGCAAGGCATTTCACCCTATTGTTTCCAAGCTAATTGCTGCAGGCCTGAAGTTCAGAATGAGTTACCCGGCTAGACTACAGATTTCAACTAACGGATCCTGGAAAAGTTATGAAGACCCTGAAGAAACTGTGAGGAGCCTTAAGTCCATGCTGCCTGATCTCTTCAAGGACCCTTGAATGGTGGTGGCATAGTATCGATTATCGCACAGAGTCAAGAATTCAAACTTTTGCTTTTCTTTTTTTTCTCGGAGAAATCTTAAGAATGTGAAGATCTGGACGACTGCATAGTTTGCAGTGGACTTGGGGGGCCACTACAGACCGCCCTGTCCCTTCTTTTCTTTCCGTTTCATAATGGACCCATAGTGGTCCGATGCAAAGGACACCGGGGTTTCGGTCCTTCTTGGGGGGGGGGGGGTTGTGAGCCAGGTTTTTTGGCGACTGTTTTTCTTGGGGGTTGAAAGGGCCCAGTTTGGTTGTGGGCTAGTTTCTCATTTTTTCCTTTGGGACTGTTGCTGGGATGGTCGTGGGCTTTCTCAATCTCACCCGCCACTTGGGTTGGGCCAGGGAAATCAACCGCTAGAGGGCATTCCTACCTCTGGGAACTTGTGGGGAAACTCTACTCACGAGGGATTTAGCAGGGGCACTGCTGGCTGGGAGGCAGCACTCTCAATTTCTCAGGGAGGCCCTGTTTACCGGATACTGACTGGTAGTGGGGAAAGGTAACTTTTATACCTTCTCCTCCGGTCGAACGTTTTCAGCTTTCCTATTTTAAGTCTCGCTCTTAATGCGAGCTGAGGCATTTCTCCCTCCAAGTGTTGCTGAACCCGGCGCCTCTGATTTTCATCTGGGACACCACGAACGAGTGGGCGATGAGATGGCCTTTCATAGCCCCCCTACGTTATTTTCTCTTATACCCATGCCTTGGTTGGACTGAGGCGAAGGCCCAGGACTATTTGTTTTTGTTGGGGGTACAAATGACAGGGCTTGATCTCTGAAGGCTGTGATTTGTGTGCAACAGCACTAAATAGCAAGGTTCAGTATCGGGGGGTGGGAGTAGAGGGATTAGAACCAGTATTGTGCTGAACATTGCTTGTGACAGATTGGGAGGGCGGGGGCGCGGTTGGGGGGTGGAGGGTTTAGAGGGGATGGGCGGTATCTACTTCTGGGTGGGCTAGGGAAGAGGGTGGGCTTTACTGTAGTAACCCTGGGGATATATGAAAAGGAGATTTGCATCTCATGTGCCGAGTATAACTATTTCAGTTTGATATCTCTTCTGGATGGTAAATGAGCTAACATTTGTGTCTTGGAATGTTAAGCGGATCAGAAAGCAACATAAGCAATTTCAGGTTCTTAAACACTTAAGTCTGTTTAATTCACAGATAACTTTTCTGCAAGAAACCCATTTATTAGAAGGGGAAGCTTTGCCATTAAGGAAGCAGCACGTGGGATCGATTTACAGTGCCCAAGGCACAACAAATAGTTGTGGGGTCATGCTCATGATTAACAGGAGTATCCCTTTTTCTCCTACACAAGTGATCAAAGATACCGAGGGTAGGTTTATTTTGGTCAGAGGCACCCTCTGGTCTGTCCCAATTATATTGGGCTGTGTTTATGGTCCTAATCTGGACGACCCGGGATTTTTTGTGAGACTTATATCTATCATTCTCCCAATGATTCCCATTAAAATTATTTTAGGAGGAGATTTCAATCAAGTACTTAATTCTCACTTAGATAGATTGGGTAGTGGCCTAGGTGGAGTTACCCCTGGGCAGAAGGCACTCAGGGAGTTATTAGATCAATGTGGGCTCTGCGACATCTGGCGTGTTTTACACCCTGATTCTAGGGAGTTTACCTTAGGTCCATGGCTCATGGCTTGATCCCCATTGACTATTTACTTATTTCTCAGTGCCTCCTGCCCGGGGTGAAGACCTCCTCGATTCAACCTGGCCCAATCTCCGACCACTCACTAGTGGTATGCAATTTGGTACTGCTTAATTCATTTAACAGGGAAACTAGATGGAATCTCAATGAACAACTTCTTAAAGATGTTAAATATTGCAAACTGATTAGGGAAAAAATAGAATATTTTTCTTCACTAAACCCTTTAGATGGTGTAAAACCTGATATCTGGTGGGGGGCCTTTAAAGCCTTCATGAGAGGGATATTGATTAGCATGGCGGTTGGCAGGAAAAGAGAGCAAGAGGAAGAGCTTAAATCCCTATTATCCCAAATCAGATTTCTGGAAACAAACCTTCCAACTAATCCCCTAGATGAGGATATTCAGAAACTCCTGAAATTAAAGGATACATATCTGGGGTTACTTCAAGAGAGAGCAGAACTAGCTATCATTCGTACCAGAGCTAAATACACTGATCGGGGGGAAAAAGCGGGACATTTACTGGCATTGCGTATTAAACAGCAGGAGTCAATGAGATTTATCCCGCCTATCAGGTCATCAGTAGACGGAACTCTCAAAGTGTCTTCTAACGAAATAGCTCAAGAATTTGCTGCTTATTACTCTGAACTGTATAGCGACATGGAGCACCCTCCCTGTCCAGAAGATATACAAAGTTATCTAAGAGTTTCCCACTTGCACCTTCTCCCTGACAGGTGCGGTGAAACTCTGTTTGTCCCTATCACTCAGGAGGAGATTGCTAAGGTTATTAGCGAATTGCCTGCTAATAAGGTCCCTGGTCCAGATGGATTTTCTCCTTTATTTTACAAGGTCTTTCGAGACCTTCTTGTACCAATACTTAGTCATTTATTTCAACAAATTCTATCTGGGGAGGAGACAGATCCATATCTCTACGAGGCCCTGATTGTTCTGCTTCCCAAACCTGACAAAGACCTTGATAAGGTTCAAAGTTATAGACCCATCTCTCTCTTAAACCAGGATGTTAAGATTCTGTCTAAAATACTGGCCAACAGGTTAGCACTGGTTCTTCCTGGGTTAATAGGTACAAATCAGGTTGGATTCATGAAGAAGGCGATTATCTTCTGATCATTTACTCACTTTGTCGCATGTCTTCTCGGCTACCAGGGATGCGGAGTTCCCAGCGGGCTTGGTCTCCTTGGATGATGAGAAGGCATTCGACCCTGTGAACTGGAATTTCTTGTTTCACACTTTGGAGGCTTTCCATATCCCTCCTCTGTTTACCTCCTGGATAGCCACCCTTTATAAAACCCCCTCGGCAAGAATTTCTGTGAATGGGGCCTTCTCTCACTTTTTTCCGCTCCACTCAGGTACTAGACAGGGGTGCCCCCTCTCTCCTTTATTATTTAACTTATATCTGGAACCTCTTATCCAAAACATTCTCAATAATGACTCCATACAAGGAGTGAGCATTGGGCGGCATGAAGTGAAAGCCACCACACATGCTGATGATCTGTTAATACATTTATCCCATCTGGTATCCTCTGTTCCGGCCTTACTAAGTGAAGTGGCAAGGTTCAGTGCTTTGTCTAACTACAAACTGAATGCCAGTAAGTCCCTGTTTTTTCCATTAAATCATAAAGTTTTTAAAACTGATATTAGTCCCTTGGGGCTATGCTGGACTCCCAGGTCTTTTAAGTATCTGGGTATTAAACTTTCACGTAACCCCTTAGTATGGTTCAAGGAAAACCTAGGTTCTTTACTGCAGGGAATTGCACACCGACCTAGAGAGGTGGTCCAAACTCCTATCTCTCTGTGGGGCCGAATTAATATAATTAAAATGAATGTATTTCCTAGGATTTTTTATCCGTTGTCCCTTCTTAATGCTTTTGTTCCTTTACTCTGGTTCAAAAAGGTTCATGGTATTTTTATTAAATTCATCTGGGCTGATAGGTATCCCCGCCTGGCTTACCATAAGCTGGCAGCTCCTAAACTGGAAGGAGGGTTGTGAATCCCCCATCTAGTTATATATCATTGGGCCAGTCACCTTGCGAAATGTTCACGGTGGGTATCTTCCAGCCCAGATGAAGTGCAACCCATTTGGCTCAAAATAGAATTGGATGCAATTAAGGCCAATAATCTAGACCCTCTCACGTTATTTTTCCTTAAGTTATCTCAAGTAAGTATGGCTGTAGATTGTCCCATAATAAGGACCTCTTTAAATGTCTACTTACAGATGTGTTCCTTTTTGCAGTATTCTCCCCACCTGGACCTGGCCCAGTCTATATGGAACTCTCCATCATTTACTATTAACAAGAATCAAATCTCCCATTTTTGGTTGCCTCAACTTGAAGAGGGGAAGCTCTCGACCTTTACTGATGGTGAGAGGTACTGGTTATCAGTGGAGGAGATGGTTAGGAAATTTCGTATCCCAACCTCTTCTTTCTTCAAAGTCTTGCAATTGAGACATTTACTGGTAATCACCCTGGGGAGTACTCCTCCCTCTCAGAGCATCTCCTCTCTGATACCCGAGGTATCCTCACTTTCTGGGTCTTCTGGTGTAATCTCTGAATTATATCAGGTTTTGTTTCACAAGAAGTTTGGGGGCCCATTTGGGCGATCAAGATTTTGGAGTAACCTTTTCCCCCCTCTGCAGTTAGATTGGTATTCTCTCTGGAAGTCATGTCACAAATTTATCTCTCAGGATAGACTGTGTCTCATGCAATATCATGTATTGCATAACCTATACTATTCCCCAGTTAAGCTCCACAAGTGGGGATACTTAGACTCTAATAAATGCAATAAATGTTTGCAAGATGAGGGCACACTTTTTCATATGCTTTGGTCTTGTCCAAGTATTTCCACCTTTTGGGTTTCAATCCAAACTTCCTTAGACCCCTTGTTGGACCTTCAACAATACTTTATCCCTGAGGTATGTGTGTTGGGGGACTTGTCTTCTATTACAGTCAAGGTGCGTAAGTTTCACATATCCATGGTCGCCTTGTCGGCTAAGAAAATAATTCTCCATCATTGGAAAGGCAGGTCCTCCCCTTCTTTTCAGGAATGGGTAAGGGAGGTATTATCCAATTTGCGCACAGAAAAAGCTATAGCCAGCCTACATAACAAACTGACAGTTTATGCTAGAATTTGGGATCCCCTTCACTCATTAATCTCTCTGGTTCCAAACTAAACTTATAATAGGCTTAATGCTTTTTATGGCCTTTTGATTAGAGGCTCAGCATTTATGGGCACTGCGATGGGTTACTGCAGTAAGGGGAGGTGGGGGGCAGCATCTTTTTACTATGTATCAATGAGTCTATGTCAGCTTCTTTGTATGCTGCCTTTTATGGTGGAAAATGTGTGAATAAACTTTAAATTATAAAAAAAAATATCCATGTGTCTTACCACTTAAAGTACTTGACTCGACGCAGCTAGCAGTGCTGTTATTTACCTGTAGGGAGAAAATATCCCTGTGCCTTACTACTTAAAGTACTTGACTCGATGCAGCAAGCAGTGCTGTATTTACCTGTTAGGAAGAAACTATCCCTGTGCCTTACTACTTAAAGTACTTGACTCGATGCAGCAAGCAGTGCTTTATTTACCTGTCAGGGAGAAAATAAAGATATTCCTGTGTCTTACCACTTAAAGTACTTGACTCGACGCAGCAAGCAGTGCAGTATTTACCTGTTAGGGAGAAAATAAAGATATCCCTGTATCTTACCACTTAAAGTACTTGACTTGACATGGCAAGCAGTGCTGAATTTACCTGCTAGGGAGAAAATATCCCTGTGCCTTACTACTTAAAGTACTTGACTCAACGCAGCAAGCAGTGCTGTTTGTTTATTTATTTATTCAATTCTAGGATTACAAGTACCTTTGAGCCAAGGCTCTTTCACAAAGGTTCCACATCAGAGGCAAAAGCATACAGGAAAAGCAGTGAAACATAATAGTCAATAATATCACACCATTGGTAGTAAAGTAGAACAAGATCAGTTTTTAAGACAATGTTACTAGTTGTTCAGAGAAGACAGGAAACCAGCAACATAGAAGAAAAGAAAAGGGTGTAGAAGGGAAGGGCAACAAAGGTGCAGCCAAAGGCAGTTGGCAGACAAAACAGGGGATAAGTTCTGGAGACATGGGGGGGTGAGAAGTGGGAGATCAGGGAGGAGGAGGGTGGGTAAGGCGAAAAGGAGTAAAAGCATCAGTGGGGCTGGTGGCAGCCAGAAGGATGGTGGTGGGAAGAGGCTGTGGTGACTGCTGGGACATGACAGGGTCAGTTAAGAAGGGCAGTCACAGGAGCTGGAGGTAGTAAGGTACTGCCGTAGTCTTGATTTAAAGATGCTCAGGGTAGGGGCAGTCAAGATGGCAGGGTTGAGGCAGTTCATCCAAAGGGGAGCTTTGTAGGCAAAAGAACATTAACCCTGGGTGGTGCGACACTGGGGAACTTGAAGGAGTTGAGATTTTGAACCTCTAGTGACCTGTAAGCAATTCTTATTGGTGTGTAGCAGGGCTGTGACCCCAGGGGGTGCAAGGCCAAGGCAAATTTTCATGGCTATAGTGCAGGTTAGGTACTTGATGCGATTTGAGAGCTGGAGCCAGCCAGTTTGAGTATAGAGATCACAGGTGTGGGTGAGACAGTGGGCTCCAGAGATAAGCCAACATGACTTATTGAGGGCAGTTGAGATACGTCTGAGGGTAGTCGTTGTGGCAGAGCCATATATGATGAGACCATAGTCAATAATCGAGACCACGTAACTCTGAACGGCAATCTTCAGCGTTTCAGGGGTGAGGTGTTGTCTATGTCTGTAGAGAAGCCCAGTTCTGGTGTTAGTTGCCTTTGCCACAGAGTCGACATGAGCACTGTATGAGAGGTTGGAGTCCAACAGTATCCCAAGATATTTGAAGTACTGAACCTGTTCCAGGGAATTCCCAAGTGAAGTCCAAATAGCTAATGGTTGGTGCTTGTGCAGGTTGTGGGAGCTGCAGAATAGCATAGACTTAGTATTTTTGTGGTTTAGGACAAGCTTATGCTTAGAAAACCACACCTCTATGTTGCTGAAGGCCAGTTGGAGATTCCGTTATAAGGACATGGGATCTTTGTAAGAGGAGAATATGACCACATCATCAGTGTAGAGGATGATATTCTCAGTGCAGGAAAGTGGTAGAGAGTTCAGAAAGAGACTAAAGAGGAGCGGGCCCAGAATTGATCCTTGCGGGACACCGAGCAAGGTGTCAGAGAGGGCATTGGCAATTTTCACATTTTGTGAGTGGTTTTCAAGGTAGCTTTTGAACCATAAGGCAGAGTCAGGGGAAAGACCAATGCTCCGAAGTTGGTCAACCAACAGTCGATGGTGGACAGTATCGAAGGCCTTGGATAGGTCAATGAAAACTGCTCCACTTAACAGGCCCTTATTGAGAGAATTATGTACTGCCCTAGTGAATTCTGGCAGAGCAGAGGAGGTGCTGGGCCCTTTCTGAAACCGTGTTGTTGAGCGCACAGTAGAATGTACTTGTCCAGATGGTTGGTTAGTTGGTCTATGATTCTTTCAAGTGCCTTGGAGAGTTGAGGCAGGATCGAGATCAGGCAATAGTTTGCATGGCTGGACTTGTCACCACTTTTGTGGACTGGAATGACAGAGGCAATTTTCCAAAGGTCAGGGAATTGACTGGTACAGAGAGAGAGATTCACAGTTCTGGTTAAGGGTCGAAGGACTTCCTCAAGAGTTAGCAACAGAATCTTCAGGTGAAGGGAGTTTCCGCTGGATCTGGATTTTGAGATGGCAGTAGCAATGTAATGGCGAGCTACATTCAAAGAGACTTCCTGAAAGTAGAAATGGGGGGGATAGTCCTGAGCAGGATGGATGTTAAGGGATCTGTCATCATTGTCAAAGAAGTCACTGGGGAGAATGGCACTGAGGTCAGTAAAAACAGAGTTAAAGGTGTTAGCAATGACCAGGGGGTCCAACGTAGTGATCCCATCAACTAACAGCATGGCAGGAGAGTGCTTTGGTTGAGTCCCTGTGATTCCTTTTATGTTATCCCAAAAGGCATGTCCGTTTCTCCAGGTGTTGGTAAGTGCTTCCTTGTAGAAGGAACTTTTTTGTAAGTCGAATGGACTTGGTACAGGTATTACGGGCTTGTTTGTATTTTAGTAGGTCAGGCAGTGAGCTAGTTGCTTTAGCCACCACCCAGAGGTGATCCCTTAGTTTCAACTGTGTCAGAAGCTTGGCATTTATCCAGGGGTTACAGAGCGACTTGACTTTGCATTTTTTTGCTGGAGCAAAGAGGTCACAGGCCTTGTTGAAGGTGACAATGAAGAAGTCAAGGGCCAAGTTCACATTTGTGGCCTTGTAGACAGGTTGCCAGTCGATCAGACTCAGGTAGTGTTTAAGATGTGCAAGTTGTCCACGAGGGAGGACCCTAATGTACATGAATTTGGGGGGGGGGGTTGAGGAATTTGTTGGACCATTCACATAGGACAGGGGAGTGGTCACTGAGGGAATCCAGCAGAATGGTGGTGCTGAGGATCCTGGAAGGGTGGCTGGTTAGTACCCAGTCCAGAAGTGTACTAGTACCATTCTTATAGTTAGCCCTAGTCGTGATACCACCATTTGTGAGAGGTTGGCAGAGGCAATAGAATCTTTCAGCTCCCCTGCATCCGAGGCTAACCAATTGATGTTGAAGTCCCCTAGCAGGACAAGCTCAGTACCAGGAGTGTGGGAGTTGATAAATCTGAGAATGTCATTGAGGCCTTTGACCTGGTCCCTGGGAGGGATGTAGACGGAACCAATCATGAAAGCTTTTTGGTTAGGACCAAGGAGGATTCTGATGGGTAGTAACTATGAGGAAGGAGTCAAGCAAGGGGGTTGCAAGGGGAGCACCAAATGGGAGTCTTTAACATAGACTGCACATCCACCTCCTTTCTTTGTGACTCTGTCCATTCTAAAAATGTTGCAGCCTTGAAACCTTGAAGGGTATTGCCTGGTCAGTAACTTACGGCATCAGCCAAGTTTTGACCACTGCAAGGACGTCAGGGTTGTGATGCATTATGAATGTTTGAAGAGCATCAAATTTAGATAGCAGGCTGCAGATGTTGAGAGAAACGAGCCAAACAGTGCCTGTACTTGGCTTGTTGTTTGAGTAGTATGGACCAGGGTTTGGATGGACACTGCCTGAGAGTAGTAGGAGGAGAAATATCAGTTTTAATGTGCTAAGACGTAGTTCTTTAAGGGATAATTTGTGGTGACATTTAGAGTGGGTGAGGTTGGTAGGAGACAGACGACAGCCCCTGGAAGATGCAGTGAGTTGCAGGGTGGTTAACCCAGCTCACATACCAGGGAGATTAAGCAGTAGCCTGGTATTGGCAATAGGTGGGCCAGAAAGAGGACAGGGTGAGAAGTGGAGGCTAGCCTTGGAGGGGTAGATGATATCACGGAGGCAAGTGGGGTGGGGAAGGGAGCAGGGGCAGCAAGGGCGAGGGAGGTAGAAGATGGGAGGTAGAGCAAGGAGGAGGAGGAGGGGTAAGAACAGGGAGTGGAGATCCCAAGAGGTAGGCATACTAGTAAGGAGATGGGGGGGTAGCAAGGAACCAAAGCAGAAAGTGGGTAGATCCACAGCCTAGTTGGTGAAAGAGCAGAAGGCAGGCAGGCACTGTAAGGGATGATAGACAGAGACAGAGGCGGGGAGGCCCAGGAGAAGGACCAGTGACAGGAGAACCAATGGGCTAAGGAGGGTGGGGAAAGCAACACAGGGGGGCGGGGTTTAGGAGTATTTAATTAAGGTGGGGGGTGGGCGCAAAAATTTGGCAGTCTGCAATAGAAATGAATGGGCTCAGAGCCCAGAAAACAGTGAATGGAGAAGTCCAAATCAAGTAGAAAAGCCCAACACCGGAGACCAATCAGGAGCTAAAGCTGTATTTACCTGTTAGAGAGAAAATAAAAATATTCATGTGTCTTACCACTTAAAGTACTTGACTCAATGCAGCAAGCAGTGCTGTTATTTACCTGTTAAGGAGAAAATATCCCTGTGCCTTACTACTTAAAGTATTTGACTCGACGCAGCAAGCAGTGCTGTATTTACCTGTTAGGGAGAAAATATCCTTGTGCCCTTACTACTTAAAGTACTTGACTCGACGCAGCCATGAGTGGTAAAAAAGACAGCAAGACTTTTTAGGCTATTCAGGCAACAGTAACAACAGTACAGAAAATTCAGGACGTTGCAGGAGTAACCAGTTGTGGTACTCAGAGGATGAACACAAGGGCCATAATAGTGCGGCAGCCAGTTTTAGAAAGCAGAGTGATGGATGATGATGATGATGATGAGGAGGAGAAGAAGGCTGATGAGAGTGAGGGGAAAATCAGTGGAACAGATCCTGAGTTTGTAGTAGATAAGACAGCAGTCAGTATGTCAAGTAGCAGTAGCTCTGGGGAGTGGGATGAAGAGGAGGAATACAGGGGCAGAAAAAGAACAAAAACAAGTTCTCGGAAGGATGGCTGTGGTGCTAAAAACATTAATGATAGTGGGGCATAACTTGGAGAGTCAGACACCCACACATGCAGAGGAACAACAGAGGACAGAAGATGGACAGGCTTCATGAGGGGAAGAAAGAGATGCAGTTCAACTAGAGTTGCCACCTGCCGGGTATTTTACCTGGTGATCAGGTTTTCAGGGTCTCTATCAAGTCATCTGATTTTGCTCTGCGCTGGTCAGGTTTTTGAGCCATGTTTAGTGCGTACATACTTTTCAAACAGCTTTTGTCATATCATTCATTGTTTCAGCTACATGTCTAGGTTACAAACAAGTTATGTTGTCAATATAGCCTTTTGTTTGTGAAAGCAGTCAACTAGGGAGGTGTAAAATATGGCCATTAACACCGTTAGCACTTACTCATCCTAATCTTTTCCACTGCATCTTAAATTGGCATAGCAGCAACGCTGCCCCACCTTTTGTAACAGTAGCATAGCCAGTTGTCTTCCACTTTCATTTGCTGGTAAACATTTTCATTTCTAACAGAATTTAGTCATTTTAAAATGTTTTAAATTATTTTTTTCCTCAAGAAAAAAGTGTGGTCACTTCTTTGGCTTTGAAATAGTACTGTTGGCATAGAGGAAATGGAGCTAGAAAAATATATAAAGTACACATTATAGGAAACAATTTCTTTATTATGTATTATTATATATCATGTAAACTGTTGTATGCTATTTACAGTATTTCCCTTGTCTACCCTCAGTTCATATCTGTAAATGAGATGTCTTTTTTCACTGTATGTTTATCTGGTAAGCCAATTGAAATAAATAAATAAATAAATAAATACATACATAAGTAAATAGATAACTAGGAAGAACCTAGAAAAGTAACTCTAACAGGTACTGTACAGTATCTTAACATTTTTGTTGAACTGCTGCTTTAAGTGTTGTCTTTTATTGATATAACAAATGTCTTTTATTGATATAGCAAATGGCTTTCTAGGAGGAGCAATGCATGATGAGTCATGAAAAGTGGTGGGGCTAGGGGAGGAGCTTAGGATCCGTTTTTTGCCTCATCCAAAGGTGGCAACCCTAAGTTCAACCAGTCAGAGATTAGATGCAGATGGGCATGGAAAGACCTCAAAGAGATAGTGGAAGTAGTAGTGGCTGTGGTGGTGGCAGTGGTAGTAATGAACCTGTCATCCCCATAAACAGCAGTGAAACAAAGTCTGTGAAATCCATTGTGTGGGATTTTTCACACAAGATAAATCATCTGGCAGCCATGTGGTTTGCAAATTATGCAGAACAAAATTAAGTCATGGTAAAGTGGGTACTCGACTGGGGACATCAACAATTATAAGACATATGAACAAGTCTCACATTTATCAGTATCAAAAAGCACAAAAGGAACACACACAACTTGTTGCAGTTCTGCACTCAGCTGAGGCGGATGAGGTAATGGATGTTTACCAAGGCAATGAAGTAAGTGATGCGGAGGTGGAGGATGATGAAAGTCTTCCTTCCAGTCAAAGTACAGCATCCTCAATTTCTTGTTTCCTTACCCCTCTGAGTCCACCACCACAGCCCAGCCGGAGTCATATACCATCCATGTCCACAATATCCACCCCTCATGGTAGAAAAAGGTCAAGGGAAGCAGCCCAGAAAATCAGGTGATAGCAACAAGCATAGCGGGCATCAAATTTCTTTGAAAGATTGTTTTAAGCGGTCACAGAAATATAAGCCCAACAGGCCTGAGGCAAGGTGATTTACAAAGGCAATTGGGGAGATGATAGCCACTGACTTGCTCCCATACTCATTTGTGGTTAATCCAGGTTTTAAAGCACTCATGGAAATCGCTGTGCCAAAGTATCAGGTCCCCAGCCGGACACATTTCTCCAGTGTTGCCATTCCAGACTTGCATGATGCTGTTTGGAAAAGCTTGTCTGATGCTCTGAAAGGTTCAGTGGGTAAAAAGGTTCATGTCATGACAGATATGTGGACCAGTGGTCAGATGACTGACTATAGGGTTGTGACTGGACATTGGGTAAACTTTCCTCCCTCCTTCTCCTCCTCCTCATCATCATTATCATCATCATGTAGTGGCACTGGCAGCAGCAGCAGCAGCAGCAGTAAGCAAGGGACTTTCACAGTTAGAAGGCAGGCAGCTTTATGTATTTATGGTTTGGAAAAAGACCACATCTTCTGGAGGGCCTTGAAGAAAAGTTTGCTGAGTAGCTGACTCCAAAGTCCTTGCAGCCAGGGTTTATAGTGTCTGGCAATGCTTCAAATATTGTGAAAGCAGTGAGACTTGATAAGTTTACACATGTACCATGCTTTGCACACATTATTAACTTGGTGGTAAAAGACTTTATCAGTGAGGATCGAAATGTGCAGAATTTGACTACAGCTGCCCACACTGTGTACACCCACTTTAGCCATTCTGTAAAAGTCTGAAAGTTGTTGTGGCAGATTCAGATTGAAAACAGCCTCCCTCACTACCAGATGATACAGGAAGTTCCAGCCTGGTGGAATTCCACTTACTATATGATGCAGAGAATGCTTGAACAACAGAAAGTCATTCATTAGTATGCAGTCCAACATGGCATTGGGAAAAGAGATGTGACTATCAGCCCCAATCAGTGACGTCTGATGGAGAATCTTTGTTGTATCCTTAAACCCTTTGAGGAGGCTACCCAAGTGGTGAGCTGTGATGGTGCAGGACTAAGTCAGATCCTACCCTTAATTTCACTCATCAGGATGGATTGTGGTATCTCGAGCCACAGTTCTTTGATAATGATGACATCAATGCTGCATCACTTGTTGGAAAAATGATACAAACCTTCCTGGCTGACGAGTGCATTGTAAATATGTGCAAAGCAGAGCATTTCATTTTGGCCACACTTCTGGACCCTCGGTTTAAGGATACAATTGAGACATTCTTCAAACCACATGACTTTAAAGACCTGGAACTCTATCGTGAACTGTTAATTGAGAAAGTATCAGCATGTATAGTTGAGAAATGTAGTACATCATCAATGCCCTTTTGGCAACATTCAAATTCTGAAAAAAATCTGGTGGAGAGAGAGGGAGGGAGCACAATCTGCTGTTGCTGCTGCCACCACTACTGATGTTTTGGCTCATCAAACACAAACCAAAACTGATGCTTCACCACAAGAGGACAAACCACTGTGGGGTATGCTGTCGGACTTTGGTTTAATAAAGACAGCTGGGAAGGCTCAGCCAGCAATAGTGGTACCAGAAGTCCCTGCTGCAAAAATGGTTAAGGATTATATGGAGGAGACTACATCTCACTGCGGGTGATGAACCATTGCTTTAGTGGTAACAGAAAAAAATTGATCTGGCCTTCTTTAACTGAGATTGCAATTGAATACCTCAGTTGCCAACCTGCCATCTCATATTCAGAGAGAATTGTTAGTGCTGCTGGGGCAATAGTGAATGACAAAGGAACATGTCTTTCCAAGAAGAATGTAGAGAGGCTCACTTTTTTAAAAATGAACATGCCTCAATTCAAAAACATATACTGTCCCAAATTTATGCAGGTTGACAGCACACAGATGACATTACACCACGCTGATGATGATGATGATGATGATGGCGGTTAAAGTATTTTGTTGCCATTAATAGCCACTAGCCTTTCCAGCTGTCTTTCCTCCACTGGTGGGTCCCCCTGTCTCCTCCTTAACCTCGAGTTCCATTATTTTGAGAAACAAATATCCACTGCTGGTTCTTATGTGCAACTAAGGCCCAATCTGACTAGCACTAGAAGCTGAAGGACTACTGCATATGGCAGTTCAGCTAAAATAATCAGAAATGACTACACATTGTCACACAGCTCTTGTTTTGTTTTATTGGATTTTTATTACAAAATACACACTCAATAAATACTTATTACTGGCTGTTAACAAACAAAAACATTAATAGAATAAATAAATAGTAAATAACTGTTCTTCTGGTTCAATTCCAGATGGGAATTTAATTTACAAAATGTTTTTGTTTTTTTGCTGTAAAATGTCAACTTTACAATACATTCCCAATTTCAGTGTTGAAACCAATGACATCCAATGTTTTGATCTGAAGGAACCTTTCACCAGATAGAAACTGTTTTCATCATAACCTGTAAAATGAAAATAACAAAAAATAGATCTTACAAAATGCTGTTCCAACATACTGCACTAACTGACTATCATGACAATAAAAAAAAAAATCGCTGATCTTACCCTAGCCCCAGTCGGAAACTCCAAGCCTCCAAAACCCTGGGACACTCCCTCTTACAAATACAATTCACCCTCCATTGTTAGACACCAAACTATGCACATGACCTAGCATCATAAACACAGTTTGCAGATGGTATACTGTTATGGGTTTTTCAATTATTCTGAGTAAAGATGAGGAAGGGGCAGATGTTTGGGAGGGTGGGACAAATGAAGTAATATTGACATAGTTACCTATGGGAAGTATAGGGATCAGGGCAGGACAGTGTACTAGATGGAAAGGAGAAAACAATGGTGGGTAATGTATTACTAACATTGACAGTTACTCAGAATAACAGAAAGCCCCAAACTAATAACTACACAGACAAAGTTTAAAGTAGAAACATAATTTAATCCACACAATGTGGTAAAGCAAAATGCCACACTGCCCCAGCGCGTTGGCACCATGACTTTCTTGGGGGGGCACTGAGGAAGGTAAGGTACAGAAGTGCTGGGGCAGTGTAGCATTTTGCTTTACCACATTGTGTGGATTAAATACATTTTGTACTGTAAACTTCTGTCCATGTACTTATTTGGTACTAAAGCAGCTGAAGCTATAGGTACCATGGGCGCCAGTTATTTTGAACTGGGCTCTAGTAGTACCTGAGTCTAACAGTGGGGGAAGATTTAAAATTATTGTAGCAGGGTGTAGCTTAGGGGGTTAACCCTTTGGTCTGCCTGTAACCAGATTTAAAAAGCTAAAGTTGTCAGGGATAATGTATGAGTCGTGTATCATCCCTGACCTTTACTGCTTGCTAAATCTGTTTCAACACTAGTATTTTTTAAGCATCTGCTGGGTAACCAGGTGGTTCTATAATATATAAGCAGTAAGCACATTCCACCTGGTTCTACTTAACTATAAAAAAATCCACATATTGTATTTTGCATGTTTGGGAATATACATGTAATACTAAGATTCTAACTTTAAGAATGGTAAGTTCTGCAAAGCTTTCGAGCACCGAGACAGAATCCTATGCACCAAAGCTTTGCAATACTTCATTATATTTATACCATTCTTATTGCTACCTGTACTTTCCCAAACAAAAAACAATACTTCTGTGGATTTCTTAATTAAGTAGAACCATGTAAACTTTTTCTTTGCATTATATATTATAGAACTTTGTTATACCATGTAGAACCTGGCTTTCCTTAGTAGAACTTGTTTTTTTTACATAGTAGAACTAGTTTTATTTGGTAGAACCTGGTTCTACTTGGTAGAACCTGGTTTTACTTGGTAGAACTTGATTATAAATGGTAGAACCCAGTTCTACCTGGTACCAGGTAGAACCAGGTAGAACTTTTTTGGGTTCTACTCAGAGAGTTCGCAAGGTAGAACTTTTAGAGGTTTGCACAGCCCTAATACTAGCCCATTTTTCCTTTATCTCTACAGGTCTGAAAGAACACCATCCCCATGTCATCAACTCTGCCTATCAGATAAGTATTGTTTAATTTTAAATTTCCTATCTGCCTTTTTTTTCCTTTAAGAACTATGGATCCTTTGTGACCCCATCTCTATCTTTCTTTTGCAGGTATGACCAGATGTGCCCCCAAGACACTCACCTCAGACTTTCCAAGGCTTCAGGTAGGAGATCCGCAATTTACTAATTATGATACGTGGATAAACAAATGAAGACAAGCAGCAATCCACTGTAAACAAAATGTTTCATATCAGTTGGGTTATCCTGGGGCAATAAATTGTTTAAAACACATTTCTGTCAGCTGCTGATTTTTCAAGGCCCCCTCCTCCCTTCCCTGCAAGCAGTGTGGTCAACTGGTTAGAGCACTGTTGGGAACCAGGAGATCTCACCAGTTCAAACACCGCTACACCAAAATTCTCACCATGTGGCCCTGAGCAATTCACCTAACCTCTCAGTGCTTCAGTGAAGTAAATTATGAAAATGGCTAGAAGCAGGATCCCACTGTAAACGTGGTGTTGCATCTCAGCTGGACTGTCCTGAGTAAATGTATTTGAAAAAAAAAACATTGCCAGCAGCTGCCAAACTTTTACAGTACTCCCCTGCTCTCCCCCCCCATAGTAGTTAAGACAATGTTGGGAGCCAGGAGATCAAAGGCTCAAGCCCTGCTAGTGCCTCATACTCAATGTTACCATGAGGAACACACTTCACCTCTCAGTGCCCCATTCCTTGCAGATGCAGAAATTTGTAGAGACAAGACCCCACTGAAAATGAGATAGTTTATCTCTACAGTGCTATTGTGAGTAAATAAATTGTAAAAAAGAGAAAAAAAACTTCTGTCTTTATTGGCCTTTTAGTAAACACAGTGTCTGTATCTGACTTACGCACTAGCGGTCCACACGACTTTAGAAATGTATGGTGTCATTTATGTAGCTTTCAGCCAAAGAGTTCTGTGTTACAACATGAATGTATTGTACTAAAAATGGAAGAGCAGAACAAGGAGATTTAGTGCATCATACAGTTCTAAAATAGTTTTCCCTAGCAGTGTGTAAATCAGAAACACCAGGTAACATGCAACAATAACAGAATGTGAAAAAAATATCTGACAATCAACTTTACTAAAAACATAAACTTATAGGAAAGAGGGTTAGAGGGAAGGGAGAAAGCCGGGGCAGCCAAGGACTTCAGCCGAAAATGAAAGGAAAGTACCTTGCTACTGCTGTTCATATATATATTCATATTATCCCATCCCACCCCAAGGCTTCCTTCCCCTTTATTGCTGTTTACCCCCACATCATATCCTGTTAGATCATGGAATATAAGTCATAGCATGTCTGGTATCTAGGAAGAATATACAGGACAAGACTGATACACCAAATAGAAGATAATGTTATAGAACAGCAATAGATGCTATACAGTTATTGCATTGTATCTTACTAGCTGAGGTTAGCGCAAATGTTGAAATGTTTGACACAGTGATTATTGCTTACAAATACATCCTATACTGTTAGTGTTAATGGGGTACTTCTGGAAAACCCAGTATTGCTATGTTTGGCACGGTGATTATAGGTTAGGATTTGCTGTACTTCTGAAGAGTAACCAAGGTTTAAAGGGCAGATTGCTTTTGGTTGTGCTTAGGGGACAGACTGCACTTATTGGTGGGCAGGCTTTGTTGTTCAGCTAACTTTTACATGAGAGTAAGGTATCAGAGAGCTCAAAGAATCATGAATCAATGAATGAATTAAATCTGTATTTGTAGAAGTGTCTTTCTAAAATCAAGGAACTGTACATTGACCAAACAATAAATAATACTTTAAAAACAAACATAAGAGTCAGAATATTAAAATCCAAAAAACTACAGTACCATAAATATCAACTTCAATAAAATCTGAGCATGCTTGGCAAAATATTTGGTTCAAAAACTAATCTGGATATACTAGGTTGAATAAGTATGTTTTTAGTGCTGTCTTAAATCTCTGGAAGGTCAGGCAATGTCTTATCCGACGAGGTAGAGAATTCCACAGGGTCAGGGCTGCAAAAGAGAATGATCAGGCCCCCAAAGTCTTTAAACAAACCCTGGGAATCTCTAAAAATCCCTCATCAGCAGATCGGAGAGGACAGAGGGAGTGGTAAGGGTTATGTAGATCTTGCAGTTAACTGGGTCCCTGGTCATGTAGGGCTTTATAGTTCAGTAGCCCAACCTTGAAGGTGATCCATCACTGTATTGGCAACCAGTGCAGTCCATGGAGCACAGGTACTATATGACTGGTCCTAGAAGTACCAGTCAATAACCTGGCTGCCGCATTCTGCACTAGCTGCAGGCAGTGGAAATCAACCCTCAGTAGCCCTAGGTAAAAGGCATTGCAGTAGTCAAGCAGGGAGGTTCCGAAGGCATGGACCAGTGTTGGAAGATCATCAGGAGGAACCGGATGCTTCAATCAGGTGATATTCTTCAGATGGTAAAAAAGGATTTGACGATGGCCAGTCCCTACGATTTAAGAGTCAGGCCATCATCAAAAATGGGCAAAACTGGAAAAGGAGGATGGGAGGGGTCACAGGGGTGATATGGGCATTCTTCTACTGAAAATGAGGGGAGATGCTGGTGGGCACAAATTGAGGTGGGAAGGGTGGCAGGCTGCAACAACTGTGGAGTGGCAATCTTTCTGAAAATTGTGTGGAGATTGGGAGGCCGTTTGGTGTGTAGGCAAATAAGATAGCTTAGGAACATGCGAACATACTCAGCATGATGAGCTGTTTACAAACGGAGCTTAGGTGGGGAATGTGGGCTGCAATGGAGGACAACTCAGCAGCTGGGGAGGGAAGCAGGGTAACTGGGGGGGAGGACGGATCAAAGAGAGGGAGGAGAAGGAGTGGGAAGAAGGTGGTAGATGGGGGAAGGAGAAAGGGGGTCCCAGTTCAGAGGACAAATGAGGGTGGGAAAGGGGAGGAATGGAGGACGGGAGGGAAGGAGGAATCTAACAGTTGCAGAGTCAGCAGCATTGGGTTGGTGAGCAGAAGGAAGTAGGAAATAGGTGGTAGTGAAGAGACATCGAAAAACTGGTTCTCAGCCCTGGCAGGATTGGGGGATATGTTGGGGGGGTGCTGGGCAGAAGAGCTGGTGACAGACCAGGCAAGAAGGGAATGGGATGGGGGCCAAGGGTTTGAAGGGATATGATATGGGGGATAGGTTGAGTAAGGGGGGTTGTGGAGAAGGGGGTGAGAGGAAGTATGAGATGAAAGGGATAGGGATGCATCAGTGGGAACAGGCAGGTGGAGCCTGATGGAGAGGGGAGGTAAAATCAGAGGAAAAAGGGGAGAAGGAGGAGAGAGCAGAGACAGAGGACATCACAACAGGAGTGAAAGGGGGAAGAGCTGTGCTGTGGAGGAGGAGTGGAGAAGAAAGAGAGGCGATAAAGGAAGGACAAGGTTAGTAGAACATGAAAATGGGGGTGGGATCCTAGTGCTGGGAGACTCAGTTCTGAAAGGGATGAGATGGGGAAGCAAGGGGGAGAGGCATAGTTACATATTGGTGGAGGCCATACCAGGCATGACAGCGGAAAGGGTGAATCAATCTGTTCTGAAGTATGCTAGGAGGGGTACGGAGAAACCTCACATAGTTCTGCATTTGGGAACAAATGACCTGGTGGGAAATATGGTAGATGTAGTCCAGAGGAGGTTTTAGGAGCTGGGGCTGATTTGTGAGGAGGCAGGAAGATCAGTAACTTTCTAGCAGGTGCTTCCAGTATCCAGGGCGAGCACAGCAAGGAAGCTGAGGATAGAGGGATTTAACACATGACTAAGAGAATGTTGTCAGTCCAAATGGTATGGGCTGGTGGGGGAGTGGGGAAGGACCTGGGAGGGCAGTGATCTGTACTCTAAGGGCAGGTTACACTTAAGTGAGGAGGGAAGGAGGGTATTGAAATAGAAACCAGGGGAATAATTAGCAAACAGTGAGAATTTAAATTATAGGAGGGGGGTGGCAAGTGGGCAGGAGCCAGACAGGATCCACAGGTAGGGAAGTCGAATGAGTTTACCCCCTTTACCAGCAGCAAGAGACTGAGTGGAAGGTCAGGAGGGGATGCTAGAAAGGGAGAGCAAGTGGGAAGAGAGGAGAAGGAAGTGGGGTGGAGGGTGGTAACCTTGAATGCTAGGAGTCTAGGGAACAAAACAGCAGAGTTACAGGCTGTCATGGCAGATGGGGAGGTGACATGGCAGCCATCACTGAGACATGGGCCAAATATTACTGGACCTGGCAGTACCAGGGTATACAATATTTTAGAGGGACAGGGTAAAAGGAAAGGGTGCTATACATAAGGGAAGGACTAAAGTGTGTCAGGGAGGATGGGGTGGAGGGCAGCACAAAGTAATTATGGGTGCAGTTCCAGGACTCCAAAAATCGGACTCTCAGGATGGGAGTGGTGTGCAGGTCACCATCTCAGACTGAGGAGTTAGATAGGGAACTAGTGGGACAGATCAAAAGGACCTGTGTGAGGGGCAGCATGGTGACTGTGGGGGACTTTAACCTGCCGGGAATGGATTGGGATATCCCAGCCACCACGAATAGAAGGGAGCAGGTACTTCTGGATGCCTTCCAGAACAGCTTCCTATTGCAGATGGTCAATGAGCCAACCAGGTTAGGGAACACCCTAGACCTCATGCTGGTGAGTGGTAAGTTTGTGAGGGAGCTGGGGGTGGAGGTACCACTGGCAGGGAGTGACCACTACTCAGTGTGTTTCACAATAAATATGGGGAAAAGGGGAGTAGGAATGGGCACAAGTGTGGTAGACTTCAGGAGGGGCGACTTCGGGAGGGTAAGGGAAACAGTACAGGGCTATCAGGCCAGGATCCATCCAAACATGGACACTAATCAGAAGTGGGAAGTCAATAAACTGGGAATTGAGGAGGCAACCATAACATGTACAAGGGTTCAGAGTAAGAGGGCTAGGGCCAAGAAGCCTAGCTGGGTAAGTAGGAAGGTCATGGAAAAAGTAAGGAAGAAAAAGAGATGCCTTTAGAAGGTAAAAATCACAGGGAGAGGAGAGGACAGAGAGCAATATCTGAAAGAGTCGAGGGAGGTGACAAGGGTAGTCAGGTCAGCCAAGGCATCCAGGGAACTCTGGCTAGCACAGGGCATCAAAGAGGAGGAGAAGGACTTCTTCAGGTACCTCAGGGAGAAAAGGAGTTAGAGGGACCAAATAGTAAGGATAAAGAGAGATGGAGATGGGTGGAAACAGGGGCAGAACAGGCAGAAGCATTAAATGAGTACTTCTGCTCAGTATTTACTAAAGAGAAAGGGAAAGGGGGAGCTGTACCCAAGGGTAGTGAGATGGTGAGTACGGGGGGGGGGAGGTGACAGATGGGGAAATCCCAGTGGGCAGAGTACTGGAGGGACTAAGGACACTGAGGGTGGATAAGTCTCCCAGGGCCAGATGGCATACACCCCAGATTACTGAAGAAGCTGGCAGAAGTCCTGGCAGAACCCTTGCAGACCTGTTCAATGCCACCCTGGACTTGAGAAGTGTACCTCAGAACTGGAGGATGGTGCACATGGTACCCCTCTACAAAAGTGGCCCCAAGGATGAGCCCGGGAACTACAGACTGGTAAGCCTCACATCCATTGTGGAAAAGCTGATGGAGACAATCCTGAAGGAGAGACTCATTGCCCTCCTAGAGGCTAATGTGCTGTAGGACAGCAGACAGTATGGGTTTGTTTCAGGTAGATCCTGTCAGACCAACCTGGTGGAGTACTATGACTGGGTAACAAGTCAATTAGACAGGGGCCATGCAATGGTTGTCCTGTACCTGGACTTCAGTAAGACATTTGATTCAGTGCCACATGGGAGGCTAGGAAGTAAGCTGGAAGGCACAGGAGCAGTGGCAAAGATGGTGGGATGGGTAGTAAGCTGGCTGCAAGGAAGACAGCAGAGGGTGGTGGTGGGAGGGAGCTTTCCTCTCTCAGGGTGGTGACAAGCAGGGTGCCACAGGGCTCTGCACTGGGGCCAGCATTGTTTGGGATCTTCATAGCAGACATCTCAATAGGCATCAAAAGCAAGATCAGTCTATTTGCAGATGGGAGCAGTAGTGGATGACTTAGAAGGGTGGCAGGGGTTGCAAGATGATCTGGCAAAATTGGAGGCCTGGTTGAACACTTGGCAGCTGGGGTTCAATGCTAAGAAAAGCAAGGAGTTACATTTTGGTGTGAGAAACCCTAAGATGAGCTACCAGCTACGGGGGATTTTACTAGCCAAGCCAGAAGAGGAGAAGGATCTGGTGGTGATCATAACAGGAGCAATGAACAACTTAGCACAGTCTAGAAAGGCAGCTGCAAAGACCAACAGGATGCTGGGTTTTATTTCAGAGGCATATCCTCCAGGAGGGGTGAGGTGATCCTGCCACTATACAGGTCACTGGTTAGACCACACCTGGAGTACTGCATGCTGTTCTGGCAACCGTACCTGAAGAAGGGCATTAGGTTACTGGAGGGGCTGCAGTGCAGGGCAAAAAAAAATTATCCAGGGGCTAGGGGACTTACCCTGCAAGATTAGATTGAGGGAGTAGAACATATACTCCCTGGAGGAGCAAAGGGGTAGGAGGACATGATTGAAAATTTTAAGTACATGAAGGAAACAAATAAAACAGGCACATAGGGGCTTTTCAAATTAAGGAGGTAGAGGGACACTCGAGGGGAATGTTCTAAGATTGGAAGGGGAAAGATTCAGGAGGGAAATGAGGAGACACTTTTTTACAGAGAGGGTGGTGTCTGGGTGGAACGCATTGCCAGAGGAAGTGGTATCCTTTAGAACAGTGGGCTGCTTCAAAGGTGGATGGGACAGGGTAAGGGGGAAGGTCGCTGTAAGGGAGAAAGGGGAGGTAAGGGCAACTGTAGTATAAGAGCTACTAGCTGCACAATCGAGTAGACTCGATAGACCATAAGGCCTTTATTTGCTGGCAGTTTCGTATTTTTGTATGTAGGATAAATGCAGTTCTCCTTTAATTTTTAAACAAATTGAGGGGGGAGAATGGGTATCTGTGGACTAGATGAGAAGGACTGTGGGGCTCAGATGGGAAGAGTGTGTGATTTGCTAAATTAAATTTCTCTGGGTAGTATAATCTGTTGGTTTTAGCGGTGCCGGCTTGGAACTGGAAAATCACAGGTTTGAACCCTGCTACAGCCAAATACTTATTTTTGTGATTGTGAGTAAGTTAGTTGATCTCTCACTTCTCCAATCCACACAGCTGAAGAAAAAAGTAAAGGCAAGACCACACTAGAAACCAGATGTTGCATCTCAGATAAGCTTGTAGCTTACAACACACTATTAAAATCTGCCCTCAAGTATCTCTACTGATACTTATCCCCTCTGCCCTTCCCCTCAATCCTGTAGAACCAAACTGCCTTCAGATCATTAAGCCTTTCCTAGTGAAAATTTTACAAATAAATCAATCAATAAATTCTTTGTTCAATTGAGGGATCAGACTTTGTGGCTGGGTATTACTAAAGAGAGAGTGTGTTTGCGTGTGTGTGTGCGTGTGTGTGTGTGTGTGTGTGTGTGAGTGTGTGCTTGTATTGCAGCCATCTTATGCTTTTTATGGCCACAGGCTGTAAATAAATAATTTTTCTGCTTTCTCACTGCAGCCCTTGTGTCTCTAGACCCCAGTTAACTGATCTCAGAGTCCTGGAGCACAGGGGGAGCTCCTGATGCATTGCTATCATAGTGAGAAAACATATGTGTGTCACCGAACATGTGCGGCCCATCAGCTTGTGCCTTCTTGATTCTGCTGCAAGTGATCCCACTTTTCTTCTCCTCCTGCCCCTCTTTAGAAGGAAGAACATTACCTGAGGATGGACGGAGACTCAGGGAGCATAAGGGACTTGGGCCTCAGCGACGGTGAGAAAATGGGGAAAATGGGATCTCCACAAATCTGGCTGCAGCCATATTGGCTCTGGCCAGATTTTGTTAATGTTGCTATTTCTTTTATTCTCATCCCTCTTTCCACTGATGTACTGCCAGAAGACTTTTTCTCACCCCTGATCCCTTTTTCAGCATATAACTCCTTTCTAGCCTAGGCTTACCTGACCATTCTACTTGCCTCCTTAGCTTTTCCAAGTAGTACCCCAGCTTTATTCCTTTGGGACCTACTAAGCTTCTTGTATGTGGACTTCTTTTCACTCATTTCCTGGCCCACGTCCCTACTGAACCAACTTGGTTCCCTAGCTTTGGAGTTTTTCACTTTCTGGCTAATACAAGAGTTAGCAGCTGCTATCCCCTCCTTGATCACTTACCACTTTTGTTCCACCACTATACCATCCTTAAGACTAGTTAGGTGTCCCCTCAGAATCTCAGAACAGCTGATATGAGGTAGGAGGTTGAAAAGGGCAGTCAGAACCCCTTAAAAAATGTAATTAAAATATGGAGAGGACTTTAATGGCAAAGAAGTTAGGTGAGAGCCTGGAGAGTGGGATCTATAATGAAGTCCGATGATGCATACTGACTGTTACAGATGGGACTTGGCTGTATATAAAGGAATGCAATCTGGGAGGTGGGTCTTCTGGGTGGTGGAGCTATAACAAAGTAGTTGTTGGGCACCGAATAGGGTGTGCAGTAAAGAGACTTTACTGGTTCCTGAAGCATGAACTAGTCTCTTTGGTGACCCAGACATACGACCATTAGTTCTTTCTAAGTCCACCTGAGCTAGGCCACAAGGGACAAAGGGAGTTTTTTTTTGTTAAGGGAGGGAGTCTGAATGAGTATCCCTTTACATTATGAGCACTGAAGCATTTTAAAAATTCTGTAAATTTTCAGGGATTGGTCCAGATACTGTAGTAAATTTGAGCTGATTATGGACTTTAGTCCCAAGCCTAGTAAGGATATCTAGAACTGGGTACTTGATGGTAGAGGGTCTTCCCATTATATGTGTAGCCGGCTGATGTTATTCTATTTGTTACCACCTCTTGGAGAAGTGAGGGGAGGACTTTGGCATCTAAATTCCAGTGTTGTACAAATGACACATCTCTCTCTCTCTCTCGCTCTCTCTCTCTCTCTCTCTCTCGCTAAAAACCCTGTAAAAATCCAATGCCCCAAAATGCGCTAATCAGGTATGTGTCTTAGTCTCTTTTTTTTTCTTTAGTTTTTTTTTTTTTCTTATCCTCCTACTGCAGCCTGGTCATTTTTGGCCATTTTGAAGCCTAAATCTTTAGGATACCCAGGTAACCACCCACCTTACAAAGACATGAGTTGCACCTTGTAAATCCAACCTAAACTAGTTTTGGGGGGGTCAACACCCCAGTTGTGGGCCACATTTATAAGGTGCCATTCATGTGGTCATGAGATGGGGTGATGACATGGGTGTACTGAAAATTTGGACCTAAAATGTTCAAAAATTCCCAAGTTATGAGCAAAAGAAAAACAGACAAAAATGCATTTTGAGGCCAAGATGTTTTCGTTTTTTTTTCCTTTTATTCATAAAATGGCCATTTTCAGATCAATTTTCAGGGACTCTTCCTGCAAGACCACCCTACACTGCACTTACAAGTTGTGAGACACAAGGCACAGAATACCATGGTGTGTGTGTGTCCATCACAAAGCACCTTTATTATGACACATTACATCAAGCCTGTAGCAGGCTAAGCATGAACAGTTGCATTATCTCACGTATTGTGGCAGCCCTGTAGTGGACTATGTAAGTAACCTAGCAGGCAACTGACAAAGCGGATGCATCATCATAAGCATAACCCCATGCCTTTAGCAGATGCAGTTGTATCATCACATTCATTTCCCCAGACCTGTTGCAGAAGCATCTAGAGTATTTATTTATAACATTAGAACTCATGTTTGAAATCTGGATTGTGCTTTGGCATTCATTTCTGTAAGGTTCATGTGGATGGTGCACAGGGTGGGTTGAGTTAGGGTTCAAAAAACCATAATGCTGCAGTTCCTTACTTTTGTATTTTAAGAAAAAAATCCTAACTTTTGGATTTATTTAGTTTCTTTATTCTTTTTTTTTTTCAGTGAATTGATATGCATAGTAGCTTACCATGTGTTTGGTTGGCCATATGCAAAGCAACTGCAGCATCAAACAGGTTTCATCAGAACAGTAGAAGACCTTACGATTGGCCATCAGTGGCATCATCAAGCAGACTGTGTCAGCCCTGTAGCAGAATTTGCAAGTGGTCAGCAGCTGTATTATCACACAAATTGCACCAGACCTATAGCACACCTCTGGAGTGCCCAGCAGTGTCATTGTCAATGACTTCCCTAGACACTAGGGCTGTATGGACTGTTCCGTGAGAGATCTGAACCCCTGGATCAAACTGCAATCCACAGACCTGGATAAATATTGACTTTGACACAGAAATCTGGTTCCGGGTCTGTGGAGATACCATTTCTGTGATTTTGTTGTCTGTTGCCATGGGGATGTCATTCGCATGTACAAGCAGCTGGCAGCATCCAATCAGGCAACATAAGGTCATGTGATGCACTTATGGTATATAACAATGCTGACAGCACAGCACAGCCACAGATGAGAGAGTAGGACCAGAGTAGCAGGAGCTGTGCTCAGCACAGCCAGGCAAACAGCATAAAGAGTTGCCAAACAAAAGTGCCAAAACCCCTTAAAAACAAAAAAACATACACCAGAAATAAATGAGCCGAAGGGGAGGGAAGAGAAGAAATTAGGGAGAGTGAGAGAAAGGAGGAGAAGAGAAACCGATCATCTGGAGTGGGTGAAGATGGGACGGGGAGTCAGGACATGGGACTAGGGAGACAGTGCTGGCCTGGGTGGCTGCCGGGGGGATGCAAATTGCAAACTAAAGCAATGTGGCAGTACTGTGTTACTGTATGTATGAGCAAGGGCAGGCTTGCAAAATCTTTGACTTATGCCATTCAAGATCCAGAGGAGAGAGGGAGAGACTACTGGGGGCTCAGGAGAGATTTTACAGTTACAGAAAATCCCAAATTAAAGTTTTTTTTCTTTTCTTGGCCTCAGTCAGTGTAGCTGTCTACATGAGAAAGGGCATGCTGGCAAAATCTTTGACTTGTGTCATTCCAGATCCAGAGGAGAGAGGGAGAAACTAATGGGGGGTCCAAGAGAAATTTTACAGTTACATATAATCCTAAATTTTTTTCTTGGCTTCAGTGTGGCTGTGTGTACAGGGCAAGGCCAGCAGGGCTGCAAAATAAATCTTTGACTTGTGCAGTCCACTCATGAATCACAATCATTTGTTAACATTCATTCATGATTTCATCCAGAGGGAAGAGAGATAAAATAAATCTATGACTTGTGATGTCCAGAGGGGAGAGATAGAGACTGCAGAGGGGCCCACGATAAATGTAACAGTCCAAGAAATCCCCCCCAAATTTTTTTGTGGCTTCAGTGTGGCTGTGTGTGCAGGGCAATAGCAACAGGGTGGAAAAATACATCTTTCACTTGTGATGTCCAGAGTGGAGAGAAAGAGAGACTGTGGTGGGGGAGGGGCACGATAAATGTAACAGTCCCAGAAATTTCAAATAATTTTTTTTCCTGGCTTCAGTGTGGCAGTGTGTACAGGGCAAGGGCAGCAGAGTGGCAAAATAAATCTATGACTTGTGATATCCAGAGTGGAGAGAGAGAGAGAGAGAGAGACTGTAGGAGGGCCCATGATAAATGTAACAGTCCCAGAAATCCCAAATAAAATTTATTTTCCTGGCTTCAGTGTGCCTGTGTGTACAGGGTAAGGGGCAGCAGGGTGGCAAAATAAATCTTTGACTTGTGACGTCGGGGAGAGAGAGACTGCAGGGTGGCCCATGATATATGTAACAGTCCAAGAAATTCCACTTTTGTTTTCCTGGATTCAGTGTGGCTGCATATTCAGGGCAAGGGCAGCAGGGTGGCAAAATAAATCTTTGACTTGTTTCATCCGGGGAGAGAGAGAGAGAGACTGCAGGGGAGTCCACGATAGGTGTAACAGACCCAGAAATCCCAAATAAAAATGTTTTTTATGGCTTTAGTGTGGCTGTGTGTACAGGGCAGGTCAATAGGGTGGCAAAATAAATCTTTGATTTGTGATGTCCAGAGGGGAAAGAAAAAGACTGCAGGGGGGCATGATAAATGCAACAGTCCCAGAAATCCCAAATAACATTTTTTTTTTCCTGGCTTCTGTGTTGCTGTGTGTACACGGTAAGGGCAGCTGGGTAGTAAAATAAATCTATTGCTTGTGACATCCAGAAGGGAGACAGAGAGACGGCAGGGTGGCCTACCATAAATGTAACAGTCCCAGAAATTCCAAATAAAATGTATGTTCCAAGCTTCACTGTGGCTGTGTGTACAGGGCAAGGGCAGCAGAGTGGCAAAATAAATCTTTGACTTGTGATGTCCAGAGGGGAGAGATTACCACCTCACACATGACACACCCCATGCATGCATGACACAGAGGTAGGTGTGCCCTGAGTGGATGACATGGGTGGTGAGGACTGTGGAGACGTCTGGAGGGTGGTATGTCTGCATCCACGATGTGACACAGACCCAGCCAATGTGGGTGGTTGCCCATGATGCCATGAGTGGCCAGTGGAGGACTGGGATGTGGGTGTGGTGGAGCCTGTGCCCACTCTGCATGCACTGCATGCATGCCCGTGCACACATGTGGGGCGGCCATGCTATGTTGTGTGTGCACTCTGCTGCCCCGCTGTGTGTGCTGCCCGCATAACCTCTGCAAGATCACTTACAGTGGCGGTGATACCCCCAAAGCCAAAGTCAAGGGTGGCCAGGATGCGCATCATCCACTTCTCTGCCTGCTGCTCAGCATGGCTAAGGGCCAAGCCCACTGTGTCCCACAACTGTGACAGCTCATGCCGCACCTCCCTCCAAAATTCTTGCAGGTCCTGCTTCACTTTCTGCTGTGATGACAGGGCAGCCTGGAGCATAGGCCGGGAACTCTGGCCATCCTGTCCCGGGGTGCAGCACCACCCTGGCCAGTGCGTGGTGGTGGCAGTCATTGAGCACAGTGGAGTAGTTGGGTGGGTGCCTGTGGTGGCTGCTGCTGCTGAATCTACTGCTGCAGTGGCCTGGCAGGGGTCACTGCATGCTGCATGGCCTGCATTGCACCTTGTGACTGGCAGTGCATATCCAGCGACGCATACTGGATGGCCCCTTGGCCAACAGCCTGGTGCTGTACACCTCCACCATGTGACTGTGCACCCCCCACACCCAATGCAGCTGTGTGAGAGTCCCCTGCAGGTCCCACCCCCATGCTGCCACTCACAGTTCCACCCACAGGCAGGTTGTTGTCGAGCTCTGCATCCTCTGTGCATTGGTCACTCATCACAGTGAGGATGACCACCTGGGCACCACTAAGGTCCTACGCCTGTGTATCCTCAAGACTGATGACATCATCCAGGTGTACACCTTCCTCACCGGATGACCCACTAGTGAACACTGCCACATGGGATCTGTCACAAATTCACTCAGCAGGTCAGGCCCTCTACTCCCAAAGTGCCAACCTCTGAGCACAGTCTTGTGAACAGTGTAACAGACAAGGTAAACCTCTTGTCTGTTTTTGTGATTCAGATAAACTTTTCGTCTCAGTTCTGGAGGGATTCAAACTGTAACCTCTAGCTAGCATACCCAATGCAACAGGCACAGATATATCTGTCTTTGGGGGGGGCCAGATATCTTTGCCTATGGGCACCTAACCAAGTATTCAGAGATGAACCCTTAAAACTTAATAAAGACATCAGATTTAAAATGTTTCTGTTTCCAGTTGGGTACCACTATACAAGCTATATGTCTGCTGAACCATAAATATTTCTTAGCAAAAGAAAGCAATTCAAAGACAGATCAGGTTTGCTCTAAAATTAAAGTTTTTACTAAAATATATAATAATATGTCAAACATACAATACAAAACTCTTATAAGACAAGACATACATATCTTTAAACAAAACAAGGCTTAAAACAGTGCAATTCCTACAACTATATTTAGATTTTGTCTAGCTTGCTAAATACCTGTTTTCAGTGCTCAGATGTTTCCTTAGTTAGTGTCAGATACAAAATGCATCTCTATAGTGAAAGAGAATAATCTTTTCAAGCAGTATTGGCAAACCCATTTTGGATGAAGTCATCCAGCCCCTCCTCTGGTCAAATAGCTAACAAAAATATATTTTTATACAACCACAGGATATAATTTTAGTAATCTATACTATACAGCTATACCGGATGTATTAATTCTGCAACCTTAGCATAACTCAAGTTTCAATGACACCTCTTTTAATCTCATGCTGTACCCTCTTCACACAGGCTTCATAGGGTCATTTACAACCTTACACCTCTATGTAACATCCTAGCTTCCCTTATTTTAATGTCATAAACCTAGTTTATGATTTCTCTCTTAACAAAATTAACTTAACAACTCTGTAATTAGCTCAGAGAAACAGGATCCTTAATAAAAGTCTTCCAGTAACACATTGTCTCTAAAAAGACTGAGTGTGTGATACAATGCTGTCAGCAGTTCTCTTGGCCTGCATCTGTCAGCTCAAATCTGGGGGTGGAGGGTGGGTGGAGATGAGAGAAGTCATTCCTAGAGCATTTGAATTTTCAGCAGAGACATTAATACATTTTATATCAAAACAATATAATACAGCACTCAGAACTTTGTGTCTACATCACACTCCTCCCCACCTAGACTGAATTTGGGGGATCTATCCCCTACATGGGATGAGCTTCCCAAATCAGTTCACTCCTCATAGATCCTAGACAGCCCACAGGCGTTCTGATTCTTAATGTCTGCCCTATGTATGATTGTCAGATCATATCCTTGCAAAGCAAGACTCCATCTTAGCAGTGTCCCATTGCTCTTTCCCACCTGCGTCAACCAAACCAGGGGGTTGTGTTCAGTCTGCACCACAAAATGCTGTCCATACGAGTATGGCTCTAATTTCTTCAGGGTCCACACTATGGCAAGACACTCCATTTCAACCATGGAGTATGCTTGTTCCCTGGGGAGCAGCTTCCTGCTCAGGTACCCAGCTGGGTGGTCTGTCCTTTGGCTAGACGTCTGGCTAAGTACTGCCCCAATACCCAAGTCTGAGGCATCCGTCTGAACTATAAAGGTTTTGCTATAGTTAGGGCTTGTCAAAACAGGAGCACTGCACAGTGCCTCCTTCAGTCTGGTAGAGGCTTTCTCACAGGCTGGGTCCCAAGTAATTTTCTTTGGCATCTTATTCTTTGTCAGGTCAGACAGGGGTGCTGCCAGGGCACTGTAATTAGGTACAAACTTTCTGTAGTACCCTGCTGTTTCTAGAAAGCTCCTGACCTGCTTCTGTGTTTCTGGTCTGGGCCACACCTGAATCTCCTCTATCTTTATTTGGTTAGGATGGCGCTGTCCCCAGTCTACCACATGCCCGAGGTATGCCACTTCCCCCATGGCTACCTGGCACTTCTCAGCTTTGACAGTGAGCCCAGCCCTCTGAATCCTGCCCAGCACTTCCCTAAGGTGCGAATGGTGTTCCTCCCAGCTGGTACTAAAGATGGCAATGTTATCCAGGTATGCTATGGCGTACTCCTCAGTACCATTCAACAACTGGTTCACCAACCTTTGGAAAGTGGCCGGGGCATTCTTCATTCTGAAAGGCATTACTTTAAACTCAAATAAGCCTATCGGAGTTATGAAGGCCGACCTTTCCCTAGCTCTGTCTGTCAATTCTACCTGCCAATACCCCTTGGTCAGGTCAATAGTCGTAAGGTAGGTCGTCCCTCACAACTTGTCCAGGAGTTCATCCATCTGGGGCACTGGGTGGACGTTGGACTTCGTGACTGCATTTAGTCCATGATAGTCCACACAGAAACGAGTTGAGCCATCTGGCTTGGGCACAAGGACTATGGGTGAGGCTCAGGGGCTGTGGGATCTCTGGATTACCCCTAAATCCAGCATCTCCTCCACTTCCCTCCTAATGTCCTTTTGGACAGCCTCCGACACCCGATATGCTGTCTGCCATATGGGCATCTGTGTTTCTGTCTCCACATCTTGTGTTGCTAAGGGGGTTAGTCCAGGCTTGGCGCCAAACAAAGGAGCAAAGTCTGCTAAAACCTGCCTCATTTTCTGGATCTGGTCCGGGGTCAGCTGGGGAGACAATTATACTGCCTCCACAGAGGACTCCCGCTTACTCTCTTCCAGCAAGTCCAGAAGGGGGTCTCCTTCATCCGTCCCCTCCCCATGACTACATACTGCGAACATCATGTCAGCCCTGTTTGCATATGGCTTCATCAAGTTGACATGGTACATCCTTTCAGTCTGTCTACAGTTATGTAATTCCACAATGTAGTTCATGTCATTTACCTTCCTATCCACTTTGTACGGTCTTGCCCACTCAGCTTGAAGCTTGTCTTTCCAGACCGGAATAAGGACCATGACTTCCTGACCCACCATGTACGAGCGAGCTCTGGCTCTGCAGTCATACCACACCTTTTGTCTCTGTTGGGCAGCTGTCAGGTTGCTCTGGGCTGTCCCCATAAGCTCCTTCAGCCTTTCCCTATACCTAAGGACATAACCCACAATGGGAGTTCCTTGGGTGACATGCTTGCCTTCCCAGTCCTCCTGGATCAAGTCTAGGGGACCATGTACCCGGCATTCATATAAGAGTTTGAAGTGGGAAATCCTGTTGACTCTTGGGGCACCTCACTGTATGCAAACAACAGGTGGGGGAAGGAATTTCTTCCAGTCTCTCCCATGCTGTTCAGCAAATGCCTGGAGCATTGACTTTAGGGTACCATTTAATCATTCCACAAGCCATTTGGCTTGTGGGTGATACGGTGTCGTGCATCTCTGCACCACCCCACAATTCTGCCATAAACATTTCATCAGGTCCGACATGAAGGAACCCCCTCGATCAATGATTACCTCCTGCGGAAACCCAACATGGGAAAAAATCCCAAGTAAGGCATCTGCCACTTTGTCTGTCCTCAGTGAGGACAGGGCGACTGTCCCTGGGTACAGAGTGGCATAATCCACCACAGTCAGGATGAATCTCTTCCCTGAGGAGCTGGGGGTATTTAAAGGTCCCACAATATCCATTCCCACCCTTTGAAATGGCTCCTCCACTATGGGCAAGGGGATCAGGGCAGCTTTGGTTTTCTTGCCCGCCTTGCCAGTTTCTTGGCACTGGTGACAAGACCTGCAATGCTCCTTCACCTGCTGGGTGAAGCTAGGCCAGTAGAAATTCTGGGCCAACCGCTGCGTAGTTCATGCGATTCCCAGATGACCAGACAAGGGGAATATCATGTGCAATTTTGAGCAACTGCTCACGATACCCCTGGGGAATGACAAGCTGCCTGCCTAGCATTCCTCCCTCTGTCTGTACTACCTGTGTATACATAAGTCCATTTTCACAGTAAACCTTATGTCTGCTGTCACCTCCCTGTGTGCCCTCTGAGTCTGCCCAAGCCCTCAGCTTCTCTAAACTAGGGTCACTCCTCTGAGCAGCTGCAAACCCCTCACACAGTCCCAAGGCATGGGGCAAGTCCCCTTCAGTCACTAAACTAGGGTCCCTAGCACTAGCGTCAGGGCATTCAGGATCACTGTCAATCCTAACCTCTGACAATTGGTCACCCCTCCCTCTTCAGAGTAACCATCCTTAGCTGTGTGGTCACTTGCTACTGGGGAAATTTCTACACCCTTTTTATCAGTCTCCCCATTTGGAGACACAGGCTGGGGAACCAGCCTCTCTGTGGTTTCCACACTGGTTTCTGTGGGGTTCAGGGAACTGCTATTTTCCCTTGCCACTTGACTATGGGTAACTGCACATACCATCCGGTGTTGGAGACTGTTACCCAGGATCACATCTACTGCTAAAGTTTAGCTACAGCCACCTGTTGCACAGTTCCCCCTGTTTCACCCCAGTCCAGGAGAACACTGGCCAGTGGTAATGTTTTCGCTTCACCTGCAAAGTTCTGTACAGTCACATATTTGTTTGGGATAAGCTGACTAGGCTGTACTAGATCCCCTTTCACCAATGTCAGGGATGCCCCTGTGTCCCTTAACCCCTGTGTCTGTACACCATTTACCATGACTGGGTGCATGTGCTCTTTCATATTTATTTATTGGCATGCTCTCAAGAACACACAAACAACTCACTTCTTTTCTGGCACTACTTTGCGTATTATTGCTTGCCCTTCTTCAACACTGTCTGGCAATGTGTCCAGTTTCTTTACATGACCAACAAGCATTTCTTACTTCAGAGAAATATTTTCATTGAAACCGGGGGCTAACTGGTTTCGGGTGGCGGTAGTGAGGGTTTTAGCTGCCCTGAAGGTGTGATTTTCCCTTTCTGTGTTGCCACACTCACCCCATTCACTCTCAGAGCAGGTCTGCTCTTGGCATAGTGGTCGGAGAGTTCAGCAGCCTCTTGCACTGTTTTTGGATCTCGGTCCTCTAGCCAGGTTTTTAACTCTGCTGGGCATGGCCAATAAAACTGTTCTAATAAAATCACATCTTCAATTTTGTCAACAGTGTTTGCCTCAATTCCTTCCCACCAACGTTTTAAAAACTGACGTTGTTTCGTGGCTAGCTCCTCATAGCTCATATCAGGGCTTTTCCTGAGCTTATGGAATTTAGCTCTGTAAGATTCAGCAGTTAATTCAAACTTTTTTAGTAGTGCAGCTTTTAACTTGCTGTAATCATCACTGTCTTTATTGTCCATGTGACCCAAAGCATCCCAAGCTTTTCCAATAAATAGCGGAGATAGCTGGAAGCTCCAGGACTCTCTAGGAATTTTAGCCTGAATACAAACTTTTTCAAAAGAATTTATAAAGGCATCTACATTCTCCCCATCCTTAAACTCAGATATTAATTTAGAGTTCAATTTGTAACCCAGTCCTGCAGTCCCAGTCAAACCCAAGCCACTTACCTGCTCTGGTGCCGCTGGTTGGAGTAGCATCTTCTCCAGCTCGTGTTGCCTCTGGCGCTCCTGCTCCTCACGGTCTGCATCTCAGCATTCTCATTCTCTCTTCTCTTCTGCATCTCGCTGGTGCTTGCGCTCCTCACGGTCTGCCTCCCTCTGTTGTCGCTCTGCTGCTCTGCGTTCTCACTCTGCCTCACGGTCCACCTCTCACTTCTCTAGCTCTCTCCTCTCCTCTCCTGGCACTCCAGCTCCATCCTGCGCAACTCAAGTTGCAACCTGAGAACTTCCAGATTCAAGATACTGGTGACTCATCCCTGCTGCTGTGGCCCTTCACTGACAGTGGCCCTGCTGTCCTCCTCATCAGCTCGGGACCCCTCACTGGCCACTAGTTCTGTCACACTCAAGGTCTGGTCCCTTTCAGTCACAGTCCGTGACTCCCTGTTCTGGGTATCTGCTACCATCAGGGCTTCTATGAGGTTCTGCTTACTAGCTTTCACCTCAAACAGGACTCCTCTGTCCTCACACAACTGTTTTAACTGTTCTACATTGTGCTTGCTGTAGTAGGATGCCATCTTACCTAACTACTGCTACTTCTGACTTTGCACTTTAGAAAAAAAAATAGGTAGGAACTTGACTGTACACCAAATGATATATAGTTCTATTTTCTTTTTAAAATAAAACTCTGTCTTTTTCTTTCTTTGCAAGAGAGCTTACAGTCTCAGCTGACACAGAACAATAAAGCTTGTGATGCCAAAATGATGCCACCGCTGCCAACCAATCTGTCACAAATTCACTCAGCAGGTCAGGCCCTCTACTCCCAAAGTGCCAACCTCTGAGTGCAGTCTTGTGAGCAGTATAACAGACAAGGTAACCCTCTTGTCTGTTTTTGTGAGTTCGGATCAACCTTTGGTCTCAGTTCTGGAGGGATTCAAACTGTAACCTCTTGCTAGCATACCCAATGCACAGGCTAAGATATATCTGTCTTCGGGGGGGCCAGATATCTTGGCCTACAGACACCTAACCAAGTATTCAGAGATGAACCCTTAAAACTTAATAAAGACATCAGATTTAAAATGCTTCTGTTTCATTGTTTGGTGCCACCATACAAGCTATATGTCTGCTGAACCATAAATATTTCTTAGCAAAAGAAAGCAATTCAAAGACAGATCAGGTTTGCTCTAAAATGAGAGTTTTTACTATAATATATAATAATATGTCAAATATACAATACAGAACTCTTGCAACACAAGACATACATATCTTTGAACAAAACAAGGTTTAAAACAGTGCAATTCCTACAACTATATTTAGATTTTGTCTAGCTTTCTAAATACCTGTTTTCAGTACTCAGATGTTTTCTTAGTCAGTGTCAGATACAAAATGCATCTGTATAGTGAAAGAGAATAACCTTTTCAAGCAGTATTGGCCAACCCCTTTTGTATGAAGTCATCCAGCCCCTCCTCTGGTCAATTAGCTAACAAAAATATATTTTTATACAACCACAGGATGTAATTTTAGTAATCTATACTATACAGCTATACAGGATGTATTAATTCTGCAACCTTAGCATAACTCAAGTTTCAATGACACCTCTTTTGATCTCATGCTGTACCCTCTTCACACAGGCTTCATAGGGTCATTTACAACCTTACACCTCTATGTAACATCCTAGCTTCCCTTATTTTAATGTCATAAACCTAGTTTATGATTTCTCTCTTAACAAAATTAACTTAACAACTCTGTAATTAGCTCAGAGAAACAGGATCCTTAATAAAAGTCTTCCAGTAACACATTGTCTCTAAAAAGACTGAGTATGTGATACAATGCTGTCAGCAGTTCTCTTGGCCTGCATCTGTCTGCTCAAATCTGGGGGGGGAATGAGAGAGGTCATTCCTAGAGCATTTGAATTTTCAGCAGAGACATTAATACATTTTATATTAAAACAATATAATACAGCACTCAGAACTGGCTGTCTACATCACAGGATCCACAGCCACATGCCAGCCAACCTTGCACCGCCACTAATGAGCCTCGGATGGGACCCATGCCTGATGCTGATGGCATCACAACCACAGCATCCTCCTCTGCCTCCTGAGCTGCTGTGCTAAGCACCTCCTGGCCCATGGTATGCTGAGCTCCCAGTACTGTGAAGAGAAACAGACAGTGTCAGCGACCAGTACAGCACATGGAAGGCCAAGCCCACCACCATGACATGCACCCCCGACAGTGGGTACCCCACAGCAAGTCTGTACACCACCCACAGTGCAGTCCATGTGAATGCTGATGATGCCCCCATGCACACACCCTCGACCACGATGCACATGGACTGATAAACCCATGCACTGGTGCACACTGTGCACTGCCAACACTTGCACACCACAAAGCTGCATGCACAATGCAACCTCAATGTGACCCAACCATGTGTGCATCATGCATACACCATGACAGTGGGATGGCGAGCCACAGAACCCTGAGGTGTCATGCAGGCACTGTTGGACATATGCTGTAGACATACCTGGCATAGGTGGTGTGAGTGGCGTCTCACACCCACCTCCTTTGACACCCCCAACCACCACTGGCCTCAGGGTCGAGGCAACCAATGCCATCAATGGGTCTCAGTCACACAGCTCAATGCTTAGTGGGCCTCCACCCATCTGCAGCTATTCCGTCAGTCACTGGGCCTCCTCTTCCTCAGCCCATGGCAGCAGGTCATTCCACCTTTTATGCACAGCATCTGTGCTATGGCCAAGGCCACCCACAGCATTCACCTCTGCCATGATTTTGTCCCACATTCACTGCATCACTACATCAGTGGACTTATTTATTAATTTGTTTTTGGTAACCAGGTGGGTGCACTAGGCATAAGAATGCCTATTTTCATGCACGACCCAGGAGGATACAAGTTGAAATACATGAGTATACATGTGACTTAGCACATAAGATATGTAACACAAGTGAGGAAGGGGGATCCCATACAATCAACTTTAGGGTTAGGAGAAACATTGTTCAGCATGATTCAGTCAGTACAGTTTGGACAGTCAGAGAAACAATAATGCAGAGAAAAAAAAACATGGGAGAAAAACAGGCATTGAAAATGAAAAGTATATACAACATACAATAAGTGCCATTATGCAACCATTGGATTAGGAGAGTAGGAACAGGGAGGAAGCAGGTGGGGCAGAGTGGTGTGAAGCACAGTAAGAGGATAAGGGATGAGAAAAAGCATGTAAGGAGGGTTATACAAGAGGTGGAGAAAGGTGTCAGAGGAGTAGTTGCCTAGGGGCACGGAGAGAAGGGAGAAGGATGATCTAAGGTGACTTAAAGCAAGTGCAAGGGTTAGTAGCAAGTAGATGATCAGGGTGAAGTTTCTTGAAGCTAGCATGGGTGGGAGCTTGACGTATAGTTTGATGTATGGAGTTCCGGTACTTTGGAGCCGTGTATGAGAAGGCACGTGCACCCATATTGGTTTTGCATCTAGGGATATGAAGGGTGGCTTGATCAGTAGATTTGAGCCCATAGGAGAGGGGTTGTGAGTGAAGCAGCACATGCCCCCCCTTGATGGCATGGACAAGTGCCCCCAGCTCATCCCCAGAGAACTTGTGCACTCATAGCTGCTCCTCTCTGGCGGCATCACCTGTGTGGGACAGAGGACATGGCACATATCTCTAACAGTGGTGAACATTGTGTGCAGAGCAGTAGCAGTACCCATTGGACATGGCACCATAGACACATGCCATGCAATGCCTGGCCCTGTGTGCTGCAGGCACTGTAAATGCGAACAACACCACACATTGCTAAAGTAGCTCTCACAATGCCACATGGCTTTCCTAGTGTGTATTGTGCAGACAGTGCCAGTGGTGCCTGTGCTGCTCTCCTGCAGCATGGGGGCCTACCGTGTTGTGTGCACATGCTACATAGACAGCAGTCATAGGCCATGCAGCAGCCCTGCATGCATATAAACACCACCCTGTGCCATGCGCTGCATGACAGGGCAAGGGGTGTGGGCATGCATATGTGGGTGTACAGGTCTAGTCCAACAACAACAACCCCCCACTGAGGGACATATCCCCCGCAATGGTAGGCCCGGGTACACACATCAGTGTCCCTCACCCTCTGTGATGGCATCTACACAGTTGTGTCCACTAGAACATGACTGCAGACAGTAGCCCCTCCCTCTGGCCTAAACTACCACATACACAGAACTGTAGCATGTGCATGGCAATAGTCTGGCATCCGTACTGTGTCAGTCCTGCAACATGGCTGTCCACATGTGTGGACAGTGCATAGCCCAGCCTTCACACATGTAGTGTACAGCGGCCTGGTCTGCGTGATGTACAGACCTGCTTGTTCCTGTTGTCTCTCCTGAGACATCCTGCTCACAGTGTATTCCACCTCTGTCCTGCACAACACTGCAGTCCATAACAGCAACTCAGGTGGAGCACTGTTTGCCCTTAAATAGCACAGCTGGGCAAGCCGGTCTGTTGGGCATGAAAATGAGGCTGTAATGATATGGTAATCACCTTGTTTTCCCTCTGCATACACAAGTAGCCTAATTTACATGGCAGCTTTGAATATTGCTTGTGTTAGTGCCAGGCAAACAGATAGCGCCAGGCAAGCAGCTAGTGCTGGACAAGACTGGTGGTAACTAGCACCACACAGTAATATTAGCACTGTGCTATGGGCCATTGCACAACTCCAACGCATGTGCAGTAAGACTGCAGTGCACACTAAGGCACACAAACTGCACAACCTAATGCGGCACTATGGCCATTTGCTCATCACCACTGTGCATGCATGCAACATCGGCACTGGGGTTGTGATGGGGTCACATATGTGCATAGCGCACACTTCCTGGTTGCATGGCGCTAATACATACAGCAGCGTGGTGCTATACTATAGCACTGATACAGGTGCAGGGTATGTCACAGCACATCCCAGTGGTTTGCATTAGTGGTAGGGCATGTCTACACATCGAAGACAGAAGGCTGTAGTGTAGAGGGACAGGAGGTAAGGTGAGGCTGAGACAGCCAACCTTGTACAGCTTGTGCAGCACAGGCACAGACACCTGTTTGGAGAGGTCCAGGAGGGGGACCTGCCACGACGACATGTGTGGGCCTCTTTCGCCCATCACCTGATGATCAGGATTGGCATCCTGCTTGATGGGGAGATGTGCCACCAGAGATATGCAGACCTGGGTGCAGGTAGCAGCAGCAGCTGGAACGCTATGGCCAGATGGTGCATGATGGGACAGTGCCAGTGCCAGGTAGGTGTTGCTCCAAAACGCACACATGCATACTGTGTGCAGCTATATGCGCGGCGTGTGTGTGTGTGTGTGTGTGTGTGTATGTGAACCCCCCAGACATGCCTGTGTAATGGGGAGTGTGCATGGGTATGTGCATGTGTCACAGACACGTACCTACCCAGGGTGCTCTAGTGGACCGCCTGCTGTCGTGGGTATCTTAGGTGGCACTGTGCATCAGGGTGTCTGGTTGGGAGGCATGGTGGCCATACCACCTCCAATGGTTCTGCAGTGCTACACCCTAAATGGTGCCTTTTGGTGTATCTCTGGCCATTGCGATGCAAATTCACTGTGTGCCCCTTCACAATTGACCCCCAGCTCAGTCTTCTGTAGGTGGGACTGCTGGCTGGTGGACTGACCACAGCTGTGCCCTGCGACTGACCCCAGTGGACTGTGGGAGGGCTGTTTGCCAGGCACATGGACCACTCCACTGCTGTGGGTGTGGCTTGTCACTGTCCACCTGCATGTGGCCACAGTCCACTGCACTATCACCATGCCGGCATGCCCTGTGTACACAGTGCCCATGCATTGGGCCATAGTGGCATCATCTGTCCAGGGCACAGCATGCCATGGGTGGCACAGTGTGCCTGCAGTGGGGGTTGGGACCATGTGAATGTGCTGTGACATGCCAGAAGTAGCTGGGGGGTGTTGCGGGATACCCTGTGTACCTTGGTCACTGCTGTGTCGTGCCATTGTGGTTTGTGTTGTAGTAACATCGCTGTATCCTGATTCCACTGCAGAACATATCAAGAGGACCAATGCAGAGAGTTCAGGCCAGGAGGGATCCCAGGCAACCAGCAGGAGCAGCCTGAGAGTGCTGCCCATGCCACAGCAGGTGGAAGGGAGCAGCCCCAATGACTGGAGCCTATTGCATGAGTACAGTGTTTGTCTACATACTGAAATGCTTGTGGCATGTGTGTATCTTTCCATGGGCTGCCATTGCACATCCCGTAGAGTGCACGGCCATGTGCATGGTACCAGAGTGTGTGCACAATAGTACTGCATTGCCCACTGGTGTGGCATTGTATGGTCAGTGTCTGGGTGGGTGGCTGCCGTACACTGTGGCTGCGGGGGGGAGGGGCTGTGTGGGGCATGTGTGCTGTACGGACCTGTGCTGTCATGCCCAGCCAGCATTGCCGTTCCCATTTAGTGTCTGGCTTTCCTGTTCTGCCATTCACATGGCTTGTGCATGTTCTAGGTGCATGTCACTGTAGTGCACACTGTACAGTACAGGGATATGGCATGGTGGCATCTAGACAGTCTCTCCCTCCAGGTGTGTGTGTGCCATGCATTATGGCCATTGCTGTGCTATGGGGGTGCCTCGGCACAGGCTGGCTGGTGGTCGGACACTGTGCCTCCATTGAGGTGGTCTGGTGCCCTAGTGCTGTCACGACATGTGTTGCTCCTCCCATCATGTTAGCTTATTGCATACGGCTGTGGCAGGGGTTCACTGTTCCAGACCCAGCTGCCATTCCTCTGTCCCTACTGTGCCTGGTGTATGTACACCAGTAATTCTTGAGAGGTGCATGGGATGGTGGACTGTGGTGGCATGGTGTGCATTGGTACCACACTTGCGGCTGTTGTTGTGCCCACCAGTGGGGTGTGTGGCACCGGCCATACCATCACCGCTTGTGCGGCACTGTACTCGGCATAGGTTTGGCCCACTGCTGTCCTACCACTGGTGAACTGTGGCCTGTCACTGTGTGTGCCATGGATGTAGCCATCCATGTCTGACATGTGTGTGCTGCTGCAGTGGGTGGTGGCACCGCCACATGCTTTGCTGTGCTATCATATGGGCTGTATGCCATCGTGCCATGTTGTTTCTGTGCCCATTTCACTTGTGGTTATGCTCTGCATTGTGTTACATAATTCTTTTCCTATGGGCAGCATGTCCCAGTGTGTGTCATCCTATGTGCATGTTATGGCGAGGCCCACTCTAGCTGACGTCTCGAGGCCTGCCTGTCGGGCAGCACTGACTTACTGTATGCAATGCTGGCTTGGATGGTGTCTATTATGCTGTAATGTTGTCAGCAGCCTTCCACACATATCCATTGGATGGTTGGCTGTTGCCTTTGTCATCCAGCCCAACCCTGCGGGTGCCTGTTGGGTGTGCATTCCATTGTGTTCCACATCGCCATATGGACATGACTGTTGGGACATGCTGTCCATCCCTGGGTTGCCATATGGGGCTGCATTGTGCCTCCTTGCTACTTTGCCATCCTCACATGCTCCCCCTTATTGCTGTAGGCCCACTGCATTCCTCATTGTGGGTGACCCGGCCAGAGGAGTAGGAGGGAAGCAACAACCTCTTGCGATGGGTTGTACAGCAGCAGAGGATGTTATTTTTTTGTTTGTTTTTTTGTTTTTTTAGTCTTTGGTAACTGGATAAGGCCCACTAGGCATAAGTGCCTGTTTTCAGGGGTGACCTGGGAGCACTGGACGGTTAAGTGACTTGCTCACAGCCACACAGTATACAAGTGGAGGTTGTGAGAATCAAACCAAGGTCTGGTCTGCTGGATGTACCAAGCTCATTCACAGCTTATTACTCTAATCTCTAGGTCATACTGCCAGCTTTGATTGCGCAGCAGGTGGTGCTGATCTCGGAATCCAGGAGGGTGGCTGCTGTCCTGGAGGCACGACTACCGGAACCATCCAGCACCCAGTAATAGGAATGTTCCCTTCTTTGTTTGCCTTACCCCCCTCCCACTGGACTGCTGGATTTGTTTGCTGCCTTTTGTTCCTTTTTGTTTTGTGTCCACATCCCTGTTCCCTCCATTTTCGTAGCAGTTGTAGTATTAGTATTAGTAGTTGTAGTAATAGCAGTAGTGGTAGCTGTTGTCGTATTAGTAGTAGTAGTTATAGTTGTAGTGGTAGCTGTTGTCGTATTAGTAGTAGTAGTTATAGTAGTGGTAGCAGTAGTTTATTTGGTTTTGTGTTTATATCATTGCTGTTTGTTGTGTATATTGTTGTTGTTGCTCTTCTGTTATTCTTGTTACCTTTACTTCGTTACAATATACATTACACTTTCATGATTTTACTGTGTTCTGTGTCATTTTTGGGTGCTTGGGCTTTTCCACAGGTGTGTACTGTTCTTTGGTTTCGATCATGGGTCCTGGGAGCTTCTGGGCATTCACATGGCTGGGTGTGTGTCATATTCTGGGTTCTGCACTGCTGTCTGCTCTTGGGGTCCCTTTCAGGACTGTACTTCTTTGTGGGTGTTCCAGGGCATTGCAGGCTCACCTCTGCACTGTGTTCCTGTGGGTGTTTGCACTGCCTGCCTGGGTGCTATATTCAGTGCTGTCTTATTTGCTTTACTCAGAGCTGTCTTGTTCCCGGGCTATTTTTGTACTGCACTCCCAGCCCAGTTTGTTTCCTTAGCATGCTATATTTATCAGGTTTAGCACTGGGCTATTCCTTTTGACTACAGCAGGCTATTTGATCAAGGCAGTTTTAACATGCCGGGCAGTGCTAATTTAGTACCGGGGCAAAGTTTTGAATATCTGGCCCTAAGTCTCAAAAAACTTAGGTTGTAGCACTGAAACTGGGCTTGTGAGTCATAGAGGTAGGTTTTATGAGTGACAAAATCAGGGTCTGTTTTTGTGATTCCCTTTGCTTAATTTCTCTAATATTTGAAAAGTGTTTTTTAACAATAATTAAAGAATGAGACTTCAATGCCACACCATTAAAAATACAGGAGTCAGACTTCAGTTCCAAAAGATCATCTTGTCTTTGATGTACAGTGCTTTCTCATGTTTTACCCACTTTTGTGAGCTACAAAGCTGTGTAAATTTTTTTTTGTTTTGTGACTCATGAAAGTGGAGGTTGCATCTCACAAAAGTGGGTTTGCAGGCCACAAAAGCAGGAACTTTTTTTTGTAACATGAAAGAAGTGCACCAGCAGTTAAGCCATGTTGGATACATTGCAGGAGTGTCTGCTGGTGCAGTTGGTTAAGGAACCCTCTAGATAAACAGCCATTCTTGACTTGGTGTTCATTAACTCAGAGATGGTGGGTGGAGTGAAGGTAGGTAGTCACTGGGGTTCGGCAACCATAACTCCATATGGTTCAGACTGGCCCTCTGGACCAGAATGCTCATATCAAAAACTGAAGTCCTACATTTCAGAAGAGCAGACTTTAACTGGTAAGGGAGATGGTCCAAGAAAACCTGACCAATATGGACAGCATTGGAGGTGTAGTGAAAAGAAGGGACAATCAAAGGAACCACTCTTCAGGCAGCAAAATCATGCATAAGAATTGTTACATAATGAAACAGATATGAGAGACTAATATGGATCTCAAAAAGGTCAGGGAAGCAGTAAGAGCTATGAAAAACACTTTCACCAGGTACAAGGAAAAGCATAAGAAGGAGGAATGTGGAGTGTACCAAATGAGGACTAGGGATGCTAAGATGATGAGCAGAGAGGCAATGGCAGACACAGAGCTGTGTACTGCAGAGGGGAAAAGGGTGAGGAAAAACATTTCTCTGGATATCTTAAGGGAAAAATAAAGAAGTAGGGAGGGAACATTGTTTGACTACAAGAATGAGTAAGATAAACAAAACACAGCCATTCCTAATGAAAACTTCTGCTCTGTCTTCACAAGGAAAGACAGTGGGCCCCTGCCTGAAAATAACATCAGAAGGGCACATTTTGGGAGAATGAAGGGCATCTTAAGGAGGGAAGTAGAAGGGACTCATAACCTTGGGGAGGTAGAACAGCTGTGGGGGGCAGTAAAGGGTGGAATCCTGAAGGCCAAGGAGCAATGTGTCTACAGAATTAGCAAAAGCAAAAGGCAAGGAAACCCCTGTGGTTCACGGCAGGGGTTAGGTAGACCATCAGGGAGAAAAGTGTTCAAAGCCTACAAGCTGTCACAAGGGTTAGACGACAGGGTGGTTTACAAGGAAAAACTCAAGAGTAGTGGGGAAGACCATTAGAAAGGCAAAAGTATGTACAGAGGAGAAAATAGCTAGGGAGGTGAAGGGGGGGGGGACAAAAGATTTTTTAGGTATGTGAGTGACAGAAGGAAAACCAGGCAAGTAAGTCCAAGCCTTCAGTGAAAGGAAGGGGTAATGGTAGAAGGGGAAGTGGAGAAGTCAACCCTACTCAACAAATACTTCACATCAGTATTCATGGCCGAGAAGTGGGCCTGCGTTAACTAGTAGGAGAGGGTGGTCAAAGAGGTTGACAGAAGTCCCTTCATAGAAGCGAGGGTGTTGGAGGAGCTGGGAAAAATAAGAACTGACAAGACCATGGGTCCAAATCAGTTACATTCAAGGGTACTTTGGGAATTAAGGGAGGAGCTGGCAGGGCTTCTCACCTGAGTGTTTAATCTATCCCTGGAATCTGGGAGGGTCCCATGTGACTGGAAACAGGTGGAGAAGGTACCGCTATACAGGGGAGAGAGAGAGAAAGGATGTGCCTAGCAACTACCATCCTGGCACCCTCACCTGTGTGGTAGGCAAGCTACTGGAAGCTCTCGTAAAGGAAAGACTAGTAAGACACCGAGAGGAAGAAGTGCTACTGGATGACAACTAACATGGATTCATGGGTGGTAGATCATGTCAGACTAAGCTGATTGAATTCTTCGAGGGTGTAGCAGAAGTGTATCACTAAGGGAGAGCAGTGGATGTGGCCTACCTGGATTTCAGGAAGGCATTTGACTCCATCCCCTATAGAAGGTTGATAAGCATGTTAAATAGCTTAGGGGTGGGGGCAAAGCTCACAAAGTGGGTGGAGAATTGGTTGGGAGAGATGACTGTATGATATTTTTAGACAAATATCCATTTTATAAACTCAGTAACACGGTAGGGGGTATGGCTAGTCTGGATAAATGGATTTCTAGGGACAGTAAGGGTACTTGGCCTATGGCCTTGTGCCACATTATGCCCCTAGGCATGTTTTTATCCAGACTAACCCACACCCTGTCATGTATTATTGCCTATTTATCCAATATATTCACCACTGATGTTGTATATACAGTATAAAGGATATTCCATGTGGATGTTATTCACTCCAGAATGTTCACAACAATTCTCCCTGGTAAGGAGTGGTGCAGTCTCAAAGGCCAGTGGCACTGTGACTAACATGGTAGAGTGAATGAAAAGCCTGTTCATGAGCTCCCTATGGGATATCCTACAGTATATATACCACAAGGGAACTGCAATGACAACAAAGGAATGATTTTAACAGGAATTTGAAAAACAAAGTATTTCTTCTTTTCTTGTGCAGCCATAATTGTACTGCACAGGTTTTCATTTTAAACTTAGGGGGTCTGTGGATCACTGCTGTAGTCAAGATTTACCATGATTATGTGAGGTATCATGGGATTTTGGTTGTGTTTGATTAGATAAGCTTTGTTTATAAATCAATTAAATGTGATTGGATGGAGTGGTTGCTAGGAATGTTTCCTTGGAGGGTGGTAAATAGATATCAGTCAGACTATGTGATCTGATTAGTTTAAACATTCTTGATTGCTTCCCCATTGCTTTGTTTGTGCCAGGGGTGAGGAATTAGGGTTCAGTCAGTGAGTGAGCATCAGAGGCAATATACATGCCATTGCAGGAGGATTTCATTGTCCTTGTTCAGAGAAGATTGCCAGGTGAACTGCAGAAGCACAGAAACAGATTTATTTGGTGGGTTTGAAAGCTAATTTTAAGGACTTCTGCAATGCACATGGGAGGCATCATCAGATATCTTTGGTGACTGTAGCAGAAAAGATGGGATTTTTTTTTATATTGAAATTCCAGTTCAGAATTCTTTGGTGAGTGCAGCAATGCAGGAAGAATTGTTTGTCTTTTTTTTTTATTTTGTTATGTAAACACTGTGACAGCAGCAGAATACAACAGGTGGATGAAATTTGTTTATGTCACTTGTAGGGCATGAAGTATATGGGGATGGAGTCTGGCAGTCTGGATACATGGCGGGGATACTAAATGATGAAAGTGTGAGGTAAACTGCATACCTAAAATGTTGCGGGCAAATAAGACATCAGTTTTAAGATTAGACATTTTTAAATTCATCTGGTGATGGTACATTTGAACAAACACTGCAACTAGGTAAAAAGCACACATAGGAGGACAATACAAGATACAGTATAGAGCGATGTAACTGCACAGCGCAAGATAATAGATTCCTGCAAGGAAAGCAAAAGGGCTGAGGGCCTAAGACATGTTATTCACCCTGGAGGGAAATGACATGGTTGAATGCTTCTTTTATTCAACAATGTTATATAACTCTCACATGATATACTAAAATGGTGCATGGTTTGAGGGAAGTACCTTATGAACAAAGACTAATATTATTTAATTTGATGTCTTTATCTACCAGACGTTTGAGGGGAGACCTCCTTCTCATGTACAATATCATAAATGATCCATATTTAATAACTAATTTGGGTTTTCTGTTTAAGGATCTAACTTATAATATTCGGGGAAATCCCTTGCAGTTACAATTACAGAAGTTTCATTTTCTTCCACGAAAGTTCTTTTATACTGTAAGAATAATTAAGTTATGAAACTGCTTACCAGCTGATGTAATTAGTAGTGATTCTAAACTAACATACAAAAGGTGCTTAGACAACTATATTATTTCAAGTAATATTCTTAGTTATTATTAGAAATAGGAGCACATTATGGGCCTTTTTGGCTCTCTTGCTCCTACCCAATCCTAGTACGAATCCTAGTATGTTTGTGGGTATGATGGGTAAACTAGGAACTGAAAACCATGCCCCTTGCACCAGCCTTTTAACCATGCATTAAACTGGTATATCCTAAACTGCTCCCTTGTATTATAGCATGGTCTTAGTTGGACTTCAGAGTAGGTACCATCCCTGTTTTTTTTTCCCCTCACTGTCTTACCCAGGTCAGAGAAGCTCCCCTTTACTTCTACACTCATCCTTTTACTGATCATTGGTGTCTACTTGCACCACCAGGTCTGGCTTCACCCCTTCCTTCCCAATAAGTTCCAATACCCTGGTCCTCAGTCTGTTCACTGTGACCCCAGGGTTGTAGTGGACTGACTCATGATCATCCAGAGTGGAACCCATCATACTCTCTATAATTTTGAGTATGGAGCCTCCAATAACTTGTTCCTTTCTCTGACCACATTTGGGGCCCACACCCCTCCTTGACTGATCATGAGTGGATGGTACCCCGTTTTCTGGTGTACTAGTCCCCTTCACTTCTGTGTAGGACTCCTGTGGACTTGCCTCTAAATGACATAAATACTTGCTTGAGGTTTGCACACCATGTTTATCTTGTATCCCTTCCCCTTATCCCCTCACTCTCCAACTACAACTGTCCATTCACCTCTGCTGGACTGAAAGGCCCTTTGTAGTAGCAGACACTGTAGTAACCTATTTCAGCACACTGACTTTTGCTTTCAAGTAGTGTATGTCAACCCTTTTATCCTCAAACTCAGCCCTCAGGGCTTGGAACCTCCTACATTTCAGACAGTGGCCATTCTTGCAGAGCAATGTCTGGATCACTCTGTCCAACTGCTCCTACACTCCACTATTATCCTCCAGCAGTGCCACCTCCCCCAAGAATGTCTGTGTTCAGTGATAGTTGTATATGAATATTGTGGCTCTGTGGTTTTATTCCAAAAGATGATTAAGCTGCTTTCCCAATAATCACCTTGCTCCCAAAGAGCCTTTCATGAGTTATTGTATGGCCTTACCCCAGAATGATTTTCGGTTGGATACCAAATAATCACCACTAAACTGTACTATAGGTTAGTTTGCTTCTATTTTAGTCTTGGTGTACCTTGCTCATAATTAAGCAGAGTAGCCTGCAGAACTGTGGAGTACTTGCAGCCACTCAAGTGAGTGGTCATTAGGACCTGCGGTAGTTAAATAGTGGACTGCTAAATATCTGACTATGTCTCAAGCACAGGGCTCCATTAGCCATCTAAAAATCTCTTTCCTATTGACCTCCATAACTTCAGACTGAACTTGTGCCCAGTACAGAGCTTTTTTATCTATAACTGCAACTCCACAGTTACACTTGGAAACTACAACCTGACTGCACATCACATATGGCCTTTCCATTATCCAAGCTAGCCCTATCAGTTACAGCAGTGGCCCACTACTTTTGTCTCAGCTGTTTTTTCCTGCATTCACCAATGGTGCCATGACTTCTGATCATGCATTCGCAGTGCACATTAGTCCGTCTGACAATTCTAGCATTTTGAAACCACTTCTTAGCTATCCTTCAGCTGTTAACACTCTTTTTTTTTGCAGTCTTCATTATGCTCACAGAAACTAATGCTGTGTACAACACTACCCAACAGCTGTACTTAACTGCCATGAACAGCGCTACCCTGCTGCTATGCTAAATGGAGCTGCCCCTGCTCTTACTTTACTTACTGATGCCCTTATTGTGTGAAAAAATACTTAAATGTTAGTTGCACCTTCAGGCCAAACTACTGCACTGCATTACCTGAACAGAAATCTTTTTTTTTTTATCTTTTGTTTTATGCTTTTTTAGCTTTTTATTTATTTATATGAACACAAACTATTTCTCTAAAAAGAAAAATGTTCTATTTGTTTCTGGCAATAGATTTTTGTCATTGTTGCAATAAGGCACTTTAAGGTGCATGTTGTGTGGGCTAACATCAATTTTTGGGTTGTGGTAGCACTTGGCCTTGGGTTTCAGCCCACACAAGGTGTGCCATTATCCCAGCACAATGCATTCTCTGCCATGATTTATTGGTTAAGTATTGTCAAGTGGTTGGAGTGTAAGGCAGAGAAACAAGTGAACCAAGTCACTTAGTCACTGTCTGTCTTTGAGCAAGTTACTTAATCTCTTACTGCTTTAGTCTTCCCAGATGTAAAATTTGGTAGAAATGGGACACCATTGAAAATAAGATGTTGCATCGCAGCTGCCCTTTTTTGGGTTATGGCAGTGTAAAAGATCATAGTAATTTCCAGAACAAAAGGCCATGGTGTCTCAAATACAAGACTCTGACTTTGTTTCATGCCCAAGCAAGTAAAATAGTGGGAAAAGTCCATGACAAACATCAGTATATAAAAAATTACCTATGATAGTGGCATGGTGTACAGCTAAAGTAAGAGGAATTTGGTTTAAATATAACATTTTTATATAAAATGGAGTCTTAGATCCCTTTTCAATGTAGTATTTTTTTTTGTTCGTTGTTTTTGCCCGGAAGCCTTCCTCCATTCTGGGCTGAGGCTCGGCCCCTGCCCCGCACGCCACCCCATGATACTCAAGCTTACCCCCTGGGTGGGGGCTACCAGGTAGGTGCCCCCAATGGATAACAGTGATGAGCCCTGGTTTATCTCCCAGGGCAGGGCCATGGGAGCAGACCCTCTCCAGTGAACACTGGTGGCAGCCAGTGCAGTGGCTGGGCAGGGCATCATACAGGGGGGCCAGATTTTTGCTGATTCTGTCAATTACCTGAAGGCAGGATATGTAATGATGTCCACAGGAAATGCCCAATGTCTGTCCCGCCTCACTTGTTACTTGGCACCAGTCATCATGGATCTGTCAGCTTCTGTCAAGGGCCACTAATACGCTGGGCACTCACCCCCCTTTCCCTGGAGAAAGAGAGACGTCAATTGGATGCTCAATCCTTCTCTGCCTGGCCAGCCCTCCAACTCCCAGGTCTGTTCCCAAACTAAGGATGTCAGCATCACAAGCAGACACCTTGATGCTGCACCGGTGGGCTGGCCCAATGTAGTACTGTTTTACTAAGACTATCAAGCTCAGATAGGGATGGGAAGCGGATCCTGAGGATTGCAAGGGCAACAAAGTGGGAGAGAGAGCTATGTCATTGTCCACCTAGGAACTAATGATCTGGCTGGGGATGAGGCAAGGATAGTGCAGGAGGAGTTCAGGGAGTTGGGTAGGGGTTTTAGGCAGGTAGCATTTTCAGTGGCTTTTTCTGAGGTCCTGCCTGTTTTGGGGGGGGGGAGGATAGGGTACTCCATACCAGGAGCTTCAACTCTTGGTTGAAGGAGTGGTGCAGAGAGGAGGAGCATAGCTACACTGGGGACTGGGATCCCACCTAGAGGGATAAAGGCCTATACAGGGAGATGGCATGCATCCATCCAGAAGGAGAACCACAGTCCTCAGTGAATGGTTTAAATATCATAATGGTGAGCATTTAAACTAGTTGAGGAGGGTGGAGGAAGCAGGAAGGGAGACATAAACTGTCCCCCCTGATACAAGCTAAAGTAGTCAGGAGGGAGAACTCTAAGGGACAGAAATCCCCAAGGGTACTTATCAAAAAAAATGGTAGAAATGAAAAGAGATGGGAATGAGAACAGAGGAGGTAAGAAGAGAAGGCAAAAGAGGTGTTGACAAGCAGGATAGTAGCAGAATCTAGAAGGTCATGTGTGCAAATGCTCGAAGTCTGGGAAATAAAATCCCAGACCTAGAGGCCATTATGGCAAATACTGACCTGGACATTGTCGTCATTACTGAGACATGGTGCAATGAGAACCATGACTGGGATATAGCCATACCAGATTATACTCTGTTCAGGAAGCATAGGGTGATAAGAAAGGGGGAGTAGTGGCTTTTTATGTGAGGGATAGCATAAAAGCAACAGAGATACAGGGAATACAGGGAGGGCAGAGGTACTGTGGGTCACCCTAGAGATGGGAAAGAGAGCCGCAACTTATACTGGTGTTATCTGTAAACCTCCAGCACTTTGAAGAGGGGGAGTTGGACATGGTTCTGGTGGAAGCCATCCAAGAGATGGCAAATGAGGGGGAGGTGCTGCTCATAGGGTACTTCAATCTGCCGGATTTAGTTTGGAGCATCTCAGCTGCAACTTCCGCTAGGAGCAGGGACATCCTCTGCAGGGGGCTTTCCTCAGGTGGCTAGTAAAAGAGCCCACTCATGAGGGGGAAAAACCGGACCTTGTATTCAGCAACAGGGACTGTGTTGCAGATGTCACAGTGGGTGGCCATCTGGGGACCAGTGATCACCGTACAGTGTTATTCAATTTTAACACTGTGGCAGAACTGAACCACACAAAGCTGAGGGTCCTGGACTTCAAGATGGCCAACTTTAAAAAGATGGGGGAATGCATCAGGGATGCCGTGGCAGGGGGGAGGTGTTGGGTGCAGTGGAGGGACAGTGGGAACAATTAAAAGAGGGGGAAGTGAAGGCAACAAACCTCTGCATAAGGCAAGTAAGCAAAACCAAGAGGAAAAAGATACTGCTATGATTCTTAAAAGAGGTGGCCAGAAAGGTAAGAGCAAAAAAGTTAACGTTCAGGAGGTATAAGGAGACACAGAGGAAGAGGATAGGGAAGTGTATCTGGAAAAACAGAGGGAGGCAGGAAAAGCAAGTAGGAGCACAAAGGTGCAAATGGAGGAGAAAATAGCCCAGGCTGTAAAGAAAGGGGACAAGACATTTTTCATGTATGTAAGCAAAAAGAGAAAGACCAGGGGAGGGAGAGTAAGGTTTAGGAGGAAAGAAGGAGGTAGAAGTTTCTTCACAGAAAGAGTGGCAGATGCCTGGAACAACCTTCCAGCAGATGTGGTGGGGCCAAAAACTTAATCGGATTTAAGAATGCATGGGATAGGCCAAAGGGAACATTATTAGTAAGGAAAGGGGTAAAGCCGGAGGTCAAGTAGGGTCTGCAGTGTTACAATATAGGTAGGAAAAATGGGCAGATTAGGTTGGCAAGCAGTCCTTATCTGCTGTCAAATTCTGTGTTTCTATGTTTCTATATGGGAGGGTAGTGTGTAAAGGGGTATGAGCAAAAAAACAGACATCCTGAACAAATACTTTTGTTCATTGTTTACAGAGGCAGGGAAAGGCGAGGGACCACAGATAAGTGCCAGGAACTCTGAAGGAAGGGAAGTGGACACTAGTCTATTTACAGATGAGAGAGACCTGAAGTAACTCGCAAATGTGAAAGTGGACAAAGCAATGAGGCCAGACGGGGTGCATCCAAGGATGTTCAGGGAACAAAGAGAGGTGCTGGCTTCACCTTTGACAGCCTGTTCAACCACTCACTGGAGATGGGAGTGGTTGCAGAGGACTGGAGGAGGGCAGATGCAGTCCCACTTCACAAAAGTGGTAGCAGGGAGGAGATTGGCAATTACAGGCCAATCAGCCTGACCTCGGTGGTAGGGAAATTAATGGAATCACTACTGAAGAAAGGGACTGTGGAATATATAAAAGTAAAAGGACCTCACACACCACTTAGAGCAGCACTTGTAGAAGGCTCAGAAAGGAATCACTTCAAATCTATTTTATTTTCATTCACAAAAGCAACAAATGGGAGCAACATCAGGGTGTCTGGGAGTACACCTCCACCTAATGTTTCACCCTGCCCATCTTTGGGCTTCATCAGAGGTTCTTTTTCACTTTCACTCTGTAATCCGTCACTATGGCTGGTTAGTTTCTATAAATGTCATTTCATTCTTCACCTGTATAAAATGCATGAGCCACTAATAAAGTACCACAGAGCATTAGAAAGTACAGTTCATAAAGTATGCCAATGGTACAGGATCATGCATGTTATATATGTCAATTATCATAGATTACAATTTGGGGGGGGGTAGTATCGGTAGTATCTTTACAAAGACCTTATTTATTTGAAAAGTTCCAATATTGATAGTGGAAAAATAATAAGAAACTCCTTAACATGAGCAAGAAGTCCTGGGGAAAGTTAATCTTGGGGAATATCTTGAATCCAGTGCCTTACAAGATCTGAGACTGCATGGACTCACTGGGAGGAGGTCATGTCAAACTTATTTGATAAATTTCTTTGACTCGGTGACCAGGGAATTATATCAGAAGGGTGAAGCAGTGGATGTGACCTACCTAGATGTCAGTAAGACCTTCAAAACTGTCCCACATAGGAGCTCATATAGAAGCTGGGCAGCCTAGGAGTGGGTCCAAAGATAGTAAACTGGGTAAGGAATTTGTTAGGGGACAAGAGACAGAGGGTGGTTGTAAATGGAGTTCACTCCGAGGAAGGAATGGTGACCAGTGAGGTTCCACAGGGATCAGTACTGGGACACGTTCTCTTTTTTTTTTTAATTTCTTTTTCTGTCTCCAACTCCCCAGGAACTCTCTCAGGCAGCCACCTGCCCTCCAGCTCTACCTCTAAGCCTGAAACTCCTCTTTGACTCCTGGCACCAGCCCGACTATCCCCTTGGCTCTGAGCCCCCCCAAGATGGGGCCGCCCTATCCTCTCATGGAGCTCTATCAAGAATTTGGGCCGGGCTGGGCTCGGCTCAGGAGAAGAAGGAGTCCAGCCAGTGGAGTGTGGCGAGAGGTAGGTGGTGCCATTGCCTATCCCTGGGGTTGGGGATTTTCTGCTTAGATATGCCCTCGCCCCCACCCCCAGGCGGAGCCATGAGCGTGCGATGATGCCAGGGGACTTCTGTCATGGCTCTGCATCCCTCCATGTGTGCTCTAAGTGGTGCAGTACCTCCGGTCTCCACTGGAGGTCACTGTGATGCTAGGCAAACTCCTGGAGCCCCCCCCCAAGAGAGGAGAGCAGTACTCCGGATGCTTCATCCTCTCTCTCCCTTGCTGACCCCCGTCTTGTTCCCAAACATGGGTCACCGGCATGGTGCGATGTGTGGCGTCCAGCACCTCAACCCTCAGCACCACCAGGCCAGCCTGGGATGGGTCCTCTTTAATGTCTTTATTTGCAACATTGGAGAGGGGCTAAACGAGAAAGTATGCCTTTTTGCTGATAACACTAAAATCTGCAGTAGGGTAGACACTCCAGTAGGGGTGGAAAAAATTATTAGAGACCTAAGAAAGCTGGGGGAGTGGTCAAGAGTGTGGCAACTAAATTTCAATATGAAGAAGTGCAAAATCATGCACTTGGGGCACAGAAACCCACAGGCAGAATACAAAATGGGGTGTAGTATTAACAACCACCAAACAGGAACGAGACCTGGGGGTAATCATATCTGATAACCTAAAGATGGCCAAACAGTGTGACAAGACAGTGGGGAGAGCTAGTGGGATGCTAGGTTGCACAGTGAGAAGTATCATCAGCAGAAAGAGAGAGGTGGTGTTACCGCTGTATAGGTCACTGTTGAGATCTCAACTTGAGTACTGTGTCCAGTTATGGAGACCACATCTCTAAAAGGACATAGACAGAGTAATGGCAGTCCAGAGCAGGGCATGTGAAATGGTGCAGGGTCTGCATCAAAACCCTATGTGGAGAGACTAAAGGACCTCAGTTTGGACACCCTGGAGGGAAGGAGGGAGAGGGAGGTATGATAGAAAGTTTCAAATACCTCATGGGTAGTATAAACAAGGTTCAAGAGGGAAGCATTTTTCAGAAAAAAAGATGCTCAAGAACAAAGGGACATGCTATGAAGGTACCAAGAGACTGAGCAAAACAAAAACTGTTGAAAAATATTTCTCCCTTCTAAGTTAATAAATGCTTTAACATTTGATCCCAATACAGGATATTTAAAAAAAATCTCTTTAAAAGAAATTGCGTAAGTTAGGGGTGGGCGGACTGACTCAAGGTAAATCAGACCCGATGCAGTGTAGTCCGACTGACCCGGACAAATAAGAGTCAAGTGGTTATTTCTACCTAGTCCTGGTCTATCAGCCACAAGTCCCCTGCAAAACTTAAATGCCTTTTTTTTGTAGTGTGGCTTATTGTTTGCACTGCAGCAAGCTTTAGTGCTTCTCTTTTACTCGTGGACAAGTAGAGATGGAACATTGTTACAGGACGTGGGAGCCAGGCCGGCCAGCTGGTACATTACATGATCCCTACATCTTGATGTCATGTGCCTGGCCCCTGGCATTTCTCCCATTCCTGACACATGCATGAAGAATAGTAGCGGGGGGGGGCACTGACTCTCGAGTCAGGGGACAGAACAAACTGGCAGGTACAGCCTGATTAAGCAAGCCGATCACTGGCTCATGAATGAGTGCACCAGGACCGTTACAGGGCAGAGAACTCTACTGGAGACATCTAGCCAGACTGACACGGTTGCATCCTATAGCTGAATGGATGCTGCCTGTGTCAGTCCTGGCTATTGGCAGATGTGATGGATGGGTAGAACTCATCTGCTATCTTTCTACACTGCTGGTTGTCAGTTAGAAGAAGCACCATTTGCCAATGAATAGTGGAGAGAGTATACGTGTGTCTGTCTCTTCACTGTGTCTCTCATCTTCTTGCTTGATCTTCTTGAGTCAGTACACAAAATAATCGATTTTAATAATAGCTTATGTGTGCTGCTTGTGCTTACTGTTAAAACCAAACTAATGAGCATTTGGCTTTTTGGGGCCAATTGAAAAAGTAAAAGGACAGAGGTGGGGAAAGGGAGAGAAGATCATGGGTAGGGTGGGGGACATCTCTGCAAGGCTTTTGGTGGGGGCCAGATGTCTCACTCTCATCTACAGTACAAAGTAAAACTAAAGTAAATCACAAAAGCTGAAAAGAAAGATAAAAAAGAAGCTGAAAAGAAAAAAAATACATTAATGAATAAATGAAGTTATACTCCTACGACACACACACAAAATGATCAACCTGCCCGTTGAGGCCAGGGAATCTTTGAGTGCTTGTCACTTACAGTGACCAGCCTGACTCCTATCTCCTCATGGTTAGGTTATCAAGCATTGTCTGCTATGCCTTTTCTGTGATTGTCATCTTAAAGCCTACAAATTAGTGCAAGTACCAGAATTGTATTAAAAAAAAATGGCTAACTAGAAAAGAACAAACGGACAATAGGAGAGAGAGATAGAGGGAGGAAAGCAGATCAGACAGACATTCACCATCAACCTGGCAGGTTGGAACTTGGAAGCTTTGAGTGCTCATTGCTGCTCACTCCGTGCCTGAGTCTATCTCGCCTGTGTTTCTTTTCAAGCGAGATTTGCTTATTGCTTCATATAAAGCCTGAGGACTGCAGCAGGTACCTTAATTAAAAAAAAGAACGTTCAGAAAGACTCAGAATCAATTAGTTTTGGCCCCCCTCCCATTCTCCTGTGGGTCTGAAGTGACTGGAGTGTTGTACTTTGTGTTGCCTGGGAGGCATTTATAAAAAAAAAAAAACTTTTCTATATACTGTACAGTAGTTGCATCTCACACTTGCTAGTTTGCCTGTGTGAGACCACTACCAACTGCTGTTGTGAATATATTACGCGGTTTACTGCTCATACCATTGCTGTGGGCTCATTATCAAATAAAAAATAAAACTACATAAAGGAAAAAGCATTTTTGTCTCATTAAAAAAAATCTAGCTACAGTTGTGGAAGGGGGAGTGTGGCTGTGAGGCCGAGCCTGTACTGAGTGGGTAGAGGTACTTGGGAACAACTGAGAGGACTACATACATACATCTGCGGTATTGCAATAGTCGAGAAATATTTCCTTGTGTGTAATACAAAAAAAAACACTAGCTATTGTGCTGGAGGAGGAGTGTGGCTGTGAGGCTGAGCCTGTACTGAGTGGGCAGAGGAACTTGGGAGCAACTGAGACAACTAAATAAAAAGAAAATATCTACAGGCAAAACAGTTTTGTGTGCCATTTAAAAAAATAAACCTAGCTATTGTGGTAGAAGGGGGATACTGGCTGTGAGGCTAAGCCTGTACTAGTGGGTTGAGGAACTTGGGAACAACTGAGAGGACTAAATAAAAAGAAAACACATAGTGGAAAAAGCATTTTGTGTATAATTAAAAAAAAACTGGAAATGTTTAGCAGACAGGGCAAGGCGAAGGCCGAATGGTGAAAGGTATGGGGAAACATATGGCACAAACAACACTGCACAGTCTAACTGATAAGATACCAGTTGCTGGGACTTCATCCAGTAGCAGTAGTGGTTTGTCCGCAATGCTGTTCAGACAGACAGAAAAGGCCAAAACTACCTTAATTAAAACTGAAGGAGTAGTCAGCACCTCAAGGAGTGTCAAGCCAAGATATGGTACCTATGTGTACTGTAGTACCAGAACAGATTTAAATGAAACGGAGGTGGGGAAATCTAGCTCTGATGAGAGTAATGATTATGAAATGGAGGCTGTAGACAAGGAGGGAGAAAAGCAGAAACAAATGGAAAGCCAGAATGAGGTAGAGGTGGCAGTTGCACAGACGCAGGATGAATGTAATGATTTGTAGTTGGATGATATGGGCAGTTTGGGCATGAACAGTGTGGTGCAGGTGCCAGAGAAACAGGATGAGGGGGCAGTGCATTCAGATTTAGGTTCTGTTAGTGGCCTGGAGGAGCTGTTTGATGATGATAATGGTGAAACAGAAAAATTCCATGATGAGCAGCATCCCAGTGTTGAGAAAGAACAACATAGTGGAAGTGACAAAGGAGGATGGTACAGTATGCCTGGTAATAAAACAAAAAAGGTGACATCTTATGTGTGGTCTTACTTTTCTCTGGCTGCCAATAATGAGTTACGAGCAGTGTGTTCTATATGTAAAAAGGCCATCAGCAGAGGGAGCAAAAAGGTGCTTTGGGTACCTCAGCACTAAAAAGACATTTAGAGAAATGTCACCCATTTCATCTCAATCATGATTTTTTGGTCAGAGAGAAAGAAGACAACATGTAGGCAGAGTAAAGTCAGATTAAACCTGCACCTGTTATATGAAGTGATAGCATCAGCCCTGCTGCTTCAGCTGTGCTGTCAACTCTTTTTCACTCTTCTTGTACAACAAGTACTACAAACAGTCCCCTTTTGCCTTTATCATCATCCAGCATTCCTAATGTTGGCCATCTGAAAACTTCCAACAGCTAGAAGACAGCTCACGATTTCGGAAACAATTGAACGTAAAGTTAAGTACCAGCATACTCATACTAAGACAATTGCTGTAACAAAACTAATTTCAGAGATGATAGCACTGGATTTACAGCCTTACAGAATTGTGGAGCATGTAGGATTCAAAAGGCTTTTGAATCACTTGTCACCATGATACAGTATTCCATCCAGGAAATATTTCTTGACTGATGCAATACTGCAGATGTATGATTTAGTAAGTGCTAAACTGAAAAATGCTTTAAAAGATGCAGTTGATGGGGTTGTCCATCTGACTACTGACATATGGAAAAGCTGCCAGCCAGAACCATTTATGTCACTGGCTGCGCATTGGGTATCATTTACTCCCTGTAGTGACACTGACAGTTCCCCTCTAAAACTGGCTTCCCTTCACATCCAGTATATCCTGTAGCATTACATAGCTTCAAACATCCTAGACAAGCGCAATTGAGAGATTCAGTACTGGCTTACATCACAAGGGCTTTCTGTAGGTTTTATTGTGGCTGACAATGGTTCAAACATAAAGAAAGCATTGTCTGATGGGGGCTTTGTCCACATTTGATGTTTTGCACACTGCCTAAATTTGATTGTGCATGCTTTTATGGAAGAGGACAGAGATATAAAGGCTCTCACATATGTGGCAAAAAGAATATGCTCACATTTCAGCCACTCCTGCAAAGCACACCACGCCTTCGGGCCATACAAGAAGAGCACGGACTGCCTCCTAATAAACTCATCCACGATGTTGCAACAAGGTGAAACTCTGCCTTTACATGTTTCAATGACTGCTGGAATGAAAAAAAGGCTGTAAGACAGTATGCACTAGAGAACAGCATAGGGGATGCTGATGTGCACATTAATCCTCAGCAGTGGGCTGTTTTAGAACTTCTCATCAAGATACTGCAATCCTTTGAGGAAATTACTAGGGAAGTGAGTTCCAACAGTGCCACACTCTGCCAAATAATCCCATTGATGAAGATTCTTAGATTTCAGCTGAATGCAATCAAGGATGAGTTGGAAGATACAAGAAGCCAGTTTCAGATGGGAAGAGTCTAGTGCAACTGAAAGGAACTTGTCACCCAGAATAAAAAAGACACACTACATAGAATGATTGAAAAAGTCAGATGATGAGAAACTTGGTGAAATGCTTGAGGCAGAACATTACAATATTGCAACAGTACTAGATCCACAATACAAGATGAAACACCTGTCACAGTATGACCCAAATATGCTACAAAACTGCAGAGAGAAAATCATTCAAGAAGTAGACTTGCTTTTGAAAAAAAAAAAAAACCATGGCAACAGATGCAGCCCCCTCATCCATTCCTCCTGCACCTTCACAGCTCTCTCTTCTCAGTCAGGCTACAAAACAATCAGCTACTGCCATTCATTCTACACCCAGCAGTCATCTTTGGGGTCACTTGGAAGCTGTCATCCTTGAAAAATCAGCCATTCCTTCTCCATATGTCACTGCTTCTGCCCAGGCCATGGTTGTCTGTTAATAATAATAATAATAATAAATAATAATATTTTTATTTTTAAGGCGTCTTTCAAAAAACCAAGGTGCCGTACAAGATAAAATCAAACAGTTCAAATAAATAATCATTAAAATCAGACAATGCCATAAATAAAACGGCATAAGATGATCAGTCACCATAAGCCACAAATGAGTTTTTAAGGCTGATTTAAAGCCCTCCACATTAGTGCACTCCCGTAACCGACGAGGTAGAGAATTCCATACTGTGGGGGCCATGAACATTAAAGATCTGGCCCCCCAAAAATTAAATCATACCTTAGGAATCTCTAACAATCCCTCGCCGGCTGAGTGGAGCGATCGCCCAGGGTAATAGGGAATCAGGAGCTCTTTCAGGTAGTCTGGGCCCAGTCTGTGTAGGACTTTAAAAGTCAGCAAACCACCTTTAAAGGTGATCCGTCACTGAACTGGCAGCCAGTGCAGTTCACGCAGCACCGGCGTAATATGACTAGACTGAGAGGATCCTGTCAAAAGCCAGGCTGTCGCGTTCTGCACCAGCTGCAGGTAGCGAATTTCTACCCCTGAAAGCCCTAGGTATAGGGAATTACAGTAATTTAAGCAAGAGGATACAAAAGCGTGAACCAAGATGGGAAGGTCGCTGGACGGTACCAGATGTTTAATCCTAGATATATTCCTTAAGTGGTAAAAGGAAGATTTGATAACAGCTGATACTTGCGAATGCAGGGTCAACCCTTCATCAAAAATAACCCCTAGGTTTCGCACCTGGTTAGAGGTCTGGAGGGGGACACCCTCAAGAACAAGTCCAGAGGGTGACACACTTCTCAAATCTCCTGTCCAATGACCAGGTTCCACAAGCATCACCTCAGTCTTACCAGAGTTCAACTTCAGCCGGCTCAAATCCATCCACTCCTGGATTTCTTTGAGACAGTTATTAAAGCTCAAGAGAACTCTATCCTGGTCGGGTGCAAAAGAAAGGTAGAACTGGGTATCATCGGCATAACAATGAAACCTCAGCCCATACCTTCTTACAATGTCTCCGAGGGGTAGCATATACACCGCAAACAACATGGGTGACAAAACCGAACCCTGTGGAACCCCACAAGACAGAGAAACTGGATCTGATGAAAATACTCCAGATACCACTCTCTGAGTTCTTCCAGTGAGGAAAGATGTAAACCATCTGAGGACAGTCCCCGTTATTCCACAGATGTACCTCAGATGGCTAAGTAACAACCCATGGTCCACTGTGTCAAACGATGATGATAGATCCAGAAGAACTTATATGGAACAGTTCTTCTGATCACTAGCCATCAGGAGATCATTGAGCACCAGAACCACCGCTGTCTCAGTGCTATGTCTCTTTCGAAAACCAGACTGGAGGGGTTCGTAGATGTCATGGATGGTCAAGTGGTCTTCCAGTTGTGTTGCCACTACTTTCTCAATAACCTTCCCTAAAAAGGGAAGGTTAGAGATAGGTCTGTAGTTAGCGTGGCAGTTTGGGTCAGAAGTAGCTTTCTTCAAGAGAGGTATCACTTCCATCTCTTTCAGAGAGTTAGGAAACTCCCCAAATTCCAAGGAGCACCAAACTATCCTCACTAGGACCAGGCAGATAACATCAAGACAACCCAAAATCAGGGAAGTTGGTCCATGGTCCAAACTACAGCATGTAGGTCGTACACCCTGGATGATCCGCATGACATCCACGAAGTCGAGGTGGCTGAAGGTACTCCAGCAAAACTGAGGGACAGTGACCTCTTGCTGATCACAAGCAATACCCACAGAGTGCACTGGCAGGAGCTCCACCCTGATGTCAGCCACCTTATCAGCAAAGAAATGAGCAAGTTCATCGCACTCTATTTGCGAAAATGCTTTCCGAACCTGAAAACAGGCTGGGTTGCACAGTCTGTCCACAGTTCAGAACAGCTGAGCTGATCAGTTCTGAGCTGCCACAATCTCCCTGGACAGGAACTCTACCTTCTTAAGGGTGATTGTGGATTGATAGACTTGATAATGCTCCATCAATCTAAGACGGTCGGCATCAAGGGTGGATTTCCACCAGCGACGCTCTATCCTTCGTCCTAGTTGCCGCATCTTCCTCAAAACCCCATCAAACAATGGGGATTGAGGGTGAAGGGAAAGAGGATGAACTCGGACTGGAGCAATGACATCCAGTACCCCCAAGACGGCCATATTATAGGCCAACTGAATGGTCTCTGGATCATTACTTGCCACAGAGAGGGACAATAGGTCGAGTACCGCAGATAGGCTCTGAGAACTTATATCTCTTAAAGGCCGGTACCTGACCATCTCCACAGAGGGAGGCCTACAAGGGGGGTGGGTGCTAAAACTAAACCCCGCAGTGTAATGATCAGACCACACAACTGGTTCCACCCCCAAATTGGAGGCCTCAATCCCAAGGAGGAAAACCAAGTTGAGAGTGTGTCCTTACTTATGACTAGCAGTAGTAAGCACCTGTGTAAGGCCCAGAGATGTCATTAACTGGAGGAAGTGCTGTATAAATTGTGAGAGTTCGTTGTCGACCCAGGCGTTAAAGTCACCCAGAACCATCAGTCTGGATGACTCCAATGTCATGTCAACGATGAAGTCTGCAACTTCCTGAAGGAATCGCTTCTAATCACCGGTTGGACGATAGATGAGGTCAATCTGACAACCTAAACCTGCTACTATGGTACACTCAAATGACTCTGCTTCCTCAAGTAGTACACTCATGAAGTTCAGTTCGGTATTGAAACAGACCACAACCTCCCCCCCGGCGATCCAATCTCAAGCGGTGTATCACCGAATACCCGGCTGGAACTAAAGCCTCCAAAATGGGGTCAGAATTTTCATCCAGCCAGGTTTCGGTAATGCAGGTCAGGTCCACTGTTCCAACAAGATCTGCAATAATTACATCTTGTTTTTAATGGACCTGGCATTGCACAACACCGCTCGAGTTGGACGAACCTCTCGGGCCACCGAACCATCTATCTACTACAATCAGTAGTGCCCTTGGGTATGGGAATCAGACACAAAGTCTCCCTCTCTGGGTTCCATTTTGCCCCAGGGCATCTCCTGGAACCTACTACCCCAATGTGATGGCACTCCACATTCACTCTTCACTGTTCGCACCCCCCCTCCTCCTCTGACTCCTACACGTGATACCCAAAGCCCTACACCATTGGTAGGTAGCAAACTGGAGAGGGGGAGGAAAAAAAGGTTATTTAGCAAAAAAAGGTATTGAATGGAATGACGATCCCATTAAGTACTGGCAAAGCAAGGAACCTGTATGGCCTGCACTTGTGCAGGTAGCATTGAAGTACATGGTCTGTTCCCCGACCAGTGTATTTTCAGAGCGACTCTTTAGTTGTGCAGAAAATGTGGTAACAGACACATGATCTAGCCTACTACCAGAAAATGTTGAGAAGTTAACATTCTTAAAAGTAAACCTTCCATTGACTGGTTATACCCATGACCCAGAGACAGCAAATACATTTCACGGTGACCTCAAAGATGACTACTTGGAAGAGTAGAAAGATCACAATTTTTAGAAAAATAAATTGGTACTCAAGTAAGCCCATATGTGGAATACACAATTATAGTATATGGTTAGAGCTTATTGTGTATAGAAAACGATTGTTTTCCAAATGTTGTTGTAGGGTAGTTCAAAGGTCAAAAAAGCTGTTGTACTATCGTTGCGACATCACATCGATAGTACAACAACTTTTTACCCTTGACCTGCCACCTGATTGGCTCAGCCGAGGCTCTCTGTAAAAAATTAAAAACAAACATGGTTGCGCAATTTAGCGAGCACCGGGCAGCAGCGCCACCGACAGTTGAATTTAGAGCCGGGACACAGTGAGCCATACGTGGCTCCATTTCGGAAAAACAAATTCTTTTTTTTTTCTTCTAATGTTAAAACTAAGCAGTGCGGAGAAGCTAAAGTTAGAAGCCAGATCAGACGGAGCAGGAGTGGCAGCGGGGGGATCGGGAGCAAGCAGGAGCTCCAGGAGGAATGGGCCAGCACCCACAGCAAGTAATTTCAATAAAATAATGAGAAACAAAACAAAAAAAAAACATATACTATATAAAACAGTGGATAGCTGAACATCCACAACTAAGGCTGCGTTTCCATTTCGGGGAGTTGATGACATCAACGAGACCTCTCGAGCTTCGCTCTCGAGGTCTCTGCGATGTCATCAACTCCCTCGATGGAAACACAGCCTTGCTGTGGATGTCCATCCATCCACTATTCTATATTTTGTACCTGATGGCACAATGATTTCAGCATGTCCTAACAGACTTTACTAGTTTTTGGACTGCCTGAACCTGATGGCACACTTTTCGCAGCATGTCCTAATGGACTTGTGTAATTTTTTGACTGCCTGAACCTGATGGCACACTTTTTTCAGCATGTCCTAATGGACTTGCGAAATTTTTTTAACTGCTTGAACCTAATGGCACACTTTCACAGCATGTCCTCATGGACTTGAGTAATTTTTGGACTACCTGAACCTGATGGCACACTTTTCGCAGTATATCCTAATGGATTTGTGTAATTTTGGGTCTGCCAGAACCTGATGGCACACTTTTCGCAGCATGTCCTCATGGACTTGTGTAATTTCTGGACTGCCTGTAGTTGTTACTTATGTCAGAATGTTTTCAGTATGTCCTAATTTCTGGATTGCCTGAACATGATGGCACACTTTTTTCAGTATGTACTAATGGACTTGTCTCATTTTTGAATTTTTGGATTGCCTGAATGTAGGTCTCTGCCCACTCAGTACAGGCTCAACCTCACAGCCACAATCCCCCTTCCATCACAGTAGCTAGGTCTCTGGATTCCTAAGGACATGCAGTTATTTTTTTAGTCGGAGTCCCCTAAATGTTTCATCAATTTGGGTGGGTGGCTGGAGGGAAGCACATGCCACAGAAAATAACTGCATGACTCTCAGTGGAGCAGAGAAGGAACTGGTGCAACAATAACAAACTGATATATGTTAGGAGGAAGTAGGCTATTTGGTTAGCTAAACCCTGCAGCTTATCTAATAGGTAGGGAAATGGGCAGACTGGGTGGGTCAAGCCATTCTTATCTGCTGTCACATTCTATGTTTCTGCAATTCTCTGATATGTCCATTGTATGGTGTGTACTACTAAATGGGAATGGTATTCCTCCTCTGAGGCCAGACAGGTCAGTGTACAGTTGCAGCACTAGTACTACTGACTTTGAGACAGGGAACAGACAGAGATCAACTGCATGACTGTCATATTCAACTGACCAGCACATCAGTGCTATAAACTCACAGTTTTCATATCCTGAAGTGCTGACTACAATTCTATGTGTGTGTCACAGATGTCAGTGTCGTTTTATGCAATTATATAGCAGATTTGCAGTTTTCATCACATTTTACAAAAGATTCTGATTTGAATCAGAACTAATCAGAACTTATCAGGACTTTGGCCTGGATCCTAATAATAAGGGTCAGGACCTTTTCAGGTCCGCCTAACCCTAGCATAAGCACCAGGCATCAGTATCATCATGTGACTGATGTTACATCTTGACTCAGTGTGTTGAACTGTATATGGTACATCCCATAGTCTAGTTTTTATTATGTTGTCTTGTGTCTGCGCAAGAAACATGTTGCGGTAACTTCAGAATAGCAGGTTTTGGTGGCGTGGTCCTGTTGTGGCCTGTGGCGCCACTGCTTTTTGGGGCTGGGCTCCATGGCATTAATTAGATTGCACACCCCATACATACGTCTGGAGCTGGTGTGATGATCTTTTTTGGACAGGGAACACGTCTGCACTCTTCAAAGCAGAAATGCCGGTAAGCTGTATAATGGCATGAATAGGTTTTTTCAACTTTGATGCATATCTTGGGCATTTTGGGGAATTTGGCCACCAAATTTTCAACATGGGGTTATTGGGACCCCTCCTCATGAATTCTGTTACTGTTGTGGCATTATTCAGTCCCAAAAGGTGATTTTGTGGTCACTGCGTGGAATCACCCTTTGGGACTGCTTAACGAAATGATATTGCCACTGTTCATGAGGTGGCCTCTCAAAAAGCCTATGTTGTAAATTTGGTGAAAAAAATCAAAAAAATTACCCTTTTCGGTGTGTGTATTGCACAGTTTCCATGCATGCTCATAACTTTGCAAATCTGTAATATTTTCACTCAAGATTTTCAACATTGCTATTTTACCACACCTCCTTATGAACAGTACAGTTCTCATTGTTCACATCTTGGTCGAAATGTATTTTCACACTTCTGGCACAGAATAGTGTGGTCGCTGTGGGAAATCAGTGTTTGGGACAGAGTAAGAAAATTACAGTGACACTGTTCGTGAGCAGAGGTCCTAAAATGCCTACGTTGAAAATGTGGTGCCGAAAGTCCATTAAATGACTGTTTTAAGAGCGTGTGTTGCACAGTGTTCATGCACCCTCATCATTTTTCACATCCTGGCCAAAATGTGTTTTCACACTTCCAACGCAGAATAGCATGGTCGTTGTGGGAAATCAGTGTTTGGAACAGATTAGGAAAATCACAGTGACTCTGTTCATGAGCAGAGGTCCTAAAATGCCTATGTTGAAAATTAGGTGACAAACGTCCATAAAATGGCTGTTTTACAAGCGTGTGTTGTGCAGATTCCACGCACGCTCGTAGCTTCGATCATTTTTAAAACTTGTACCCCAGATTTTCACCATTGCCATTTTTTCATACCCCTTTATGAACAGTACAGCTTTCATTTCCCACATTCTACCTGAACTGTGTTTTCGCATCCGGCATGCAGTGGTGCAGTTGCTGTAGAAAAACAATGTTCAGAACAGAGTAAGAAAATCACAGTGACACTGTTCATGAGCAGAGGTCCCAAAATGCATATAGAACATTTGGTGACAAAATTCCATAAAATGACTATGTTACAAGCGTGTGTTACGCAGTGTCCATGCACAGTCATAAGTTTGAGAATTTGTAATATTTTCACTCCAGATTTTCAACATTGTCATTTTTGCACACCTTCTTATCAACAGTTCAGCTGTCATTTGTCACATCCTGCCCAAAGTGTAGTTTTGCACATCTGGCGCACAATCACATGGTTGCTGTGGGAAATCAATGTTTGGGTAGATTAAGATAATCATAGTGCCACTGTTCATGAGCATAGATCCCAAAATGGCTATGCTAAAAATTTGTTGAAGTAATTCCACTAAATGACTGTGTTATGAGCTTGCGATGTGTGGTTTTCACACATGCTCATAACTTTGAGAATGTTTAATATTTTCAACCCAGATTTCCGGCATTGCCATCTCTTCACACCTCCTTATCAATGGTGCAGCTGACATTTTCATGTGGTGCAGAATGATGTGGTCACTGTGGGAAATCAACATTTTAGACAGATTAACAAAATCATTAGTGCACTTTTCATAAACAGAGGTCCCAAATGCTTTCATGAGGTGGAGTCACAAAAAGGCCATGTTTTAAAATTTGGAGTGCAAATACCAGAACACGCTCAGGGTGTTAGAGTTTCTAACTATTACATCTCACCCTGTACAGACTAACTCGCATCAGGGGTGTGTCTTTGGATTGTCTGCTGCACTGCTCATGCCATTGGTTCTCCACCTCCACCCTGCAGCCACTGACAGGTATCAAGGTGTGCCTTGGACTCTTCAGCCCCAAAGTTCAACTCATCCTCCTATGCTGCACCCATCTCAATGTACTTCCTTATGTAATGGGGTGAGCATAAGGCCAGATGACCCCAAGGCACAACACCACACTTGTCAGACTCTGCAGGGTAGGATGAGGTAAAATAGCATGAGCATTATAGCCAGTGACCCAAACGCACACCCCAATGCCTGTCACTCTGCAGGGTGGGGCTGGGTTGATGTTGGTTCTATACTTCACTGCTGCTTCTATTATGTGTCTCTATAACTCCTGCACTACCAATGCCAAAACCAGTAAGACAACATTTGGCATTGACAAATGCTTGTTTGCATCCTGTTTTGTAGAACCCAGGCATGGCTGTAATTAGGCTTGTCTCAGTTCACTTACATGGTAAACAAATAAATGAAAAAAACAAACAGTGATTTCAACAATTCTGCTTAGCTATATTCTTGAGGGTTCAGAGACAGAAAGCACAATACATTGACACTGTAGTATTTGCAAAAAACCTTTAATTGGTGAAAATTGGCTTCACATGGGAGGATAATGTGCTGTTTATTTTCCTTGAGTGATGTTTGCCAGACAATACAACTATCTGGCTGCTACTCATATGTGTTCTGTTTTAAATCCATTTGAAAAGGACTTGCTGGGATAGGTAGTATTTACTGTAAACATACAACTGGATCAGACAATTCAACTTGTGCATTTTTGTCAAGCCAGAATAGCCAGTTTTTAAAGTTAATAATAACACTGCAGCCTTTACCAGAGTGAACTTTATTTTATTTATGTATTCTGTTTTGATGACTGGGTAGGTCCACTGTGCTCCGGAGGTCCCTTTTTCAGGGGCAACCTGGAATTAGTTACAAAAAAGGAGACAAACAGAGCAATGTACAAGGATCATAGTACATAAATACAGCAGAGTACTCAATACATAGTACATTAGGGTTGACATGAGACTAATAGGGGTCCAACCATTCAGGTTACAAGCTGGCCAGGCCACTAGAAGAATTAGTTACAACACACTGGGTTGGGGGTAACAATCAGGAAGGAGGTTGTGGGGGCATCAACTGTGCATAACAGTCATGAATAAGGGGGGTCGTAATAAGATGATGGTTAGGATGGCTTCTGAAATTATCAAACCACAGCAAAAACCCACCTCACATTAAACAAAGAATTTCAAATCTGTATTCCCTCCCCAGCCATGATTGCTTCACCTTAACTGTAGCAGTCTATATGGCCTCACCTGAACAATGCTCTTCTTCTCTCTGTGTTTCTGAGTAGCTCAGCTTCTGTGATCAACTTGTCAGCTGCAGCTTTATGTTTCTTTCTCCCCCTGACTTTGTTGCTTCTGCACGCTATTGTCCTTACTGAACAAATTTCTCAGCACAGCTCCTGAAACAGAAACAGCAGATCAACTACTGGAGCCGCTCTCACACCATGGTCCGTCACTAACTGAATTCCAGCAACTGCTCACAGTTAGCGTCTCTCTCTTTCTCTCTCTCTCTCTCTCTCTCATGCACAGTTCCCACTATGGTGTTACTAAAAATATAACAAAAAAAAGACAGGAATAAAAAGCCCAGCAAGTATGTGTTTGTGGTGGTGGTGCTGGTAGTGGGGCGATGTGTGTCCATGTGGGATGGGATTGAGTGTAAGGGATGACTTCAGCAGCTCCAGACAAATGAGGAAGCTATGCAGGATCACCCTAGCAACATAGAACTATTTTTTCTAGCAGAGCAATAAAATCAATAAAAATAATTTAAAATAAAAAAAAAGTACTTTTCTTTAGTTTTTTTTCTCACAAAAAATGAGATATTGTATAACAGCAATAAACCACTCTAAGGTGTAGGTTATGCTGGGATTTACCTGCTTCTGGTGTAGTTTACTCACTCGGCCTGTGGCCTTGTGACTGAACCACACCAGGCATGGGTAAATCCCAGCATAACCCACACCCTGTCATGGTATATTGCTGAAATATAGCAGTACATAGCAGATTTTAAGTGAGTGCAAATAAATTAACTAGTACATAAAAACTGGATGACCCTGAATTTATAGGTGCATTAGTGTGTTTAGTTGTGATTAAAAACTTATAACAACTGGCCATCAATATTGTATATGGTAATGGCCAGTTATTTGCCATAATAACCACTCAGTTAGTATGGCAAACATCTACGCAATCCTGAACTACTGTGTTCTCAAGACAGTCTCAAGCACAGCATTGTGTGACATGGCATTTTTTCATTAAACAGGCTGCTGCTGTTAAGATACTCCTAAACCTTCAATCTTCAGACAGTGGTACAAAACAAAACTTAGGTTTTTTTGTGTTTGTTAATTAAAATGTTCTGCATAATTTAACTGTGTGCTGGACATGAAACGTTTCTTGAAACATGATTTTAGACCACAGAATGTTCCACTTCATGACTGCCATCCTTGTGGCACACGCATGACAAAGAAAAAGACTACTGCAACCCAATTAGAAGGAACAAATCTACTTTCCTTAATTTTACTATTTTTTGGCATTGTGGTCTAAAATAACTAGGTAATCCAGATTGAAGAGAGACTGAGACATGCAAAGGGTGGGCATACAAACTAAAAAAAGACATAGAAACAATGAGGAAAAAAAATTAATGGTGAGAAATTATTTAAATAAAGTAAGGGGCAGTGTGGTTACTCGCATTTAAGACACACCCTTAGTGTATGATGCTTGAAAAAAGCCTGTGAGCTTTGCTTTTTGGTTTTATGTAGCATCACACAACTCATGTGTGTATTAAATGCTCTTACAAAATGGCAAGAAAAAATCTAGAAATTTCAATGGCCAAGGGATATCACCTGACCATGCATTAACTCTCTACAAATGCATAGTCAGATGGCAAATATCATTTTCCACCCCAAAACACCTAAAGAACTTAGAGCCATTTAATAACTATGTGCCCTATGCACGATTGCAACTTGCCACAGAAACTAGGCACGTTGGCTTTGATACACGTGAATGCCACATAGCAGTGGCTACATGGCATTCACAATTGGGGTGCACAGCAGCTATGCACCCAGTCCCCTGGCCACGTGGACAGCAATGCACAGGGGGCATGCCCTCACTAAGATGCATGCACCAACGTTGGTCAGGCTGGCCACCAGGGTGCAGAGGGCTGTGCAGGATATGGCAGAAGGGACCCTACCACAACCCACTATGCACACCCACAGACATCACCCGCCATGCATGGTGGAACCCATTAATGACCCTCTCCACTGTCCAAGCCCTGTAGGCAGCTGGGGAGGGCTGGGGCATCTGATCAGGTGAGTGCTCATGCCAGAGACCCCCGAGACACATTGTGGCAGGTCTGCACCCCAGCAGGGTGCAAGCCAATCCTGCCACACAGAACCCCCTCTCCCCCTGACTCATGGCTGCCCCAGCCCTGTAGTTGCATAGCACCCAGCACCAACACTGCCACCACCATGGGACACACCTGGTCCCTGTATTGTGCAGTGGGCCATCCCCCCCACACACACACATCCAGGGAAATGCTCAGGCCTGCCATACCCAACTCAGTATCCTAGCAAGATCCTTGGTTGCCAGTGGTCTCTCCACCCATGGCACCGACAACAACCAACAAAGCCGCGGTGTGGGATGGCAAGAGGCACATCCCTCCTCACACCTTAATGGCTGCCAGCCACCCGAATGATACTGGAAGCATGCTGCTATATCAGCAGCATGCTCCCACACTATCAACATGAGACTTCCAATAGCCAGGAGGTGTGAGGAGGGATGTGCAGCTGGCTGTCCTGGGCTGCAGCACTGACAGATGTGTATGAAGTGGGGGAGGGTTGTTGTCAGTACCTCAGGTGGGCAAGGGGACCAATTGCCACCAGGGATAATGCTGGGGTACTGGGCATGAGGGTAAGGGGTGGCCCACCAGTGTGTGACCAGGGAATGGGAAGGTCCTCTGAGGGAGGTGCATAGGTGTCTGCGGGCACGGGTGCTGCTGAGCAGCAAGGGGGTCTGCAGCTAATGTGTGGTCGGGGTCAGAGCACTGCTGCCTGAGAGGGACTACTATCTGAGAGGGGGGCTGGGTTACTACTGGTGGGGGTATTCCAGCCGCAGGGGCTGGTTCTGTGCTGTGGGGGCCACCTGCCATGGGGCATAACCGCGCGGGTCCAGGTGCCTGGGTGTGCTATTCACACACTCAGACCTGCACTTCACTGCATGAGAGATCTACTTCAGGTCCCAGGACAGGCATCTGATTGGATGCCTGCCTGGGACTGCAACTCAACTCCGTCCACCCTTCGGAGTCCTGTGTGATGTGGGGGTGGAGCTTTGGACAGGTGGCTGCCAGTCATGAATACCATCATGTGCGCACCTGTCTGCAGGTGTGGAGCTTTGCAGGTGGAGTACACACCATTGGCACATACCTACACCCCAATCATGCATAGCATCCTATAATAGGCCCCTGTGGGGTGTGCATCAGAGGATTTTAATGTATATCTCGGGGTGTAATGACACTCTGCCTTCAGTCCTTTGTCTTTCTACACCCCTGGGGCATGCATTAAAATTCTATAATGCACACCGTGTTGTGGCTTTTTACTTACATAACACACACACCACCTCATGTGTTATTCTGTATATTCAGTGGTGCCCATTGCCATGTTCCTTCTTGTCTAATCCTGTCAAACATTAGCTTTTGTGTGACAGGAAAGGGGACCACAGCCATGTATTCTTTTGATTCATTTATTCTTTTCTGAATATGTATTTACTTCAGGTCCAAGATGGCTACCAGATCACATGATCGAGTAATATATGACTCCTTATGTCAGCCAGGGTTGAGGGACTGATGTTCTCATGGGAAAGCTAGCAGGAAGGCTGGGGAGGAGGCAATAAAGTAATAATCCCAGATGGGAGTCCTTCCTGGAGATGTTCTCATGATGGACAAAGAACCCAGGTGCATGACATAAAGTTAGCAAGGATGTGCTGAAGGGTGGGGAAACAGACACACACACACACAGGGGCTGGGACAGCACAGAACGGTCACTTAAAGGAGACAAGACCCTTCCCCTCAGTGAGTAAAGGAATAAATTGAGGTGCTGTAAGCCAGCACTTTCTCTTTGGACACACTAACATCTGAAAACCAAGGGCCCTGTAGCTAGAGAGAGTTGGTGAGAAATATAACTTAGGGTATTATGTTTCTTCAGATAGCAGCAGGTAGATAAATAGGTTGTAGGGTGAGAATAGCTCAGGTTCTTCTATCTGTAACTATCTGGTTTAACTAACTTTATTTTCATTTCTAGTAAACTGTAATCCTTTTGTCTAACTGTACATAAATCCTGTTGTAAATACTTGTAGTCACTAGTAAAAAATCCATTTTTTATAGAATCAGTGACTGTTTTATTTAAAGAGGCAATTCTACTATTTCTGCCGGACTCTGTTTGCAGTCCATCTCTGAAGGGACACTCTACCCACAGTTATTGTGTTGACCTTCTTGATCTTGAGCAAAGGAGGAGATAAGAAACAGGTTTCCTGGTTCCTGTTGGTGAAAAAAAACTGGTGGTGGTGGCGAACTGAAGGCCCTGGTGAGGGGATTTTCATCACATTTAGTTTGGAACTGGAAAAAACAGAGTTACCTCTTGCTAATTGCTTAGTAGCCTTAGATTGCCTAGTGCATACAAAATGTATGACTAGTCCTCATTAAAGGCATCAAGACAGCAGTGCAAAGACGTTTAGCAACATTTGTGAACCTGATTCTGGGTACCACTGTATGCCTGCTGAATTTATGGGATACTGAAATCAGCCATGGAAAAATGAATACAGAATCATGTAAGGATGGAGTTTAAACCAGGTGGCTGAAACTGTCAAATGTAGCTTGCTTTAGGCAAAAAGATTTTCAGAGAGAGACCCTTCTATAGGGCACAAGATATTCAGCTAGAGTTGTGCGAAATTGCGGAATTTTGTTCTGCAAAATATTTCACCGGTGTGAAATGTGGAATTCCACTGGCAAAATGTGGAATTTTGCCACTCATGGGCGAAATTCCACATTTCGTCAGTGAAATTCCATATTTCACAGCCACAAAATATTTCACAGAATGCGTGGAATTTCATGAAATATTTCAAGTGGCGAAATTCGCGATTGCACCAGCAAAATGCAATTTCGCCGCATCTCTGTATTCAGCATGTCCACTCTTTCAGACACATGATCAGAATTTTTTTTTGTGTTCTCTGAGTAAGTTATCTCAATGATGTCTGTTTGCCCCCTAATTGGGTATTGGAACCACATTTGCATTGTTTAGTTACAGGACTACAGTTCAGAAAATTAATTTGGAAGGCCCATGAGTCATTACTTGAATACAATAATCTAGTTTCATGTGTACTAGACTTTTTTCATAATGGCATTTGGACTAGTATATACTGTTGCAGTTCTAAACAAATACTTTTCATGAGATTCTTTCTATGAACTCACTGCCAAGTTTAAAAAGCCAGTACACCATCTGAAATTAATATTACTTTTGACAGTACTTAACTGTTACTTTTGTTAGAGCTGTGCAAGCTTCCCAAAGTTTTTTTTTTTTCTACATGGTCTGTAAACCAGGAAAAGTTCACTAAAGTCTGATTAGTTGCTAATTAGTGTGCCCTGGCTCAACCACAGAAAATGACAGTTGTGTGGCTAAGAATGTATAAGGAGAGTATCTCCTTTCTTCCAGGCACACAAAGCATGCAAAACATCAGGATGGTGCAACAGCTCTCAGTAAAGTCTAATGGATCCAAAATTATTTTAGTTAGCTAGGTGGTTAGTTAATTACTGTGGTACCAGCCTGGATGCAGTGCAGTAGTGTCACAAAATTCTGCAGTATGCTACAGGCAACAATGTAATTCACTACAATTAAGCCCTTTTTTTACTGCCGCACTTTGTGAGATGTAATTTACTACAGGTTACTGCTTTGCATCATGACTGACTCCACTGTACTTAATTGGCTAGTTCAGTAGTTATTCAGTATGTTAGTTAAATTTTGGTGACTGGGATAGGCAACTGAGGCAATTCAAGGGAAGGCAAATGTATTTGTTAGGTGTCTATCCAAGGCTCTAGGTGCCATCAGACAGCAAAATTAAAACAATTTAGCAATACATCAAATTAAAAAAAGTTTCCACATAATAAACATAACAATAATTAATAAATTGTAGGTTAAACATTTTTTAGGTGGTCCCAAACACCTGATTAAAAAGATGTGTTTTCAGTAAATTCTTAAAACTTCCTAAAGAGGGGTCTTCTCTAATTGAAGCTGGAAGTGCATTCCACACCACTGGAGCTGCCACACAAAAAGCTCCTTCTCTTAAGGATTTCAGTTGAGAGCATGGAACTGTGAGGAAACCTGACTCCATGGAATGGAGAGAGGGATGGGAGTGTATTCTGTCAGAAGATCTTTCAGATAGTTGAGGCCCAAATCATGCAGGGCTTTGTATACGAACAAACTTATCTAACGTCTGATTAGTTCCTACTTAGTGTGTCTTGGCTCAACCATAGAAAACAATTGTTTTGTGGCTAAGAATGTATAAGTAGAGTATCTCCTTTCTGCCAGGCACACAAAGGCAAGGCAGAGTAAATTTTATTTACAGGGCACTCATTCCCTGGAGCTCTGGGTGCCTAACAAACATATCAAAAGTAAAACAATAAAACCACAATAAAAATGTTCAGAATAGGTAAAATTCAGAATAGCAGCTTTTAAAATCAACTTCACATAACTAGGATGGTTGGGCTGGTTAGACTGGAATAATCAATTCATAAAAGCCAGACTAAAGAGGTGGGCCTTCAGTCCAGGTTGAAAATCCCAATTGAGGGAGCATCCCAGACTGCAGATGGAAGTGAGTTCCACAGGGTTGGCCCAGAGACATTAAAAGCATGGTCTCCCGATGTTCTGAGTTGAACCCTGGGAACATCCAGGAGGCCCCTCGAAGAGGAGTGGAGAGAGCAAGCAGAGGTCACAGGTGTGAGGAGCTCTGACAGGTAGCCAGAACCTAGTCCATAAAAGGCCTTACAAGTGAGCAAACCCAGCTTGAAAAGGACCCACCACGTGACAGGCCGCCAGTGCAAAGCATGCAGGACTGGGGTTACATGACTGGACCTAGACAGGCCAGTCAGCGACTGGGCCACCACATTCTACACCAGCTACTGTCTGTGGAGGGTCCCTCCCATGACACTGAAGTACAGAGAATTGCAGTAGTCAAGCCTAGAGGTATCAAAGGCATGAATCAGAGTCTGCATATCCTCGGGCAGAATGAGGGGCTTGATCCTGGAGATGTTCCGCAAGTGGTAAAAAACACTTTTGACTACAGACGCTACCTGATCTTCAAAAGTCAGCCTGCTATCCAGGATTACACCCAAATTATGCACCCTTTGGGGAAGTCACCAATGGAGCAGATCTCAGGAAAAGACCTGTGTCAGCTCCAGATGGCAACCCATCATGCCTGCGACCTGACTCTATCATTAGCACCTCTGTCTTATCTAGATTTAGCCTCAGCCAGCTGAAAGCCATCCAGTCATTCATTTTAGCCAGACAGGTGCTAAGCACATCAACAACAGTGGATGTTCCAGTTGCAAATGACAAATACAGCTGGGTGTCATCCGCATAGCAGTGAAACACCATGCTATATTGCCAATTAATCTCACCAAGCGGCAATATGTACATTGCGAACAGCATCAGCGACAAGTTCAAGCCCTGTGGTACTCCACATGACTGGGGCATTGGGGAGGAGGAGAAATTCCCCATCACTACCCGCTGCATCCTGTCAGAGAGATAGCACTCAAACCATCTGATGACCACACCGGTGAGTCCACAAAACTCTCAGAGCCAGTTGAGAAGCTCAACATGGTCCACAGTGTCAAACACTGAGAAAAGATCGAGGAGCATGCAAATCTTATTATACAAGGGACACTGGGTCATGGGGTGACCTGCAGAAATATAAAGAAGGTTGTAATAAGTGCACTAGGTAGATATGGCAGGCTAAAATGACATTTTACAAAGACCAGCAAAAGAACTACTGGAATAATGGAATGAAATTCTGGGATAACCTGAAAGACCTCCTTGGACATAATGACAAATCTTCTCTGACAATTCTCAACATTAATTGGGTGTCACCACTGATCCAGCTGAAATTGCAAATGCTTTCAACACAGCTTTCTCGGACCTGAGCTTGGTTGTCCCTCACAACACTGCATCTTTGGGCAGTGCAGGAGAATGCCGAGGTCGATGTAACCCACCTGGTCCCAACACTGACATTCCCAAATTCTAATTCAAACATGTCATCATCAAGGAAAGTCTCAAATATGTAAAAAGGGTACTAGAAAAAATGTGGATGGGGAATGATTCAATGGATATGAAGTTGCTGGCCCTGGTGCACAAAGAACTTGTATTTCCATTAATTGAGATATTTAGCCTCTCGTTGCAGTACTCCCAGTTCCCAGATCTCTGGAAAGCAGCAATAGTAACCCCTGGACACAGAAGTGGGGACTGCACCAATGTAGTCAGCTATCGGCCTGTCTCAATCCTCTCTCCTCTCTCCAAGGCTTGGAAAGAATAGTCTCAGATCAACTTGTCTTCTACCTAAATAAGTATGAATTAATGTGTAAACAGTAGCATGGCTTCAGGAAGCTGCACAGCACTGGTACTGCACTAACAGAATACACCAAGCACCTTCATGAGGCCCTTAACAAAGGTCATCTGGTTGGAGCCACCTACATAGATCTGACCAAAGCTCTCAACCTCGTGTACCACTCACTACTGCTTGGCAAGCTCTCCTCCCTGGTCCTCTCCTTCAAAACCTCAGCCTGGTTCCATTGCTACCTCACAGAATCTGCTCAAATGGTAAACATTGATGGAGTTCTCTCAAGTGTTGATGGCATTTCAGTTGGTGTCCTTCAAGTGTCAATACATGACCCTCTCCTCTTTAGCCTGTTTATAAACAGACTCCCTGAAGCCTACCCTCTGTCCATGGTACTCTTATATGCTGATGATTCAGTGGTCTTCAACAGCAGTCCACATCATGAGAAACTTTCTGGAGATCTACAAAGCAGTTTCCAGTCTCGGGAGGACTGGTTTGGAGTCAATAAACAAGCCCTGAACTATAAGAAGACAAAAACCATGTTGTTTGCTGGTCCACATCTGAAGAAAAAGACCTCTCCCCTTACTATCCATGATGCACATGGAACTACCCTGGACCTGGTTGATTCCTTCAAGTACCTGGGTGCCACCCTGGATGGCATCCTTTCATTCTCTACACATGTTGACAGCATCACAAATCTGGACAAAGGAAAGTTAGGAGTGCTCTACAGGCAACACCTTAACTTCACCCAGGAGGCTAGATGCCTGGTAGTCTCCAGTATGATCCTACCTCTCAATAACTATGGTCTCCATGTATATGGGTCAGCTTGTGACACTACCCTCTCCAGTGTATAGATGGTAGTCAACAAAGCCTGTTGTTTTGCCCTAAGGGAAGAGAGGCTCACACATAGCTGCTCATAGTATGCTCATAACAAATGGCTACCACTTCAGGACAGGCTAAAATATCAGTCCTATATGATAACAAAAAAGCTCTGTTGGGCATCACCCCCACTGCAATTAAAGATCTCATCTACCCAGTCACAAACCAATATTCCACCAGAATCATGTCTAGACAAGCCATTAAAGTCCCCTTCCAAAAAAGAAGCCTGGGTAAGCACTCTTTTGCTGTCCATGCTTGTCAATGGCTTAACAAGCTCCTGGAATCTCTTGTGGGACTTTCCAAAATCACACACTATAGGAAATCCTTAAAAGTAGAACTCATTATGAAATCAACCTGCTGCTTCCCCCTAATTGACTCCTGTCCATATACCATGTTTATCTTGTGCTTATACATTACTGTCACTTGCAAACTTGTCCCCCTGGGACAGCTATGCTAGAGTGTGTATTTTACCTTTACTGCTAATTTATTGTTGCTTGTACCTGACAGGGCTCTTCCTGAGCTGGTGAATGTATGTTGTGTTTCTCATTCCTTGTACTTGCCAGATGTGGAACCTTTGAAAAAGAGTACTTGTGCTCAGAGGTGTTTTCTGAATTACCAATTAAAAAAAAAAACATATGCACCACCTTACTGGTAGCCAGGGCAGTTACCAGATAACCATCATGATATGCCCAGACAGAGATGTCTCAGCTACCAGCCCAGCTGCTGGATTCTGCACAAGCTGCAAGCAACACACTTACCCCCACTAATAGACCTAGGTAAAGAGCATTAAAATAATCCAACTGAGAGGAGACAAAAGTGTGCACTACTGTTTCCAGGTCATAGCAAACAAATAGGTATGATTTGGGTAATATTCTGAAGATGGTAAAAACCATTGCGGACAACAGATAACACCTAATATTCTAAAATCAATCTGTTATCCACAATGATGTTCATATTCTTTTCTCTATCAACAGCATGTAGTGTGGTGCCATTTAACAATGGCAACAAGGCATCATCACTATTCATTGCAGCCAGCAAGCGACCCAATTTCACCACTAACACTTCTGTCTTTGATGAGTTGAGTATGAGCCAACTTGAAGCCATCCAGTCCTGGATCTTTAACAGACACTCATTTAGGCCAGCTAGTGCATTTACCCTTTCAGAAGAAGCACATGACAGATAGATCTGGCTACTGACTGTATAGCAGTGAAACCTCAGACATACCACCTGATGATCTCCCCCAACAGCAACATGCACACAGCAAACAACATGGGTGCCAGAATTGACACATGAGGCATTCCACTGCTGAGAGCAGCAGCAGCATCCAAGATATTTCTACCCAAAACTACCAGCTGCACTCTGCCAGATAAGTAGAACACAGACCACTACATCACTATACCTGAGAGTCCTACATACTTTCTCAAATGGGATAATAGCACTTCATGGTCTACCACTGTCAAATGCCAAGGGCAGATCCAGCATTACCAGGATAGAACAATGGTCACTGTCTAATGCCCAGAGAAGATCACTGAACACCATGACAAGAGCAGTCTGTGTACTATAATGAGCCTAAACTCAAACTGAAATAGACCAATAATCTCAAAACACTCCAAGCAGACCTGTACTGTAGCTGCCCCACCACTAAGTTCTCAATTACCATCCCCCAAAATGGGATGTTTGAGATAGGCCTGTAATTTTCCAGATAGTCAGGGTCTAGTGCTGTCTTCTTCAGAAGGGGTTGCAATACTGTTGTCTTCAGTTCAGCAGGAAACAAACCCTCCTGAAGCAAAGGCCTGGGTTGGCCAGCAATTTGAGAGAAATCTGGTAGGACCTAGGTTCAAAATATAGTACATGTGGCACAACTGAAAGACCACACAGGAGACTTTATCAACCAGGGCTGGGTCAAACTCCTCCCAAGAGGACAGAATGCTTGAGTTCTTCACCTCATGGAAGCTGTCAAACCATGACAGGGTACCTGAGAATATCTGAAGTCAGACAGAGGACACTTTCCAAAGAAAAATTTATTAAACTCATTGCACTTTTCTGCTGTAAATACTCCTCCCGACTGCAGACAGGAAGGTTTTAATAATCTGTCCACAGTGTTGACAAGTAGAGCCAGACAATTTGTACCTTCAGCTATCACACATAACAGGAATGCTGTCATTTTAAGTGACATAGCCGACTGAAACTCATCACAAGTGAATATGTATGTCAAATTTGTCCTCCTCAGAGCCAGACCTATGCCAGGAATGCTCCAATCTCTGCCACTTAGGTAAGGTAAGGTATGTTTATTTATATGGTACACAATCCCAGAGGCTCTGGGCACCTTACACAACCAACAGACAGGGGAAAAAACAAAAAATACAAACACAGACTGTAAAGTTCTATTTAAAATTAACATAAATACTATAAATAATTAATAACTATTACATTAAAATATAAAGCAGCTTTGGCTATTCTGGGAAAGCCTGCTGAAAAAAATGGGTCTTAAGACTTCCTCATAAAATCCTCCACTGTCATGGCCTCCCTAACGAAGCCAGGAAATGAGTTCCAGAGGGCCAGGGCAGTGATCACAAAAACTCAGTCACCAGATGATTTTAATCTTGTCTTCAGACTCTTAAGGAGTCCCTTGGTGCAGGAGCGGAGGGAGCGGTCCTAGGTGGCAGGTGTAAGGAGATCAGTCAAGTAGCCAGGGCTCGATCTGCATATGGCCCTATAGGTGAGCAAGCATGCCTTGAAGATGATCCTCCACCTGACAGGCAGCCAATGCAGAGAAAGCAGGACTGGTGTCACATGACATGATCTAGATAGACTTATTGGTCACCTAGCTACTGTGTTCTGCACTAGCTGGAGCTGGTGGAGGGTCTCTCCATAGACCCTGAAGTAAAGAGCACTGCAGTAGTCAAGTCTAGATGTCACAAAGGCATATAGCAGTGTCTGCAGGTCCTTGGGTGGAACTAGGGGTTTAATCTGGGCAACATTCCTTAAGTGGTAAAACACACTCTGAACAATAGATGACAACTGGACATCCAGTGTCAACTTGCCATCCAGGAAGATGCCCAGATTTCACACCCTAGGGGAAGACATCAATGGGATAGTTCCAAAGACCACTCCTGTTACCACATCAGAGGCAATCCCATCACACCTGTGACCCAGTTTAATCACCAGAACCTCTGTCTTGTCTGGATTTAGTCTTAACCAGTTTGGAAGACATCCAGTCCTGGATCTCGGCCAGGCAGTTGTTTAGCACTTCCATGGCATCACTTGTTCCAGTCTTCAATCACCTCAGATGAACATCAAATCAGGGTGATCTGGGGTAGGGCATCAATGGGAGAACTCAATAATGTGCCAGAGAGTCAAAGACTGCTGCAAGGGCTTTGTTAAAGCCCTCCATAGCATTCTCTTTACCCCCTGTGCAATCTAATTCCATGCCCAAGATGTCCAGACTTGCCAGGAGATAATTTAGCTCCAGATTTTAAAGAAGGCAATATCTGACCATCTCCACAGAGCGGGTTTCAAAATGGGGGGGTCCTACAATGAAGCTGTATGGTATGATGATCCCACTACTTGACCAGGTTTAGATGACCGCATTGAACTTATAACCTGCATCAAGAAAAAGTTCAGATAATGGTAATACTGTACTCTTGGTTGTTTACTCTGTTTATTGTTGTCTAGTTCCTCTACAGATTAGCACTAATATGTGTTGATGTTTTCTTTTCTAACGTGCTGAGGATTAAATACTACATGTACATCCAACACTTTCTAGAAGTCTGAGAACTTTCATGCTCATCACACATATTGGTTTGAGATATTCTAATTTTTTTCTAAAAAAGATAAGCATAGTTTGCTTTATTTATTTATTCATTTATTTAATTTCATTTTTGTTGATCAGGTAAGTGCACTAGACAAATCCTGCCTATTTTCAGACATGACCCAGGGAAGGGGGATACAGATGAAGGCCAACTGACCTTGAACCAGATTAAGCTGTTGGTGGTATTTTTAGTGAAAGAGGGAAATTTGGCCAGGACACTGGGGAAATTCCCTTACTCTGCAGATGGGTGGCACTGTCTGTCTGTCTGTGGAGATGGCAGAGCTCAGTTCGGAGGTGGAGACTGAGGGAGTCAGTTGTGTTTGAGAAGAGGATGCTAGTGTGAATTTGAGCGCTTTGCAGCAAATTTCCTCCCCCATGAGAGAAACTCCGGAGGCAACTGGAGCTGAAGAATTCAGGCTTTCTAGTACACCAGTTATTAACGACAATGCCTTGGAGGCATCAGTAACTACATTGCCTCAAAATTTATCTATAGCTGAAAAACGAGCTTACTATCAGAAACAACTCCTTCTTTTGGAAGCTGAACTCCATTGTGAACGTCTTACTGCTGATTTGGAAAAAAAACTAAAATGCAGTCCTGAAGCAGCTTCCTCCCAACTGCCGAAAGTGTTTTTTACTGGAGCTACATCACCGGAAGGAGGACATCGGTCTGAGTTGCAGTCGTGCATGGTTCAAGATGATCCAGGGTGGTCCCCTGAACGAGCCTTGAGAGACGCCGGCTGGCATCAGTGCGGTAATGGGGATTGGAGTGCCAACCCTATTTTTCTTGAATATTCAGCCTCTGTAGGCGTTTCAGATCCTGTTTCCATCTCAGACACACTGACCGCTCTACAACTTGTTTTGGAGCTGCAAAAGGGGCCTATATCGATGGAACATATCACTACTGAAACAGGTAACATTTCCACACTCCCTGATTCCCCTCCTTCTGTGGGTTCTCCTTCCTCTTTGTCGGGGGTTGATGAGCAGAAAGAGCTTCCTGAGGGAAATACTAATGTTGATTTGCATGACATGGACAATGCTATGGACATACAAGGACTTAATCAGGTGCAAAAACCTAATTCTTTTCAATGTCCTTCCTATGCTGACTTATTTCCAAACCCATTGATCTGGCCAGGCGTCCCAATGCTATTAGGTTGAGATATTTTGGAGGCATGGACCTTGCTCCAGATAGATTCTTCATGGGGAAAATTTTATTGAAACAATTCCTGAGCTTCACACCCTCTGAGATTTACGCATTGATTCATGCCCTTGGGGGATATACATTTGACATTAGTTTTAGGACTCCTGATCTCTTGAAACGTTTTTGGATTAAACATATATCAGTAAAGACTAACCCTTTGTGGACACCTTTTCAGGTGATCCCTCTGACGAAACAACCTTTTAGGATTATCACTGTATTGTTTAGAAATGAGCGGGTCAATATTTCTGACATTCTGTACTGGTTGGAAAAACATTGTGAAATACAGGGTACCCCAATCCCATTTTTGATACTGAGGGGTTTTGGAATGGTGGGTGGAAAATAAAGATTAAACTTACTCAAACAGCTGAAGGCCTAGAACATTTGCCAAATTGCTTTTACATAGGCAGGGATAAGGGTTTTATTTTTTACCCTGGCCAGTCCAAAATATGTTTTAAATGTGGCTGTCCTAGGCACCTTATTTCTACTTTCTCTCTTCAACAATGTACATATTGTGGGGATACAGGGCATTCAAGTGTGCATTGTGTTAATACACCAAAATGTAATCTTTGTGATGAAGGTGGTCATAATTTTATTGAATGCCCCTGGGCTGCATACAATACTGGGGAAGCAGATTACAGTATACCGGATTTTTATGTGCATAGAGCTACCAAATCAACTAATGTTTCTGTATCTCCTCACTTTTCTTTTGACCCACAACCCCAAAGGCAGCAAGGCCATGAATAACACTTCTCTGTTGATAGCCCTAGTACCTCTACCTCTGTTTCAAATCTTACAGTAGCAGATACATCCCCTGATCCTCAAGGTAAGGCTGAGACTATGCTTCCACTTCAGGCATCTACTCATCCTTGTGCACGGTACTTGACTGTAATAGGTCTATGCCTCCTCCTCCTGTTCCTCAGGGAATTCCTGTTCCCCCTAGTTCCCATCACGTTGAAGATACCTGCTCTCAACCCATGCTTTCTTCTATTCTATTGTCAGTGATGGAGGTTCCTGTTATTGAAAATAGATTTTCTGGTTTGCCTATTGATGTGGATGGAGCAGATCTGGGTTCAGATTCTGCCTCCATGGCTTCCTTTCAGAAGGGAATGGTTTCTGACCTGGAATCTGGTACTTTTGCTCCTAGTAAAGTAAAAAAAAAACATAGTTCTAAACCTAGGGTAGGTACCAGAAAATGTTTAAGACTATCATCCACTGAATCTTAACCTGTGGCTTCTGTTTCTGATCCTGTTAGTTATGAGTCTCAATACTAATAGTATTTGTTTTGAGAAGAGGATGTTAGCTGCATGTGAATTATTTTCCACCTTTTTGTATGATGTTCCATCAATATAGGCCCCTTTTGCATCTCCAAAACAGGTTGTAGAGCATTCAGTGTGTCTGAGATTGAAACAGGATCTGAAACACGTACAGATGCTGAATCTTCAAGAAAAATAGGGTTGGCACTCCACTTGGCAGAAGACACCAGGAGGAAGGAGTGCTGTGTGACTGGACTTCTCTACTGGGACTAAAGAAGTAGAACTCTTATACTTGGACCTTTAATTTAGGGTAAAAAAACAAACTAACAAACAAAACAAAAAAAAATATAGTGTGTTTGTCTGAGTTAACTGAACTGAATGGTTATCTGAACAGTTATCTAGCTGTAAATCTCAGGTGATTGAAAGGGCTTGATAGCTGTGCAGTTTAAATTACTTGTAGAAAGATCTAGTAAGTAGGGGGAGTGGCTTAGCTAGAAGGAAGCTAGATATAAAGACTGTCTTAGAAAGATTCTGTTAGTAGCTTGACAGAAGACACCAGGAGGTAGGAGTGCTGTGTGACTGCACACAGGTACAGGATTTGACTGACAACAGGAACTTCCTGTTTGGGAGCAGGAAGTGAGTGATCACAGAGCCCCAAAGACCCACCATCCTAGAAGGGCAAGAGTAGCTCTCTGGCCCCCCCTCTAGCTGCAGGAGGCCTGCCTCTGAGCAAGTAAGGGGTCTACTGAGAAATATAGGATATTCTTGACACAGAACAGGACAATCAGGAGCTTAAAGGGCACAAAGGCAGAAAGTAAGTAGAGAGAGAGAAGAGAAAAAAAAAAACAGTGGAAAGAGTAAGGATTCCAAACAACAGTTAAGGGGCCAGAAATAAGACATGATGGGAGTGGTGCAGTGCAGTGGCTGTGGAGCAGCAGTCTTCCGGGAGACATTCTGGAGAATGCGGTGTTGTCCCATCTGCAGGCACCTCTCTGGGCTGAGGAAGGAGGTTGCTGATCTCCAGGCTGATTTGGCCAGGATTTGTGGGACCTCCTCCTCCATCCAGGGACCACCAGTGCCACTGTTGTTGCCTCAGAGGTTGCCAAGAAAGAGGAGAGTGGTTGGACCACAGTGGGCTCAGTGAGGGTGAGGGTGGTGGAACAGAGGTGCATCCCTCCAGTTGTATCTCTCCACAATTCCTATGCCATTCTGGAAAAGTGTGGTTCCTCTATGGAGGCATCTGCAGTGGAGACCAATGAGGATGCTAGGAACCTCCACAAAGGAGAACCACAGGAGGGTGGCATGGGACCCCACAGGTGAAGGAAACAACTCCTGGTGGGGGACTCCATTGTTAGGATGGTAGATCTGGGGGAGGAAGGGGAGAGGGAGGTAAGGTGCCTGCCTAGTGCCATGGCTTGGAGGGACAGGGAGCAAATCCTCAGGACTGCCGGAGCAGCAGCACAGAGGAGGGGACTGGATGTCATTGTCCACCTAGGGACAAATGACCTGGCAAAGAAAGTGATTAGAACAGTGCAGGAAGAGTTTTTTGAATTGGGGAGGGGCCTTAGACAAGTAGCATGCATGGTAACCTTCTCGGAGGTGCTGCCCATCTATGGCGTAGGAGAGTCTAGGGTGTTCTGTACCATGAGATTCAATCAGTGGTTGAAAAACTGGTGCAGAGCTCAGGTATTTGGCTTCATTGGGGACTGGGGGTCCACCTGGAGTGATGCAAGCCTATACTGGCATGATGGGCTACATCTGTCCAGGAGGGGAACCAGGATCCTAGGTGTAGGTTTAAATGCTTCATTGGCAAGCATTTAAACTAGCCAAGGGGGGGAGGCACTGGAAAGGAGCAGGGAAATTCTAGGTCCCCCAAAAAAAACCTTGGTAGTAAGTATGGTAAACACCAACATAGAGGTGGCTATAGGGAGAAGAGCAGGAGTAAATGGGGAAAGTGACAAAGGCAAGAAGGACAAGGATGGAGCAAAAAGGAGTAAGGCCATCAGGAAATGGAGGGTAATGAGTACCAATGCAAGTAGTCTGGGCAACAAGCTCCCTGAGCTGGTGGCCTTGATGGAAGTGGGGTGCCTGGATATCGTAGCAGTCACAGAAACATGGTACACAGAGAACCATGACTGGGATGTTAACATACCAGGGTACATAACCTACAGGAGAGACAGGCAGGAGAGGAGCGGGTGAGGAGTAGCTCTCTATGTAAAGGAAGGGATAAAAGCAACTGAACTAAAGAGTAAACATGGAGGAGAGGAGGCACTGTGGGTCACCTTGGAGACTGGAAAGGGCACCACAATCCGCACAGGGGTTGTGTACAGACCCCCATGTCAGGGGAAGGGAATGGACAAGAATATGATAGAAGGCATTCTTAGGGTTGAAGAGAAAGGGGAGATACTCTTGATGGGATACCTGAATATGCCAGATGTTAACTGGAGCACATTTGCTGCAGCCACATCCAAGAGCAGGGCCATTCTTGATGCCCTACAGGTGGCAGGCCTCAGACAGCTACTTTCAGAACCCACTCGGGAGCAATCTTAGACCTTGTACTCTCAAATGGGGGCAGTGAGAGGATCTCAGATCTAGAAGTGGGTTGCCATCTGGGAACAACTGACCATCAAACAGTGTGGTTCACGTTAAACTCAGCTACAGAGTCAAGTCATACAAAAGTGAGGGTACTGGACTTCAGGAGGGCTGACTTTGGCAAGATGGGATAGTGCCTCAGAAAAGCACTAGCAAACAGGCTAGAAGGAGGGGTGGAGCAATGATGGGGAATCATCAAAACTGCCATCACAGAGGCAACACGCCTTTGTGTGAAGCAAATAAACAAATCAAAATGAAAGAAAAAGCCACTATGGTTCTCAAAAGAGGTGGCTGGGAAAGTCAGGGAGAAAAAGATAACATTCAGGAAGTATAAGGAAACACAGAAGGAGCAGGACAGAGAGCTGTACCAGTTAAGGCAGAAGGAAGCAGGGAGGGAAGTCAGAATAGCAAAGGCCCAAACTGAGGAAAAGATAGCCAAATCAGTTAGGAAGGGGGATAAAACCTTTTATAGGTACATCAGGGTGCGTAGAAAGACAAAGGGAGGGATAGTGAGGCTGAATAGAATGGTGGGTGGGTAGAGGGGGACAGTGAAAAAACAGGGATACTGAACGAATATTTCTGCTCAGTATTCACAAAAGAGGAGGGGAAAGTGCCTAATCCAATTAACAGATGCACTCCTGATAGGGGGGTCAGTCCCAGCCCTTTCACAGAAGAAAGGGTTCTGCAAGAACTCCTAAAACTGAAGGTGGACAAAGCAATGGGGCCTGATGGAATTCACCCCAGAATTCTAAAAGAATTAAGGGGGGAACTAGTGAAACCACTGACTACTCTTTTTAATAAATCATGGGAGGATGGTGTGGTACCCAAGGACTGGAGGAAGGCAGATGTGATTCCCCTTCACTAAAGTGGGACCAAGACAGAGGCAGGAAACTACAGACCTGTCAGTTTGACCTCTGTGGTAGGGAAAGTGATGGAGTCACTTCTGAAGGAAAGAATTGTTGAGTACCTTGAGGCCAGTGGGGCACAGGACCCAAGGCAACATGGGTTCACAGCAGGAAGGTCATGTCAGACAAATCTAATAGATTTCTTTGACTGGGTGACCAAAGTAGTAGACCAGAGAGGGGCTGTGGACATGGCCTACCTAGACTTTAGCAAGGCATTTGACACAGTCCCACAAAAAAGATTAATAGTCAAATTAACCAGCCTGGGAGTGGGTCCCAGGGTGGTAGCACGGGTAAAACATTGGCTGGACAACAGAACACAGAAGGTAATTGTAAATGGAGTCCACTCTGAAGAAAGAGGGGTTACTAGTGGAGTACTGCTGGGTTCAGTACTGGGTCCAGTCCTTTTTATTGTCTTTATAAGTGACATTGCAGAGGGACTGGAAGGAAAAGTATGCATCTTTGCAGATGACACAAAGATCTGCAACAGGGTTGATACACAAGGAGGCATGGAAAGGATGAGAAGGGACTTGGCAAGGTTGGAGGAATGGTCAGAAGTATGGCAGCTAGGATTCAATGCAAAGAAGTGCAAAATAATGCACCTGGGAAACAAGAACCCAGGAGAAGTTTACACAGTGGGGAGGGGGTAGTAACAACAACAAAAAAGGAAAGGGACCTGGGGGTAATCATATCAGATGACCTTAAGGTTAGCAAGCAATGTGAGAAGGCTGTAGGGAGTGCTGGGGGGATACTGGGATGCATAGGGAGAGGCATCACCAGCAGAAAACAGGAAGTTGTTATACCTCTGTACAGATAGTTGGTGAAACCCCATCTGGAGTACTCATTCAGTTCTGGAGACCTCATCTCTGCAAGGACATATACAGGATACAGGCAGTCCAGAGGAGGGCAACTAAAATGGTGCAGGGTCTGCAAGAGAAGCCGTATGAGGAGAGACTAAAGGAGCTTAATATGTATACCCTTAAGGAAAGAAGGGAGAGGGGGGGACATGATAGAAACTTTTAAGTACCTCAATGGAATCAACAAAGTCCAAGAGGGTAGCATCTCTCAGAAAAAGAGACATGCAAGAACAAGGGGACACAATTTAAAGATAGAGGGGGGGCGGGTCCGCGGCAATGTGAGGAAGTATTTTTTCACAGAGAGGGTAGTGGATACATGGAACAGACTTCCTGAGGAGGTTGTGGGGTCTAAAACTGTGGGAGAATTCAAGAATGCATGGGATAGACATAAGGCAGTTCTTGTGAGGGGTAGGAAGAAATAGGCTGTTGATTATCTAGGATCTGCGGCCTATCCTGTAGGTAGGGAAATGGGCAGACTAGGTGGGCCAAGTGGTCCTTATCTGCCATCAAAGTCTATGTTTCTATCACACCAGATTGTATTCATTAGAGGATTTTGTCACAGCTTCTGAGGCATGGATATGGGGCCCTAGTTACTGGTCTTGGGGGGAAGACCATTGTTCAGGGCTGGGAATTTGTTTTACTACACCTCATGTACAGATTATCCATATGGTAGACATTTTTCCTGGCAGAGTATTTCTGTTAGATGTTACTTTGGCCTCCATTGATTTCAGATTAATTAATATTTATGGCCCACAATCAAAATCAGGGAGAATCTCCTTATTAAAACTCATTCGCCCTTTTCTTTTTACCAGTAGAAATGTTTTGTTTGGAGGTGATTTCAATATTAACTGTTCGGCCCAAGATAGGCATTTTGCCCCTTCAAAATTGTATTGTGATACCCATTTTTTGAATTCTTTGCTTACCCACTCTGGATTAACAGATGTTTATTCCTCATATACTTCAATTACACATACCTTTTTATAGGGGAAGAAATCATCCCGGATTGACTATTGGTTTGTGTCTTCCTCCTTACAGACTAGGGACCCAATAGTATTACTGGTAGTTGCTTCTGATCATGCACTTCTAGGTGTCACTTTTTCAAACTGTTACAAAACTTCTCGGGGGTCTGGATATTGGAAGTTGAAATTATCCCTATTCGACATTCCAGAAGTCATGGAGGGCTTCCAGACCATTATTACTGCCCATAGATCAGTCCTTTTTTTATATGACAATAGCCAAGACTGGTGGGAGGATTTGAAAAAGGAGTTTCAGCTTTTTTTTCAGACTATAGGTTGATTATTGCACAGATATAAATCACAAGAGTATTCAGCTACCAGAAGATCTTTACTTGAGTTTCAGGAATGTATGTTTAATGGTCTGGAATGTGATATCCAGGCTTTTCAAGATCTGAAAACTAAACTTGCCAAACTCCAACATGACAGAATGTCTTCTTTAAGACGAGAACAAAGGTTTGGAGTCAGAGGTACTCGAGCTCATACAAATCCTTTTGATTTTTGTCAAGCTTCTAGGCGAAGTAAGGATAATTCATTTTTTAAATTACCCACAGAAAAGGTTGTTTATGACAAAGATGATATTATGGAGGAAATTGAAAGGCATTTTAGGTCTCTGTTTACTGCAGACCCGCAGCTTACTGATTTACACATACAGAATTGGTTGCCCTCCTGCCCCCTTTGGTTGGTTCCAGAATATCTTATTCCTACTTTGGTACAACCTATTTCAGTACAGGAAATTAGGAGAGTTATTTCCAGCTCTCCAATGGGGAAAACACTGGGTTCTGATGGGCTGCCAAATGAATTATATAAATGACTGGCAACTTCTTTAGCAGAAGAATTAGCATATCTTTTTTCCAATAGTTGGCAGTCATCAGCCTTATCTTCCAGTATGTATATAGGGTTAGTTATATTACTCTATAAACAGGGTGCCACAGAATCCCTGAGTAATTGGAGACCTATCACTCTTTTAAATTGTGACTATAAATCGCTTATGAAAATTCTCAGTAATTGACTATCTATTTGTCTAGAGGACATCATTCACCCACACAGTTTTGTTCTGTTCTGTTCTTGACAGATCTATTACAGATGGTCTCATTTTATTAAGGGAGTTGTTTCCTGGAGATCTTTCAGGAGAACTTATGGGTTTTATTATTAGCCTACACCAAAAACAGGTGTTTGACAGAGTTTCACACAATTATATTTGGGCCTGCCTGGCACATATGGAATTCCCATCTATTTTTATTACTTGGCTTAAAACCTGCCATAGAGTTGCTCTGGCAACACCTTTTGTCAATGGCTAGTTAGATAAATCAGTGATAGTCTGTAGAGGTATTAGGCAGGGGTGCCCGTTGAGTCCCCTCTTATATATTTTGTCATTGGATCCCCTCATCACCAAAATTAATGCCACACAGGATATTAGAGGTTTGTCCATCAATAGCTCTTGTATAGAAGTTAAAACTATTGCTTATGCTGATGATCTTTGCATTATGTTGGCAGATCTCCCATCATGCCATGCTACTGCGGCCTTGCTGATGGCATATGTGGATGGCTCAGGATCTAAATTGAATCTTACAAAAAGTAAGTATTTTCCTCTAAACATAGTGCCTTTAGTCAACTTAGAGTCCCTGGACATACCTGTTTGCACCAGTGCCCATAAGATTTTAGGGATCTTTTGGGGTTTGGAAGATTCAGCTAAATATAATTGGGACCTTCTTTGGTTGGATGCTCGTCTTAAGGTTCAACAATGGAATAAATGGAGGATGTTCAAAAAGAAAAGGGTCTACATGGTTAGGACCTTTTTATTAAGTATGTTTTATATTTAGAGGCTGTTTTCCTTCCCCTTGCATCCTTAGATACTATCATTTATGGATTATTTTTTTCTCCTATATGGGGTAGCAGATCAAATCCCATTAAGAGAAGCATACTGTATCAAGATTTTAGATTAGGCAGGATTTGAATGGTGAATCCTGTTGTATTTTTCTTTTCTTTATTTGTTACCAAAAATATTTGTCCTCTTCTAAACAAAGTTGAAAAAATCTGAATGGGTTGGGTATGGGATATTGTTTCCCCCTGGCTCCAATCTTGGGAATCTACTTCTTCTATACCCAAAAAAAAATTCCTAGTAGGACTTCCTATATATTTTAAATCTTGTTTTTCTAAATTGAAAGTTTGGGGAGTTCTAAGAATTCATTTAGAAACCTATCATAGGAAGACATCATATGACAGTATTATGGAAAGGATTTTTTTGCTTCCTTCAGCCTTTGCTGATTGTTCACCTCTCCAACTGTCACAAATTAGAAATATGCTGACATCTACAAGGGTTCCTACATATATGTGGGATGTAATATGGCTTAGTGCACACCAAAAATTAAATGTCAAGAGAAATCTTAAACATAAGGGTGTTTCTGTCAGAGGGTGTCTGAGAAATAATATGGATACTGCACCTTTTGAAACAGTTCAACATTTATTTTTCGAATGTCCTTATGTGATAGAATGTTGGACTTATGCAGGTAGCCAGTGGGTAGATACAGCATTTCAAAACCTTACTAATGATATTTTGTTCTTGGGTATTTTACGTTATTCCTGGAACCTTTTTTTTTCCTGATACTATCCATGTCATTTTATCTTGTATTAAATATCACATTTGGCAATCTAGATGTGCATGGTCCTTACAAAAACAATATCTAACCCCAGTACAATTGTTGTGGAAAATAAAAGCTACAATTTAAAAAATTAAACAGTTTGAACGGATCAAACTTTCAAAAGATCTATTTCTAAAGTATTGGAAACATTTAAATTGGCTGGATACAGGATGATGGAGATATTGTGGTTCGGTTAGTTGGTTGTACATTTACAATCTCTGGCTTTTACATCATTTCAGGGCATATTAGTTTTGATACAGATATACGTCTTAGTTTTCATTGCATTTAACTCACATTGTTTGAGAACGTTCTAACATTAATATATATTTTCATATAAAGTTTATATTTGCTATGATTCCTCTTTTACTATGATTTTTTTTATGGGATGGTAGGATGGTATCATGAATGTATAAGAATAAATGATTCAGGGTTTTTTTTTCCCATTTAGATATTATTTCTTTTTCACTCTGTTACTAGGGTTGGGGGTTTCAGTTTTCTAGGTATGGTTTTTGTATATTATAAATTTTGTTTTTTTGGGGGGTTATATTTCAATGTTTGTTTCAAAAAATGGTATGATGTAATACTTATTTCTGTTCTGATTTTTTTCTGATTTTGTGTTGATGTTATGGTATCATATTTGTACAGTTTCTTTCAAAGTTCTGAATAAAAAATTCCCCTACTCTTTTTGATAAGTGCCATGGGATCTTTAACATCCACCTGAACTACCACCAATCCAGGCAGATGAGACCTCGGTCTAACATCTCATCCGAAAGACGGCACCTCAGAAGTGCAGCACCCCTCTCACGCTGCACTACAGTGTCAGTACTGGGATGTTAACCCAAGTGCCAGATGTGGGAACTGAACCCACAACCCTCTGATCTCCCAGCCTCAGAGGCAAGTGTGCTACCTACTGAGCCACTGACACTGGACTCTCTGGTTGAGTTGCTTTATGGACTCAGCAATGTTCTGGTTATTTCTGCTATGTGATTTTAAATGAGAATATGTGCATTCAGTTATTTAAACACTTTAGCACTTTGCACTTTGTGATAACCTTGGCACTTTAAAGCACATTATCACTTTAAATTTCTCAGAGTACTTAAGATCCTGTATGTATGATTTGCTCCACCTCCTGATGACACACACACCATGAAAAACTGGTAGAGGCTTCACGTACTAGCTTGATGCTTGCCGTTTTGATGGCAAATTTGTAATATTTTACCATTAATGTTGGATTGGATAGAGCCCTTGAGTTGTGCCAGTTTTTGCTGTTCTCTTGACCATATCAGACCTGAAGTAATTAATGTCAAGATTCAATGCAAAAACCAAATCTAACACTGACTGAAAAGCCAACCAAGAAAATGTCAATTATATAGCAGCACAGAGTGTGAAAGCTAGTGTTTCCAAAAATATGTTTGCTTCAAAGGGGAGGTAAAAAAGGAAGAAGTAACATTGGCAGAGCACAGATTGACACACATAATAGATATAACCTACTTAGTAATGATTCTGAGGAAGAAGACATAAACCGTATACATGAAGATCATGGTATGCCTAAGGTGACACATAAATACATGGGTAGAAGAAAGGAGCAAGGAACACCAGGAAAGAAGGGGAAAACCAAGGAACTAGAGTACAAGTCGCATTAAACTCTTCCACCAATAAGTTGGTTTAGCATTGGCTTTTAGAGTTGGCAATGCATTGGCAATTCATATTGCATTGTGTTTCAATGCTTAACTAGCTCAAGAACAATGCTTGTGTAATGTTTTTGCAACTCAGTTTGAATGCATCTGCAGTACAGTCACAATGGAATGAAATTTGAGTTTTAACTCTAGAAACAGTTTGTGCAGGGTGTTGTGCTTGATCTAGAAACACTTATGCAACTCAATCAGAAATGCTAAAGCAGCTCATTGGAGGAATAGTTTAATGTCACTTGAACTGTACTAGTTTTTAGTGACTCCATGATTAGAAATATTGATAGGGTTGTCTGCAAGGGAAGAAATGAACACACTATAGTTAGCACCTTACCAGGTGCAGGCATTGGAGATGTTAAGAAGTTATTACCAGGGTTACTGGACAATACTTGCAAACCAGTCACCATAAGGCCTGTGGGAGTAAATGACATGGGAAATCAAACTCTGTTGGACATACAAAGGGTCTTTGAAGTTCTTGGAAAGGCCCTGAGGGAGAAAGGTTGTGATATAATGATATCTGAAATTCTTCCTGTCCCTAGGGTAGGGGCAGAAATAACTTGTGATACTGTATAAGGCAGATTAATGGATGGCTGAGGAGGTGGTACCACAGAGAAGATTTTACATTTATTCAGCATTAAGACACCTTTAAGGACCCCTGACTGTTTGGAAATGATGGACTACATTTAAATAAATATAATAGTAGACTATTAGCTAAAGAAATACAACACCAAGCATCTAATCTTTTAAACTAGGTGAAGTGGGGGAAGGGGATGATTCTCAGGCCACCCAGACACTAAGGGGAATACCTAAATGCCTTACAGAATCAAAGGCAAATGCAAATTGGAAATGCCTGTCCCTAAATGCAAAGAGCCTTATTCACAAAGCTGATGAGTTGGTATATCTATTAAACATGGAGAAGATCCAGGTTTGCACCATAACCGACACATGGTGGTCATCTATGGATACCTGGGACCATTATATACCTGGCTATGGCTTATAGTATATGGATAGAGAAAATAAAAGGGGAGGAGGAGTAGCCCTTTACATATCAGATAACATCGCATCAGAAGCAATTGAAATGCCCTCTTTACCTGGAATTGAACATGTCTGGTCCAAGTTAATACCAGTTGGTAGCCCGAAAATACAAACTAGGGTTATATATAGACCTCCCTCAATATCACCTCAGGAAGATGAAAGTGTTCTTAACTTCCTAGACTCCCTAGATCCAGCTGAAAGGATCATTCTTTTAGGTGACTACAATTTCCTCACTGTAGATTAGGAAAAACAAATTGCAGGGAACCATATTGAATCCAGATATTTGGATACATTTCTGTTAACTGGACTGAAACAGCATTTATCAAGTGGCACTAAAGAGGGTAACATTTTGGAACTACTACTGTGCAACATGGGGGACACAATTCAACAGTGCAGGGTAACCACACCCTAGACCCCAGTCAGTTGAAAAACCAATTATGACTGACTTATCACACATTATGACTGATTTTTCCAACTAGTTTGAAATTTGTGACTTCAAATAACTAAAGAAAATCCAACCAATTTTTTCAACTTCCACCACTGCTGAATTTTATTTATTACCTCTCGAGAAGTTCACCGGTGATGCTAGCCACATAGCCCAGGAGCAGAAGAGATGAAATCATTCACTGTAGCACATGAACTAACTAGTTGCTGATGCCGGGTTGAGGCGTCAACAGTAATGTAACTTAAAAGATACTCAGAAGGGAAGGGATAGCATATTTCTTGTTGTAGGATGGAAAGCTGGTGCGCCTCAAATGTTTTCAATGCTAACAATATAAGTTATTATTAAATACTTCACTTATTTTTTTATTCTGGTGGTTTTGGTTTGGCCTTGCTTGCTTGCCTTGTATAACCTGTGAGGAATACAAGACTACTTCTCTTGTACCCCTCACACACACACCCGACTCAAAGTCACATAAACAATTGCCTTAGACCCTGGTGTCAGAGTATGCTCTTGTACACCCTCCTAAGCCACATACAACCTTAAAGCCTTGTGGTGTGGGATATGCTTCAGTATACCCCTGAAGTCACAAACAGCCTTAGATGCTGTTGTAGGATGCTGATGATGTACATCCCCCAAAGCCGCATAAAAAGCAAAACAGCCTTGTATCCCATGTGGGATGCAGCAGTACACCTCCAGAGCCACATAACCAGCCTTTTATCCTGCTAGAATAATGCATTGCTGCACCTGCTGTACACCATTGAAGCCATGTAAACAGGCTTAGACCATGGTGTGGGTTGCAGCAGTAGCAGTACACCTGCAAAGTCACAATCACATCAACAGCGTTAGGGTGTGGGTCCCTGATGGTGTACACCCCCAAAGCAAAAAGCCACATAATCAACCAGCCTTTTATCCTTCCAGTGTGGGATGTTGCAGTACTGCAGTACACCCCTGAAGCTTCAAGCACATAAACAGCCTTTAACCCTGTTGTTTGTTTCTGCAGTAGTACTACACCAGTACATCTTCAAATTTAATCAACATAAACAGCATGCTGCCTTAGACCATTCTGTGGGTCGGATCATGCTAGCTACACCCCACCACCCCTGAAGCAAGCCACATAAACAGCAGCAAGTGCACAGCATTAGTGCAGTGAGTGACATTGATACTAGTGTGGGATGCTGCAGTTAGTACACACCCCCACTCTGGCTTGAAGCACTCTGTGAATGATGAAACAATGAACATAATCTCACTTGTTTAATTTAATTTGTGCACCCCAGCACCACTCACTCACTGTCCAGCCAGCTAAGCCAAGGCAGAGGCATGACACGAGGCAGGCCTAGCCTTTACCCACCCTCAGCCACCAGTTCGGCTGGCAACCACAAAACAAAAACACCACAATAGCTGAATTTTGAAAATATTAAAGTCTTCAATGCCAACAGTGCCAAACAATAGTATTGTTTTAGTTAATGCTGCTGCTTGTTTTGCTGCATGTGCCTGACAGAAATCCTCACTGCCTGGTGACCTCAAGTGTATATATAGTAATGCTTTAGAAAAAAAATGTTTTAAGGCAGAGCACCCCAAACAAAATACAGATCAGCAAAGGAGAAAACTCAGTTAATATCGGTGTTAATTTTAAAGTGACTTAATAAGCGCCATATGTATTTCTCACACACAAACAGTTCCAAAAAGCTTAATTAATAAGTAATATCAAATAAATCTGTATATGAGACATGACAGTCTTCTGAACAATATGTCTTGAACTGTTACTGCTATGATTGAGCTATGTTAGTTTTGCACTTAGTAGTTCTGAACTACTAAGTGCAAAACTAACATAGCTTGCTCAATCAGTCATAGCAGTAACAGTTCAGGCAAGGACATATTGTTCAGAACTTCTAACACTATCATATGTCTCATATACAGATTTATTTGATATTAGTTATTAATTAGCACAGGACAGGTGTAGAATTGGATGAGATGAGTAATACATGTCAGCCTGCCCTGCAGTCTCCTGCATATTATCAATGACAGCTAGCTTCTGCAAGTTCAAAAAGGCAGAATCTGAGAAAAATATTTATTTAAGAATGTGCTCAGATAATATGAAAAGATAAGTGGCTCCAACTCACTCTCAGTCTGTCTAAAAAAAAAAACTTCAACAGTTTTTATTTTTAATTCCTTCACTAACTTACCAGTCGTTGACATCACTACTACTCGAAAGGCTGGAGGCTGAAGAGCTTTCTTTCTCTCTCTCTCTCTCTCTCCTTCTCTCATGTCAGCCCAACCATCGATGACAGTGACTCCCTCCCTTATCCATCAAAATTGTGACAGTTCTACTCATGTGTGTCAAGGTAACACCTGACTTCACCGACCAGACCTCCTAGTAAGGCAGGGCCACTTTCCACTGAGCTGACTAACCACCATCCGAGTGATGATGAGGTGACCCAGTGAGTCCTGATCGCTGCTCCAGGCACTCTGTGAGTGAACATGTAATGATCTGGTCCAGACTCCAGACTACTACCCTCCACCACAGTCTCCCCTCTCCTCCAAACTCGGGGACCTTCTCAAATTTGTCTCCGAGACTTGTACAACGCATCTCACTCCCCTTACTCTCCTCTTCACTCCTCTTCCAGTCCGGTCTCATGTGTGGGTCACTGAGGAGTGTCTCTGGTCCCTTTAGACCTCACTCTCTGTCTTCTCAGCTCACTGTCTCTCCCCAGACTCCCACTCACTTGAGGAGGTGGAGGCCTCTGATCTGACTGGTGGTGTGTCAGTAATTGGCTTGCTCCCGGCCTCCCGCCACTCCCAGCCCGGCCAGACAACAGTCCCTCCCCCGACCCACCTCACCTCCCAGACCTGCTGCACTAGTCCTCAATCTGTCCTCCTTCTAGCACCTCCTACACTGTGGACTGGACAAGAATGAAAAAGTAACTTAATCCCGTCCCGACACCACAAACACTAATCTGCATCTCTCCGACTCTGAAACACCTCGCTCCCTCAACTTGCCCTGCTACTCAACTCACTCTCATGTCTTGCATCTCACCACCTTGCACAGTGAATTCCCAGACAGTTGGTGCACACACAACTCCTGTCTCCTCCTGTTCTCTTTACTTTCATTGGCAGAGAGTTGGTGCCCAGTAGCCAGGTGTACATTAATTGGCTGAACTTGGAAGCTGAACATAGAACATCCAATCCACCCCCACAGCACAAATAAAAAAAAGAAAAGGAGATGTCGAGTTTGACTGTCTCATTGTCAACTCAGGCAGCAAGATTGGATTCAGGCAAGCCAGCCTGCCCAGAAGTCATGACAGAATCGTTGATTTTAGTCAGATACAACTGCACTAAATTATGGCTGTAATTCAGTGCACTTGCAATTAATTGCAACTGCATTAAATTGCAACCCACGATTCCGACTGCCGATGGTGGCTCCGGGGTCTATCACACCCCTTGGCTCTAGTGACCATTGCATGACTACTTTCAACATTGTAGGACAGAAAAATAAAGTCATTAGGCTCTACAGAGGCAAGGAACTATGATGAGGTCAACTTTGAAGAGCTAAGAAATGAAGCTTTAAAATGGGATTGGAAAAAGGAGTTTGGTGAAAATAAATCATTAAATGAGAAATGAGAGAGACTGGTTACTAGAATTACACATTTAGTAAATGAACATGTACCAGTCAGGAAAAAAGTACAACAGTGCAGATAAAATCCCCATATGGATGACCCATAAAATTAAAAAAAATCTTAAACAAGAAAAGGAAGGCCTACACTAAAGCCAGAAAAGGCGGGAATGTAAAAAACTGGGAAGTGCATAAAAATCTGTTAAGAGAAACCAAGAGGGCAATAGGTCAGGCGGGAAAAAAACATGAGTTAAATTTAGTCAACAAAGTAAAGGATAACCATAAATCATTCTATAACTACATAAATGATACAAGAGAGGGCAAAACTACTGTTGGACCCATTAAGGACCAGGATGGGGAGCTATTAAACGATAACAAGAAAATGGCAGGCTATTTTAACAACTACTTTGTATCAGTATTTAATGTCCAATCGACAGGGAATAAGGAACATCTAGAGAAAGAGGGTATTAAGATCAAATTAAATAGCATGGGTATTAGAGAGAGAGATTATTAAAATTAGACCCCAGTAAATCACAAGGACCTAACGGGATTCACCTACAGTCCTTACTGAATTAGTCATTGTCCTGGATGATCCTGTGACAGAAATCTTCCAAACCTCCTTGGATAAGGAGGAGGTGGTAGAGGTCTGGTGGAGGGCAAACGTCATACCTAGATACAAAAAGGGATCCAAACAAGAGGTGGGCAATTATAGACCTGTACGTTTGACCACCATCCTGGGGAATATATTAGAGACCATCATTAAGGAGTACATTGTATAGGTCATGGAGATGACTGGGGATATAGATGAGGTAAAGCATGGCTTCAAGAAAGGCTTCTCATGCCAAACAAATTTACTGGAATTCTACAAGCATATAAATAAGGCATTGGCTGAAGCAGGGCAGCTGATGTTATATTCTTGGACTTTTCAAAAGCATTTAATAAAGTCCCTCATGGGGAACTAATCAATGCTTTAATAGACCGTAATATCCCTGGGCATATTACTCACTGGGTAAATGCATGGCTGAGAGACAGGAAACAGAGGGGTTGTCTTAAGGGTGTGTATTCAGATTGGTTGAGTGTGGAGAGTGGATTCCCCCAAGGATTGGTCCTGGGGCCCTGCTTGTTCAATCTATATATATATATATCTATATATATAGATATATATATATAGATCTATATATATATAGTTCTATATATATATATCTATATATATAAATCATTGACTGGTGGAGGGGAAGTCTGGGAGTCTAAATTTGCGAACGATACCAGGATTGGCATTACCATCAAGGGCAATGGGGATATACAGGAACTACAAAAAACATTAAATAGGATGGAAACATGGGCAAGGGAGGCTAAGCTATCCTTTAATACAGATAAATGTGCAGTAATGCACTTTGGTAAGAATAACATCCTGGGAGACTATGTGTTAAATGGAGTACGGCTAGGAAAGGTTACTGATGAAAGGGATCTGGGAATTAGGGTATCAAATGACCTTAGGTTTAACCAGCATTATGGTCAGATGATAAAGGCTGCAGGTGGTATATTAAACAGTATTAGTAAACACATTAAAAGTAGTAAGAGAGAGGTGGTCATGCTGCTTTACAACTTCATTGGTAAGACCAAAACTGGAGTTTTGTGCCAAGTTTTGTTCACCTTGGTTTAAGACCGATATCAAAAGAATGGAGGGGGTCCAGAGGAGGGCAACAAGGTTGGTTATTGATGTAAGCGATACAAATTATGCAGAGAGATTGGCTGAGCTGGAAATGTATACACTGGAATATTGGAGACTGAGAGATGACATATGTCTGGTCTATAGGGTGATGAGAGACCCAGCATTAGGGGATAGAAACATAGAAACATAGAATTTGATGGCAGATAAGGACCGCTTGACCCACCTAGTCTGCCCATTTTCCTACCTAACAGATAAGCTGCAGATCCTAGTTAAGCAACAGCTTACTTCCTCCTACCCCTCCACTCGGACTGCCTTATGTCTGTCCCATGCATTCTTGAATTCCCCCACTGTTCTTGACTCCACGACCTCCTCAGGGAGGCTGTTCCATGCATCCACAACCCTCTCTGTGAAAAAATACTTCCTCACATTACCTCTGAGCGTCCCCCCTCTATCTTCAAATTGTGCCCCCTTGTTCTTGCACATCTCTTTTTCTGAAAGATGCTACCTCTTCAACTTTGTTGATTCCCATGAGGTACTTGAAAGTTTCTATCATGTCCCCTCTCCTTCTTCTTTTCTCAAGGTATACATATTGCCCTTTAGTCTTTCTTCAGTATGTCTTCTGGTGCAGACCCTGCACCATTTTGGTTGTCCTCCTCTGGACAGCCTCCATTCTGTCTATGTCTTTGCCAAGATGGGGTCTCCAGAACTGCACACAGTACTCCAGATGGGGTCTCACCAACTGTCTGTACAGAGGGATAACAATTTCCTGTTTTCTACTATTGATACCTCTTCCTATGCATCCCAGTATCTCCCCAGCCTTCCTTACTGCCTTCTCACATTGCCTGCCCACCTTCAGGTCACCTGATATAATTACCCCCAGGTCTCTTTCCATTTTTACTGTAGTCAGTATCTCACCCCCCAATGTGTACGCTTCCCCTGGGTTTTTGTTTCCAATGTGCATTACCTTGCACTTCTTTGCATTGAATCTGAGCTGCCATACATTTGACCATTCCTCCAACCTTGCCAAGTCCCTTCTCATCCTTTCCACTCCATCTTGTGTATCAACCCTGTTGCAGATCTTTGTGTCGTCTGCAAAGAGACATACTTTTCCTTCCAGTTCCTCTGTAATGTCACTTATAAAGACATTAAAAAAGGACCGGTCCCAGTACTGAACCCTGCGGTACCCCACTAGTAACCCTCCTTTCTTCACTGTGTACTGCATTTACTACTACCCTTTGTGTCCTGTTGTCTAGGCAATTTTTTATCCAGGCTACCACCCTGGGACCCACTCCAAGGCTGGCTAACTTGTGTATTAATCTTTTGTGTTGGACTGTATCAAATGCCTTGCTAAAATCTAGGTAGGCCATGTCCACAGACCCTCCCCCTGGTCTACTACTTTGGTCACCCAGTCAAAGAAATCTATTAGATTCATCTGACATGACCTTCCCATCATGAATCCATGCTGCCTTGGGTCCTGTGCCCCACTGGCCTCTAGGTACTCAACAGTTCTTTCCTTCAGAAGTGATTCCATCATTTTCCCTACCACTGAGGTCAAACTAACTGGTCTGTAGTTTCCTGCCTCTGTCCTGCTCCCACTTTTGCGCAGAGGTATCACATCTGCCTTCCTCCAGTCCTCGGGTACCACCCCATCCACCCATGATTTGTTAAAGAGAGTAGTCAGCGATGTCACTAGTTCTACTCTTAGTTCTTTTAGAATTCTTGGGTGCATCCCATCAGGCCCCATTGCTTTGTCCACCTTCAATTTTATTAGTTCTTTCAGAACCCTTTCTTTTATAAATGGACTGGTATCGACCCCTGTCTTCAGATAGTTTCTCTTGTTTGGTTTAGGTACCTCCCCCCCTCCTCTTCCTTTGTGAATACTGAGCAGAAATATTCATTCAGTATCCCTGCTTTTTCACTGTCACCCTCTACCCACATTCCCTCCCCTTTATTAAGCCTCAGTATCCCTCCGTTGGTCTTTCTTCGCTCCCTAATGTACCTATAAAAGATTTTATCCCCTTTCTTAACAGAATTGGTTATCCTTTCCTCGGTTTGGGCCTTTGCTATTCTGACTGCCTTCGCCGCCTCCTTCTGCTTTAACTGATAAGGTTCTCTGTCCTGCTTCTTCTGTGTTTCCTTATATTTCCTGAATGCTATCCTTTTTTCCTTAACCTTCCATGCCACCTCTTTTGAGAACCATAGCATTTTTTTCCTTTGTTGTGTTTTATTGATTTGCTTTACCCAAAGGCTTGTTGCCTCTGTGATGGCTGTTTTGATTACTCACCATTGTTCCTCCACCCCTCCTTCTTGCCTATTTGCTAGTGCTTTTCTGAGGCACTCTCTCATTTTCCCAAAGTCAGCCCTCTTAAAGTCCAATACTCTTGCTTTTGTATGGCTTGACTGTATGGCTATGTTTATCGTGAACCACACTGTTTGGTGGTCGCTTGTTCCCAGATGGCTACCCACTTCTAAATCTGAGATTCTTTCTCCATCCCCATTTGAGAGTAGCAGGTCTAAGATTGCTCCCTCCCGAGTGGGTTACAATACTAGCTGTCTGAGGCATACCTCCTGTAGGGCATCAAGAATGACCCTGCTCTTGGATGTGCCTGCAGCAAAGGTGTTCCAGTTAACATCTGGCATATTCAGGTCCCCCATCAACAATACCTCCCCTTTTTCTGCCATTCTAAGGAAGCCTTCTATCATTTCCTTGTCCATTCCTTCCCTCCTGAGATGGGGGTCTGTATAAAACCCCCATGTGGATTGTGGTGCCATTTCCTGTCTCCAGAGTGACTCAGAGTGCCTCATCTGCTCCCTGTTTACTCTTTAGTTCTGTTGCATTGATCCCTTCCTTTACGTAGAGAGCTACTCCTCCTCCTTTTTTACCCTCCCTGTCCCTCCTGTAGATTGTGTGTCTTGGTATGTTGACATCCCAGTTATGGCTCTCTGTGTACCATGTTTCTGTGACTGCCACAATATCCAGGCAACCTCTTCCATCAAGGCCACTAGTTCAGGAGCTTGTTACACAGACTACGGGCATTGGTACTCATCACCCTCCACTTTTGATAGCCTTACCCTTTAGCTCCATTCCTGTCCTTACTGCCTTTGCTTTTTTTACATTTACCTCTGTTCTGCTCCCTAGTAACTTTTCTACCTTGGTGTTTACCTCACTAATTACCATGTTTTGTTGGGGGAGGCTGGGATTTCCCTGCTCCTTTTCAGTGCCCCCCCGTTGGCTAGTTTAAATGCTTACCAATGAAGCACTTAAACCTCTCACCTAAGATCCTGGTTCCCCCCCTGGACAGATGCAGACCATCACACCAGTATAGGTCTACATCCCTCCAGGTGGCTCCCCAGTCCCCAATGAAGCCAAAACCCAGAGCTCCACACCAGTTTTTCAACCACTCATTAAATTCCCTGGTGAGGAGTGCCTTAGCATCACCCTTGCCATAGACAGCCAGCACCTCCGAGAAGGTTACCGTATGTGCTACTTGTCTAAGGCCCCTCCCCAACTCTAAAAACTCCTCTTGCACTGCTCTGATCCCGTTCCTAGCCAGGTCATTTGTCCGTAGGTGGACAATGACATCCAGCTCCCTCCCTCGTGCAGCTCCTCCCACGATCCTGAGGATTCGCTTCCTGTCCCTCCAAGCCATGGCTCCAGGCAGGCACCTTACCACCCTCTCCTCTTCCTCCCCTCTTTCTACCCCCCTAATGATTGAGTCCCCCACCAGGAGATGTTTCCTTCCCCTGTGGGGTCCCATGCCACCCTCCTGTGGGTCTCCTTTGTGAAAGTTCCCAGCATCCTCCTTGGTCTCCACTGCAGGTGCCTCCATAGAAGAACCACTATGCACTAGAAGAGCAAATGAATTGTGGAGAGGTACAGCTGGAGGGATGCAACTCTGTTCCACCACCCTCTTCTTCCCTGAGCCCACCCAGGTCCAGCCTCTCCTCTTTCTTGGCGACCTCTGAGGTAGTGGCATTGGCCTTGGTGGTCCCTGGGTGGGGGAGGAGGTTTCACGAATCCTAACCAGGTCAGCCTGGAGATGGGCAACCTCCTCTCTCAGACCAGAGAGGTGCCTGCAAATAGGGCAGCATCGCAGATTCCAGAATGTCTCCGAACACTGCCGCCCCACAGCCATTGCACTGCACCACTCCTATCATGTCTTATTTTGTGTCCCCTCTACTGTTTCTCTGTAAGTTTACTCTCTCCTCTCCTTACAACTCTCACCCTTCCTGTTCTGGGACAGCAACTTCCTATCTTCTTCAGTAGCCTCCTTCTTCCTTGCTCAATGTCAGACTACCACCTTCTGAGGGGAAGAGTGAGCTACTTTTTTCCTTTAGGGTTGACAAAACCAATGTTTCTCTATGATCCTTCCCTTCCCACTGCCAAACAGGAAGTTTCTGTTGACAGTCAAATCCAGTGGCTATAAAAGTAGAACTGGCTTAGGGTAGGTGGAATGGAGGGCAATTAGTAAGAAAAAAGGCTAGCAACAGGAAGTTGTAATTTGAGTCACCTGCTTTTAGTGTCTAAGCCACACCCCCAAGTAAGCTCTCTTTTCTCCTACCGGTTTAGCAAAGTCAGCTAATGCAGTACCCTTCCCGGCACAGAACACACACTGACTTTCTTTCTTTTCTTTCTTTTTTTAACCCTAAATAAGACCTCTTCTACTTCTAATAAAGTTATGTGTCTACTTAATCTCAATAGACACTGACTCCTACTGAGATATAAGTTTTAAATTAATAAGAAAATGTAGCTTCTTTTAGTTAGCTGCTTTCTGCTCTACAAGCAAGGCTAGCAACAGGAAGTTGTAATTTGAGTCATCTGCTTTTAGTGTCTAAGCCACACCCCAATTAAACTCTCTTTCCTCCTACTGGTTTAGCAAAGTCAGCTGATACAGTACCCCTCCCAGCACAGAACACACACTTACTTTCTTCCTTTTCTTTTTAACCCTAAATAAGACCCCTTCTTCTTCTAATAAAGTATCTGTCTACTTAATCTCAACAGACACTGACTCCTACTGAGATATAAGTTTTAAATCAATAAGAAAATGTAGCTTCTTTTAGTTAGCTGCTTTCTGCTCTACAAGCAAGGCTAGCAACAGCCTTGGACTAACTCTCAGGGAGCAGCATTATAATACCAGGGCGCTTTTAATGTAGCAAAAAGGACAACAGTTTAGAACAACGAAAAGGAAACACTGGTTTAGTGTGAAGGTTATACCAGCTTGGATTAGCTTACCAGAGGAAATCATCACATGTAACAGCTTGACAAGATTTAAAAGGGAATTGGACAAATATTATGGACAAGTAAATATATAGTCGGGTAGCATAACTAGGGAAAAGGTGAACTACATGGACTAATGTCTGTTACGAACCTACCTATGAAATCTATGAGTATGCAGTCAACTTTTCAAAACTATAAGTGGTTGTGTAAGGCCTGCGTAGCATCCAAAGCCTGAGTACAATAATGTAGCACACATAGTTTGTGAAGACTGCCAGATTCAAACATTATGTCCATTTTTTATTTAGTTTCTGTTGACCGGGTGGGTGCGCTAGCCATAGGAATGACTATTTTCAGGCATGACCAGGGAGATTACAGGGTAACATTACAGAGAATACGAAAGGTAATATAATAGAAGAATTCAACAGGGTTACATTAAAGAGAATAAGAAGTAGGTAGGTACAGTAAGGTCTGCACAGTGATATTCTATAATGGGTTAATCAGCATACAAGATTCAATGTATTGAGAGCTGGTAACGTGACATATTAACACAGTCATAACATTGGGATGCGGTGTGTTGGCAGTACAGTAAAACAGTATTGTTACATAATACATAGTACAGGGGATAACTCAGAGATACAAGGTCACAAATTCAAGAAAACATAGACATACAGCAGCTGTGACCCTGAGGGAAAGACAATTTTCAAACAGGCAAGTGAATTATGTGAAACAATAACAAAGGACAAAAAACAAAGGCCAAAACCAAAAAATTAAAACATGAAGCATACCTATATGCTGAAGTCTGCAAAAACAAAAAATAAAAATAAAATAGATATGTGCCCAGTGGAAAAGGGGGTGATTCAGAGTTTGGAGTGGGGTAAGTTAGATGATAGGAGTCAGGCAGGTAGAGGGTGAGGCAGTGGAAATAATGCAAGTCACGGCCAATTACAGGGCCAGATCCGGAACACGGGAGTCAATGGCAGAGGAGGCCGAGGTGGCAGAGACCAATCCTGATGGACCCCTTCAATCCTTGATGGTGCCATACCTGAGAATGCAGCCAGAGAGAGTAGAGCGGGAGGCCGATCTAGCTCTGCACTGCTTGAGTGGTGGAATGTCCTTGGGGGCACGGTCCTGGATGCCAAGAAGTCACTGGCCAGTGGGAGTACAGCGGTCGGCCGATGGAGCTCTGCAACACAGCCGCATGCAGCAGTGAAAGCCCTTGGGGGCTCGGTCCTGAAAATAGGAAGGAAAGGACAGAGGTTAGTGCCAGATAAAGACTGCTCCAAGGGCCGACGCTTTAGGTAATCGGTGGTTGGGGCAGACAGGCAGGCTCTTCTAGCAAGACAAAGGAGGAGGGAGGGCAAGCAATTAACAGGAGATAGATGATTATTTCATCTAGGGGGGTGGGGAGCCAAACACACAGAAAGGAGCAATTTACAGGAGATAGGCGATAATTATAGCTAGGGGTTGGGGCGCCAACACACAGACGGAGAGATGTGCAGAAAGGAGAGTGTGAGATAGGGAGGGCAGATGGATACGTCTGGGTTTAGAGGAAGAAAACAGGGCAGCAGGAAAAGATGAGAGTGGGGCTGTAACAGGGTGGAGAAAGAAAGGCGAGGGGAGGAAGGTTTAAGATAGGAGGTGGAGGTTAACATACAGTTTGTTAGACACCGGCAAAATTCATAGTAAGGCGGAGGTTTCAAATGAAAAATAAATTTTAGTGCTTAAAGCTTAGGACTGGGAATATAAAAGAAATATAGAATAAGTAGGACAGATTAGAACAGTAACAAATAGTGCAAATCACATCAACCTGAGGCGTGATCTGCAGAAATTACATGCTAGCAGGCTGTAACACAGTTAAGTTATAATAGGAGGCTTCTCTAAATATACTAAATAGGCTGTAACACAGTTAAGTAATAATAGGAGGCTACACTACATATACTCCATAAAGCCAGAGGGTTAAGCATTGCAAGCATAAAAGAAGGACCAGGGCAAATACCTTATAGCTAAATATTTTTTACAGTACAAACAGATTCAGAAAAATGCACTCCTGTATCACAGGGGATGCTAGAGAGTGCACAAAAATTTCACATTTAGCCGCACTCAGTCCAGACAGGCATGGCCAGCTACAGGGCCAGGTCAGGAACACAGTAGCAAATGACAGAGGAGGCCAAGGTGGCAGGGACCAATCCTGATGCACCCTTTCAATCCTTGATGGTGCTGTACCTGACAATGTAGCTGGAGTGAGTCAAGCGGGTGGCCGATAGAGCTCTGTGCTGCTTGAGCAGTGAAATGTCCTTGGGGGTGCGGTCCTGGATGCTGAGAAGTCGGCGGCCGGTGGGAGTAGAGCGGGCGGTCGATGGAGCTCCGCACTGCAGCCATTCAGACACTGCCAAATGTGGACAAAGCTTCATGTTATGTCAATGATGTGTTGGACACAGTTCTATGTGATATGGGTGACTGTGGAAGGGTGAACCGCAGAAGAGCGATGTCAGGGCAGCGAAAACAATTTTATCACCCTGACAACCTCGGAGCACGGAAAAATGGCGCCGGGGATGGGAAATACTTGCTTTCTGTGGGGGGTGGGCTGCACCCCCCACACCCCACCCACGCAGAGGATTTGCCCCCTGCACCACCATACTTAAGGATTCTCAACTCTAGGGGGGGTGCATATTGGGGGGGCGCAAAAGCAAAAAAAAATAAAGCTTTAGGCTGGGTGCAAGAAAAGCACAGTAGCGCCTGGACCCAGACCTGAACCTGGAACCCCAGCACTGCAAGCAGAGGTCAACCCCTGATGCCACAGAGCAGCTCGTCAGCCAACTGCAGTGCCACCCCCTACATCTCCTCCATCCCCTACCAGACCACACTCGCCATGCTCCCTGTCCCTCCCCGCGCGAGTGTACACGTATCGACATCCTGTCACTAGGGTAGCCCACCCCACCACATCTGGTCGACCTCCTTTCCCCCTCGCCTTTTGAGCTTTTGCCCATATCGCGGCACTGTTTCAGATGGCGCCATGATTCAGGCATCCACTTTACATGTTACTGTTGGACATAGGGTACATGGCCAACTTTCCTGAAACGTAAGTGCTTGTATAAAGCCTATGTCTTCTGGGCCTACAAATCTGAAGACAATGGTAAGCAGCCCTCAGTGTGTGATGGTTTCTTGTTCCAAAAATTATGTCCATTTCAGCTGTAGCCAGCATAATAGACAGGGCTTCAAGTTATGCAAAGGACACATTCACAAGGCAACCAGAACACCATATAAATGAAGGTGTGTTTCAGATTAAGGGTGAGGGAATGTGGACATTGGCACCTTCGGTTCAGCTGGGATTTGTCTTTGGTTTATATTCAACAGTTTGGACAAAAATATTTTAGGACCCTGGTATTGGGGTTTATCAGTCTATTAACTGAAATTAAGTGGCATCCATTAAATACCCTCAGACATCCTAGTCATTCTCACTTATTCCACCATCCCCTCAACCTCTATTCATATTAGAACAAAAAAAAACTGTCTTCACCTCTTACAGTGCCATGAGCTGGAAACATTTTTTTAAGTGTCTGAAGCGGGAGAATGAATGTGGGAAATGACTGTGGTGGCTGACTGAAGGGGTTGTCATAAAACAAGCTCTTATCACCCGGGAAGGGAAAAAAGGCTTTTTCTTAAATTATACAGCACATAGATACATAACAAGTGACAGCAGAGAAATGCCTACTGGCACATCCAGTTTGCTATCCTACATAACTGCACATCTTTTGCCCTATTTGCCATCCCACATTCTTGTCCTTACCTCTGCATTCTTATTAATGCCATTGCCTATCCCACCTCAGTTTGAAATTGCCCAAGAGATTTGGCTTTTACCAGCTCCTCTGACAGTTTATTCCACGTGTCCTTCACTCATTCAGTGAAAAAGTGTGGACATTCTTCTTGACTCGCCCACCTGTCAGTTTCAGTGACTTTCCCCTAATCCCTGTATTTGTGCTCAAGACAGATATAGCTCTGCAGTCTTCCTGTTTACCCTATTCAGGTACTTGTCAGTTTCTGTCATGTCACCTCTTTCCCCTATGGTCTCAAGGGTATACATGTCAAGGTCCTGCATCCTCTCTTCCTAAGTCACGTTTCTCAATCCCTACATCATCTTGGACACCCTGCCCAGTAGTGCATCCACATTTTGGAAGACCTTTATTAAGCATGGACCCCAGTACCTTGTACTCCAGATAGGTCCCACCAGTTGTCTGTACAGTGGGAGAATTACCTCTTTACTTCAGCTGCTAATTCCCCTCCCTATGCATCCCAGCATCCTATTTGCCTTTCTCACTGCTTTGTTGCAGTGTACTATGGATTTTAGGTCACCTGATAGTATGACACAGATGTCCTTCAGGTGCAGTGCATTCCAGTATGACCCCACCCATCATTATGTACTGCACCCTTGGGTTCCTTTTGCCAATGTGCATTACCTTGAATTTTGTTGCACTGAAGCTCAGCTGCCAGATCTTTGGCAATTTCTTCAGACTACTCTGGTCTTTCCTCCATTTCCTTATCCTCTCCTCAGTGTCTACCCTTGCACTGTGGTTAGCGCCATCTTCAACCAGGCAAATCTTGCCCATTATACCTTCCCCTGTGTCAAACATTAATATTTTAAAGAGTACAGTGCCCAGTACTGATCCCGGCGGCACTCTGCTCATGACCAACCTGACCTTGAGTGCAGCTATTTACTACCACCCTTTGTGTCCTATCATTCATCAGCTCTCTACTCAAGCAATTCAACTTTCTTTCACACTTAGGTCCTTTAGTTTTCTGACCAGTCTCCACTGGAGCACTGAGTCAAAGGCCTTGCTAACACCCAGGTCCAGGTATAGTATATCAGCTCTAACCCTTTGTCAGCCAGCCTGGTCACTCAGTTGAAGAATTAAATAAGATTCCTCCATTAAGACCTCACCCTGGTGAAATCATGCCACCTAGTATCCTGCAGCCCATGTCCTTTTAGGAAGTCCACTGGTTCTTTCCATAGTATAAACTCCACTATCTTTCCCACAACAAATGTCTGTCTGACTGGTCTATAGATACCCAACTCATCTGTCTTTCTTATTTTATGCAGAGTGACCACATCTGTGAACCACCAGTCCTCTGGGAACACCACAGTGTCCAGTGAGAAGTTTAAAATGCGTGACAGTGGAGCTGCTATTGCCTCTGCCACCTTCTGTGGTATCCTAGGATACAGCCCATCAGGTCCATATATTTGTCCATCTTTAGCCCATTTAGCCTCTTCATCACTTTTTTTTCAATTTTATGGCCTAAACTCTTTGAGCTCCCTCTCTTCCTTCCTCTGTCCCACACATGGCTACAGTCATGGGAGTACAACTGTGATTGTTATCCTGGGCCCGTAGCTCACGGGGGCCTGGCTGAGGAACTGGCCTTGTTTTTTTGTTTTTTTTTATTAGTCATATTTATTCCATCCTTTCAGACAAAATCCACACACTCTCTGGGGGCCTCAACCATATGATATTCCTTTTCCGGAACCCTCCCCTTGCCAATGTACCAACTATAAAAAACTGAATGGAAATTGCAGCAGTGCCCGCACTGTGCTAGTGGGAGCAAGTGAGCCTGGGTGAGTAATAGGCAGGCTTTGATGCTTATTAATATGTATGCTGTAGCAGAAGCCACTTTAATTTTAGTGTGCAAGTCAGGCAACACACTTCCCAACAGCCACATGCACACATGTCAGTGGCAGACTCGCTCACAAACTGCAGTCGGTGTGAAGTGAACTTTAACTTTATGAGAGCTTGAACAAAGAGCATCTCTTCTGTGATGTCAAGATGGTTTCCTCAGTTGGTCTGCTCTCTCACTCGTGGCAGAGTCCCCCCATCGCAGCAACCAGCATATTTGAGAGGAGCCGGACCACTAGAGGAGAGAACTAGTGAGTGCTTGCCTCTCCTGCGGTCAAGTCCAGAGCAAGTTGGCAATCAAACCAGTCCAAGTCCAACCCAGAGTGCGGAAGACCAGTCCAGAGAGTGAGACAGAGAGAGACAGAGACAGAGAGAGTGTGTGACTATACTACTACTCACACAGACATATAGAGTGAGTTGATACGTTTGGTATATATTTGTTACATATTGCAATCTTTCTGCCTTTGAAAGTTCCCATCTAAATCTGTCACCACCCACCTTCTGTCCTTCCTTCTTGGCTTCTTAATCTGATTTGTGATCTATTTTAGTAAAATTAAGACCCTTTCCAATAAGTGTTATTACATCTTTCTTCTTAGAAGAAAAACAACTGTGGCAGACTTGGCTCAACCTTTCCCTATTTCACTTACAGTATAAGCCTCCTTCAAAATTAAAGGTATCTCCTGACGGAAAGTAACATCTGTACACTGAGATTTTAAATATAATTTACCTTTAATTGGTGAGCCAAGGCCTCAAACACTCAATGTTATGATGTTACATAATGTCGCACTTTACAGAGAAAACACTGGGCAATCAATTTCATGAGGCATGTCAATTTATTACAGTTGGGTCTGAAAAAAAGGTCTTGGGTACAGAAACAAGTTGAAAAGAGTACACTATGGCAAACCATCAGGATAAATAAACAAACTTATTTGAACAAGTGTTTCAAAAGCAGGTATTTAGAACAGCAACTGCAGTTGGTCTGACTACTCAATCTACATCTACCTTAAGACACTGGCAGTTGCGGGCAGGGGTGTTTTAAAACATGTTTTCTTTTTGTCAATATTTGTCATAAATCACATAACTGCATTGATTCAATGTTGACCAACTGTGCTACCTGTCTTCTTGTGAGGTCCCAGCCGTATGCAGTTCTGTGTTTTTTTTTAATAAAATCTATGTATGGCAATATCCCCAATATGGCATTTTATAAAGACTATAAGCTCTGACTGAACAGGGAAGATGTAACAAAAGTGTGTTTTTGTCTTCAATAAAAGCCCTAAAACTCACACAGAGCATCTAAACCCCTAGAGCTTCTGGGGGCCTGGTGTCCCCCAGACCCCCGGCCTTAGCTGGTTTGGGAAAGAGGGACCATCTCAACTGACTTGTCCTGGGCCCCAAAATTCTTAACTATAGTCCTGGTCCCTCACTCCATTATCTGGCAATGTCATTTCCTCCTCCTTGGTATGTACAAAACAGTAGTGCTGGTTCAGTGTCACTGCCTTAACTCGTCCTAGCCTTCCTCCTTTTTCAGTCTCACTATGCCCGTCCTGACTTTGCACTTCTGCTGTAGGCACCTAAAGAATAATTGTCCCCATGCTTCAACCCCTTGTGAGTCTGAGTTTCATTTCCACCTTAGTCTCCCAAGCTCTCCTCAAAACCTCCTTAGTTGCTCATAGATAGTCCTTCCTATCTTCATCCCTATGGTTGCCCTTTTACTTCCTGAATACTGTTTTCTTCTTCTCTCTCACTGCATTCCTAATGTCTGACACAAACCACAGTGGCCCTTTTGCTCTTTTGCCTTCTGATACCATCCAAATACAGCCTGTCACCACTTCTAATAATTTTTTTGACTGTCTCCCATTTTTTCTCCACTGCTTCTAACTGCTCTATTCTTTTCACACATTCTCACAACAGACCTCAGATCTTGAGATGGTATGCCTTTTGGAAATCCCCCTTCTTTACTGATTTTGTCCTTTTTGGCAATAGTCACTCATCCAGACAGTCTTTACAATGTTCTTAACATTGTTTGTTACATTGAAACCTGCTGTGAATGAGAGTGCTGTCAACTGTGATGTGACTTTAGCTATGATGACTTCCTTCTTCCACCATGGTACCTTCAACGTTTGCCTCTTCCTGTCAATCATCGCCATCTTCATAATTTTAGTCATTATTGTCATCATCATCATTATTATAATCACTGCCTAGTTCTGAAGTCATATGCTTGAACCTCTTCTCATGCTAAGAACTACAGTACATAACTTAACAGGAACAGAAACAATGTTGTTTATGTTATTTTTAATATTATTGTAAATTTGAGGATGTGTGAAGTCTGTGTTATCACCCAGTGTAATGTTTTGTGTTTTGAAATAGTCATATTTTGTCTTTTTTGGGGTCCCATATCAATTCAGTGTTTTTCCAGCCAAATATTCTTTTTTTTTTAATTACATAGCAATTCTAAAACATAGTAACACCAGCTGAGCTGAAGTCTATAAGGAAGCAAAGCACAGTGACATAAACTCAGCCAATGTCACTGTGGTTTGCTTCATTGTAGTCTTCAGTTCAACTGATGTCACTGGGAACTGGAATTGTTAAGTAATTAAAAATTAATATTGGACAGGAAAAAGGTTTAAATAAGGAAAAAAATAGGACTATTTCAAATAAACCCACAAAACAATACACTGGAGGTATTAATCAGACTTGTTGCTAGTCCACACCAGCAAGCTTCCTACTGCCCAGGCTCTATTCAGCATCAGGCCTCAGAGGCTGGCACGGCTGAACCTCACACAAACAAATGCTATGTTGTACTTTTTGTGAGTGTAAGCATTTTTATTTTTTGTTGGGGTTATATATGAAGATAATGTGCCACAAAAAGTGAGCACTGCAAGGTTTCAGGCCTACATTAACTTGTTGTGTCCTTCCTAGGCTTCCACTCTACATTTAACCTGAGATTGCAGGGGCTTGCTCATCCAAATTAGAGATACATAGTGCTGTGCTGTACTTTTCATAAATGTGAAAACTTGCATTTTATTCTATTTTCCCTTACAGAAATATAGGTGTGCTGTGTACATGCAGAATGCCTGCCACATGCTTAATTGTGCAATGTTTGCATGTGGTTCGCACACACTAACTGAACATATGCAAACCAGGTCTAAAAGGTAAATCAGGTTCACATGCTGCAAGCTTGACATGGGTGCAGCAGGTAAGCTAGTGTGAATATCATTTAAACACCACATCAGGTTCACATGTCACATGCTTGCCATGTGTGTAGCAGCTAAGCTGGTGCAAATCTCATCTAAAAAAACACATTGGTTTCTATTTCTTATACTACTGCTAGCATTTAGTCATTAAAATACATTTTTATTTGAATTCTCATAAAAATTAGGTAAACTCATTACTTCTGATCCTTTTGAAAGTTGTTTAATGGCTTTTGAATTTTGTCATTAAATCACCATTAATCTGTAAAGTATTGTTTGCTTCAATCAATCAATCAATCAATCAATCAAAGTCTTTATTTAGCCAGGCGATCATCGTTGAGCATACCTCATTTTCGAGGTGGACCTGGGGTATACAGGATAAAACAGATCAGAAAATACAACAAACAATATACACGGCAGGAGTAAAATACAATATAAATAAAAATATATACAGTGATAACAACCAGAGGCATGTACAGTAATGAAAGACAGTTGGGATCTGGGTCAGGGAACTAAACTGGCAACACATCATACAAGCATATATGAAAATATACATGAAAAGATGTAGCAGTCGATGGGTAGAGCAGAATAAAAGGCACCCAATATACGTTATAAGTAAAGGTCCAGGGTAGGGGTGAGAGTTAAAAAGGCTACTCTAGATGGCATTTGTGAAGTGGTAATAACAACAGAATAAGGGTACGGTCAGGGACAGGGTCATGGGGGAACTGAATGAAGAAAAAAAAACACATTGTTGATACATGAACTGCTGCAGTAGCAGGGAATCTAGGTTCAGCCAACAAAAGGAATCTGGAGGAGGAGGAGGAGAGAGACAGGGGGGTTAGGAGGATGGCAAGTAAACCAAAGATGTGAGAGCAAGGGCAACGGATAGGGGAAGGCAAAGGGGGAGCTGCAAAATATAAATATTAGACACAGTATAACTATGGAGGCAGGACTCATCTGGCTAGGATTATAGGATTATCAGCATCAAGCAAAGCAGGTGCATGGCTCCTTGTTATGACTTAGGTGAAGAGATTTGAAGGTAGAAAGGGAGATAGGATAGGTTAGTTTCAGGGCCCTTTGCAACTTATTCCACATCTGAGGTAATACATAGCTTATGGCTGCTCTGCCGAAAGGCGATTTTGCCTTATATACATACAGAGCAATGAAGGAAGTGCTTCTCAGGACATACTTGCCGAGAGTACATATCATGAGGCAGACAGAGATGTACTGAGGCAGCATTCCTATAATCACTTTATAAGTCCAGAGTGCAGCATTCCTCTTTCGTCTACAGCCAAGGGATGTCCATCCTACTGCTGTGTACAGGGAGCAGTGATGGGTAGAATACGGTAAACCTGTAATGAATCTTAAGGCATGGTGATAGAGTGTGTCTAGTTTTGCTAGAGCACCAGCAGTACCCTGGCCATAAAAGAAGTTTGCATAGTCAAGTAAAGAAAAAAGGTGGTTTGAACCAACTTCAGCTTGGCATCTCTAGTAAGTAGGTTGTTTATCCTAAAGAAAACACCAAGAGTCTGCCTAAGTTTCTTTAACAACTCATCAACATGATCAGTGAATGAGAGTTTGTCTAATGAGACTCTCAAGTATTTGAATTTTGTTACATAGTCCAACTGCTCCCCAAGGATGGTGGTGATAAGTGGAAGTGTTCCATCAGTCGCAGGATTAGGTGCATGAGAAAGAGATGAGAGGAGCAATGCTTTAGTTTTTTTGGCATTTAAAAGTAACTTCAGGTTTAGTAGCTGTAGCTGCAGCAGGTTGAATTCACTTTGAAGGATTTTCTGTGCAGCATCAGGGGAAGGGTTGCTGATGTAGACCACCATGTCGTCTGCAAATAAATGTATTTTAGCTTCATTGATGGCAGCGTCCATGTTGTTAATATAGATAGCGAAAAGCAAGGGTCTCAGAATGGAACCATGAGGTATGCCCCTCAGCAAGGGTTTTAAAGGAGAGACTTCTCCCTCAGCTTTTACTTGCTGAAATCAGCCAGAGAGGTAGTTTGTGAACAATCTTAAGGAAAGGGTGTCTAGGCCCATGTTCTGAAGGGATGAAAGAAGCAGGCTATGGTTCACAGTGTCAAATGCCTTGCTTAGTCCCAAGAACACTGCACAGATAAAGTTCTTATCCAACTCTGTTTGCCAGTCATTGGTCACTTTAGCAAGAGCAAGTATTGTGCTATACTGTGCTCTGAAGCCAGACTGTAGGGGATTAAGCAGGCTTTCAGATTCCAGATAGTTTATTTGCTTATTGCATTAAATGACTAGGATATAGCCAGTCAACATCCCCCATTTCAGATGTATGAAGAGGGGCCTCTGTGTTTTGTGTTGTGAAGCCTATCCTTTTTGTTTTGGACCGTGCAAATCCCTTATGCATATTTAGTGCTACAAATGTGTTTCTCCATGATTGTTTTATCTCGCTTACTTTCCCTTTGTCATTTTGTACTGAGCATATACACTATGGCCATGCTCAGCACTCTTTGTGCTGAGTAGGGTCTTGGAAGCATGCACCATACCTCACATTTTGTCACTGAAATGAGGGACATGGACACTCAAAATGAGGGACAATGAGGGACACTAACCCACATGATGATCAGGACACATCATGAAACATGGAGATACAATATTTCAGAACACAGTGTAAACCATTGTATTAGCACCTGAGAATGAATTTCTACCATTAAGCAGGGGTGCCACTTAGGTGGGACAGAGTGGGAGGTCTCCCGCCACCCGTATTTGTGCCTAGGTTGTTCTTATGGTGTGGTAGTAATGGCTTTAAATTTGAATTTAATCTTTTGCACAATAAGTGCCCACTTGTCCTGTGTGTGCTCATGCTGCAGGTGCTCTCCAGACTTGACTGTGTCTGTACTGTGTTGTCCACTCTCTCCAACTATTAGTGGTGGCACAATCACATGTGATGTAGATGAGCTCCAGCCAAGAAAGAGCACATGAGCCTCGCAAGTGTGACACTGTCTTTCCTGCCATAGATTAAACAGACTGCACACTACAGCTTGGAGGAGTCAGTGAGCACTGAACTCTCAGTAGCAGTGTTGTGGCAGCATATTTTTGTTGGTCTACTCTTAGTGAGTCTCCATCTCCCCCGGTGGCTGAAGGGGCAGAGGATGATCTAGAAGCTAACTCAACACTAGGCTACCTACTTACTCTACTAGGCTTGCCTTACAAAAAATACAGCACAGACCCCCACAGCAGCAAGCTAGGCTTAGCAGCAGTGGTGTGGGTGGCCTTCATAGGCCTTGATCAGTGCAGTGTGGAAGCAGCCACAGCAGCAACCAAGCAAGAAGGAAGAAACCCAGGTTGGGTGGGTTCGTATGGCGAGGTGACTTGGTCGCAGACCACCTTGGGGACCTGTGATGGTCGGTTCTAGCATCCAGCTTCTGGTGAAGGAGAGAGGGGGAGCAGACTAAAAACTGGACTGGTTTTACACTATGCCAGGCTGCAGGATTTGGCCATATAGCTGGGTAAGTAAAAGTAAAACATTTTTTTACAGAAGGATTGGGGAATGAGGAATGACTAAAATATTGATGTGTTTTTCACATTTCTTCACCTTTGTGTGGCTTAATGACCCATAGGGGATGGGTACTGAATGGAATGGAGTCGGGTAGAAAAATCGGGATGAAGTTCTTTTTTTTGGTGGGGGCGAACTTCAGCCAGCAAAAAAAAATTGGTTAGTCACTGGGTGGATTTAAGCCCAAATCTGATGTACTGCTCTGGAGTATATACAAATGAATCTTATATATTTTAATTTTTCCTGATTTGCATATCACGTTTCAGTCAAACCAAGTAAGTTGTACTTTTAGAGGTGTTATAGACATTCTAGATATCTCCCTTGCATTCACGGACAGTTAAGCAGTATGGTATGCACAGACTGTTGGAGCCCCCCCTTTATTCAGGCCTATGCCCCCCCACGTGAAGCTGACCACTACATCCTCACGCTCAGGCACATTATGACAAAGGGCAAAGGAGACTGTGGGGTGTACACCTTTGAAATGAATGGGGGTATTTTTTTATGACGATTTTATACATTATTGATAGAGAGTTGGAGATTAATGAAGGCCACCACTCGACTAACAAGGGCATTGTTAGTAGAAAAGTGGCTTTCATTATTCTCCAACTCACCATCATAAAGTATAAAATAGTAATAGAAAATAACTCCATTCATTTCAAGGAGGTTCACCCCAGCACTTTGACCCATGGACATCACCTCTTAAAGACTCCTGCCTCTGGCTCCTTAGTACTCAAGTAAGAGACTTTTTACTTGGCATCCCGTGACTTCGATGACCGCAATTGGGTGCCTACAAAAATGACGGCACAATCTCAGGACCTATCATCGGGGCGACCAGAGAAGGTGGGCGACTAGATAGGGGGGGTTTGCGAAAATAGCAACATCCTGTCACTACATGTCGATGCTCTTGGGTGGGGTAGCAAGCATGCTGAGCATGGGATGGGAAGGGCCAGAGAGATTGTGAGGGGTGGCACCGTGGTGAGCTGCCAAGCTGCTCCCATGGTGTGGTGGGTGGGTTGAGGGCTAGGGTGCAAATGGTGATGGATTTGGGTCTGGGCACAGGTACTTTTTTGTTGCTCTGGGAACCAAATATTTTATTTTTCCAGTTTTGCCCCCTGACATGCACCCCCCTGGAGTTGAGAATCCTTTAGTAGGGGGGGGTGCGGGGGTGCAGCCCCCCACATAAAGCATTAAAAACAAAGTCCTCAGAATCCTTTTGCTGCACGCCGGGGAGTGCATTGCTGAAATTTATTTTCAGTGATGTGCAGTCACCCTAACTTTGATCTCTTTTCGGCGATCACCATTATGACATAGCTCTTTTTTACTTATATCTATACTTGGTGGGTTGTCTGTAGCAGCATTGCCATACCCACTACAGTGTGTGTGCGTGGGAGGGGGTGGCCATATGTGTGTGTGTGTGTGTGTGTGTGTGTGTGCATGTGTGTCAAGTTATTGCTATATTTGTGTTTGCACCTTAAAGTCTGTTTGCTTGTATGTATTCAAAACTATGGAGAAAAAATAGTAGGAGAACAGGCCAGACAGAAGTAATTAAGTAGTTTTGTGGGTCAGTTTGTGTATTGGGGGTGGGGAAAAAACATGCATTTTCATTGGTATGCGTGCTACAGCTCAACTGTGAAAATTAGATGAGGGAAGAGAAGAAAACTGAAAAGCATACACTGGCTACAAGCATGCCGCATGCATGCAGATGTATTCAGATACATTATGTATTGAAGTATAAGCAAACCATACAGTATGGCTTAGTGATTAAATGCACTGAACTGCAAGCCAGGGGACTTGGAGGCATGAAGACCTCGGTTTGAATCTCATAAACTACCACTTGTCTATGGTGTGATCCTGCTCAAGTCACTTAACTTTTACATGTGCAGTTATCAGTGATTACTTGCTTTTTTGCACGCATGCCACATGCATGCAGTCTTTCCCAACTTAACACAAAAATCAGGATTTCCACACTTTCTTGCTGTACACATACCATATGCATGCAATCAGTTCCAATTTAACATTTAACTTATGCGTGCAGCATGCATATCACTTGGGGAGTTTTATGTATGCCGCATGAAAACATTTCATGCAATTATTTCTGTAAGGGTTATTTTTGGTTCGTGCAAAGAAGAAGTATAAACTAGTACTGGTCACTCACAAGCAGGCTGTCTGCCAATACTCACTTGCTGTCCTTTGATCAGGTTGCCTCACTATATTCAAGCTTAGGCCTGAAGGGCATGCACAGTAGTTCCTGACAGACAAATGAAGTACTATAGTTTTCAAGTGTAAACATTTATTGGGCACTGGTAGACTGCCATACCACACCTCATTTAAGCTCACTGCCCTGGCTACCTCACTATATTCAACTCAAAGCCCCAGGGGCTTGCATAACTAATCATAACATTCACAGACAAAATGTTGTGGAAAACAAAAATGTATTTTATTTCTTATATGTTTTATTATTGTAGATTGTATAGTGCACTTATTAGGAGTGTGCAAGTAAAAAATGCCATTTTCCAAATAGCATGAATAATGCATCTTTTGTTAAATGGAGCTGAATAACAAAGAGCATTTTATTTATTTTATGCAGATGACATTGTATTGTATACCAGTTCCAATAGTATAGAGGACATAAACTCTAGGCTTTCTAATGACTTTCAGCTTACCCAACAGTGGCTAGCAAATCACAAACTTATCCTAAATAACACTAAGACCCAAGCTATACTATGTGGCTCTAAGCCCAAACTCAAACACTCCCAAGGACACTTCAATGTCTCCTTCCTGGATGGATCATCAGTTGGGGTGGTAAACTCCTTCAAATACCTAGGGGTCACTCTTGACCCATCACTGAGTTTCGACCTCCATATTCAGTCTACCTGTAGGTGTGTAAACTCTAAACTTGGCATCGCCTACCGTACGAGCTATGCGCTCACCCCCTCAGCCAAGCATGCTATTGCCTGTGGGAAATTACTCCCCTCACTCACCACTTATGTCTCTGCCTGCAACTCAAGTCTACAAAAGTGGAATGTTACCTATAATAATATCTGTTGTTTTGTGTCCTTCTCCCCCTGGCTGAAACATCATTGTCTCCTCTACTCAGATCTGGGATGGTTTCTTCCCCAAGAGCTTAGGTATTATGCTCTTGGATCCATTACTGATAACATCATCAGATCCCGTTCACCTAAACCCCTCACCAGTCTCTTTCTCTACCAGAAAACCAACTATGCCTTTTACTCTGCTGACCCAGCCCATGTTTTTATTCCAAGACATCACACTTCTAAAGGTGATCATGCCTTTGCCTGTCATGCACCCTATTTCTGGAGCACTCTCCCACTAACCTCACATGAAACCTCTTCCCACATCTCCTTCAAAAGAGAACTACTCCACGATCTCTTCTCCTCCTATGTCTGCTCCTGTTTCAAACCGCCCTAGCCCTCACTTCCATAATCCAACCCCTCTCCTCTGTCCATTGGATCCTGGGGTCCACCCCAACAGGGAGCACTTTTTCATCCAATTCTCACTGCCTAACCTTCTCTTACTTTATTACTACTTGATCTCACTGAGCTCTATTCTTAATTGCTTGTATACTGCTCAGTCACTCTAAAAATGACCTGATTGTATTTTGTTACGTTAACCTAAATTATGTATTGTTTTTGTCTTTTTACCACTGTTAATTACTCAAACACTTACATGTCACTTGTAGTATTGTACAAATTTGTTCCTACTGAAGTTTGTCTTTGTACCCTCCTGGGTCATGCCTGAAAATAGTCTTGTGGCTAGTGCACCTACCCGGTAAACAAAAACTAAATAAATGTTTATTTATTTATATATTTGTGTATTTATTTATTTTTCTGTATTGCATTTTTTTTTGACTGGGTTGGCCCACTGAGACTAAGTGTCTTTTTTTCAGGGGAGGCCCACAATTAATTACAATAATGTATAGACAAAGCATACTTTAAACATACAGTAGTAGTTGGAGTTAATATGAAGTTATTTACACATAGAAAAGAGGTACACAGGATTGGTATTACATAGCTTTGGAACCCAATAAATATGGAACATATAATTATATCTTTAGGGATGCCAGGCAAGCCATGCCCGCAGTCACCCAAGGTGGACAGTTACAGGAGGATAGTCAAATGCTGAGTAGAGTCAAAAGAACACTTTTGGGGGGCTAGACCTTCTCATCAAAGACAGTTACATATACAACTCTCTAGTATGGGTGTCTTTGGTCCTTTCTTGAATCCCACAAGGGATGAGCAATCTTTCTTTTATTTAATATATATATCTATTTTTTTTGGTTAAAGGATACAAGCAACATAACAAATACATAACAATAACAACAAACCACAAAAAAAAAAGGAAAAACACGCATCACCCCTCCCATAAGCCCAGCAAGGAGCTATAAAAGAGGTTGGAGGAACAGTACTAGTGATTACAGTAATGTAAGTGGGAGGAAAAGACAAGTGAGCTCAGGATGATAATCTCACAGAAGGTATACACAAAAGCATGTATAGTGATACCATCTACTACAAAACTGATTATGCATTTCTGTAGGGAAGCTATCTGTTTCTCGACCATAACCGTGTTTAAAATCTCCTGATGCCATTCCTTATATGAGTGAATTTAATTATATTTCCAGTGACAGAGTGTGATTATTTTCACTGTGGTCAAGATTAATGCCATATGAGCTTTATGTTTACTGGGTATATCTCATGGAAAAAGACCCACTATACAAATATTCAGAGTAAAAAGGTTGTCCAAACCCAATAGAGGGTCCAGTGAGGTTTTTATATTATTCCAGAGGGGAACCACATTCACACAATCCCATAAGACATGCTGGAGATGACCTTCTGTGAGGTTACATTGAGAGCATAAAGGAGCAGATAGTTTACCCATTATATAAAGCTTAGACGGGGTGTAGTATAAATTATGGAGAATTTGGAATTGAGTTAGTCACAGTCTAGCTTGCTTAATGTATGTATATAAATCTTGCCAAACCGAACACCAGACGTTAAGTCATCCTGGATACCCAAAACCTGCGTCCAGTAATAACACACTCCAGTGGGGGTATTAGTATCTAACAATTGGAAGAGTTTAAATAATCCAGACACAGAATGTGCTTGTACTACTGTAGTAAAAAAAAAAAGCTCAGGAATAGATTGATCCATTAAATCTCAGGGTTTGGGGCCCAAATATGATAAGAAAGCATGGGTTACCTGCAGGTATTTAAATATAAAGGAGTCAGGGAGTTGACGGTGATCCCTAATGGATTGAAAGGTCAGCAGCTTATCCCCCTCTAACAAACAAGAAATGGGCTTGTCCTTAAGTTGTTGGCTGAAGGATTCATACTAGGACTCATACTATGAAAGTTACATGCACAGAAGGCAGAGGCCCATATAAGTACATCTCCAGCAGAGCTGGGCAATATTTACTAACAATTTAGTAGATATTTATCTATTTTATTTTAAATGTCTATGTTTTTTGCATCTACTATATGTTTTGGCAGTGTACTCCAAATCAGTATAATCCTTTGTGTAAAGAAAAAGCCTCTGTTGTTTCTCTTCGGATATGTTAATGCTAACTGATATTTGTGACTTCTTAAATTACATGCTCTTGCATTGTAAGTCATCCCCAATTCTTTCATTAATGTTGGGTCTCTAGCTATTTTGAACATTAGTAGTATATTCTTTCTAGTTCTTTGGAGTTCCAAGGAGTATAATTGTAACTCTGTTAACCTTTCCTCATAGCTTTTTGTTTGCATGTCATCTATTATTTTTGTTGTACATCTCGGGACCCTCTCCAGTTTTATCACATCTCTCCTCAGATATGGGCTCCAGAGTGTGGAGCAGTAGTCCAAGTGTGGACATACATAGGCTCTGTAGAGTGGTAAAATACAGCCTCTGTCTCTAGAAGAAAAAGATCTTTTTATACATCCAATTATTTTGTTACATTTTTTAATTGTGTCATAGCAATGTTTGGTAAAGGATAAGTCAGATGAAATAATAATCCCAAAATCCCATTCAGTGGTGACTTGTTTAAGGGCTTTGCCATTTAAATAATACTGATGTTTTATATTTGTGTCACCCACATGCATAATTACACATTTCTCAGTGTTTTTTTTGTTACTTTATGTTTATTCCTTTATGCAAACTTTAAAAAACCTTCATTCAACATTGCAGATGTACAGAACCATGAGGGCACCACTCCTCTTAATACATGCAAAAGTTAGTTAAATTAAATAAGATATGTCATATGGGGGTATACCTATTAAACTATGAACTTAAGATAACATTCCACCTGCTGTAATAGAGACCATGAGTAGCATGATATATTAAAGAAAAAGTTCAGATCTTATTGATCAGAGTCCTTCCCTAGTTTAGGGAATCAACAACCATGCAATATCATAGTTTTTACACTCAAAAGTGTTACAGAAAAAGGAAACCCTCAGAGCTCTGATCCCAGCTGACTACTCCCCTCAACCATAAACCACACTTATAAGTATTCAGAATTATATGTGCTTTTGCTAAATAATCAGAGTAGAAATTAATGAAAACTGTTTTCGTAAGAAATATAGAAAACAAGTTCTTAAAGCTAATTGGACCATCAATGGAGAAGAGGGAAAAGGCAGTGGAATAAGTGATCCCAATCCAATATTAAAGTCCAGACCAGCTGAAAACCAACCCATCAGGCTTAATAGGATGTATATGGGTTACTTTAAATTCAATTTTTAACAGTAAACTCTCCCCCCATGTCCCATCACCAACAGAGTCCAGGAAGGATTATAGGCAAACTGTCCCAATTCTTCAGGATTCATCTTCTTCAGAGGAAATTTTGTCCTCTTCCATGTCTCTCCTATGGGAGGGAACATTCTTCTGGCACCACTTTAGAGCCTCATCCGGTTTCAAGAAATGGAAAATCTTGTTGTGGTGCACGATTCGTAATTGTGCCAGGAAAAAAATGGCATGCAGTATTCCTCCTTCATGCAGCATCACCCTTACACCATCAAACCACTTCTTCTTCTGTCTGGTGGCATAGGATAGGTCAGGAAACAGTCTTATTTTATTGCCATGAAATAGAAGAACTTTTTTCCACCTTGCCAGAGCCAGCAGTTTGTCCCCTGACCAAACGCCATTGAGAACCATAACCACTGTGCATGGGGCATCTGGTTTATCTTGTCTGCACCTAAAGGCCACTCTGTTAGCTTTCTGAATTTTTTGGGTGATCAGGGAAGCCTCTGCACCAAGTTGCTGTATAAGTCAGTTTTGAAATAATAAAATTAGGTGGTCTCCTTCCGCACGTTCTGGAAACCCCAAAAGTCTGATATTTTGGGCTCTTGACTAGTTTTTCAATATTTCCAGTTGAAAGCATAAATGTGCATTTTCTTTAACCACTGAGGTTATGGCTGCCATAGCAGCATCGGCTGTTTTAGTTGCAGATGTCGATATAACAGTAACCACCTCTAATGTAGTTCCACTGCAGCTACTCTCATGGTGAGAGAATCAAACTTGTTGGAAAGCCCTGCTATCGAAGCAATTAAGTGATTTAACTTTTCACCCAGAGACTGTAGAGTCTCTCCTCTGGTTTCCAACTTGTGGTCTGGTTCTCGGCCCGGTGCTGTTCGCGAGGTTGATGCCTCTGAAAGCACTTTCGATTTAGCTCCATTTCTGAGCTGTTTTTCCTTCCGTGGATTGCCCATGTTGTACTCTGATATTATAACTACCCACTTAGATGACTCTTGTCTGGCTAGGAGAGGGAGAATTGGCCAGAAAAAACAATTATTTTAACGATGTGCAATGAGTTCTACGGTTTAGCAGCCATCTTACTCGGGCTCCACAGCACCCCCCCACACACATTTCTCAGTGTTCAAGGTCATATTATTCTTTAATGCCCATTCTTCAAGTATGACTAGGTCTTTCTCCAATGTATGTATGTCATGGTCAGTGGCAACTTTGGCTGCCAGTTTGGTATCATCTGCAAATTTTATGGAAAAATTACAGTAGTAGCCACAGACATTGCCAGCTATTTCCAGATATTTCACAAAATTTCTAAAGAGTTTCTCTCTGCTGCCCCTACTGTTGAAATGGAGAAAGCATTAGATATATCTGGAAATATCACAGAAATTTCAGGAAATAGCTGGCAGTGTCTGTGGCTGCTACTGTACAAAGCTGGTTTGTCACGTCTGAAATAAATAGGGAAAAGAGTACTGGCCCCAATATGGGCCCCTGGGGGACCCCACTAGTAACTGATCCTACATTAGAGTAAAAACCTCTAATACATACAGTTTGGGTATGATTACTTAACCAATCTTCTACCCATTGCACAAGAAAATGATTTATTCCTAATTTGTGCATTTTAGGTATTAGTACTGAATAGGGGACTTTGTCAAAGGCTTTGCAGAAGTCTAAATATACGATGTCCACTGGATTTATTTTTTCACCTATGTATTTACTAACCCTTTCATAAAAAAAAAAAAACAAGTTGTTTGTAAGGCAAGATCTTTCACTTTTGAATCCGTGTTGTTTGGCATCCATAAGATGTTTAGATTTCATATCTAACTCCAATCTTTCTTTAATAAATGACTCAAATATTTTCCCTAGAATACAAGTAAGACTGGTCTGTAATTTTTCATGTCACCCCTATTTCCCTTTTAAAAGATTGGGGTGACTGCTGCTGTTTTCCAATCATTTGGTATTTTTCCTGTTGTTAGGGATAGATTGTAGATTTTATGCAGTGGATCCACTAGCCAAGAAGATAACTCTTTCAGTAGTTCATTCAATTTTTTAATATATCCTTTTTTGTTATTTCTGGCATGAACTCTTGATTGTTTATATTGTTAATATGTGTGGCTTTATTACAAGAGCTTCTTTTATTAAATAAAGAACAAAAATATTTATTTAATTCTTCTATCATTTCCTGAGGTGCTACTATGTCTTTGTTGTCCACTATTTAGGGACCTATAGGGTTTATTGTTTGCTTTTTATTATTGATGAATGAATAAAAACTCTTTCCTCCATCTTTCATAGGTGCCAGTTTAAATTCGATCTTTTTTGTGTCCAGCTTTTGTTGTATTTTTCCATTCTTTTAAAATAGATTTGCATTTATACTTATTTCAAGGCTTTAAAACATAAATTTGGGCACTTTGTTAGTGAGACAAAACCGGAAGCTCAGTAGATAGCACTTCCGGTTTTGCACAGTTAAAAACACTCACATAGCGAGTGGGGCGAAGCTATGAGAGGTCACAGAGAGACGCCAAGACAGAGACTCGCATGTCTAGCGATGTCTACTGTGTCTCCTGTGGAAACTGGGGAAAGGGCACTAGTACAAACCCAGGGGGTAAGTAACATTACAAGTGTAACACCTCGATTAAGCTGTGTTATTTTTGCTCATTGCAACAAAGTAAGGTTACTATATAAGACAAAGTAATCGCATGACCCTTGATCTACTAGTACTGGATTACAATGGCAACACCTGAAAACTGCTGCCAAAACTGCGGCATGTATAGTATAGGAGACCAAGAATGGGGTTACACCTGTGACAAATGTGCCTTAATATCTACATTTCACCACGAAATATTGAATCTATGAACTAGAATGGCAGTAAAAACTGACATAAACCATTTAGAAGATTACATTGTTTCCATGGTAACAAAATTTGAGACTAGTATATTAAAGGCAGATTCTGAAACCAAAAACAGTACTATTCAAGTGCAGACAAATTGTTCACATCCAACTGGAACAGATAATTCATGGGCACTAGTACCATTGAATAAAAAAACCAAAAAAACAGAAGAGGTGGTCAGATCTACTCCAGTACTCCACAGTTGCTGTTGAGTAATAGATTTGACTCATTACAACAAACAGATGACTTCACTTCAAATATTACAGAGCAAATTATCCCAAGCCCATTAATATCACCTTCCACAGCAAACTTTGAGTCACCAACACACCCTTCAATTAAGCCCAGAAAACAAATCCCATTGCAACCTAGGTCAACTCAGGTGAACAATTTAATAAACCCTACAACTTCTCACGATCCTCAACCAGTTTTTGTCTTAGGAGACTCAATAATAAAGCACACTGATAGACTAATATGCAATCCTGATAAGGTTAACCGTACGTGTTCCAGTTTTAGAGGGGCAAAAGCCTCAGCTATTACATCCATGGCCAAATCCATACTAAATAACCAACCTCCAAAAACACTAGTAGTGGTCCATGCAGGGACAGATGACATCTACAGCAATACCCTAACAGAACTAAAAAAGGATTTTGTAGCTGTAAATAATGTATTAGTAGAAAAGTATGTTTTTCCGAAATTCTTCCAGTACCCAGAGCGACTTTAGACATCACAAACAAGATCAAAGCCCTAAATGAGTGGCTCAGGAAGTGGTGCCTTAAACAAAACATCAAATGTCTAACACACTGGGAAGACTTTTTTGACAGACCCTCCCTTTATTGTTGGGACGGTTTACACCTAAGTAGAAGAGGGAGTACAATTCTTGGGGAAAAAATCTCAGCATTCATCCACAAAGCTTTAAACTAAACACCTTGGGGAGAATGGACTTATTTCCACATCTCTTACAAACACAAATAACAACTATACATTATGTAATATTCTCTCATTAAACGCAAGATCCTTAGACACCATTAAACTGGCTGAACTAGAGACCAAAATCATTAACCACAATATTGACATCATTTCAATTACAGAAACTTGGTGGGATACCGATTCTGTTTGGACAAAACAAATATCTGGGTTTAAACTTTATCATAAAGATAGAACACATAAAAAGGGTGGCGGAGTATGCATGTACATTAAGGATCATATTCCCTCTTTTGAAAATACCATCTTAACTAACACAGAAAGTCTTTGGGTTACAATTCAGTTTAAGGGACAACCACAGCTATTATTAGGAACATGCTACAGACCACCGAATGAAAACCTTGACTACACCAATTTACTTGAGGCTGAAATAAAAAACATCGCAAAAAATAATAATGTCATAATAATGGGTGATTTTAACATGCCAAATATTGATTGGGATAACTTAAACAGTAAAACTGACACTGAAAAAACCTTCCTCACTGGGATGATCGATATGGGTTTAGACCAACTTATTTCAGAAACTCAACTGATATACATATTTCTACCTTATTCCTGCTAGACCCTCTCGGAAACAACGATCATAAATCCATACTTTTCAGCAAACCTCAACACCAACAATATGTAGAAATACTATATCACTTAAACAGTACAACAAAGCAGACGTTAAACTAATTAATAATTACTTAAATGATATAGACTGGGAATATACTCTTTCTTCTATATCAGTTGAGCATGCCTGGACCAAGCTCAAGGAAACTATTCTGAATCTAAAATCTAAATATGTACCAACAAAAAACAAATTTAACCCAAAAGGATACATTCCCAAATGGTTAAATAATAACGTCAGGAAACTAATTAAACATAAAGAAAGATGTTTTTCTAGACTAAAAAAAAACCCAAACAATAAAGAAAGTTTAATATTATATAGGGATTCTGTAAAAAAGCTTAAATCAGCAATTGTGAAATCAAAACAAAACTTAGAATTCAGAATAGCACACACAAAAAATGACCATAAATCACTATATTCTTACTTAAGCAAAAATAAAGGTAATACAAGACAAATTGAACCATTAATAATCAATAATACACCAACAATATCTGATAAAACTACTGCTGATCACTTAAACAAATATTTCTGTTCTGTTTTCTCACACACTGACACAGTTCAGTCTATAAAAAACAAACAACCTAACAATCATAATTACTTGATAACTATTAACCAAATTAAATTGGCTTTGAAAACTCTAAACAAAAATGGAAGTCCCGGACCAGATATGATTAGTACCAGATTTTTGGCAGAAACCACTGATACAATATCTACACCACTGTCTATTATCTTTAACAAATCTCTAGATGAATCATCAGTTCCCACTGACTGGTTGACTGCATACGTAACACCAATCTTCAAAAAGGGGAATAGATCAGATGCAGAAAACTACAGACCCATAAGCCTGACTTCTGTGCCATGTAAAATACTAGAAAAATAATTAAAATCTTAATGGAAGATGAAATACTATACTTAAACCTTCAAGACACCACACAATATGGTTTCAAACAAGGATACTCAACAACCGCTAATGTAATTGCCTTCTACAATCAAATTCACAACAAATTAGATGTAAGAATCCCCATGGATGTTATTCTCTTGGATTTCAGGAAAGCTTTTGATCGTGTATCTCACACAAAACTAGTCAACAATCTGACATCACTTGGAATTTCTGCACAACTAACCAATTGGGTGAAAAACTGGTTAACAGATAGAACCCAACAAGTTAGAATTAATGGAATACTGTCTAATACGGGTGAGGTGACTAGTGGGGTGCCACAGGGTTCCGTGCTCGGACCTGTCCTGTTCAATATCTTTATATCTGATATGCAGGTTAGCTCAAACACCCACCTATCAAAATTTGCTGATGACACCAAACTAGGAGGAAGGGTTGATACTCCAGACAACATAAATCAACTGTGTACAGATTTACACCTAATTGAAGAATGGGCAACACTAAATGGTATGGCATTTAACAATAACACATGTACTGTACTTCATTTTGGTAACAACAATCCACATCACACTTATAAACTAAATAATATAATTTTAAAAAACAACAAAATGTGAAAGAGATCTTGGAGTAAATATTAATAACAAACTATCCTCAAGTGACCACTGTAACAAACTAGCAAAAAACTCAAATCGGCTACTCAGAAGAATAAACCGTACATTTGTATCAAAACTCGAAAACTGTATTATTCCACTGTATAGGACCTATGTGAGACCACATACTGATTATGGGTCACCATTCTGGAGCCCATATCTCAAAAAGGACATAGCCACTATTGAAAGCATCCAAAGAACAGCAACAAGGATGATACCTCATTTGGCACGCCTACCATATGTTGCTAGACTTAAAAAATTAATTCTTTACTCATTAGAAACCAGATGACTAAGGGGAGATCTCTTATTTCTCTACAAAATCTTGAAACAACCCAACATGATGCAACTCTGTGAATTAAATTACACTAAAAGAAAACTAGTTCCCAGATTACACAATAAACAACTAATTGTCCCAAAAGCGAATACTAACAAAAGAATACACTTTTTTACAACCAGAGTCCCCAGAATATGGAATAAACTGCCCAATTATTTTGTTAACACCACTAACTTCAAGACTTTTAAACTCAAATTAGACTTATGGTTGAACACCATTGGCAAACAATGATCCACAGTATTGTGGGAGATACTCTCGATGGGCACCATGCCTCCTTGTATCTCATCTAACCAAGTAATACCAAGTAATACCAAGTAATAATCATTGTTATCCTTGACTAATGCGTTGTATGCCATTCTTTTCTTGGCAGTAAGTATTGACATTTTTGGAGTTAGCCAGATACATACTTTGTCCCTTTTATTGTAGGTTTCCTTGTTGGGCATGTATTTAGATTCTAACTCCAAAATTTTATTTTTCATTCTTGTCCATAGTTCTTCTGGAGTGGAGGGGCCATTTTCCCACTGCCATAACTTAAGTTTGTATTTAATACTAGTATAGTTTTCTCTATTATAATTTTTGAAGGTAGTTTTACCAATAACATTGTTATTTGTTAAGGGAGCATTAATTTTAATGTTGTTTATTTGGTCTGGAACATCAGTCAAGACTAGATTCAAAGTATAGTTGTTTCTTGTTGTCTCATTAACTATCTGATAAAGTCCATTACTTGTACAGGTGTTTAAGAATATATGTTCAAAACTATCATTAGAAGTGCTAAAATCACCCATAATTATGGTTTTGTTATTCTCTATTTTGTTACTGATATTGTGTAATAGTAATTGATGTTTCTCCATATTTGTGGGAGGAGGTATATAACAAAGTCCCACTAGCAATTTCTTCTGTTGCTTCCTTAAGATTTCTACTCACAATATTTTGTTAGGTTCAACTTCGGTTGGGTCGTTAATAGGTTTGTATGTGATGTTATTTTTAATAATATAGGTATGGGATGACCAGCAGTTCTAATATTGGGGATACCTAAAATGGGTTGGGACTGCCGTTTAGTCCAGTTTATCCCTAAATACAATCCAAGTTGTTGATGGACTTTCAGGGACCACCCAATCAGCGTATTCCACAGGGATGTAGGTAACTGAGACATCTTGGTATAAAGCAAGCTACTGAGCTAAAGCCCAGAGCTGTGACAGAGGGAAATGTCAATTTCAAGCCAGAGTGGAGTGGAGTGTATGTGGCATCTGGATGCCTACTACTGGAGAAGCCCAATTGGAAATATTTGCTGCCATGAAGGTCACAATAATATAGAAATATGGTGGGTAGACATAAGCCACCATTTCATTTTGTTGCTGTTAACTTAAAATAAGATCTATGAGTGGCCTTTCCTTTCTATAGAAAGTCATTTAGTATACCATGCACATGAATAAACCAGGATTAAAGGAGGAATACACCAAGCATTCCTAAGGGATAGAGTAAGCAAGGCAAAATGTTCATCTTAACTTGCTCACTCTCCCCCAAAGGGAGTGAGGCAGAGATGACCACCATTGCAAATACAAAGTTAAAGTGTGTTATAGAGAGTTAAGATTGTCTTTAATCATATTCATAATGTAGTGGGAAAGATGCACCCCGAGATAGTTCAGCATCCGAGATTCCCATGAGTCCCAAGTCAGTAATCTCTTGTTTATTAACTAAAGTATTTAGAGGTAGAACTGTAGCTTTATTCAGGATAAGTTTGTAATATGAAATTGCAGAGAAATTGTGTATTTCCTCTAAGGTGACTGGAATTGAAATGGTAGGCTCTACCACATGCAATAACAAATCATCTGCATTTGGCAATAGTAAATATTGCTTCCCCAATAGAAATTCCTCTAATCTCTGGATTTCATTGCAAGCTAAATATTAAGGGTTTTAAATATAAATTAAAAAGTAATCGGGAAAGAGGGAAGCCCTGTTGCTTTCTTCGATGTAGAAGGAAGGACTCTGAATATACGCCATTACACTGGATCCGGGCAGTCGGGTTACTATAAAGAATTCAAATCCACTGAATGAACTCTGAAGGGAGGCCAAATTTCTGCAGTACCAAGATAAGGTAGGGCCATGAGACATGGTCAAAAGCTTTTTCTGCATCTAGGGGACCCGCCTCCCCAGACATAGAAATAACATGATAGAGCATTCAAAGGTGGTCACTTTAAACCTGCCCTTTTTGAGGCCCACCTGTACAGGGCCAACTAGGGTGTCCCAGACCATTGCAAACTGATTAGCTAAAATTTTAGTTAAAATCTTTAAATCAGTATTAAGTAAGGAAACCGGCTGGTAGCTCTCCGGCTGCGAATCATCCTTACCTGCTTTTCTATGAGCATGATCCAGGCTTCTAGGAATGAGATTTATGAGAAACTGGAAGAGAACCAAAAATTGTATAGCTGAGTTAGGAATGGAGCCATTTCTTCAAGGCAGGCCATGTAAAAAGTAATGATAAATCCATCAGGCCCTGGTGTCGTGTCAGGTGGTAGCTGCTTGATAGCACTTTGTACCTCTATGAGGGAACTTGGGTGCCTCAGCATTTCCTTTTGTAATGGATTAAGAACAGGGACAGGGAAGGGACTGAGATAGGATGAAATTTGATCTTCCGCAGATGAGTCTGAGGATTCATTGGAGGACAGTGCAAGGTAGTAAGAGTGAAATATTGCTGCAATAATTCAAGGTTTGGTCTCAATGTCAGGGCTAGGTCAGATTCCAGGAATGACTTTGACTGATTCAATTTGGTGGAGGTGGAGTGCCAACAATTTCCAGGCCCTTTCATCAGACTCTAAATACTTTATCTTAGTTCTTTGTATAGTCAACTCAGCCTTTTTAGCTAGAAGGTCAGCATCCAGACTGTAGTCCCAAAATACTACTAAAGGAAAGGATGACACCTGTTGAATAGACACCCAGTCTAAAGACAACATGAAAACATAAAGGAAAACATCATTGGTAGAATGGTCTGATTCAAATGAAGAGGGTGCAAAAAACTGAACAGAGTAAATGTCCCAGCAGCATCTTTCGCTATGAAAACAAAGCGCGGTTATGATGTACCCGGCAAACCAATGCTCCAGAGGAAAAACTGTATAGGGTGTAGCACCTTGAATGAAATAATGCTCCTGAAGACCGCTGATAGCAGATTGCAGTGATCACAAAGTCTTTCAGTAGTGCAGAATAAATACAAGGCAGTAAGTTGACTGGAGAGAAAGCAAACCTCATGCACCAGATAGAATGAATCACTTGCTACAGCTGAGACAAAAATGTACATGTGACCCTCTCAGCTCAGCTTCCCCTCCCAAAACAAGTTATATATCAGTAACAGGACTTCTTTTTATCTTGTGTTCCATAGGAGATCAAAAAAGAGAGATAGCATAACCATGTACCTTCAGGTCGATGATTTAAATAAATCCAGGAACAGCTCGGGAAGTTCCGTATGTTCTTTCTCACTGGAGTCAACATTTTTGAATGTCCCCCGATAATTCACCTGTAACCTGGCAGGGTAAAGCATTTGGAATCAAATCTGGACCACCAGCAGTTTTGAGATTACCTTCCTGTATGCTGCCCTCTTTAATTGAATGGATCGAGGAAGGTCCGGAACTATTCTGAGTTTGATGCCTTCCCAAATAATGTTTTGAAGCCCCCTGATATTACCAAGCAGGTATTGCTTATCCAAGTAATTAAAAAATTTAAATATTAAGGTTCTGGGTTTGTTCCCAGTGGAGGTGTTGGCTCAAGAGCTCTGTGGTCCCATTTGCCAATGTAAGAGGGGTAGTTGGGAGAGGGGACGGTGATTTATTTCACAGAATTTTTGGATGAATAGCATCATGTTCAGCCCCTCTACCCCTTCCTGCAAGCCAATCACCACAATGTTATTTCTTTGGTTGTGTTCCTCTAAATGCAATCTTCCACCTGGGTGATCTTCTGTCAAAGAGACATAGTCTCAGCTCCAGACGGTTGTGCCAGTCCTCTGCTGAACTAATTATTGCCTCTGTGTCAACCATCCTCAGGCTAACGGTTTCTGTCATTACCCTAATATTCTTCAGCTCATCCATAATTGTTTGAACAGTTTTTTTTAAAGGTGTGAGCTCCTGCAAAAAGCAAGCTTACATTAATACAGGAGAGGAAGCAGGGGTCTGAATGGCAGCCAAGGCCTGGGCTTTTCAGAATTTTGACCCATTATCTCTATCAGGCATGTTCAGAAGCATGTGGTGTTTAGCTGTGGGCTTCATGTCAGCGTCCATTCTGTTCCATGCTGTCACCAAAAAGGCAGTCCTGGGACTTTCAACTGGTAAGTCAGATGAAAAAATCAAGGATGTGTGTGCTGAAACTGAAAAATATTAAGGTAGAAGTAGAGGTGGAGAGCAAAGCGGTCAGGCTGAGCAGCCTACCCAGCCCAGTGCATAATGTGACTACCGGGATGGGAAATCTTGAAAGGAGGGTGCAGGAATATTCCATACTGATGAAGCATGAGTGGCAAAGGGTTTTTACCATATATTAGACCTCACTTGTGGAACTAATAGTAGTGTGTGAGTGGATAACCAGAGAGTTCCTCTTTGTGGCTTGATTGTCAGAATATCCCTTAGGTTGGGTGGTGCTGGGCCTTTTACTAATTTGAATACTAGGCTGAAAAGGGAGTAATCTTGTCTGCCTTCCAGCGTGGGACAATTTAGTAACTTTAGTACCCTACAATGATGCCCCCTACTGGGTGACCCCGTTACAAAGCCAGTAACTCTGTGATAGAATGACTGGAGTTTCTGTATTTCTGGTACCTTTTCAACTCTGAGTATAGGAGCACCATACAGTAGTACAGTAAGTAATGTAGAGCTTGTAATCACTAACCTAGATTCTTTGATTATGTAGTTATTGAGGCAATAGAACAGCCTGATTTTCTGATGCATAGACTTGCTTAGTTACTCAACATGGGGTCTAAGTGACATTTCTCAGTTAAGGCATGTTGCCAGGTATTTTATGGGCTCCACAACTTCAGTGAAGAACCATGACTTGTATTAACGTTTACTAAGGTTTTCAGGGGTGCTCCTAGGTGCCTGGAGCCAATTAGGATAGCTCTGGTCTATTTTGAATTTAGAATTAATTTGTTGGTTGTGAACCAAGTTTCCAGCTCCAAGCTTCCAGTTCACTAAAGCCTATAGTGAGCTGGGCATTAACATTATTAATATTATTGGAACTTTGGAGAGAACAGCATCATCTACATATAGCAAAAAGTTTGCCCCACCATGTTTTCTGACATACTGTTTATGAAAATGGAGAATAAAACCTGGCCAAGGATTGAGCCTTGTAGGACACCATCAGTAATTGTTTGCTGATCCAATAGGACACCTATCCATCTTACTAGCTGTGAGCTGTTAGTCAGGTAGTCAGTCTCCCACTGAAAGAACAGTCCGTCCAGTCCAAACTGTTATAGTTTCTTCAGGAGGAGATTTTGATTTACTATGTAAAAGGCTTTGGTGAGGTCAACAAAGACTGTACCATTTTTATGCCACTGATCCATGGCCCTATATGTATATCTGTGGTCAACTTGACCAGAACCATGTATGTCCCAAGGTGTTTTCTGAACCCATGTTGCCTATCTGTGAGCAAGCCAAGCTGTTTCATAGAGTCCTGAATCTGATTATAAACTAGTCCATCTTGCACTTTGGCTAGTGAGCAGAGGTGAGAGACACGTCAATAGTTTTCTACTTGTTCTTTATGGCCACTCTTGTGTATAGGTACTACCAGGGCTACCTTCCATTTTGCCAGAATTTTCCCTTCTAGGTGGGATCTGTTGAAGAGAGTTACTAATGGAGCTGCTAGAACAGGGACAGCTAGTTTTAGAAGTTTTCGGTTCAGTTTTCATAACCCGCTGAGCCTTCAACTTTGAGTTTTATTAGAAGTTTTAGTACTTCACTACAAGTAACTACTATGAAATGGAATTCTGGTCCTGTGTTTATGGTGAATAACTGTGGTGGGAGGAGGTGGGCCATTGAGATCTGGTTAAAAAGTTTTTGAATTTTTCTAGATATGAATATATGAACATACGAAAACGCCAGCAGATACAGGACTCACGGTTTATCAAGTCTGCTTGATTGTGCAGCTAGCCCATCACCTTGCAGCTGCCTCTCCCACCCCTCCCCTCTTCATACTTACCCTCCTCAGTAAAACAGGTGTTGAGTACATTTGCTGAGTCCAAGAGGTCACTATAATGTTCACCTTCTGCGATAATATGCACCCCTGCAGGGGTGGAACCACCCTTTAGCAAGGCATTAATCTGCATGCAGAATTTCTCAGGGTCAGAGAGGTTCTTGTCTTGTAGTGAGGTGAGGTATTTCTTTTTTGCTGTCTTCAAGTTATTATTACAGGGTTTTCATAGTTCCCTGTACCTCTGCCAGTCTGTCTAGAGACCAATAGATTTGAATTGCCCCCATAACTTATCTCTCTTCTTCATAAGCTTTTTTAGCCTATTGTTCAGCCATTTTGAGTGTTGCCCTTTAACTCTGAGCTGCTTGATGGGGTTAAGCTTATTGGCAGTTGAGAGTATGCTGTTAATAAAGAAATGAGGTACAGTACATCAACTATGGAGGCCAGTTCCTTGATCCTTGACCAGTTCGTTTCTGATAGGATCGAGTGGAAGGAGACTGTGGAAAAATGGGAAAAGTTACTGATCCAGTAAATCCTGGGAGGGGCTTTTGGATTATTGTTTCTCCAAATGCAGAAGATTGGGGCATGATCGATAAGGGAGCCTGTGGCTCTGATCCTTTTTGGTCTAGAAGTTAGCATCCAGTCTAGCAGGGTATGATTCCCCATTTTATGGTTATGCCTAGTGGGCTCTGTGATTATTTGGGCAAGTTCTGCCTCAGCTAATGCCATCTTAGTAGCACCACCATATCAGGAGTCAAATTTATGTTAAAGTCCCCAAGTAATATTTATTCTCTTGATGAAAAACTTATTTGTGCTCACTCAGAGGTGTGACCCCACTTCTTAGTTTTATTTCTTCTCCTCAGAGCTAACTGAGGTGCCGTTGCTAGGGATTTTTACTACAAGAAATGTTTGTGTTTCGCCTGTGTGGTTGTAACTGAGCAGAACTCTATAAGTAAAGGATACACTAGACACTTTTTTGTCTTCTAGCTAATCCTTATTTTCTTTTCAGAAAAAAAAAGAACATTTGCAAGTTACAGTGCTCAGTGTTGTAAGTTCTAAACTATTTCCATAAAAGAACACAGTCAGTGCGATTTGTTTTTAGTTCTCACTGAACCATTTGGCACTCCATTTTCCAAGAGGTATTTTCCTAGCTCAGTTGCCTAAATCTGGCCTGTCGTTACCTCTGGAGACCTTGCCCTAGTCATCTTTTTACATGTACTGGTGCATTATTTAAATGTAAAGGGCTATGTCCCTTTTTGCATTATTTACTTCTTGCCCCCATTGTCCCCATTTTCTTTTTTTGCAAACATCCTGGACCTGCCGTGATGTGTTTGGGACCATGGACAATAGCTGACATTTCTGATGCCATGATGTCTTCCTCAGGGCTGAATAAATTATCCATTTAGGGCTTTTCTTTTCCCCTTTCATTACCATGGTTCCTGAAAACACCTTCATTCACAAGTGATATTACAACCTACCACCTTGTTATGTGCATTACTGCAAAAATACACAGTGCACGGTGTTGTTTAAAAATCAGTATATTTACAGAATCCTTGATCTCATCGTACAATTCCATATTTCTTATTACTTTACTCCATTACTTATATGTACATTCTTTCCCCGATAGATCGGACTGATTGATTTTTTTAGCATGAGCCTTTAAATACGAAGCTTTTTCAATGAATAAGTGCTACCCTAAAGCAGGGTTATAGAATTAAATACTCTCCTTTAGTGCAGAATTTCTACTATTTTGTTTTGTTTTGCTGTGCCTCAGATTGTTGCTCATATTCCACCTTAGTATCTGTCAAGTACAGATTGCTATAGTGTACGAGAGCTTCTGCCAAAGACGAGGCTAGTGTCAAATGTGATTACACAGCTACTCTTCCACTATTTTTGTGTAATCAAGCTGTTCTATCTTGTTCATTTCCTGTGATGATTCTGTTTTATTTTGCTCCAGTTCCACTGTATTTGATTTCTTTCCTTGTACAGTGTACTTGAGCTAATATCCTAGTATGTGTTTACTACAGCTCACATTCCACAGTTAAGTGAATATTAAAAGCTTGTTGTGTACTCGAGCTTATATTATATTTCAGCTTACCTTCCACAAAGCCATTATTATCACTGTGTACTCAAGCTGTCTATGCCCATTATGTTTTTGGGCCAGCCACTTAAAGCAACTCTGTTAATTTGTATTATCATGTTAAAATGCTTTCTGCTATAAGGCAAGGGCAGGCTGGCAATCCAGAAAACCTCTTGTTACCCTTGGAGCCCAGTCCACTGCCCAGGCACACTTCTTCCCTTCTTTCTGCATCACCCGTCCCATGAGCCTTTACACCGTACAGCTTACACACACACACACACACACCAGAAAACAAGCTTATTTAATGTTAGAAGAAAAAGAAGTAGAATCTGCATTTACTGTATATGATGCTTTCCATACACAGTGCATTCCAAAACATTTTACAAGCATTAAGAGAGACATATAGTGAAGTGACTGGAAATTTTTAGTAACATTCATCAACACCCATACACAGCCATGGACAATTACCTAATCTGGTTTTATGGGAAAGGGAATTTATGCACGGACACCACGTGAAATCCCTTACTCTTATGAAGCCTTAGGTTCCTTCAGTTACACCTTTACATCCACCAGGACCTTGCCATAGATGAGCAGAAGTGAGTCAGGGGACCTGAGTTTAAGATTTAATCCACAGGATGACACACCCTGGCAGCAAAACACCACCCCCCCCCCCCAGATGGGGGTGTGTGACGAGATCCCATGATCCTTTGGCTTAGTGGTGGATATGCTGCAAACTGAGCCTCACTGTCACCTCAATTTGTGAATTTTCATAAGTTGCAAAACAGACACAATTCCTGATTTTAGGCAGCATCTGAATCTGAAATGAACCAAAATATCTGAGTGCTACTTTCAAACATGTTGATACATTTGCAACAGTTTTCCTTCTTTACAGTAGCTTGTGTCAAAACAAATGATGCACATATCATTTTATACTGCAGCAAACTGCAGCAATTGCGACAAAAAGTTCAACCACCTTGTGTGTGTAGTCAACTTTTTTTTATAAAATGGGTAGGGCAATTGATGCATCTTGATTCATCAGGAGCCACTTCCAGGTGTCTGTTTATAGAGTAACTACCCTGAGGGTGGCACTTTACTGGCAATCATCACATAGCATACAGCGCATGTTCACACGTGCCAGAAACGTTTGAAAATAAAATGTTCTGGCAGCCATGTTAGTGCTGTAAAGTTCCTATATTTGCCCCAACAGAGAATCTCAAATTGTAAATATTTACAACATGCAAGTCCACACCTAATACAAAGTATTTAGTAGCCATTACTAAAAAAAATTAGCCCAATCTGACCTGCTGTATATTCTTATAAAGTATGTTTAGCGGCAGGCCTGTAATATGTGGCTCAAGTTAATATAATCACCTGCCATCCCACAATATCCTGTGATAATAGCAACTTAATATGGGTGACCATCAAAACAGTGACTCATATTTGGCACTATTATCATTGATGGACTTGCAAGAGTAGTGACTCACAGCTACTAAGAGAGGAGGGAAGGGGAGGGTGACCAGAAAGGGAAGATGGCGAGGGGAAAGGGAGGGATAGGGAAGAGGTTATTATGGTGTAGTATGCCTGCTACCACTGAGACAGCCATGTGTTGTGGTGGTGAGGTACTGGGTTCGGGGCTAAGGACAGGGAGGGTAAGAATTTTGCCACTGCCTGTGGCTGTGGAACTTCATTTTGTTTTACATGCGGACTGTGTCCTCTCCCCAACATGCACCCCCTGGAGTTGGGAATCTAAAATCAGAGGGGTGTGGGGGGCAAACCCCCACATAAGGGAGGGCATGCCCCAACCACAAAAGCACTTATTTTTTTGCAGATGTCAGGTCACTGGCAAGTGTATATCACCTTGTATCTCACTGTGCACCTTGAGTTGTTTGTTAATCAGAACACAACCCACACCCCATGGTGGCTTATTTCTTACATCTTAACATGCATAACTGTGATAAAAATGTGAGGCAAGTCCTGGAAGCCCCTTTGAAAATCCATCCCATACAGTCCACTGTTTTAAAATATTTCTTCAATGTAGTCATTTTCATTTTTATTTTATTCACATTTTATGTCCCTTCTGTCTTCAGCACTCATTCTCGCCAAATTCCCTAAAGGCACAGACTGGCTCCCCTTCATCTGCAAAATTCCCTGTGACCCTCCATGGACCCATGATTTACACCCAAGGTGGGTTCAGTGACAGGGGGAATATTCATTGAAATTTTTGAGGTATTATCAGGCAGCAGAGTGATTGACATATGGGGAATGAATATACCAGGGTCCCTCGTCTTGAGTGCTGGGATAATTTTCCTTTCATTTTCACCCTGCAGGCCACTGGCATTTTAGTGGTGCAATCAGGAATGCATACAGTGCTGCATCATCCCCAAAATGAGCCAACAGCTCTCCTTCCCTGCCTGTGTATTGCTGCTCTGCCACCCTTGGTCAACTTGGTGGCAGCACTGCAGCAAAGACAACAACCCTTCCTCATGGAGGAGTACAGTATCATTGTGGATTCTTGATCTTCCCCCACCGGCCATCCTCTGATGAACCAGGCTCATTTCCAAACACTCAGTTACCAGTGTTGTAAGCAGTATCCAATCCACTGTGCCAATGGCCTAACTCCAAGCCTTTTACTGTATTTTTCCTATTGAAATGTGTGAAAATCTAGCTAAATTAGTTATCAATATCAGAGAATCCTCTCTCACCAAATCAGGACTCCCAGTACAAGAGTGAGCTCTATCGCAGTAGCCAAACACTAAGCTGACATAACAAACTCTGGCCAGAGTCAACACAACTGCTATATTGCTTTAAAGGGACACTGTCAGGCTGTTGTCTTACTTTTCCTGAGGTTATCCAGAAACAGGAATACAGTGCTTGAATCACTCCCTTTATTGGTGCAGAATGCACAGTAGCAATATCTCATACAAAAAACTGATATATTTTAATAATTTCCTCTCAGAACTGAAACTCTGGCGGGCCTCTCAAACTGAGCATGCCAGCTGCCACAGCTTGGTAACAGTACAAAATGATGTTGAAGCACCAGGAGGCTTGTGCACACCTCCGAGGGGTGTAGCCAGCAAATTCAGTTTTGTACTCAGTACCACAAAAATGTTGCTCACCCCCCTCCCCGGCTTGCTCATTCGCTACTTGATCTCCTTACTCTACTCTATGATGCCATATGCCTGAAGAGCTGGGGGGAGGTTGTCATGATAGTCAGAGCCTTGTCTTGCTAAATAAATATTTACATTGCCCTAACTCCTTTGCCTGATGTGTTCAATATAAACTCCTCTCTTCTTCCCCTTTTTAAAGCCTCTACACCACTGCAATGAGCCCATCTTTTTCTCCTGAGTCTTTTCCTTTTCGGTGTCATTAGGGACACTACAGTGTACTCAATAGATCTGAAAACACTTTATGATTTGGCCAGACAATCTTCACCAGACAGGCTAACCTCATCCTCCCAAGTATAAAAACATAGGTGAGAAATAAAGACTGAGGGCCCATCAAACGTAATCATAGTAGAAGTGAAAAAGAACTTCCCAGAGGAAGAACTTCTGACATCCATCTTGAATTTTATTGGGAGAGCTTTAAGCCTGAGGTTCAATGGGTGGAGCAACTATGTCACTCTCCCCATCGGACTTAAAATGGCCAATCATCCAAGGCCTCCTCAATATTCGTCTTATTTTGCAGCCGGAAGCTCGGCCCCTCTGAGCTGCCCCTTCTGTCTCTCTGCTTCAAACCTCCCAGCTTTTCTCTCTTTCGATTTTGGCTCTCATGGAGCCTTTCTTTCTGTCTATCTTCCCACAGCAGGTCCTCCTGCTGGTATCTCCAGCTGCTGCACTGCATCAGTTTCCCCTCTGACTCACTTGCTCGTTAATCCCCCCGTCTCTCCTTCTGGTGTTTCTTTCCTGTTGTGCCCTTTTCTACTTCCCCCTGCTCCTTCTTCCCTGGCTTCCCTCTTGCCTACCTCTTCTTCTGGCTCTGTTTCCTCCACCTCTGCTGGTTCTGGCAGCTCCCCAATTGCACTTCTCCTGGTCCTGCTCTGGATGACTGCTCTCCTGTGAGCTGGGTTGTGACTGCATTTTCAGACTCATCCTTCCCCCTAGCTTCATCTCGTTTGCCTCCATGACTGATGTAGCCACCTCCAGTCCACTCTGTTCTCTCTGATCTCAAGGATTTTGATCAGACTCTTCACCTGTACAGTGTCGAGGAACCAAGCATGCTGTCCAGTATGTTGTGGATAGGTATACTTCTCCCCCTACACTCATCCCATGTAATCCGCCATCTGTGGACCAACTTGTAATGTACCAGTGTTTTTCTTCTTGCTTTCAGACTTGCAATCCTTGACTGCCATTCTTATGATGTTTCATGTTGTCTCAGCCACACAAATCCCATAGGCCTCGGCTTGGCTGTGCCTGTGCCACGCATACCATTCAATCCAACTCACATGCAGTTCTGCTGTTACAGTGATTCTGAGTAGTATGGGATGGGGTTTCCCTGCATGTCCACCCGAACTGGAGTGCTATATTTCTTTGGGAAGGGGCCCATCATTGTGCCTTTCAATATTCCATCTTCAGATATGCTATCACCATCCATGGACAGCCTTCATGTCTTTGAGCTACACGGGTTGTGGATGGGTAATACTGGCTCCTTTGTGCCACACTCCCTTCCCAGTTTTGTGCATTCAGTACTCCTCTTTACCAGTGTCCTACTATTTCTGACATACCACTCTCCTGTCTTCAAGGGGCACGCACCTCATATTTCATCAACTGCTGGGCTGCTCCCTGCATGACTTCTGGCCTTCTTTTCCTGTATTCATGCCTCCTATAGCCCTGCTGTATTACCTACCTTCACTATTGTATTTCCTTATCCCTGTTCAAGCTTGTACCAGCCTTCTAGGCTTTATTCCTACTCATACCTCATCCATTTCTTACCTCGCCTGTTCCAGCCTTCTATGCTTCCCTTCATCTTTGTCTTATCGGTCTCAGAGTCTACTTACTCCATCATGCTGTGGCCTCATCTTCCCCAACCCTTTGCTTTCTTTTGGGCCTATGCTTCCTCATCAAAACTGCTGCTTTCCTGCAGTTCTTACAATCTGCCTTCTCCTGCCCTGCCATCTGTATCATTTGGCTGTCTCTGGCTGACTCTGTCTGGCCTGCAATCAATACTACTTTTGGGCATACCTATCGTGAGACAAATACCACCTCATCAACCTGTGACCCTCCTGCCACATTCATCAGGTTCACGACTTTAGTCATCATTCATTCATCCTTACATAATAGTTTTTCTATTTACATTGCTTACTCGTGCATTCCTATCATTGCATCCTATGCCATGAGCTCACTCAAGGCTTCACTGCATCACCTGACCCCTTGACCCGAGCATACCTTCTGGTTCCAGGCATGCCTTATTTTCCAGGCATGCCTTATTTTGTACCAGCCATCAAGGATTCATTCCAATCATGGCTTCACTCTGTCATTGTCCATCGTCCATTTTGCTCCCATCAGTCGTTCGACCGGAGCATACCCTCTGGTTCCAGGCATGCCTTATTGGCCTCAGAGTCTATTTAATCACGTTGCTCAATCGAGCGTGCCTCTCATTGGGTCTTATGTTACATTGTTGAACTGCTGCTCTCCTGCAGCGATCATCATCATCAATCTTCATCAGCCTCAGTCTTCTCATGAGTGCTTCTGGATACATATCGCTCATGTGACCTCTACATGAATCTACTTCCCATTTACTGCTCTAGGGTGCCACTCTCGGGTCCATGCTGCCTCGTGTTTCTTCTTCGATATGTGCTTTCTTTTTTTTTCCCCTATCCCATCATCATCTTCCCTACTCATATCACATTCTCTTTAGCGACATACATCCTTAAATGGCAATCATCCTAAATCAAATGTATTTCAGCCTGGAGGGAAGGAGACCTAGGCCTTGGATCCCCAGAGGTTTCCTCCTTAAAAGGGTGTTTTTCCTCTCCTCCATGCTGATGGTCATAATATTAGACAGGGATAGTAGTTTCATAGGTTCCTTAGTTATTTTCCCCTGGTGGATGGAGTCGGATGGTGGCACCGGCAGTCCCTCTATCCTTAGGAAATCTGTCCTTTGACACCTTGTCAGCTTACTTTCATTCCTCATCCTCACCTTTTCTTATCTTCTACTGTAATTCCTACCTACGTATGTTTATTTATTTCCAGTCTAGATATCTGCTACTTCTCCCATCTTTGCTACTCGACACCCGATTGGGTATTCTTTTTGGGCTTCTTCCTAAGCTACCTTTAGCCAACAGAATCACTCCCGCGGCACCTATGGGGGGAACCCTCTTCTAGGGTTCCTTATATTGTACCCCTGCAGGGTGGTATATCCCATAGACAGACAGGCAAAGAGCCACATGAAATCAAGTCACACAAGCATCATCTCATCCAGTCGCTTAAGCACAATTGAATGGGAGGGATTTAAGCCTGAGGTTCAATGGGTGGAGCAACTACATCACTCCCCCTATCGGGCTTAAAATGGCCAATCATCCAAGGCTTTCTCAAGATTCATCTCGTTTTGCCCCACCATTCACCCCTTCTCCTCCAGTGGCTTGTCTCTCTTACCTGTGGGCTTCTTCCTAAGCTACATTTAGCAACAGAATCACTCATGTGGCACCTATGGGGGGAACCCTCTTCTAGGGTTCTTTGCATCATACCCCTGCATGGTGGTATATGCCACAGATAGAGAGGTGAATAGCCACATAAATCAAGTCACACAAGCATCATCTCCTCCAGTTGCATAAGCACAATTGAATTTATTTTTTACATAGATATTGTTAACCGGGAAAAGAGGGCTAAGCAGTTCTACCTATTTTCATCCTCATCCCTTGGAGGGGAGAATACAGATGGTAACTAAATGAAGCTGAACTAAATTAAGCTGTTGGTGGTATTTTTAGTGGATTTACCCCATCACTGTCATCAGTCTACAACTGTGCTCTGTCATGATTTGAATGCATATTTCTATTCAATAGGTCTTCACTATTCACTCCATTTATACTCACTGGAAACTTATAGGTCTCTTACCAGGTCCCCCTTCTGGCCTCCAGAAAGTACATGTTCAGACATCTAGCTGTTCCTAATAGGATCTACTCTGCTGGCCCTGCATCATTTTGGTGACCATTCACTGCACTGACTCCAGCCTATCTATGCCCTTTTTCAGATGAGGACTCCAGAACTGGGCACAATATTCCAAGTGAGGCCTCACCAGTAATCTGTGTATTGGCAGTATCAGTTCCCCTCTCAGGTCACTAGCAATTTGCATCCCTCCACCTGGATATTAACAGCTGTCTAGAATATTGCCCCCCCACACACACACACACTCAGAGACACACAGGAGGATCAGATTAGTATGCCTTTCTTGGTAAAACATTGAAATAAATAAAGAAAATAGCACAATAAGATGCTGATATCCTAAATGACTTGCATGCAATAGACTGATGCTAGATACATTCCAAACAGCATTCTCCATTGCCTCCGGAAAAGCCCCCAGCCAATGATAACACTTTTACTGACTGCTCAAGACATGCTTACAGTTCCCCCTCCACAGCACTGGAACCACAAGCTCAACCCTAGCACCAAACACATTTACATTTTTTTATTATTTTATTTTGACAGTGTAAAGATGGAAACTAACTGAACTTGAACCAGATTAGGTTGTTGGTGGTATTTTGGTGAATGGGGGAAATGTGGCCAGTACACTGGGGAAATTTCCCTACCCTTTTCAAGAAGTGCCATAGGACAGTACAGCATCCCCTTAGTACTGCACACAAGTGTCAACATGTATTGTGTGTGCAAAATCCCAGGGTGGGACTAGAACCCAAGACCTTTAGGCCCTTAGGTAGATGTGCTACAAATTGAGCCATGCTGATACCAGTTCAACTCCCCCACTTCAGTGCCAGACATGCGGCCCCACTCAAGGACAACACAATGATAGCCTCCACATCACCCCTCACCACACACAGCCACTTCACTATTCCAGCACCAGATCACTAAATATCTGCCACCTCCCTCAATCAGATCTCCCCCATTCCTTATATATGATTTTGGAGATGTGCACCCACTGGCTGCTCACTGCTCAGAATGCTTGACTTTCTGCTTCCAATTCCCCCAATCCTGAAAGCAAAACTGTGCACAGAATTGAGTGGAGCACAGACCCCCCCCCCACACACATGCAAACTGCAGTTACACTCATAATCACTGGCACATGCAATCAACACTAACACTATCACTATCAGCATAAATTATTATGTATTTTGAATAAAATCATATCCCTGTGATGAGTTTCTTGCATACAACTATTTGTTTAAAATATGTCAGCCGTGTTCAGAGTTTTCTTAACCAGGCATCTTGACTGGTGACAGCCTACAATAAAGTTCTAAGAAATTAATTTGGTCTTGACTGTAGAATTTCCCAGATTTTTATTTTCAAGGTAATGAGCTCAAGGAAAGGTATATGAAACATTTGCTGCAAACTTTAAATACTAAAAAATTCACATGCTGCACAAATATAATTTTAGAACAAAGACTAGATGTTCATCATGCTTTTCATTATTTTTATGCATTGAAAAATTCAGAGGAAAAGCAAGATAGAAATCCATATCCATTTTTTGGATTATATTTCTGGACCAATCATCCATCTTTGTCGAAACAAATGTTACTAGAGGAATGGAAAGCTATGCAGTTAATTAGACTGCAGATAGATACATGTCAGTAAGACAAACTCTAGCATGGACTTGTTTCTCTTTTTAGCTATGTTATTATATCTGATTGCTTATGAAATGTATCATTCAGAAAAAAGGATACGTGGGAACTAATATAAATCCTATACTGTGCTTAATGCAACAGAAATAAGAGACTGCTATTTGCAACTGCTGGTCTCCTCATCAGGTAATGTGAAGTAACCACCCCCCCCATGACCTCACTCTTAGCACATCACCTAAGTGTAAACTGTATAGTTAGCAGTGAAGTAGAAATTTGAGAATGCTGTTTGCTGGTCAACAGTTAAAGGAAGGAGTGTAAGCATCTCCAAAGGAATGCCCCCACCCCCATTGGGCAGACTTTCAGAACATTACCATATTGCTTTATTACCTGACTGCATCATGAAACTGTTAACCCTTGCTGTGCCATGGACTGAAATGTCAGTCCAGATATTCAACATGTTCAAATTCTTCAGGCAACCCAAGAGTTAATTAAGCACTTTGGAATGCCTGTCAGACATACTGCAGGGAGAATAATTGATGGAGCAGAAACGGAAACATTTCAGCAGCAGTTGCAGGCAGCAATCAACTCCTGAGAAATAACTGAAATAACTACACGAGGAAGATGTAGACAAAACACAGTCAGCCAGCTAGAACTGCACACACTGAATGCCAGTGTCTTACTTGCTTTCTTGACTCCAGTTTGAAAGAAGTATTTTAAATGAAGACACTGAGTGACACTGCTACCAGTCAATTACTGTTGTTGCTGAGTCACTACTCTAGGCACTCCTACTTCTAAAGGAAACAGTGCAGCTAGGGTAGTGGTGGGGGGAGGGGTGGGAGAGACAAAGGAACAGGAATGGCATGAAACAGCATGAGGCAGAGGTGGAGAGATGTGACTCATTTCCACTCAAAGCAGTCAGTGGATGGAGGCAGTGTAGGTATCCAGTCAAATGTTTCCAGAGTCCCTTCTCTCTCCCTCCTAGTCATAGCAGTACATTAGTATAGTGACATCACCATGCAGCCATAAAAATGAGGCTATGTACCATGTGACTGCTTCTCTGACAGACTCTGGCAATCATGTGAGATCAAAAGTGGACAAACTGCATTATTCTTATTTGTCAGTTCAAATGGAGTCACCAGTCTATACCATTCAAACCAGTCAAACTAAAAGTTTGAGTTCTGACCCAAAGATTTGCAAGAGTTCACAAGAATGAAGAACCCAAAGTTTGACATGTTTCATTTTATGGTAGACCCAAACTACCAGCTCTGCTTTTTGCATTTGAAATACTTTCCATTTCCTAAATGTTTATTAAGAGGTTGGGTACTGTTCCTGACAGTACTAGATGGGTTGGAAGAATTTCTACTCTACCTGGAGGCTCATATAGCTATTTCAGTTCCTCTTTATGTATCATCCGCATTGTTGTATAACTGACTGTGACATCACAATGAACTAAGAAAAGACAATCACCTTCTGCCATACTTGTCACTAATAATGTCACAATGAGGGAAGTCACAGTACAGATGAGGTACTGGGAAACAAGAACCCAGGGGAAGAATACACAATGGGGGGGAGGTAGTAAAAACAACAAAAAAGGAAAGGGACCTGAGGGTAATCATATCAGATGACCTTAAGGTTTGCAAGCAATGTGGGAAGGCAGTAGGGAGAGCTAGGGGGATATTGGGATGTGTAGGGAGAGGCATCAGCAGCATAAAACAGGAAGTTGTTATCCCTCTGTGCAGACAATTGGTGAGACCCCATCTGGAGTACTGTGTCCAGTTCTGGAGACCTCATCTCCCCAAGGACATAGACAGGATAGAGGCAGTCCAGAGGAAGGCAACTAAAATGGTGCAGGGACTGCAAGAGAAGCTGTACTAAAGGAGCTTAATATGTATACCCTTGAGGAAAGAAGCTAGAGGGGGGACATGATAGAAACTTTTAAGCAGCTCAGTGGAATCAACAAAATCCAAGAGGGTAGCATCTTTCAGAAAAAGAGATGTGCAAGAACAAGGGGACACAATTTAAAGATAGAAGGGGGGTGTTTCAGGGGCAATGTGAGGAAGTATTATTTCACAGAGAGGGTAGTGGATGCATGGAACAGCCTTCCTGAGGAGGTTTTGGGTCTAAAACTGTGGGAGAATTCAAGAATGCATGGGACAGACAAAAGGCAATTCTTGTGGAGGGTGGGAAGAAATAGGCTGTTGGTTAACTAGGATCTGCAGCCTATCCTGTAGGTAGGGAAATGGGCAGACTAGATGGGCCAAGCGGTCCTAATCTGCCATCAAAGTCTATGTTTCTATGTTTCTATGCATGAAGTCGAAATACTCTAGACACATCAGTCTTCAGATGCAGTACAGTATAGTGCTCCTCTATGAATCATACTTACAGTAGTAATGTTTAGCACATTATATTTCAATTAATGAAAGGAAAACACTTCAAAAATAAAATGTAGCAACTTTCTACTTTTAAAAATTAATATAACTTTTTGTGTGCTGTTTTTGGCACTTCTAGCTCTTTACCAAACTTTGCTAATGTATAATTAACACTGGTAAATGATGTATCATGGACAATCTTCCGTTCTTTTATAGACCTTAAAATCTCACATTTCTCTGCATATAAATTTAGCTTTATATAATTAGCATTAAGTGCTGCTAGATGTAATTGGAAAAATGCACAATGACAGTAGTGTTTAGCCTTTAATAGTGAGTGCTCCTATACAGGCAGAATGTGCTATAAAGATGCATAAATAAGTATAACACATCCATATGAGGAGGACATTTTGACTTGCTTTATGTAGCCGCACAGTTTGTCTGGAACTCAGTCTGGTGAATAAAATATCACCTTCTTCCTAAAGCTAATGATCCCATAAGCCGTTTAACTAGATAGTGTCTTATATTTGCCATGAAAAATCACATCCTGTTTTGTATTTACAGGAGATCCCTTAGTCAACATTTACAAACCAGATTACTTTATGTTTTCTATAAAATGCTGTGCAAATAATCTGTTTACAGTTGAGTGCATCTTTAATTCATTGCTGGGTCTCAGTCACTAAGTCAGAACTACAAAGCTGCCAGAGCTGAGGGTAGAATGTGAATACTGCACATGAGAAACATGCAGCTTCACCAGCAAAACTTTTACTACTAACTCCTAAAACACCAAACAGAAAATGTTCTGACAATGAATCACCCCACTGTTTAAGTAAATGTTTCTTTATTTTTTCTTTGCAAATTAAGCTTATTATGTGGCCAATAAACATGCAGTGGCATTAAGCTGGCTATGCTAACTGGCTATGAAATAGATTCTGGTACACGCATGTCACGTTATTGGACCTCAGGCATTTTGTGAGGAGTCTGCGGATCCTTTTCTTGCACTTTTCTAGTGCCCTACTCTAATAGAAACACAGATACATAGACTCTAACAGCAGATAAGGACTGCTTTGCCACCCAGTCTGCCCATTTCCCTACCTATCGGATAGGCTGCTGATCCTAGTTAACCAACAGCCTACTTCCTCCTACCCCTTCCCTACTAGAATTGACTTATGGCTGTCCCATGCATTTTTAAATTCCCCTATGGTTTTTGACCCCACAATCATCTCAGGAAGGCTTTTCCATGCATCCATCATCCTCTCCATAAAAAAAAATACCTCTTCATGTTTCCCCTGAGCCGTCCCCCTTCTATCTTCAGATTGTGCCCCCTTGTTCTTGCACATCTCTTTTTCTGAAAGATCCTACCCTTTGGACTTTATTGATTTCCTTCAGGTACTTGAAAGGGTCTATCATGTACCCTCTCTCCCTCCTTTATTCGAGGGTATACATATTAAACTCTTTTAGTCTCTTTTTGTATGGCTTCTGCTGGAGAACCTGCACCATTTTAGTTACCCTCCTCTGGACTGCCTCCATCCTGTCTATGTCCTTGCAGAGATGGGGTCTCCAGAACTGCATGCAGCACTCCAGTTAGAGTTTTACCAACTGTCTGTACAGAGGGAAAACAACTTCCTGTTTTCTACTGGTGATGCCTCTCCCTATGGATCCCAGTATCCCCACAGCCATCCTTACTGTCTTTTCACAATCTGTTGAAAGTCCACATTACAGTGAAAACCTCCTTCTGCACTTTACCTTCCTTTGCTTTGAGTCCAAAGAAACTCTTTATACAGTAGATTGGTTTAAACAGTGATTTTTAGCTATTAGCCTGAAAATCAACCACATATTATCTGTTACAGGATCTACTTCGGATAACTTCAGATTCCTTTCATTCAATTACCCTTCCCTTGTTATTCCAAACCAGAATAGCTGTTTCCAGGAAAACATTTTTGAGGAAAATATAATACCTGCTTAACGTGAAAATTGTTCTGGTGTATTTGCCGAAGTATAATAATAATGAAACTTAATTTATAAAGTGCTTTAATGAAACTCAAAGCAATATTCAACTGTCAGGTCTGTCTGTCCTGTCTTAGAAATGGTAGGAGACATTGAAAGTCAATTTTGTTTGGTGAAGAAGTGAAGTAAAAGTTATTAAAGAATTCAAACTTACAGGCATTAAGGATAATATCAAAACACTTTTTGCATACAGTACATAATAAAAAAAGACAGATGAGTGGGCATTGAAAAGATGAAGAAAGATGGAGTAAGTGTGGAAGACGATAACGGCAAGATTGACAATATTTTTTTCAGTTCTGTGTTCAAGGTAGAGTCCTTGAGAAGCATACTGAAAGTAAGGTAACATATGAGGGTATCAAAAGCATAGGTGCTGAGGTAATACAGGAAATATAGAGAGATTTACAAATATTTAAGGGGTAGCATAGGGTTTGGCAGTTGAAATTCAGTCCTAAAAAGTGCAAGATAATGCACCTAGGGAACAAGACTGCAGGAAGGAGTAATGGATGGAAGGGATAAGACTTAGTACAAAGACTTAGAATCAAGACCGTGGAGTTATCATTTATTTTATTCTTTTGATAACTGGGTAAGGCCCACTAGGCACAAGTGCTTGTTTTCAGGAATGATCCGGGAGTACTGGAGTGGTAAAGTGACTTGCTAAGAGTCACACAGTATGCAAGTGGAGGTTGTGGGAATCGAACCCAGGTCTTCTGGATGTACCAAGCTGATTCACAGCTCGTTTCTCTAACCTCTAGGCTATACTGCCATCCCCAAATCTTCCTCCTGTTTGTTTCAAATCATCAGTGACTACCTAAAGCAAATGAGTCATGCAACAAGGCATATAACAAGGCAGTAGGATGCTGGAATGTATCAGGAGAGGTACTGATTGCACAAAAAGACAGGTAATACTTCCTCTATATAGATATTTGGTGAGATTGCGCCTGGAGTACTGCACCCAGTTCTGGAGTCCTCACCTCAGGAAAGATAGGGATAGGCAAGGCCCCTGGAATTCTATGATTCTGCTGTTGTGGAATTTTTCAAATAATTTGCATCATGCTGCAGAATGTATATAGTGCTGCAGAATTCACTGTTTTTGGTGAATTTTTATTCCAATATACTGTTTTTCCACAATGCCAGGCTTTCTTTCCCATCTTGTTTATCCTGAAAACCCACCTCTATGCTCAGCATATGATGTCATTGATGACATCACATCATATTTAACCAATGGCAGAACTGTGTTCTGCCAGAGAAAGGAATAAATCATGCTGCAGAAATCAGAAAATGCTGCCACAGAAACCAAGGAGCCCTGCTGTAGAAATCAGAAAGTTCTGCTCCAGAGCACTAGAGGCCCTGGGGATAGGCTAGAGATGGTGCAGCACCGGTAACAGAAATAATCTGGGGCCAACAGTGTAGGTGTTATAAGGAGAACCTCGAGACACTATACATGTACTCACTGGACAGCGGAAGGGAAAAGGGAGATATGATAGGGACCTTCAAATAACAAGATGAACTGAAGGAAACAGTTTAGCCTGAATACTAGCTTGCAGTCACATGAACATGAGTGGAAGCAAACAGGAGAAAAGTTCAGGAGAGACAATCCAAAGTAATATTTTAAAGAGGAGGTGGAACAGTAACCCAGCTGATGGGGTGGGTGTGAAAATCATTAGTTGTTTCAAGCATGGTTAGGCTAGAATGAATGGAACAGGGGTTGCATAGGACAGCAAAATCAGGGTGGAGAATGGGGGGAGGATGGGGTGTGCTAGGACCTTGGAGGGACTGTAGGTCCCAGTGCTAAATAGGAAACTTGAGCATGATAGATGGACCATTGGTCTTTTTCTGCTGTCATTGTCTATATTTTTAAGTTTCTAGGTTAGAGGTATGACTGATTTCTGTGGAAGGAGTGAACAGTGTGCTGCTAAATCTGAAAAATAAACAAATGCCCTGGTCTGGATGTGATTCACCTAGGATACTGAAAGAGACTAACCAGGCTCTGGCAATACCCCTGACTGAACTGTTCAACAGTTCCTTAGAAATCAGGGAGGAACTGACAGATTGAAGAACTGCAGATGTGGTACTAATTCACAAGGGAAGGTATAAGCTGGACCCAGGGAACTACAAATCTGTGAGTCTAACTTCCATATGGCAGAGGTTATAAGAAACTATTGTTAAGGTGCAAACGGTATGGTGGACTTTCTTGAAGCATTCTGTATGTGCTTGCAGCATAGTACTCCCTCTATACCAGAGACACGATGGACTTATTTTCAAAAATTCAGGGACTGGCATGGTCCGAGGAATTTTTTGTCCTGCATCAGAAATACTTCCTCTTTGATTTTATTTACTTACTGTTAAGAGGAATGGCTATTGGGACCTCACTCACACTCCCTTTTGCTAGTATATTTTGTGTTGTGGTGGGAGCGCACAATGGTTTTCATGTATGGCAACCCCCTCCTCAGACACATCATATGGTGGTAGAGATTTATTAATGATATTATTTGTGTCTTGTGTGGGGTTCAAATGCAGTCACACACTTTATTCAATGGCTAAACATGAACAAATTGAACCTAACATGTTCTTTTATTTATTTATTAGATTGGCTGAACACTATAAGATTTACCAATCAATGATCTCCCTTAAGAAGGCAGAATTCCTGTCCAGGGAGATTGCTGCCACTCAGAATCGACCAGCTCAGCTCTTCCAAACCGTTGACAGGTTGTGCAACCCAACCTGTTGGCAGCTCCAAAGACCTTTTTCTCAAATAGAGTGTGATGAGCTTGCTCGGTTCTTTGTGGATAAGGTAGCTGACATCAGGTTGGAAGTTTGTTCAACTCATTCTACTGGGGTTGCTGATGAATGGTGCTTGGTTGCCTCAGCTCGAGCTTCCTGGAGTACCTTTGCCTTGCCCGAGCTCATGGATGTCATGCGGATTGTCCGGGGTATGCGCCCTACATGCTGTTGTTTGGATCCTGGTCCAACTTCCTTGATTATGAGTTGTTGGGATATGATCAGCCCAGTGCTGGCTCAGATAGTCCAGTGCTCCTTGGAATCCTGTGAATTTCCAAGCTCCCTGAAGGAGGCGTTTGTAGTCCCCCTCCTAAAGAAAGCTTCTTTGGACCTGGATTCTCTGGCCAACTACAGACCAGTCTCAAACCTTCCCTTTATGGGGAAGGTGATTGAGAAAGCAGTGGCGATACAGCTGGATGACCACTTGACCATCAATAACATCTATGAACCTATCTAGTCCAGTTTTTGAAAGAGGCACAGTACTGAGACGACACAGGTTCAGGTGCTCAATGTTCTCCTGATGGCAAGAGATAGGAGGAACTGTTCTATCTTGGTGCACCTTGATCTTTCCTCAGCTTTTGACACTGTAGACCATGGGGTGCTGCTTGGGTATCTGAGGTCCATCTTCAGACTGTCGGGTACGGTCTTTAGGTGGTTTACATCCTTCCTCACTGGCAGGAGTCAGAGAATGGTATCTGGGATTTTTTCTTTGGACCCTTTCTCCCTGCCATGTGGAGTCCCTCAGGGTTCAGTGCTGTCCCCCATGTTGTTTGCAGTGTATATGCTGCCACTCAGAGACATTGTAAGATGGTATGGGCTGAGATTTCACTGCTATGCTGATGATACCCAGCTCTACCTGTCTTTTACTCCCAACCAGGATAGAGCTATCTCGGTACTTAATATCTGCCTTGCTGAAATCCAGGACTGGATGAACTCGAGCTGGTTAAAATTGAACGCCAGAAAGACCGATGTGATGGTAGTGGACCCGGGTCACTGGATAGAGTGGTTTAGGGCTGATCAGCCCTCTGAACTTTTTCTTGGGAGCTCACAGATCCTATCCTCTGAACAGGTGCAAAACTTGGGGGTAGTGCTTGATGATGGGCTGACTTTATGATCTCAGGTGTTGGCCGTCATCCAATCTTCCTTTTATCATCTTAGGAATATCTCCAGGATTAAGCACCTACTTCCCTCCAGGGACTTGCCTACATTGGTCCATGCCTTTGTGACTTTGCACCTTGATTATTGTAACTCCCTGTACTTAGGGCTTTCTGAGGTTGAAATCTGCCACCTGCAGCTCATGCAGAATGCAGCAGCTTGACTATTAACTGGGGCTTCTGGAGTTTCCCATATTACACCAGTGCTGCGGGATCTGTACTAGCTGCCGATAGGTGGTAGATCACCTTTAAAGTTAGCTTACTGACTTATAAAGCTCTACTAGGACTGGGCCCTGACTACTTGAAAGAACTTCTTGTGCCTTACCACCCTGTGCAACAGTTGCATTTGGCTGACGAGGGGTTGCTAGAGATTCTGAGGGTGTTTCTGAAATCTTCTGGAGCCCATGCATTTATGCACATGGTCCCAACCCTTTGGAATTCTCTACCCCATCAGCTCTGGGAGCGCACGACAGTGAAGTGGTTTAAACAGGCATTGAAAACCTTTTTATGAAAACTCACTTATGATGGCTTCACATCATTTTGATCCCCTGTCATTTGTTTTATCTGCATGTTATTTATTCTATTATTACATTCATTGTTTTAATATGACTGTTTTTATCTTTTTGTAAAGTGCCTTTATGGCCCAAAAGGTGCTTATGCAAAATAAAATTTATTATTATTATTATTCTTTGTTAACTACATAAGGCCCACTAGACACAAGTGCTTGTTTTCAGGGGTGACCCGGGAGCTTTGAGCCGGTTAAGTGACTTGCTTAGAGTCACACAGAATGTAATGAAGGTTGGGGGAATCAAACCAAGGTCTGCTGGATGTTCCAAATTCATTCACAGCTCAATACTCTAGTTCTAGGCTGTCTGCCTGAAATGGATGTAGCGATGATTGAATATTTATATGTGAAACTGAGATATGGAAAGTATGGACTGTCTTCTGCTCACCAGTCAGGAAAAAAGAGACAGGAAACACTGTACTAAGAGCTGGAATCTTGAATCTGAGAAATCTAGCCTACAGCATCCCTTTAGGCCAAATAGTTTCTTATAAAGAAAACACTACTCCACAGGAAACATATGTGAGGGAGGTAGGGATGCTCCCTGCCAGGTTCAAGAAGTGAGGTTACTCTATAAAGGTAGTAAGCAAGGCATATAACAAAGCTGAATGAACCAACAGAGCATCATTAATGACATCAAAACCAGGAAAGAGAGATAGCAATCAAAAGGTGACCAGGATAATGGAATACAACCCAAAAAGCATCAGCCACCAGGAAAATCATAAAACAGAGATGGCCGTTCCTAGCCACAAATCCAGAGTTGTGACCCCTAGTAGCAGTGGCTTCCAGGATCATATTTCATAGAGGTAAAAACTTTTGAGACTATCTTGAAAACAGGTCCTTTTTGAATCCCTGTGACAAAAAAAAGTATACTAGATCTGGCTTTCATGTGTAGAGGTTGTAACATCTGTGGGCATTCAGAAACAGGGCCAAACTTCACACACCTCACCACAGGTGAAATAAGTCTCAGGCAGTATACTGACTTCAGGGCATTGTTATGTAGTATCTGGGTGGAATCCATGTGGGCAGATATACTGAATGTGTATTGCAGAATTCAGCCTCTGAAATGTAGGACACAAGAACATGTGAGAGCAATATGAGTAGGAAATAAGGAGAATGCACTGGGGCAAATTATAAACAAATCTGAAGGTGTTACTCAAAGGCACATTTACATGACCCAATCTGCACTGTTGCAAGAGATGCAAATGAGTTGCACTGCTGCAGATCAGGTCATGTAACGAGTTAATGGAACATTGTAGGTTGCTCCGTTGCAGTGCAGAACAATTGGTGTTTTGGCATGGTGCTCTACCACTGCCAACATTTTTTTTTGCTAGTATGTAAACAGGCTACTCCACCTGCAATGGCTGAGCCCCATGCACCCCGCATCACACCCATTACTTTGAGATGCCTCTCACATGTACTGCAAAAAGTACTCATTTGATTTCACAGTTTTAAAAATATGATACGGTATGATTCAAAAAGGCTTGGGGATCTCATTTTTTTTTCAGTTTAAAAGTAACCAAGATTGCCATTACAAGTTCTGGAGAGATCCCTTATGGAAGGATCTTGCGATGAGATCAGGTAATCATGATGAGCCAATTGAGAATGCTCACTCTACTAATTGTTTTAATTTTTAATTATTAAAATACTTAAATCAGGATGATCCCATGTGACCTCCCTTCAAGTGTTAGAGGCAGCTGTTTCTTTTTCAGTGGAGGACTGCTGGCTCTGGACCATTCTATCACAGACTTTGCTGTCCCCCCCCCCCATATAATTTCAAGTATCAAGTACAGTTTTGTTCTTTTTTATGATTAACAACTGAATATAGAGGGATGACAGAAGACAGATGAAATGAAATGAAATAAAACTTTATTTATATGGTGCCTTTCTTAAACCAAGGCACCTTACAATAATTTAGAACAATAAACAATGAATAGTAAACACAAATCCATAAATAATTTATGGTACATTAAATCTGAGCTCCAAATAGAAGATAGAAGAGATTGGTGCCTGAGCCTTTGTAAAAGAGCACCTGTGCTCTAAGGTTTTATCCAATTAATAAGTAAATAAACAAAATAAATAAATATTTTGGAGGAAATCCTGTAAAAAGCACAGGAAAAAACAAATGGCAGCTGAGTCTGAACTGGTTCCATTTTGTTTGGTTAAGAAAATCAGGCTCCTGTCATAAATTAATTGAGACAGAAACATTATTTACCTGATGTCCTTATATTTAGTGCATCTACTAGTTCACTGAAAAAGACAGTTTCAGGTAGAAGCATGAGCACATTTCGAAGATTCAACGTCATAATACCATCCATCTGATGTCAGAGTGACACTGCAATGGTGCATAATACTTGTTGAGTAAATGGCAATTGGTAAAAGTACACATTGATCAGCAGGTGAGTGGCTTAGATGAAAACACATCAACAATGTTCAAATAAAGGGGCCTCGAGAGAATTTAAATTAAGGGGCCTAGTGCATGTCTTGAGTTAAACCTGGTAGAGATTGTACCTGCCTACTGCTGCAAAAGGAAATCTTCTGGATTGACTGACTGAGTGCAATGACACCTCAGGGCCTTAATGATGATAATTATGGTAATAATCCTTTTCAATAAAAAATGATTGCATCAAGTGTAGATTAACTGCATATTTGTAGTCATGACACTATGCATAGTCTGAAATGATCATTATGGAAGGAAAATTAAATGTATTCTTTATTTGAGCTACTTAGGGTCTAATGCCACTTTCAAAGTTGTCCTTAAATTTTAGGGTCATATTGACTGGAAAACTCTTTTTTGATGGAAATACAGTTCAGAATTCAAGTTTTAGACTTGAAGTCAAAACATAGCCAGAGTTCAATACGTAAAACTAAAGAATCTTGATCTTGACACACTCTCCCTTAGCTGGATTTCCCACCACCTCACTGATTGATCCCAGCTGGAAAAGTGAAAGGGCCATCTCTCCAAAAATAAACCTATCCTGGATGGTTTCCCACAGAGTTTTATTTTAGTCCCCCAGCTATTTTTGTTATTTGTTAATGTTATGCCAAGGAACTGTGGTTAGGTGAGACTTCAACTATGCTATAATGATGAATAAAGATGATATAATTTATAGGAGCTCTAGGGATCGCAGCTGCCTTGATGGCCAGATTAAGGCTTGCCTTCATCAATTACAAATTTTGTTTAAGGACAATAAGCTGGTCTTAACACCAAAAATCCAATGCAATGTTGTTTGGCCCCAGGAACTTGGGCCTGTCTAGGCAACACCTGCTTGCTCTCATTACACTACCTGTACTGGAACACCAGTACAAGTTGTTGAGTCCACTAAATAGCTAGGGGTCCACTTGGACCAGGAACTTTCCTACAGAACTCACATTGACCATATAACACTTTTCCTCCACAAAAAAATGGGTCTGCTGTGCAGACTTGGCAATCTCATTACAAAAGAATCACGGCTTGTAATTGCCAGAGACATGCTACTCCTCCGTCTGCAATATGGTGCCTCTGTTTTACAGTCACTTAAGTGCTCTGAGCTCAATAAGCTCAAAGTCTTATACAATAAAGTTGGGCTCTATGCTGCAGGTTCTCCATCCAGAGAGCACCATTGCAGTGTATTCTTTCACATAACTGTCCATCACTTGAAGATCAGCTTGAGTACCCTCTCTTCTGTCTGGCCTTTAAACTTTTCAAGGGTCCCTCCCCCTTCCACTTGCCTGGGAGACTCATTAAAACTCAAGACCCCTAGGTGGGTCTTGTGATCTACCAGCAATCACCTATTGGCAAGGCCCCTAGAATTCTGCGGCCGCAGAATTTTGTGCAGAACTTGCAATCTACCGCAGAACTTCTACGGCGCCGCAGAATTCACTCTTCTTGTTGATTTTTTATTAATATTTCTGTTTTTCCATAGAATCTGGTTCCGTTCCCCTCTCTTTTTATATCCTAAACCCCCATATGGTCAGAATGTGATGTTATCATTGCAGTAACATCATACATTAGCTAATAAAATGGCTGCAATCTGCAACAGAAATGAACAGTTACTTATCTACCACAGCTCCCATTGCCAGAGACGGTGGTACTGCACATCAGGCCTGGTGATATTTGCTCAACCTGCACTACAGCCTAATACAATTTTCAGCCTTACATTATTGCACAAGGGCCAACTTAAACAAAACCTTGTCAATAGCACAGACCTGTTAAGTCCATACCTCACTTTGTACAAACCTATTTGTGCCTTTAAGGTAGAGAGATGCCATGTGAAATGAATAACTGGTAAAATGAATTTAACTCTCATTTTTAAGAAAAATAAAGTAATTATGCCCAGAAAAGTGGAATATAATAGTGTGTAAACCTATTGAAAGAATGGACCTGTTAAATAATTGCACTGTACGCGTTTTTGCCATGATTATTGATTACATATTGTCATTGGTTGATAGAATCACCTAAAAGTTATGGAGAAATGTTGTGTGCAGGGACAGCTGTTGGGCCGGAGGGTAGCATGCTGTGTTTCCATGCCGGCAAGTCAGATTCAGAGATTAGCTCTGGGAGCTGGCTAGGCAGCACAAGGATTGGTGGAACACATCACTGCTCGGAGCCTGGAAAGGTATGGTGCAGTATTCTGTCACATGGTGGACACATTGTGCTGGTCTGGAAAGCTCTATCTCACAATCGGTTCACATGCATGTCATGGCCTGATGGTGTTATGCAGTGTGTCAGGGAAAGCAGGTTTACATCAAAAATGAGTTTTGCAATAACTCCTCTATTCCATTTCTAATGGGACCTGTATGAATGAGGATGCAAGTTCATGGAAATTAAATATATATACACACATACACACACACACACACACATTTGTATGTATGTTACAGATTGCATATAAATATATAAGTGATACACAGTGGGAACCTCATGAGTGGTGTAGAAAGCACATACAAATATATACGTGATAGACAGTGGAAACCTCATTAGTGGGATAGATAGCATGTATATAGAAATACCTTATTTATCACATAAGATCCCCTCTGCATAAGTCATTTGTGCAACAGGCTAGGACCTTAAGGGAGAGACATTTGTTTTGCTTTTTTAAGCTTAAAATTATTTTTATAAGTCTGTTATTTTTTGAACTAGTGTTACTGTGCTTTCCACCATCCTGATTGCTATAAACACTGCCATGAAAGTGAAGTCAGGATGACAAGCTGTCACTGTGATGTGGTAGTTTGTTAGTGCCGCAGAACTTCCGCAGAAATTACAAACCACCGCCGCAGAAGTTCTGTGGCAAATGGTAGTCTTGCCACAGAACTTGGTCCCACTGTGCCGCAGAAAAGTAGGGGCCCTGCCTATTGGAAATACCTAACATTAAAAACTGTGTGGGAAAGATGTCCTTTGCCCCCTCAGCTCCAACCATCTGTTCCCTTCCCCTTGGTGTTTCTAAAAAAAGGGCTTAAAGATGTACTACTTGAACATCATCTCTGTACCTGCAACAGATGACTTCACCCTGTGCTAAAATTAATGATGCTGCACCATTCAGGGATCTTTTTGGACTTTGTTTTTGCACTTCAGTGTAATCCCCCCCTCCCCCTTTGTAGTCTAAGATTGCTATTACCTCTTTGTCATTTGTTGAACACTATGTGTTGTCTGATTTGGCCATTTGTATAGTCTCACACATAATATATTATAACCTTGTCATATATGACTTGTCCTGATTGCATATTCTGACTATTTACTGTTTTGCCTGTTTGCAAATCCATAATTAATTCTGGGTCACCCCTGAAAAAGGGATTGCTCTATCTCAGTGGGTCTACCCACATAGGAAATTAATCAGTCAATAAATAAATAAAAAAAATAACTTGTTTTTTATGTTTTTCTTTACAATTTTCTCACCAGTTAATAATTTTGCCTAACTTGATGGCCCGATGGCGCTGAGGTTGAGGTGCTGAACACCACATCTCATGCCATGTCAGTGATCCGAGTTCAGGAGCAAGCTCAGACCACTGGGGGTGGAGAGGATCGAGCACCCAGAGGACTGCTGTCCCATCCTGGAGTGGGATCCAGGGAATTTCCCATCTGGTGGTGGCTTATGGTGGTGGCCAGGAGGAACTGCACCACAGAACGAGGACAGCCGATGGGGATCTTGCTGTAACAGGCATCTGTGGAAGGGGGGAAGCATCCCATCTGTACCCCAATGCCATGGCATATCTGAGCCAGAGGGGAGGAACCAAGGAAAATGGGCCCTATCCTCGGTAGGTGAAGGTGGGTTCAGGGGTTCCACTCCTATGCCCACCGCTGGATCGTCCATGTCTATCTCTGGTGGTTCATTCACCTGGTCAACTATTACAGTGTAGATAGAGTATTAGTAAGGAGATGGTGGTCCCACCCTGGGGGGGCTTAGTGCAGGGTGGTTGGGTGGTCCAGGTGGCAGAGAGGGGCACACCAGATGTGGCAATGAACGACTTCAGGCAGGGTGGGAGAAAGCGGAATCACGGAACCTCACTGGAGAGAGTTCGAAGATGGTGAGTAGGAGCATATAAAGAATTGAAAAAAACAAATAATTTTCTCTAAATTTACTACCTAAGTTGCAATTTACTACCTGGTGTCACATTCTCTAAATTGACACTGCAGATTTGTAATAGACTGAATTATTTGGCCATTCATTCTATGATCCTCTCTCCAGTGGATAAAGAATCAAGACTTATAAAGAAATGCATACTATTACTGATCATGTCACTGCACTATAAGGCAATCTGGAGATAATATATTAGCTACATGCTTTAGGTAACTCCAGCTGTGATAAACTTACTTGATTTTTTTCTGGAGTAATATGTGGCAGATGAATAAAATCTCTTTAGTGTTTACACTGCCAAACATTGTTTTCTAGTATTTTTTTTTTATCTTTTTATGTGTATATTGTCACAGTAGTGTGTTTCTCACTAAGCCCTTTAAACACTGAAGCCATGAAGCACTGTCTTGATTGCAGATAGCTATGCTAATTTAAAGATTGTTGGGCTCATGAATTTGGATGAAATTGCATAAGGTATTCTGGTCACCTGACTGATCTGGCTGGAATGAATGAGTGCATGATTGTACAAGCACACGCTCATTCATTCACCATGCAATTACAATCTAGTTCATTTCATTGAGCTTTCTTTGGGGATGCAGACAAGAGTGGAGGGCTGTTCTAGTGCTGGCAGGGGGATTGGGAAGTGGGGGATTGCATCATGGACTCCACAGGGGTCCACAATACCATTGCTCCCATTCCCACCACCCCAACTGCACCAGAACAGCCCTCCACTCTTGTCTGCACCCCCAAAGAAAGCTCAATCAATTAGCTGGATTTTTCTGAATGATTGAGCACATGCTTGTACAAGCATGTGCTCATTCATACAGCCAAGTCAGTCAGATGGCCAGAAGTGGTGGAGAGCGGAGGACTGTGCTGGTCACCCGCTTGGGGTCTGGGTGGGAGGAAGGTGGTGACTGAATTTGAAGGAGAGACCTCCCTGACTGAGTGTGGGATCCAATAGACACAAGGGATTTTATTAATAATTACTTATATATTTTTTTAAACTGATGCCGGCGATCAGCTGCGGGGGATCACTCGACACCAGGGATTTTGCTAACAAATATATATTTTTTTGCCTTATCATTTTGCCTCCTCTACCAGTGTCCATCCCTGCCATTCTCTCTTTTGGGTAGTCAGTATCCCTACCCACCACTCCATTCCTCTCTTCCAACTGTCCATAGCCCTTTCATCGTGCTGCTCCAGTTGTCCCACCATATCCCTTTAAAAGAAGGGACCCTACCTGTGGGGCTAGCCGGGAGGGGAGACTTCAGTGCCTGGAAGTGCCTTTCACCATCTGGGCCAGAGCAGCAAGGGGTGCAACATCAGGGGCTATCCTGGCTAAAAAGTTGTTGGGAGGATAGGGGCCACCGTCATCCGGTGACAAAGAGGCCATTTTCCCTGTTTTCTACTCTTCCCTTTACTGGGCACATGCCATGGCATCCTGGTTGTCTGCGTATGCTCCACATGGTCACCCAAAATGCATTGTGCTCTGCTGAAATCGACTACCAGGAGCCACCCAAAAGTGGTGCATCCCGATTTCTCCCCCTGGAGAAGAGCATCCAAAGGATGTTCTGAACCCTCCCTGCCAGCCTCCTCTCCTGACATCCCTGGTTCGGGATGCAATCCTGAGTCACCAGCATGCTGAGTAAACCCCTATCACTGGTTCTATGTGATAATAGTAACCACCGAAAGACGATCGCTATTATCGCAAACTGATTTATCGCCGAAAACATTTTTGGCGATATGCACTAAAAGGTGACTGGGAACTGTGCGTTCGGGGAGGGATACTGGTTGGCTAGGCAGAAGTAGGCACACTACAGGGTTACAACCCTGTTCCCTATCCCCATGCATCCTGTCGTGCACCCTCCCTTCCTGTCGCCCACCCTATCCTCGCCGTCGCAACAGTAGCCATCCCCATACCATCACCCATGATGTTAGTACTCTCATATGTGTTGCTATTTTGATGGTCACCAGTATGCAGTTGCTATCATCACAGTATACCCCATTCGCCTGGTGCCATGGAGCCAAACAAATACATTTTTTTTAAAACTGGGGCTCGTGATCGGGGGGGGGGGCACTTGACACCAGGGATTTTACTTACTTTTATAAATTTATATATATTTATTTAAACTGGGGCCAGCGATCGTCGGGGGAGACCACTAGATACCAGGGAAATATGGGTGGTGGTGTTGGGGAATTCCCCATTTGTAACCTCTACTTGCTTTGGGGTTTTTAAGTGCAATTTGCACTTAAAAAGCCCACAAAGCTAGCAAAGTCACAAAAGGTGAATTTTGGGTAATTTAGAAAAATTACATTATGTGCTCCATGGAGGTGAATATGATGGCTTCACTGCATATTCACCATTAATGAAAACTTTGCTGTATCTCTAGCATGGTTGTTGAGAAAGCAGGGCACTCAAGTAAGTAAAATCGATTCCCTGATGGCATCAGATGACCATTAGTAGGATTTAAGCTATAAGGCAAGCCAGGGTGTATGTTATTGTGCAGTAATGTCATGACTCATCTGGTTGAAGCAGGCTGGAGGCCAAGTGCATTCAACACCCAAGGCATGAAGTTATTGCACAAAAACACTCACCCTGGAGTGCCTTATTACTATTATACAATGGCTCATTATATTTAAAATAAAAAAATACAATAAATTGGCTTTTTATTTATTTTTTTTAGTCAGCAATTTATTATTGTGGAAGGCTATTTTAAGAAAGAGAAGTGCCTTTTTCTTCTTCTGCAGCAGGTGGTGCTGTTTTCTGTATTGTCTGTAGCACTGTGTTTCTGTTTTGCCATCTGCCTCTTCTGCAGTGGCCAATTGCTGGTGTCAGTTTACTGTGTCTCTTGTCTCTCTTGCCTATCCTGCCTTCCTTTATTCTGAATTGTACTGACAATTTGGTGTATGTTTTATTTCTTGTCAAAATAAGTATTACCTCATACTTTTCAATTTAGCTCAGTTGCCGAGATGAGAGCGAGGCACTTTTGAACCGAGCATGTGCTATCATCCTAGCTGCATGCTAACATACGAGCTGGTGGTATTGATTAGTTTATTTTTTTTTTGTAGGTTCTCCTGGTACATTTTGTGAGATTTTTTATTTCTACTAGGAGAAAACTACAGTACATTGGAGAAGGTGTTGGGTGGCACCGGTAACTTTAGGCACAGGAACTGGAGGATGTGCGGGTGAGCATCTTGCAATCACTGAAAGCTGCTCGGAGCAGTTCTTTTCGCAAAATTAAATAAAGAAAGGTTGGTGTATTTTTTTTCAGGGAAGGGAGGGAGGGTGGAAGTTACATTTTGTATGCAAAGGTATGGTATTAGCTCTGAGTGGCAGAACGAGGGATGGATTTGTTGTCTGGGGTGGAGGGAGGTGGAGCTGTGAAGGCTTAAGTGTCCTGTAATTTTTGGGTTCTGTGTGGAGTGATCCCTGCTGTGGTCAAGTGTGTTTTTTTTGTTTGCTTTTGGTTTTTTGGCTGCTCTTGATACAGTGATTTTATTGTCAGATAACATTACTGTCTCTAGGGCACTCTGACAAATCAGGTTGAAAGAATTATCCTTACCATTGCACAATTGAAAACTGATGTGCTATTTAACAGAGATCCAATGAAGGCTGCCAACAATTGGAGGGATATGAGCAGTTTTCTTGGCACCAGTTAAAGCTTGGCAGATATGCCAGCCCAGTACTACAGCTGTAACTTGCCTGTCACCTGGAGGAGGTGAGGTGGCAACACAGCAGGCCGGCAACAGTTGTGTGGAGGCCACTGGATCCCATTAACATGCATTTGCATTAGCATGTGTGTATCATTGCATGCTGTCTACATTCAAGGTACAAAACAGGTGGAAAAGATTTTGGCAGACAGGATGAACTGGCATCCTACTAGGCTGTACACCACCAAGAATGGCATCTACCCACAATATACTGATCCAGGGCAAGTGGTGGAGGTAAGGTTGAGAGAATGTGGGTGACAAGACTAGGGGATGCAGGAAGATGGGACAAGTTGAGCACTCAGGAAATAAAATACAGAATAAAAAAATCCTGGCAGCTGCATTTTGAATTACTGTAGCTGAAGTAGGGGAATTGCCTGCTCTGGAAGGCTGGCTTAGATGGAGCTGTAGTGCTCCAAATATTAACAGAAAAATGCATGGATGAGAGAAGAGGCAGTTTTGATGTTTAGTGCAGGGTGATTTTTCGTAGAATTGTGGAGGTGAAAAAAGTAGACCTGATGATGCTGCTGATATGACTGTCGAGTTCAAAATGAGAGTCCATGTTAACACCATGGTTATGTACTGAGGCAGTGGGACGAATGGCAGTGGTACCAAACTACAAGCCAAGGTTGGATACACCAGGGAGAGGATTTTAACTTTGGTGTCATACATAAGTAACCTGGTTTTGAAGAGGATTAGGCAGAGGAAACTGGACAACATCCAGGCTTGAATACTGTATAAACAATGAGACAGCTTGGTGAGAGTGGCCTGCATGGAAACTATGAGAGCAGCACAGATTTTTGTGTTATCAGTGTATGAGTGAAAATAAAGACCACGGGAAGAAATGAAGATGGATAGATCGACCATATACAGAATGAATTGCAGTAGGTGTAACACTGAACCATGAGATACTCCAAAGCTGGGTGGAGACATAGAGCTATTAAAGGGATAGTTTGAGTCCAGTCAGCTAAGTACTGTAGAAAGTATGAAACCAAACGAGTACAGTAGAACTGGGTCGCAAATCAGAAATCAAATGGTTGACCAGAATTTCATGATGAATAGTGTCATATTCTGAAGAGATGTTCAATAAATGGAATTATAAATAAAAAATAATCAGTAACAAGGATACAGTTCTGTTTCAGAGTTCTGGTGACATCACACACCACAAGAGTGAAGATGGAGTGGTTTATGATGTTGGAAAAATCCTAAGATGTAATGTCAAGTTTAGTTACTGTGTTTTTCTATTTGTTTTTGTTTTGTAATAACTGGCTTCTGTTTTTTTTCAATGCGAAGGAGCAGGTTATACTTTTCCATTATAACCCTTGGGTTATACTGGCAAGCATGTGCCACCTGCTCCTTCTGTTGCCTCATTCTGCACCTCAGCGCTCCACTAACAGTGATCAGAAAAGCTGTGTCACAGGCATCTTCCTGGGTACTGAAAGTAACAGCTCGCCCTCACAGGAAAAAAAAAGCTAACAACTGCCATTCAGTAAAATAAAGCATTACTTACAGAGGTCTTTTTTTCCGCCTCTCATTCCCATAGAAATGGCAGCTCCCTGTGAGGTCACAACTCTCATTTGAATACTCCAAGGAAACAGATAACTAATTTACATTTCACTGAGGCAACAACACTTCGGAGACTGCTACAGACATGCAGAACTGTGTAAAAGCACTAAAACTTAGCAAAAATAAGTACAAAAGCCAGATTTTACTTAAAGACTGCCACTCTATAACATACTGGCTTAAATGATTAAACGTACTGCTACCGAATAAATTTCCTTCCTTGCTTCTCTTAGAAGGTGCCATGTTTTAACCAAATAAATTACAGAACAGTCACAAATATCTTTTTAAACATTTAATTATTTACTGCTACTGGTTACTACAAGTTTCTTCAAGTTACAAGAGTTAAAGTTGGCTCAACTGTAATAAATATTTTGACAAAAAGCATGTGCACAATTTTTTTTTCTAAGTAGGGAAAAAATACATAAGCCAGCAATTACATAAAACAATACATGGGGTGGCATACATAAACAAGAATTTAAAGCCCACCCTCGGTGTTGGATTCTTAAATAAAACCCTTGGGCTTCGCCCTCGGGGTTTATGTAACATCCTACACCTCAGGTGGGCATTAAATTCTTGTTATGCACTCCACCCCATCCATTATTGTATGTGTACTACATGACACTCTCTTCACATTCCATCTCATAGCATCATTCATCTTATAACAGAACAGTTGTGTTATGGGTTTTTGATGTTACTGATTTCTTCTGGGGCAAAATGACTTCCCATATATTACAAAAGTAATAAGCAAAATCAATAGGAGTTACATGGTCAATTAATGGAAGTAGATCACCAGATGCATCTACTTGCCTTTGCATTATAACATAGCCTGAACATCTGTGGGAGTGTTTACCAGTTGCAGAATGAGCTTTGTTTTTATAAAAGGATAAACAAATCATTCAGCATAACATTGCAGCAACCTTCAAAAGCCTTTTCTCTAGTCCAGTACTCTTACAGTGTTTTGCTAGTCTCAGTAGCACCATAATACGCAAGATGGATTAAAGATTGTTTTGAAGTATTTGGCAAAATTTTGCTGCAAATTACCTGAAGCTCCTTAATGGAGAATTGTGGTCTATTTCCGGAAACTACAGTGTGAAAATTCATATAAAATGTTTTGCAATGCATAGATTGCATTTGTCATGACATTTTTTGACATCAGTACCACATCTGGAATTTTTGCTTCAATTGTAACAGAAATGTGCATGTGTAATCCTCTTCTCTCCCCTTGCCATTTAGAAGCATCTAGTTCCAATTTATGGCTGCAGCCTTGGTGGGTGGGGCCTCTACTAGTCAGAGCTTACTGCCTGGGGGTATGGGCTATAAATGGAAACTTTTGGTACCCTTTAGGAGGTTCCCATGCTAAGGGTTTGGGGTGTCTCTGCAGGAGCAGGACCTTTTGCCTGCTTCTGCAGGTTCATGCTCTTTGAAAATCTGGGTCCCAGGAAGTGGCAGTGTTATAGTAGCATCAGCTCCTGAGGGTGACGTGCTCCGGGGGGTGGTGGAACATGAACCCTCCATATCGGGTGCACTGTCAAATATGAGTGGCTCTATAAGACCAATATTGCAGAGCCTGAGAGGGAGAAGGGAGGTTGGGGGGAATGGTGTGCCTATGCCTTGAGCCCCAACTAGAGATACAGCTAAGTTTTAATTCACCTGCATAGTGAACGTGAAGTGATCCACTTCAAATTCATGTATTATTATGTCAAATTTCCATTAAAAAGTCAAAATTCACCTTACTTCGCATTGTCCACTTCTAGTTCACTTTGAGTGTCAGTTTGATAAGGTGACGTTGGTAAGAAACAGGCCACTGATCACATGCCTGACTGTCTCTGCAGGTCTGCAGGTTGCATGATTCAGGGAGACCGTTAAATAGGCAGGAAGTCAGTGTTTTACTTTCACTTTATCTTGTAGAAAGAGGTTTTAGCAGCTCAGCTTCACTGTGAATCCAGCATTCTCCACAAAGGAGAATGGCAAAAGGTCAGTTGCCAGCATTTCTGCTACTGCAGCATTGAGTTCAAGAGCAACTGCATGATTTGGTGGGTATTTACTGTTCCGGGAAAAATGGCTGTGCAACGTGGGTTGCATTGTTTGGTGTTTTGCACCTGACATTCCAAATGCCTCTCCTCTCCAAACTGACATGGATGGGGTACATGTAACATGTGATGTTGGGTGCACAGGTGACAAGCCAATAGATGCAGTTATTTACCTGTTTTCAGCACAGGGGTTGATGTACTTGAATTACTACATGGACCACTGCTACTCTGACCACTACTTGAACATTCAAAATCATCCTCCTCCTCCTCATGCCTGTTGTAATCCTCTGGTGTTATTTCACCACTTTTACTGACATGGCTACTTACACTAAAGGAAGGGATACCATACTCAGGTGGTTGAGGGTGAAAGCCCCACTATGACATTAGCTCCCTTCTGGTGCCAAGTCTACAGTGCCATGTGCCTGCCCTTGAGATGAGTATGCTGGTCTCCAGTCCCCAGATGGCTTCCTTTTTTACCACGCTTCACAAGTGCTTGGCAAAGCTGACAGATTGCCACTGTTTCATCATTACCATCCTGTACGAAAAAATCCCATACTAGGGATTTTGATGCCCTAGTCTTCATATGTTGCTTCTGGGATTGCACATGGCAGTTTTGGTGGTGATGAAATGGGGGGTGTACTGCATGAATTCTGGTGATGTGCAAACTTGGACTTTGACTGAACATCACAATCAATGACTATTACTTCAGGGTCAGCAACAGACACAGCTACATCAGAACTTTGAGGAGGGGGGGATTGACTAGCAGACAGTTTACAAACAGCCACCTTCATTTTCTTTTTGTCTTGTTCCCAAATGGGGTTGCTAGCATCATCATCATAATAATCATCCACACATTCACTTTGGATGCGGTCCTCCTGTGGAGGTATTCCAAAAACAGCCTCAATACTATAATCACACTTTTTTCATCATCAACTGAATATTTGGATTGCCTAACCTCAAGATCGGTGGAAACATGAGACTATGAGTCATTAGCATGATCAGAATCATGTTCAACAACTGTGGGGAGTGGGACATTAACTACACTCAAGTCTGTGGATTCAACAACATTTTTCCCACCTGATAAGTTTGCCCAGGCTGAACTTTTAGCAATACTCATGCTGTTACCAACCATGCCATCATGAACCTTAATACAAGCGTGGACAACAGCATCTCCAACCAGCACTGAATTTATTGATTTAGCTGTGAAAAACAGTCAGAGAAATCCTTTTACTTGCAGCAACTGCTACCTTTCCCTTCTACTGCATACTACCACTGCATGACCACCACTCATAACACTGTTAGACTTGCTAATAGCCCCTGATGAACCTGCCTCATCATCACAACAATTTCCACTGCTAATAGCCTTATTGGCAGCAGTGCCAAAGCCAAAAATAGCTTTGCATGAACATCTCTTTGTGGGCATTTTTTAAGATTACACAGACAATTAACTGTAACTTATTACTTTGGCTGTTTTGGGGGGATGGGAGGCAAATAATAATAATACTTTTTTTGTATAGTGCAATTCTAAAACCAAAGCGCTTTACATAATTAAAATACATATAGATAACAGAACAGACAATTCATAAAATACTGATAATACAGAGTACAAATAGAGCAGATAAAATAGTCACTGAATGCTTGCTTAAATAAATGGGTTTTCAGAGCTGCCTTGAAGCTCTCCACTGTCCTGCACTCTCAAATCTGATGAGGTAGAGAGTTCCACGTGGGGGGAAGAGGCACTGTGCATAAAAGCACGGGCCCCAGATGTTTTCAGACAGACTGTGGGAACCTCTAACAACCCCTTGTCAGTCGAACAGAGAGGGCAGCCGGGGCTGTAAGGAGTCAGGAGTTCTTGCAGATAGCTCAGACCCAGTCTGTGCAGGCACTTATAGGTCAGAAGTCCAACCTTGAAGGTGATCCACCACTGTACAAGCAGCCAGTGCAGTTCATACAGCACGGGAGTGATGAGACTGAAACGGAGAGTCCCCATCAACAACCATGCTGCAGGATTCTTACCAGTTGCAAGTGATGGATAGCAGCCCCGGTACAGAGAGTTGCACTAGTCTAAGTGCGAGGTCACAAAGGCATGGATCAATGTAGGCAGGTCACCAGATGGAACAAAGTGCCTGATCCTGGCGATGTTCCTAAGATGGTAAAATGATGACTTGATGGCTGCTGACACCTGTGAACCCAGTCTCAGCCCATTGTCAAGAACCACCCCCAGATCATGCACCTGTTCAGAGGAAGGCAGCTGGGCACCCCCAAGACAAACACCAGAGGGAAACCCTGTTATTGACCTCTCTATCCAGTGACCTGGATCCACCACCAACACTTCATCTTCTCAGAATTCAATTTCAGCCAACTGGATTTCATCCAGTCATGGATTTCCACTAGACAGCTGTTAAAGACTGAGATTACGCTATCCTGGCATAGAGCTGGGCATCATCGGTGTAGCAGTGAAACCTCAGCCCATATCATCTTACAATGTCTCCTAAGTGCAGCAGGTACGCTGTGAACAACATAGGAGACAGCACTGAGCCCTGAGGGACCCCATACAGCAGAGTATGGGCTAAAGAAAAAAAAAATGCCACCCTCTGAGATGTGCTGGAGAGGAAAGACTGAAACCAACTGAAGACTGGACCAGGCAGGACACAGATGACCCTCAGGTGCTTGAGCAGCACCCCATGGTCCACAGAGTCAAATGCTGAAGAGAGATCAAGAAGCACTAAGGTGGAGCAGTACTTCTGGTCTCTTTCCATTAGAGGATCATTGAGCATCCAAACCATAGCAGTCTTGGTACTATGTCTCTTCCAGAAACCAGACTGGAGGGGATCATAGATGTTGTGGATGGTAAGATGGTTCTCTAGTTGCGGCGCAACCACTTTCTCAATCACCTTCCCAACAAAAGGAAGGTTGGAGATAGGCCTGTAGTTAGCAAAACAGTTCAGGTCCAGAGCAGATTTCTTAAGGAGTGATGTCACCATCACCTCCTTCAGGGAGCTGGAAACTCATCCAGCTCTAAGGAGCACCACACAATCTTTGCAAAGACCAGGCCAATAAATTCAGTACACCCCAATAACAGGCATGTTGGGCCTGGGTCCAAACTACAGCATGTTGGCAGCAAATGCTGGACAATCTGCAAGACATTGACAATCTCCAGTTGGTTGAAAAGATGTCCAAGAGAACTGAGGGGAGGGACCAAACACTCACCACCATCAACCCCCATAGAGAGCGCTGGACTGATCTCAGCCCTAATGTTGGCCACCTTATCCACAAAAAATCAAGCAACTCCTCGCACTTAACTTGTGAAAATGCACTTCAGACCTGCAGACAGGATGGGTTGCACAGCCTGTCCACAGTTCAGAAGAGCTGAGCCAGTCGGTTCTGAGCAGCAGCAATCTCCCTGGACAGGAACTCTGCCTTCTTACAAGTGATTGCTGATTGATAGATTTAATAATGATGCATCAATCTAATGTAGTCAGCTTCAAGGGCCAATTTCCACCAGCGTTGCTGTAACCTTTGTCCAACTCATCTCAACTCCCTTAAGGTCCCGTCATACTAGGAGGACTGGGGGCAGGGAGAGAGAGACAGGATGAACACAGACCTAGGTGATAGAATCCAGAGCTTCAGTAACAGCCTTATTATAGGCTTGAACTAGACTCTCTGGATCCCTGCCTACCCCTAAGGATTCTGACTGGTCCAATACTGCTGCTGATAGGCCCTCTGGGGTCACATCCCTCAAAGGGCATTGACCATCTCCACAGGGGCAGACCTATAGGGGGAGCCTTGGGATTGAACCTTATGGTGTGGTGATCCGATCATATGACTGGTTCAACCATCAAGTCAAAGGTCTCCATCCCCAGAAGGAAATCCAGATTGATGAGTGACCATGATTATGGGTAGCAGATGCAACAACCTGTGAGAGCCCCAAAGAATTCATAAGTTGGAGGAAGTCTTGCCCAAACAGTGAGAGATCATCGTCGACCCAGGTGTTGAAGTTGCCCAGGACCATCAACCCGGGCAACTCAAATGTCATGTTGACAATAAAGTCTGCTACTTCCTGCAGGAATAATTTCTCACCCCCGGGTGGACAGTAGATGAGAATAATCCTGCATCCCACACCTGCTGCCAGAGTGAACTCAAAAGATCTAGTCTCTTCAACTGGCACACCACTAAGCCCCAATTCCAATCCAAAACAAATGGCTACACCCCGGCCCCTGTAGTCCGATATCGAATGATATATCACTGAGAAACCGGCTGGAACAGCCGTCCCCAAAATGCGGCCTGCATTATCATCCAGCCAGGTCTCGGTGATGTAAGCCAGGTCTGCTGTCCCAACAAGATTGGCGATAATCACCGTCTTGTTTCTAATAGACCTTGAATTGCATAACACCACTCAAGTTGGACAGGGTTCTGGGGTCAGCCAAGCTAACTGCCCAGAAATACTGGGGCCCTTGGATATGGAAACTAGACATGGAGGACCACTTTCTAGAGACTATTTCACCCCAGGGCATCTCCTGGTCCATGTAACTCTGATACAGCCTTCCAGCTCACTCCTCCATGGAGGTTTGGGGCCCCCAACCCACCTCCGTCTCCTGCTGACTATACCCAAAGACCCACAGTGACTATAAACCACTGCAGAGAGGGGAGGGCAATAGAAGGGGTGGAGGTCCCAGAGTAGTGCCTGACCGGGAGAGCCACAAGCCAGCACATCTTTAACCCCAAATTAAATTAAAACAAAAACACCACACCCATACTCCCTCCCTGCCCCCTAAAACACCTATGCTAACCCACAACAAAAGCCCAGGCTGTAAGTAATACGACTCTCTAGGGTACCCCTAAAAATACCTCCACTTCAAACAATGCAATAAACAATATACAAGGACAATACAAATTCCAATGAAAACCAAACAATTAAACATAAATATATGATGTGAAGGAGCAGAGTGCTCTCTCTACTCTGGAAAAATGCCCAAGGGGATCAACCCCCCTTCCTCTCACATAGTAGGAGAATATCCATCAAAAAAATAACAAACTCAAATTTCAAACAAAGACAAAAAATACATAAAAGAAAAAGTAAATCTGTAACAGAACTAAAACATAAAAATTCCAATGGACCGAGAGATAGGAATCTGAGCAAACATGCAACAGATCAGGAGAGCACAGTTTCAGCTTGCTACAACAATCTGTCCAGGGAATTCCACTATCAATGAAGTTACAACTGTTCCACTATAACTCCATAGTCTTCAATCCAAGGATTAGGTGTGCCGCGCGTTCCAATTAGTCAGGATCTAAACCTAAAAAAGGAGGCGAGACACTAGTAGAGGATTAGACCATGTAAACTGGAAAAGAAAGGGACCACCCCCCTACTGCACCACCCTGAACAAGCTAAACTCCCTGCCACCCACAACTACAGACACCCGTGGGAGTAGGCAACAAGTCCACCCCCCCCCCGGGTTTCTTAGGAGGGCCCCAGAAATCCCCCTCCAGCTCCCCAAAGGCTGAGTGAGGCACCACCTGCTCAGTCGTGGGCAGCACAAAGGGAAGACAAGTTAACAGGCAATAACCTGAGTGCGGGGGGGCAACAAACTCCCCTCAACCAGCAACAACTTACTGGCCTTCAACAGCTCCATGATTTAACAAACAGCATCAACTCCAGTCAGCACAAAACCAGTCACCAGCTAGTTCCCAAACGGTTACAGTCAACTCATGAACTCTCTATTTCTCCAGCCGACATCCATATGTCGAGGGATCCAGGCAGCTAATTCACAAATAGTCACAACTTCTTCAGCTCTATGTCCAAGTGTTCAGATATCCAACAGCATACTAACTTAGTCCTCATCTGTTCTATGAACCAGTTTTAAAGGTCCATGACATAAAAGCAATTACTTCTCTTGAAACAGGTTCCAGATGAAGCAAGCTCCATCGGCCAAATTTAAACTCGGCTCCGTCAATTCTATTTTTTTTCATAATTTAAAGTTTATTGAAAGTTTCACAATAAATAATGGACAGGGTCAAAACATCCATAACATAAAACTTGAGACAAAACAGGTTGACTAACCCCATCCAGCTCCGTCAATTCTTAGGTAGAGCAGTGGGTAGCCAGCAGCCAACAGCCGACAAGGGGTCAGAGAACTGGGAGTAAGCACACAGCGTCCGTGATGCTCACAACAGTGAGGTGAATGCAAACCAGCCAAAGCATACCTCAAAATCTAAATGGGCAAATGAAAAAAAAAATGAATAAAACGGCAAATAAAACAATAAAATAGCAGCATTCAATGACAGCAGCACTCTTAAGCTTCTGACGGCTGGCCCAGATGCAGCCACATATGCACAAGTAAAACAAGACCCAAACCAGTCTTAAAAAATCCAAAAGTCACAAAACAATACCTTGTTTTGTAGTGGAGGGGTGGTACAGCTTTAGCTGCGCAGACAGAAGCAGGTGAAAAAATTCCAGACAGGCTGAGAAATTCAGAATACTGCTATTGTGGTGCTGCAATAAAATGCATATCTATTTACACAATGCACACACATTAAAGGTCAGCCACAGAAACGTTAACTGTTCAGTAAACTACAATACATACAGTCTTTTAAAATGACTGAAAAAATGCCCAGCAAACAGAAAAAAACTATAAAAATTAAGTAAGGTTGTACTGTGTATACCGGAACACACAAATAATAAAAAAATAGCCAACAAAAGTTAGAAAAAACGGCCTTTTTCACTAATCTCCCTTCTATACCACAAATCTGTCCCTCCACTGAAGCACACTTCTACACTGTCAGTCACTACAGAGACTGAATGTACTAAATTAACATTAAGTATTCACACAAATCAATAAATGCTCGATGATATAAACACATAAAGGTTTCCTACAGTCGATGTACTAAATTTTGACACAAACGTTTGTGGCAAAAATGCTTTTTTAAAGGTTTTTCAATGGATTGAATCTCAGAGCTCTAAGAACAAACTGTCTCCAGCTGTCCACCACACACACTATGCTGAACTGAGGCTGTGCAAAACAATATAGAGACCATGTAAACTTGAATCCCATGAATCACTGCAAAATTCGCCTCAAAGAGCAAAAAAACAAGGCAAAGTAACATGAAGTCCATAAAGAATAATGGGAACTTCGCATTACTTTGGGATGCAAAGTTTTTCACTTTGTTATGTGGAAAATTCCTCGAAATTCAGGTTCTACGCAAAATACTTCACGTAGTGAATTTTAGCCACTTCGCCCACCTCTAGCCCTGATCCTTTTTCAGCCAGTTGATTATCATCTATGTCTGGTGGTGAGTTTCTCCAGTAAATCAAGCAAAAGCAGGAAAGTGAAGATGAGCGTCACTGTAGTTGGAAGGTATAACCTGTGTTGTTTGACAGGGAGGTGACCGTCAGTGTAGCCCTATGTAGTGGAGCCATGGATTTGCCTCCACGAATGTGCAAGAAGGGATGGATTTGGGAGCTGCCCTATGTGAGCAGTTCCAAGAAGTTTAGCGCTGTCAAAATGTAAGGTCCCAGCCTCCAAAGCTGCTAAATATTTCGGATTGTGCCCCCCCCCAAGCCTAGGGAAGGAATTGGGTGGAGGGTCCTCAAGATCACTCAAACCACCACATTTGCTGCTGCACAATCCTAGTATGAGGTCCCCGGCCCAAGGACTAAATAGGTGGAGGGTCTTCACAACCAAGTTAATAATCAAATCAATTGAAGCTACCTCTAATGCAGGCTTTTGTGGCCTGTATTGAATGAATGTTGTAAATATGCTAAAGACTGGTGAGCATTATTTAAGTAATAAGGCATGACAAGGGGATTGTAGTGGGATAATGGCTCTCCTTAGGTGGGATGAAGCATGAAGCCGAAGGTGGAGTGCTTCCACCACCAGAGAAGGGCCATTATCCCACTACAATGCCCCCCGGAGTGACTTACTGCAATTATGAAATGGGCACTGCAACATATACTTGTATAAGATAAAGATATAGAAGCTGCTATGTTTGGAAAAGTTTTATCAAGTATTTTTTCAAATTTTTTTTTTTTATGTTTACACTAGATGGACATAAAATAGTCCCTAACATAATAAATAGGATTGTTTAGAAATTTCATTGTAATAAATACAATGAATGTATGATGATGAACACAATAAATAAAAGGATAACTGAACTGTGATGAAATAGGGCACAGCAGTTCTAACAGGTTAAACAAGTACAGTATTTATGCTTAACTAAAACCTGAACAACTTCAACTGCATTGCCTGCACAGTTCTGATTACTTTGCAGCAGTTTTTTTAGAAGTTAATTTAGTTGCATAATTGTACACATTTAGTTGACCATTTCCTTGCAGGGTGTCTATATTAATATAATGTTCAAAAGGCACTGTGGTGCTTGTGGTACAAGGCATTGCAAACTTACTGGGATCGGCTTCTGTTGCAGCTGCTTGGCCGACTTCAGCGGTTTCTCTCACTGCCTGGCTGACTTCAGCTGTTTCTCTGGATGCCTGGTTCACTTTGAACATTTCTCATGCTTGACTGATAGAGAGATCGGGGGTCTGGTTTTCAGGATCTGCAGCACTTCTTAATGGCACTGTGTCTTTGTAGGGGTTGAAGAACTGCACATTTTTAGGGATGAGGAAGTGAGCAGTAGACATCAGGAAGTCTTTTACATTTCCTGTAGGAGGTGGATCCTGCTTGTTTTTGTCAGCAGAAAATGGTGTACTGATGGATGCTGATGTTGATGGCTGGTCACAAAATGGAGTCTGCTGCCGATTTACAGAACTGGATGAACATTGTCCCACTAGGATTTCTGACCAAGTTCGCTGGTCTTGCAAGTTGGGAGCCCAGTAACTCCTTAGCGATGATTCAGACCAGTGGCCGGTCACAAAAATAATTTGCCTGGATTCCAGACCTGCAGCAGTCAGCAGATGAACGGCAGTACTATGGAGACCGTGCTTGGTAAAGGGGTACATCTGCGAGTTTGCAAATTCAGGCTAACATTGTGGCTAGAAAGTTTTTACTCATTGACTTCTTTAGTGAACCAGATCTCTTCTGTTGCTAAGTGTGCTTCGGAAATGCAGCGGGGGTGCAAATAAAATGCTGATGCATCTGAGGGGATTTTACTTAGGTACAGCAGGAGAGATTTGATTGGACACAGAGAATCATCTGGTAACTCATGCATGAAACCTCTGTTACTACATTGTGAGGATAAGTGGTGATCTGCATGATTTTTGGTTGCCTCATTGTATGACATAGTACAGTAATGGAGCCCATTTTCATCTGTTAAGATTTTAAATCTGCTAGGTTTCAGTGCATGGGGCCCTTCTCTGCTGCGGCAGTTAAAGAAAAGCTGTACATCCAGCCATGCTTTTCAGACCAGTCCCGCTGCAGTGTTAATGTTCAGGACTTCACTAGATCCGATTTTTTTGAGTACTGTTGCAGGAATACATGCATGGTGGCAAGCTTTGTCTTTCCCCTGTCGCCTTAATGTTTTTAGGATACCAAGAAACACATGGTTAGAGGTGGTGAATTCGTTGTCCTGCATTATACTAAAGCTATGGCTGAGAGGCAGGTTGCTTAGGTAGCGATTTATGTCAGCTTGAAGAGACACATATGAAGAGATGCTATACATTTCACCACTGCTATTCCAGATTGTGCCATACAGTTGCCTTAGTAACAGTTTAAGATCTTCTTTGCTTATTGTGTCAAAGTTGACTAACATTTTTTTTTCCTCTCAGCCAGTCACTCACTTGGTTAATGGCCCAAGTTGTTTGCCTCATTGTATTGGCTCTGCTTCTTGTCAGTTCCAGATTTGACAGCTTGGTTTTTGAGGCACTGGCATGCCAGCTTACTGTTGTTGAAGTTCCTTCATTTGTAGTTAATAGGCTGCCTGTTTCTTCTTGTGGATTTTCAGTTTAAGTTTCTTGGGTTGTTTGCAGATGTGATTCATTAAGAATGTCAGCAAAGAGTTCAAAGTTTGTACACATTTTCTTTTCTCTGTCAGGAGAAATCAATGGCTGCCAAATGGAATGTTCACTTCTGTCACATGAAGTGATTTAGTGATGAGGTCACTGTAGTCCCAGCATGCTGTTGTGCTGGGATATCAGCCCTGGTCAGCTGGCTAGTTGACCAATCAGAGACCTTGATTTTTTTATGCCCATTTCATAATATTAAATAGAATCCCTCTGTTCCAGAAAGATCACCCATGTGGGCATTCAGTTATTGCCATGTACTATAGTTGCTGTAGAGTTTGTGACTGTTGTAACCAGATAAGTCCCCCACATCCCGGCACTCAAAGAACTGACACTCACCATGAAACTGAAGAACTTCTCTTCAATAAAGCTATTCAGCCAGTAACACTGTTATTCATTTGGACCTGGTATTTTTTTTAGCTTTGTGACCCTCCTCCCAACTCATACCATCTGACATACCATAGACATGGGGATGGGGGCTTACAAATGTGGGGGCTCATCTGGGATATAGTTTGGGGGTACCTGAACTTTGCCTTGCAAGTTGTATGGGTGCAGGGAGAAGATGGAATCATTGGCCACATTGCACTGTTTAGAACCCTGAATTTTATGCCTTTTGGCATCCTGTAGGTGTCAGGGAGTCTTAGAGTCTGCTGGGTCGATGGACTGTACATGTGAGTCTCTGCAAATTGCCCTGAGGAGAGCATTTTCATTAGATCTGAGCAGTGTGGCTGGCATGTAGAGCTTGTGGCTGCACTGTGACTATGGTGTTGAGCAGACTGAGATTTGGCGAGCACCTGACTATCTCTTACTTTGTTGGTGGAGGATAGTGGAAATATCATAAGATGGCTTCAGCCCCAGAGAAACCAGAGGTTACTGTGCCAGCTGCCATGCTGAAATAGCTTTGGACCATCTCTGAGAAGGTTACTGATACTAAGTGTGTGTTTCGCCATGTGGAAGGCCAGGGAGTGAGTCTTGAGCCCATCTGCCATGAGTGCATAACAAAGCCACCTGGACTGTATATTCTGAAATACAGTATGTCCCGGGCTGAGTGAGCTTGGATGAATGGTGGTGTCATCAGCGTTAACCTTGGACACTTGGCATGAGTTGGAGGTAGCAGCTACTGCAGCTGCATACTCACAGGACAGTTCTTCACTCACGACTCCACCGATGAGGCCCATGTCTGACGACAAGGCTGTAGAGGAGGAAAAACCCAAGAAACCACCATGTGGAGTGGCACAGTCTCAGCCAGAGGTGGCATCATCATGTCCTGCTACTCCCACCAATCGGGGAAGTGTCCATGTGCATGGTGAGGTGATGAAAATGCTGAAATCTGAAGACTTTGCAAAGCCTGCTCTAAGCTAGCCTCCAGTGCCCCCTTCCACCCAAGGCACAGCCACCCCTAGCAAGGTGGAGCCTGATAAAGAATCTGAGAGATGCCCCCAGAGCAGTTGTGCTCTCTGTGAAGTCTGATGAACCCTTCTCTAAGCTATAAATGCTCGAGAGTGCTAGTCATGTCAGCTATGGGGATTTGGACAGGGATATCCTCACAGAGCAGGAAACATTGTATGTCATGCCCTGGAAGGACCAAGCTAGTTTAGGTGATAAGAGCCTGAGAAGGAGAGAGCTGTATAAGGCTGTGAAGGATGGTGATCCCCAAAATAAGATGTTATAGGGAAGGAGTGTGATTGACTACTGGCCAGGCCCCATGGACCAGTGTGCGTCGACTCCCTGAGTGGTCGCAGGCAGAGAGTATAATCCATAAGAAGATCAGGCAAGACTATCCCCAGTTTATTTACTGCAATCTCCCTGAAAGGATTTAGTATATAAAGAAGAGAATAGCCAGGATCAGGTGTAGTGGGCTACCCTTGACAAACTTTGTAAGAAATACCAGCTGGGCCCAGACAGCTAAAGGTATGCCTTGGAGAAGATCCAGAATGGTGAAGTCTATGTGTGCCAACTATGCCTGTGAGGGCTTGACTCTGTTCAAGACCTTTGCACTGGTGCTGGATCTTCTTGGGAGGAAGAGGAGGATCAAGGTGTACATCCCTGTAGTGGATTTGTTGGATCAAGCAACCACCGAACTGCCACATAGATATTATGTCTCCTATCAGTGCAACTGAAGACCCTGCTATCTTCCTTTTCCTTCCCCCGCAAAGAGGCCTTCAGAGACTAGTGGACTGAGTCTGTGTTATTAAGTGTATGGGTAAGATAAACTCTTTGCAGTTTCTGCATTTACATATTGCTATGAATGATACTTCTATTTTGATTTATTAGCACAAACTGAGACTGAGCACTCTGTGCTTTATTTCTTTGGGGGAGGGAGTGTTCCCAGCCTACTGATTATGGGACTTGATTTAAGGACTGGTTATCAGCTTATAAACCAATGTGCAGGATCTGCTTTTGTTATTGCCAGTTTATAATTGTTAATTAGAGTGTGTTGCCTTATGTAGTCACTGGTATTTGGTTAAGAAATGCAACTGTTTAAAATGTTTGCATGTTATGGGGTATGGGAAGTGAAGGGGAAGGAGTCATTTTATGCAGCATTAATGCAGTAGCTGACAGCTGAGGTGTGAAAGTTGTCAGAAGGAAATTAGGACTGGGATTCTGCCATCGATGTGTCAGGCTGTTTGCCCTGTGTCCTTGTTGGTAGGGCATCAGCAGCTGGGTTTGTGATACTCATGTGTTTGTAGGTCCCATTAGGTTTTGGGAGGGGGATACCACTAAGTTAATTGTGAGTTGGCCAAAAATGTTTAAACCCACCATTTCCACAGTGTCCTAGTGGGCTGGAGCTTTGTGGCTCTGTGGGGAAGTGTGCATACCCCATGGAGTAGGGGGGCCAGTACCTATATTAGGTGTACACCAGGATGGTTAGCATCTAAGAGAGGGGAAGTGTAACCTACCCATGGGAAGGGTTACTGGGAGTTTCACTCCCCTTGTCATTTAGAAGCCTTTAGTTCCAGTTTGTGGCCATGGCCTCAGTGGGTGGGGCCTCCGCATGTTGGACGTTACTGCCTGAGGGTGCAGGCTATAAATATTGACTTTTGGCAGCCCTTAGGAGGTTCCTACACTAAGGGTTTGGAATGTGGATGCAGGAGTAGGGCCATTTGCCTACTCCTGCCGGTTCATGTCCTTTGAAGATCTGGGTCCTGGGAAGTGGTAGTATTACAGTGTCACCAGCTTCTAAAGGTGACATACTCTGGGACTGATGGGACACAAACCCTCTATCTTGGGTGCTTCTTCAACTGCATGTAGCTCCATAAGACCAATATGGGAGAGCCTGAGAGGGAAAAGGGACAGTGGAGCTAGAGGTTGGGAGGAATAGAGTGCCTATACCTCTAGCTCCAACACTGTTTTGGCTGGTTTGGTGACCAGCCACTTCCAGTGGTGAGTTTGTCCAATAAATCAAGGAAGAGCAGGAGAGTGAGGTTTAGAGTCCCATAGAGTTGGAAGGTGTCCCCTGTGTCGTTAGCCAAGAAGGTGATGTCATTGTTGCCCCATGTTGTGGACAGTGTTGTGCAAAATTGGAATATTTCACTGAGTGAAATATTTTGCATAATTAACGCATTACCTGAAATATTTCGCTTGGTGAAATGCAAAATTTCGCCCGTGGTTGTGAGTGAAATTTCGACCCCAAGCCTGCAAAATTTTTCCTATGAGCGAAGTTTCACCACTGCTGGTGGAATTATGCCACTCATGGGCAAAATGTTGCCTCCTTGGGGCAAAATTTTGCTATCTATGCTGGACTGGTAGACTGCTGAAATTGCAGGCGAAATTGTGAATGTTAACTGCAGTTACGCAAAACATTTTGTGTGGCAAAATTGGCGATTTCACCACAATTTCACAGGTGAAATTTAATTTTGCTGAATCCCTAGTTGTGGAGCACTGGATTTGCCTTCATGAATGTGTGAAAGGGGATGGATTTTGGAAATGTCCTGTGTTAGCCATTCCAAGATGTTTAGCAATGCTAAAATGTATGGTCCCAGCCTCTGAAGCTTCTGAATATCCCAGTCTGTGGCCCCCAGGACTATGGAAGTAATTAGGTGGAGGGTCTTCATGACCATGAGAACAACCACATTGTTGCTGTACTATCTCAGTATGAGGCCCCCCAGCACATGGAATGAACAGGTGGAGAGTCTTTGTGACCAAGTTAACCAACAAATCAACTGAAGCTACCTCTAATGCAGGTTCTTGTGGCCTGTATTGAATAATTTTGTAAATATGTTAAAGTCTGTCCAGCATTATTATTAAATGGAATCCCTCTGTTCCAGCAAGAACACCTGTGTGGACGTTCAGTCATTGCCATGTAGTTACTGCTGAGTTTGTGACTGTTTTAACCAGCTATGTCCCCCATAGCCCAGCACCAATAGAACTGGCACTCCCTGATAAACTTCAATGAAGCCACTTGGCTGGTAAGACTGTTATTCATTTGGACCTGGTATGTGTTTTCTACTTTGTGACCCCTCTCCCTGCTCATACCATCTGACATACCCTGGGCATGGGGGGGTCTTACACATTTTATTTCTTTCTTTATTACTCTTACTCTCCCATACTTGCATCAGAGAATATGTACTGTACTAGCATCTCCTTTGGTGGATCCATTAGATGCGGTGCCTACTGTGGTAACCACCGTAGACATACTGTATGTCTATTACACCTTCCACTGAACCACAACTAGGACTACAGTAGCAATAGCACCCAATGAGCTGGTCATTTCCTAGGGATTAATGACTGGATGAGAGATGGATGGCCTGAGGTGCAGTGAAGAACCACATACCACTAGCTGGTCATAAATTTGAGGAAGTGATCTGCTCCGAGGTTGTTTTATGTGATTGTAGTACTATTCACAATGACACCTGTTGGTGAAAATTATGTTTTTTTCTTTCATTCTTTCAAGCCAAGCATTGTGGTGCTAGCAGTGTGGCATTAATAAAGGTCATGTTTCAAGTTCCATGCTGTGGAATGTGTCATTGTCAACAGAGCTGATCATTCTTAGAAATGACTGACCAATCCAGTAGTCAATGAGAAGCCTGAAAATGAATTTTTAATCTTATAATCATGCTGCATTTCTATATTGTTTGGGGAAAACATTTTACTCTCCCTCACGGCAATCCTGAATACAAGAACATCAAGTTCCATGGCTGTTCCACAGCCCACTCCATGGTATTTTAATTTCTTACAATCAGAACAAAGGCAGGAAATGTTATTCTATAGGGGTCTCTGGTTAAATAAGGACATCTCCAGTGTATGAGGTACACAGTGCAAATGGCCAAAACATCCAATATATGGTGTGGTTGTCTGAAAACGACATTGTTGCTAGCCTCACTTTTTTCCCTCAGACCCTCCGTAAGAACAACAGGCTAGAATGTGAACTGATGTACATAAACCAGACACTTGTTTTACACTCTTATAAGTTTCTCAGGGCTCCGGTTTCATCAGTGGTTGCCCAGTCGGCAGTCTTGCAGTCTGAAGAAGGAGCTGCATTAAACCTCTGCATAAAGAAAGTGTCTTATTGGATGCTTGCTTATCTTCTTGTTGTCTCTTTTCTTGCCTGTGGGTTTGTATATGAACCCATGTCACCAGTATCTCACCTGGTGTCCACTGTTGGTGCACAATTAAGACAATTGCCTTATTCTGTATCCTTTATGTACCATGTGCCATAAGTTATATACAGTATGAACTTTCCCAATTGGTGCAGATGTGTTGCAGCCAACATATTTATAAATATTCTGCTGAAGTCCTCATTTGCTGATTGTTGTTTTAATGACCAGTCTTATCTTCAGTCACCAAATACAGCTGCTGGAAAGTCCTTTTATTTTCTCTGTAACATTATAATTTTTATAGTGCTTGCTCCATGGTTGATTTTGGAAAATACTTGGAAATATTGCTCTCAGTTCCAATCAAATACAATAATCTCAATTCTCATTTTGGATTATCTATCATAACAAGTGAATTTAAATTTAGAAGGAACTCAATGTCCATCATGTTTGCCCCAAGTTACATGAAGAGATGAAATAAGTATGTTGTGCAAAGAGTAAAAAGACAAAATCTGCATTACTAACCACCACTGATCAGCTGTTAATGCTGAAAATGCTGAAACAGCTGAAGATTCCAAGGTAACTGGTGCAAGAACTTTACTTCAGTGTCAGGAATCAACAATAAAAACAGATTCACAACACAGTAAACTGTTTGACATATTTCACACTATGTCTAGTGTTTTTTTTTTTTTTTCAAATGCAAGGCACCGTGTTAATGACCACTATTTATAGTGGCCATTCTTAATGCTATACACACTAACAAAACAAAGAGCCAATATACAGTACCACAGTGTCACCATAACAAATGCAGTAACAGTCACAATAAAACTGCTAAACTAGTGCAAAAAAAAAAATATTACAATTGTCCATAAATTAAAAATAGCACTAAATTTGTAATTTTATATTACAGAATGTCACAGTTATTATATAAAGGGACTGTGCTCTAATACACTGTGTGACTTAAATTACTATACATTCAAGCTTGCAATAGTCCAATATTTCATTTTTGATGGTTTAAATATCCTCGAAACATCTAGGCTTCTTCAAATAAGGTACATAAAATCTCTTATCTGGAATCAGAGCGCAAAGTAGATTGAAGGAGAATTAGAGTGGAGGTGAAAACAGAATGAAAAAAGTAAATACTCTTTATTACTTTTTTCAGAAACGGTGCAGGTCAAAACCTGAGATTAGACCTGGCCACTTGCTAGCACATAAATTTAAATCCAGAATGCATCCCTTTGATCATAGTCACCTATTCCCCTTGCATTGGGATGAACCTCTTCTATCCCTTTAAAAACAAATTTATGTTGCTGACCCCACCATCTGTATGGATGTGCAAAGTCATTGCATAATTCTTCTTCTTCTTTTTTTTTTGTTGAATGGCATAGAACTTTTTTTTTTCTAGAAGAGGAGGACTAGCAAGATGACCCTCCCCTATCTTCTCAACCGAGATGGAGAAACTGGAGAACCAGATACCAGAGTTTCAACAAGTTCCAAAATCAAATAGAAGTACAAGGGGAGCAACAGTTGGAGGAGGAGACTTCAACGGCAGTCAGTAGAGACAATAACCTGTGCAACAATCACATCTATAGCAACAGAAGGTACACATATAATTAATCTTCCCAGTTATAATTTGACATCAGTTAAAGTGAAGCTGCCAGATAAAGGATTATCATTCACTCCTACAAGTCCAATTAACAAATTTAAGATCATCATTGACTTTCATAAACTTGACCAGAATTTGTCACTCAGATCTTTCCAAAATAAGAAAAAGATGGGATACCCCAATGAAACATCCCTGTTCAGAGAAAATCCAAAAGTGGAAGATATTGAATATGGTCACCGTTTTGGGAAGGGATCAACATTCCAGCCAGCAACCAGTGCAGTGGTTCAGAGTTTCAAGAGCTGTGTGACATGTTTACAATGTTTACTTACCAGCTCACTGACAATCAAGTTCAATAATTTGACCATCAAGGAAAGACAAGAACTGGAAAATCTGCAGAAAAATAAGTCAATTATTGTGAAGCCAGCTGATAAAGGTGGCAGTACAGTTATTATGGGGTAGTACTAAATACAATCAAGAAGTAGTGAGGCAGCTGTCTGATAGATCTTTCTATAAGCAATTGGACTAAGATCCATTGAAGGACTTTAAGTGGATGGTAGATGAAACAGTAAAGGAGCAATTTAAGAAATATTTTATTGATGAACATATTAGAACCTTCCAGATAACACAATTCCCCATAAGCTATGTACATTTTACCCAAAGTACATAAGACGCTTGAGAATCCATCCAGTAAACCCTGTATTAGTGGTATTTGATCCCTAACAGAGCCACTTTCAAAAGTAGTGTGTTACTCTATTAGACCTTTTGTATTCACTTTGCGTTCTTATGTCAGGGGTACCATAGCAGTCTTAAAAATTATCCAAGAGATGGAACTGGAGGAAAACACAATGCTGGTAATACTGATATAGAGGAGTTATACACAAACATTCTCTATGAGGGATCATTCGGGGCCAGTGCATATTTTTGAACCAAAGGGATATGATGGAAAATCCTCCCACTGAATTTCCCTTCAGGTGTTAGAATTTGTATTGAAATTCAACATGTTCTACATGTTCTCATGTTTGGATACTAATTACCTTCAAGTGAAGGGGATTGCAATGGGAGCTGTCTTTGCTCCCACTGTGGCCAATTTATATGTGGGCATGTGGGAGATGGAAAACATCTATGATACTGCAAAAACAAATATTTTGACAAATTGTGCCTCAGGAAGTGGTATATTGATGATGTTGTGGCCATGTGGTGTGAAACAAAAGAAAAACTTCAAGAGTTTGTGGCATATATCAACTCCATTAACCACCAACTTAATTTTACTTGTAATTTTGATTCTGATAAAATACATGTTTTAGATTTTTGAGATTTCAAGGGGCAGTGATGGCAATGTGGATGCCAACTTATACCACAAACCAACGATCACAAATACTTTACTTTAAAAATAACTTTTTTTATTGATTTTTCATTACAATTCCAAAGAGCAAGTGCACACATATTTGCAATACACATAATACATATACTAAAACAAAGTCTATTAATTAATTTGCAACTTATAAATCAGTTAACACCCTTTTTATTGTAAACTTGATATATATTACTTATAAACTTATTAAAAGCAGTAGGATAGTTTTTAGTTCTCTCTTTCAATTTCATAAAGACCTTTGGGTGACTACAATATGCCATAAATTTTCAAATGATAATGCTTCCCTCAGCTGGTACCACCACCTATGATGCTCAAATTCTACTACTGATTAGGCAATCCATTTCTTCAGGATCATCCATTTTGTGACCATTGTCCCTATAACCAATATATTCTCCTTGGCATTATTAAGTTTTAAGTTTAGTGTACCATTAAAAGCTAGCTCTCTGAACTTGCATAGTATCCATATTTCCAGAATTCCTGACAGTAGTTTGGATGTATATTCCCACCATTTTAGTATTAAAGAACCACTGATGCCTCAAGAAGAACTTTGAAAAACATAATATTGGGACCCAATGCAGCTTATATTTCTCATTAGCTATATATTTCATATCCCCATTATTTATTACCGAGGTCATATGCATGAAAACAGGGTAATTCTTCCCTGAGGGTTTATCTGATCCTATTGCTTCTTCCCAAACTGATGTAATAATACTTTGCTTGTGAGATCACAGTTATTTCCATGGCAACAGACTGTGATATCATAACGGACCATTATAAATGCAAGTAGGGAATCAGCATTAGAGGGAGATGAACACTAAAGGATAAAGATCTTGGTTGTGTGAGAATTTCTTCAGTAACAGATAATGAAGAGGAGAAAACTATAGATGATATGAGAAATACATGCTGAATTGTGTCTAAATATTATGTTTTTCAAAGTTTTTCCAAAGACGTCAGCTGCTTTTTAAAGAGCAAACCCCAGACAGTAGTAAAGGTCTCTAGTGGCTCCACACATATGCCAGCCATGTCCATTATTTGTGTTGTTCATTTTAGCTAAGAATATAGGTGTATTAAAGGCTCTATCTTTTTTTTTGTATAGCCTTGTTCTTTTACATAGATATAGTCCTTATTTACTTTATATTTAAATTGTTCCATTGCTGGCTCAGGAATTCAAAATCAATTTCTATGATCCATTTTTATTTGCCTTTGCCCATGGATCACTGGATTTCTTAATCATCAGCTTATAAATCCTTCGTAAAGGTTTTTTTGAGCTTAATTTCATTTTATTCTTAGGATCAGCTAGACATTTCCCTAAATTTTCTCTGTGCTATAGATTACATTTCTTTTTTAGTAGATTTAATTTTTTTAAGCAAAATAAGCTAGAAAATTATTCTATCAAATTATTAAATAGCTTTCTAAATTTATTAAAGTTGCAAAATTCTCCATCCTCTAATAATTGATACAATGCTTGAATCTCAGTGTTCCTCAAAGCTGATAAAACCTTTAACTCACTCAGTCCAGATATCACTACTTCCCCATATAGTTAAATAAAGCCAGGGGAAATAGTTGGCCTTACATAATTTCCTTGATGCTGCCTATATAACTAGAAATACAATAGTGTATGTTGTAGCTTAGGAATAGTTTTAACTCTTCTTTGTAAATCTAAGATTATATTACTCATGTTTAGTTTACTTTCCATTCCAATTATTTTTGCTCCAGGATGTGATTCTGTGTAAAACAGAACATCCAATCCCATGCTACAGTGCACTGGTAACTTAGATTGTATATTTCCAGATCTGGGCAACCATACCCTCCCATTTGTCTAGGAGTTATCAACTGTCACCAGGCTATGCATGGCGTCCCTCCATGCTAAAATAAACTTTGTAAATATCTGTCTTATATCTGAAAACCAAGAGATTGAGGGAGCACTAACTGCTGTATGCATTGCATAAATGCAAGAGCACTTTACTTTTGTCTTTCAGCTGCTATCCACACAACACAGTCACAAACATATCCCAGGGCAGATACTTCTGACTTCAGCAGAACTGTAGCATGCAGGAAGCTTTTAATCAAGGAGCTACACATCTGAAAGAAAGGTTATTATAGAGAGGCTATTTATGGTAAAACTTTGACAGTGAAGAATCATTTGCTAGGAGTCAAAACAGGATGGAACTTCTATTTAGGGAGCATGCCACCAGAACAAATCAGGAAATGGTAAACTTTGTCACAGTGTTTTCAGTCCATGCCAGACAAGTTGAAGATATAATTCAGAACCATTGACTGGTGCTGAAGGGTGACACAGATTAATGTTTTTTCCCCTACCTCCAAGAATGGTATTTAATGTAGAAGACATGCTAAAAGATACAATTATCCACAGTAGACAACCCAGAAACAGTGAAACTCTCCCTGGGGTACCCAATTATAGCATGGATTGTTTTACATGTAAAAGATGTACATACAGTATGTGGAGTCATCAATAGGGAAAGCAATTTATAAATACAAAACAATTGCTCTATTGTAGCCACCAATGATTTGATCACCAGTATCAACTGAGAGGTCAATTATATAGTGTCATGTAATCATGGAGTCTACTACATATGGTGAACAGAAAATTATGTGTCAGGGCGGAGGAACATTATTATGCTATTCAACAAAAAAATCTTAAATTATGCAATGACTTTGCTTGTTCCTACAGCTAAGGGGTATCAGCAACATCAGTTTGCTATTAAATGGATTGAGAAGGTCCACCCCAATGTGAAGGGGGGGGGTATCTCTAATGAGAAGGTTCTACAAAGGGAGGCATACTGGATTTACACTTTAGGTGCTAGCAAGTGGCCAGGTCTCAACTCATATTTTGACCAGCACCATTTCTGAAAAAGTAATGCACAGTGCATAATGTTTCATTCTGTTTTTTAATCTCCCATCCTAGTTTTCCTGCACTCTACTATGCACTTTGTTTCCAGGTGAGAGGTTCTGTATACATTATTTGAAGAAACAGAAACATATAATTTGACAGCAGATATGGACTGCTTGGCCCACCTAGTCTGCCCATTTTTCCCTGCTTACTATGTCACTAAAGACCTTACTTGATCTTCTACTTATCCACGACCTGTCTTATCACTAAGGTTCCCATATGCCTATCCTGAACTTTTTTGAATCCTGTTAAACTTTTTGACACCACCACTTCTGCTGGGAGGCTGTTACAAGCATCCACCACCCTCAACATGAAGAAGTACTTCCTCACATCTTCCCTGAGTCTACCCCCCTAAAGCTTCATAGCATGACCTCTAAGTCCTGGTGTTTAAAGGATATTTGAACCCTGGACTATAACAAGCAGGGATTTATAGTAACTGAAAGGGCAGCTGATGCCTTTACAACAACTTTGGAAAAGCATAATATTTAGACACAAATACGGTTATATTTCATTTTTTTTCTTTTTATTCTCAATCTTATTTCTTTTTTACTAAGGACATTTCCATGAAAATAAGATCCCTGTCCTATTTACTCTGGCTGCTTGTCTACACTTGACATAACAGTTCTGTTTATGACATCACAATCTGTTGCTGCAGAGATAAATATGTCATAAGCAAGTGATTATTATGTCAGGTGTAGACAAGCAGCCAGAGCAGATAAAAACTAGGGCACAGTGATCATAGATACATAGACAGTGTCAGCAGATAAGGGCCTATGGCCCACCCAGTCTGCCCATTTAAGTCTGTAAGTTCAGTTTATGTTTTCCAAGAAGTCTGTTGCCCCTTACCCCTGACCTCCAGAATTCCTTTATGTCTATCCCATGCATTCTTAAATCCCATGATTGTTTCAGCCCCCACCACTTCCTCTGGCAGGGTGTTCCACTTGTCCACCACCCATTCTGTGAAGAAATTATTCTTCACGCTTCCTCCGAATCGTCCTCCCTCCAACTTCATCCCATGCCCTCTAGTCCTGGAACATCTTTTTCGCTTAAAAATAGTGCATTCCTGCACCCTGCTCCTCCCTGTAAGATACTTGTATGTCTCTATCATATCCCTCTCTCCTCCTCTCCTCCAGGGAGTACATGTTCAGTGCCTTCAACCTGTCCTCATAGGACTTGTGATGCAATCCATGCACCATCTTTGTTGCCCTCCTCTGAACCTTCTCTACCCTGTCTATGTCCTTACGTAGGTAAGGTCTCCAGAACTGCACAGTGTACTCCAGGTGCGGCCTCACTAGTGTCTTGTATAGTGGAATTATGACCTCCCTTTTCCTGCTGGTGATGCCCCTGCCTATGCATGTTTTCATGTATCTTCTGTCAGAAAAAAATATAAACAATGGGACATAATTGCAGAAAATATATGAAATATAAACTGAATTGTGTCTAAAGCTTACCTTTTTAAAAGTTTTCACAACAGTGACAGGGGCTCTTTAAGTCAAACAGTATATTTGAGCACAGTCCCTTTATATATTCACCCTCTTTTTAAACTCTCTCCGCAAGCCTTGCAGTGGTCACCTGCTACTCTATGCTGATGATGCGGTAGTGTTTTGGAAACACCCACAGCCCAGAGCTCTCCAACTAGCCCTGCAGGACTTCTCTAGGGAGCTAGAATCTTGGTTCACTGAACACCGCCTTATCATCAATTATCAAAAAATGAAGTCAATGATCTTTGCGCACCGACAAAGCCCACACAGTCATTCAGCACAAGTAATAAAAAACTCACATGGCTCCCCACTAGAACAGGTTTCATGTTTTAAATATCTTGGAATCACATTAGACACCTCCCTCTCCTACCGTAGTCATATACAACTTCCCTCCTCAGCTGTCAATGCTAGAGTGAGTATCCTCTACAGACATAAACACTGCTTACCTACACAGACCATGCATCTTGCGGTCTCCTCCTCCATCCTCTCTGTGGTAGACTACGGGATAGTCATATATGGCTCTGAAGAACTGACTGCCCTACGTAGCATCAACACTGCCTTGAATAAAGCTTGCCGCCTGGTCACTGGCAGTGACAGGTTAAAGCATACCTGTGAGCTCTATGCTTTGGCTGGTTATCTTAACTTCCAAGGAAGGCTAAAGTACCACTCCTGCATCCTTGCAAAAAAGATACATCTCCAGCTAGCCCCCATCAGCCTCCACTCAATTATCAGCACAGTCCACTACAGGCGTACTACAAGACTCGCAGTCAACACCTCATTCCTTGTCCCCCACTGTAGAACATCCCTTGGGCAAAGATCTTTCCGCTACTGTGCCCCACTTTGGCTCAGTAGTCTACCCCCCATCTCACAGACCCATAGTCTCTCCCTATTTAAAACAGGCTTCAAAGCACAACTCTTTGACTTGGCAATATGTGACTGTGGATAACACACAGTCCTCCGCTTGTCCTTTCACACCCTCTCCCCTTACCAAATACCTGACCCAGGGTCTCTCTAGATCCCACGAAACAGTATCCTGCACTTCTCTGATAAGGGGCATCTGGAATGCCGCCAACTACTGTTACCTGCTAACTAAGATAAAGCTAAGACTGCATTAACCTGTACTGTTACACTAATACTGTTTGTATATGTTCATTTCTGTAAATGTATACCCTCTGTAACTGATGTGGAGCCTTTGCAAAAGAGTGTGACTCAAAGGATTGTAATTCCGATTATATTCAATAAATAAAAAAATAAATACAAATATAATAACTGGGGCACTTAGAGCACAGTTCCTTTATATAATAACTGTGACACTAATAATTATAACATTCAGAATATTGGTGCTCTTTTTAATTGATGGGTGTTTGTAATAGTTGTATTTTTTGCAGCAATTTTGCACTTTAATTTTTTTACTTATTTTTTATTTCAGGTTATTTATGATGACACTAGTACACTGTACTGGCACCTTTTAGTGCTGGTATGTATAGCTTTAAAGATGGCTACTATAAATTGTGGTCATCAGCACAGCACATTGCCTTTGAACAACACCAGATATAATGTGAAATGCATTAGGCAGTTCACTGTCTGGTGGAACTGTTTTTATCATTGTATTTCTGACACTGAAAGAAAGCTTTTGCACCAGTTACCTCAGAGTCCTCAGTTATTTCAGCATATTTAGCATTTTTAGCAGCTGTTCAGTGGTGGTGAGTGCTGCAGATTTCTTCTTTTTATTACTCTGCACTTTCCACCTGGCAGCACCCATTCCCTGGTGTGATACCTCTGTCTGTTTTTGTTTTATTTTCAAACAGGTACCATCTCTACCTACACCACTACCAAGAGTAGCTTGTGATTCTCTCAGTAAGCAAACATTTGTCCTGGTTTACTTTAGAAGGCCTGCACTGTCTTCATGTCCGCTGTCTTTGATTGTAGGCTATTGCATTGGTTTAACAACCTCTAGGAGAAAAAGTGCCTCCTAACATTAACCCTGAATTTGTCACTCCTGAATCACAGAGCATGGCCCTGCATCCTGATATATGACACCAGATCAAATATCTCCAAAAGTTCTATTTTCTTGATACCCTTTATTATGCAAAACAGCTGCAGTTCTGTTCTCACTTAGCCTTCTTTTCTATAGGATGAACATGCTAACAGCTTCCAGTGTCTCCTAATAGCTTTTGTCTCTCATACAGCAGAAATGTTTGGTAGCCCTGGGTTGCACCTTCTGGACTTCCTCATTTTCCCTTTTTACTGAGAAGACAAAAACTGCATGAAGTACTCCTGGTGGGGCTTAACAAGGGTCTTATGAAGAGGCAGAAATACAATACTTCTAGAGCTGGGTGAAATTAACAAACTCCAAATTTGTGGAATTTTCACAAATTTCAGAATTCTCTGAAATTCTTTAATTGGCCAAAACTTGGTCCATATTACAGCAAGGCTAGAGGTCAGAAATTTGGCATATATATTTTTTGATATGAGCCCTAAAAGCATACTGATTTTCATAACATTTGGATAAAGGGCAAAAAGTTATAGGGGCTCAAAGTCTTGCAATTTGATATTCATGTAAACATTTCTGAAAATATTTCTGTGCTTACAATGTCACCACCTTTGGAGCTAGATAATTAAACATGTAGAAACTGCTAAACAGAGATGTAATGATTATACAGATTGTTAGTTTTAGCCATGGCCTGCCTCCTGACATTACTTTCCATGCTTGCTTCTAAACTTTAAACATCAGCATGGCAGCATGATGCTGTGATGCTGAGCCATGGGAGTTGCCTTAAACCTAATAACATTGGTGATATTCCATTCTCTAGTTTAAAACTGATAGGCAATTACATTTCTGTAGTTTAAATAATAGTGAAGTATAATTTTAACATTTCTGAAAGTTTGGAAGGTTATAACTCAGTCACCATTAGTGCAACAGATCTGAAACTTGGTACACCTATATGTGGGCCTTGGTTATGTCACCATACCAAATCTAGTGAAATGTGGACAGAGAATTTTAGTTTACATACTGTAGTTGTTTACTGTAATTTTAAGATTTCCAAAGGTTTGGAGGCTTTTAACTGGAGATGCAGTGAGTTTAAAATCCACCGGTGAAGTGAACACGAAGTTGCCACTTCGCATTGGCACTTCGCTATGTGGAGTGCCCCATAGGAAAGGTTCACTTCACCTTGTTATTATTACTTTGCGTTGTCATTCCGCCTTAAATGCGAAGTAAGGTGGAGTGACAACAATATTGTCAGCACCCAACCCACACAGTCACCAGAATGAATGTGCATCCCCAAAGTGCTGCTGTCTTGTGTTCAGATAACTCCCCAATGCTGATGAAGTGAAATGAGAGCGTAACAAAAAATGCAAATACTCCCATAATTAATGACACACTCAGTCCTGCATATAGAGGTCACACACAGAGTCACCAGAATTAACATGCATCCCCAAAATGCTACTGTCTTGTGTCCAGACAATTCCCTAGTAGTTGTGAAATGCTACTGTCTTGTGTCCAGAAAATTCCCCAGTGCTGACAAAGTGAAATGAGAGTGTGACAAGAAATGCAGTCTCCCAGAATTAATGGTGCACTGCAAATGCACAGACAGATTAAGATTGCGCTGCACACTCAAGGGGTGCATATGAAAAGGCACAACAACACCTAACCAGTGCTCACAAGTCACTAATCCAAATCTGGAAAGGAATACATTTTGCCAGTTGGGGGATTAGTGCACGGCAGTAACAATCCACTACCAGTAAAGATGCCACAAGGCAGTATAAAAAATTCATGCAGGTGCAGTGGATAGCAGGTTCATACTGCTGCAATTACTCTGTGGCACAATAAAAGGTGTTTGATTTAATGGCATGCATCCCACACACTCTCACACACACTACAAGTAATGCATAGCAAATTAGAAAACTTTTGGTAATATAAACTAATGTTTTAAACAGACAAATTATACACTGCTGCACCACAACAATCCACAAAAAAAATTCAAGAATTACTGAAAATATTACTGTGTGTACATTAACACAGTTATACAAGAAAAATATAACCAAAACAGAAATATTGCATTTTTCTCCCAGTTAATGTGCCTACACCACAAATACACCTCTCCCCCAAGCCCACCTTCACAGTACACAGACTGACTGTTCTAAATTAACATTTAAAATCCACACACAGCAATAAGCACTCGATGATATGAGCACAGAAGGGCTTCCTACAATCAATGTACTAAATTTTGAGCAAAACAAATGACTCAAAAATGCATTTTAAACAGCTTTTAGAGGTTCTGAATCACAGAGTGCTGAGAGCAAACTGTCTTCAGCTACCACTACACACACACTACCCCAGCCAGAACTGAGGCTGTGAAGAACAAGCTAGAGCCCATGTGATCTGCAATCCCATGAATCACTGCAGAATTTCATTTGGAGTTCAATTACAAGGTGAAGTGAGGCCAATTACATTAATTTTAATGTAGTTTGCTTTAAAGTTGGTGGAGAAGTGGTTTGGGGAAGGCGGAATAATGCAAAGTCATTGGTTTCAATGGACTTTGCGTTCCTCACTATGAAGAAAAATACTTTGCTACACATTGTGGAGTACTCTGTGTATTCCATGTTACTCCATGAATCCCTTCATGGAGCGAATTGGGGCCACTTTGCCTACCACTACTTACAGTAATGTAACTGACGTGCTGTACAGGAAGGAACACAAATGCCTATGGCTGTACTTCCCTGATGAGCTGTAGCACAAAACTCCCCAACTTAAAAACACTTATTAATGAGTACTATGGTGTGGAGGTGAAGCCTGGAGAGATACTACAAAACAGACTTACAATACATCCAAGTAACTAGCAAAAAAATTTATGTTGTGATTTGTGAAGTGATCATGAATCGTGATATGTGACTACATTTGTGACCATGATGATGTAAAATGTGATTCAGTGTCGATGGTGTGAGATAACCAATAAGGAACTATATTGGGAACATGAATGCCTATGGCTGTACTTCACCCATGAGTTGTAGCACAAAACTCCCAGACTTAAAAACGCTCATTAATGAATACAATGGTGGGGTGGCGAAGCCTTGAGAGATACTACAAAACAGGCTCACAATACATCCAAGTAACTAGTAAAAAAATTAATGCTGTGATTCATGACGTGATCGTGAATCGTGATTTATGACTGCATTTGTGACCGTGATGATGAAGAATGTGATTTGTATTATGAGTGACTCATGATGATGGTCCTGACTTAAAAATGCATATTGATGATACAATGTTCATGCAGAGATATGCACCACACCAGTCCAGTACTCTGAAGGCAAGCCAAAGAAATAACTGTGGCTTAAGTTACAGATGGAGATTGGGCCCTAAAGAGATGGAAATGCTCAGACAGATTAAGATTGCGCTGTGCACTAAAGAGATGCAGACACAAAGCCACAACACCTAACCAGTGCTCACCATCAGAAATTCAAATCTGGAAAAGAATACCTTTGCCGGTTGGGGCAGGCCGTGGGGGGGGCAGTGTACTGCACTGCTGCAGTAACAGTCACTAGTACTAGTACCAGTAAAGATACCACAAAGTACAAAACTCACACAGCTGCAGTGAATAGCAGCTTCACATTGCTGAAATTATTATGTGGCACAATAAAAGGTTTTTGATTTGATGACACGCATCACACACATCACACACACACACTAAGTAATGCATAGCAAATTGAAAACTTCAGTAATATAACAATGTATTTTAAACAAACTAAAATTATGCACTGCTGCACCACAACAATCAACAAAAAAAATGGCAAGAATTCTTGAAAATACTATGTGTACATTGACACAGTTATACAAGAAAAATATCACCAAAACAGAAGGCACTGTCTTTTTCTCCAAGTTATCTACATACACCACAGATACGCCCCTCCCCCAAAGCACACTTCCACTGTCTCTCAGTACACAGACTGAATGTCATACATTAACATTCAAAATCCACACACAAACAATAAATACTCATTGATAAGAGCACAGGAGGGTTTCCTACAATCGATGAACTAAAGCTTCAGCAAAAAAAATTACGTAAAAAGGCTTTTTTAATAACTTTTAGAAGGTTTGAATCACAGAGAGCTCTCAGAACTGACTGTCTCCTACAGCTTCCTACATGCATACCCCAAACTGAGGCTGTGCAGAGCAATCTAGAGCCCATGTGACTTGAAATCCTTTGAATCACTGCAAAATTCACCTTTGTAGCATAAAAACAAGGCGAAGTGAGGTGAAGTACATTTGCTTTCAATGTACTTCTCCTTAAGAACTGGTGGAGTAGTGGTTTGGAAAGGTGGAGTAATGTAAAGTCATTGTTTTCAATGGACTTCACGTTACCCATTATAACACAAAATACTCCGTTTTGCATTGCAGAGCACTCCGCAAATCCACGTTCACTTCGCAATTCACTTCACAGAGCGAATTGGGGCCACTTCGCCCATCTCTGCTTTTGACTCATCTTCCAAGACAGCGATCTTGGCACACCTCTGTATTGATTCTGACAAAGTCATTCCATCACCTTTAATGCAGTTTGGAAAAATACTTTCTAAATTAGATGGAAGTAACTGAAATCACAATTTTTGCAAAATGTCAAGACATTTTCATGACATTTTTGTGAAATTTCACAAAAACGAAATCAGCATTTCACCAGAATTCCACTGACAAAAGATAAATTTAGCCCAGCCCTAAGTATTTCCTCTGCTATGCTAGACATTCCCCTTTTGATTCACACCACCATTCTGCTAGCTCTCTTGACATTGGATGTGCATGACCTGTCCTTCTTCAGTCCTTTGTCTGTTTGACTCCTCATGTCTGTTTCCTCCTTGACTGCAGTAAGATGAGACAACACAGAGTGTACTTCATTCCTGTTTTTCCTCCCCAAGTATGGTACCTTGTATTTGGCAACATTTAATCTGATGCTCCATTAGTCAGACCAATTATCCAGCTTGTTCAGGTCCTCATGGAGTCCCACCCAGAGTGATGAGCATCACCATGGCAAGCTTTGTGTCATCAGTGATCATAAGTAACCTGCAGAAGACCCTAGCTTTTGACACGGTTTGGTACTCCTCTCCACTTGGCATTGGACCTGTCCACCACCACAACCCTGTCTGCTTCCTCCTACCAAGCCAGTTAGTAGCTGACCTTGAGTATGTTTTGTGTATATTGCTTTGGTTTTCTTTGCTTTGAAGCTTGATTTGTCTGTATTACAGTTGCAAAGACCTTGTTGAGTCCAGACAGACTATATCCACTGTCCACCTCCCTGGTTAACCCCTCCACGGAGGTGATCAGCTTGTTTTGGGATGATCAGTCCCTCATGAAGCCCTGCTGAGAAGGGACAGTAACTTAAATTTAACCAAATGGTTCAGTCATGCAAATGTTTTAAATCTGTAAAAAATGTCTCTTTGTAAGAATACAGTGGCCCAGATATTCAGAAGGGTTGCGCATGGCGCAACACTGTTGCACCATGCACAACCCACTGATGCGCCACGGCACGATATTCAAACGGGGATTGAGCCTGGCAGAAATCCCGATGCACCAGAGCACATCAGTAATATGTAGTGCAGGTGGGGGGGGCATGCCCATGCATACTCCGCACATCCCGATATCCAGCCTGGGATGTGCTGAGCCCATGCATGTGCAACCCCTACTTGAGCTGCACACAGGTGAGCCAAAAAAAAAAGGAACAACAGCTGCCCACCCATAGGTGAGCTGCCATATTGCAGGGTGCAACACGACAGCTGCCACCTGTGGGAGGCCACCCAGGCTCTGGCTGCATCATCGTGGCTGCATCCCCCATGCCCGATCATGGGCATATGTAGGAGAAATAAATGTCCAATATCCCTGGTGGTCCAGTGGGCTGCTCGCAGCCCAATTGTGGGCATATGTTTTAAAAGAAATGTCCTATATCCCTGGTGGTCCAGTGGACCGCTTCACACCAGATAGCAGGCTTAAGTATTAAAAATACCTTCCATTATCCCTGGTGGTCCAGTGGACCGCTCAGAGCCCGATAGTGGGCATATGTGTTAAATGACAAGTCCGATATCCCTGATGGTCCAGTGGACTGCTTGCAGCCCAATCACGGGCATATGTAATAAAATGGAGAGGTCCAATATCCCTGGTGGTCCAGCGGTACCCCCCTCCCCACCCGCTCACTGAGCCCCACCACCCTGCTCCTCCCCGGTCAGCGGCGGGCAGCAGCACCCCACCTGCCTGCTGTCCCGCCACCCGCCAACTGACACTGTATGGTAGGGCTGTATGCCCATTGGTCCACAGCGTGAGTTAATTGGCATGCAGCCCGTACCATACTACACAGTCCAGATATGTGAATGGATTCATTGGGTGGCAAGTGGTCCATTCTGCCATCAGGGATATAGGACTTGTCATTTAACACATATGCCCATTATCGGGCAGCAAGTGGTCCACTGGACCACCAGGGATATAGGACTTTTCATTTATCACATGTACCCGTGATCGGGCTGCGAGTGGTCCACTGGACCACCAGGGATACTGGACGGTATTTTTAATACTTAAGCCTGCGATCGGGAGTGAAGTGGTCCACCGGACCACCAGAGATATTGGATGGTTAATAAATTCTACATATGCTCGCAATCGGGCAGTGGGGCACTATTCCGTGATGTGCAGGGGACTTCAGCCTCCGACGACTACAGCCTGGCAGGGCGCCAGGCGCAAGTCGTAGGGGATCGGCGCACCTGCCTGCAAATGGGGCCATAATGACATGCAAATGGCCCCATTTGTGCCTTGCATGCATTAAGGCCCCTTTGCATGTGCACATTTGAATATCACTGTTATTGTGCCTAGCGCAACGGAACTTGCGCTAGCGCATCCCCCTGCTCCACTCTGGCCACTTTTGCTGGCACAGTTACACTGCACCATGCGCACTGCAGGTGGCCAGGGTGCGATATTCAGTGATGCTATGCCATGGTGCAGCTCTGTTGAATATCACCCTGTCAATGACCCTGCACAGCCAAGTTGTGCTGCGCCCTGGCTTGCGCCATAGCCTGGTGCAGTCTGAATATCCAGGCCAGTGTTTATTCTTTTTTCTTTCTTTCTTTTTTTTTAACATGGGTACTTCGGTGTAGTGTGAAGAAGCAAAACTACTCAACAGAAAGGATACTCATCAACTCATGAATATGAGGAAAACTCATGAATGAAGTTGGCACACTGCTGCAGAGCTAGTGCTACTGCTTGCGACACCAGTGACCAGGGGTTGGGAGCAAACTCTGGTTGCTGGAGGGCTGGCTGGGAGGAGGAGGTTCGAGATCCCAATGGGCTGTTGTCCTCCTCTGGGGAGGGTGGGCTACAAGTCCTGCCATTCTACTACCACATGTGTGACCATGGGGGGAGGTGCAGCCAGACCACAGAAGCTAGGAAGGGGAGGGGAGGGGAGGGCACAGGTTGGGATTCAGAGCAGCAGTATGTCTCAATGCACCCCACACCTAGTATCTCCTTGAGTGCCTGCACTCTCAAGAGGGACCAGAAACACAGGAAAAAAAACACATTTGTCATCGGTAGACAGGACCTGGCTGCTGCAAACTCCACAACCAGGCTCCCCAGGAGCTGGATGGACCACCCAATGCAGACTGATTGACTGTGGGGAGGGACAACCTGGGGTCACCTCCATCCCTGCCCAGGGGGCAAACTGAGGATGATGGGGCAGATCCATCAGTGATCCTGAGGAGTTACCTGGGGTGGAGCAAGAGGGATACCTATCCTAGGGCTCCCCAAAGAATAGAGACCAACACAGAGAGAAGGGGGCATAAACAGTAAATATAAAAGAAAAAAAATGAATAGTATATGAGCACTGATCAAAGATCAAAAAATGTTCAACTCAGTTTGTAAATCAGGTTCATGAACTCTACATCCACACAAAGCCCATGAAGTTGGTGAACTTTAAATTGACTGTGCTGAACCAAGGACAATAAGCAATTTGCATAACTAAGTTGCTTATCAGAGTGCACTGTGTCCCACTTTCATTGCTATAAACTGCAGTATCACCAAATCAGAGCCCCAGTACTCAGAACTTTGCCCTTCCATGAAATTTGCTGTGCAACAGATTGTGCTACCATCTGGCTCATTCTGCACTATATTCACAGCCTTAGCATGATTGTAAAAGCATTTAAATATATTGCACAATGATACATGCACAATGCAGTGCAGAGTACTGCACAAACATTGCCCACCACTGAATACACCAGTGGACAGAACAATTGCAAATGCCTGACAGCAGCAGCAGCAGCCCAGCATGAAAGGGTAGGAAACAGGCCAGCTCGACTTAGAGTAGGTGAGTGCATACCTAGGGTTAGAATGAGTTGGACCTCAGGGGATGGAAGGCATGGACACCCACATGGCTAGTAAAAAACACAAATAACACAGAGATGCCATCCTAGTGGACAAAACAGGAGGGCACCAGTCTGAAGAACAGGTACTGTTCTGATGACAACGACCAAGCATAGTGTGAACGTAGGCTGTCCTGAACAATTTATATTCAGGGTGACATCTGTGGGAGACACTGTGACAGCCAAAATGCCAGAATGTCTGCTGACATGGGGGTCCTACATAGGAAGACGTGAAGCTGTAGACATCTGCCAGACACCCAAGGTAAACCTTGTGCTGCAGGACAGGTGGGGACCACCCCCCCACGAGGGGAGAGAGGGTATTTAGGGCACTCCAGCAATACAAACACACAGAGCAGCTCTTCCCAAGAAAAGACACAGTAGACACAGGTAATGGAAACAATTAAAAATTACTAGGTGAAACCATGACATACAATATAAAATACAAACTTGGTAACCAACCAAACAAGCAAGCAGTAAAAAGATAAAACTATGTACAATATTTAAAAGTTGGGAGGAAGTAGGAAGGGAAGTGGGGGTCACAGGGAAAACAAGGTGGAGGAAGGATAAAGGGCACCAAATGAGAAGTGGGGCAGACTTACGGTGCAGATAGAGGTAGTCTGTGGTCTAGGTGACTGACCACCCTGTCCAAAACAACCACAGTGAGGTTGGCAGTGCTGTCCAGGGCTTAGAGGAGATTAGTAATTGTTCACTGCTGCCTGATGTTTCTTCAAAGGTCCTCCCACCCTTCCACCAGCTCCTTCCACTGCACAGTGTGCTTCACAATAAACACAACCATGGAGACAAGCCATACAAAGACAAGGATACTGGACTTTAGAAGGACTGACTTTGGCATAATGGGTGAATACCTGAGGAATGCATTAGCAAATGACCAGAAAGGAGGGGTGGAAGAACAATGGAGAAAAATCAAAACTGCCATCATGCAGGCAACAAGCCTTTGTGTGAAACAAATAAAGAAAACAAAGCGAAATAAAAAAACACTATGGTTCTCAAAAGATGTGTCAGGGAAGGTTAAGGAGAAAAAGGCTGCATTCAAAAAGTATATGGAATCACAGACAGAGCACGGCAGGGAACTGTATCAATTAAAGCAGAAAGAAGTGGGGAAGGCAGTCAGAAAAGCAAAGGCCCAAACCAAGGAAAAGATAGCCTACTCAGTTAAGAAGGGGGATAAAACCTTTTATTGGTACATTAGGAAGCATAGAAAGGTTAAGGGAGGGATAGTGAAGATTAACAAAGGAGAGGGGAGGTGTGCAGAGGGAGACAGTGAAAAGGCAGAGATACTGAATGAATACTTTTGTTCAGTATTCACAAAAGAAGAAGAGGAGGAGTTACCTAAACCAAACAGTAGAAGCACTTGTAGGGGGTTGACGCAGTCCATTTACAGAAGAAAGAGTCCTGAAAGAACTCCTAAAACTCAAGGTGGACAAAGCAATGGGGCCTGATGGGATTCACCCAGAATCCTAAAAGAGCTAAGGAGGATCTAGTCACACCACTAACCAACGTTTAACAAATCATGGGAAGATGGGGTGGTACCTGAGGACTGGAGGAGGGCAGATGTGATTCCCTTCACAAAAGTGGGAAAGGCAGAAGCAGGAAACTACAGACCTGTTAGTTTGACCTCAGTGGTGGGGAAAATGATGGAATCACTTCTGAAAGAAAGAATTGTTGAGTACCTAGAGGCCAGCGGGGCACAGGACCCAAAGCAGCATGGATTCACAGCAGGAAGGTGATGTCAGACAAATCTAATTGATTTCTTTGACTGGGTGACCAAAGTAATAGACCAGGGAGGGGCTGTGGATATGGCCTACCTAGACTTTAGCAAGGCATTTGACACTGTCCCCCACAAAAGATTAATAATCAAGTTAGTCAGCCTGAGAGTGGGTCCCAGGGTGGTAGCCTGGGTAGCAAACTGGCTGCACAACAGGACACAGAAGGTAAGAGTGAATGGAACACATTCTGAAGAAAGGGGGGTTACTAGTGGAGTACCTCAGGGCTCAGTACTGGGTCCAGTCCTCTTTAACGTCTTTATAGGTGACATTGCAGAGGGTCTAGAAGGAAAGGTATGCTTCTTTGCAGATGACACAAAGATCTGTAACAGAGTTGATACACAAGGGGAAGTAGAAAGGATGAAAAAGGACTTGGCAAGGTTGGAGGAATGGTCAGACATATGGCAACTAAGATTCAATGCAAAGAAGTGCAAAGTAATGCACCTGGGAAATAAAAATCCAGGAGAAGAGTACACAATAGCAGGGGAGGTACTAACAGCAACAATAACGGAAAGGGATCTGGGTGTAGTCATATCAGATGACCTAAAAGTGGGTAAGCAATGTGAGAAGTCAGTAAGAAGAGCCAGGGGGATACTGGGATGCATAGGGAGGTGCATCACAAGTAGAAAAAGGGAAGTGGTTATCCCTCTGTACAGACAGTTGGTGAGACCCCATCTGGAGTACTGCATGCAGTTTTGGAGACCTCATCTACGCAAGGACATAGAGAAGATGGAAGCAGTCCAGAGGAGGGCAACTAAAATGGTGCAGGGTCTACATCAGAAACCATATGAAGAGAGACTGAGCGAGCTTAATATGTATACCCTTAATGAAAGGAGGGACGGGGGGACATGATAGAAACTTTTAAGTACCTCAAGGGAATCCACAAAGTCCAGGAGGGTAGCATCTTTCAGAAAAAGAGATGTGTAAGAACAAGGGGGCACAATTTAAAGTTAGAGGGGGGACGGCTCAGGGGTAATGTGAGGAAATTCTTTTTCACGGAGAGAGTGGTGGACACATGGAACCGCCTTCCTGGAGAGGCTGTGGGGTCTAAAACAGTGGGAGAATTCAAACATGCATGGGACAGACATAAGGCAATTGTAGTGGGGGGTTGCAAGAAGTAGGCTGTTGGTTAACTAGAATCTGCAGCTTATCCAATAGGTAGGGAAATGGGCAGACTGGGTGGGCCAAGTGGTCCTTATCTGCTGTCAAACTCTATGTTTCTATGTAACTCCAGCCACTGGGCTGTGGCTGCTTCCTGACATGGACTTGAGTGGACAGAGATACAGTACCATAAAATAGTTGATCAGATACTGTAGATCATGTGGTATCAGGTAGTACATGTAGCCATGTTTCCCCACCTGCAGCAAGGCCACCACCATGGCATGCATGGGATACAATTGGCATGGCTACCCAAGAGACTGTGGAGGCAATTGTAGACACAGGCAGGTGGACATGGTCGGTTGCCACACAGATCTTGGTATGCAGCATAGCTGCAGCTGGGTTGGTGTCCCTGCACATGATGTAAAGACCTAGAAAGTGGCCCTGGGGGAGTAGGCTGGGCAGCAGGGTTTGAGGTGATTGTAGCCAGTGTGGTAAATGCAATCCAAAGTGGCAAACCCCAGTGGCATATTGCACTGGGTCCAGAAGGGCTGGATGGTACTGAGGGAATCACCCCATGCCCGCTGCACATGGACAGTGTTGCAGAATCACCACATGGGCCAGAGTGTGGTACATGCCCCTGGGCCAAAGTGGCACATATCCGGACACATACTACTATAGCCACAACAGGATGTTCTGTGCGCAGTGCCATTATTCAGTGGAGCAGCAGCCATGTTTGACATGTACAGAGACTGTTGAAAGATGTTAGTCACCAGAAAGTGGTAGCCAGCAGCAGTCTGACATGGCCATCAAGAGTCTGTGTCAACATGACAAGCTCTCCTGTGTTTGCACACCATGACAAGCTGGCAGTGCTTCAGTGTAATGTAGTATAGCTCAACAGAGAGGCACATCCAGGCTGAAACAGCAGTAGATAAGAAGACTGTGTGGTTCCCACCAGCGGGTCCCAGGTGCCCTGGGATGTGCACTACTGAGGGTGTGTGTGCAACGACACATGACAGCAGTGCAGCGGTGCTGTTGAATGACTGAAACCACAATCTGTGCAGCTGGCATCATAGCATTTCAGTCCTGGCCTGCTGCTGTATCTGTCCTGTGGCTCAAATACAACTGCTGTAAACCCCACAGGGAGGTGACCATGCCCAGGAGCAGGCTACCCAAAAAATGGAGGTTGACAAGTTCACCACAAAAATTACGGCCCTATAATGACAGAGAGTCTTACACAGACAGTTATACACAATCATAGTATCAGACATATATGTACATGGGGTGTGGTGTTGTCAGCTGTGTAATCCATGGAGATGCCCCACCAGCTATGCATCTGCACAGCATAGGGACATTGAAAGGGATATATGTAGTGAAGCACGTGTGTAGACATTAGTCGTTCCTTTACCTGGTAGCACGCCATCCTAGTGAGGCCAGGAAGCACTGCACAAGGTTACAGTGGGCATGCAGCGGAGTGTGTTCTGCAGCAAGGATGACAGCCCAACACCAAGGACGAAGGCCGCACTAGAGATGTGGGGGTGCAGCAGCTGCTGTGGAATGGCCTAACCCACAGGAGATAATCCACAGGGGTACAGATAGTGGCACACCCTGTGCTACTGCTTGCATGCCCTGATGCCACATGCCAGATAATGACCATGTGGTACCTTGAGGCAGCACAGGCCACTGGGACCAAGGCAATGGGAGAGGAACAGTATGGCCATATGACATGGGACTCAGAGTGTGTTGTACACACAGCTGCAGTGCTGCTGTGATGACCACAGGTGGCCACAGCAGGGTGGCTGTGAAGTGAAGCACACATCCTACCTACCAGGGATGCCATGTATCCAGGGTCTCCTTTGTAGAGATCACAGGCAAGGATGCAGTCCATACAGGCAAGACAGTGGCTGTTGGGAGCAACTGTGCCATTACCTGGGTAGGGCTACATCTGCCAGGGGCTCAGCTCCATGTGAGAGGTGTTGTGCTGCATTGCACCATTGAGATACATTCAGTGGAAAAAGTGAGCAGGACAGGAACCCTGCATTATGTGCCTCCAAGTAGTAGATTGGTCGATGGCAAATAAAAGCATATGCACATGGCTGCACCCCCTGTATTGTGCCTGCTTGGGCAACATCACAGCCCTGGGGATAATAATGCCCAGTGCCTCTGGTATGGCACTGATATCAACTGCTCTCCTGTCCTCTGGAAATGTGATCTGCAGAGTGTAAGAAAAGGTGATGTCAGAGGTGATCTGCACAATACATTGCTCCAGTGCAACCCACCCATGGGCGCTTACAATTGGGCGTTAAAATGGAGGTAAGTGTTCTGTGTGCAGTCATGCAACCTTTGGGTGGCATTGCATGACAGTACCTGCCAGGGATCCACCATGCTGCTACCCATTTGTAAGGCACCCCCTTGTGCCCTCGCCCCAGCTATGGAACATGTAGCCATGCACAGTGTGAGCACGAGCTACTGCAATGCCAAGTGTGATGACAGGGATGGAGAGAGCATTCTACATTCATCCTTGATGTTCATGGGATGTGTTGGTTTGAAATGTCTACCCAATGCTTCATGGTGTAGCAGAGTGACATGGCACCAAGATGCTAGTGGCCATAATCCTTCTGCACCTGTGAGGGTGGTGCCATAACAGTGGCACCTCATCAGCAGAGCAGTCAGGCAGACAGCCAGGTTGGAGACAAATGACAGCCAGTCCTGCACTGTGGGATAGGTGTAGGTGGGTCACACCACACCCACAGGACCACAGGGGAATGCCTTGGTGTGTGGCCCTGCTCATACAGCAAACATGATCAACTAAACAGAGCATGGTGTGGCAGGTGTGTCACCAGTACTTTTTAACTTGCATTTTACAGGTTGCAGAACTGCTGCCCCTCATACAAGAGCCTTAACATGTACAGACCCCATGTCAGTCAAAAATATGTAGTACACAACATATTTTAATAGTCTGACTACTTGTCATATTATGTAACATGCACAATGCCAATCATGCAGAAGTTGGGTAGCTGTCAATGACAGCACATAGAATACATTGGGAAAAACATCTGTAGCATATCAAGGTAGCCAGCCATATAGTGGTATGTACACACTGGCAGTCATGCAGAGCTACTCGTTGTGGCCAGTCATACATTCATGGACTGTACATTTAACAACTACACATTGCACAAACATCACGCGCATTCACACATGGAGGAATCATAGGATGTGGACCAGATTCCTGTACCATCAGGCTCTGTGTGTATCTGTGTCAATGGGCCAAGGTTCCTGTATCCCCAGGATCTTCCAGTGTTGTCTTTTCTCAGCAAAGTACACCGAGAATGCTTGCAGACACATATGGGGTGTGCATTATCATGACCGCCAGTTTGTGTATTCACCTGTGGAGCCATACGGTACTGCTTTGCCCTTATGGTTTATGCCACTGACAGTGTTTGCCGTGCATGGTGCACTAGCTGAAGGTTGTTTCCCCCTCTCCTGTGTTTGCAGCCATGTGCATGGGTAGTATGACATGTGACATGTGTAGCTTGCATTGTGGAGCTCACTATCCATGGGGCAGTGACATGTCACTGTTGGTCAGGCAACATGCCACAACAGGTGTGTCAAGCACAACTTCCCAATAGTAGAGGTTGGTCACTGATATGCAGGGGTGGCATAACTGCCTGGTGTAACAAATTCCAACCTATGAAACATAGCAGACATTGCCGTAGGAACACTTCACACCTACCTCAAACATTATTACCCCACTAAACCCTAGCCCAGATGCTGGTACACCAGGAACATAAGAAGACTTACCAGGCCTTGAGATGACACCATCCTGCATCATCCTGTGGAACCTTTGGAGACGCTCCTGGTCCAGTCTGCCAATATCCCCATAGTGGTGGGGGCACTGCTCGCTCATCCTACTAATCCCAGAGCAGTCTGAAAGGTGGCATCCAACTGAGGCCCACACATTCCCCTCGGGATGCTTTGGCTCCTCCTGCCCAAACAGGAGTTGGTCCATGTCCTCCACCAGGTCAACGAGGTTGGCCAGCTTCACCTCATTCCACCATCGGTCTCACTGCTGCACTGCCTGTCATCTTCCTAAAGACGTATTCTGGGACACAAGCAATGATTAATAATAGAATCTGCTCAGTGTAATTAGCTTTCTAGCTTTGTTTGAATATGTGTTTTATTGACGTTATATTAAAAAAGTGTTGGGAACTGGATGAGGGAATAAAATTGTCTGCCTTTACTTGCTTCTAATAAAAAGTCCCCCCCCACCTATCTCTTATTTTCCCATTTGCTATTTGAGCTGTTACCGTTACATATAATATAACTTTCCTTTTTTTTTTCCTGCTTTGCCTTCCTCCCTTATGGTTCATACCTAACTGGTTTGTTTTTTTAGCACATCGCCTAATTAATAGGAATCAATAAATCAGATAGCCTGTATATTAATCTAGAGTTTTTTTGAATACACTGTTAAATCAGGGTTAATGAGAATATTAAGTGGTGTGACTGGCTTTCATCAAATACCTAATTACAATTATTGTGATTGAAAGTAAATCCTTATGTGTTGATTTTTAAACTGTTTTTTACACAGGTGTTTTTAATTGATTTCAAAATGTCACATGGTGTGCTTCGTTTAGTATATTAAGAGTGCTGTATTTTGGTTCATGTTAGCCTTTGAGAAAGGAGCTTTTGACTTCGAAACATGTCAGGCGTGATGTTTTTGTATGCAATAAAATGTAAGTTTTAAAAAAAATGTTGTGACTGGTGTCCTTCTTGTAGGCTTGGTGTGTGCTGGGAACCTTAGTTTATCCATATTCTGGGACACCTTGGTGCTGTATTTCAGGGCATAGACACATTTTTGCAATGTGCTGGAGTGCAGAATTTGTGCAATGCAAAGTATATTGTTTGCGCAAGTGTCCCTTGTACAGTGCTATGGCACTCTAGCCTGCCGACATCATCAGGTTGCGCATTCCGCACAACCTCATGTTAGGTTGCACAATGCCATACTACCATGCAGAGCTGCACTTGTGCAGGGATGCCACTGATGTCATAAGTGTGCAGCTCCTGTGCCAAAATCATCAAAAGGTGAATTGCATGATGCCAAAACTACAAAAAAACGCCCTCCTCAGCCAGAGAATGGTGCAACTATAAAATATCTTCCTGATGACGTCCTAGGGTGTACGAAACCAGTCAAGGTTGTCAGTGTTTTTATTGCTTCCACCATGGCGTTTTGCACTTAATAAATATTTTATGGTTGCACAATTCTCTGGCTGAGGAGTGCAGTTTTATGCAGTTTTGGAATTGTTGTTTTTAACACTCACCCTCCTTGTTGCTGAGCTGTGATTGTTTTTTGTTGGAATTTCACAATGCGCAAGCACTAACTGACTTGGTGCATTGCACAAAAGTGCAGTATTCAGCCAGACTATGTAAATAGCCATCAGACAATGGACCCCATTAGCATCTCAATGAAGGCCTTTCTGCATGTATTAGCATGGATAATTGCACCTGGGCTATAAAGGGGATCGTAGCACCCCCTACTCTGCACATTGGAACTGCAGCCACAGCTTTGTTAATATTTTAGGTTTAGGAAAAATTAGGTAAATGTGGCAGCAGGACAAAGGTAAAAACTGGCATTTAGGTGGCAATGATGAGAGCAAATGGTTCTAATTATTTGAAATGATCTTAGCATCCACACTCTGATTCACAATGAAAAAATAAAGGAACTTCAACCACAGCACCGCTACAACACAGTGGAAGCAGGCCTCAGAGATGACACATAGACATGGCAAGCCAAGATAATATCGCTACAGACCTGGGTAGGTGTCCTGCATGTCATTTTCTGATACAGATACTTTGTTAAATAGGGATACACCCTGTAGCAGGGACATGGGTGGTATATATTGTGGGGAACACACACTGTATGGGTGGCTGTGTCCTGTACTCCACTATCATGCACTGTGGGCCCTAAAACCACACACAGTAGTGTAACCATTGGCTTAGTTGTACCCTCCTCACCATATTACATGATGTGTTTGTTTTGATCACAACCCACTGGCAGTCCCATGAGTGGCCTCTGTTTTGCTTTGTAACTGTGCCTTGTGTGGAACCCTTGAAAATGGAGCACCTCTGCACATCCTTACTATCAGACTATGTTGTTGGTATATAACTTACATACTGGGAGATGCGGTCCTCAGGGTAACATGGATTGACAACTGTCAGGTGTGTCCCGGCTGTGTGCAAATATCTCAGATGGCTCCCAAAATGCTTCTCATAGTGCATGGATCCAAGGCAACCAGATCCCCGACCCAGGACCTGCCCTGGTTATCCAGACCACCATACAGGCCCGCAGTATTTATTTATTATTTATTAGCTTTTGATTTTAGGGTAAGTGCATTAGGCAATAGACCTGCCTATTTTCAAGCATGACCCCGAGAGAGTACAAAATACAATGGTATAAACAGAACAAGGTAACAAGCAATCAAGGACCTGCCCGGTGATGCTGAGGGTTGAGGCACTGGATGCCACACCTCGCACCGTGCCGACGACCTGAGTTGGGGAGTGAGCTCGGGAGTTGGGGGTCGGCAGGGGAGGGAGACAGACTGAGCACCCTTTGGGCAGCTCTCCTCTCCAGGTGGAAGGGTTAGGGATGCCTGGTGCTCTGGCAACCCCCGGTGGAGACGGGAGGCACCATCAAGCTGCCGAGCTGCACGTAACAGCATGGCTGATGTAGGCAGGGTCGCCATGCGCCAGCATCAGACGTGTTCACACAGAGCGAGGTGGTATCTTCATTTCACTACAAGAAATACCCCTCCAGCCCTGGATAGGCGATGGCCCTGCCAGTGCCACTGCCACATGTCCAGTGCTGGTTCCCCTGCCACTGCCCCCATGGTCTCCCTGGGTTGTTCTTCCCGAGCCGGGGAACCGTAACGAACTTGAAGATGACAGGGGGAACACAGCAGGTGATAGAGCAAGCTGGTGAGTACAGTGGCCTGAGAGAGTTCCAGGCTGTGGGGCTACAAATAGAATAATAATAAAAAAAAACAAGCAACATCAGTCATCCATGCAGGGATAGACACAGTATATGTATGAGAAGCACAAACCATCCACACAGGGATGTAGAAAGTTAGATGAAAGACAAGGCATGTAGTACATATAATTTAGCAGAACTACTAATTGACAAGGCAGGCATAAAGCAAAGACAGAAAGCCAATCAAATTATGAAGAACAATCACAAGTACCAAGTTTGTATAGGTGACAGAACAGAGCATTCTTGAAGGAGAGGTGAGATAAGGAATTCTTAATATGGAGAGGAAGGGAATTCCAGAATTTGGGAGCTAAATGGGAGAATGCATGCTCACCCATTTTAATTGAACAGTGCAGGACTGAGAGCAGTGAGGAGGTAGAAGACCTCAGAGAGCAGGAATGAATCACATGATTCATCATAGCTCCCAGTGAGTCAGGCAGGGATGTCGGGTCAATGAGTCAATGAAACATCCCAGTGTATAGGAGCAAAGGTCATTGGGGGACAACCAGTGCAAGGTGAAGTAAAGCAAACAGTGGTGTGTTAGGCGAGGGGCCGACAGGGCAAATCTTCAGATGCTGTTATATGTGGTGTCCCACTTACAGAGTACACCAGCTTAGGCCTGGGAAAGGACAGTGAGAGCATATTTGAGTCTAGGAAGCAGGGCACCCCTGGCTACCAAGATCCTGGTAGCAGGGGTAAGGGAGTGACACACTCTGTAAGCAACACCAGTCATTGGGTTGACTGATCTACATACCTCATTAATGTGAGAGGAAAAGTCAAGTACAGGGTCAAGAGTCACACCAAGGTATTTGAAGAAGTCAGTAGTTAAGAAGGTAGATCCGTCGCAACAAGGGAACTGTAGCTTAGGGTACTCTGCATGGACTTTTCTAGTGGACCCGAAAAGCATGGCCTGAGTCTTTGATACATTAAGGATTAGATAATTAGCGGTGAGCCAGGATTGAATATCTTGAAAAGCAGATGATAGGTGATTATTGAGGTTATCAATGGACCTTGAGGCAATGAAGAGGACCAAGTCATCAGCATACATAATGGTCCAACAGTGAGGTGAAGAGGCAAGAATATCATTAATAAAAAGGGAAAAGAGCTAGAGGCCAAGTATTGAGTCTTGTGGGGCACCACAGGAGATAGGGGCAGGGGATGAGAGTACTTTGCAGAAAGAGACAGATTGTAGCTGACTGTCAGGATAGCTGCCAATCCAATAAGGCAGACCCAGAGGCACCAAGCATATGAAGTTTTCTTAAAAGCAGAGGGTGATTAACCAAGTCAAATGCTTTAGAATGGTCAATGAACACAGCACCAGTAAGTAGGCCGTTATACATGTTGGTCTTTACCTCACTAGTGAATTGAGTAAAAGCAGTTGTGGTACTACTCCCTGCCCTAAAACCATGCTGGAAAGAGGACTAAAGTTTTAAATTGAGTAAACGAGTGGAAATCTGGTGATGGATTAATTTTGCAAGCAACTTGCTAAGCGTTGGCAGTATCACAATGGGTCAGTAGTTAGTCAGGATCTTAGGATCACCTTTTTGAATACAGCAATAGTTCTGGAGCTTTCCCAAGCCATAGGAACTGTGGAGGAGCAGATGGACAGGTTAAAGAGCCTAGTTAGAGGGGTAGCTAGAAGAGAGGCAGCAAGTCTTAGTGTCCTTGGCTCTAGTCCATCTGGCCCAGCACTGCCATTTGTTGGAATGGTTCTTAGTAATTTTAGGACCACCTGACATGTGAAAGGTGCAAGCACCAAGGAGGGAGAAGCATCATGAGGAGCTGGAGGGGGGGACTGGGAGCCACAGGGTAAAAGGGGAGAAATATAAGGAAGCTTGGTGAAGAGGGGGTTAATGGCATTGGCAATAGTGGAAGGGTTGTTGAAGTGGATCTCATTTATAAGCATTTCACTAGGCATCTGACACCTGTTGTTCCCTAGGATCTCATTCATTTGAGACCAGTATCTCTTTGGATTAGAGGCTGAGGAACTAAGGAGTTCATGGTAGTAATTACTCTTGGCAATACATATCTCCTTCTTGCAGGTGTTCTGCAAGGTATGATACAACATAACTCTGGTATTGTTTGCATCAATCCTACCTGTACCAGCTTGTTTGTATCTATGTCTTAAGTTACTGTTATATGTCTTAAGTTACTGTTATACTGTGTTATACTGTTATACTGTGTATTTTCATTTGTCTTACTGTGACAAGGTACCTTTGTAAATGAGCCTATGGCTCAAAGGTTTTCCAAACTGCTGTCTAAATAAATACATAAATAAATAAATACTCCTCAAAGTCAGTGGGTAGAGAAGGATTTCTATTTTGACTATAATTTGTTCCTATGTTTGAGTAACTGTAAAAGATGCCACTTGAGCCACTTGATGGCTTTCCTCTAGCCCTATGCATGGAATGTACCTTTTCTGCAGGGAGAGTAAGGTTACATTAAAGTAATCAGTTGCTAGGTTGATAGTGTTGGTTATATACTGTAATGGGGAGACCAGCCAATGGGTTTTAGGTCATGTAGGAGCACAACTCAGTCAAGATTAGAAAAGTTAGAAAAGGATAGAACTTTGGGGGATAGGATGGCGGGGAAGCGTCCCACACACAATAGATTGGACAGTGATCACTGAGTGAGTCAGCTAGGACCCCAGCAGTGGAAAATCTGTCCTTTCTGTTAGTCAGTATCCAGTCGATAAGAGTGTGGCTGGAACCATTGTGAGAGATCCTAGTGTGAGACAAGATAAGTTGTGTAAGGTTAGCCTTACTAATAGTGGCAGTGAAGAAAGAGGAATTTGGACCAGCCAGTTGAGGTTGAAATCCTCTGGGCAGACCACCTCATTTTTCATCGACACAGCTGGTATCAGCTCAATGAATTCCTCAAGACCTTGTTTGCATTTTTGGGGGGAATATGTAGACAGTTAATATGTGGAGTTTCTTTCTCCCACAAAGAAGTAGGAGTGAGTGTTGGACCTCACAATTATTTAGTGGGTGACTCAGCATGATAGAAACATTAAGGTGTGACTTATAGCACAGAGCCAAGCCTCCACCTCTTTTGGAGGTAGGACAGTCAGCCCGAAGCATGTTGCAGCCTAGTAGTGTGCAGGTAGGATCATGGATGGAGGGCTTCAACCATGTTTCTGATAGGGCTAGAATGTCTGGATTATTGACTAGTACCCATGTCTCCAGCTCCAGGAGATTAGCAGTTAGACTTCAGATGTTAAGGTGGGCAAAGGTTGTATCTGAGGACTGGGGCAAGAGATAGGAAAATCAAGAATTATTTAAATTAGTGTGGACAATGGGGTCAGGGTTGGGCTCAATGTCACCTGCTAGGGTAAGGAAAAAGGTTATAACCCATGTCGTGGCAAGCACAATGGCCCGAGAGAAACTCCCAGGGGAGGTAAATTTCCTGTGGTTGATGAACTTCAGGAATATCCCTATATATTTGTAGCTAAGGCCCACCTGAGGAAATGGAGAGGAGGATTTATCAACCAGCATATTGGAGTAGTTTACATCACCTTGGGAGGCATCATTGTGAAATGAGGAAGTCCCGGCAAAAGGAAATAGGGAGTCTAGAGAAAGTAGGGTAAAAAAGAAAAAAAGGAATGAGGCACTTAACAAGGAATGACATCATATTTCAAGTGGGACAGAGTAAGTGACAAGTAGAAATATATTAAGGGTAAGATGAGAAGTAGGCAAGAGGAAATACAGTAGCTATCAGGATCAGAGGAAAAATTACACAAACTTAGAAAGAGAAAAGGAGAAGAGAGGGAAGACAAGGAATTATTGGTAGCAAAGGGTTTTCAACGATTTTAGAGGGAACGGGTGTACTAAACAGTCAGCATGTCAGAGCATCCAAATAGCATCCAAATAACACAGAATAACAAAAACTCTTTGGTACTGACAAAAGTTAATTATATTAACACAGGAAAGTATAGCATAAAATAATTAAGTAATGTATAGTATGTTAAGGAAGTGAAAAGTTATTGGCAACCTCTATTGGAGATATGTTATAACCTGCAGATGGGAAAGGGAGGACATAGAAAAAACACTGGACCACCTACATCACGTGTTTTCCATCCTATATATTTAAGACCAGCTAAGGGTGGGAGGGATTGGGAATGGGTGGGAAGCAGCCTCATTGCGGCTGCTGGGAATGGAGAAGCCAGACAGCACTCCAGGTTACAAATCACAGCTGCTGAAGGCTCACAAGTGGTAAGCAACCTAGCTTCATAAACTTAACTGCTTTGAATAAATCTCAAAAGATTTTCCAGTAAAGCTGTAGGAGACTCCAGAACAGTTTTAAAGAAATTAATTTATGCTCCTAGGATCTCTAATACAGCAGTCTTTATTTGGTAAAACTACACTAAGTGTGAGCATGCATGGGGTGGTGGGGACCATGGATTTGTTCAGTGTCATTGTAAGGCCTGCCCAACACGTCAGATGCTCCTTGTGTCTAGGCATGTCCCTGTGTTTTGCATGTTGTCAGTCATAGCCCTGCATTCTATGGCCCAGGCTCAGACCGTACAACTTGACCATCACAGCACACCATTGCCCCCTCTCCATATAGCACCTTATGACTGCTTTCTTAGTGGCATGTAAAGAACACGGGTCCAATACAAGGGGCCCATTATATTGTCCCTGACACCAGAGGTCAACAGAAGACAAATCACAACATATGTGGAGTGTAAACCTGACAGCTCTGCCTGGAACAGTCCCTCCAACATGATGCCCCCTCCCCCCACTACAGCAGTGCATGTCTGGATGCAGTGGCACAGAGGCCTGTGGTCTGGCACCTAACTGTGACATAGCACAAAGGACTTGGGCCGAAAGCCAGCTTCTGCATATACCACTGTTGTACTTGGGAGTGCAATGCTCTGCCATGTGTCAGCTGGGTGGGTCCACGTCAAGCCAGCTAACTGTGTCTGCCAATGGGGCTGTATACAGATGAGACCAACAAATGATTTGTCCAGGTGCAGTGCTCAAATGTGCCATGGTGTGTTGGCATGTCCCATGCAGTGCTCCATGTTATTGAACATGTGACACTGGGCTCTGTGCCCAACCCAGGGGTGTGGGTGGCATACACTTGCACTGCCTCACAGCACCCCCACATGTGCACCAGTGGTGGCTGTTCTCCAGGACAATGCCTGCCTGTCTGGATAGTGCAGGCAGGTGGTCTAGGTGTCTCAGGTGCCTAAACCCCCTCAGTGCTGGGTGGCAGCATGATGGCTGGATGGAGACCCAGGGGGGCATCTAACAGACTGCCATTGCACACAGGCCACCCTGTGCCACACTGGTACACTGTACATGGTGTCAATGCACTGGTAAGACACATTGTGGATGAAGCACACACATCTCACTCACACACAGCACTGACCACTGTTTTTCTACTTTTGCTGACAGGTCCTGTGGGTGATGCTGAGTGGCAACAGGCCCACCACTTTTCTTAAGATGAGCTCCATGCTTTGGCCCAGGTCTACCAAGAGAGGGAGATTGTCCTGTCCTTCAGCCAGACCACTGGTGCCACAGTTCTGCAGGCATGGGAGGAAATCACAGGGCTATGAATGCTGTGGGTGGCTGGGGCCACATGGCTGAGGCTGTCCAGAAACAATTCAGGGACCTTAGCTGGTGGGTTAAGGATACCATGGCTACTAGACACCATGAGCAGGGCCAATGGTGGGGGGGGGCACAGAATTCGGTGGTGGCCAGGCCTATGGACTCAGAGGAAAATGTGGTGGTGTCAATGCTGAGGTATGTGGAGGTGACAGGGGTGCCTGGGGGTGGATACGAGATCCAGGTGGAGTACAGCCAGTCGTGTAAGTACGAAGCTGGTCCACATCCTTATGTACATGGATACACATGTGGGTCTCGCCACTGGTGGGGCAAACTGCAGCCGTGGGCGTGGCACACGCATTGTGTGTTGTACGCTCCGTAGGCACTTCGTGATATGTTGTGCTGTTGTATGGCACACTGGCACACTGTGGACCCCTCTGACACATGTTGCATTGACACCCTTATAGGCAGTACTATGCACACGGCTCCACTGGAGTGTGTCCATGCACATAGAGTGTGTGCATACTGTGTTGCGATTTGCTGGCCATGGGTGCTAGTACATGGAGACAAGTATGCTGGGTGTGTGGGTCTGTGGCCTGCGCTGTGATTGCCTCTGTGCATGTGTGGGGTATGTGGGATAAATGGTCAGGAATCACTGTCATGTTTGCACAATCCACCCTTCACAAGTCGCTATGTGACCATTGAGGGTTGGGATAGGTAGACTTGCTGACATCAGTTGTATGTTGACACTGTGCGACACATGGCACTTTACACTAAGGCATGCATTCACCAACAGTAACGTTCACTGTGTACTGTGTATTATGTGTGACACTGACAGTTTCCTCTTCTTTCCACAGTGCAAGATGTTCCATCTGAGGGGGATGATGTAGCTGGTCCATCCACTGGACTGTGGTGATTACCACCAAGCGAGCCAAACAGACACTTCCACTACATCATGGAGGTCATGAATGGTAGTGATGACAACAACTATCTTACCACCATGCAGTACCTGTTGCCTGTTGCACTGCAGAGGGAGCACTCACCAATGCCAAGCACCCCCACCCTGCAGTGTACAGCACTGGACACAAGGAAGCCTCCACACCACAGATGCACCCTGCACCCCTGTCTAAGGAACTTCCATGTGTGACATCCCCTCCGATGGACCTCTCACCCCCATCTCCACTGCCAGTCTCATCATCATCACCACCACTATGCACACCACCCTACTGGCACCCCAGGAGGGGTTGTACAGCCTGGCAGGGTTCCACCATGCCGCAGTGACATGGAGAACAGCGATCGTCAGTACAGCGACAGCACACCACAACCAATTGGTGTTGTGCCGTCACTGGGAAAAGTGTTTTCTGTGGGGGGCTTTGCCCCCTCACACCCCCCACACTTAGAATTACCAACTCTGTGTCAGAGTTGGTTCAGGAAGGGGGCGAACACCCCGGAGGCAGCAGCTTAGGGAGCATAGCAGACCATCACAGCGAACTGCCGAATATGTCACTGTGATGATGTTCACTGCATTCCCATCACTGTTGTGACATGATACCCTTGGCAGCACCCCTGCTATCCAGCATCTGGCCTGCATGGCCAGCCACAGCCACTGAGCCCCTGCCACCTCCCCAATCCCCCTTGTGAGTGCATGCACTGGCAGTTCAGGGTCTGCAGGTGTTACCAGATCATGTACCCCAGGACATTGTCCCCTGGAGGCAGACTGCACCAGACTCCAGGCAGCTGCTGCAGTCAGCAGTGGAGTCCCGGACTGTCATGCATGGTGAGCTTGCCCTTTTCAGGTGCACCATGCACAAGGACCTAATCAGTCATCGGGACCTCTTGCATGTCGACCTGCAGAGGGCTCAGCAGCAGGAAGAGACCCATGATACTTGCATTACTGAGACCCTCCACACCATCATTGGTGACCTCACTATGGTTGTGTGGGAGATCATGACCGTGGTGCATGGCAGATAGCATCCAGTTCACAGTTCCACTCCCTCCAGTGTGCACACCCCTGGTTTCTTGGAGACACCACAGCAAACACCAATGCCACATAGTGGCAGGTCAGAATCTGGTGGTATGTCTGCAACCTCCAGGGCTGGTGCCACACCTCACACACAGTGGCACAACCTCCAAATCCTGTCCTCCAGCACCCAGTATGGCCATTCATGGGGCAGAATGACTCTGTCACCCTGGGTGTCGCTCTTCCCTTCCCCACAGGCCACATTATCCACCAACAGGGGTCTGCGGTGGCTGCTGGTGTGTACCAACTGTGGCCACAGGTGGACATGAGTGGGATTGCTTCCTACATATCCCACAAATCCCTAGCACCCCACAGATATTATTCCATTACCAAATTTTTGTTGTAGTGTGCTTCCCCACAACCCCTTCCCTTGCCACCCTGTCCAGCATCCTCTCCTGTTTCTGCACTGTTTGTTCACTGCCTTTGTGTACTTTATTTATGTGTGTTTCACATTAAAGTTTTTGCACATATGACATTGTCCTTTGTTCTTTCCACCCACCTGCTCCCACATGAGAGACTTCTTAAGATGTTTTCTCTGTATTCCTGTGCCCTCCTTGCCATGTGGGAGTCGTGCCTCTCTAGCTGCTCTAGCATCCACAGTACCTCTGGCTCCATGTCCCTGTTACTATGCTCCTCTTGCACCAGCAAGCATATTCCATGGGTGAGTGTTATGTTGTGTAGCACAAACAGGCTAAGAATATGCCACAGGCCTTCTAAAGGGTGTATTGTAGGGCAACACCTGAATGATACAGGCACTGGACTCACATTTTCAGCATGCCAAAGACTCGCTCAATGATGTTGCATGTCACAGTGTGTGTCACATTGTATCTGTCATACATAATACATAACAGATGTGGTCCGGAGGATGGGTGTGAGGATTCAGGGACACAAGAGATAGGCTCTGTCCCCTGTAATATAACACATATCTGATAGCACTTATTCACACTGCAGCTGCTCACATAGTACCAATGGCCCATGAGCTGTGTTGTGTTCTGTTCACCTGTCCACCCTCCCTGCCCACCCTTCCACTGGCAAGTATTTGTATGCTATGTATTGCTGTGTGCCCCCTATGGAAGGTTTGTATGGGGGGGTGCTGCGTGTACTCACCGACACGGTGCCCACTGGGTATGTGGCCACCTCCAACAATTTGGCATAGTGTGGTGTTGTGCCATATGAAGGTGTCATGGTCATTGCCCTGGTGATGTGCCAGGACGTTGTTTATGTGCCCTTTTGCATCACATACAACCTGACAATAAATGGAGTACTAGTCCTTCCTATTGATATAGGCATCCCCCCCTTCACCAAATGGTGCCCAGATAGCAACATGGGTGCAGTCATTGGCATTGAGTACTGCTGGTAGGTACACAACCTAATAGAACTGCTACATTGTCTCTGTGCACTCTGCTGCTGCACTGGGGAAAATGATGAACTCACTAGTGTGTGGCATCAGGGCATCTAGGAATTGGGTCAGCAGGCATGAGGTGGCAGACTGTGATACATCAATGGTACCCCCATTGGTGTCTGGAATGACCTGGGGGCTAGGAAGCACATCACAGCCATCATCTTCTGCTCTACTGTCATGACATAGCTGTGCTGGGTGTCACTGCACAGCTGCTCATGCAAGAGCTTACACAGCTGCCTTAGCATGGACCTATTGCAGATGGCAATGGCCAAAAAGGTGGTTATCGGTGAGGTAGCCCATGATGATAGCGCTTATAAATGAGTGACTGTAGAAACAGTCACTCATTTATAGTGCTATCAGGATCTGCTACCCTGCAAGGGTAGTGGAGGAATAGTGGACAGAGTGACTGGAAGGGGAGGGATGGGGAGGTGTATGGGAGGGATAGGAGGGAGAATTCAGGAGGATAGCTGAGCCTGCTGCAACTGAGCCAGCCCTATGGTGTGATGGTGAGGGGGGCTTGCTATGGTACAGTACAGACTGGGTTTTGGGCTCGCTGGGGGTAGTAGTTTTTCTGCAGCTTCCAATTGTGCTTTTATTTTATTTTTAACAGCTTTCACCCTCCTCATGTTGCACCCCCTGGAGTTGAGAATCCTAGTAAGAGGGAAAGGGCGGTGAATACCTACTAGAGGGCACAGCCTTCACGAAAAACACTTTAATGCACCGAATGTTCATTCCCTGAGAAATGTATATCACTGAAATGCTTTTCTGTGATATACATTAGCAATGATAGCAATTGCTGTTTTTCGATTTCTATCATCACATGAAACCCATTGGTGATGGTCTTGAAGGAGACTCATGGCCAGTACCATCTATGAGCAGCACATTGCCTTAGTCGCCCATGGCCAAAACCAGGGTGGGTTTGTGTCCTCTCCTCCTCTTGCAGGACTTCTTCCATGAGGATCAGCATGTGTGCTTCATATTCAACCATTTTGTCTCTGGTTGCAATGCCTCTGCTTGCCTCTAGGCTTGGAACAGGGATAAGACAGTACTTTTATAGGCAGTATTTGCACAGTGCATCGGGGTCACACAAAGTCACTTTGTGCAGTGCTAGTGTGCAGAATATAGCATTGAGTCTGCATTTATGTCCACACCTCTCCCTTTGCCCAGTACCTACATTAATTACTGTGTTGCATGCACTCAATCCATTTTTGCCTGCTCTGTCTACACCTTTGAATGTTGCACATTGGCACAATCAACACACAAACAGCATGCAATTGTTTTGCCCGACAGGCAACGTTTTTAATATGTGGCCTCAGAAGTGTGAAAGTTTAGAAATTAACAAATATATTTCTTAAAAGACACTTAACCTTTTCAATGCATTAATTAATATTTAAACTTACTACATTTTAAAAGTTTGGATTTTTTGATTTCCCCTTCCTCCTGCTTTTCTAAATGTCAAGATACTCATCTGGTTTTGAAAAATGACATTTGGCCCTAAGGCACCCACATGTTGAATACATTACAAAGCCCATTAAAGCTGGGAGACAATTTAAGATATGGTGTTCTTAAAGCCTTTATTAAGACTAGTTATGCAGAGAACTGCAATTGTTAGCTATAAATAAAATATCTTGGACTGTAATACCCATAATGTTCACCAGCATCTTTCAATATCGGGTTATAGTTTTGATATTATTTGCATTGTAGATACATTGCGTAGGCTTCTCAAAAGTCATAAAATTAATGAAAGCCCTAAATATGTCAATGCCAGGAACTACTCTGGTACATCTAGACCACGTTCTACCTCGTTGGAGACATTTTCAGAACTGGACTTCTCAGCAGCATTTTAAACCATTTTATCGTACTTAATGCCCAGTTCTAGATAAAAGAAGTTAGGTATAGATGTGAATGATAGGCAAGATTGCACTCAGTCTGAAAATTGTGTCCAAGCACATTTGTATCTGAATTTTGTAAACTAGCTTGGAAAGTGAACATAGAGAGAGAGTATGTTCAAGTATGTACACAATAGAAAATTGCATTTAGACACAACCTATGCAAATTGCACCCCCACTTTACGTGCATTATCATTTCTGCTGAACAGTGTTGTTAATTTTGCTGTAACTGTCTGCTTGCACCAGGACCTTTTTTAAAATGAGCAGCATTTAAAAGAATTTATCCTGGTAAAACAAATACATTCAACAAATTCACAGAACACTCTAGTAAATAAAACAGGCCTGTTTTTTTATGTAAAGAAAGAAGATGATCAATGTTTCCATTTGAAAGAACACTGACAGAAAAAACTAAGTAAATGGTATTAATTCTAACATGCATTGCAGTAAAAGACATTCATTTGGAAGGGTTGAGTTTTTTTTAAAGAATTCAATTGTTATTAATAAATTATTACAGTGTGTGGTAAAACTATTTAATGTGTTGCATTTTTCCCATACAAAGAGCCGTGTGTTAAATGCCATAATAAACTAGTGTTAATGACCACATTTAATACATGGCTCATTAACACTTGTTTATTATGACATTAAATGCACGGCTATTTGTGTGAGAGAAAGTGATGGAAAAATCAAACCCTTCAATTAAAGAAAACAAAGTATAGAGCACAGTGTGTAAACTCAAATTTTGCACACACTCTCATTATTGGATGGCTGAATAAACCCCTTGGGCTTCACCCTCAGGGTTTATGTGCCATCCAACAACTCGGGTGTGTGTAAAATTCTCGTTATACACAGCACCCGATACTTTATCCTATATTTTATTATAGAAACTGGGGGTTGACCATAGAGTCTGCATATGATCTGTACCCTGTGCAGATCTCTTTCAATAATAGGGACCTTCATGTTAAAATAAGTTGTCCCTATGCATTAACCATAATTATAAAAGCAGAATATTTCTGGTCACCAAAATTACTGATGGGTAGTGTCCATGAAAGATCACTTGATGACTGTAATATGTATGAACAGACAAATATGCCTGCAGATAAAGGCCTTATGGTCTGTTTAGTCTGTTTGAGTGTGTAGATCCCTCCTGTGTCTACAGAAGGCCCTGGCCCCCTCCTCAAATGATAGAAACATAGAATCTGATGGCAGATAAGGACTGCTTGGCCCACCTAGTCTGTCCAATTCCCTACTTAATGGCTAAGCTGCAGATCTCAGTTAACTAACAGCCTATTTCTCCTTACCCACCACTAGAATTGCCTTATGTCTGTCCCAAGCATTCTTGAATTCCCCACTGTTTTTGACTCCACTACCGTCTCAAGAAGGTTGTTCCATGTATCCACAGCCCTCTCCATGAAAAAATATTTCCTCACATTACCTCTGAGCCATCCCACCTCTATCTTCAAATTGTGTCCCCTTGTTCTTGCACATCTCATTTTCTGAAAGATGCTACCCTCTTGGACTTTGCTGATTCCCTTGAGGTATTTGGAAGTTTCTATCATGCCCCCCTCCTCTCCTCAAGGGTATACATATTAAGCTCCTTTAACCTCTCTTCATATGTCTTCTGGTGTAGACCCTGCACCACTTTAGTTGCCCTCCTCTGGACAGCCTCTAGCCTGTCTATGTCCTTGCAGAGATGGGGTCTCCAGAACTGCACACAGTACTTCAGATGGAGTCTCACCAACTATCTGTACAGAGGGATAACAACTTGTTTTCTACTGGTGATGCCTCTCCCTATGCATCCCAGTATCCCGCCAGCCCTTTTTACTGCCTTCTTACATTGCTTGCCCACCTTAAGGTTGTCTGATATGACTACTCACAGGTCCCGTTCCATTTTTGTTGTTGTTGGTATCTCACCCCAGTTGTGTACTCTTCCCATGGGTTTTTGTTTCACAGGTGCATTACTTTGCACTTCTTTGCATTGAATCTAAGCTGCCATACATTTGATCATTCCTCCAACCTTGCCAAGTTCCTTCACATCCTTTCCACCCCACCTTCTGTATCAACCCTGTTGCAGATCTTTGTGTCATCTGCAAAGAGACACAATTTTCCTTCCAGTCCATCTGCAATGTCACTTATAAAGACATTAAAGAGGACTGGTCCCAGTACTGAACTGTGTGGTACCCCACTAGTAACTCCCATTTTCTTCAGAGTGGACTCAGTTACTGTTGCCCTCTGCATCCTGTTTTCCAGCAAAATTTTTACCCAGGCTACCACCTTGGGGCCCACTTCAAGACTGGCTAACTTGTATATTAATCTTTTGTGTGGGACTGTGTTAGATGCCTTACTAAAGTCTAGATAGCACCTCCCTCGTCTTCTACTTTAGTCACCCAGTCAAAGAAATCTATTAGATTCTTCTGACACAACCTTTCTGCTGTAAATCCATGCTGCCTTGGGTCCTGTGCCCCACTGGCCTCTAGGAACTCAACAATTCTTTCCTTCAGAATAGTGGTGGGCGAAGGGGACTCAATCTGCTTCACAAAGTGATTCATGGAGCAAAGGCGGGATTGCGGAGTGCTCCACAATGCAAAGCGGAGTACTTTGTGTTATGATTAGGAACGCAAAGTCCATTGGAAACAATGACTTTGCATTACTCCACCTCCCCAGACCACTACTCCACCAAATTTAAGGTGAAGTGCATTGAGGACAATGCTCTTCACCTCACTTTGTGTTGTTTTTGAGCTTCAAAGGTGAATTTTGCAGTGATTAATGGGATTTCAGGTCACATGGGCTATATATTGATCAGCACAGCCTTAGTTCGGTTTAGTATGTGTAGGAAGGAGTAGGAGACAGTGTGCTCTGATAGCTGTCTGTGATTAAAATCTTGTAAAAGCTGTTAAAAAAGCATTTTTTCATTTTTTTGGGGCTCCAGCTTTGGTTCATTGATTGTAGGAAACCATCCTGTGCTCATATCATCGAGCGTTTTGGTTTTTGTGTGAATTTTGAATGTTAATTTACAACATTGAGTGTATGTAGTGAAAGACAGTGAAAGTGTGCTTTGGGAGAGGGGCGTATCTGTTGTGTAGGTAGATTTAAGTTGGAGAAATAGTGATTTGTTTGTTTTTTGATTATATTTTTGTTATATAACTGACTGTGTTAATGTACACACGGTAATATTGTCAGTAATAGCTGACATTTTCTTGCTGTTTGTTGTGTGGATCTGGTGCAGCAGTTCATAATTTCAGGTTGTTTACATTACAATGCATAACGTGGCATAGTACTGAACTTTTGCATTTGCTACGCATTACTCATTCAGCATTGTAGACTAACTGTTGTGTGTGTGTGTGTGTGTGTGTGTGTGTGTGTGTGTGTGAGTGTGTGTGCAGTGTTGCGTGACATCAAATAATACACCTTTTACTGTGCCACAGACTAGTGTAATTTCAGGCGCAGCAGTGTGGACCTGCTATCCACTGCAACTGCCTGATTTAGTACGGCGAATGTGGTATCTGTTCTTTGATTTGCTGCTTGTACTGCTGTAAAAAGCTGCACTGTAGTCAGTGCTCCCCAAAACCCCCTCATGCAAAAGGAATTTTTTACCAGATTGGATTGTTTATGTGACCTCATCAGCAACACTGGTTACTGAAGTTGTTTTCATTGTGTGACAGACTAGTCTCTTATCTGTTACTGAAGCTAGTTGTTTTTTTGGCTTCACATCCAGCATCCCCCCAATCAGAGAGTGATTGTATCAACATCTGAATTTGGTTATAATATTGTGGTTGATCCCACAAAATGCCTGCAAAGAGACATGCAAGTAAAGCTGTTTCTCGCCATGGCAATGTTGGCAGTAAGATAGTCTGTAGGCATGGTAGTAGCATGCAGACGCAGAAGTGCATTGCTGATGTGAGGAAAGGTATTTCTCCTGCAATGTTTTTTACAGCCCAATCAGTAGCTTCACTCATAGTTGGAGGAGATGATGTTTTCCTAGCTGGTGTTGTTAGTGTTACTGGTGTTAGTGGTGGTGGTAGTATTAGTATTGTTGTATCAAGTTCTAATTTCAACCAGTGTACCATATCCAAAAATATTGAGTGTGAAGCAGTGCAAGTGAGTGGCAGCGTAGATGATGTCATACTTCCCAGTAATCTCCCAGTAACTGAACCTGAGGATTCTGATAATCATGTCAATGATAGCATACAATGTGATATTGTGTCCACCGTGGCAGTTAATGTCACACATTTTCAATGCAGTGATTCACAGTGTGGTGAAAAAATATCAGGCGATGGTGGTGTAGATGATGATGATGAATGTGATGATGACGATGATGTTGCTGTTGTTGCAACATGCGGTCCTCATGCTAGCATAAAAGCAAAAGATGTAGATGTGTGTGACGTTGATGAATATGATGATGATGTAATTGACCCCAGTTGGGAACCGGAGAAAAAGACATTCAAAGTGGCTGTGTCTGAGTCTGATTGCAGGAATCCCCATAAAATGTGTGATCTTCCGGTTTTACTTGATGATGATGATGACCCAGTACTCAATATGATAGGTAGTCGTGGTGGTCAGTTGCAGTTCAGGTGTGCAGCGCCCGAAACATCACGTGCCCCCCCACTTTAAATAATCCACATCATGGACATGTTAAAAGCAGAGCATCACAATCCCTTGTTTGGGATTTTTTGTGCAAGATGCAAATGATGAGTCAGTTGCAATCTGCCAGGTTTGCCATGTGACTGTGAGTCGAGGTAAAAAGGGGAGCCATCTGGGCACAGGAGGACAGCATCTACATTTTAAGAATAGACACTTGGCACTGTGGACCCAGCACAAGCTGGTAGCTAATACCACAGTGGGGCATTCACCCTCATCACCGGCAACCATAGCCAGCATGTTATCCCCTTCCATGACTGTTAAGTCCAGTAGTAAATTAAATGTGTGCAGTATTGAGGTAATAAGATCAGAAAATTACAACAGGCATGATGAGGTGGAGGACCATAATGATTCTGAAATGTTGTCCAGTGCTGGTGAGAGTAGCAGTTTTTGTGGTGGTGGTGGTGGTGAAATGCAGTATGTCTAGTGCAAGTGGTACATCAACCCTGGTTGGCAATTCTGGCAAAACAACAGCATTTCTGGGTTTGTCATCATCACCTGTGTGACTGTCTTCATCAAACATCTGCACTCCACCCCCTGCCAATGCCATTCATCACAGAGCACAACCATTTTTGATCACACCTCATGCAAAACGTTTGTCAGCCAACGTTACAGGGTGTTTTTGCGCATGAGGTTGAAGTACCCCCCCCAAATCATACTGTGTCACGTGAACTTAATGCTGCTGTAGGAGAAATGCTGGCAATTGATCTTTTGCCCTTCACCTTTGTGGAGAATTCTGCTTTCTGGTGGTTTGCTGCACGTGCCTGTCCAAAATGGTAAGTCCCATCCAGGACATACTTTTCTACCTGTGCTGTCCCCGAGTTGTTCCGCACTGTGTCCAACTCAGTAAGACATGCCCTTCAACATTCCTCCCCTCCATTCATCCATTTAAGTATGGATATGTGGACAAGTGGCAAAACAGCAGGTCGGGAGTTATTTGTGATGTTGATAGTGTGAATAATCAGTGCAGTAAGGTGGATTGTCGTGGTAGCAATCTTCCAGGAATTCGAAGGCATGCAACGATTGCTATGCACAATTTGACCTGTTCACACACTGGTGAGAACATGTTGGATGTGGTACTGACTGAAACTGACAGATGGCTAAACCCTCTGTCTCTGAGAGCTGGGTTCATAACAAGTGACAATGGGTCAAATGTGGTGAAGTACACCACGAATGGTGGTTTTTTTCATGTTCCATGCATGGCCCACTGTTTAAATCTTGTGGTTCAGGAGTTTCTTCAGCACCCTGATAAAAAGGAAATGCTGTTCGTTGCATGACATATCTGCTGTCACTTTTCAAGATCGGGAAAAGCCCGTGACCAACTGCGGCAGTTGCAGATACAAAACACCCTGCCTCAGCACCGCTTGAAGCTGGAAGTCGTCATCCGATGGAACTCCACTTTATACATGGCAGAGAGGTTGCATGAAAAATACAAAGCCATCTCAGAATATCTTGTGATGCACACTATCCGTGACAGTTCTGGGGCCTCCATGTCTATGACGACTGAACAGTGGCACCTCATTGACTCTGTAATAACAATTTAGTGGCTTTTTGAACATGCCACACAGGCAGTGAGTGGTGAGTCTGCCTCCATTAGCCAATCAATTCCACTGCTGCGGGTGCTGAGGCAGACATTGGTGAATGTACATCATAACCTTAATGTTGCCGGAGACAGTGGTAGCAGTATGTTGCTGCAACACATGCTGACAGTATTCGACCAGAATCATTATGTTGTTAGCTTTCAGCGTAGTGACAACTTTGCCATAGCAATGATGCTGGACCCTCGATACAAACATGGAACTGCATCAGTACTAGAAGGAGGGCCTGAACAGGTAAAAAATATCAGTGGTCAACTGGTGCATTTAGTTCATGGGACACAGAAGTCACGTGCCAAGGTCAGCAAACCACAGCAGCATAATCTGACTGAAGGTGTACCTAGAGGATTATCAAGCATATCCTGCAAGGGGAAGGGGACTGCAGTTCCAGGAGGTCTGTCATCCAAAGTGGCTGGTGTCAACCCACTTTGGGAGGCTTTGTTCCAAGTGGGTATTTGTGAAATAAATGATTCGGGAGAACAGGATGATGCATCAACAACTGGACTTAGTGAGGCACAGAGAATGGTTGAGTCATATTTGTCTGAAAGCAGGCATCTGACAATAACTGAAGATCCTCTTTTGTACTGGAGTTGAAAGGTCAGTGAATGGCCAGAGCTGACTGCAGTGGCATTCAAGTACCTCACATGCCCACCCTCCAGTGTAAGTGTTGAGAGGGTATTCAGCTCAGCAGGTGCAATAGTGAAGGATCGCCAGACAAACCTGTCTCCTGCAAGTGACAGTTTGCCAACATTCATTAAAATTAATGAGAGGCACAAACCAGCACAGACAGCAACCTCGGTACTCGTACCCCGGCCTAGTCATGGTGGTTTTGGTGATGTGGAAATGGAACATCCTGGTGGTACTGGCAGTGGCTGCCAGAAACGGCACACCACTGAAGTAGATGATGACAGAATGGAGAAAGAATTTCTCCGGACCACCACCACAACCAGGACTGCTGTCAGTCACTGCCACCACTGAGTCTGAATCTATCCATCCCCCGGACCACCACCACCACCGGGTCTGCTATTAGCCACTGCCACCACTGAGCTTGAGTCTGTTCACCCCCTGGACCACCACCAACACTGGGACTGCTGTTAGCCACTGCCACCACTGACCCTGAGTCTGTCCACCCTGGACCACCACCACTACTGAGACTGTTGTTAGCCACTGCCACCACTGAGCCTGAGTATGTCCACACCCAAGACCACCGCCATGACTGGGACTGCTGTTAGCCACTGCCATCACTGAGCCTGAGTCTGTCCGCCCACCTGACAACCACCACCACCACAAGGAGTGATGTTAGCCACTGCCATCACTGAGTCTGAGTCTCTCTGCTCACAGACCACCACCACCACTGGGAATGCTATTAGCCACTGCCACCACTGAGCCTGAGTCTGTCCACCCCCCAGACCACCACCACCACCGGGACTGCTGTTAGGCACTGCCACCACTGAGCCTGAGTCTGTCCACCCTGGACCACCACCACCACTGAGACTGTTGTTAGCCACTGCCACCACTGAGCCTGAGTATGTCCACCCCCAGACCACCCACATGACTGGGACTGCTGTTAGCCACTGCCACCACTGAGCCTGAGTATGTCCACCCTGGACCACCACCACCACTGAGACTGTTGTTAGCCACTGCCACCACTGAGCCTGAGCATGTCCACCCCCAAGACCACCCACATGACTGGGACTGCTGTTAGCCACTGCCACAACTGAGCCTGAGTATGTCCACCCCTGGACCACCACCACCACCGGGTCTGCTGTTAGTCACTGCCACCACTGAGCCTGAGTCTGTCCACCCTGGACCACCACCACCACTGAGACTGTTGTTAGCCACTGCCACCACTAAGCCTGAGTATGTCCACCCCCAAGACCACCACCATGACTGGGACTGCTGTTAGCCACTGCCACCACTGAGTCTGAGTCTGTCCACCCCCAGACCACCACCACCACTGGGACTGCTGTTAGCAACTGCTACCTCTGAGCCTGAGTCTGTCCACCCCCGGACCACCACCATCACTGAGACTGTTGTTAGCCACCGCCACCTCTGAGCTGAGTATGTCCACCCCCAAGACCACCACCATGACTGGAACTGCTGTTAGCCACTGGCACCACTGAGCCTGAGTCTGTCCGCCACTTGGACCACCACCACCAATGGGACTGCTGATAGTCACTACCACCACTGAGCCTGAGTCTGTCCACCACCTAGACCAACACCACCACCGTGACTGTTGTTAGCCACTGCCACTGCTGAGCTTGAGTCTGTCCACCACCCAGACCACCACCAGAACTGGGACTGCTGTTAGCCACTGCCACCACTGAGCCTGAGTCTGTTCACCCCCGGACCACCACCACCGGGACTGCTGTTAGCCACTGCCACCACTAAGCCTGAGTCTGTCTGCCCCCTGGACCACCACCACCACTGGGACTGTTATTAGCCACTGCCACCACTGAGCCTAAGTCTGTCCACCCCCCGGACCACCAACACCACCGGGACTGCTGTTAGGCGCTGCCACCACTGAGCCTGAGTCTGTCAACCCTGGACCACCACCACCACTGAGACTGTTGTTAGCCACTGCCACCACTGAGCCTGAGTATGTCCACCCCCAGACCACCACCACTACTGGGATTGCTGTTAGCCACTGCCACCACTGAGCCTGAGTCTGTCCACCCCAGACCACCACCACCACCACCGGGACTGCTGTTAGCCACTGCCACCACTGAGCCTGAGTATGTCCACCCCCGGACCACCACCACCACCGGGTCTGTTGTTAGTCACTGCCACCACTGTGCCTGAGTCTGTCCACCCTGGACCACCACCACCACTGAGACTGTTGTTAGCCACTGCCACCACTGAACTTGAGTCTGTCCACCACCCAGACCACCACCAGAACTGGGACTGCTGTTAGCCACTGTCACCACTAAGCCTGAGTCTGTCTGCCCCCGGACCACCAACACCACTGTGGCTGCTGTTATCCACTGCTACCACTGAGCCTGAGTCTGTCTGGACCACCACATCCATCAGCCAGAGACACAAAGCTTCTTAACATTTAAACCATAAACTGAGTATGTGTACTCATGTTTGTTATGCTGCTTCATTTCCTTTAGTTGTATGTTTTGCTTTCTGTAGCTTTTCAGAGCCACAGTGGTAAAACACACAAGGTACACTTATTTTGTTTCTTTTACAGGGTAACAAAAAAGTCTCTATTGCTAAAACTCGGTGGGAATGGTACTGCAACTGTACCGTACAGAGAGGAACAGATGGAATATCCATGTGAAATCCATTCTGGTAAGTATGAAGATTTTGTTTCATCCATTTCATTATTTTGGAAAGACTGCAACAAATATTGCACACAGGTTGTGTTAGTTGACAAGATGTGGGTTTCAATGTAACTTGACTTGAGATTCAGAACCAGGAAGGGAAATAACAATTAGGTTGTAAGAAGTCATTCATTGCTTTTTACGAAACTTCCAGATGCTTTGTTGTTCTGTCAAACTGGCCTTATCTAAAAAAGTTCTTCAACAACAGGCACCCCCATCCCCTGGGCTTGGACACACATGCAACATGCAGAAGTTGTTTCATTAGATGACCATGACCATCATTAACAACAACCGTACTCCAGAAGAATGCAGATGAAATCTCTGAAGAAGTAACAAAATAAGAAACCATTACAGACAAACCGGCAAATATGATCCCCCGGCCCAAAAAAAAAATACTTACCTTCATGTGCTTGAGAGTTATCCATTTCCAATCTCAGGGCAAAAAATTCTTATTGAGCACTGGAATGTGCACACCAACTGTTTCTGTGACCTGTGATGCAGAACAATACCATGAGTACATGTCCATGTCAACCCACCTCCTCACCTACAAAATACACAACTATATATATATATATATATCTACTCACCAAGGCTACTATTAGTGTACAGCCAAAGGGCACCACTCAATCCAGTTAAGATGATCAAATTACATTTGCTGGAATCGCCTCGCAGAACACATTGGGCTAGCAACAGAATGCTCATGGTCATCATTTTATACTGGGAGACTTTCACTGTGTTACAACTTGTCAATTTTATGCACAAAAGGAGGATGCATTTTGGGCCTGCAGAAAAAATCTGGGGACTCTGTGCCACCACTGCACGCATGACTGAGTGTGCCATTAATTCTGGGGGACTTTGTATGTGCTGAAACACTCTCATTTCACTGCAATTTTCTGCACACAAGGAGAATGCATTTTGGGCCTGAAGAAAAAAATCTGGGGACTCTGTTCCACCACTGCATGCATGACTGAGTGCGCCATCACTGTGTTACCACTTGTGAATTTTCTGCACACAAGCTAGATGCATTTTGGGCCTGCAGAAAAAATCTGGGGACTCTGTGCCACCACTGCGTGCATGACTGAGTGTGCCATTAATTCTGGGGGACTGTGTATGTGATGAAACACTCTCATTTTACTGTGTTACTACTTGTCAATTTTCTGCACACAAGGAGGATGCATTTTGGGCCTGCAGAAAAAATCTGCGACTCTGTGCCACTTTTGTGTGTTGTGTGATTGTTGTGAGCTCAAGATGTCATACTGACATTACAATTAAAACAGCATGGCAAGAATACTAACATACTAACATACTATTTGCCAGCAGATTAGGCCTTACGGTCTATCGAGTCTGCTCGAACTTTAGATCCTTAGTTGGGTGCCGAGACCCTCCCATCCCTTGTGCTCCAGAAACCCGTATCATCCATCCCCATCCCCACTCCCCTGGGACAGGACATCATCTGATACATCCACTTTCTGTGTCTGTCCCATCCTCTCTTGAAGCCCTCCACTGTGGATCTCTGAACTAGCTCACCAGGCAGTGCATTCCAAGGGTCCACCACCCTCTCAGTGAAAAACCTCCTCCTCTTTTCCCCCTTACCCTTCCACCTTCCAACTTCAAACCATGCCCTCTGGTGATACCTCCCTGCTTTAGTCTAAAGATCCCCTCCATGTTTACCCTATTTATTCCTTTGAGGTACTTGAAGACCTCAATCATGTCCCCTCTGTCTCTCCTCTCCTCCAGTGAAAACAGGCAGAGCTCCTTAAGTCTGTCCTCATACATCAAATCCCCTAGCCCTCGTATCATCTTTGTTGCCCTCCTCTGTACCCTCTCTAGGAGCTGTATATCCCTCTTTAAGTGTGGTCTCCAGTACTGTACACAGTACTCAAGGTGTGGTCTAACCAGTCCATTGTACAGTGGCAGAATCACTTCCTTGCTCCTAGAAGTGATCCCCCTTACGATGCATCCCAACATCCTGTTTGCCTTGCTAGCCGCTCTCCTGCACTGCTCAGAGTTATTCATACATGCATCCACCATGACCCCTAGGTCTTTTTCCCTATTGAGGCCTCCAGCACCTCCCTCCCAGGGTGTACCTGTGTTTAGGGTTTCCCGACCAAGATGCAACACCTTGCACTTGGTGATATTAAATTAATTTCCATGTGTGAGCCCAGCTTTCCAGGGTGTCCAGGTCCCTTGCAGCGGCCAACCTCCCTCTTCTCCCTCAACTACTGCTCCCATCTTGGAGTCATCCGCGAAGAGACTCATTTCACACCCTATACCCTGCCTGATGTCCGATATGTATGCATTAAACAGGATCGGACCCAGGACCGAGCCCTGCGGTACCCCACTACCAACCTTTCTAGGGTTCGAGAACTCCCCACAGACCACTACTCTCTGAGTGCGTCCAGCTAGCCAGTTTTCAATCCATCTGACCATCAAAGGGCCTACTCCTAACCCCATCAGTTTCTCCATCAGACCATTGTGCGGGACAGAGTCAAAGGCCTTGCTGAAGTCCAAGAATAATACATCCACAGGCTTGCCCCTGTCCAGTTCTGATGTTACCCATTCATAGAACTCCACAAGGTTGGTTTGACATGATCTACCTGGCACAAACCCATGTTGCCGACTATCCAGACCTCCCACCTCCTCCAAGTACACCCCCAATCGTTCCTTTAGTATACTCTCCATTAATTTTCCCACCACCTAGGTCAAACTGATGGGTCTATAGTTTCCTGGTACTTCCCTCGACCCCCCCTTTATGGGTTGGTACCACATGTGCCTCTCACCAATCCCTAGGTACCATCCCTGACTCAAGTGACCTGCTGAAAAGCTCCGCCAGGGGTGCAGCCAGTATGTCCGCCAATTCCCATAGTACTCTGGGATGAATGCCATCCGGCCCAGGAGATTTGTCTTTCTTTAGGGCCTTGAGGGCTAACCACACCTTTTTGGCGGAGATAGCATCATCCGTCCCCTCCACCTTACTGGCCTTTTTATCTTTACCCAGATGTGACACCCCTGGGGTACCTCTCTCTCCTCTTGCTCCATTTTGTTGCTCCCCTGATCCACTTACTGATGTTTCTATCCCTTCGTGCCTTGCTTTGTAGATATCCCATCCCCTCCCTAGTGAACACAGAGGCAAAGTACTCGTTAAATACCTCTGCCTGGTCCCTCGCCTCTTCCACCACCTCCTTCTGATCTCAATCTGCTGAGATGGCCCTTAGTTTTCTCAGCTCCCCAATCTACAGAGAACTCCTTTTCCCCTCCATGTATCCCCCGCCAGCCACTGCTCTTTACTGGACTTTGCTCCCCTCACCATATCGGTGACTTTTCTAGATGCAAGCTGGTACATTTCCTTATCCCTATCCCCTCTTGTTGTTTTATATTTTTTGTAGGCCGCCTTCTTTTCTCTGACTGCTACCTGTACCTCACTGGACCACCAGCATGGTTTATGTGACCTTGCCCCCTTATGTTTCAACTTAGTGCAGATCTGACTGCCTCATGAAGTCCCGGTTTTATGACCTCCCATCTCCTTTCCACACTTGTCATTGAGGTAATCCCCATCAAGTGATCCTTGAGAATATTTCCCATGCCCATGAAATCTGCCCCCCTGAAGTCCACTACCAGTGTCCTAGATCTCCCCCCCCCCATGCTTATTTGAAACCAGACAGTATTGTGGTCGCTCCCAGTCAGGGGGTCTTATACAACCATGTCCCTTACCAGATCCCCATCTGCCAGAACCACATCCAGGACATGCTCCTCCCTTGTGGGCTCCATCACATGCTGTGTTAAGAAAACATCCTGGAAGCCATCCAGCAGCCTCTGCTCCTTGGCCACCTTAGAGGACATGGTTCCCCAGTTTGTACCTGGCATATTAAGGTCCCCATCAACACCACTCCTTCCCTTTTGGTCCACACTGGGCAATGATGTTGTCAACAAACCATCCTCTAGAACCTCACTCATCCCGGGGGCCTATATGCTACACCCAGCTTGACCTTATTTCCTGCTGAGGATCGTAAAGTGACCCATAAGGCCTCCGCGTTTCCCTTTGCCTCTTCTACCCTAGCAATTTCTATGTCATCTCTAATGAACATAGCCACTCCACCCCCTCTGCCCTCCTTTCTATCCTTCCTGAGCATAGTGTACCCCCGTACGTTTAGGTCCCAGTCATGGTTTTTGTTGGCCCACCTTTCCGTGACTGCCGCCACATCCACCCCTCCCCTCAAACAGCATGGCCTGGAACTCTGGCAACTTGTTTCCCAAGCTCCTGGCATTTACTAACACCAACCCCCACCCCTTATCCCTGATTCTCTTTGTCGAACCCCACCCAGATTCCTTATACTTCCATCCTCCCTCTGCTCCTCCTGAAACCTCCATCCTCAATCTGTTTCCCCCTTCCCCCCTTGGGCGTGAAGGCTACTCCCCTCATCTGGAGGAGAGGGCTTCTGGTCAGCCCCTCCCTTATCCCTTCCCCCTCACAAGTTTAAACCCCACCTTTCTTGTATGTAGTCAGCCATCCCCTGTTTAAGGACTTCCTTCCCTAATGGGGCAAGATGAAACCTGTCCTTGGCATATAGTCCCTTATCCTCCCAAACTCCATTCCAGTTCCTAACACTTTAACCCACTCTCTTCACCCATTTCCTGAGCCAGTCATTAACCTCTGTGAGCTTCATTTTTTCTCCACTGAGGCCTTTGGTACTGGCAATATCTCTGAAAAGGAAATGTTGCATCCATTATCCCGACAGACTCTGGCAAGTTCTTGGAACCTTGCTTGGATTTCCAAATGCTATTTCCTCTAGATCATTAGTTCCCAAATGCCAGAAATCCGGTTTCCCTCTACAATCCCTAACCATTTCATACACCATGAACTTTGCTCTGTGCAGTGTCAGCCCAGAGATACACACTACCTTCACCTGGTTATGGCATCCACCCCTGTCCCTCCCACTGGATACCCTAATCATCAGGTCTCCCAATAACAGAACCTTAACACGCCATCATCCTTATGGTTACCTCCACTATGCCCTCTCAGCCCCCTTCCCCCCTTTATTCATGATCTCAATTTCGTGGGAGTCTTCCTGCCTTACTAGAGACCCCTTGTCACCCTCCCTTTCTGCCCCCTTGCTATTTTGCCCCTAACTCAAACTCCCTCTGAATAGGTGTCCCTTTAACCCTCTCTTATCTGAACCATTTATCCTGGCCCTGATGGTTTCTCCTTCCCCCTCACCATCATCCTCCCCCCTTGTAATAGTACCCCTGCCTCCAGAGGCTTTCTGTGGGTCCCCTTTAGCTAGAGCCCCATCCTTGGTACTGACCCCCCTGCTGAAAGGGGACTCCTCTCCCACCTCCTTGTCTCCCAGTTTCTCTCTAATCATGCTCTCCTCTCTCATGTCTGGAATATGTTGCATCTCCCCCATTTGCTTAACATATATGTTTCCCCTTCTCCCTCTGGGACTATTTCTATCCTTTCCATTGCCGGTCTGTGATGCCCTATGGGTATCAGACTCCCTCCCCCCGGCCTCTGTATAAGTTTTCTCATTTCCACCACCTTCCTCCCCCTCTAGGTTGTAGTAGCTCAAATTTATTGCGACACTCTATGTCAGCCTCCATCAAGTAACCGAGATTCCCCTGACTGCACCTCAAAACTGCCCCTCTTCTTCCCTTTTGCTCTTTTCACCTTAGGGCTCCCTTCCACAGTCTGCTGTTTTAGGCTTCCGCACAACAGCCCCTCCTGACTCTTCCCCTCCACTATCTTTGTATTCAGAAATGTTCACCGTCGCTTTCTCCTTAGCATCAACTTCCCTATCTAAGGGTCCTCTGTCCTAATATCCCCTTCTGCTTGCTGTAACATAATGTCCTGTAATTTCAGAGCATTGCCCCAGCCTCCCTCAGCCCCACCCTTCTGCTGCCATATCCACCCCTTATCCTTGGACACCACCCCAGCTCCCCAGCTTACTTCTTAACAATATACCTCACTTCTGATACAAGATAACTGTCTACAGAGTGGGCAGCCTCCCTCTCTCCAGGCCCAATTTAGAATTATTGCCATCCCACAGCCTGTACAGCCTTCAACCCTTCCAAAGACGCCTGCCATGGTGGAATATGGCCACCCTGTTTACCCCCCTCTGTTTATAATGGCACACCCCCTTTTCTCAGTCCCTTTCCCCTGGAATACAGTTTCTCTCTATACTGACTGTAGTTATTTACAAACCCAATTTCAACCCCACCAATAAAGTTCCAAAGTCTCACAAACACATACAGTCCAGTGTGTGTTCAGTCCCACTAATAGTGTGTGTAAGCAGACATCAGGTACCATATGATGTCACAGGCCCACCAGCTGCTGTTGCTTCAAATTTCAGTCCTAAAACAGAAATACTCAGCCTTTCAATCCCAACCCCCAGTGGTTTTTCAGTATTTAAGAAAGCCTACAAAACAGGGTGGGTGAGAGGGCTCTTGCCAAACACCAGGAAAACAACACATTTAAATTTCCCTCTAATTAACCCTGACAAACAACTGTCCTCAAACCTCAAAAAGTTACAATATCACAGCCCAAGTAACAGTTCTAATTCAAGGTAATAATTTTTACCACATAGAGCTAATTTCACTTACAAACTATTCCAATATTTCAGTTAAAACAGAATATAAACCCAGACCTCTGTCCAACCAACCTGCTGCTTTGAGTTCCCAAGTGAACAATGGAGGCCAGGGTAATTCCTGTTTAAAGACAAGGTAATTGCAGCTAATGTCCCTTCCCCTAACACCAGGCAAACAACACATTTAAATTTCCCTCTAATTAACCCTGACAAACAACTGTCCCCAAACCTCAAAAAGTTACAATATCACAGCCCAAGTAACAGTTCAAATTCAAGGTAATAATTTTTATCACATAGAGCTAATTTCACTTACAAACTATTCCAATATTTCAGTTAAAACAGAATATAAACCCAGACCTCTGTCCAACCAACCTGCTGCTTTGAGTTCCCAAGTGAACAAATATTGTGACAGTTTTGAACTGTATTTTTTTATGCAAATTTACATTGCCACAGCCACTAGTTACCTCTGAGTCGTGACTTGAATGATACGCTTCTTTTCATAATTTATGTCTGCTTTATTTAGTCGACTACTTTTTTTCATGTATGAAAAAAAAATGAGCACACCTTCCAATATTGTTCTGACCAGGTTTGTATTTATTTTCAGCTACTTTTCAATAACTATTGTTCCCTGGTGTCATAAAACACTGCCTGCTGCATAACTGTATATTAGCAACAGAAGTGATATATAACAACTAACTGATGTGATGGTGAAAATCAGAGTAAAACAATGACAAAGACCTGGTCAGCACCAATTTAAAAGGAATTATCCTTTCATTATTTCACACATGAAAAAAGGTAGTACAGCAGACTCAACTACTGCAAATTCTTGTATCATTCCAGTCAGTCAGGATGTAAGTAAAGGAAGTTGTAACATAGCATTAAAAAATATAGATCAGAGTTCTCAACAGATTGCTGCTTTACTGCTGCTTTAGAGATTCACCACATTACATAGTTATGGTGATGTACATAACCTAATATGTGGGGGCCTTACTCCCACTGGAATATTTCTTGCTCCACAGAGTGCAATATATTTCTGTGAAAACCACCCATAATTTCATTACAGTGTGCCACGTGTCAGAGAAATTACTGCTCAGAAAAGCTGCCCACATTCTGCCCTTCCCTTTCTCAGCAACTTTAGGAAGTGATGCCAGGGGGAGCGAAGGTGCATGATTCACAATAGTGAATGTCCGGCAGCTATCCCAATGTTTCCTTATGTTATAAGGTTCACTTTGTGGTGAAATGTGGGAACGTTTCCACTAACAAGACTCTTTTTACTGGAAACGTGCCACATGTTTCACCACAAACTGACCATCATAACATAAAGAAAGATTCAGAAAGCTGCCGGACACTCTAAAATTCACTGTAATGGAGCACACACATGTGTTCTCAATGGCATCATGTCCTAACATTGCTGAGAAGGGAGGCAGAATGTGGGTGGCTTTTCAGAATGAGTTCCTCCATCATGTGACACACTGTAATGAAATTGCGGGTGGTTTTCACAGAAATGTATTGCACTATGTGGCGCAAGAAAGATTCCCCTGGAAGGGAAAATGTGTATTATTAAACAACAACAAAGAAAAAACAAAACAAAAACAGTACAACACAGTAGTGGGGTGAGGTGGAGGGGGCAGAAAACAATCCCGTAAGTTACTGTGGCCGTGGGATGCCGTGGTGGTCCAACAGCAGGTGCTGCATTCTAACTATTTGCTGCTGCTGTTCTTCTTTTGTGTGGAGCTGCTGCTGCAAAGCATCAACCCTCTGATTGTTCTCGTCCAGAGCTGCCAACACCAGGGAAATGTCATGCTGTGTTGCAGGCACTGTGGCAGGGTTCATAACCTACAGGAGAGACAGGCAGGGGAGAAGAGGGGGAGGAGTAGCTCTCTATGCAAAGGAAGGGACAAAAGCAACTGAACAAAAGAGTAAACAGGGAGGAGAGGAGGCACTGTGGGTCACCTTGGAGACTGGAAAGGGCACCACAATCCGCAGAGGGGTTGTGTACAGACCCCCATGTCAGGGGGAGGGAATGGATAAGGATATGATAGAAGGCATTCTTAAAATGGCAGAGAAAGGGGAGATACTGTTGATGGGAGACCTGAATATGCCAGATGTTAACTGGAGCAAATTTGCTGCAGCCACATCCAAGAGCAGGGCCATTCTTGATCCCCTAAAGGTGGCAGGCCTTAGACAGCTAGTTACGGAACCCACTCATGAGGGAGCAGTCTTAGACCTCATACTCTCAAACGGGGGCAGTGAGAGGATCTCAGATCTAGAAGTGGGTTGCCATCTTGGGACAAGTGACCATCAAACAGTGTGGTTCATGTTAAACTAAGCTACAGAGTCAAGTCATACAAATGTGAGGGTACTAGACTTTAGGAGGGCTGACTGGCAAGATGGGAGAGTGCCTCAGAAAAGCACTAGCAAGCAAGCTAGAAGGAGGTGTGGAGCAACAATTGGGAATCATCAAAACTGCCATCACAGAGGCAACAAGCCTTTGTGTGAAGCAAATAAACAAATCAAAATGAAAGAAAAAGCCACTATGGTTCTCAAAAGAGGTGGCTGTGAAAGTCAGGAAGAAAAAGATAGCATTCTGGAAGTATAAGGAAACACAGAAGGAGGTGGACAGAGAGCTGTACCAGTTAAGGCAGAAGGAAGCAGGGAGGGAAGTCAGAATAGCAAAGGCCCAAACTGAGGAAAGGATAGCCAACTCAGTTAAGAAGTGGGATAAAACCTTTTATAGGTACATCAGAGAGCGTAGAGAGACAAAGGGAGGGATAGTGAGGCCGAATAGAATGAGCAGTGGGTGGGCAGATGGGGACAGTGAAAAGCAGGGATACTGAATGAATATTTCTGCTCAGTATTCACAAAGAAGAGGGTGAAGTGCCTAATCCAATTAACAGAAACACTCTTGATAGAGGTTGATCCCAGTCCTTTCAAAGAAGAAAGGGTTCTGCAAGAACTCCTAAAACTGAAGGTGGACAAAGCAATGGGTCCTGATGGAATTCACCCCAGAATTCTAAAAGAATTAAGGGAGGAACTAGTGAAACCACTGGCTACTCTTTTTAATAAATCATGGGAGGATGGTGTGGTACCCGAGGACTGGAGGAAGGAGGATGTGATACCCCTTCACAAAAGTGGGACCAAGACAGAGGCAGGAAACTACAGACCTGTCAGTCTGACCTCTGTGGTAGGGAAAGTGATGGAGTCACTTCTGAAGGAAAGAATAGTTGAGTACCTAGAGGCCAGTGGAGCACAGGACCCAAGGCAGCATGGGTTCACAATGGGGAAGTCATGTCAGACGAATCTAATAGATTTCTTTGACTGGGTGACCAAAGTAGTAGACAAGGGAGGGGCTGTGGACATGGCCTACCTAGACTTTAGCAATGCATTTGACACTGTCCCACACAAAAGATTAATAGTCAAATTAACCAGTCTGGGAGTGGGTCCCAGGGTGGTAGCCTGGGTAAAACATTGGCTGCACAACAGGACACAGAAGGTAATTGTAAATGGAGTCCACTCTGAAGAAAGAGGGGTTGCTAGTGGGGTACCGCAGAGTTCAGTATTGGGTCCAGTCCTTTTTAATGTCTTCATCAGTGACATTGCAGAGGGACTGGATAGAAAAGTATGCCTTTTTGCAGATGACACAAAGATATGCAACATGGTTGATACACAAGGAGGTGTGAAAAGGATGAAAAGGGACTTGGCAAGGTTAGAGGAATGGTCAGAAGTATGGCAGCTAGGATTCAATGCAAAGAAGTGCAAAATAATGCACCTGGGAAACAAGAACCCATGGGAAGAGTACACAATGGGTGGGGAGGTAGTAACAACAACAAAAACAGAAAGGGACCTGGGGGTAATCATATCAGATGACCTTAAGGTTAGCAAGCAATGTGAGAAGGCAGTAGGGAGGGCTGGGGTATACTGGGATGTATAGGGAGAGGCATCAGCAGCAGAAGAGAGGAAGTTGTTATCCCTCTGTACAGACAGTTGGTGAGACCCCATCTGGAGTACTGTGTCCAGTTCTGGAGACCCCATCTCCGCAAGGACATAGACAGAATAGAGGTAGTCCAGAGGAGGGCAACTAAAATGGTGCAGGGTCTGCAAGAGAAGTCGTATGAGGATAGACTAAAGGAGCTTAATATGTATACCCTTGAGGAAAGAAGGGAAAGGGGGGACATGATAGAAACTTTTAAGTACCTCAATGGAATCAACAAAGTCCAAGAGGGTAGCATCTTTCAGAAAAAGAGACTTGCAAGAACAAGGGGACACAATTTAAAGATAGAAGGAGGGTGGTTCAGGGGCAACGTGAGGAAGTATTATTTCACAGAAAGGGTAGTGGATGCATGGAACAGCCTTCCTGAGGAGGTTGTGGGGTCTAAAACTGTGGGAGAATTCAAGAATGCATGGGACAGACATAAGGCAATTCTTGTGGGGGGTAGGAAGAAATAGGCTGTTGGTTAACTAGGATCTGCGGCCTATCCTGTAGGTAAGGAAATGGGCAGACTAGATGGGCCAAGCAGTCCTTATCTGCCATAAAAGTCTATGTTTCTATGTTTCTATGTTCACTGCAGCTGGGAATCCAGGTAGTGAGGGTGGTGGTGGAGAGGGTGGTGCTGGTGGCTGTGGTGGCGGTGGTGATGGTGGAGCAGCTACTGTACTGGCCCTAATCCTGCTGAGGCAATGATTGCAAGGCACAACTCTGTCCCCAGCAGCACCCTCAGCCACTGCCATGTAAAGGCCAGCAGGTGGACGCCTGGCCCCTTCCATGGCAGCCTGCCACTATTCTTTTTGGTGGTTGAGCATGTGGGTGCACTGGCCACCGGTCCCCAAATGTGTCCAAGGGGACCACAGTGCACCAGCACACCACACAGATGGCACACCATGACTGTGCTGTCTCCCCTCAAAGAGTTAAAAAACTCCCACACTGGGGATCTGCAGGGGGGGGACCAGACACAGTCCTTGCACAAGTCACACCACCTTGATTTTCCAGAGGCACCTCCTGTGGCTGTGGAGGTGGTGGAGGGGGTGCTGCTGGAGCCCCTACAGCTGCTACTGGTGGTGGTGGTAGTGGCAGAGAAGGTGGATGCACAGTAGCCACCTGTGGCACTGGTGCTGCTGCTGTTGCTTCAACATGGGGGGAAGTAACAACCAGGAGCTGGGAGAGGTCCAGCATGACACGACCACCCCCAGGTGTCCGCACTCCCCTCCGACCATGCCCACGGCCCAGCGACTCACCTTTTCCAGGATCCATCCTACACAAGTCCCAAGGGCAACACACACACAGACACACACTAACACTCACTGACACACACACACAAAACAAAACAAAACTTATAAAGAAAATTTCACTAAAAAAAAAATCACAAATACAATACAAAAACTAAATAAAGAGATAGCTTTTAAAAAAGCTGTTGGTTTCTTCACTACTCAAAGGCAAGCGGCAATCAAGCACTTTCACTCCCTACTACTCTGCTCTAAACAAAGCCTTCTCCCTCTATGAATGCAAAGGAGAAAGTGAAACTGCTTCTCTGACTCACTTCCTTCCTTCCTGCCTGGCTAAAGCATGTGATTTTCAGTTCTGTAAGCCATGTGATGTGTGGAGGGCTGCTTATTTACTTCTCACTTCAGCTTTCTTCACGTTAACGCATAATGGCAATGTGAAGTAGTAATGATAATGCAAAGTGGGCACTTTGCAGTGCCCACTTTGCTTTGTGCTCTGCCAACGTGAAGTGGGAATTTCGCATTCACTTCGCCAGCTGATTAAAAAATCGCTGCATCTCTACTTCAGAAATGATTCCATCTTTTTCCCCTACCACTGAGGTAAAACTAACAGATTTGTAATTTTCTGCCTCTGTCTTGCTCCCACTTTTGTGAAGGGGAATCACATCCACCCTCCTCCAGTTCTCAGGTACCACACCATCCTCCCATGATTTATTAAAAAGGGTAATCAGTGGTCTCATGAGTTCTACCCTTAGTTCTTTTAGAATTCTTGGGTGAATCCCATCAGGCCCCATTGCTTTGTCCACCTTCAGTTTTAAGAGTTCTTTCAAAACCCTTTCTTCTGTGAATGGATTGGTATTGACCTCCCTATCCAGAGTGCTTCTCTCTTTGCTTTAGGTACCTCCCCTCCTCTGTTGTCTAAACACTCTTGGTGTGTAAGGTAAACAATAAAAATAATGATAATACAGATTCTTGTGTCTTGGAGTCTGCCAAGAAACATTTGTAAACAAACAAGGAGTACTAATAAAGTTTATTATACTACTTATACCAAGCATGTGACAGAGAAAATCACAAGGGAGATGGGTTTCTCACCATTCTCCTGAAGAATGTGCATAATCTCCAGAATTGTAGATCTTAGGTTCTCTAAGATCGTGTTCTTTCTCTTCCCATACTCCAGCTCTCTGTCCTTTTAGAGAGGCTACAGTGGGTTGCAGACAGCTAAATAATACAGATAAGAGCATAGCAACAGACTACAACATAGTTACAGATATGAGAAACAATATGAATTGGTCCTAAGTCATTCTCCATTGGAGAATGACTTAGAAGCCAGAATTACTCATGAGTATCATATGAGACAGAATATGCTTCCATTAGCATTATAGCTTAGACAAAAGAAATGCTGACAGTTCAAACTACATGCAACGTTTCTAGCTTACATACAGTATAAAACATTAGACATAACAAAGGCCTTCTGTCTCTGTCAGCTTGCTTAGACAAAGAGAACTGATGACAGGGCACTATTACACGTGGCATGTCTGAGTGTAGAACACACTACATATAATAATATGAGAATATAAGTATACAATAATCTCTGATGATCCCTCTGAGTCTTCTTATTAGTGATTAGGTAGATTATATCTGGAATATTTACAGTATAAAAGATAAAAGTAAATGTATTGTAGTGAGGTATAATGAATCACACATGACAATATTAGCATATCTTAGCAGCAAAACACATTCCTAGCACTCATGCTTATATGATGTGTGCTCATATGTACAATGTTAGTGCAAAATAGCAGTATCACAGTACAATAGACCAGAAAAACAGTGTGAGGTGTATGTGGGACAATAGGGGACATAACCCAGGCATAACACCTCTTCTTTTTTGAATACTGAGCAGAAGTATTTGTTCAGTATCCCTGCTTTGTCACTGTCACCTTCTGCACACCCTCCCTTCCCTTTATTAAGCTTCACTATACCTCCCTTGGTCTTTCTTTGCTCCCTAATGTAGCTATAAAAGATTTTATCCCCTTTCTTAACTGAGTCAGCTATCTTTTCTCAGTTTGGGCCTTTGTTATTCTTACTGCCGTCCCTGCTTTCTTCTGCTTTAACTGGTACAGTTCTCTGCCATGCTCCTTCTGTGCTTCCTTATACTTCTTCAGTGCTACCTTTTTCTTCTTAACCTTCCCCACCACCTCTTTTGAGAACCATTGTGTTTTTTCCTTCATTTTGTTTTGTTGTTTTGCTTCACACATAGGCTTGTTGCCTCTGTGCTACCTGTTTTGATTTTTCCCCATTGTTTCTCCACCCCTCTATCTTACCCATTTGCTAGTGCTTTTCTGAGGCACTCTCCCATTTTCCCAAAGTCAGCCATCCCAAAGTCCAATACTCTTGCTTTTGTATTGCTTGATTATACGGCTGTGTTTATCATGAACCACACTTTTTGGTGGTCACTTGTTCCCAGATGGTTACTTCCTTCTAAATCTGAGATCCTTTCTCCATCCCCATTTGACAGTGCTAGGTCTAAGATTGCTCCCTGCCAAGTGGGTTCCAACACTAGCTATCTCAGGCATGCCTCTGTAGGGCATCAAGAATAACACTGCTCTTAGATGTGGCTGCAGCAAAGGTGCTCCAGTTAACATCTGGCATATTCAGGTCCTCCATTAATAATATCTCCCATTTTTCTGCCATTCTAAGGATGCCTTCTATCATTTCCTTCTCCATTGCCTCTCCCTGAGATGGGGGTCTGTAATCAACCCCTATGCCGATTGTGGTGCCATTTCCTGTCTCCATGGTGACCCACAGTGCCTCCCCTACTCCCTGTTTATCTTTTAGTTCCATTGCTTTGATCCCTTCCCTTACATAGAGAGCTACTCCTCCTTCTCTTTCACCCTCCCTTTTCCTCTTGTAGCTTGTGTACCTGGTATGTTGTTATCCCAGTCATGGTTCTCTGTGTACCATGTTTCTGTGACTGCCACGATATCCAGGTGTCCTTCTTGCATCAAGGCCACTAGTTCAGGGAGCTTTATACACAGACTACAGGCATTGGTACTCATCACCCTTCATTTTTTGATGGCCTTATCCCTTTTAGCCCAATCCCTGTCCTTACTGCCTTTTTCTGCATTTACCCCTGTCCTGCTCCCTATTGACTTCTCTACCTTGGTGTTTACCTCTCTAACTACTATGTTTTGTGAGGGAAGACTGGGTTTTCCCTGTTCCTTTTCAGTGCCTCCTCCTTGGCTAATGTAAATGCTTGCCAATGAAGCATTTAAACCTATCACCTAGGATCCTGGTTCCCCTCCCAGGCAGATGCAGACCATCATGCCAGTATGGCCTACATCCCTCCAAGTGGACCCCCAGTCCCCAATGAAGCCAACACCCTCAGCTCCACAACAGTTTTTCAATCATTCATTGAATCCCATGGTGTGGAGTACTCTAGCATCCCCCTTGCCATAAACAGGCAGCAACTCCGAGAAGTTTACTGTATGTGCTACTTGTCTAATGTCCCTCCTCAACTCTTCAAACTCTTCTTGCTCTGCTCTGACCCCATTCCTAGCCAGGTCATTTGTCCCTAGGTGGACAATGACATCCAGCTCCCTCCCTTGTGCAACTGCTCCTGCAATCCTGAGGATTTTCTCCCTGTCCCTCCAAGCCATGGTGCCAGGCAGACACCTTACCTTCCTCTCCTCTTCCTTCCCCAGTTCTACCCCCCAATGATTGACTCCCCCACCAGGAGATGTTTCCTTCCCTTGTGGGGGTCCCATGCCACCCTCGTGTGGGTCTTCTTTGTGGAGGTTCCCAGCATCCTCCTTGGTCTCCACTGCAGATGCCTCCATAGAGGAATCACTCTCCACCAGAACAGTGTATACATTGTGGAGAGGTACAACTGGAGGAATGCATCATTGTTCCACCACCCTCTTCCTTCCTGAGCCCATCTTGGTCCAACCATTGCTCTTTCTTGGCAACTTCTGAGGTAGGGGCAGTATCCCTGTTGGTTCATGGGTGGGAGAGGATGTCCCCCAAATCCTGACCAACACAGCCTGGAGATGAGCAACCTCCTCCCTCAGCCCAGAGAGGTGCCTGCAGATGGGACAACACTGCATCCTCTAGAACATCTCCCAGAAGACTGCTGCTCCACAGCTACTGCACTACACCACGCCCATCATATCTTATTTCTGGCCCCTTAACTGTTCTTTTGTATACTTCCTCTTTCCTCTCTCTGTTTATTTATTATTTTCTTTGTTTTTGTTTAAATTTTTATGTGTTTTTTTTTTGTTTTTTTTCGCCCTTAAAGCACCTAATCTTCCTGTTCTGTGACAGGAAGTTCCTATTTTCCTCAGTAATCTCCTTCTTACTTGTTCAGAGTCAGACCTCCAGCAGCTGGGGGGATGGAGAGCTACTCTTTTCCTTCCAGGATGGCAAGTCTTTTGTGCCTCTGTGATCACCCACTTCCTGCTCCCAAACAGGAAGTTCCTGTTGTCAGTCAAATCCTGTGCCTATAAAAGTAGAACTAGCTATGGCTGGGTTTTATAGTCCCAGTAGAGTAGTACAGTTCTCACAGCACCTCCTCTCTCTTACTGTTCCCTCTTTGACAGATGATTACAAACCTGTACATTTACTGTATGAGTGTTCATGAGTATGAGTGTTCATGAACACAGCAGTGTTATTTAATGTTCTTGAACATTTTAAAAGCATGTGTTAACAATTTGATATACTTTGACGAATACCAGTGAACTGAGTGCATGAATAAATCATATATAATTTATTATAATTCATGAATGGTTCATGATTTTTCTGACTAGTCATACAGTCCTTTAGGTTCTCCTTCATGTTATAATCACAAAAATAGCCTGAGTGTCTTTCGCTTTCCCTTTCAGATATCCCCACAGTCCAATTATGAAACAGAGTATACTGTTCCTACATGTTACCTCTTCTGGTAGTCATTCCAATAACCATATCATGCTAGAGATTAAACATATGCTTCCTCAATTTCCTCCAGTGACTGGTTACCCACTTAACCTGTACTTGTATGCAGATTCCGCTGAGTCTGTATTTTGGATTCTGCTAAGCAGGTGTAATTTCATTAACATTTTTTATATATATATTTTAATTCCTTGTTTGCATAACCCCTCAGTCTTATTTTATAACAAAAATTGATGGGTGACAGTAGAAGGAGTTCCACAATCTCTGGTGTCCTTTATTCTCCCCATACAAGATACTCTATCTCTCTACTCAATTGCAATGTAATGCCCCAGATTTTATTTGATATTCCAGGTGGGATCTAACCAACACCTTTTACAGGGCATAATCCTCAATTATTCTTGCTTTTCTCCTTTCTGTTGAGGCTCACTATTCCGCTGTTCCTATGGGTGGCTACAAAATTCTGTTTGGACAGCTTAGTGTTTAATTCTATAATATTTTGTAAGTGTTTCCTGCTCTGTCACATCCAGAACCTTTCCCTTTACTGTAGCTTGTAAACCCATATACATTTTGTGGACCAGAGTACATTCCCATAAATAGTACATCACCACCTTGAATTACATTTGCAAGCTGTCTGACTACGATTACAGTTCTGCAACTCCCACTATAATGTTTCACAATCCTACTCACTATTGACAATAAGTAGCTTATAGGATCTGAAAGATTCAAAAAATGGAACATAGACTATGATCCCAGATTGAACAGGAGTGTCCCCTGAACTGTTTCATATTGTACACTACAAGTATATGTATTTCATTACAGCATTTGCCCCATCATCTTTTCTTACTTTGTCTATTATTGCTCATCTGACTTTAAATTCATAATAATGTTTCCCATCCCACTGTTTCCAAATTTTGTGTGTCTTCTTTCCATTAGGTAATTTTTCAAATGTAATCTAAGTATATTCAATCTAAAGTATCACTCTACATAGCCCTATGTTTATCTTGATTGTTATGACCACCAGCTGCAAATCCATATTGGTTATTTCCCATTGTCCTATGTTTTGGCAAATATGTCATCAAGACTTCTTAAATAAAGAAAACAAAAAACAAGGCACTGCATTAGTGTGTCATCTGGAACAAAAACAAATGGTAAATACATGCTGAAAATAAAAGCTAGAGTGAAAATTAATGATTCGACCATAGGTCTTCTTCAGGAGTTATCTAAACAAGATAAAAAGCAAAGTTAGTGGAGAGATAAGGGGAAATAATGGAGATATATATATATGTGAGGAAAGAAAATAGGGGGAGGAATCTAGAAGAAAAAGTGATAATAGGCATTCTACAAATTGAACATGAAAAACAATAAGGTTATACTGAGGTTTGTACCGAGGTTGGTAAGGAGCGGGATGACAATAAACATGTGAGTGCCTGTCCTTTACTCCCAGAAATAATCAAGGATTGCACCAGGCTGAATATACCTATCCAGTCTTCTTTTAAATTCTGCTTTACTTTTGCTTATAAGGATATCCTCTGAAGTAGTATAAGTTCATATATCTCATCAAATGAAAAATTTCAGCCAATCAGCACATGCCACATCATTTGACAGGTGGGCGTGGCCTAAAATGGACCAATCAGAACTGCCCCTTGTTAAACCGGAAGTCCCTCCCTAAAATGTGCTAGCTCCACCCACTTCCGGTGGATGTGACGTAAGCTCAAACCTGTGTCCCACCCACTTGCACAGGAAATGATCCACACTGAAACCCTGGAAGTGACATATCACCACCATTTTGTAAGTGTCCTACACCCCTCCTTCTTGTACACTCCTCGAACCCCTGCCATGACATCCTGGCTGGAACCCAAGCCCCACCGTGCTAGATCAAACTCCTGTCTCCCTCCTTTCTCCTGCACCCCACTGTCCTGGCTTCAATCCCTGTCCCTCTTTACCACTGTGCATCCCACTCACCCCAAAAAAATAAATTAGGGTTTATGTAGTATTATGTGCCCCCTGTTGGCTTGGGTGTATAACTTCAGGGGAATGTGTGTGTTTTTTTTATTAGGATATTTTCAGAATGAAGTATCTAGGAGGCAACCTGATCATGCAGAGGATTCACAGATCAGTTTGGAGACCCCCCTGAGGGAAATCCATCTGCCTGCATGAGTACCCCTTTTTCTGTTTTATAACAAGTTATAAAATGTGTAAAACTTGCACCAAAAGGATGCCTTAATGTATATGCATGTAACATTTATAAGCTAAAACATGGACCAGCGTGTAAATAAGCTGGTTCAACAGTTTTCTCTGGATAGCATTGCAACATGCTGGCAGTATGGTGTGTGTGTGTGTTTGTGTGTGTGTTTGTGTGTGTGTGTGTGTGTGTATGGGACCTCTGTGTAAATAAGATGGTTCAACAGTTTTCTCTGGATAACATTTATAAAAAATGTAGCTTTATGTTTTTGTTACAAAACAAATGTCTATAGTTACACTATAAAAAATTAAAAGTCATGTAGTAGGTTTGTAACCATTACCTGTATAATGTTTCTGTAATTTGTCTGACTTGGAACCTTTGTAAACAAGCTCATGGTTCAAAGGTATTAATCTGAAGCTTAACTAAATAGGAAAATAAATAATATGTTAGCAATCACAAAACTAATAATTTATACTTCATCTTGAATTATAAAATACAATGCATTCCTCTTTGGAGGGGCTTGCAAGTATCTGTTTTAAGACAAAAAAAAAACAAAAATAAGTTGCATCTTTTAAAGGGATGTGTGTGAGCTATGTTACAGTAAGCTACTGATTTAAAGGTTGCAGCTGTTTTTAGAAAAAAGACAGAATTTTAATTTTGACTTTTAAAAACATAACTTAAGCTGGCAGCAACTGTCGTAGTTATAAACTGAGTCTTAAGACTGAGAAAAAACATCTGTTTTAATTAGACTGTGACCAAAGTTTTAGCAGTATGTCATTACTCTTTCCAGACACCTACTGTGTAAAAGAGAAAAACAGATGATTCTCATGATTAACTTTTTAGAAAAAGACAAAATAAGTTTTATGTTTTGATTAGTGCAATGTAAGCTATGTTACAATGAATTACTGATTTAAAGGACACAGCTGTTTTTAGAAAAAGGTCACAATTTCTATTTTGACTTTTAAAAACATTATAAGTTGGCATGCAACTGACCTTACTATAAAACTGTGTCTTTGTCTTAAGACTGAGAAAAACATCTGATTTAATTAGACTGTGACCAAAGTTTTAGCAGAAAGGCATTAGAGAGATGCCTTCCAGCTGTCGCAGGAAGTGAAAAACAAAGCCTACAAGGAGTAGCCTTGGACTTATATATTTCCCCACGGAGAAGGGGGGAGAGGGGTTTTGACGAACAGTACCAGGTGTTCAGACATTTTTTCACTACTAGCCATGTAGTTGGGGTGTGGTTTTACACATTTTATATAAGCATTTCAAGACACTGAGAGCTAAAGACTAAAGAACAGAGTGAGACCGCCAAAAATACGTCTTGAGCTAAAAGAATTTTTAAAAACATCTAACAAGCAATAGTGGAGTCATGGGGTGGAAATGAAGCCCTTTTCCAATCGATTGAAGAGCTGAATAATGCACCATTTACCACTACAGAAGGTGTGTATTTTAATTTTTAACTAGGAATAGTAGATACTGCAGGTTTTGAGGGGGTTAAGGATAAAGGCTGCAGGTTTCAAATTTGAAATTTGTTTTACAGTATAATGCTGAAAATGGGAGACTGGGAGGGTTAAAAAAATGCTGTAAGTTTTTAGAATTGAAATTTTGTCTTACAGTATAATTCTGAAGATACGAAAGTAGTGACAGGGGTGTATTTTTTGTTTTTACCAACAGCACAGTGAACCCCTGCAGGAGAGAGAGGGAGAAAGAGACAATTACTTGAATGCAATGCTTTTCAAAGGCACTCAAAAGTTTCTGCTGGTGTGAGTCATGAGCAAAATAGATCTTGTGTGAATCTGAATGATGACGTACAGCCATCTATGAGCAGCAGCACAAGGGTTTCCGACAAAGAGTTATTGTACCCAAGGTTTCAAGAAAGGGACATTGACACGATCAATGCTGGTAAAGCCTGTATTCTTAATGCATTTGATTGTTTGTTTAATGGCTTGGTAATTGAGAGCAGATTGTCTAGTGAGGATTACGATCATCAGATGTTTAAATCTGAGTTTTGTAAAGGTACTTTACTGAGCAGAGTATTTTCTTTATTATGTGCAGCCAAGTTCTCATGCTCAGAGCTGAAACAGATGGAAAATGTGGCCCACATGTTTGAAAAGTACAGGAGAATGGAGGAAACACTGTCCAAATACAAAAATAAAATTACAAAGTGAAAGCACAGAAGCTCTCACAAGCTGAGTACAAAGGGTGGCAGCACAAACAAAATAGAAAAATAAATAACAAATGGGGTCAAAAAAGAAAAATCTGGGTAAAAAATAAAACAATCCATGATAATTTGAACAGAAAGTAAAGAGTGCCAGGAAAATATTACAATGTAGCTTATTACAGCATGTTGCTGATGTTAATCAAGCTGGTGAATTACAAAACCAGCTGGGTGAACATATGCAAGATGATGATGAGCTAGCAAACAGGTCACTCCCTACAGTATTTTTAGAATCTGTGCAGCAATATGAATGTGTTTTAAAAAAAATAATGCTACAGAATTCCATCAACGATGTAAGTTTATAAATCTAGATAAAATAAAATCTTTTACAGAGGCCATTGCTGCAATGTACCAAGCTATACAAGAATTGCTGGACATGGTTCTGAGACAAACATGCCATGGAGACTTTATACAGTTAAGATTAAATGCTGCTTCTTTAAATCAACCCTTGTTCTCAAGGAAAACATGCCCCAATGAGTTAAATGCTGCCACCTTCTTAGATCAGCTAGCTGATATGCTACAGAGCAATGCTGAAATGATTGTTGATGACACTATGCATCTCGTGGTGACTACCATCAGGAATCACCATGGTTCAGGGTTGGGGGGGGAGATGGACAATGAGCTCCATCTTGTATAGCAGGATTTTACAAAAAAAGAGATGATACTTGATTGATTTAAATAACAGAGATAATAGTTTGTGTTTCCATGGCTCCATTCTCACACTCCTAAATCCACATATGAGTGACAGTCAGTTGTTGAATAAGGCTAAAATATTGCATGCTGAGATAGGTTTGTCAGAACAAACCCCTGTCACTTTCAGTGATGTGCCCCAGTTTGAACGTTTTTTAGGAGTCAAAATTAAGATTTTATATCATAATGAAGGAAACTGGCAAACATTTTCAACAGGGCCAGAAAGACTTTCTAAAACACTGTTTGTATTACTGCATGACAACCATTATTATGGTATAACAAATGTAAAAAAATTCATCAGTGCTAGGTACCTATGCGAATATTGTGATGTAGCCTATAGCCATAAGGGAAATCATATCTGTGCACAACAGTGCAAAGTTTGCTTTGACCCAATTGTCTTGAACAGGAAACTGACACTGCATCCTGTCCCTACTGTACAAAGATTTGTAGGTCTTTAGCATGCCTAAAAGGCATTTAGCTAGAGCTGATGGGAGTACAGGGTCTTGTAAATCCATGAAACTGTGTGAGCAATGGTTTGTCTTTTACAAGGGATCTCATACATGTAAATTGATACAGTGTAACAGATGTGGTTCTTTCATGACCGCAGACAAGCATCTGTGTTACATGTCACCACTCACAGATGTAAAAATCTCTGAGAAATAGATAGTGTTTGATTTTGAGACCACACAAGAAACGGTAGAGCACATACCAAATTTTGTATATGCTAAGTGATTAGATGGGGAAAGGTCCTGGGAATTTGAAGGGGAAGACTGCATAAAAGATTTTGTAGGACATGTTATTGATGCACCATTTAGACACTACACATTTATAGCACACAATGCCAAAGGTTATGACAGTTATTTTATCGTTAGCCAGCTAGTCAAGGAAAGAATTGATATTAAATTGCTCACACAAGGAGAAAAATTACTCTGTGCCGCAGTGACATCCCTGCACATCAGATTTATCGACAGCCATTGCTTTCTTTCTTTTAAACTAGCAAAAATCCCTGCAGCCATTGGATTTGAGAATGAGATTGCTAAAGGTTACTTTCCCCATTTTATTAACACCAAGGCTAGCGAAAATTATGTAGGCCCCTTGCCTGAGGCTCAGTTTTATGGTTCTGAATATATGCTGCCTGCAGAAAAGCAAGAGTTTTTCAATGGTACCTAGCTAACCAACATAGGGAATTTGATCTAAAAAGAGAGCTTCGCTACTATTGTCAGTTAGGTGTTGAAATTCTTCAAAAAGCCTGTGTCAAATTTAAGAAAGAAGAGATGAACATGTCAGCCAAAAGTGTTTTAAAACAGTCAGACAGTGATACAGTAGAGTATGAAACAGTATCGTTAGACCCCTTCTAGTACATCATGATAGCCTCAGTCTGCATGGCCATGTACAGATTTTTATTTTTGAAAGAATACACTGTCACTGTTCTCTCCCTAGATGATTACCACAGACAATTAAAGAGATACTCCACACCTGCTATTCAGTGGCTTATGTACATGTCTGAGTAAGAAACATTTATATTCAGCACATGCTAAGCGGTGGTGAATTTAAGGTGGGTCCATACTTTTTGGACGGCTATTCTGTCATAAATGGAATGCCCACAGCATTTGAATTTAATGGTTGTTTTTTTCACGGCTGCAACATCTGTTACTGTGAGAAAGCCAGAAACCACATGACAGAGATTAGTTTTTGGGCAGTTATTCAATAGGACCGTGCACAAATTTCATTTTCTAAAAAGCAAGGGTTTTGCTGTTAGAGTATTGTGGGAACATGAATGGAAAGCAATGCTGGCTACAGATCAGGGTTTGAATAATTTCTTGAGGGACAGGCAGCTACTACAGCCACTCAAACCTAGGAAGTCACTCTTTGGGGAAGAACAAATGCCATTTGTCTGTACTATAAGATGCAGCCTGATGAGAAAATACACTATTATGGTTTTACCAGCCTCTACCCTTTTGTTAACAAAACAAAACAGTATCGAGTCAGTCATCCTGACATCATTTATGACAATTTTGATGACCTCACTCAGTACTTTGGTTTAGCAAAAGTAAAAGTCTTACCCACTAGAGGCCTTTTTTTTCCAGTGCTGCCATTCAGGATTGGTAAAAAACTTGTATTTACATTATGTCTCGCATGTACTGAAAACAGACTTCAAACAACATCATGTGCACACAATGATGAGGAAAGGGCACTTACAGGTACCTACTATACTGTATAACTAAACCTGACACTGGAAAAGGGCTACAAAATCATTAACATTTACGAAGTTTGGCATTTTATAGAGTAATTCACAGAACTTTTTTCAGACTACATCAAGCTCCATCTAAAAGGCAAGCAAGAGGCATCTGGTTTCCCTTCATGGGTAAAAAATGAAGCGTATAAAGTCAGGTATACACAGCAGTATTTTGAAAGGGAAACTACACATTTGAACCCTGCGGCCATAGCTGTTAACCCTACAAAGAGACAAATATCTAAACTGTTTATAAATTCTATTTGGGGCAAATTTGGGCAGAGAGCTAATTTGCTGACCATAATCATAGTAACAGACCCGGGCAAACTCAGTATGTGCTTGCATCATACTACGATATAGCCTCATGCTGTTTCATCAATGATGAAACATCTTGATTAAGTTGGAAATACACAAGATATCATTACCCATATTCTAATAATATCAACATATTTATAGCTAGTTTTACAACAGCATATGCCAGAGTGGAACTCTACAACCTGCTAGATAGGTTACAGGACAGGTGACTTTACCATGACACTGACTCTGTCATTTTTGTGTCCAGACTGGGAGACTGGACCTCACCTCTAGGCGATTATTTAGGGGAGCTAACCAGTGAAGTTCCTGCAGATGAACACATTACAGAGTTTGTTTCTGCAGGCCCAAAAACTTACAGCTACTGGCTGTCCAGTGGAGAGGTTGTTCTTAAAGTGAAAGGGTTTACCCTTAATGTAGCCAGCAGTAAACACATTAATTTAGAAAGTCTGAAGGACCTGGTCTTTGATTATATGGGGTCACAGATCTCTAAAGAAATTACTGTGAGTCAACCCAGCATTGTTAGGAATAAAAAGCCGTGGTCCCTCGATACAAAAAAGCTGTACAAGACCCAGAGAGTAGTTTATGACAAGCGAGTTTTACAAGACAATTTTAAAACACTTCCTTATGGATACTGATTGTGAAAAATGGATATCAGGTTGCAGTATCCCTTTACTTGTCTGTTGGCTGGCCCCTCTAATAGTGGGAAGAGCTTCTTTATGAAACAGTTATTGGAATATGCTGATGCCACTTTATCACACAAGCCTGAAAATATTGTCTGGTTCTACAGCTGTTGGCAACCTTTGTATAATGAATTGTTGTTAAAGTTCCCAAAGATTACATTTGTGGAGGGGCTACCAATGTCACTAGCTGACAATTATCTCTTACCCCCTGGAAAGGTAAATGTTGTTGTTATAGATGATTTAATGGACTCTTCCTGTCAAAATAGTGAAGTCAAGTATGGGTTTACCAAGTACAGTCATCATAAACAGTTGACAATATTTTTAATTGTCCAGAATGTGTTCTGTCAAGGTAAAAAAAGCAGGATCATCACACTAAATGTCAAATACATGATTTTGTTTAAAAACCCCAGAGACAAGCTGCAGATCATAACTCTGGCTAGGCAGATGTATCCTGTTCAGACAAAATTATTCTTAGAAGCTTTTGAAGATGCCACAAGAAAGCCTCACAGCTATTTACTGGTTGATTTAAGATCCAATACACCAGATGAATATGGACTGCATAGTGGGTTGTTTCCCCCTGACTGGCCTATGGCACATGTCATGAAAAAAATACATTCTGCTTCTAAAAATATTTGATACTGTATTGTCATTATGTCTAAAAGACTGCAGAGAAATCTGTTTCCTCTAAAGTTACTAGTAAAAGGGCCTCCCAGGTTAAGAAAAGCTATTTTATGTTCAACCTCTGATAATCTGATATCAGCTATAGCTGAGATAGCCTTAATAACTCTCAAAGGAAATATTCCACTGTCAGTAAAACAGGTTTGCTGAAAAACAACGGAGAGTCATTAAAACTTTAAGTGATAAACAAATAATCTTAAAAGGAAAAAAGAATATAGTTAACCAGACAGGTGGCTTTATGGGGACACTGTTAGCAATTGCCATCCCTTTGGTCACTGGCCTGCTGGCTAACAGATAATGGATTTTACTCAGAAAATGTATTTGGTGCCTCAGCAACAGATAGATCACATTAAAACTAATTACCCTGATCAGGATATGAGAAAAGTTGCAACTAACAGTTTGGACACTGACATGAGAGCTATACTGTTCTGGAATGATTTATCAGACTATGACAAGGCCAAAATGTACTCTGCTGTGTTACAGTGCTATGTGACTTTGGTAAGACAAGGAGAACAAGCCCAAACCAGTTTGACATTACTCATGCCTGAAAATGAATCAATTTCTGAGTCCCCTGTGGACACGGCAGAGACAGCTTTGGTACCTAGTACTATGGAAAAAAACATTTTAAGTAGTGTTTCTCATCGGTCTAAAACCAGCACTGAACTTTTGTTAAAGCATATGGCAAAGAACAAGGATATTGTGTTTTGGAGTGATAAGGGAGAATTAATGTATAAAGGTACTGTTGTTTCTGGGTCTCACATTGTCGCTTTGGTAAGAGCAGCTACAGCCACTCACACAATTCCTGATCAAAGAAAGCCAAAGGGTTGGGATATTTTTGTCAAAGCAATGGCTGAGTCTAACATACCCACCTCAGTGTTCATTCAGCAAAAACAGGAGCTATGTGGAAAGGTTAAAATTGGCAACTGGTGCAAAACAGACAGAGTCATCTCCATTTAACCAATGGTCAGTGACACTCAAAAGACGAAAGTCTTTTAAAAAACCTATGTGGCTCACAGTGTAGAATTTAAATGCCATCTCTATGTATGAATATATACCACAGTGGTTGCTGTGTACAACATATGTTAGCAATTTACCTTATATTGACTGTGTAATCCTGTTTTTGAAAAAAAAAGTGTTTATAGTGATGCACGTTAGCCTACCTCATATTTACTATGTAATCCTGTTTTTACAAAAAAAGTGTTTATACTGATGCATGTTAGCCTACCTCATAGTTAAATATGTTAACATGTTTTTAGAAAGAGGTGCTTATCATAATTCTACCTCAGTGCTATGGTATATATAGTGTACATTTTTTAGCAGGAGATGCTTCTGTTTATTATATCTTATCCAAGATGTTACCACTGATGTATGTTGTATTTTATTGGCATGTTTTTTTTTACAATAAATATCTTTATATTTTTGTCATTATTGAAGACATTGCATATCTGAAAATTTTAAACACAGGTCCCCCCCCCCCAACTCAAGTTTAAACACAGGTCCCCAGGAAAAAACTGAGACACACACAATTATGAGTGTTTATATATGATTTTATAAGTGACTGTTTTTGAATAAAATTACAAGCGGTTGCATATTTTAAATTCAATACAAGACAAACAAGTCTGAACATGTTGCCACCTCACTGATAAGCACCCTGACATGTTTAGATGTCTGAAAAGGTGATGTACAAAACTAGTTATCATGGCATCATTTTTCAGCAAATCATTAGAGTACATTTTTAGAATTTGATCATAAGAAAGTCCTTTTCATCTGTGGTGTAAGAAAAAGATGCAGTGAAATCCACAGGTGGTTGAGAAGGCATCTTGCAACTGTGTATTTTGGTACAAAATGTTCTTTGCATTTCTGTTTAAAAAAACCCGAATCATTTGTGCATGATTGTCAGGATGAAAACCGTAGCTGTCAAAAACCCCCCCAGTCCCATTTTCTGAAATGTATACAGCTAACCAGTGCTGCCCAGGGAGGTCATGGGGGTCAGTATTGATGACTAGTTCTGCAGGAAGCTTTCTAAGTCTCTCCTTGGGTAGCAGGTCACAGGGAAACACACCCAGAAAGCAATCACGGATGTGGGAGTATTTGCTAACAATTTTTTCCAGCTGCTTTGTGTTCATTTTTTATGGTTTATCACATATAATCAAAAATGACATTTCTTCTCTAGTTTATTTCAATGATATTATCAAACACTGTATAGACAATGAGATTAACTGTTTGTGGAAGGGTTTCTGCAAATCTGATCTCAGCTCTGAGGTTCCCAGTTTTAATTAAAGAGTAACGATCAGCACATTCTTGGTCCGGAGTGAGATCAAAGGCAAACAGGGTGTACCCTTGGGTAAATTCCTGACGGTTAACAACTAGTGGCTGATCTTTCATAGATTTTCCCACCGATAGTGCTAGATTAAAATATTCTCTCACAGCATTCCCATTTCTAAAACTGGGCTGCAGAGGTTTAGCAGGGATTTTTTCACTGTCCAGATACAGAGCCACAAAATTAATATTATAATGTTTAAAGTTAAAGGGGTTTTTAGTGTAGGATCTGCTAAAAGCATCATTGTCAACAAATCCCATGACCATCATTTTTGGTAACTATCCCAAAAACAAATTATCTTGGTTGCAGACCCTGCTGCCTGCAGGGAGGCTGAACACTTTCATTCCCACTCTGTCTATAGGGCATTTAGTGTTGGAAGTCAGCAGGGCTTCTGAGTGTCCCAGGCAAACACCAGGAGTCACTTTAACCCTTTTGACAAACAGACAGGTGGCCTTGACTTTTAGCTTATAAGGCTCAGCATCTCCGCTCATCAGGCAAAAGCTATCCCTGTTATGTGTCAGTTTAATTTTAATATCCATGCCATTCAGCATCAATTTCTCTTGAAAAAAACAAGTCTGTGCACAAGTGTCCCAGCAGCTCTACCCCTCTACTGAGATGTGTGAAGGAGCTTCTTTTATTAAAACCTACATTGTCACCATCTCTGTCTGTGATTTCATGTTTCCACGGGGTGTCTTTGTAAAATAACCCTGCAGTGAATTGGGTAGAAAGGGTCTCTTCACTGAAGTTCAGCACAGATTCTATGACTGCCCTGTAGGGGTAGCAGTTATTGCTCTGACTGATGAGCCAATCAACGACAGTCACATCTAGCTGACTGGAAATGGTGGCCACTGGGCAGTTTATAAGGCCCACTTTGACCGCTGAAGGTATATCACCACCATCCACTTCAGTGATTTTGCAAACCAGGTAAAGAAGTGTATTGTTTAGATCCAAATAATCTTCACCATTTCCTGCTATATAAAATTCAATCAGTGAGTTTTCTGAAAGGGCAGCCAGAGGGGGTATCTCTACATAAATGCTTTTTTCAATGCTTGTCTGTGTGGAAGCAACGACAAACAAGTCAAGTTCCGATTTTGTGCATTCTTCAGAACCACAGTGCACGAAAGCCATGTTTTTATTTAGAATAGGTCTCTGCTTTTTTTACACCCCTTGAATGTCCTTTGGCCTTGGACGCTTTCTTTTATGTGAAGTTCTGCATTTTGAAACATCTCTTTTAAAGTAGCTGGGAGGTCCGATAAGAAGCGAAGGGTATACTCTGCACTTTCTCTTTTTACCTCTCTTGAATACAATCAGCCCTGAACCACCCTGAATAGGCTTATCACAACCTGACATCTTTTAGATGACAGCACTAGTCACATGTCCCACAACATCCTTTGCAAATTGTTGGCAGCTGTCTATAGATGTGGTTTTGCAATTTCAAACCCCCTTCTTAAAAATGGAACTGCTTTTCTGAACAGGCTATGAAATATCCCTCCTATACCAGAACTATACATAGTAGGAAGTCCACGAAAGCTGGGCAGACCGTATCCTGCCTGTGCCTTGTAATAGCTTCTGTACAAGGCAGGGTCCCCATAATGTCAAACGATCACCATCCTTGTTTAAATTTTAAAGCACTCTCTTGGGGGCGAAAATGCAACTTCATGATCATCTTTCCAAATCAAAATGGTACAGGTTCATTTTGATCATTCTTTATGTCAACAGTGACTCTATCGATCTGATATTTACTGACTGTTTGATAATGGGGTTTATCGTAGGTCATGGTCACTATCTCATTGTCTTGGCCCCTGATGGGTATACATCACAGCAAAGGCACTAGACTGTCACCCACTATTTCATGTGTGATAATGTCAATGTAGATATATATTGTGTTAAAGCCCCCATTAATATCTGTAGGGTTCCTTGTTAGATTCTTTCGTACACCTACCTCTAGTCTGCTAAAACGCAAAAGGTACTGTAACTGCCCATGTATAAACAAAATGCATTTGATGTCACTGTCAGTGCTTATTTCTCTCCTGCCGGCTTGTTGTTCCAAAACCACTGGCAGTTTATTTACTTCAAATATGCTTTTATTAATTTGAGTAACAACACCAGCCATGTTTGGATAATTGCCCAATGGAATTGTAAATGCTGCTGACTCAGTAAAGGGGCCAGTGGTGGTGTTTTACTGTGGGCTACACTTAGAGGCTGATAGAGCATACTGAACCTGTTTTTCTGTGCAATCACATTGTCCCAGGAATGAGGGTACTGAATTTCTGCTAAGCCCACTTCCCAGTCACCAGGCAGTTCAAGTATTTGTGGTAACTTTACTGTAAAAGTAGATATCGTATTGTTGGGGAAAATGTTGTGCTAGGCGTTGCTGGGAATGGTGATATAAAAACCATTTTTGAGCATTTTAAGCCTTATCTGCTTCTAATGTCCCAAACCTGTGTTGCCTCAACCCAGCTATTAAATGTATTGGGCCACCCTCTCCACTTTACCAGATACCAAGTTTTTCTGCCACACTTTTTCTCTGTAGGATTTTCTGCACCCTATACACATGGTCCTCATCTGGTTCAATTTTTTGCAACTCCTCAGCATAAAAAGTACCTTTGATGTCTTCCCCCTGATAGTCTTTTAGCTTATAGGTGGGACCTGTGTCTTTAAGACCTCCATCACAATAAATATCTCATCTGTGTACGTCTGTCCATATCCCTTTTCAAACACCTCTTTTAGCTTAGATAGTCTCACGTGATCATCTTTCTGAAGGGTACACTTTTGTTTTTTGCCAAGAACAGTATTACCGAAGAGGATCTTCCATACACCCAGGGCATTGGAAGAGTTAACATCCACAGGCCTGTGTTTAATGCTTCTGTGATAAGTATGGTTATAGCTGTGCACCAGGTCTGACAACACATCTGTATATTTCCAAGTATTCTGGGCTGTAATGTAACGCCACATGCGTGACTTCAATGTCCTATTAAATCTTTCTACAATGCTGGCCTTAACTTCATTATTCATCACAAAATAGTGTATTTTATTTTGTTTTAATAGGTTCTTTAAGGAGGCATGTAGAAACTCTTTAACCTGATCAGTCTGCAACTTCTGAGGTGTGCGTCCACTTTTAAAAATAGTTTTAAAGGCTTGCATAACTGCCTTGCCTGATTTGTCATTTAAAGTCACTACCCAGGCATACTTGGACAACACATTGATGCATGTCAGTATGTACTTAAACCCATTATTGTACTTTGCACATTGACTCATATCCACTAAATCAGCTTGCCATTGTCTGTCTATGTCAGAAATAATGACAGGATTTCTCTTAAATCGGACTCTGGCTGCTTTATGTAATGAAGAGGGATCCTGCTTCGCAAGCCATTCTACAACACCTTTCCTGGTGACACCTTTATCAAGTTTTTTTGCAGCATTATACAGCTGAGCCACCCCTGTGAAACTACCCACTTTTTGTTGCATTAAAATATATATTCTGGAACAGGTGATCATTCATCTTCTTTCATCAACCCCTGATACATCTGTTAGCTAGGAAAACTCTTGTCAACAGTAAAATAAAGCATGTGTTCTTTCTATTCTTTTAAATACACTATGACAACCACAAAGTGCAATGCATGATTATATTTTATTTAGAAATACACACATCATAACAGTATTTGAAGGTTTACTTTATATACTATATAATACATAAACTAATGCATATAGCTGCTACCTACAAAAGGCATAACACATGGCAAGCATGCAATGATTACATAATATCTTGTTTTTTACTCTTCCGGTTTTACGCATTTTACAATGCCCAGAGACAGTAACTTTTGAGCTGCATGTTTTACACAAGCATGGGCATCATCCACTTCTCCCTCAGTGATGAGGCGGGCACAATACATACACACACATATGCCATACACCACTCAAAATAATTAGCCTGATTTTTAAGAAAATCTGTTACATCTACAATGTCGTTCACCTTACATAATGCTCTACGGATATTTTTTTTTCCATTACTTCAATACAGAGTCTCCATATAAAGTGAGGCAATGCTTTAATCAAAGTCAGTGTGTTTTCTGCCAGTGAAGTCACGCATCTTTAGAGCAGACATTTAATGCAGGCTGCTTTCCAAAGTATACAGGTTCCTTTAAAATGTTGTTTATCACACAGTACATTGTAGACATCAAGACTGCCTGGAATATTGGGAGCATGCCAGTACGTTCCATCTGAAAGTACATCATAATACACTACTTAGGGAAAGCATATGCTAAATCAGATTTATTAAACACAAGAAAAGCGACAGCTTCAGTATAATGTAAGATGACAGACTCTGACCTCCCGTTCTGCAGACTAAACACTAAGAGATCAACAGCGGTACAGAGAAAACCAAAAAAGTTTGCCAGATCATAAGGGCTATGCATAAACTGCATAAGAATATATTCCATCACTTGCTCAAGAGTAGCACCCTCTTGTTTAAAATAGTCTGTGGTTATTTTCAAGGATATTTCTCGGATACTGTCAAAACCTTTTTGGCCTGTCTCTAAAAGTACAGATGGTGCTTGTCCTGTAGGTAGATTTAAACCAGGTTGTTTAGCTTTGTGTCTGACTAGTTGGTAAATAAGACTCTAGATGCACTGACAGGGCATTTCTGATCATGGTATATTCTGGAAAAAAACATACAGCACTATGTTTTAGTGACCTCTCACTGCATGGTGTGGTTTAGCAAGTGGAAAAAGCCAGGGTAACAACATGAGCAATATTAAAATGGTAACAAGTAACAGTTTTGTTTTGGGGGGTAAATGTTTTTTTAACAGCATAAACAGGGTTCCTAAATTTCCTTACAAATTTTTTTTAAAGGGCCCTTTTTTGACCAGTGGATCATTTCAGCAGGCAAAGAAGCCAGGTTAACAACACGTACAATATCACAGTTTTTTTTCTGCTTTATAGTACACACAAACATAACTATGATCATCATGAAATAAAGTCGACAAAGACATTCATTGCCTTCCACGAATATATTGGCAAACACTTTAACATTTTCCACAAGTGGCAACACCAATTCATTTATATATTTATCTGCATCTTCCCATACTTCTGGAAGGGCACACATCATCAGTTCAGAGGCTGCATGTATCTCACAAAGGCAAATGTCATATTGAGGTGAACCAAATAGTGATGGATGGTAGTAATGGCTTAGTATCAGATACATAAGTCTTTGGATTCTCTCTGTACTTGTATCCTGCATAATTATCTGTAAAATAAAATATGACACTTTTTGGTACTGAAATGTTTACATGTATCAGTTTGGGAGGTAATGTTTTTTACAATATAAACAGGGTCACTTAACTTCTTTTTAGAAATTTTTTAAAGGGGCCTTTGCTGACCAGACGTGTGGCCTCTCTTCTAATCTCTTTGTCTGTCTGGTGGTACATATTTTTAATACACCACTTGGGATCATCAGCTCTTTCCACATCATTTAAAACATGACTAATATGTTGCAGTGTTTCGTTGGTGATATTTAAGCCCTGTTGTTTCATTGCTATTGCTAAAATCACAGGCATAAACTGCTCTATATGTATGGGTTCAGAAAAATTTCTGTATAATTCTATAAGGGTCAATTCATCGGTGATACAAGAATGATTTTTCTGACTAGTGTCATCTATCTCGCACCTGGGACAGGCATCAACCAATTCAGCATGTATCACCCTCTCTATCACTGCAGCAATTATGCCACGGATGGTATGATACATAACGTACTTGTAATACATATCGTGGTCAGTTTTGGGGGGTTTACTACTGAGGCCTGGTTTTTCACATGAGGGCCCCATCTAATCTCAGTAGAAGAAAAGGGTTGGGTAGTGATCACAGCCTGTTCTGTGACATTTTGAAACATTCTATCACTATCTGTATTTCTAAAATACTGGTCCTCACACATCTCATTAGCAACCACATTTGTATCTTTCACACAGCAAACACAGTCAAGCAGTAGATTTGTGGAAAGTCGCGAATCCATGCTGTCTGAATATGACTGCTGCTTCATAGCAAATCCTTCAGGTCTATTAAAGTAAAAACAGAACACAGTATTGGTCCTGTGACTTATTATAGGTAAGATTTAGTTCTACTGCTAACTCATCTCCTCAGTTACACCATGTACGCACGTCACCACTCACACATTTTTTTAAATGTTAAAATGCATTTACCTCATCAAGGCAACTCTTTTCTTCTTCTTCTTCTTCTTCTTCTTCTTCTTCTTCTTCATTTTTCTTATCTTTCTTAGCCTGGGTTTGGCTGCTTGTGGCTGCATTATCATCATCATCATCCACATCTTGGTCAGAGGCACCTCTTGGCTGTGTCTTGGATTTCTTTTTCACAACTTTCTCTGATGCTTTTTTTGGCAGTGTCTCACTGACCATCTTCTCTGGCTTCCCCTTCTTGTCACTCTCTGTTTTGGGTTTCATAGTAACTTCTTTTTCTGCATCAGATTCACACCCCAGCAAATATTCAAGGTCTTGCAGTGGTGTCTCTTCAGAAGGACAATTAGATTTAGGATTTTCTGATTCACCAAACTGCTCAGCGAGTTTCTTTTTTATGTCAGACACTCTTCCACTCAACAAGACTTGTGTTGCACATACTTTTTCACACCTCATGTAGTACACATACATTGGCTTGGGTTGTGGGGTCCCGATAGCCATCTTCTTGCTTGGTTTTTCATCTCCATACTTTTCATTCGGTATAGTGACAGTCTGTCCTATTGCTGGGAGGTTGAATTGAGAAGCACTGCTCTGTGCCATCTTCTTCTTGATGTTTTTGATAATCTGCTCCTAGTCTATAAAACAGAATCTGAGTAGTCTCTCAAAAAGCTGTGCCTTCTGGTTTCAACTGCAGGGTTTATTTAACTCTTTGCAAGATGGACTGCCCATTGGTAAAACCATCACCACACTCCATCATACATACATCGTAACTTGTGTCAGAGGCACATCTGTTGTAGCCCCCACCCCCTTTTTTAGAAACATTACAAATATCACTCAAATTTCATTCAGCCTTCTCCTTGATACTACACAGAGTTGAAGGGAGAACTATAGGTATGTGTATTCCTTTTTTTCTGATATATTTTATTCTTTTAATTCATCATGGGATAAAATTATTAGTTTATGATTGCTAACATATTATTTATTTTCCTATTTAGTTAAGCTTCAGATTAATACCTTTGAACCATGAGCTCTTTTACAAAGGTTCCAAGTCAGACAAATTACAGAAACATTATACAGGTAATGGTTACAAACCTTCTACATGACTTTTAATTTTTTATTGTCTAACTATAGACATTTATTTTGTAACAATAGCATAAAGTTACATTTTTTACAGATGCTATCCAGAAAAAATAGTTGGACCATCTTATTTACACAGAGATCCCATACACACACACACACACACTCACACACACACACACACACACACACACACCATACTGCCAGCATGTTGCAATGCTATCCAGAGAAAACTGTTGAACCATCTTATTTACATGCAGGTCCCTGTTTTAGCTTATAAATGTTACATGCATATACATAAAGGCATCCTTTTGGTGCAAGTTTTACACATTTTATAACTTGTTATAAAAGAGAAAAAGGGGTACTCACACAGGCAGATGGATTTCCCTCTGGGGGGGTCTCCAAACAGATTTGTGAAACCTCTGCATGATCAGGTTGCCTCCTAGATACTTCATTCTGACAATATCCTAATCAAAAAAGCACAAACATGTCCCTGCAGTTGTACACCCAAGCCGACAGGGGTCACATAATACTACATAAAGCCTAACTTATTTTTTTGGGGTGGGGGGCACAGTGGTAAAGAGGGACAGGGGTTTGAGCCAGGATGGTGGGGTGCAAGAGAAAGGAGGGGGACAGGAGTTTGATCTAGCATGATGGGGCTCTGGGTCCAGCCAGGATGGCATGGCAGGGGATCGAGGAGTGTATGAGAAGGAGGGGGTGCAGGACACTTACAAAATGGTGGGGTTATGTCACTTCCAGGGTTTCAGTGTGGATCATTTCCTGTACAAGTGGGTGGGACATGGGTTTGAGCTTATGTCACTTCCACCGGAAGTGGGCGGGGCTAGCACATCTTAGGGAAGGACTTCCGGTTTAACAAGGGACAGTACTGATTGGTCCATTTTAGGTCATGCCCACCTGTCAAATGATGTGACATGAGCTGATTGGCTGAAATTTAACATTTGATGAGATATATGAACTTATACTACTCTCTGATAACGAATTCAGGGATGTACCACCCTTGATGTGTAAAAGTATTTTCTTTCATTATGCTTAAATCTGTTCATGCTTATCTGTAACGGGTGACTCCTTGTATCTCTATCCCCTTGCTTAAATGAAATTCCTAGCTTGAATAGGAGGAGGGGAGTCTGCATAACACTATACATAAATAGTAGATCTGAACTCAGCCGACTGGTTTCTAAGGACATTAGGTCAAGCTGTAGCAGCCTATCCTTGTATCCTCTTTCCTGAGGTTATGATTGGTATGAAAAGGTTAGTAGGAGTGAATGAACTCAGAAGTCCTCAAGTGAATTGTAGGAAAAAATGGCTCTGGAAAGAATGGCAGCAGAAAGAATGGCACATGGAAAAATGGTGTAGGAATAAATGGCATTAAATGCAAAATGGCAAACAAATGGCACATTAAATTTTTTCATGGTTTATTACTTTATTAACCACTAATTCAATCTTTAAAACTGCCTGGCCTGTTTTTTTTACAGAAGGGCTGACATTGGGAACCATGATAAAAAGAAGTTTGGTCAGTCTGTGTACTGGGGACTTATTACTGCAACTACAGGGAGGGGTGAATGTGGGTGAGAAAAGCAGAAGCAGAGGAAAGAGAGAGATACACTACAGTATGAAAAATAGAGGATTGAATGACACAACCAAATTGGCTCCATATTTGTAGTATTTCAGTTATAAAGGTTTTGTGGTAAGTTAAGGTGATTCTATTTTATTGCGGTCTTTTCCTGTTGATGTCTGCTTTTGTCAGCGTTTAAGTATGCATTCTATTAATGTTCAATAAGAGCTTTCAAAACTGTGGTTTGTACTGTTTTTTAATAATCCAATCATCCCTTTATTATTTATTCACATACAAAACGTTATACATGGTTTGTTGGTTTTTATCTATGCAAATAAAGTCTAGTCATGTTGCTTTTTAAAAAAAAAAATATGGACACTTTCCTTCCCAGAATTGCCCCCTTTTTTTATATGCACTCTTTTCAATGCTGTGCATCAGTATAGTTTTCAAACTAACTTATCAGCATGTTGTGGGCAATTTGTATTTTTTAATAAAAAGTAGCAGGTAGTGGTTTTGTAACTGAAGTGTCACTATTTTCTAATTTGATACTCTCTTTGTATATTTCGGCATTGAGTAAGTAGCTTTTGCATCTGTGATTTTCTTAGCTTTAACATATAATCAGCATTATGTGAGTGACTCGTATGCTACACCTTGCATTTTTTGACAGGTTGTCATTACTGCAACTGTAGTTTAATTATTGTGTTGGATCTATATATAGATATATATGTTAGATGTACACTACATATCTGTTGTATTTTATAACTGTTCCTACAATGTTCAGTGTCACGGTTATAATATAAAAATTAAATACAAAATAAAAAAACATGTATTTACAGCCTTGTCAGTCTGTGCTTTTGTGGATGGGCTGTGTTAGGAGGTCTAAAGCTCACTTTCAGGTTCTTGACAATATTGGGAAGGCAAGTAATCACAGACACATTGCATTAGAGTAATAAACAAGTTTATTACTACCAAAAAGGATAAATCACAGTTACCCTAAGCAGTTGTTACCAATACGAACCAGAAGCCAGTGCTAAGTGTTCCCTATACCTCGAGGTTTCTCTGTGTCTCTTGGGGTCTCTCCTGAGGTCTTCAAGAGACACAGAGAAACCTCGAGGTATAGGGAACGCTTAGCACTGACTCCCGGTTCATATTGGTAAGAACTGCTTAAGGCAACTTTGATTTATCCTTTTGGTAGTAATAAACTTGTTTATTACTCTAATACAATGTGTCTGTAATTACTTGCATTCCCAATATTGTCAAGAACCTGAAAGTGAGGTTTAGACCTCCTAACAAATTGGCGACCGTGTGCAGGCGATATTTGGTGTTTGTAAGTTTTCACTTGTTTGCTAAAACATTTCCCTTTCCCACGGGGACAGTAGGTGTACATTTCCCGTATCACCTCTCCCAGTTTAAAACCAGTTGTAGTAACTTGCAAAGTCTGGCTGTCTTTTTGGGTGTGGTCGATGCCATCTCAACTCACTCCATATCAGCTTTGAATTCCAAGCCTACAACTTATACAGTAGCCAGGCTGTGTATGAAGAGCTCCTGCTGTGGATCGATACACAGCACGGTGCCCTTTTCACAGTTTGAATTTTCATTCCCTCCCACACAATGGTCACCATATCAAATATCTGAGCAGAACTGAGACTTGATGTCTCGAACTTCCTTGCCTCCCATGGAGGATGGGCTGACTTCGCGCAGGATGCAAGTCAATCCAAAAACCCTATACTGGGGATTTCAACCCACTACACGGAGACAAGACAATCAGCCAATAAGCGACAAGCTAAAGGGTTGATGGTCACGGCTCTCAACGCTGCTCTGGAAGCCTCCAAAGTGAGGTTTGAACCCTTGACCTGCAGATTTCATCTCTTAAGCAACAGATGGGTTTGCAGAAAACAGAATGTATAAGACTGCAACAGAACTTGGATTCCAAACTCCAAACTCTGCGAAATGAAAAGGATTCACTATTGCATCATTCATCTCAAGCTCGAGAACAGGAACTGTGTATGTTGAAGCAGGATTGTGAAAGTTTGAGACAGGATAAGAGTCAGGCATTGCAAATTAATGATTTGCTAAGTGCTGCAAATACTCAGTTAAGTGAGGAAATAGGTGAGCTGCAGGATGAGATAAACCAGGTACGTAATGATTTAGAAGTGTCTACCAGGGACAATTGCAAATTGAGTGCTGTGTACAGAGTGTTACAAAAGCAAAAGCAAGATGAGGTTGATATGGATGTTGCAAGTGTGAGTCATAATGAATGTAGAACCAAGATGGCAAAACTGCACCATCAGCGGGAGGTTCTGGCTGGCCACGTTAAGGCAATGGGAGGCATAGCCCCTGTCTTACATACATCATCCGAAGGGGAGTTATCTGATGATGACATTTCACAATACAACACCCAGTCACACCCCTTATATGGCCCAGAGACCCCTCCCAGCCATCCAGAACATGGCGGGTCCCCCCCCTCCACCCTCACCGTGTCATACATCATCGACGTTGTGACGCCCATCATGAGAGATGCCAACATGGTGGGCCCCATGATGGGGGGGAGCAGGCCCAAGCCTGGTACCGACGGCACCATTGATAGCCGTTATTAATGTGGAAGACAGATGGGAGATAGAGACCATGATTGAAACTGCAATAGGCAATGTACCCCTTCCTGAAAGGAGTAAACAGGCCATTAAAACCCAGATTAGACAGCTTCTGAAAGAGGCTGGTACTCAGGAAGGTATTGTCCTCACTGTGGCTGAAGCTGCAGCTTGGGCTGCCCTGGATGTCGCTCAAGACAATCTACCTCTGCCTGATAGACCCAGTAATCCCCTACAAATGGCCTACTCTGTTCAGCAAATTGCTGACAGCATCGGTTGGATGAACCTGTCCGACAACCTCAACTGTCACTTGGAAAAGGTGCATTCTAAATGTGAGATGCTTAGCCTAGCTGCAGAATATCAGGTCCAAATACTATGCCAGACCATTGATCCTGGTTTGTGGGCCAAACTCACTGATGCCGTTCGCCAGGATGGGAATGCCACCTTTGACGAGGTTGCAGCTGGGCTCATTTCTGCTCACAGCCCAGGTGTAGTAGGAGTGATACTAGCATATCCTGTAAAACAGAATGCAAAGGAAAGTCCAGCGACTTACCACCAGAGACTCTGGATGGCCTACCGAGCAGGAAAGCACTTGGCACAAGAAGCTGCAGATGTAGATCTTATTGAATATAAGACCCTGTTCCTTAGGAACATGATTCCAGCAGTAAGAGAAAAGGTAGAGCTGACCACCTACCCCAATATGGATAGGTTTGCTGACATCCTTCGGAAAACCGAGAGGGTGTACCAACTCAATATCCGTGATCTGGGCTCCGGTTCCAAAAAGGTAGCTGCCGTGGAGCCTACTCTGGAGTCTATGACGCACTACACAGTGGAAAGGCAGGCCCAACACCAACAGGCCAAACATCTGCAAGTCCCTTCAGCTGATAACCAACACCCCCAACAGGCCCATCAACAACAACCACAACAGCAACAACAATGGGTGGGAACCGGAATTGGCATAAGTATAAAAAGCATAAGGGTAAAGGTAAACCACAACAGCAAAGAACAGGCCCTTCATATAGGGAGATAGCTGAAGAGAATCAAAAATTCTGAGAGCTCCTGGGACAAGTACACTCTGTGGCAGATGCTGTTCCCGCACAGGCCTTTATGGCAGTACAACTGGCAACCCAGGCCCTAACTGGTCATGGGGACACTGGCGGTACTGGCTCTCAGGTCCATTCAGGCATGAACCCAGAGGCTCCTCCCTATATAGCATAAGTACAGCATGGTGAAGTGATTCACAAGAGTCAGGCCCAACCTCTCCATGCCTCCAGCAGTACAGATTGACAATTACAGGCCCCGGTCCAGATTGTAAACAAGCTAGTCTTGGATACAAACGGAAGGCCCTGCACCGAGGCCGATGTCGGGGGCCACCTACTAGTAGTTCTGTTAGCTACAGGTGCAGCTGTATCTGTGTTACATGGTGAACACCCAGACGCATCTCCAAATGGTATTGTCCACGATGTAAAACCCCTAGCTGTGTTTCAATGTGTATGCAACAAACTTTAACTATTCTTCTTTCTACAGCTAGGAATTTGGGGTTTGTGACCAGACACCCTAATACTGGTCCTTGCTTTACTGCTAAGAAATGTTCGATTACAGATACCATATTTGTTTCTTTTACTATCTCTTCACCACACTTTGATCCCACTACAGCTTTGTTCGACAAGCTTGCACTGGTTCATTCCATTGGGCATTTGGATGAAGACATCTACAGAGAATGCCTGGATCTACCACCTCTACTGGTTTACCATCCTTTCCTGGACGCCTGAGTGGCTCCACACACGGACTGCTGTGTGAAAAAGCAATATATTTACTTGTGCCGATGTGATGTACTTGATGTTATTCAACCTGTTTGTGGTTATTCTCCAGACAGCTTTAATTGAACCTTCACCATGGATGATGACATCACGGCAAATGGCACCGACTCCTTCGACTCAACTCTGGCTCCAGATAAACTCTACCAATCATATCATGAGGAGGTTCATCACCTGTCAACATGGATTTCGAAGATGACCTACACCTGCCCTGTCCAGTTGCAAAGGTGAAGATTCCCTACTGTTCGCTCACAGTATAATTCTGATGGAGAATACTGCGTGGTAACTAACTACAGGTCATATACTTATGGATCTGTTAGATGTGCTATTGATTACCCCAATTTCTGTTTTTCTCCCCACCAACACCACCAACACCACTGCGCCAACACCGTGAGCAGCTCGAGATCCTTTACAAAGCTCATGCATTGGGTTTGTAAATGACCACTGCTCCTGTCCTTTCCCTATACATTTGCCTTTGTTGCCCTTGGAGGCAACAAAGGGAAAAATGTTACATGAGGTCCCTGCACCCTAATTGGTACCCTCAGAGGTACACCATAGATAGCTAGCACTTAAGTATATGTTATACTAACATATAGGGCTAAGGGCCTCTACCATACAAGAGTAGATGTCAGGATATGAATGCATATAGTTGTAACAGACTTTGCTTGCTAATACATATATTTTGCTATGTATTTTCTGTGCATTTCTTACTTGTAAAATGCCAAGACACCTGTGTCCTTGGAATAATTATAATATGTAAGACAGCATTGCCACCTTTTGGTGATTTGTACTACTACATTGAGTTATGTAAGACTCTGTATAAGGACTCTTTTGTTCTCAAACTGATGACTTTACAGAATTGTATAATGTTATCTTGGACAGCGGAGCCACCTCTAATTTAGCCAAAAGGGTTCATCTCTGTAAATAGAAATGTTTCTATCTTACATTAACCATAGTAATTATCATAGGTATATAATGTAATGCACAAGTCTTATACCTCGGAGACCTCAGGAGAGACCCCCAAGAGACACAGAGAAACCTCAAGGTATAGGGAATGCTTAGCACTGGCTCCCGGTTCATATTGGTAAGAACTGCTTAGGGCAACTGTGATTTATCCTTTTGATAGTAATAAACTTGTTTATTACTCTAATGCAAAGTGTCTGTGATTACTTGCATTCCCAATATCGTCAAGAACCTGAAAGTGAGGTTTAGACTTCTTAACAGCTGAATGGATGTGTTTGTACATAAAGGCTGAAATTAGGTATCATGCTAAATTATTATATTTAGAACTTTTTTCTTCCATAGCCATTTATTCCCTGTGCCTTTTTTTCCGGTGCCATTTTCTCCAATGCCATTTTCCCAGAGCCATTTTTTCTGAGTATCCTTAAGTGGTAATTAGGAGGGACTTGTAAGAAGGCTGAATGTTGACAAATGTGATGGAAGGCTACAGAGACAGAGACATCTGTAGAAAATGAAATTAGATGTGCACATATAGCTGGAATGTCCATGTGAAAATGCACACATGTACACACACACACACACACACACACACACACACACTACATTGAATGAAAGTGTGTGCAGCTAAGCTCACACATCCAAATGTACCATGCACACATTAAAGCAAATATATGACTGAGGTGAGGGTAAAAAGGACCTACTACAGGTGGTAAACCATAAGGTGTCTGAAAGATATGAGTAAAAAAATAATTCTGTCATTTAAACTTGAGTGTAGCTGTGAGTGTAGGTGGATGATCAACTTGGTTTCTGTGTTTTTTTTTCCTTTGGTCAGCATTCCAGAAATCCTGCTTCTGGCTCCTATCAGGATGGAAGAAAGAATGTGTGACTAAATGTATCCATGTAAGTGAGCCAATAAGACAATGTACCATATTTTAAAGGCAGCAAACTCTGGCAGTTGAATTTGGAATAGGGCCTCAGCTGATGGGATGCCCACATTGTCGATTAATGGCTGAGCTTACTTTCACACCAGAGCCCTGATATGAAAAACTAAGAGACCACCCCCACCCTCCTTTTGGATTAAATAAATGAGAATCCATTTGAGGCAGAAAGAATATTGAAATAATTTAATGATTTTCCAATTTTGAGGTGTGGGTGTTGCTTTAATAAAAGTACTATACTGAAAATTCAGGATCAAAAAAAAAAAAAAGGTTAACGGTGAACCTCTTCTTTCCCAAATCATGAGTTTTTCACCATTAAAACATACAAGCAAATATGATTGAAACTTTGATATACCTGCATCTTCCTTTGTTGGCTATCACTCATCAGTGTCATAGCATCATCACTGCTTGGTGGTATAATTGTTGATGTAGCACTTAATTTCCTCCTCTTCTGGTGCACATTCTTCCCTGTCCCTTCTCTGTCTCATTCTTTTACCACCTTTCATGCATTTGCCTTCTGTTACTTTGCCCCCCGGCCCCTCTGACTGTTTCACTATAATATTCCCCTACTTTTTAGTGGAAATTTCTGTTTCCTTTATGAATTGCTCAACTATTGTTCTGCTCCCATTGTTCTGTAGAACTGTGTTATTGGTATACCTCCCCATGGACTTTTTTTACAATTTTTCCTTCAGTCGTAGAATCAAAGACTTTACCATGCCAATGTAGGATTCATTGTCTCTGTTCTCAGGGCTAGTATCTGACTGAGCAGCAGTGGACATTGAGGAGATGCATGATGTAGGAGCATCATATATTGACAATTAGCAGGGTGCCTTCATTGTTGACTACAACTGTCTTGTTCAAATAAGATGGACAAGAGGAGAGCTCACTTTTACATATGTGAATGGATTGTTTGTATTAAGGGTAGGGGAACAGAAACTGGCAGAAAAAAATTATAAATACAAGAAATGGCTGGTTCTAAATAGGTGATTACTAAGCTGGCAATTGTAATTAAAGAACACCAGTCAAGACTTGCAGTGGGATTCATGCAATTGTTGAATTTCTCTGGTCTCAATCAAGGTTTCTTTGGATGTTATATCATTTGTCTCTTCCTAGTCTAAGCATTCCTTGTCAGACCATCTACCCTACAGTCACCAGTCGCAGAGGATTTCTTGTAGTATTTGGAGATAGAGATGTTGCAAAATAAAATTTCACCGGTTAAATTGCTGTGAAATCATAAATTTCTCAAAATTCCACAGTTTCATGAAATATCACCATTCTGCAGGCAAAATTTCACCATTTTGGGGTGAAATTTCACATTTTCACCCTGCTAAATATTTCACAAAATGCACAAATTTTGCTAAATATTTCATGCAACAGACTTTCTTAATTTTGCATAACACTATTTGGAGCTGGAAGTTACTCTCAGATGATGGAAGTTTCTGCACGATCCCTGATCCTCCCCCCCAAATAACTTACTCTATTCTTCACGTTTACTTTTTGAAACATGTCTAACTTAGTACCCCCAACACACACACACACGCACAATGCACTGTTGCATTGTGATGGCACACATGCCAGACAGGCTCTGCCACTGCCTGCCTATAGATCATGAACATAAAAATAAGGTAAATGTTTTGGTGACAGAGACAGATGACTCTAATGACTAGATCACATCACAGAAAATAACATAAATAGATTTGTTAGAAAGAAAAAAATGCAATATCCATGGCACTAAGTGGTGAGAGACCACTCTACCATGCTAGCAACCTGGTTGTTGGCTCAAGTCCAGGGCATCAAGAGTGGAGGGTGCCAGGGAGATGCAAAACAGTATCCATGAGGATGTTCTCTTCCTGAATTAGGGAGTTAATGTGCACTGCTTAAAAATCAGCTACTGAAGTAGTGTGGGGCCATTGTTAGAATCGGTGACCACACACCTGTGTTCTGTTCCCCCAGAATCCAAATGAGGATATGCCTCAAACGATGAGGGTGGGTGAGAAGTGTGATCAGGGAGAACAAAGGCAAGAACCCCACCAGGCAACCTTTGGTGATAGCCTCTGCATGATCAATCATCCAGGCTACCAGGCCATTATCAGTGGTACACCTGATACACAGTTCCATGTGCCTGGATGATGGCATCTGTTGCATTATCCACCTCTCCTCCTGTAGCTCCAATAGGAGAAGAGTGACCTGAGAGTAGAGATGTGTGAAATTGAGAAACTTCATTCCGTGGATTAATTTGTGGATTTGCCTCATTTCATTAAGTTAATCCATGGTACGAAGCCCAAATTTGTGTAAAACTGATAATGCCATGAAATGTGAATTTGGCAACTCAGACAGCAGACTTTGGCACAATAAAAGTTGTTCAGAATAAAACTGTCCCTGGTGTCTAGTGCCCCCCCCCCACTGCTTGCCAGCCTGATGATGAGCATTCATTGGTGTCTAGTGGCCCCTGATTCAGATCGCTGGCCCAATGTAAAATAAACATTTTTCTCTGGTGTCTAGTGGTCCCCCTCCTCACTGATTGCCAGTCCAGTGTCAAATCATTTCTTTATCTTTCCCTGGTGTTTAGCAGTCCCTCCTGGCACCTGCACCCATGACCAATGTTATGTGTAGTATTTCCTGGTGTCCAGTGGTCCCTTACCCCACCCAATCACCAGATTGACATTGTGTCATAATTTTCCTGGTGTCCAGTGTTCCCCCAATCCTGATCCCCTGTATTAAGAAGTTATGCCATTCCCTGTTGTGGACCTCCGTCTCTAGCCCCAATCCCCTGTAATAAAATGTTATTCCATTCTGTGGTGTCTGTCAGACCCTCCCAGCAGCTAGTGCCCCACAATCTTGCACACCCATCACCTCAAGCTGACTACTTTCACTTGCTCTCCACTGTCCACCATGGCCAGCCACTGACTGAGCTGTCAATGATTGCATACTTGTGCAGGTACTCAATCATTCATTGACATGACAGCTCAGTCAGTGGCCAGCAATAGTGGAGAGTGGATGGCTGTGCTGATCACCAGCTCAGGGTCGGTATTAAGGGGGAGGCATGGTGGGACACCCAAGCTGGTGACTGGCACAGCCTTCCTCTCTGCACTATGGCAGGCCACCGTGGAGAGCAGAGGACTGTGTCAGTCATTAACTAGGGGTCAGGGTCAAGGTGGTGAGCACTACCTGCCTCACTGGTAGATCTGCTAGGCACTAAAGAATAGACTACTTTTGGGGATCTGGGATCTGGAAGGATGTCTAATAGACATCAGGGAATGGTATAAGTTCCTAATACAGGGTATCAGGATAGGGGAACCACTGGACACCAGGGAACCTGTGACATTATGTTGGGCAGGTGATTTGGTGGGGGTAGGGACAAATGGTCACTTGGGAATACTACAGATAACACTGGGCATGGGTGAGGGTGGATGACGGGACCACTAGACAGCAGGGAATGGTCTAACTTCCCAACATAGGGGGTTGGGATGGGGGGACCACTGTACACCAGGGGAACTGACATTATGTTGGGTGGGTGATCAGGGGGGACCACTGGTCACCAGGGAATAATAAAGATAACATCTGGCATGGATACAGGTGGGGGAGGGGCCAGTAGACACCAGGGATAGATAAAGAAATTATTTAACATCAGGCTGGTTTTTCATGGTGGGAACAACTAGACACTTGCAAAAGATTTGTATTTAACATTGCACTGGAGATCAGCGGGGGGAACTACTAGGCACCAGGAAATAATCATAACATCAAGCTGTCCGATACTGGTGGGGACCACTACATACCAAGAATGACCATTATTAGGCTGGCAATCAGTGGGTGGGACCACTAGACACCAGGGACAATTTTATTTTGCACTTCAAAAAAACCAAAACAATGCAAGGTGAAGTTACTAATGGTTAATTTTCAATAAAAAGGAAAACTTCAGAAATGATTCATGGAAGTGAATTTGGTGACTTATGTATTTTAGTCTTTGGTAACCAGGTGAAGCCCACATGCTTGTTTTCAGGGTGACCTGGGAGCACTGGGTAGTTAAGTGACTTGCTCAGAGTCACACAGTATGCAAGTGGAGGTTGTGAGAATCAAACACAGGTCCGGTCTTCTGGATGTACCAAGCTCATTCAACATCTCACTACTTTAACCTCTAGGCTATAGTGCCAGCCCTTCACTTCACTGGAAATTTGTCAGTGAATTAAAACTTTATTTCACCTCTACCGGGGAGGAATAGGACTGACACGGGCACTGGAGGATACCACTGGAATACTGGCAGGCAGAGGAATGTGAGAGAGTGTCTGAAAGAGTGTATCACCGGGAGGCAATGAAAGAGGTAAAAAAATGTATTATCCCTGTACAAAATGCTACATCATGCCACTGATATGTTACAGCTGAAGTTCTGATGATACCTTTTTGAATCCTTTGTGAAAGAGACATGATTGTTTTTGGTTAAGTGTACCAAAAAACATTTTGTGTTTCTTTCATTCCTACCTGAAACATTTGAATGAAAATTAACTAATGTAGGTCACAACACTGGTCCATGATTTACAACAACATCCTGTACATACTGTACATAAATTTGGGAAAATTGAGCTGCATGAGATATTTTTGGAAACATGGACTAAACAGTTGCTTTTTATGTTTGTTTGCTCTCATGCGCAAGAAACATATTGCAGCAGCTTGCTATAGTAGCAAGTTGTGGAGGTGTGGCAGTGTTGTGGCGAATGCCAGCTGTCCATTTTGGGGCTGGTATCTGTGGCACCAATTGAGGAGCACGCTGTCCATGACAGTAGTATTGTAGCCTGCCACCAACTTGAAAGACACTTGCTGCTGCAATCAAGGAGTGCCCCGTCATTTACAATAAGCTGTTTTTACTCCCGGGGCCGTTCCCTGATTCCAGTGGCAAATCGCAGTCTGCATTGTCTGGTGTCCCATTTTAAATAAACATGGTGGTGGCTGTCGCCATCCACCTCTCACAGACCCCATGAAGCCAATGGGGGTGCCCAATCCTGCTGTCAGCATGCCCCCTCCCAAGTTCATATGCTGATGGGGGAGCCCACTCCCCATCTGCATGATGTCCCATTTGTTTTAAAGAAACATGGCGGCAGCTATCGCCATCCATCTCTCACAGGCCCCATGAAAGCCAATGGGGATGCCCAATCCCCCTGTTAGCATGCTTCCTCTTAAATTCACTTGCCAACGGGGAGCCCAATCCCCATTGCCATAATGTCACCCCCCCATGTGTTGGGTGCCAAGGGGGCTGCCCAATCCCCCTCAGCCCATGCGCCCCCCCAAACACTCTGTATGTGCCGATGGGGTACCCAATCCTGTCAGCTACAGATCTCCCCACAAAAAAAACTCAGGTGGCATGCTAGGAGCCCACCTCAGCATGCTAAACCAGCTGTAAATAAAGAAAACCTTCCCTCATTGTTTGGTATTTTTTAAAACTTGCAAATTAGAAAACAGACCTTCGCTGTCAGTAGTGCCACCCTCCCCCAACCCGCACCCACCCTCTGTGTACCCACCTCCCCACACCCCCAAAACCCCATACTTACCTCTGGAGTCCAGCATGATGATCTTCAGTGGACCAGGAAAATGTCTGCACTCTTCAAAGCAGACTGCGAACTAAAGAAATGCCGGTAAGCTATATAATGGCATAAATGTTTTTTTTTCAACTTATGTGGATATCTCAGCCATTTTTCTGAATTTTGGCACCAAATTTTCAACATGGGGTATTTGGGACCCCATCTCATAAACTCAGTGACTGTCATCTGGTTATTTCGTCCCAAAATGTGATTTTTGCGGTCACTGCGTGGACTCACCTTTTGGGACCGATTAATGAAATGACGGTGTCACTGTTCATTAGGTGGGCTCCCAAAAAGTCTTTGTTGCAAATTAGGTGAAAAAATTCCAAAAAATGACTGTTACAAGTGTGCATTGCACCTTTTCCATGCACACTCATAACTTTACAAATTTGTAATATTTTCACTCCAGGTTTTCAACATTGGTATTTTTTTACACCTCATTATGAACAGTACAGCTGTTATTCTTCATATCCTGGCTGAAATGTGTTTTCACACTTCCAGTTCAGAATAGTGCAGTCTCTGTGGGAAATCAGTGTTCAGACAAATTAAGAAAATCACAGTGATACTGTTCAGGAGCGGTGGTCCCAAAATGTCTATATTGAAATTTTGTGACAAAAGACCATAAAATGATTATGTTACGGGCGTGCATTGCACTGTTTTCACGCACACATGTAAGTTCGAGAATTTGTAATATTCACACTCAAGATTTTCAACATTATCAATTTTGCACACCTCCTTATAAAGAGTAAAGCTGTCATTTTTCACATCCTGCCCAAAATGTGTTTTAGCACATCTGATGCACAATGGCACAGTCGCTGTGGGAAATCAATGTTCAGGACAGATTAAGAAAATCATAGTGACAGTGTTCATGAGTAGAGGTCACAAAATGCCTATACTGAAAATTTGGTGAAATAATTCCACTAAATGACTGTATTACGAATGTGTCTTGCGCAGTTTCCATGTACGCTCGTAAGTTCGAACATTTCTTTTATTGTCACTCCAGATTTTCAACAATGCCATCTCTTCACACCTCCCTTTGAATGGTAAAGCTGCCATTTTTCACATTCTGCCCAAACTGTGTTTTTGCACATCTGGTGCAGAATGGCACAGTCACTGTGAGAAATCAATGTTTGGGAGAGCTCAACAAAATCACTTTGCCACTGTTCATGAGCAGATGTCCTGAATGCTTTCATGAGGTGGGGGTCACAAAAAGGCCATGTTGAAAATTTGTAGTGTAAATACCAACAAATGCCCAGGGCATTAGGGTTTCTAACCAGCACAAGATTAGAGGGAGGCCAATTAAGGGGTAATGTGATGAAGTTATTTTTCACAGAAGGGGTGGTGGTTGCATGGAACAGCCTATCTCAGGAAGTAGTGGATATGAATACAGTGCAGGGCTTCAAACAGGCATGGGATAGGCATAAGGGAGCAAAACAAATGAGTATGAATAGATAGGCCATTGACAGAGTAAAGGCCTATGGCACATTCATAAGGAAGAAAAAATGGGCAGACTGGATGGGCCTTGCGGTCCTTATCTGCCATCAACTTCTATGTTTCTATGTAACCATAATGTCCCACCCTGTATAGACTGACAGGCATCAGGGGTGTGCCTTTGAATTGCCAGCTGTAATGCTCATGCCATTCCACCCCCACTCTCACCCTGAAGCCAGCGACAGGCATAGAGGTGTGTGCTTTGGACTCTTCGGCCCCAGAGTTCACCCTATTCTTCTATGTTGCACCCATTTCAGTGTATGTACTGTATTTATGAACTGGGGTGACTGTAAAGCTGGACACCCCAAGCCACACCTCAACACTTGTTAGTGTCTGCAGGATAGGATGAGGTGAAATGTCGTGAGCATTATGGGCGATGACCCAAAGGCACACTCCAATGCCTGTCCATCTCTGCAGGCTGGAGGACGGGCTGGTGTGAGTTCAGTACTTCACTGCCATTCTTATTCTGCATCTGTCTGATTCCTGCACGTCTAATGCTAATATCAGCAAGCAAACATTCAGCATTGACAAATGCTTGCTTTATTCTGTAACTGAATAGTTCTAAAGACATCAGAAATTAACAGTACACAGGCATTTCCTTTTGTTGTGCTACAATGCACCAGCATTTCTTATACAGTTCAAAATTTTGTCAATAGAACTCATATGGTTTTAAGCCCTGTGCTCTTATAATTCCTGCTCCCTACATATCGTATTTATATTTCAAATCCAGTACACTTTCCAATGTCTAATAGTTCACTGTTGGTAGGAAATTCATGAGGAAAAATAATAAGTATAAACATACTCCAGTGGGGCTTTAGTGCCATAGTTTAGGAAAGTGAATGGCAATTTCTATATCATTCTCATAAACTTTACATTATGGCCCCAGACGCATTTTCAATAGACACAAGATGCAACTATAGTGTATAGTCCTGCATTTAGAGATGTCAACATCATGCTGTTTGTTTTGTTCAGAAAAGTCAAAAGAAGGGTGAGATGTACAGCACAAAGGGCTACTTACAGGGAAAGATTACAACAAGTGCATGACTCTTTCAGTTTGAATAGCTTAACTGGGATGCAGCACAAAGTCTTTCTAGGACAGGACGGCCCATCAGTGCAGCAGCTGGATTTCCGCTTGCAATGCCAGTGACCTGGGTTCAGGAGTGAGCTCGGGTTGCAGGAGCGCCACCCGGGAGGAACAGGCTGTAGCATCTGTCGACAGCTCGTCTGTTCTGGGGGGAGGGTTGGGAAGCAGCTTGGTGTTTGTCAACCCCTGGTGGAGGCTAGGAGTGCAGCATTACACTCAGCACCTCGGTGTCTGATTGGCCCCTGGATATAGGTCTGGGGCTCAAGCAACTCTCGTATGCAGCTAGGGGGAGGGTGTTGCAGATGTTGGCGGTCATGCCTTGACATCTGGGCAAGTGCAATGCTCATGAGAAAACCAGGAAAAAGAGCCTGCCATCTCCAGGGAGATGGAGAGCCGGAGACATGCCCACGATGTGCCGTCACCTGCCCGATGGCTCCAGGACCGATGAAACATTAGTCTTGGGGTGTTCAGACCCCACTTCATCCCCATTCGGGGGGGTTAAGCCACAGCTCCATGGGGTCTTGGAGGCCATTCCGGGTAGGGTGTGTGGCAGTGGGATGTCTGCTTTGGCTCTCCTGATGGGTCGGGAAAGGCTGCTGGGGGGAGAATAAATAGTAATTTAAAAAAAAAAAAGTCTTTCTAGGTCTCGGATACATACTCAGATTCAGAATGCTTGATTTGTTTGACCATTTTGCCTGTTACAACATGAAAGATAAAACACAAATGCATTCATGCATGGAATTCTCAAAACAATATGAATCAGCTCTTAATATTCACTAGTTCAGTAAAAAAAAACATAGCAATGCAGTCATGTATTTTAATACAGTGTTATGTGCTAGTTGTATCAGAAAGGTAAGATTTCAGTCATTACTAACATATCTTTTAAAAGCAATTAAATAAAAGGAAAAAGGGAAATTATTTAACCAGGAAAGACACACTAACCCAGAGCTTGTTTCCAGGGGCAACCTGGGAGCACAAGGAAGTTAAATGACTAGCCCAAGGTCACACAGAATGGAATTGGGGGCTGACTGGATTAAAACCCAGATCTCCAGCTCAGTGCCCTTAACCACTACTCTATATTACTGCCTGAAAATTGACTAACATAGTGGCTTAGACATTTAGTAGTTATTATAGTCTTTGCATCTGAATTGTGTAGTAATTTATGCATTTGCTGAAAAGGATGACATAATAGTGATATAATAGGAAAATAAAATATCCTGTTTGAGTTATATAAACATGAATTTCAAATTACACAATTATCTGAATAAGTAAAATGCATTATGGCACCTGAACTAAATCTCAATAACAACTGCAAGACAGCAATGAAACAGAATCAATAATACTGAAACAGTCCAAAAGAGAACACTTTCTACTTATAACAATGATTCGTTCAAGAATTTTTAACATACACTTGTCAAACTCTTAATAAAAATGAATTTAAAAAATGTAATTATTCATCTAATTCATGGCATAGAGTAGTATTAGACCTGGCATACTGGTGGCTCAAGTCCTCATCCTAAGCCCTGGAAAGCAGGAGTGGTGGTTGGTAAGGACTGCAAAAAAATATGTAAGAGAGCACACATCGCCCAGGAGGAGTGGTAGCATTACACCACTCCAGAAAAAATACACTTAGAGGTGCTTGTTCTTTTGGTTGCAGGGGTGACCATGTATGACAAGACACACTTCTCTTGGGGCATAGGAAAGGGGAAATTATTTAAACAGCAAAGACACGCTAAGCCAAAGCTTGTTTCCAAGCACAACCTGGGAGCACAAGTAAGTTAAGTGACTTGCTTAGAGACACGCACAGTATGCAAGAATGGCTGTTGGATTCAAACTCAGATCTCCAGGTTTCCAGCTCAGTGACCTAAGCCACAGCACTACACTGCAATTTCATTTAGTTGGGATTACTCATTCGAGCAAATTGTCCATTTTCAAAGGTTTCTAGGTCACATGATACAAATGGATAACAGTGGATCAAAGCAGTAAAACATTGAGTATCTTCACATCCCACATGCCACCTGTATCCATGATGCACTAAGTTAACCTTCCCAGCCACCACCACAATGAAAACTGCATCTTTCCACCAAGGTGGCAACAGAGGGAGCTCCACTGGATGGAATTGATTGGAGCTACATTACTGTGGTTGAGGATCTTGGAATTCAGTAGCAGGATATTAGAGACGTGATCAATCCAGCATGCAGATTTTAAGTGACTTGTTCAGTGCCACAATTAGTAAGTGGCAACTGCAGTATTTGAACATGAATCAACCGTTTAGTTCTGCACCGTACCCATTGGACCAAACTGCCTCCTAGCATTATTATCTACAGTATGCATGTCATAGTGTTATCAGCAAAAAAGAATAATGGGACATGCAATAATAAAGAGCTACTGTGACACTCTGATGGGCAAATCATATCAATTAGCTGCCAGCCCAAGGAGCTAAATTAAATTACATTGTATTTTTTTTTTATTCATGAGATAATTAGATAATTACCTTAAAGTTCCTAGTTCAAGTGAAGCAGCCACCGAGCACTGCAGCTAAAAACAATATCTGAAGAATGCAAAGATGGAAACTGGGATTAATGGATTATGAGTTTATATTGTGGAGAATGTCTGTCAAAAGATAACATTTTGTACCTTTGCAGGCCATTCGGTTATGGTTCATTTTATATTGAGATAATAGCTACACCATCATCAAGGAAGAGGATGCTATTGAGGGAGGCAGCAGGTAATGGCAGAAGCAACAAATAACTACTCTGTCTTAGTATTCAGACAGAGAGTTGGGGCATTACAAGCAAGCGACAGATGCTGTCAGTAATAAGCAGGACAAGCAGGAGGCAATACCAGTAATGCCTGAATTAATAAATATCTGGAGACCAGGAATTACAGGTTAATACAGTGTATACCAGAGGACAGTAGGAGACATACACGTGTTCTTGGCTTATCTTTAGTGATGTCTTTTAGGACTCTCTACTATTAAGTACACTACAGGAGGACTGGAAATTACTACTGTCATCTTTTTTTATGATATATTTAATTAGTGTTTTCATGAATGAGATAATACATATACAATAGGTACATTACAACTTATACCAATCAGCATAAGTCAACAGTAATATTTTATAACACATTAATTCATGCATACATCTAAGTATGTATCCTCATGAGGGATCAGAGTATGTTATTACCTGTAAAAAATAAAATTAATGCTAAACACAAAAAAGCAGTTACTACAGTAACTAAAATCAGGGTAGATTTAGTTTAATGTGAGCTCAAATGCCCTAATAAATTGTGCATGCCTATTAAACTTGCCAACTAACAGGCTCAATTCTCAAAGAGCCCTTAGATTGAAGCAGCTTGCATCAAAGTGTAGTGTACAAGGTATTCTGCTCAGGATTCTCTATTAGGCAGGGTCCCAGCAGCAAATTCCCACTGTGGCAACCATGGCCATGCTCCAAACAGAGGGCACACAGGCTGGGTTTGCCACAAGCCGCAGGGTGTCCATGCACCACTCTAGACCATGGTGGTCTAGAGGTCCCCACAACATGCCCGTATCTGTAAATGTTTATGAAATTCTTTACCTGGTGGTCCAGTGGTCCCTCTCCATGATCCCCAGTGTCACCTTGATTCGTATGTAGCTAAATAATCCTTCCTTGTTGTCTTGTGGCCCCCTTCCCCGATCCCTGATGTTGCCCCAATTCATTTGTAGTTATATGACCCTTCCTGGTGGTCTAGTGGCCCTCCTTCCCTGAACCCTGATGTTGTCTTTATTTATATGTAGTTAAATAGCTCTCCCTGGTGTTCTAGTGCCCCCCCCAATCCATGATTTTGCTCCCTAATATATGTATGCACAAACTCCTTCCTTGGTGGTCTAGTCAACCCCCACCCCACACCCTAGAAAGTATTTCCCACCACCCCACTCCCCCATCCTGAAACACAGCTGGTGACTAGCATAGCCCATCTCTCACCTCTGTGGTTGGTTACTGCTGAATTGTCATAAAGTTAGCATACTGTATATTGCATGCACTCATTGGATTATTCAATGAGCACATACACTATACAGTACACACTCCATGACAGTTCAGTCTGTGGCCAGCCATTGTTAAGATGGGACCTTGAGGTACCCTCTACTAATTTCTTTTGACACAGTTGTCACATTACCTTGGGAAACACACTGTTTACATTTGGACAAATAAGACTGGAACTACTTCAGGGGCTCTGCATACATGCTCAATGTTTGCATTCTTTCAAATGGATTGGGTGGTTCACTAAACTGAAAACTGTGCTGTGGTCGATGCACACAGCCCCTGTATGCAATACTGCATCCAATGGCTTAGATGCCAGATTATCAAGAAGGGCTGTGTCTATAAACTACCCCACCTGGAAACTGTATTAGTTATCAGTAAACAAATTCTAGAAGTACATATAACTGCTGATGTATCAGTCATTCCAACAACTTGAACAGTATGGTCAGCAAAGCAACTGGCAATTTATCCTTACATATTGGGATAATTTTACCTATTTTACAAAAAGTTTTGGAAGATGGAATAATTTAGACTCCAATTAAAGAAATATGCTAATGTATCTGCAGCTAATATAAAAATTGTGTTTCTATTCCTTCTTTCCATACAATCCTTTTGCTTTATGCACTTTCAATTTATTGAACTCTTTAATGACTTCATTTGTAGTGATTTTCATAAATCTAAATATAGGTTTAATGGGGCACTCCTGTTCTCAGCACTGATTCTGTCAAGTACCTTGGGGTGACACTTGACCTGCAGATCGATCTTGGTCAGCATATCCAAAATGCGTAGAGCTGTTAACTGGAAATTGGGTCTGGCTTACTGGACAAAGAATAACCTTACTCCAGCTGCTTACCTAGCGCTGTCTAGAGGGGTGTTTCTACCAACCCTTTGTTATAGGCTCCTTTTGTTTGCCAATACCTCCAAGATCCACCTCTCTAGATGGACCGTTGCCTATAATAACATCTGCTGTTTCGCTCTTTGAGTCCCTCGTCTCACTCCCCACTGTGAACTGTACAGTAAGCTCAACTGGCTCTCCCCGCCCCAATTATTTGAATTTTGTTGTGGGCAGTTTCATGGGTAAGGTACTGGGTACTGGCACCCCCTCTGGACTGGCAGAGCTCCTTGTGCCAGCAGCCCCTGCTACCTACCCCCTAAGGTCACTAGGCCCTGCTATCCTTAAGGTCCCTCCTACTCATACCAAAATGGGGGACAGGAACTTTGCATCATGTGCCCCTAGACTGTGGAACTCCTTTCCTGTCCAGGTCTGGACCTCCCCCCAGTCGAGCCTATGCACCTCCCTGGCTCTCCCCGCCCAATTATTTGAATTTTGTTGTGGGCAGTTTCATGGGTAAGGTACTGGGTACTGGCACCCCCTCTGGACTGGCGGAGCTCCTTGTGCCAGCAGCCCCTGCTACCTACCCCCTAAGGTCACTAGGCCCTGCTATCCTTAAGGTCCCTCCTACTCATACCAAAATGGGGGACAGGAACTTTGCATCATTTGCCCCTAGACTGTGGAACTCCTTTCCTGTCCAGGTCTGGACCTCCCCCCAGTCGAGCCTATGCACCTCCCTGTGGAACCACTTGAAGCTCTCATCAGTATGTGACTGTCTTAACCCTCCCTGATTAGCCTGGTCCACTGCACAGTATACTTGAGTGTATTCATTCCATGTATCTTGCAAATGTGTAAATTTTGTATATATCTGTATATATATTGCTGGTGACGTTGTGTCAGTGATGCTGTACCTTAGCATATTGACTATGATTACTGTTGTGACCTGAGATATCTTACTACGTATATTATGCTTCTTCTGACATCTGTGTATCTGCCTTACTTGCTTCAAATTGTACTCTGTATGTTCTTTGATTTCCTGTACTCTCCCTGGTCATACCAGAAAATAGGCATGTGTTTGTCTAGTGTACTTACCTTGTTAACAAAAGCTAAATAAATAAAATAAATAAATTGTTTTGGTCCATTGAGTTATTGCCCACCCCCTCACCATGCTGCAAGATCGACCTTCAAATTATGATCTGTATGATTATACCTTAAGTTGGTGATCTGTGATAATATCATTTCTGAGCAATTTTATCTGTGTTTTTGAGCAATCTGGAATCGTCAGTTGTTTTATACAATAACAATATTTTCTTGGATTCTTTGATCAATACTGTTTTTGTAAAATACACTTTTCACTGCACTTATTTGATTTGTATATTATTTTGCAACCTTCTGAAAAGCTCCCAGTCTTCTGAATTAACTGTCCATCTTGCTGTCACCCAGATTCTATTCTTTATTCGTATCACTTTTAAATTCTGTCTAATATCCATGACAAGTGTTTTTTTTACTGTGGGTGTTTAAAACTTCAGGTGCATGTTTGTTACATAGCGTAACAAATGTCAAGTAAAATCCTGATTTGCAACATCAAGATTATGGTCCTGATTTTCAAATCTGTTTGTATGATGGAAGGTGCCTGTGCTAAAAGGTGTATGACACAATTGGCACCTTGCATCAAACTTTCTGTCAATCTCAATTTTTGAATGCAGGTTGCATCAAACGTGGGATACCTTGTGCCCAAGTTACCCTGCACCACCCTTGTGACAGCAATGCCTGTGCACCATGTTGGAAAGGGGCTTGCACCATGGCAGGGCTGTACTATCACCTTTTTTCATACTTTAGAAGCCTTGCAATGGATGCAGCAAGGGGCTCAACTAAGACCAGCCACGAGGTGGTCTAAGTGACTTGTGTCAGTGCACAAACAGTTGGTGCACCTTTGGGAATTGCTGCAGGTATCTAGCCTCCCCCCTTATGATGCAACACTAGAGGGACTGGGATGGTTGGGGGTGGTGGTGAAACTACATGCCAGAAGAGTTAGGGACAGAAGGGGCACAGGGGTGCTTTGAGGAATTGAAGATATTGTGGGCATGCAAGGGAATGATGTGGCACCTGGAGGGGGTGCTGTTTATTTTGCCTTAATGCTGATGGGACAGAACTGTTGGGAGAGTTCCAGGGACAGACACTGCCATGGCCCCAGGTGGACACAGCCCTGGCTGTAGCCTCATCACCCCCTTACATGCTCGGCATCTCTCCAATGCACCCTCATGGCACCACATGCCCATTCTGCCCCCAGACTTCACATTCAGATCCCCCCATTTTGCCACATTGTGTGGCACTGGTGCAAGTCACTTAGACCACCTCATGGTTGAGTCCCTTGCTGTGTCTATGGTGGGGCTTCCAAAATATGAAAAAAGGGGATGGTGGAGCACTGCATTGGTGCAATCACCCTTGTGACCTGGTACACGGGCGCTGTTGTTGCAAGCATGGTGCAGGGTGTCTTGGGAACAAGGCATCCTGATTTTGACATAGCCTGTGTTCAAAAATCAGGATTACTGCGAAGTTTGCTGCAAGGTGCCAGTTGCGTCATACATCCTTGGTGCAGGCACCTCTTATCAAACAAACACTTTTGAAAATCAGGCCCACAGTGTCTAAAAGATGTAATGTTAAATGTTCTCATATTTCTCATTCAGAAAGAGATTAATTTAGGATTTTTGAGTTTATCCAGATTTAATATACATTTTATTGGTAATGATCCCCTAAAATTAATGACAGTATTTCATGCTGTTGTACTTCAGTTTTCTCTGAAATAAACAACAAATTTAGTATTGAACATTTGCTGACTTTATGCAGCAGGTTGGGTTTTGTTTTATTTACTGTAATCCTAGAATAGAAAAGCTATTTTTTCAGTTTCTTTCTTCTACCCTGAGTCCAATCCCCCTAAAGTACCCAAATAATCTCACTCTCTCTCTCTCCATATTATAGTGGCACAGTAGTGCCACTATAGTTAGGGTTGAGGAGCCATTTTTATGTTAAACCCCAAAACTTTGCACCTTAATAACTTTGCAATTGTTTGACGGATTTGCCTGAAATTTGAAATACATGATCAAGAACCATAGGCCTTGGGATCTGCGAAGTTTCGTACTGGTCAGATATACGGTTGTGGAGTTATTAAGCATGATCTGTGCAAGCGATTACGCTTTTTCTGGAATTCTACGGTCGCACCTACAGGTTGTATGCTTTGCACGACCAGTCCAAAATCTTCAGGGAATGTGCGGCCGGGGTCCCCAATGTGTCTTTTAAATATTTTGTGAAAAAATATTAAACGGTTCAAAAGTTATTCAAAAAAACAATTTCCCATTATAAGTCAATGGGAAAAGTTAACAAAAAGTACGACAGTGTCACAAATGCACTTTTTAGTGTCCCAAATGGCCCTGTTACTGTCACAAATCCGCCATCTTGTTTTCATTTAGTGATCAGAAAAATGCTTGGCATTTAAAATTGAGACCCTCTAGCAACCTAATTCTTTTTGTATTCACCCAGTCGGGCCCTGAGGATGCTAGCCATGTCTTTATTTTGGGCTAAAACACCCCAGAAATATGTTTTTCAAATTTCTGGAAAAAGTAGTGTCGCAAAGTAGTGTCGCACTCACGAAAGTGTAGCAAATTTTTTGCGAAAGCTTTCGCAAATTGCGACACTACTTTGCGACACTATGCCCAAAATAATGGTAATTCTTTGGCACTCCGCTGCAAAAGAACGGTTGGGAGTTTGGGGATGAAATGTGGAGGGAACGCAGATGACATCTCACAGATGTGCCCTTCAGTGTTGTTTTGAAAAAATATTACATGGTGGCAAAGTTACGGCACTCCAAAGTTGACAGTTTTTCCCATAGGATAACATTACGGCGCCTGACTTATTACAGAAATCCTTTGGATCCCTGCTGCAAAATAACGGTTTTTGTCTTTTTTCCTGAAATTTGAAGGGAAGACAGCCAACAGCCCATAGATGTGCCTTTCAGTGGTTTGGTGAAAAAATATTACAGGAAGGCAAAGTTATGGCACTCCGAACTTCTCTTTTTTCCCCATAGGATAACATTACGGCATTCGCTGTGTCTTTCAGGGCCCGTATCTCGGAAACGGTGCGAGATACAGACTTTTTGTCAGAAAAGCACTTAGCCAGGACAGTTGTAAATCATATGACTTTTACATTTTTTTCTACGTAGTAAGGTTCCTGAGATATAACGTATTTAGTATTCCAAGTTCTCATTTTCTGCTCCGATACTCATTATTATGCATACATTATTTGTACTCACTGCCTTTCTCTATGCAGATTTTGGGGAAAACCAGCCTGTGCGCTTACATTAATGTTACTGTTGCCCTTTCCGCTTGTGGTTCCGTACTCGTTTCACTTACCGTTGACGTCTGTGCCACCATGTGCTTTATCCTTTGTGTTTTAATTTGTGCTTGCGTTTCTGTTGTTTTTTGCCATTTGTGTCTACAGTAGTGTTTCTCTTTCTGTTTCACTTTGCGTCACCATGCCCATTGACATTTCTGTTTGCAGGCACCATGTTACTATGTGACAACACATCACATGGCAGACCGTTCCCATCTAAGCCACCATGTGCGTTACCTTTCTGTTCTCATTCAAGGCTTGTGTTACCATGTGCGCCACTGTTAGCACTTCTGTTTGCATTGCTGTTCCTGTTACTATGCCACAAGACATCATGTGGGAGGGGCCTCCTGCCCTCCCCGCATTACATCTACTATTTCTCGTTATCATTCTCAAAAGAAGGAATTAGAGGCAAAATCTTTATTAGGTTAGTGTCTCAGAGACAGTGAGCCTGCTGTTGGGTTGAAACCTTGACTTCACATTTCAACCAGTGGTGCATTGGGATCGTGGGTCCTAACTCTCACCTCATTCTCCTATACTTCTGCTGCTTACACACATCATGGGGTGAGAGTTAGGGCTGACGATCCCAATGCACACCCTAATGCCGGTTGGGGGTATGGGGGTCCAAGGTGGGGTTTCAACCCTAACAGTGAATTTCTCACTTTTGTCGCTGTGGAACAACCCTAACTAATGCATTAAATGGAGTTTTTGCCTCTAATATATATATATATATATATATATATATATATATATATAATATATATAGTGGTAGTCATACAAAGGTTGCTCAGTACTGAGATAAACCTGGGTACACTGAAGCAGAATCACATTACAGTCAATGCAAATTAGTCTCAGTATACCCAGGCATACCTCAGTACTGAGCAACTTGTGTATGACTTCCACTGTATATAGATATATCTAAAATGGGTAAGAAAAATCTGTGAAAATCAGGATCTCTGATTGGATCTTAAAATAACACTATGATCACACACCTGCACTACATCCCATCTTTGAGAACCATCTCACCAGCAGTGAGATCACTCCACACCTTGCACAGACAGGCTGGCACACACACACACACACACACACACACACACACACACACACACACCTGGCACACACAGGCTGGCAGCTACAGCAATATGAAAATTGATTTAACAGTCCCACACTGTATACAATTGTCTTTTTGGTCCTGCCATACTTTGTAAAGAAAAAGGAAGCAGGAAAAGCTGACTGTTTCCCAGGTAGGTGCTTTGATGCTGTAATTCCTGGGAGACATAATGCATGATATTGTAATGCCAGGCAGCATGTTGCCTATACTATAATTGGCATCAGAAACTTGTCTGTCACTGCAGCATGGGTGAACCCCTATCCATTGAGTCTTACAGCTCCTTGCAGAATCTTAAATGGTGTATAATGCTGCACGGAATGTCAAAATAGAAAGACCTGCTGCTGAATCAAGCAGGGAATCATTCTGATGGAGATGCGGGTGAGAAGTGACTGGACTGGCACATTAGAATCACAGAAGGCATTAAGAACATAGTGCAGATAAAAGATAGCAGTAACAACATGCAAACTGGAGATCAGGATTAGTGACAATAGTGCAATGGTTACATACAGTCACCAGAATATATATGCACACATATTGATACATAGAGGTTGACAGCAGATAAGTGCCTACGGTCCACCTAGTCTGCCCATATGCACATGTACTTAGCTTCATTAAGCTTCTCTAGAACTAGGATATATATATATATCTACATACCAGGTGCTATTCTGTAGTCCCCACTACCAAAATAAGGGACTGCACCTCTGAGTAACCAACATTTAAGTGGACTTTGTAATTTACCCATAATTCCTTGCTGCTGTATGTAAAACATTGACATTTCACTTGCATGACATAATTCTGGAAGTGTGGCCACACACAGAAAATTGGAGAATGGGCAGAAACAAAAACAAACAAAAAATGACCATGACAGATTTTTTTACAAAACAAATTGCAGCTTCAGCATCTGAAGCAAGGGTTGCAATAGCATACTATTTGAAACAGGCATTTATGGAATGTGACTAAATCACTTTAAGTTGGTCATACAGCAGACAATGATGGGTAGACTGGCAGGAGAGAATGAACCTGCAAAACTCGTACTGTACAAATGATCCTGGGGAAAAGATTTGTTTGTTAGCTCAGCAGTATATGATGTCATCATAGTCAATGGAAGGAAGATGAAAGTGGGAAAACACATGCTTCCTATTGTCAGCTTGGAGGCAGCATTTAGACCTGTAGTGAAAGTTGAGCTTGTGCCCTACAGGTGTTAAAATGTGATGAATGTACCTACTGTATGTAAGTGATGCATACGGCCTGCTTTCTAGATATTTAAATATGCTGACTTGCTCAGTAGTGTTGCCATCTGATGTTACAATGTCAAGTCGATCTGCAGAATGAGTTACCATGTTCTGAGATCCAAACACCCTAGACTTATTTTTGGATGCATTAAATGAAAATGGCACCCTCATATCTTTTGTTAATTTTATTTGTTTCTATGCCAAGACATCTCATTTCATGTAACTGTGAGAAGTATCTGTGACTGTGTTATAGTCACTGCTCATAGTAGTCTCTGTAACTATCCTGAGGGTCTCCACTTTCCAGCTGCTAAAATTTCTCATTCCCTGTGAGCTTCATTAGCATATGAGAACATGATGTGTCAGCACCCTTTAGACTCCACAGTATGCCTGTGTACGTAACTACAGTTCAACAAAACAAGTCACAGCAAGGTATGAAATACCACATTTACCTTCAGTTGACTTTGCAAACTGTCTGAATGCAATTGAAAGGGAAAAAAATGCATTATAACTCAATGTGTGTGTTTCCCGAATTTTTTTCAGGATATTTGGACTTTCAGTATAGAGATACATGGTATAAATGGTTGATGTGACATCATGTTATCATATGCTAATGCAGCTCTCATGGATTTCAACAACCATAAAATGGACACCCCAGGATAGTTACAGGGGAATAGCATGAACAGTGAAAATAAACTAGTGCCAACATGTACAGTATATCCCGAATAGCTATAGGAAAAGAGTTATCTGTTGACATGGAAACAAATACAAGTTCCAAGATATGAGGGTGTAGTTAACCTTTATGGATCACATGGCTGTTGATGAACCAAAAGGAGATTATGTTGAAATTAGTTTGGAGTATTGAATAACCTCAGAAATTGTCACTGTACTGTAGTAGACTATGGTGTCATCTACATACATATGTTCATGATATCTCTCATTGTGCTTCAGGGGGCTTATTAATAAAAAATACAGAACAGAACAGGGCCAAGGACTGAGCCTTGAGGAACCACATGATTTAGGACAGCAAGGTCTGAATTAATGCATTGTATGGGAAGTTGCAGGGTTTGGTTACTCAGGTAGTTTTCAAAACATATAGGGCCCGATTCTCCAAGCCCTGCATCTGACGCAAGGTGCTTGCACCAAACAGATATGGTGCAAGGTGCACCTTGCATCCAGGACTGCCTCCACACAATTTACAAAGGTGGCCTGTGTCCACCAAAGATCATCTGCCTCAAACAGGTCCTGCGCCAGCCCTGCGCCCTGTACAGTGTGTGACACGGCACTAGGTGGACTGCACCAATGCAAGCTGCAGCTTTCTATTCTCAGACAGCACCCAGTGGAAGATAGTCTTAGTTGCCTTAGACCAGCCAAGGCTGGCGTAGTGGGATTTAGAATATGTCCCACTGGGACAGTCATCCTATGTGCCACTGTATGTTGTGGTTGCCCCCCAGTTCACCGATGGTGCCCCATCCTGCCAGCTACTGTCCCCCATCCCCAATGCCACCACCACATCCCTGATGCTGCCCGGCCAACCTGTATGTGGCATGGGCATGTGCCCCTGATCACTGCAGTGCCAAGTACCTTGTGATCTAGTGGAACCCACCCTTGATGCCCGGCCAGCCACTGACTCTGGTCTGCATCAGCACCACACTGTATATATGCACTCAGTGTCTGAGACTGGTGGCAGTCACTCTGCATATATGTACAGTAGGTACAATTTCCTGTACCACACCAGGCTTGCGACTGACACCTCTCACGTGCCAGCTGTTCACTGCAAGGGATGGAATGCTGCAAGTGTGGGGACTTAAACGTTGGACCCCTCCTGTACCTGAATCTGGTTCAAGGTCCCTGGCACATGGGGCTTCAGCGCAGGCTGCTGTTTGCTGCAGCTTGCACCAAACACTGCCCCATTCGAGAATCGGGCCCTTAATGTCTTGTTGGCTGAGACCCAGTGTCTGGAGTCTGAGCAGGATAAATCCTTTTGATATAATTTACATGTATTGGCACATGAAGATGCAGTTTTACTTTAGGGCTATGCAGATTGTAGAATTCCACCAGTGGATTGGAGGTGGAGTGTAAATTCCACTTCTGAACTGCTTTCTTCCTGATTCTATATGAATCTTTAGATATCATGTTATGTCTTTGAGCTGTACGTATTCAATTTTACTGACTGTTTGACCTTTTCTATATGTAGATTTCCTGTACTCAAGCTATGTATTTGTTTATGAATGTTATACACTCCCAGATCATGCCTGAAAATAGTCATTTCATGGCTAGAGCACTTACCAGGTTAACAAAAACTAACTAAATAAATAAATAAAATCTTAATTGAATGCTTCTGCTTAGTCTTCAAATTGTAGGGTGGAATGGACTGACATGCATTAACAGGCGTCGGGTGGAGTGGACATGGACACAAGTCCATTTACGGAAGAAAGAGTCTGCCCAGTGATTGGAAGTCCTTAAGGAAAACATGGAGATGGGGTAGGACAGAATCCACCTAAGGATACTAAAGTAACTGAACATGAGCACGGTGCTACCCACCTCTCTGGCACTGGAGATGCAGCAAATTTAAATTCTGTCAGCAATGTCCTGCAAAGTGAGCACTTTGCATTGTCACTCCACTACGTGAAGTGGCCAATGCAAAAGGCTCACTTCAACTTGTAGTTATTACTTTGCATTGTCATTCTGCCTTAATGCAAAATAAAGTGAAGTGACAACAATACTGGAAGCCCATCACACACACAGTCACCAACATTAATGTGAATCTCCAAAATGCTCATGTTTTGTGTCCAGAAAACTCCCCAGTGCTGATGAAGTATAATGAGAACACAAGAAATGCAAAGTCTCCCAAAATTAATGGTGCCCTCAGACATCATGCATGCAGTAGTCACAGACAGTCACCAGAATTAATGTGCATCCCCAAAATGCTACTGTCTTGTGACCAGAAAATTCTAGTGCTGACTAAAGTGAAATGAGAGCAAATTGTACGATTCGGAAATGATATTTTTCCTGCTCAGTATGCTTATCTGGTAAATCTCGTTAATAAGTAAATAAATAAAACAAGAAATGCAAAGTCTCCCAGAATAAATGGCACACTCAGTCATGTGCGCAGTGGTCACACACAGTCACCAGAATTAATTTGCATCCCCAAAATGTGACTGTTTTGTGTCCAGAAAATTCCACAGTGCTGACAAAGTGAAATGAGAGGGTAACAAAAAATGCAAAGTCTCCCAGAATTAGTGGTGCACTCCGTCATGCTTGCAATGGTCACACACAGTCACCAGAATTAATGTGCATCCCCAAAATGCTACTGTCGTTTGTCCAAAAAATTACCCAGTGCTGACAAAGTGAAATGAGAGGATAACAAGAAATGCAAAGTCTCTCAGAATTAATGGCACACTCCATCATGTGTGCAGTGGTCACACACAGTCACCAGAATTAATGTGCATCCAAAACATTCTACTATGTTATGTCCAGAAAATTCCCCAGTGGAGACAAAGAGAAATAAGAGCATAACAAGAAATGCAAAATCTCCCAGAATTAATGGTGTACTACAAATGCCCAGACAGATTAAGATTGTGGTGCGCACTCAAGAGATGTAGAAGCAATGGCACAACAACACCTAATCAGAGCTCACAAATCACAAATCCAAATCTGGAAAAGAATATCTTTTGCTGGTTGGGGGGTAGTGCACTGCAGTAATAGTCCTCTACCAGTAAAGATACCACAAGGCAGTATAAAAAATTCATTCAGGTGCGGTGGATAGCAGGTTCATACTGCTGCAATTAGTCTGTGGCACAATAAAAGGTGTCTGATTTAATGGCACTCATCGCACATGCACACACACACACACGCACACACACACACACTACAATAATGCATAGCAAATTGAAAACCTTTAGTAATATAACCAAGTGTTTTACATAAACTAAAATTATACACTGCTGCACCACAACAATCAGCAAAAAAATGTCAAGAATTACTGAAAATACTACTGTGTGTACATTAACACAGTTATACAAGAAAAATATAACTAAAACAGAAAGACTGCCTTGTTCTCCCAGTTAATCTACATACAACACAGATAAACCCCTCCCTTAAAGCACACATCACAGTACATAGACTGACTGTTCTAAATTATCATTCAAAATCCACACACAAGCAATAAACAGTCGATGATGTGAGCACAAGAGGGTTTCCTATAATCGATGTACTAAATTGTGAGCAAATAAAACTGCTCAAAAAGACTTTTTTAACAACTTTTAGAGGATTCAAATTGCAGAGCTCTGAGAGGAAACTGTCTCCATCTTCCACTACACACACACTACACAGAACTGAGGCTGTGCAGAGCAATCTAGAGCGCATGTGACCTGCAGTCCCATAAAGCACTGCAAAATTCACCTTTGGAGCTCAAAATCAAGGCAAAGTACATTGATTTCAATGTACTTCATCTTAAAACTGGTGGAGAAATGGTTTGGAGAAGGTGGAATAATGCAAAGTCATTGTTTCCAATGGACTTTGTGTTCCCCATTATGATGCAACGTACTCCACTTCACATTGCAGAGTACTTTGTGGATACTGGGTTACTCCGCAAATTTCAGCCACTTCACCCAGACCTATCTGGCAACACTACTGAGCACCTCACTGGGGATGAGGATGATTCTAGAAGACTGGAGGAGGGCTGATGTGGTCCCTATTCACAGGACTGGCAGCAGGGAGGAGCATAGCAATAACAGACCAGTCAGTCTCACATCAGTGGTGGAGAAATTAATAGAGCCCCTGCTGAAGAAGAGACTGATGCAGAACATGGAGACAAATATGTTGCAGGGCAACCAGTCTAACTGCTTCAATGGTGTAGACATGTCAAACAAATCTCATAGATTTCTTTGACTGGGTAACTAGGGAGGTGGATCAGGGAAGGGTAGTAATGTTTGTTATCTGGACTTCAGTAAGGCCTTTGGCACTGTACCACACAGAAGGCTAAGAAAGAAACTTGGTAGCCTGTGGATGGAGGAGATGGTGGTGAGCTGGCAATCAAAGTCGATGATAGGATGCAGAAGGTGGTTGCAAAATGGCAGTTACTCAGAGGATGACAGAGCTGCCAGTGGAGTGTCACATGGACTGGTACTGGGCCTTGTCCTCTTTAATGTCTTTATAAGTGACACCACTGAGGAACTGGAGTGGAACATGTATCCCTTTGCAGATGACACAAATATCTGCAACAGGGCAGATACCCAGCATTGGGTAGAGAGAATGCAAAGGGATCTGGGGAATCCAGAGCAGTAATCTAGAGAATGGCATCTGGGTTTCTATGCCAAAAGTGCAAAGTCATGCACCTTAGAGCTAGGTATAAGATGGGGAAGGGGAGGCACTTACAGTTATCAAGAAAGAAAGTAAGCTTGGAGTGATCATATCTGATGATCTCAAGGTGGTAGGGCAATGCAGCAAGGCAGCAAGCAAGGTGAACTGGATGCTGGGGTGCATAAAGAGGGGGATTTCTAGCAGGAGAAGGGAAGTGATGTTGCTTCTGTATTATTTACTTGTGAGACCTCACCAGGAGTACTGGGTCCAGTTCTAGTGGAAACACATCTGCAAGAACATCAACAGGGTGGAAGTGATCCAGTTGGAGGGCTACAAAAATGGTGTTGCAAAAAACAAATATGAAGAGACACTGTGGGAGCTTAACATGTACTCACTGGAGGAGAGGAGAGCAAGATGAGACATGAGTGAGACCTACAAGTATCTCATGGGGGTGAACAAGATAAAGAAGGGAAGTCTTTTTCACATGTGGAGGAGCACAAGAACACAGGGTATGCTATGAAGCTTGAGGGGAGAGGTAGTTTAAGACAGATGTGAGGAAATACTTCTTCACAGAAAGAGTAGTGGAAGCCTGGAACAGCCTGTCAGAAAAGGTGGTAGGGGCAAAAACAGTGGGGGATTCAAACATTCAAGGGACAGGCACATGGGTAAAATAAATAGAGATATGGGAGAAGGGAGTGACACCTGTGACCAGAGTCCAGGATGTAGCATTAGGCAGGGAAAATAGGGCAGACTAGATGAGCCTACCGGTCTTTTCTGCTGATGCATTGTATGTTTCTGTGGTTCTGGTTTTTTATGATTTCTAGAGAATGTCAAAAGTTTTTATGTTAATCCTCTGATAATTTTCTTTGGTTTAGGTAAACTATGGACTTGTTTTCTGCAGTTAAAATACTCCTTTCAGCAGGCTAGCTAGTGCGGCGGTAGTGCTACCACTTGTGAAACTGGGGACCTGGGTTCAAGAACAAGCCTGAAGAATCAGCGGGCAAGCCAGGGGGAGGTTGGATGAGTGTTCAATTAACAGCTCTCCTCCTCCTGGGTGGGAGGGCCCCATGCTTCCAGTGTATGAGTGAAACCCAGTGGAGACTAGTCGTACAATGGCTGGATCCATGTACAGTAGGGGAGGAGGTATGGTGGACATCTGTGGGACATGTAGAGCATGCACATCAGTACGCTAATGTCATTGAATGCCAGTGCCACCAGGGTAACTCACTAGTGAAACCCTCAGGGGCAGCAGTGGGATGACACTCCCTGGGCACCCTCCTGAATGATGCCCAAGGTGTAAGCCTCAGCTGAGGCCCCTGGTTGATCTTGGTCTCCATCCCCCAAGGGAGCTCCATCATAGGGGCAAGCTGTAGGCCACCATGTCTGGGTGTTTTGGGAAGGATATTTGGTGGGCTAGCCCAAGGACAAAGCAGGGGATATATCTCCTAATGGACAGGAGAGATAAATAGAGTTTAAAACAAAATGACCCCTTTTAGAATTCTGTTTCAGACAGAATTATGTATTTAGGTATATACTGTATACCAGGGAGACTACAGATATCTGCCAAATTGTTTAAATACTACATTTACCTTGCACTTGTTGCCCAAGATTACTATTTAAAAATAACAAGTTTATATAAAATATTCTTTGCAAAAAATGTGTTAATGCAACATTTAGTGTTCAGGCTAAAGTGACAAAAGTAGGGAAATGTGGCTTTAGGGTTTCCAATCCTAAATCCCCAAAGCCACCCTTAAAGCAAACCAGGGGCAACATCTTCCTATGGGTTGTCATCCCAAAAGCTCACCCAATTAGGTGTGTGTGCTTCTGGAGTGTATAGAATGGGTTGAGCTTTAAGGTTGACAATCCCTAGGAAGACTCCATCCCTGATTTGCTTTAGGGGTGGCACTGGAGTTTAAGGGTTGGAAATCCTAAAGCCACAATCCCCTACTTTTGTTGCTTTAGCTTTAACCTAAATGTTGTATTAATGCAGTTTTTTAAAAGATTTTGCTCACTTTTTGAGATAGTATAACTGTATCCTTATTTTCCTGTTGGAGCAGAGGGCCCTCTTGGCCCTGTGCTGCTATCCATCCATACTTTTTCAGCAAATGTAATCATATCCTTATCAGTGTGATGGAGCTCAGGGCCCTCTGTTCCCTCCATAGATGCATATATGTATGGTCATGTGAAGCGCAGGGCGTTCTTAGCCCAGTGCCTCTATTAGAAACCAGATCGTCAACATAGCCTTCTTGTTACCCCATCTTATGAATCCAGTGGTTAAAACTGTGAAAACCATTCCAAAACATCATTCCTTGCCACTGCAGTGTCATTCCACATCAGAGGCATAAAAGGACACTTTGACAACATTTCAAAAATGATAGCTGTCACATTCATGAGATGGTGTAAAGAAATGGCTATGTTGAAAATTTGGGAGGGGGGACATTGAAAATTACAAAAGTTATGAGTGAGCATAGCAAAATGTCAATGAAGACGCACAAGGTTACCATTTTAGCATATTTTGACCCCGAATTTTAAACATACTCTTCTTATGACCCCACCTCATGAACAAGCATGTTGACATTTTTGAAATCCTAGAGTCACATGATGCCTTGCCCGGAGTAGCAGCTCCATGAACAGGCTTCTGTTCTACCTGCCTAATCTTTTAGTAAAATACAGCATTTTTTTGTCTACTGCCCTTCATAGGAGATTCCTTGGTTCCTGAATCCCGATCGCTACACTGAGGAGAAGAATACAACTTGTGGGGGCACAAAAATTGCATCTTAAATGGAGACAGAAATGTGCCAGTCCCCACCACATCATTCGCCTCCACAGACCCTGGATAAGAACTCCAAACGGCCCAAAGGCCCTCCTGCTACCACCAGTAAATCTTTAGCAGGCCCTTCGCAACTGGTACTCCTTTCGGGACAAAAATTCTTGGAGGAGCGCCAACCATTTACATCTGCTCTTCAAGATCTAACTACTGAGTTAAAATCCATGAGGGCGGACCTCGGGGAAGCCACGAGGACGATCTCGGACTTGGCAGCCCGATCCACTTCCTTAGATGGATATCGCAACAAGCTAGACCCAAAGATCACATCTCTAAAACAAAAGCTCAACAAAGTTGAAACCAAGCTGGAGGACCTGGAAGGCTGAAGTCATTGGAATAACATCATTATCTTCAGCCTTCCAGAGGAGGCAGAAGAGGCTTCCCCAATACTTTCTAAACAAAAGTTACTGACTAAAATTGCTGGGCCATCCCCAAACAATACTACATATATTATCGAAAGGGCTCATCAGTCTCTGAGACCTAAGCCAGCAGAAGGCACCCATCCCAGACCTCATATATTAAAATTCCTGAACTATTTAGATAAGATTCACATCCCAGGTAAAACACGTGAGCTCAAGGAAATTCCCTGGGAGGGTCACAAGCTTTGTTTCACCCAAGACCTGCCAACAACCACAAGACAGAAATGAGCAGCATATCACCCACTTGAAACCAAGTTTATGACAGCTGGGATAAAATTCAAGGCTGCCTATCCTGCTTGCTTGTCGTTCCTGCATCAAGGTACCTGGCACAGATACAATTTAGTAGATCAGGCCTCTCCTCCTGTGAAGGCCGCTTTTCGAGAACTGTTTAAGGATCACTGAGGTCTTCCACTAGAGGGCTCAATTTCAGCACAGTTCTACATGCATGAATGTGCACACTGTTGTCTTTGTGAATGTTGGCAATTCTCCATTCTCCACTAGATGACACACTGGATCTATGAGCTTCACCTCATAACTCTCCAGCACACATGTCTGCTCGACTTTCTATTTGGTTCTTTTCTGGCAGCTTCTTGAAAGTAACTGATTACTATACCTGACTCACCTGGCTACATGTTTTGCCAGCTCACAAGTGCTACATCATCTGTGGATTGTCCCTCCTCATCATTCATCCCTCTTGGGATGCAGAACAGTAGCACACCAGCTGGACTTCAGGAGATGTCGGGACTCTATCTGTTTTATAATTTGTTCCCCCCTACTAGGACTCATGACGTACTGGGCCAGGAAAGACTGATTCATATATAATTATGATGATCTTATTGTTAGTAACTGCTCTTTGGGAACCATACAGTCTACACTGGAGCTTTCCTGTCGATGTTTCTTTTTTTACTGCTCAATAATAATTCTGGCAGCACAAGGCAGGGGCGGGGGTGGGGTAGAGTGGATTACTCTGCTTCAGAGACAGACTATCGCGAGTCGGATTTGGGGGTAGGGGGGCTGTCCACAATTTTACATTGACTTACCTATTTATTTTGGATTACAGTTCAGATTTATTTGATGCTTATCAGTGTATCCTGGCTTTGTTACTTAACTTTGCTTTTGTGCCAGAATCCCTGAATCTAGTTTTTTCCAGTTGGTACCTCCCCATATTGTGGGCAAGGGGGTGGACGGGGCATTTAGGGGCTTGATAAGTGTTATAAGGGTAAAGGGGTTACTAACTGCTGTTTGTTGTTTGTTAACTATGGTTTCTGTTCCTTGGCACTAGATGTTGGTACTGGGGGGGGAGTTGGAGGGGATCATGGGGGGCATTGGTTGGGGTTGGGGCTACATAACTAATACAGCTTTTCAGACATCATGTGATAAGTCGTCCTCGAGGATTGTTTACTGTCTCTACAAATCGGTTGGGGGAGGGGGCAGAGATTTCACAACCAGGGGGTTATATCTCTTTTTTGTTTGGTGCTTAACAAAATCCAAGGCTTACTCCATGATACTTGTTAATTATGGAAATTTAAATGTGCAATAACATTAAACCTCAAATTTTGTTCCTGAAATGTCAAGGGTGCTCAATCTCCCACTAAGAGAGCAAAGATACAATTGCAGCTCCACAAACTCTATGTGGACATTACTTTTCTACAGGAAACTCACCTGCCCTCCTCTCAGGTTCTCTGCCTTAGGAGATCCTAGGTTGGACAAGCAATAGGAACAGGGTTGGACTCATGCAAGTGAGGGGTAGCCATACTGGTGGCCCGAAGAATGCCCTTTAGACAACTGCAATCAATTACAGACCCCCAGACAGGTTTGTACTTTTAAGGGCCTTATTAGGTCATTCTGAAACTGTGCTGGGATCAGTTTATGGCCCTACTAATGAAGAACCAAAATTTTTCAATACTCTCATGACACACCTGGCCCCATGGACTGCTCTTCCTACACTTCTTGGGGGCAACTGGAACCTAGTGTATTGTAATATATTGGATAGATCTGGATCCGACTGCCTCCCTCTAACTCCAGCACAATTGGCACTTAGGGATATGTTGGACTCCCTGGGTCTTTTATACCCCAGGCAGGCCTTATTACCCACTCAAAGGGACTACTCATTTCATTCATTCCCCCATAATTCATTTTCTAGAATAGATTACTTCTTACTGGAGACTGAGCACCTTTCCACAGTATTATCCTGTAATTATTTACCAGACGTGGTCTCTGACCATCACCCTATGTTACTTCATTGGAGTCTTTCATCTTTTACAGAGCGAGATAAGGTATGGAGGTTCAGTGATCAACTTTTAAAAACAAAATGCTTGGTTAACCACCTTCAAACCTTTATCTCTATTTTTCTAGACCTTAACTCCCCTTCTATGCCCAAATTAGATCTTCTATGGGGAATCTTGAAATGTTCCCTCAGTGGAGAGATTATCTGCTTAGCCTCCATCTGGAAAAAAAATATTTCTCGGGAGTCATCTTCTCTGCTGGAACAGATTCAGGTTTTGGAATGGACCCTTTTCCTCCTATCTACCCCTTCTGAACTCGAGCAATTGGAAATCCTTTGGTCTAGTTACAATACCATTTTAAGTGACAAGGTGAAACATCTTATTCTCTGATCAAAGATTACATATTTTGATCAAGGAGATAAGGCCAGTAAGCTTCTGGCTTTACATCTCAGAGCCCAAGTAGCAGATAGAATGGTAACTTCTCTCCGTAGCACCTCTGGCTTTTTAATTACTACTGCTTGGGAGATTGTCTCATGTTTTCAAGAATACTACCAAACACAATGCAGCTGGACCTCTCCCCCCTTCTGCATTGATTTTATTGACCAATTTTTACATGACATAAATCTTCCGCACCTGGAACAACAACAGATAGCCCTATTACAGGCTCCCCTCACTCTGACAGAAATTACAACAGCTATCGATGCTCTGCTGGTAGACCGGGCACTGGGTCCAGATGGGTATACCTCAAACTTTTACAAAAAATTTAAAACTCAGATAGCTCAGATACTACTCGACATTTACAATTATATATACAATCAGGGTCTATCCCACCTCTGCTTAACAGAAGCTACTATAGTAGTACTTCCTAAGCCAGACAGAGACCCTTTAGCAGTGTCAAACTACCGGCCTATCTTCCTTAATAATGTAGATCTAAAATTCTTTTCAAAGGTGTTGGCCAAAGGCTGTCTCAAGTCTGGCATGCTCTCTTAAGTCCAGAGCAGGTTGGCTTTCTCACCATGAGGCTCTTTGTAGACCATCTATGAAAGCTAACTCATCTAATCTCTGTGTTCTGGGACTCCCACACCTCCTCGATGTTGGTGTCCCTGGACGCAGAGAAAACTTTTGACAGGGTATCCTGGGACTATCTATTCAGCTTACTTCCTAGGTAACACAGAAACATAGAATTTGACGGCAGATAAGGACCGCTTGGCACACCCAGTCTGCCCATTTCCCTACCTAATGGATAAGCTGCAGATCCTAGTTAACCAGCAGCCTACTTCTTCCTACCCCCACTCCCTAAAATTGCCTTATGACTGTCCCATGCATACTTGAATTCCACCACTGTTTTTGACTCCACAACCTCCTCTGGAAGGCCGTTCTATACATCCACAACCCTCTTTGTGAAAAAATGCTTCCTTAAATTACCTCTGAGCTGCCCCCCCATCTTCAAATTGTGCCCCCTTGTTCTTGCACACCTCTTTTTTTGAAAGATGCTACCCTCTTGGACTTTGTTGATTCCCTTGAGGTACTTGAAAGTTTCTATCATGTCCCCCCTCTCCCTCCTTTCCTCGAGGCTATACATATTAAGCTCCTTAAGTCTCTCTTCATATGTCTTCCGGTGCAGACCCTGCACCATTTTAGTCTCCTCTCAATTTATCCAGTGGGTGAAAATACTTTATACTAACTTCTCTGCCTGCATTCTATGCAACGGGGTCCTTTCTCCTTCCTTTGTCCTACACCAAGGTACCAGACAAGGCTGCCCACTTTCTCCCTTTTTATTTATTCTGTTTCTGGAACCCCTGATAAGAAAGATTAATACTTCACCCTTAATCTCTGGAATTCTCATAGGTCCACATCAGTAAAAACTCTCAGTGTATGTGGACAATATACTACTACATATCCCCTATTCCCCTACCCACTATGCTAGACATCAGCAGGGACTTTGGCAACTATCCAATTATAAATTGAATCTCTCCAAAACTAAAGTCATGCCCCTCAATGCCTTTGCCTTATGGTCGGACATACAACACCTAGCCCTAACGTGGACCTGAGATCAACTGAAATATTTAAGTATATATCTTTCCCAATCTATGACTAAAATGAAACAATACAATCTGGACAGGATACTCACCCAAATTAAAATTGATTTAAATTGTTGGGACTTACTTCCCATTTCCCTTTGAGGTGTCTGAGCATGGTGAAGATGAACGTTTTACCCCATCTCCTCTGCCCACTACAAATGTATAACCACTTCCTCCTGAGAACCTGGTTCACCCAAGCTCATGGAATCATATCTTCAATTATATGGCAAGGGAAGACCCCATGTAGGGCCCTTTCTAAACTACAGCATTCCAAAAATAGAGGGGGCCTTCAACCATCTGATATATACTTGTACAATCTTCCCATTAACTCTTCCATTTTGTTCCACTGGTTATGGCCAATAGACAAGGCCAACCCAAACCCATACTCCCCACTATGGCTACAAATAGAGAAAACTATTTGTGCCCAGTATGGGGTGGATATACATGCTCTATTATACATCCTCATCAAAAACATTCCCAAACCATTAAGGGACACTCCAATTATGGCAGTTTTTTGTGTACACTCACAATTATGCAATACAACCCACACTCCCCTACTTAAGGATGTCTCACATCCTATATTAGGCAACCCAAACTTTAAGATTGGAGGTCACTTACTCAGTTCATCCTTTGGCCTTATGGTAAGGAAACAACAGTAGAAGACCTGATTAAGGATCAGAAACTAGTGACCTTTCAAGAGGCATGACTCAAATTCAAATTATCTCCCTCATATTGTTTTAAATATATTCAACTCTCATATATACTACTCCACCACTTCGGAACAGGACCATGGAACCAATCCCATGTTGGTCCAGTCCTTAGTATGGTTTCAGCTGCTCCCTCCTCTCATACTATCTCATTCTTCTACCATCACCTTTGTTCCCTGGTAGGGAACTAGAAGGCCAACCACATTTATACTAGGATCAGGTTCTGCCACTCCCCCCCTTTCTACTCACCAAAGGCCACAGATCTGGAAACACCTATATAAATATATCAAGTGGGATCATTGTCGGTTACTTCAATTTCAGGTAATACATGATCTCTATTACACCCCTGACAAACTTTACAAATTGGGGAAACCCGCATACAACCTATGCTCCAGATGTGAAAAGCAGCCCAGAAAATTGCTTCATATTCTATGGGAATGCAAGAAAGCCTCTCCATTCTGGAAAGCCATCCAATCCAAACTAGACCCCCTACTTGGATTAGCCAAAGCCTTCCTGCCTGAGGTCTGCATATTGGGTGACTATGGGAATACTCTGATAGGCAACCAATGCAAACATATGGCCTCTATATTGATCTGTGCAAAGAAAGTGATACTGTTCCACTGGCTGGATAAACACACCCCAGCAGTCACTAAATGGCTACAAAAAACACTCTTCACCTTGTATGCTGAAAAATCCCTGGACTACATCTCACATCGAGATCACACTTATCAAAAGATCTGGGCAACCTTATATACTCTGTTGACAGTTTAACCTTTTACATCTAATAATCACCTTTCTTTGATCCCTGCTCAGCCTCAACAAGTTTGAATATTGTTAGTAAGACATCTCAGGCTTTCTTTTTTTGTCTGCTACCCTTGGTAGTGAGGGAAGGGGGAAGGGGAGAGGTTCTTTGGGACAGAAGGTGGGGGGCTTGTTGTTATATTGTATGTTAAAAATTAGATCAAGTGAATCTTTATGGTTATATACTTTCCAGAATAACAATTCATTCTTCCTAATCAGTTTGATGATAGTTATATTTCTGTCTTTCTCTTTCTTGGTTGTATTTTCTATGTCTTTTAATAATGTATACTAAATTTGAACACGAAAAGGACATTTTGAAATCCTGCCCATAAGGTGATTTCACCAGCCGACTGTGAAATCACCTTTCTGGCAGAATTTGTGAAATTACATTAATATTGTTCATGCAGAGGGGTCACAAAAAAGGTGTGTTGAAAATTTGATGTCAAAATATATAAAATAATGACAAAGTTATGCACAAAAGTTGAAAACCCTATTGAAATACATTGAACAGCACTTAACTTAGATTCTCACATTGCAATCAGTGGTTTCAGCAGCCAGACATGACTTAAAGCATATAGTGGATCTTCACCCTTTTGGACCTGTTCAGGTGAATGAGATGTGTGGAGAGCATGGGGGTGCAGGTTAGTGGGTGCTGAATGGGAGCTCAGGGTGAGGGGGGTGTGATTGGTTACAGCCAATTCTTTTGTAATATATAAAAAAAAATAAAGACATCAAGGGACCGTTTTCTTTAATTTAGTACAATATATTTCAATATGGGGCTGATGGTGGGGTGGGTGGGTTCCACTAGACATAAAGGAAATGTGACAGCATAACAGGGACATTGGTTGCAGGGTGGTGGGGTGCCACTAGACATCAGAGAAATATATTATTATAATGGGGATGGCAATTGGAGGTTGGGGGTGCCAATAAACACCAGGGAAGTTTATCATTATTACAGTAAGGTGATCAGAAGGTGGGAGATACCACTAGACACCAGAGAGAATACAATTATGATAGGGACAGTAATTGAAGGGTGGGAAATGCCACTAGACACCAGGGAAATAAATAATACCTGTAGGCATGGCAATCGGATAGTAGAATGTACCACTAGACACCAGAGGAAATATTTTGCCCTCACAAAAAAGGATATTTTTCCATGAGTCATAATATAAAAAAAGATTCTTTTTGTATCACAAGTTATGAAAAAATATTTATAATATAAGAAAACAACATTTCAGAGGGATTTTGGCAACAGTTAAGTGCAGAATCCAGCTAAAGAGGACCTGATAAGCAAGCAACATGTGTTGGTTGCTCTCCAAGATGTCATTTTTGTGGCTTTTAAAATTTGCTTTTTATGGAAAAGGGGAAAACAAGATGGCTACAAATAAAGAAAGATTACTGCCCTGAAAAAAACAGGATCCCTCATGCAAAAACATCTTACAGAAGTGCTTGCTGAGCATGCTCAGAACCCATTTTTTTTTAAAACTGAATAACTTAGGAACAGATTAATATGTTTTCAAAAAACTACCATAGGAAATCCTTGAGAGCCATGCACTTCCACTAGGAAAATCTCAGAAAATTTCAAACCAAAATTCCAAACCATCTAGGTGCTATCTGATGGCAAAAAAAAAAGTAAAACAGCAAAATACAGTGATTTTCATGCTTTTTCACTATCCGCCTCTCAGTATCCACAGATCTGACAGGAACAAAACTTGGCACATCACGAGATCTACCCCCACAAGACTGTGCATGCACATTTTTTTGCAATATATTGAACAATTGCAAAGTTATTAAAGTACAAAATGTGGGGTTTAACATAGAAAGCCCTGCTCAACCCTAAATATAGTGGCACTACCATGCCACTATAATTTATTGGTTCCATACTTGTCAAGTGTGACCCTTTAAAAAATTCAGTTCTTGGAACTGAGGATCTTTTGTGTGTCTTTCAGAGTTTCACCATTAAATATTCCATGCCTGTAGCGGCACCACAAACATCTAGCAGTCAGTTACCCTGTGTGTTTTGCCAGTGTAAACACTGAAACATATCACCACCTGTAATGGCACCATACTATATACTGTATAGCGGGTTAGTTACTGTGTGCCTTTTTCTCAGTAATACCGTTTGGAAAAAAAAATCCCCTAGAAAACATTTGACTCATGTCAAATTACTGTGGCACTGTATCTCTGCTGAGGGCCCCTTGTGTGTTTCTGCAGTGTCATATACAGTATTTTAATTTGAATAGCTGGGGGCATTTCTTATTGAATAAAAATGTGCTCTCATGCTGTTTGGGTGAAAGGACTGCAAAGCAAAGCTGAGTGGTTCTGTTAGCCCAAACAGCATGACAGCAAGCACTTATTCAATAAGAAACTTCCCCCAAATACACATATTAATAGATTATAAATCACTCGACTTTAGCCCAAGTGATTTATAATCAGTTTTTAGTGTTTTTTTGGAGGGACTAATTTTTAGCTGTCCTTCCCCCAATGCTTAAGTGTAGCACTCCACTCTAACGCTCTTTCAGGAGAACACTTTGTACAAAGGATAGGAGGTACAGTGGCCCTGGGCACTGATTGTCTGAAATCATGTTAGTGATTTATAATTTTTAAATACTGTACTCAACTCTTGTAGAGGCACTGTTCCTATGTGGAGTGTCAGTTAGTTTACCTTGTGAATTGTGTCCAGTCTGACCATTTAAAAAATCAGTTGATGGAATTGCATAACTGTGTAAAGAGTCAGTTACCTTGTGCATTTTGCACAGTAAGCTCTATTTAAGAAAGACAGCTCTTGAAATATTACTTCAGAACAGCACCTTGCCAAATGTGACCCTTTGAAAAATTCAGCTCTTGCAATGAAGAGTCTGTTGTGTGTCTTTCATGGTGTCACCATTTGAAGACTGTTCTGTTTCTTTTCAGGATCCCTAGTGCTTTCCCAGTGTCATTATTTAAATATTCTACTCCTTGTAATGCAAACACTGTATCTGTACAAAGGGTCAAATTACCATGTGCATCTTGCCCTATAAGGCAATTTAAAGAAATACAGCTCTTGGAAAATTGCTGAGGAACTGCATCTCTGTTGAGGAACTTTTTTTGTGTTTTTCTATATCCTAGCATTTAAATAATCTAATTTTGTGGAGGTACCAAACCTACATACAGTGTTTGATACCCTTTGCATCTTGAGCAGTGTGACCATTTAAAGAAAAAAGCAACAACTGAAACTGAAGTATTGCTGGGCCAGGCCATCAATGCAGTGGTAGTGCTACCATTTGCAACATTAGTGACCCAAGTTCAGAAACGAGCTTGGTCTGTCAGAGTCCTGCTGGGGAGGAGGATTGAGCATCCCAGGGGATGCTGTCCACCTCAAGGGAGCATGGGCAGTCATTCTCATTACAATACTGCCACCTTGGTAACTACAAGAGACAGTGCAGCCGAGGGCATCATAGGAGAGGCAGACGCAAGCTGGAGGTTCAATGTGGAGCATGCTTTCATGCACAGGTACCTTGGATCTTGCCTGCATCTGCAGGGATTGGATGAAATGGGAAAAAAAATGCTATCTGATGGATGATGGACCCCTAAGAACTAGAGGGGGCCAGACTTGTACTCCCCAGCTGGCTACCCTGACAAAGGCACAGTGAGTTAGAAGTGGGGACCTGCTCTTCCTTGCTCAGAGGGCAATCTGTGCCCAGATGGAGGCAAGGGCAGCTGCAGGGGGGATCAGATGCCAGTGAAGCTAAGGCACCTAGAAGCACCTAGAGGGATATTGTGATAGTGGTGCAGGAGGGGGCACAAACAGTAAATTAAAAAAACTGAGGCATTGCACCTTTATTAAGCATCTCTTGTGTTCATTCCACGGTGTCATCATTTTAATACTTTGCTGTTGTAGACCCATGATAACTGTGCAGAATGTTAGTTACCTTGTGCATGTTGCCTAGTGTGACCATTTATAAAAATCCACATCTTGTAGGGGCACCATAGCTGTAAAAAGAATGAGAAACTTTGAGAGTCTTGTCCCATGTAACCATTTAAAAAAAGTTACCTCTTGGAATGTTGTTGAGACATTGTATCACTGTTGAGGGCCTCTTGTGTATTTTGCTATTTAAATAATCATTGACTGTGCAGTGGCACCATACATATGTAGAGAGTCATTTATCTTGAGCTACTTGCTCATTGTGACCATGTAAATAGTCAAATGTGGTAGAGGTACTGTGTAATGAGCATTATATTAAATGAAGCTTCAGTCATCAGCAGCTATGATGGCAACACTGATAGGCGTTGTGCTACACCTAAAGCAAAAGTATCATTTAACATGAAGCAGACTAGACTGGGCCACACTAGTAAACTGAAGAATTTAAGTCAAATTTTCTAAAATTCTAATTGATGAAATATAGCAGTAAAAAATCATTTTTTAATTTCAGCTGCCTACCAGTCAACAAGTGTTACCAGTAGTGGCAATACTAGTAACAGGCATCTGTTTGCTAAAATATTTGCTGACTTTTTCCCTTTTATTTAAGAAATGCAGTAGCATTGCACTCCCTACACCCACAAAAAGTAAGATTCGAGATAACATATCACCAACAGTAATCCTCATGCAGGCACAACTCCCACAATTAGAACTGTTCTTTGTTGTAGTAGGAGACGGACTAATACAATAGATGAAGGCATGTTCCATGATTTAAATACTACTACTACTACTATGACTACTGTATATCTACAGTATTAAAATATGTCATGCCTTCTTCGCATGGGAAACGGCAAGTTAAATCGAGTGCCAGTTTCACCATGCCAACAACATCTGCTAATTTAGATACAGTATGGAACCTGCCAGGATGCAACACTGTCTCTCATATTACTGCATGACAAAAGGAATTAAGTGTCATTGACATTACCTTGTTTCTTGCAATAACTCTGCTGCAGAATGCTTCAGTATTGTGTTGCATCCTGGTGGGCTCCACTATAATACTACAGAACTTCCACCTTAATTAACACTTCCATTTTAACTGATAAAAATAGGCAGAAAATAGCTGGCTTTTTGTAGCTGTCTTATGGACTGGTTTCTCTCTGTAGCATGTCATGGTAGTCAGCCCCAGGATGAAAATCAAAGTGATATCCCAGGTTTCTCCTTTTTGTTGATGATATCCAAATGACAACAACACCAGTGCTGTTACTCCACCAGTACAAACTTCTTTTGTTTCCTATGCTTCTGCTTGTCTAATATGCTGAAAAAAAGTGCAACAAAAGAAGATTTTGTATCAGTACAAAAAAAATAAAAAATAAAAGTTAAGACAGGGTTAATTCTGGTTTATGGCAGCATTTTCATTTGCATCTTGAAGATGTAACAGAACTAGTTGTATCTGTGTGTACAGTGGAGCTCATATTAGTTGATGTACTGTAAATAAACAACTCATCTAATAACTATTGGTTTATTGAACCACATAACAAAATATTAATGTGAATTGTATATTCTGGGCAATAAGCATTCAGGCAGAAGGAAACAACTATTGTATTTCTCAATGGGAAGATAATTGTAAAAATGTTAATTGTAAAAATGATCCTTCCTATATTTGACTATGGAGATGTGGAGCCTGCACCTGTACCTAATACTCCTCTTTCCTTCTCCTCCCAATTTTTTCTTCCTCTTCCATCCTGTCTCCCTCTTCCTATTCCATCTTCCCCTCTACATAATCATTTGCCTCTTCCCCACCACCCTTTTCTTCTTTGCCTGTTTTTTCTTTCATTGCTCATGCCCCTATAACTGTGATGATGAGTTTATTTGCTGTACTCAACAGGCAGGAATCTCGCTGCTGGTCCCATTCTAATTCTTTCTTTGTACTGCTCTCCCTTTTTTTTAATTCCCAGCCAATGTGTTTCCTATAACATTGCATTTAAAAATTTGGCATTGCACTGTTGAATTCCCCTGTACCTTTTCTTCCTGGGTGCCACTGGCAAACAATAACTGTTCTCAGCTCAGAATGCCTTACCTGACACAATATTTAATCAAAAGAAATCAACAAATACAGATTTTTGAAGACAGACAGGACTTTGATTCTAGTCACCCATTCTCTCAAAAATAACTGCATGCACCCTGAAGGAGAGAAGACAGCTCTTGAACTCTGCCTTTCTCTCTTACTGAAGCAATTGGTTACAAAAGGCTTGTGTTGTTCTATGATCCCCATTACAATATTTCTTTCTGTACCATTTTCAGTCATAGTATCTTACCTTCCATCTATAGTGTAAGGAGGAATACAATTTATGAAAAAATAAAATGTACAGAAAATTGACTTCTTTGTTTTGCTTCATGTCTTTCATCTGTATAAGTAGTAGCATTAAAACATATATTCTTGTAAAAGAAACGGATGAATACCATTAATGATAAGCTAATTTTGTAAGAGTATCATGGCTGTGACAAAGCTGAAAAAATTAAACAGTACAATTAACAAAAGTTAATTAAAAGGAAATGAAAATGTCTAAAGGAAAAGTAAAAGAGAAGCAAGTGTACTCTGGCATACTTGTCTATAGTGCAACAGCTCACTGGGTGCAGTTTGCTGAAATTGACAGCATGCAAGTGCAGGGTGCTACTCACTCTGATTCTGACACTAATGGTACTAGTAAGTTTCACAACATGATACAATATTTTGTACTGTATGCTGCTGTATCTGGCAGAGAAATCACTGCCACCTATATAATGCATACACTATAAACACCATCTTCAAAAATACAAATAACACTCTGCAATGTCTGTTTCAGATAATGGTGGAAACCTGTTTAATTCCATAATTGATGGGTAATGAACATGTCCACTGTTGAGCCCACACAATATATCATGTACTGGAAATAACCCTAGATTGTATACAGAATTCTTTATTCTACACTCGGTAGTTTAGACAATTTGGCCATTTTATCATTCAGTAAAATCAAATGAGCTCCTTACCTAAGACATTTTCAAAACAAAAATAAAAAAGTATAGCACTATTTGTTCAAAGATATTATGACCACACAAAACTAAACATTTCATATGTTATATTGGTTGCATGAGCAAAAAATGACTCTTCATGCAGTGGTAATAGAATATGATATTAGTGGTATCCCATAATATGGACAAGTCAAACTGAATGATGCAAATTGAGTGACTCAGTTTGCGCACCTGTGGGAAATTCGAGAGTGAAACAATAGTGAACGTCAGTATATAGTGAGTGTAACAGAGAACTACACCAGCTGAATGAAGCTATAGGGCTTTCTTCGGCCAGGCAGTTCCCAGCTAGCCATTTGGTTAGTGGTTGAGTCACAGCCTCTGTATCTGGTGGACCAAGGTTTGGGTCTGGCTAGGGAGGATTTTTTTCTGTAATATTTTTTTTAGTAACTCCCATTCCCCCACCCTCCCAACTTTGTTCTTTCCTGCCCACAGATTGCCTCCCCCAGAGTAGCTAGCACACCCTCCAGAGTTTTCCCCTGTCCCCAGATGTCATCCCTTTTCCAGAGTTGATTATATTATTTATGTGGGGTGCAGAGGGTGTGGGTGCATAGCCCCCTGCATAAAAAGTAAGTACAGATCACTTCCCATGTACAAAGTAAGGAGCCATCACTGTTTTTGGTGTTGCTGTAGTACACATTGCCATTTTGCTTTTCGGCGATGTGCACTCACCCTTTTTGTCAGCATTATTTTTTCTTCATCCTTATTACATAGAATCTGTATAGTGACAGTATACAATGACTCAACTGCAGTGGGGTATCATACAGTGGATGCTGTTGTTGATGTCCTGAGATAATTTTGGAAAGCAATCAGACTGAGTACTAAAGTGACTTCTTTGAGACTGTCTATTCCAGTGATCTTTGTGATGAGTTGGCCACTGTGTAATATTGCAGACATGTTGCTGTTATATCTTTCTGTGATTTTGGTTATCTTTAAATTCCAAAACCAGCCAGGATAAGGTCTGACAGGAAGATGAACATTTTTTTTTAAACAGATTACAGTACGAGGATGTGTATTCTGGAAGTCTGGGAAAGGATTACTTAACAGGAAAGTGAAATTACATTTCAAAAGGATGGAAGTTCCTTGTAAACTGATCAAAGGAAAACAGGTGTCATAAACTTTCAGGAAATGAGAGAAACTATCTCAGAAATAAGCTTTACACTTCAAGAGAAAAATACTTTACGTTTCAGGAACTATCATGGTATATTTACATTTTATTAGATGGCAGGAAGGACAGGGATATCAAAGGTCTGGAAGTTTTTTGTGAATTCACTTCAAGTGTTATATTCATTTCCACCAAAAATGGCTGAAGAGACTGTTTATTTTGTGGTTCACTTAAAATGTGGGGAAGGGCAAGTGAGACCCCAGCTGGCCTAAAATGATAAGGCCACTAGATAACCAGAGACTGTAGGACCAGGGCTATGAAAAGCCCCTCAAAAGAGAAACTTAGGACATTTTGGCACACTCTTTCATGAGACACTCTACCAACTCAACACAAGATAGCCAGACTGTAATACGAACTGGGACTTGGAAAACCTTTGCAGAAACTTCATTCTTTTTCCTGGACTCCTGATTCCCCACAAACAATGTAGAAACTAGACATTTAAATTTCACAGTGCATTTTTGTATTTATATTTTCCAACTTTGTTTTGTTATCTTTTAACCAAATTTCTGAATCTTTTGTTTGTAAGTCTTGTATGATAATTATTTAGTCATTAGTAAAAGCATTTGCTTTTAAAACTGCCTGTGAGTGGTGTGTGTGTATGTGAACAGGTGGGAAGGTTTATTCAAATCTGAGTCCAGTCTGTTTAATGCAAGGTGTCACCACCACTACAAAAGACTAGGATCCTGGTAGGAAAATCTTGGTGTCATATGTAGGAGAAATACATAGGTCATGGAAGAGGTCCGTATGGGGGAACTAGGCTGCTGCACCATCTGTGGGAGAAGACACAATCACGGCTATGAGAGACAGCAATGAAGAGCTCATTACATCTGGGTCTTTCCCCCAGTACAGCAAACAAGGAGGGTTTTCACCTGGCTACAGACCTGAGACTGTATTTTACCCTTACTCCTATAAGAGAGGAAGCCCTGAGACCTTGTGATGAGTGTTCAGTTGTGAATTCAGCAAGTGCTGTATGAGGACATGAGGATGGTATTCCTGTCCCCCCATCATGGATTGTACTCAGGTGTGGATGCTGTGAGCTCAGTGGACCCAGCCCCCTGAAGTGGGTTTGTGACAGATCTGGTAGCATAGCGGTGGTATCCGAAAGAAATTGGTGGCACAGGCATAGCAGTCACATTCGAGGCTAGTGTATCAGATTGAAAAACTCATTTAATTTATTTTTTACTCTTGTAGGCCTGATGAGCAAAATGCCCATTTTCACATGTGACAAGATGAGGAATACATAAACACATGTAACATTACATACATAGAAAAATAAATACATATGCTTACACATAGACTTACTACATAATATAAATTTATATCACATCACTCTAGCAAGCACAATGCTGTTATTTTTGTAAACACAGCACAAGTCTTCTCTTAAATACATAAATTGTTTTACAGATCAACAGCTCAGATGGAAGTAAATTTAAAAAAATTGGGGGCCCTACAAATGATAGATTTCTGAATGATAGCTTTATGACATGAGAGTTTATAAGAATACCTATCTTGGGATCTAGTCCCACAATCATTGGAAGCCCTGCTAAATAAACTGATAATTGAATTGAAAAAGTGACCACAAGTAATCTTATATATATATTTAATATGTAAAAGTAATCTTGTATATGAAAACACCATAATTATACTGATACCATAATTATACTGATACTGAATTATACTGAACTCTATTATCAAAAGACAGTCATTCAGCCTGTTGAAGTAGAGAACAATGATGGGTACAATATGGGGCACTAAGCATCAATCTAAGAATTGAATGATTGTTTATTGTAAAATATTCAGATAGACCTTTGAGTCACAGACTCATTTGCAAAGGTTCCACATCATACATCAAGGCAAAGGGCTAACAATAGATAAACAGAGATGACAGTACAGTATATTAGATAACGAAGAGTTACGTTACATATCATTACATATCAGACAAGGGTATTTCAGGAGGGGGATTAGGTCAGTATAGTAGTAGAGTCACAGTTTAGCACAGCCATATACTTGCAGAAGAGTCTGTAACCGGCTGATAGTCAGATTGAGGGGTAGGAGGGATTTTGCCCCAGAAACTGGGGTAGCAAGATGCAGGACAGTGTCAGGTGCAATCACATATGTTAGAGTCTTGGAGGAGGTTCCCTTAGTCTAGTTTTGAAAGGACCTAGACTCATTTCATTTGCTATTTGGATAGGGAAAGAGTTAGTTAGATTAGGGGCTTGGTAGCTGAAGGTCCCTTGAAGTTGGGAGGTATGAGGGCAGGGTACCCATAGTAGGGATTTTTTCGAGTTTCATATGGATCTGGCTGGGTCTGCTGGGTGAATAATAGAGGGGAGAGAGAGGGAGAGGGAGGGGTGAGTCCTAGGAGTATCTTCTTAGTCATTAAGCATGTATGATATTGGATTCTGCTATCTAAGTTTAGCCATTTTGAGGAGCGGTAAAGTGTGCAGGTGTGGGTGAGGCAATGACAGCCTAGGATGAGGTGGCAGGTTTTGTTGAGTACAAGGCGGAGACTGTTTAGCATGGAGTTGGAGGCAGCACTGTATATGGTAATACCATAGTCCAGGAGGGCAAAGACGGAGGAATTGTTGGTGAGCTGTAGGGCCTCCGGGGTGAGGCAATGTTTGTGCCAATAGAGCACACCTAATCTCACATTTAGGGCCGACGCAAGGATGAGAATGTGTTGTTTATAGTTGAGGGCTGGGTCTAGAGTGATCCCTAGGTATTTAAAGTTGCTAACTTGCTCGATAGGAGTGTGGTTGATAGTAAGAAATGGAAGACAGAGGTTCTTGCAGGGGTTCTGCGGGTGGGAGAAGATCATGACTTTAGTTTTCTTGTAGCTGATTGTTAGACATTGGGTGGAGAACCAGTGTTCTGCTTCGCGGAAGCTACACTACCGGTCAGAAGTTTTAGAACACCCCAATTTTTCCAGTTTTTATTGAAATTTATGCAGGTTAATGTCTCAATGTACTCTGAAATTAAAGCATAGAACAAATAAACAATTGGAGATAAAAAAATCATAGAATCATTTTGTTTAACAAAATTTAATCTAAATTTTGACTCACCAAAGTAGCCACCTTTGCAGATATACTGTAAACTCGAACACACTCGTGGCATTCTTCCTACAATGGACATCAAATATTGTTTGGGAAGTTCTTCCCAACACTGTTGCAGAAGTTCCCACAAATGTGTTGCACTTGTAGGTTGCTTTGCTTTCACCCTTCTGCCCAGTTCATCCCAAACCAGCTCGATAGGGTTTAAGTCTGGAGACTGTGCTGGCCATTCCATGATTTGAAGCCTACCGTCTTGTTCTTTTCCTTGAAGGTAGTCCTTACATAGCCTGGAGGTATGTTTTGGGTCATTATCTTGCTGTAGGATGAACCCCTGACCAACTAGGCATAGACCAGAGGGTATTGCATGGCGCTGCAAAATGCTGTGGTAGCCCTTTTGGTTCAGGGTGCCAGTCACTCTGTGCTGTTGTCCTGTGAGCCGCCTATCACGCAAGCTGTTGACTCTCAGAAACTTGTCTTCTGATTATGTTGTGGCTTTGGGTCTGCCAGACCTCTTCCTGTCAGAGTTTCCTCCAGTTTCCAAGTGTCTTTTGATGGTGTAGGAAACTGTACTCACTGACACCTTGGCTTTCTTTGCAATTTCTCTAAAGCAGTTTTTGCTAACCTAATCTTTTTTTTTTAACCTCTAGCAGTTTACCGCTTTCCTTTGTACCATTTCAGGTTATTCACTGGACTTGAATTGATTAAATTTCAATAAATACTGGAAAATGGGGGTGTTCTAAAACTTTTGACCGGTAGTGTATGTTGGAGTGTTTGTTGAAGATTAAGTGGGTCAGAGTCAGAGGTGAAGAGTACTGCGTCTTCCGCATAGAGGAGTAGGTTTCCAGACACAGATGACTGGAAAGAGTTTAGGAATAAGCTGAAAAGTATGGGGCCAAGAATCAACCCCTGCGGTACACCAGAGCAGACTGAGAGGCAAGGGAACAGGACAGTGCCTATCTTGGCCTGCTGTGTTCTATCTGACAGGTAGCTGGCGAACCATTTTAAAGTATCATTGTAGAAGCCACTGGAGGCGAGACTCTTTAACAGTAAGGCGTGGATGACAGTGTCAAAATCTTTAGAGAGATCCACGAAGATGGCACCTGTGAGGTGGCCATGATCCAGGGTGGAGTGGGCATGCGAGGTGGAAGCGAGGAGAGCAGTGGTGGTACTATGCCCCTTACTGAATCCATGTTGTTAGTCACAGAGAAGTTTGTATTTTGTGAGATGGTCAGTGATCTGGTTGGTGACTATTCGTTCTAAGGCTTTAGAGAGGGGGGATAATGGAAATTGGATGGTAGTTGTTGGTGGAGGTACGGTCCCCACTTTTAAAGATAGGGGTAATGTTGGCCCACTTCCACTGGGAGGAAAATTTTCCTTGGCAAAGGGAGTGATTTAGGATATGAGTGAAAGGGTAGAGGACTTCTGGGAGAGTAAGGTGCAGAAGCTTCAGGTCTAGAGAGCCACTGCAGTTTGTTGACTGGCTGAGGGCTTTGTCTAGGTAGGGTTTAGCATCCACGGTGGATAGGATGTGAATACGGAAGAGAGTAGTAAGGGGAGGTGGGTTGGCCTGGATCAGTGGAGGGTCGAAGAAGTTAGGGGGGAGAATATGGTTGAGATTTGTGAAAGTGGAGTTTAGCAGTGAAGCTATGCAAAGAGGATCCATCGAGATGTTACTGTCTATTTCTAATTGGTCTAGGGGCTGGTTTGGGGTTTTACTGCAGAGTTCCTTAATATTATTCCAGAATTTCCACCCATCTCCCCAGGTGGAAGTTAAGGACTCTTTGTAATAGTCCGCTTTGGCGGTGCGGAGGGACCATGTGCATTTGTTCCGAGACTACTTATAGTGTTGCATGTCAGCTGGCCATTTGGTTTCATTAGCCATATGCCAAAGGGAGTCATGCTGTTTCATTAGGCCCAGGAGGTGATCAGAGAACCAGGGGACCTGGTTGCCTTTGGACATTTTCTTGGTAAGGGGGGGCAAACTTATCACAGATCCTATTGAATGTGGAGATAAATAGGTCTAGCGCATGACCAGGGTCTGGGGTGTTTATGAGGGGTGTCCAGTCCCAGTTTCTTAGGAAGGCCTTGAGTTGGGAGAGTTTGCCAGGGCCAAGAGTGCACTGTAATTTAATTTTGAGGGGGAGTTTGGGTGCCCTGCAGGACCAAGACAGAGCACAGGAGAGTGATCGCTAAGAGCGTTGGGGAGTACCTGGGTGGTAATTCTGTGTGGGTGGTTTGTGAAGACCAGATCCAGGAGGAAGGATATCCCTGTATGGGGATTTATTCTGGTGGGTGAGGTGACAACTTGAGTGAGGTTGAGCACTGTGGCATTATCAGAGTATGGGGAAGTTTTTGTGGCCAACCAATTTATGTTGAAGTCACCATGACTGTTTTTTCAAATTGAGGTGGAAGAGTCACGATATAGTTCAGGATGGCCTGGAAGGCAAGTTTGTGTTTGTTGGATGGAAGATAGACAATGGTGAGTAGGAGGGGGGCAGTAGACCTGCCTGGAGCTAATTTTAGTGTTAGAGCCTGGGCTCTTGATGCTAGCTGTGAGATAGGAAGAAGTTGGCCTGATAGTGAGGCCTTAAGGTAGGCAGTTCAGCCACCACCTCATTTACCCACTCTATCAGAGCGGTAGAAGATGTAACCGGGGAGGTTAACAGTGGAGTCAGGTACAGAGGGGAAGAGCCAGGTTTCACTCAGTCCAATGATGTCAGGGTGGTGCTGGAGTACACAACTCTGAAAGGGGTCCCACTTTTTTTGCAGGCTGCAGATGTTAAGTGAGGCTATTTGCAACTCATTGAAGGCAGTGGGGATGGACTGGGGGGCAGTCATTGGGCCAGGGTTGGGGTGGACATTGTCCATGAGAAGTAGTAATAGGACAAGTGTCCTAAGGTGGTAGTTTCTCATTTGGGCATATAGTTGGTGATATTTATGCATCGTATACCCTTTTGCTGGATGTCGGGTGGGTACTGGGAGCTTCAAGGTTTGGGGGGCAGCCAGGAGGAGGTGGGGCAGTGGTTGGGAGAGTGGTAGTGGGAGAGTGACTGGGGGTAGGCAGGGAAGAGCAGGGGTGCATAATGTCCAGAGCCAATAAGGATGCCTACTGATAAAGAGGAGGATGGTAGGGAGTTTTACGGTTGCAGTTTTTGTGGGGGTGAGGAGTGCGGGCAGCAGGGTACCTGCCAGCCATTTTGACAGCTCTCCAGGGCAGGAGGGAGAGTGCCAGCCTGTTAGATCACATGAGAAATTCAATTTTTACTGGGGAGGGAGGGATAACACCATAGAGATAGAGATGACAGTGGACAGTACAGTAGCATGTTGGACTGGGATGGTGAATTTCTAGAAGCGAGAGGGGAAAAGTATGGCTTGGGCAGATAGCGAGAGAGATCTGAGGCGAAAGGTATGACCTCTGGTGTTGATAAAATATAACCTGCAGATGGAAGAGTAGGGTGATTGGTTAAAAATGGAGTGAAAGCGGTTTGTTGACCTATATAGTTAGGAGCCAACCTAGGGTGGTGGTGGGGGCAGTGGGGAGCCAACACTCTGCAACAGCGGAGAAAATACACACAACGATCTTTGAAAAAGTGGTCTGATGTAAAGTGCGTCTACCTGCAGTCAGCGCATTAGGTTCGGGGGCGGGGGAGGGTGACTTCTATGGTCCCTCACAACCTCCAGATTACCGTGGAAGACAGAAATATAAGATTAGTTTTTTACATGTGGTACATGGGAAAGAGGGGTGAGGGTCAGGAAATTACCATGATAGGGTAGGGGTATTGCCGTAGGTCACAGAAGAGAAAGAGCTCAGAAACAGGGTCAAACTTTAACAAAGAACATAGTATTTAAATTACATGCAACCTTTAACAAGGAACACAGTATTTAAATTACAGGCAACCTTAGGGTACGGGTTACAGAGATTGCTAAGTTTAATTAAGTTAAGCTAACAAGTACCAGTTTTTAGAAAGAAATTTGTTGAAATAAAGGAAAAAAAAGCTATCTCCACTTGTGGGGTGACTGTAAATGCAGTAGTTAAAGTTAGCACTTGAAATAGGTTGAAGTTGCTTGGTTTTGCAGGTTAGTATGTAGTCCCTTTTTGAAATTAAAAATGTCACCAAAACACACACAACGATCTTTGAAAAAGTGGTCAGATGTAAGGTGCGTCTACCTGCAGTCAGTGCATTGGATTTGGGGGTGGGGAAGGGCAGCTTCTATGGTCCCTCATGACCTCCAGATTACTGCAGTCAGCGCGTTGGGTTTGGGGGGAGGGCAGCTTCTATGGTCCCTCATGACCTCCACATTATTGAATTATATGTGATCATCCCGATCAACTTAAACAGGACTACGTAGCACTGAACAACCTGCTGGTAGAAAGGGGACATACTGTTTGTTTGTCCGAAATCCTACCCCTACCTACAGTAAGTGATTCCAAAACCTAGAGATTTAAACTTATGAATGAAAGTTCTAGAAAATGGTGTCTCAAACAAGCAATTTCTTGCATTACTCACTGGGAGGATTTTCAGTACAAAGCTTCCCTATTCTGCTGGGATGGTCTCCACCTCAGCTGGAGGGGCAGCACACTCCTTGGCAGATACATTGAGGCATGTATTGAAAACACTTAAACTATTAAATAAGGGGGAGAATGGGAATGTACTCAAGTCTCTGACACCAGTTACTACCATTGGCAATAAGATTAATTGCTAAGTTCTTGCACTAAATGCAAGATCCCTAAATCTTGTTAAAAGGGTAGAGTTAAAAGCAAGAAGAATAGATCTTGATATTGGTATAATACTGTAGCTGTTACTGAAACTTGGTGGGATTCCAGTTCATCCTGGATTGGGGAAATTCCACGGTACAAACTCTATCATAAAGGCATATTAGAATGAGTAGGGGTGGGATTTGTTTATGTCAGTCAGGAAATTCCCTCACATGAAATTCAGCACCAAACCACCACTGATAGCAAATGAGGTAATATCCAACTTAATGGGCAAGCCCTAATAAATTAAATTAGGGAATTATTATTGACCTCCATCTGCTGATTTTGATTACACCTCTCAACTCCTGCATGACATTTCAAATTTAACTGATAAAGGGAATGTTATTATCCTGGGTGACTTTAATATGCCAACCATAAATTGGAATACACTAACAAGTTCTAGTTTACATGAAAAAAAACTGGTTTCAACCCTCACTGAGGCAGGGCTTGACAAATTAATAAATTAGCCTACTAGAGGGAAAAAACACTCTGGATCTCCTTATCACTAATGTAGAGAATAAAATATCTAACCTGGAAATGATGGCTCCTCTGGGAAACAGTGATCATAATTTAGTCTTATTTAGAATAGCATACAAACAGAAACCTCAGATAAACCACTTGCTATTCAAAAACTATGACAAGGCAACGTTCAAAGAAATCAGAGCCTCTTTGTCCAGGATACATTGGGAAAGTACCCTATGCTATCTTACAGTTGAGGAGGCCTGGACCCTATTTAAAACAACTATCTTTAAACTTGAGGAGACATTTGCACCCACAAAAAGGAGATACAACAAAGAGGGTAAGATTCTAATCTTGTTAAATAAATCCATTTTGACTCAAATCCAGAAAAAAAATAAACTATACAAAAAACTTAAATCTAATAATTTTAAGGATAAGAAAGGAATTTATTCCAAATATAAAAGAGCAGTATCAACATTAAAACATATGATTAAAAAATCTAAACGTAACCTGGAACTTAGGCTGGCACATTTGAAAGACTGTCAAAAATCATTATTTTCTTATCTAAATAATGAAAAGGGAACTCAAAGGTTTACTGGTCCTGTAACCAATAATGGGGACACCCTAATTTTGGAAGGTGATATAGCCAACCATTTTAATGACTATTTTTGCTCTGTATTTTCAAAAAATGACTCTCATAACCTTGCTTATTCTCCCAGTAATACTTCTCCTGATGCACATGTTATTTCATCAGAGGAGGTAGTGTCCATCTAAAAACTAAAAAAACAAAACAAAAAAAAACACAAGTCCAGGACCAAATGAAATCAATGCTAGACTCTAATTGAAACAACAGAAGAAATTGCCCTTCCCCTATCAATGATCTTTAACAAATCTCTCAAGGAAAATAAAATTCTCTCTGACTGGCTTCAAGTGTCTGTCACACCAATATTTAAAAAAGGCAGCAGATTGAATGCCTAAAACTACAGCTCGATTAGCTTAACCTTCATTATTTGTAAATTAATGGAGAGAATTATCAAATTCTATTCAGAAAATGAATTGGAATTATTAAATATTGTTGACCAAACCTAGCATGGATTTAGACCAAGCTATTCCTGTACAATGGACCTTATTGTTTTTTATAATCCTATAAGCCAGGAACTAGACAACCGCATCCCTATGGATGTCATTCTGCTAGACTTCAGTTGTGGTTTCGATAAAGTCTCCCACAGTAAATTGGTCAACAAATTAGCCTCACTAGGGTTCCAAAAATGTCTAATCAACTGAGTTAAAACTTGGCTTACAAACAGGTCATTGAGGGTGAGAATTAATGCCTCTCTCTCTAATATACAACTAGTCACCAGTGGTGTTCCCCAGGGCTCGGTACTGGAACCTACCCTGTTTAGTATATGTATTACTGACATGCAGATAAAATCCAACAATGTGCTGTTAAAATTTGCTGATGATACCAACTTGAGAGGTAGAGTAGACACCCTTATAAATAATTCAGCACTAATCTTGGACCTAAGATCTATTGAACTCTGAGCAGAGGCTAACTACTGTATATGTTCTCCAACATTGATAAATGTGTAGTCTTACATTCTGGGAAACAGAATTCTAAACACACTTACCACCTTAATAACACCCCACTTAAAAAATCAAACAATAAGAGAGATTTGGGCATTTTAGTGAACAATAAACTTTCCTCTTCTAACCGCTGTACAAAAGTAGTTCATATGGCTAATATAATTCTTAAAAGAATTCAATGTACCGTTGTTACTAGAACTGAACAATGCTTAATTCCACTTTATCAAACATTTGTTAGACCACACGTGGACTACAGTTCTCCCTTTTGGAACCCTTATTTTTAAAGTGATATAGCACACCTAGAGCAAATACAGAGGTGTGCAACTAAAATCATTCTGTGTCTTGCCCACTAGACTACCCTCGCAGACTTCAGGAAACAGGCCTTCACACACTTCATACAAGAAGATGTAGGGGCAATATCCTATTTTTATACAAACTTGTAAAATCACCTGAGTGTATACACCAGTGTGGACTTACTTATTCATACAGGTGCATTGTCCCCAGACATCATAATAAGCTTGATGTTAAGAAAGCTAACACAAACAAGAGGGAGAATTTTTTTACAATCTGTTCTTCAAAAATTTGGAATTATCTGCCTCATGAGTTGATTAACATCAATAACTTCAACTCATTTAAGCATAGTCTGGATATCTGATTAGAAGAAAATACTCCCCAAATCTAATGACTCATAAGGTGGAGGACGATCTCGATGGGCTTCTGCCTACTTTTGTCCTATCTGACCTAGTAAACCTAGTAAACATAAGTCATGATAGCAAATGATTATTGTAGCCTGCATAAATAATAAGGCTATAATCCAATAAGCTCAAAAGAAAACTATGGGACAAGAATACCCAAGATTCCTTGGTTAAAGAAGTTTTAAACTGATATAACCCATCCAACCTTTGATGGATAATTTTCCTAAGACCATTGATATGGCTTTCGAACATTAGATGAGAATCCAGAATCAGCCCCAGGTATTTAAATTGATCAACACATTCAATTATATTTCCTTTCAGATCTAGAATTGGATCTAACCCCATAGTTCCTTGTTTGTTTGAAAACACCATAGCCTTTTTCTTTTTGATATTCATTACCATATAATTCTGTAGTAACCAATTCTGTAGCAGATTAAAATCACTCTGCACTTTTCTGCTGACATCAGATGGCTTTGGACTAATCCCAAATAGAACTGCATCCTCTGCATACATAATACTAGATGTTTGTGTACAAATACTAGGAGCTGAATTCATATACAAAGAAAATATAACTGGCCCCAGTATTGACCGCTGGGGTACACCACAAACTATTTGTTTAGATGAAGAAACATGACCATCTATCACTGTTTTATGTACTCTGTTGCTTAGCTAGTCAACATACCAGGTGATGACATCAAGAGAAAAGTAACATTTTTGAAGAATCCCAGTTATTAGGCTACATTCAATAAAGTCAAAGGCCTTGGTGAGGTCCACAAAAACAGCCGCCACAGAGTGCCCCTTATCTAAGGCACCCTGAAACTGTAAACAGTTCACACATAAACAGGGCAGAGATTTTGAAAAAAAAAAAAAACAATTTGGTTATAGCACAAAGTTCCCTATACTGTTTTCTTCTTTTTACTGTGTAAGCTAGTGTAGCAGTATTGTAGTTAGGGAAGAAGATGGCTTCCAACTACAGTGAATGCACCTCAGACCTGTTAAGGCAGTTGTGTCAAGAAGGAGACTCCATTATGAGGGGCAGACCAAAAAGAACCTCATAGAGGCTTTTGTAGCAGCTGATGAGCATGCAGTTGCCCAGAACACTGAGTCATGGCCAGTGACTGAAAGAAACCAGACCTTGGATGTGGGGGTGCAAAGGGTCATTGCAGTGTTCAGTCCCAGGGAGGAGGACAGCGAGACCAGAGGGTACCCAGAGCCACAGCATCAGGGAAGGCCACCACAGGGATGGAGCTGGGAAGGATCAGATTGCAGCTGGAGTTGAGTAAATTGGAGCTTGCAGCAAAGCTAGAAGTAAGGGAACTGGAGCTGGAACAGAAACAGTTTGAAGCTCAGCAGCAGAGGGAATTTGAGCAGAGAAAGTTCAAAACTGAGATGCAGGAAAAGCAGTACCAATGAGAGGCTAAAAGGGAGAAAAAGCAGCACCACAGAAAGTTTGAACTGGAGAGGTTAAGACTCCAACAACCAGCACCAGAGGAGGTAAGTGGCAGGGGTGAATCTGAAACGACAGGGCTAAGGTATGAATTAAAATTACAAATTAATAGCTGAACCTAAAGAGGGGGAGGATTTGGATGCATTTTTGAATTCATTTGAAGAGGTCTGTATCCAGGCTAAGATTCCCAGGTAGGCCTGGAGCTTTCGAGTATCCCTGCTGCTTACTGGTAAAGGGCATGAGGCGCAAGGCCAAATGGACAATGATGACAGCCAAGAATATAACAAATTTACTGTAAAACTGCTTTACTTAAAAGTAAGAACTGACTTCTGAGGCCTACAGGGTTACATTCCATAAACTCTAAAAAAGCCTTGACATGAGCATTGAGGAACTCACCACAAAGCAAGGTCAGTTTTTTAAATGTTGATGGGAGGGGGGAGGAAACACATTCTGTGGGGAAAATTGAGGAGGTTGTGCTTTTAGAGCAGTTCTTTTGGGCTTGTGCAGTGGAGCTGAATACCTGGCTAAAGGACTGAGATCCAAACATAGCACAGCAAGTTGCTGAGCTCTCGGATCACTATGCCAGGAGCAGGCCCACTCAGAAAGGAAGTGGGGGAGAAGGTGTGGCAGGACAAAAAAGGAAAGGCACGCCTTCAGGGCAGCTAAAACCTTCACCACCTCTGCAGAAAGGGGGGGGGGAGCCCCAAGTTACCAAAAAGGGATTCCTTGGATGAAAGAAATGATGAATGTTAGTTTTGTAAACAGCCAGGGCATCTTGCTAGACAGTGTCCTAAAAAGGTACAAATTGGGGAAAGTGTCCATTGAAAGGATGTGGGTGCACTGTGTCTCATTGAGAGCATGCCTGTAAACATGAGGGAGCACATACACCTGGTTATCATAAATGGGGTACAGACCCATGGGTTAATGGACATGGGGCATCTCTTACCCTGGTAAAGGGGGATTTGGTTGGGCCTGTCCAACTTATACCTGATCAGTTTGTAATGGTGAGGGGACTCACTGGGGAGTAGAAATCCCTGGCACTAGCTAGTATTCTCCTAGATTGTGGTGAGACAGTAGGGAGGGTGCAAAATGTGGCAGTGGCAGATAACCTTGCCCTAGATGTGATTACAGGGAATAATCTATAGCAGGGCGTGGTGTGTGCAGTTACCCACAGTCAGATGTCAAATGTCACTTGTACTATAATTTCCTTAACCCCACAGAAGTCCCTATGAAAAAGAATAGAAGGCTGGTTCCCCAGACTGTGTCTCCAGACATGGAGAGTAGTGAAAGGGAGGTAGGATTTCCCTAAGTAGCCATTCTCCAGACAGCTACAGAAGTTTGCTCTAAGGAGGGAGGGGTAACAAATGGTCAGAAGGTTAGGGATGGTAGTGATACTGAATGCCCTGATGCTAGAGCTATGGACTCCAGTTTAGGAACTGAAGGGGACAAATCCCATGCTTTGAGAAAATGTGAAGATTGTGCAGCTGCTCAGAGAACTGACCCTAGTTTTAGAGGCTGAGGGCTTGTGCAGAATCAAACGGGACACAGGGAGGTGACATGAGACATATGGTATTTTGGGACAATTAACTGTTGTACACACAAGATGTGGGGACACAGGGAGGGGTGATGGGCAGGCAGCTTATCATCCCTCAGGGGTATTATGCATGGTTGCTCAAAATAGCTCATGTTATCCTCATGTCTGGACATCTAGGCATTGCTCACACCATGCAATGATTTGCCCAAAATTTCTGTTGGCCCAACTTCACCTAGCAAGTGAAGGAATATTTCAGGTCTTGTCACCAGTGCCTACAGATAGGGAAGACAGGTAATAAAACCAAAACTGCCCTAATTCCCTTGCCCATTGTGGAGGAGCCATTACAGAGGGCATGAATGGATATTGTGGGACCTCTGAATACCCCAAGCTCCTCTGGGAAAAAGTTTATCCTGATGGTGTTATATTATACCACCCAATATCCAGAGAGGGTCACCCTCTCCTCACTTAAGGCAAACAAAGTGGCAGACACCTTGTTTGGGATTTTCTCCTGTGTCAGGTTTCTGCAGGATGTTATCTCTGATCAAGGGGGTAGCTCCATGTCAGACCAGATGAAGTGTTTGTGGGAGAGGTGTGGGGTGGTGCAGAGATGCACAACACCTTATCACCAACAAGCCAATGGGCTCATGGAAAGATTTAATAGTACCCTAAAAATGATGCTCCAAGCATTTGTTGAATAGCATGGGGGGACTGGGAGAAATACCTTCCCCACCTGTTTGCATACAGGGAAGTGCCCCAAGAGTCAACAAGGTTCTTCCCCTTTGAACTCATATACAGACATAGGGTGCATGGGCCCCTAGACTTGATCCGGGAAGACTGGGAAGGCAACCATGCCACCCAGGGAACTCCCATAGTGGCATATGTCCTTAAGTTCGGGAAGAAGATGAAGGAGCTCATGGTGGTGGCCCAAAGCAACCTATCAATTGCCTAACAGAAGCAAAAAGTCTGGTATGACCGTGGAGTCAAAGCTCACTCATACAGCGCAGGTTGAGAAGTAATGGTCCTAATTCCAGTCAGGAAGGATAAGCAGCAAGCTGAGTGGGCGGGACCATATAAGGTAGTCCAACAGGTCATTGAGGTAAACTATATCATGGAACTGCATGACAGGAGACATACCCATAGGATGTACTATGTCAATATGATGAAGATATATGCAAATTGGGCTCACATGGTATTTGCAGTGTGTAGTCCTGGGAAGGGGACAGACAAAGAAAGCTCCCTCCTAGACTTGCTCGAGGAAAGCAAGCAGGAGTCATCTGTGGAGGCAATCAAGATGTTACCCCAAATGATGCTGGAATAGTCTCAGGAAGTGAGAGAGGTTTCAGAGGACATTGCCCCTTTGTTTATGGCCAAGCCTGGATGATCCCCCTTAGTGACACATGACGTAGACACTAGGATGCAAATGCCCATATGGTGGACAGCCTATGGGGTGTCTAAGGCCGTCCTAAATGACATTTTGAGGGAGGTGGAGGAAATGCTGGAATTAGGGGTAATCCAGAATTCCCACAGTCTCTGGGCCTTGCCTGTAGTCCTCGTTCCCAAACTGGATGAGTCTACTCACTTTTGTGTGGACTATCATGGACTCAAAGCAGTCTCGAAGTCTGACACTCACCTAATGCCACAAAAGGATGAACTATTGGACAAGTTGGCAGGGGCAACATACCTTACCACTATTGAACTGACAAAGGGTACTGGAAGGTGGCATTAACTGCCAGAGCTAGAGAACAGTTGGACTTCATCACTCCAATAGGATTATTCAAATTCCAGGTAATGCCTTTTGGAATTAAGAATGCCCATCCCACCTTCCAAAGGTTCATCAAAAATATGTTACATGGTAATGAAGAGTACGCAGTGGCTTTTTTGGATGATATTGCCATCTTCAGTACCAGAGGGAAAGAATACCTGTCCCATCTGAAGGAAGTGCTGGGCAGGATACATGCAGCAGGGCTCACTGTCAAGGCTGAAAAGTGATAGGTGGCTATGGTGAGAGGTGGCATACCTAGGCCATGTAGTGGGGCAGTGCATCTGCATCCTAATCAAGCAAAATTGAGGCAATAGAGGTGTGACCCATGCCTGAAACCCAGAAACAGGTTAGGAGCTCCCTAGTAACTGCAGGGTACTACCGAAAGTCTGTTCCCAATTACACTACTCTGGTGGCTCCCCTATCTGGCTTGCTAAAGAAAAGACAGCCCAAAAAGATAAACTGGGAGCCAACCTGTGAATGAGCCTTTGCACGGCTAAAAGCGGCACTGTGCAGAGCCCCTGTGTTGGCCAGTCTAGATTACACTAGACAATTTGTACTGTAGATGGATGCCTCGGATGTGGGAATTGGAGCAGTTCTCAGCCAGACATCTAATCAGGGAAGAAACCACCCAACAGTGTACTTGAGTCAAAAGTTACTTCCCTGGGAGCAGGCATCCTCCATGATTGGAAAGGAATGCCTTGCACTGATATTGGCTTTGTAGAAATTAGAGCCATACCTCTATGGGAGGTGCTTCAAAGTACAGACTGATCACTACCCTCTAGTGTGGTTAAATCAGATGGGCAAAATAATGTACGGCTCCTCAGATGGAATATTGCCCTGCAGGCCTATGGCATGACAATTATGCACTGGGCCGGGGTCGGCCAACACAAACGCAGATGGCCTGTCTCGTCAATTAGAACATTAACCAAACTGTGGGATGCCTTCCATACAATAGGGGTGTGTTCCCACAAATTCAGTTTGAGGAGGGAGGGAGGGATGTTGCGAGTTGGCCACTGCTCTAATATTGCAGATAAATTGCTGTAATATTTTTCTGTGATTTTGGTTATGCTTAAATTCTCAAACAGGCCAGGATAAGGTTTGACAGGAAGATGCCCATGTTTTTTTTAAACAGATGGCAGTAGGAGGATATGTATTCTAGAAGTCTGGAAAAGGCTTACTATACAGGAAACTGAAATTACATTTCAAAAGGAAGGAAATTCCTTGTAAGCTAATAACAGGGAAACAGGTGTCATACACGTTCAGTAGATGAAAGAAACTATTGCCGTAATAAATGTTACACTTCAAGAGAAAAATACTTCAAGTTCCAGGAACTGTCATGGTATATTTACATTTTATTATGTGGCAGGAAAAACAGGGATATCAAAGGTCTTGAAGTCTATTGTGAATTCACTTCAAGTGTCATATTCCTCTCTGTTTAAAAGTAGTAGAAGAGAGACTGTTTTTTTTTTTTTTGTGGGTCACTCAAAATTTGGGAAAGAGCAAGAGAGACCCCAGCCTGCCTAAAAAGATAAGGCCACCAGCTAACTAGAGACTGCATGGCCAGGGCTAAAAAGGCCCCCCAAAAGAGAAACTCAAGGCATTTTGGCACACTCATTCAGGAGACACTCTTCTGGCACAACACAAGATGGCCAGATTGTGATAAGAACTGGGACTTGGAAAACTTTTGCAGAAACTTCATTTGTTTTCTGTACTACTGATTCCCCACAAACAAGGTAGAAACTAGACAGTTAAATTTCACAGTGCATTTTTGTATTTATATTTTTCCATCTTTGTTTTGTTATTTTGTAAGCAAATTTCAGATTTTTTTGTTTGTACTATATGATAATCATTTAGTTATTAATAAAACATTTAATTTTAAAACTGCCTGTGAGAGATTATCGTGTGTGAAAAGGTAGGAAGGTTTATTCAAATATGAGATCAGTCTGTTTAATGCAAGGTGTTACCATCACTACCGAAGACTAGGATCCTGGAAGGGAAATCTGGGTGCCTTAAACAGGGAAAATACATAGGTCTCTGGAGGGGTCTGTAAGGGGGAATTATGTCACTCCACCACCCATGGGAGAAGACAGAATCAGAGTTACAAGAGACAGCCCTGAAGAGCTTGAAATACCTGGGTCCCCCCCCTAGTAGAGCAATGAAGGAGGATTGTCACCTGGCTAGAGACTTTATACTGTATTTTATTCTTACCCAGATTAGAGAGGATGCCCTGGGACCTCATTGTGAGTGTTCAGTTGTGAACTCAGCAAGCACTCTATGAGGGCACAAGGAAGGTATTCCTGTTCCCTTCCCTTCCCCTGTTATGGATTGCACTTAAGGGTGGGCGCTGTGAGCTCACTGGACCCAGCCACCAAGATTGGGTTTGTGACAGTCTTAATATTCTTGGGCAAAATGGAAGCATCCACCAAAACAGGATCCTCATTAGAAGTAAAGCAGCTTTATTTGCACATGTTTTTCCTTCATACCGTATGTGTTTTAATAGGGCTCTGCATTTTCAATGTGGAAGGCACAGATACAACTCCTGATCTGTGGCTGTACATGCATCTTCTGAGATGTGTCAAATTCCTTGAATGCTACTTGCACATGTTTACGTACATTTGTCACTGTTTCTGTGATCTAAGTCAGCTTGCACCAAGTAGTATGAGATGTATATCAGTGGTTTTATGCATAAATCATTTTAATGTGCAAATTAAGGCATCTGCAACCGCTAGTTAGGCCACTTCGGAGGTGGTCCATCTTTCAGGTGTAGTTCACAAAAATCCTGCAGATCCAAACTACAAAGTTCACTAAGTGTTTTGAACATTCAACAGTAAGAGTCTCAACAGAAAATATATGTTATTGATTCAGTCATTGACCATTCTTTAAAAGTGTCTGTTCTACTAAAGAAGGCTGCATGATCTTTTAAAAATGACTAGATACCCGAGTTTCAGTATGTAAGAATTCAAGCATGAATTTAATAATATGAAAAATGCATTTGATCACAGTACTATTAACATCCAGGAAAACAATAACATGATGGCACTTCATCTGGCAATGTGCAGGAAGGTGATGCTGTCTCCACTGAGGCAGCAGCTTCAGCATCTCAGTTTGATAAGTCTGCTTAGCTCAGTCATTTAGAATACACAGCCCTAGATGAGGATTTCAAGAGTGATTTTCAAAAGGAGCAGGTGCATATGCAGTTGCATTAACATCAGTGACAGCCCAAACTCAGGATCCCTATTTTCACAGGGTCCTGCGTTTTTGTGACAGGTTCCATGTCATATGTCTGTGGCAGCTTGCATCAAAATATGGTGTATGCAAGGTGTATGCATGAAAAAAAGGTTCATGAATAAAAACAAATGATTCATGCATCACAACAATGGTGTGTTTATCATTTCTTTATGTTCAATGGTTTGTATCTAAACTACTATACCAACTAATAGATGATCTAACAGTGATGAACGGAGTTAGCTATTGTTGGCAATGTTGACTTCCCTCTGAGGACTTTGAAGATCAAAGAAAACATACAGACAAAAGGATTTCACACCTTGCCATTGCCCAGGCCACAGTTTATCACCTTTCAGGAAGTTTAACATCTTATGTGACCCTGGATCTCAACAGTTTATCATTTCCTCTGGATGTAATTAACCATCAGCATTTTTCCTTTGCCATCTCCTCCTGTTGTACTTGTTAGACCACTCAAGTGCCACCACCTCTGCTCTACTATGGATTACTCCATCCTCCTAGTTATTCTGTTCACTGTGGGTGCTACAGGCCCAAGATGCCAAGCAGGACCATGACCACCCCTGCGAGAACCTGCTCTTGACAAAAATGGACTCTTTGGCACCCCAATGCTAACTGTGTTGAGGGAGCACCAGCTTTCCACCACCTGTATCCCTCCTGCTAGCCCAAGGCCCCCAACACCTGCCACAGTTATCAACAACATTACCATTAACATGCCCTTAAAGATCACCCTGGTGAACACTCACCTCCCCAATTGCAAAAGCAGGAGGCGCAAGATATGCTCCACCATTAGCATAAACCTGTCAGGCAGGAAAATAATATCCTTGCTTCTTCTTCTATCAGATAGCATTCATGCTAATCTGGGCCCACCACCAGTGTCAAACATAGAGGGAAACATGAGTAAAGGCCTGAAAGTAGCTGCAATGAATGTCTGCAGCCTCACATCAAATTTTGACCTACTCCAAGCATGGATGTCAAACCATGTGCCTGACATTCTCAGTCTGACAGAGACCTGGCTGTCAAGCAAGATAAAAGACAATGAAGTGATGCTCCCAGGATATCAAACATTCAGGAAAGACAGGTGTGGCAAGAGAGGCGGATGAGTCCTTATCTATACCAAGGATTACCTATACTGCTTGGTCCTCCCTGTTACCAGGGTCAATGATGATCATGAACTACTAGCAAAAAAAGCACAGGTCGGATAGCACAGCAAATCTCTAATCTTAGCCTCAGTTTATTTTCCACCCACTAAAGCCAGGGATGGCCTCCCAAACACACTGCACACAATTGCTACCCTTCCTAAGGTCACGTAGCTTCTCATAACAGGGACTTTAACATCAACTGGGAGGGCAGGGAATCCACGCCTTTCAAGGACATGGTCATTACTTCCAACCTGACCTGACTTTTAGACAGCCCAACAAGGTGGAACCACAACACAGGAAAAGACACCATCCTCAATTGGCTCCTCTCAAGTTTCCCTTCTCGGATCTCTGAGCTTAAGGTCCTGCCAGACACCTTAAGTGATCACTCCCCAGTCACTTTCACATGGTAAAACAAAATGAGCAAGCCCCCACCTATCATAATTAATAGTAGGGCCTTGGGGAAGGGCAAGCTTGGGGCCCTCTCCTCTGCCCTCTCCCAGCATGACTGACCCCCCATCAATCATGCGCCTAAGATTGACCAGGCCCTAAGTTTCTTTACAGAGGGCTTCAACATTTGTGATATCTTTGCACCACTGAGGAAAAGAAAAATTTGGGGTCAAGTTAATGGCTGGATTACAGGGAATCTCCTCGCGCAGATGAAGAAAAGGGACAACATCTGTGAAAAAGCCAGGTCCTCTCACAGCAAACATAATTTCCAATGCTATAGAGCTGCAAGAAACCACTGCACCAACCTTATCCATCAAGCAAAGGCCAACTTCCACAAGGAGCAGCTTAATAAAACTTGAGGCAATGGGAAGAGTTTTTGGGAGAACATCAAAAACCTTCTTGGGAAGGATGAGACAAAGATCCTCCACTCGCTCAACATCAACAATGCCACAATTACAGACTGACGGCACATCGCTGATTCTCTCAACACAGCATTTACTGACCTGACTGGAGTGCTACCCTCGAATAACTGCACCCTGCTGGGGAACAAATCACCTGCACACCTCAAGGTGGCTCAACCCCTGTCTTCTACTTCAAAAAAGTGTCAGTGAAGGAGACTTACAAACACATAAAAAAATACTAGACAATACCAGAATGGGGAGTGATGGAGTCGATATGAAACTCCTGTCCCTAACACTGGATGTCATCATCGTGCCAGTTACAAAACTATTTAACAAATCGCTGGCTCTTGCACAATTCCCCGGGATCTGAAAACTAGGCTCTCGTGACGCCAATGCACAAGAACAGTGATATGACATGCACCACCAATTATAGGCCAATATCCATCCTCTTTCTCCTATCTAAAGCCCTGGAAAAGATTGTGGCCACCCAACTCACAGATTATCTCAACAAATACAACCTATTATGTCCCAACCAAAATGGCTTCAGGCAGAATCATTGTACCGCCACTGCCTTGCTGGACTACACTGACTACTTGCACAAGGCACTAGACGAAGGAAAACTGGTGGGGTCAGTTTTCACAGACCTCACTAAAGCCTTTGACACTGTCAAACACTCTCTTCTCCTGACTCAACTACAGAACCTGGGGATTGCAACCACTACTGTCTGCTGGTTCAAGGACAACCTAACACACAGAAACCAACATGTAAAAATTGAACACACAGTATGTAGCTCCAACAAGATATCTTTAGGGGTCCAAAAGGGGTCAATATTGGGGCCCTTACTATTTAGCCTCTTCCTAAATAATCTTCCTGTAGCCTGTTGCACTAAAGTGATATTTTACGCAGACAATGCTGTACTTCTCACCAGCAGTTCATCAATAGTCGCCCTCCACTCTGAGCTGCAGGCATCCTTCTACAAGCTGGAAGATTGGTTCTGTAGCCATAAATTTCTATTATACTGCAAAAAGACCAAGGTGATGCTCACAGCCAGCCCACAGCACGAAAAGAAGCTCCCTCCCTTCACCATCTCCAATCAAGTCAGTGAGCTGCTAGAACAAGTTCACTCCTTCAAGTACCTGGGGGTCACCATTAGTGACTCCCTCACCTTCACCCAACGCATCGACACAGTGGTAAAGGCAGTGAACACTGAGCTGGGTGTACTCTATAGGCATAAAAAGTATCTCACTCCAGATGACCCCCATCTCTCAGTCTCCAGCTCCATCCTTTCTACCATCGACTATGGATTGGTGGTCTACGGCACAGCAACAGACACTGCACTAAAAAGGATTCACATTGCCCTCAATAAGGCATATAGGCTCACAATGGCTGCAGATCAAAATACCCACACCTGCTTCTTATATGAGCAGCCCAATTGGCTGCCACTAAAGAACAGGATTATATCCCAAACATGTCTCCTTGAAAAAAAGGTGCTAATGGATAACCCCCCCATGCATTTCTAGCATCCTAACACCAAGTGCTACCAACTATACCACCAGAAGCAGGATGGGGGGGGGGCCCTATCAACAGCTTAAGGTCAAACTGTGCAGGGACAGCATGCTTTCAGCTATAGGGCCCCCCAATGGCTCAATGAAATCCAAGTGCACATTCTAAACACCCAATGCATCTCGCAATTTAAAAATGGCCTAAGTTAGAGGAGTCACGTGATGCAGTGCACCTAGTAGCAGCCTGATCCAGAGCTCCTGCCCACCGACCGGCAAAATCTCATTTTATTTGCCTCCTTAGCATTCATGGCAGTGATTTGCGTCACCTATTGGGTCATTTTATCTGCCTGGAACATGGTAGAGATCTATTTTGGCCCTGCAGCTCTTAAGTTTGGGCTTTTATAAGCATGGAGGCAGAGATGAAGAATGCCGGCACTAAGCACATCCCATCGGCTACCCCCGAGAAATCGGATAAAAAATCCAAAACTCAAGGTTCGGGGCGGGCCACCAAGCTGAATACTCCAGGTTCCACTGTAAATGTATTAATGGAGGAGCGATTTCTCCTAGAGCTGATAACCTTTCGTGAAATCCTACAAGACATCTCCTCTGAGTTGAAAACCATCAGAAGCGATCTTAGCTCACTTACCTTAAGAGTAGGTGACACAGAGGCAAGAACAGCTTCATTGGAAAACTGGAAGGGGAAAACTGACCCAGAGATTACCCAACTCAGACAACAGATCAACAAGCTTCAACTTAAAACAGAAGACCTTGAGGGTAGAAGCAGGAGAAACAACATATTGATTCTGGGCCTGCTGAGTAGGAAGAGGTACAGACACCATTATCTTCATTCAGAAATTGGTGCTAAGTGGACCATCGGGGCATCTATTGTTTTCCTTTCTCTGCAGCTCATGGTACAGTCCTTATATATTTCCATGTCGTTTACAATTGTAATTGCTGATGCTTTGTCAGTGGGGCATACTGTATAACCTCTCCTTTATTTCATCTAGGCCCGGTGGCCGGGGGGATCAGCGATAAAGCAAGCACTGGGAACCCTGCATTGTGGTCTAGTAAAGGGGGTGAGGGTAGCAGTACCCAGGGGACCTGGATGCCAGTGTTTGTTTAGAGGTTTGATTCCCTGTTTCTTTGAATTGGATCAACCTTCTTCACCTCAGCTTGTTTTACTACTGCTTATCCTTGGACCTGTTACCCTTTGGAGATGGTCCCTGCCAAGATTACTCAGTTTTTTGTTATTGATTTTCTCAACTCTATGGGGACCTTTTGTATATAGTTTAAGGGGGCTGAGGGTTTGGGGTGCTGTGGATCGGAAGGGGGGACCACGAGCTATTTTCTCATCCAGGTGTAGTATCTACTTGTCACTTCTACCTAGCATTTTTACCATAGGCTCATGTCTAGATCTCCACGGAGCCAAGGAATTATTTTATTTTTATGTTCACTCATGGGGGAGGTTGGGGGGAACCTGGAGGGTGCCACCAACACCGGTACTGGGTGGAAGTACTATCGAATTCTTTCTCTCTTGACCACTCTATCAAGCTATATGGCTATGAGGCCTATTAAAATTGCTACCTGGAATGTCAGAGGCGTCAGAAACGTTACTAAAAGGTAGCAGGTTCTCCACAACTGCACTTTGCTAGATATTGATATTCTTTTCTTGCAGGAAACTCATTTATTGGTGTCAGAATCCAGTGGGTTATGACGTCAGGGGTTTTTCCAGGTTTTTGTATCTGGGGGGTTATCGGCTTACAAGGGGATGGTTATACTGTTAAAGCGATACATTTCATTTGTGGTTGAAGATAGTTCTATAGACCAAGAAGGCAGATTTGTCCTGGTCAAGGGCCTGCTTAATAATGTCAGAGTGGTACTAGGGGCAATCTATGGCCCAGTGGGAGGAGATCCCAATTTCTTATGCACTTAGCTGACAGACTGAGCTGGTTTTTGCCCTCCTTATTTATACTGGGAAGCGATTGGAATATTGCCCCAGCTCAAGAGTTCGATAAAACATTCAGACCCCTAAGACCCCCTTACCCTTCCAAGGTCGCCCTCAGGGATTTCATGAATTTACTAGGATTATGTGATCCCTGGCACCTGCTTAACCCTTCTGGCCATATCTTTTCTTTCTACTCTCAAGTACACCAAACATGGTCGAGAATCAACTATATTCTAATTAGTACTACCCTCCTAGAAGGCATTGTCCAAACAGGCATAGAGCCTATAGTCATCTCTGACCACTCTCTGGCATGGGTTAAGGTATCCCTTGGTTCACAGGCGCAAAGAGACACCTCATGGAAGTTAAACACACAGCTCCTAAAAGAAGAATGTATAATATCCTACATTAAATCTTTAATCCAGTCTTTTTTAGAACATAATCAGGGTTCTGTCTCTAGAGAGGACTTAATTTGGTGTTCACTTAAATGTTTTATCAGGGGCGAGTTTATAAAATTGTCTTCTAGAAGGAAAAAGCTTAGATAGGCTAGAATCATTTCATTGTCCAACCAAATCAGGATAGCTGAAAACAATTTTTCTCTCTCTTGTTCTCAAACTGATTTGGTAACCTTGTGTAAGCTTAGAAATGAATACGAACAATTAATTAAGGAAAAAACAGAATATGCTATTCTTAAGTCCAAATCTCATTACCTAGACCAAGGGGAGAAACCTGGCAGACTTTTAGCCCTTAGACTGAGGGAGATAGAAAATTCAAGATTAATTCCCACACTGAAATCCCCTGATGGTTCCATGAAAACCTCCCCAAGAGATATCGCACACATTTTTGAGTCCTTTTACAGAGAAATATATGGCAGAGGTACCTCCCAGCCGTCCCTCCCCAATATAGAACATTTCTTAGACGGTGTCAGTCTCCCTTCCCTACAGGCACATCAAATTGAATCACTGTCTTCTCCCATTACCCTGGCCAAGATTGAGGAGGCAATAAATAGCCTAACTCTGGATAAATCTCCAGGCCCCAATGGCTTCCTTCCTAATTTCTATAAAGTCTTCTGCAAGGTGCTCCCTCCTCTTCTCTTAAAATTATATGAGTATATGTTTTCATCAGACTCCCTTGACCCCTCTCTGTTAGAGGCCACAATAATCCTAATTCCGAAGCTGGACAAACCTCTGTCAGAACTGGCTAGCTATCGCCCAATCTCATTATTAAACTATGTTATCAAAATCCTAACTAAGATCCTCTCTCTCAGAGTTAAACAGGTTTGGCAGCAACTGCTGAGTCCTGAACAAGTGGGGTTTGTTCAGGGCAGATCTGCGGCAGATCACCTGAGAACCCTCTCCCATATCTTCCAGGCCGCACAGGACTCCCAGGTGCCCATGGCTCTAATTGCACTTGACGCAGAAAAGGTCTTTGACAGGGTTAACTGGGATTTTTTGTGGTCCTCTTGGGAGAATGGGCTTCCCCGATTCCTTCATCCAGTGGATCAGAACAGTTTATAAGTCGCCCTCCTCTAAAATTTATTGTAACAGTGTTTTTTCATCTCGATTCCCTCTGTATTCTGGCACTCAGCAAGGCTGTTCTCTCTCCCCTTACCTATTCAACCTGTATTTAGAACCCGTAATACTTAGTATCAAAGCCTCACCCCAGGTCACAGGCTGTGTTATCTCCCAGGAACCCCTGACTCTTTCAGTCTTTGCAGATGATATCCTCCTTCACTTGGCCAACCCAGAAACCTCCTTATCACAGGCAGTACAAATTATTGATCAGTTTGGACAAGTATCTAACTACAGACTAAATTTAAACAAGTCGCTTATTTTCCCGCTAAACTCTTTCACATCTCAAGCTAACTTTGCCCAGTTTGGCATGAAGTGGTCCCCAGTCTCACTCAAGTACCTAGGTATACATCTTGCCCGTGATCCAGAGATTATCAAGAAACTTAACCTGGACGACCTACTGATGAGAGTTCAGAAAGATCTTGACAGGTGGGACAGCCTGCCGATATCTTTATGGGGCCGCATTAGTATCATTAAAATGAACATCTTGCCCTGCATTTTTAACCCCTTAAATTTATTAAACATATGGCTCCCAAAATCCTACTTTCAACAGATTCACTCTGCCCTTTCCAATTTCATCTGGAAAGGTAAGCACCCTAGACGGGCCTTCTTGAAGCTTAATTTACCTAGGGACAGAGGAGGCCTTCGCCTTCCTAATTTTATGTTTTACTATTGGGCCAGCCATCTTTTCAAAGTAGGGCGTTGGTTAAACGTCCATCCCAACCCATCTCAGCCTGCTTGGTTGCAGCTAGAACTCAATCTTTTGGACAAATATAATCTCCGTCCCCTCCGAATTTTCTACCACTCCTTTTCTACACTGCCTGGGATTATACAAGGGTTGGTTATAGGCCTGTCTATTAAAATCTTAGCTCAATGCTGGAGCTTCTTAAACATACCACACACAAAGGACGTGGCACAACCCCTCACTTTAAATCCCAATATCAAAATAGGTGGCTCCCCACTGACTTCTGACTGGCTTCCACAAGTGCATGATTTACCAGTGGAAAATCTATACTCCCAGGGTTCTCTCCTTTCCTCCACTGGAATGCTCTCCAAATTGCATATCCCCCAGAAACACATATTCAAGGTTTTTCAGTTAAGACACCTTTTAGTCAATTTGTTTGGGACGGTACTTATATCATCCCAAACAGGCCCCTTTCTGGATCATATCCAGGATTGTGCAAATAAACCCGATGGAATCACCAAGATTTACTCTTATTTACTAGATACCAAATATCCTGATGCCCTTACCGGTTCCAAGATCTGGGCATCCCTCTTAGCTGACTCCCCCCCTGCCCTGGAATCAGATTTGAAGGGACACACGCAGATACCTTACCCAGGACAGGAACAGGTTAATTCAGTTTCACATCCTTAGTAACTTATACTACACTCTGATTAAGCTAGCCAAATTTGGCAGGCTGACATCAATTAACGGTACATGATGTGGAGCAGTTGAGGGGAACCTGCTACATAATTTCTGGCACTGTGATAAGGTGGCCCCCCTATGGAATACAATCCAATCTAACTTAGACCCCCTCTTGGGTTTGGGGGAGCTATTTACTGTGGAAATATGCATGCTGGGGATGCTTTTGAATATTGGTGTCAAAGAAAGCGGGTTCCATATGGCTTTGATTTCCATTGCAGTTAAAAGGCTGGTCCTCAAGCATTGGATGGATTAGCTGGCCATCTCATACTCTGAATGGCTTAAAGAAATATTTCTTTGTTTCAAAACTGAAAGGTTAATAGCTAGCTCCCAGAATTGCATGGCCTCCTTTAACCAGAAGTGGGGCAAACTATATGCCTTATATCTGCATTAAGCTCATGTACTGGCATCCTCTGACAACCTTAATCTATTCTGTCTCTTTTGAGTCACTTTTATCACCAGATTACTTCTCACCATCTTACTTCTCCTACTTTGGCTTTTCCGATGTGGCACCCTCCGAGAGTGGGTGGGGAGGGTGGGGGTTTAGGGGAGTTTGGTATGTTGTGTTGGTTGTGAACACTCAGACTCACTTCATTCTCAATGACTCTGTTGTTATGCCAGTGTATGTTACTTTGTCTCATTATAGCTTGCAACAACGTTTGTATTCCATGTTTCTGCTGTTATTAAATAACTGAATAAAGAAGTTGAATTTCAAAAAATAAAAATGGCCTAAGGCAACACCTTCTTACTGGGGAAGTTTATGACTACCACTAGTACTCTAACACCCATAATGCCCACTCGCCGCTCTCCTTCCCCTTCCTTTTACCCCCGATCTTCCCTCTTGCCCTATCCTTCTTTCTTCCTCTCCCTCTGTACCTTTTCCCCAACTGGATCAACCTTATAATCAACCTACTACCATGACCTCCCAACCTACTAGACAAAGCCACTTCTTTTGGTCACCCACTCTCCCCCCACTCCAGTCTCCCCTCCTCTCACCTTGACTCCTCGACGGACTCTCACACTAGGTGTCACACCTCTTTATCTCTTTCATTACACACAAACACTGTCCTTTTCCCTAGTTGAATGCTATTGACACTTTTCTATCACCATTGGTACAGTGGATGACATTGTAACCTTATTGTATACTAGCTACCTACTATTTGAGTATTGTAAATAAACTGTTTGTTATTGTTGTCATTGTTACTGTTTGACATGGAACCTTTGTAAAAGAGCTCTGAGCTCAAAGGTATGATCCAAATCCCTAAATAAATAAATTAATAAACAAATAAATATTTAAACTGTTGCTGAACAGCTCTGTTTTAAAAATCTCTCTTTTTGTTTATAATTGACTGTGCTTTATTCCCTGATCACCCTGCCTGCCCCTATCTGACATTGCTCCCCCAGCCCCATCACCTCACCATCTCTGGGACTTACCTGTCCAACCCTTGCTGTGTCCAACATTTCTTCCCCATGGAAGACTCCCTGGATCTCTCTATAAACACAGGAATGCTTAGTTCAGTTGAGGTCAGTTCACCCAGTAGACAGATGTGAGGCCTGCAAGGAGGGATGGTGTCATCCTGCATGCAGGATTTTTTTTTTTTGATTTTCTGGTCCCCGAGCCCCAGACAGTCTGAAAGGATGGTGGCTTATCATGCGGCAGGAACATCCCCCACCCAAACCAACTGCTCATGATTGGTGCCACTGAAGTGGCAGTAGTGCAGCAGAGCAGGCTACCTACCCCCCCCCAGAGGAAGAGAGCATTCATCAGGATGCTCAATCCTCACCCCCTGGTAACCCCCAATGGCTCAAATGTGGTCCCAAACATGGGTCACTGGCATGGTGGCAATTGAGGCATTAGTGTCTCTGACCTCTGTGCTACCAAGGTGGCTGGGTTTGAAAATCTTGAACTTTGACTTTAAGTCTATAATTAGTGCAGATAACATGGTACTATTTGTTTGAACAAAGGTGACAATTCAAATCAGATCCCTTATAATATTGGATGTCAAAACAAGTTGGTGGTGAGGAGTTTAAAAAGGGGTAGATGCATGTACAAATTCAACCTGTACAGTGGAGCCCACCAGGAAGAAATACAATATTGTAACATTCTACAGCACAGTAACTGTACATTCAGCATTCTGCAGCACAGTTACTGCACATTCTGCAGGCTGCAGCAGAGCTACTATTATACTGCAGTAACTCTGTTTCATTAACTCTGCTGCAGCATTTTATTACTGCAGGAAACAAGGCAAATTCATTGGCAGTTAATCTCTTTTGTCATACTGGAAAATGAAACATTGTGTTGCATCCTGGCAGGTCTATGTTAAAAGGGGTCCCAAGTTTTGGAGATAATTTATGCTATTAGTGCCAGTTTGCATCATAAAAAGTTTTATTAATCAAAAATGAGGTGCATGCTTTATTTTTATGGCTGTGGTTGGATCAGACGACCATTTTGCTATCTGTAGCTTGAAAATGGAATTTTATGGAAAACATGTTTTGGACATTTCTATGTATCCCTCCATGCAAACTGAAATAAAATATTCCCTTGTTTCTGTTAAGAATGTTGGAGACATAATTCTAAGCTGCCTATCAGATGCCATTAGAAAACTGGAAAAGCATGTCAAATATTTGTTAAATATTGGTCGCCTATGAAACTGGAGATTTGCACATTTAAATTCTAAGCATTTAAACAACTTCTTGATATTAGTTTAACTTGGGAATGTGTGGTTAACTAGGCTGTGGGTTAAGTAGAATATGAAGCCTATGCATTAGGTAGGGAAATGGGAAGACTAGGTTGGCCAAGCTGTCCTTATCTGCCATCAAATTTTATATTTCTATGTACTGTCTTTCAAGAAAGAGTCATATCTTATAAATGTCACCCTTTCCCCAGCAAGTCTATGATTTACACTGTTTTTTAACCTCTGGAGCCTGAAGCCCTCTTGCTATCTGTAGCTGGAAAATAGAGTATTGTGGAACACGTTTTAAACTTTTCATTGTATCCTTGAATGCCAACTGAAATAAAATAGTCTCTTCTTTCTGTTAAGAATATTGGAGACATAATACAAATTATCAGAAGTCATTAGAAAACTGAAACAGCTTGTTAAATATTTGTTAAATATTGGTTGCCTATGAAACTGGAGATTTGCACATTTAAATACTAAGCATTTAAAATGTCACCCTTTCCGGAGCAAATCCACGATTAATGCTGTATTTTATTTTTACCTCTACAGACACTATCTGATGAGCACTCTCAGACATATGCCAGGTCTTCAGTGTACTGCTTAGACTAAATATGTATCGATAAGAAGCAATTTTTTACTATCTTTTTGTGAAAAAAATATATTGAGCTACAGCAACACACACACACACCCCACACACACACACACACACACCATCCTATTGGCCACAATATTTAAAATAAATACTGCATTCTGATATGTTGTAAAAAACTGTTTGTCAGTGAACACAGTGAAGTTCAGTTTAGAGTAGATTTTCTTTAAATATTTATCTTACATTTTGTACATACATACACACACACAGACACACACACACACACACACACTACACACCATCCTCATGGCCACAATACTGCCAGGCGGCCTGGGTTCAAGTCCCAGCTGAGACACTTATTCTTTCTCACCTCTGTTTTTATGTGTTCCATAAAATATACAAACCATACTCCTCTGTGATTGTTTCAAATAAATATTTGTGCTGCCAATGGGTTGTGCATTTGAGAAAGAGAAATGTGCTCTGGGATGGCCCAGGTTCCAGTTGTCTCAGTGGCGCAGCTGGTTAGCACAATCAGAATGGTATTCTGGGCAATCTGGGTTCAAGTCCCAGCTCACGTCTGTTTGTATGTGTCCCATAAAATATGCACACCAGACTCCTATGTGGCTGTTACAATAAATTAACTGTTTATGTCAGTAACCACAGTGATGTTCAGTTTAGAGCAAATTTCCTTCAGTATATTTCTTATCCTATATTTTATATACTAAGTAGCGAAGGGGAGATGCTACATCTAATTGCCATAGGGATCTTCATCTACACATTTCTGCACATTAGGTGCAATATCTTGTTTTTAGTAGGGTCATGATTTTTTCATTTTGATAATGTATTTCTTCAGGCTAGCCTAGTTCAGGGCCCCCATATTCAAATAACAAAGTCAAAGTTAAATTTTTTGAAACAACATGTATACAAGTAACATTTTGTTACATGTTAATAAAAAAACATAAACATTTTTTAAATTACAATAGGAAGACTGTGGGCATGGCCTACTTAGACTTTAGAAAGGCATTTGACACAGTCCCACACAAAATATTAATAGCCAAATTAACCAGCCAGGGAGTGGTTCCCAGAGTGGTAGCCTGGGTAAAACATTGGCTGGACAACAGGACATAGAAGGTAATTGTAAATGGAGTCCATTCTGAAGAAAGAGGGGTTACTAGTGGGGTACCGCAGGGCTCAGTACTGGGTCCAGTGCTTTTAAATGTCTTTGTAAGTGACATTGCAGAGGGACTGGAAGGAAAAGTATTCCTCTTTGCAGATGACACAAAGATCTGCAACAGTGTTGATACACAGGGAGGTGTGGAAAGGATGGGTGTACATATTAAGCTCCTTTAGTCTCTCCTCAAATGGTTTCTCTTGCAGACCCTGCACCATTTTAGTTGCCCTCCTCTGGACTACCTCTATCCTGTCTATGTCCTTGTGAAGATGGGGTCTCCAGAACTGGATGCAGTATTCCAGATGGGATCTCACCAACTGTCCTTACAGAGGGATAAGAACTTTCTGTTTTCTGCTGGTGATGCCTCTCCCAATACATCCCAGTATCCCCCCAGCCCTCCCTACTGCCTTCTCACATTGCTTGATAACCTTAAGGTCATCTGACATGATTACCCCCAGGTCCCTTTCCATTTTTGTTGTTGTTACTAACCCCCCATTATGTAATCTTCCCCTGGGTTTTTGTTTCCCAGGTGCATTATTTTGCACTTCTATTTACTGAATCCTAGCTGCCATACATTTGACCATTCCTCTAACCTTGCCAAGTCCCTTCTCATCCTTTCCACCCCACCTTGTGCATCAACTCTGTTGCAGATCTTTGTGTCATCTGCAAAGAGACATACTTTTCCTTCCAGTCCCTCTGCAATGTCGCTTATAAAGACATTGAAGAGGACTGGTCCTAATACTGAACCCTGCGGTACACAACTAGTAACCCCCTTTCTTCAGAGTGGACTCCATTTACTATTACTCTCTGTGTCCTATTCTCCAGCCAATTGTTTACCCAGGCTGCCATCTTGGGACCCACTCCAAGGCTGGTTAACTTGTATATTAATCTTTTGTGTGGGACTGTCAAATGCCCTGCTAAATTCTAGGTAGGCCATGTCCACAGCCCCTGCCTGATCTACTACTTTGGTCACCCAGTCAAAGAAATCTATCAGATTTGTCTGGCATGACCTTTCCGCTGTGAATCCATGCTGCCTTGTGTCCTAAGCCCCTCTGGCCTCTAGATACTCAACAATTCTTTCCTTCAGAAGGGATTCCATCATTTTCCCTACCACTGAGATTAAACTAACAGGTCTGTAGTTTTCTTCTTCTGCCTTGCTCCCACTTTTGTGAAGGGGAATCACATCTGCCCTTCTCCAGTCCTCAGGTACGCCCCATCCTCCCATGATTTGTTAAAGAGGGTAGTCAGTGATGTCACTAGTTCTACCCTTAGTTCTTTTAAATTCTGGGATGAATCCCATCAGGCCCCATTGCTTTGTCCACCTTCAGTTTTAAGAGTTCTTTCATAACCCTTTCTTCTGTAAATGGGCTGGTATCAACTTCTGTATCCAGAGTGTTTCTACTGTTTGTTTTAGGTACCTCCCCCACTTCCTTTGTAAATACTGAGCAAAAATATTTGTTTAGTATCTCTGCCTTTTCACAGTCACCCTCTGCCCACCCTCCCTCTTCTTTATTAAGCCTCACTAGCCCTCCCTTGGTCTTCCTTCGCTCCCTGATGTACCTATAAAAGGTTTTATCCCCCTTCTTAACTGAGTTGGCTATCTTTTCCTTGGTTTGGGCCTTTGCTGTTCTGACTGCCTTCCCAGCTTCCTTTTCTTTAACTGATACAGTTCTCTGTCCTGCTCCTTCTGTGATTCCTTGTACTTCCTGAATGCTTTTTTTTTCTCTTGAACCTTCACTGCCACTTCCTTTGAGAACCATAGTGGTTTCTTACATCATTTCATTTTGTTAATTTGCCTCACACAAAGGCTTTTTACCTCTGTGTATGCGTAGCTGGATGTAATCATGTGGTCAGTAATACAGGACTGTTTGCACTACGTCTGTCAAGCCACTAACCCGCCATCATGCTGTATTCAAGAAATGCCCTACGTCCCATGCACATGCACTGGAAATGTGCCATATAGGGATGCACTCAACACAGCAGTTGCACTCTGCTGAGTGGAATGAGCTGGGAGCAATTGTGCAGTTCACATACATTGCTCCAAAATCAGCTCATTGACAGATTCAGGGGAATCTCACCAGATTAGTATCTCATTACAGATGCTCCCAATCTCATTTGCATACCCTCCACCATAAATGCTCCTGAATGCACCTCCACAGAGCTCAGGTGATCGAGAGGTATTGCATCCTTGAAGGTAAGTCTGTTTATATTCTTTCAAACGCAGTGTGGCAGCACAAAATGACTGTGTGAGGCCGAGGACATACAGCCATGTTCCACGCCTGGTCCAGGTCAACAGCCACATCCTGGTGAGTGCCCCACAGTGTCCCACTGTTCAAACTAGGTCTGGCTTATGGGGGGGTTCCATTGCTGGTGTGTGGTGTAGCATGGTGGCATAGTCTAAAGACATGTGTGTTGCAGGCCGGACCACCATCTTGTGGTACATGGCAAACAATGTCAGTCACATGTGCAGGACTTGTAAGCTACCTGTAACAGTGCTACAGAAATGATACTTCCAATGCCCAGCTGTCCCTTTCACTCCCAATACCTGTTCCAGACATGCACAGCAGGTGGCTGAGTGGTAAGCAGACAGGATGCGATGACCCTGCAGCAGCCAGACACCATGTCTGCACACATACAGAACTGTGTGCTAATGGCTGTGTAATCTCACCCACAGAAACCAATATGTCTGAAAAGGATACAGCTGCTGGGTGCAGATGCCTCAGTTTCAACAGTAATGAGGACAGGGTGCTAATCGAGGCATACCTGCTGTGCAAGGACATCCTGGCTAGCAGGGGTGGCAGCCAACAGCTGCGGGGTGAGGGCTGGGAGACTGTGGCATGGCATGGCATGTGGCTTTTGTACTGGAAACCCACTTAGTTTCCCTGGCTTGCCTGACCCACCTCCAGCCTACTTCCCCGCCCTACTGAGTAACCACTTTTTCCTTTCTTTCTCTCTATTTCCCCTCTTCCTTCAGAACCTTCCTGCCTGCACCAATTCTCTACCAGTCCTGCATTTCTCATGTGATTTGCCCCCTTTTCTCGGAATGGCCTCTGGTGTTCTGAATCATAATTAATTTCAGCGTCAAAGAGAAGTCCTCTCTGAGAGCTAGCCCCCTCCCCAGCCCGTCAATCTAGTAAATTAATCCTTTAATCTCTACCCCGATACTGTAGCCTTTGTCTCTGCTTAAATACCTACTTAAAGACTTAACTAACTCTTGTCTCTTCTCCACAGGAGTCCACTCCTAGGGCTAGCTTCCCAAGCTCCCGTACCATCTGGAGAAAGCCGCCGACTGGATTACTGCCTCCGAAGTCGCAGCCCCAAGTACAGCATCCAGAATCCAGCTTTCAAGACTGGGATACCATTGGGTCCCTACTGCACATGCTGGGACTTCTATTGGCAACCTTCAACCGCAGCCTGAACTTATTGGGCTCTGCGATCTGTTGGCTCACTGGCCCTGCAGGGCTACATGTTTTTGGCTTTGTCTGCCATTTTGGACCTAAGTAGCGGGGTTTTTGTCCCACCCCCACAACCCCCTCCCAGGCCACCTTTAAATAGAGCTTACTTCCTCCCATGTTTTACGGCTAAGCACCCCTTTGGTTGACTCTCCTACTTTCTTTTGCCTCTCATGATCTAACTCAGCCTGCTTCCCTGAAGCAATTTGATTCCTTTCCCTGGAATGGCAGGTTAACTTTAATATCAGGACTGTAACAATTCCTCTGATACACTTCTTCTCCCCCACTGATTCTCACATGCTGTAACCTTTTCAGTGGGGTCTCTCTCTTTCCATATTCTTGTACAGAACCACAAGAGCATGCACAAATTCTTTACTAACCTTGATAATATTTCCATCCTATATCCCCTCCTGCCAGCATATTACTTAATCACTGCCTGTGCCAACTCTGTCTATGATATTCCCTAGGGCTAAATCATTTCTCATGCTCTACACCTGGCTTACTCTATACCTCAACCTGCCTTACAATGACATCAGCCACACTTCTCCGCCTCCCTCCTATTCTCTCCTGTCCCCCTTATGTCCTTCCTCCCACTCAACCTTCCCACCCCTAACCTTGGTCTGCTTGCCACCATGTACCGAGCCAAAACAATAATGTTAATGCATAGACCCCGTAACTGGAGCAAATCTACGTATGTCCGCCCACCCAAAATCCACTCCAATCTATGCCTACTCATGCTGTCTGGTGACATTGAACTTAACCCAGGACCTTGCAGTACAGTGCAGCCCTTCCTCTCATCCCACTGTCCAAACTGGTCTGTGACTAAAGGGCTCAAGATTGTCCATATGAATATACAAAGAGCCATGCAAAAAATCCCTGAACTTGAAGGCTGGACACAGCTTTTCAAGCCTGATGTCCTCTGTGTAACAGGGTCCTGGCTCAAACCTACCATTCAGTCTCACAAAGTCACTCTTCCCGGATATTCTTCTTACCACAAGGACCGTCACTGTAAGACAAGCGGGGGCATACTGATCTACACCAAGATTGGATTTACAGTGAGTATACTCCCCAAGGTCAATATCAACCCTGATGTTGACCATCTATTTATGACAATCAACCTTGGTACTGTCAAACAGGTGACAATAGGATGTGTCTACCTGCCCCCCAAACTTCCACCGTCCTCTTTTTCTGAACTCCTCACCAGTCTAGACCCCCTCTCTCAGATGGACACCATTATTTGCGGTGACTTCAGTCTTGATTGGCTTGGCCCCAAGATTGGCCAAAACCAGTCAGAAATATCTGATGCAAAGCTTGAACAACCAATCTGCATTCTGACTAGCCTCAATATGAAGACTGTGAACCACAACCTACTTGACTGGATAATAACCAATAGTAGGTCCCACATTTGGGCTGCTGGAGTTCTCCCCGATGCCCTAAGTGCTCATTCCCCCACTTTCTGCATATGGAGAAACAATTCTCCCACCCTCTACCTAAAACCATAAAATCTAGAGACCTAACTCACTTTGTTGCCTCTCATTTCTTGCACAGCCTTGCATCCACTGACTGGACCCCTGTCTCCATGCTCCCTGATATAAATCAGGCTCTTGAAAACCTACCTAACACTTTTACCCACATCCTGGACCTCCATGCCCCTTACAAGCTAAGGAGGGCTAAAGGCAACCACTCCCCCCTGGCTGTCTCAGTAGCTGAGGTCCCAAATGCAGTCTAGGGACAAGGCATGGTGAACCTATAAAAAAACCTGCTCTCCAAACTGACTGGCATCTCTATCACCAATTGCGTAATGCCTGCAAAGTTAGTGTAATCAAATCTAAGTGGAAATACATGCAGTCCCTGCAGGCCAGCAACCTCAGCAACCCCAAATGCTTCTGGTAACAAATCAGTTCACTCATCAAGGGTAGTGAGTGCCGAGCCCCACAGACTATGATTCTGAATTACTCTTCGCTATCATCTCCCCCCGAGAAAGCAGCAGGGATTAACCATTTCTTCACCTCCTTTGAGGTATACAAGAAAGGTCTCTCTGACTCAACCAAGGTACTGCACCCCCCAACATATTAATCACCCCCTCTTTCAAATTAAACTTACCACGTGTAAGGAAGTCCTAAAGCTCCTGGTGGGGCTCAACCCAGACAGCTCCCCTGGCTTTGACACCTTGCCCCCACGTTTTCTTAGAGTATAAGCACCGAAACTTGCTCTTCTGATCATGCAACTAATCAGTAGGCCTTTCCTTACTGGATGCATTCTGGACAAATGGAAAACAGCAATTGTTGTGCCATTTCACAAGTCTGGTCCGACCAACCACATAGAAAACTATACACCCATATCAATATTGTGCCCCATTGTGAAAATTCAAGAGTGCATCCTATACAATCAGCTATATTCCTTCCTTGAACACATTAATTCCCTTACAATTCACCAGCATGGCTTCAGAAAATCTCATGGGACAGAGATCGCCCTACTAAGAGTCACCACAGACATCTTTCAGGTCATGGATGTGGGTAAAGTCACAGGGGCAGTCTTCACAGACCTTATGAAGGCCTTCAACCTTGAAAATCATCCTTTCCTCTTCTCCAAGCTCCAATCCCTAGTCTTGACCCCTTATCACGCTCCTTGATCACTAACTACTTAACTAACCATATCCAGTGTGTCAAGTGGGATGGCGCCCTCTCCTTACTATCTCCCATCATGGACAGGGTCCCTCAAGGATCTGTCCTTGAGCCTTTACTATTCTCAATCTTTTTCAATGACCTGCCCCTAAACTGTAGGGGGGGGGGGCAGCAATCCAGCTGTATGTTGATGATGCCATATTATACTGGCATGGCACAGACATTCTCTCCATTACAATAGGTCTAGAAAGTGACTTCCACTACCTGAAAGCCTTGTTCAAAGCAAACCTACTGGTTCTCAATGCTAAAAAAAAAAACAATTCCATGCTGTTCCACCATACCTCCTTTGACAAAACCACCTACCCCCCCCCCCCAATTATACACACCACCTTAGGGCAGCCGCTTAAAGGGGTGGGGTCTGTCAAACACTTGGGCCTGACCCTTGACAAACATCTTTCAACACTCATATCTACAATGTTATCAAAACTACTAACCAAAAACTCCGCCTGATGTATTGCACTGCCACCTACCTAACCCCTTGTGCTAGAAGGACCATCTCCACCTCCACTCTTCTCTCTGGCCTACTGTATGGTGCTCCCATAATTCACTCAGCCAAGCCATCTACCATGATCATGCTCAAACAGGTGTACCACAGGATTGCTTGCTTTGAGGCCGGTGCACATTCACGGATTCATCATTGTGAAGCACTGAGGTCCCTCGGCTGGCCATCATTTGAGCCCAAATTAAACCTCCCAGTATTATGCATTACCTTTAAACTAACTCATCTTCAGGCTCCTCCTGTCCTTTCTGGTCTGATCACTCGGAAGACCTTCTCTAGGACTGTCTGCCACTCCATCTCCCACTCTTGAATCTTCCCAAGGCCTGCCTTGCCATCGGTAGGCGGTCCTTTGCTTTCTCAGTTCCACAGAAATGGAATAACCTTCCTCCCGACCTACTCTCTAGTTCATCTCTTCTCCTATTCAAGAGACACTTCATGGAAATCTTCTTTAGTCCATCAATCTATAATGGAACTTTCGTCTAACTCCACGTATAAGATGTATACATAATGTAAATATGTATGTAATGTAATTCCACCTATAAGATGTATACATGATGTAAATATGATGAATATATGACACAAATTATTCTGTTAACTTTGTGCCATGACAAATAATACTGTACCAAAGCTATGTATTTTACAATGTTTTATGCATTATTATGTTATGTATTGTGTATCACTGTACCTGGGACATCTTTGTTCCCTGGGTCATCACTGAGAGAGGGACTTGACTGTCTCAGTTGGCCTACTCAGTCATCAAAATTCAAATAAATAAATATCAGTGCCATTGGAAAGTTTAACAGGACACTCCAGGAGTGCAGAAAGCACCTGGATGATGAGAAGAGGAGAGCCAAGGAGAAGGTGGTGCAAATTGAGGCCTCCCTGAGTAGAACAGGGGGTGGTCCACAGACAGGTGTGAGCCTTACACCCATGAAGGAGCTGCGGGTGGCCAGCATCAGCTGGGTGGCTGTGCAAGGTGTTCCTGGAGGGGGCTTCCAGATGGGCAGCAGTCCATTTCAGCACTGTGAGAATACATGTCTGGGACATGCATCTGTCCATGTGTGTGTGCCATATGTGCCCTGATAGCCCCACTATATGACTATTGGACCATGTGCTTGTGTGCACCAACTATGGTTCTGTATGCCCAGGCCGTGGACTGTCTTGCTCAGTTGCATGACAGGTCAGGCATGTGCTTGGGGGGGCACCTGTGGTGTGGTCTTCCGCTGCACACCATTGCTGTCATCCCTGTGGGTGGTGACCAGGGTGTTTTCCCAGTCCCACACAAGTACAAGGGGGCATGTACAGGCACTTGGCCTGACCTGCTGTAACCGGTGCCTGGTTGCAGCATCAGAATGGCTGTTGAATGTTACTCACATGGCATTTCAAGCACTACACTGGCACACGTGTATGACCACATGTACATGCCTGTCTGAACAGAACTCTCACATGTGTTTGTAGTCATGTATCCCTTCTTTCTGTTACAACTCCATCACACCTCATGGATACCGCAGTGTCTGGTGCACAGCATATTGGCACTGCGGAGAATGATGCCAGTCCATCACACTGGGCAGCAGCAAGGTTGGTGGATGATGCTATCCCAGGCCCATCACATGACACATCTGCTCTGGATGTAGCACCAGTGGTGGCAGGGCCTTCCAACACCTCAGCAAGTGGTGCCCTGGCTGGTGAGTGGGATGGTACATGACTGGAAAGCTTCCTGGGTATGGCTGATGATGATCCAGAGGACATGGTGGATGTTGCAGATGCTCTGCTGGTGTGGCATCCAGTACACAGGGGACGTACAGTGATGTTGATGATGATTTAGATGCCACACAACTTTGGGGGAAATGGCCAACAGTGGAGAGAATGATGCTCGGGTGCATGCACAGGTGGCACCAGCAGGAGCTGGCAGCCCTGCTGCCTCTGGCACACTCACAGGTTCTGCTCAGCCTCCCATGGTGGCAGTTGCTGTGGGCTGTGTGCCTGATGCTGCTGCTGTGGTGCCGGAGACCACCAACATGAATCAGCAGGGTGCTGTGGTTCCACTGCAGGTGGTAGAGTCCCATGATACTGCCATCCCTGGATGCACAGCAGTTGCACAAAGCTCAATCCCCACCCATACTGCAGCCTGCTGATGTGCATCCAGCTACAGTGGATTCACAGCAGCAGGCCGGCACACTACCTGCCCATTGGCATCATCCCTGTAAGCCATCATCTGCTGACAAGATTGAGGGCTATGCACACCTCCTGTGGGTCACCGTGGAGGGGCAGGTCTCCATATGGGTGGAGCTCAGAGGCATTCAGTTGCTGCTGAACATAAGTCATTGACCGCGTGGTGTGTCCTGCTGTTGTCAGTGGCTTGTCTACTGTGGGTGGGCATGACCGCAGCTGTGGAGCAGATTGCGCACACTGCCAAAGTGGTGTGAGCAATCAGTGCACCATATGGCCGTTGGACCTTCAGCCAGACCCCCAGGAGTGCCTCTCGCATGCCCAGGCAGCTGCATCAGGTAGACCCATTGCTGCTGATGCCATCACCACACCTCTCCATCTCCATCAACCCTGTATCCTACATGGATCATGGGGCCAGCACACCAGTTAACACCTATTCATGGTCTCACTGCAGTACCCCTCCAGGGGTGTTGGCTACTCCCACTGTGACCACTGGTGCTGCATCAGTGACCACTGGTCATGGGCATGGCTGCTCACATGTTCGTGGTGGCTATGGTGTCTCCCACTGACACCTGGATGACATCTCATATGGCCTCTGTCATCTGCACCCTTTGCAGCCCACTCACCTAGCTACTTGTGCCTGGGGTGGCATGGGTGGCATGCACCTGTCCCAGTGTGTTGCCTGTGTGGGTCACCTGTGTGGTGCTGCACAAGTGTCCTGATGTGCCATCCCTGTGCTGTGTGAATTGGGAATGAGTGTAGTCCTGTGTCTGCTGTGCATGTGTGCCCAGCAGCAGTACACCGATCCATGCCATCTTCAGCATATACACTGTGCCCCCTGGACATGTGGATCCCACTGTGTGTACATATGTGTGTGTGTGTGTGTGTGTGTGTGTGTGTGTGTGCAGCACTGTCACCATCACGGGTGTGCTACACAATGACAGTGTTGCGGTTGAGTAGCCTGTGGTGTGGTTGTGGGTGTTTGGGTGTGTGTGTGTGTGTGTATGCGTGTTTGAGGGGGAGTGGTGGCAGCTATGTACTACCCATCTGTGTTTTACTCACCAGAGGACCCCAAAGTACTCTTTGATGATCGTGCCCCTGTGCTGCTGGAACCTGGAGACCAGACATAGGTCTCTTCATGTCAGCGGTTGTCCATCATGCTGCTCCTGAAATGTTGCATCCTCATCCTCCTCCTCCTTCTCCTCCCCAAAACTGTTGCCCTCCTTGGTCTGGACAGCTATTCCACAGTCAATGGCCACACTGTGCAACATGCAACAGGCCAGGAATATACCACAGGCCTTCTCTGGGATATACTGTAGGCACCCCCTGACCTATCCAGACATCGAAAGCACTTCTTCAGAATACCAAAGACACACTTGATGATGGCGCGTGTAGCGATGTATTTCTCATTTTATCACTCTTCCACCTCTGTGCCAGGTTGGCAGAAGGATGTTAGTAGCCAGGGTCAGAGGGAGTATACTGCATCACCAGTGGGGGGCAAAAGCAGTCTGTTACACCACTGCATACCTGTGCATTGTGTCCTCCCACTCCTCCCCCCTGCACCATGGTGCACTGGTGTGTCTGCCAACTGTTCACCCTGGTCCCTGTGGTGACCCTCCCTGGCCAGCTACATCCTCCTCACACCTGCTATGGCCTTCCCTGGCTGTACATGTCTGCCTGTTCCTGCCAGTGCTCATAGCCATGGCTGCCCACACATGTCCCTGTCATCATTGTCTTCCCACTAATGTCCAGTGGTCGCCCATGCATGGCTGCATATGGTGTGTTCTGCCCTGCCATTGATGCCAGCTGTTGCACTGCTTCCCCCCTCCCATGCTTTGCTGTTTTGATGCACTGTCCCCCTTCTATGCATGGTTCCATCAGTGTGCCCACCACCATTGTCCCACCTTTGAATATCTCCTGATCATTCTCTGCTATGGCACTCACACACCTGGTCCCTCACCCTTCATTTGTCACATCATGGTGCCCTATTCATGGGCATTTCTTCATGCCACGCCCACCTACTAGATGGCCACTGTGTATGTTCCCAGTCTCAAAGCAGCAGCAAAGGGTGGGCTGGTGCCATATGAAAGCATTGTGTGTACTCCCAGGGTGTGTGGTGCTGATATTGCTGATGTGCCTAGTGGCATTGCACACCACCTGGCAGTTGACAGAATGGTAGCCCTTGCCATTGACATATGTCATGGCATCATCACCAGGTGGTGCACGGATTGCCACATGGGTGCAGTCAATGACCCATATGATGCCTAGCATGCATGCCACCCTGTGGAACTGTTGCATGGCTTCTGTCTGCTCTGCCTTTGTGTTTGGGAAGTGGATGAATTCTGAAGCATGTGGGAACAGTGCAGTGAGGAACTGCATGAGGAGATGTGACATAGAAGGCTGGGATATGCCAGTGGTGTATTGGCTGGCATCTGGAAGTTTTCTGTGGTGAGCAAGCACATTGCTGTTGTCACCTTGGTCTCCCCTGATTTAGCATGACCTCTTCCAGTGGGTGCCTACATTTCATCATGGCACAGCTCACAGAGCTACCTCAGAGCAACCCTGTTCAGGTGGTATCAACCCACTGTCTTGGTGTCTATCAGCTGTTCAAACATCAGTCTAGCATGATACCACCTTGGGGCTGGCTTCCTATGGTGCCTTCCACCACCAGATTGCTGGTTTTCCCATCTTCTCATCCCCATTAACATTCCCATGATCAGGAATGGTGCTCTGTCCGTTGTACTGTTCAGCTGCTGCTGTCTTATTGCTTGCTGCTGCTATCCTGTGGTCAGCCTACTGGGGGGCTTGCACTTAAGTTTACTTCTTTTATACTTATCTCTACATGGCACATTTGGTACTTGCGCTACGAATGCTCGACATTTGCATTTTCATTTTGCTCTGTGAATGACTCTGCTCTGAATATGCAGTTACACACCCCCTCCGGATGTGCCGCATATCATTACTTTTTGTCTCTCTTGCATCCTGTTGAGCGCAATGCATCTCTGTTGTGCCAGGGCACCTGCATGCTCTGTGAATGGCTCCATGCACATTTCCCAGTTGTGTATGTGCCTCTCATTTGTGCCCAGTGCATCTGCTTCTGTCATACTGTGTATAAAGGTCCAGATATGGGCTAAACCATCCCTCTTGCTACAAAAACTCCTTAGAATGATCCTTAGTATGCTTTGTGAATCCTGTCCTAGATATTTATAAAGTGATCCAAGATGCATCATAATATATATGCATATAAGACATATATTTTTTGCTATACTATTTCAAAATTCAAGTTTTTGTTCTTACAATGTTATGTCCTTGAATAAAATCAAAAATACTTACTTGTGCATGCACATTATTGCAGTTTCTACATATTTTGCATTTTGGGCAAACATATGTTTTGAATCTATTCAACATATACTGTATGTTATGAGTTCCTTATACCATTCATTTTTTATTTCCCTTGCAAGATGCCAACTATACAAAAAAAGCACAAACATTTATTCATAACATCGTTTTAAAGTATACCCAATATGGAAAACAACTATGTTTTGTTAATATGGAGACTGTATCTGAATATGCCTAAACATATTACATATTTCAGATACATGTGTAATTTTCTAGTTATGTTTTAGATAATTGCAGAATTCAATGAGATATGTCTTATACTTGGTACTGATATACTACATGTATATAGTTTGTTATACTATCAAACAAAATACTTTGTTTTACTTTTCAATGTTTTATGGATTCTCTAATGAAAAATTATCATAGTTTTATGCAAGTGTGTTTTACCCTATAATTTCTACAATAAGTGTATGTTAGCAAACATATTTAGAACATCTTAAAGATGTATATTCTGAGATATAGTTCATATATGTTAAAATGTATTTGGCCCGATACACACCTATTAAAAGTATCTGTACATACATGTGTCATTTATCACATATATATATAGAGCGAGGTAAAATCTCATTTGCCTGTTTGTTGCCTCACAAGCGACAGTGAGAGGCCAGTTAGTGAATTCTTGAGCCTTTCAGCTGTCATCGTGTCATTGTGCATTGTCCTCGCCCAACTCTCACCCCATCACATGTATAAAGCAGCAGAAGTATAGGAGAATGGGGTGAGAGTTAGGACCGACGACTAATGCACACCCCAACGCCGGTTTAATAGGGTCCATGGGGTTTCAACCCAACAGCGAATTTCTCACTTTTGTCATCTGGAACAAACCCTAACTAATGCATTAAATGGAGTTTTTTGCCTCTAATGTCACTTCTTTTTGAGAACGATAACGAGAAATAATGAATGTAATGCGGCGGCGGGAGCGCTGGGCCCCTCCTGCCACGTGATGTCTTGAGGCATAGTAACAGGAACAGCAATGCAAACAGAAGCACTAACAGAGGCACACATGGTAACGCAAGCGTGAATATGAACAGAAAGGGTAACGCACACGGTGGCGTAGACAGGAACGGTCTGCCACGTGAAGTGTTGTCACATACTAACATGGTGCCTGCAAACGGAAATTTCAATGGGCATGGTGATGTAAACTAAAACAGAAAGAGAAACAGTACTGTAGACACAAATGGCAAAAAATAACAGAAACGCAACCGAAAATGAAAACGCCAAAGATAACGCGCATGGTGGCGCAAACGTCAACAGTAAGTGAAACGGGTACTGAACCACAAGCAGAAAGGGCAACAGTAACAGTAATGTAAGCACACAGGCTGGTTTTCCCCAAAAGCTGCATAGAGAAAGACAGTGAGTACAAAGAATATATGCATTATAATGGATATCAGAGCAGAAAATGAGGACTTGGAATACTAAATAGGTTATATCTCAGGAACCGTACAACATAGAAAAAAAATGTAAAACTCATATTATTTACAACTGTCCTAGCTAATTTTGTACTTAGCTCCTATTAGGGGCTAAGCATTTTCCGATGAAAGTCTGTATCTCGCGACTGCTCGAGATACGGGTCCTGAAAGGCGCGGCAAATGCCGTAATGTTATCCTATGGGAAAAAAAGAGAAGTTCGTAGTGCCATAACTTTGCCTCCCTGTAATATTTTTTCACCAAACCACCGAAAGACACATCTGTGGGATGTTGGCTGTCTTCCTTCTAAATTTCAGGAAAAAAGACCAAACTGCTATTTTGCAGCAGGGAGCCAAAGGAATCCTGTAATGCGCCGGGCGCCGTAACGTTATCCTATGGGAAAAAAATTTCAACTTTGGAGTGCTGTAACTTTGCCACCTTGTAATATTTTTTCAACACAACACTGGAAGGCACATCTGTGAGATGTCGGCTGCGTTCCCTCCAAATTTCAGCCCAAAACTCCCAACCGTTCTTTTGCAGTGCAGTACCAAAGAATCACTGTCACTTTCCCACAGGTAGAAAACTACTGTCGCAATTTGTGAAAGCTTTCGCAAAAAAGTTTGACACTTTCGTGAGCACGAAAGGAATTTGCGAAAGTGCTTTTTCCAGAAATTTGAAAAACATATTTCTGGGGTGTTTTACCACAAAATAAAGACATGCGTACATCCTCAGGGTCCAACTAGGTGAATACAAAAGAATTAGGTTGCTAGAGGGTCCCAAATTTAAATGCCAACCATATTTCTGATCACTAACTGAAAACAAAATGGCCGATTTGCGAAAGTAATAGGCCCATTTGCGAAAGCAAAAATGCATTTGCGACACTGTCGAACTTTTTAACTTTTCCCATTGACTTATATTGGGAAACTGTTTTTTGAATAACTTTTGAACCGTTTAATATTTTTTCATGAAATCTTCATAAGGCACATTGGGGACCCTGGCCACACATTCTCTGAAGATTTTGGGCTGGTCGCACAAACCATTCGACCTGTAGGCGCGACCGTAGAATTCCAGAAAAAGCGTAAATGCGTGCACAGATCATGCTTAATAACTCCACAGCCGTATATCTGACCGGTACGAAACTTGGCAGATCCTGAGGTCTATGGTTCTTGATTGTGTGTTACAAATTTTAGTAAATCCAATCAAACGCTTGCAAAGTTATTAGGTACAAAATTTGGGGTTTAACATAGAAATGGCTCTCAACCTTAATTATAGTGGCACTCCATGCACTAATATAATATATATATATATATATATATATATATATATATACATATATATATATATTTTATATATATATATAATTTCTCCTTATTGGTCATTTTCCTGTATATTGATAGGTAAAAGTAAATTAAAAGTATATATCTACACTAATCAAACAAAAATATGTACCTTCACTAATTAAAAGTATAAACCTACAGTACGTACAACCCTATGGGATCACACTAACTACAACTAATTACCACGCCAACTAGCCAGTCAAAACATCAAGTAACAATACCTCAACCTGCAAAAGAGTCTTAAAAACATAATGTCTGAATCTTTACAATCAGCCTTTCAAAACAAAACTTTACAACCTAAGCCCTGAAAACAGCCTACATAAAAATGACTCTCAAGCAAGAATATCCTCAAGGTTACACAACACCTACCAGCTGCCATGCTTTCCATGATGCTGCAGTCCAGGCCTCTGTGTTGCAGTCTCACATGTCCCATGATGACATCCACACCATATTGTTGATTAAATGTGGCTCCCTGTCTACAACCATTCCTAACATGGCTTCCAACCTCACAAAGATACCAATGAGCTACTGTACGAGCCACACTGCTATGCCACTCACAAATTACCAACTGGCCACACTTTCCCACTACTCACAACTGTATCTACCACATGCCGCCCCTGAAGTAAAAGAAAGAGCACCCAGAATGTCCCCCTTTTTAGGGAGACATGCACAATAGAAATCGAAAGCAGATAAACAAAAATGCAAAGCCAAAACCCACTCACTGTGGAAAACGCTGGGGGACAAAAAAAAAGAAACCAGGAAGTGCTCAAAATAGAGGACAAGAAAAAAAAACTTTCAGCTACAACACTGGATACATAGTGACTACCCAGGTGTGTTATATCTAATACATAATGGGTAGATGTTCTACACAAGGTAGTTTACCCATCTCAGGGGATAATGGTCTCATATCCTTTACAGTCTCACTAGCCACCTCGATGGGTATACATCCTTGTATACAACACTTACCCATTATTTAATTGTACACACACACTACAACCTATAGAGGAATCCAAATTGTGCTCATTGTTCTGATTATACTTTATATTCACTTATCTTCATCCCTTGAAAATACATTCTCTCTACCTGGTGATAACCAAACTGTTTTAATGATCCTGTAAATCTGAGGTGTTTTGGCTGGCTGTTGTTATAGCAATTTGCTCTGCTCGCTTTCTGCTTGCCAACTGTTCTAAACTGCTATGTACTTCACATAGCACTATGAACTGTATTTGACATCTAAATCCCCTCCCCCCATGAAATGTACTTACATTCTTCATAATGTTAGAGTTATTCTGAACATGCAAACTAATGAAAGTTTTAATTAACTTGATAGAAATTGTCTTTTTCACTAAATATATGGTGCCAACCATTCTTAAATATGTTCTTCTTTAAACTACAAGTGTGCTATGCCATGCATTCTGGCCATTTTTTTTTTATTTTAAATGACAGTTCTACATATTTTGAGCTGAGAAGTTGAGGTAAGAAATAACACAAGACATTGTGTTAGTAGTAGTGCTATATGCAGATACCCACTTTGCCCAGGGGCTTAGTAAAACAGTAGGCCACAGACTGAGTGTGGCTTAGTGCCTACAGCCCTTGAAAATGGATTAAGAGCACTACTGCCAAAAACTTGGAGTGTCTTACTGTGCTTATAAAATGGGTTTACAATAGGTTTCTCCCAGATCATGCCTGAAAATAGGCAGTTTTTTTTGCCTAGTGCACTTTTCCAGTTACCAAAAGCAAATAAATTGTAAAAAAAATAACAATAGAGACACATTTGATATCTACTGATATCTATTTGAAATTAATAGTTTTTTTAACATATTACTGTATTTCTTCTGCTGGGTCCAGAACATATTTCAAGGTAGCATATGTGAACAACTCAATAGTAACTAACAGTTTGATATTAGTGTTTAGTCTTTTTTTTTTTTGTCTGTGTATGTGTGTGTTTAGAATTCATGCTAGCTGTTCTGTAAGGGAATTTCTGATTGCATAGTTGAGTTGTTTTATGCTGGTGGTAGTGTGGTTACAGTGGCAGATAGCTGATCAGAATGCAGCATTGTCCCTACCCATTTAATAAAAGTATGTTACCCACTCTCTAGGTTTTCTGGAGTCTAATGGAACTGGCTCTTTAGCTGAGCAGATACACTTGTGATGTCTATATAGTTGTATACATCAAGATGGTGCAGTAGTACTGAACCTTTAAACAAAACAGTGCTGGTCTATTAAACTGAGATTGTGCTTTAATATTTGAATTGTTGGTGCCAGTACAAGACAAGGAAAGCCACAGTAGAGGAAGTGAACCTCCAGTCTTGGCCTCAGGTTAAACTCAGTAATGTTGCATAGTGAAGGTGCCTGCATTTCACCTGGCATCAACCAGTAGACCCTATACTAAAAAGTTTAATCTGAAGACAGTCATGAGGGGCCATCAGAGATGATTTAATGATGTACTTCCTAAAGCATGCTAAGCTCTGTATCAGAAGAAAACCAGAGAATCGCTTATTTATTTATCTGAAAGTGGAATTTACAACATTATTTGGTTGACTGTTCATGAAATACAGTTTTAAAGTTGGCAAGGGTGGGTTGCACACATCCAACAATAAGAGTTGTAGAAATATTTGGGTTGGCGTTATTACTGAGTCATTGCAGTACTGAGTTATCTTTAGGAATATACCACTAATGATGCAATTTACTATATAAAAACAAATAGCAGTACAAAACCAAGCACACACCATTAACATCACTGTATAATAAATAGCCAAAAACAGCTTGTGTATCAAAAATGATTTTATTGTAACAAGTAAGGCTTAAGGAGGTACTAACAAATACAAACTGTTATTGCCTTTATTTCATCATTGTATGGCTGTATTGATTCTACCTGTGCCATGTGTTATGTATGATACTGGTGTGCGTGTGCCATTTGATAGGCCTATTTGGTTAACAAATAAATAAATAAACAAATAAATAAAATAAATACATTTATACAATAGGTGTGAAACTATATTTGCCAAGATAAACATGTTATCCTGGGCAACATGAGCAAGATAAAAGAAGCTGGTTACTGAGTATGTTCAGAAATGTATTGTGGCGACACTGAGCATGCTCAAAAATGTATTCTTACATGTCAAGATACATTACTGAGCAAGCTCAGTGACCAATTTCATTTATTTTCTACCATGACCACCGGAAATGAGTGTTATGGATCATTAGGCCTTTCCTGGTAAAACTATTTCAATAAAAAAGTAAAATTAAAAATGCCATTTAGTTTTTTATTCAATATACTGCAGTCTAACTATATAACATTGCTATGTTTTTCTTTTGCAGCTTTTTACTATTTATATCATAAACCCATCTAGACACCTGTTGTATGAATCAAATATGACATAGGCTGACTTAAGATATCATTTTTATCTTTATTTGAGGGTATTAGTCTATTGCTATCTCACTCGTGGCTTTACCACTCCTGAAATATCAACAGATCTCCTCTCCTGAAGATAAAAATGATATCTTAAGACAGCCCGTGTCATATCCAGTATAAATACCATACATACATACAGTACAGCAGTCATAGGACAAACAGCCACATATTTTCGTAACAACAACAAAGCTTGATCATGGCTATATATGCGTAGCTATATGTCCCACAGTAATTACTGTAGCTACCTCTTCTGCGTGGTAAGATAGATCAGATTTGTATACAAGTGTTTCAAACAGGATGCAGATAGGACCCACTACCTAATAGCATTCATTTTAGAGCGCACTTCACACATAACATCAAATCAGTCTAGAAACCGCTCATGGTAAGCAGAGAACATCCAGGACGTGGATTACATTTTAGAACGTTCTAGATGTATTGCTAAAACTGACGTGTGATGTTATGTTAGCATCTGGTACTAGAACTAACTGTAAACAGAAAAATGTCTAACTCCAAAACTGAAAGGATTATTTCAGCATCAAATTCCGTTACTGGACATAGTTCCTAAGTGCTTGAGAAATGGTTGACATAAAAAATCAAAACGTTGAATGGGTTGCTTAATAAAATTGCTTCCCTTTCCTGAAAGCTGGGTTACCTCGCAGATATTCCTTTCTCAAAACACCACTCATAAGTGTAGCAAATAGTTTCTCTGCTAAAGTACAGTGAAGACTAGGCTTCCTCTCAACAGGTTTAGAGCCAAGGTATTTTAACTACAGTGTGTCTCTTCTCATCTTCATTAACTTTCCTCCACACATCACTGCATGCTTCGAAAATAACTTGGCAAACGGAGAGCCGTTTATCTCTTTTATCTTGGGACCTGATCCAATTAAATAAGTGCACATTTACATTTGCATCCATCAGGTGGAGTATTGAGAACCTGTGGTTTGCTTTAAGCAAATAAAAGCCAATTCCATAGCAAAGAGGTGCCTGGACAAAACTGTTCAGATCAACATTAAATATTGGTGACTTTATCACTGATCTTAACACCATTCAATAAAGCGGAGAAGCAAGACATTTAAACAACAATCTTGAACAGGTGTGGTGAAAATATGCTGTATGGTATTACTGGAGGAAAGATATTTCGATTAAAAATATTGTTGATTGACAGTGTTAAAAAATAAGACTACACAACCACTTTAACAATTCATAAGCGTTTAAGAACAATGGCTGAAGTTTATATAATAACTGTAAGTAACTCTTTTTTAAGTGGACTCATCTTAGCTCTAGTAAGTCTGATGGAGTTTTTCTTTCACTTGTGTGGTTGTGAGAGAATATTGGGCATTCTCTCGTCCACTATTGCGACTTTTCAATGATAATTAAAAAAATGTCAAAAAAGTAGATAGATAGATAGATAGATAGATAGATAGATAGATAGATAGATAGATAGATAGATAGATAGATGATGAAAATATGATGGGGTTAAATTAGACAAGAGCCGACAAAAACTCATTTCCACCACCTCTTTTAAAATTATATCACTGTTCCACAACCTTTGTCATCTTTCTCCGTTGACTACTGTAGGAGAGTTTCACCACTTAGAAATAACATAGAAACATAAACCTTGACGGAAGATTAGGACAGCTTGGCCCACCTAGTCTGCTCATTTCCCTACTTACTGGATAAGCTGTAGATCCTAGTTAACCAACAGCCTATTTCACTGCCTAGAAATCTAGATCTGAGAGTTCTCCTACCTAAACATTTCCAGTTTAACCACTGCAGATATGCAAGGTTTACATGCTGGTTTCAACACAGATCATTGATGGTTCTTGAGGCCCAACCTTTTTTGCTAACCTGAAGCACATAGAACAAAATATTTAACTCCTGCAGTAAAATCCAATTAAAAATGTCAGAACTACACAAAACGGTAAATGTATAGTGAAATACGTCTGAGTCCAAGTGCCTATTGGAAACCTGTGCTGTGGAACTGTTAACTCGGGCATATAAACTTGGTTATACATTTATAAATCATTTAGAGGGAAACTACAACACATGGTTTGATATGCAACAAAAACAATCCATTTGTTCATTTGTTTAGAACGAAAAGCCAACGGTGTGTACCGTTCCCTGAAAAGGAAATATTTGTTTGGATTATTTGTTTTCAGGCATGTCTATTACCTGTATGCATGCACCATTTAAAACCATGTGCCTTTACAGTGGTGTACATGACATGAATATTTTTCAGTGACACCACATGGCTTTGCACTAAGCTTCTCTGCCAACCTGAAGCATTCATATTTTCCTTCTCTAAAGTGCCCCATTGTCAGAAGAAGGGGAGCTCAAAAGTATTAAACAAACAAACAAAAAAAACTTAGACTATATATAAGCAGCAGTTACCTCCGCATATCGTTTTACTTCTTGGTCGTCTTAGTATACATTCAAAATGTGTACCGAGTCGACAATAAAAGGAAGTAGAATGGTAAGGACAGATGCCCAAATCACATTGTCTGTTCTTTTCCACAGTGAAGTGCACTGCTTATTAATAGGAGTTGTCCCATTTAATGGGAGGATTCTGTTACTGTAATAGGAGCTTTCTCATAAACCATCCGGCAGCTGCTGCAAGTCACATGGGAGCTTTCCCTGGAGGGTAATGTGAGTGCAACAGAGAGTGAGATGGCATGTGTGTGGCATTTATTTTTCTTGAGTTTTGTTTGTTTTCAGTTTATTATCCAACAAAATATTTATTTAGCTTTTGTTGACCAGGTAAGTGCACTAGACAAATCCTGCCTATTTTCAGGCACGACCCGGGGAAGGGGGATACAGATGAATGCCAACTGACCTTGAACCAGATTAAGCTGTTGGTGGTATTTTTAGTGAATGGGGGAAATTTGGCCAGGACACCGGGGAAATTCCCCTACTCTTTTCGATAAGTGCCGTGGGATCTTTAACATCCACCTGAACTACCACCAATCCAGGCAGATGGGACCTCGGTTTAACGTCTCATCCGAAAGACGGCACCTCAGAAATGCAGCACCCCTCTCATGCTGCATTACAGTGTCAGTACTGGGATATTAACCCAAGTGCCAGATGTTGGAACTGAACCCACAGCCCTCTGATCTCCCGGCCTCAGAGGCGAGTGTGCTACCTACTGAGCCACTGACACTATCCTATACATACACTAATCTACTTAGGAAAATTGAAGTAAACAGTTGTAATTCGTCTGCTGTCACGTATAGGTCAATTTACAATTTCTTCATAAATATTTAAAAAGGGATTTTAGCATTTATGAGTGCAAAGTCGTTAATAGGTAACAACTTTCTTGGACATATACTGTAGTTGTTTTTATTTCAGAAACAAAGCACATGGTATACAAACTCAAAAGAGTATTAAAAATTCTGTCTGTTACAGGTTCGTTTTCAGACAAACATCATTCAGAGACAGATTTATGCTGAATGTATAAAAGAAGATCGCAGCATAGACTTTTGTCTTTCTCCACCACCACTAAAGCCAAGAAGAAAGAAACAGCTGGCTGAATTTTTAGCACCCATAATTAATTAAGTGCTTCATTCCTGGATTTGATGATTCAATAAAGCAAGACCCTTACTTCCTCTAGCGATGTCAGTGAATTTCTACTCTACTGCAGTTCTTTTGCTCCCAAGATGGGGCAGATTAGCGCTCATTTTCTCTGCAAGAGAAAAATGCCACAAGATTACATTTGAGGCAAACACAAAAGGTAAATTCAGAACTGCCACTTGTTCAGCAAAGGCTGCCTGTTCTCCTTATTGAAGTATTTGTGTCTGTGTCATAAGAAACCTGAGGGGGCTCAAGAATTAACATATTGCTCAACTGGAAAAACAGCCGGTTCTGTTTTGACAACCCTTGTTCTAGTGCCAGTCACAGATGTTTTCATAATCTAAACAGGACAAATTCAAAAGGATCCCTCTCTGCTTTCAGATCTCAACTGGTTTCTGCACTCTGGAGCTAGAGAGTTCTTGTTCCTTCTTCTGGTGTATTGGAAATTCAGAGCCGGGCTTTTGGAAGCCGCCTGCTAGCTACGTCTGGGCAGCCATATTTACCAATACAGCTATCTGTTTGTCAACAGATCATTGTCAGATTAAATATCCAAGCTGTCCCCAATCAGCCGGGGAAACTGTGGGATTGGCCCTGTGGCTGTCATAAGTGACTGTATTTAAATTAGAGCTTGTCCTGTATCCTAACCAGTTGGATACAGAGTAACGCGAAATGAGCCTCATTCGGATTAAAACAAAGTGTTGAAAAAAATGCTCAGTTCTGTGTACACTGCAGTGTATGCGATCTATAAACATTTGAATCTATTCAACCAGTCAGCAAAAACAAACTGCTTTTGTTAATCTAGATGTGTTCAGAAAAATGAAGGGGCGACACCCACTTGTTTTGTGAAAGCTGTCTTTATACCAAAAAAAAAACAGTTTTATAAATTACTGTACCATCTGGGGAGGGTAGGGGGGCTTGTCAACAATCAATACTTCAGGGACACTTATTTGATAAACTAACTATAAGGATCGCATAGGAAAGATGCTGAGGCAGACTGCATTTTGCTTGAAAAAACTCACATTTTGTCCCAAACAAATCCAGAAGACATCACGGTGAAAGTTAAACTTTTTCTTTCCTGATTGCTCTGCACAGAATGCGAACCTGATGGCTCCTTGCCAACAATGTCCTTTACATTCATTAAGGAGGCATACCCATACTTTAGTGCACACCATATAAACAACTAAATAACTAGAAACAGCAGTATTTATCAGGTTGAATTTATTGTATGGGATGTGTAGTAAATGTGACTGTAGGATCTAGAAAAATTAAAAGATCTCGGAAGCTGCTGTCTACTTAAGTGAGTTTCTTCCAACAGCTGCTAGTGATATTTCCTGCCCCACCCTCCTAACTCTTTAGTTTGCAGGTGCTATTGAAAGTCAGCCAGTGAATAGTCATCTACAAAGTCACCACCTGAGATACTTTCTGCTGGCATGCACTGGGCATGTATTCATTTGTAACCGATTTTATAAATGCAGGCTTCAGTTACATCACTTGTATGCCCTTAGCATCCTGGTAAATCCAAAAATGTCTCCAGTATACAAAATAAAATATTCCTTTTATAAGACAACTGCTTAAACAAACAAAAACAAAATGTTGAGCCCCTAACAAAAATATTGAGTTTCCGGGATCTACACAGTGTTTATAGAAGCCGTGACAGACCCTTGGGAGGCCCAATCCCTGAGCCAGATTTACGTAGCTGTACGTTGTTGTTGTTGTTTTGATCTGCATCAGTCGCAAAATGAACATGAAACTGACATATTTGGTGGTTTGATATGCAGAGAGCTGCAATCCTAAAGGGCACGCATAAGTTTTAACTGAAACAGAAGACCGCTGAAATAAAAAAATATATTCCAAAAATAAACTTTTATAAAGCAATGATTACTTATGTTAATTACTTTGCTCAATACACTTTGGTGTCAGCATCTAATAACTGCACCCAGAAAAAGTCATCTACAGCAGTGTGGTGGCAGGAAATTAGTGTTTAATTTATGAAAGCTATAAAAGTTCAACACTTTCGTGAGCACAAAAGTAATTTGCAAGTATTTTTCCAGAAATTTGAAAACATATTTCTGGGGTGTTTTACTACAAAATAAAGACATGGCAAGCATCCTCAGGTCCCTGACTAGGTGAATACAAAAGAATTAGGTTGCTAGAGGGTCCCAAATATAAATGGCAAGCATTTTTCTGATCACCAACTGAAAACAAAATGGCAGATTTGCGAAAGTAACAGGCCCATTTGCGAAAGTAAAAATGCATTTGCGACACTGTCGGACTTTTTGTTAACTTTTCCCATTGACTTATAATGGGAAATTGTTTTTTGAATAACTTTTGAACCGTTTAATATTTTTTCACCAAATCTTTGAAAGGCACATCAAGGACCCTGGCTTCATGTTCCCTGAACATTTTGGGCCAGTCGCGCAAACCGTGTGACCTGTACGCGTGACTGTAGAATTCCAGAAAAAGCGTAAACGTGCGCGCAAATCACACTTAATAACTCCACAGCTGTGTATCTGACTGGTACAAAACGTGGCAGATGCCAAGGTCTATAGTTCTTGATCATGTATTCCAAATTTCAGCCAAATCTGTCAAACGGTTGCAAAGTTATTAAGGTGCAAAGTTTTGGGGTTTAACATAAAAATGGCTCCTCAACCCTAACTATGGTAGCACTACCGTGCTACCATAATATATATATATATATATATATATATTCTATGCAAAACACTTCATTAGTGCATAAGTTAGGATTCTCTACAGTGAAAAAAGTGAGAAAATTCGATTTTAGGGTTCCTACCTTGCACCACACCTCACTTTCACCACCAACAGGCATCTGGGTGTGCTTTGGGTTGTTGACTCCAATGCACACCCCGGTGCCTGTTGGTGGGGTGAGGCAAGTGGTGGGTACCCTAAAATTGAATTTTCTCACTTTTTTCACTGTAGAAGAACCCTAACTGATGCATTAATGACGTGTTTTGCATAGAATGTTCTTACTTTTTGAGAAAGAATAGAAAAGTAGAAAGCTGGGCAAGTTGGTGGGATCACAGGGCCCACCAGCTTGTAAGTGTTGGGTCACATTACACAAGCAATGACTAAAAAGTACTTTGTCAACAGCAAGGCCAGCCACCAAACAAATGTTAATCTAGTAGAACAATAGTTAATGCTGTCCACAAAATGTAAACTGTGCCACACAATATCTCCTCAAAAATTGCATTGTCTGACACATAAACAATGCTATTAACATCTACAGGACCGCAGTCAACACCCTCCAAATTTCAAGTAAAAAGACCAAACCGTGTCAAAGATACTGTATAACATGTCAAAGTTTGAAAATTTCATTTGTCAGAGTATCACAGTTAAACGCATGTTGACATTTAACACACACAACGACTGAAAACTACATCAATGACACTAAGGCTAGGCACCCCATCAATTTCAATCCACCAGCACAATCCAAAACACTGTCCGCAACATGAAAAGTGTGTCATGCAATATATCCACAAAAAAACAAAATTTCTCCAACACGTGAACACAATAATTCACATATACAGGACATGCTGTAAATACCCTTCAAATTTCAAGTAAAAAGACCAAACTGTTTCTGAGATATTCAATGCTAAAAATTGGTAAAATTTCCCTATCTATTCCATTATAAAAAATCTGGCAATCTTGTCCCCCGTGATCAAAGATGGTGATCAAAGAATCTCACGATCAAAGAATTTGCAGGCTTATGATCAAAGAATTTGCAGGCTCATGAACAAAGAATTAAAAATGATATAAATCAAAGAATTGAAATAATTGTGGTAAACCACCACCATGGTTCAACTGAACGAAGCCCCATGAGCAAAACCCACCCTCATTTGACTTCCTAGGGCACCCTTGGGCTGAGAAAATAGATTTTTTTAATCTGGCCATCTCGTCCCTGACTTGCGATGCACAATCATGAACAAAGAATCTTGTGATCAAAGAATCTGCAGGCTCGCGATCAAAGAATTTGCAGGGTCATGACCAAAGAATAAAAACTGTCCACATTTACAAAATTCAAAGAATTGTGGTAAACCACCACCATGGTTCATCAGAACGAAGCCCCCTGAGTAAAACCCATCTTCATTTGTCTTCCTAGGACACCCATGGGCTGAGAAAATTGCTCACTGGTGAACAAAGAGTGAGGGTCGAGATGGCCAGATTTAAAAATCTATTTTCTGAGCCCAGGGGTACCCTAGAAAGTTAAATGAGCCTGGATTTTGCTCATTAGTGCTAATGCAAAGAGGCATTCAGAAATAATTTTTGAGCTCCTCTTTGGATTAGCGCTGCTAATACATACAGTCAGCGGCTGACCGTGGAGGTGAGAGGTGGGCTGTGCCAGGCGCCAGCTGGGGAAGGGTGGGGTGGTGCTGGGTGGGGGTGTGGAGGAACACTAGACTGCCAGGAAATTGTACATCCTTGTCTATTTCATTATGCTGGGTGGGCTAGACTACCAGGGATATGAACAATAATAATAATTTCATACAGATCGGGGGTGCCACTAGACTACCAGTGATATCAAAAAGCAATATTTAATGATATACACATGGGGGGCCACTAGACTACTAGGAAATTGCAGATCCTTATCTATTTCATTATGATGGGGAGCTCACTAGTCTACCAGGGATATGAACAACAATGATAATTTTATACAGATTGGAGGGCCACTAGACTACCAGGGATATAAAAAAAACAATATTAATGAAATACACATTGGGGGGCCCACAAGACTACCAGGGAATTAGAGATCATTATGTATTTGATCATGATCGGGGGGGCTGCTAGACTACCAGGAATATTGTAAACATGATGTATTTTATTCAGATGGGGCAGAATGAAGCCCCCTGAGAAAAAGGCACCCTCATTTTACTTCATAGGGCACCCCTGGGCTGAGAAAATGCATTTTAAAATCTGGCCATCTCATCCCCCACTCGCGATGCACTATTGCAATCAAAGAATCTCGCGATCAAAGAATTTGAAGGCTCGTTATCAAAGATCGTTAGCGAGCAGTGAATTAAGATTTTCAAAGCTCAAAACTCTATTTCTTGACCGATTTGGATCAAACCAAAGCCATGGCTCAATAGATCAAAGTCCCATGAATAAAAACCATCCATGTTTTACTTCAGAGGTGACCCCTGAGCCGAGATATTTGTGTTTTTCTGATTGGAAATTGCAAAACAAGATGGTGGACCTCATGATCAAAGAATTTTAAAAATCCTTGGGGACAAAGATTCTTGAACCATGATGCTGCACATTCTTTGATCGCCAGGCAGGACAAGATGGCCAGAACCCCATTTTTTGTTCGCAAAACATACATATCAATTTTCCCATTGACTTATAATGGGAACTTAAAAGTGGCATAACTTTTGAATGCCTTAATATTTTTTCACTAAACAAAAAGCGGCATGTTCGGCCACCAAAGCTCTTTCAAACAAGCCAGCTCATAGAGTGGCATGCCACATGACAGCCATGTAGGGTCATGCACAAAATCCCAAAAGCTGCCTCAAAAAATGGATAATTTTGCGTTTTTCAGTGTTTTTATATGCAAAGACCATAAGTCTGACTGACATGCAGTTTCGAAAATCAAGAAATCTACAATGCCCCACCACACATGCCAAATTTCAGGCAAATCCATTGCACAGGTCCAAAGTTATTAATGCACAAAATTTTGAGTTTAACATGTAAGTGACCGCTGAACCCTAACTACAGTTGTACGTAATCGACACACTATAAATATAATATATATATATTAGAGGCAACTTGTTTAACGTATTGTTAAGAATTATTAGTGAGCCTGCTGTTATGTTGAAAATCCCTCAGATCTTCTCGCTTCCCAGTATTAAAAGCGCATTGGGATCGCCAGCCCCAACTCTCACCCCATGACATGTGTAAATCAGCAGAAGTATAGGAGAATGGGGTGAGTTAGCACCACACCTCCAATGCGCACCCCAATACCGGTTTTGGGGGTGGTGGGGTCCAAGGGGGTTTTCAACCCTAACAGCGAATTTCCTCACTTTGTCGCTGTGGAACAACCCCAACCAATGCATTAAATGGAGTTTTTGCCCTAATTTCCTTCTTTGAGAATGATAACGAGAAATAGTGAATGTAATGCAGAGGTGGGAGCACGGGCCCTTGGGCCCCGTGGCCCCCAGACATTGTGCGTTATAGGAGCGCCAGTCTTTGACCTCATCGCCCCGCCTACATGATGTTGTGGCATAGTAACAGGGACAGCAACGCAAACAGAAATGCTAACAGTGGTGCACATGGTAACACAAGCACGAATGAGAACAGAAAGGGTAACGCACATGGTGGCGTAGACAGGAATGGTCTGCCACGTGATGTGTTGTCACATAGTAAAATGGTGCCTGCAAAAAGAAATGTCAATGGGCATGGTGATGTAAAGTGAAACAGTAAGATAAACAGTACTGTAGACAGAAATGGCAAAAAATAACAGAAACGCTAGCGCAAATGAAAACGCAAAGAATAACGCACATGGTGGCACAGACGTCAATGGTAAGTGAAACGGGTACGGATCTGCAAGTTGAAAGGGCAACAGTAACAGTAATGTAAGCGCACAGGCTGGTTTTCCCCAAAACCTGCATTGAGAAAGACAGTGAGTACAAATAATGTATGCAAAATAATGAGTATCGGCGCAGAAAATGAGATCTTGGAATACTAAATACATTATATCTCAGGAACCATACGACGTAGAAAAACAATTTAAAAGTCATATTATTTACAACTGTCCTGGCTAATTTGAATCTTATAATAACTGGCACAGTAACTGCATTGAAAAACACATTCAAAACAAAGAAAGTACGCATTATAATTGACTTCGGAGCAGAAAACTACTTGGAACACTAAACTGCTCATATCTCAGAAACTGTATGATGTAGAAAACAAATTACAATTTTGTATCAATTATGACTTTCCTGGCTAGTTTTATGCTTAGCTCCCATTAGGGGGGCTAAGCAATTTTGTGACAAAAAGTCTGTATCTTGCACCATTTCCGATATATGGTCCCTGAAAGATGCAACAGACACTATAATGTTATCCTATGGCAAAAAGCATCAACTTCAGAGTGCCATCACTGTTCCGCCCTGTAATATTATTTCACCAAACCACCAAATTGCACATCTGTGATATGTTAGTTTTCTTCCCTCCAAATTTCAGCCCAAATGACCAAACCGTTATTTTGCAGCAGGGCGACAAAGAATTCCTGTAATGCTGTAAATGCCGTAATGTTATCCTATGGGAAAAGTGTCAACTTCATAGTGCCATAACTTTGCCACCCTGTACTATTTTTTGACCAAAGCATGAAAAGCCACATCTGTGGGATATTGCCTTTCGTTCCTCCAAATTTCAAGTCAAAAGACCAAACCATTTCCAACATGTTCAATATCAAAGATTACTAAAATTTCCCTATCTATTCCATTATACAAAATCTGGCCTTCTTGTCCCTCCCTCACGATCAAAATACAGGGGGGCACTAGACTACCAGAGCAGTAGATATGATTATATATCTTATTATGATGGGGGGGCCACTAGACTACCAGGGATAGTTAATACATTATTTTTGGTATATAGATGGGGCACAATGAAGTCCACTGAGCAAAACGCACCCTATTTAACTTTGTAGGTGCACCCCTGGGCTTAGAAAACTCACTTAAAAATCTAGCCAGCTCATCCCTCACTCGTGATGCACGATCGCGATCAAAGAATCTTGCGATCAAAGAATTTGCAGGTCAAAGATCATTAGCGAGCTGCAAATGAAGATATTAAAAGGTAATAACTCTGCTTTTTGACTAATTTCGATGGAAGCAAAGGCACAGCTCAATACATCGGGGTCCATCTGAATAAAACCCATCGAAGTTTTACTTGAGAAGTGACCCCTGAGCAGAGATATTTGTGTTTGTGCAATCGGAAAACTGAAAACAAGATGGAGAACCTCAAGATCAAAGAATTTTTGAAATTCCTCAGGGACAAAGATTCTTGAACTGTGAGACTGCAAATTCTTTGATCGCCAGGAGGGATGAGATGGCCAGAACCCCATTGTTTGATCGCAAGATATACATATAAATTTTCCCATTGATTTATAATGGGAACATAAAAGTGCCATAACTTTTGAATACCTTAATATTTTTTCACCAAACAAAAAGCAGCATATTCAGTCACCAAAGCTCTTTCAAATGAGCCATCTTGCAGAGTGACACATGACACGGCCATGCAGGACCACATTCAGTATGCCAAAAGATGCCTCTAAAAATGGATAATTTTGCATTTTACAGTGCTTGTGTACACAAAGACTGGCACTCCGACCAAAACACAGTTTGGCAGATCAAGAGACCTACTGTGCCACTATGTGTGTTCCACATTTCAGGCAAATCCATTGAACGGATCCATAGTTATCCATGCCCAAACTTTTGACTTTAGTATGTAACTGACCACTGAACCCTAACTATAGTGGTGCGACTGCACCACTATAATATATCTATCTATCTATCTATCTATATCTATATATAGATATAGATATAGATATAGATATAGATATAGATTTGCCGCTATAGTTAGCATTGAGTAAGCATTTTAATGTTAAATCTCAAAGTTTGCACCTTAATAACTTTGCCACCATATGACACATTTGCCTGAAAGTTTGCATGCATGGTCTGATACCATTGATCTCTGAATATGGCAAGTTGTGTTATGGTCAGATGTACAGTTGCAGAGCTACAGAATGCCAAAAAATGAAAAAAAAAATACTTTTTGTGTGTTTCTTTGCTCACGCAATTCGGTCCAAAATCTTCAGGGAAGATGCAGTTGGGGTCGCCGATGTGCCTTTCAAAGATTTGATGTAAAAATATTAAACCATTCAAATGTTACTCAAAAAACAAATTTCCCATTATAGTAAATGGGGAAAAATATATGTGCATCATGAAAGTTTCACAAATGCAATTTTTACTTTCGCAAATGGTCTTTTGCCTTCATAATTCAGCCATCTTGTTTTCAGTTAGTGAGAGAGAAAAATGCCTGGGTTTTAAAACTGGAATCCTCTAGGTAAACACTGACAGTTGGGTTTACCTAGTGAGCTCCTGAGGATGCTAGCCATATGTTTATTTTGGGTTTAAACCCCCCCCAAAATGCCTTTTTCAACTTTGAGGAAAACATACATTCGCAAAATACTTTTGGAAATGCAAACATTTTGTGCTTTTTTTTCTGAAACATTCATGATTAGTGAAAGTATTTTAAAAAATAACGGTAAATATTTGCCCTCCTACTGCAACACAATGGTGGGACTTTTGGGCTGAAATTTTCAGGGTGGCAAGCCCTGGTTCCACAAATGTGCCATTTCATGGTTTGGTGCCAAAACATTCAAGGGGCCCGAAGTTACAGCATTCTGAAGTTGAGAAATTTCCTACAGGATAACACTATGGCATCTGTCATGCCTTTTGGTGCCTGTATCTCAAAAAGAAGTGAGATAGAGTTTTCACTACTGGCAGCTTAGTTTGCTGCAACAAGTTTGAAAACAGTAGATGACATCTGCAGTGGAATTTATTTCCTACTGACTATGTTTAGAGAGATAGTGGCTAAAATATATTCCAAGGGTTTGAAGGTTACCTTCTCAGTGCTTTTCGGTGCCCGTATCTCAGAAATGATGCAAGATATGGATCTGGCAGATTACATGCCGGGTGAAGTACTTACTGTGATGATTACACCTGTACAGAAATATTTTTCCTAGCTGCTACAGTTGTTGAGATATTAGACAAATTACTGTTGCAAGGCTTCCTTGCCCTATGGGGCTGCTATATGGCTCTGTACTTATGTATAAGTTGGAACGCAGGGCCCAGAGTGCCCGTGCTCTCACATATGCATACCATTATGCAGAAACATGGACAAAGTAAAGGGAGCACAGGGCCCAGAGGGCCTGCGCTCCCAGTAACACATACCACTTACATTATACTTTCTCAAAAAGAAGGGAAAATCATTGCAAAAAAACTCCATTAATACATCAGTTAGGGTTGTTTCCACAGAGACAAAAGTGTGAAAATTTAACATTAGAGTTGCCACCCCACCCCCACGCCCTCATTCTCAAAACCCTATCTTCACATCCCCTATACATACACACATGCAAGACACATCCAAGATTGTAAGACACTATACAAGTCAATCACATCTGTAAGCACAATAATCACTACACTATTCTCATTTCACATAACACCATGTAATGAAAAAACAAATACAGTATGATCCACTCTGCACTGCCAGCACAGTATGATGACACATTATAGCTAGCATATCTTTTTCATATAATGAAACTTAGTCTGTAGACATTTTCTAAACATTGAGTTTTATGTCATACTTCAATTATTGGCTCCCTACAGGTATTGCTGCTACCACATAGGCATGTGGTAGCAGGTAAGATAGAACTGACACATACATAATACTTTTCAGATACTGCTCAGGTATGAAACTAGCACCATCACATGTTGTTATACTGCTGCATTACCTGGAAATACTCATTAGCAGCATGTTATAGTTACCTTTGGATGTTACAACTGTTGCTGTGACATGTTGCTTGTAAACTATACTACAAAACATTACTTTTATTATTACTACCATTTGTTATTAGAACTGACTCACCCTATCAGAAAAAAGTATGCAAACATCCAGTGACCAAGGCAACTGATTTACATTGATTAAAACAATAAAATTCTGTTTTCAAGCCTTCAGATTCCGGAATTGCACCAGTGATTATTACTCTAATTTCCAGATTTTACTGGGATTCTGCTATCATTCTTTTAGTATATGCATAAATAATGAGAATAAAAGAAGTCTTAATACATATAGCATTAAGTAAAGCAAACTGAAAATAGTACAGGAAGGAATTACAAGAAAAATGCAAGTTTGTGTAGATTTACTGATCTGATATAAAATGCCAGATTCTATGAAATCTTTATTTTTACCAGTGTTCAGGCAGTTCTGATTCCGGAATTTTACCAGATTTTCTGGTAAAAAATGAAAATCAGTGGCCTTGCCAATGACTGTTGCTAGGGTTACCCAAACTCTTATTTCCAATATAGCTATCTATAGATAACATACTGTGTGTTTCATCATTTCTTAACAATTGAAATATAGGCATCTGCCTAAATCTTGTTATTGATGTTTGTAACAAAAAAATGCTTACTGTGGGCCATCTCCCATGGTTGTCCAGCATGCGTGTGTACCCACAAAGCACTCTGATGGAAGCAGAACTCATTCAGTTGCTGGACCATGATGATGGGTGTGTCTTGTATTCTTGTACCACGTTTAAAGAGTTCTATGTTACTTCTGTTACCTGATGCTGGTTGTCTCTGATTGGTTGCATTTCCTGACAATTCCTCTACTTGCACGTATGTGTGTGGGGGGGGGGTTGGGGGAATGCGGAGTTAGGGTTTTGAGGATAGGGGCATGGGGTTGGGGTGGTAACCCTAAGTTGTTGAATTTCCACACTTTTGTCACTGTGGAAACAACCATAACTGATGCATTTACGGAGTTTTCTGCAATGAATATATAGATGTGTGTGTGTGTGTACTGGCACAGTAGTGCCAGTTTGGTTAGGGTTGCCTGGCCACTTCTATGTTAAAGCAAACATTTTGTACATTAATAACTTAGCAACTGTATGACCAATGTGCAAAAAATTTTTCATGAGCTGTCTGGTGCCATAGATCTCTGGACTGGGAAAGTTTTTCTCCAGTCAGTGATGTGGTTGTGGAGCATCAAAAAATGTTCAGTTTACCATTTAGGTGCAAATTCTTAGCTCGGCCATAACTCTGAAATGGTTTGTGGGATCCAGTCTAAAATTGTTAGGGCATATGGGGTCTGGGTCACTGATGTGCCTTTTGAAGGTTTGGTGAAAAAGTATTAATCCATTAAAAGTTATTAAAGTTTGTTTTTTTTCCATTATAGCTTATGGGAAAAATATATGTAACACTCGAAAGTACTTTTTGCTTTTGCAAAAATAGAACTCTTTCACAATTTGTGCTTTAATAACTTTGCTGCTGTTCTAGCAATTTGCATGAAACTTGGAATGTACCCTCAGAGACTAATGGTCTCTTGACATAATTAGTGTTATTCCATTTGGTTGTGCTAGTCTGGAGATATATAGTCCCAAAATGTGTACATCATCAATGTTTGTCAAATTATTTCTTTGATTCTTTCGCACTTTGTGCTTTAATAACTTCACAGTTTTTCTTGTAATTTGCATGTTTGTTGGCAAGTATCCTTAAAATCATTGCTCTCTTGATGTTGCAAGTTTTGGTCTAGTTTGCTGTGTACCTCTGGAGATACTGTATGTAGTCCCAAAATGTATACATCACTATATTTTGTCAAATTCTTTCTTCACTTCTATGTTAAACTGAATATTTTTTTCTTTAATAACTTAGTAACACTTCTAGTGATTTTCATGAAATTTAGCATGCCTCATTGGGGTCCAAAGATCTCTTGACATAGCAAGTTGTGTTCTAGTTAAACATGTGGGTGTGAAGATAACAGTCCCACAATGTGTAAATTACCATTCTTTATCAAAATCTTTCTTCACTTTTATGTTAACCAGAATATTTTGTGCTTCAGAGGCTTAGCAACTATTCAGATGCTGTACATGGAAATGGCCATGCCTCATTAGGCACCAAGGATATCATGATATGGCAAGTGTTGTTCCAGTTGAATGTGCAGCTGTGGAGCTATTTTGTCCCAAAATGTGCAAACAACAGTTTTTTTTGTCAAATACTTTCCTAATTTCTATGTTAAACTGAAACTTTTGTGCTTTAATAACTTTGCAACTGTAAAGCAATTTGGATGACATTTAGCATGCACCATCAGGGACCAATGATCTGTTGATTTGGCAAGCTTTGTTTTAATTGGATATGTGGCAGTTGAGATGTGGTGTCTCAAAAAATGTGTAAGTTACCATTTTTGTCAAATTCTTTGTCATGCAGCTGCACAAAAAGTGCTTGGGATTTTGGTCTGAAATTCTCAGGGAATATAGGTCTTGGATCACAGATGTGCTTTTTGAAGGTTTGGTGAAAAAATATTAATCCATTCAAAAGCTTTTTCAATTTCAAACTTTTCCATTATTTCCTAGTGGAAAAATTAGATGTGCTGTGCAAAGGTACTTTTTGCTTTTACAAAAGCGTTTTGTAGTGTTGCAAATGAGGAAAGTGCTTTCATGCTGCCACCATCTTGTTTTCAGTTAGCAACATGGAAAAAATGAAATAAATAAAAAATAATGCCCCTTAGTAAATGCCAGCACTTGCGTTTACCTAATTGTAGCCCAATTATTCAAATTCTGGGGTCAGTTTTCCCCCAAAGATCATACAAATATGTTTTTTAAACTTGGGGATTTTGTACTTAAACTAATTGCAACACTATTTTTGCAAATTCCGAAAATACGCTTGTGAAAGTACAGCAAATTGTGACAATGTTTCATGAAAGTGCAGGTGTTCTGCCACAAATTCCTGAAGAATGACCTAGACTTTCATGAAACAACCTCCATAGTGTAGCAATTTGTGAAACTACTTTAACATATATATCTGTTTCTTTGTCACTTCAAGGCAAAGAAACGGTTGGGATTTTTGGGCTGGAATTTTCAGAGTTGAAAGGGCTTGACCAACAGGTGTGCCTTTTGGTGGTTTGGTGGAGAAATGTCTCTTCATGGCACAGTTATAAGACTTCGAAGTTTTGGAATTTCCCATAGGATAACATTGTGATGGTTACGGTACCTTTCAGATGCTATTACTTGAAAATACTTTGAGATATGGCTTCGGCGCTACTCATAGTTTAGAGCACCTTTAGGTGTACTATGCTGATTTGTATGTTTCCTGGACCTTTGAAAAATTAAAAATAATAAATTGAATTGATTGTAATGAATGGGGCACATGTGACCTATACATTGCAAAATGTATGGATTTGAGCACAGGGCCAAAGGGCCCAACACCGACTATGGACTGATCGGCTCACAGGTCTGAGATGGCTCTGTGCTGCCATATATAAATGAGGGGCAATTACAATAGGTATGGCTTTCGGGCCCTGTGCTCCCACCACTCACTATTGTCTGATGGAAGCACAGGGCCCGGAGTGCGCTGCACTCCCACGCGTAACTGAGGGTAAATTACTATATACATGGATGGGAGCACAGGGCCCAGATGGCCCTTTGCTCCAGCCGATCACTATGGAGTGATAGGAGCACAGGGCCCAAAGGGCCCTGCACTCTCATAAGGAAATAAGGGTACAATTATACTTTCTCAAAAAGTAAGGAGATTCATTGCAAAAAAACTTTCTTAATGCATCAGTTACAGTTTATATTAAAGTGACAAAAGTATATAAATTCTGTGTTAGAGTTACCAAACCTAACTCTGCATCCCCCCCAAACACACACACACACACAAAAGAATAATTATGCTTAAATTCAAGCACAAGCCAAAAAAATAGTGTAAGTTATTGATACACTGGAAGTCCAACTAGTCCCCTGTGGGTAACTATTTCATACATATCTAGTAATATTCACTTGACACCACATGTAATTTACTACTTTCATGCATTACATGTGGTGTCTTAATGGCACAGTTTTCTTGATTGAAGTTGTGCTTCTGCTATTCTTTTTTTTAAGTTGCCCATTTATATTGGTTTTGCTATATTCTCCGCACAAGTTGCAAATCTGCAGTTGGGTGTTATGTGGTGCCCATCAGGACACACAAAAGCAAAGACTGTTGCTGTCTGTTTGGTGTCCAGCTATTACTCAAGTGCGGAGTGATGCTGGTATCAGTCCACAAAGCCACGACCCAGAAGTGACCTCCTGCATTCAGTTAGGTGACTTTGATCCACTATAAATCTGTTCTGTTCTCATGGCTTCTCCCTTTCACATAGGAGAACAAAGAGCAGAAAGGAGTGTTGCCCACTTTTTGGTCAGCATGCTGCACAGGAGTTAGGACACAGAGTGTCCAACTGTTTACAAAAAATACAATCCAGAACATTGTTAAACAGCAGCATTGAGTCAAATTTAAACAAATGAATCTGAAAATATTAAACTAATGTGCTGCGGTCATACTTCAGTGTGTTGGGGTAGGGATTTCAAAGTTTGTAGGTACCTCATCATCCTTTTGTATCAGAGGGGCCTACTTCAAAATGTGTGATAGTTGGATTGTACAGCACATTTCTGAAGTAATGAGACGCATAGAAATATAATCATTTGCTGGGTTAACTAGTTGCTGTACTGGAACATCAGGAGGTTGGAATAATTTGCAAGCATTTTTTTTAATGTATTGTGAGACTGCTTCTAAAGGATCTTTCATGTGTGTCATACTTTGTGATGCTTGAACTGCTTGAAAACAAAAAATACAGCAACTGGGAATGTGTGTAATATTTGAATGGGGGCAGGAATTAAAAAGTTGGAAAAATCTGGTAATGCATTTCTTGATGTATTTAATGTTAGACTTCTTAGAAAAGGATTATTCATGTACTGGCATATACACATGTGATGCTGGAACTGTTTGGAAAAAAAATACAGCACCTGGTGATGTGTGTAATATTTGAATAAGGTGGTAGGAATTACAAAGTTTTACGGTACCTCAGCATCCTGTTGTCTCAGGAGGACCTACTTCAAAATGGAAAATTATGGCATTGTACAAGTACATTCCTGAGAAAAAAAATGTTCACGTGTAGAAATATGATCATTGCCTTGGTTAACTAGTGGCTGTAGTCAAACATTAGGGTCTTGGAATAATTTGGCAAAGCATTTTTTTTTTATTTGTCAATTATGAGACTGCTTATAAAAGATTCTTCAGGTGGTGGCATATACCTGTGTGGTGATGGAACTGTTTGAAAGGAAAAACATACATTACCTGGGGATATGATGCTGGAAGTGTTAGAGAAAAAAATGCAGCACCTGTAGATGTGCGTGTAATATTTGAATAAGGGGGTACAAACTAAAAGGTTTTAATGTACCTTAGTATCCTGTTTTCTTAGAAGGGTCTACTTCAAAATGAATGATCGTGGCATTGTACAGCACATTCCTGAAGTAAAAATTCCTTCTGAAGAAATATGATCATTGCCTGGGTTGACTAGTGGCTTTAGGGTAACATCGAGGGATTAGAATAATCTGGCAAAGCATAGTTTGGATTTATTTATTGTGAGACTTCTTATAAAGGATCACTCCTGTAGTGGCATATCTGTGTAATGCTGGAACAGTTAAAAAAATACACTGCATGGGGTATGTGTGTAATATTTGAATACAGGCATCTAGTGGTTTTAAACCAAGTATATTGTGGCATAAAGTGAATATTCAGTGTTCAGATCAACGTTTGCATACTTGATTGCTGAGTTTAGCATTCTTCACAATATAAGTTTAGGGATTTTTCACTGAAACTGGTGTCCTGACATGGCATGGTATATTGATCAGTGTGTTTTGATTTTTTTTCTTAGTAGTACAAGCATAATGTGATCATATAAGTGCCATAAAGAAAGCATGCTTTTAAAAAGCTTGTTTCACTGTGCATTTTATGTGATTTTTATCACACTGAGGTTCTACATTTTTGGTCTGTGTCTTACGGTGTATGCTGTTTTATTCCCTTTGACCCCCAACAAAAACAGCAATTTGGTTTGGAAGATCTGGCAATGGCACACATGTCATCAATAGCTTGTGTAGGTCTTGCAAAATTTTTTTTTATCCTAGTTTCCAAGTCGTATGGTATGTGCATTACAAGAAGAGTGCCTTGTTATATTTTGGCATCAGTTTTACTCCAGAAGTCGGCATGGGGTTTTGGGATGTTTGATGTGGTTCAGTCTGGTCTCGGTATGGTTCTGTGGAGTTAAAATGATGACAAAATAACAAAAGATGTGGCTCAGGACTGCAATGTAACATCCAGCTGTCTCTGGCCCTGCTTTTTTGTTATTTATGGGACAGTTTGGTTAATTATTTTTATTCGTTTAGCAGTTTAGATGTGGCATTCCATGTGCATTGTAAGGAATCTGCAACAGAGGAGTCCTTGTAATGCACATGGCAGTGCGCCTCAGAGGGCCGTTGTGATATTTTGGCATCACTTTTCCTCCAAAGGACAGCACAGGGTAGTAAGGGGGCTTAATGTGGTACTTGCATGTACATTTATCAGCTTTCAACAGCTTGCCTGGGTTATTTCTAGGTGCTTACTGTTGTTCGACTTGGTCTCAGTATGGGTCTGTGGAGGTAAAATTATTTCAAAGTAACAAAAGATGTGGGTCAGCACTGCAGTGTAACATCCAGCTGTCTCTAACCCTGCTTTTTTGTTATTCATGGGCATTATAATGTAGATGTTATTTGTTTTGTCCACAATTTCATGACATGCATTTCAGTTGTATCCTCTCTGTTGGCAAACCAATAAAAAACAGGGTTCAATTAAAAAACAAAAGATTAGAATCCTAGAACTATTTTGAAAGTTCTAGAACAGAACAGAACCCAGAACATCAGTAGCCATACTGGGGTCAGTTGCCACCAACCACCCCCCAACCTGCCCTTGACCACCCACCACCCCCCAACCTGTCCTTGCCTGCCCTCCATGGACCCTGCATGCAGCTGGCATGTACCCTCCACAGCTGCCAATGCTGCCCCAATGACTGCAGCCCATAGCATGCGCTGCTTGTGCACCAGTTGCTTGGTGCACATAATGAGTTGTGGCAAACTCAGGAAGTTTGGGACCAGTTCCCTAATTTTTTCAAACAGTCAGAGTATTAGCACAAGGTGTGCCTATCTACTGGGGCTCTAAAAATTGAGCCCCTAAAGCTTGATTTTCAAACATGAAACTATGATGCAAGATGTCTGTGCCAAGAGGGTATGACTCAAGTGGTACCTTGTATTATAGTTTGCAGCAGTCTTGATTTCAAATGCCATCTGCAGCAGAGTCAGGATGCCATGTTCCCAACTTGCCCTGCACCACCCATGCAGGAAAAGCACTCCTGCAGAAGGTTGCAAGGGGGCTTGCACCATGGCAGGGCTGGATCATCCTTTTTTGGGGAATTTGCAAGCTCTACAGTGGATGCAGCAAGGGTCTCATATTAACCAGTCAGGAGGTGGCCTATAGCACTCTGCTCCACTGCGTGGCAGGGTGGCAAGTGATCAGTGGGGCCAGGAAGGTGGGATTCAGGGTTGCAGGGACACTGAGGGTGCCATAGCGTATGGGGTGTATAGTGGCAACTATATGGTGCAGAGGAGGCACCTGGCAGAGGTGGCATAGGGCTTATAACACAGTAAAGGGGACAGGATGGGGGCTTAGTATAGAAATCCTAGTATCACATGCTCCTAGGTGTAAGTAGACCTTGTACCTGCTTCACAGGACTGTGGGTTTGAGCAGCAGGTGCCAGATCTGCTTTCACCTAGGTCTGTGTCATAATAGGGTCACGATGCCAATCCCCCCAACCCAGGTATCCTGTTATATGGGTGATTCAAATTGAGTGACCCATATTATGATTGTCTCAGTATGAGCACCCATGGGAATAGAGATAGTGAAATAATAGCAAGTGTAAGTGAATAGTGTATTTCAGTGAATAGCGATTTGGTATATAGCTAAACAAAGTCAGGTAGGTAAGGTTATGAAGGTTTGCTGAGCAGACTGGTTCCATGCTGCTCTTTTTGTGTGGTGGCTACAGTCCAGTACTGATACTGGTAGATCCAGGTTCAGGACTGGCTATGAGTGTATTAGTTTTGTATCTTTGAGTGTTTTTTAATATATTTTTTTTGATGTTATGAGGTTCCGTATCCCTGATGTTGTTCTCTCCCACCCGCCAGTTGCCCCCTCAACGTTCTTCCCATCCCAACTTATGCCCCCCTTGAATTTCTCCCACTCCATGAAATTCCCCCCCCCCCAAGTTGATTATATAACTTTCTGGTGTGCGAGGATGAGCCCTCTGTATAAAAAGTAGGAAAATATCATACACCATGCAGACAGTTAGCAGCCACTGCTATTTTTGTCTTCGTTGTATTGCACATCCACATTGTTGGTTTTTGGTGATGTGCACTCAGTGGTTTTCTATTTGCCATTATGTAGTCGTTATTATGACATAGAAACCTCCTCACCCCCAACCAGTCCCCTCAGCTGTGTTATAAACTTTATGGCACCTCTGAAAGATGTCTCCTGCAGTCCGTATATTTAAAGCCATACCTCTCTCAGGCCCTATGGCACTCAGTGCCCATATAGCCCCTGTTCCACACCTTCCATCTAGGGTTCTTCCCCTACCTCTGCAGATCATGTAGTCAAGTCAAATGTTATTTATTTAGTACCCAACTACTTGAGTGGATGGGGGGGGGTGGAGCAGTAATATGACTGAACTGCTGCTCTGCTCCACATGGCACCATTTTGTTCTTGGCTTCTTTGGGGGTTTTCTTTTAAGCAGTCTTCTTGCCATTAATGTAAGTTTATTTTTTTTAATCAGCAATGTTTAGAAACCTTTTTAACATGTTTTTAGTCTAAAGAATCAGATGTACTTAACTGCTCTTGCTTTACCTCAGCTGTTTTTTAAAGTCTGGCATGTTCTTATTAAGTGTCCGTTTGCACTGCAGATAAGAAGTGTTGCAACACTGTTCTAAAAATGTTAAGTCCCAGAACCCAAAAATAGTCAGAGAGAGAGAGAGAGAGAGAGAGCAGTGAATGCAACTGCCTAACAGAGTTACTCCTTCATGAGTTAAAACGCTGAAAGCCTCGGTAAGATTTGCAGTTGGATTAACAAGGAGTTTAAAAAGGAGTATGAGTAGCATTCGAGAGGACACCAAATGAATCAGAGGGACAAATCAATGAAGCATCAGGTTTATTTTATTTATCAAGTCTAGGATTACAAATACCTTTGAGCCATGGCTCTTTTACAAAGGTTCCACATCAGAGAAATACAAATTATGGGGAACATCAAGACAGGCATTACAACAATGTGGACATTGCAAACCATCACATGTGCTGGTATGCCTAATTCACCCAATGAAAGCTATGCTAGCACTGACTGGGGATGGTTTTTTTTGTATCCCCAGTGGTACAACATTTACTACACTCAGTGGAGCAATTGTGTTTTTCCATTTTCGCATGTGTCATAAAGATATGAGGATGAGTAGAAGTGAACCTCAATGGAAAGAAATCAGAAAACAGTAAAAGACAATTGAATAATGGGACTCCTAGACTTTCAGATCAGGAAAAAGAAAAAGGAGCTATGCTTGAGATTTTTTGGTGAAAGTTCTCTTGTAAAATTCACAAACAGAGATGATGATTCAAGCAGTAGATAAAAGCTGGATAGTGATAATTTCCCCTTAGAGGTACTTTTTCCTTATTTTCCTTTCGCAGTTGATCAGATATACGGTTCATTTGCTGAATTAAAATAGGACTCTGAATGCTCTGCCTATGTTTCAATTAACAGAACTCAAGCTCGGGCTATATGCAACACTACCTCTCAAAAAATTATTTTTTGCTGGACTCCTGGTATTGAGCTCTCTGTTACAATTTTCACATAAATGTCTGGAGGCTAGAGAAAATTTTGTGGAGTATAAACTCCCTATTATGGAGCCAGAATGTTTTTATGGAAATGTAGTATGATACACTTTATTTAATAATGAAGCCGATGGAGGAAATCATGGAGTGTTGGGGAACATGCAAAAGGATTTCTCAGGGATTGGACTACAGACCTCAGATTGAGAAAATGGAGCCAAGTCTAAGTTTTGTTTGTGGTAATCCTCGTAATACAAATTCCTATAAAGATGCTGTGCAGCGACAGGAGGAGTATTGTTAGGGATAACTACCCCTTTTAGGTACTGATTCATTCTCTTTAGCTGATATTTTTAAATCCAGCTTAACTAAAGATTAAAAGCAATAGGGCTTGAGTGCTTAAGAATCACTCAAATAATTATTATTAAGGAACTGAAACTTTTGCAGTTGTCATCTATATCCGTAAGTTGTTAACTGTCAGTCCTATTTAAGCAGTGAAGGCAGTTCTCCCTTCATGGACCTTGATAAAAGAGTAAAAGGAGTGAAAGCTATGTTTGCAGGCACCTACAGCTGCTAAGTGACTCCTTCAGGTGACTCCATTTTCTAGAGGTAGTTATATGGCTCTCTAAATGGGGGGGGTTTCTAAGTTTGCTCAAACTAACTTTAGCATCTTCATTGGACTAATGTGCCGGAAGTGAACATTGTTGTTAGTTGAACTGTGATACAGTCCCCACTTTTGATGGCTTACAAAGTTCCTATGAAGTTACCCGACATTTGAGTGAACATGTAATATTGGGAAACAGTATACATAGAGCTAGGACTCTTAAAAATGCATAAGTTACTTTTATATACATTTTTTTTATCATGGAAGAGTTTTTATTGATTTTCATACAGAGATAACTATAACGCATAGTATATAGTACAGCCACATATTCAAAGGAACAGGTAAAACATCCAGTTAGCAAACTTTTGGTTGTTCATTACCTAGTACATCATAGAACTAAGTACACATCCAACCAGAAAACCAAGCAAAGCCTGTAAGTAAAGGTGCAAAAGCAAGACCATCAGTATAAGTGAAAAGACAATAGCGAAAGCTAGAATGGTGCCAAAGGTTCAAACAGGGGAGTTATTGTAAGGGGGAGGAATCTTGCAAAAAGAGGACTGTGGGTAAGCATCCCATTTCCTTGCATATCTATCCAGTCAGCCCTGGTGGGCATAAGACAGATGATCAAGAGAGGCTAGTCATGCCAAAGCAGCATGCCAGCTCTTCTAAGGGGGTAGAATCTGTTGACGCCAGTACATGAGGAGCAGGCACTTGACCTCCATAAGGGCCAGCATAATCCACTCCGGAGCAGGAGCAGGGAGAGCTCCTAATGACATCATGTCTCACAACAGAAGCTTTGGATCTGCCAAGGAAACTGCAGAGCCTATGACCTGTGAGCAATCAGTAGCCACTGCTGACCAGAAGGCGGCAACAAAGGGCAGGTCCATAGGACATGCAGGAGGTTTGCTTCTGATTTCTGGCACTGCCAGCAATTAGACTGGTCCAAAAGACCACACTTGCACAGAACCCTTGAGGTACGATACCAATGTGGGAGAATTTTAAGCTCAATAAACCGACTCTTCATATCTCTATATTACCTATGGTGATCTCGCAGGTATTGGGACCAGGTAGATTCAGGGATATTGCAGTTTAGAGCCTCTGCCCATTTGAGTCTACTTCAGCAGGAGGGAGCAGGCTGAGCTTCTCTACAAGTCCTGTAAAATCGTCCAATAGGTCCGTGCATGGTGGGGGACTTGTGGAGTCCCCACAGCCATCTCCATTTGCTATCAGTTTCAAAGCACCCAGCAAGCTCTTGGAGAGTGCTGCATAACTGGAGATATCTCCAAACATCTGTAGTGGGAAGCAAGAATTTAGCTTGCAACTGTTCATAGGAAAGCAAGACATCTCAGTCCTCCACACATATTTCTTGAACCCAGTATATGCCTTTTGACTCCCAGGTGAGCCATCTGAGGGATAGACTCCCTACCAATAGGAAGGGGTTGCACCCCAGGGACACGTATCTGAAAGGGGAGACCCAGGCCTCTCATGGGGTATAGGATAGGGACATCAGGGTTCTCCATGATTTACAAGTCTCGAGCATAATAGGAGAGAGAGCACAGGAGAATTTGGTCCCCGGGTGGAGCAGTACCTCAGGGGGGATGCCCCTGAGAAGATCAGTTTCTACCTGTACCCACAGAAGCTCATGATGTGCCCCTGGTGAAAATCAATGGGTGGCAGCAGACATCATACATGCCAGGTTATAGCCTTTGTGCCAAGAAACTCCCAAACCCCCGTGAGACTGGTACACCTGAAGTTTCTGCCTACTCCATCTCAGAGGCTTGCTGTCCCATATGTAGCTGAACATGAGGCTGTGTAGCAATTTAAATAGCTTAGGGGAGAGGGGGATCGGTAGGTAATTAAGGAGATACATGACCTTGGGAGAAGCGACATCTTCACCGCTGCTACCCTGCCAGGCAGGGACAGCCGAAGCCTGTACCATCTATTCACCTCTGATGAGAGTTGATCCAGCAAGGGAGGAAAATTGGAGGACTCCAGTTCAGACCAGCGGTTGGAAATATAGATACCTAGGTAGGTAAACCCCTTCTCTGTCCAGGCAAACTCGGTACCACTAAGGCAATCTCTGTGGCATGAGGGATTCATGGGAGCCAGAATGGTCTTTTTCTGGTTGACACACAGTCCCGAGAGGGCAGTGAAGTCTTTGCAGATGGCCAAAACTGCCAGTATTGATTGATGGAGGTGGGAGAGGTTAAATAACAAGTCATCAGCATAAGCCGCCAATCGGTGGGAGGTGTCGTGGACTTCAATCCCAGAAGTGGTCGAGGAGGCCAGAAAGGTCTGCATGAAAGGGTCTAGGGCTATGAGGAAAAGGAGTGGGGAGAGATAGAACCCCTTTTTCAACCAAAAAGTGACTCGTATTTTATTGTAATTATATTGTTATTTCTGTTGTTGTTTATATGTATGACATTTGTATGTATTTAAATTGTTCTATTTGTACAGCGCTTTGATATCGAAAAGCGCTTAAAAATAAATTTTTACTTACTTACTTACAAAAAATGACTGGAGTCTATAATTCCATAAAATACTTTCTTTTATTTCAGTTCAATTACCCCTACGTTTCGCTCCTATGAGCTTGTTCATGGGGTTCGTTTAAAACTGTTAAGAAACACATATACATATAATTTTTGTCTGAACAATTACTTGAAATTACAAGTTTATGACATTTAATTAAACACTGTTAGTCTACCTGGCTAATACACTCTTACAAGCAATAATTCATTGAACTTCAAAAGAGTTTTCTTTAACTTCTTCCTAAAAGGAATGTGATAGAAACAAAAAATGACTTGAATATTAAGATGCTTGAAACAACTGCCAAGTCAATACTGATAACAAAAAGTGTAAATAACTTTATAAACCCCATAACTCGCATACCTGGGGCTAAGAAGAGTATTTAATGGCAAGTTCTCTGTGCTGTTAACAATTCTGAAAGAATACATCAAAAAATTCATATAACCAATGTCATATTTTAAACACAACTTATCGTCTTTTTAAGGAATACAATCTTTCATTACTGAAATGGAACACACTCATCTTACCTCCACAAGACTTGCTCAGTTGTGAAATGAAAATGTTTTTAACTACACGTTGCGTTTACACACTTAAAAGAGTTTTTTATAAAGACTTGTGTAAAGTGTAATGGCGTTTTTACTCACAAACGCTGTGGCGTTCCCCTCTGCTGCAGTCCCACTTGAGCAGCCTGAATTTCCCACAGGAGTGATGTGTCACTTCCTGTAACTCTCACGTGAGTGAGAGTGTTGCCTAGCAACAATACATTCATTCCCTTAGCAGGGGGAACGAACGCGGTTAGTTCAGTCTGCTCATGATACCATAGCTAGGCAGATTGTTTCAGCGTCAGATCGAAAACTTATTTTACAACTAGACAATGAGAGAAAGCAAGAACTGTTACTGGCATAAAGGTTGGATAGCAACATCTTATTTGAACTTATATTTAGTCAACAGTTTTCTGGTATCTTAAACAAATTTTATATAATATAAAATGGTCTACCATATTTTGAACAAAAGTAATAGGTGTGCAACAAACAAACTTATTAACATATTGAACCAAACTTTTTATATTAACCATATTAAATAAATCGATCATGCTACCACAATCACTGAAAAGTGCTGTATAACCATTTCAAGCACATTTTATAGGTGCATTGATTCACCCCAGTGGTTGATCCAGATTAGAAGTCTGAATAAAGCAAGATGTGGGTTCAACAGTATAATTGTCCACTTATATATATATTTTACCCCCAAATAATTAACAGTTTCTCAACCATATTGGCTCACAAATAATGGACCTAGCAAAATTTATAACTCCACTAAAATGTTTTTTACAGACAGGCCTGCCAATTACAATCTATGTTCATGCCAGTAGAATGATCCAATGTTTTCAAGCTAAATATTCACTTCATTTCAATTTTTTCAAGTAACTTAATATAGTTACCTCCCCTAAGTGGTTTTTTTACTACTTCAAGGCCCTAAAACCTCAAAGAGGTACCCGTATGACCAGCCTCATTGAAATGTAAAGCCACTGGTGACTTATCATCTTTATTTCTAATATCACTTTTATGTTCCAATATCCGTATTTTAAGTGCCCTTTTTGTTTGACCCACATATAGCTTGTCACACGGGCATTGTAAAACATATACAACCCCTTCTGTATTACAATCAATATGTTCTTTAATAATAAATTCTTCATTAAAAATGTGGATGTTTGAAAATACTTTTTTTGCTGGTATTATTACAAACTGAGCATTTGCCACATCTGGTCATCCTGGGTTGTAGGGGTCCTAATAGTGGCTGTGTTTTTTTAGTTTCCTGGTACTTAAATTGTGAATGTACTAGCCTGTCTTTTAGACTATGCACTTTTTTTGCTACTATGATTGGTCTCTGTTGTAGAGACCTAATCTCTGGATTGTCCAAGGCAACTAAATACCAGTATTTATTGATGATTCTTCTAATCTCTGTCATTTTATGGTTGTATTTAGTGGCAAACACCATTCTCTCCTGTTTCTGTGGCTGTTTTTTGTTGAAAAGATCTTCTCAAGTCACATTATCTATTTTATTACTAGCTTGTACTAAAACTTTTGTGGGTACCCCCTGTTATTAAACCTAGCCAACATATCTCCCTTTTGTTCTAAATATTCATTAGGCTCTTTACAATTACGTTTCACCCTTACCAATTGTGCATAGGGAATACTATTTTTTAATTTAGGCGGCTCATGATAGCTTTTACTGTGTAATAGGGTATTCCTGTCAGTACTTTCTCTAAACAATGAAGTGCTGAACCTTAACGCTGTAACCTTAATCAACAGATCCAAAAAAGGAATAGCTGATTTATTATAATTTAGTGTGAGCTTTAAATTACTATCAAAATGATTTAACCTGTCGTTAAAATTCAACAACTCCTGTTCTGTTCCACCCCATATACAAAATATATCATCTATATATCTTTTCCATATTTTAATTTTGTCTTTGTGGTGATTTTTTTCAGAATTCAATACGTATTCTTCTTCAAAAATGATCATATATGCAAGGGAAAAGAAATAGTGGTATTGGTGAGAATACATACCATAGGAGAGCTGTATTGGGTATGAACCCACTTAACCCACTGCCAAAAATGTGGGCCAAAGCAGTATCTCTGCAGTACTTTATATAGATAGCTCCACTTGATGGAATCAAAAACCTTAGTGAAATCAACCACCAAGGCCACCAAAGGAATGGACGCCCGGGATGCTACCCATTTGAGATTGAGCAACAGCCTGGTGTTGTCCCCGCCCAATTTGTTTTTCATGAAGCCTGCCTGTGCAGAATGAATAATAGGGGGCAACACATCCAGAAACTGGGTGGCTAGGATTTTGACTAGTACCTTAGTATTGACCAAGAGCACAGAAATGGGGTGGAAGTTTACACAGTTCAGGGGATCATTAGACTTTTTTGGGAGAAGGGTAATGACTGCCTCTCTCATAGTGGGCGAAAGGGTTGGGGCTTTATGAGCTTTTTGCAGAGCCTGCAGTAAGGGCCCCATTATTTTGGGTCCTAAGGTACAGTACAGTTCCACTGTCATTCCATTCAGGCCCAGGGCTTTCCCCGGTGCCATGCGGGATAGAGCTTATCTCACCTCTACTCCTTCGAGTGGAGCATCCAGGTAGTATGCATGGGCAGGTGTCAGCACTGGTGTCGCCAAGTCTTTGCAGAACTGGGCTAGGCCCTGTTGAATCTGAGTGGGGGACAGAGAGCAATGTGAATTATACAGGGAAGTACAAAAAGACTGCATAGTTTGGTTTATGTACTGTGGGTCATGGACGACTTTGCATGTGGCATCTGGAAGGGCATTGATGTGGGAGGAAGCCCACTGCTTACACAATCTAAAGGCCAGGAGCCTGCCACTCTTCTCACCCTTGTCCTAGTAGTTATGCTTTGCCCTGAGAATAAGCCATTCCCCCTTTTGATTGTAAATGTTGTTAATTTGATATTTCAAACCAACAACCCAGCGCAGAAGGGAAGTATCTCTCCCCGGGGTCTGTAATGAGTTCCAGGCCTGCAAGGTCTGTTTGTAGTGAAGCTATGGTACCTCTGTAGGCCCTGTTTTTAGCTGCAGAGAAAGCTATGATTTAGCTACGCAGGATGGCCTTGAAGGCCTGCCAAACTGTGCCCTCAGAAACCTCCCCGGGTGAGTTAGAGGAGAAATAATCGCTGGCCGCATGCGCGATCACCCGGCAGAACTCAGGGTCTTTAAGCAGTAAAGGATTACATCTCCACCGGGTTCATTGAGATCGCTGTCCTAGTGGAGTATAGGTGGTGAAAACTGGAGCATGGCCAAATATTATAATTCTCCCAATTTTGTTCTCAGAAGGGCCCTGGCCTTTAGCTACATTGGTCAGCCAGAAATCAGTACAGCTGTGGGTGGCATGAATGTGGGAGTAAAAGTTATAGTCATGACCCATTGAGTAGTCCCTCCACCACACATCTGCTAAGCCCCATTCATCCTGTAGCTCCTGTAATGCCACCTTAGCTTTGGGGTGTGTTTGAGGAAGGGGATTTGACTTATCCAAGAAGGAGTCAGAAACCATATTGAAGTCGCCCCCCACCAAAATAGGAGTGTTGGGGCCCTCTGGGGTCAGAGAGGATATGGCTTGGCTGATGGATGGGAAAAAATCAACATGGTCTTCATTGGGGGCATATAAATTGGCCACAGTAAGATGCTCAATGTGGGATGAGAGCTTAACCACCACCGACCTACCATGCGAGTCCCATCGGGAGTCATCAACTGTACACGGCGATGACTGTCTCACCAAGATCACCACCCCCCTTGAATTTATTAGGGGCAGAACTGGCTGGTACTTCTCCTACCCATGATTTCCTCAACCAGGGCACTGCTCGACCCAGGAGATGGGTCTCCTGGAGTAGAGCAATGTCTGAGCGAAGGGATCAGAGGTACTGAAGCACCTTTGTGTATTTAATACGGTGATTAAGGCCTTTAACATTCCAGGAGACTAGATTTGTACCAGTAGAGGGGAAACATGAAGGGGGGCCATATCCTCACAATAGTAGACAAGGTACTTACTCAGACAGCCAAATATAGGTGGGCTGGTGGGGCACCGAAAGTAGGAGTAGAGGGCTCCACCCTGTGGTAACACCACTAAGGAATCTTTGGTACACAGCTGTAGAGAACACAGTTGGGTATGTATAGACTACAGGCATGCACTGCTACTGGCAACAGGCTAACTCGAAAAAGAACATAGAGAAAGAGATATCAATACTTATAACAACAGCTCAAGCAGTACAAACACTAACGCACTAATAATAACCAAGTAATTAATCTCACAGAAAGTGTAAGCAAGCATCACTATGCTAGCAGATTCTGGGCCGAATGTGAAAGAAAGTGATGAGGAACCACCACTCTCAGCTGTGCAGGCCTGAAGAACCCAAAATGGGGGGATGCACGCAGAACCCAGTAAAGATCAGCTTCTCTTAGGAGACAGCTGATCTACGGTCAGGCACTGGGACATCATCAGGAGATAGTAGGGGAAAGGATGGGGAATGGGTACCCTGGGGGGGGAGAAGGGGACATGTCAGGGGAAAGAGGGGTTCACAGAAAGTGGAAAAGGTGGAGGGGGGAGAGAGAGAGAGAGAGAGAGAATGGAGGGTAGATTCTCCATCCATGCATATTGGTGGTGCTACAATGTCGTAGCCCAAAATAGGAAGTAATTGGCCACCATTGAGGGCCTCCCTGGAAAGATAGACCTCAACTCTGGGGGCATCTGGCAGGGGAAACATGATCGGCCAACAAGCCGACCCCAAATGCAGAAAACCTGCCAGTAGAAATGCCCTAAAAATAACAAGGGAGCAAAGCTCCCAACCTACCAGTACAGGAAACCCAAAACTCAGCTTGTACATCGCAGAACTAGACCAGGCAGGCCATCTCTACTGGGTGGACAACCCCGAGCAATCGCCAGTATAACAGCCAAGGAAGAAATCCACAAATTATGAAACTAGGGCCTGAGGACACCACAACAACATAGAAAGGAGTTCCAGGTCTCGCAGGGGTTGCTGCATCAACTACTTGCACCAGAGAGGAATCTGGATAATTGGCCCAGTCCATGGTACATAGAAACATAGAAACATAGAATTTGACAGCAGATAAGGACTGCTTGGCCCAGTCAGTCTGCCCATTTCCCTACCTAATGGATAAGCTGCAGATCCTTGTTAACCAGCAGCCTACTTCTTCCTATCCTCACCCCCTAGAATTGCCTTATGGCTGTCCCACGCATGCTTGAATTCCACCAGTTTTTGACTCCACAAGCTCATCCGGAAGGCCGTTCCATGCATCCACAACCCTCTCTGTGAAAAAATACTTCCTTAAAGTACCTCTGAGCCACCCCCCATCTATCTTCAAATTGTGCCTTCTTGTTCTTGCACACATCTTTTTTTGAAAGATACTACCCTCTTGGACTTTGTTGATTCCCTTGAGGTACTTGAAAGTTTCTGTCATGTACCCCCTCTCCCTCCTTTCCTCAAGGCTATACATATTAAGCTCCTTAAGTCTCTCTTCATATGTCTTCTGGTGCAGACCCTGCACCATTTTAGTTGCCCTCATCTGGACAGCTTCTATCCTGTCTATGTCTTTGTGGAGATTGGGTCTCCAGAACTACACGCAGTACTCCAGATGGGGTCTGACCAGCTGTCTGTACAGAGGTATAATAACTTCCTGTTTTCTACTGGTGATGCCTCTCCCTATGCATCCCAGTATCCCCCCAGCCCTCCTTACTGCCCTCTCACATTGCTTGTCCACCTTTAGGTCATCTGATATGACTACCCTCAGGTCCTTTTCCATTTTTGTTGTTGTTTGTATCTCACCCCCCATTGTGTACTCTTCCCCTGGGTTTTTGTTTCCCAGGTGCATTACCTTGCACTTCTTAGCATTGAATCTAAGCTGCCATACATTTGACCATTCCTCTAACATTACCAAGTCCCTTCTCATCCTTTCTACCCCACCTTGTGCATCAACTCTGTTGCATATTTTTGTGCCATCTGCAAAGAGACATACTTTTCCTTCCAGTCCCTCTGCAATGTCGCTTATAAAGACATTGAAGAGGACCGGTCCTAATACTGAACCCTGCGGTACCCCACTAGTAACCCTCCTTTCTTCAGAATGGACTCCATTTACTATTACTCTCTGTGTCCTATTCTCCAGCCAATTCTTTACCCAGGCTGTCATCTTGGGACCCACTCCCAGGCTGGCTAACTCGTATATTAATCTTTTGTGTGGGACTGTGTCAGATGCCTTGGTAAAGTCTAGGTAGGCCATGTCCACCACCCCTTCCTGATCTACTACTTTGGTCACCGAGTCAAAGAAATCTATCAGATTTGTCTGACATGACCTTCCCGCTGTGAATCCATGTTATCTTGGGTCCTGTGTCCCTCTGGCCTCTAGATACTTGACAATTCTTTCCTTCAGAAGTGATTTGATCATTTTCTCTGCCACTGAGGTTAAACTAACAGGTCTGTAGTTTCCTGCTTCTGCCTTGCTCCCACTTTTGTGAAGGGGAATCACATCTGCCCTCCTCCAGTCCTCGGGTACCACCCCATCATCCCATGATTTGTTAAAGAGGGTAGTCAGTGGTGTCACTAGTTCTACCCTTAGTTATTTTAGAATTCTGGGATGAATCCCATCAGGCCCCAATGCTTTGTCCACCTTCAGTTTTAAGAGTTCTTTCAGAACCATTTCTTCTGTAAATGGGCTGGTATTAACTTCTATATCCAGAGTGTTTCTACTGTTTGTTTTAGTACCTCCCCCTCTTCCTTTGTAAATACTGAGCACAAATATTTGTTTAGTATCTCTGTCTTTTTACAGTCACCCTCTTCCCACCCTCCTCCCTTTATTAAGCTTCACTATCCCTCCCTTGGTCTTCCTTTGCTCACTGATGTACCTATAAAAGGTTTTATCCCCCTTCTTAACTGAGTTGGCTATCTTTTCCTCGGTTTGGGCCTTTGCTGTTCTGACGGCCTTCCCAGCTTCCTTTTGCTTTAACTGATACAGTTCTCTGTCCTTCTTCTGTGATTCCTTGTACTTCCTGAATGCTTTCTTTTTCTCTTAAACAAGGAGTGTCAATAACTACGATCAGTATCCATATCTGGTAGATCTTGACTGTCAGGATGGACAGGAGAAATTAGCTGAGTGTGGTCCTCTCTAGAGATTTTTTCAGATGGTGCATTCATTTGCAGCTCACGTGGCATGGGAGTGCCACTCTGCACTCTCTGCCGGTGTCTTGGGTTGGAGTGAGAGGGGCAAGGTGGCAGAGATGAAGGAGAGCTAGGCATGGAGAGAGCTATGGCCATCAGTGGAGGAGGTGAATGGTCAGTCGGAACACCTGAGACAGGGGGACTATTGTAGGCTGTTGCATGTCCAGCTGAAAAAGAGTTCTCCAGGAACTGCTTGCTCTGCATATTGGTCCCCCAAGTGGTGACTTTGTCACTTGGTTCCCAGAGCCTTCTGGGAGTTGTATTGCAGAACTAGCATTGCCCTACCCACCCCCTGTTTTTCTTATGATTCTACTCTTCATCTGGTGCTAATTCCTGCCCTCTGACCAAACGTTTTTATTTTGCCTCCTCTGACACCCTACTGTGCCTCTGTCTTCTCCACTGGTTAACAGCCCCCCCACCCCCATCTTTGATATATCTATTACTAAACCTCTCTTTCCCCCTTCAAATCAAAGACCCTCTTACAAGGGTGCTCTGCTGCCAGTGATTGCAGCAATTTCACTAGCTATCTGCTGCCTGCCTCACCCTGTCCAACTATCACCACTGCCAGCATAGCAAGGTACAGTCTTCCTATGAGCATCTAAGATTTGAGGTTGGTGCTTGTAAGCTTTCTCCAGGATTGACTGTTTTCTGTCTATGTTTTATCCCAGACTGGCTCCTGATGCAGCGGCCAGACTGCATCTTCCAGCACTATCTTTTGCTTGAGCTATTTTCTCGAAGCATGCTTTTCTGGACTGATTTTTAGTGCTATTGTCATTATTATTAATGTACATATGTGTTCTAAACTGCTTAGCTAATTATACTGTGCTTAGATAATATTACTGTTGTGCTTAGTTGGTTACTGTGCCTAATTTATTTATTAATGTGCCAAGTTACTAGTTAACAATTTAAATCCTTCTCTCTTTGTTCTTTCACTTTCTCTAATAACCCCACACCCCAAACTTGGCACTGACCAACACTTTACCCTGCTTTGTCTCTACATTGTCTTTCCTTGTAAATTCTCAGAAATTAATAATTTACCTTTTTAATTTAGCTCTCTTGTTTCTGTTCTCTCACGCTCTGTAAACTCTCCTGCAGAACTAGCATTGCCCTACCCACCCCCTGTTTTTCTTATGATTCTACTCTTCATCTGGTGCTAATTCCTGCCCTTTGACCATACGTTTTTATGCTGCCTCCTCTGACACCCTGCTGTGCCTCTGTCTTCTCCACTGGTTAACAGCCCCCACCACCCCCATATCTTTGATATATCTATTACTAAACCTCTCTTTCCCCCTGCAAATCAAAGACCCTCTTACAAGGGTGCTCTGCTGCCAGTGGTTGCAGCAATTTCACTAGCTATCTGCTGCCTGCCTCACCCTGTCCAACTATCACCACTGCCAGCATAGCAAGGTACGGTCTTCCTATGAGTATCTAAGATTTGAGGTTGGTGCTAGTAAGCTTTCTCCAGGTTTGGCTGTTTTCTGTCTATGTTTTATCCCAGACTGGCTCCTGATGCAGTGGCCAAACTGCATCTTCCAGCACTATCTTTTGTTTGAGCTATTTTCTCAAAGCATGCTTTTCTGGACTGATTTTTAGTGCTATTGTCATTATTATTAATGTACATATGTGTTCTAAACTGCTTAGCTGATTGTACTGTGCTTAGATAATTTTAATGTTGTGCTTTATCGGTTACTGTTCCTAATTAATTTATTAATGTGCCAAGTTAATAATTAATTTAAATCCTTCTCTAATAACACCCCCCCCCCCGAACCTGGCACTGACTAGCACTATACCTGCTTTGTCTCTACATTGCCTTTCTTTTTAAATTCTCAGAAAATAATAATTTACTTTTTATGTTTGCTTGCACAAGAATTCTTAGGTGTGCCTCCCTACTTCCAATGCTCTGCTGCCTTTTGCAGGTGCGGCCCCACCAGGCCAATGAATGTATGAGCTGTCTATGACAGCATTTGCAAATTCAGCAGCATACAGTTGAAAGAATGAACTGCAGCATGTAGGTAATTTGCATACTGCCGCCGTCTGCAGTATGCAAAGTGCCTCCACGTCGGCACTGCAGTGTAAGAGCTGTCATAGACAGCTCCTCCCCCCAACAACTAGCATTCTGGGAGCCTACCCCAGTGTGCTCATGCGCTCCCCCCCACACACACAGTATGGCCGACAGGGGTGCCCAATCCCCCATCGGCTCCAGTGTCCCCTCAAACAAACTTCCAGGTGCCACTTTGGGAGCCCACCCCAGCATGGCAAAGCTTTCTATGGCTGATGGGGGTGCCCAATCCCTCATCGGCTCTGCTGCCACCCCCAAAAAAAACTTGCAGCTGCCACACTGGGAGCCCACCCCAGCATGACAAATGTCCCACGTCATCTTCCTAAAAGAAAGAAGCACCTACAAAGAAAGAACAGACCATCGCTGACTGTCTTGACCCCTACCCATGCCCACCCTGTGTGCACCCTTCTTCGCCATCCCCCCACCTCACCCCATACTTGCATTCAGAGTCCAGCACAATGATCTTCGGTAGACTGGGAACACGTCTGCACTCTTCAAAGCTGACCGTGAGCTGAGAAAAAGCTGGTAAGCTATATAATGGAATAAATAGAGTTTTTTTCAACTTTGATGCATATCACAGGCATTTTTTGGAATTTTGTCACCAAATTTTCAACATAGGGTTTTTGAGACCCCACCTCATGAATGCTGTCACTGTCATTTTGTTATTCAGTCCTGAAAGGTGATTTCACGGTCACTGCACAAAACCATCTTTCAGGACTGATGTACGAAATGACATGTCACAGTTCATAAGTTAGGCCCCCAAAAACCCTATGTTGAAAATTTAGGGGAGAAATTCCCAAAAATGACTGTTTTACAAATGTGTGTCGTACAGTTCGCATGCTCATAAGTTCATGAATTTTTAATATTTGTGCTCCAGATTACCAACATTGCCATTTTGCCACACCTCCTTAAAAGCAGTACAGATGTCATTTTTCACCTCACCCAAAATGTGTTTCCGCACATGTAGCACACAATGGCGCAGTCAGTGTGCAAAATCAATGATTGGGGCATATTAAGAAAATCACAGTGACACTGTTCATGAGCAGAGGTCTTAAAATGGCTATGTTGAAATTTTATGAGCATGCATTGCGCAGTTCCTACACACGCTCGTAAGTTCACAAATTGCCCTCCAGATTTTCAACATTGTCATTTTACCACACTTCCTTATGAGCAATACAGCTGTTATTTTCCCAATCTCCCCCAAAATGTGTTTCCGTGCATGTAGCACATGATGGAGCAGTTGGTGTGTGAAATCAATGTTTGGGACGGACTGAGAAATTCACAGTGAAACTTTTCATGAGCAGAGGTCTTAAAATGGCTATATTGAAAATCTGGTGAAAAAAGTCCATAAAATGACTGTGTTATGAGCGAGCATTGTGCTGTTTCCATGCACCCTCGTAGGTTCATGAATTTTTTTTATTTTATTTATTTATTTTAATCTAGGATTGCAATACCTTTGAGCCGAGGCTCTTTTACAAAGGTACCATGTCAGCGTGTGCAACAGTCATCATTTTAGTTACAAACATATAGTCATTGACTTACAGACATGTAATAACCAGTATAAAGACTTGAGCTATGAGCAAGACAAGGGAAGGGGTGGTGGGGAAGGAGGGTAAGAGATCGGGGAGGAGGAGGTGTGGGGGTAAGGGGGAGTATGAAAGGTGGCTGGGGCGGGAGCAGGAGTGGAGATAAGGGGGGAAGGTGGGTGAGGGTGGGAGACAGTGCAGTCAGGGGGTCTTGTCGAGGGAATATGACAGACAAGGTGCTAGGGGTGCAAAGACTGATTGTAAATGCTGGGTGCTGGGGCATTTGTAGCTGGAATGGTGGAAATGTTAAGATGGGCAATCGCAGGTCTGAGCAGTGAGAGACACAGCTTGGACTTGAAGAGGCCGAGTGTTGGAGCGGTTGCTATGTCACTGCCTAGAGAGTTGGGCCAGTTCGATGCCCAATAGGCAAATGATCTTTGTCCTTGGGTTGTGCGACATCGTGGGATATGTAGTAGACGAGAAATGGATTTCCTTGTAGTGACGGTCCTATGTCTAGGCTTAAGGAGGGCACAGACACCAGGTGGGGCCAGAGCCATTACAATTTTCTTGGCCATGATGCAGGTTTGGCATTTTATGCGTTTGTCCAGTTGAAGCCATACAGATTGGGAATAATGGTCACAAGTGTGGGTACGGCAATGTGAGCCAGTGATGAGATGACAGGCCTTATTCAGGGAGGTTGTAATACGGTTTAGAGCAGAGGTAGTTGCAGACCCATATATGATAAGACCATAGTCTATGATGCTGATGATGGAGCTTTGGATGGCCACTGCCAGTGCTTCTGGGGTTAGATGTTTCCTGTGCTGGAATAATATGCCTAACCTCACATTGGCAGACTCTGCAACACTGCTGATATGGACAGCGTATGAGAGGTGGGGATCAAGGGTGATGCCGAGGTACTTGAACAATTGTGTTTGCTCTAGGATGGCTCATTGTTTGGTTGCAATGGAGAGGTGGAGTTGTTTGCTTTTGTTGTGGGGGCTGCAGAAGACCATAGACTTGTTTTTTTTTCTGATTGAGAAGCAGTTTATGATTTAGAAACCAGGATTCGATGGAGGTGAAGGCCTGCTGAAGTTTATTTTGTAATTGGATTGGATCAGGGTAAGAGGTGAGGATTACAGCATCGTCGGTGTAGAGAATTTTTGTTCTGGGCAGCTGTCCGGTAGTGAGTTTAAGAATAGGCTGAAGAGGAGGGGTCCCAGAATGGATCCCTGGGGGACTCCTGAGTGGACCGGTCTAGGGTCTGAGACTGTATCAGCGACTCTTATTGTTTGGGACCATTCTTCAAGGTAGCTCTTAAACCAGCCAGTGGAGTCATTTGACAGCCCAATGTCCTGAAGCTGGACAAGCAGAAGGCAGTGATTGACGGCGTCGAGGGCTTTAGTTAAGTCAATGTAGATTGAGCCTGGTAGTTCACTGGAGTCAAGTGCATTGTGGATTGCGCCGGTGAATTCAAGTAGGGCTGTGGAGGTGCTGTGACCTTTGCGGAACCCGAGTTGTTGCTTGCACAGGATGTTGTATGTATCCAGGTATTCTCTGAGCTGTTCCAAGACAATGCGTTCTAGTGTCTTGGAGAGTGGGGATAGTAGGGAGATAGGTCTGTAGTTATCGTGGGCAGTTTTGTCACCACTTTTATGGATTGGGGTGACAGTGGCAGATTTCCATCTGTCTGGAAACTGGCTCAGGCTGAGGGAGAGGTTGAAAATTCTGGAATTTGTAATATTTTCAGTCCAGATTTTCACCACCAGCATTTTTCCACACTTCCTTATGAACAGTACAGCTGTAATATTTCACAACATGGCCGAAATATGTTTTCACACTTTCTGCGAAGAAATGCGTGGTTGCTGTGGGAAATCACTGTTCAGGACAGATTAAGAAAATCACAGTGACACTGATAATGATAAGAGGTCCCAAAATGCCTGTGCTGACAATCTGCTATAAAAAATCCCCAAACTAATTAAATTAAGGTTGTGCATTGCGCAGTTTCTACGTACACGCATGACTTCACAAGTTTTTTTTACTATTTTCACTGCAGATTTTCAACATTGCCATTTTTTACACCTCCCCATGAACAGTACAGCTGTCATTTTTCACATCCTGTTCAAAATGTGTTTTCGCACCTGTGGTTCCAAATGCAGTAGTCACTGTGCAAAATCTGCATTCGGCTAACAAACTGATATTGCCAATGTTCATAAGATGGGGGTCACAAAAAACCATGTTGAAAATTTGGAGTGAAAATACCAAGGAATGCCTTAGGCATTCGTGTTTTCTACCATAACGCCCCACCCTGTAGAGACTGACAGGCATCAGGGGTGTGACTTGGGATTGTCGCCTGTAATGCTCATACCATTACACTCCCACCCACACCCTACAGCCAGTGAGAGGCATCGAGATGTGCCTTGGACTCTTTGGTCCCAAAGTTGACCCCATTCTCCTATAATGCACCCATCTCACCATATTTCCTGATGACATGGGGTGAGCATAAGGGCCAAACACCCAAGGCACACCGTGACACTTGTCGGTGTCTGCAAGATAGAGTGTGGTGAAATGGCATGGCCATTATGCCTGATGACCCAAAGGCACACCCCACCAATGCCAACGCCTGCAAGCAAACATTTGGCATTGACAAATGCTTGTTAATTTAGCTCTCCTGTCTCTGTTCTCTCTCTCTCTCTCTCTCTCTCTCTCTCTCTCTCTCTAAACTCCTCTACAAACCTGAATTGCTGTACCCCATTCCACTCCCTGTTTTTCTTATGATTCTACACTTCCTCTGGTGCTAATTCCTGTGCTCTGACCAAACTGCTTTTTATTACCTATTCTGGCACCCTGCTATGCTTTTGTCTTCTCCACTGGCTAACAGCACCCCTCTTTGATATATCTATTGCTAAACCTCTCTTTTCCCCTATAGATCAGAGATCTTCTGACAAGGGTCCTCTGCTTCCAGTGGCTGCAGCAATTTTACCATCTCACTGCTGCCCACCTCACCTTGCCCAACTATCACCGCTGCCAGCAGAGCTTTTTTTTTTTCCTTGTTTCATTAGCAAGTTATACTGTGCTGCCACTAGAGGGACACAATCTTTATCTAGAGCTATCCCTGCCTGTTGTTCATATAGATACCTTCCTAAACTGTAGCTAACCCCTCCATATGACCAGCCCCCCTCTGTGTTCACTGCTTACAAATTCCTCCTGTTCCTAAATCAATTGTTCATCGATTTCTCTGCCTTTATGAACAATGCATCCCCTACTCTCCTCTCTCACCCCTTGTTCTGCTCATATCCCTTTCTTTCCCACCTCCACTTGCTCACTACTCATCTATTTCTAATAACTCTCCCAACTCCATCAGTTGCTATCTCCAATCCCCTACCCACATCCATGCTATCACTCCCTCTCCCCCATTTGAAATATGGTCTCACTCTACCACTATTCCTCATGCTGCTTTGATAACAGTGTTCACTTTCACTGCGGTTCTCTACCTTCTTCTTCATCATCACTCATCCACTCCCTTCTCCTCACATCTTCCAACCTCCTTGCCAGCCCTTTCAAACTCCCCTGTGCTCCACTTTCTCATACTCACTCTCCTTTTGCTCTCCACTGGGAATATCTGCCCTAACCCAGCCCTATTGCCCCTAGCTCCTCTGATGCTTTCTTCTCTACTACCTCCCCTGCTCTATTCTCTCAGCCCTCCCAAAGGGCTTAAAGATCCTACATCTAAACACCTGCAGTTTGTTGCAAAAAATAGACCAGATTCAGACCATGGTGTGCACTCTATAACCAGACATTCTAATCATCTCAGAAACTTGACTAAAGAGCACTATCACTGACCACTCGGTCTCCATTCTTGGCTACTCACTGTTGAGACAAGACAGTGCTGGCAGGGGTGGTGGTGTGGCCATTTATGTCCTAGCCACCATCCAATATTTAATCATCTACTTATCCTCAAATCCTGAGACCCATGATGCCCTAACTATCCACGTGACCCTCCACTTCACTCTCCCAATTTTCATAGCCAGCATTTACTGCCACCCAAATGTCCATCCTTTGGTCATGCTAGACCTCCCAACTTTCATCACTTCCCTTGCTTGCTCTGGGGAATTATTCATCCTAGGCAAATTCAATATAAATTGGTTGTCACCTAAAGCTACCAAAACTAAAAACAAGACTGGAGCCTTAAACCTCTCCCAACTGATCTCCAAACCCACCTGCCCAAACCACAAGGCACAACAGCACTCTCTACTCGACTGGGCCCTTTCCTCCAACTAACACCGCATCATCAGCTTTGATATCCTCCTCAATGCTCTCAGTGAACATGACCCAATATTCATAGTTAAGAAAGGCCACAAAACTAAATCACCACACAAAACCATACAACTGCTCTCTTTCAAGTGTCTTGACCTTGAACCTGTCCTGAGTAACCTTGCCACTTCTGACTGGTCCCCCCCTAACCTTTTTCCCCTCAGTTGATAAGGGCCTTGATTACTTTAAAAAAATATTTCTTGTAAACTGGAGCTCCTTTGCTCCACTCAAACAAACCGGAGTTAGAGGTAACCACTTACCTTGGATAACCCCTGAAATTCTGGCCTGCCTCAGGGCTAGAGAGCAAGCCTGGAAGTGATATAGAACTACCCAGCATCCTAATGACCTCGTGGACTAATGCATCCTCCAAAACACTTGCACCAGGGCTACAAGGTTAGCCAAGTCTGAATATTTCAAATCTGCCTTCATCACCAACATAAAGCCCCCTTCAAAGTTCTGGAAGGTGGTCCATGCCCTTGTTTACCCACTCATCTCCCCTTCCCCCTCAGTACTTAAAGTAAATATCTTGCTAGTGTCCAACCCACCAGCAGTAGTTGTGGAATTTAACTCCTACTGTACCTCCTGTGCCATTGGGCTACTGAAATCACTCCCCTCCTACCCATCACACTCCCCATCTTCTACCGGTGTGCCCCTTCCACCACCCTCCCACCTCCCCTTCTCTTTTGCTACTGTAACCCCAAATTTTGCCCTAAGTGCCTCATCAGCATCAACCCCTCTATAGGTGCCTCCCCTGATGGCCTAGACCCCAAACTCCTCCCCTTCCCCTCTTCACCCATTGCTTGCCCCCGTCAATAATTCTAAATCTCTCATTCTCTGTGGCCTCAGTCCCCTCTTCATGGAAACATGCAGTGGTCCTCCTTTTACCCAAAGGGGGTGACCCCTCATCCCCTGGCATCAATTGCCCCATTTCTCTCCTCCCTACCCTTGCCAAGCTTCAAGAACACACTGTTCTCTCCCAACCCACCTCTTTTCTAACTGACACCTCCTTTTTTCACCCCTTTAAAGTCTGGTTTCAGGAAAAACCACCCAATCACCACCTCTCTCCTATGGTTCACAGACTCCATCCTAACTGGAATGGACAATGGCCAAATTACCTCTGCCATTTTTATCATCCTGGCCAAGGCCTTTGACACCGTCTCTCACTCCCTTCTCCTCAACTCACTCCCAGCAGCTGACCTATATCCCTCTGCCACAAACTGGTTCAAGGCCTACCTTATTGGCAGAACCCAATCAGTTAAGATCTTGGATGCCACTTCCTCTCCCCTTCCCTCCATATTAGCACTGGCATCCCCCAGGGCTCTGTATTAGGACCCCTCCTATTCTCTGTCTTCATAAATGAGCTTCTCTCTGTTTGTTTTCTCTCTCCTCCACGATACATATGTATGCTGATGATACAGTCCTGCATGCATCTGGCTCCTGTCCTGCTGAAGTTACAACCAGCATATAGCAAGACTTCAACAAGGTTCAGCTCTGGTTTGCTAACCATCAACTTTTCCTAAATGCCAAGAAGACTATCTCCATGACCTTTGGCACTAGGCAGAGACTCTCTAGCCTTCTTTTTTTTCAACTATTGTTATGCTCCACTTATCTGAGAACTCTGTCAGGCATCCATTGGGTTCCAGGTCTCTGCCTCCAGCCTCAAGCCTTCCTTCTCTCCCCCCTGCATGGTCCCGAAGCAACCTCCGGATCTGAGCCCCCCCAGAGGAAGGGCCGCCCTACCCACCCAGGACACTCTATCTATAGTATAGAGCATCGGGATCATAAGGGTGGGCCTCTGAGAGGAGGATGCCTGGAGTTGGAGTGTGGTCCTGGCCCAAGGTGCGGTCACCTATCTTCAGGGTGGAGATTTTTCTTAGGTTTTTCCCCTTGATCCCCTTGGAGTGGGGCCAACAAGGCAACACTGTGCCTCAGCTCTGCCCCCTCTAATCAGTGTCGCTACACTGGATGCCCCTGACCACCGCCAGAGGTAGCTCCAGGAGCAAGCACTTCCCTGAACCCTCCCTGGTAAGAGAGATTAGTCCTCCGGACACTCACTTTCTTCCCTCCCCTGCCAACCCCGGTGACCCACGCTCGTTCCTGAACCCAGGTCACCGGCATGGCATGAGGTGTAGCATCCAGTGCCTCAACCCTTAGATTCACCTGGCTGGCTACTTTCCACACTCTTGAAGGGACTTTACTTGAGGACACATCCTCCTTCAGGTACTTAGGTGTTTAGTTGGACCAACATCTTAACTTCTTTGGACATATTGACGCCATCCAGAAAAAAACTGTGCCCCAAGCTTGGTGCCCTGTTCAGGAACCATAGTTGCATCCCTCCTATGGCTAGGTGTGAACTTCTTCAGAAGATGATACCGCCCATTTTCATTTATTTTGACATAGTCTATGGTGGTGATCCTAAGTCCTCTCTGGCCAGACTGGACACCCTCTTCAATTCCTTCTACCGCTTTGCCCTGGAGGCTGCCCCTCACACCCACCACTGTGATCCTTATCATGCCCTTTCCTTACCCATTTTACAAATTGGTGACTCTCCCACTGTGCCAAATTCACCTCCAAGCACTGGTTGGGTGAGAACCCTTCCTACCTCACCTCCTCCTTTATAATAACCCTCCCATCCTCCCACTCCCTTAGATCAACCGACTCCCGCACCCGGGTAGTCCCCCACAGAGCTACCCTAATCAGCCAATCTGGTTACTCCCACAGCCTCCCAAAAATTTGGAATTCCATCCCCCCACATCCTCTGCCTACTCCATTAGCTCTGCCCGCAATAATTATCTTGCACCTAGATGCTCCTGCCATGTTACTCCCTAATTCCCCTCCAATGAGCCCTAGATAAACCCTACCCTCTACCATCACCTTCATGTTACCCTGTTCACCCACCCCACCCCACAAATTTCTAGCTCTCCTTCCCTTCCCCCAAATTGCTCCCCTTACTTTCCTCTCTTCATCTGTCACAGAATGTAAGGAGACCCCGAATGCTCCCCATGGGTCTATGCATCCTCATGGACTATTGATTAGGCCCCATCCCCTCCAAAGGTGCAAATTCTCACCCTCTCATGGGTTCAATTCTCACTCTCTCCCTCTCTTATCGCCCTTTTAATCCCTATCTACTGACCTTCCCCAACCCCCTGACAGGGTACCTCACATCCTGAAGAGTCCTGTCTTGCGTTAGGTCCTATACCTCCTCCTAGCATTGGAGTCACACCTCCTCCTTCTCTTTCTCCTCTCTCCTTAATCCCAACAGCCTTACCCCCTTTTCTGTCTAGCCCCATAGCCCCCTTGCTGGGTTCCCCACATCCTGAAGGGGACTCTCTGGGACACTGCCTATCCCCTTATTTCTGGTCCCCCCCAGTCCCCTTACAGGGTTCCTTGCATCTTGAAGGGGTATCTAGGGACATGACTCTTCCCCTTCCCCCACCTCACCCTTTTTTCTCCTTTTCCCCCTTCTCTTTCACTTAAGCACTTGTTTACCTATTAACCTGGCACTTATTATTGTCCACTCTTTCTACATATAAGTGCAACACTGTTTAAACACTGTTTGGAACACCTGCCTAACAACTGCATGTTAATGTTGACCTTGTAACTTGAATGTAACTTGAACTCCACTCTTCCCCCTCTTCCCACCTCACCTCTCCCTCTCCTTTCTCCCTTTTTCTTTCTCATAAGCACTTGTTTACTTGTTAACCCAGCACTTATTATTGTCCACTCTTCTACCTATTATGTACAACACTGTTGTAACACTGCTTGTAATGTCTGCCTTACAACTGTATGTTAATGTTGATCTTGTAACTTGAATGTTTAATATCGCACTCCTTTTGTACCTCTTCCCCCAGATCACACCAGGAGACAAGTGACTTATCACTCAGTATGCCTTTCTGGTGAAACATTTCAATAAATAAAAGATTTCCATGGTTTGCATCATATTTATGCTGCAGTCTACTCCTTGAGTTATTTCCTGGGACTTTGCCATTGTGGCTGTCTTTTTTTCTAAAATCTGCTGTAGAAAATATTAGATAAAAATTGTTTAATAATCCAAACCTTTAGATAGAAACATAGAAACATAGAATTTGACAGCAGATAAGGACCGCATGGCCCACCTAGTCTGCCCATTTCCCTAACTAATGAATAAATTGCAGATACTAGTTAACCAACAGCCTTCTTCCTCCTACCCCCCACTAGAACTGCCTTATGTCTGTCCCATGCATTCTTGAATTCCCATACAGTTTTTGACTCTATGACATCTTCAGGAAGGCTGTTCCATGCATCTACAATCCTTTCTGTGAAAACATACTTCCTTACATTACCTCTGAGCCATTCCCCCCTTTATCTTCAAATTGTGGCCCCCTGTTCTTGCACATCTCGTTTTCTGAAAGATGCTACCCTCTTGGACTTTGTTGATTCCTTTGAGGTATTTGAAAGTTTTTATCATGTTCCCCCTCTCCCTCCTTTCCTCGAGGCTATACATCTTAAGCTCCTTTAGTCTTTCTTCATATGTTTTCTGTTGTAGACCCTGCACCATTTTGGTTGCCCTCCTCTGGACAACCTCCACCCTGTCAAAGTCTTTGCAGAGATGAGGTCTCCAGAACTGTATATAGTACTCCAGATGTGGTCTAACCAACTGTCTATACAAAGGGCCAACAACTTCCTGTTTTCTGCTGGTGATGCCTCTCCCTATGCATCCCATTATCCCCCCAGCCCTCCTTACTGCCTTCTCACATTGCTGGCCCACCTTTAGGTCATCTGATATGACCACCCCTAGGTCCCTTTCCATTTTTGTTATTGCCAGCATCTCACCCCCCCATTGTGTACTCTTCCCCTGGGTTTTTGTTTCCCAGGTGCATTACTTTGCACTTCTTTGCATTGAATCTAAGCTGTCATAGATTTGACCATTCCTCCAACCTTCCCAAGTCCCTTTTCATCCTTTCCACCCCACCTTGTGTATCAACCCTGTTGCAGATCTTTGTGTCATCTGCAAAGACACATACTTTCCCTTCTAGTCCCTCTGTAATGTCACTTATAATGACATTAAAAAGGGCGGGCCCCAGTACTGAACCCTGCAGTACCCCACTAGTAACCCTCCTTTCTTCACTGTGGAATCCATTTACTATTACTCCCATGTCCTGTTGTCCAGCCAGTGTTTTACCCAGGCTACCACCGTGGGACTCCCTCCTAGGCTGGCTAATTTGTTTATTAATCTTTTTTGTGGGACTGCGTCAAATGCCTTGCTAAAGTCTACGTAGGCCATGTCCACAGCCCCTCCCTGGTCTACTACTTTGGTCACCCAGTCAAAGAAATCAATTCAATTTATCTGACATGACCTGCCTGCTGTGAATCCATGCTGCCTTGGGTCCTGTGCCCCATTGACCTCTAGGTACTCAACAGTTCTTTCAGCTGTGATTCCATAATTTTCCCTACAACTGAGGTCAAACTGACAGGTCTGTAGTTTCCTGCCTCTGTCTTACTCCCACTTTTGTGAAGGGGAATCACATCCACACTCCTCCAGTCCTCAGGTACTATCCCATCCTCCCATGATTTATTAAAAAGGGTAGTCAGTGGTGTTACTAGTTTTTCCCTTAGTTCTTTTAAAATTCTGGGGTGAATCCCATCAGGCCCCATTGCTTTATCCACCGTTAGTGTTAAGAGTTCTTTCAGAACCTTTCTTCTGTGAAAGGACTAATATCAACCCACCTATCCAGAGTGCTTCTATTGACTGGATTAGGTATCTTCCCCTGCTTTTCCATTGTGAATACCAAACAGAAGTATTCGTTCAGTATCCCTGCTTTTTCACTGTAGCTCTCTGCCCAACCACCTTCCTCTTTATTCAGCCTCAGTATCCCTGCCTTAGTCTTTCTTTGCTCCCTAATGTACCTATAAAAGGTTTTATCCCCCTTCTTAACCAAGTTGGCAATCTTTTCCTCAGTTTGGACCTTTGCTATTCTGACTGCCTTCCCCACTTCCCTCTGCTTTAACTGGCACCGTTCTCTGTCCTGCTCCTTCTGTGTTTCCTTATACTTCCCCAATGCTATCTCTTTCTCCCTTACCTTCCCTGCTACTTTTTTGAGAACCATAGAGGTTTCTTCTTTCATTTTGATTTCTTTATTAGCGTCACACAAAGGCTTGTCGCCTCTGTGATGGCTGTTTTAATGTTTCCCCATTGTTGCTTCATCCCACCTTCTTGCCTGTTTGCTAGTGCTTTTCTGAGGCACTCTCATTTTGACAAAATCAGCCCTCCTGAAGTCCAGTACCTTCACTTTTCTGTGGCTTGACTCTATAGCTAAGTTTATCATGAACCACACTGTTTGGTGGTTGCTTGTTCCCAGATGGCTTCCCACTTCAAGATCAGAGGCAGTATAGTGCAGTGGTCTAAGGCTCTGAGCTGAAAATCTGGTGACATCCAGCAGACCAGACCTGGGTTTGAATCCCACAGCTTCCACTTGCATACTGTGTGACCCTGTGCAAGTCACTTAACCTCCTTGTGCTCCCAGGTCACTCCTGTAAAAAAGCTTTCAGCTTAGTGTGCTATACCTGGTTAAAAACAAATAAATAAAAAATAAGAAATTCTCTCTCTGTCCCCATTTGAGAGTACCAGGTCTAAGATTGCTCCGTCCCTCCTGAGTGGGTTCCAAAACTAGCTGTCTGAAGCATGCCCTCTGTAGGGCATTGAGAATGGCCCTGCTTTTGGATGTGGCTGCAGCAATGGAGCTCTATTTAACATCTGGCATATTTAGGTCCCCCATCAGCATACCTCCCCTTTCTTTTCCATCCAAAGGATGCCTTCTATCATTTCCTCATCAGTGCAATTGAGAGGGTTGTGGATGCTGGGGCATAGGTTGGAGCGTCGTTGGAGGAAGACTGCCTCTGAGGCCAACCATCTTACTTTGCTAGAGCATTATAAGCTCTATCAAACAGAAATTTCCCATAAGAAGGCAGAATTCCTATCAAGGGAAATTTCTGTCACTCGGAATCGACTGGCTTAGCTCTTCAGAACTGTCGACAGACTGTGCATCCCAGTCTGTTGGCAGATCCGTCGAGTTTTTATGCAGAATAACTGCGAGGAGATCGCTCGATTCTTTGTGAATAAGGTGGAAGATATTCAGAGGCAGTGTCCCCGACCCCACTCAGTCGATCAGTGTTTTGTCACGAAGCCTGGAATTTCCTGGAGTTCCTTTGATCTGCCGGATTTCGTAGACACTATGAGGATTGTCCATGAGATGCGCCCAACATGCTGTAGTTTGGATCCGGGTCCTACTTCCCTGATTATGGGATGTAGTGAGTCTATCGGCCCGGTCCTTGCTCAGATTACCCGGTGCTCTTTAGAGACGGGAGTTTTCCCTAGCTCTCTGAAGGAAGGGATGGTGACTCCCCTTCTGAAGAAAGCTTCCTTGGACCCGGATGACCTAGCAAACTACCACCCGATCTCTAATCTCCCTTTTGTGGGGAAGGTTATTAAAAAAGTTGTGGCGGCTCAATTGGATAACCATTTGACCATCCATAGTTTATACGAACCTCTCCAGTCTGGTTTTCGTAAAAGGCATAGCACTGAGACTGCTCTGGTTCGGGTGCTCAATGATCTCCTGATGGTGAGAGATCAGAGATACCACTCTATTTTGGTTCTCCTTGATCTGTCATCAGCTTTTGATACTGTGGATCATGGGGTTTTGCTCGAACGTCTCTGGTCCATTTGTGGACTTTCAGGTATGGTCCTCAGATAGTTTTCATCTTACCTTGAGGGGAGAATGCAGAGAGTGGTCTCAGAATTACATTCTTCCAGGACTTTCTCTTGGCCTTGCTGGGTACTGCAGGGTTCGGTGCTTTCCCACATGTTATTCGCAGTATACATGCTACCCCTCGGAGACATTGTAAGATGATATGAGCTGAGGTTTCACTGCTATGCTGATGATACCCAGCTCTACCTGTCTTTTGCACCTGACCAGGTTAGTGCTGTCTCAGTGCTGAATAACTGCCTCATAGATATCCAAGACTGGATGAATACCAGCGGTTTAAAGTTGAACCCGGGGAAGACTGAGGTTATGGTGGTGGACCCCGGCTGCAGGGTTGGGGGTCTGGGGGTGGGGTCCCCCTCTGGAATAATTCTGGGGGGGGGGACCAGATCCCCACCTCTGAACGGGTGCGTAACCTGGGTGTGGAGCTTGACACTGGCCTTACCCTCCGTTATCAAGTGTCTGCAGTTGTCAAGACTGCATTTTTTCATCTTAGAAACATCGCCAGGATTAGGCACCTGGTTCCTCCTGGTGATTTGCCAGTTTTAGTCCACGCTTTTGTGACATCTCATCTTGATTACTGTAACTCCCTGTACCTAGGTCTTGCTCGGGTTGACATCCGCCGCTTGTAACTATTGCAGAATGCAGCAGCACGTTTGTTGACTGGGGCTTCAAGAAGATCTCATATTACCCCAGTGCTGAGCACTCTGCACTGACTGCCAATACAGTGGCGGATCACCTTCAAAGTGGGTCTTTTGACCTACAAAGTCCTACACGGGTTTGGTCCTGACTACTTGAAAGAGCTTCTGGTACCTTACACCCCTTTGATACAGCTTCGCTCAGCTGACATGGGGTTGCTGGAGATTCCGAGGGTTAATTTGAAGTCCTCTGGAGCCTGTGATTTTGGTTTCATGGCTCCTTCCCTCTGGAATTCTCTACCGCATCCGCTCCGAGAAAGTACAACAGTGGACAGTTTTAAAAGGGCATTAAAGTCCTTTTTATGGGATAAGGCTTTTCCTGCTATACTGTAATTGGCTTTTTATCTGTTATATTTGTTGTTCTGTTTAATTGTATTCTTTGATGTTGGTGTTTTATGCTTTTTGCACAGTACCTTGAAAATTTGAAAGGTGCTTAATTAAATAAATATTATTATTATTTCCTTGTCTAATTCCTCCCCCTTGAGATGGGGGTCTGTATACAACCCCTGTGTGGATTGTGGAGCCATTTCCAGTCTTCAGGGTGACCCACAGTGCCTCCTCTCCTCACTGTTTACCCTTTAGTTCTGTTGCTTTGATCCCTTCGCTTACATAGAGAACTACTCCTGCTCTTCATCTTCCCTCCATGTCCTTCCTGTAGATTGTGTTCCCTGGAATGTTGACATCCCAGTCATGGTTCTCTGTGTTCCATGTTTCTGTGACTGCCATGATATCAAGGCATCCATCTTCCATCAAGGCCACAATTTCAGGGAGCTTTTTACCTAGACTATGGGCATTGGTACTCATTACCCTCCATTTTTTTATGGCTTTATTTCTTTTTGTCCCATCCCTGTCCTTACTGCCTTTGTCTTTTTCTCCATTTATCCCAGCCCTTCACCCTATTGATTGCTCTATCTTGGTAACCAACTGATCTCAAGAGTATCTTGGAAGGGTGCACTACTTGGAAGACTGAAAGATATGATATGTGGCAATGCTATTATTTCTTTTACTACTTTTCAAGCTAAATTTGGTTTGTTCCCACATTCCTTTTTGCAATATGGCCAATTTAGATGATGTGTGCAACAACTACTAGATGATCAGCCTTGGTCTGGTGAGATGAATTTGTTTCTTTGAACAACTGCCCCTTCTCTTCCAACAACCTTGTTCCATCTCTCACCTGTATACAATGATTTGTCAGTGTATCTGTGTAAAGTCCTGTTCTGTCACATTTTATTGGGCCAACGTATTAAAAATTGACTGTCCAATCAATTATTAGACTCAAATTTAAGCATATATTTATAAATATCTTAAACATGATGTACTGCAACTACTTCAGTTTAACATACTCCACAACTTGCTTTATACTCCTCAGAAGCTTTATCAGATGCATAAACTTTCTTTACCATTTCTTCTCATTTTGGTAAAGAGGAAGGCACACTGATACCTGAGCTGTGGTTTTGCCCACAAATTAAGTCTTTTCAGGAGTTTATTCAACAATTTTTAGATCCCTCTTTAGGATTTTTGAGGGCTTTTTTACTGTGGAAATTTGTCTTTTAGGTGCCTATGAGTCCTTACCAGTAGGGAAGGATAAGGCTTGTTTGGCTCTGATTTCCACAATACTAAATTGCTTATACTTCATCATTGGAAGCACTATTCACCACCGTCAAGCACTGAATAGGTGAGAGAAATGTTGAATGCGTTGTATCCGGAGCAATCCATAGCTTATGCCTCTCAGGCTCTACACAAATATAGGGATCACCGGGGTTCATTATATTAATTGTTGGAGAGAGCTGGATAGTAGGTCTATCATTTCATATGGGATTGGTATCATACTAGATATGGAGACAATTATTGTTTATATTTTGACAAGGTGGAATACCTGTCAGTGTTTTTGGCTCTCTCTTCATCAGTACTTATATGGCAATATTTTAGGGGGGCTTCAACGTTCAGGGTTAATCAGTTTGTAGTTGTAATAGATTTATTATACAGACTGTAAATTTAAGGAGTTATGTATTTTGTGGTTATTATTTTCATCTTGTGTTTTTATCTTTGTTATGGTATTGTGTTTTCAATATGTTTGTATTGTTTCTTCTTATTCAAAATATTAATAAAGTTTACTACATTGCAAAAAAATATGCAGTAGGTATAGTGGCGCACCACATTTGATGCAGGAGCATTATCTGATGCATCATGTGATGGTCTACATAGCTTCTGAATATGCCACCCCTTATGTTTTCCTAAAGTGCTGACAAGAATTTAGAGGAGACAAAACCACAAAGCCATTGTTCCACTCAGTCCTAAGACTGGCAAAGGAAAACAAAATTCTAAGATTATCCAGATGACCGACTGAAATTTTGAAGCAAACATCCTTATGGTCAGAACCTAAGGAATCAAAGCCATAGACAAAAGATTCTCCAGTAGAATCACAAGTCCTTAGAACCAAGACGTATCCAATTGAAATTGTCAAAAAACACATTTTAGACAGATGGAAGATCACATGTTATTTTCCATATAATTGTGTTTTCTATAAAGAATGTGAGGTCAGAACAAACCATTGCATACCATTTTTATGGCTGAATGGTGATGTTACCATGCTGATGTACTGCTATGACTAGGAGAGAGAGAAGAGACTCTGGAAGCACGTGACTGGATACCTAGACTGTCTCCTTCCAGTGAGTGTTTTAAGTGGAACTGAACCACATCTTTCTCCCTCCATAGTGCTGTTCCTTGCTGTTCCATTGTCTTCCCTTGACTACCCCAACCCCTAAAACCACCACTGCATTAGCTGCACTATTTCTTGCTCCTGATTGAATTCCTGAGCCTATAAATTGTCACTGTCAGGGTTTTATCCTGTCTTTTTTGTATGTTATGTCTGTAGACAGTGGTCCAGGGGGGTCAGGAAGATCAGCTTACCCCCTCAGTTTTAAAATCAGGTGTCAGGACATACTGTACATTTTGACCTCCCACTTCTGAATATCAGCTTTGTTGCCTTAAGTCCACTGAGTGCTGGGACACACACACACACACACACACTCACTCACAGTGGCAGTGCAAGGCAGCTTTCACAAGCAGAGTTCAGCTTATTGCCCATTAATTATCCATTCTCCTCTATACCCTCAGGGCTCACAGAAACATTTTTTTTTATTGACCCCAATTCATAGGCTGCAGAAGCTTTGAGTCCTACATCCTACCTCTTTTTTACACATGTACAAATGCCTTTTGAAGCTGCTGATCTCTGAACTCCATTCAGTCATGAATGCAAATTGCAACAGCCCTGCCTGAGTAACAAGCAGAAAATAACACTATTTTTCCTTTTAAACAGCCATCCAGGAAAGCAGTAAACATAGAAACATAGAATTTGATGGCAAATAAGGACCTCTTGGCCCACCCAGTCTGCCCATTTCCCTACCTACTGGATAAGCTGCAGATCCTAGTTAACCAGCAGCCTACTTCTTCTTACCCCCCCCAGAATTACCTTATGACTGTCCCATGCATGCTTGAATTTCCACCACTGATTTTTGACTCCACAACCTCCTCCAGAAGGCCGTTCCATGCATCCACAACCCTCTCTGGAAAAATACTTCCTTAAATTACCTCTGAGCCGCCCCCATCTTCAAATTGTGCCCTCTTGTTCTTGCACACCTCTTTTTTTGAAAGATGCAACCCTCTTGGACTTTGTTGATTCCCTTGAGGTACTTGAAAGTTTCTATCATGTCCCCCCTCTCCCTTCTTTCCTCGAGGCTATACATATTAAGCTCCTTAAGTCTCTCTTCATATGTCTTCTGGTGCAGACCCTGCACCATTTTAGTTGCCATCCTCTGGACAGCTTCCATCCTGTCTATGTCTTTGCGGCGATTGGTTCTCCAGAACTGCACACAGTACTCCAGATGGGGTCTCACCAGCTGTCTGTACAGAGGGATAATAACTTACTGTTTTCTACTGGTGATGCCTCTCCCTATGCATCTCAGTAACCCCCAACCCTCCTTGCTCCTCTCATTGCTTGCCCACCTTTAGGTCATCTGATATGAACACCCCCAGGTCCCTTTCCATTTTGTTGTTGTTAGTATCTCACCCCCACTGTGTACTCTTCCCTGGGTTTTGTTTCCCAGGTGCATTACCTTGCACTTCTTAGCATTGAATCTAAGCTGCCATACATTTGACCATTCCTCTAACCTTGCCAAGTCCCTTCTCATCCTTTCCACCCCACCCTGTGCATCAACTCTGTTGCAGATCTTAGTGTCATCTGCAAAGAGACATACTTTTCCTTCCAGTCCTTCTGCAATGTCACTTATAAAGACATTGAAGAGGACCGGTCCTAATACTGAACCCTGCTGTACCCCACTAGTAACCCTCCTTTCTTCTGAGTGGACTCTATTTACTATTACTCTCTGTGTCCTATTATCCAGCCAATTCTTTACCCAGGCTGTCATCTTGGGACCCACTCCCAGGCTGGCTAACTTGTATATTAATCTTTTGTGTGGGACTGAGTCAAATGCCTTGCTAAAGTCTAGGTAGGCCATGTCCACAGCCCCTCCCTGATCTACTAGTTTGGTCACCCAGTCAAAGAAATCTATCAGATTTGTCTGGCATGACCTTCCCACTGTGAATCCATGCTGCCTAGGGTCCTGTGCTCCTCTGGCCTCTAGATACTCAACAATTCTTTCCTTCAGAAGTGATTCCATCATTTTCCCTATCACTGAGATTAAACTAACAAGTCTGTAGTTTCCTGCTTCTACCTTGCTCCCACTTTTGTGAAGGGGAATCACATCTGCCCTCCTCCAGTCCTCGGGTACCACTCCATCCTCCCATGATTTGTTAAAAAGGGTAGTCAGTGGTGTCATTTGTTCTACCCTTAGTTCTTTTAGAATTCTGGGATAAATCCCATCAGGCCCCATTGCTTTGTCCACCTTCAGTTTTAAGAGTTCTTTCAGAACCCTTTCTTCTGTAAATGGGCTGATATCAACTTCTGTATCCAGAGTGTTACTACTGTTTGTTTTATGTACCTCCCCCTCTTCATTTGTAAATACTGAGCAAAAATATTTGTTTAGCATCTCTGCCTTTTCACAGTCTCCCTCTTCCCACCCTCCCTCCCCTTTATTAAGCCTCACTATCCTTCTCTTGGTCTTCCTTTGCTCCTGATGTACCTATAAAGGTTTTATCCCCCTTCTTAACTGAGTTGGCTTTCTTTTCCTCGGTTTGGGCCTTTGCTGTTCTGACTGCCTTCCCAGCCTCCTTTTGCTTTAACTGATACAGTTCTCTGTCCTGCTCCTTCTGCGATTCCTTGTACTTCCTGAATGCTTTCTTTTTCTCTTGAACCTTCACTGCCACTTCCTTTGAGAACCATACTGGTTTCTTACATCGTCTTGTTTTGTTTATTTGCTTCACACAAAGGCTCATTACCTCTGTGATGGCAGTTTTTATTATTCCCCATTGTTCTTCCACCCCTCCTTCCTGCCCATTTGCTAGTGCATTCCTTAGGCACTCACCCATTTTGGCAAAGTCAGCCTTCCTAAAGTTCAGTACGTTTGTCTTTGTATGGCTTGACTCTATTGCTGTGTTTATTGTGAACCATACTGTTCTATGGTCGCTAGTTCCCAGATGGCTACCCACTTCTACATCTGTGATCATCTCTCCATCTCCATTTGAGAGAATCAAGTCTAATATTGCCAATAATTTGTCAGGGCATCACTATTAGGGGAATGGATAATAGAGGGAGACAGACAACAATACAGACAACTGCGAAGAAACTGTTTAGTATTTTACTTTTTAAAAATTTATTTTTTTTACATTTTCCACATTTTTCTAAATAAAAGAATCTAAGTACCCATTGTATAAGAGTTCCATGTCATAACAGCAATTGCAAAACAGTGATCGACGTTATAGCAAGTGTACATCACCGAAAAGCAAATCTGTGATGTACACTTCTGGGTGATAAGACATCTGGCAACTTAAAATATTATTTATAAGGGGGTGCTGTGCCCCCCCACACACTCCTGACTAAATATAACCAACTCCAAAGGGGTGCATGTCAGGGAGGGGGAGACAATCTGAAAAAAAAATAGCAGCATTAAAATGTTCCCCTGTCCCGAACACAGTACCTGCTGCACCAAAGATAGCCACCCTCATCACCACACCACGTGGCTAGCTTGGTGACAGCATGGCACACTATCCCACATAAACCCTCTTTCCTAACTCTCCCCTTCTGGTCACACTCCCTTGCCAATCCCTACTGTTGCTTTTGTATTCCGTCGCTACCCTTACTGGGCAGCCCAAAAGGGTAGCTCTGTAAATGAGTCGCTGTTTTGACAGTCACTCATTTACAGTCACTATCATCACTGTTTACCTTGTATAAGTATGATAAGACACTCCACTGTGTTATTTGTGGTGTCACAGTGGCACTTCTAGGGGCTGAAAGCACCTGGTTGCAGGTCTCATGCATCATTCCTACTACACCCCTCGGTGTGAGGTTTTGACACCATAACCAACACCCTGTTGTGTCTTACTGCTTATATTTTGTCCACCCCCATCATGAATCTAGTGGTAGAGAAGGCACAATCGGCACAAATGTTCTTTGCCCTTACAGGACCTGAGGGAGGGATTAGCGAGGAAAGTGGGTTTCACAAGATGGTGTTAGGCAAAAGAATGCACTTGAAAGATGCCAGACAGGGTGTTTTTTGTTGATATGGGATTAGCCTTGTCACACTGTGGAGGGTGTAAGGACCTTATCTTCTTTTGCTCAAATGACAGATATTTTTGCCCATGACAGAGTAAGAATATTCACAAAGTTTTCATTAGAAAGTACTTGTACTGTACAGTACTAATGGTTATAACAATGTATTTTGAACCAGGAAATGAAGGTTTGAATCCCATTACAGCTACCTGTACATATACACACATTAGGGACTATGCACTAAGCATCTGTATCACTAATATATAGCACATAGGCATGGAAAACTGCAATTGCCATGTGAGCTGGGGTTTAAATGATCCCCGTAGCATGAACTACTGCCCCCAGCTGGCCTGCATGTTTCCCTTACCTTGTCCCATCTGAGACCAGGAGCAGACTTTTGGTATTCAATGTGGCCTGAATGATGATATTATGATATAATGCAATAGTTGTACCAATCCACAAAAAAGGAAATAAATCTAATGTAGCCAACTATAGACCTATCAGTCTTACTTCTATCTGCTGCAAGATCTTGGAACGCTTGCTCAAAAATGAAATTGAGACCACAATGGTTGTATTGGGCATTCAAGACATCTCTCAACATGGTTTTAAAAAAGGACTTTCATGTAATACCAACCTGATATCTTTTTATAATTTTGTTAGCTGCAAGTTAGATAACAGTATACCCATTGATGTAATCCTTTTGGATCTAGGGAAGGCATTCAATACTGTATCACTCAATAAACTTATACAAACAATATGTGACTTAGGCATAAACAAATATAAAGTGAGATGGATAGGGAATTGGTTAACTAATCGAAACAAAAAGTAAGAATAAATTCAGTTCTTTCTGATGAAGGATATGTTTGCAGTGGGGTCCCACAGGGTTCAGTGTTGGGGCCAACACTGTTCAGTTTATATATAAGTGACATGGGTAAGGGCCTAGACTCAGTCATCACAAAATTCGCTGATGATGCAAAAATAGGTGGCGAGGTTTCATCCTTCTCAAAGCATAAACAATTAAGTGATAACCTAAAGAGAATTGAACAATGAGGTGAGATTAACAGCATGAAATTTAATGAAACCAAATTTGCAGTAATTCATTTTGGTAAAAGAAAATTGTAAATACCAATACTGCCTCAATGGTAAAATTATAAAAAATAGTAAGCGTGAAAATGATGTTGCAGTGTGGGTAAATTTGCAGTTATCATCAGACTCACATGTAACAAAGACAATAGGGAAATGTAATAGTATTGTTCATTCTATTAAGAAAGCTTTTATTTCAAGGAACAAAATATGTGTTATAAAACTTTATAAGACCTATGTGTTACCACATTTGGATTATGGATCCCCAATTTGGAGCCCTTATCTTAAAACAGACATTATCCAGGTCGAGAGAGTTCAAAGAAGAATGACCAAATCCATTAAAGAACTAAAAACATTAGAGTATGGAGAAAGACTAATAAAATCGAATCTGTTCTCTCTGGAGACCAGAAGATTTAGGGGGGATCTGTTATTAATGTACTGAATTTTGAATGATCAGTCACTAATGGGACAATGTAAGATAAAGAGCTTACAAAAAAAAAGTATATCTAAGATTGCACAATAAACAAATCATGATTAATAGAGTGCAAACTGTTAGATATCAAAACTTTTATATTACATAAACATTTAAACTTTGAAATAATCTACCTGGGAATATAGTGGAGCAATAGATATATTCAAAAAAAGGTTAGACGAATATTGAATTTGCAAATATTTTTAATTACTAAACCAAATATGGGTGGGAGACAATTTAATGGGCTTTTTGGCCTACTTTGTCTATATCAAGCAAGTTAAACCAAGTTAGATATTAGAAGCAAGCAGAAGTTAGCAGGCTGTGACAGTGTCCACTAGCTGGCCTGGTGTGAGGATTATTGCAAGAGGGGGTCTTTTACTAGAATTTGTGTATTTTTCCCATGTGTAGCACACAAGAAATATGTTTCCATAAATGTTGGAGTGTGGGGTACTATATACTCTGTGGTGTATTTTATGTCTTTTACTGAAGCTAAATGCCTGACTCAGTTAATGTGTATTTGTATCTCTTTTCCGGGGTTTAAATTGGATGGGACCCCACAGGAACTCAGTTCCACCATCTCTTAAAAAACACATGTCAGTTCAACCACCTCTGTCACCTTTTTCCATTGAGTGACTACTATAGGAGAGTTCTAGAATATCAGATTGACAGTTTCACCACCTAGAAATCTAGGTATATGAGTTCCCTTTATTTAGTTTTACACACACACACACACACACACACACACACACACACACACACACACACACACACACACACACACCACTGCAGTATTTTTTTTTATTTAACTACCATCTATTAAATAAAATCTGCTTTCGCTCACAGAACTTCCGATTTGCAGAATTATCTTGTGACCCAAAATGATTGATCTGGCACTAGTAGTTTTTTAAATCAGACATAACTCAGTCTTTTATAGTCATATTAGTTAGGCTACATGACTATCAGAGCTTCAGAGTGCTCCCATGCCTTATTATTTTTTTAAATGTCCAGTGCTGAGTTTAAGAGGTGTTTTCACACCTGTGGCACAGAATGATGTTTTGGGAGCAATTTGAAAATGTTAACCTACCGGGTTCATAAAGCGGACTAATAAGAAGGCTATGCTGGAAATTTGCTGTACAGCAATGGTAACATGCCAAGATTATGAGTGAAAAATGCAATATGTCAATGTTCACTCATAGATTTGCTAATTTTAAATATTTTAGCTCCAAACATTCAACATAGTCATTTTTCCATACTGCCTCATAATTGTGACAGGTCTTTACATACTGGATGAGACATGTTTTCGCACTTCTGGGATGAAATGACTTTTCAACTGATACACTAAAAATGTTACATTTCATCTTTAGACACAAAGAACATGTTTATTTTCTGTTCCATCATTCTCATAGTAACATCTTTCATCTAATCATCTTTATAAGTGGAGTAATAAAATTACTGTCTTGAAAATTTGTGATCAAAATTTAAAAAATATACATATATACGATTGTTAAGAAACTAACATATAATTCCTAAGACACTCTAGATGTGGTCCAGTCTTTACCCCAACAGGTATACTTTGTGATGCAGTGTTACTTTCATGTCTTTGAAATTAATTCATTGTAACTTGATCTTCTGTTGTACAGCAGTGCATAGTGAATCTGGATACCCAGTAGTTCCTTTGAATTTATAGCAAAGGTGACATCATGCTTCCTGACAGATTGAGATCTATTTGCACTGAGCCCATCTATTGCTACTATGAGAATGATGGAACAGAAAATAAACATGTTCTTTGTGTCTGGTACATTTTTATTAAACATGCTGCCATATACATTTAGTGTTTCTTAATTTTCACATCAGAAAGAAGTTCATATGTCTGAATTTAGTTATTCAGTAATCACTATATGCAACTTCAAGAAATTTAAATGCCACGATCAGGCTAACATTGTGGAACTATATTCCCTTTTCAGAGCTAAGTAGTCTTTAGTTTGGAAAAAAATTAATGAAAATAATGTAAAAGTGACTGATAAAACTTGTTTCATTTCCTAAAATTCAAGCACAGAATAATATCTTTTGTGCAGGTATTCCCAAGACGTGGAACTGGGCTGTTTAGTTACTCAGTTATATAGCTTCTGTGAAATCCTTAAAATCCTTTAAAATAAAAATGACATTTTTAACTTTAAAAGGATCTGTTGTTATTTTATTAATTTTTTTTATTTACTGCACTCAGTAGTGATTTAGTTTATAGTTGAGTTTATGTATTCAGTAGCCATTTAGTTTACAGTATAGTCGAGTTCCCAAATTAGAGTTTTAACAGAAGTCCAACGGTCAAAATAAAAATTAGCCAGTGATTATTGATCTTCATTGACCTGATTTTTTTTTATTCTAGTCTTTTACAGGTGCTCACTATAAAGAGCTTCAATTCCAGTAGTTCTGCTTTTTTAGTATTAAAATCTCTGCTAGGGAATAGTAAAGAATGTTCATGAGTAGGGTTTACATTTTAATGTTTTCTCTATAATTGTGCTAGTTCAGGAGTTTAAGGAATTGCTTAAAAAGGAACTTGCATACTTTATTCAAGAATTATTATTTATTTCCTTTTATGCCCTGGGTTTTAAAATGCCATTCTTCTGCACAGAGAATTTGCATATTCCTCTTTTCAGTACTAATTTAGAGCATTGGGCAGCATTATGATATGTGATGTGCTCGCCTTCCTGGGAAGGATTCACAGAGCTTTGCCTGGACGCAGATCCAGTTTGCCCAGGGCAAACTGGGCTTTGTGAACAGCACCCCAAGGCAAAGTGGGTGGGGGACCACAATGCAAATGAGTGGGAGAGGACCTGCATAGCCCCATAGTCCCAGTCACAAACATTTGCTCCATACAATGGCCTGTTCTGAAGGCCATTGGGTGGAGCAAATTACAGCCTGTAAAAACCTGGTGATATTCCTTGCATACCCTAGTGGTTTGCAAAGGTACTGTAGCCTTCCACCAGTCTGATCGCTGTCATAATAAAAACTAAAATCCCCTTTTTCCATAGTATAGTGTCCACCTTCCTCCTGGGTCCCTGATCACCATCATAGTAAAAAAAAAAAAAAATCTCCTTTTACCATAGTATAGAGTCCCACCCCCCCAGGTCCCCGATCCCTGTTATAATAAAAATAAAATCATTATTTCCACAGTATAGTGGCCTTCCCCTCAACCTGGTCCCTAATACCAGTCATAATAAAACATCAACCCCCATTTCCATAGTATAGTAGTCCCTCCCCACCCGGTCCCCGATCTCCCACCCCCACTGTATTTACATATCTTCCATAGTATAGTGATCCACCCAACCCCCACCCGCTCAGGTAACCACATCACACACCGCTACCAACACCACAGCATGTACCACCAGTCAGCGAGCAGCATATCCCCCATCTCACCTTCATGGCTGCCCACCGACTGAACTGTCAATGACACCAATGGGACTGCAGTGTATACTGTAAATTGTCATTAACAGTTCGGTCGGTGGACACCCATGGAGGTGAGAGGAAGGCTGTTCTGCTCGCCAACCAGTGGACGTGCTGTGGTGGGGGGAGAAGGGTGGGATGTGGTTACTGGAGAGTGTGTGGGGTTGGGGGACCACTACACATGGAAAATATGTAAATACAGTACAGGTGGGAGATCAGAGACCAGGAGGGGGGAGGACCACTATACTGTGGAAATGGGGAGTTTATTTTATGATGATGGGGATCGGGGACTGGGGGGGAGGGACCACTATACTATGGAAATGGGAATATTTCTTTTTTGACATCGGTGATCGGGGACAGGGGAGGGACTACAGTAAGGAACTGTTTTTTAGTGAACGATCAGTTGGGTTCTCGGGTGATCTGGGGTAAGAAGGGACCACTACACTATGGAAAGTTATTTTCTTATTTACCGTTGGGTCTGTGATCGCGGTGGCGGTGGATACCACTATGCTGTGGGAGACTGCAGCTGAATGGGGCTTGGGCAGGTGGGGGTGCACCTCACTAATGGCATGCAAATGAGCCCATAATGGGCATGTTAATGTCGTCTAGTGCCTTTCGTGTCTAATGGGCTCATTTGCATGCCTCCCTTAGTGAATTGCACTTTAGCGCCTTGGCCCTATTGGCTGCAGGGCCTTTGTCCTGGCTGGCTGTGGGGGCAGCACTACTATGTATTGGACTGGTCATCTGGGTTAATGCTGCCTACTGCTGGCCCCTATTCACAGTCGGATAGCCCACTGGGCTATCTGACTGTGAATAACACAGTGGCCCACCAGCACAGCAAGGGAGTGCAATGCAAACTTTTGTGCTCACTTTGAGCTCCCTTTGTGAATCCTGCCCCTGATCTCCAACTGGAGAAACTACAATACCTGCCAAGGTAGGTCTGCTGCTGAATGCCTTGTAGCCCCTTCAGGTCTGATAGTTTATGCACACATAAAATCTCTGAGGCATCTCGGGGATTTTAAACATGACTGTGAAAATAGGCCTAAACAGTTGAGAAATAGAAAACCTTCCCTGTGGACTAACATACTGCTTTGTTCTGTCTACTTCTCATATTTTTGCTGTCATACATGATCATCTCTCGAATGATCATAACTGACTTTTTTTGCCATTTTGCCACTTAAAACATGTATCTGAACTACAATTAAAATATTTCTCTCACCAGCTAGTTCCCAGTGCACAAATTTCACTTGAAGTTTTTATACAGGGGACATCACTGACTTGGACAGTTTTGTACAGTTGTGCATTTAGTATTATCGTTCACTTCTAGCTTTGTACTTTTTATAGTTAGGAGTTTTTGAGCATTTGGCGACTTTCATTTTCAGACTCTTACCAGTCACCTTTCTCTCCCCCCCCAACCGATCCTTCTTCTTTCTGTTGTATAGCAGTGCAGAGTGTTGCATAAGTTAATAAGCAAATGTTTTATTTTATGATTGTTTTTTATATACATGTTGCACATGTGATTCTGTCTTAATATTTGTTAAATTGATATATCTGGTCTCCACTACTTGTACTGCCACCACAGCCACTTGATAGCCATTTGATAGCCACATGAGTATAAAAACATCATCTGACACTGGCTGATCCTATACTACAATGCAGCTTCATGCAGTTTAGGGGAAATTGCAGAACAAAAAGGGAAACTTCTCATTTCCATCTACTTCTCCTGTTTTTGCTCTAATGTATGATGATGTTTTGAGGTATAGTGATTCTGCTATTTTTGCCATTTTGTCTCTTATTACAATGTACCTGTACCCCAATTCCAGTATCTCTCTGGCCAGCTAATCCCCGTGCACATATCTCTCACCTGAATATTTCATGTAGGGGACATCATATGTGAATACAGTACAGAGCTGCTCCAGTGGCAGGGAAAGCTAAGGCATGGAACAACTTTGCAAAATGGTGGTGGAGACCAGGGTTCTAATCCTGGTCTCCCTTTCATCCTTTATCTGCCGGCAATTTTGTATGTTCATATGGGACTGGATGGACAGCTGCAGTTTAAGGGCTGCTAGCAGAACAATTGAGCAGACTCGATAGATCTTAAAGCCTTTATCTGCTGCCAATTTTGTATGTATGTATGTTTGTATCACTTACTTGCAGATTGTTTTGTACAGGTTTGAGCTTAGCATTAGCTTCCGCTTCTAGTTCACTATTTTATATTATGGCTACATAGCAGAGCTATGTGGATGTATTGCTATTACCAAGGCCCTGACTTTTCTGCAGCAGTTTGGATCAAAATTCTTCGGCAAGCCCCTCTGTTGTTGCAGAACCTCTGAGGCATTAATTTCCTATTTCTGTGGAAATTCTGCGGTGACAATTGGGGTCTTCAGTAACAGTAAGCACCCACCCCCAGCTAGGGGAATAATGTTAGTTTTTGAGCTGGGACCTACAAACCAGAAAAGGTTGTCAATTAACTCCTGAGTTTTAGTACTAGAAAGTAAAAAATCCAGCCATCATCTCAGCCCCATCACCCTCCCCACCCCAGCCTGAGAGTCCCCATGGCCACCAGATTTGAATAAGTAATATTTTTAATGGCTTCCACACTTCACAGTGATCCTTATAATTCTAGTTTTACCACTAAGCCAAAATGCAACTTTTTCATTCCAGTAGTGCTATGTGCAGCTGTGTTTCTGGGATAAGAAACCAGACTTTGGGCCTGGCGGTGAAATTAAAAGGATGAGAATTGCTGCACAGTATGGGACCTGATAAAAATATTTCTACTTTAAATAAAGGGACTCAAGAAGGTTCTCAGTGTGGGGTGGAGAGGGTGGTTGGGCTGAGATGGATTATGTGTGGGGGAGGGGGGATTTGCCTGTCTAGAGTTTTATAGTAAAGCTCCCGTAAACCAAGTAATGAGCAGGGGCTGTTTCAAAATGATTTTCAGATTTTTGTTTACAAATTCCACAAAATTCCAAAAAGCATTCTGCAAAATTCAATATAAACCCCAGAATAGTTTTTCAGGGATTATATTATCCATGGAATAATTTTCCTTGGTCCGAGCCAATGTAAGCTGCAGATTTATTTTACTCACAGATTATACTGACTCTTCTTTTCATTTAATTATTAATTTTTTTGAAATTATGCTTTATTCTCCCCTACTGCCTGCCAACTCCGACTCCTTCAGAGCATCCAAGGGGTTATTCTCCTGCCATCCACTCAATGGAACTGACCTCCCAGTCCCCCATGGAGCTTTGATTTCCCCCATGAGTGGGGACAAGGTGGGATACAACCCCTGTAATCCTTCATTTCATTGGGCCTTGTGGAGGTGGCCAGTGAGCAGGGGCAAATCGGAGGCATGCCCCAGGAAGCCTGTAATCCCAGAGCCAGCAGATGTGTTGATGCACTGATGTCCACTGCACTTCTGGCCACCCATCCCCTCCAAACAGGGCTTGTGGTCCCCTGAGCTTCCACCCGAGGTCACCCACAAATGGCGTGGGCATTGACCATCCTCCCACCCCCAGGAGATGGCGAGCTGTTGTGGGAATCTCAAGCCGTTCTCCATCCAGCTAGCCCTCCAGTTACCCGAGTCCACTCCCAAACCCAGGTCACTGACATTGCAAGCAGAAATCCAACCTCTGCACTGACCAGCCAGCCCTTTATTTATTTGTATATTTATTATGCTTTATCTTCTCATCTGCTGTCCTCAATCAGTCTGATCTACACATGTTCAGCCCTACCACACACACCAGAACTTTTCTTACTCCCAAACACACCTGATTACCCCACAGGGGTGGGGCAGCTGAAGAGCCCCCTTCTTCTGACAGAGACTGAATGGTAGAATGGGAGTAAGAGCACAGTCAGTGGCACAGGGTCTGCAACATGGGGGCAGACATCATCGAATGGTGGCAGAACCTCCATTTTCCAGTTTTCTCCCCAGGAGGTGTGTCATGCAATGATGTTGGGGCAGCATGCTGAATATCTGAAACACCTGCCAAATGTAGTCAGTCCCAGCTGTTGTACCCCAGGCTACCACGAGGAGATAATCTAACACCAGTGACATACCCCCCACCCAGAGGAAAGAAGTCCAAGAGATGAGGAATCCTCCTCCCCCGGTCCTGTACTCCAATTTTCCAGACTCATTCCTGAACCTGGGTCATCAGCGTTGGGAGCAGTAGTGGTACTGTACCACTGCACCAGTGTGCTGGCTAAAAACTGACATTTCAGTATAAACTGCAGAATAATATTTTGCAGTTCATATAAAAAGTAGAATATTATTCTGCAGCTCATGTAAACCACTGAATAATATTCCACAGTTTATGTAAACCATGGAATAATGTTATACAGTTCATGTAAACCGCAGAATAATATTCTGCATTTTTTCCGTGGTTTACTCTAAATTCCACGGACATTTCTGTGGACATTTCTGCGGTCTTGGAATCACAGAAAAATTGGAGCTTTGGCTATTACATAGTAAAAGTTGCAAAGGGGGAGCTGGAATGTCAGGAATGTTTCCAAACAAACCAATTAAAAAGGGAGGCTTGGTAGCACTTCACTGCAAAACACCAACAGCTGCAGACTGCTATGTCCTTTCACCAGAGTGTAATATCCTTCTGCATCTTCTCCATACAATAAAGTGTTCCTCCTCACTCCCAACTCCACACCACACTATTTTTCCACTCTAGGGCTGACTGTTCATCATCTCTGTAGTGAGGGACAGACTGAGAGTCCATCTGTAATCTCTGTGGGGAGGGATGGACTGAGAGGCCATCTGTGATGTTGGTAGGGAGAGACGGGTTACTCATGGTGGAATAAGTGGCCAACAGTATGAGAATCTCCATCGGCCTTACTTTGAGAAGCTGTGAGAGCAGTAGCAGCCAGAGGTAGATCTTCTTACAATGGATGCAAAACACAAAAGGGATGGTACGTCCAACTTTATTGAGATGTCTGGCACAACAGCCATGCCACATAGTGGGCAGGTGGGAAGCAATGCAGGAGAACATACATATGAACATACAAAATTGCCAGCAGATAAAGGCCTTATGGTCTATCAAGCCTGCTTGGTTTTTCAGCTAGCAGCCCTTACACTGAAGCTGCTTCTTCCTCCCCTCCCTTGACCCTCCCCCTTACCCTGAGAGTTCTGTGCTTAATGCTCATTTGATATTGGAAACCATAAATTAAATCATTGATAAAATATTTTTTATTTAAATAAAATGCCAGAAAAAATACAATCACTGAGTGTACATTGAAATATTGCAACACAAGCTCATAACTTTGGTAATTTTAAGTGGACTATGTCCCTTAAGGCAGTATAGCAGCAATGTTGGCTCTGACCATAGCTTTTGACAACTTGTAAATGTTATTTGAACTGATATTTTCCCAGGAAACAAACAAACAAATGCAAAAAAGAAACAAGCCAAGAACTACAAAGATACCAGAAAAAAAATCTTATTAGGAAAAACAGCAAAACTCCCCCTTCTCAGGATGCAAGGAGGTGGGCCAAGGACTTCCCAAGTCCTGTCAGACCCCACAGATTTGGATTGAGTATAGTCACAAAGACTCTGTGTATGACTCCAATGAAATGAAACATTTGAGAGGATCATTGTTCTAATAAAAACTTGCTGATAAATATATCTAGTAATGCGATATAAAGGTGACTAGTTAGATACTGTGAGAACTCGGAAGTACAGTGCATGCTCAGAAGTGTTTCTGACAAATTTACAACTCGCTTCATAGAAGGAAAAAGCCTGGGGTTGTAAATGAAACATAAGTTGTTTATGTGACATGAGACTGAAGTCAAACGTAAGTCAGAGGAGGGAGGAACTGTAAATAACTGATCAATAAACAGTTTTGAACTCTAAGAAACATAAAAATTGTCAGCAGTTAAGGACCACTAGGCCCATTCAGTCTGCCCATAAGTACTATACTAATCTGTGGCCTCTGATTCTATCTGGTCTAGAAGTTATATGTATGTAAATTGTGTGTATGGTATCATAAATAAACTAAACTAAATTGTTCCATGAAACGTGAAGCTATCTCAGTTCTGTACCACTAATAGACATTTCTAAATTCTGTGTATCACTGATTATACATTTAGTCTATGCTGGTTACCTTTTGAATAAAAATTTTAAAAATACAGCCTATAGAGCCATGTAGAAAAATATTTGTAAAACTAGCTAACAGGCATTTGAGACTGCATATGCTTTGAATCTGGAAGAAAACAGCTATTACATGTTTTCTTAAGGCTTTCAGAATTCAAACATAGTGCCTTCACTAGTTTATGTCATGCTCTACCACATGCACATTTGTGTGATAATTAGATTTAATTTAATCAGTATATGAGTTAGTATTTAAAAAGTGGAATAAGTACTGTATAATTAAAATGTTTTTCAATTGTTTTCAAAATGTACAAAATATAGGGGGATTTATTTCTGGTAGCTGAAGTTAGACTGGCTAAACCCATACGGAAACATTAAAAGAGCAAACCTTCTAGCACCCAGAGTTGTTTGTCAGTGCCTTAAATTTCCATCCTATATAATTAGTCACTGTGGAAGTGCCTCCGGCAACTACTTTTTAAGTTAGCTGGAGTCATTGCCATGACTCCCTTACCTCATTCACACAACAAGAATTTAATGCTGGTGCTGCATGGATCATTGTGGCCATGCTTGCTGAAATGCTGTGGATCACTGTGGATGCAAGTTCTGGCATTTTCCAGGAGGGTCAGGTGGGGCAGTATAGTTACAGGGACACCATCGTAGGCTGAGGATAGGTTTTCCGACCCAAGTTCAGCTAAATGTTGCTTTTGATAGAGGAAGGAGAGCTGAACTCAGGGAAGTGTTTCTTTTTTAATCCAAGGGCGACAAATAGTAGAAAACATGGTTTCAGATGAGTGTGACACTGGACATAAGCTTATGCATATGCATGAGTGCATGCCAAGTGTCATAACTCAACTCTGAGACCATGTTTTCTATGACCTGCAGCCCTCATTTAACAAAAAGAAGCACTATCCCTGAGTTCAGCTGTCTTTCCACTACCAAAAACAACATATAGCTGAACTCAGGATGGAAAATCTAGTGTGACTGCAGCATAAACATCCACAAGTGCAGGCTGGGAAAAGTCTGCTCCATTGTTGTGGCCGGTGCAAGCTGTTCAGATGGCCACGTAAAATGGTGCAGAATGCCAACACCACTACATGATATGAAGGAAAGCTGGACTGCATTCACATCAAAAAGCAACCTGAAAATGGCAAAACTGTGGCATTCAGACATGCACAGTGGCAACAGTCTTGCTGCTGTTCACCACCAGTAACGTCACAGATTTGACCGTGTGAAAGGGGTGTCTGTTATTTAATCAACTTACAGAAAAGGCAAGCTATGGAGTTTTAAAAGTAATATGTGTTGTATTTATTGTTTTTCAGTAACCAGTGCTCTGCATATAATAAATAAGCCCGAAGTGGAAGTTTTTTTTTCTTTCATTATAATGAACATAATTTATTAAGTGCTTTTCAAATACTTATGCTTTTTATCTTTTCTTTCTTTTGTGTTGATATGCACATCAAGGGGAAAAAGTTGTTCATTTTTTATAATATTTGATTCATGAATGGTTGAGCCCAGGATTAATTTTCTCTTAAGAAAAAAAAAAATAAAAACTTTCAGACTTTCAAACATGACTAAGTAACTACAAGAGTTAAGCATATTTTATGGTTAGCAAGTATTCATTAATACCTGTAATGACAACTTTCATGGTGTATTCTACCTCCTGTGTAATTTGCTCTTCTTTTATTAGGTGTATTAATAATGGTAAATGTAGACATGTAATTGATGTCAATGTACAGTATGTAATTAATTTCTTCAGTTTGCTACAGAATTACATTTTGCCTCAGCAATCTCAATGTATTCTGTGTCGGAGCTCTATAGTCAAATACTGAGAAGAAAGTCTTGGATCCTCACTGGCCTGAGGCCTAGCAGTATGAATCAATGTAAAGTTTAGTTTCAATAAGGAGTAGTAGCAAATGTCACTTCCTTATTTTCTTGGAGCATATACTATGCTCAGATTGATTTTATTTTCTTAAAACTATCTGCACCTACAAAATGAATAAGAGGAAAGTAAAATCAAATCAAAGCAGCAGTTCATGTAATGGTGGACATTCTCTATGTATATCTAGTCTTTCAAAAAAAAAAACTGTTAATGCACCAGTAAAGGTTCCACTTAACACCAAAATAGTAGGGACATGTGGTGTTAGGGTTTCAAACTGAACTCTGCAATCCCGTCCTAAGCAGTAAAAGGACAAGGCCACACAAGCAACCAAAGACAGTGATCATCAGGTAAAACAAACAACATACATCTGCTTCCAGATGACCCAAATGCAGTAGCACTGATGTGTTTGGATTTGTATCTGTAGTACACACACTACAAGGCATACACAGTCACTTCTGGCAACATATAGAAAGTCACAATATTTAAATCTCAAAGCATCTTCTGTGTGCAGTTGCACAGGTCCCAGCAGCCACAGATACAAATCCAAAAAACCCAAATTACAAGAGTTATCTTGTCTACAGAAGCGCAGGCCCCTATGGGATCACACTTTTTCAGCTACTATACTCATACACACTGTTAGACAAACACACAGTTCTGTCTCCAGAAGGGCGGACCTCTGAAAGGCTTGCAGTTCAACAGAAGCATGTATAATACATATACACCAAACGTTGCCTGCAGAATCGCAAGTGCCACAAAATCCATGATACTGAAATTGTAACAGTACTTTGGTCCACAGAAGTGCAGGCCCCTGATGGGCTTGTTCTTCTTCAACCACAGGTGTAAGACATACACACTGACATATGGCTGCAGAAGGGCAGGCCCCTGTTGTGACTGCAATTACACAACTGCATATAGAAAGCCATCAGGATAGCCATACTGCAAAAGTACTTCTTTATGCAGAAGCACTGGTCTCCATGGGGCCTGTGCTTCTTTTGACACAGATACTCATATACACTGTATAATCAATCAGTCAAGTCAATCAATCAAAATTAATTTTTAAAAAAGCACCTTTCTAATTCCAAGCACCTGTACATAGTATAAAAATAATAAAGAAAATTTAAAACATTAACAAATAAATTCCATAAATAAATTACCATTCAATAATGGCTTAAAAACTAGTATAGTCTAAGCTAAATAAATGTGACTCAAGTGCATTTTTTAAAACTCTGGACAGTCAGGCAGTCTCGCACCCGACGAGGTAGTGAATTTCACAGGGTCATGGCCATAAAACTAAAAGACCGGGCCCCTGATGTCTTTAAATGGACCCTGGAAATATAAACAGGCAGGTGTTGCTGCACACATACAGGCCTCTGTTTGGCCTGTGCTTATGCAGCAGGCAGATAAAATCCATGAAAGTAACACATTAGTGTTACTGCATTTATATCATCTGAAAAAAGCCACGCAGTATGTTGTTTGTCTTGTGTGAGATGGCTGCCTGTAGCTGCATTTGTGGTCTTGTCCTTTGTTGCTTGGGGGGGGGGGGGGTGGGAAGTTAGGGTTAGAAACTCTAATGCCAGATGTCCCTACTTTTGTGGAATTAAGCTGAACCCTGACTTGTGTACTAACACAGTTTTTGCCGAGTTTCCTTTTTTTTTTTAGATAGTGGAGTCATATCCAGGCGCTTACGCTGAAACTAACCCCTGACCCTTTAAAGGGACCCCTTTATCTGACTACTGCATACGTGCCCCCCAGGGACCAAACACAGGCCATTGCCTCTCTTATAGAATACCTTACCTCTCTACCTCTTTCCACTGATCAAATTCTGGTGGGTGACTTAAATGTCAACTGGCTCAGCCCCTCCTCCTCCTCTACCCGAGACCTCCTTTTCTGCAATAGACCTAGCAACTAGTTACCCACCCTACCAGGACTAACCCAAGAGAGGCTCCAGTACCCTGCTTGATGTGGTACTCACCAACCGCCCTAATCGGATCCCCAATGTACAAGTCCTCCCAGACTCTCTCAGTGATCACTCCCCCATTCTATTCCACTGGTTAACCTCAGTCCCCAAACCCATAGCACCGTCCACATGCCGGCGGCTTCTAATACCTGGTGGACTGATAAAACTTAAGGAACTTCTGTCCCAAATTGACTGGTCTCCTATACAGGCAACTCCTGACATTGACACAGCTCTCTCCTTCTTTACCCAAACTTTTAATAATGCCTGTGATATCTTTGCCCCAGTATTGACCCACCATTCTAAAAGGAAGAATGCCCCCTGGGTTACCCCAGCTTTGATCCACCAGTTCAAACATAGGGACAACCTATGGCACCGTGCCATTGAGACTGGCCGGCCCAATGACAGGCGGTTATATGCTGCCGCCCGAAACAAGTGCACTTGGGCCATCAGAAAGGCCAAGTCTGAGCACTATCGGTCCTCACTCACTGCCTCATGGGGGAATCCCAGAAACTTCTGGGATAACATTAAACAGTTAAATGGGAGTTCACACTCCCCCAACCCACCCAGATCAACATTAATTGTGTGATCTCATCAGACCCAGCCCTCATAGCCAACCACCTCAACACCTCATTCGCTGACCTTAGCCCTATCCTCCCTACAAATTTTTTTGACCCTCCTCCCCCAGCACCTGCCGTAAATCTTTCTCTCCCTTATTTTCTCCTCTGCCATGTTTCTGCCCAAGAACTTAGGCCGCACCTTGTCACTGCCCTCAAGAGTAATAGTACAGGCAGTGACACCCTGGATCCGTGTATCCTACGGCTGGTCTTAGACACAGTCCTTACCCCGATCACATGCCTCATCAACCACTCTCTTTGCCTGGGGAAGGTTCCAACTGCCTGGAAAGTCACCACTGTCACCCCTATCTTTAAAGGTGGTGATAGGACTGTGGCTGGAAACTATCGACCGATCTCCATTCTCTCTCCTTTCTCCAAGGCCTTGGAAAAAGTGGTGGCCTCTCAAATCTCTGACTACCTCGCCACCTACAATGTCCTTTGTCCTGAGCAGCATGGCTTCTGAGCGGGCCACAGTACCAACACAGCCCTCCTAGAGTTCTCCAACTTTCTCCACTCCTCCTTAGACACTGGTTCTCCGGCTGGTGCTGTCTTCATTGACCTCTCAAAAGCTTTCGACACTGTCTCCCACCCCCTCCTTCTTGATGCCCTTAGTCTCTCTGGTTTTGCTGCTGGGCCTATCTCTTGGTGCACCAGTTATCTGTCTGACCGCTCTCAGCGTGTAAAATTAATGGGACCTACTCAGACATCTGTCCCATCTTTTCTGGGTTCCCAGGGCTCCATTCTGGGCCCCTTACTATTCTCCCTTTACCTTAACACCCTTCCACGCTCTTGCTCGGGAACATTCTATTGTATGCTGATGATGCAGTCATCTTTGCCTCAAATCGTAACCCTACTGCCCTCCAGGACTGCTGCAGAAGTCCTTCACTGAAGCCGAGGCTGGTTCAAGGAACATAGATTGGTGATAAATCTTAAAAAACAAAACCATGTTCTTCACTCATCCCCAAAAACAAGTCCTGCAACTTCAAACTCCTCATTCACTCTGGGTCCTCATTCCCACTCGAACAAGTTTGCTCTATAAATACCTAGGGATCCATTTTGACCCCTCCCTCTTCTTCCATGGACACATCGCTGCCCTAGCCACTGCCACTGCCACTAATATCTGATTGGGCATCTTACGCCGGTATAAACCACTGCCTCCCAGTGCCTCTTCGACTTCACAGTCACCTCCTCTATCCTGTCCCTAGTGGACTATGGACTGCCGGTGTATGGTGCTGCTGATCAGGACCGTACTCCATAAAATTCGCACTACTCTGAATAAGGCCTGCAGGTTAATTACTGGAGCACCTAGGATGACACACACCTGTCTACTGTATGCTAAAGCGCTGGTACTTGATCTCAACAAGCGCCTCAAATATCTTACCTGTACCCTTACAAAAAAGACCCTCCTTCGGCTTTCCCCACTAGGATTGACCACCACCATACGCCGCTCTGTCCCACTAGTTCATACTCGGACCTCTGGGAAAACCTCTCTTGTTATCCCTAGAGCTAGGATCTCTCACGGCCAAAGAGCCTTCAGCTTTAGGGCCCCCTCCTGGTTCAACACACTGCCCCCCTCCATCTCCGAAGCTCCAACTATATCGTGCTTCAAAACTTCCTTATGTAACCACCTTATTAACACCCGATGCTGTAACTGCCACTAGTCAAAGCCGTACTCAATACTTATGACAAAGCTTATTACTAAGCTGCTAAGGATGACATAACTCTGTATTGTTTGCATCCATCCTACCTGTACCAGCTTGCTTGTATCTATGTCTTAATTTACTGTTATACTTATGTGTTGTACTGCTATACTGTGTATTTTGGTTTGTCTTACTGTGACAAGGTACCTTTGTAAATGAGCCTATGGCTCAAAGGTTTTCCAAACTGCTGTTTAAATAAAATAAAATAAAAAAATATCCTCATTTACACAGGCCCCTTCAGGAACTGTGTGAACAGATGCAGATGCACAGGGACATTTGTGCAGGAATCAATATCTAGAATTTGTGGGGTTATTTGGTGGCCTGTAGAAGTGCAGGGTCTTCTGAGATTTCTGTTCTTGGGAAAAAAAAACACCAGAATCCATCTAAACTGGTCTCATTTAGCAAGATAATGCATTTTTTAATACATAATTTTATGTGTTTTAAACTTTTTAATTAAAAAAATATTTTGACCATCACAATCTTTATTTTTTTCCCTCACTCTCTCTTATTTTTCATTTGTTGCATGCTGATTTTGATACAGGGGACGTAAAAGCTGGCATGAAATTGTGAGAGAAAACTTGTTGAGGGACTGTGTGGAAAATGTGGGTGGTGGGAGGACACCGTCAGTGGGAGGGCTGAGGAAGGGACAGAGAAGCCTGGGCTGCAGGTGCCATTGGTGGTGAGCAGGGCCACATGGCTGGAATCTACCAATAGGGCAGATGTAGTTCAATATGCAAAAGGGCTGTAGTCTGTTCCTCCAGCAGTGAAAAAATGAGCGCGAGCATAGTCGAAAGCACCTGAACAAAAGGAAGTGTTCTGTTTAGTTTTCATTTATTGCATGCTGCTTTTGATACAGTGGGAAATAAAAGATGGCATGGGACTGTGAAAGCAAACTTATTGGGGGACTGTGTGGAGAGCTTGAGGGAAGGGAGGTCATCAGTGGTAGGGTTGAGGAAGCTACAGAGAAGTCAGAGCTGCAGGTGCCATTGGTGGTAAGCAGGGCCACAATGCTAGAATCTGCCAAAGTCTAACTATTGCCTCAATAAAACTCGCAGAGGTCCAGGCAACCCTTCATGTGAGCAACCCTGAAGCATGAGTGCCATGAATCTGGAGTGTGGCATCTCAGTCAGTGACTTATGGAGTATTGGTAGGGTATCCATGGAGAGAACCACAGGCTGCAGGTCATGCTGGTCATGGGAGGAGAGGTAAGCATTAAAGGAAGGTAGAAAGTACATGGCAGGGGTTAGAAGGGGTTGCAGCTGAACCCTATCAAAGGTCAGCTTGTAGAGGGTCAGAAGGGGATTTCAACTGCTCCCTATCTTGGATCAACTTGTATGGGGTTGGAAGGGGATTGTACCTGATACCTAGCTAGGTTAAGTTTACATTTGTAATAAATATCAAGGAAGCATGATGGATTAGGGGAATAAAGAGGATTTGGGGATAGCTGTAAACATCACTGACTGGATTAAATACAGGGATTCATAACTGGGGGCGAGGAGAAGTGGGGCCAGGTGGATGTGGAGGAATAGGAGCATGTGCAGGAGTAAGGATAGTGGGAGGAAAGTGGTATGTTGTAATAGTTGTGGGGCAGCAAGTCATCCTAGGGAAAATGTGGAATGCAGGGGACTGTCTATTGTGCAGGAGTCTGGAGCAGCTAAGGGCAAAAGTAAGACTGTTCAAATGGGAGCTGGGGAGGATGGTGTGTAGAGGTAGAGGAGCATGACAGCGGAGAGAAAGACAAATGGGGGTGCCCAGGGGAGCAGCAGTATTAGGCAGGGGAAGGGAGCATGGAGTATCACCAAGTATCCAGGGGTATCTTCTCCTTAAAGGACCAGGGAGCCGAGGGTGGAGAAATGACAAGTAGTAAGGGGAAGAAATGGGAAAGTGAGATTAACAACAGGGGTTGGAACTCTTGATGAATAGATTTGCACTGTTGTCCAGTATGGGGGTGTGGGTATGAGGAGGTGGGGTAGGGAGTATAGTTAAGCTGGGGTTGAGAGTAGTAGGACAGGGGAGAGGAGGGGAGACTAGTCAATGTGGGCAGGGAAGAAGAAGCAGACAAAGTGGAGCAAAAGATGGGGAAGGGAGATTAAAAAGGTAGGCAGAGAGGAGAAAAAAAGTGGAAGCAATTATAACTATAAGTAATGGATCAGACAGAAAGCTAACCAGTGGGGATAGGTGGCAGTTAGGTGGGGGAGCACCTGGTATCACAGGTGAGGGAAGATGGAAAGGAAACATGGAGGAAGGGAAAAGAGGGGTGGTAATCCTAGGGGACTCCTCAATTAAGGGCAATCACTGGGGAAGGATGTAGGACCCAAATGCAAGATGAGAGGTGGTTTGTACACCAGGGATAACAGCAGAGAATATATGCAATGAACCAGGGAAATAGTAAGAGAGATTGAAGGGAAACCAAACTTAGTTAAACACATGGGTTCCAACAACCTATCTTGTGAGGAAGTGGCAGTATTGCAAGGTAGATTCAGGGCATTAGTGAAGACCTGCATGGAGGAAGCAAGATCGCTGGCTTTTTCAGATGTGATATCAGTTCGAAGGTCCAGCACAATCAGGACAAAAAGTATTGAGAAATTCAATGAATGGCTGGGGAAATGATGTAGGGAGGAAGGGTTCATCTAGGTTGGGGACTTGGGGGAGACCTGGTCAAATAAAACACTTTTTATTCACTGGACAGTATAAACCTCACTAGAGAGGGCTCAGTGGTACTCAGGGACAAACTATGGGAGGTGCATAACTGATAAACTTGATTTAAACTACTGAGGGGGGGAAGTGGTGGGGCTCCAGGCCCAAAAGACTCTGATAAGGAGGTCTATGGACCTGCCCCACGATACCAGTAGAAGGGATCTAGAGGCTGGAAGTGAAGAAGAAGTGGAGCAGTTAGCAATGGGGGGATGGTGGAGCACACAGAGGTGAGAAATGGGAAAAAAAAGAAGAGAGGTAAGGGAAGGATGCTCAAATTCTAGGTGGAAGGAGGTGTCTCTGATGTGCAAAGTCTTAGAAAAAAGATGAACATCCTTCAGGTGCTATTACTAAATTGATATTGCTAGTACTATTCACTAAAAATACCACCAACAGCTTAATCTGGTTCAAGGTCAGCTGGCATTCATCTGTATCCCCCTCCCCCGGGTCGTGCCTGAAAATAGGCAGGATTTGTCTAGTGCACTTACCCGATCAACAAAAGCTAAATAAATAAATAAATATTAGTAGAGGTGAGGGTGGACATAGCAGCAGTAATCAAGACTTTGGCCACACCACATCATGACTGGGACTTGTCTATCCCTGGATATAAACTATACAGGAGGGAAAGGGTGATAAGGAAAGGGGGAGGTGGCAGTTTATATCAGGGAAGATATAACATGCATTAGGGGTTCAGTTATGGTCCGAAAGAGGGAGAAATACGAGGGTGGGAGTGGTTTACAGACCACCCAGTTTGGAAGAGGAAACGGACAGGGAACTGTGCTTATAAATATTGAAAACTGAATGGAAATGAGAGGTGGTAATATTGGGAGATTTCAACCTGTCCAAGGTAGACTGGAGTGTACCATCCACAACATGGACCAGGAGTCAGGTGATCCTAGAAGTTCTGCACAGTAGGTTCCTAACTCAGGGCATCACAGAATCAATCAGGAAGGGGGCGATCCTTGATCTAGTTTTCACAAATGGGGAGCATGTACAAGAAATAACAGTCAAGGAGCCCTCGGTGGAAGTGACCATTGCACAGTGTGGTTCAGGTATAATATGGGCAGGGAAAACATCCCCACTAAGACCAAATGCCTGTATTTTAGGAGGGCAGACTTCAAGAAGATGGGTGAGGTGTTAATAAAGTACCTGGTGGGCATCGGAGCAGATACGGGTGTGGACCAAAGGTGGTCCATCATTAAGGATGGAATAATGGTTGCCAAAGAGGAATGTGTTAGTCTCAAGGACAAGGACTTAAGGGCCCAGCAGCTAGCTGGTTCAGTATTGAGGTTGCCCAGGCAGTAAGGGGCAAGAGTTTAGCTCATAAGAAATTCAGAAATACCAAGTGAGAGGTGGATAAGGAGAATTACCTGGAGTTGGCTGGTGTGGCAAGTAATGTAGTCTGGTGGGTAAAGGCACAGAAGGAACTCCAGATAGCTGAGGGAATTAAGGGGTAGAAGGCCTTTTTTCACCATATAATAGAGAAAAGAGTCAAGAAGGATGAGATTGTTAGGCTTCAGAAAGGGAACGAGTGGGTGGAGGGAAATGGGGGTAAAGCAGAGGTACTGAATAAGTGCTTCTGTTAAATCTTCATCAGGGAGAAAGATGGGCCAGTGCCTACAGGGGGGAGTAGAGGAGCAGGGAGGGGGTGAGCATGGTAATGGTGTTTGGGGAGGTTAGAGTGAGGTAAGGGCTGCTAGCATTGAAGGGAAACAAATCACCAGGCCTGGATGGCATACACCAAAGGGTGCTAAGGGAGCTGGCAGAGAAGCCTGCAGGGCCACTGGTGGGCCTACTGAATAATTCACTGCATTCAGGAGTGGTACTGTTGGACTGGAGAATGGCACTTGTGGTGCCCCTCCATAAAAGTGGTCCCAAGGATGAACTAGGGAATTTCAGACCAGTCAGCCTGACCTCAATTATGTGCAAGCTCATGGAAAACATACTTAAAGAAAGGTTGGTAGGGTATCTAGAGGAGTATGGTCTCTAGAATACAAGTCAGTACAGGTTTATGGGAGGGAGATCATGTCAAATGAATCTGATTGTCTTCTTTGACTGGGTCACTAAGGCAGTAGACATCCTCTGCCTGGACCTCAGCAAGGCCTTTGACTCTGTATCCCATAAGCAAGGCCCCTTGAATTCTGTGGTTGCAGAATTTTCTGCAGACTTTACATCACATGCAAAATTCAGACAGTGCCACAGAATTCATTGTTTTTGGTGAATTTTCATTCAAATATATAGTTTATCCATAGTATTAGGCTCCTGTACCCATCCTGTTTAACCTGAGGCCCCTCCTCTATGCTTGGCATGTGATGTCATCAGTTAGATTTCATCATATTTTAGCCAATGGCAGAACTACATTCTGCCACAGAAATGAATAAATCATGCTACAAATATCAGAAAATGCTGCCTCAGAAGCCTACAGGCACTGCTGCAAAAATCAGAAAATGCTACTGCAGAGCACTAGGAGCCTGTCCATAACAGGATGATAAGGAAGTTGCTGGAACTTGTGATTAGGGAAGAGATGACCAGATGAGTAGAAAACTGGCTGAGGAACAGGACTCAGAGGGTGGTGGTGGCAGGCAAGTTATCCAGCACCAGGAAGGTAACTAGTAGGGTCCAACAGGGCTCGGTGCTGGTATTGGCTTTGCTTAATGTGTTCATCAGTGATATTGTGGATGGCATTAAGGACAGAATGTGCCTATTCATTGACGACACCATACCCTGTGGGAGGGTGGACATAGCCGAAGGGACAACGGACCTACAGGACATAGAATTTGATGGCAGATAAGGACCACTTGGCCCACCCAGTCTGCTCATTTCCCTATCTAATGGATAAGCTGCATATTCTAGTTAAACAACAGCCTACTTCCTCCTACCCCAAGCCCTAGAATTGCTTTATGTCTGTCCCATGCATTATTGAATTCCCCCACTGTTTTTGACTCCACAACCTTCTCAGGAAGGCCGTTCCATGCATCCACTACCCTCTCTGTAAAAAAATCTACCTCACATTACCTCTGAGCCATTCCCCTTCTGTCTTCAAATTGTGCCCCATGTTATGCACATCTCTTTTTCTGAAAGATGCTACTCTCTTAGACTTTGTTGATTCGCTTGAGGTACTTGAAAGTTTCTATCGTGGACCCCCTGTCCCTCCTTTTCTCAAGGGTATACATATGAAGCTCCTTAAGTCTCTCTTTATATGTCTTCTGGTGCAGACGCTGCACCATTTTAGTCGCCCTCCTCTGGACTGCCTCCATCTTGTCTATGTCCTTGTGGAGATTAGGTCTCCAGAATAACACACAGTACTCCAGATGGGGTCTCACCAGCTGCCTGAACAGAGGGATAACAACTTCCTGTTTTCTACTGGTGATGCCTTTTCCTATACATCCCAGTATCCCCCAGCCCTTCTTACTGCACCCTCACATTGCTTGCCCACCTTTAGGTCATCTGATATGACTACCCCCAGGTCCCTCACCATTTTTGTTGTTGTTAGAATCTCACCCCCCATAGTGTACTCTTCCCCTGGGTTTTTTGTTTCCCAGGTGCACTACTTTTCACTTCTTAGCACTGAATCTATGCTGCCATACATTTGATCATTCCTCCAACCTCAGCAGGTCCCCTCTCATCCTTTCCACCCCACCTTCTGTATCAACCCTTTTGCAGATCTTTGTGTCATCTGCAAAGAGACATACTTTTCCTTCCAGTCCCTCTGCAATGTCACTTAGAAAGACATTGAAGAGAACTGGTCCTAGAACTGAACCCTGCAGTACCCCACCAGTAACCTCCCTTTCTTCAGAGTGGATTCTGTTTACTATTGCCCTCTGTGTCCTGTTCTCTAATCAATTTTTTACCCAGTCTGCCATCTTGGGACCCACTCCCAGGCTGGCTAATTTGTATATTAATCTTTTGTGTGGGACTGTGTCAAATGCCTTGCTAAAGTCTAGGTAGGCCATGTCCACAGTCCCTCCCTGATCTACTACTTTGGTCACCCAGTCAAAGAAATCTATTAGATTAATCTGACATGACCCACCTGCTGTGTTCCATGCTACCTTTGGTCCTGTGCCCCTCTGGCCTGAAGGACAATCATAATAAGCTTTAGGGGTGGTCTGGGATTTGGCAGCTTAGCTTTGGTGTAAAGAAATGCAAAGTTATGCAAATTGGAGCCAAGAATCCCAGGACAGAGAACAACTTGGGAGGCTCCAGATATCTGCCACAAAGGAGGAGAAGAATTTGAGATTGTGCAGGAAAGCAGCAAATAAAATGCTAGGATCTTCATCATTATCTCAACGATAACAGCAAAGAAATGCATATTATTAAAGTGGAAAGATAGGAACCCCTCAATAATTTAATCATGGGTTAATTTCATGATAGAAATTATGAACTTAGAATAAGTATATGATATTAAAGAAGAGATCCAGAAGCAAATGATTTGATACCTTTTAATGGACCAACATAGATGTAACAACAAGAACAAAGTGCTCTAGCTTTCGGACCAACCAGTCCTTCTTCAGAAGCTCATGGCAGTTGTTTAGAAAATACAATACTTATAACAGCTAGATAATGCAGAGAAAAACAGAAAAAAATCCCCATTGGTTTAAAATACTCATTTAAAAAAAAAAAACAGAAGATGATGTCAGTGAAGTTAAACAGTACCATACTGCCTTCAGCCAGAAAGAACCTTGGGTCAGACGTGCTTGGTGGAACACAAATACAAAGAATCCTACTGCATATAAATTTAATTGACATAAGATAACACTGCTGAAGCAGAAGACTCCTAAATCAAGCTATGAGTGTCACAGTTAGTATAGGGATGTGATTACTGAAAGGCAACCCCCACCCAGATTAATTACAAACTAAGATTGTTATAGGGCTCATGAAGTTTCAATGTTTGCATTATAGACAAGAATTTACCAGTAAGGTTGTCTTAAAAAACATCAGTTCACACTGTGTGATGTGTAAAACCTAGCTGGACCTGTCACCCAGCTGTACTCTCAAGCTAGATATAAGGCCCAAGAAATTTCAAAAACCTCAGTATTATATAAATGATAATTTAAATATAAATTGATAATATTAGTGTCAAATAAAAAACTCTAGTCGAGGAACCTCAAGGAATTAAGACCATGTAGCCTGATATGTACTGATGTCGATATATACTGAGAATGTAACAACTTCATGTACCACAAGTGTCTAAGGAATCTGAAAAAGAGATAAAAATGTAATTTCTCTCCTCCTCTTCTTTTTATATTAAAGAAGGACAGGCTGACAAATTAGAAAACATGTGGGCTCCTTTCCGTGACAATATATGGATGGGTCTTCTTTAATTAACATAAAGTAAAACTAATTTGGTTTTCTTATGGCTGGGTCTCCCCCTCTTTTTTTTCTCCAAAAAATGATGATATAATGTGCCTGGAATATGATGGTCTATATGATTGGTATTAGTTGGCCTATGATCTGAATTGAGGAAAAAGAGAAAAATAAATTAAAAAAAAAATAAAAAATAGAAAAAATGCTGGACTCCATAGACAGGAGGATATGCAATTGGCGAGAGGAGGTTATACAATCCTTGTATAGGTCATTTGTAAAGCCACAACTGGAGTATGGAGTACAGTACTGGTACCCACACCTTAAAAATGCCATTTATCTACTGGAGATTGTCCAGAGGAGGGCAACTAAGATGATCAGGGGCCAGCAGGATACAGCTTATGATGAGAAGTTTGAGGCTCTGAACATGTATTCCCTGGAAGAGAGGTGAGAGAGAGATGAGGCATGACTAAGATCTTCAAGTACTTGAGGAGGAATACTACAGGAGGATAAGCAGAGTGGATAATTTGATCTCTTTAAGCTAAGTGGCAACTGAAATCTGAGGGGAACAGTTTTAAGTTGGGGAGGATTAATAGGGAGGGTAGGAATCATTTCTTCACAGAAAGGGTGGTGGACAGTTGGAATGCACTGAGGGAAGATGCGGTCTTAATGAAAATGGTGAGCAACTTCAAGAGTCATGGGAGGGGCAGATGGAAGGGACAGAAGTACTTTGTAATGGGGACAGAGTCAATAGCTTAAGCTGTGGACCCTTCAATATGAGTAGACTAAATAGACCAAATATCCTTATTCTGCTGGCTTCTTCATATGTTTGTATGTTTGTAAAATGAACTGATTCTCTGAAAGACAAATATCTTTGTAAGATAAATTTGTGTTTCATATCTGAGGGTTTTCCTAAAGCCTTACTAAGCATGTTCAGAAAAAAAAGGCCTTGGTCCATCTCAGAACCTAAGTGTCTCCAATACACAAGGCACAGCTAGAAAAATTACACACATTACATCCTGTAGTGGACTTTGAAAGAGCCTTTGATTCCATCAAATAGAAATATCTCCTCACCACCCTGCAGAAAATGAGGTTTGGGCCATGTTTCAGACAGTGGGTCCAGCTCCAGTACATGTGCCCTACAGTTTTAATCCTCACTAGTGACCTTTGATCCACATGCTTTCCCCTGCAGAATGGGACAAGACAGGAATGTCCCCTTTCACTGCTTCTGTTTATGCTGGCCATAGAGCCTCTGGCTATAGCACTTGGAGGACATCTACAAAAACAGGACATCAAAGTACAGGACAAAGAGCACACTTCCCTTCTGTACCCAGATGGCTTGCTGATCTCAATGGCCAGTTCCTTTTAGGTGGCCCCCCATGTCATGGCTAATATTTTATCTCCTTCTCTCAAAACTCAGTCCTCAAAGTATGTCAACGCAAGACCAAAGTATTACCAATGAATGTTGTTTGTATCCCAGACGGCTTTCGAGGAGCAGAAAAAAAAACTTTAAAATCCTTTTAACTCTGGAACTGATTAATAATTTTTTGCAAAACCTTCTAATGGCACTACCTTAACACAGGCTGCAACTATCTTAAAAATATTTTCAAGTTCAAAATGTGGTACATAAACACAAGACCAAGTGCCCTAAACAGCAAGTCCTACCTACAGCACAACCTCTTAACAGGTGGACCACTCTTAAGACAAGCAAGATCAGTCTATTATTAATTTATAAGGCCCTCATAGATGCCCAAAAACTGGATCCCTCTCAACCAGCTAAGTTACTATGGCAGTTGGACCCAGACAGCCCTATCACCGACACACAATGATGTCAGTGCTAGGCTTCAAAAAACATATGGAGATAGCAAAAGCAGATTGATTCCAAACAAAACCCTTCACAGATGGCAGTATTAAATCACTCAGGTGCTTAAATCTATGGGACTACTAAATGATGACTCCTGCTAGAGGTGCCATGCACCAGGGCAATTATGCATATATTATGACAATGCCCTCCCTTACACTCCTTCTGGAACAGTTATGACCCATGTGCAATAAGATCACATGGAGCTCCATGCAGGCCTCAGCAGAGGCGCTTCTACTGGATTGCTCTCTGGCTGACTCCCACAAACTATCACCACAGAACCAGTCTGCATTTCACAAAGTCCATATGGGCTGGGTGGGTAAGCCTGGATAGGACTTTTTTCTAAGCTAGATGTGAGGATCTTTGCCAGTATCATCACATCTGTGTTAATGAGTGAGATAGGGAGGTAGCTTTCTGGGACAATTGAAACTCTCCTTTTTACAAATGAACATACAAACATATAAAACAGACAGCAGAAGAAGGCCATTCAGTCTATTTGGTCTGCTTGTAATTTTAGAGAGCACAGTACTCATTGCCTCCTCATGGATGGTAGGAGGGCAGCTGATGTGAGGGACTTTCTAAAGACTTGCAGAACACATGATGTGAGCTCTTCCACCAGCAATTGGTAAAAATCTGCAGGGTAGCCATCTCCTCAGGTGGCCTATGAAGATTAAGGGCTTTAATTGCCTGTGTCAGTTCTTGAGCAATGACTGAGCACTCAAGCTCAGAAGTCTGGGAGGGTGAAAGAGTAAGAGTGGCTAGCTTGCTGACAAAGCACTTGGGTTAATATCCCAATACTGACACTGTAGTGCAGCATGAGGGGGGTGCTGCACTCCTGAGGTGCTATCTGCCTGTTCTGGTGGTAGTTCAGGTGGATGTTAAAGATCCCATGGCACTTCTTGAAAAGAGCAGGGGAATTTCCCCGGTACAGTGGCCAAATTTCCTCCATTCATGAAAATACCACCAACAGCTTAATCTGGTTCAAGGTCAGTTGGCATTCATCTGTATCCCCTTCCCCCAGGTCATGCCTGAAAATAGGCAGGATTTGTCTAGTGCACTTACCAGTTCAACAAAAACAAAATAAATAAATAAAAGTCCTCCATTGAGGACACATTGGGGAAGGAGGCAAACATGATGAGTAAAATTGCCACATAATGTTGTTGATGTCTTCAGGATTACTTTGTATGTCACCTGAGACATCTTTTAGGCTGGATATTAACTTAACAGCAGTTTGCAGGATTTTTCACCTCCCTTCCAGAATGAGTGACACAGGTGACGGACAATGAGCTCTGCCTTCCAGGGTAGAAGGCTGTATAATTTAAACCTTGGCCAGCATATCTGGGAAGAGGGGTGGGGTGGGAGCGGCATTACAGTGATATGGGAAGTTGCAAATTCGCCTCATTTCGTGAATTAATCTATCATGCAAAGTAGCAACTATGAGGAAAAGTGATGAGTCCACAAAATAAGTCACAACTTCCCCAGTGGAGTTAGGCACTGAGACAAAATCTCACAAGCCTGCGAAATTGCTACTGTACTTCTCCAGTGAAGTTTTGTACAAAGGCAATGTTTGCAATGTATTGTATGGGACTGGAGGTCACATGTTGCTGAACAGCCTATAGGATGTGGAGGAGGCTGTCTCAGTTCAGTGTTGTGAGGCTAGAGTAGAGAGAAGACTGTGCTTGTGTCACAGGAAGGAAAAAGCTTTAAATTCATTTAAAGAATGAGCTTTTTGAAATCCAAATTGCTCCCAGATTGTCTTGGAGGGCCTTGTGCTCATAGATTTGTGTTTTTTGTTCATTGTATCTGTGATTATGTAAAGTAGTGGTTTCAGTTTTGGCTGTCTGTGAAGCAATGGTGTGGGGCAGAGTAGCCCTTTATAAATACACAAGAGCATGACCACAAACTTACACGGTAGTGGGGTGCAAGGAAAGCGGGCCGGCCAGCCCAAGATACTATCCACCAGTTCCAAGAAATCCCTTGCACTCCTATGAATTAAACACAGACTTTGCAGAGTATTCAAATTTCAAAGCTTTAATGCTGATGAATGACAAAGTCTGCAATGAACAACTCATCTGCCCACTCCTTGGAACTGGTAGCACTTTAAGCAACAAGGTAGCAATACAGCCCACACAGATCTGGAGCTTTTTTTCGTAAGCAAGAGATTTGTTATTTTTTTGTTTTCTCAGTCTTTCTTGCTATTTTTTATCAGTAGAGTAATTTCTCATTTTTGTTTCTGTCATTTGAGTTTGTTGTGTTTAAAAAAGGCCTTTTTGTCACTGTGTTTCTGTAGACGTTTTAGTAATTTTACGAACATACAAACATAAGAAAAATGCCATCAGATAAAAGCCTATAGGTCTATCGAGTCTGCTCGAATGTGCAGCTATCTGAGTTAACTCCATAACTGCCTTCCCTCCCATTCTCCCATTCCCTTCCCCCTGATCCTATCCCACCCCGTCTTAAAGCTAGTCACCGATTTCAGTGACACCACCTCTTCGGGAAGTGTTTGCTTTTCTGGTTAGATTTTCCTTAACTGACTGGGATGTCAACATAGCAGGGTACACAATCTACAGAGGGACAGGGAGGGTAAAAAAGGAGGAGGAGCAGTTCTCTACATGAGGAAAGGGATCAAAGCAATGGAAATAAAAGGTAAATAGGGAGGAGAAGAGGCATTGTGGGTCACCCTGGATACAGGAAATGGCACCACAATCTGCATGGGGGTTGTATACAGACCTCCATATCAGGGGGAGGAAATTGGCAAGGAAATGATAGAAGGCATCCTTACAATGGCATACAAATGGGAGATATTGTTGATGGGGACCTGAATATGCCAGATTTTAACTGGAGCACCTTTGCTGCAGCCACACCCAAGAGCAGGGTCATTCTCAATGGCCTACAGGGGACATGCCTCAGACAGCTAGTGCTGGAACCCACTCTGAAGGGAGCAATCTTAGACCTGGTACTCTCAAATAGAGAAGGAGAGAGAATTTCAGATTTCAAAGTGGATAGCCATCTGGGAAAAAGCGACCACGAAACAGTAAGTTTCATGATAAACACTGCCATAGAGTCAAGCAATAAAAAAACAAGGGTACTAGAAATTTAGGAGGGCTGCCTTTGGCAAAATGAGAGAGTGCCTCAGAAAAGCGTTAGCAAACAGGCAAGAAGGAGGGGTGGAGAAACAATGGGGAAAAATCAATACTGCCATCACAGAGGCAACAAGCTTTTGTGTGGAGCAAATAAACAAAATCAAAATGAAGAAAAAAACACTATAGTTCTCAAAAGAGGTGGCAGGGAAGGTTAGGGAGAAAAAGATAGAATTCAGGAGGTATAAGAAACACAGAAGAGCAGGACAGGGGGTATGCCGGCTGTACAGTGACACCATTAGAGAGAACACATTGATGTCAACAACATCGACAATTCACTGTAATAGTCTGCCCGAGACCCTGGCACTCTGTCTCCACATCCTACACTCCCTCCCCAAATCAACTCCAACTTGAAGTTGGAATCCTATAGTTCTGGGGGTGCAGGGGGCTGGGCCCCCTGAATGGGGGATTTGTGGGGCAAAGCCCCCCAATAGAAAAGGTACCAGGGTCTTCTATGATTTATGTCAACCGTAGTTTGCTGTCGACATAACCATCACTATGATGTCAGTCAACAACATAGCTGTCAAACCAGCATCATAGAGCCAGGACAGAGAAGTGTACCATTTAAAGCAGGAGGAAGTGGTGAAGGCAGACAGACTAACAAAGGCCCAAACAGAGGAAAAGAAGGGGATAAAACCTTTTATAGGTACATTGGGTAGCAAAGAAAGACCAAGGGAGGGATAGTGAGGTTTAATAAAGGGGAGAGGGGTGAGCAGATGGTGACAGTGGAAAAGCTGGGATACTGAATGAATACTTCTGCTCAATTTTTACAAAGGAAGAGGAGAGGGGCATACCTAGACCAATCAATAGAAGCACTCTGGATAGGGAGGTAGATACCAGCCCATTCACAGAAGAAAGGTCCTGAATGAACTCCTAAAACTGAAAGTGGACAAGGCAATGGGGCCTGACATGATTCACCCCAGAATTCTAAAAGAACTAAGAGTAGAACTAGTGACACCATTACCCATTTTAACAAATCATGGGAGGATGGTGTGGTACCTGAGGACCGGTGGAGGGCAGATGTGATTTCTCTTCACAAAAGTGGGAGCAAGGCATAGGCAGGAAACTACAGACCTGCTAGTTTGACCTCATTGGTATGGAAAATGATAGAATCACTTCTGAATTTAAGAATTGTTAAGTACCTAGAGGCCAACGGGGCACAGGACACAAATCAGCATGGACTCACAGCGGGAAGGTCATGTCAGATGATTCTCAGAGATTTCTTTGACTTGGTGACCAAAGTAGTAGACCAGGGAGGGGCTGTAGACATAGCCTACCTAGACTTTAGCAAGGCATTTGACACAGTCCCACACAAAAGATTAACAAACAAGTTAGCCAGCATGGGAGTGGGTCCCAGGGCAGTAGCCTGGGTAAAGAATTGGCTGGAGAACAAGACACAGAGGGTAAAAGTAAATGGAGTCCACTCCAAAGAAAGAGGGTTTACTAGTGGGGTACCACAGGTTTTGGTACTGAAACCGGTCCTCTTTAATGTCTTTATAAGTGACATTGAGGAGGTCTAGAAGGAAAAGTATGCCTCTTTGCAGATAGCACACACAAAGATCTGCAACAGGGTTGATACACGGGGGGGGGGGGGTGGAAAGGATGAGAAGGGACTTGGCAAAGTTGGAAGAATGGTTAAAAGTATGGTGGCTTAGAGTCAATGCAAAGAAGTGCAAAGTAATGCACCTGGGAAACAAAAACCCAAGGGAAGAGTAGACTTTGTGGGGGAGGTACTAACAACAACAAAAATGGAAAGGGACCTGGGGGTAGTCATATCAGATGACCTAAAGGTAGGCAAGCAATGTGAGAAAACAATAAGGATAGCTAGGAGGATACTTGTATGCATAGGGAGAGGCATCACCAGTAGAAAACAGGAGGTTTCTATCCCTCTGTACAGACAGTTGGTGAGACCCCATCTGGAGTACTGTGTGCAGTTCTGGAGACCCAATCTCCACAAGGACATAGACAGGATGGAGGCCATCCAGATGCGGTAACTAAAATGGGGCAGGGTCTGCACCAGAAGCCATATGAAGAGAGAGACTAAAGGAACCTAATATGTATACCCCCAAGGAAAGGAGGGAGAAGGGGGACATGATAGAAACTTTCAAGTATCTCAAGGGAATCAACAAAGTCCAAAAGGGGAGCATATTTCAGAAAAAGAACAAGGGGGCACAATTTGAAGATAGAGGAAGGATGGCTCGGGTCAATGTGAGGAAGTATTTATTCACAGAGAGGGTGGTGGACACATCGAATGGCCTTCCTGAGAAGGTTGTGTGGTCAAAAACAGTGGGGGAATTCAAGAATGCATGGGGCACACATAAGGCATTTCTGGTGGGGGGTAGGAGGAAGTCGGTTGTTGATTAACTTGGATCTGCAGCTTATCCAATAGGTAGGGAAATAGGCTGGGAAACTGGCAGACTGGGTGAGCCAAGCAGTCCTTACCTGCCGTCAAAGTCTACTGACAGTTTTCTGTCACTGTGTGTCATACTAATTACCCCTGTTACTCCAATCACTGTAATCTCTGTGCTGCTTAAAAAAAATTTCTGATACTGTTGTTGCCACTGTCGTTGCAAATCCCTGTGCTGTTTAAAAAAAAAGTCTTTTCACTGTTGTTACCTGTGTTGTAATACCTGTGCTGTTTAAAAAATATAAATAAATTGTTCAATCACTGTTGATACCCCTGTAATTGTAATCCCTGTGTTGTTTAAATAAATGTTCTGTCACTGTTGTGACCCCTGTTATCGTAATCCCTTTGCTGTTTAAGAAAACAATTGTTCTGCCACTGTGTTATACAAATTACCCTTGTTACCCTTTCTAATCCCTGTGCTATTTAAAAGAAAAATGCTGTCCCTGTTTGCTACACTATTAGACCCTGTTACCCCTGTCATTGCAATGTCTGTTCTATTTTAAAAAAAATCAAGCTGCATAGCACAGAAGTATGACTGGGAAGAGAAGCTTAATTAAACGGAGAGGTGCAGGGGAGGCAGCCAAGAAAAGTTCCAAATCTGTGTGGCAAAACAGTGCTGCAGTTAAATAAAAATAATGTCTGGGAGTGCAGTGTCAGCAAGTTTTATGGGCTTCTGTGCTGGTAGTAGGAAAGGAGAAGTTCACAGAGGTGGCATTAGTGTAGCCACATTTTTCTCTTCCATATCTGTGGCAGCTATGCAGGTAGGAGGTGCATGTGGCAGGTGACAAGAAAAGCAGCAGTGCCAGCAAACAAGAAACAGTCATCAGCGAGGAGATTGTTGTTGTCCCTGTGGCTGGTTGTGGTGGTGGTGCTGCTGAGCCCGATGGTGTGGAGCCAGTGGTTGGGGTGGGAGATCTGGGAGATGTGGGTCAGACGTGTCATAATGAGAGGGTCAGAGAGCAAGAAGATGATAAGGTTGAGGAGGACAAACCTGTGGATGAGGATGATAGCAGTGGCTGTGCTGATTATGGGTTGAATCCCAAATGGGAGCCTGAAAAGAAAAAGCATAAGTGTGGTGATGCAGATGGTGCAGGGGATGTTGTGAGCACTACTGATCCAACTGCTAAAGTCCTCCTCCCAATATTCCTGAGGTTCTCAAACCATCCCAGAAACACTCATTTACACCCCTTCCCCTCAGCTGTCCTACTCCTGGCATCATGGTAAAACGAGGGTAATGAAATCCCTAGTTTGGGATTTCTTCATACTTGTCCCAGCTGAAAGACAGTCATCATCTGTCAGCTGTGTCAAGCATGAGTCAGTAGGGGTAAAAAGGCTAGCCACCTAGGTACTGGTGGAGACCTCACACACCTGAAGAACAGGCAACTGTTATGCTGGCATCAGTACCAGAAAGAAGCTAGTGTGGGGTGGGGGATCGCTGTCCCTCATCATCGTTAGGCAAGGCAAACAGAAATGACAGGTTACTAGACCAGGCAAGAGAGGGGGCAAGGGAGGACAATGTCAGAGAGTCAGAGGAGGATTCTGTGAGTCTGCCCAGTAGTGGGCATAGCAGCAGTGGTTGTGGGTTGAGTAGTACCTCCCTGAGTCAGAAAAACAAAGTTACGCCATTGCAGAAAACCTCCATAATCACTGGTGTCACTCAAGCAGCAGCATATAGCACCCCAACAATGCTGCCATGATGAGTCCAGCTGTTTAATAGCCCATCACCAAGAAAGGTCCAGCCTATGCTTCATAGCATGTTTGAGTGGCTCTCCAAATTCTTTCCCAATCATTCTACTGTTCACAAACTTAATGCAGCAACTGATGAAATGCTGGCTACTGATCTATTGCCATTCTCATTTTTTGAGAATGTTGGAGTCCAGGGGTTGATGGCCCATGCCTGTCCCAAATGGCAGATTTCATCAAGAATATACTTTTCCAATCATGCTGTTCCTGAACTCTATGGGACCATTTCAGAGATGGTAAACCATGCCCTGAAGCATTCTGCATCATCTCAGCATGGATATGTGGACCAGTGGCCAAACAGCTGGGATCTCCTTTCTGTGCATTACAGCACACTGGGCAGAGGTACCTGGGGTACTGTTTGACTGTAAGCATGGGAAAAATTGCTCTAAGCCCAATTGTGTTGGTAGCAACATATAAGTCTTCGCTAGCATGCCACACTGACAATGAAGAGTATACCTGGATCACACATGGATGAAAAAATGCAGCAAGTGCCCATTACTGAGATTGATGACTATCTTCACCCCATTCACTGAAACCAGGATTGAAAGAGAGAGCAACAATGGTTTAAATGTCATGAAATGCATCAGTGATGGAGGGTTTAACAGGGTGCCATGCCTGAGACACTGTCTTAAAGTCATTGTGTAGTAGTTTCTCTGCCATCCAGATATCAAGGACATTTTTGCTGTGGCCCATTGCATCTGTGTCCACATTGCCCATTCTGGAAAGGCCTGTGACTGACTCCATCAGCTGCAGATACAGAACAAACTACCTCAGCACCATACAAAGCTGGATGTTGTCATCAGATGGAACTTAACCCTGTACATGATCGAGCAGTTGTACGAGCAGTATTAAGCAGTATCTGAATATTTGCTGCTCTATATAAGTTGTGACACTACTGGAGTATCCATGTGTCTGAGAAAAGAGCAGTGGTGCTGAATTAATGGCCTGATCATGATTTTCAGGTCATTCAAAAATACAACACAGGCAGTGAGTGGAGGCACTGCCTGTATCAATCAGGCCATTCTACTACTAGGTAGGCTGAGGCAGACACTGGTGAATGTGCAGCAAAAGCTGGAGGCAGGTGCTGATATTGGAAGTTGCACCTTAATGGGACACATGCTCCTCGTCTTAGACTCCAACTCACATGTTTCTGGCATTCTGCAGTCTGAAGAGTTTGGTATTTCCTCTGTGCTTGACCCATGCTATAAACATGGGCTGGCATCAATAATTGAAGGTGGGTATTAGCAGGTACAGAGGTTGAAAGAACTTCTGTTAAAAGGGGTACACAGGACACTGATGCTTAAGACACACGTATCTAAAGCACAACATGAAACTCCACAGAAACCAGGTGTTGATATCACCTCTTCACAGGAGAATTGGGCTGAAAAAACATGCAACTTAAAAGAAAAAATGACAAATCCCATTTGGGATATTTTAAGTCAGGTGAGAGTTGCAGACATGGTAGAAAAGAAGGAGAAGGAGGAAGTTATTGAAACAGCAGGATTGCGAGCATCACAACTTATGGTGAATGCGTGTTTCACAGACAAAAGGCACCTTACTATTGCTGATGAGCCCTTGCTATACTGGAGCAGCAAGGTCATTGTGGAGCCAGCACTGACCTCAATTGCAATGTGTCAGTGTGGAATGTGTATTCAGTTCAGCTGGTGCCATTGTGTAGGAGAGGGGTATTCTGTGAGTTCAGCTACCACAATTGGGTTCCTACCGAAATGGCAACTCAGTCATAGCACCTTATACCACAGCGACAAGGGAGGGAGGGTGACTGGATGGGGGGGGTGCTTGAATATAGTGACATCCTGTCGCTACATGTATACGTGCAGGGGGAGCGAGCATACTAAGTGTGTGGGGGAATGGGAGGAGGGATTGTGAGGGGTGGTGCCATGGTGCGCTGCTGAGCTGCTCCCATGGTGTGGTGGGTGGGTTCAGGGTTGGGGCGTGAATGGTGCTGGGTTTAGTACCTTTTATTGTGCCCGTCCCGAACATTTTGGGGTTTCACCCCTGACATACACCCTAGAGATGAGAATCCTTAAGTAGGGTAGTGCAGGGGGCAAAGCCCCTGTGGGGAGGGTGAGGGGGGCACAGCCCCCCGCATTTATATTTAAAATCTAAGTCCCTGGTGCCCTTTTGCTGTGCACCAGGGACTGCATCGCCAAAATATATTTTCAGCAATTTCCATTCACCCTAACGGCGATCGCTATTCTGCAATCGCTGTTATCACATAGATCCAGAACAGGTGCACCTGTCTGTTATCAAAAAATGTTGGCATTGCAATATATATTAAATTGAATGAGGGTCACTTTCCACAAAAAGCAATCATGTCCATGTTACTAACACATGACAGTGAAGATGAAGAGGAAGGTGATGTCAGCAAATTGTCTAGTACTAACAAGGTGGATGAATCAGTAATGGAGGGAGAATTACCATCAGGTGGCAACTTCAGTCGGGAAGGCAGTGAGTGCTGCTTCCTCAATGAGATTGAAGACTAAGATAAGAGGTGTTGTTTCCTTCCTTAGTTGCCCCTCATTGTATATATAATCCTTTACTCTCTCATTTACAAATAATTCTGTTATTTTCATTCATTTTACTGTTCCCCATCCCCAGCTGTTTTGCTGCAGTTTTCTTGTGCCTGAGTACCTGCTGCTGCCACCACCTGAATATGATGTCTAGAGACAATTCCTGTTCCAGCCAGCAAGACACAGCACCACCTCATCCTTTTCCTCTGGCCTGCTTGGTTCCTACACAGCCACAAACAGCATGGTCCACATCCTCGGCACTGATGCAAAAACAGTTCTGACTCCAGAGAAAACTGTTTGGCTTGATCCTATGATACGAGTTACAGTGACTCCCTCAGTTAAAAACTCATATAACTGAATGTAATGTTCACCATGAGATAATATCTATTGGATCTGGAATTGAACAACCCCCATCATGTACAGCAGGTAAAATCACTTTGCAGACAATCAGAATCGATACTGAGGATGGTACCCTCACAAGTCTGCTTCAGCAGTGTCCAATGTGGAATGGTATGACAGGAGAATACTCAAGCTGACCCTCCAGACAGCCAACCAGCTGATTAAGGCATGGAGACCTCTGCCCCAGCAAGGCCTATCTTTGTCTGCTGTGATGGTAAGTCACTTTCACTATTGTTCACAGTCTTTATCCTCACTGCTGGTGGGGTGACTGCAGTCCTCAGCCTTACAGAGGCCAAAAGGCCTTCCACATTAGAAAAAATGACAATCCAATGGATTAGTTCATCCATCAAATGACAAAGTCATTTCACTTTGCAAAGACTTTTTAAAGTCCTAAGAATGCAACAAACCTTTGGCGCACCAATCATTTGGTGTATGGGATTGTGGCATTCTCCTAGCCAGCGATTGAGATTTTCAATCCTGAGTGCAAAAATGCCAAAAGTTGGACCAAATTTTACCTATCTAACTTACGCCATTTGGGGGACCCCTTTTACACAGCTTGCTCCAAATCTTAGGGGCAAGCTTCCTTAAAATGAGGAAAGTGACACACCTGCATCTGATATACTAAAATTGGTTGCAGTGTCGTCAAAGGAGATGTATACAGCTCTGCCAAACAATGGGTTTGATGCAGGGCTTGCTGCAAGCACTGTGTCACCCTTTGAAAATCTAGCCTATCATCCTGTTTTTTTTTTTTTACTCTTTTTTTATACCCCTGCATGCCTGCCCGTACTGTTCAGCTCCCTGCTCATGCTGTCCTCCCTCTTTCCCTCTCTGGGACTTATTTCCTCATGGGATGGATAACCCCTGGCTTACTCCCAGGGTGGGGCAACTTCTTCAGTGCAACCCGCATGGTGACGGAAGAAGGGCCACGGAGGCTGAAGGGAGCTGGTAAAGCAAGGCATCAAATGTGGCAGCCACAGTGTATTTTTCATTGTAAGTGCCGGGGATGTGCAATGATGTCCTGCGTCCACCCCGCCCCATCACAAGTGTCAGTGCTGACATGAAGGAACCTCCAGCCTCAGCCAGAGGTCTGAGGTGTGCCTGACACTCTAACCCCCTCCCTCCCCGGAGAAGGAGAGCAGTCCCTAGAACACTCAATCCTTCTCCCCCAGCTGGCCCTCCTATGTACCAAATCCATTATGGAACCCAGATCATCTGTATCACAGATGGAAGTCCTGCCTCTGCGCCAGTGGGACGGCAATAGCTCATCATCCTGATAACAAATGTATGAATCTCCATAACCTCTGCTCACTTCACTTGCAAACCCAGCTGCCAGCACTGAACCTGCAATCAAATGCACTACACCCCAAATCTGGGGAAATGAAGTCACTTCAAGAAGGCTTAGTGAAGGGCAAAGTTAGTGACTTTGCTGTTCTTTGCTGGTGAAAGAAATCTTTGCAATATTTCTTGTGGCTCACTAGAAGAGCCTATAAGCAAACAAAGATATCAAGTACCACAGGCTGTTGACATTTACTGGGACAAAACAACTAAGAACAAAGCAGATATTTTCAGAGTACTGGACTGAGTATTGAAGTAAAGAAAAATTTTCAGCTGAGAGGTAAAAAAAAAAATACTCAGACCTGTCGGTTTGGATTCAGTCTTGGGTCCCACGTTTGCCCCATTTCTGAATGCTTGTGCTCATCACTACACATGCTGTTAGCATATATAGGGGTGCATAATGCCCACACATGAGAAACGATTCAGAGAATTTCCTCCACCTTAGCCTTACACTTCCAAATCTGGATGCTCTATCCCCTTATCAAGCAATGCAACCATAGCAATGACACAGTTCTGTATGAGGAAATATATTCTTCATCTTTACAAAGCAACAAGTTCTTGTTCTGACTCCTTGCAAGATTTCCAGATTACTGGCCATTCAAGAGATGTTGCAATGTATCTTGTGTCTAAGAAGGCATTGATTAACTGTTTTCTGTTATCAATCCTCATTTGGAACATGGATATATGGACCTGCATGTGTAGCACAAAGTAGTAAAATTCTTTATTTTTGTAAAGGAGAAATACCACTAAGGTTAGAAATATGGTGCAGTAATGCCACCGTAGTTAGGGATTTATTCATTATTTATTCAAGCCTTTAACCAGGAAGGCATACTGAGCATGCTAAATGCTCGATTCCTGATGCATCCTGGGGGATGGGGAACATGGACAGTAGTTGAACATCATATATAAGGTGAAAATACATAGTGTGAATTCTCTAACATTTGGTCCAAGTGTCTAGGATTAGAGGTCAGAAAAACAGTAGAGTACACAATATATTGACAGCATAGTGCAGACAACGTGAAATGGGAGAACAGTAGTTACAGTCATAGATTAGTTGCAATACTAAGTGCAGACAAAATACTGTCATTTCACATGGAGAGCAGATCTGCCTAGTCACATGTGCAGGTAGGGGTAAAGTGAGTTTGGAGCAAGGAGTTCAGGTGCCGAGGGGAGAAGTGACAAATGTTTGCTGGGAGGGAGTTCCACAAAGTTGGTATGCAGTAGCTGAATGCAGCCTGACTGGCAATAGTGGACCTATGTGGGACAGTGAGGAAATAAGAGTCCAAGTTTCGGAGAGAGTAAGCTAGGGTGCAGGGGTTTGCCAGGGCAGCGGTGAGGTATGAGAGGAGATGCTGGGACGAAAACTTGGCTGGGATTTTGGCACAGTGGGATTGTCTGCGATTATGTAGAAAGGGGAGGTCAATAGATTGGTAAAGGGCATGATGGTGTGTGGAGTAGGGACAGTTCCCTACTCCATTGCACCCTGTCCCCAAAAGAACTCAAACTCGGACTTGATTATTTAAATTACGTGTGGTGCAGGGGGCAGAGCCCCCCAAGTGGAGGAGATGAGTAGGTTGTTCAATGTTAAACCCCTAACTTTGCACAGTATTATCTTAGCCACCATTCAAGGGATTTGTAAAACATTGTGCATGCACAGTCTGTGGAGAAAAGTATCTTGACATGCCAAGTTTCATTCTGGTTGGATACACAGATTCCATGATTTGTATACTGAGTTTTCAGGGAACATTGTATTTTTTTTTTCAGTTTGTCATCACCTAGTACCCACACAGTTTGGAATGTTGGTCTAAAATTTTACTGGGTAGAAAGGGCCTGTCCCAAAATGGTGCTTTTATTGGTTTGGTGAAAAAATATTAATCCACTCAAAAGTTACAAGGATTTTGAAGTTTGGTTCTAAGCATGCTTAGTAGGGTCTTTTGGATAGATGTCTGAGGTACATCAGTGTTATCTCGACAATTTTACTTCACCCAACACTACAGCGACAACAGCGCCAGGTCCCTGTAGTGTCAGCATGGGACCCCGGCACTACTTTCTGGAGATATTGCACCCCTTCCCCAAAAGAACTCCAACTAGGAGTTGATTATTTAAGTAGCGTGGGGTGCAGGGGGCAGAGCCCCCCACATGGGGGTTTGTGGGGCAAAACGTTTGTTGTGACTCCCTTTATGCTAACCGCAAATGCCATCAACATAAAGGAGTTGCTGTAACATTGGTCGACAATGAAATTTTCAACCGACTGACATAAATCTGATGTCTGATACCCTACAGAGCAAGCTCAGAACCAAAATTTCAAGTCCTTATAGCTTGGGAATGGATTAATATTTTTCACCAAATCAATTAAAAGCACCACTTTGGGATAAACCCCTTCCACTCTGAAAACTCTGGGCTATCTATCTATTCTTTGAAAAAAATGTTATTAATCCACCAGTTAGGGTAACTTAATGCCACAAAAGTAGGAAAATATTACGCTAAAGTTTCCAACCCAAACGTCCCCCTGAGCTGCAAAAGGAAAATATACTAGGGTTTTTGATCTCTGGAGTCTTGGTGAATCATTGATGGGGTCTTTCTTGGGGAAAGTCAACCCTAATTCCCACCCCATTCCATGAGCAAACAACATCACACATGATCTCATTTCTTCATGCAGGGCCCACAGGGTCACACAATTGTGCTGGCAACCTGTGGTGAGACATACTTCTCTACCTTTGAAAAGTGTATCATTATGAGGCAGTGGCTTGGAGCTGAACCTTGTGCTTTGGATTAGGGGCAATGGACTTGGGGGGTGGGCTGAGCATTAGGGTTGACAACCCCTAAGGAAGACTCCACCACTGATTCACCAAGACTCCAGAGACCCAAAACCCTAATGTTTTTTCCTTTTGTTTCTTGGAGGGTTTAGTCTTAAGGTTGAAAGCACTAACACCACATTTCCCTTCTTTTGTGGTGTTAAGTTACCCTAACTAGTGCATTAACAGAGTTTTTTTTTTTTTTGCAAATAATTTCTTTTCTTTTTAAGATAGTGGAATTCTATCCACAGTCACAGAAATAGATGCAAATGCCCTGCATGAAGAGAAGAGGTCTCTGTCTACCTACAGAATTGCAGAGCCCACAAATTGCAGACCCTGCAGTTCGGTGCAATGACAGATTCGAAGAATTTGTATTGCAGTGTGTGGGCTATGGAAGTGCAGGGTGCTGTGTTCCGTGTACTTCTATGTGGCCACAGCAAAAGATCCACAGGGCAAAAAGTGCATCTGTCAGCCAGTGTGCAGGGTCCTCTGTCACTCAAGAATGGTGAGGTGCAGGACCCTAGCCCATGAGGACAGTTGTCTTCACTATATGGTACCCAGGCCTGTGTGGACAACCCTGCACCTTTCATTCCTTGGCTGGGGAGGTGTTGCATAACTCTCACCCCATGTACTGTAACTGGGCCATTGAGCTAAACCCTAAATTTAGCTCACAAGCATGGTATCACAAAACATACCATTTGGTGTCATGAGTGGCACTACACACAAAGCTTGTTTACAGTTATATTTTTTTTTCAATTTTGACTCCAAATTTGTAAGATACTTATTTATAGAATACAGGTTGAAATGGCATTTTGCACCAGAAGTATGAAAATACATCTCATCTAGAATTTAAAAAATAACACATCAGGTATATGAGGTGGTGTCAAAAATGGCTATGTTGCAAATTTTGAAGCAAAATATTGAAAATGAATAGTTATGAGTGAATGCTGAAGTCCTGCAATGTTCACTCACAACATGGGAATTTTACTGCTGTCATACACCAAGTTGTCAGCATAGCATTCTTATTACTCCACCTCATGAACTCGGTAGTAAAACTTCAAAATTCCCACCAAGGTAGTCATCCTGGTGATGCTGAGAGTTGTGGCACTGGATGCCACACCTCACACCACGCCAGTGACCTGGGTTTGCAAATGAACTCGTGTCACTTTGGGGTCACCAGGGGAGGAAGGGTTAAGCATCCTGAGGACTGTTCTCTTTCCTCAGGAAGAGAGACTTGCGCTGTGCACTGTCGACTGACACATGGTGGTGGCTTGGTGTCAGCACACGTGCACAGCCATGTAAAGGGGTTGTTCCACATCCAGAGCGATTGGCTGCCTCCACAGAAGTGGAGACAGCCTCCCCACCCATTGCACCGGGCATCCCATGTAGGAGAAAAAATGTTGGATAAAGCTGGGACCCGGCAGAACCTATGATAGCCTGATAATTCCTTCAAGCCTGCCCTGATACCAGATTTGTGTGTAGTGTTCCGGGGGGGACTATGCTGGCACTCTTCTTCCTGGCCCTACCATGAAGGAGTAGTCCATAAGGGACATCGGAGATGGGCAAGCGGGGTGATCGTAGGGCTAGAGGATGCACCCATCTGTGGGAGGGGTCATTGCCCCTGTTGAGTCAGCAGCAGTGGAGTAAAAATGTATATGGAAAAAATATCCCCCTGAAACATCATTCCATACCACAGGTGCGAAAAACTAATTTTTACCAGGATTTGATAAATGACAGCTGTCACATTTGTGAGGTGATGTCAAAAAATGGCTGTGCTGAAAATTTGTAGTTAAGATACTGTATTTTAAATTACCAAAGTTACTGGGGAGCATATAAAAATTTTAATGTATGCACATAGCTTTGCCATTTTTATATATTTTGACCCCACATTTTCAACAGAGCCTTCTAATCTCCCCAACTCATGAACAAGGGTGATGAAAATATTCAAATCCAACCGGGAACGTGATTTCGCCAAGCTACTGCAAACTGCATTTTGGGATTGATTTTCATAATTCCACAGCATTGGTCATGAGGTGGTGTTCCAAAAATGTCATGTTGAAAATCTGGAGTCAAAATATGCAAAACTGACGAAGTTATAAATCAAAGTTAAAAATCCGAATGAAATGCATTAAACTGTACTTACCTTAGCTTCTCATATTACAGTCAATGGTTCCAGCAGCAACAGGTGTTTTCTATTGAAGAGTGGATATTCATCTTGTGAGCTGTTTTGGTGATTGAGGGTCTATGGGATTGTACTGGGGTATGTGGTGTGGTAGGTGCTGAGTGAGAAGTGACAGTGTGCAGTCAGATTGGCAAGGGACTGTTATCTTTTTTGCAGGTTTAAAAGAAAAAAAATTGAGGGATTGTTTTCTTTACTTCAGACCAGGGTGGCAATCGGAGGATGGGGGTGCCACTAGACACCCAAGAAAGAGCAAACATTGCTAGGATGCAGATTGGAGGATTTGGAGTGACAATAGACACCAGGGAAAAGCTCATACATTATGGGGACAGTGATTGGGGGGTGGTGGCTGCCACTAGACACCAGGGAAGCAGTAAATAAATATGGTGATGGTTATCGGATGGTGGGGGTACCACTTGGCATCAGGGCAATATTACACACATACAGTGATGGCAAGTGGGGGGTGCATCACCAGACATCAGGGAAACAGCAGCTCACTGCCCTCACTACAACCTGCAGCACAAGTTCCACCTACAGATGCAGAAGTCAATAAAGTCCTGCTGTTCTCATACTGGGAATGCAGGTGAAGGCTTCTCTCACTAAGATGGCCATCATGGATTTTAGGTACCCAGAAAAGGTATTTATGGCCCTTACTTTTAAATCCAAACATAATCTTGCTAAACCATGCCTGTTTAGCTTGGTTCTGGGGTTTGTTTTTTCAAATGACAGCATTTGTGTGTATTTTCCATGCTTGTTATGTCAAGGATAAAGGTAACAAGATGGCGGCTGTCATGGCACAAAAAAAAATGTTTCATGCTGTGGCAAGCAAGTAGTGAAAAACCAAAAAAGGTTTCTGTGACACAAAATTGTCAGAGCCCTATCAGAACTTTATCCCAAGAACCCTACTGTGAATGCTCTAAATGGAAAAACACAAAGCTTTAAAGCCTTATGACTCAAAAATATTATTTTTTTTTTCATGAAATCATTCAAAGGCACTTACTTAGTATATCACGCCTGTACTCTGAAAGTTTGGTAAAAAAATCCATTCCATGTAGGCTGAAGGTGAGAGCAAAAAAAATTGCAGGTTAAGAATAGGAAAAAAATTAGACAGCTACCGAGAAATTACATATGTGTATCTCAGAAACTGCAGAAGCTGCCATTACAAAACTTTTTCACAGATTTAGAGCTTGCCTCCTACACAACACATGCAAAATTTCAGCTGCTTTCATCAAACACTGCAAAAGCTATTAAAATGTAACATTGAACACCCTCCTCAACCCGAACTATAGGGGCACTAACTGTAGCTCCACTGTAGTTGTTGAGTAGGTTGTTCAACATTAAATCCGTGATTCTGCACTTTTATGACTTCGTCCCCATTCAATGGATTTGCACACAATTTTGCATGCACAGTCTGGGGAAAAAATTCTCTTGACTTGACACGTTTTGTTCTGGCTGGTTGTGTGGATTCTGTGATACGTATTGTGAGTTTTTAGAAAAAAATATTTAATTTTCTTTTTTTTTTTCCTGTTTTTGTCATCTCCTTGAACCCATACAGTTTGGAATTTTAGTCTGGAATGTTCAGGGTAGAAAGGCTTGCCTCAGAGTGGTTCCTTAACTGAACATTGCAGTATTTCAACATTCACTCATAATCTACCTCATTTGTAGTATTGTGACTCCAAACTTTCAACAGAGACATTTTTTCACATTTCCTCATCAACATGATAGGTGTCATTTTTTTAAAATCCTGGATGAGGTGTCTTTTCCCACTTCTGGGGAAAAATAGCAGTTCAGCCAATATTCTATAGATGCTAAATGTCATGTTAAGAGAAGCAGTCATAAAATTACTATCATAAAAACTTGGAGACTAAAATAAATACAAAAAAAGAGGGAAATCATAAAGACTGAATGTGTAAAGACTAAATGTGTAAAGAGTGACTGTATGAAGAGGAGGAGTGAATGTATGAAGAGTTACTGTGTAAAAAGTGAATGTGTAATAGTGAATGTGAAAAATGTCAGTGTGTAAAGAGTGTATGTGCTAGGCCCTACACTTCTTTAGCTGGACGGAGTCTTCCCACGGCACATGGCCCAAAGGACCATGCACTTTTGCACTTGTTCATGCAGGTCCCAAAGGGAACTGCATGAATGAGGATTCAATTCTACTATCTCAAAAAGAAAATAAATTCTTTACAAAAAAACTTTGTTAATGCACCCATTAGGGTAACTTAATGCCACAAAAGTAGGGAAATGTGCCATTACAGTTTTCAACCCTGTGTTTCCACCCCCACCTTCAAGCAGCAAAAGTTAAAGAAATAGGGTTTTGGGTCTCTGAAGTCTTGTTGAATTGGCAGTGGTGTCTTTCCTGGGGTTGCCAACCCTAATGCTCACCACTCGCCCCCCCCCAGCCCATAGCCTCTAGTCTGAAGCACAGGGTACAGCTCCAAGCCAGTACCTCGCAGTGATACACTCTTCAAAGGTAGAAAAGCATGTATCACCACATGTTGCCAGCACAATTTGTTGTAGCATTCTTTATGCAGGGCCCTTTGTGCAGAAAGAAGATCGCGTGTGGCATTCTTTGTTCATGGAATGAGGTGGGCATTGGTGTTGACAACCCAAAGGTAGACCATACCACTGATTTAGCAAGACTCTGGAGACCCAAAACCCTTTTTTTCCTTTTGCTGCTTGGGGGTAGGGTGGGGTAGAGTTAGGGTTGGAAACCCTAATGTCACATTTCTCTACATTTCTGGCATTCAGTTACCATAACTGGTGAATTAACATTTTTGTTTGCAAAGAATACGTATAATACATGTGTGGGAAATTCTCATCATAGAAAAGGCCATCATTTATTTCCCTTTATACCTGTGATTAATGTATCAATTAAAACTATATACCTGCAGTAATTAAACAATTATACCTATTTACCCACACTTTTTAAAGCAATGTACCAACACTAATAAAAAGTGTATGTCTACTCTACATTAAAACCTATGGAACAATACTGATAATACAATAAATACATTTTTAAGAAGCTATCCAAACCAATTAACATGCTTCAAAAGAGCCTGGAAAAAAGATGCACAAAACCCTCCCAAATCCAAAACTCCCCCAAATTTCAATCTGAACTCACTGGAGTCCAGTTCCTCCTTGCTGTAAGAGGGTAACCATACAGAATCCTGACACACACAAGCCAGATTGATGAAATCCTGACACCAAAATCCCAATGGCCACAATACCAATGGTATGGCAGCTCTCTTGACAACCACATTCCTGACGGTATGGCAACCCAGAGTGTTTATATATATTTAAAGGGGGGGTTGGGGTGCAGTCCCCCCTGCAGAATGGTAATGGGAATTGCGCTGCTGACATTTTCTTCTTGTTGGGATTATGGTTGCTGGGATTTTGGTTTTGGGATTTTGTCAGTCAGGCTTCTGTCCATCGGGATTTTGTAGTAGACCCCTGCAAGGGATGTTCAGGTGCATAATGTTATCACAATTCCAGTACCTACTGTATAACAATCGCTAACCATGGAATACTCTGAAGTATACCCATCTCTGGGGCTAATTAAAGCAATAAAACCACTTACCTTAAGGCGCTAATTAGGGCAATAAAGCCACTCACCCTTCCGGCATGTAGCCTTATAGCCCTAATTAGCCCCCTCAATGGGTATACATCCTTGTAAACCACCCTTATCCATTTACCCATTCATGTTAGCTATTAGTAAACCAGCTGCTGTTCTTATATTACATTTTTGCTCAGACAGTATTTTAGTTGGCAACGGTGGAGGGTAGAAGCCATTGACAGTGATTTCCCACAGCCCATAACCAATCCAGAATCTTCAAACCATTTTTATACATCTATAAAATCATTTAAAACTTACATTTAGTTTCCTGAAGAGAATTTCCTGAGGAGACAAGAACTGTGTCATCTGCATATAGCTGAATATATACTGTGTATATATATATATATATATATATATATATATATATATATATATATATATATGTGCACACACTCTGACAGTCCTTTCTCTTAAATCAGGAGTAGTCCAAAATTGAGACCTGTAGGACTCCCATATTACAGACACACCAGATAGATGGCCACCCACCACCACTCTCTGTGTTTGATCAGTAAGATCAGATCTAAACAAGTTCAGGTCTCCCTTGAGATATCTAAATCTAACAGCCTTTCTAATATAGTTTTGTGGTCTACAAGATAAATTGTAGAGTTCCATGATCACTGCACCCACAGACCTCCCCCACTCAGTTGGGGAGGAGACATTTTTTTTTAAACTTTCTGTTTATTGTTTTCAGAGTAAAACAATGACAACAAGTCTTCTTGGGTAAGAGAGACAATATTTCTTACAAACATACTTGGGGAATACAAACTTTCACTTACAATTTTGCACAGTAGGAGCGGGGGGAAATACATATAGAGAGGTGATGAAAACACCTAGAGTCCCAAAATGTTCAAGAAATGCTAGCCACTTCAAGGCTAAGGTCAAAGTCCAAAAGGTATATATCATAGGAAGATGCTGCACTAACTAGTAGTGTTTATTGTTTTATTTTAAATTAACTATCAAAGTATAAATGCCCCCTTTTAGCTCCTTTTACTGCTACTACTACAAATATTTGTAGTCTAGTAGGATAGTGACAAGGACATCTTACTTAACGCTATCTTACTGTAACACTGAGCCCTCATTTGAGAACCAAACCAATTACAAAGGGAGAGAAAGTCTGTGGTGAAAGGGGACATAGACACAGAACTGAAACTTTCCATTCTTTTGTCCAACAAACTGCCCCACCTCTCCCTACTTCTACAACCCTTTCTCAACTATTAAAGAACATCAATGATGATTAATAACCATGTTTTTTCAACAAATAACAGAGTCATTTATAGTGTAGAAAATTTTCTCATCACTCATCCATCTTCTAACTCCAATTCCTCCTCTGCCGAATCTCGAGCCGTATTAGCCCTAAACTCCATTTCTGTCTTCTCTAGCCATTGAGCTGTGTCTTTTGCTTCGGAAAACTGCCAGCTCTTCCCATCGTATGTAACTCTCAATTTTGGCTGATTAAAGAAAGGAATGTACTATTCTTAACACGCGCAGTTTATGCCTGATGGCATCAAATTGTTTCCATAGTGCTCTAGTTTGGTAGGACAAGTGCAGGAATAGTTTCACATCCTGCCCTTCTATGCCTAATGGGTAGGATGCTCATGCTGCAGAGGTCAGAGCATCTCTGACTTCTGATCCAGCTGTTTTTAAAAGCACATTTCTCGGTAGAGATATATCGCCATGTTTTGCTTGGGAATTCACTCTGTAAGCTTGGCGCAGGTCTGGCCAATCGAATTTCTCTGGGAGGGAGATATTTTCCATCATCGACTTTCTCAAAAAAGGAAGTAAATTTGTTCCCTCTGCTCCTTCTGGGATCCCAGTTAGGTGCACATTGCCTGACTGGAGACTGTTCTCTATAGCCTCCAATCACCCTTGTAACTATAGATTCTCCTTTGTAAAGAGAGGTGCCATAGTTTGGACCACCATGGATCTTTTCTCAGTATCCTGAACAGTTTCTTTCATTGCATGTAAGGCAGCATTATGCATCTCTAGCATAGACAGGTTTTTTTTCAATTTTCACATCCATGGTTTGAACAGAGCTCAATATTGCTTTCCAAAGAGGCACCTGTGCTTCAGTGTGCATGAAGGATTTGGGCAGATCAGTTGCAGGCCCCGCTGGTGCATGTGTTGAGGTAGGCTACTGATTCCCTTGCACTTGGTGTTGCTAATTTCTAGTGCATCCCATGTTAAATCAGGTATCAGTCTGCAGTTGTTAACCTCAGTTATCTGAAAATCTCCTACAACATACTTCAGCAGGTTAGGAAGCAGGAACATATAGTTAAAAAGAGCTAGTGTTGTGGAGCTGTATAGGGAATGTCCTTTCTGAAAGTTGAATCTCCAGCACCCCCCTTGGGGAAGAGACATGATCTAAGAATTCTATGAGCCTAAGACCTATGCAAAATCCCCTTCAGAGTCAAACTGGTAGCAAGATAATAGTGAGTACCTATCCAAGTAATCATAAATATGACCATGTATCATCATTTACCATGGTTTGGAGAGGATGGAGAGCAGTGCATTGGAATGATAGTAAGAAGTAGGAGGTGCATAACCCACTTCAAGATATGGACATATTAGACTGGTTCCATTACTGGGGAAAATAGTGAGTATGTAGGCTCCATTTGAACATCCTTATCAAAGATGGTGTAATAATTTCAGTTGAAACCTTAACAAGCCTTATGTTATCCTGTCTTACCAAAGACATTCAATTAGTTGATTGCTTTAAATAATGTGTTTGGTTTAATTAACCTAAGTATGAATAAAGGAATATGAAGTGTCTCATTTTTGCTGCCCTCCCCAAGCCCACTTTAAGAGGAAAATCTGTTGATGAATTTAGAACTATGACATCAGGAAGATTAGTGAAATACTCTACTTGTTCGATAAGTTTGTTTACATTTTTAGAGTTATGAAATATATTGTCCTTTCCTATTTTTATTTCAGGGCAATTTTTCACATGGTTTTCTAATGATTTAATTCATGATCAATATTTTTTTTGATCCTGTGTTTTGTTTTGATTTATTTTTTAGTTTTTTTTTAATTATGCAACAAACAAATAAAGCCAAAGCACTAACTCTCAAAGAAGAAAGGAGGTACAATATCAAAATATCAATGTTAAAAATGAATTATAACATTCCAGATAATAATTATGTAAAGCTTGTTTTATTACTTGCTTTAATCAGTTTCTTGCTTGCTTGAAATCATTCCAAGTTTTAACATTTAATGACTTATTTACTTTCTTCCATAACCAGATTTTAACCTTATCTTTTTTATTTTTTTCTGAAATCCATGGGACATAAGTTGGTCTTTGCCTAAGTAACCTTAAGGTGAGTGATGATTATGTGTCTCCAAAACAATTTAGTGAACTCAGTTACAGTCATGTCCACATCTGGAACAAGAAACAACCTGTACCATGATAATTCTGTCAAATAATGTCAAAATGCATTTTTTTCCATAACTGGCAACTCTCTGTCTAAATTTGGGAGATTTGGACTTTACCTGACTTGCTTCATGCTTTCTTGCTTCACAATGCAAAGTATTGTGATCTCCCAGCTTTGTGGTCTGTACTCAACAGCTCACAGGTACAATACTGGAGGACACAAATAGCAAGTGCAGAATATTTTCTGGGCTTGCCGCTCGGCCTTTTCTTGTTTGTTTGTTTCTTTGTAGTTAATCTTCTTTTATGCTCCTGCTGGTCCAGGCAGATCTCCTGTCATGCCAGCTACCCTAGCTCCAGCACCCCCAATATTTCACCATGACTTACCATCATAGTGTGACCCCCCCATTATCTGGGGTTACTAGAATCCCAGTAAGACCTAGTGGTAGGCAGGGAAGTCAGCTTGTGAAACTCCAGTTAAATAGATTTCACACTGTCTCACTCTGTTCTCAGTCTCAGCTGAGACTGAGAGATGACATCATTTTAGAACTGTTGCAGCTGCATAAGCCACACTGGAATGTTGCAGTTGTAGGTTAGAATAGAATAGAACATCGGGGAATTTGAAGTGAATTCAGTAGAGTCTATTGCAGTCTGTAGCAGAGATGCTCTGCTGTAGGCAGGCCTCAGAACTGTAAGCTTTGTCAAAGAGCTATTTTTTGGTATAGGTGTGTATTCTGTCCTGAAGAGGAACACAAAAAGAGCACAATTAAGTGGAAGAGACCACTTTCAGTGGTTCAGGGCCCCATGCATCTGGGGATGGGGGAAGGAATCAGCCTGCTTCCAGGGGCAACTCCCTTGGTCCGGCTAGGGAAAAAAGAAGCTGCCTGATTTAAGTTCATGCTGAGGCACCTGAAGTTCTGGACAAGATTTCCATTGAGGAGAAAATGCCTGTGGGGCACCTGCAACCAAGGGGAGAGTTCACTGTGCTATAGGCCATGTGTTTTCACCTGAAACAAAATGAAACTAAAATGACTGTTACTGTGGGGTCAGGAAAAGACAGCCAAATACAGTTTGGAAGATGTGGGAATTGGACTGCTTAACTCTGTGGGGGGGGGGGTCTAGAGTAATGGACACAGCCACTTATTTAAGTATGTTCAAGTTCAGCACAAATGGGATGTAAAGACACTGTACTTAATGTGAATACATTTAAAAAGAATCTACACAGCAAAGTGTTTTAAAGGATGAGGTGTTACAGTCCAGAGAAATGGCCGGGTATGAATTATGAAAGTGAGAGGTGGGAGACCCCCCATCAGTAGTAACCAAATTCACCTCTACGGGTTTACTTTGGGGCACCTGTTGCTTTCTCTCAGGTACTTGGCCGGTGCCTGAGGAAAGTACCCAGACGTGGGATTGATGAGAAAGATTCCCTGATGGAGCAGAAGTGCTCATAGGTGGTTTAGGGAGCCACCAGTAATATTACATGCTATATAGAAAGTGTCCAAGTGGCTGGCAAGGGAGCTGAACCAGGGAAAACCCAGAGCAGAGTACAAGTGTGGGCTGTGTGCCCAGTGTGTTTCAGAGCCTGAGGGCTAAAGTGAATGAGGATGTGTTCTGATCTCCATAAATCTGCATTACAAGGAGTGTAGCCCCGTGGGGGTCCATCTATGCTTTGTTTATTCTGTTGGACATGAATAAAGGCCACACTTCAGAATCCCACTTCTGTTATTGGAGATTACAGTTATTGCTTCCTTTGTCCGGAGTTACTTGGGTACCCCTGTTGCACAGTAGCCAAACGTAGCCAATGTGCCGAGTGACATATTCCTCCACAAACCCAACCCACCTGGTATTGCTGTCAAGATGGAAATGGCATACCTGGGTGGGAGTTACAAAAATGGAGGCACTGCTGAGGATTTGGGTTTGGAATTTAGGGAGGAATGTAAGAAAGGTTGCTCAGACAAAGGCTAGCATTTTGGTTATCTGGCAGTGGGTAGCCCAAAACAACTGAAGCAAAGTTTAACTAATGTGCCACCGTGTGCTGTTATCCATGAGCTGCTATTAAAATGCCAATTGTTTACCAAGGAGCAGTAAAGCCTGAGAGTGTATGCCCTTTTCCTGCATCAAATTACAGCATTTTCCAGCTTTTAAAAGTGTTTGTGACAAAGAAAAGTGTGGAAAACTGCGGTTAGCAAAAGGTAAATTGTGCCCTAGACTTTGGAAATTCTTTCTGTGTGGACTGAGATACTTGTTGTGCTTAATGGCCATGAAAAATGGTTGAAATGGGCTCCCGCCAAGGAGTCTTTGAAGAAAAAAAAAGTGTGGTTTTGCAGTTAAAATTTTGCCTGTTCAATGATCACCATGAGGAGAAGAGCACGAGAGGAGAGAGGCTCATTTGCAGGCATCAAGTGACTGGTGAAACTGCAATCAGTTCCACCCCCAAGCCAGCTCTAGAGCGACTGCATAGCAGTTGAGAGGAAGAATGAATGGAGTGTGTGAACTGGATTACCAGGAGGAGCATCACGGTGATTGAAAGTGCTGTGAAAAGTTAAAAAACTGGCTTTTTTGTTTAAATTCAGGCTCAACCCACATCTCGATTAACTGGATTGTGAGTGTGGTGTTCATAGGGACAATCGGCAGGACTGCCAACCCGCTTCCTTCCAGAGGCCTCCAAGACTGTCTGCAGGCCGTTTTTCCATCGCAGCAAACATCTACTGATAACAGTGAGTACTAACAGAAATAATTGCTCAAACTGTGTGGTTTCACCAAAAGCCAACTGAATCTGTGTGTAGCAGTATAATCACTATGTAAAGAAGGACTATGTTAAGTTTTGCAAGCAAAAGCAAGAATTCTAAGCAATCAACTGTGAGCATAATTATAAGTTCAGCGTCAGCATAATTTTCAAAGCCATGTGAGAGACTGTGAGTTGTATCAGATATGCAGCAAGAAATACAGGCAATCCTGTGCTATGAAATACTGAGGCTTTAAGGGACTGCAAGCTAGAGCAATGTCTTCAGCGAGTAAAAAGTCTGTGGTAAATCATATAAATGTGCTAGGAAAAAGAACAGTGCAAGTTTGTGCAGTTTGAGCAAAGTTATCAGTAGAGTGTATAAATCGGATGCACAGTGGCTTGACCCAAATACAGAATGTTGATGTGTAGGAGTGCTGCTGCCACCATTACAGGGTGGGGTAGCAATGTAAACACAGCAGTAGAGGAGCCATTTTGAAAGAGAAAGAAAGTTTTCAGTGATGTGGGACTTGAAATAACAGTGAGCGTTGTTTGTTTTTCTCTGCAGTCATGGCTTCAGGACCAGCTCGCTACCTAGATCATGCCCGGGCTGTGATAGCAGTAGAAGTTAACAAGTTAAGGGACATTTATAGATGTTACTATGGGGGATGACTTCCTCCTCATGTGGTGATTCCTGGATATCCAGTGCGAGTATGTGTGATGTGCTTAAATGGTGGAAGGGACGTCTTCATGGTACCTCACTGTTCTGGGTGCCTAGAGAAATAAAGTTTGTTTAAAGCACCCAAGATTCATTAGGCTCACACATGCACAAAAGTTCAAGAATCTGCAGTTGGCAGTACACAGCACCAGGCTGAGCCTGTTGGAGAAGGCCCTTCAGAGTATGGCACAAAGCAAGAGGGTGCAGATTTACAGACAGAACAATGTGCTGATGTTTCAGAGTCTGAGTCATAGAGAGACATTTCAGGAAGAGCATCAGTAGACCCTTGGAGAGAGGGGCCTAGCCCAAGTCTCATAGGTGAAGACGAGATGAGGGAGGTCTTTGAATGGGAGGTTTCAACCTCCACACTCAGCGAAGAGTGGACAGTCTCAGGAGTGAGGACAACTGCTCACTCCTGGGCACAGATTCTCAGTGAGGAAGAAGAAGAGGGGGAACCTTTGTGGCCTTGTGAAGAAGGAACTGGTACACAGCCTCAAGCTCTTGCTTCAGAGGAACGCATGGAAGAGAGTGGTGATTTCACTGCCCTGGCTGTGCAAGAAGGAGCCAGGGATCCATTTTTGTGTCATTAAGAATGCGTAGCTGACAGAACCAGGACTGGCCACCCCCAAGCCAGGCCAGAGGTCTCAAGTTGACCAAAACTAGTAAAGAGGAAAGACTGGTTCATAGGAAAGCGAATGAAATCTATGAGGTGTCCTTTCCTACCTTTCCTCGGAGAGTCTGGGAGGAGATTGAAAAAAGCAGGAAATCCTGGATTTGGGAAGAAGCAATAAATAATATGCATCCTGGTGCAAACAAGCATGTTAAGAACAGAATGTTTCAAGAAAATTATGGCCAGTGGAAACGAGGCAGAATGCTGTTTATGGACACTGTTCGAATTGTGGATGGAGAGGGACATGAAACCTTTCACAGTGTGAATTATGAGTGCCCAGATGAGGTGATAATTCCAGCACCTGACCTGTTGTGCTACTGGCCACAAAGCAAAGACCATCCTGTGAATGTGCCCATGCCTACCAAGTGGAAAGCAGAGCAGTGGTAGGCAGTGCTGCCATTCCAGCCGTTGCCGTATCTATGTTGTTCCACCAGTCTGGACGTCCAGGACTCAGGTGCCCCACATTCATCAGTTCTACAGTGTACTGACTTTCCAGAATCCATTGAATGACCCACCACTTTACTTCAGATCCAGAGAGGACACCAGCTCAACTGTATCCTGATTCATTGTCTTGATATCAGATGACTTCGGACCAGCTGTTTTCATTTTTGTTCCTGTTCCAAGGTTCCATCTCCAGAGATTACATCATCCCAGCAGTTTCAGATGTGCCCTCCTGTCATTTCCTGAAGATTTCTGCCCAGCTGTATCGGAAGAATGCTGCCAGGGAGAGTTTTCGGCTGGGGTCCAGGTGTGGTATTGTGTTGTTCTACACGGGACTGGTAAGTCCAGATTTTTCTATTCTTATGATGTTGCAGTACACATCCTACACCAGCAGACTCTAGATGTTTGAACTGTCCTCAAAGACTCTCCCCTTCGGGACTTTGGCCTGTTAGAACTGTGCTTCACCGGGCTCCGGCCTAGGAGAGACTCTTTAATGGACTTGCCTTCAGGCACTGTGGTTACTAAATGGGACTTTTAGGGCACTCCATCCCCCAAATATGGTGTATAGTAAATAACGTCATTGTTTTCTACTGTTTTCTAATGTTTATTCTGTTTTTAATATTTTTCTAAATAAATCTTTTTGGGATTCTCCAGTGTTTTAATGGTAGGGATTTAGGTAGACTGTGTATGTAGATTAGGAATGAGTGTTGTCCTTCTTTTTCTTGCAGGTGTTCCTGAAGAAGATAGAAGAGAAGACAAGAAGAGGAGCAGGGACTCAGCGGAGTTCTTCAGTAGTACTTTAGAATGTAGTGCTTAAAGTACTTTTGTTGTTGTTACTGTGTGTATCTTTTTTCATCGACAGGTATGGTTGTGGGGGAGTGTGGGAGTAATGCATGGTGCATGGTATTAGCTCCTAGTGTGTGGTTGCATGGTGTCCAGGGTTGGGGAGGTCCCCTATTTGTTTTGCTTTGGGACTTTAAGTTAGAGGCAGACAGGTTTTCCCTAGAGAGCTAGGGGGATAGACAGGCTGTGGTCCTGAATGGCCATAGTGGTACAGTACTGATCTAATAGGGCTATGCTCTAGACAGTTCTTCCAGATCCACTGTGTACCCATAGTCAGCGGGTAGAGTAGAGGCTGATACATCAGCCGATGGCCTCTGGGCCCTTAGTGTTGCCTGTCTGTGCCTAGCACATGGTAGGAGGGGACCTGATCACCCCTTTCTGTAGGTAGCACATAGGGTAGGATGGCCTAGGTTGGGCAACTAATGACTGCAGACAGTCATTTTCCTGGCCCAGGGTGCGTGTACCCTCCCTGTTATCCTGGGTTACTAGAATCCCAGAAAGACCTAGTGGTAGGCAAGGAAGGTAGCTTGTGAAACTCCAGTTAAATGGATTTCACACTGTCTCACTCTGTTCTCAGTCTCAACTAAGACTGAGGGTTGACATCATTTTAGAATTGTCACAGTTACATAAGCCCCACTGGAATGTTGCAGTTGGAAATTACAGTACAACGCTGGGAACTTTGAAGTGAGTTCAGTAGAGTCTGTTGCAGTCTGTAGTAGAGGTGCTCTGCTGTAGGCAGGCCCACAGAGCTCTAAGCTCTGTCAAATAGCCATTGTTTGGTATAGGTGTGTGTTCTCACCTGAAGAGGAACACAACAAGAGCACACTGAAGTGGTAGAGATCAGTGGTTCAGGGCCCCCGTCCCTGTGGGGATGGGGGGGGAATCAGCCTGCATCCAGGGGCAATTCCCCTGGCCTGGCTAGGGGAAAAAAAGAAGCTGCCTGATTTAAGTTTGTGCTGAGGCACCTGAAGATCTGGATGAGATTTCCTTTGAGGAGAAAATGCCTGTGGAGCACCTGCAACCAAGGGATGAGTTCGCTCTGCTAAAGGGCCAATGTGTTTTCACCTGAAACAAAATGAAACTAAAGTGACTGTTACTGTGGGGTCAGGAAAAGACAGCCAAGTACAGTTTGGAAGATGTGGGAATTGGACTGCTTAACTCTGTGGGGGGTCTAAAGTAATGGACAAAGCCACTTATTTAGGTATGTTCAAGTTCAGCACAAATGGGATGTAAAGACAGTAGACTGAATGTGAACACATTTAAAAAGAATCTACACAGCAAAGTGTTTTAAAGGATGAGGTGTTACAGTCCAGAGAAATAGCCGGGTATGAATTATGGGAGTGAGAGGTGGGAGACCCCCCCAACAGTAGTAACCTAATCCACCTCTATGGGTTTACTTTGAGGCACCTGTTGCTTTCTCTCAGGTACTTGGCCGGTGCCTGAGGAAAGTACTCAGACATGGGATTGATGAGGAAGATTCCCTGATGGAGCAGAAGTGCTCATAGGTGGTTTAGGGAGCCACCAGTAATATTCCATGCTATATGGAAAGTGTCCAAGTGGCTGGTAAGGGAGCTGAGCTAGGGAAAACCCAGAGCAGAGTATAAGTGCGGGCTGTGTGTCCAGTGTGTTTCAGAGCCTGAGAGCGAAAGTGAATGAGGATGTGTTCTGATCTCCTAAATCTGCATTACCAGGAGTGTAGCCCTGTGGGGGTCCATCTGTGCTTTGTTTATTCTGTTGGATGTGAATAAAAGCCACACTTTCGAATCCCACTTCTGTTATTGGACATTACAGTTATTACTTTCTTTGTCCGGTGTTACTTGGGTGCCCCTGTTGCAGAGTAGCCAAACCTAGACAATGTGCCTAGTGACATATTCCTCCACAAACCCAGCCCTCCTGGTATTGCTGTCAAGATGGAAACAGCATACCTGGGTGGAGATTACAATAGTGCCACAGCATGGCTTTGGTGCTCCTTGGGTGCACCACCTGTACATGGTTAGAAACCATCTAGCTGCCTGAAGTCAGGTTTTTCCAATTGTTTTTCCCTTTCATCATGAAGGAGTCAGTGTGCAATGATGCCAGTGGCAATGCAACCCACATTCCTCTGTGCTGCAAATCAGTTGGCTGCCACTCTTCCCACTAAACTCTCACAGTCTTGGTGTGCTGCCCTCATGCCACCACTGGAAGCCAGGCAAGATCTAAGACCTGAACCTCCCCAACCCAGCAGACTGGAGCAGCCCAGTGGATGCTAAATCCCCACCCCCCCACTCAACTGACCCACTAGCTCCCCAAGCTTGTTTCCAAACCTGGGTTATCAACCCTGCAAGATGCAACACTTCCACTGTGCCAGTGGGTCAGTCAGACAGTTTATTAATTAGGCAGTGCAAAATTAAACTTCCGCCAGTGGAATTTTTGTGAAAGTCAGAATATTGCGTTCATGAAATTTCAGAATGCACTTTGGTGACTTCACAAAAATTCTGAGTTAGAAAGGTGGAATGAATGAATGAATTGCGGATTAATGTATTAAACTGCAGACGGAATTAGACAGAACTGATCACTGTCTGTGACAGTGAGTCACTGAAGTAAAGAATTAATGTATCAATTGTGGATTAATGAATTAAACTGCAGAAAGACATTCCACAGAACTGACTACTGAACTGTGGAATAATTCCATGTATTGTGCATTAATGTATTAAAGAGCAGAATTAAATTCCTCAGTACTGTCATTCCACAGTTCATGTATATTATGCCGCAGTTTAGCCTGAAAATCCCATTGAACAGGACAACAATTCACCAAACACATTTGGAAGATACTGATTTTACCAAAGGTAGAAAAGGCAGAAAATGTTGCGAAATTGAAAAAATAATCAAAAAAGTTCCATGAAAGTAGAATTTGCAACTTCCACCTAGCTCTGTTTATAAACTGCTGAACATTAAATTGCTGTAATTTTTTTTAGAAAATGGTATCGGGAAATAAATGAATCCCATTGGCTGAAATGTTAAACAAGAGATTCATTTATTTCACGATAGAGCCCGCATAAAAACAAGAATGAATCTGGGGTGCCCCATCACTCATCTAATTAATGGGCACCCCAAATGTTCACCATAAACAGCCGCCATCTTGCAGCACTCGTAAAGCAACCATAGTAAAACTGGCGGTGAGGCCATAATCTTTTCACGGTCCAAAAACAAAGCAAACAGTAACGGACTGTCATGAACTTAAAACATATCAGCATAAAAAGTTTTCTGGTCGCAAAATTATGCAGTAATTAAACTAACACATAAATAGATGTGCACCACCAGTACTGTAGATCAGAGCACCAGTATTTTCTTAGAGTAGCATACCGCAGATGAACGTCCATCTGTGGCATGACAGCTGCTGCAAATACCGGTGCTCTCCGATGGAATAGAAAAACAAAATGGGACAACAAAAAATACACCACAGCGGGACAAGTAATACCTGCAAAATCCAGAAACAGACACTATGTAGCCAGTTATTCGTCCACTCAACATGATAGCAGCGCCATCCTCCAGCTCAAAGTGGGTTAAATAAAAATAAAAAAATAAAACACGACAGTCAAGTAAACTACTCATGCACCCCTTCCCTCCCACTCCATTTGTGATAGCTAAGCACTTGGTAAACGGACCGTCATCCCAGGATGAAGATAATTGAAGGGACTGAATAATTTTAAAACATTTCCGTTGTTCAACTCAGAATTAATTAAATAAATAAACAGTAAAATAAAGCATTTTAATAATATTAAGCCCTGTGTGTGTGTGTGTGTGTGTGTGTGCGCGCGCTCGCGCATGTGTCTGTGTGTGTTGGGGGGGGTAACCATGACAAACAGCTCCATTCTTGCAGGCGGAGGAACTATTTAATAGATATAAATAAAACTTTAATAGATATAATATTATTTAAATATTTATAATATTTAAATTTAATAGATATAATAAAAATATATGAAACACCTCAGAGTTTCAACATGCAAGCATAAAAATGATTTATTTTCAAACATATATAAAAACAGTGCCCATTTTCTAAGTGTAATAATACCCTCCAGGGTGGGTAGTATGGGCTATACCGGATATTCCAGGGGCTTATTATGCTCCTGGGCAGTCTGGTATAGCCCAATACCACCCACCCTGTCAGGTATTATTGCTTACTTAAGATTCATGCCACTTGGACATCTCCAGGTGGCAATAAAATCTCCCAGTGTGATTCATTCCCTTTCCAGGGTACACATTAGCAAAATCTGTGCCAGTTTTTCAAAATGTGAACTTTTTATTTGGAGAATAACACACCACCCTCACTATTACATACAAGTCATTAAGACAAATCAATAAACATTCTATGCCATGTATGCACTCTGCAAATCAAGTTTTAGTTAGACCCAGATGAAACTTTATATACAATAACATTCCTGCACCCCTTGTTTTTAGGGCTGTGGCAGGAGCCTACAGCCATTTTGGGATTACTCAGAACTGTAAAAATGGTTGATGATGGAGCCTTCCATTGGACTTTTGGAAGTAACCTTCTGAAAATCCAACAGAGCTTAAAATCCTCCACCATGATCGGCCACTATTAAATAACAACCACACTATTTCAGCTGTTACTTCTGCATTCTATAGCATGAACCTCACATGCACGACTCATGCTCATGCACAGTTCTGCTGGTGCTGTCATGTTGTGAATGTCAAAATGCATTCACTGCAATTGTGCATGCATGAGTGCCATGCATGTGCATTTGCGTTGCCCCCTCCAGCTCTGGCAAAAAGGTAACACGCTGACATCAGGGTTCCCAATCCCCAAGATGGCATTATTTAGCCCCCTGCTCATGTGGCACACAGGGAGCCCATCCCAGTGTGCCCAAATGTATTTTTTCCCATGCCAACATCAATGTGCCCAATTCCCATGTTGGCATCATATATCCACCCACCTCCACTCATGTGGAACACCAGTGTGCTCAAATGTCTGCTTTTTTAGGGGGGAGGGGGGTTATATAAATAAAGAAAACGGTCTCCTACATGTTTTTACATTTTTTTATCTGTTAAAAAGAAAATGGTCTCTTGTATCACCCTAGTCCCCCTCCTCCATTCCCACCCTCTCACTGCGCACCCACCTCCCCACACCCCTCTTACCCTATATTTACCTCCAGAGGTCATTGCTGTCATCTTCTCTGGACTGGGACACGTTTACACTCTTCAAAGCTGAACTGCAAACTGAAGAATCAAAGGTAAGCGTGCCATATTGTCATTCAATGGGGCTTTCAACTTATGTTGATAAGTCATTTTTTTTAATTGTGGTGAAAAATTTTTAGCATGGGATTCTTGGGACCCCACCTAATGAAAACTTTCACTGTCATTCCATTACTCAGTCAGAAAAGGTAATTGTGCGGTTGCTGCACAGAATCACCTTTTGGGATCAGTTCATGAAATGACTGGCACTGTTTATGAAGTGGGGTGCCAAAAGGACCATGTTGCAAACTTGGTGAAATAAATTCTAAAAATGTCTACATTATGAGCGTGCATTGCACAGTTTCTATGCACTCTCCTAACTTTGGCAATTTTTTATATTTTTCCTCCACATTTTCAACATTGTCATTTTCACACGCCTCCTTTTAAACAGTATAGCTGTCATTTATCACATCCTGCCCAAAACATGTTTTCACCCCTGTGGCACAGAATGGTGCGGTCGCTGTGTGAAATCCCCTTTTGGAACAAGTAAACACAATGACACTGGTAATCTTCATGAGGAGGGGTCCCAAAAAGACCATGTTGAAAGTTTGGCTCAACACCTCCAAAAAATGACCAAATTACATCCGGGCATTCAGTAATTTCTATGCACACATATAATTTTGCTCACTTGGCAGCTCATCACAGCCCTATCGGTTCTGGCTGGAGCGTGTTTGGTGCAGGTAGTGACAGTGGAAGTCACTGAGTTCCACTTCCCTCATTTGGATATGTGCATTAACCCATGTCTGCATCAGTACAATGACATAATATTGTTCCTTGTTTGTCAGTGCTCTAAATCAATCCATTTTATTTACCAAACTATGAGTGTTATCATCCTCAACTAAAGTGACTCTTAAAGGGACAGATTTAATTCTGTGTCTCCATAGAGACGATCTTATTATTAATGTTACATGATTTGAGCCTGTATTAACCCTTTCTCTAACATTTGTTTGCTTATTAAATTTATTTGATTTCTTATCTTAGCAAATGCATTCCTTCTACTGCTCTTTCTTAGCCTGGTATGCATGTTTCCTGTTGTATTTTGTGTTTTAACAGTTTGAAGCAGTTACTGATACTGATAATTGCCAGAAGACAACAGTTATAAAAGGTAGACTTTTCCTATTGTCAGTAAAAATGGGGCTGTCCTTAAGTAACCTAAAATTAAGTGTACACAATTTGGGACTTAGGGATCTGTTTTGAGGACCTGTTTTTTCAACATATACTGTATATCTCCATGAAGAAACACAGAAATGAAGCCTGGGTCTCTAAATTTGCAGATGACACCAGACTGGGCTATACAGCTGAAAATACTTTACACAGGGACATACTTCAATCAACCCTAAGTAACCTGGAGGGTTGGGCAAAAACACATACATTATCATTTAACGCTGATAAGTATTGTGTGATGCACTTCACGACTAGAAATTACAAGTTTGCATACCATTTAAATGGCAAAATTCTGAGGGAAGTAAAGGATGAAAGGGACTTGGGGGTCAGAATAATAAACAACTTAAGCTGCAAACTACACTGCAGCTTGGTCACCAAAAAGGCAAATGGCATACTAAGTTGTATCAGGAGACACATCAGCAGCAGGGACAGGTAGGTTGTGGTGCCCTTGTATAGTTCCCTGGTGAGGCCCAGCGTGGAGTACTGTGCCCAGTTCTGGGCCCCTGCAGGCAGGACTGAAATAAAATCATTTGAGAGGTCCAGAGAAGGGCAACAAAAATGGTCAGAAACATTAGTGAGTGAGAATATGAGGACAGGATGACAGACCTGGGAATGTACTCTTTGGAGTATAGAAGATTAAGGAGGAACATGTGTTTAGTCTTCAGAGCTCTGTCTGATACATCACTCTGGAACCAGTGGGGCCTTAAAGCCAAAAAACATCAATACAACATGAGAGGACATCATCTGCAAATCAAAGGCAAGGGATGCCAAACAAATAAAAAGAAGAACTGGTTCTCTGTAAGAGTACAACAAATCTGGAATAGCCTCCCTATGGATGTACTGATAAGCAAGACAACTGAAGAAGTTAAGCATAACCTGAACAGATACCTAATTTCTAGTAACATAAAAGGTTACTGAGTTAGGTTTCTTGAGTCAGGGGATTATCAACATAATGCGAGTATTATGGACTTCGGTCTTCTGTACTCTGGACACCAATGATACCTATGGTATATGATATCTTTCCCATCTTAATACCACATCCCTACTGTGCATTATGAAGTAATTGGAGGAATAAGAAAATAAAAGCAAATCTGAAGTTTTGATGAAGTCTAGAATATTGAGGAAAGAGAAGAAGCTGTTACAGGTTTTGTCTCATTCTCAGAAGATGACAGCAGGAATCAAACGGGTACATGTCTTTCAAGTGTTTTTCATTTTAGTCCTCAGAATCCCCATGGCCTATAAGAAGCAAGTGTTATCTGTTTGTGCATTTAGATGTTAAATTAGAAATTCATAAAAATGTGCAGCATGTTGCTCATTCAACAGGGAATGCTATGGTCATGAAACCATGATAATGTTGTTTGCTGTTATGTCCAGTATAATATGATGCCCTACAATACAACTATAAGGTTCAAGTGAAAACAAGGCGGCATTTAGAAGAGATAAGGAAAATCACATGGTGAAAGACAGGAAGGTATGCAAACTAAAAGAGATGGAGGCAGGAAAGCCAACGAGGGGAGTAAAGGCACAGACAGAAGAAAAAATAGCCAAAGGGGTAGATAAAGGGATATGACTTTCTTCATGTAGATAATTAAGAAGAAGAAAGCAAGTGGATGGATAGTGAGAATAAAGAGGGCAGCAGGGGAGACTGCATATAAAAGGATCAAGAAAAGGCAGACATCCTGAACAGATACTTCTTCTCAGTCTTCACAGTGGAGGAAGGCAAATGGACCACCAGGATACATCAGGAACAAAGGGGGGGAGGAGGAGGTGGACACAGGCTTATTCTCAGTGTTAAGAGTCTCTAAGGGACTTACAGCTCTGAAGGTGGACAAGGCTATGAGCCCAGAAGGGATACATCCAATGGTACTAATGGAATTCAGGGAGGTGCTATGTGCCCCACTAATAACCTTATTCAACAGCTCATAGTAAATAGGCATGGTTCTGGAGGACTGTGGGAGTGCAGATGTGATTCCTCTCCATAAAAGCAGCAACAGGGTGGAGTGTATCAACTATAGGTCAGTCTCACTTCAGTGGTAGGGAAATTAATGGAAACCCTGTTTTAGGAATTATTGGAAGAGTATCTTGAATCCAGTAGGCTACAAGACTAAAGGCAGCATGGATTCATGGGGTGGTGGAGGTCATGCTAGAGAAATCTGATTGATGTATTTGACTGTGTGACAGGGAACTAGATCAGGGGATTGTAGTGGGCATGGCCTATCTGCACTTTAAATAGGCCTTCAACACTGTGCCACACATGACACAAATAAAGAAACTGAACAGCCTAGAGGTGGGACTCAAAGTGGTTAATGGGATAAAGAACTGGTTAATAGATAGATACAGTACATGGCTGTTAATAGCACTCACTTGAATGAAAGGAAAGTGACCAGTGGGGTGCCACATGGTTCAGTACTGGGACCAGTCCTCTGCAATGTCTTCATAAGTGACATTGCAGAAGAATTAGAAAGGAAGGTATGCATTATAGCAGATTACATGAAAGTCTGTAATAGGGTGGACATAGCGGCAGGGGTGGAAAGAATGTGAAGGGACCTTGGAAAACTCAAGGAGTGGTCAAGAGAATGTCAAATGGGGTTCAATACCAAAAAAGTGTAAAATCATGCACCTAGGGCATAGGAACTCATGACCAGAGAATAGGATGAGAGGAGAAAATAATAACCACTAACCAGGAAAGGGATCCTGGGGTTATCGTATGCCATGGCCTTAAATTTGGCAGGGCAGTGTGACACAGCAGTGGGTAGTGCCACTGGGATTCTGGGATGCATAGGGAGAGGTATTTCCAACAAGACTAGGGAGGTGGTGTTGCCACTGGGTTGCTCACTTGTGAGACCCCACCTGAAGTATTGTGTTCAATTCTGGAGGCTGCACCTCAAAAAGGACATAGACAAGGAAGAGATAGACCAGGGGAGGTCAACTAAAATGGTACACTGGTGGTATCAAAAGGCCTATGAAGATAGATATTTTCAATCTATTTTTTAATGAACGTTAAGAAGATATTTATGTAATTATGTTTGGTTGCTCTGGACCAATTAAGGACATTTGTGGGGAAAAGGCCTACTTGAAATTTCTTCTGAAATCTCTAAAATGTACTGTTATCATACAAGTTGGTGATGTCCCTAGACATTGTCCCTGTTAACCCTCAGCCTCACTACTCTAGTGCTCCTACCTGCCCTCCTGCCCTCCCCTCCTTCTATGCCACTGCCCTTCCACCTCCATCCTCCTCCACTGACCCCATATGCTCCTCTCCACCTCACCCCCATCTAGACACTACCTTTCCTCCCTCCTTTGCTCCCTTGGGAATCTTATCACTCAAGCCTTCCCAGCCTGTGCTGCCCTACCCACCCCATGTGCTACGAAACCCCCTTCTCTTCCTACCGCTCCCAGCATAAACTCTCCTTCTGCCACCCTCTGTCCAGAGCGGCTCTCCCTATTCTGCTCCTGACTGGTAACATACATCCCAATCCTGGTCCAGCTTGCAAAGGCTCCTCAAAGGAATCCACCGGACTTCATATTGCTTCCATGAACATATGTAGCCTCCTTAAAAAATTTGACTCTCTCAATTGCTGGATTGCGGTTCATAAACCTGACGTTATCTCAATAGTTGAAACTTGGCTGTCGGACTCTACCCCTGACTCCCTGGTCTCACTCCCTGGCTACTCCCTCTATGAGGAGGACCGTGTTGGTAGGAGAGGTTGGGGCTGTGCCATTTATGTCAAAGACCCTCTCGTTGGACTAGCCCTCCCAGCCGCTGTCCTTGACTTCAGGGCTCAGGCCCTAACCCTAAAACTATCTTCTGATCCCTCTAGGGGTCCCATCTACCTGACTACAGTGTACATACCTCCAAAAAATCAAGCACAAGCACTAGGCCCCCTAATTGATTATCTTACCTCCCTACCCCACTCCTCCAACCAAATCCTTGTGGGGGACTTGAACATCAATTGGCTTAGCCCTTCGTCCACTTCCTCCTATGATGCCTTTGCAGCCATCCGCCTAACTCAACTAGTCTCCCAACCCACTAGAGTGAATCCTAGAATGGGCTCTAGCACAATCCTGGATGTGGTCCTCACAAACCTCCCTAACTGCATCTGCAATATCCAAATCCTCCCAGACTGTCTTAGTGACCACTTCCCTGTTCTCTTCTATTGGTCAACCTCCTTTCCCAAACCCACAGCACAAACTACCCTTCGGTGACGTCTTAGATCTGGTGGGCTGAAAGGCCTTAAGCAACTCCTAGCCCTCATAGACTGGTCCCCTATACTAAATGCCCCAGATATTGACACGGCCCCTACCTTCTTTATCCACACCTTCAACTCTGCTTGTGACATTTTTGCAACCATAACTGCACGCCGGTCCAAAGTAAGGCATGCCTCCTGGGTTACCCCCACCCTGCACCAACTTCTTAAGCACAGGGACAATCTATGGCACATTGCCATGGAAACAGGCTGCCCAGTTGACAGGCTGGCCTATGCTGCTGCCCGGAACAAATGTACATGGGCCATCTGCAAAGCGAAGGCTGAGCACTATCAAGCCTCCCTCACTTCCTCATGGGGGAATGCTAGGACCTTCTGGGACAACATTAAGCAGCTGAATGGTGGCACACATTCCCCCCCACTTCGCTTATCAACATTAATGGTTCGGTCTCCTCAGACCCTGTCCTTATTGCCAACCACCTCAACAAATCTTTCACAGACCTTAGCCCGGTGCTCCCAGATAATTTCTTCACTCCCCTTCCCTCCAGATCTGTCCCTATTCTCCCATGCCCCTTGTTCTACCTGCACCGCGTCACTGCCCAGGAAGTCAGACCTTACCTACTCAAGGCCTTAAAGAGTAACACAATTGGCAATGACTCCCTTGATACCAGTCTTCTCCGTCAGGTTCTGGATCTGGTTATCTCACCAATCACCAGCCTCTTTAACAAATCTCTCTGCCTAGGGCAATTTCCCTCTGCCTGGAAGACAGCAACTGTCACCCCAATACACAAGGGTGGTGATAAGACCCTCTCTAGCAATTATTGACCTATCTCAATCCTCTCTCCTCTCTCTAAAGCCTTAGAAAAAATTGTGGCCACCCAAATCTCTGAATATCTCGTTAAATGTAGCATCCTCTGCCCAGAACAATATGGCTTCAGAGCAGGCCACAGCACCAATATTGCCCTCCTGGAGTTCTCTAACTTTCTTCACACCTTACTGGACTCTGGCTCCCTAGCAGGTGCAGTGTTCATTGACTTATCAAAAGCCTTCGATACTGTCTCCAACCCCCTCTTGCTAGTTACCCTTAGTCACTTAGACTTTGCCACTGGGCCTGTTTCCTGGTGCACTAGCTACTTGTCGGCCCTCTCACGACGTGTGAAAGTCAATGGGAAACTTTCCAGCACCTGCCCTATCCACTCCAGAGTCCCTCAGAGCTCCATTCTTGGGCCCTTGTTCTTTTCCCTTTTTCTCAACTCCCTACCCAGTGAATGTACTGGTAAAATCCTTGTTTACGCAGATGATGCTGTACTCTTTGCCTCTGACCGTAATCCCATCTCACTTCAGGATTCTCTGCAGGAATCCTACAATGACGCAGAAGCCTGGTTTACTGAGCACAGACTCATAATTAATCTAAAGAAAACCAAAACCATGCTCTTTGCCCACCCCCAAAATAAATCCAGTAACTATCCTCTTGCAGTTCACTCCACCTCTAAACTCCCTATTGAGCTAGTTCACTCTTATAAATACCTAGGTATAACCTTTGACCCTGCCCTTTCTTTTCATGCCCACATCTCTGCCCTTGCCTCAGCCTCTAACACTCGGCTGGGTATCCTCTATCGTCATAAAAACTGCCTCCCCATGGATGCCTTCTGACTTGCAGTCACATCCTCTGTTCTATATCTGGTAGACTATGGATTACCTGTGTATGGTGCAGCAGATCAGACTGCCCTGCACAAGATCCACCTCACCTTAAACAAGGCCTGCAGGCTCATAACTGGGGCTCCTAGTCTAACCCACACTTGTCTTCTTTACACCATGGCTAATCTACTCAACCTAGATGAGTGCCTCAAATACCAAACCTGCCTCCTAACAAAAAAATCACTCCTTGGGCTTTCCCCACCGGGTCTATCAACCACTATCCACCGAGCAAACCCTACAGTGCATACCTGTATATCCCAAAAAACTGCACTGGTTATACAAGGCAAGAACCTAGCAAGGTCAAAGGGCTTACCCCTACAGAGCCCCCTGTTGGTATAATGCCCTCCCCACCGGAATCACTGATGCCGCCTCGTTATCTTATTTTAAAACTAGCCTTAGAAATCACCTGCTCTCAACACGCAGCTGTACCTGCCTCTAAGCCTCCTCCTATCCTTTCAGACAAAGCTAGTTGAGCCGCTCTCTGACCTTCTATCCAGCTCTACCTTTACTTGCTACTATCTTCCCCACACTCCTTTTCTGATGTTTTCCACCCAGCCTTACCTTTATCTGCCCACTGAATCAATCTCCATGTAACTACTGTATATTGTCTACTCTGTAAAGCTCACATGTCAGCCTGTTGTATACTGTGTTTGACATATGCCTGTATTTTTGCCTGATTCCTAAATGTACTCTGATTTTTTGTCTGCCCTGTTGTTTGTTGCTTGCACTGTTTTGTTCTTTCTGTGATGAGGTACCTTTGTCAATGAGCCTCTGACTCAAAGGTTGTTAAACTGATGTTCCAATAAATAAATAAATAAATTGTAAGCAGGAATATTTCTAACTGAAATGTTCTAAAAACTGCTGGAGAACATCATCTGGGGCATCTCTATTTCGGTAACCATGGGTAGGACTTCACTGAAGAAATACTGTTATTATCCATTGCCCTTAACATTAAGAATTGTTTTGTATCCCTGTATAAATATTATCAGTCTATCCTTTCAGCAAACTAGGTCCTGTACCTAAATGTGACTATTCAATTGCTGGGATTTTAAAGTGTTTTTATTGAAATGTTTTCACCAGGTAAACATACAGAGATACATCAAGAATCTCATTTACAGACGTGATGAGAGGGGGGAGTAGCAAGGGTAGAGTAAAGGTTGAAACATAATAGCAGTCATGTTGAAATACAAACAAGTAATATATATCCTGTACAGAAATTTACGTATTAAAAATAAGGGGTATAGAACCATCACAAAGAAGAAGGCATATGATTCTATATACCAACAGATTCAAGACAATTTACAGTGAGCAATATGGTGCTGTCACAGTGGGAAACAAGCAGAAGGTTAAGGGACTGTTTTGTTGATGCCATACTGTTGGTGGGCAGCTACCCAAGGCATGGTTTTTACATACGTGTTGGAGTCTATAGAGAAAGGCAAGTTGACCAAATTTCTATTTTTGCCTGGAAATCATGTATAGTTCCCAGTGTAGAAATGATTGCTGTGATCAAGAAGAGGAGCAGTGCTAACCAGGATGACTAAATAGCTCAAAAGGTTATTGAACCATTATTTAAACATATAGAGACTAAGATCTTGTAAGTGTATGAAGTTTAATGAGGGCCACGTCAGCCAGTCAAACAGAATACCCAGCTAAAGGAGTAAGCAATGTAAAAAACACACAAACTGATGCACAACTCATTTAATCAAAAAACTTCAAAATATAGTGGGCAGTTGATTTATAAACCCACATATGTAGTTGCTTCCAGAGGGGGCTCAAGTGCAAAGAATGAAACAAGCAGTATAAAGTATACAAATTGTAGCAGTCAGATGAAGTACTGGCAACAGCTTGATTTTTGGGTGGCAATAAAGCCTAGAGGTTAGAGTAACGAGCTGTGAATGAGATTGCTACATCCAGCAGACCTGGGTTTGATTCCCACAACCTCCACTTGCATACTGTGTGACTTTGAGCAAGTCAATTAACCACCCCAGTGCACCTGGGTCACCCCTGAAAACAGGGGGTTGTATATGCCGGCTCAACAAAAAAGATCACAACCGGCATTACTGCAATGGACTCCATGTTGACAGCAAGTTGCAGTCAACTTGAACCACACTATTCAAGACATTTTTTTTTTACATGAGGGCTTCACCCCACTGAACCATACACCCCGAACTAAAGGATTCTAATTCCTGGTCAGAGTTGGTTGTTTGGGAGGGGTTTAAGTCGAGAGAGTGGTTGCCCTTCCAGCATCACTTTATGGTGGCATGGCACTGTAGTTGATATCGACACATGTCACTGTAGAAATGTCGCTGTTAGGGTGGCATGCTGAAAACAGGCACTTGTGGCTAGTGGGTCTTACCAAGTTACCATAACAGAATAAAAAAAGAATAAAGTAAGGCCAAGTGACCACAGTGCTTCTTCCTGTACTAAAACATCTTCATTAGGCAGTGAACAAGGCAGAATCCTATTAATTTATTGTGCAACTGTAAGGGATTCACATCAAATAATTACAAGTTTGAATATCATTTTCTGGCCTCATTACAGAAATTAACCTGAAATACATTTGGACTGAGAATCTCATAACCCTTGTGCACACATTCTTTGTAAGGTACACTAGAACCTGGAAAACCCCCGGGCTGACCTGATGTCTTTAGCATTTGATTTCAAAACAAACATACTGTATATGTAATTTTGTAGACTTTTCACTTTAACACATTTCTAATGATCTGAGATCACACCTCAGGATAGAACCATGCATGTCTTGGACAAATTAATGAACATCAAACATTGTTTCCGACTAGCCCTTGGTCACCACTGAAAACAGGCACTTCTGCCTAGAGGGTCTTACCCAGTTAACAAAGAATAAATGAATGAATTTGAGTGAGGTACATAGGGCAGCCAGTGCTACATTACTAGAACAATCATGGTAGCACATTCAACAGCATCTACAGGTTGTCACAGGGTTTTGCACAAATGACTATCTGTGCACTGTACCATACTCTTGGACTTTCACCACAGACTGGAACCAGAAACTTGAAATGACCACTGTAATTTACAGATGTGTCCAAATAAACTATCAAGCTTAACTAAGCAACCATTTTAAACAAACAGTATGGGTTTACCAATCAAATTCAAAGGTAACAGACATCAGTAAACATGCCTTTACAAAATCAATCCAGCTGGAGAAGTCCATTTACCAAAGGAAACACTATGCACTCATCCTAACGAAGCAGTCAGTCCAAAGTACAGAACAAGAAATACATAAAATCAAATGAACAATAGTGCATACAAAAAATCCATAATAAATAGAATTATTATATAGAAGCATGCAGTGTGAAGAAAGCCAACATATCCTCCAGGGTAGAGGCTAGCACCTCTATGTATTTCTTTACCAACATAAGGCTTCCTCAGAAGGTGGTACTTGCCTTCCAACCACACAGTGCAAGTGCTTTAATGAAAGTAATGGTGCCACCTTTGATTTAATTATTGTAGAACACCTCTAAATATGCCCACGTGAATCATTCTTTACAAAATGAAAGGCACTCTATTCTAAATTAAAACATATGGAAACAGTAATTGGTAACACTTTATTTTGAGTGTCAGAAACTACACTAAAAACTGTATAACTACACTGTAAACTGCACGTGTAACTATTGCTTCATGCAAACTATATTTACACAACATGCTAATGTGAAGCTAGTTAGCTACATAGTAGTTACAGTACAGTTACTTTATAGTTACTTCATACAAAATGTGTGTAATTACACAACACACAACTGTGAACTCTATAACAACTACATAGTAGTTGCAGTGTAGTTATACAGTAGTTACAGTCTAGTTAGGGAGACTTAAAATGTTACCAAGTAATCTATAAAATCAGAAAATGAATTAATATTGTCAGATGTTGATTAATTTTACCAGTGATTTATTTTAAGCCCAGAAGAATGGCATGGTAATAGGTATTGTATTGTTTTTTTAATTATGTATTTATTTATTGAAATGTTTCACTAGGAAGGCACAGTGAACAACAAGTTGCTCATCTCAAGGTGCAACCTGAGGGAGGGGGTACATATGGATGAGCACAGCAGTATACAAATTATTGGATGGAAGAACCGTCACAAATTGGGTGTGTACAGTTAGACAATATGAAGATACAATTTAGGCACAGTACAGGCAATTACAGCATGTGGACACACAATCATCAGAGGAGTCATGGAGTGTAGTATAAAGAACATTGGAAACAATCAAGAGATGGTACAATTTTATTGCAATGTCATGCCGGGAGCAAGTTCAAGGAATAACTCAAGTGCTGAATGAGAATCTAAGTGCAGATGCAGAGAGGAAGAAGGGCTTGGGAAGGGGAAGATTGGGGAGATGGGGAGGGGGCATAGCAACACCAGTGGCCCCTTTAGGATGATAGGGAGGCTATGCATAGGGAGTTGGGAACTAGAGGGGAAAGGTCACCAACCTGTGTTCCCCATCAGGATGATGAGAATCCTGCCTGGGGTGAAGAGTTGGAAGGCAGGAACTAGGGAAAGTGGAAGTAGGAAGATTAAAGCACAAACAGCTGGGAAAGAGGAAATAATGGAGGGTAGAACTAGGGGACTAGGTGGAGAAGCCCTGCAAGTGGTCTGGGTAATGGAGGGGAGAAGCAACCAATCTGAGGTTCCTTTCAGGATGCTGAAAACCCTGACGGAGATACAAGAGAATTGGAGGGCTGGAGTTAGAAATGGAGTGCTGGAAGTATGAATAAAGGAAGACAAGGAGGATTAAAACTGGAACATCTGGGAGAGAGGGAGTTATGGATGGCAGAGTGAAGGGAATAGGTGGAGGAGGAGGAGTGACATATTTGGGAGGGAAGAGAGTTCCAGATTTTAGGAAGGCAGTGGGCAAGGGCTATGTGACCAGTGAGGGTGGAGTGGTATGAAACCATCAAGGTGCATGTATCACTAGATCAGAGAGGGTAGAAGGGTTGAGATGGGGTTGAGAGCAAGGATGAGAGGTAGGGAGGAAGTTCACCAAGCCAGAGTTTGGAGGATAATTTGGCACAGTGGGAGATGCATCTGTTTGATAGTGGAGTGAAGGCAAAGGAGCGGTAGAGTACACAGTGATGGGTACAAGGGGGAGAGTCAAGGCAAAGTGACAGAAGGAATTAAAGAGAGTGCCCAATTTAGCCAGGGAATATTTGGAAGGTGCACCATATACTACATCACGGTAGTTGAAGATGGGGAGTATCATCTTCTGGACAAGTTCTCTCCTCACAGTCAGTGGGATACAACTCCGATTCATGTGCAGGGCGCTGAGCTTGGGGTGCAGTTTTTTCAGGATGGCATTGATATGCACAGAGAAACTGAGGTGTTGGCTGAGCCAAACCCAAAGATATCTAAATGAGGATGTGTCCTCAAGAGTTGTCCCATCAAGCGTGTGGAAGGAGAGCAAGTGTGGTGAGCCTTGACAGTCTCTGCCTGGTGCCAAAGTTCATGGAGACTGTCTTCTTGGCATTGAGGAAGAATTAGTGGGAGGCAAACCAGAGCTGAACTTTGTTGAAATTGAGCTGTGAGGAGGTTTCTACAGTAGCAGGGTTTTTGTCAGAACTGTACAAGACAGTATCATCAGCATACATGTGGACTGAGGAAGTAGAGCAGGCTGTGGGAAGAACATTAAGGAAGATGGAAAAAAGCAGGGGACCAAGCACTGAGCCCTGTGGGACTCCAGTAGTGATGGGGCATGGAAGAGAGATGGAATCAGCAATTCTTACCAACTGGGACCTACAATGAGGTAGGACTTGAACCAGTTAGTAGCAGACATTGCAAGACCTGCTGCAGAGAGGGAGTTGAGGAGCAGGTTGTGGGAGACAGTGTCAAAAGCTTTGGCTAGATCAATGAAAATGGCTGAAGCAATCAGGCCATCATCCATCCCAGTGAAGATGGAATCGGTGAGCCTGAGGAGGGAGATGGTTGTTGAGTGATTCTTCAGAAAGCCAACTTGGAAAGGAGGTGTAGAACAAGGAATCAGAAAGGAAGGAGGAATATTGGGAGAGAACCAGGTGTTCTTGGAGTTTAGCAAGGGAAGGAAGAAGATAGATAGGGTGATAGTTACCAGAAATGGAAGAGTCGCCACCCCTAGGGAGAGGAAGGACAATGGCGTGCTTCCAGGAAGAGGGGACTTGAGCAATAGAGAAGGAGAGGTTAAAAATTACAGAGATAGAATAAGCAATAGCAGAAGCAGAAAGATAGAGAAGTTTGGAATTGAGATCATTGGGGGAAGAACCCTTAGAGGGGTTAACGGAGAGGAGTGCACTTAAAGTTTCCTCAGAGGAGATAGTGGAGAAGGAGAAGGGGAGGCGACAGATGCTGGAGGAAGTGCTGAAATCAGTGTGGAAGTTTGAAGGGGAGGGAGGGAACTGAGAAGAGAATTGGGGGGAGAGGATCGAGCCTCTTACAGGATAACCATTTTTGAACAACCATTTCTTCACAAATCAGAGAGGATGAAGCGTGGTATTTGCACTGTGATTTCTCAGTATGCTAAACTGTTTATTTCATCCCAAATGTCCTGACATCTTTGACAGATCTTTCAGGATAACTAGAAGTCTTAGGAATAGGATCTACTAGTGAGGGTCCATCTTGATTTGTGAATTTTATTTAAAACAATCAAAGCTTATGATCCCATAATTTAAGGACGAAGACAATGGTCGAAGTGTCGGGGCACCTTGTGGCTTCAATTGCTCACTAGAACCTACTGTTTATCACATCTGTTTTTACCATGAATAAATCATCAGTTTTGCATCTCAGCCTCTTGTGTTTTTCATTCTGCACAGACAAGTGCTCTAAACTTGAGTGCCTGGCTTCTTTTGGTGCACTTAATATTTTAAGGACACAATGGATGCCAGCTACAAACTTGAAAGCATAAACTGGCAGTTGGTCTCATGTTTTTTTAAAATAGCATTGAGCACAATCAATTGATTCATGCTGCAAGAATAAACCTTCAAGACACTGCTTTAGTAAATAAGGCCTTATACAGTTTGTGTTGGAACTGCTACATGATTTATTGACCCATAACTGCTTCATGTTTAATTACAACTTCTACCCTCATCTAAAAAAGAGTGACTGCATTCGAGGACAAAACTAGACTCTTTATTTACTAATATTTCTTGGGATAGTGAGAGAATAGTGTTGTTTCTATTAATAATGAACTCAATCTCAGACACATCTTTATTTATTGATGAAATCATTTGTGTCTGGGGTGTAGACCCAAGTTTAATAACCATGCCTTAAGTGTATCATTCTTACAATAGTTCTGGAAATAACACTGCTCACCGCAATATGATTCTCTCTTGCCTGTTTGAACATTTTTACTGTTCTGGTATAGATGCTGCCATAGTTTTGTGGTTTGTGTAACGGAGGAGGGTCACACTGCACTTCTTGGAATTCATTGAATTTATCATTTTCATGGAATACAGATGAGGCCAGATTAGAATGTCTGGAAGGACAGTTTTAGACAAACTTAGAAAGCTAGCAACTAAGACATTTCAGAAATCAACAGCAAGGCATAGCCTTCTAAGGGTAAAGAATTCATGCCCAAGATAATTAATATAAAGCATTCCCTATGTGGAGTTTTTGAGAGTGAAAAGAAACAATGCTTCTAAATAAGATGTTGAAAAACACTCAAGGGATCTGAGGAAAAGATTTAGGGATCCAGGATATTCAGTTTCACAGGAAGTACAGCATGCACAAAGGCAGCACAAGTGGAATATGAACAGTTACTTGTTCAAGGAATAACATTCAAAAGATAGAAAAAAGTCAAATGTGTGACAAAAGTTAATAACAGATCATTTGGAATAAAAAAAATCATGAAGGAGTATTGGCAACTCCTTCTATAATATGAAATCATAGGACTGCTAGAGGGTCGAACACCAAGGGTTACTTTTCAAAGGGAATCCTACAGAGTTATATTGCAGCACATTGCAATTACTCAATGCATTCCAACGGTAATTTCCCCCAGTTTGACATGCAGCAGATGGTAACGTATCACACAAGTGCTTGATCCAATTGATGGCACTGTATTTGTCCACAGACATTTTTTAGACAAGAAGAAATAGCTTATGGCTGTTAAATTTTTTTATGTGCAGATCATGCAACATGTGCCAGTATGTTGTAACTACAAAGGTTTACACACCTTGTCACATAGATGGAATACAGTCTCCTCTGCCTTGTGGGCTAGGAAAATACAATTTTTTTTGTAGACAGTATGGTGTTTTTTTTGTGGCGGTGGCATGTGTTATGGGTGAAAACAGCACAATCAGTGAAGTAGTAAAGGATCATGGACAGCACTGTGGTAATGAAAAAGCTTTGCAATTTATGACAGTGCATATTGTGCTTCCATTGTTAAGTGTAGAGGGAAGAACTAATCTACTGTTCCAAAAGGAAATGAAGTGAACACTTAATTTTAAAATCTGCACATCAATGCCTTTGAAAATATTAATTTTAAACCTTTTCTGTAGCATAGAAAGTATAAAAAATAAAATGATTGCAGTAGTGAAAATAAATGTCAATCAAATGTTCACTTTCTGCCCCAGCAAATCATTTTTGACTAGTGTTACAATAGGAATAGACTGATGATGTTGGGGTTGCATGGTAGCTAGGCTCTCTCTCTCTCTCTCTCCCCCCCTTCTACCTCTGCCTATGCAGTGGTATAGTAATAGTGCCAGATCCAGCCCTTGACTGGGCCTCCGGGTCCCTGCCAGGTGCGGCCGCAGTGCCCCAAGCTTGCCACTCAGCCACCTCTTCTTCCCACCTCTGAGATCCGGCACTTGACTGGGCCACCAGATCCCTGCCTGGTGCGGCATGCTCCACTATTCACCCTGCCCGCCCATTGGACCTCCTTTTGCTACTACCTGGATGCTGCTAAATCTCACTGAGATTGGACTATGGGCCAGCTTATCTCTGTTCTCCCACAAAGCATCACATTGGGACCTCTGCCATGAACCTGCTATCTGCTCTTTCAAAAAAAAGCAATGCAAATTCTCACTCAAGGAACTATGCTTATGCAGCATGAAACTCCTGCTTCTATTTCTGCTGATTTTGAGTAACATCCACCCAAACTCTGGTCCTGTCTGCTCCATTTTTGTAAAAACTACTGGGGATCTCATCCTCGCAACCCTCAACATTTGCAGTCTACTACATAAGCTTGATGCTCTTCAGACCTTTACAAGCCAATATAACCCAGATGTCCTAGTTATTGTCAAAACCTGGCTTACACCCAAAGTTCCAGATCTGGCTATCATCCTTCAGGGTTACCACGTCTTCAGGATGTAGCATATCTCTAAAAGAGGAGGGGGCTGTGCCATCTATATTAAAGACACTCTCATTGGACACCCCATTGCAACCGCCCCTCTTGACTCTTCAGCACAGATTTTACCTATCAAAATTATCTTAGGGGCCAATTATAAAGCCCTAACAATTGTCTCCATTTATATCCCACCAAAGGACCAGGAGCAAGGCCTCAATGATGTTCTCAACTCTATTAGTACCCAACTTCCTGGCTCTGAACATATCCTGCTAGGCTATTTCAACATACACTGACTTGCTTCAGATGCAGGTGGTCATAAGGATGCTATTTCAGCTGCCAGTCTTATGCAGATGGTCACCCTTCCCCACAAGGTCAAACTATAAAACTGGCACCAGTACTCTCCTGGACTGGGTCCTTACCAGTCATCCCACCTGGATCTCCCGCACAACGGTCCTCCCGGACACACTCAGTGACCACTCCCCCATTATTTGTGAATGGTCTAATACATTTCTTAAGCCTCCCACCAAAAAATTATCACCAGCCGAGTCCTCCCCCATGAACAACTTACTTATCTTAAGCACCACCTGAGCTTGCAAGACTGACTACCCATTTACAAGGTGACGGATGTTAATATGGCTCTTGACTACTTCGTCACCACCTTCAATAGGGCCTGTGACTACTTTGCTCCTATCAAAAAATGCAAAGCAAAGGCTTTGTCTAACCCATGGCTCACGGTGGAGCTCCTTGCTCAGCTCAAATCAAGGGACCATCTCTGGGCATTGGCCAAAGCTACAGGCAGGCCATCTGACATTCAAAAATACAAGCATGCATGAAACACCTGTACAAAATCCATCCGTCTAATGAAAAGTTCTTATTACAGGGATGCCCTTACCAATACCTGGGGTAATGGAAGAGCTTTCAGGGACAATATCAAAGATGTTACAATGAAGCAACCGAAAACCACCCCATCTATGCTAAATGTTGATGGGACTCCTACTGTTGACCCTACAGTCATTGCAAATACCTTTAATGCTGCTTTCACTGACCTTAGTTCCGTTATTTCTCATGACTTTTTTGCAATAAATGACTCTCCCCCACTCATAAACCCCCTCCACCATGTCTAACCACCCTCCTTTCTATTTCAAGGAGGTCAAGTTGAATGAAGCCCGCCTCTACATTACCAAAGCAATCTTCAAGTCCAGAACTAGTGGTGACTCCCTCGACCTTAGGTTGCTGTCCCTCACCCTTGAAGAGGTACTGCGTCCATTGACCAAAATACTTAACCTCTCCCTTAGCTGCAGTCAGTTCTCAGACAGATGGAAATCTGCCACTGTAACCCAGGTACACAAAAGTGGTGATAAGACCAATCATATGAGCTATTGGCCGATCTCCATATTTCCCCACTCTCCAAGGCCCTTGAGCGTATCATTGTGGACCAGCTCACTGACTACCTGGACAAACCTAATATTCTGTGCTGACAACAACACGGCTTCCAAAAAGGTCATAGCACCACCTCTGCTCTTTTGGAGTTCACTGGAGTACTCCACAGCACACTGGACAATGGCCACCTAAATGAGGCACTCTTTATTGACCTGTCCAAGGCATTCGATACTGTCCATCATCGGCTGCTAATCAACCAGCTACTGAATGCTGGACTCTCACACGACTCTACAATGTGGTTTAAGAGCTACCTTGAAAACTGTTTACAAAGTGTAAAAATTGCCAGCACTCTCTCCAATACATTACCAGTTCGCTCACGTGTCCCACAGGGTGCACTTCTTTTTAGGCTTTTTCTAAATTCTCTTCCTCAATCCTGTTTGGAACAAATTATCCTGTATGCTGATGATGCAGTTGTCCTCTCTTCACACAAAGACCCCACAGTACTTCAACTAAATCTACAGCACGGTTTCACCTCTGGTGAGAACTGGTTCTCTAATTATAAGTTTGTCCTTAATCACAAAAAAAACACGCCTATGCTCTTTAGCAGCTCATGCAGCCAACACAAGCTACACATTCTGACAATTTCCACCAGCCTGTGTAATACCCTCGAACAGGTCCAATCCTTAAAATACCTAGGGATCCTACTCAACCCCAATCTATCCTATGGACCCACATTGACAGTGTAGCAAAAGCTGCTAATACATGGCTAGGATTACTGTTCAAGCACAGGCAACACCTCACCCTGGAAGCCTTGAAGATTGCTATCCAAAGTTCTGTGGTCTCCATTATTGATTACAGTCTAATAATTTATGCCTCTGCCATGGCTACTTCCCTCAGACACATATCAACAGCCCTTAACAAGGCCTATCGGCTAATCACTGGAGCCCAGCATCTCATTCATACCTGTGATCTTTATGGTCAGTCTGGTTGGCACCAACTCTTTAACCGTATTAAGTACTTAACCTGCACCAAGGCGAAAAAGACTATCCAGGGTCTCGCCCCTCCTGGTGTCCAAGCTCTACTATGCATTAATACAAATCCATGAAGCTCCAGGAGATCCAGATCACAGCTCTTGCAGATTCCTCACTGCCACGCTACCCAGGGTCAACCATCCTTCACCCATTGGGCTTCCTCATGGCTGAATGGTCTCAGCACCACCATCTCCTCAACTCCCACACTTAGTATGTTCAAAAACAGGCTCTGGCTTTATCTCAGTGCCTCCAGCTCCTGTGACTGCCTCACCTAAATCACAGATTCCTGCCATCTCTAACAGTCTACCCTCCCACCCCCTCATAGCACTTATCTCCTATCCCTCCACTACCTTCCTCACCCTTTCCAGCTCCCCTCCCTGCCCCCTTCCTCCACCCCCCAGCACATCTCCTGTTATGTCTGACAATGCCTTCAGCTGCTACATACCTTCTAAAACAAAGGAAGAGATAGAGCTCCAGGATGGTTGTGCTTCAGGTTATGTGTTGAAATCTCATGCAATTATTTGAACCATGCATTCACCACTTGCTTCAGAGACAAATGCAACACCATATTTTCAATTTAGCAATAGTTTATTCCATGGCTTACATTTCACCCATCCAAGGGGTTCATCAGAGCTTGGATGGGTGAAACGTAAGCCATGGAATAAATCGTTGCTAAATTGAAAATAAGGTGTGCATTTGTCTCTGAAGTGAGTGGTGAATGCACGGTTTGAATAATTGTATGCTACATGCCTTCCTCTTCTCCACCCCCCCGTTCTTTACCCCTCTACTATTTATGTTTCATGGCCATACTGTGGACTGAGCTCTCTAATTATGTTACTTAATTAATTAATCTGTTTAAATGTTCCACTACACCCTGCAATGTTGTTATTTCTGTTGTATCAACTGTATTGTGCCTCATTTGGTATGCAACTGTGGGAGCAGAGCAGCAGAGGCAGCAGAGCAACAGAAGGGGAGCATGACACAGAGAAGGACCCAGAGACTAAGCCAGAGAAGTGCAGTGACAGGCCACAGGAGACCACCATCGGCAGGGCACAGCAGGGTGCACATAGGCACCCAGACCACACCCAGAATGCAACAGTGGCACAGACAGTAGGAAACAGGAGGTGCCAATGGGCAATGGAGGGCCACCAAGGAAGCCATTCTGCAGGCTGCAGGCCATGCCCCCCCCACAACACCCAGACCAGAACAGGCCACACCCAGAACCATGCAGCCAAGCACACACACACATGCCACACAGGCACACAGGTGGCCCACATAGTAGGCAAGGAACATGCCAGGATGCACGTAGTGCAGCAGGCCACATGTGACAGGCCACTCAACACCAAGCAGGGGCCCCAACACAGTGTGCGGCCAGTACCTGACCAATGAACATGGCCATGTGCCATCACCATGCACACACCCACCACCCACCCCTGACAGCCACCCCATGGGCACCCCAAGGCACAGCCACCAACCAAGGGGAGGGACGCCACCACAGTGGGACACACTACAGCACACAACAGTGAACCACAGAAGCACACCACATGCCCCAACACATGCACACCACATAGACAGGCACTGGGCCACTGCAGCATCATTCCTCATGCCACCTGCAAAGCAGGCACTGACTCAGGCAGGTAAGTCAAAAAAGATATATTGCATTAAAAACAAGGTACAGCAAACAACGGGGTGGGAAAGGGAAGGAAAGTGAGGGAGGGAGACAGGGAACGGGGACTGTACAGTAGGATGGGGGACTGTAGGGTGAGGTACAGTAGGGGAAACAGGGGAATGCTGGGGCCCATTCACTGGCGGCCATAGCCTGCCACCCCTTGGTGTCCTCGCCACCTCCTATCCTCCAGCATCAGGCTGCAAACCTGCAGGACAGCCTCCATTGTCAGCGATGTAATTAGTATCAGCTGCCAGAGCAGCCTGCAGTAGATGGGAAACCATCTCCATCACTGGACACTTATGACAAGGGACAGGACAGGTGATCAGTGCAATGTCCCAAGCAACCATGCCCACCTACAGTACACAATGGGCAGTGGGAACACACATGCCGGGAGGGCCCATACTGGCCACCCACAGAGGGGTGGGCCAGTGACTTCCAGCAGCATGGCACTCCACGACAGTGCACAGAGGTGGACCCAGCCACCCAATGGCCACCTGACTGCACAATGACAGTCACATGGCACAGTGCACTGGCAGCACTACAACAACATCGGTGGCAGCCAGGCACACTCCCACCCCACCAGCAGGTAGCACACATGTCCAATGGATGTGCCACAGTGGAAGCACCATGCACAGTGCAACACACATAGCTGCCATGGCAAATGGCACAGGTAGCCATGCCTGCACCCATGCCCCCACCACCCCCCATGCCACTTCTAAGAGTGGGGTTATTCTAGATGCCCTACAGGGGGCATGCCTTAGACAACTAGTATTGGAGCCCACTCGAGAGGGAGCAATCTTAGACCTGGTTCTCTCAAATGGAGATGAAGAGAGGATCACAGATGTAGAAGTGGGTAGCCATCTGGAACTAGTGACCATCGAACAGTATGGTTCACAATAAACACAACAATAGAGTCAAGCCATACAAAGACAAAGGTACTGGATTTTAGGAGGGCTGACTTTGCCAAAATAATTGAGTGCCTAAGGAATGCGCTAGCAAATGGGCAGGAAGGAGAGGTGGAAGAACAATGGGGAATAATAAAAACTGCCATCACAGAGGTAACAAGCCTTTGTGTAAAGCAAATAAACAAAAGCGAAATGAGGTGAGAAACCACTATGGTTCTCAAAGGAAGTGGCAGTGAAGGTTCAAGAGAAAAGAAAGCATTCAGGAAGTACAAGGAATCACAGAAGGAACAGGACAGAGAACTGTATCAGTTAAAGCAAAAGGAAGCTGGAAAGGCAGTCAGAACAGCAAAGGCCCAAACCGAGGAAAAGATAGCCAACTCAGTTAAGAAGGGGGATAAAACCTTTTATAGGTACATCAGGGAGTTGAGGAAGACCAAGGGAGGGATAGTAAGGCTTAATAAAGGAGAGGGAGGGTGGGCAGAGGGTGACTGTGAAAAGGCAGAGATACTAAAATATTTTTGCTCGGTATTTACAAAGGAAGAGGGGAAGGTACCTAAAACAAACAGTAGAAACACTCTGGATACAGAAGTTGATACCAGCCCATTTAAAGAAGAAAGGGTTCTGAAAGAGCTCTTAAAACTGAAGGTGGACAAAGCAATGGGGCCTGATGGGATTCATCCCAGAATTCTAAAAGAACTAAGGGTAGAACTAGTGACACCACTGACTACCCTCTTTAACAAATCATGGGAGGATGGGGTGGTACCTGAGGACTGGAGGAGGGCAGATGTGATTCCCCTTCACAAAAGTGGGAGCAAGGCAGAAGCAGGAAACTACAGACCTGTTAGTTTAACCTCAGTGGTAGGGAAAATGATGGAATCACTTCTGAAGGAAAGAATTGTTGAGTATCTAGAGGCCAGAGGGGCACCGGACCCAAGGCAGCATGGAATCACAGCGGGAAGGTCATGCCAGACAAATCTGATAGATTTCTTTGACTGGGTGACCAAAGTAGTAGATCACAGAGGGGCTGTGGACATGGTCTACCTAGACTTTAGCAAGGCATTTGACACAGTCCCACACAAAGGATATATATGCAAGTTAGCCAGCGTGGGAGTGGGTCCCAAGATGACAGCCTGGGTAAAGAATTGGCTGGAGAATAGGACACAGAGAGTAATAGTAAATGGAGTCCACTATGAAAAAAAGGGGGTTAGTAGTGGGGTACCGCAGGGTTCAGTATTAGGACCGGTCCTCTTCAATGTCTTTAGAGTGACATTGCTGAGGGACTGGAAGGAAAAGTATGTCTCTTTGCAGATGACACAAAGATCTGCAACAGAGTTGATACTGGAGTGGGGTGGAAAGGATGAGAAGGACTTGGCAAGGTTAGAGGAATGGTCAAATGTATGGCAGCTTAGATTCAATGCTAAGAAGTGCAAGGTAATGCACCTGGGAAACAAAATCCAGGAAGAGTACACAATGGGGGTGAGATATTAACAACAACAAAAATGGAAAGGGACCTGGGGGTACTCATACCAGATGACCTAAAGGTGGGCAAGCAATGTGAGAGGGCAGCAAGGAGGGCTGGCGGGATACTGGGATGCATAGGGAGAGGCATCACCAGTAGAAAACAAGAAGTTATTAGCCCTCTGTACAGACAGCTGGTGAGACCACATCTGGAGTACTGCGTGCAGTTCTGGAGACCCAATCTCCGCAAAGACATAGACAGATTGCAAGCTGTCCAGAGGAGGGCAACTAAAATGGTGCAGGGTCTGCACCGGAAGACATAGGAAGAGAGACTTAAGGAGCTTAATATGTATAGCCTCGAGGAAAGGAGGGAGAGGGGGGACATGATAGAAACTTTCAAGTATCTCAAGGGAATCAGCAAAGTCCAAGAGGGTAGCATCTTTCAAAAAAAGAGGCATGCAAGAACATGGGGACACAATTTGAAGATAGAAGGGGGGTGGCTCAGAGGTAATTTAAGGAAGTATTTTTTCACAGAGAGGGTTGTGGATGTATGAAACAGCCTTCCAGAGGAGGTTGTGGAGTCAAAAACAGTGGTGGAATTCAAGCATGCATGGGACAGTCATAAGGTAATTCTAGGGGGTGGGGGTAGGAAGAAGTAGGCTGCTGGTTAACTAGGATCTGCAGTTTATCCATCAGGTAGGAAAATGGGCAGACTGGGTGGGCCAAGCAGTCCTTATCTGCCATCAAATTCTATGTTTCTATGTTTCATGCAATGTGCGAAGGACCATGACAGTGCCTACCTGCCCTCTGTGGCCCCACTAGTGCCGGAGCCACTCCTACACCACCTCCGAGGCCTACTCAACCTGCTGTCCTGCCTCTGATGCTACCACCACCTCCGGCACCCTCCAGAGATTCTCAAGCCCTGGGAATGGAACATAGACAGGTATTCATCAGTAAACATCCACAGAGAGGCTGCCGACCACCCCCACCCCTGTGCATTAGGTAAGCCCCTGTCTGACATGTCCCACACAGCTGCAATGCAATGCAGGAGTCGACTGGCAATGCCACCCCATGATGCACATGCTGGAAGTGCACCACTTTACAGGGCATGCCAAGCAGCCCAGCCAACACCACAGTACAGCACCAGGGCACACATGCAATATAGGCCTACTAATCTGGCTGTGGCACAGTCCCACTCTTGACACACGCCTCAAGCCTCCTCAGGCCCTCTGGATCCCTCTGCACAAGTTCTCTATACCTGTGGCAGCACTGCTTCCCAATTACCTGCCACACCGTGACCCTGGGCTGCTGCAGGGACACCTAGCCAAACAGTTGGGTGACATGGGGCTGGACACAGAAGACCAGATTGACCAGCTTTACCTGTGGCCAGTTCTATGCGCACGGTGAGCATCGCTGCCCCATGCTGCAAAACAAAGCCGGTGAGCAAAATGATGGCAGTAAGCACACGTGGCTATGACATGCACCAGATGTGTGATGCGAGGGAACATGCGCTGTGTAAACCCAACATGCAGTCTCAGAGATGCATGGCATGGGCATGGCTAGGTAGGGTGACTGGGTGAGGGTAGGGACCCAGGGATCAAGGGTCACAGCAGAGGTCAGGGGTCACAAACCACTGCACAGTGTGCACATGCGCTATAGCAGGCCTGGCCCACCATGTGATATGGCCACTAATGCAGTCTGTGCATGGTGCTCAATTGACACCATGATACTGCTCAGTGCATACGCACTGCGGTCCTGCACACCATGCATGTGTGCACAATGAGCTGTGACTTGCTCCAGAGCAATCTCTTTGTGCACTGAGCAAAATCATGATATTCAGATGCCACATGCAAATGAGCTCATCAGCCAATGCGTGACACATTGGGGGCATTAGCATGTCATTGCTGTTGCGACAAACCTCATCTACATGCGTAGCACTTTATAAGCACCATGGAACAGCACAGTAAATGTATCGGTATTGCATCCTTTTGGGGTAAGTTGCATATGCTGCTGAAGCACACTGGGAACAGCCAGCACAGCAGGGTGGAACAGAACAGGGTGATGCTGCCACTGACACACGGTGCTGTCCCTGTCCACAGGAAGCGACATGTTGGACCATGAGGAGGGTGAGGAGCATGGACCTGCTCACAAGTGCAGGCCCAATTTCACAAAGGCAGAGAAAGAGGCCCTGTACAATGCCTACCTTTACAGGGAGCCCCTGTTGAGTAGTACCACGGGCACACCACAGGTCAGGGCTGGGGCCTGGGAGAAGGTGGCGGCATGCATCAACCAGCAGGGCAGCCACAAGCAATGAGCACAGGAGTGCAGGAAGATGGTGGACATGGACAAAAGGCACATCAAGGAGAAGGTGGTGGCGATCTGTGTGTCCTGGAATGCTACCAGAGGGGGGCTTGCAGATGCGCCACCACTCACGGCACAGGAGGAGTTGGTGACAGCCACCATGTGTTGCGGCACGGTGGAGGGTGTGCCTGGTGATTGATTCCAGCTGGGTGGAAGTCCATCACTTCATTTGTAAGTATGTCAGCCATGAACAGTTTGGGGCATGGCTGGTGCAAACACAGCCATGCTGGTGTGCATGCAGCCTGCATGCATGTCATGTGCATGTGTGCGCACTAATGCACATGCCATTCTGCAGGACACGTGCAGTGGCAGAGTGGTGGGGCACATGTGGGCGATGCATCACTAACATAGTCTCTTTCTCTTGCAGTACCAGCACGCCTCCATGCAGGTGATGGCGTGCCAGCGACGGCAGCAGTTGTGGATGCTAGACTGGCCCCAGAGGACCATCCTTCCACCTCCAAGGGCATCAGGGGGCCTGACAGGCTGCAGCTCACCACCATTGTAAAGCTGGATGTCCTGTACCTGGGGATGGATGAGGCCCTGCATTTGTTCCTGCAGAACACCAGCCTTGGAGTCATCTGTGTGGAGACACAGATCACGGCGGGGTCTGACACCAATGACAATGTCACATTAATCCAGACAGCATGGCCAACATTGTGCCCGAGACACCCCTACTGGCCACCGACACAGCCAGCACAGCCAGTGCTCTGCCAGCGGTAGAACTGCTGCCTGCCACCACTGCAGGTACAGTGGTGTGCACTGCCCTGGCTGTACCCTGTGGTACTGGTGGTGTGGCTGTGTAGGTGCTGGGTGATGAACAGTGGCCAGACGGGTGACAGCAGCAGGCTGTGGGTGCCACCGGGCAGTCGGACACAGGGTCCACCACCAGTGCACCTGCTGTGGCCATTCCCCCACCAGACCCTACTGTGCAGTGTCCACCAGAGAGGGGGACAGTGCAGCATGACCGGTCATCACATGGGGATCGGTGCCTGGCCCAGGTGCCCCAGGATGCTGACACATTGACTGAGCACACCCGTTTGCTATGGGCATCCATTCAGCAACAGGTGCTGATTGCCACTGGGGTGCATGCACTGCATGCAAAGGTGCACCAGTTAGCTGAGCAACAGCAGAGGTGCACTGCGCAGATCCTGGTGGGGATGCAGTGCATGCAGGAGGCCATGACTGCATCCCTGGAATGCATTGCCACTGTGATCTCAGATGGCTTTGTGCTGCTGGCTGTCATAGGGCATGGCTGGGCACAGATGCCACCCACAGTGCAATTTCCACCCTGCAAACCCGGTGTCAGTTGATCCCAGCACAGTCAATGCTGAGCTCTGATGTCGGCCATCCCAGGCATGCCCAGGGATGGCCTGTTTGGGTGCCTTCACACCCCTGCATGGACACGGTCTTGGTCCCACTGTTCAACCACTGGAGGACTGTTGCACCCCCCCCCATGGCTGATGCGCAGCCTGTGGCTGCTGATCAGCCTATGTACCACCATCCCTGTGGCTGTGGTGGCCCTGGTTCTGTGCAGCAGACCTGATGTGCGGGCTGCCCCACCTGCGGTCTGTAGCTGCTGCGCAGTGCACACATAGGCAATATGTGTGTGCCTATACCACTGGTGTGGTGCCTGTGTGTCACACTACAGACCACCTGTATGCATGCTTGCCCTGCCACTGGGCCATGTGGTGTGAGCATGATGGCAGCAGTCCTGAACCGGTTGCACATGTGTACCAGTGTGGTGCATCTGATCTCTGCCACATACCTCGACCTGTGTGTGTGGGTGTGTCTATGTGGGGCGGCTGTGTGTGGTGCTGTGTGTGGCTGTGTGTGGGTGTGTGCCCTTGTCACCCTTACCCCTGCTTCATGCCTCAGTGTGTTCATGCCCATTGCCATGCACACCACTGCATGTGTGCTGTACCTGTTTGTGTTGCCTATGCATGTGTATTGCACTACCTACCTGTGTGCACCATAGTGCTCCCATGCAATGTGTCCCAGTGGCTGTCCACCACCTTCCAGCCCATTGCTTCCATTGTTCACACTACTGTCACCCTCATCAGCCTCAACAGCTATCCCATGGTCAATCGTCAAATTATGCTGTATGCAGAAGGCCAGGAATAGGCCACAGACGTTTGAGGAGCTGTACTGTAGAGCACAGCCTGACCTGTCTAGGCAATGGAACCATGCTTTCAGCATGCCAAAGACTTGCTCAATGATGTTGCGCATGCTGGTGTGTGCCTCATTGTAGTATTCCTCTGCTGGGGATGACAGGCACCAGTAAGGGGTGAGCAGCCAGGGCTATAGTGGATAGACACTGTCCCTGTGTGGACAATGACATTGTTAGCCCTCTGCTATTCTATGCTGTGCCCCTTGCCTCTCCCTGGCACCCACACCAACATGCACATCCTGCCCTCCCTCATCCCAGGGTATAATCAGCCCATCTCCCCTTGTCCGTGCCATACTTACCCACTAGGTGGCCCGTGGGGATGGCCCCATGTTCAAACCTGTGGCACAGCGCAGAGCTGTGCCAGATAAATGCATCATGTGCACTCCCAGGGTGTGTAGCGCAGACACTGGTTATGTGCCCGATGTCATCGCACACCACCTGGCAGTTGACACTCAGGTTCCCCTTCGCGTTGATGTATGCAACACCCTTGAGGCCAGGTGGCATGTGAATGCCCACATGGGTGCAGTTAATTGCCTCAATCACACTAGGCATACGTGCTACTCTGTGGAAGTCCTGCATGGTTGCTGTACACTCTGCCTGTGTGATGTGGAAATGGATGTTTTCTGACACATGTGGCAGCAGAACATTGAGGAACTATGTGAGGAGGCAGGATGTGGCCAACTGGGTTATGCCTGTGGTGTCCCCTGTTGGTCTCCGGAAGGTACCCATGGTGAGCAAGCACATGACGTCCGTCACCCTCATCTCCACAGACATGGCATGGCTCTGTCTGGTGGATGCCTGTATCTCCTCACTGCACAACTCACAGAGCTGCCTCAGAATATCCCTGTTCAGGTGGTACTGGCCCACAATCTCTCTGTCACTGTACTGCTTGAAGGTGATGCAGGCGTGGTACCACCTGTGCCAGGCATACCGTCATCGGGCCCTTCCGTGGCCATGCTGCTGTTCCTTCTTCCCCCTAACATCCCTCATTAAGGGCTCCATCATGAAGGGTGCACTATACATAGCCCTTGCTGTCCAATATCCCCCTTGGCGGTTGTCTGCTGCTGGCTGTGTGCCACCATGGTGCATTGCCTGGCAGTGTGTCTGCCTGTCTCTCACACTCTTTCTGCCCTGTCTCCCTCTTCACTGCCACCTCTGTCCCTCTCCCTCTGTGTATGCCTTGGTCTGTCTGTCTGTCTCTTCCTCTCTCTCTCTCTGTCTTTCTTTCTTTCTTTCTCCCTCTCTCCCTCTCCCTCTCCCTCTCACCTTGTGCAAGTGCTTTCTGTGTGCTTGCGCCCTGTATTTATAAGAACAAGTCTTCTTGGCACATCTCGGATTTACTCCACACTTGTGCCATGGTTCCATGGTTGAATATCTCATTGCACTGGATATTTATGGGAACACCCCCTGCACTTGCACCTGCATTCATTATGGCTGCACATTGACACATTGAGATTTGCGCTGTGTACTGGCTCCTGCTGAATATCGCTTCTTGGCACAAGTCCGCACTGGTGCCAGAGCAACTCAGTTGCACCATACACAACTGTTTTGAATATTCAGGCCACTGTATACATGCTGTGATGTTTCCTCTGCCTCATTTTTTCACTCATTAAAGAGTGCTTAGAATTTTGTAAGATTCCAAGAAATGAAAACAATTCTAACTTTGACATTTTTCATTGTCAATCCAGAGTGTGGGATATTGCAATGTTCTATATCCACACATATTAGAAGTTTATGAAAACAATCTGCTGATAATTAATTCCCCATTGCTATATTTAAAAGACAAGTAAGGGAATGATTCTAACATTGAAACAGGGAAGTCTGGCTGAGGCTGAACTGTCTCTGGAGGCAAAAATAATGTTTGACATTAAAGGAACATTCTTTACACTATGGACACTCAAGTGTATTTTGACAACATGTTTTTTTTAGTTTTATGGATTCTTTTTTGATGTGTTTAACGCAATATAATAGATTACATATCACTTTGCCAGACGGGCACAGTTAGAAAGCATCTAAAATACATTGATAACTACATAAATCAGAATGGTCCCTATGACTTTAAATGAGGCACTTACATTACATGGCTAGCAGGCAAGCACCACTCCATGAGGAAGCCTCAGTCTGATAAGATGACATGGAAGAGTGTTATCCTCCCAGATGCAGGTAACTTTGGGATTGTTTGTACCCTGTGATTTTACACAATAGATTTGTATATTGAGGACTGATTGTGTAGCCCTGATTATTTTTGTGAATTTCAACTGCAACACACTCCCAAATACCATTATCAACTTAAGGAACATTTAGATTTTATGTTGGCCATGACCTATTATTTATTAAGCCCTTTCACCTGCCTGCAATCTGACCCAAGTTTAATCAAAACAATTCAGATGGGGCTTTCATATTTCTCTTCGAAATATCATATGAATAGTAATTGAATTTTGCTTGGATTGTACTGTTGTATATATTTTTGTATATTATATAAAATCAAAGGACTATCATTTTTAGATCTATGATATAACAAGTTCTTTAATTTAGTTTTTGTGTCTAGACAACCTTGAAAAAACGAGTATTTAATTAATATGAACTATCTCAGTCTGTATTTACTCTTTATAAATCCATAAAGAAAGTAATACTTATAACTACGTGCTTCTTGTGGGCAGTATTGCAACAGAATTTAGTTAACATAGTAATTTGATATTGTAATGGACTCTAGGTTCATAATATACTTCCCCCTGCTTCATAAAAAGAGGTGGAGGAGAAAAAAAACATTCCTTATTGATGGATTTTACTTGACAGAAGCATTAAATGTTTTAATGTCAATTAATTCTAATCCCTATTATTAATGTTACAAAAATAGCCAGGGAATATTTATGTTATACTTTGATACATAATTGTTCTATTAGTTGACATTTAAAGCAGAATTGTGTTTCATGAATTGTGCTACCATTTCCTGAATGTCTGTGTATGCCTTTGTAGCCTGAACAAAGAGTGGCACAACACTCTCAGGCTCATGATGTCAAATGCCTTTTTAATCTGATAGTGTCATGACTAACTCTGCAAGATAGTATCAAAATCACTGAAAAAGTTATCCGTTATGGATTTAGCAGTTTGACAGCTATGTTCTGAGTCAAAATTGTTGAATCATCTTCTATTATATTCTAAAGATGAAATAGCCTTTTTGCCATAAATTATCAGGCAGTTCCTTTTCCTGCAAAAAGCCTTTCAACTGTTTTAACTCACGTTGTATGGAGCTGTAAATGGGATTCACAGAGGCTTGCTGCAATTGTGTCAGATAAAGAATGATTCCTTTAGATTCTACCATTAGTTAAACGAGAATAGTCACTACCAAGGGGCCCCACATTCTAGTGTGAGTCTGGTCCCAATGTGCACTTTGTGGGCAAAAACATTTTGGTTTACTCACTGTTTACTGTAGTATAGTAGATTGTATCAGACTTATTTTGTTTAATTCTAGGCTGACATCTTCTGTTATGACAAATCCAAGAATCCCCTGCAGCTGATAACATAGCAGTAGGTAGCAGTGGTAGATTCAATAGCCTACAGTGCCTGTTACAGTTTGTATCAGCTCTGATCATGTGTTGGTTGGGCCCAATGTCCTCCTTGGGCTGAAGTACAGTCAACATAGAAACATAGACTTTGATGGCAGATAAGGTCCGCTTGGCCCATCCAGTCTGTCCATTTCCCTACCTATTGAATAAGCTACAGATCCTAGTTACCCAACAGCCTACTTCTTCCTCCCCCCCCATCAAAATTGTCTTATGTCTGTCCCATGCATTCTTGAATTCCCTCACTGTTATTTGACCCCATAACCTCCTGAGGAAGGTCGTTCCATGCATCCACCAACCTCTCCATAAAAAATACTTCCTCATGTTATCCCTGAGCCACTCCCCTATCTTCAAATTGTGCCTCCTTGTTCTTGCACAACTTTTTTTCTGAAAGATGCTACCCTATTGGACTTTGTTGATTCCCTTGAGGTACTTGAAAGTTTCTATCATGTCCCCCCTCTTTCCTTGAGGGTATACATATTAAGCTGTAAACAGATGACTGTACTTAGCTATTGGAGAAAAGATGTCCCAGAAAACATTGGAACATAGATTATAGCAGCTCTAACATGCACTGCAGTCCATTAAATCTCTGACTCCTGCCTTCTGCTTTGATTTCAGCTGCAGCGAAGTCTGGAGTTTGTAGTAAATGAAGATATCAGCCAACGGCTAAGGGAAATAATCTTCTATAACCAACTATACTACAGTAAACAGTAAATAAACAAAAATGTTTTTCCCACAAAGTGCACATTGGGCCAGACCCACATTTGAGCGTGAGGTCTTTTGTGCTGATTGTTCCCTTTTAAAGTACTGCTGTTTCTGTCTTTAAATTTTTGGAACAATAAAGCAGAAATCATGTGTAACTACCTAGTTAGTAGGATTAGTAGTAGGAGTAGTTGTAACAGTCATAGTAGTAGTGGCAGTATTAGTAGCAGGAATGGTAATAGTAGCAGTAGTTGAAGTTGCAGCAGTCATATTAGCAGTAGTCATAATACTAACAGTACTAGTAGCATTAGTAGTAATCATCCAGCCAGTCCCACATAGGAGGGCCCCTAGACACCCTGCAAGCACCTCTCTCCTTGTCCCCCACTGTAGGACCTCACTAGGGCAAAGCTCTTTCCATTATCGAGATCCCCTCTGGCTTAACAAGCTACCACCATCCATCTCCTTGGCCCCCAGTCTTGGCCAATCTAAAACTGGTATCAAGAACCTTCTTCTTGACTCAGAGGCCTGTGGCTGTAGCTGACATTCCTCCCCCTTGTCTAAATCACAAAAGGAGGCAAATTACAGGCAGCCTCTGGCTCCAGACCAGGGAGTACACCCTCAATGTTAATGATAAATGTCTAGCTTATCCCATGAGTACTGTACATCCTCAGGCCCTATAATTTAGCTGTATATAAACTCTGACTCAGGGATCTGTTAATGACCCTCCGAATCCGTAACCTGACATGTCTCACTTCTATGACTCAAGGTCTTCTTAAGCTCCTAGAGGTGGTAACCTGTCAATGTAAATACACTGTGCTGTGTGACCTATGTATAATATGATTAAAAGTAATGTCTGTGCTTTTGTACTGACATGGGAACCTGACATGTCTCACTACTATGACTCAGGGTCTTTTTAAGCTCCTAGAGGTGGTAACCAGCCAATGTAAATATACTGTGCTGTGTGACCTATGTATAATACAATTAAATGCAATGTCTGTGCTTTTTTTAATGACATGGAGCCTTTGCAAAGGAGTCTATGACTCAAAAGATTGTAATTCCGATTCTTTCAATAAATAAATATTAATAATAGTAGTAAGAGTATCAGTAGCAGAAGTTAATGTTTTGGTAGTTATTTTAGCAGTAGTCACAGTAGAACTATAGTAGTAGAAGTAGTAGTAATAAAAATATTTTATTTCCTTATTACGAGCATTCTCTGGTGTTTCTGCACTTCATATCAAGTTTCTAATTTTTTGCCCAGTAGATGATTGTCTTCCAAGTATTTAAAATCCACAAAATGAAACATGGTTTCCCATGTTTATTATTAAATTACATGGTGAGACTTAATGCTTCTTGATGGAAACAATTAGCAAGGTGTGAGGTTATTTTAATTTAAAATATCCTAATTGTTTTATGGAGACAACATAACTGAAAATGATAAACCATGGAAAATGCACTGTATTTGTCAAAATGTTTACTTTATTTTGTCCAGTAATGTAAAAATAATATATAAATTAATAATACTGTGCAGCAATACTTGTCCAAACAATGACAATAATTTGGAAATCTGTGTTTTTATGCATACAGTCCTTTAAATCCCATGTCATCTTCATAAGATATGTATGTATGATGAAGAATATGCTTGTAAATGTAGCAAAGAAAAAATATACTGGTTGCACAACACTTTTAGATACATCAACTTTGGCAGTGTCAGAAAGCTGATCTATGCAGGTCAAATGTAAATAAATTCCTAATAAAAATAACATCTGTCTAAAAGTCATTCAAACAGTTAAAATACATGCATAATGACAAATATGTTAATATAAAATTAAAAAAATAGCAACCCAACACAGACAGATATGTAAATAAATCATCTTGAAAGATGCCAATGATTATAATTTTGGCACTGTCATCCTTTTTACACCCTTAGCGGAACATAACATAGGGTAAATTTTTACAATAATATTAGTTTTTCACAACAGAGTAGAAATCTCTGGTGAAAATGGAAAAGTAGTGAAATTGGGGGGGGGCATAGCGACAGATATGCTAGTCACAAAGAATAACTAATATCCATTCAGATAAGAAACATGGGAAGAAACTAACTACTGCATGAATATGGATAGGCCTGACTAAGGACAGATTAAAGGAGCTCAATATGTATACCCTAGAGCAAAGGAGGAAGAGAGGTGATATGATCCAAACATTCAAACACCTTAAGGGCATTAACAAGGTGAAAAAGTCTAACATGTTTCAATATAAGGAAAATAGCAGGACAAGAGGACACAGCATGAGATTAGAGGGAGGCCAATTAAGGGGTAATGTGAGGAAGATCTTTTTCACAGAAAGGGTGGTGGATGCATGGAACAGCCTATCTCAGGAAGTGGTAGCTATGAGTACAGTCCAGGGCTTCAGACAGGTATGGGATAGGAATAAGGGAGCAATACAGATGAGTATGAATAGATTGGCCATTGACAGAGCAAAGGCCGATGGCATATTCATAAAGTAGAAAAAGAAATGGGCAGACTGGATGGGCCTTGCAGTCCTTATCTGCAGTCAACTTCTATGTTTCTATGTTTCTAAATAGAAACATTTTAACCCTGATCTTAAAAATATTAAGCAAGTGACAGAGCTGGATTTCTGCAAGAAGTGCATTCAATAGGAAAGGGTGACTCAGCACAGAAAAAAATGCTTGCCTACTGGCTTCAAAAAGGATGGCTGCACCCCCAGAAGCTCCAGTCCTCAGGATCTCATCATCCTCTTTGATGTGTAGGATTCTGGTGCTCACTGAGGTACAATATGTGAGGTCCCAGCTCACTCAGGGTTTTGTAAGCCAGTAATATAGCTCCAGAGCTACAACCGGTGATGGAATTATCTCACGAACATGTACTAGACCTCGGGGGACACAAGAAACAAGAAAAGGGAGGAGATGATTGATCTCTGTAATTCACAGTAAAAGGAAAGTTTCTTATATATAAAATAGGAGAATAAGAAACTAACAAACCCGCATGTCTGCAGAACATTTAATGCATGCTATAAAGGTCCATCAGTAAATGCTGTATGTATACATTCTGTCTATTTCTCTATCCACTGAATTTTGTATGTATACATTCTGTCTGTTTATTTAGATATCTCTGTCAATCAAATCTATCTTCATCTATCTATCTATCTATCTATCTATCTATCTATCTATCTATCTATCTATCTATCTATCTATCTGTCTACCTACATGTTACACAAATCTATGTTAATGCACCACTTAGACATTTCACCACTGCATCAAAAGTAAGGAAATGCAGCATTAGGGATTGTAACTTTAACTGTACCCCATGTATCACTTCACTGCTTGACAAAGCACAAATTCAGCATCATACATAAATGACATTTTACAAGGGACACAGTCACAAGCAATGCTGAACACTGCTCTTATATGTTGTAAGACAGACATAGAGCTGCTGAGTATAGAGGCCTGGGGCAGTCTGACGGATGATACAAGTGCTTCATAATTTGCATGCTACAATTCTAGGAAAACCAAGGGATAAATTAAGACAGAGTGTACAGATATAAAAGAATAATAAATATTTTGAGTGGTTTACAGCCATGAGACATAGTTGAGTGCAATAACCATCTGTGAAGTAAAGTATGCCCTTTTGACTGTACACCCAGAAGTGAGTTATTGCAATTTAATAACATGGGCTATGAAAATATGTATTGTAACCTTGCATTTGGAACTTTTTTCCAGTTAATGATTTTTATTGAATTTCCTTGTACACACACAAAAGCATCACGACCAGATATATATAACATATACACATAACACATACAACAGTAGCAGAGAAGGAAAGAAAAGAAAGGAAGAAACAGTAGTAGGAGGGCTAATAAAGGAGAAATGGGGGGAATCCCGGGTCTCTCTACCATACAACAGTAAAAAATTACAAAACAAGACTGGGTGAGTATATATGAAACCATACTGTAACTAGTGCACTATAAAATGTGCTAGTTATTACACATAGCATAGATGAATCTACTGAACTGATGCAGAGACAGTCATTCCGGAAGTGTACAGAGAGGAGTGCCAAGCAGTGGCCATACAGACACTCACCCTATCCCTGTCCCTAGGCTTTAAAGGAGCAAGAAAGGGGTCCCAGCAAGCAGTCTACTCTGCAAGTTTGTTGGTGGTAACATGCAACAAGCAGTCAAGTGAAGCCAGTACTGTAACAGCATGATACAGTTCTGAGATGGAGGGGACTTCTGTAGATCTCCAGCGGCTGAAATACCAGGAAGGGTTGCCAGAAGAGTTGGTGGACCTTAAGATGGGTTCCTTGAGGGGGGAGTCCCAAAATCCAGATCTGAGGATCAAGCTGGGTCAGAGAGCCTAGAATGTGGGTGGCTAATCATTTCACTCCCTGCCAGAAGGTAGCTATTAAAGACCATTGCCAGATAACATGGTACAGATCCCCTACTTGAGTCTGGCACCTGCAACATAGGTTGTTGTCTAGAAGCTTAGCTTTATATAGTACATCTGGTGTTCTATACCAGTAATGCAAGATTTTATTCTGGATAAGTCTGTTTCGTGTATCTGGATATCTCTAGTGTGCCAGCTTCCTGCAGAGCGCCCACTGGGCATCATCCAGCTTCAAATTCAGAGCTCTTTCCCACTTCTGCTTTGACTCCCTGGATTGCAAGGGAAAGGTCTGTCATAAGTCGGCATACACCATGCTAGCTTGATCCCTAGAAAGCTTGAGCCAGCCAGTTGACTTCTGAGGGCTGACCACATTGGGTGGGTTCAGTTTAAGGACCTCAGTCAGAGAACTGTGCAATTGTAGGTATCTCCAATAGTAATTTTTGCTCAGCCCTTTCGCCTTGGTGAGGTCTTAAAAGGGTTGTATCCTTAGCCCTGTCTCGTCTAGAACATCTGCTAGAAGCCTGATGCCTTTGTGTTCCCACTGAGGCTAAAAGATAGATTTGTTCTCAATCAGTAAGTGCTTGTATTGAAGATTGGAGTATAGAGGAGAGGCCGGGGATTAGCTTTGATTCTAGTATATACCTTGTTCCAGACCTGAGCCGATGGCGCAATGGTGGGATGAGCCTGCAGGGACTTGGATAATGGGTTGTATATTAGGAAAGGGAGGCTATGCACCTGAGCAGTTGTCTTTTCCATTTAGAGCCATTGCAGAGACTCTGAGGATGGAGTGGCAAACCATTTTAGGGACTGCACTAAGGAGTAAGCCCACGCATACCCCTCAAACAATGGCAGGCCCAACCTACCATCCTTCTAGTGTGAGAGCATTTTGCCCCTACTATATTGAGGCTCCTTTTTTTCCCAGATGATGTTTCCCACTGTCCTATCTATGGTGAGGAGTCATTTAGTAGGGGAGTGAGAGGAATGTGGGCATGGGCTATAAGAGTTTGGGAACTGAAATCATTTTAAGGGCTGCAAATTGTGCCTACTAAAGTGAGATGAAGCATTTTTCACCTGTCCAGTTCCATTTTAAGGTCGGCAACTAATGGGTGCATATTGAGATCCCATATTTTGGAGAGAACAGAGGAGATACTAAAGAGCTGGAGGCCCATTTAAGCCCTAAGGACTACCTTGTTCTGAGTGCAACTAGGGCTAAGGGGGAGTAGTTCCATTTTAGATTTATTCATCCTTAGGTCTGATAGCTTCACAAAGTCTCGTAGAAGGGTGAGGAGTACCGGAAGGGATGCAATGACATTTTCTACTGGGACCAACAGGTCGTCCGTATACATAAGTGTGGCATAAGCATGTACCCCAAGCATAATCTCAAGTATGCCTGGATACTGCCTAATAGTGGCCACTAGTGGCTCAACCACTAAAATAAAGTGAAGAAGGGAGTGGGGGCAGCCTTTGCGAGTTCCTCTACCTAATCAAAATGGACTGATGAGCACTGTGTAGGTCCGAATTCTGGCCATGGGTTGTTGTTACAGTGCTTGCACCCACTTTAGAAATGGGATGTCGAAGCCAAATTTGTGCAGCACTTGCTACAGGGAATCCCATTCTAGGGAGTCAAAAGCTTTTTCAAAATCAACTGCTATTGCTGCAGCTGGAGTAGGAAGAGTCTTAGCATGATGAATGATATTGAACAGGGACAGGATATGATCTCGGCTGAGGTGTCAGGGGACAAAACCCACCTGCAAGGGTAGATAAGGGAGGGGAGAAGTGGGCTGAGCCTGGTGGCCAGGATTTTGGCAAATATTTTGCTATCTGTATTGATAAGTGATATTGGGTGGTAGCTTGAGGGGAGTGTAGGATCTATGCCTTTTTTTGGAAACATGGTGATGACCAAGTCTCAGAGAGTAGCGGGGAAGATGCCATTACTAAGGGCCTCATTATACACTCGGGAAAGGAGGGGGGCAATTTGAGGAACGAGAATCTGCCAGAGTTCAACTTTAAAACCATCTCCTTCAGGGGTCTTACCTGTATTCAAGGCCTTAATAGCAGTCAAGACCTCTGTGGGTGAGACAGGCAGGTCCAGCTCCACAGCCAGAGATGGTTGAAGAGTGGGGCATTGGAGGGAGTTGAGAAAAGGCTCCGCTGTCCTGGCATTCTGGGTCTTGGTGGAGAAGTAGACAGCTGAATTAAACTACTTCATGATAAGAGTTTATCAGCTTGGGATCTGTTCAGGTCATGTCAGATTGGTCTCTCAGGCCTGAGATATGGTGCTCAGCCTGCTGCTTGCGCTGGTGATAGGCCAGTAGTTTGCAAACTTTATAACCCCCTTCCCAGTAGTGGTTGCACAGCCTCAGTACTGAGACCTCTGCCTCACAGGCCAGCAAGTCATTAATCTCCAGACAGGTAGTGAGCATTTCTTTGTTTAGTGGACAGTCTGGGGGTTTGCTTGGCTTGAGCTTCCAAGGTTTTCAGTCATGCTTCCAGAGAGACCAGGCGATACTCCCACTTCCTCCGGTGTTTAGATGTGAACCTGATTATTGACCCTTGTAAGGTTGCTTTAAATGCCTCCCATGTGACACCTGAAGGGGTGTCCTGAGGGAGGGTTCTGCACTAAGAATAAGGCTGTCTCCAAGGTGGTCCACTGGACAAACTTGGGGTCTTTAAGGAGGAGGGGTCCAGCTTCCAAGCAATGGATTTAGTGGGGTGGGAGCCCCATAGAATGTGTAGGTGTACTGGAGCATGGTCCGATATTACCTTGGGAAGGATTACTGAGTCAGCTGCATTCTGGCAGATGTCTGCAGATATCAGCCAGTAGTCCAGTCAACTGTGCGACTCATGTACCGGCGATGTGAAGGAATAATCCCTCACCCTGGGATGTAAGGTTCACCAGATATCAGTCAGGCCCACTTCAGTCATCAGCTGCTGAATAGCAAGGTGGCCCTTAGGGTGCTGCATGGGATTGGGGGTGCTGAAGTCCATCTGGGGCACCAGAATGATATTAAAATCTCCCCCCAGGATGGTGGGTGTGGGAGTAGGGGTGAGGGAGCTCAGTTCTTGTGCCACAGCATGGAAGAAGGAAAGGTCATCCTCTTTCAGGGCACAGATACAACTTAGAAGCAGGGGCCATCGGTTTATTCATCAAGGTTAGCACCTATCTTCCTTGAGGGTCCATCTAGACCTGAGTGGTGGACCAGGTGAGCGACTTGTGAAGTAGTATAGCAAGCCCTCTTTTTTGAAGAGGAAAGATGAGGAGAAAACCTGCCCCACCCCATCCTTAGCTAGCTTAGCATGGTCCTGCTTTGTTAGTTTGGTTTCTTGTAGGAAGGCCAGTGTGGCCCTCAGCCTCTTCAAGTGGTAAAACACCTGCTTATGTTTTACTGGGGTGTTCAGGCCCCGCACGTTCCAGGTGTAGATGTGGAGATCATCCATAATCCCTAAGGAGGAGAAGAGTATTGTTATGAAATCTTCTGAGATGGAGGCTGGGGAGGGGACTGCCCTTTCCCATGAGAAAGTGCATTATCCTGAAAAAGCACACCAAAGCATTACCCAGTCCTTATAATAAAAACACACACGGATTGGGCAACTGGCCCAATTCAACAACAAATTATGTACAATAATTAGAACAAGTAGTAACAGTTCTCTAAATGAAGGAGGTGGTTAGACTGGCAGGCAAGCTGCCAAGGCCATCCACCTCCCTCTTGTGGGGTAGGTACAAGGAGAGGACAGGCAATCTGCTGCTGGTTGCTCATCCATGATCACTACTATATGCAGCTTCTACCACTCCGTCCCTCCCCCTGTGGGATGTGAACTATGGGGGACAAAGAAGGGGACACATCCCACATCCAGTGTAAATTGCAGGAGGACCCCATGCAGTATCACCACAGAGAGGTTGTAGGCCTTCAGATGTCCAGAGAGTGGAGCAGAGTACCCCATGTGCAGCTCTGGGCATTAAGCCATGGCCTCAGTTTCAGGGCCAGAGAGCAAGAGAAGGTGGGGGGTGAGGGGGCAGTAATCCTTCCCACACACATTCCAGACCTCAGAGAGTGAAGGAAGACTGAGAACCAGGAAGTGCAAGCTTGTAAGTGCCTTGGGTCTAAGGCAAGGTGGGGGTGCTCCTAAAGTGATGTAAGAGTGAGCACCAGACATTTAACCCCTTATGGGAGGCTGCAAATAGCAAGGAACATTATCAAGACAAAAAACAAGAGAGCAGTGTGTCATACTCATGGCCTTAGATCTGAATGCCAGCAGTAATTAAACAAACAAAACAATAACATGCATTATGCCCTAGGGGGGCATTTTAAGTAGTCCACTGTCAGATAAATGCCCCCATTGTAAAAACATAGAGGTTGGTTCCAGGTTGTGTATATCCTGCTTGTATGGGGGTCAGAAGGCTGATGCCCAGTGTTCCAGCTTCAGGGCTGCGGGTTTCACAATCTGGCAGTGCTGCCATCATTAAGGCTTCACTGGAGCTAGGAGCAGGAGGAAAACCCAAGTAGAGGCAAAAAAAAAAAATAGGTGAACAGTCCATCCCTGTGCTCGTATCTCAGAGCAGCTGGGAAGAGAACCCACACAGTCAAGCTAGGCCCAGACCCCACCTAAAGTTCAGCCAGGGTAAAGAAGTAAACCAGTCCACTTAGCTGTGTGTTCATGGTGGTGCTGTCTTGGTCTGTGAGGAGGGCAAGCACCTTGAGATCTCACAACCTTGTGCCTGCAACTGGGAAGAGCCAGATGGGTCAGAAGGCTGTTTCTCCTGAGGAATAAGCTGTGCTTCTTTTGCTGTTATTTTGGCCCAGGATCTTTGCTCTCTTGTGGGCATGAGAGAGGCTGACTGCATATCTTCTTGTGAGGAGTCATCAGGCAGGGTCAGCAGGGGAGCAAACATATTGGGAGAGTGATACTGACTTAGATCTTTCTCATCTAGCTCAGGACCAGTCTCCTGCCTGGTATGCAGGTGCTGTCATCTCTCATGGAACTCCAGCGTATGGCGCTTCCTACTTTGAGGAGGGAGGGAGGCCTCAAAATGATGAACCTGGGGTCTGGGAGAGTGTGCAGGCAAGCTAGGAGTATCATCCATGCGGCTCTGGGTATCAGAGGAGCTGCAGGGTTCACTGAAAAGCTCCAGGTTTTGGAAGTTCTTGGGATACTTCCTGCACAAATAGTCGAGCAGGCTTTCAGGGAAAGAAAAGAGAGTAGAAGCTCCATTAATGATTACCCTCATAGTCGCTGGGTAGCGGAGGGAGAATGAGATGTGGTGTGTGAGGACAATCTTCCGGCACACCTTGTATGCTTTGCACCATTCAATCAGCTCCTGGGAATAATCCTGGTAAATCTGAATAGCTTTGCTATTCCGTGAAATAGATCCTTTATCCCTGGTCATGGCGTTGACCATTTCTTTCTGTTGGAAGTCAAGGAAGTGAGCCAGGATAAGGCACAGGTGCTTCCCTGGCTTATATAGCAGGGCAAGTGTGCTATGGGTCCATTCAATATGCAGGACAGCAGTGGGTAGCAGGCCAAGAATCTGAACTATGGTACCCTGTAAGAAACTGATAGTGTTACGCAGTTCAGCACCCTCTGGGAAGCCGATGAACTGCAAATTGTTGCAGCAGCTGTGATTTTCTACATCATCCACCTTGTCCTGTAATAGATGGATCACGCAGGCCTGCTCCCATGTGGTAGCAGTGAAGTCTTATATAGCAGAGTCATGGGCCTTGAGATGCCTTTGTGTGGAACAGCTGCATTTCAATAGACTGCAGAGTTACGTATTGCTGTTTATAATAGTTTTTTTTAAGTTTCCAATCTTTTTTTTTTTCCAGACAAGATATACATACACGATCACGGCTAAAGCCAGGATCCACAAACCCAAAACTGGTTGTGTAACTTATACACAATTAAAACTATATACACACACAGCGATAGGGTTGACCCTCCATTGCTCTCAACACAAGCTGACTATCACTTTGTTACAGATAATTATGTCCAAAAACAAAATAAGGAAGAAAAATAAAAATAATAAGAGAGGAACAAATAAAAAATAAACCCCTTAAATCCAAGGGTATGGTCCCATCAAGTAGAGTCCTCCCCAACAGCCAGATATAATACAGTTTACTTAGAAGATTGTAACCCTAATCAAATTGAAGGAAAAACCCCACTGTGTCCCCGGGCATATTGCTGTTTAGAGCCATGGTCTTTTGTGTCATCTGAGCAAGTAATTGATTAAACATTTGATCCATTATTGTAGAATCCACTGAGGCTGGAGTGCAGGATGCTATCCTGCAGGCTGTGGAGAAAGGGAGGGCTCCAGATTTTCACTGTGCCTCCCTGAAGAGAAGAAAATGAAGACTCCATAGTGTATTTAAAATGGAGATTGCAAGAGCAACATAATTATGCATTAAGCAGGTTAGCAAGAGGAAAGGAAGAGGAGGCCATTATGGTTTTCCAAAGAAGTAGCAAAGAAAGTGAAAGCCAAAAATATTGCATTCAGGCAATACAAAAAGACACAGGCAGAAGGGGATAGGTAGAAGTACCAGGAGAAGCAAAGGGAGGCAGGGAGGTCAGTAAGGGAAGCCAAAGCTCAGACAGAAAAAATCACATTGCAAAATCAGTGGGTAGAGGGGACAAAACCTTTTATAGGTACATAAGTGAAAATAGAAAGACAAAGGGAGGGATAGTGAGACTGAAGGGCGAGGATGGGGGCCACGTGGAGGAGGACAACAGTAAAGCTGAAATACTGAACAGGTATTTCTGTTCAGTCTTTACTGAGGAAGAGGAGTGTAATGGGTCTGAAGGGAGTACAAGGGGTGAGAATGGTACAGAAATGGACACAAGTCCCTTTACACGAGAAAGGGTCCTGAAGGAACTGGAAGTAATAAGAATTGATAAAGCAATGGGGCCAGATGGGGTGCACCCCAGGGTCCTGAAAGACCTCAGAGAGGTGGTGGCTGAACCTCTGGCTATCCTGTTTAGCTGATCACTGGAAACAGGGGAGGTACCCAAAGACTGGAGGACAGCAGATGTAGTCCCCTTATACAAAACTGGGAACAAAGCGGAAGTGGGGAACTACAGACCAGTCAGTCTCACCTCAGTAGTGGGGAAGATCATGGAAGCACTACTGAAGGAGAGATTGGTGGAACATCTGATTGTAAATGGACTGCAGGATCCAAGGCAGCATAGTTTCGCCAGGGGGAGGTCATGTCAGATGAACCTCGTTGAATTTTTTGACTGGGTAACTAGGGAGGTGGGTCAGGGGAGGGCAGTGGACATGCTCTGTTTAGACTTCAGCAAGGCCTTTGACACTGTGCCACATAGAAGACTATTACACAAACTAGGGAATATGGGTGTGGGCAGGACAGTAGTGTGGTGGGTAGGTAACTGACTGGGTGGCAGGACACAGAAGATGGTGGTAAATGGCTGTCACTCCACAGAGGGAAGAGTGACCAGTGGGGTACCACAGGGATCAGTGCTGGGACCAGTTCTATTCAACATCTTCATCAGTGACATTACGCAGGACCTAGAAGGCAGAGTTTCACTGTTCGCTGATGACACAAAGCTCTGTAACAGAGTTGACACACCAGAGGATGTAGACAGAATGAGAAGGGACCTGCAGAAACTTGAAGAATGGTCAGGGGTTTGGCAGTTGAAATTCGATGCAAACAAGTGCAAGATAATGCATATGGGGCACAAAAACCCAGGCACAATATATCATTTGGGGGGGGGGGGGTGAGGATAAAGCATGCACCAAGCAGGAAAGGGATCTTGGAGTTATCATCTCGGATGACCTCAAGGTAGGGAAACAGTGTGACAAGGCAGCAAGTAAAGCAAATAGAATGCTGGGATGCATAGGCAGGGGCCTCAGCAGCAGGAAAAGGGAGGTCATGATTCCACAATACAAGACACTAGTGAGGCCCTACCTGGAGTGCAGTGTAGAGTTCTGGAGACCTTACATATGTAAGGACACAGACAGGTTAGAGAAGGTTCAGAGGACGGAAACAAAAATGGTACATGGATTGCATCACAAGTCCTATGAGGATAGGTTGAAGGAACTGAATATGTACTCCTTGAAGGAGAGGAGGGAGAGAGAGGACATGATAGAGACGTACAAGAATCTTACAGGGAGGAACAGGGTGCAAGAATACACTATTTTTAAGCAAAAAAGATGTTCCAGGACTGGAGGGCATGAAATGAAGTTGGAGGGAGGATGATTCAGAGGATATGTGAGGAAGAATTTCTTCACAGAATGGGTGGCGGACAAGTGGAACATCCAGCCTGAGGAAGTGGTGGGGGCTGAAACAATCATGGGATTTAAGAATGCATGGGATAGACATAAAGGAATTCTGGGGGTCAGGGGTAAGGGGCAACAGACTTCTACGAAAACATAAACTGAAGTTACAAACTCAAATGGGCAGACTAGGTGGGCCATAGGCCCTTATCTGCCTACACTGTCTATGTATCTATGTATGTATCTATGTAACAGGTAAGTCCCTCTTTTGATTGTTGTGCCAAAAAAAGGATGAAAATGATTCCCCTGTTGCAGGATGTCTCAGGATGCATTCCCAAAGTCAGGGAGCTAAGCACTTATGCTGCCATCTTAGTTCAAGGCTAAGCCACACCCCGCATTTAGAACTTTTGACATTGTTTTTAATAACACAAAGTCATTATCAGTATTCAGCTTCTGTTCAAAAACATCAACCCAGATTTTTAGCTACCTGTATGAATGGCACACCTCAACTGAAGGACATATATTTTTCTTAAGCAAATAGCCTGTTTCACTAGGGGGTAACACACTACTGTGAGCTGTCATACAGTTATGATGCACTTCAGGAATACCTCTCACCTAACGACCACCTAAGGTGTATATTATTTTCTTATATTTACTGACAAACATTTTTTCCCATAGAGAAAGCAGGTTATAATTTTGTCATTATAACCGGCTGGTTATAATGACAAACATGTGCCAGCTTTCCCTATGAGGAGTCGTGAGACACTGTACCTCACAACCAGCTTCCTTCAATGAAAACCCCACTCTCTCGCACATTTACTCGGGCCGCCTCTCAAAGAATTCCAGCTGCATTCTTCACACTCTGAAAACAGAAGGAAAAATCATTGTAAATATGAAAACAATATTTATATAGCCATTATATAGATAAAAATGGAAACCCAACTCCAATTGATAGACTCGGCTGTCAGAGAACAGTTCATAGTGAAGTTGCAGAACAAAAACACAAACCAAAAGACCGAAAGTGATCTGTGCCTATTTCAAAATGTTCTTACTGAGACTGGGCAGCAAACAGATTTCCAAAACCTATGCCCAAAGCACCTAGATTCACAATCTGCCAACTTTATCTACTGCCTAAAGAGACAAGACAGGTCAGTTTATGAACCCGGAACAATTCGGAGAGTGATGCTGCCTGCACTGACCATCAACTGGTATCCCAAAAATACCCTTAGAGCATATATAAAGGTACAGCCACATACCTTATTGAAACAAAGCATACTCTCTCAGCCAAACTTAAACAGCTTAAAAAAGTGGGCAAAAGCAACTGGACACTGAAAGCAGCACTTCTCATAGACGAAGATATAGAGATCCTCTATACTTCAAGCACAGTCTCACTAGAAACCCCACTGCACTCCTAAACTTCTTATTTTTTAACACTGGGTTACATATAGTTTGCTTTATGAACTAAGAGGCAATATGACTTAACCTGGAGTGACATAACAGAAGGTAGAGATTCAGAAGTAAATGCCTGCATAGAATATGAGAGGCAAACTAAAACAATGCCAGGTGACAACCCCACAAATATTCACCCAATCAAACCACAGATATATAAGAACAAGAAAAGGCCAGACAGAGACACAATAGCAGCATATAGACTGTACAAAGCAAACAGACCATCCCAAATGCTGCACAAGGACCCTCCCTTCTGTAAAACTCCAAACATTAACAAGAAACCAGACTCCCTCTGGTCCCAAAACATGCCCAGAGGACTTAAAAAATTAAGAAGTATGATGTAAAAAATGAAATTGGAATCTGTAATTGCAGAAAACAAATGCATCACCAACCATTCTACTCAAAAGACCACCATACAGCACCTAGTTGACTGCAGTACCCCACTCACAGAAGTGCAGCAGATATCTGGGCATAAACACATACAGTCCATAAATAATTACTCGATCATCTCTGAATCAGAACAAAGAAAACTGAGCGAACTCCTGACATTCAGTGCCCCAGATGAAGAAATGCCATCGATGTCAGGGCAAGAATACCAACGACAGCAGTGAAAAAAAAAACTAAAAATCACCTCCAAAAGCCAAGACCAGTCCTTCTCAAGCATTCCACAGTCAGTCTTCAGCTTTGAACAAGGAGTCTCGATCAATATTTACAACTACCAGCAGCAGCATAAAAGACCAATACTCCTGGTGCTATATGACAATGATGAAGAAGACTGAGGTGCATTTTATTCTAATCCTACACTTGCTCACGATCCCTAACTCAACTACTAAATCATCTCATTCTCTCCACAGGCAACGTGAGGATTCATGGCTTGAATCACCACAGCAACCGACCTTCGACATGGCAACCTGGATTACCTGAAGAAAGAAAATACAGAAAAGACACTCTTTGAATGAAAAGACTGAAAAAACATTAACAAATTCTTAAAGTTTTAAACTAACTGCATGCATTTATTTCAAGTTTTAAAGTTTAACTGATTTTTTCTGTACAGATCCAGTTCATTAGTTGTGGCAGTTCCTGCAGACAAAGTAAGTTACAAAGTGACTTCAGAAAGCAACAAGTTTGCTGGAAAAAAGTTCTGTTACTTAAACTAGCACCGTTCTCAACCAGACTTTGTTGTTATGCTACTGCTGAAACTTAATAAAACCAGCACAAACAAAACAACAAACACAGACTGCATTCCATTAGAGCTCAGCTGAAAAAAATGCTAGTACTTATACACAATAAAGGATGGCTAGGTGGTTACAAACTCAGATTGTACACACACACTTGGGGTGGGATGCCTCGATAAACCCATTGAGCTTCGCTCTTGGGGTTTATGTGGCATTCCACCAATTGGGAGGGTGTAAAATCCTCATTACAACCACCTAGCCTCCATCATTCTCTATATAATAATCACACACATTTCCATGTGTTATCCTTTACACATCACAGATGAAAATAAATATGTGTACCACATGGTGCTTTTTTCCGGCTGGATGTCAATGTACTTGGAAAAAAAAGGCAGTGTGAAACACATTTTTTGTACTGTAGTTTTCAATTTGCCATGCCAATTCATTTGTGTTTGAAGAAATAAAAGTTGAGTTAGTGATTAGTGAACTATTAAAGTTAAACACCGCCAAGGCTGTTGGCCTGGATAATATTTCACCAAAATTACTAAAATATGCTGCTCCAATTATAGCCTATCACCTAACATACCTATTTACTATATCCTTAACTAAAGGTGTTTATCCATTGGCCTGGAAACAATACAATGTTATACCTATTTTTAAAGGAGGAAATAGAACAGATATGGATAACTATAGACCCATTTCTCTTTTGTCTCATGTATCCAAAATATTTGAAAGATTGGTGGCAGTACAACTGAAGAAATATTTGGATTCTTTTAGATTAATGAATAATATGCAGTCTGGTTTCTGGAAATTATATAGCACAACTTCAGCACTTGCTAAGGTTGTGGCGGATGTGCAGGTAGCCCTGGACAGGAGGACAATAGTGAGGGTCATCTTTGTGGAATTATCCAAAGCATTTGATTCTTTGGACCACTGTGTCCTCCTGTCCACAGCAGCATCCTTGGGGGTGGTGGGTTTGAGTGGGAAGTGGCTGGAATCATATTTGTTGAATAGGAGTCAAAAGGTGTCATTAGGAGGTCTGGAATCATGTTTTTTGCCTGTTGGGTCGGGGTTCCCTCAGGGCTCCATCCTAGGGCCATTGCAGTTCAACATACAAGTAAATGGACTGTTTTTTCCAAACTCAGAAACAAAGTATCATCTTTATGCTGATGATACCATAATTTATACATCACATGAATCTATCAAGGTGATACAAAATAGGCTTCAGTTAGCATTTGATGATCTGCAATTTTTTTTAAAAGATAGTAGGCCGACTTTGAATATGAAGAAAACACAGTCCATGTTGATACATCGAAAAAGTGAATGGGTTGGGAACTTGGCCCTGGGATTGTTGGCTTCTGGGGGGCCCCAATCCAACAGGCATACATGTATAAATATTTGGGTCTTTGGACTGATAGTTCATTAAGTTGGGATATACACAATAATTTGATAAAGAGTGTAAACAAAAGAATTGGGTCTCTTTATAGGGTTCGATCATTAATGAGAATGAAGGTAAGGGGAAAAGTGGTAAACATGATGGTTGGTTATCCCCATGATTGATTATGGGGATATATTTTATTCCTGTGGGATAATGCAGGATTTAAAGAGGTTGGAAGTAAGTTATAATAATTTAGCCAGGTTTATCTTAGGGGCTCCTTGACTAACTCATAGATATTTACTTTATGACCAGTTAAAGTGGTCAATGCTTTATCAATGTAACCACAAACATTTGTTAGCCTTTATTCATAAAAGATTGCCGGGGAAGTACCTGAAGTATGTGGTAGAAAATTTGACATATAGGGACAAATTGGCCTCACTGAGAAGTTGTAAAGTGCCTAGTTTGGAATTGCCTAGATGTAATTTGGAGATAGGACGACAGTCTTTTAATTATAGAGGGGCCATGAGCTGGAATGAAATCCCTGAGTCTCTGTTTTTGTTTAACGTAAAAAATCATTGGCCTCTGATTCAACATTGGCATTGAACTAGCTCATGACAAAAAAGACAATGCTGTTCCTGATACACAAAGGAGATATAATTATCTATATTATAGGAGGTTATTATTAATATAGCGCAATTAATGTTATACCGTCTGCATTTGTGTACTTTTTGAAAAACTAGTGCTGTATGTTGTTGTAACATTTTCCTTTTTATACATTGTATTTTAATGTATGGGACCTCATTGAAAATGAGCTATGCTCAATCGAGTTTATCTTTTATTCATTTTTTATGAATAAAAACATTTTACTACTACTACTATGTAAAGCCACTCATCAAGCATTTCCATTGTCACATACAGTATGCAATACCTCTTGCTCAATTTCCAACTGTTCCTGATAGCAAGTCATGAAGGAACTATATCACCAACTGCACTGTGCCATTCCTATACAAGACCATTCCTGAACCATGCGCATTATCCTACTACCTGTGTACCAGAGTGTGTCAGCATTTTTATATGCTCTGTCAACTACTATTCAAGCAGCTGAATATTCACTTACACTGTGCCAGATAAAGTAGCAGACTTAGTAGGCCACTTGCAAAAATAATTAATTGTCAAAATTGTAACGTTTGCTTACCTAAACCAACAGAATACCTTAATGGTAACAATTTTCCTGATCATGAAGGTACTTGATTATCACATATGCTGTTGCAAATGTCTACTAGAAATTATCACTGGCCCAGATGTCAAATCATAGAAGAGCTGCACCATCATAAACAGACAACTGCACCTGTAGTAAAGTAGCACAATCAGACATATTTTTACAGTCCTGTATTCGGTGGCCAGCAAAACAACAAGCCAGCACTACACCAAAGCTGGGACAATAAGGCTTTATTAACAATAAAAATACATACCCAAATGGGCAGGCTCCACAATCAGACAAGAGACAGAATACAAGAACCCTGACCCAGTTTAGCAACTAGTGTGTCATCAGGGGGTTGGAATGTAACTTCATGCACTCATTAATAAATAGCAGTGCCTTAAAGTGATAGTACACCCTAATAGTGTATCTAAATAATGGTATTATATACAGCGTGAATAAAACCAAACCACTACTCCAAAATGACAGCATAAATTTGTATATATGTATAAGAGGAAGACACACTCTAGTAATTATGTTACAAAAAGGATACTAAGCAATACCGAGTAATTCCAGCAATATTTCACTTAAAAATGTGTAAAGTTCCCTCATCTATATTGATTAATGGACTGTAATCACTAATTCCATATCAACCTGAAAGAAACAAGAAAAAAGAAAGAAGAAACAATGTTAAAATAATTAATCTCTAGTAAATTATATATATATCTAGATAATTCAGTTTAGCACCTGAAAAAAAAAAAAAACATTTGTACACCTATCTAAATAAGAAATACATCACTTTATACATGCCATTAACTTTTTATCATTTAAACCAGGAGGTCTGAGGGCACCCAAGGTACATATCCAGAAGGACTCTCTCTGTTTAAACTTTTTATCCAGGTCACCACCTCTAGGCCCCAATTTAACCTTTTCAATGCCACAAAATCTAAAGGAATGGCCAATGGTACCAAATGTACTACAATGATTGGCTAAGACATTGCCAATATCATTGGCCAGAATAAATTGTAGGTGCTCTCCTATTCTGATTTTAAACTGCCTAGTTGTCTTGCCCACATAGAAGGCCTCACATTCACAAGTAACTAAATATATCACATGTGTAGTATTGCAGTTAAAAAGAACATTAATTTTATAGTTCAGGCTACAATTGCAACTAGTGAATCTGTCAGACTTCAAAATGGAAGGGCAGAATTTTCACCTACCACAAGCAAAGTTACCATCTGGAAGTGGTGGTAACAAATTAACCTCATGTGTGCCTGTCATAGAAGATTCTGTTGCTTGATGACTATGAACAAGTTAATCTTTTAAATTGCAGTTGCGTCTATAAACCATATGGGGTTTCATCTTAACCACTTCACTCAACAACGGTTCAGTTTCCAAAACTCTCCAATTATCCATAATGATCCTTTCTACCTGTTTTGCCTGTCTTGTGTACTGAGCAGTAAAATTAATTCAATCACATTTCTGTGTGCCTTTCTTAACTGTTAACAAAGACTGTCTGTCAGTGTCCAATGCTTCCTGGAAGGTTTTTTTAACCAATACTGTATTATAACCTCTCTTAACAAATCTATCGCATAAGTCTATGGCCTGGATAATAAAATCAACATCTTCACTACAATTTCTCTTAAGACATAACATCTGAGCTTTGGGAATGTTCTTAATTTGATGGGGTGGGTGGCTACTAGTGGCATATAATAGTGAATTTCTGTCTGTCTAATTCCTAAAGAGATCCGTCATGTATGTACCATCAGAGTTCTTAATAATCATCAAATTTAGGAAGGAGTCAGAGACAGGATTGCACTGAACTGTGAATCTCAAATTACTATTACTAGTTTCTAAGTATTCAACAAATTCCATCAGTTCTATCTGCATGCCATGCCATACCATAAAAATGTCATCTATAAAATGACGCCAGATGTTAATCTTATCCAAGTAAGGATTGACCTGGCTGTCATAGACAAATTGCTTCTCCCATTTCTTCAAGTAAATGTTTGCATAATTGGGAGCAAAAGATGCACCCATAGCAGTACCCTTAATTTGTAGGTAAAATGTGTCCTGAAACAGAAAATAATTCTTTGTTAGCTCATGTTCTGAACATTCCATAATTGGGTCATAAATGGATAATTGGAGAGTTTTGGAAACTGAACCGTTGTTGAGTGAAGTGGTTAAGATGAAACCCCATATGGTTTATAGACGCAGCTGCAGTTTAAAAGATCAACTTGTTCGTAGTCAAGAATCAACAGAATCTTCTACGATAGGTACACATGAAGCTAGTTGGTTACCACCACTTCTGGATGGTAACTTTGCTTGTGGTAGGTGTAAATTCTGCCCTTCCATTTTGAAGTCTGACACATTCACTAGTAGCACTTGTTGCCAGAACTATAAAATTAATGTTTTTTTTAACTGCAATACTAAAAATGTGATATATTTAGCTACTTGTGAATGTGAAGCCTTCTATGTGGGCAAGACAACTAGGCAGTTTAAAATCAGAATAGGAGAGCACCTACAATTTATTCTGGCCAAAGATATTGGCAATGCCTTAGCCAATCATCGTAGTACATTTGGTACCATTGGCCATTCCTTTAGATTTTGTGGCACTGAAAAGTTTAAATTAGGGCCTAGAGGAGGTGACCTGCACAGAAAGCTTAAGTAAAGAGAGTCCTTCTTGATATACTCCTTGGGTGCCCTCAGACCTCCTGGTTTAAATGATAAAATTGAGTTGATGGCATGTATAAAGTGATGTATTTCTTATTTAGATAGGTATACAAATGTGTTTTGTTTGTTTTGTTTTTTCAGGTGCTAATCTGAATTATCTAGATATATAATTTACTAGAGATTAATTATCTTAACGTTGTTACTTCTTTCTTTTTTCTTATTTCTTTCAGGTTGATATGGAATTAGTGATTACAGTCTATTAATTGATATGGATGAGGGAACTTTATGCATTATTATGTGAAATATTGCAAGAATTACTCAATATTGCTCAGTATCCTTTTTGTAACATAATTACTAGAGTGTGTCTTCCTTTTATACATATATACAAATTTAGGCTGTCATTTTGTATTAGTGGTTTGGTTTTATTCACATTGTACATAATACCATTATTTATATACACTATTATTTTGTACTATCACTTTAAGGAACTACTATTTAATAGTGAGTGCATGAAGTTACATTCCATCCCCCTGATGACGCACTAGTTGCAAAACCGGTTGGGCTTCTTGTATTCTCTCTCTCTTGTCTGACTGTGGAGCCTGCCCATTTGGGTATGTATTTTTATTGTTAATAAAGCCTTATTGTCCCAGCTTTGGTGTAGTGCTGGCTTGTTGTTTTTGCCTGGCTATTGTTCGGTGCCTTGCACACACTATTTAGCAGCTTGAGCTGTTTTTGTTGATTCCTGTATTCAGTGGCTTTGCATCTCACAATATAAAATACTAGTTTTCATCATAGTGTGTGACTGTATTAACCATACTACAGTGCATAGAATAATAGAGATAGGTAACTGTGCACACTCAAGACTGTGTTTCCATTGACAGGATTCTGTGACATCATAGACCTCAAGACCAAAATGCAAGAGATGCATATAATATCATAGATAACCCAAGATGGAAACATATCCTTGTCTGTGTACAGTTACCTATCTGTTATTTTTTATAGTGCATAGTGATTTTTGAAATAAGAAGACTGACAAAAAGACTGAGTTTTCATAGGCTTCACTGAATTCATCTGATAAGCAGCAACAGTGAGTTAAAAAACAACAAGTTAATTCAGGTCTCATCTGTCATTCTCTTCACTGGAGATGACATCTGTAAAGATAAAATAATGGCACTTTTCAGTTGAGTGTTTTCACACTCCCTCCACGAACGTGCAGCAGCTACGCTCATTTCAATAATGTGAATTTGCATACCTATTCAAAGTCTGAGGAGTCTGAAATAATGGCATATCTCTACTTATTAATGGGTTCAGCAGTGCAATGTTTTATGTTAATTGTTATACACTGCTGAAAACACACTGTTGTCTCTGTAGATTTTAAGGCAACTTGAGTCAGTAGAGAAGATCTCTAGGATGAAATAGGGGTGAGGTAACTGTGTCAACTGATGTGCTGAAAGCATAGTTGTTGCCAGTGACTGGAGTACAGGAAGTAGAGGCATGCATGATCCAGAAAAAAATGTTGAATTCATTTTCTGTTTTTACTTTGGTATGACTGAGTATTAGGGTTGAAAAAAGTAGAACATTCTGATTTTGTAGAATGTTCATGAAATTCCACAAAATGTCATCATTCATTTTAGAATTTTCTAAAAGTCATTACTTAGTCATAATTTGGTCAGTATTATAGCTAGTGATCTGAAATTTGGCATGTTTGTTTGATAAGGCCCTAAAACAATTCTAATCTACATGACATTTGAGTGAGAGGTGGGGAAGGTATAATAGCTCAAACTCTGGTATTTTATTATTCAAATAACATTCTCTGAAAATATTGCTATGCTTACAATGTATCCATCATTGGAGTTAGATAATTGAAAATATATATGAATACTTTCTTGGAAGAATCATGGAAACTGCTAAATAGAGAGCCAATTGGTTATCAGTCACAAGGATACAGTGTTCAAATTTAAGGAACCCAAACAAACAGAAGAGAGAAAGAAACAAGTACCTTAGCTTCAACATAATCCCAGGACACCTGGAATACAATTCTGGTTTTGCTGTGCCATAAAGGCCACTGGAATCTGAAATGTTCCAATGCACCTTACTATTTCTCTAATGAACAACCTGGTGCTTCACAGATAATTAAATTTTCAGTCACAAGGGTGTAGTGTGCACATGTGTGGAACCCAAATAATCAGAAGTTCAAAATAAATAAGCACCTTATCTAGGACATGAACCCAGACCACCTAATATACTGTTCTGGTTGTGATAACTGGCTATGTGGATTATAAATTACAGAAGATCACAATTTTACAAATTAATTATTTGTTAAATTGAGTGAAAATTTTTATGATGTTTGGATATTTTTAGATTCACTGATATTGCAGGTATACACTCACAAATTGACATGCATACCATAGTAAATATGCCTTGGAATCTAATTAAGATGGATTAATATGGCTTACTAGATTAATATTTATAGTGTATTATTGAGAAATTACTAATTGGAAAAATTTACTGAAGCATTCCTGGACACATGATAGGTAATGCCACTCAAATTCCACTTATGGAAATTAACCTTCACAAAGCACTAATCACCACTGAATCACTTTGCCTGCCCAGCATCATGCTCCATCATGACTAATTATATCCAGATACTTCTGTCACAATAGCCTAAATTGCAACTAGTTGTAAGGCCTGGTATCTCTTGATGCCACTGTTTCCAAACAGTACAATTGTATACTGTTATCTTCAGGGTTGTTGAAGATTCAGCAGGTGACATTGTACAGAAACAATGTGTCATGTGTCTATGCTTCCACAGGTCATTAGTCAGTGAGCTCCAGTGGTTATCTGGCATACTGTAAGAGTTTGTTGTAGTGCACAGTGATGTCCATGACTATTCTTCATGGTTCATCACTCAAGATACTGACCTTACACTTGGCACAGCTATACTTTTACTATGGAGCCTCCTATGAATGATTCCTTGTTGCCACTTTGCCCAGTCTTTTTCTTTCTCTACAATGGAAACTCAAATGTATGGATGGGTAAGATGTATGGATTTGGCTTTGACAAAATAATAAAATTCCACAATTTCACAAAAGCTAAGGAAAATCAACTTTAATTCCTGATGTTATTTTGGAATCTTTGGCTGTTTATTAGAACTGTGTGGAATGTGAAATTCTGCCATTGGAATTGTTGTGGAAAGGCAACTCTGCTTCTGAAATGCTTTGAGGAATTTCTTTTTAAATTCTGCAGAATTCCAAGATGGATTTCTGTGCAAACTGCTGAATAATTTTCCACAGATCATCTAAACTGTGGAATCATTTTCCTTGTGAAGGCATCAGTGTTACTGAAGGGCAGGAGGAGGAAAGGGAGACTGAGCTGCTGTGGGTAACACTAGGTAGGAAGATGGGCGAATCCTGCAGCTGGGGGTTGTATACAGGCCACCTGCACAAGGAGAGGATGATGATAAATGGCTGACTGAGGCAATCACAAGGCTGGCATGGAAAGCTGAACTGATAATGGTGGGTTACCTGAACCTCCCAGAAGTTGACTGGGACATCCCAGATGCAGCATCAACAAGGAGCAGGGAGGTATTAGCCTAGCTGCAGGGATATTCCTCCAACAGATGGGCAGGGAGCCAACAAGGGAAAGCAACGTGTTGGACATGGTCCTGACTAATGGGGACAGTGTGGAGGAGGTGTGGGTGGGAGAAGACTTGGGCACCAGTGACCACAGTGCAGTATGTTTTAGGATCAGAGCAGGGATGGAGACAAGTAAGACTAGTATGACAGTCATATACTTCAGACACACAGAATTTAATAAGATAACAAAGACAGAGAAAAAAATGGAAGGTACGGAGAAGATGGGGCAGTGGAGAAACCCTGGGAAGATATCAGGGGAGGCGTTCAGGAAGCAGCAGAAATGTGCATAACAAAAGTCAGGAAGAGCAAGGGGGAAGAGGCTGCTCTGGTTCACTAGGGAGGTGTATGAGGTAGTCAGTGAAAGGAGGAAGGTTTTCAGAAAATTCAAGATGACACTTAGAGAGGAAGATAGGGAGGGGTATAGGGAGAAGAGCAGTCTGGCAGGAAGGGACATCAGCAAGGCAAAAGTGGCCATGAGGAGAAAATAGCCAAAAGGGCCAAGGGGGGGATAAAACATTTTTCCGATATGTGAGAGAAAGGAAAATAGCAGGGCAGGGGATTGCTAGATTGGGGGGGGAGGGATAAACTTGGAGCAGGACTACAAAAAGGCAGAGGTACTAAATGAGTATTTTGGCTCAGGGTTCACGGAGGAGGTGGAAAGCAAGGGTCCGGTACTAGCGACTAAGGGGAAGGAGGGCAAATGGGTGAATCAGAGCCCATTCACTGTGGATAGGGTCAGAGCTCAGCTGGATAATCTAAGGGCAAACAAGGCAATGGGGCCTGATGGGTTGCTCCCCAGAGTGATCAAAGAATTGAGGAAGGAGCTGGTCGCACACTTGACAAGGCTTTTCAACCTGTGTCTGGATATGAGGAGGGTGCTGGAGGACTGGAGGAGTGCTGACATAGTGCCCTTGCATAAGGGAGGTAGCAGGGAGCAGAAGGAGAACTACTACCCAATCAGCCTCATATCTGTGGTGGGGAAGGTAATGGAGGCATTAATCTAGGAGAGGGTGGTGAATTACCTGGAGGACTGTGGCTTGCAAGACAGCAGACAGCATGGCTTCACCAGGGAAAATCATCCCAGACCAACCTAATTGAATTCTTTGATTGGGTGACTCAGGTAATCGACAAGGAAGGGGCACTGGATGTGGCCTATCTGGACTTCAGCAAGGCCTTCAACACCATCCCTCATCAGAGGTTGGTGTGCACAATGTTTGGGAGGGAAAGTAGCAGTCTGGGCAGAGGCCTGGCTAGCAGGGAGAACTCAGAGGGTAGTGCTTAACAGGGTGCACTCTGAGATGGCAAGGGTAAGGATTGGAGTGCAACAGGGGTCTGTTTTGTGTCTGCTCCTCTTCAGCAACTATATCAGTGATATTGAGAAGGGTTTGAGAGGAAGGGTGTGCCTATTTGCAGATGAAGCTGAAATTTAAAGCCAAGAAGTGCACTGTGATGCACCTAGGGAGGAAAAACACATGAGGAAGGTACACACTGGGGTGGGGGGATCAAAGAATCACAACAGTAGAGGGATCTGGGGATCATAGTCTCCTCAAACCTTAAGAAAGGTTTCCAATATAGTAGGGCAGATGGAATAACCAACAGAATCCTAGCATGCATAGGCAGGGGCATTACTAGCAGAAAGAGGAAGGGAATAATGCCCCTCTTCAAAGCCATGGTTAAGCTGCAGTTAAATTATGGGCTTCAGTTTTGGAGACCGCACCTCCACAAGGATATAGATCCATTGGAGAGGGTTCAGAGAAGGGCATCAAAGATGGTACAGAGTATGCAGAGGAAGGCATACAAGCAGAGGTGTAAGGAGCTGAATCTGTACAAGCTGGAAACAAGAAGGGAAAGGGAGGGACATGATTGAAACCTTTATATATGTAAAATTACTCAATAAAGTAGGTGAAGGTGGTCTGCTGAGGAGGAAGGATGGAGCCAGAACTAGAGGCACAGCCTCAGATTGCAAGGAAATAGGTTCATGGGCAATATGAGGGGCATTTCTTCACAGAGAGGGTGGTGGAGCCCTGGAACAGACTGCCAGATGGAGTGGTGGGGGCTAAGATGGTGGAGGAATTTAAGAGGGTATGGGGCATACATATGGGACTGACTATTGGGGAAGAGTGGGTCAGGGGCAGGTGGGAAGGGGAGTATGTGAAAGGGGAGGGTTTGGCAGATTAGATGGTGTGGAAGGGTCCTTTTCTGTCATCAAATTCCTATGATTCTATGATTCTATTGTGGAAAAATAATCTGTGGATTGTGTGAACTGTGGATTATAAATCCGCAAAAAACATTTCACATGTTAAATGTCACAATTCTGCAAACAATGGAAATCAATGACATTTTCTAAAATTCATTGGAATTCTGTTCCATCAGAAATTCGACTTTTCACACAGCACTACTGATTATAACCTGGCAAGACTTTAACCAAAGGAGATTAGAGAGCTGACACACAGTCTATTTTTCCCCATGTTTTTTGTTTCTCCCTGTTAGTAGCTCATCTATCAGGTATATACACTCTTCACATACCCTGATTAATTAATCTAAATTGACTGGTGATATTCCATTACCTACTTTTAAATGTGTTGGGGCTTACAATTCTACAGTTTATATAATTGTGAAATGTAATTTTAAAATTTCTGAATAACTTGAAGGCTTATGACTCAGTCAACTTTAAGGATAGAAATCTGAAACATCATGATACATGCCTGTATGGACTTTGATAGTCATTACAAATTGACAGCAATTTGGACAAATACATTTTTAAATTAGATGGAAATAACTGAAATCACAATTCTGGTGAAATTTTGGAAAATTTTCTGAGAAATTTCACAAACTTTCATGTAAGCAAAATCATCATTTCACAAGAATTTCACAGGTGGAAGATACATTTTGCCCAGGCTTAAGAAGTATGCGTTTATAGACTGCATATTTTGGTGTCCAGACAGATGTTCTACTTCTGTAGCAGGGGACATCATGATCAATCAGGGTACATACCAACATCCTGTGAGTGGAGCAGTTGGTTATCCTCATACACTCAGCACTGTGCATGGCTAAACAGCTGCTTCATGAGTAGACCATAGCTCAATGCACTTATTGACACTGAAGAGACAGCACCTTTGTACTGCAGCACTCGGCAAGTACACTTCTTATTCTCCACATGATTAGCATCCCTTTTAAACTTTGTTATGAAGTATTGCACTAGCACATTCCTTTCTACATAGGAGTGCAACTGAGTGGGTATCTAAACAAATATATGAATCCATAAGCTAGTTTATGGCTCTTTAGGTTGTCACAATTTGTATTGGTAAGTTTATGAGAGGTACATTACACTATAATATTTCTTAAAATGAGCACCTACCGACACATTTTACCAGACTGGATTCATATGCATTGCATATAATTTACTGAAATGTAGTATCATGCTTGTTGGTGTTTGTGTGAACTTTATGTTGAACATCATCATACCTAATGTACTGTACACAATTACATTTTTGTTGCATATCAGAAGGCATTGGAAACATAATAGTGTTTACTACAGCATTGATTTCAAGACAATTAATTAGGTGCATGCTTGTTTGGGAAAGTAAATTGTATGGCCCAGATATTCAAAGGGGTTGCGCCTGGCACAACAGAGTTGCGCCAGTGCAACCCTGCACTGTGCCCTGGTGGGATATTAAAAAGGCTGCCAGGTGCAGCATGAATCCTGATGTGCTGGGGTGCAATAGTAAGGTATGCAACGCAAATGCAGGGGGCGTGCCCATGCATATGTGGCACATCCTGATATTCAGCCCAGGATGTGCAGCTCGTATGCTGGCACAACCCTGCATTGCACCACAAAGGGGGCTCAAAGTTGAGCCTGTGAAAAAGAGAAACAACTCCTGGCCACCCACAGGTGGGCTGCTGTATTGCAGGGTGCAACACAGCAGCCACCAGCCATGGGTGGCCACCTGCCCACCCAGAACATTGTCCATAAGCACCCATATGGGCCCTGGTAGTCTAGTGGTACCCCTTCCCTCCTATTGGCCTGATCATGGCAAATGTACAGTTAATATTCCTGGTGGCTTAGTGGTACCCCCTTCCCTCCCTCCTGGTAGCCCAATCACAGGCAGTGGTAAAAATATACCATGCCCTGGCAGTCTAGTGGACCCCCCTCCTGATCCCAATCTTCCAATCATGTCCACTATACCTATGTAATATCTCTGGTGTTCCAGTGGTAACCCCCTCCTCTCCACCAACAGAGGACCCTTGCCACACAGTCCCCTCCCGTCATTGGTGGGTGGCTGCACTCTGCCTGCATACCGCCTGGCTACCTGCTGAATGACAGCTTACAGCATGATCTGTAAGCCAATTGGTCCACAGTGTGGATGAATGGGCTTTCACACCATGCTGTACTACTCATGCACAAATCTGTGAATATAGTTATAGTTATTGTTACTTTAGTGGTAATCCAGGGACACTGACCCTCATCCTTGATCTCCCACAACATCTTTTTGTTGTCTAATGGTTACCCCCACTCCTGATCTCAAAGTAAAACATATTATGCAACTCCATAGTGTCCAGTGGTCCCCCTCCCTGAACAGTCCCATGCCCCCACCCAAACTGCCTTTTTACATCCAACCTCCTCACACCTCCCCTCACCTTGATGTCCAACGCTCACCTAGAGAAGAATACAATGACTGGCACAGCCTTGTTCTTGCCTCTGTGGCTTGCTGCCATTGTAGCTGGACCAATGAGAATGCAACTAAAAACAAGAATTGGGAGATCTTGGAGGACGGAACCACTGGACCACTAGGATGCATTTACAAAAATGTACTGGCAGATTGGGAGTAGATAAAACAGGTGCATGACCAGGCAGTTAACTAAAAAAGATGTGCTGGGAGAATGGGGAGAGACCACTGGACACCAGGGATTTAAAAAAATGGACATATCTGATAAACAAAATGAGGGACAGGCTCTTGCTAATCTGGAAGACTACTACATGGCTGCACAACTGCAGCTTGCATTACTGTAGTCTATAGATGGATATCAAGCTCACTGGAAAACAATAGAGGAGCTAGATGTTGAGGGACTCCCTTGGGAGTGAGGGTTATGGACCCCTTGTACTAATTCAGAAATTGAGATATCTACCTGATAATGATTTGTAACACCCTAAGGGACTCTTACAGAATTTGGGCAAGATATAAGCTTATGACTTCATTGTGACCTCTTAAATGGTTTGCCTGGAGTGAATATACCCCCTCACATAGGGACCACACATTCAGGCAGTGGTGAAGGTCAGAACTATGCTACTTTGGAAAGCTGATGGCTGGTGGGATGGTTCAGGAATTTTATGAAATCAGGAACACTTACCAATTACAGAACTTGGACCACTATCGCTATTTACAACTAAGAACAAACGTTCAGGACCTGCAAAGGATCTCTCAGGTCTCCTCCATTTTACAACCCCTGATAGAGACAATACACACTATCTTACAGATACAGAAAATCCTGAAGGGTCATGTTTCAGCCCTACTGTATATATGGCCATTAGGCTCTTGTTTGCCAACTGCACCCTACCTTTGAAATGAAGATGGAAGCAAGAGGCAAATGTTCAACTGACAGATACGGAATTGGAGAGACTATATGGAATGGCTAGTAAAACATCACACTCACCCTCTCCAGCTGGAATTCAAATGGAAGATCAGGACCTGGCTGGCCTTCAGGAAATATAAGGGAACACAGCAGGGTGAAAATAGGGAGGCATGCCAAACTTCCCTAAGGGAAGCAGGGAAGGCAGTAAGGCAGGCAAAGGCCCAAATGAAACTCTAGCTGAAAAGTAAGGAAGGTGACAAGACTTTCTATAGAAACATTAGTGAAAGGAAGAAGTCCAGAGAGGGTATTGCTAAGATCAAAGGGGATAAGAGGGCATGTGGGGAGGAGGACCATGTAAAAGCATGTATCCTAAAAAGATACTTCTGCTCAGTATTTACTGAAGAGAAGGTAGGGCAGGGCCAACAGTGCAACATCATGAACACAGGGGGAAGGGAGGTGTGCACTAGTCCCTTCACAAAAGAAAGGGCCCTACAAGAGCTCGATAAGCTCAGGGTGGACAAGGCAATGGGACCTGATGGCACACAACCCAGGGTACTAAAGGAGCTAAGGGTGGAACTAGCAGAGCCATTATCAGAACTGTTCAGTGAGTCTCTGAGCACAGGAGAGGTCCCAGAAGACTGGAAAAGGGCTCATGTGATATAGTCCACAAGAGTGGTAGTAGGGAGGAGGTGGGGAACTACAGACCAATCAGTCTTATCTCAGTAGTAGGCAAGATTATGGAGACACTACTTAAGGAAAGGATAGTGCAACACCTGGAATCCATAGGAGCACAGGATCCAAGACAAAATGGGTTTACAAAAGGAAGGTCCTGTCAAACTAATCTCATAGATTTCTTTGACTGAGTAATCAGAGTGGTGGACCAAGGGGAAGCAGTTGACATTGCATAGCTTGACTTCAGCAAAGCTTTCAATACTGTTTCAAATAGAAGATTGATTAATAAGCTGGGTAGGCTTGGGGTGTGTCAGACATTGGTCAACTGGGTGGCAAACTGGTCGATGGGCAGAAAACAGAGAGTGGTGGTAAATGGCATACAGTCAGAAGAGATGTAAGTCACAAGTGGGGTACCTCAGGGATCAGTCCTGGGGCCACTCTTCTTCAATATCTTTATAAGTGACATTGCAGATGGACTGGATGGTAAGGTTTGTCTGCAGATGACACCAAGATCTGCAACAGAGTAGATGATCCAGATGGGGTGGGCAGAATGAGAAGAGATCTGGATAAACTAGCAAAATGGTTGGAAGAGTGGCAACTGGGGTTTAATATAAAGAAGTGCAAGATCATGCGCATAGGGAAGAGAAACCCTGAAGCCACCTATAGGCTGGGAGGGGAGTTGCTGGCAGTCACAAGGGAAGAAAGAGACTTGGGCGTTATCATCACAGGTGACCTAAAATCATCCAAGCAGACCAATAAAGCAGTAAGTAAGGCTAGGGGGATGTTGGGGTGTGTTAGTAAGGGTATCACAAATAGGAAGAGGGAGGAAATAATCCCTCTTTACAAGACACTGGTTAGGCCCCATCTGGAGTACTGTGTGAAGTACTGGAGGCCACATCTTCACAAGGACATTAGCAGTCTAGAGAAGGGCAACTGAAATGGTGCAGGGACTGTTTCAGAAAACATATGAGGACAGATTAACGGCTCTCAAAATGCATACCCTAAAGCCAAGGAGGGAGAGAGGTGATATGATTGAAACATTCAAACACCTTAAGGGCATTAACAAGGTGAAAGAGTCTAACTTGTTTCAATATAAGAAAATAGCAGGACAAGAAGACACAGCATGAGAATAGAGGGAAGCTGATTAAGGTGTAATGTGAGGAAGTTATTTTTCACTGAAAGGGTGGTGAATGCATGGAACGGCCTACCTCAGAAAGTGGTGGATATGAATACAGTGCAGGGCATCAAAAAGGCATGGGATAGGCATATGGGAACAATACAAATGAGTATGAATAAATAGGCCATTGACAGAGCACATGCCAATGGCACATTCATAAGGTAGAAAAAGAAATGGGCAGACTGGATGGGCCTTGTGGTCCTTATCTGCTGTCAGGGCTTTGCGGTCCCTATCTGCTGTTAACTTCTATGTTTCTATGTTTCTATAACCTGATTCTTTTATACCACTGTAGTACAAAGTAAATGGAATATGGAGTGCTCCCCTGAATGCTGGACAGGATGCTCTGAACTCAGCATTCACCATTCCCATATTCTTTTGCAGTGCCATGTCCTGCAACCCAACTGGCAACAAATAAATTTGGCACTCTGTGAGCTGTTCTCCATCACTTCTCCTCTGGACATACCACAACTGGTATTGGGTCTACCACCACCTGAAATAAAAGGAGCTGACCTACTGAACCTCTGAAGTATCCTGCTGGCAGCAGCACACAAAGGTATCACAGGAAAGTGGTTGGTGGCAGAGCCCCATATCCTCCAGCACTGGCTGTCCATAGTGTGAGAGGTTCAAGAAATGAAAGAACTGACCTACAGAGTCAACGTGAGAACCTACATATTTGTCCATTGATGGACTACATGGACTATCTGGACAGAAGCCCTCCCAAAGGAGGTCACATAAGAGCACACAATTCATGTGGGCAACACTCCTTGTATAGTCTTCCCCTTCTTCCATCTTAGATGGGCATAGCCCACACCCAGGTTCTGGTCTTCCAACACAAAAAAGGTAGATGTGTGCATTCATGCAGGTGCCTGCTAGGGTCTACAGTGGGTTGATGAATGGTGGATAATGCTAAGTTTTACACCAAATAGCCTGTATTATTTATGAGTTGTATGTAAACTACATTTTGCAAGATGAATATATTGACTTTGACTGCCATGATGTTGATTTTGTCAAAATGGATTGATATTGACTCTGTGTAATGCACCTAAAAGTTTCAATAAACTTGAATTAAAAAAAAAGAAAATGGACATACTGGGTGATAGTGGAGAACAGCCTGGCACAGGGGGCAGGCCACTGCAGTATAGACACCTTGCCTGCAGGAGGGTCAAAGTGCAGGATTATTACCCAGCTAAGAGGTGGGTTTCTGTGGCAGTAAACAGTGTTGTTCAGGGTTGGGCTGTTTATCACCGCCTCTTGCCTTTGAATATGCTGCTACACCAGTTTGATTGAGGGAACCTTATAAACTACATAGGCATGGTGGTATATTAGTGATTAGGCACAGCTGGGTTTGGGGAATGCTCCAGGGGTCTCTGAATATGACCCTTCCCAGAGTGCCAGCAGAAACTTGAGAAAGCGCCAGCATGAATCATATTTGCACTGGTGCCTACTTTTGGATATCAGGGCCTAAGTCCTATGAATTGCACAATGATTATTTTTTTTCATTAGTGTTTTTTTACATTCATAACTTTATTCTTTTTTAATATGTTTGCATCAGATTTGAGGGACAGTGTACCTAGTTGCCCTCCTCATGGATATCCAGTTCACAAGTTCCATGCCTGCCAATGGTGTAGTGTTTTGTGTAGGGCCTTTGGGGCCCTGTTAAAAATAAGATACAGGTCCATAGTCATGCTTGATCAGTGTGAAATTTAGTGTAGGGCCTGATTCAAACTTCAGATGTGCTCCAACAAACCAATGGAAAACCTGCTTTGCCTGCAGAGTCCTATCTGAAGCAAGTTACAGGTCTGCTGCAGTGAGCATCACCATGCAGATGCTTCTTGAGTAGTCTGCAGGGACTCTCTTGAGCAAGCTTCATTTATGGCCACTGAACATCAATATGAAGCTGTTTTACATTTCCTTTTTACATTTCCTTTTTTCCAAAAAGCAATTTTGGCAGAAGACACCAGGAGAAAGGACTGCTGTGTGACTGAACTTGTCTACTGAGACTAAATAAGAAGAACTTTTGTACTTGGACCTTTAATTTAGGGTAAAAAAAAACTAACAAACAAAACAAAAAAAAGTGTGTATTTGTCTGAGTTAACTGAACTGAATGGTCACCTGAACAGTTATCTAGGTGTAAATCTCAGGTGATTGAAAGGACTTAATAGCTGTGAGGTTTAAATTACTTGTAGAAAGATCTAGTAAGTAGTTGGAGTGGCTAAGCTAGAAGGAAGCTACATTTAAAGACTGCCTTAGAAAGATTCTGCTAATAGCTTGGCAGAAGACACCAGGTGAAAGGACTGCTGTGTGACTGAACTTCTCTAGTGGGACTAGTTTCGGAACCCACTTGTGAGGGAGCAATCTTAGACCTCATACTCTCAAACAAGGGCAGTGAGAGGATCTCAGATCTTGAAGTGGGTTGCCATCTGGGGACAAGTGACCATCAAACAGTATGGTTCACATTAAACTCAGCTACAAAAGTGAGAGTACTGGACTTTAGGAGGGCTGACTTTGGCAAGATGGGAGAGTGCCTCAGAAAAGCACTAGCAAACAGGCTAGAAGGATGTGTGGAGCAACAATGGGGAACCATCAAAACTGCCATCACAGAGGAAACAAGCCTTTGTGTGAAGCAAATAAACAAATCAAAATGAAAGAAAAAGCCACTATGGTTCTCAAAAGAGGTGGCTGTGAAAGTCAGGAAGAAAAAGACAGCATTCCGGAAGTATAAGGAAACACAGAAGGAGCAGGACAGAGAGCTGTACCAGTTAAGGCAGAAGGAAGCAGGGAGGGAAGTCAGAATAGCAAAGGCCCAAACTGAGGAAAAGATAGCCAACTCAGTTAAGAAGGGGGGATAAAACATTTTATAGGTACATCAGCGAGCATAGAAAGACAAAGGGAGGGATAGTGAGGCTGAATAGAATGAACGGTGGGTGGGCAGAGTGGGACAGTGAAAATGCTGGGATACTGAATGAATATTTCTGCTCAGTATTCACAAAAGAGGAGGGGGAAGTGCCTAATTCAATTAACAGAAGCACTCTTGATAGGGGGCCGATCCCAGTCCTTTCACAGAAGAAAGGGTTCTGCAAGAACTCCTAAAACTGAAAGTGGACAAAGCAATGGGTCCTGATGGAATTCATCCCAGAATTCTAAAAGAATTAAGGGAGGAACTAGTGAAACCACTGGCTACTCTTTATAATAAATCATGGGAGGATGGTGCGGTACCCAAGGACTGGAGGAAGGCGGATGTGATTCCCCTTCACAAAAAGTGGGACCAAGACAGAGGCAGGAAACTACAGACCTGTCAGTCTGACCTCTGTGGTAGGGAAAGTGATGGAGTCACTTCTGAAGGAAAAAATAGTTGAGTACCTAGAGGCCAGTGGGGCAGAGGACCCAAGGCAGCATGGGTTCACAGCAGGAAGGTCATGTCAGATGAATCTAATAGATTTCTTTGACTGGGTGACCAAAGTAGTAGACCATGGAAGGGCTGTGAACATGGCCTACCTGGACTTTAGCAAGGCATTTGACACAGTCCCACACAAAAGATTAATAGTCAAATTAACCAGCCTGGGAGTGGGTCCCAGGGTGGTAGCCAGGGTAAAACACTGGCTGCACAACAGGACACAGAAGGTAATTGTAAATGGAGTCCACTCTGAAGAAAGAGGGTTTACTAGTGGGGTACCACAGGGTTCAATATTGGGTCCAGTCCTTTTTAATGTCTTCATCAGTGACATTGCAGAGGGACTGGAAGGAAAAGTATGCCTTTTTGCAGATGACACAAAGATCTGCAACAGGGTTGATACACAAGGAGGCATGGAAAGGATGAAAAGTGACTTGGCAAGGTTGGAGAAATGGTCAGAAGTATGGCAGCTAGGATTCAACACAAAGAAGTGCAAAATAATGCACCCTGGAAATAAGAACCCAGGGGAAGAATACACAATGGGTGAGGAGGTAGTAACAACTACAAAAAAGGAAAGGGACCTTGGGGTAATCATATCAGATGACCTTAAGGTTAGCAAGCAATGTGAGAAGGTAGTAGGGAGGGCTGGGGGTATACTGGGATGTATAGGGAGAGGCATCAGCAGCAGAAAACAGGAAGTTGTTATCCCTCTGTACAGGCAATTGGTGAGACCCCATCTGGAGTACTGTATACAGTTCTGGAGACCCCATCTCCTCAAGGACATAGACAGGATAGAGGCAGTCCAGAGGAGGGCAACTAAAATGGTCCGGGGTCTGCAAGAGAAGCCATATGAGGAGAGACTAAAGGAGCTTAATATGTATACCCTTGAGGAAAGAAGGGAGAGGGGGGACATGATAGAAACTTTTAAGTACCTCAGTGGAATCAGCAAAGTCGAAGAGGGTAGCATCTTTCAGAAAAAGAGACGTGCAAGAACAAGGGGACATAATTTAAAGATAGAAGGAGGGCAGTTCAGGGGCAATGTGAGGAAGTATTATTTCACAAAGAGGGTAGTGAATGCATGGACAGCCTTCCAGAGGAGGTTGTGGGGTCTAAAACTGTGGGAGAATTCAAGAATGCATGGGACAGACATAAGGCAAATCTTTTGGGGGGTAGGAAGAAATAGGCTGTTGGTTAACTAGGATCTGCAGCCTATCCTGTAGGTAGGGAAATGGGCAGACTAGATGGGCCAAGCGGTCCTTATCTGCCGTCAAAGTCTATGTTAAGTAATTGTAAAGAAACTACATTAATGCATCGACAGTAGTAGCAGCTGATTTGGTAAGTTATTTTCTAAAATCTCTGATTATCTCTAAGGAGTTTTTTGTGAGATTTCCTGCAGCACATGCAGTTCCAGATACTGTATTTCTTGTCTAGCTATCTCCAAAGAGAATCCCATGAGACATATTCTTGAATTGACTGCTACCACTGTGTTAACGATGAACGCAACATGTACAATGTTGGTGAAATGACAAACTAGGGTATATGGTCTCTGGAACCTCGGCACATTGGTGATGTAGTATTTCTTGAGGTTTGAACAATCAAACAGCATAGGGTTGGCTTTACCCTAAAATCAACATTCTCTTGTTAAAAAAGAAAATGACAAGAATGCTTATGTATAAAATTCTCTACTTGCTATATGAGAAAGGCACTGCACTTGGTTTCTAAAGTTAATTAAGGATCCAACTAGAAGAAGATGTTACAGTTTCCTCAGTTAAAAGCTGTCTATAATATAATGAACAGATATTCCATTATTGTTCACCACCCTTCACTCTATGTATTGTCTGATGTTGTCTTGTACACCCTTGAACATGTTTACAATTTTAATTTTGGTGTTTAACTGCAGAAAATGTATAATATTTAAAAAAGTTAGTAATAGTACCTTGTAGTCTATGCACCACCAGATACGCAAACAACCCTGAGCCAGCACTGCAGCATTCTGGACTAGCTTCAGGTGGCACACCTGACTATCCAGTAATTCCTCATGGAGTGCATTGCAGTAGTTAAGACTAGAGGAGACAAAGGCTTGTACCTATGTGTAGAGATCTGCAGTGTCAAGAAAAAGGTGAAGTTTGGTATTAGTAATGAGATTATGAAAGTAACGCTTGACTACTGAAGACACCTGTGAAACAAATGTCAACTGTCCATCAAGTACTATACACAGGCTTCAAACTTCCCCATCCACTTTTAGTTGAATCCATCTAATGTTGGGAGCTGCAGGAGCCATTAAGTCTGAGAAATGCCAATTATTACTAACCAAAAGTAACTCAGTGTTCCCAGGGTTAAGGGCCAGCCAATTAGTTGCCATCCAGGATCTGATTTCTGACAGACATTGTTCTAAACATAGCATTGATGACAACCTGTCAGGGGCAAAGGACAGTTGTAGATGGGTGCAGTCAGCATAACAGTGAACCTTTTCGTTTATTGCACTTTACTGAAAGTTACAAAAAAGCAGTTGAAATTCATAGAAAATAGGCACAAATAACACCAAAAACACATAAATACATAAATAGATCTGACAATACAAAAAAAGAATGAATATGTAGTGAACAAAAAGTTTATTTATATTAAACTTACATCAACAGTCCTGAACAATACAGTACCAAGGTAAAAGCCTAATGCTTTCCGATTCTTAATTATGAAAGAGGCACCATATTCATACTGGGTGCTATGCATCATGACAATCAGCAAACCAGCCTAAGGCATACCTGGGCCATGGCACACTGAACTAGTGGAGACTGGCTTATCATGTGCTAGTCACATTGCAGATGTGCCGGTCCTCTTCCTCAACTCACAAGCATGTATGAATGCAGTGAGAACAGGGCAGGAAGCAGGTAGGGCAGAGGACATAGGTGATCATCCAATTGGAAGTCTGTCACAGTCAACTGGATATTCTGCTCTGTACAGGGTAGGAGATTGTGGTTAATGGTCTATGGTACCCCTGTACAACAATGAATATAACACCTATGGCAGTCTCATGCACTCGGGGTCTCTGGTACTCCTGTACAACAATGAATATAACATCTATGGCAGCCTCATGCACTTGGCAGCCTATTGTGCAGGATTGGTACTGCAGGATAGGAGTAGCCACTTACCCCACTAGGCTGCCATCTGCCAGGTGGAGTGCAAACATAGCAGCTATGTCAGTGTGCCCGCACCCGTAGCCTTGTCATGCAGGCTTGCCCCACCTCTGGTCACCAAGTCCATGTGTGTCTGCACATGCCATGTTGTGCACAGATGGTGATCTGGAACAGAAGGGTATCACACCTCCTTTATGAATGCCATGGGGTATGACAAGCACCACTGATGCACAGCATGTAAACTTAAGGAAGCCAATATGAGGCTGCTATGTGTCATACAGGTATTGTGCATAGGGCCTATTATACTTACATATGATATAAGCTGCTATATATGTGAACACATGGAGGAAGGGGGAAAAAATTCTAATATGGTTCAATATTTTATGAAACCTCATATTGGTGAAAAAGGAATTCAATTTCTTTCACACTTTTAGAGGGTTCGTGCGAAAAACATCATTAAATCTATGTGTTTTGCCTCTGTGCCTCCCACTGTTTCAGATAATGATCTTTCCCAGAACATAGATGCCATCCTGAAAAAATTGTGCCCCAAGCTCGGTGCCTTATTCAGGAACCGTAGTTGCATTCCTTCTATAGTGCAACGTGAACTAGTCCAGAAGATGATCCTCACCATTGTTGACTACTATGATGTAGTCTATGGTGCCGCTCCCAAATCCTCCCTTACCAGATTGGACACTCTATTTAACTCCTTCTCTCAATTTGCCCTTGATGCTCGATCACGCACTCATCACTGTGACCTCTACCACATCATTTCCCTTACCCACACTTGCCAACTGGCACCTCACTTATTGTGCCAAACTCACTTCTAAATTTTGGTTAGGAAAACTTCCCTCCTACCTCTCATGTTTGCTTTGTCACCCACCTCCCCCCTCCCATTCCTTCAGATCCTTTGACACTCGCACTTTGTTGGTCCCCCATCGTACCACTCTCATCGGTCAGTCAGGCTTTACCCATCATTTCCAGCAAATCTGGAACTCCTTCCCCTCCAAATACTGCACTCCTCTTCCTCCTCCTCCTCCCACTCCCTTGCCTCTGCCTTACATAACTTTCTCTTATCTAACTGATCCTGCTTTAACCCTCCTTAACTGTTCTCCTGTGCCTCTGCTCTTCTCCATGACTCACATCACATATTAAACCTTCCACCCCCCCAGCCTGTGTCTCAGCATGCTCTCCTCCCCTTTCACCACTATGCATTATGTTCCTCAGATATGCCACTTGCAATTAAATTCATATTTCACAGCTATGATATAGTTAATTGTATGTTATGTTATAAATGTGACTGAATGACTATGAATTTTTTTAACTGTCTTGTTACAAATGTAATTGAATGTTTAATTTCTTGTATGTTTTAAATGTTAAACTGTATGTCTAATTCTTCATCCAATAGTACCCCCTCCCCCCAGATCACACCGGGAAACAAGCAACTTGTTTTCAGTGTGCCTTCCTGGTGAGACATTTCAATAAATAAATAAAATAAATAAAAAGATATATTGGGGATATACTCTGCAAATAATAATAACAACAAGACAGCCTTGTGGAGCTCTTAGTTGCCACTGATATACCATGTTGAAATGACTTACACCACTTAAGACTAACACCAGTCAAACTTCTGAACTTTTCAAGCCTGACTGGCAAGTTCCAGTTGGATATGGTGGTCTTTGCTGGTGACAGGTTTAGGAGAATTAAGATGGACACTTGTCTGCAATGCTTTACCTGGTGCAGATCATTGCACCAACCACTCCTTCCAGTACCAGGCACTGTTACAAAGGACCCAGCATACCAAGGTTTCTTCTTCAGTTCCTTTTATTTAATTGTACTGCACATTTGTCCAGGGCATTTACACCAATATGTGTATATACTAACGTGAAAAAGTGCCATTTAAATTACAGCATGATTAAGTAAATACTAAAGTGATCAAAAAACAAATAACCCAAAGCAAAAAATTGCATCACTGACCAAGGCCATCTACTGTAAGTGCTGTGGCACTTAAGAAAATCATACTGGAATGGCTCAGAGATATTATCTTTAAGGTGATCAGTGGGCTGCTCTGCAACCACATTCTCAACAATTTTTAGCAAAAAACAAGGTTGGAGAGTGTTCAATAATTTGTGAGATTTTTTAGGATTAAAATGCATTTTCTTAAGTAGGGGTCTCAACAGCACCTTCTTCAATGTGGCAGTACAAGTCCCTCATGCAAACTCTTTGATGAACCCAGCACTGACCAGATCCAAAGGATTTAGCCTATCCTCTCAACATGGCTCAGTTGCTAGAAAATCCATCTCTGGACCAGAAGGTTATGGGTTCTAGTCCCATACTGGGTTTGGGCTAATACCTAAACACTGGCACCTGAGTGCAGTATTAGGGAGGTACTGTACTGTCAGGGTGTGCTATCCTTCAGATAAGATGTTAAACTGAGGTCCTTTATAACCTTCCTTGTGCAGTCCCAGTGAGTGTCGAGGTGGAAGTAAAAGAACCCAAGGAACTTTTTGCAATTAGTAGGGGGCTTTCCCAAGCATCCTAGCCAATATTCCCCTTCCCATAAGACCAGTTCATGCAATTTTCAAAGGCTGTGTATGGGTGTTGATGTGCAAAATGGCTGACACTACACGATCCGTCACTTCACAACCAGTCTAGCATTGCTCATAAGGCACATTGGGATATAATGTGTATGAAAAGCACTATATAAATGCTGATCATTCTTCTTTGTCTTATTCTTCTGCTATCCTTGAACAAAGCAGTTGGCACTGGAGCCAGCCTGGAAGTAACAGTTTTCATTCCATCATCATACTGCACTTACAGACTCTCCAGCCCTACCCTTAAAACAGGTAGTCATGGCAGTGACCAAATGTTGTTCCAGAAGCTGACAATCTTGAACTTGAAGTACTATTAAACCAGTTACACCTCAACTGTACATTGATGTAAGCTCCTTCATCTGCAGATATTCAGAATGTAGGAACCTTCCAAGCTCTTGAAAATTGCAGTCAGTCAATTCCTCTTCGCTGCAATAAGAGTGGAGAAGTATTTGCTCTTCTCACCCTGGATAACCTCTTGATAAAGACTCAAAGTCTACCATCTACAGTATACTTTTCTGCCTCAATTTGGAGGTAAGTTGTAGGAGATAGCAACGGAAAGAACAATATTGATGTGTAATTTGTATTGCAAAGTATACACAATCTAGAAATGATGACAGTTCTTTTTCTACATTACTTGTAGGTATAGAAAGAGGGAACCAGCAAATGTATTCAATTTAGTTTGCAGAGGAGGAGATGGACCTCCATCAGTTGGGTTCTGATCATAATACCCAGAAATTCAGAGGTGCATTGGCTTGTCATATGGTAGAAGCAGCTTTATGATGACATGCTTGACTGTAATTTGAAATGGTATGCCATCATTGCCAATTTGTTTCTTGTCTTTAATATTGAGCCATATGCCATGATGAGGTGTTATCTACCTTGAACAAATTCTAGTCAGATATACCATGGCTGCATTATGAAGTTAGTGAGACTGTGTTGAATTGTGGAGGATACATGGAGAAACAACACATGCTTTTTAACCAGTAAGATTTGTTTTATTTTCTATTCTAAGGAAGGCAGACACATAATTAGGAAAACATATGGAGGTGTTGATTTTAATGGAAGACATGGTAAGCAATAAATGTTTTGTATAAAACTCATATACTCATAGTGATAGAAACAGACTGATTTAGAATCCTGGAACCCCACCATCAGAATCAATTAGGAATGCACATTTCATTATTCACATTGAGGTCAATCAAACCAAACATCATGACTCAGTTGGCCTATACTTGCATGGCATGGCTAACCCCTGTTCTGCAGATGCAGTCCCTGTTCTCTACATTAATATGCAACATTTTATCTATGGACTACTGATTGCTACTTTTGTGATTGACATCAGGACTATGACACTTTCCGCTATGCACAATTGGAGCAAAAAAAAAAATTAGGATAATGCATACATTTTTCACAGATAGCACATGGGTGCTCCTATTTTACATGGCAACACTTATTCCATTTACTGTTATACCCAGACTTGTACCTAGGAATTACAGAGTTTGGATCAGTCCAATTTCAGATATTAGGCTACTGCTATTTAATATACGACAATGCATATGTCACTTTGGGAATATTTCTATATTATCATTTTTGGAGGGGGCGGATTTTGCATAGAACAAACAGTGACACTCATGATATTGATCGCAAAATTAGTATTCCATACTCATTACACCAAGATGTTCCATCTTACTGTAGAGAATAGGGACTGCTTCTGTGAAGTGAGGGTTGGCCATACCATGCAAAGATACCTCAACTCACCATGATGGTTGCTGAGGGACTGGAAGGAAAAGTATGCCTCTTTACATACACAAAGATCTGCAACAGGGTTAATATACAGGGGAAGGTGAAAAGGATGAGAAGGGACTTGGCAAGGTTGGAGGAATGGTCAGAAGTATGGCTGCTTGGATTCAGTGCAAAGGAGTGCAAAGTAATGCACCTGGGAAACAAAAACCTAAGGGAAGAGTACCCAGTGGGGGGGAGGGAGGTAGTAGTAGTAACAACAACAAAAATGGAAAGGGACCAGGGGGTAATCATATCAGATGACCTAAAGGTTAGAAAGCAATGTGAGAAGGCAGTAGGGATGGGTAGGGGATACTGGGATGTATAGTGAGAGGCATCACCGGTAGGAAACAAGTTGTTATCCATCTGTATAGATAGTTTGTGAGACCCCATCTGGAGTACTGCATCCAGTTCTGGAAACCCCATCTCTGCAAGGACATAGGCAGGATGGAGACAGTCCAGAGAAGGGTAACTAAAATGGTGCAGGGTCTGCAACAGAAGCCATAGGAGGAGAGACTAAAGGAGCTTAATTGGTATACCCTTGAGGAAAGGAGGTAGGGGGAGACATGATAGAAACTTTTAAGTACCTCAAGGGAATCAACAAAGTCCAAAGGGGTAGCATCTTTCAGAAAAAGAGGTGTGTAAGAACCAGGTGACACAATTTGAAAATAGAGAGGGGATGGCTCAGGGGTAATGTGAGGAAGCATTTTTCAAAGAGAGAGTGGTGGTCGCATGGAACAGCCTTCATGAGGAGGCTGTGGGGTCAAAAATAGTGGGAGAATTCAAGAATGCATGGGACAGACATAAGGCAATTCTTGTTGGGGGGTAGGAAGAACTAGGCTGTTGGTTAACTAGGATCTGCAGCTTATCCAGTAGGTAGGGATATGGGAAGACTAGGTGGGCCAGGCAGTCCTTATCTCTGTCAAAGTCTATGTTTCTACGTTTCTAAGATTTTTGTGTTGCATCTTTTTTTTACTATGCTTCATGAAATGTGCATTCCCTATTGATTCAGATGGTGGGGTTTCAGGGTTTCACTTCTTTGTGTTTCTCTCATACCATTATATGGCTGAATAGTTATTTTACAGGTCCTGTACCAGTCTACTGTACTTAGTAGACTACATACATTTTAATTTTAATTTATTTATTTTTACAGTTGTCATTTTTTAATCACAGTTGGAACACTTAGTAGCTGTGAACAACAGTAAGATAGGCCCTAGGATTTTCATAAAATACATGTATCATAAAATAACTTGGATCATAATAAACAAAAAATGGAAATTCCTAGATACTGAACCAAGTCTGAATAATGTGTTATCAGCATGACCGCAACTAACATTTAAACAAACCAGTACTTTACAAGATACCCTTGTTAAATCTATATTTATAAAAGTAACATTGAATCTGAGAACAACTTGAATGCCTGACAGTCCACATTGAAGAAATGATTTTGACAGCTTGAGAGGAGACTTGCGAAGGAGGTATCTTCAATGAAAACCTTACTGGATTTATGAATGTCACAGTTTGCAACAAAGAGGTTTAAATGAAGATGTCAGACTGCACAGTTGTTTAAAGATTTTGTATTTTTCAGTAGTTGTAACTTGTTTAGTGAAAAAAAAACATTTTCCAGGAACTGGAAGGAATCAGTATATATTTTAATTGGTTTTACTGTGTATGTGATGTGTTTTTTATATGGCATTACTTGTAAGATATGTGCTTTGCACCCTTGTTTCTATGGTTACAAGCTTAATAAAACTACGCACACACAAAAAGACAAAGAAATCCAAGTTGTGTTTGCACCTCGTTTACAACGGTGTCTTCAGAAATCAATGTGACCATAATAAAGAAACTGGGAAGTTATAGGTATTGAACCTTGTTATTCAAAGGGCAAAAAAAATTACAATTAAAAACTGATAAAGGTGTAAAGCTGTAAATAAGAATGAAACAACCATGCTGGTATGCACACCACATAAAGTAGTTCTTGAAAGGATACAGATTGGGAACAGCTCAATTAACACTGCAAGTCCAGAAAGAAGTATGCATTGTCACCTCTTGCTGTACTGAAATGTTACAGCTGATGCAAAATACAAAGCAAGGTGGTGGGGGCGAGGCTGGAGGATGGGTGTGAATAACACCATAAACCCAACAGGAGGGACTTTACATCTCTCAGAATTTATTTGTGAAAATGACTGATGAGGATAGAAATGTAAGCTGAGGCAAGGCTGGTTAAAAAAAATGTTTGCTTAACGTGCAGACTTGAAATAATTGCATGTCTCCTTTCTGTAACATCTTTCCATGCACAAACAGGCTTTGCTTTTGAAGCTAACTTGCTAAACTGTGTTTGGTAGATTTTACTCTTGATTTCTGTTTGTGACAGGCAGTAAACATTCCTGCATGAAACGGCTTTACCATTGAAGCACCTATAAAGTGAGGAACTACACAGTGACATGAAAATAGCACTTTATAGGAGCTTCAAAGATAAAGTCTGTTCCAGGAATACTGACTGTCACGAAAAGAAGTCAGGAGTCAAATCTACAGAAATCAGTTACATAACTCACAGATGCACTAGCAAATATGATTTACACTTTTAAAAACATTTATCAAGTAAAATGACACACTTCAACTTACTCTAAAAACAGAGAAGTAAAACACAGTAACCACACAGGCTCAGTACACACTGCATTTCCAACTAGATGCAGTTTCACCTCATGCCCTTCCCACATGAATACAAAAAAGGTAGGGGTGGATCTTTAGGAGTTTCTCAGGTGGGGATGGGATGGATCTTTCTCCCTCTCCAAAAAAAAAAAATGCTTCCTCCCACTACTCAGGTTCCAGTTCTTGTACTGCCCATTTAAGAAAGAAAATAGTACCCTGCAACCATTGACTAACATGAAAGTGTATTTATTTGAGGGTGGAAAACACTTCTTGGAGGAGGGTAAGGTGGAGGAGAATATTTACACCTTCAGTCAGTTCCACGGACAGAAAACATGACATCACTCCTTTTGTACATGAAAAATGTCTTCAGGCTCTGCCTACTGCAGCCATAAAAAGGGCACTTCTAGTTTGTCTCTTTCTATAATGGTAATGCAGGATTGTTGGTGACTGAAGTTGGTGGTTTGCTGGAGAGGGAGTAAGAGCAGGACCAGGAGCTGGTTAGGAAAAAGTTCATCCCCATGAAGCCACTAGAGAGTCTTTTGAGTTTATATTAATGGAGCATAACTCAGAGGAGTAAAGAATCATTCTGGAGCCAGTGACTAAAGGAAATTGGACTGAATGGATACCTGAAGGAAACCCAGCAGATAATATCAGTGCTAAGTGTAGTGTGGCATACTGTGTTGGTTTCTTTGAGTAGAACTGAGAGGAACTAAGAGGAATTAACAACAATTGAGTAAACAAAAATGAGTCCAGAAGGAGCTGTTTGATTTGATTACTTGACAAACTGAATTGGCTTTAAGGGGCACATTTACTAGTGGCTTTACACTTGCCCTTTTCCTTTTGTGTTGAAATTGAAACCCTGGTCAACAGTTGTCCCTTGAGTGTTGAACCACAATAATTGCAGTAACTGTTATCAGCCTGATAGTAAAGGTATAAAATGAGCAGCTGTATGCAAATCCCATGTTATATTCAATTGTGTTTTATATAATCTGAGCTTCATGATACTTCTCCTGTTTTTTTTCTTTTATCCTTTTAACAAGCTTTTCATAAATTGGTGAAATTAATGTAAGCAACCAAATTTTTAGCATTTATTATCTTGTCATAATATCACTGTATATAATCTATTTTTGTAACTCCTAAGAGTAAGAATTTATCAATATTTGATTCATTTTGTTACTTTTAAATGTTACAGACTTTTCCCTCAGATATGTCATGTGACCACAGCAGCAATCCTTATTTACAAGGAGGAGCTAACATCAACAATAATTATGAAAGCATTTGGTCTGCTGCAATGTGTTTGAAGCTGTCAGTAATGGGCTGTATGTTCTGAGCCAATATTTAGAGTCCATGTCAAGAAAAGTTGCATGGTGGTCTTTTGGCTGCATTTTGAGCTGTTACCGTTTGCCAACCAGCAGCTCAAAATCCTTTTGAATACACCTTGAAATCTCCTCGGGTAATAATTTGTTTCTAGTGTGGAGAATCTTGTGTTTAAGGTGACAGTAGATTTTCAATGGTCATTCCAATTTGGACAAAAAAGAGCTTGTGATTTGCAACCTGTAGATATTTTATTATTTTGTTAACAAAATACTTCATAATGCAAGTAATATGTAATTTGCATATTTAAGAATATTTTATAATAATTTATTAATAAATCTGCTTAGACTCACTTCTGTTCATATTTTTAGTGTTTGGTTATTTTTAATAATTGTATAAATATGTATCATGTAGGTTATGCTACTTAGAAAATATTTTGGGATGAGTACAATGGGGTTTGGGAGGTGTGTCACTGCCAAGCCCATTGTAGTTCATGATACCAAGGGCTTAGCAGTCTACACCAATGATCAAGCACTGTGGTCTGATGCAGATCTCGGCTTTGTGGGCAAAAACTTCTTACACTTCAAAGGACCGAAGACACTTCCCTCAGAGAGGGCTTCAGTCCTTTGATATGCATGAAGTTGCATCAGCAAACAGCTGAGCAGCTTTCAACATCAGGAGCCAGTGTCTGGATCTGTGACAATGGCATGCGCCTCAGCATCCATACTAACGCACATGCCCAAAGTCATGGAAATTCATTGCATTCCAACAACAAAGAAAACTGTTCATCAATGTCAGTTTCTGGTGCTCTGTAACTGTTCTTCCCCCACCCGAACATGCCTCTCGGCACCCATCACCTCACACCCTCCCCAACAAAAATAACACTGACATAGGGGTGCCCAGTTCCACAGTGTTTTTTCACTTATATGGCCTGTAATAAAGAAAACCATTGACCATTGTCTGTTGTTGGCACCCCGTATCTGTTCTCCCTCATACCCAGCCCTCCCTCACAGAACCTGCCAAACTACCCCCTAACAAACATAACACTGACACTGGAGGTGCCCAATCCCCCACTGTAAAAACCTGAAAAAAATAAAATCTTCCCTCAGCCTTTATTTTTAAATACCATGCAAAAAAGAAAATGGTCCACTGATGCCTGTTGCATGCACCACCGTAACTTCAATCCCCCTGCCTCCTATTTTATTTTTTTAAAATACCTGTAAAGAAGAAAACAGTCCATCAATGTCTATTGCAACAGCCACTCTCTCCTCTCCCCTTTTTATAACACTGACACTGAGGGTGCACAATTCCTCAGTGTCCACTAATGGCATAACTGCCCACCTACCCAACCCTCCTACTCAGCACACACCACCCCATCCCATCCCACCCCCAAACATAACACTGACATTGGGTGTGCCCAGTCCCCCAGTGTTGAAACCTGAAATAAAGAAAACCTTCCATCAGCATTTTGTCTTTTTTTTAAAAGCTTGTAAAAAAGAAAATGGTGCATCAAAGTCTTTTGCAGTCTATCACAACCCCCATGTCATTTATTACACTGACATTGTGGGGTGACCAATCCCCAGAGTCCACTGCTGACACCCCTGTAATTGTCACCCCTACCTGACCAACACACTCAGAACCCACCACCCCACTCTCCCCGAGACATAACACTGACACTTGGGGTGCCCAATCCCCCAGTGTCTAAACCTGATATAAAGAAAACTTTCCCTCTGCATTTCTTTTCTTCTCTTTTTTATGAGCCTGTGAAAAAGAAAATGGTCCATCAATGTGTATTGTCATTAGTTCACCCCCCACTCGACACTCCCACTCAGCACCTCCTCAAATCACTTACTTACCCACCAGGGGTCTGATGCCATCATCTTCTCTGAACCACAGACATTTCTTCACTCTTCAATGCTGAACTGGGAACTGATGATATCAGGTATGCAGTTCAATGTATTTCAATAGGGATTTGCACTTAGTGGTTAAACTTGGTCATTTTTTTGATATTTTTGCACCAAATTTTCAACACAATTTTTTGGGACAACACCTCTTGAACAATGCAAGTGAGGTTAGGGAAATCTGTCCCTAAAGGTGATTTTGCAATTGTTGCATGAAATCACCTTTCAGGCAGGAATTGAATATTTTCTCTGCACTTGTTCATAAGGTGAGATCATAAGAAGGCTGTGTTGAAAATTTAGGGCAAAAATATTAAAAAACAGCAAAGTTATGAGCCTACATTGCAATTGACAAATGCAGGCTTGCAACTTTGGTAATTTTCAATATTTTGACCCCAAATTTTAAACATAGCGATATCTTCACAGTACCTCATGAATGTGGTAGCTGTCATTTTTCAAATCCTGGCCAAAATGTGTTTTCACACTTGTGGCATGGAATGATGCTTTGGTAGTGTGGAATCATGTTTTGACAGAGGTTTGAAATGTTCACCTAACTGGATTCATTAAGTGGAGTAATAAAAAGGCTTTGCTAAAAATTTGGTGTACACATACAATAAAATGCTCAGGTTAAGTCTGAACATTACACTATTTTTGTGTTCACTCATAACGTTGCTAACTTTCAATATTTTGACTCCAACCTTTCAACATAACCATCTTTCACACACCCTCATAAACCTGACGTGTAATTTTTAAAATCTTGGATGAGATGTGTTTTCACACCATTGGTGTGAAATGACATTTCAGCAAATATACTATAAATGGTACGTCATGTCTATAAGGCAAATCCTAAAACAAATATCTTCAAAATTTTGGCTCAAAATTGCAAAACAAATTCCTTATCAAGCATCAGATGTTTAAGCAATAAGGCATGACAAGGTGTGTGTTATCATGTAATAACATCGCTCCTGGGGTGGGTTGAAGGACGAGGTGAAGCCGAGTGTTTCCACCACCCAGGAGTGGATCAAGACACCCATAACACACACCTTGAGTGCTGCTATTGCAATTATACAATGCTCGACATGTTATACAAAACAAAAATAAAATTAAAAATGTTTTTAGTAGATTTTTAGTGAGGCAGTATATCTTTGTTTCTGAAAAAAAAAGGCTCATGCTCAGGCTCAGGCTCCATAAAATCAGCACAGTGATGTTATTGTGCAATATCATCACTGTCTCAGGCTCACACTGACCAATCAGAGTCCAGGAAATGTTCTTGCCATTGTATAATTGGCATTGACAAATGCTTGTTTAATCTTGTATCCTGCTTGTTTTCTTCAAAGAGAAGTCTCCAGACTGAAATTATTTTTGTTGTAGTTTTACAAAAAACAGAACGCTCATCAGCAACCTCCAGAAGAATCAGAACATTCAGACTGGTAACTCAGTGGGCCCGATTTTCAAATGTGTTAGAATGACGGAAGGGACTTGTGTCAAAAGAGTTTCACCAAGTGGTGACTTGTGTCACAACTTCCGTCAAGTATGATTTTCTAAAGCAGCCTGCATCAAATCCTGATATCACTGCACTTATGCTCCCAAGCACCATGACTGAGGCAAACAACCAGGTGCACCAGGTCGCAAGGGGGCTTGCACATGGCAGGGCTGCAACATCATCTTTTGGGGGAGGGCACAGCTCAAGTTCAATCACTGAGTGTGTACTGTATACAGTAGGTACTTGCAATGCAAATTATGTCACTTCAGGGCTGTGGAAAACTCTGGGTGGGCCAGGGACCCTGCAACCAATTTTATAAAAATTAGGGTTCCAGCTCCAAACTCCCTTGGTTTGCCGTAAGTCAGCTGTGTCACCAGACACGTAGTGCACTTGCGGGAATTGTCATGGGCATCCTGCTTCTCCCACCTGGTGCAACACTTATGGTGAGGTGGAGTGAAGCTGCTGGGTTGGAGGGGACTGGGTGTAGAAGGTACAAGGGATATGCCATGGGGAAGGGGTCAGGGAGACAGATGAGAAGCAGCGGGAGTGATGACCCCCGGCCAGGTGCATTCATGTATCCCGTGATTTGGGCAAAGCAAACTGACTGACTCAAACTGAGCGACTCAGTTTGCACGCCTGGAGAAACAGTGACTCTGGAATAATGGCAAGGGAAAATAAACAGTGACTGCAGAGGGACATTATAGTGAATGGTAATACGTACCCAGTGAAGAGTCAATGAATAGGCAGGGTAAGTTGCTGAACTGAACAAGGCACTGTCGAGCTAATTGACTGGCATGGTCGTTACAGACACTGTCTGGGAAATGAAGCACCCGGGTTCTGGACTGAATGTAGCATGTTTGAATTCATTTACTGTTGTGGTGTTTGCACTTTGATCATTTATTTTTATCTCCTGTTCCCCCGATGTTGTTCACCCCCACCCGCGGGTGTCCCTCCCACACTGGTCGATCCCTCATGTGTTTTCCTCCCTCCCCCAGTGTCCGCCACCTGGAGTTGATTATATTTAGATGGGGGTGCAGGAGGTATAACCCCCGCATAAAAAAGTCAGCATATATGTTCCCCCGATATAGGTTGTATGGCTGTTTATTGTCACTCATGTTATGTCCGGTGTAGTGCTGATCATCGATTTTGTTTTTGGCAATTAGCACTCGCTGTTATGCAAGTTACAATTTAATCCTCATTCATATGACATGAAACAGTGCATTTGCCTTGTACTGTATGTATAGTATATTCATTGTATTGTATGTACAGTGTAGTTCTCCTCCCTTGTGGTCTAATGGTCCTTCCCCAATCCTGATGTCCCTATTAAATAATGACAAAACATCCCTGGTAGTCTAGTGCCTCCCACCTATCCTGCTGTCTCTCATAATAAATGACAAAACATCCCTTGTAGTCTAGTGATCCCCCCATGCCCCACATTAAAATGACAAATCATCCCAGGTGGACTAATGCCCCCCTGACCTCTGAACTCTCCCAATAGCATTGCCACAGCATTCCCTGGTGGTCTAGTGAACCCCCACCCTGGCTGGCAGTGCCCCACCACCATGCGTCTCTGCATCCTGAACATCAGTAGGTGGTTGGCACAGCCCCCCATTCACCAACACAGCTGGCCACCAGACTGATCTCTCACTAAGCGAGTACTGTATATAGTACTCACTCAGTGAGGGATCAGTTGGGTGGCCAGCCATGGTGGTGAGTGGAGGGCTGCGTCAATTGCCGGCTGGGGTTCAGGAAGGGGGAACAGGGTGGTGGGGCACTGCCTGCTGGGGTGGGCATCCAATAAACCACCAGGAAATGTTGTGGTAATGCTATTGGAAGAGATCAGAGTTTGTGGGGGTCCTCTAGTCTACAAGATATGTTTTGTCATTTTTTACAGGGGACATTGGGATCAGAGGGGTGCTAAACTACCAGGGATGATTTGTTATTTATTACAGGGACATTGGGATTGGGGGCTGCTAGTCTACCAGGGATGTTTTGTCATTAGTTAAAGGGGACATCAGGATTGGAGGGGCCGCTAGACTACCAAGGATGTTTTGTCATTATTTACAGGAGACATCATGATGGGGGTGGCTTATACTACCAGGGGCATTTTGTCATTATTTACAGGGGAAATTGGGATTGGAGGAGGGGGTGCTAGAGTACCAGGGATGTTTTGCCATTATTTACAGGGGACATAAGGATCAGGTGGGGGCACTAGACCACCAGGGATGTTTTGTCATTATTTTTGAAGAACATCATGATTGAAGGTGGATTGCCAATAGACCACCAGGGAGTAGAACTATACTGTACTTACAGTACAATGAATACACTGTACATACAGTACAATGCACAGCACCCCGCCAGGTGCCATCACTCTCACTGCTTCCCAGCTGTCTCCCTGACCCTCACATGACACATCCCATGCCCATTCTGCACCCTGTTGACCATTGTCAGATCCCCTTTCTCTGGCGCAAGCCACTTATACCACCTCCTGGCTGGTCTAAGTGGTACCATTTGCTGTGTGCATGGTGGGGCTTGTAAATTCCCAAATAATGGGATATTGCAGCCCTGCCATGGTGCAAGTCCCCTTATGACCTGGTGTACCTGGTGTACCTGGTCGTTTGCCGCAACCATGGTGCAAGGGGACTTTGGCACAGCCGTTTTCAGTTTTGAAGCAGGCTGCTTTAGAATATCATGTTTGACACAAGTCATCACTTGTGTCAAAGTCTTTAGAAGCAAGTCCCTTGCTTCATTCTCACATGTTTGAATATTGGGCCCACAAAGTGGGAAGGTTGTAGAAATAGCTATAAGTATGCCTACTTAATTAAAGATCTTGAAGAAAGAAGTTAAGAAATTCAAAGAAAAGTCTGGTTGAAAAGAAAACTCTGGGAGCCAAATGATGTTAGATTTTATTTTCCACCGCCATAGCGACTCTCCCAATTATCAAGCGATATTTTAATGTTACTCCCAGTGTTATCACTGGATGTGTACATTGATTTAATTGATACTGGAAACTCAGACACAAGCTTAATTAACATTTTGTAAATGGACTGCAACAACTCCAAGCTAAAACAATTCTTGCTTAGTAGGTTTTATAGTTTGCCACATGATTACTATTCAAAACATTTTTCTGATTCAGTTTCAGTGATTCACTTGTTCATGAGGCCTTCCCTTAGGAAGTATTTCAAGACAACCCAATTTTTTTTTTAAATGACCTAAAGGATATCACTGCCAACACTGCTTAAGTAAGTACTCATTTGTAACTCCAAATGTTGAGAAGCAGGATATCATTAAAAGTTATCTTTGACTGAGACTTACAAACATAAAAGCCAGCAGAAAAAGACCTTGTGGTCTGTCATGTCTGCTTAAGTTTTCAGACCACTCAGTGTCTAATGAGAGGTCAGTCCTGATCCCTGTTATCTGCTAGTCCTTCTACACTGGCGTCCTTTCTCTCCACCTCTACCTCTCTTCTATGTGCACCTTTCCTCTTTGTTCAATCCCAGCCACTCTTTAAGCTGTCTACTGTCTTCAGGGGAGCTATTTCCTCCAGCAGCTCACTCCACTTAGCTACAACCCTCTTCTGGACAAAGTGCCTCTTAACTTACCTGCTGAATTTCCTCCCACTAGCTTGAGACAGTGTCCCATAGTGTTCCTATTTCCACTAAGGTTAAAGAGACCCTCAGAGCTCATTATGTTGCAACCTAAAATGTAGATGAATATTCTTATCATGTCACCCCTCTCCCTTCTATCTTCCAGGGAGTGCATGTTGAGATCTCTGAGTCTCTCCTCTTATGTTCTGCCTTGCTGTCCCTGGATAATTTCTGTTGCCCTTCTTTTTACCTTTTCCAATAGGTTTATATCTGTGTTTTGGTATGGGCACCAATACTGCACATTGTACTCTAGGTGTGGCTCCATTAGGGATCTGTACAGTGGCAGCTTGACCTCAAATTTCCTGCTGGTTATATCTCCAGCAAGTAGCACTTAATAACAGCTGAGTAATTATGGCAAAGTCAGATGGGCAATTCAAGAACAGTGATCACATGAACGGTGACATACAAATGATAGTGGCCATGCAAGTACAGCAACTCCACAGGAATACGAACAGTAACTATCAATGAGCTACTAGGAGTTTGATAAATAGAAATAGGAGGGCTCAGAGGCACAGCCCCTGTGGGGGGCATGGAGGACAGAGCCTCCCACATGAATAAAGGAGTACAATGGAATGTGCAGGTGTGCCATAGGTGAACAATGGCAGCACAATATTTCATCAGCCAGAAGGGGAGACTCTTGCTTGTTCATGTTGGGTTTGTCTATCGGAGAGCTAAGGAAGTTGCCTCCAAGGTATATTGGAGGTGCATGGAAAGCCATCATTATCATTGCTGTGCTAGAGTACATACCATTGCTGATAATGTAGTTGCAGTGAAGAAGAGCCACAATCATATCGTGAATGCCACAGATGTCGGACTCTGGCAGGTGATGGGAGAGCTATGAGAAATAGCAAGGAAAAGTGTAGAAATCACTGGCCAGGTGGTTCGGCAGAAAATGGTAGGGCTTGTGACAGGTTAGCTGAGTGCTTGCCTGGGCTACCTTTGCTGCAGAGAACCATTCAACAAATTCAGCAGACTAAGAGGGTCTGTCCCATTATGTTTACAAGTATAGACACCCTTATGATTCTGGAGGAATACCGGCTGACACTACCTGGTGAGCCTATTCTGTTCAGTGACTGCAGTACTGGGGGTGATAGTTTTCAGATGTATGCCACTGAACAAAATCTACAGTTTCCTTCCCAATGTAATGAATGGTTTCTCTGTGGTACAGTTAAGGCATGCCCGCCTTATTCACCCAGTTATAAAATAACCATGGGATGAGGGCTAAAAGTGTGATTCCTGTTATTTTTGTGCTTATGCGGTCCTGTAAGTCAGCTTCCTATGAGAGGGGGTTTGGCCAATTAAAGAGCTGGAGTGCCACCTTGAGTCCAAGTAGAGCAATGATGGACTTTGAGAAGGCAGCATTTAGGAATTCTGTAATGTGTTCCCCAGTGTGTCTATTAGGGGCTGCTTTTTCATTACGCCCAAGCTATTTGGTTCCAAATCCAGCAGTGCGGGGTAGTTCACAGCCGGTGTGTCAGGGATGCAAATATTACATTGCATGTCAGGATGCTGCTGTCCCTCACATTTGTTATTGTGTCCGATGTTGTCCCAACCTTTGAGGAGCTGTGGGAATGGCTATGCTTTGTTGCCCATGAGGAGATGTTGGAGCCCTTATTCGACTACTATGAGTACACCTGGATAAGTCGTCCTCTCAGCAGGTCGGGTCAGAGATGTCCTGTGTTCTCAATCAACTTGTGGAATTGCTATGAAATGACCTGTCTGGGGCAGGCATGGACTAACAATGCTCTGGAGGGGTGGCACAAGGGTTTCAGTACTCAGTTGGTGGTGTGCCACCCCAATATTTGGCTTCTACTGGACTGTCTGAGAGAGGAGCAGAGGATGCCCAAAGTCCTACTGGAGCCCCTTGTATCAGGTGCTGCCTGTGTCCCAGGGAGGAGGAGGTACCATGATTTAAATAAGTGGCTGAGTTTGGCGGTGGGAGAATATGCTGTCCATGATTGTTATGAATATTTAAGAGGACTTGCATATGACTTTTTATTTTCAGGTTTAGTGTGCCTGAGTGAAACTCTGTTGTGTGGCAACAATGCAGTCAAATTTCACTGAGTTTGACAATCACCCTTATTTAAGATCACCAATTCTGTCTTCACCATTATGATTTCACCATTTTGATGGTCACCAAAATTACCTCACTGTTTTGACATTGAGCCCACCTGGCTATGCAACTCTACATCTGGTTCACTCTGGCTGCTGCTTTGTTGCAGTGTGCTGTGTTCTTCAGGTGCCTCATAATGATCACTACCAAGTCCTTCACTGAGCTGGTAACCTGCAAACCACTCAGCCAGTACTTGATCTTTTGTTCTTTCCACCCAAAGTGCATTACTTCACATGTTTTGGCATTAAATCCCAGTTGCCTAATACCTGATCATTGTTCTAGCTTAGCCAGGTCCTCCCAGAGGTCCTGTCTCCCAGTGTCTGTGTCTATTCTCCCAAACAGCTCTGTATTATCAACAAACAGGCATATTTTACCCTTTGTCCCACCTGCCATATTGCTAATAAAAATGTTAAAAAACAACTAAATGAGCACTGAGCCCTGTGAGACCCAACTAATGACTGACCTAGCCTCCTAGAACTCCCCCCTGATCACCATCCTCTGACTTCTGTCCTACAGCCAGTTTCTAATCCATATAACTAATTTTCCTCTCATTCCTAGGGTTCTCCAGCTTTCTGGGTAATCTTTTGTGGGTAACAGAGTCAGAGCCTTACTGTATTCTTGATACAGGATGTCCTCTGCTTCAGTACTGGGATCAGTACTATTTAATGTCTTTATAAGTGATATTGCAGAGGGGTTAGATGGCAAAGTATGCCTCTTTTCAGACAACACAAAGATCTGTAACAGGGTTGATACACAAGGAGGGGTGGAAAGGATGAAAAGGGACTCAGAAAGGTTGGTGCAATGGTCAAGAGTAAGGCAGCTTAGTTTCAATGTAAAGAAGTGCAAAGTAATGCACCTGGGAAACAAAAATCTAGAGGAAGATTCCACAATGTGGGGGATACTAACAAAAACAAAAATGGAAAGGGACCTGGTGTACTCATATCAGGTGACCTTAAGATAGGCAAGCAATATAAGAAGGCAGTAAGGAGGGCTGGGGGTATTCTGGGATGCATAGGGAGAGGATCACCAGTAGAAAGCAAGAAGTTGTTATCCCTCTGTACAGACAGTTGGTGAGACCCCATCTGGAGTACTGTGTGCAGTTCTGGCAACCCTATTTCCACAATGACATTGATGGGATAGAGGCAGTCCAGAGGAGGACAACCAAAATAGTGCAGGATCTGCACCAGAAGCCATACGAAGACAGACTAAAAGAGCTTAATATGCACACCATTGAGGAAGGGGGGTGGGATTGATAGAAACTTTCAAGAACCTCAAGAGAATCGACAAAGTCCAAGAGGGTAGCATATTTCAGAAAAAGTGATGCACAAGAATAAGGGGGCACAATCTGAAGATAGAGGAATATAGCACAGGAGCAATGTGAGGAAGTATTATTTTCATTGAGAGGGTGGTGGATGCATGGAGCAGCCTTCCTGAGCAGTTTGTGGAGTCAACAACAGTGGGAGGATTCAAGAATGCATGGGATCGACATAAGGCAATTATAGTGGAGGTAGGAGGGGAGTAGGATGGGGGTAAGGAGGAAGAAGTCTGCTTGTTAATTAGGATCTGCAGTTTATCCAATAGGTAGGGAAATGGGCAGACCAGGTGGGCCAAGTGGTCCTTATGTGCTGTCAAAGTCTATGTTTCTATGTTCCTGAGAAAAGTATTCCAATACCTGGTGATTGGATAAGAGACAGAAATGAAACTATGAGTACCCATATGCAACCTAAAACAGTTTCTGGTTATGAAATAATGTTAAGAATTACTGGAGTTGACAGAAAAATCTTAAGAATCAGATGCATAACTACACAAGCTAGTTCTATATTTACTGTTCATAACAAAGAGGAAGACATTACTAATTCTGGTTAAAAAAGTCTGTTCTGTTTTTCATGAGAAAACAAACCAAGCGTTTGCATTTTTTGTTACTGAAGAAAACATAGAGTTTAAAAAGCTAATCTGGAACAAGACATCAATTCTGTAAAAACTGTCATTGAGAATTGATTTGCCAGTTTGACTTAGAACTTCTGCTTCTTGAAATAATATGATATGGTCAGAACTTGGTCAGAACTTGTACAATTAAATATGGCTCTGGCCACAAAGTTAATTATAAGTACAAAGTGGAATATTGGGCAATCTTTAAATGAGGTACCCACCCTCAGTAATAACTGTATTACCTCTGTCTGTGTTGTACACAAGTCAAAGTATGAAAATGAATGGATATTACTAAACTCAGTTTGTTTTCTTATCTGAGTTGTCTTTCAGGTCAGACTTGACTGCAAATGTGTTTATATCAGTATACAAACATAAAGCCATGAACTGATATGGTCAAATTGACTGCGTGGTCTCAAATGAGACATTGTGCAAGAAAATGATCTTACGTTATTACTTCAGATAAACTGGTTTCTTGTCAAAAGTTGATTTAAAATAGCATCTAGTATCTAATTGAAATGGAAACTCACCATTGTTTTGTATTAAATTTCATGTAGAAGAATGCAGTAGATTTGCTCCTTTACAAAATGCAATGTTTTGGTGGGAATTGTGCAGCCTATTCAGATCATATGACTAATAACATTATGATTTAAAAAAAAATAAGATGGAATATATCAAGATGGTCCTCTAAAACAGTAGATAAGAAAATGATTGGTTATCCTACGTTAAGTGGTTTGACATACCAAATTTCCAAGTAGTCTTAATTTCAAAACAGCCAGTCATGAACAGCTATAGTGTAATCAACAGAATAGCCAAGCTCCACCCCCCCCCCAAAAAAAAACAATTGAATGAAGGTACAGTGCATTAGTGAAAAATCCAGCCACATTTGTGAAAGTAAATAACAGTTCACCCAAAAAAAATGTTTTCTTTACAAATATCAGTTTGTTGTTCATTCTACTAGAATTATGTAAAAGTCCATTGTTTTTCGTAAATATCTATATTTTGAATTTATCTTCCAAATATTGCTTTACCACAATTTGTGGCAATTTGGAAACATTTAACAGGCAATTAACATTTTTTTCCTGAGACAGGTGTTTCAATTGGTGGAGATTTATATGCTCAGATAAATAGTCATAATGAAAATATACCTGAAAACGTTCATCTGGAAGAGGGATTGTTGTGTATTATACAATGGCCAAGTCAATACAGCATAAATGCTGCTTTGTGTTTGGCTGGCTGGCACCTTTCCAGAATTGTAAATCCTCCAGTATACCAGCACAAAAAAGTGCCAGTCATCAGTCATCTACATCATAAACTCCCCCAGTAATCACTCCGAGCACCACAAAGCCAAGACTGAAGAGGATGACAATTGATGGTGAGGTGCACAACTCCACACTTCACAGTACCAGCCATTACCACTATAAGAACACTCACTCCCTCTTGCAGTAACATGTAAATATAACAAAAAAAAACAAAATATTTTTCTTTTAAACAACGATATCTACTAGTCACAGTAGTGTAAATTCTCATTTTCTAATCTATCCTCCCTTACAACTCCCATGGAGCACCAGCCTCACCTCAATCTCTCTAAACATTTGTCTTGCTGTCGGATCCATCTCCCATTCTCCAACACAGTTAGCTGGCAACAGTAATATCCCATTGTAAGCAGCCTGATTTCAATTAATCACAAATGAAATCCCCAGCATCAGAAATTGAAAAAACCAAAAATAAACAGCAGTTGCTCCAGACCACAAAATGCACACTAAAACCACAATCGCTGATAAGGCATGAAACCTTGAAGCACATGACATAACCTCGGTGCTTGCACTACTGAACAAGTATCATAAATCACAAGTATTACAGTCTGTCTCTGAAAAAGGAAAAAAAAAGCCTCACTGATTATCTTTGTTTAAAAGAAACAAGCATTTACACTATTCTGACTGTTTGTCTGTGTCTGTATTATGATGCTTAAACTACCAACTTGCCACTACCCCCTTATATGAACATATGCTACCCTGGGAACACAAGACTATTTTTGTCATGCAGCAATAAATTCAATAAAAATAATTCAAGATAAATGAAACAATGTTTTTGTTAAAAAAAAGTAGAACATTATATGATAACAATATACCACTCCAGGGTGTGGGGATATGGCAGGATTTACCATACCTGGTGTGGTTTACTCACTCAGCCTGTGGCCTCAAACCAAACCATAGTAAATCCTACTATATACCCACACCCTGTCATGGTATATTGCTTAAATGAAAGATGTTCTAAAGATAAATTTTTGAATTGCAATGTACAATATTAAATACATATTCGGCATCTGTTTATTTTTATATCTTTAAATGGAAGATTTAATGATGGCAAATCAGAATCTTATTATTTAGTTTTGGGTTTAACCCCTTTAGTGCCTCTGGATATACACTGTTATGTCCTGAGCTCAATGTTGATGTTTCTGACTTATTTTGGCACCTTTGTATAAAATGTCAGTTACTGTACATCCATGGAACACCATGTAAAATAGTGTAATAAAGTATCAGAAACTCTGTGGAACAGAAACAAGTTAGCTAAGTAAAACATACACATTTATAATCATGGGTTTTCTTTTTAACTAGGTAAGAAACAATAGATGCAAGATGGCATGGCAGGATAACAAACAAGGTACCAAAAGCAACAGAACTGCAAGCGTATAAGTTACTTTTTCAAGAAATCAGTCACTTAAAATATTATAACACTAGACCAGTATTTATAAAGGGGACAAGCTCCAAGAGACTTACATGTAACAAAACTGCCATCAGCAAGACAGGAAGACTTTAACAACAGGTCTGGCTGGGAGGAACATGCAGTGTCATCCAATAGAGAATTTTTACAATTTATTGTAGAAGATGACAGAGAAAAGCACCAGGTAATCACTCCAGAAATCTTCAGAATAAAAAATAAAAGCAGCTTTCTAAATTCAAGGACTTACAGGGCTTGCAGAGTTGGATGGAGATTTATGTACAAGATTAGAAAAACATGAAATGGAAGTGATAAAACACAAGCAAATAAAGCTTGGCTGTGACTCAGCTGATTTCAGTGAGTGCCAGATTTTATCCTGGGACAAATATCAACACTCACAGAGTCAACAGCACTTATACACCAGAGGGAAAATCAACAAGCAAGACCAGCTGCACCACCATCATCATCACTGGAAAGGACAGCTGAATCATCAAAACACCTCAAATTCGGGATCTTCATCATAAGGTACTTCACAAATGGTAACTTTTTTACAAAACTAATCCAGAAAAAGTCAAGTACAAATGTAATAGTACCCATACAAACTCAGCTGCAAAACAAGGTGGGAGAGGCACAGGAGAAATTACAAAAAAAGTATGACTTGAGGCAGCAGGTCAAGGGGCAACAGAGATAATTAATTCAGCTGAGTTTGAATTAACTAAAGAGCAAATCTCAGTATTATTGTGTGGCTTCTATTTTATCCCTGCTTCACTCCTGGACTTTTTTCAAAGTAAAATAGGTATCTACACACTGCTTCAGAAAATACAGTTAAAGGATTACTGTATTAAAATTCCAAAGCCAATCAGCACCATGGGATTTGAGCTGGCTGATATGGGTGGGGGGGGGGAGTGCTTGTGAAGTGACAGTTAATGTGAATAATGAAAATATGTAAATGACTCAAGCGGATTTTGAACAAAACACTGATTTAACTAAAGCTTTTATGTGGATGAACCGAAATGTCAAAAATCTAAAAGCTTTGGAGTGTCTTGATCTGGAAAATGCAAGCAGTATATCTACAGTTGATGAGGATTTGTTTCATGACATTATGGGAAACCAGTTTCAGGAACTGAGAAAACATTTGTTTAAACCAAAATCTGTTTTCTGCTTAACAGTGACAACCCTGTCAATAAAGCTTTTGAAAAGGTGATTCTAAATGAGGTAGATAGTCTGTTTATACAGGACATCCCCTTTGTCCATAGAAATGTAAATATAGATGAAGGTAAGGCTTTTCAGGAATTTAAAAAAAAAATCAGATACAGTCATAATACATGTAGATTATGAGGGTAATATTGTTGTTATAACAAATATTTTTTTTACAGTCAGAAGGTTTTGGCACTATTGTCTGACCCTAATAGTTGTAAAAAGCTACCAGGTGACCAAAGTCCTGTATTTCAAAAGAAACTGCTGGACCATCTTGAAGAGGTAACAAATGCAAATACTATTTTAGAGAATTAATGAAAATGCATTTATAATTCAAATCCTAGAGTTCTAATTATCTAGATTATTTCACAAATTCATAAAAACATCAGCAAAACTCCCTGGGCAGCCTGGGTGTTTGAAGAGAGGGGTCCCATCATGAGAGCCTTTGCTGATTCATTGATTTCTCCCTAAAATCATGTATCACCAGCTTACCATCATGCATAAGGGATACAATGCCTGTCCATGTGAAATATAACAATTTTTAGTGGAAGAAGGGGTACCAATGTCTTGGAATTCATGTGGTTTCCTTGTGTATATGTATTGGACATGAACAGGAAGTACAGACCTGTGAATATATCCTCCTTAATCATGCACTGCATGATAAATTTCTAATTGATTTAATTTTGGAATCATTGGACTTTGTCCCTAAGCATACTTATTTTGAATTCCATCAGGAATTTTATATCTGAACAAGTGGGACAGTGATGGGGGCCACATCGGCCCCTTGTTTTAAAACCTTTTTTTTAGACACTAGAAAGAAAAATATGCCATGAATAGGGAAGTTAACCAACATATAGAGAATGTAAAATGCTGGTTGAGATGTTTGAATGATGTGGTCTGTGCATGGGATGGAACAGAGTTTGAGTCAGATGAATTTATATAATGGTGAAATCAAAATCTTTCAATTTGAATTTCATGAGTATAATCAACAACAAAAAAAAATCACTGAATTTCCTAGATGTTAATCTGGAGGTCAAGGAAAATAGGGTGTGCAGTAAGAGTTACAGGAAACCCACTGCAACTAATAGCCTCCTATGTGTACATAATAATCACCCAAGAAGCCTGGTTAACCCTGTCCACTATAGACAGTTCTTAAGGTAATGTTGTAACTGTTCCAACAATAATGATTAAATTGCACAGTCAGAAATTCAAAGACATAAATTTAAAGATGGGTTATGATGAAAATTGCATTTTAGAGGTCTATGATAGGGTTTTGAATACTGAGAGATCTTCATTATTAAAGACTAAAATTTAAATTACCACCAGGTAAGAGCCAAGGTATTGTGTAATTTAATATAATTGGCTGAGTAGTAAGTGTAAGGCTTGATAAAGCTGCATGGGCCAATTTTAAAAGGTGACTCTATCCTGAGATAAGTAGTAGGAGATCTCCCAAGAATACATGTTAAAAGAGGCAGGAATTTACATGGCAACTTGGCTGACAGCCAATTGTTTTTTGGGAATGTTAAGTCAGACAGCATATCTTGACTTTCTAGAGACCAGTAAGAATATATAAGTGTGGGAATTGCAGTGTCTACAATTACTGCAACCAGACAAAAGAAATCAGGGGGACAGAATAGTGCATGTTTGTGAGTTCATTAGCTGCACAACTGATTTTGCTGTGTATATGCTATATAGTGTGATTGACTGATGGTATGTATAGGATGCACCATACATCTTCTAAAGGGGAGAATCACTGAACATATCAGAAGCATCAGGAACCCACAGTCTGAAACAAGAGTGAGTATACATTTTCTTTACTATCATAGCTGCAACCCATAAGCCATGTGGTTCATAGGGCTGGAATGGATTTGCAAAAACAAAAGGGGTGGGGACAGATTAAGGAGGCTACTCCAAATGGAAATCTTCTGTACCTTCAAGTTGAATGGCCTCAAACTAAAAGAACAGAATGAAGATTGGAATTTTAAACTCCTTGTAATTTACTTAATATTAAGTAGTTTCCTATAGCTGTCTTTATATTGTCATGCATTTTGTATTAAAGGAAACCAAAAACCTGTCTTCCCCTTCATAGAATTATAACTGAAAAGGAAAAGACAACTGTTCATGATAACTCAAGTGATTTGTAGTGACTGAACTGTAATATGGCATGTGTGCATTAGTAATCTCATCTCTCTTTTTTAGGAGGCAGTATAACAGTGTAGTGTAGGACACTGAGCTGCAAACCTAGAGATCTGGTTTGAATCCCGCAGCTCCCTCTTGCATACTGTGCTACCCTGAGCACATCATTCAACTTCCTTGTGCTCCCAGGTCAAACCTGGAAACAAACTTCAGCTTAGTGTTCCTTTCCAGGTTAAAACATTTCCCCTTTTCCTTTTTCTCTCTTTTCTCTAGTGTGGTGATTAGTAGATGTCTGAACAGTGCATGCAGATCCCCTGAAATTGCACTGCTGAAGAAATAAATTGGAGATTGCAATACAGTTTATTCATCCAGTTGCACTGCTTCTGTCTGTTAATCTACGCATGGTGAAGTAGTAGTATTCCCATTGTTAAATTTGCAAAATGCTAGGAAACCGAGATGTTATGCTACCAATCATTTGTACCAGAGTATGAAATGTAAGCTGTATCTAAAAGGTTCTGGAAGTAAGAATTGCTACTTAAATGATTCTTTCCAATCCCCCCCCCCAACACACATTGTACATTATCTGCACTATCGTACTCAAATTATTATAATTGTATTTGGTGTAAGTGTAACTTTTTTACAATTTTTTATATAACACTTAATACCTCTTTAAAATGTATTTATGTATATTTTATTAAGGAGCAAGGGGTCAAGCAAGGTTGTCATGGCAACTTTCTATGTATGCATCACTGTGATTGACATGGATGATGGCATGCTTGTCATCTTTTAAAAGGCCTTGATCGACTTTGACTCCCACCCCCAATGAAACTGTATGGAGCAAAGCACCAGGGCTCCTTGCAGTTGTTGTACTTAGCCCAACATCTGCCTGAGTAATTTACTCAATAATATTTTGCTAGAAACAACAATCTTTGCAGTATACACTGCTTTTATGTCTGCCTTCATGGTGCTTGGGGTTAGCCAGCTCCAGTGATGGCACCTGCACTCTATTAATTGAGAAGTGCAGGTCCGTCTTTGAATGGTTCTCCTATACAATGTATAGGAAGAGAATGAGAACTATTGAACCTTTATTCATCTATATTTAAAGAAATATTTCTAGCAAAATGTCCTTGGCAGGGAAGGGGCTGCATGTGATAAATTATTGAATCTATTCTGTTCTATTTTGTGGATATCTGATTTTAATAGTTTTAATCATGACTAAATCAGACAACTGTGACTGCTTAATCTGTTTTGATTCAGGGACAGCTGATCATAGCAGTTACCATGTCATGACCAAATCAGACAACTGTCACTTTCCTCCAGTACTCTGGAGATAATTGACCTCCCATGTCTCAGTTACTAGTCAAGGTTATGGTTCTCTTTTATCTGTATACAGCATGAAAATAATTAAATTAGACAATATAGTAGCGGAAAAAGTTTTAGTTGTCCTATATTCAAAGGAAGATACATTTTCCCCATGGAATTCTATTATTAGATTTTGCATCATAAGTTCCTGTCCAGATTTCATCTTGGCCTGACTCATCTATACCAGTGATTTACACAAAAATTAAATGAATAGATGTAACTAAATTAAAAATGTCAATGGCAATAGTGGAACAGACTTGAAAAAAAATTGGTTAAGATTAAACTTTAATTTTCTCAATAAGCAGTTGACACGTTATAATAAGGTACTTAAAATGGAACCCACATAAGAAAAATGACAAACACTTGTGAGATCAAATGCAAAAAATGATTAAAATAAACAATATGAAAGCCTACTGGAGTGTGGTTATCAAAGAGTCTGGTAACTTTTCCAGTAACATTTCCTCCCATATATCCCCAACAGACTGACAAAACCACTTTCAGAATATTTTTTTTTTTATAATCCATGTGTGACTACTCATACAGTAGGTCATGGAGACATGACCTGGAATCTCCAAAAAACTATAAAAATCAAATCCATGTACAGGAAGTCAGTAATGTTATATATACTTTTATGTCAAATAAACCTCTGGGCCGTGATAAAGTACTGGTTGAAATATTTCAGTTAGATACTAATTACTGGTCAGGTATACTTGCCCGTTTTTTTTTTATTTACAATATGCATTTCTCAAATAATGCTCCCTATCTTTGGAAGAGTAGTCTGAGTCTCTCATTATTTTACAAAAAAAGGAGATATTTACCAACCAGTTAACCACAGACCAATCATTTGTTCAAATAGTATTACTAAAGTATTTTCTATTTTGTTTGAAAAAATGGTCTACGACTATGACTGACTCAGAAATACAATTGCGGTGCTGGGACCTTGTGTTTTCTCTAGGGAAAGCAGGTTGCTTGAATTGCAAAAGATATTTGTCAAACAGTAGATAATGAGGAAATAATGAAAAGTCAATTAATAACAAGTTGTCAGTTATAATAAATGGAGTATAAAATGTCATTTACATGTGTTGGGAAGAATCCACCAACTTGCCTTTCACAGCATGTCGCATATTTAGGGGCTGGTCTTGCATTCAAATGTCACATAAACATAAAAATACAAAATTTTATTTTATCTGATTCTTTAAATGATGAAAACAATTACATTAGTTTAATTCCATCCATAACATCTGCCTTGGCAAGCCATACACTGGTCACATTTCTTGTAAATATTTAATGGCTTCAAGGATCTTACAACCTAGTGTAGAAAAAAGATTAATCCTCTGAGGGAATTAAGGTGTTTGTAACAACATGGGTGGCTCAAGAATGAGGACCTACAGTAAGAGATTAGTACAGTATAAGCCATTTCTTGAGAGAAAATGTTCACCTCACAATATCAATGAGGCTGGTGCAATATATGCACTGGACATGAAGGGAAAGAAAAGGTGCCTATGAGAAATCCTTTTTAGACTTTGTTCTTTAGCAGCTGATTCATATAGCAGTTTATGTGTCTTAGACAGCTGAACAGAGGTTGTTTCAAGTGTAAAATGCAGATGAAAGAACTTGAATACTTGCGTTAAAACATTCACTTAAAACATTGCACAGATAAAGAACAAAGTTAATTTGAGATGGATTGTTAGTAGTGACTTCAAATGGGACAATTTCTTTATGGTGGAAGTGAATTAAAATGTCATTTAGCAAAGGATGAGGTGGATGATTGAATTCAGCTATGCTATTTTGATTTTGTTTGTGCTTTACTGCCTTTGCTATATAGAGCACATGGAGCATACACGTTGAAGTTAGAGAAGACAAGTAGGTGTCATTACAATTATTGTATACTGAATGATCTACTGTAAGATCAATTTAGAGGCTACTTTTGTCCATTATGTGTAATGCTGCAAAGAACACTCTAGAGATGAAGAATGAGTTGAAGGAGTAGCAATGAAAGGTATGAGTCTTCTGCCATGAGAGTACCTGGTGGAGCTTGATGTAAAAGGGAACCACATATGGATCATAAAGGTATAATCTGCCAAGTCAAATAAGGGAAAGATATATCATTGTCTAATATGGTTCAGTTTTGTCTTGACATTTAATAAAGTTACTGTACATAGTCATTGCTTTAGCAGAAAATGGACTGTTACAATTATAAAATGTGGTACCTGCATAATGAATGAGAAAATAAACTAGCAGATATAAGCAGGTGTCACATTCATCTTACCTTATGGGATAAGCTTCACAATATACAGTATGTCCATATGCATACTGAAGTAGAGAAATTAAGGCACTGTTCATTTTTGGACAAGCCTAGAGTCTTTGGTATTTATGATCAGAACTTCTCCACATTAAATTTATTGCATTTGCAATTTTATTATGGGAGAAGACTAGTAGACTACTAAGTTGACATCCTTGCCATTTCTTTCACTAAGATGATTAGGACACCATTGGAAAGTGATAATAGCTGAAACAGCAGAGCAGTTAGATAGATTTAGAGTTGTTAGTTCCTCTGTGTATTCCAGGTCTCAGATTTCATTAACAGGCCAGTAGTCTTGTGACTTGATAAATACACTTTGGCTTTGTGCATGCAATGTTCCAGATTCTGTTCTGTGGTTTAGTGAGCCTTTTAAAACAATAGGTAATTTGTAAGTTTTCTGTGTTTGTTTCTTGCATTAGTGCCCTGCTGAGACTTTCTAGAACCACCAACATTTAAGCAACTGAATATGTAATTTAGACGTAGACATTAAAGGAACATAATTTGACTGCTTAATTGTCTTTTGAAAGGAAAGACCAACATGTTCCTGCAGTAACATTTAATTGTAAAGCTTTGAAATGTCCTTGCACAAATTATCCCAGTTCTTAAAATGTTGTAGTACCAATCTTTTGCTCAGTTGCTGGTTACTGCATGCTTCACCCTGAAAATGTATAAAGGAAAGACATAACTTACAGTAGTTCATTAGCAGATTCAATAAGCCATGAAGCTCCAGAAATGTAGTCAATTAAGCTGACAAGCAATATTAAATTGTGTCTGCAATAAGCTCAAGCACTCACTGTTTCATGGAAACTGCTGTGGCACTTAGCCTTCTAGTGATTCTTAAAATTATTCCTCCTGACTAAAAAATATGTGACTGCACCTTAGAAAGAAATGGCAGAGAAGGAGTCTGTAACTGTTCCAATGTAAGAATACCTTAAAAATCACTAATTTGAGCTGGCCAAGTGGCATGGAGGGCTGAAGTACTCATCACCTCACCCCATTTCACACCAGTGACCAGGGTTTAGGAATGGATTTGGGTTGCTTGCAGGCTGGCCGGGGGAGGGAGGACTGAGCAGTCATTGGATGACTATTCTCCCTTGCAGAAAAAAAGGTGCCATGGCTTGCTGCTGGCCTGCCACCTGGATGTGTCTGGGTTCAGCTCATATGATCCACACTCAGAGTGCAGGGACCATGTTCAGGATGGAATGGGTGTCTCCATTGAGGTGGAGCTCATACACTGTGCCAATTGCATGTTCGTGGGACCTGAGGCAAATATCAATGTAAACTACCCTTGACAGCAATATGATGAATGACTCCTTGCAGACTTTGCACTGGCAACTGGGTAGCCCTAACAGATCCTGCAACAAAGGAAACTGATGGAAGGTCAGTCCCCGAGAAGCTGGGTGACGGGACTATGGAGGGGATCAGTCAGAGTTGGACAGCCACAGCAGACTAGAAGGATAAACACTTACATTTATATAAAAACATAAATAAATAACTTGAAAACAAATAATTAAAGGGAGTCACCATATGTCTCATTTCACTTTTTAATTTTTTTGGGACAGATAGGCATTTAAGGCTAATTTTTGCCTAACTGACTCGGCAAACTTGACCATCAGCAAACACCACCACCCGCTCTGCTGCAAACTGAGACTCAGGTATGAGAAACTAAAATCAGGCATGGAAAGACATAATTTATGTAATGACATTAGTATGTCATGTGTTATTAAAAATGGTATAAATCAAAAAATATTCAGAAGATAAACTGAATAAATATGTAGTGTAAATTTATGGTTTTCTAATGACATTAGTATGCCATGTGTGATTAAAAATTGGATAATCAAATGTATTCGGAAGGTAAATTGAGTGAAATATATAAATTCATGGTTCAAACAGGGATTAAAAGTAAAGAGTGATTTAACACAAAAGATTTTGCAAGCAAAAATCAACTTATAAGAGCAGGCAAATATAAATGTTTCATAGAAGAAAATTAATCTTTGATATTGATTGAAAGAACACATTTGGGGCTTAATAGCCACTATAGCAAGAGCTTTTTGTTAATGATGCTACATCGGCTTGGAGTTGAAACACATTGTCTGCTTTTAGCACTTTTGGGAATCTCCAACACTTTCCTCAGAATATTAAACACAGCTTGAAAATAGTTTCATACATAGGGGTGTATGCATGAACCTGTTTCAGGTACATGTCTTAGGCGTTCACCCAGGCTGCACAGTGCTGCACCTGGAGACAGGCACAGACCAGCTGGCATTCATGAAAGCCAGCCATCTGTCTGTGGCCATGCCCTTTCATTGTGCAGGATCGCAGGTGGGGGGGGGATGGATGGCTGTGGAGCAGATGTCACAAGTGGGTATCCAATTGGATGCCTGTCCTGGGGCCCATAGTAGATCCTCCTCTCTACAAAAGCAGGGGATTCTGGGCAGACATGTGTCCCATTGTTGTAATGTAGAGGAAGTGCCCATCTGAGACTATATGGTATCTGCTCTTACTCATGTAGCTGTAAAAGTAAATACATATTAGTATAGTGATTAACATTCCAGTTGAGCTATAGCACAGCACCACCTACATGAACCTGGTCAAGTCCCATATGTACAGGCTCCCATATGGCAGCAACATAGTCTATCACAATGTACATACTGAAATGATATTATATAATATATACTGCCGTTGACATGGACCAAATGCAAAAGTATCACATTGCTTTCATAGTGATGTAAGTTGTGTCTAGAAATACATAGAGGTTATTTATGCATTGCAGTGCTAACTCAGACTCTCTCACTCTCTCAACAGCATGCTGTAGAACATAGAGAATAAAGTATGGGTCTGGGTGTGTAACGACAATTTACACACCCGAGGGGTTTGATGCTACATAAACCCCGAGAGCGAAGCTCGAGGAGTTTATGCATAGTATCTGACCCCAAGGGTGTGTACAAATTCTAGTTTACACACACCCAGAACCATACTTTATTTTATATAATTGCTGGGTTGTCCTTTTTCCCCACAGCAACTATATAAAATAAAAAAAATACATTGTTGTGTGACCATGGCAGTCTGCTTAGCTGTGAGCAAGTGCTCTACATTTGTCGGTGAGTCGCTTGCTTTTTATTTATTTTTTTTATTTCATTTTGAGGGTATTTCCTTCATTTTGATTCATTTCTGCCTGCCAGCACTTACCGCAGTTAAGAGTAGTGGTCCAGAGGCGGAAAGATGAGGCGGACAGTGGCTCGGAGGAAGAGTGTCAGAGGTGAGGGCACCTGCGCAGTGCGAGGGAAACCGGTTGCGTGTTCACTGTTATAAATGCTCCTTTATAATGGCGAATTATGCCACGGTTTCCCAATGGGAAAAAGGACATGCCGGTTATTATATATATATATATTTATTGCTGACACCATATTAATTCTATACAACTGCAATGTGCAGCTATTACATGTGATCCATGTCAATGTCACTATATAGTATATAACTTCAGTGTGTTTTTTGTGCTAGACTCTTTTGCTGCCATACAGGGATGCTATACACAGAGGGGATTGTCCTGTTACAGCACAATGTGGAGTGTACAATGATATATTCCAGTGACATTTAGATGTGCTAAGTCTCCTCATGTCTTCAAGAATGATCTCTGCAAACTACTTCTGTCCAATGATAAATGCTCATGTACCTGATTCTCTGTATCTTTGGAATAGGTCTGTTGTGTCTCATGTTACTGCAGCAATTATTTGATTTCTTTCTTATACCCCTGTACTGCTCAAGTGTTGCTTTCTTATACCCCCCTGTACTGCTCAAGTGTTACATGTTGCCCTAGCATCTTGCTTACAATGTTTGATATATTGTATCATTGTAATTTTATGTTAACTTTGTCTGTAACCCTCCCTGGACATGCCTGAAAATAGGCAATTCTTTTGTCTAGTGCACCCACCTGTTCAACAAAAAATGTTAAATAAATAAATATAGGAACTTGTTTGAAAACATGAAGGAGAGCATCACTCGCATGTACTCATGGTTCCCCAGCCCTACCTTGCAACTAGGTGAGGTGGGGAATCATGGTGGCGGGATTCCATGGCCTGTCAGAGCTGGCAGGTGTCATTGGTGGGGGGGTGTAATGGTTACGGTATGATCACCCTCTGTGTAATTTGTACCTCCTTTTCCTGGTATGCTACACCTTTTTGAATGACACAGAGTGCAGGCATTCTCCCTGACACAGTCCATAAAGAGCCCGTGGTCTGTAACTGTGCAATCAGGCTGGGCATCATATTCCCAAGGAGCTTGCATACCTGTTGTGAATGTTGCCAGGGGTCTGGTGGACCGCAGCTGTCTAGCATTCAGACTTAGGGTTGCCTACGCACCTTAGTTATGTGGCATGTAGACAATCTGCCGTTTCATGCACAGGGGCCACAGTTTCTTGCCATTTGTCTCTGTTTAACTCACACAAGATATCAGTTAATTATTTAAATTCAGCTAATAGCATACTGTTCCACTATCTCTTCTCCTCCAGATACCAGCCTCTTCATATCTTAGGCAACTGTCGACCTTCATTTCTCCTCCTTGTACCCTAACTGATGTGGGTCATGCTCCTCAGGGTGCCACCTGTTTAATCCATGTCATATCACCTGACCTCATTCATAAACTACCAGTAGGATCCTCTGTTACTGACACTGGGTCTCTGCATGGATTCAGGCCCCAGACTAAATCCACCACTGCAGGGTGACCTAAAAGGGGAAAAAACAGAAAACTTGTACAATGGAAAGCCTGGGAGCCACATTTAAACAAAATATAGCCAAATCAAATGAAGGCATAGATGGCATGCCATACATAAATTACAGCCAGTTTCCAAAAAAGTTATCAGATCTTGCTAATCCTCAAGATGGATGGCACATATTCACCATCTGCTGGGTGAGATTACAGCAAAATAGCTTAGTGTATTTTATATCCCAGTGTTTCCTGATATTTAAACAATGCAGCATAGCCTTTGTTTCAGCAGAAAATGCACTGTGATAATTGTAAATACAGTGCCTCCATAATGAAATGGTAAATCAGCTATTGCAGTATATATAAGCAGATGTTACATTCTTCTCACCTTGTGGGATAAGCTTCACAATATATGTCTAGATGCTTGTACATACCAAAGGCAGAGGCAAAATAAGATACAGTTAATTTCTGAACTAGTTTGTGCTCTTTGGCATTTAAAATGACCATGTATCCACATGAAATTTCCCCATTTTCAGTTTGATAATGGGAGAAGACTAGAAGTGTACTAAGTTGACATTCTTGCCATTTACAATGCCTTTAACTAAGATGTTGAGAAATTAGATGAATAGGACAAAGTGGACATCATCTGATACCTGAAGCAGTAGAGAAGATTGATGAATGCTGAGTTGGCGTTCCTAACAGAGTTTGAAATAAAGGCAGCATAGAAGAGATTTCATGAGCTGGAATCAGAAAATGGTTTGGCATCAAGTTGGGAGGTAACAGATATAAAGATGTTCTCAGATTGTGCTCTACAAATTATACTGTAGTAGGTATGAGTAGAATCAGAGCTTCTGTAGCAGTAGGAATTTAAGCAGAAGAATCAGTAGGAAACTTTCCAGCACTGTGACTTTTGCTTCTACATTAGATACAGTTGATTTGACTTGTAGAAAAGATCATGTAGTTCTTTTAATGGGCTTGGTTGTAGAACAGATAGATGGTTTTCATCCAGGTCAACATTACAAGCATCAGCATACAAGCCACATATTTAATTTTCTTTGGTGGGTGTCTAAAATAGGATCTGCATATCATGAAAAGAGGACAGCATTTAAGCTAACATCCACTACCTGTATTTGAAGTTGACAGATTTTGATGTACAGTATGTTTTATGGAAGAAGGAAGTGCAGGCTCCTCAGAAAAATGATACTCCCAGCCATCCTAGTCAATGTTATAGAAAAAGGATATAGGATGGTACATATTAGGATATATAGGATAAAGTAATGAATTCCACAGAGACTGAAGTAATAAACACTGCAAGCTTTGAATGCAACAAAGACATTTTAAGAAAGTGAAGCTCTGAAGAGGATTGAATGCAGCATAAATGAAAGTAATCTGCAAACTGCAGTAGTAATTAAGGTCCAGTGAGAAGCAGTTTCAAGGGACTTGAGGGATGAAAGGCTTATGGAGGATCCCATGAGCAGTGGCATGGATCTTCAGAAGCATTGATTGATAGTAACACCTGAAGATGAGGCAGTTCAACAACAGTGAGTGCCACAATGGAGGAACAACAACGGTGATTGGCCTATAGCCAACAACCTAAAGGTGGGGGCCTCATGGCTAGAGGTTCTGATCAGAACAGTTGAAGCAGTTGTATGGCCAACAGTTTAGAGGAGACACAGAATGCATTCACCAGACTACTGGCAATCTGAGGTTGAGGGGCCCTAAGAGTGAGTCATACCAAATTGGAGTTTTGTGGATGTGCCACAGTCCAGCACATATACCACTGGTAAAGGACATTATAAACAATAGGTAGTCCACCTTGATCCAGAGTTGTGTTCCCCTTGGATCTCAAATCATATATCAGCAGCAGCACCACACAGCCTAGTGCTGCTGATTAGTCATTACATGAGGAAGGCAACACTTAGTCTGGGTCTGGCATAGACACTATTGTGCTCTTATCATGTTACAAGAAGAAAGAGTAAATATGTTCATGGGAGTGGATGGGGCAGGGTGAGGTATACCAACCCTTACAGTTCTACAGTAACAAGTGAACAGCACAACCACCGAAGTAGGTTGTTAGGTAGAGTACCAATGAAAGGTATATGGAATTGAGCAGTCACAGAAGAAGCATGGCACTGAAGCAGTAGAGAAAGAGGAAGCACAGATGAAAGAGGGAAAAGGACATGAGAAAACAAATGATCTATGAGAAGAGAAGAAACTGCAGAACAAAAATAAATATTAGGGGAGGAAGAGTGTGAAGCATAGAGAAAAGCAGTATGAAAAGGAGGGGAAGATGGAAGCAATATAAAAAGAGGAGTAGAAGAAGGCAAGGCAAGGCAAGGCAATTTTATTTGTAAGGCACCCAATCTCGGAGGCTCTGGGTGCCTAACCGAAATGATAAAAAAGCATAAGAAGAAACAACATAAATAAATAAAACAATAACACTGCTAAATATAAGAGTTTAAAATAGTAAAAAGCTTTTCAGACTGTCACAGAAGGGGACTAGAGCAAAATGGACTCAGAAATCTGGGAAAGCCAGGACAAAGAGGTGGGCCTTCAGCCTCTGCTTGAACACCTCAACCAAGGGAGCCTCCCAGAAGGAAGGTGGTAATGAGTTCCACAGGGTCATCTCAGAGATACCAAATGCACAATCTCCTGAGGTCTTAAGCTGAACCCTGGGAATGTCCAGGAGCCCCCTCTAAGAGGAGCAGAGGGAGTGAGCAGAGATCACCATTGTCAGGAGCTCTGACAGGTAACCAGGACCCAGTCCATATAGGGCCTTAAAGGTGAGAAGACCCACCTTGAAAAGGACACTCCAACTGATGGGCAGCCAGTGTAGAGCCTGCAGGACCGGGGTCACATGACTGGACCTTGACAGGCCCATCAGTAACAGGGCCACCATGTTTGGCACTAACTTAAGTCTGTGAAAAGTCCCTCCCATGACCCTGAAGTACAGAGAGTTGCAGTAGTCAAGCCTGGAGGTCGCAAAGGCATGCACTAGCATCAGCAGGTCCTCAGATGGAACAAGGTGGATGATTGAATTCTGGACAGTGTTCTGCAGATGATAAAAACCACTGCTGACAACAGATGACACCTAATCTTCAAAAGTCAATCTGTTATCAAGCTTCATGTCCAGACTCACACTATAGGGGAAGCCACCAATGGAACGGATCCCAAGAAAAGCCCTGAATCAGTCCCAGGTGGCAACCCATCATATCCACAATCAGGCTCAATCACCAGTACCTCCATCCTGGCCAGGTTAAGTCTCAGCCAGCTGGAAGCCATCCAGTTATTGATTTTACCCAAAACATTTTTTTTTAAGCACATTGACAGCTCCAGATGTTCTTGGTATCATCTGCATAACAGTAAAACCCCATGCTGTACTGTCAAATGATCTCACACAGGGGCAGCATGTACACTGCAAAAAGCATCAGCAACAAGATCGAGCCCTGTGGCACTCCACAAGACAGAGGCATTGGTGTGGAGGAGAAATTCTTCATCACCACCCACTGCACCCTGTCTGAGAGGTAGGACTCAAACCATTTGATGACAGTACCAGAGAGCTCACAAAACTCACAGAGCTGATCAAAAAGGACAACATGGTCCACAGTGTCAAATGCTGATGAGAGATCGAGGAGAAAAAGAACTGACTTGTCTCCTCTATCTCTAGCCCTGAGTAGATCATTATGCACCCTCACTAGCTATTTATGTGCTATGTCTAGCCCAAAAACTCAACTGAAATGGCTCAGAGATGTCCGAGGGCAGCAGGCAATCCTCGAGCTGTTGTGTCACTAAAATTTCAACAACCTTGCCCAAAAAGGGCAGGTTGGAGATTAGACAGTAATTTGCCAGGATGTCAGGAGCAAGGGAAGGTTTATTAAGGAGGGGACTCACCTGCGCTTCTTCCAAAGCTGCATGTAGGACCCTATCAGCCATTGAGGACCTGGAAAACCTGGTGAATACTGAGCCAACAGTCTCAACACATTCCATTAGAAAATGCGTTGGGGTCAGGACCAGTTCACAAGAAGTGTGCTTCAGCTCTAAGATCACCTTAGTCATGTCAGACACCTCCACTAGCCTAAAATCCTCCCAGAGAGACTGAGTGCCTCTGAGACTCCCAGTCCGACTACTACAAGGCAAATGCCTCCATGGTGGGATCCCCGTTCAGATGGCTGACACTCTGTCAGAGAAAAACAGAGCAAACTCCTCAAACAGGGTGGACAATGCTTTTTTTGGCTGCAGGCAGGGAGGGTGAACAAGGCTCTCTACAGTGCAAAATAGCTGAGATGGTCTGTTTTTCCTTGCAGCAATTTCCCTGGACAGCAATTTTGCCTTCTTATGGGAGATTGGGCCCTGGTACTCAACATAGTGAGCACGTAGGGCTAGCCTATTGGCTTTCAGCTGGGTCCTCCTCCAGCAATGCTCCAATCTCCGACCCTTGATCTTTATCACCTTGAGGTCCCCATCAAATCAGGGGGACCTCAAGTGAAAAGATTTGGGTCATATATTAAGTTTTACAAGACAAGAAGCAGAAGAAGTAGGAGAGGAGGAGGAGCATGAGGATATACATGCAGATAAGGAGAATGAAGCATTAGAGGAACTCAAAAGCTGCATGTCAGTAACGCCAACAACTAGTGATAAGGACATCACAGGAGGATATGGAACATTTTTCAAAAGAATAATGAAAAAGAAAAAAAACAAGAAAGCATGTTTCTAAGACAGGGACTTTTAAAGGCAAGAACCACACCCATCACCTACAACATAATAATCCCCATAGTATGGTACAGCCTTCTGATGATACATTGATACATTGCCCGCCCTTCCCCAACCTCACCATTCCACTGTGGCCAAAGAAAAATATACTGTATTCATTTCACAGTTATGGCACAATTTATCCTGAAGCACCCCTCCCCCACAATAACACTGTATCTAAAAAGCCAAAGAGATCTCCTGGAGCATGAGAATAGTTTATAAATAACACCTCAAATCCACTTAAAGTATATTGCAGTCAGCAGGGTGGGAAATCAGTTGGGGTCAGTCTACTCAAACAATGGGAAACACTGTTTTTGCCAGTCATATAAAATGTGAACACAGTATGCTCCTTACACCCACACCCATTCCAATTCCCATTTATGCCTGATGAAACAGAAGTTGAAGAGGCAGCTTAGGATGGGAGGTGGTGGTGTACAGTGGTTCCTTCAGGTAATTCAACCATGATGGTAGCTGTAGAACCCAACTGATGCATCCTTAGATACGCCTTCACAAAAATCCAACAACCACCAGCCAGAGCCAGGTCACAATGCACCTGACCAGCACGTCTCCTATATCTGTGGTAACAAAACAAACTATGTTGCCAGAGTCATGACATGCTCAAACTAAACTGCCATGCATACTAACACAAGTTCTATATGAGTCATATAACTAATTCAGGAGATGACTGCCATGCATACTCACACAAGTTCTATATGAGTCATATAACTAATTCAGGAGATGATGGCACTTGATCTTCAGTCATTCTCCATGGTAGAAGACACTGACCTTTATAGACTCTTAAATGAAGGGTAGCCCAAGTACAACATCTTGTCATAGTACATGTTTTTTGGTCATGTTCTCCTCATAGCTAATGAAGCAGTCATATGCAGCTAGTGAGAATTTTAAAGAAGGCAGTGGGGTTATGTGAATTTCATTCGGGATATCCTGAGCAGTAGTTTAAACCAATGCTTCACTGCAGGGCTGGGAGAACTCAGTGAAGTTCAGACCCTTATTAAATAAGAACTTGAACATGGTGGAGTTCTGATCTGTTCCAATTAGTTCTGATTATTTAAACATATTTGAAAAAAAATTGATAAAATGCATAAGTAGCCAAAGTCAGTCATTTTCAACACAGAGGCCAAAATGAAATAATTTAATGCGTGATTTGTATACAAAGTTTCAGTAAAACTGCTAAATAAAAGCAATAACTGCTAGCTGCTTCATGACTGGGTTGTACTGGTGGCATATCCTGCTTGGGCCCATGATGTGAGTGTGCTGGGAGAGAGAGAGGGAGAAGGGGGGGGGGGGAGAGAAATGCAAGCATTATTTTGCCTGCCCTGTACAGTGTACACACACTGTAGAACCACACTAAGGCCAAGATTAATTTCTTTATTTGTGATTTCTGTGACTGTAAAATGTCTATTTGGCCCCCAGTAGTTTATTTTTCTTTCTCTTTCTCCTCTGGATGTCACAAGTCAAATATTTATTTTGCCAGTCTCTTCTTGCCCTGTGTACACACACAGCCACATTGGGTCCATGAATAAACTTTATTTGTGAATTTTGTAATAATAATATTTCTCTTTGGCCCCCAATAGTCTCTGTCTCTCTTTTTCCCATCTGGATGGTGGCACAAGTCAAAGATTTATTTTGCCAGCCAGCTCTTGCTCTGTACACTCGCGCGCGCACACACACACATACACAACCACATTGGGCATCAGAATAAATGTTATTTGCGATTTCTGTACCTATAACATTTCCCTTTGGTCTCTCTCTCTCTCTCTCTCTCTCTCTCTGTCTCTCTCACACTCTCTCACTTTCTCCTCTGGCACAAGTCAATGAATCATTTTGCCAGCCGGTCCTTGCCCTGGGCCTGTACACACAACTCTCCTCTCCCCTCTTTCTGATATTCAGTGTGTTCCAAATCCACATAGGACAAGACTAGGCAGTTTGTGAGGTACTACTTACCGATCTCCACTCTGAGAACAAAACCGAAAGCTGACCTGAGAGTCACCGACCGACCAACCAGTCATAGTAGCTGCAGCCCATGCTCAGATCTCCACCACACTACACATGATTGTGATGTGTGGTTCTCCTGCTCCTGGGCTCAGCTCCACTCCTCTCTTCAGTCTTTTTGTTCCACCTGGTGCCATCTGTTCCTCCTTACCACCTTCTGTGGGGTGCCAGACATGTAGAAAAAAAGCCCTGCTTTCCACTGATCCAGAACCGAACTTCTGTGGTGAAGTCCAAAGTTATTCAGGTCTGTGGATTCTGGGTTTGATCCAGAGGTCTGGATTTTGAGTGGAACAGTCCACCCAGCTCTACTTCATAGTCTCACTGCCAAAAGTCCAAATCAAGCAGCACAACTACTTTTTCCACCACCAGCCCCAGCAGGAGTTATATTAAATCAGGCAGCCTCTTGCATGCACAGCAGTAGAGAAAGTTACTTGTTTATAGTGGTGTGCGAGATTGCTGAAATACATTTTGTGAACAAATTCACAAATTTCCTCAAATTTGTCTTGACAATGACTGCAACAAGCATATTTATTTACCCAGTGAATTGCCCCAATCAAAAACTATGCAAATTACCTAATTTGTACATCAATTAGGCAATTCAAGTAGTTCTGCTATATGAATTTGTGCACTTCATCAATGAAAAATACTAGAATTGCAATCCTTAAATGAAATAAAATCCCCTCCTTACCCACTGTTCTGTACTTCCACTCTTTCCAAAACACTGTTGTATCTCATTACCTCTCACCCATCACCCAACTAGCACCCTTCTGCTCCCATGCCTTGGCAAATGTATGCAAACATCATCAGATACGCTCCTCACTGCAATCTATATATGCATTCTTTGTAAAATTAAAAACTTTGTTAATGCACTAGTTAATGTAACTGAACACCACAAAAGTAGGGAAATGCATTATTAGGGTTTACAACCCTAATTCCCCACCCCCACCCCCAAAGCAGCAACAGGAAAAAAACATTAGGGTTTTGGGACTTCAGTGTCTTGGTGAATCAGCAGTGGGGTCTTGTTTGGGGTTGTTAACCTTAATGCCCACCCCATTCAATGAGTAAACAGTATCACACATTATCTCTTTTCTTTACACAGGGCCCAAAGGCACAACTAATTGCATTGGAAACCTGTTGCAAGACATACTTCTATACCTTTGAAGAGTGTATCATTATGCGGCAGAGTCTTGGAGCTGTATCTTGTGCTTCACATTGGAGGGTACAGACTGGGGGGAAGGGGAAGCATTGGAGTTGACAACACCAAGGAAGACCCAACCACTGATCTGCCAAGGCTTGGGAGACCCAAAACCTTAACTTTTTGTTCCTTTTGATGCTTGGGGGCGGAAGTGGGAAATTAGGTTTGGAAACTCTAATGCCATATGTCCCTACTTTTGTGACATTAAGTTACCCTAACTAGTGCATTAACAAAATTTTTGCAAGGAATTTCCCTTCTTTTTGAGGTAGTGGAATCATAACCTCATTCACATAGACCTCTTCCGGACCTGAACGAACAGGTGCAGATGTTCAGTGGTTACGGAAGTACAAGGCCCTGCTGAGTCTGTTGTTCCAGCGGATGACAAAAGTTACCAAACTTAACGAAAGTGTGTAGAAAAAAGTCACTGTACCTTCATAACTGGGTTTTTTTTTCTAGCCTTTGGTAACTAGATAAGGCCCACTAGGCACAAGTGCCTGTTTTCAGGGGTCACCTGGGAGCACTGTGCGGTTAAGTGACTTGTTTAGATTCACACAGTATGCAGGTGGAGGTTGTGAGAATCAAACTCAAGTCTGGTCTGCTAGATGTATCAAGCGAGTTCGCACCTTGTTCCTCTAACCTCTAGGCTATACTGCCAGCCCAAATATTTAATATTTTGAACCCACATTTTCAACATAACATTGTTATGAGCCCACCTCATGAAGCCTGTACGTGAAAAGGTTCAAATATGGGCCAAAATGTAATTCTGGGGTACAGGTGCGAAAACACATTTTAGCCATGTTTTGAAAAATGACAGTTGTTACATTCATTGGGTGATGTGAAAAAATGGCAATGTTGAAAAGTTGGGGTGAAAATATTTAGATTTACCTAAGTTATTAGTGTATGTAAAATTTCAGTGCATGCTCATAACTTTGCTGTTCTGTAATATTTGTACCCCAAATTTTCAACATAGTCTTCTTATGACCAAATGTGGAGAACATTTTCAAAACTCACCCAAAAGGTGATTTCGCTCATCAAAAATGTTATTCTGTGCCACAGGAGTGAAAACACATTTTAGCCTGGATTTGAAAAATGACAGTTGTTATGTTCATGAAGTTATGTGAAGATATGGCTATGTTGAACATTTAGGTTCAGAAAATGTAAAATTAGCAAAGTTATGTACATGCATTGCAAAATGTCAATGTAAGCACATAACTTTGTCATTTTTAAATATTTTGACCCCAAATTTTCAACACAGCCTTTGTACAATGCCATTTCATGAACAAAGACAGTGAAACGTTTAAAATCCTGTCCATAAGGTGTTTTCACCGAGTGACCAAAACATCACCTTTCTGGACTGATTTGCATAATTCTACTTCCATTGGTAAGAAGGTGGGGGTCCCAAAAAGGCCATGTGGAAAACTTGGGGTCTGAATATGCAAAACTGACAAAGTTATTTATCAAAGTTGAAAACCCCATTGACATACATTAAACCACACATACCTTACTTTCTCATATTGCTGTCGCAGGTTCCAGAAGCAAGACGTGTGTTTTATTGGACTGTGGATATTCACCCTGGGACCTGTTCAGGTGTGTGAGAGTGAGTGGGGGATGTAGTAAGGTTATTGGGTTGTGAGTGTAGAGTGGGAGGTCATGGTAGTGAGGTCAGATTGGTGAAGAACCATTTTTATTTTTACAGGTAAAAATAAAATTGTGGGATGTTTTCCTTTATTACAGCTAACATTATTGTGGGGACAGCGACTGGAAAGTGGGGGTGCCACTAGACAATATGGAAATGTACTATACATGAGGGGATAGCAATCAGAGGTTGGGTGTGTCACTAAACACCAGGGAAACATTGTATACATGAGTGGGTAGTGATAGGAGGGTCGGGGTGCCACTAGACACCAAGAGAATGTACTGTACATGAGGAGGTGGCTATCAGAGGGTTGGGGCACCACTAGACACCAGGGAAACATACTACACATGAGGGAACAGTGATCAGAGGATAGAGAGTGCCACTAGACACCAGGAAAATGTACTATACATGAGGAGATGGCTATCAGAGGGTTGGGGCACCATTAGACACCAGGGAAACATACTACGCATGAGGGGACAGTGATCAGAGGTTGGAGAGTGCCACTAGACACCAGGGAAATGTACTATACATGAGGAGATGGTGATTGGAGAGTGGGGGGTGCCAATAGATACCAGGAAAATATGCTATACATGAGGGGATGGAGACTGGAAGGGGCGGAGCACTAGAAACAAGGGAAATGTCATGTACATGAAGGAATGGTAATTGAAGGGCAGGAAGAATCACTAGGCACCAGGGAAACATACTATTAATGAGGGGACTATGATTGGATGGTAGGGGCACCACTAGACATTAGGGAAACATGCTATTCATGAAGGGAGGGCAATCAGAGGGTGTGGGGAGACAAAAGACACCAATAGATATACAATACATGAGGCAATGGTAATGGGAGTAAGGGGGTGACACTAGACATGAGGGAAATGGTGTCTCACTGCTGCCAGAGTAGCCTACAACATGAGTTCCAGCTGTGGCTGCAGAACACAAGAAAATACAACTGTTCTTATACAGAGAAAACAGTTGAATAGCTCTTCTCACTAAGCCTGGCACCCTTGGATTTTGGGTGCCCAGAAAAATAATTTCTGGCAACTTTTAAAACAAACCCTGCCAACATGGCTGCAAACTATTGGTATTGTGGGCAGTGAGAAATGTGTAAACTAGTAATTTATGCACTAACCACTGAGTCACCTAACTACACATTATAATTGTTGTGATACACACACACACACACACACCTACTAATACATATACACATATCTACATATATATATTCCATTATAACATAGCAGTGCACTGTCTACACACATTTGTACAGATTAAAAAAGGGTAACAAGGGGCAGTTTTCTTCTTTTCATGCTCCAAGGGATACAAGAGGGTAGGGGATTGCCATTAGATACCTCATTTAGATCAGCAATGGCATGCATAAGGCTGAAAATAATCTAGATAGTGGGTAACTATAGACTAGAAATTTTTGGTAGCCTGTAAGGGGAATGCATGGGGAAGGGCACCGTCCATAATGGCAACTCGTTCTCCACGAAATCCCTCATGGTGATGGGAGGGTAGGGTGACCGGATGGGGGAGTGGGCAAAATGGGTGACAGGATGTTGCTATATGTATGCATGCGGGGGGAGCAAGCATGGCAAGTGTGGACTGGGAGGGGTGGAGGAGCAGTAGGGGTGGCGTTGCAGTGGGTTGCTGAGCAGCATCATGGTGTCAGGGGTTGGCCTGTGGTTGGGGTTGGTGAGGTACCGGGTTCAGGTTTGGGAACTGGTGCAGTTTTATTGTGCCCAGCCTGAACCTTTAATTTTATATGCTTTCACCCCCTCCCCAACATGCACCCCCCTGGAGTTGAGAATCTTTTAGTAGGGGGGTGCGGGGGATGTAACCCCCCCTCACATGGGGAAGTTGTGGGGGGCACAGCCCCCACTCAGAAAGCATTAACAGTTATGTCTCTGACACCATTGTTCTGTGTGCCGGGGTTGTCAGAGTGCCGAAAATATTTTCAGCACTCTGACTGCACGATAATGTTGATCGCCTTTAGGCTTTCGCTGTTATGACATGGAACCAAATGGGTCACATAGCTACACTTTCTAATTGTTGTGATACACACACACACAGACACACACACACACACACACACACACACTGACTAATACAGCTACATCTACATCTACATTCCTGTATAGCATAGCAGTGCACTGTCTGCACACATTTTTACAGATGGAAAAAAAAAGACATTGAGGGATAATTTTCTTTTCAGGCTCCGAGGGTCATTGGATGGTGGGAGTGGGGGGGTTGCCACTAGACATCTCATTTAAATCAGCAATGACATGCATAAGTCTGAAACTGATCTAGATAGCAGCAGAATTTAGACTAGTAATTTTTCCACAAACCACTGAACCACCTAACTGCACTTTCTAATTGCTGTGATACACACACACTGACTAATACTTATACCTGTACACATACACGCACACTGTATATATTCCAGTATAACATAATAGTACACTGTCTACACACATTTTTACAGATTTAAAAAAAGAAATCAACGGACTGTTTTCTTCTTTTCAGGATCCAAGGGTTGCCACTAGACACATCATTTAAATCAGCAATGACATGCATAAAGCTGAAACTGATCTAGATAGCGTTGGAATGTAGACTAGAGATGTTTGCACTGAGCCACTTTATTGCTCTTTCTAACTGTAGTGATACACTCACACACTAACTAATACATGTACAGATACAGCGTAAGCATGTATAGTCAAGCATAACATAGCAGTGCACTATCTACACACATTTTTACAGATTAAGAAAAAGATATTGAGGGACTTTGTTCTTCTTTTCAGGCTCTGAGGGACATAGGAGTTTGGAGGGTTGCCACTAGACACCTCATTTCTAATTGTTGAGATATACACACACACACACACACACACACACTGATTATACATATACACATACACATACAGTGGCATCCCTTGAGATGAAACCCAATTCTGTAGCATTTTGCAGCACTATGCAGAATGCTGCAGCAGATCTACTGAATAAAGCAATGCAATTTCAATGGCAATTAGTCACTATTATTATTCAGGAAAATGTGATACTGCCATAATGAAATGAATGCCAAAGGGGTATAATTGCCATTGAAATTACATTGCTTGCCAGCCGAGTGGCACTGAGGGTTGAGGCACTGGATGCCATACCTCACACCACACCAGCGACCCAGGTTTGAAAATGAACTTGGGCTGCTGGAGGTTGGTAGAGGGAGGCAGGATCAAGCATACAAAGGACTGCTCACCTTTTTTGGGGGGGTAAGGGGACTTGTCGTCTGGCTCATTGACTGCCCTCTGGCAATGACTGGAGGGCAGTATGAGTAGGGAAGCACATGACAATGTCATTACATTAATAGGGAAGGGATGGGTGAAAAACAAGAAAATTGGAGCCTGGCAGGGTCCATGATGGCTCTTGTGGCCATGGGGGTGAGCTAAGTAATTTGCATTGGGTTCTGTGGGGGAGGGTGTGCAGGCCCCCTCTCTTCTGTCCCTGCCCCGGTGGCAATCAACAGAGTACTACCTGAGCTGGCGATACAGGGCATCACAAATCCAGAGACTGAGTCTCTCCATCATAAGAGACCATAGCCACCTGCCAAAGGCTCCTGGGGATAAAAAGCTTGATGAAAAAAAAAATAATTACATTGCTTTATTCAGTTTGCTGAAGCATACTGCGAAGTTCTTTAAAAGTGGGTTTCATCCTGGGGATGCCACTGTATAAATTCCAGTATAACATAGCAGTTCACTGTCTACACACATTTTTGCAGATTAAAAAAAGACATTGAGGTACTGTTTTCTTCTTCTTTTTAGACTCCGAGGGACATTGCAGGGTTTGGGGATGCCATAAGGCATCTCATTTAAATCAGCAGAAACATGTAGAAGGCTGAAACTGATCTAGATAGTGGGTCAATGAGGATTAGCAATGTTTGCTCTAACCACTGAGCCACCTAACTGCACTTTCTAATTGTTGTGATACACACACACACACACACTCACACACACTGACTAATACATATACATATATATGCATATATTTTCCTATATAACATAGCAGTGCACTGTCAACATACATTTTTACAAAATGAAAAAAGACAGTGAGAGACTGTTTACTTCTTTTCAGGCTCCAAGGGACATTGGAGGGTGCAGGGAGGTTGCCACTAGACACGTCATTTGCATTAGCAAAGACATGTATATGTCTGAAACTGATCTAGATAGCGGGGGACTGTAGACTACCGATTTTTCCACTAACCACTGAGCCACCTAACTGCACTTTCTAATTGTTGTGATATACACACACACCGACTAATACATATACACATACTGTATAAGCATATGTATTCCAGCATAACATAGCAGTGCACTTTCTACATACATTTTTATAGATTAAAAAAAGATATCGAGGGACCATTTACTTCTTTTCAGGCTCCAAAGGACATCAGAAGGTGGGGGAATGCCACTGGACACCTAATTTAAATCAGCAATGACATGTTTGAGTCTGAAACTGTTCTAGATTGTGGTGGAATTTAGAATTGCAATTTTTCCATTAACCACTGAATCACCTAACTGCACTTTCAAATTGCTGTGATATACACACACTGACTAATACTTACACCTGTACACATACACGCACACTGTGCATATTCCAGTATAACATAGTAGTACACTGTCTACACTCATTTTTACAGATTAAAAAAATATATAAATCAAAGGCCGTTTTCTTCTTTTCAAGCTCCAAGGGTTGCCACTAGACACATCATTGAAATCAGCAATGGCATGTATAAGGCTGAATCTGATCTAGACAGTGGCAGAATATAGACTAGAGAATTTTGCACTCACCACTGAGCCACTCAACTGCTCTTTCTAACTGTTGTGACACACACACACACACACACACACACTGACTACTACATACTGTATGCACATATATACATGTATATTCAAGCATAACATAGCAGTACACTGTCTACACACATTTTTACAGAAGAAAAAATATATTGAGGGATTCTTTTATTTTCAGGCTCTGAGGGACACTGGAGTGTGGGAGTTGCCATTAGACACCTCATTTAAATCAGCAATAGTTGCATAAAGCTGAAACTGATCTAGATAGCGGTGGAAAGTAAACTAGTAATTTTTGCATTAACCGCTAAGCCACGTAACAGCACTTTCTAATAGGTTTGATATACACACAGTGACTAATACTTATTGAAATATATGCATACTGTATATATTCCAGTATAACATAGCAGTGCATTGTCTTCACATAGAGAGCATCACCACACACACACACACACACACACACACAGACTAACACACTTACATTGCTTTATCTCATCATCATCATCTTTATTTTTAATGCGCCTTTCAAATTTTAAGGCGCAGTACAAATTAAAACAATTTAAAACAATGCTGCACAACAGTAACAAATATTCAGTACTATATAATAAAAAGCTGTTTTCCACATCACCGTATGCCATGCCCCATAAATACATCTTTAATGCATGCTTGAAACCCCCCCACGGCCATGCACTCCCTAATCCAATGGGGTAGAGTATTCCAGAGTGTAGGGGCCATGAACATAAATGCCGAGCCCCTGAAGATTTTAAAAAGACCCTCGGAATCTCCAGCAACCCCTCATCAGCTGAGTGGAGAGGATGCACAGGGAGGTAAGAAACCAGAAGCTCTTTAAGGTAGTCAGGGCCCAGTCTGTGTAGGGCTTTATACGTCAGTAATCTGACTTTGAAAGTGATCCGCCTCTGAACTGGCAGCCAGTGCAGTTCCCGCAGCACTGGTGTAATATGGGAAGACCAAGGCATCCCCATCAACAACCGGGCTGCAGAGTTCTGCACCAGCTGCAGACAATGGATATCAACCCCGGAAGCTCAAAGTAAAGGGAGTTGCAATAATCCAGATGTGAGGTCACAAAAGTGTGGATCAATGTCAGCTGGTCACCAGACGGAACAAGGTGCTTGATCCTAGTGATGTTCCTTACATGGTAAAAGGATAGCTTAACAACAGCCGACACCCGAAATCGAAGTGTCAGCCCTTCGTCCAGTATCATCCCCAGGTCTCATACCTGTTCAGAGGTATTGAGCATGGAATCCACTAGGAATATTCCCAATGGTTGACCTGCTCCCAACCCCCCTATCTGGCGACCTGGATCCACAACCATCACCTCAGTGTTCCTGGGGTTCAACTTCAGCCAGCTGGACTTCATCCAATCTTGTATTTCAATGAGGTAATCGTTAAATACTTATAGTGCTCCATCTTGGTTGGGCGCAAAAGACAGATAGAGCTGGGCATGATCAGCATAGCAGTGAAACATCAGCCCATATCATCTTACAATGTCTCCGAGGGCAGCGTATACATCGCAAACAACATTGGAGACAACACTGAACCCTGGGGAACCCTACAAGACAGAGAGATGGGTTGAAAGGAGAAAACCTCGGACACCACCCACTGAGTTCTGCCAGCGAGGAATGATGTAAACCACCTGTGGACCTAACCAGAAATCCCACAGATGATTCTCAGGTGCTTGAGTGGTCCACGGTGTCAAAAGCTGATGACAGATCAAGAAGTACCAAAATGGACCATTTTTTTCTGATCTCTCACCATCAGGAGATCATTGAGCACCCAAACCAATGCAGTCTCAGTACTGTGCCTCTTTATGAAACCAGACTGGAGAGGTTCGTAGATGCTATGGATAGTCAAATGTTTCTCCAGTTGTACTGTCACTACTTTTTCAACCACCTTCCCCAGAAAGAGAAGGTTAGAGAAAGGGCTGTAGTTCGCGAGACAGTCCGTGTCCAATAAAGCTTTCTTCAATAAAGGTGTCACCACTGCTTCCTTCAAGGAGCAGGGATATTGTCCAGAGTCAAGGGAGCACCAGACCATCTGCGCCAGAACCGGGCCAATGACTTCTCAACAACCCATAATCAGGGCTGTTGTGCCTAGGTCTAAACTACAGCATGTAGGGTACATACCCTGGACAATCTGCATAACATCCATGATTTCAGGCCAGTTGAAGGAGCTCCAGGAGAAAGGAGGGACAGTGGCCAAGCATCGATTATCAGCAACTCCCATAGAGTGCGCTGAACGGTTCTGCAGCCTGATGTTTGCCACCTTATCAGCAAAGAACTGAGCAAGCTCATCACACTGCAATTGTGAAAAAGCTCTTTGAACTTGCAGACAGGCTGGGTTGCACAACCTGTCCACAGTTCAAAAGAGCTGAGCTGCTCGGTTCTGAGTTGCAGCAATCTCCCTGGACAGGAACTCTGCCTTCTTATGGAGATTGCTGACTGATAGTGTCGATAATGCTCTAGCAGTCTAAGATAGTCAGCATCTAAACCAGATTTCCACCAGCATTGCTCTAATCTATGTCCTAGTCATCGCAACTCCCTCTGGCATTTCTGCCTGCATATCTGACATGTATTTATTTTTATAGCTAACCCTAACTTTTACTGTATTTAGGATATGCACTGTGTTTTGCACTAACTTATTGTACTAATCTATGGCATGACTAGGTAACTAAGTAGAGGACCAGGGAGGTGTGGTGGATGTATCCTGTCTGGACTTCAGAAAGGCCTTCAACATTGTCCCTAATAGAACACTGATTAACTAAACTGTGTGGTCTAGAGGTGGATCCTAAAATAGTTGTGTGGGTGGAGATCTGGCTGAATGGCAATAGTCAGAGGGTTGTGGTAAACAGGGAGTTCTCTGGAGAAGGAGAGGTGATGAGCAGGGTGCCTCAGGGGTTGGTGTTGGGGCTGGTCTTCTTCAATGACTTTATTAGGGACATTGCAGAGGGCTATTGTTTGGCAATAGTCAGAGGGTTGTGGTAAATAAGAACAGGAATAACCTGTATTTGTTGGGGGAACTATATGACTTCCTTTCTCTGTGACCGTGTATTGATCTACTTATGGAGACACATCTGTACAAAGTCAGAAAGCTGTACAAATAGCTCTAGTTTGTCAAAGAGGGTCACAAATAGCACTCACATTCATGGTAATGGATTTTTCTTCCTGGCTGGTGTGCCTTGCTCTGTAGATGCTTTCCATCCTCAGAAGAAATTTAGATGTAGTACTTCCCTGACTATATTTGATTTTTTGGCATCTGTTACTGTTGTGAGTCATCATACATAGAACAGTGCAGGCATCAGTTTTTGTCCTGTGAAAATTGGCCCTGGCTGAGCTACCATAATAAGAACAGATCAACAATTATATACCTTGTTCTCGTTTAACTTTTCACGTACATGGTTGGTGTAGGGATACTGATGGTGCAATAATGTAGGTGTGGAGAAAATAACAGTAACAATAAGATCCCCACATGCAGGTTTTTTAAAACTTTTTGCAAGCTTTTGTTGGACCAAGTCATTTTAGGCTAATTAACTAATAAAAAGGATGAGGCTTTAATTGCTATTAGGATATAAACAATTCATAAACATAACTTTCTAAAAAGCTCTGAAAATGCAAAGTCTGTGACCTAATTGCCGGCTGTGACTAACCTTTTGAATAAAGGATATGGGGATGGCAAGGAATGTGATTTTTTTCAAAATTTAAATGGATTAACTTTTTTCAGATCCACTTCAGTATATTAAAAATGTGATTTTTTTTCTTTAGCTGAACCAGCTGAGTAAATGCATTTATTATTTTATCACATTTTTTACGTACCAAAGTGAGTTGGGAATAATTCAGTACATCTAAACCTTGAGAAAAATCACATTTCCTTTCATGTCCATATCCTTTTATCTAGCTAGTCAGTTATAGTGTGAGTAGACCTGACTGAAGAGAAGAGTATCTACACACCTCCAAAAATGATTGACAGAGAACAGGCAGAACACCAGGAGAAAGGAGCTGTTGGTATAACTAAACTTCTCTAATGGGATTAAGAACTATAACTCTTGTACTGGGAGCTTCAAATTAGGGTAAAAAAAAGTTAATGTGTTTGTCAGAGTTAGTTGAAGTGAATTGTTATCTGTTATCTGTGTAGTTATCTAGGTGCTTGTCACAGGTGGCTGAGGGAATTGTTGTCTGTGACATTAACTAAGTGTAGAAAGATTTGCAAAGTAGGGGGAGTGGCATAGCTAGAAGGGTCTGGATTAAAACCAGATTTAAAACACTGCCCTAGATAGCTTCTACCAGAGAACAGGCAGAGCGCCAGGTGGAAGGAGCTGCTGGTATAATTAAACTTCTCTTCTGGGACTATATTGCCTCTTTCCCTCCCCCACCCAAAAGCAGTTCTACTTTTATAGGCACAAGATTTGACTGACAACAGGAACTTCATGTTTGGGAGCAGGAAGTGAGTGATCACAGAGCCACCAAAGACTCACCATCCTAGAAGGCCAAGAGTAACTCTCTGTCCCCCCCCCCCCCAGCTGCTGGAGGTCTGACCCTGAGCAAGTAAGGAGACTACTGAGAAACATATGTACTTCTTGTCTCAGAACAGGAAGATCAGGAGCTAAAAGGGCACAGAGGCAGTAAGTAAGAAGGGAGAGAAAAAAAGAAATAAATAAACAAACAGAGGAAAGAGTAAGTATTCCAAACAACAGTTAGGGGACCAGAAATAAGACATGATGAGAGTGATGCAGTGCAGTGACTGTGGAGCAGCAGTCTTCTGGGAGATGTTCTGGAGGATGCAGTGTTATCCCATCTGCAGGCACATCTCTGGGCTGAGGGAGGAGGTTTCTCATCTCCAGGTTGAGTTGGCCAGGATTTGTGGGATTTCCTCTCCTACCCAGGGGCCACCAGGGTCACTGCCATTGCCTCAGAGGTTGCCAAGAAAGAGGAGTGGTTGGACCACAGTGGGCTCAGGGAGGGTGAGGGTGGTGGAACAGAGGTGTATCCCTCCAGTTGTATTTCTCCATAATTTCTATGCTGTTCTGGAAAAGTGTGGTTCCTCCATGGAGTCACCCACAGTGGAGACCAAGGTAGGATGCTGCAAACTTCCACAAAGGAGACACACAGGAAGGTGGCATGGACCCCAAAGGGGAATGAAACAACTCGTGGTAGGGGATTCCATTATTAGGAAGGTAGAACTGGGGGAGGAAGGGGAGAGGAAGGTAAGGTGTCTGCCTGGCACCATGTCTTGGAGGGACAGGGAGTGAATCCTCAGGATCGCAGGAGCAGCTGCACAGGGAAGGAAGTTGGATGTCATTGTCCACCTAGGGACAAATGACCTGGCTAAGAAAGGGATCAGAGCAGTGCAAGAAGCATTTTTGGAGATGGGGAAGGGACTTTGAAAAATAGCACGCATGGTATCCTTCTCAGAGGTGCTGCCTGTCAATGGCATGGATGAGAATAGGGTGCTCCACACCATGGGATTCAATCATTGGATTAAAAACTGGTTCAGAGTTCAGGGATTTGGCTTCATTGGGGAATGGGGGTCCACCTGGAGGGATGCAGGCCAATACTGGAGTGATGGTCTGCATCTGTTCAGGAGGGGCACCAGGATCCTAGGTGATAGGTTTAAATGCTTCATTGGCAAGTATTTAAACTAGCCAAGGGGGGAGGCACTGGAGAGGAGCAGGGAAATCCTAGCCCCCCCATAAAATCAGGGTACTACAGTAAGTGAGGTAGACACCAACATATAGATGTCAATTGGGAGAAGCGCAGGGGTAAATGGAGAAAGTGACAAATGCAATAAGAACAGGGATGGGGCAAAATTGGGCAAGGCCATCAAGAAATGGAGGATAGTGAGTACCAATGCCCGTAGTCTGGGCAACAAGTTCCCTGAACTGGTGGCCTTGATGGAAGTGGGATGCCTGGATATCATAGCAGTCACAGAAACATGGTACACAGAGAACCATGACTGGGATGTTAACATACCAGGGTACACAACCTACAAGAAGGACAGGGAGGGGAGAAGAGGGGGCAGAGTAACTCTTTATGTAAGGGAAGGGATAACAGCAACTGAACAAAAGAGTAAACAGGGAGGAGACGAGGCACTGTGCATCACCTTAGAGACTGGAAATGGCACCACAATCTGCACAGGGGTTGTATACAGACCCCCATGTCAGGGGGAGGGAATGGACAAGGATATGATAGAAGGCATACTTAGGATGGCAGAGAAAGGGGAGATACTGTTGACGGGGGACTTTAATATGCCGGATGTCAACTGGAGCACCTTTGCTGCAGCCACATCCAAAAGCAGGACCATTCTCGATGCCCTTCAGGTGGCATGCCTCAGACAGCTAGTTTTGGAACCTACTCATGAGGGAGCAATCTTAGACCTCGTACTCTCAAATGGGGACAGTGAGAGGATCTCAGATCTAGAAGTGGGTAGCCATTTGAGAACAAGTGACCACCAGACAGTGTGGTTCATGATAAACTCAGCTACACAGTCAAGCCATACAAAAGTGAGGGTTCTGGACATCAGGAGGGCTGACTTTGGCAAGATGGGAGAGTGCCTTAGAAAAGCACTAGCAAACAGGCTAGAAGGAGGGGTGGATCAACAATGGGGAAATATCAAAACTGCCATCACAGAAGCAACAAGCCTTTGTGTGAAGCAAATAAACAAATCAAAACAAAAGAAAAAGCCACTATGGTTCTCAAAAGAGGTGGCAGTGAAGGTTAGGGAGAAAAAGATAGCATTTAGGAAGTATAAGCAAACACAGAAGGAGCAGGACAGAGAACTGCAACAGTTAAGGCAGAAGGAAGCAGGGAAGGTAGTCAGAATAGCAAAGGCCCAAACTGAGGAAAAGATAGTCAACTCGGTTAAGAAAGGGGATAAAACCATTTTATAGGTATGCCAGGGAGCATAGAAAGACAAAGAGAGGGATAGTGAGGCTGAATAGAATGGATGGTGGGTGGGCAGAGAGGGACAGTCAAAAAGCAGGGATACTGAATGAATACTTCTGTTCAGTATTCACAAAAGAGGAGGTGGGAGAGGTGCCTAATCCAATTAACAGAAGAACTTTTGATGGGGGGGTTGATCCCAATCCTTTCACAGAATAAAGGATTCTGAGGTGGACAAAGCAATGGAGCCAGATGGAATTCACCTCAGAATTCTAAAGTAATTCATCAGAGAACTAGTGACACCACTGACAACACTTTTTAACAAATCATGGGAGGATGGTGTGGTACCTGAGGACTGGAGGAAGGCAAATGTGATTCCCCTTCACAAAAGTGGGACCAAGACAGAAGCAGGAAACTACAGACCTGTCAGTCTGACCTCTGTGGCAGGAAAAGTGATGGAATCACTTCAGAAGGAAAGAATTGTTGAGTACCTATAGGCCAGTGGGGCACAGGACCCAAGTCAGCATGGGTTCACAGTGGGAAGGTCATGTCAAACTAATCTATTTGATTTCTTTGACTTGGTGACCAAAGTAGTAGACCAGGGAGGGGCTGTGGACATGGTCTACCTAGACTTTACCAAGGCATTTGACACAGTCCCACACAACAGATTAATAGCTGAATTAACCAGCATGGCAGTGGATTCCAAGATGGTAACCTGAGTAAAACATTGGCTGGACAACAGGACACAGAAAGTAATTGTAAATGGAGTCCACTCTGAAGAAAGATGGGTTACTAGTGGGGAACCGCAGGGTTCAGTACTGGGTCCAGCCCTTTTTAATGTCTTTATAAGTGACATTGCAGAGGAACTGGAAGGAAAAGTATGCCTCTTTGCAGATGACACAATGATCTGCAACAGGGTTGATACACAAAGAAGCGTGGAAAAGATGAGAAGGGACTTGGCAAGGTTGGATGAATGGTCAGAAGTATGGCAGCTTGGATTCAACGCAAAGAAGTGCAAAATAATGCACCTGGGAAACAAAAACCCAGGGGAAGATTACACAGTGGAGGGGAGGTAGTAACAACAACAAAAATGGAAAGGGACCTGGGGATAATTATAACAGATAACCTTAAGGTTGGCAAGCAATGTGAGAAGGTAGTAGGGAGGGCTGGGGGGATACTGGGATGTATAGGGAGAGGCACCACCAGCAGAAAACAGGAAGTTCTTATCTCCCTGTACAGACAGTTGGTGAGACCCCATCTGGAGTACTAAGTCCAGTTTTGGAGACCCCATCTCCGCAAGGATATAGACAGGATGGAGGCAGTTCAGAGGAGGGCAACTAAAATGGTGCAGGGTCTACAAGAGAAGCCATATGAGGAGAGACTAAAGGAGCTTAATATGTATACCCTTGATGAAAGGAGGAAGGGGGGACATGATAGAAATGTTTAAGTACCTCAGTGGAATCAACAAAGTCCAAGAGGGTAGTATCTTTCAGAAAAGAGATGCAAGAACAAAGGGACACAATTTAAAGATAGAGGGGATGGCTCAGGGCAACATGAGAAAGTATTTTTCACAGAGAGGGTGGTGGATGCATGAAACAGCCTTCCTGAGGAGGTTGTGGGGTCTAAAACTGCGGGAGAATTCAAGAATGCATGTTACAGACATAAGGCAATTTTTGTGGGGGGTAGGAAGAAATAGGCTGTTGGTTAAATAGGATCTACAGCTTATCCTGTAGGTAGGGAAATGGGCGGGACTAGGTGGGGCAAGTGGTCCTTATCTGCTGTCAAAGTCTATGTTTCTATGTTTCTAGGTATGCCTCTTCACAGATGATACAAATGAATGCAATAGGATGGACATTCCTGGGGGTGTTGAAAGAATGAAAGAAGAAAACCTAAAAAATGGAGAAATGGTCTGAAGAATGACAGCTGGGCTTCAGTCCAAAGAAGTGCATGATCTTGCACATGATGCACAAGAACCCTGGGTCAAAGTACGAACTAGGTGGGGAGGTACTTACAGTCACAAAGTAGGAAAGGGACCTGTGAGTTATCATCTCAGGGGATCTAAGAGAAACTAGGCAGAGCGATAACATGGCTGGAAAGTCTGGCCAGATGCTTGGATGCATAGTAGCAGTGTGCAAAAAAAAATACTGTGGGCGGAATTTCCACGAAAATCAGATTTTTGCTTCTGCAAAAGTGTGGAAATCAAATTAGCAACTTTCAAAGAAATTCCAACTTAGAATGGCCGAATAAATATATAAATTGTGGATTATTGTATTAAACTGCAGAGACAAAAGTCTGCAGAACTGATCACTGAACTGCAGAATAATTACATGTTCTGAGGAATTGTTATTCCGTAGTTTATGTGTATTATTGTGCAGTTCAGCCAAAACATCCCGTAGACCAGGGGGAAAATCCACCAAACACATTCAGAAGATTCTGATCTTGCCAATGTCGGAAGTTCAGAAAATTCCATGAAATTTCTGAATTTTCACAAAAGTTACATGAATGCAGAATTTACAACTTTCACCCACCTCAAATGCATAGGGAGGGGTATCATGAGTACAAGGAGGGAAGTCATCTTGTCACTGTATAAGACACTCATGAGACTGAACCTGGAATGCAGTGTCCGGTTCTGGAGGCCCCCTCTGAGAAAGAACAAAGATAGGGTTGAAGCGGTGCAGTGGAGGGCAACTAAACTGGTGCAGGGCCTGCGGGATAAGACCTATGAGGAAAGACTAGCCAAGTCAATATTTAAAATATTTATTTCATTTGGGTAAAGCATTTAACCCATTTTAAATACTGAATTTTTACAGCATATGCCAGCTGAGATTCGAGATGTCATTTACAGTGTGGTCATACTTTTACCCATTTTTTTCTGATGTAGGCATTTTCAATGTGGTCTTCCTTTTACACATTTTTAAAATGTGTTTTCCTAGAATATGCCTGCCGATTGCTATATTTTTAGCCAGGATAGCTCACAGAAGATGTGACATCTTATTTTCACTGGGGTTCTGCAGCTACACATTATTATCCTGCATCGCGTGAAGTCAGAACACGCTGAAAGCAATATTTTACATCTGGACTAGGCTACCCTAGATAAATGTATTGTAAAAATAGGCACAATCATATCCCCACTGTAAACAAGATATTGCATTTAATCAGTGATATCCTGACTTAATACAGTGCAAGAATGTGTAAAATAAAGATTCCTATGAGAATGAGAGGTAGCAGCTCCCCTGTGCTATTCAGGATGCAATATACAAGAGGTGTTTACCAGCCATACTGTAGCACAATATAAATGTTTTCTTTCCTACAAAAAGTGTAACACAAGAAGTAAAGGAAGAGATGGGGCTCAATTCTAAGTCAGCTGACTCTGGCGCAAACCTAGATATGCCAAACCCTTGGCGTAACCTGCAACTTGTGCCAGGCATTATGCCAGCCCCAATTCCAAGAGGCGTTTTGTGCCATGTCTGCTGTGGGCTATGCAAACCACGGGTTATGCTACCCATTATGCTGTACCCCTCAACAACATGGTCCAAGGTTGGGTTACGGCAGCAACCACGCCATATTCCAGGAGGATGACTGCCGTAATCCGCAGCCATGATTCCAAGAGCCACACTGGTGGAGCGAATGATGGGGCATCCGACGGGCCAGCCTTCAGGTGCCCACTCTGTAGTGATGCGGCAGTGAAACAAATTTGCTCCCTGTACCCCTACAAACACAGCCATGACCCTCCCCCACCCTCTGAATGTCAGGGACACCCAGGGGTCTGTTCTGCATTGTGGCCTCCAGACTCCTGTGCCACCTGTCCTTTCTTTCGCCCACTGGTGTGTGCCATAGTGTTCCGGGATGGGGAGGGCTCTGGGGGGCCATCAGTTGTGGGTTTCAACTTACGACATTTGGTACTATTACACCATGCCCATGGCATTAGCCTCTGCATGGCACAACCCACGTGTCATAAGTGCTGGGATCCTGCCACTCTTGGAATGTGGAGCAGGGTCCCTGGCTTAGTGGTGAATGTCTCAACTTGCATACGCTGGTGAGCTGCGACATTCATCCTGGAATTGGGCCCACTGTTCATAACTTGTCTTAGGGTTTAAAGATGTAGGCATCTTCTGCTAAATACATTCTAGACACAGCTGAAGGCAGTAAAAAGTTTAAGATACTGTAATTGTTTGTGGTATGCACTTAGGTTTGAAACCAACAAAGGTGACTGTTTTCAGGGCTAAAAGTTTCATAATGTTTTTGCCACCTAAAGCAAAATATGTTTTCTTTCAAAAAGTATAGAAAAATTAGTAACAAAGGATAACAGTTCTTTACTTATTTTATGGGTTAAAGAAACAGATGTCTTCTGCTACAGTTAACTATGTCTGAGACAGTGCTAATCAGGTAGTGTCTTAAGAGTCTACAAAAACAGTGTAAATATTTTTACAAGATTCCTTGTTGGGAAAGGGTGACTAAGCAGACATGTTTATGAGTGAATCTTTCTTGAAAGAGAATACTAGCCAAGCTAAAGCTAGTAGTTATCACACAAAGTAGTCCAGTGTAAATCTGAACCAGAAAAGGTGGCTCTTTTCAGGGTTAAATGTTTCATAATGTGTTTGCCAGCTAAAGCCCAATATAAATATTTTTTTTCAAAAAGTATTATAAAAGTAGCAACAAAAGAGAACAGCTCTTTACATTGTTAGGGGTTAAAGTAACACGTGTCTTCTGTTATAGTAAACTATGTCTGAGACAGTGCTAATCAGGTAGTGTCTTAAGAGTTAAAAAAAAAGAAATGTAAATCACTTTACAAGATTCTTTGCTGCAAAAGGGTGACTAAGCTGATATGTTTATTATTAATGGCCCTTATGCACATGGGGTGGGAATTACATGCTGGAGGTGTGTATCTCACCCACAGAGCTCCACATTTGTGGAAAGGTGTGCACCAGTGGCATTCACGACCGCTGGCTACCTGTCCTCAACCCCACCCCCAACATGCAGGTTTGTGCAGGGCAGACAGCAGCAGAGTTGTTGTCCCAGTAGGGCAGCCAATCAAATGGCCTACCTGGGACCCAGAGTGGATTCCCCATGCAGGACAGTGCAGTACCAGGATCATGTATCAGGTGCAGGTCACAGAGCCACAGATGCACCCACAGACCATGCAGGTGGCCACCAGTGGTAGTACAGCCCCCCAGCCATGCCTGCCCCGGAGGCATCCCCCATGGACAGGAGCATTGCCATTCCCCACCCCAGAACTAGGCAGCATCCATCCCAGATCCCTGATGCCTGCCTGCTGCCCACAAACAATGTGGAGCCCCATCTCCATCAGTGAGCACCCCCTCACATAGTGGGGCACTGGCTCAGGGAGGGCAGTACCACCAACCTCACACATCCTCAAGACACCCTCCTTGACCCTCAGACACCACCACCCATGGAAATGGCAGGAGGTGCCACTGGCATAGGCTGCCAGCAGCAATGCCTAATAGACACCTCCCCCACTGCCTGTACCAGGGACTGGTCATACTCTTGCACGGGGGTCTACAGGCTGCAGGGACAGGGGGATCCATGTATTGGGGTGTGGGTGTTCAAGTTCAGTTGCCATGGTGGGGGGACCCTGTAGGTGCATGGTATTGCCACATATGACTGTTATGGCATGGCCCCCCCCAGGTGTATGCTTCCCGACACTACACCCCCCATTATGTATTGCACTGCACGCCTTAGTGCATGGTGCATAGTGAAGACACCCCCCCACCCCAGCACATTGCTGTCTACATGGCCAGGGAATTATATGCCTAGGGGCTGTGCACCTCATTTGATGAATCCAGCTTGGGGGCGCAATGGGTATGGAGTGGCTATGTGCCACAGATTCACATAGCCACTCTCACAATAGTGTATAGGGCCCTTTATTAGTGAATCTTTCTTGAAAGAGAATATTAGCCAAACTGAAGCTAGTAATTATCATATAAAATAGTGCAGTGCAAACACTGAATAAACACAGTAAAGAGGAGTGATAGCTCATAACCTCTGATTTCATCGAGCCCATATGGAATCTTGAGAGGTACCTTCTTTTACTGTTTTAGCCAAACATCTGCAGAGCTCTGCTCACTGCAGCATTAAAATACGAATGCCAGGATATAGCTAAATGGGTGCTGTTTAGCAGGTTCATGTGTTTTTTTTTTTAAATACATAATTTTTATGTATTTTAAATGTTTGTAAGTTAAAAAAGTAAAATGAAAATGATGGTCATCTTGACTGTTTATTCCCACAAGTAAATCATGCAAATTTGATATTTTTTTTACCTTTCACAACAGTTTTTCACCATTTGTGACAGTTTTTGTTTACTAGTTAAACTTGAACATTAACTCAGAAATCATTATAACTTTAAAACAGCATAGTATTTTTTCACCAAACCTTCCAAAGGCACGCCCTTGGCATGGGCCCATTTTTCCTTAAAAATTCCATGAAAAAATTCCATATGGTCAAGGTTATAGGCGAGAGCAAAAAATACCTAATGTTAACTATAGGGAAACCATTTTTTCCCCACTTTCTGCTGATCCATATATCGAAAACTATACCAGAGGCTATCACAAAAATGTTTAGTTCTTGAGCCTCAGGTAGATTGACTGAGCATGGTCAATTTGGTGCTATCTCGTCAAATAATGCCAAAGTTAATAAGGTGAAAAATTTGGTGTTTAACATTAAACAGCACACTCAGTCCTAACTGTAAGGGCACTACCCCACCCCTAAAACACCTGCCCCCCACCTGTGCTACAAACACACTCCCCCATCTCCCCTAACCTAACAGGTACTGTTTTACAAGAAGACCCCAAAAAAGCACCTGTCTGGCCCCAAACACACTCCTCTCCCACTAAAACCCAGAAATAATATTTTATTGTGTCACCAGTAATAAATACAGAAACCAGTCCAGTGGTGCAGAAGGTCTGCTCTGTTCAGTGTCCTTCTTGATAGCTAATAACAGAAGAAGTGGGTATTTATATAGTGCTTTTCATACATATTGCATTTCAAAGAATTTACAAGCAATGCTAGACTAGTAGTGAAGTGACTGAACATGTAGTGGCAGCCATTTCACACATCAACACCCATACACTGCCTTGGACAATTGCATGAATTAGGAAGGGCTCCAATCACAGTCCCCTACTCTTGTGAGAAGTACTATGGGTTCTTTTGCTTCTACCTAGACACCCACCAGGACAGCACTAGAGATGGGTAGAAGGGACCTCATTTTAAAGTCTCATCCAAAGGATGGCACACTCCAACAGTACAGCACCTCCCAGTACTGCTCTTGGGTGCCAGTGTTTACTTATGAGCCCAATTCCAGTGTGGGACCAGAACCCACAACCCTCTGGCCCAGAGGAGGATGTGCTACCAAGTGAGCCACACTGACTCGTTGGCGATGTCTTTGCTCCTAGTAAAACTTGATTGTCTGAAAATTCTGTCAGGTTTTACAAAGAGGAAAGATATCACCATTTGTTCATGCACATGTACCAATACGGACCCTGAACACAACAGATGCTCTGCACCTTGGGACTGTTTTCTTTATGAAAGCCAGTCACAGTAAAATATTTTCATGTTTGCTGGTTGGGGAAATAGAAATAGGTAGGGGGCCAGAAAGGTTTTGGGTAAGGTGGTTTTTTTTAAAATAGGATCTGGTTGGATGGCAGAGGTGGTAGAGGTGGGTGGGCATATTTGGCAAGCAGGTAGGGAAGGTATGTATAACTTGCTCTTGGGAGGGGACTTATTGACTTTTATATAAATCTGAATGGTCAGAGATGGGAGGAGGGTGCTAGTAAGGGGATGAAAGGGGGATTATGGGATTCAAAAGTGTTTAGGAGATGAAAGGGGATGGCATTGCACCACAATGGGTGGAGGAAGGAATTTTTTTCAAATTCTGACATTTGTCAAAAGATAAAATTAACAGAGGAAGGTGCTGCACACATCAGGAAATTTGTGAAGCTTCACAAATTAAGAATTTCCTGAATTTGTGCTGACTTCACCAGCGTATCAAAACTTCACTTTATCCATACTTATTAAACATCTCAGTCATGGAGGGAAATCACAGTAGGGAATGAATTCTTTATTTCATCCAATCACTGCTAGACTTCTAGGTATACCTTCATGATTTTATGATGGGAATGTTAGTGATGAATAGTAGCAGTTACATAATGAAGTAGTTTTCCTCATGCCTTAAATCTGGTGGTGAATTATGTGCTTGACAAACATGCACCATTAAAAGGAAGTTGATACTATGCTGGACATCATGAGATATTTCCATTCATTCCCCAACCATTCTGAACTTATTCACCCTTGCCAGCAAAAGTACAATTTTTTTAAGCTTTATTTGACCAAAATATGTTTCAGCATGGTGGAGCTCCATTGTTATACTGTGGAGAGATTCTTAGAATAGATACCTATATTCCAGACTATGGAATTTTTAGATGCTACCTAAGAAGGATATCTGCCATGGGTGCAGTTGAGTGTTCTTGAAATGCCCATTCTACTTCTGTGAACTTATGGACAGCCCACCAAAGATGTTAGTACAGAATCAGCAGAATCAGCAATCATTGCATGAAATTCCCGTAGTATGTATGCTGAAATGACATGCAGATCACTATTTAAGATCTACAGCAACTCAGTGAAACAATGCTGGTGGTGGAGGTAGCCATGGTGGCAGCACTGGCAGCACTACTCCTGGTTAAACAACTAAAAAAAAAAGTTGTGACAATGAACACTATGAGTGGCAGAGATTCTTTTAAACAACTTGCAGACATGCATGACAGCGTTTGATCTGGAACATGATCGGCATGGTACCATTACTGGATCCTGACAATAATTATATGTTCATTCCCCTTAATGTATAGGGAACAAAAAACAGAAAATACTGTCATCACTTACTGTATGGTGGTGCCACAGTGACAGCTTGAAGGAGCAAGCAAGGATGTGTATACACCACCTTATGGTTGCATGGTTCCTTATCTTCTGCTGTCATCACATGGTGCCAGTGCAAGACAAGGAAAGTCTGACATCAAATCCTTGGATAGTGATGATCCTGAGGTGACCAAAGACAATTGGGAGCTTTAAATACTGAATGTCAGTGCTACTTTAACATTTTGGAGAAAGACTCAAACTTCTATCAAAATGCATGATGCAAACTTGTCTAGCAAACCCAGTATCAAGCAAAAATAGTGATGTGTCGAATTATGGGGGAAAGGTATGTCATTATGTATTAGACTAAATGGCTTTACATTTGCTCTGATTCCTTCCAACATAGGTTACTTCATAAAGATCAATCATCAATCAATTATTTCTTATTTTGTATTTCACCTTAGCCTAGGAGTGCAAATCACTGTATTACTCAGTATTACTTGGTGAAATAGACAGAATAAGGCATTTAGCCTATCAAAACAGTCTCCCACTCCTTGTGGGGATATCATTCCTAAAGATAGTTTAGGTATCGATCTAGTTCAGTCTTGAAATTGTCAAATACCGTAAGATCGATTAGATAGTGTGGTACATTTTTTCACATTCAAGGGGCCTGAATTGTAAAATAGTTGTCCCATTTATTAGTATTCAGCCTTGGTATTTTTAGTTGTTTGCTGTGTAACCTAAGATTTGCCAGCCTGTCTCTGATAGATATGTCACATTGGTCAATAACATCTGAATTATTTAGTATTTTAAAAAGTAATAAAATATCTCCTCTCTTCCTTCTATCCTCGAGACTGTACAAATTCAGCTCAGACAGTCTCTCTGTATATGACCTATCCTTTAATTTTGGAATTATTGTGGCCCTTCTCTGAACATTCACCAACAAATTAATGTAGCTTCTTGTACACAATGATAGAGGCAAGAGTAAAATAAGATGAAAACATATAAACCACATAAATTAATGCCATAAAGCAATTTAAAGAGATTTAACGTGATTTGTCTTCAGTCGCAGAAAGCCAACATTAAAAAAAATGTCTTCCCAGTCTTTTTGAAAGCTTCTACTAAGGGAATACTTCACAAGTGGTGTGGAAGCATTCCACAGCCAGGGAGCAGCAATGGTGTAAACTCTGCCCATAGCTGACTTCACTTGGGGCAGTGGAACTTCTAGGAGACTCTTCCTGGCAGAATGGTAATGGTGCTCCAGAGTAAATGGGCAGAGGAGTTCTTTAATGTTTAAATGTCTAGATGTTACTGTACTACTGGGGATCTTGCCTCACCATATCCCACATGGCAAGATCCAGATAATCTTCAATTTTTAACCTTTCACAGATTCAACTTACTGCAGATAAACTTTACATATCCATTTGATTACTCACATGTTCAACAAGTGACAACTACTACTATTCACACTCCTTCACCTCCTTGCGGCAAGTATTCCCAGACTCCAGCTGTCACTGGCAACACTTTCCAGCACCACACTAACAGCAATTGTGACAGCACAAGGGCTACTCAGATGCACACTGTAGTGCAAGTCTACTTTATCTCCTTATAACAACACAATGACTTTCAAATTGTCATCATTAACAAGCTGAATATGATCATGTGTGGCACTCTCATAGAGTTGTTATTAGGTATGTAAGGTCATCACCCCAGTACACCCTCTGTGAATGGGACGGTAATAAAATAAGTTATCCAGATTTCCAATGCTTCCCAATAAAAATTGTGTGGTGACATGGAAGGGAGTTTCGATAGCAGAAGGAAAGAAGTAATACTATCTCTCTATAGACCACTGGTAAGGCAAAATCCGGAATACTGTGCCCAGTTCAGGTCACTGAACATGTACTCGGCTGGAGGCCAGAAGGGAGAAGCGAACATAATGAAGACCTTCAGATTAATGAAAGGAATGAATAAGGTAAACTTCAATTAGCTATTCAGAAGGAATGACATGTCAAAAGCAAGGGTATATGAGTGAAATCTGGAGTGGAGGAAATTTAGAAGGGATGTGAGAATGGTTTACTTTATGGAGATAATGGTTCAGCTGTGAAGCAGGCTATATGCAGAGGTGGTGAGTAATAAAAAATGTTATGTTTCCAGCATAGCTAGCTGGGACATAATAGATATACAGTGTGGGTGGGGGGGGGACAGTAGCAAGGTAGGACAAGGGGGAAACTATCTAGGTAATAGGTCACTGGGTAGGGTAGGGGAGGGTAAATCTGGGTAGACCTGACGGATCACTGGTCTTTTTTCTGTTTACATGGATTTTGTTTCTATGTTTCCATGTTATTTATTTGTCCCATATCCCCCCCACCAAAATAAAACTCGCCACACCTGCTTGATTGGCTGATCGCTGGCAATTATTTATTTTGCAGACAAACAATATTTACATCCCACATTTCATAAATCAACACATTAACTGTACAGTAAACATATCAGTCCATTTCTTCCATCTAGAATGTTCCTTCCTTCTTGGTCCTCTTCCCCTTGCGTGCTGTGCTTCAAGGTCTAGACACTCTGATCCTCCCCGCCCACTCCATCACCAGAGCCAGGTACCAACACTTACCTGGACTCCACCCCCTCTAGGTGTGGACACTGTGATCGAACCCCTATCTCCATCCTCTTCCCCTCCCCAATTACTCACATGCCTGAGTTCCTTTGCCACCAGCCCATGCTGCCTCTCCATCCCCCTTTTCTGTCCCCCTTTCCCTGCTGCTCCCCACTTTTCCCCCTTTTTCCCATCTCCTTTATACTGGGCACTTGCTGCCCCCGACATAGCTCCTGCTAGTCTCGGACAACCTGCTGCCCTTCTGCAGCTTGCCTGCCCCTGACTGGGCTCTCGGATAGGCAAAACAGCCTATTTCCCATCTTTCCTTCTGTGCCAAACAACTAGCATTGCCCACTCCTGCTTACATGGGTGGGTGGTGGGAATTTGTCAGCAAGAAAGAGGGCTCCTTAGGGGTTACCAGCCCTTAAATACCCCTTAAGGACCCCAGTTCAGGACCCCTGTTAGCTCCTCCCCTCTACCAATGTCCATCGAGTCCTGTCCCTTGGTCATATTACCCCTCTGCTTTGTCATTGCTGATGTCACTGCTCCCTCCTTCCCTTCCCCCACTTCCTTCCTTTGTCTCTTTCTGCCGGGTGCCATGAGACAACCTGGCTAGCCTTTTAGTGGCAAGCTTAATTGTACCATGATCTCTCCCCAGAAATAAAACTCTTTCCACACCAGCTACATTGGCTGCTCGCTGGCAATTATTTATTTGGCACACATATAATATTTACATCCCACATTTCATAAATCAATACATTAACAGTACAGTAGTAATATCAGTTCATTTCTTCCATCCAGAATTTTTCTTCCTTCTTGGTCCTCTTCCCATTGCGTGCTGTGCTTCAGGGTCAGGACACTCTGATCCAGTCCCCCATCACCTGAACCAGGTACCAACACTTACCCAGACTCTACCCCCTCTAGGTCCAGACAATGTGATCTGACCACTAGCTCTATCCCCCTTCCCCCAATTACTCCCACACTTGAGTTCCTTTGCCCCCAGCTTGGACTGCCTACCCCTCCTCCTTTCCTGTCCCACCCTTTTTTCCAACTCCCCCCTTTTTTACACTGACCCATCTTCAGTTTGCAATGGATTATGGGGTTTCCTTCTTGTGGGCTAGCACCTTAAACCCCTCTTAGCAATCTCCCCCACTTAGTCCCCAATAGATTTCAAGAAAAGGCACATGCTGAATTCCAGCGTCTGCACCCTGTCTGATCTGTACACATCAGCCTGATAAAATGAAATGTCCCTGTGCTCTATGTGCAACCCCTCATCTCTATCACGTCCCTCGTCACCTTTCTGTTCAGGTGCTTCCTCCATTTTTGCACCTCGTTGACCCCTTTAGTGCCTCTCTACAGCCACCAGGATGTGATCTCAGACCATCTGATAATCACCCCCAGCCACCATCCCTTTATCCTCTCTAAATCAGCCATTACATCTTGCACCAGAATCCCCCATGGTAGCTGCCCTAAATCATTGCCCCCCCAAATGAATAATTATACAGTCAGGCCTGCCCCACTGCACCCTTAATTTGTCCATCAGAGGCAGCAGCTGGGCCCACCTCATGCCCCGGATGCCTTTCCACTGCACCCTCGTGTGCTCCATGTCTGGACGCAACCTGTGTCCCTCTGCTCATGGTTGCTGCAAACCTCTCTACCCAATAGATGAATGAGTGCCCCATGATCCACACCTGTCATCTTGAGCCTGTCACAGGAAAAGAGAATAGAATGAGTTATCAACATCAACACCTCACATATCTCTTGTAAAAGCTGGACCTCCAGCGCCCAACCCGCATCACCTCTGTTTCTGGCTCACCTCTTGCTGCCACCTCTGACTCTGCTTCAATCTGGAATGAGTGCAGGGTACACCCGTCTGTGTCTTCCCCTACAAATGCCAGGGCCTTCTTAAGGACTACCCAACCTAAAAGCCTTTTACCAAGGATTTGTTCCCATTGCAGAACCACACACTCCCTGGGACCTTCCATACTTCTCCAGGGCTGTCACTGCACATACCCCACCCTGCTGTTGTCTACAAAGTGTTACAGTGGTCCCTTATCGTCTCTGGTCCAACTTCAACCTGGGTATCCGAATGATCATCTTGTCCCCCCAATTCAATGTTCTTGCTTTGCAGTTCCTGCGTGACTGCCGCTTTCCTGAGGGCCACTACCTTCCCCATTCTAAACACTCCTCTGGCCATGACTGTGAAGATAGCCCTGAACAAACAGGCCTCTTTTGCTGATGTGCAAACGTGTTGCACTGGCCCATCACTCTCTCCAGTAATAGCCCCATGATGGGTCTCCTCCTATCCCTTCTCTTCCCCTGTCCTTTCTGCCAACCAGTGATCATTCACTTGACCACTCTCCCTGCAGTGGCATCTGGACAACCCCTTTCCTGAAACATATAGTCTATGCCCACCAATTCCACCACCATGGTGGTATGGTCCACCCCCGCCTTCCACCTTTCCACCACATATTGTTTTACCTGTTCCTCCCTGTCTGGATCTCATGTATCCCATCTGTATTTGGCCCAGAATTCTTGAAAACCTGCCCATGCCCCTTTGTTGGTCCTCAGTGTGTTGGCAAATCTGGAACTCCTATACAATGCCCTGGCCATGTCCCTCCAATCTCCCATAGCCAGCTTGGGACTCTGGCCCTGTGTGGTGGTTCATGTGGTGCCAGCTGTAAATGGGAAGAACCCTCAGCTACATCATTTTTGATCCCTTCAATATGCGATGCCTTGAATGAAAAGTTCAGCTGCAGCACCAACAGCACCATGCAGTGCAGAATAATGCATACAAATTCCATACTATCACCTTGCCTGTTCACCACTTCCACCACCCCTTTGTTATCACACCAGAACAGGATTCACTTCCCCTTCATTCTGTCCCCCCACACTTCCAGAGCTACCCAAATGGGGACGATCTCAAGAAAGGTAATGTCCTTGACCACTCCCTCATCCTGCCAATGTGCAGGCCAGGCTTCCGATATACATTCTCCCTTGAAATATTCCCCTTACTTAGAGCTCCTGAGGCACTGGTGTAGAGTTCCAGCTCTGTATTGCACATCCACTCATTTTGCCAGTATGTCACACCATTGTATTTTTCCAGGAACTCATCCCAAACCTGGAGGTCATCATGGACCCCCTTATTGATGTCCACCCAGTGGTGAGGTTGTTTTGCCCTCCCTGTGGCCCTGACTAGCCTCCTGGTGAATGCTATGCCAGGGCTTGTCAACTTGCAGGTGAAATGAAGGTGCCCCAGTAGTTGCTGTACCTATATCACCGGCACCCTCCTTCTCCCTGCCATCTGTGTCAGCCGAGATACCTTGTTCCCAGGAGATGGAAGCATTTCTGTTCCATGTCCACCTCAATTCCCAGGAATTCCAGTTTGTGGCCCGGCCCTCTGTTTTCCCCTTAGCCAATGGGATTCCTATGTGCCCGCACAACTCCTTGAAATCCCCCAACTACTCCTGAGTCTCTGACTGGCTGGCCCCTATAAGGAGGAAATCATCCAAGTAGTGAACCATCCTCTTGTGGCCATATCTAGTCCAAACAGCCACTGCAATCAAGAGCTGAACTTCTCAAAAGTCGAGCAAGCTACCGAGCACCCCATGGGTTTGGCCTTATCAAAATATAGGCCACCCTCGAATTGAAAACCTAACAGGTCCCAATCCTACGGTCTGACTGGTAACAAGTGGAAAACTGACTCTATGTCTATCTTTGCCAGCCAGGCCCCCTCTACTGCTCTGATCAGTACCACCGCCTCATACAAGGAGGCATAAGAGACCACACTTAGGTGTTCAGGGATTGCTTCGTTTACTGAACCCCCATCCGGGTAGGACAGGTGGTGGATCAACCTGAACTCTCCAGCCTGCTTCTTGGGTACCACCCCCAAGGGTGACACTCCAGGAATCTGGGGCACAGTGGCTCCGGCAAGGGCCCTTCCACCCTACCTGCCCTAACCTCTCTCTCAATTTTTGCCTTAACGATGTCCTCCTTCCCTTTAACTGAACCCAAATTCTTCACCCTCATTCCAACCTGCCTTCCTTTGAAACCTAATAGGAAACCCCTTCAAAAACCCTCCCTCAACAGCTCAGCCCCTTGCACATTTAGGTAGTCCTGAGTTCATGCCTCCACCACCCACAGGACAATGGGCATGCGGGCTAAGGCACATCCCCACTGCTTTTTGCCCATCTTTCCTTCAATTCCACCCGTAGATGAAATTATATCTTCCCCTGCTGTTCCTCCCCAGCCCTGGCCCTGCCTAGGCCCCTGCCCCATCCCCCCCAAAAGGAATGATCCTGGTGATGCCCACCCTGGGGCATGGCCTTGTCACCTCCCTGCCTGCAGCTTGTTGCTGGGTGTGACCCCACACACCGTGAGTAGGCATGCTTGAATTTGCAAATGGGCCATGAGCAGGAGGCCCTGTTAAAAGCCTAACACGTCTTTGAGCCTGAAGCCTGACTGATCTTTTTATCGTGGTCCCCAACTGGCCCCACCAAAGGCCTGGAGATGGTCCTCACCCACAGTTCAGAGTGAGTGCAGTCCCATTTCAAATCCCCTTTTGCAGCCATCTGCTTCCAGAAAGCCTTGGCATATTTTAACAACCCGTACCCCAGCTTTGTCTTATACTTGTTCCTGATGATCACTGTATAAGTCTAAAGGGGAATGGCCAGCTCCAGCTGCTTCTCTAGCACCAATGCACAGTAGATCAGAGAACCCACTTGCCATGTATCAATGCTCTTGCCTTATACTTCACCCCCCTCCTTGTGCCCAACCACTGCCAGTGCCACTGTCATTTCTGATTTTCCCACAGATCTCTTTTATTCATATTTCTTGACTGTGTCCTCATCCACCAGGCTGAAGATGTCCTCGTATTTTCCCTTCCATATTTTATCCTTAAGCGAGAAGGGCACATAATCCCACAGAGTGAAACCTGTCATACAGCTTCTTACCCCCTGCCATGTTACTATCAGCACCTGTCCTCCCTTTGCCACCCTCTTTTATGGCTTGCAATGCCCTCTTCATCCTTTTCATCCCTTCCTCCCCCATGTCACCGAGCAAGCCTTTCAGATATTCCTTTAATCCCCTTCATTATTGACATCTACATCATCCTTACCCCCATCCAGGCTCATTCTGACTAGTGCCAGCTCTGGCACTGACTCTAGGGAGGGACAGGGGATGAGTCCCACTAATCTGGGCCTCTTCCCCGCTTTGCCCCTGCCTGTCTGTTTGTCCCTCTCCTTCCTGTTCCACAGCACTTCCTTTTCTGCCTCTCCCCACTTGGCCACCTCCACCAGCTCTGTCATCTAGCTCATCAACTTGGCAGCTTCCTCTATCATTTTCATGCTGGAATCTGATATCCTCTAAGGTGCCAAGCTTTTCTGTCTAGATACTAAGTGTGGAAGGCAAAACAGTGAATGCATTGATTGCGGCCCCTCCCCAACACTGTCATCCACCCCTAAAGGACCACCACACTGCACTTTCTATCTTGCCTCACTTCTGGGGCCCCCTCTTCCCAGGTGATGCACACCAGATGCACCACCATGGTGACTGGCAATACCACGCACCTGCCGCCTGTGCCCCCTGTTCCCCTGCATTCACCCCTCATCTGCCTTCTGGCCTCCATTGAGCCTGCTACCCAGAGTGGGAAAGGTTCCCCCTTCTCCCCACCTCTTCTCCTCTCCCAGTCATGGGAGTGCTACAGTGAGGCACACCAACCATGCCCCTTACCGCATGTGTACTTCCTGGGAACTCCAGGAAGATAAATGCCATATGTGGCACAGAAGTCTCCATCCAGACCATCTTCTTCATTGTCTTAGTTGTGTCAAAGGTATCATGCTCCACAAAAGAGCACTGCAACTAGGCCCACAGCCCTGGCCCCTAACTGGACCAGCTGGAATGGACTAGCCAACCCATCCCCCCCTTCCCACCTTGATCCTCTCTGTCTCCTCTTGTGGAGTGTTTACCATCCAAAATTGGGAGAGGGGCCCCCTCTGGATCACCCCGTACCATGATACTGTGCCCTGAACTCCCTTTTTAATTTCACTTTTCTTTTTTATTATGCTTGTTGCACCCCCCCCCCGTGGTCCCATTCAGTCCAGATCCTATGCCTGGGCCCCATTCCTTGTTACGCCCTCAACCATCTCAAAATGGCTTCCCGCCATGCAGCTACACACTGTATCCTTCTTAGCCTGAACCTTAACAACTACCAGGCCACAGGGTCTCTGTCCGGGCCCAATGGCATGGAAAACCCATCTTTGCCGCATAGCGTGCAGCCATATGGACACCTGCCTGCCACTCTGCCAAGCCACGGCACACTGTCCAGTATCCCCCTTCTGTGCCTTCTCCTGTGCCAAGTCACTGTGGCTCCTATAGGAGTGTGCTTTCCTTTATTAGGCCTTGTTAAACAAAGAACCCCACCCATGCCGCTTGTGCAAGAAATAACTCTCTCCTTGCTTGGTTGCAAGCCCTTCAGCCCTGTTACCTTCAGTTTTCATATGCTGTATCTGTTTATTATTATTTGTTCATTTTGTTTTGTGTATTTTTTTAATGCTCCCGCCTTCCAAATGTGCCAGACCCTTCAGCCCCCACTCCGTTCTGTAGCCGTGATCCAAACTGGCAGAATCCCATCTTTTTTTTTTTCACATCACCGGCCTTCCTAGCCTAGGTGGGGAAGTAGCTCCCAGTCTACATCCTTTATGGACCTGCAGCTAGGCCCAAAATGGCCACCCATTGCAGTCCTCCAAGGCCGGATGGCCCATGTGGTCTCCCTGCTTCCACCAGCTGTTACCGGCATCACCATGGCCACGTGGTCCCTTCCTGCTGCCACCTGCAGCTCCAGCACCACTATGTCCCTCTCCACCATTCTCAGGGCTCCCCCCCAGTCATAACCCCACCCTGCCTCATGCAGAGGCACCTGCTCTGCAGCAGTCTCAGAATGAGTGCCTATTCACATGGAGCAGCACTACGCACATAAACCCTTGCAGCTACCTGGATCATCACCATCCATGGGCTGAGTCAGCCCTAATTTGGCAGCAAAACCACATGCAGTGTGAAACCACCATCCATGCTTGCCCTAAAAACCACAGGCCTGCTTCTACAATACAGGGCAAGCTACTGGATACAAACCAGAGTTATTTCCAACACTCTTTACTAATGTAAGTCAGCACACTAAAATCTACACTGACGCTTATTTAAAACTTAAGCTGCCATCTCTTATTTGCAATATAGAACATCCTACCAGTGCCACTATTACAACATCTAGCAAATGTAAAATCAGACCCATATAATAAATGAGAGTTATCATTTACCTTTTTTTTTCCTGAAGACCATTAGAACAACCCCTGGCTCCATGTGGCCTCAAACCTGGGATTCCCTGGCAGAAAACCTTAACAGCGGATCCCTCATGCCTCTGAACCACATTAAGCAATAATAAACTATTAGCTACACATTACTTACAGCATAACTCCTGACTAATTAAACACTGGGTTCCCTGTGACCTAAAGGCCTAGGATTCCCCTGTAAGTGCCTTACCTCTCAGATTGCCAATGATGTGCTGAGATTCAAAGAACTGAATTTTATCAGCAAGAAAGAGGGCTCCTTAAGGGTTACCAACCCTTACTTACCCCTTAAGGACTCCAGTTCAGGACTCCTGTTAGCTCCTCCCCTCTACCAATGGCCATTTGGTCCTGTCCCTTAGTCATATTACCCCTCTGCTTTGTCACTGCTGATGTCACTACTCTCTCACCCCTCCCATTTCCCCACTTCCTCCCATTATCTCTTTCTTGCTGGGGCCATGAGACAACCTGGCTTTCCTTTTAGCGGCAAGCTTAATTGTTTGTTTTATTCTTTGGTAACCAGGTAAGGCCCATTAGACACAAGTGCCTATTTGCATGCATCACCCAGGAGCACTGGGGAGGTTAAGTGACTTGACCAGAATAACACAGCATGTAAGTGGAGGTTATAGGAATCTCACCCAGATCTGCTTGACATACAGTACCATGATCATTTTCAGTCTTTTACACTAATATCTGGGCTATACTGCCAACCCCTTTCTATACTACCAGCCCCTTATCACTTTATCATGTGGTTAATTCATTAAAAATGTTCACTGCTAGCAGTTGTGTTCAAAGTTCAATTAATATAAAAACATACAAAGTTTAAAATATAATTAAGGAAAAAGAGAAAACATATCCATCCTTGGATGTCAAAAAGTCCATGTAAGGACCAACATTTATAAACTACAGCATGGTCATGGTAGCAATTATCATATTACAGCATAATTATAAATATTAATAGAGGTACCCAATGTTACAATGTTTAGACAACTGCAAGGAAAACCAAATTTGATAAAAAGGTACCAAGAATGGTGTGGGTGGTGGTGGTGGCAGGGAACGGGCACCAAAAAGGGAAAAGAAATTGGGGGCAGAAGGTGTGAGGAGAGGGAGGGGAATGGAGACAAGAATAAAATGTACATGCTAAATAGGTATAAGTTCCTAGGATTTAGTATTTTTGGACTGAAAATCTTGAAAATTCTGAATCTGAAATCCTACATCTCTGATTCCATTCAGCAAATTTCAGGCAACCCTGATTAGAACTGTACCAGCGAAGAATGCTAACCACAAGATCTTTAAAGAACAACCATAACATGGTCATAGAACTGCTTAATAAGGATGCACCCTTCACCCTTATGAATAAAGTTAAGTATGAGACAGGGATACTGTCACAAGTATCAAAAAGTCATTTTTATAGGAATTTTCAATCTGATCCTACTGTTATGTTTAAGAAAAACATTGACATCATGTGACATGAATCCTTTCCTAACAGATTTATTTCACTGGATACATATAATTTTCTAACTATTCCTCATTCGGTATGACCTATCAATTTGGGATTACTAAAAATCTATAAAAATCTTAGGGATTCTCAGGCATGCCCCACTGTGTTCAAAATCATGTCCCTTAGCAACCATTAGCCCAGTTTGTAGAACAATACATCAAACCCATCAACTCACTTTCCTCTATGTATGTTAGAGACACTGGTCACATGCTACAAATTATCCAGGAGGTTGCATGGAGAGTAGCTAGATCTTGATATCCTTAGTGTATCCAGTCGTTTTACACAAATTGGCTCCATGAGAAAGGCATTGCAGCATTAAAAGCATCACTATACAGACATAGGCAGCATAACTCCTATATTGCTGAGTTTGTAAACCCTCACTGAGAAGAACTTAAAATGTAATGCCTTCATATTCATGAATTATTTCTAACTGCAGTTTAAGGTGACTGCCATGGGCATTATGTTTGTGCCTAATCACTTGACTGTACAATCTGTCAATGCAGAAGTAGAGCATCATCCTGTCAGGGGAACATAATCCCTTCTATGACAGTATGAAAGGTATGCTGATGACATTTTGTTAATGAGGGGGTACAATGGAGGAGAGGTCTGACTTTGTTGTCTATGAAATACAGACAATTAGAAACTTAACGTTCACCTTGAACACAGAAAAAACACAGTTTGGCTTCCTGGACTTGACAATTGGTAAAGACATGGATGGTGGTTTAAAAACTGACCTTTTCCATAAAATTAATGAAACTATGTCCATCCTCCACTTAACTAGTTGCCACCTTAGGCACATAGTATCCAATATATCAGTTAACCAGTATATGTGACTTAGGAGAAACATCAGTAATGACAGGGCCTACAGACATGGTATACACATTTTGAGAGACAGGTTCAGAAGCAGATACTTCAATGATAATTGTATTGTAACAGCAGCGGATAAGCAGAACAATATTACTAGTGATGGGCTATTGGTTATTAGGAAAGACATGAGGAAACTGCATCCCATTTGAACTATGTGACTATGTTCAGCCTATATGCACATGTGACAAAGGAAGGGATACACAGAAAATGAAATTACTTCCAGACAGAACTCAAGCTATGTCCCTGGCTAACAGCTCTACCTAGAATGGTGTTCTGAAGAGGCAGAAACTTGGCTGATGAGCTGGTACACAGCACCTATTTTACTCAGGATGATTCTCATAACTATCCAGCTTTATCCTAGGTCTTTGAAGTGTGTCTTATGCATGATTTGTCTCCACATACTGGCTGGCACAAATTTTCAACAATTAGTTAAGAAAGGAGCTGTATTTGATGCATAACTTCATGAGCTGCAGCACAGAGGCAGTTGTGTGCAGGACTTTATGTACATGAATGCTATCTATAAAAGCAAAATTGTTCTTAAACCGAAGATGAGTTCAGCTGAAGATTTGTCTAGCATTAAAGAAGAGGAAAAAGACAATAATTTGGCAGGCACATATTTTGGCAAAGAGACCTGGACATAGATTCTCCCTCACAGGAATAAAAAAGTGAGACTAGGGCCAAGAGGAATGAATGAGACAATAGATCCCTCTGCCCTGAAAATTTCTGGTAGTATAAACTGAGAGTGTCATCAACCTCTGGTCTCAATTACTCTTTTTAGGTCTGTCCTTTCTTAAGGAAATGAGGAGACATATGTACCCATATGGGCTGTGTAGTGTATGCATGCAAAATTGTGGATAATCCTATTGCTGGGTGTTGTCAGCAATAGTGATTATTATTAGTACTATTATTGTTTTCTTTTCCTGCCATGTAAATGAGTAGTGTGTATACAGTGCATGTTTTTTTCATGATTTATATATTTTATCCATATGGTTCCATTATGGAAATGGCCAGTTTTTACTTCCTGTTATTTTTCCACCTCTGCCAAGTTTATCTGCAGGGGCATTAACTTTATTTAAAGCTTAGTCTTCAATTGCTTTGCTGTGTGTTCTGCAATTTGTTTTGTGTGATCTACACAGACAATCCATTCAGTAATAGCCCTTCAGTACTGTTATTGCCCCCGCCACACACACACACACACACACTTACCCTCCTCAGGATTTTTTGAGCTAGTCCTCTAGAGTGTTGTGTTGCTACATACATGCTTTTCAAACAGTGCAGTTCTACCATAACATTATCTGATCTGCATTTGTATGCCCTTGTTTATATGCACACATGGTTACGTATAAATAGCAAGACTGCACTAGAGTAATCCATTATGTAACATTTCCCAGACATATTCTCGTTACATTAGGCCTTGCTTGCATCATGCTATTTTTCCGAGGCTGTGGTATACCATTTCTATGTAACTAATAAGTATTTTTTTTATCTTATGCCCCTTCCCTTCTCTCTCCCCTCTCTCCTCCCTCCTCTCTTCTTTTCACTAGTTCTGGTACCTGTTCCCTGCCATTCGCCACCACTGTCTTGGTACCATTTTATCAGACTGGGTTTTGCTCATGTTTTCTGTACACTGCAACATTGGGTACATCTCTGTATATTTATACCTGTGACATAATTTAATTATTACAACTCAGACTATGTAGTAGTTTATTTTTTCACATTTATTTTTTTAGTTTGTGGAACTGTGTATGTAACACATTAAGATGCAAGTATTTATATGGCACTTTTTGTTGCTTTCATTTCCTTGGTAAAGCACACTAATTGCACTTTGCATGCACGAAATATCAGCTGGTCAGGTGTGGGTACTAGCATGGGTTGTTTATTCATTGCACAATAAATACTGTAAACTCTTTGAAGATTTTTGGATTATTTGATGTCTTCAGCGTCTGCAGCCCAGCTTCTCCTGCACAGCTGTCCCAATTTTTTTGTGTTGGCTTGACACATTTCCTCTCTGCAGCTGCCATGCAGGTTTGTACCCTAACAAGCATTTAGAAAATGTCAGAAGCTCTAGAAATGCCAAACCTTGGATTCAAACACCACTTTGGGAATCTGCTATTACTGGATGCAAGTGCTGGGTATCTCTGATCACTCTATATGGCATTCTGTTTGGTTTAACTTGTATAAATATGTCAAGCAAGATAAACTCAGATTGTCTCAGTTCCAGTTTCTCCACAACCTTTATTTTACCCATCAAGTTATATAAAATGGGCAAGCTTTTATCACCAACTTGCTCCCAAAGCAAACTCGCAGAAGGTAACCTAAAGCATATTTTATGGAACTGCCCAAATGTGGAACCTTTTTGAGCCACTATCAAGAATGCTTTTCACCCTCTTCTAGAGTTGGATGAACTTTTCATTCTCTCAGTTGTCTGGTGGGTTTCTTCCCTCATGAGTTGATTTGTAGCCATAAAGCCCATATGTCATTGATCTCAGCCACAGAGAAAATAACTATACTCTGTCATTGGAAGAACAAGCCCATGCCTTCATATCAGGAGTGGCACTGGAAGATTCTGATAGCACTTATTGTGGAAAAGCATATTGCCTCCATAAGGAAAGGTCCCCACATTTCTTAGCGCAGGTGGGAATCACTTTATGCCCTTTTAATAGTCTCATCTGTGAGGTTGAAATCTTAAATCTTAATCCCTTCTTCTGTAACATCATTCCTGTTCCTGTTGTTTTCTTGCTTGGTATGCTTTTTTTTTCTTGCTAAGTCACTTTTCCAGCCTGTTCTTTACTTTTCTAGGGTGGGCTGAACTGTGGGGTGGGTGGGGAGGTTGGTGGGGATTTTGGTTATAATTTTTTTTCTTATTTCATTTGTGAACTATGCTGTTTGTTTGTTGTTCATGTTGTTGCATTGTTTGTTTGTTTTTTCATACTAGTTCTCTTTCTTGACATAAATACAATAAAGTATATTAAATTTAAAAAAGAAGCCCTAGAAATGCCGCTTAGGGACACCTCAAGTATTCCACCGGTCTCATAGTGGCCCCAACTGCCAAAACAGCACCAACCCCTGACTCACTTCCAAAGCTAAATGCTGAGTCAGACAAAATGGAAAAAAATGCTCAGTAATCCCCTCCACTAAAATCATTTTATAAGAATATGTGGAGGACTTCAATCTCTTCAAACCACCTTTGGAATCTTTTGATGGAAGCCTGAATAATTCTGAGGCACGAATTTGCTCAATTGATCATCAACAGAGAAGGGAGGAGAAATAAATTAGGGGAACCTAAGGAAAAAGGCTGTGAAGTTGAAAGACAGAACTGAGGACCAGGAAGGTCACAGTCAGTGAAACAATCTTTTTGTAAATGGATTCCCCGAAAGGGCTGAGGGGAACAACATGCTGACATTCATTCAAGGACTCATTTAGGACATATTGGGCCCTCTCCCTCATGGCTATGAATGTTTGATAGAATGGGCACACAGCTAAATGAAATAGCCACTCATCATTAGTAGAAAACCCAGGCCATCATAATAACATGACTGGACTTTCAGGACAAAGAGCTGATCCAAAGGAAAGCCAGAGAGAAACAGAGTTTAGTTTGGAGCAATCATCATTTCTACATTTTTAGTGACATCATACCCTGGTTTACAATAAGCAGATCATGTGTGACATTAACAAAAATAAATAAATAAATAAATAAATAAAACTTCACAGAACCAATATGATATTCAGCACGCTTTATTCCAGTTATACTCATCAGTAATTCCATCTCAGGGGCACATGAATTTGAGTCAGTGGAACAGGCTGCAGACAGCACCACAGATTCTGCCAGAAACCTTCATAAGGGACTCCACTCAGAAAGACAGCCTCAAAACCATCTCACAACAATAGGTTCTGACTATTCTATGCCTGCTGGAGGGTTGGGTACATTATAAACTCATGTAGTGCAGCAGACAAGAACAGTGGGTACATGTGGCACTTTTACACCTTCTAAATACATGTCAATATGCAGAGACCACTAATTTCCTACTTTATTTCACTTTTATACCCGGCTGTTTTCAAATGATATTGCTGACCTTAGAACTAATACCACTATACAGAACCCCATGGCTCAAAAGCACCAAGAAGAATAACACTATGGGGAGCCTACCTACAGTTATAGAGGTGGGTTCCCTTTCATGCCTCCAAGCGTCTTTCTTCCCTAAACTGTTCCCAACATGAGCTAATGATCAGCTGCCTAACCTTGTCAAGAAGAACTTCTGAAGGACTTAGTTCCAGCACACATGGAGCAGTAAAAGGACATCAGCATTATAATCGAGTGGTTCCTGAGGAGCAGGTTGCAAAAACATTTCCAGTCCCTGGCAACCAATCCTATAACAGCAGTCACTGTTTTACATCAGGCACAACATGAAATGGATGTCACAGCATCCGAGATCAGTGAGGGAACACAGACATAACCTTTTATTGTGTGCCAGCTGATTTATGTAAGATGAAATTCACAACTGACAGACCACCCTCTGCTTGGCCTTCAACTTCCTCAATGCCACATATTCACAGCCTACATGTTGCATGTAAATCCTGTTTAAGAACTTCCACTGGGTTCCCTGTAAACTGTAAGTAACCAAATGAGCTATAACCACAGGAGTTAAGCTTTGCTATAGCCTTCAGAGGTGATGCAGTACTTTAGTGCCTGCCTACAAATGAAAACAGTACATGACATTTCATCACAGATTGAGAACTGATTACCTAGGGGAAGGGGGGGCTGCAAATATGGGATAGCATGAACAATGTCAGATGCATAGTAAAATGACTACTACAAGGAACAAATGTTTTAATGGCTAGTCTATCTATTCATTTTTTTTTATTGTATTATTGCCCTGTCTTCTTATTAATCGTATGCCAAGGACTTTGCAGCAATAGTTCATGGACTCTTAAATAAATGGCAGTATAACCCTCATAAAATATCATATATGTGCTATTCTCTTTTGGTAACAATAAATACACTGGGTCACGATCCAAGTTATAAATTTGCTGAATAAAATGAGACTGGGTGGTGGAAAGACAACCATGCAAGCTGGTAGCTGGATAATCCATACCAACGGCTGCTAATACATCACAATGTTAGGTATTCTAGTTTAAATACTACATTCTTAGTGGAGGGACCCATTCTCTCTTGATCATCCTAGTGAGGCAGTAGTACACACCCTCCCTCCTACACTACAGAGAAAGAATGGACCCTGTACCTTAACAGCTTTGTCTAAAAGGAACTCTGGGTTATTAAAGGGAAAGCGGAACTCGTTTAACTCAGAAAGGTATAATAAGTCAAAGATTGTTTCCAAGTGCAACCTTAGAGCACAAGGAAGTTAATTGACTTGCTCAGGGTCACACAGTATGCAACTGGGAGTTGTGGGTTTCAAACCCAGGTCTCCAGATTTGCAGCTCAGTGCCCTAAACTGCACTGCTATACTGCCTCATAAGGAATGGGAAAGGGAAAACCCTAAGGAAAGAGAAAGGTGAAAATATTTAAATACAGGCTACTTTTGAGTCATTCAACATGACTCAGAAAAGTGTGTCTTGGACCAGAGTTTGATTGGTGACAGGATATGATTGTCTCTTGTTTCTTCTCTCACCACCCTCAACATTCAGTTGAAGGGGAATGAAAGGATAGGGCATTACCACAATGTTTATATCAGCAGGCACAGTGTGAACTGAACCATGGAAATGTACTTACACAGAATGTTTATCTGCACTGAAGTGTATTGTTAAAGTTAATGTTTTGGAACACAGTCTTGGTTCTGACTGGCAGGTTATTGGTTTTCATGTTATATGTTCAGTGATTGTCAGTTTTTGGGGGAAGGCTAGGCACCGAGTGGGAAGAAATTTTTTTTAGCTTCCACCAAAATTCAGTTGAAATTTAAATTACATGCCTTTTTCTCACTGCTACTAGTATATGGCCCAATTCATGAAAGGTGCAGATGGGCTACCTGCTGCTTAACCCAGGTGCATAGCCCACTCACACCCGTTCACACCCACCACAGCATATACAATAAACTTACGCCCCCCCGCACCTGATCCCTGACCAAGTGTAGAGCTCTGCACATGGGTGGGCCAGGGTCACCGTGGGGGGCGCAAAGCAGCACTCTGCGCTGTTTACAAACATGTGTAGTGCTGTACATGGGGGTCAGTGGCTACGCATCTTGCTGGCAGCATACTGGCTATGTGCCCCCTCCTGATGCCTCCACTAGACCCATTTGAGTGGGCAAGGGACATCGGACTCCGCAGGATGGTGCCACTGTCATCGAAGGATGGTGATTGGTCAGGTGGTGGGCAGCCAGCACATGCCACCCCCCCCAGCAACAGTCCTGGCATTCTACATGCCTCAACCAAGATGGCATCATACAGGCACAAGGGATCCACTGTGAATCGTGGTAGGGCAGCTAATTGGCTCCCGACCCAGACCACAACCCAACCCCCCCACACCTCTGCACCAAGGGGGCAAGAAAACAGGAAGGGAGCTGGATGGGGACCTCTGCTTTGTGAATGTGGTCTCTGCGTGGATCTCCAATGGGTGTTGAGCTACACTCACTTTTATGCAGCGGCTCCACTGTTTTGTGAATAACGCCCAAAGTGCATATGTATTTTGGCCAGGAAGTCAGAAAACCAAGGGTGCCCAGTAGTCTCTATCTGACACCAGAGATACACATCTTAGAGACCCCTGAATAGATCAATATATACTGTTTGGAACATTAATGGAGCCCAAACTAAGGAGAAGAGCTTCCAAATATTTAGGCCAAGACACTTTGAGTTCATATAGTTTTCCTATAAAAAGCACATGTGAAAACACACTAGTTGATATAGCTTCACAGGCAGTGGGCGAGACAGGTATTTGGGGCTGAGGACAACACAAAGAAAAGGTGAGTAGCCATCCTTTTCTCCAGTAATATACTATTCAAACTGTTCCAGGAAATCCAAGATGCATGGGGCCAAAATATCTTTCTATGGGATATGTTAGGGGAAAAATATATGGTCCTGTGCTCAATATACAGCCCTAACAATGATGACAGGGTTAGTTGTGGACATTCTGTGCATCATAGCACTGTTGTCCTATTCACCAACATGTCTTGCAGGTTTGTTTGTTTATTGTAAGGTTAAGACCATAGAGCAATGTTCATTTAAATTGGTGACCTCAGCATACACAAAATATAAAATATACAAGAAATACAAAAATACAAACATCATACAATAATATGACACTTAGAACACATACATATACAAGCAATCCTTTTAAAAACAGTTACAGGTCCTGGAAAGACAGGACAAATGCCACAAGATGGTTGCCACACTGGGCTGCAGTCTACATGAGCTCTGATTAGAGCTTGCAGTATGTTTGCCTGCTTAAAGCATTTATGCTCCCTTTGATACAATTTTCAGGAGTGCTTTGTAAGAGTTTTGGTGATAGTTCCATTTTAACATTTTTATTTGTTAATTTTGTATGTTTTACTAGTAAGTTTAGTATAGGAACTGAGCGATAGGCAAAGTTGAAGAAGTGAGTCAGAATAGCAGTGATAGTTTTTCTTTTTAGAAAGAGTCTGAGTGCTGTGCTGTAACCTATATTTAATTATTTCAGAAGAACTTTTTTTATTTTAAAAGAAGTTAGTAGTTGAGAGCCAGTTTTGAATCTTGGGTTCTCACCCGTCACAGTCCAAGGAGGTGAGGGTGCTATGGAGGACTGGGACGAGGAAGACATGTTTATGCTGATCCGGAGAGGCATCCATGTGTGGAGGACTCTGTCAAGCCTGGAAGAAGAATACAGCTTGGGTCATCCTGTGAAGGATTCTGATAGTCTTGTGAGAGGAGGCCATTGTTTCAGCTGGCAGGCGGAGTGGCGTTGAGCAGCAGGGGTAACCAGCGTGGCACAAGGTGAGAGCTCCACTGTCTCCTGGGAAATTTCTGTGTGTCTGCTGTTGCTCTCTGCCTGAGGTGGAACCAAGTGTGGGCCCAATAGGAGCGGCCCTCCTTTTGATCTAATTCTTCCTGCGTGAAGTCGATTCTCTCCCACCATTGGAGGTGGGTATCACTGCAGCTGTACTTTGTGGATCGACGGTACTAGCTGTGTCATTTCCGTGAAATGGTTAATTAAAATTTGGAGCCTTGCAAGTTTTGATCCCAGTGTTTGCCTGGTGTATGTGCTTTTTCCTGAGTGTGGAACTTTGGCCCTGATGGAGTGCTGGTGAGAGCAGAAGTTTTCCCTGACCATAGTTTGCAGTTAGTTCTGTGAGGGTCAGTGCCTTATTTCGACTTCTCAGTGAAGACATTCCACTGGTGAGAGAAGCGCTGTGTTGTAGCCAGTTTAAAACTGGCCCTCTAAAGATGTACTGGTCTCAGTAGTTTAAGTGACTCATCTGGACTATGGTGGTGTCATCATCATTGTTCTTCTTTTCCTGAGTACTGGAACTGGTCTTGCCAGAGATTAACAGCTAGACTGGACTGACAGCTGTTAACCTTTGGAGACTACATCATTTTTAGACTGATAATCTTTGTTCCAATCTTTAGAGTGGATTTTCATTAAATGTTAAAGCACATTGCACTTTATTTATCTCTCCTTTTAAATAATTTATTGTTGTATATTAGGGTTGGGGGGTCATTGGGGAGGAAGTTTGTGGTTTGAGAGGGGTGAGTGGTTAATGGGGCATGAGTGGTTAGTGTTAATTGAGTAAGTGAGCAATTGTGAGTGATTGTGGGGTCATTTTTGTGTCTTACTGTGTGTTTGATGTGTGTATAGTTGGTGTGAGTGGTGAGTGTTCCCTTTTATCATTGCACTCTTGTATAACCATCTAGTTCTCTCTCAGGACTGGTCTTGCCAGGCAGGAGATGTGTTGGTCCCATGCACTTGCCTGTCTCACCCATGCTGCCTCTCGGCTCCTCAACCTTCATCCCTTCACTGACCTCCCAGTTTCTGATACTGCAGTGAGGCGCTGCAGGGAGGTCATTATTACTAGGAGGCAATTGATCTGTTGGGTGCCAAGGGCAGCTGAAGAGGGGGTAGTTAGCAGCATTGAGGTTGTCCAGTGAAGGTCATATCCTGGGTGTAAATGAAACCTAGGGAGAGGCCTATGTGTTTGGTTTCTGTACCCAGGTTTCCCACTAGACTGAGTGAGCAGGTAGCTAGAGGACCGGCGGCGTCCTCTAATCCTCTTCGGGCAGTACTTTGTAATGGCAGGTCGATGAGGAACAAGGCTGCTAGTTTTGCAAACTTGATTTCTTCTGTCAACCTGGCTTGCATCATGGAAACCTGGCTTAGTGATGATGCAGGCCCAGTTTTTGAGGCCGCCATCCCTGTTGGATTTGCCATGGTGCATTGTCCAAGGAAGGATCGCAGGGGGGAGTGGCCATTATTTTTTGATCCAGTCTGGGCTTCTTGGTACACCCAGTTGGTAGCACCCAATCTTCTGAGTGCATCGCCATGCATGGGGTGCTGGTGTAGGTTGCAGGGTTTTTCTCTTTTACTGCCCCACCAGGGGCAGGGGGGAATTCCTGCATGAGGTAGCTGACTTCCTCATTAACCAGGTGTTGGAGTCCCACAATTGTGTAATCCAGGGGATTTCAATGCCTTGATCGACAACAAATCCTCACATTTCACTTATGACCTCCTTCAGTTGATGCAATCACTGGGTCTGTCACAAGCAGTTGTTGCTGCTACCCACCAACATGGCCACAAACTTGATCTGGTGTTCCAGCTGGGTCTTGACATTGACAGCCTCAGGACTAATTGGGTCATTTGGTCTGATCACTGCACCATGGAGTTCAGTTTTTTGGGCCCCCTGAAAGTCGCTCCCCTGTGGAGATGGATAGATATCACCCCTTAAGGGGTGTTGACCCAGAGGGACTGTTGGCATTAGCTGACCTATCTAAGGTTGATGAGGCATGCACGACTGGTACTGGAGAGGTGATGGCCACCTATAATAGGTTGGCTGCTGAAGCTCTAGATACCATTGCACCGGTCTATATACAACCAAGATTCTCTCTCTCACTTGAGATCCCCTTGGTTTGATGGAGATCTCAAGGTGATGAAGATCAGGAGTTGGAAGCTGAAGTGTTGCTGACAGAAGACCCGGCTGGAAGAAAACAGGCTGGCCCTACGGTCTCACTGTGTTGAGTACCAGGGGGCAGTTTCAGGTAAGAATGCAAGATTCCTGTCCAGGGAAATTGTTGTGGGGAAAAATAGACTATATCAGCTGTTTTAGACCATGGGGAGGCTTTTACATCCTGCCTGTCTTCAGACAAAAAATGCCTTTTCAGTCACTGTATGTGAAGAGTTTGCTTTGTTTTTCTAGGACAGAGTGTTGGCCATCCGTTTGAGGATTTTGCCAGGGAGGCTTTTGCCTTGCAGTGATCACGTCTGTAGTTTCAGAGGCACTTAGTCTGCATGGGAGGAGTTTAGGCAAGTGGAGGTGTCTGAAGTGACTAAGGTGATCTTAGAATGAAGCACACCTTTTGTGCACTGGACCTGACACTGACTCGTTTCTTAATGGGATGTGTCAATGCCGTTGGCCCAGTGTTTTCCAGGATTGCCAGATACTTGATAATGAAGGGTGTCTTCCTAGTTGCTTTGAAAGAAGCATTGGTGAAGCTCCTCCTTAAGAAATCTTTCCTTGACCCAGACGTCCTGGCAAATTACCGTCCAATCTCCAACCTCCCTTTTTTGAGCAAGGATGTAGAGGAATTGGTGGCACAACAGCTTGAGGATCACCTGGTGTTCTCAGATATCTATGAGCCTTTCCAGTCAGGTTTTCGGGCCAGACATAGCACTGAAACTGTTCTAGTGAGAATGCATAAAGACCTGCTCAGGGCTAGAGATAGAGGAGACAGGTCAGTTCTTGTGCTCGTTGATCTCTCCTCAGCTTTTAACACTGTGGATCACATTGTGCTTCTTGATTGGCTCTGTGAGTTTTGTGGACTTGCCAGTACTGTCATCAAATGGTTTGAGTCCTATCTCTCGGACAGAGTGCAGTGGGTGGTGATGGGGAATTTCTCCTCCTTCCCAATGCCTCTGTCCTGTGGAGTACCTCAGGGCTCAAACTTGTTGCCGATGTTGTTTGCAGTGTAAATGCTGCCCCTGGGTGAGATCATTTAACAATATAGAGTGGAGTTTCACTGCTATGCAGATGAAACCCAATGTTATTTGCTTTTTGCACCCAGAACATCAAGATCTGTCAATGTGCTTAACAGCTGTCTGGGTAAAATCTATGACTGGACGGCTTCCAGCTGGCTGAGACTCAACCCAACTAAGACTGAGGTGTTGATGATTGAGCCTGGTTGTGGGTGTGATGGGTTGTCACTGGAGGCTGATTCTGGAATTGTTCTGGGGTCTGTGCCATTGGTGGTTTCTCCGAGGGTGTGACATCTGGGTGTGATCCTTAAATACAGATTGATCTTTGAAGATCAGGTGTCATCTGTAGTCAGTAGTGGTTTCTACCACTTGCAGAACATTGTCCTGATTAAGCCCATCATTCCACTCGAGGACCTGCCAACACTAGTGCATGCCTTTATGACCTCCGGGCTGGATTACTGCAATGCTCTGTACTTTGGGGTCAAGGGAGGGACCCTCCACATACTGTAGCTAGTCTAGAATGCAGTAGCCCAGTTTCTGATGGGCCTTTTGAGGTCCAGTCAGGTGACTCCAGTCCTCCCTGCTCTGCACTGGCTGCTGGACAGGGGGAGGGTTCTTTTCAAGGTGGGTCTTCTCACCTTCAAGGCCCTATATGGGCTGGGTCCTGGTTACCTGTCTAAGCTCCTGACACCAGTGTCCTCTGCTCGCTTCCTCCACTCCTCTTTGAGGAGCCTACTGGACATTCCCAGGGTTCAGCTCAGGACCTCAGGATATCATGCTTTTAGTCTCTCTGGGATGGCCCCATGGAACTCCCTTCCTTCTGCAGTCCAGGAGACTCCATCAACTGAAGTGTTTTAGGGGAAGCTAAAGGTCCACCTCTTTAGCCTGGCTTTTGACTGTTGATATTATTTTTAGTTCTGGCCAGTTCCCTTGAAGATTAACCCCTAGAAACCTTTTAATACTGCAAAACACCAACTTTGTTATGGTTTTAATGAGGTTTTATTATTTGTTTTAATTAACTACTGTATGTTCTTATTTATGTTCAGTGCCAGAGCCTCCAGGATTGGGTGCCTTATAAATAAAATTACCTTGCCTTTTTAGAACACACACAGATGGTGACTTTTTATATTTACATCTAAATTTATCTGGAAGATTATTTCAGTATTTTGGAATTATTTCGCTAAAAAATTGTCTGATTGTTTTGTTTTTGTATTTGGAAACAAAATCTCCATAAGATTACTTTTTCTCAGTATCAGATCTAAGTCTCTAGATTTTAATCTATCCCTTAAATACCCAGGGACCTAACCCAGTCCACATTTCTAGGAAAAAATACTCAAATTAGTTTCTCTCCCATCATTTAAAGAAAGCCAGCCCAACCTCTGATATAGTTCACAATGGTAAACTTGTTTAGGGCAATTTAATATTAGCCTAGCTAATCGATTATATAAAATATCCAGTCTGTGTAACCTATCATAAGTAGAATTACCATACAAAACATCCACATAGTCAATAAGGGGGTAAATTTGCATCTGGACAATCAGTTTTAAAGTATCTACATCCATATTATGCTTGTGTCAATAAAGATAACCCACCCTCTTGCTCACCTGAATAATTAGATAATCCAAATGTTTATTACCAGCCCCTGTTTGATCTAACTAATAGTCCAGGTATCCATAAGTATCCACATTCTCCAGAGCATCCCCAGCACCACCCAGAATTGATAAATATTTATCTGTCACACCATAAGAGGTGGTTGCAAAAATCATACATTTAGTTTTAGTCATGTTTAATTTAAGTTCCATTTCAGTAAAGCATAACTGGAGACTGTTGAAGCTGTTCTGGTGAACTATTTGGGCACCACTGAGAGTGGGATTTGATACATAAATTTAGGTATCATCTGCATAAAGATGATAAAGAGCATTTCCTACATGTTTCCCCAGATCTTTAACCTATATTAGGAAGAGCAGGGTCCCCCGGACAGAGCCCTGGGGACTCCTTACTCTACCAACAAAAGGGAAAATAGTATTCCATTTATTATAGTTACCTGGTGCCTTTCTGATAAGTAGGACTAAACCAGTCCAGGCTAAGCCATCCATTCCTACCTCAGAGAATTGAGACAATAAAAGCTGGTGGTCTACTGTATTAAAGGCCTTGGGGAGATTGTTCAGAAAGGCACCAGTATAATTCTTGGACTCCATTACTGATCCAATGTCATCCAAGACCCTCGACACAGCAGCTACTGTCCCATGTTCCTTTCTAAATCCAGACTAGTATTTGTCCAGCAAACTCAGATCCTCTAAAAAGGCAGTAAGTTGCTGGACCAATAATTTTTCCAAGATTTTGCTACGGGTAACAAGGAGATGGGTCAATAATTATTTAGATATCCAGAAATCACACCTTTAAAAATAGGGGCCACCATAGCCAATTTCCAACTATTAGGAAAATAACCCTGCCCTACAAATTCTTCCCAGTAGTCTGTCACTGCCATAGGTCCTAGCATATCATGCCAGTCTCTTGTTACTGCTATCAAGTGAGTATCCTCTGACTTCTTGTATCCTTCTCCCTAGTCTTCCTATCCACCTTGGCCCTTGTCCTCCTTAGTCCATCCCCACCCTTAGCTAACAGCAATCATTTAAGTTCTTACTGATACTAATTGTTGTTCTCCCTTTTCATATGAATTGGTTCCTGTATGCTTCACTATTGTTTTTCTTGTCATTGACCCTGTATGTATTTCCTACCAATTATTGTTACCTTATGGTATGTCACTGCTGCTTACCCAGAAACCGGATTCTGATCTGTTGTATTATTGTTTTTGCTGACCATATACAGTGTGCACTTTTTTCTACCAGTTATTGTACCTGTATGCTATGTCATCACTTTTATTGTACAGTGTTGTTTAACGTTGTCCTTACAGGACCACCTTGAAAATGGATGTGCTTAATGGAGTCTTCCTGCCAATAAACTTAAATTAACTTAACCCAAGGAAATAGATATATTATACAGATATATTAAAGGGCCAGCTATGGTGTAGTACAGTACTTTAACATTGTTGAAGTAAGACCATCAGGTCCACGACTACCACTTACTTTTAAAGCAAGAAATACGTCTAATACCAGATGCTGTTCTATTTCCTGGAGTTGATGGAGAATCAAAAAATTTACTAGACTCGATAAAAAAAACTATTAAATCTATTAGGTAGTGGACAATCTTTTAAGTATGTTCTATGATTAGAAAGTTGAATGGTTGAACTCATTTTTGATTGTCCATTCAAATTCCCAACAAACCTCTAAAATATTTTTGAATCACTCATTGATTCGTACAACTTAGTTTAAAAAAAGTTATTTTTAGTGTCCCAAACTCCCTGAACATATGCATTTCTTACTGTTCAATATGTTTGCCAGTCTTCAGACTTACCTGACTGTCTGTCCTTCTCCTAAGCTCTATATTTTCCATGCTTGTTTCTTTAACCATGAGATACACCATATACCTGAATTATGTTTTACCTTTCTTGATTTAAATGGTATATGTTTGATGCAAACCTGGAGTAGTTCTCTCAGAAAGAACTCACAGGCCAAATCCAGGTCTGGGATAAGTTCCAAACAGTCCCATTTGACCCTCTGCAGGTCAGCAACAAATTTAAAATAATCCAAATGTTTAAAGGATCTATAATGTATTGTTCTAGAAGGTCTCTTATTCCTTGACCGTCCATTTTATGTTATCTTGTGCTTGCAGCGCAGATAGCATGTTGTGGTTGCTTCAGTGGAGAAGCGGGTTTTGGAGGTGAAGTCCTGCTGTAGTCAGTGATGACACTGCTTTTTGTGGCCAGGCTTTGTGGCGTCAATAGCATAGCACACTGTCTATGACAGCAGTTGAGAAATGTGCCATCACCTTAAAAGAAATTAGCTGCTGCAATCAGGGAGCACAATGGGGTTGTTCCTGATTGCAGCAGCCAGTTACTGGTTGCTTCATCTAGTGTCCCCATCAAGCAACATGGTGGTGGATTCCCCATCACCACAGAAGTCGAGGGATAGATGCTGCCTTGCACAGTCCCTCTGAAAGCCAATGGGGTGCGCAATCCCCCTGTTGTCATGCACAATCCTAAGTTAATTTGTCGATGGGGGTGCCAAATCCCCATTGGCATAATGTACCCTCATTTCTTGCATGTTGAGGGGGTGCTCAATCCCCCTCAGCTCATGCGACCTCCCCCAACTCTGTATCACTGGTGGGGTTGCCCAATCCCCTTTCCTCTATAGCCCCCCAAAAAACACTCAGGTGGCATGCTGGGAGCCCACCTCAGTGTGACAAATGTCCCTGTAAAAGAAAAAAATTCCTGCAATTTTTTTTAACCTGTGAAACAGAAAACGGTCCCTTGTTGAGTCAGGTGGCCCTTCCCCCAATCTGCACCCATCCTCTGTGCATCCTACCTTCCCATACAGCCCCTCACCCCATACTTACCTCTGGAGCCTGGCGTGATGATCTTCAGTAGACTGGGAACACGTCTGCACTCTTCAAAGCTAACCGTGAACTAAAGAAATGCTGGTAAGCTGTATAATGGCATAAATGTTTTTTTTTTTTTAGCTTATGTGGATATCTCAGCCATTTTTTTTACTTTTGCCACCAAATTTTCAACATGGGATTTTTTGGACCCCTCCTCATGAATTCAGGCACTGTTATGGCATTATTCAGTCCCAAACGGTGATTTTGAGCTCACTGTGCAGAATCACCTTTCAGGACTGAGTAATGAAATAACAGTGTCACTGTTCATGAGGTGGCCTCCCAAAAAGCCTATGTTGCAAATCTGGTGAAAAAATTCAAAAAAATGACTGTGTTACAAGCGTTCATTGCACAGTTTCCACGTGCACTCATAACTTCACCAATTTGTAATATTTTCACTCCAGATTTTCAACATTGGCATTTTTTCAAACCTCCTTATGAACAGTGCAGCTGTCATTTTTCACATCCTGGCCAAAATGTGTTTTCACACTACCGGCACAGAATAGCACTGTCACTGTGGGAAATCAGTGTTTGGGGCAGATTACAAAAATCACAGTGACACTGTTCATGAGCGGAGGTCCTAAAATGCCTATGTTGAAAATTTGGTGACAAAAGTCCATAAAATGACTATGTTGCAAGAGTGTTTTGCGCAGTTTCCATGCGTACTCATAACTTAGACAATTTGTAATATTTTCACTCAACATTTTCAACATTTTCAATTTTGCACACGTACTTATGAACAGTACAGCTGTCATTTTTCAGATCCTACCCAAAATGTGTTTTTACACAATTGGTGCACTATGACGCAGTCACTGTGGCAAGCAACAATCAGAAAAGATGAAGAAAATCATAGTGACAGTGTTCATGAGCTGAGGTGGCAAAATGCCTATGTTGAAAATTTGATGAAATAATTCCACTAAATGACTGTGTTATGAGTGTGCATTGTGCAGTTTCTACATCTGCTCATAAATTTGAGCATTTTTAATATTTTCACTCAAGATTTTCAGCACTGCCATCTCTTCACACCTACCTATGAATAGTACAGCTGTCATTTTTCACATCCTGCCCAAATGGTATTTTCTCACATCTGGTGCAGAATGGCATGGTCACTGTGATAAATCAATGTTTGGGACAGATTAACAAAATCACAGTGCTGCTATTCATGAACAGCGATCCCAAACACTTTCATGAGGTGGGGGTCTCAAAAATGCTATGTTGCAAATTTGTAGTTCAATTGTGCCATACCATCCCCCCAACCTCAAGCAACTGACAGGCATCAAGGTGTGCCTTGGACTCTTAGGCCCCACAGTTCAACCCATTCTTCTATGCAGCACCAATGTCAGCATACGTCCTTATGGCATGGGGTGACTGTAAACCTGAATACCCCAAGGCACACCTCAGCACTTGTCAGTGTCTGCAGGACAGGGTGAGGTAAAATGCCATGAGTGTTATGGCCAAATGGGGTGAGCGTAAAGCCTGAGGACCCCAAGGAACAACAAGATATTTGTTGCACTGCAGGGTAGGGTGAGCTGAAATGCCATGAATATTATGGCTGGTGCCCAAAGGCACACCTCAGTGCATGTCAGTCTCTGTAAGGTGATGTGGGGTTTGATGTCACTTTCATACTTCACTGCCATTTCTATTATGCATATGTTCAACTCCTGCGCTACTGATGCCAATGTCAGCAAGACAACATTCAGCATTGACAAATGCTTGTTTGTTTTTTTGTATTACTTATTTATTAATTTTATAAAATGAAAACTCACAAAACAGTAACCCCAGAAGGGGAAAACCAATAGATAAAGAAATCATACATTAGCAAAAAAACAGGAGACAAACATACCCCTTCTCAATTGATACAATATAGGGAAAAGTATAGATATATGTATACAAATCAAGAACATTTAAAATGTAAGGCATACAAAACAGAAAGATAGCAGGGGTGCAGCAAAGGAGATTATGAAAGTCCAGTCTATTTTCCCATATGGGTATATAACCTCTCTCCCCAATAGGCTACAGTGACCAGTGCTGTAGCTTACAAAAAAAAGTCCTGGAAGATATTAATCAAATTGCAGTAAGGATAACTCAGGCTAAACACAGTATAATTCCACCTTAAGAGCTCTAACAATAGAAGTCCCACATCAAAACAGCCACCCACCATACAGCATTATAAGCTTGAGAGAAGGAGGTAAACATCAAGGGGCCCCTGTGAAAACCCAAGCTAAGGCAATAACACACCCACTGCAGGGATAGCAGAAGAAAACAAAAAGTGAGGGGGAATATCACATGGCCATCAGTAAAACCCCCTGCTGCCCCATTATGGATTAAAATAGATACACAGTATCCCTTACAAAGCACTATATCGGAGCCAATAGATAACAGGACATCCCATCAAAATCCGGTCTGTTTTCCCATATGTTTATATAACCTGCCCCAATAAGCCACAGTGACCAGCGCTGTAGCTTACTAAAAAAGTCCCGGAACATATTTATCAAATTGCAGTAAGGATAACTTAGGCTAAACACAGTATAATTCCACCTTAAGAGCTCTAACAATAGAAGTCCCACATCAAAACAGCCACCCAACATTGAGCATTATAAGCATGAAAGAAGGAAGCAAACATCCAGGGGCCCCTGTGAAAACCCAAGCTAAAGCAATAGCACACCTGCTGCAGGGAGAGCAGACAAAAACAAAAAGTGAGGGGAAGATTACATGGCCATCAGTAAAACACCCTGCTGACCCCATTATGGATCAAAATAGATATACGGTATCCCTTACAAAGCACTATATTGGGGCCAATAGATAACAGGACATCCCATCAACTAAAAAAAGAAATGGTCACTGTGACTATACACCCCACAATCAGAGCAGGATCACCAACTGAAAGCCTTCCCAACATCAGATGGCAATAAAAGTACATAGCAGAGTGTAATCCCTAAAGCAGTACTAAGGTCAAACTATACAAGAGGAAACAGCAAATACTAACAATCAAAAATCCAGCAGCGTTATGGTAAGAATAAATTCAAGCACTCATACCAATATTAAGGAAGGGAAAGAGGATAAAACAACTTAAAATGATTTAGTTGCTGCTCACAATTGAATAAACACAGGTCCAAAAGTTCATCATTCTGGGCCTGTGCCATCAGACCCCTCTTTCTCACCATCTGTCTTCTCTTGCTCGATGAGGTGGACCAGCTTCTCTGCATCTGCAGGGTCATTAAATAAATATGAGCAGCTGTCTGGGTAACTCTCAGCTTAGCAGGGAAAGACAACTGATTTAGAATCTTTAGGGCTCTAAAAGAGCTCTGGGCCCTGTCGAATGCTTTTCGATATAGATGAGTACTGCAGAAAATATGTGGAAAAAGAGAAATATTTGTCTCTTCATACCACTTCCATCGCATCCTCCTTGCTAGAGACAGCACCTAGTCTCGGACTCCCACACCAGTGTATACAATGAGAAATGTCAGTGGGCCAAAGTAGCACCAGAAGCCCAGTGGGGGGTGATGTGGAAGGCCTTCTTAATGGAAAATTGGTGCTAATCTTCAGAAATACCCAGGAGCCTTGGCAGGAAGGTAACAGCAAACTTTAATGGGTCATCACCCTCTGCCTCTTCTGTTTGCCTGATGACTTGAATATTTTTCACTTGAGCCTCATTCTTTAGGTTCTTGAGGTGCTGCCGCAACAAAGTATTCTCCTTAATTCATTTAATCATGGCATGTACGGCTTTGCATGCTGACCCCTTCGCCTGCTGTATAGTCTGCTCAGCCCCACCAAACTGGTTCTCCAGTGTAGCAACCAGGGGAGTTAGTCCATCTAGTTTCTTATTAATGTCCTGAACTGTGTGAATTAAATGAGCAACATTGGTATGGAGAGCTTGCAGTGTTACTTTGACCATACCTGGGTCACCACCACTGGAAGCTGCATCATGTTGATGGGGCCTAGTGTACTGATGGCCAGAATTCAATTTAAAAAAAATCTGTGGAAGTGGCAGAATTCTTCTACTTGTCCATACTCAATATCTGTGGGATATCTCACAACTGCCTCAACTCCAATAGTGAGGTTAAACATTTGAGAAATGGATCCAAAATGGGAAAAATTATCAAATCTTCCAGGAGCTGAGTGAAGGCATGTCTTCTCTGTACAGTTGCTAAGCCATGCCCCTTTAATGTAAAAGACCATCACTAAATAAATCCTAGGCAACCCCAGCTGAATGAAATTGAGAGGGACTATTTGTAAAGATCAACCCAATTAAGGTAGAATCATCAGGATTTTTCATATTACTATGTGAAGGTTCAGCTAATAATTGAGTCAATCCCAAACCATGAGCAAAAGTTTTTAACTTTTTAGATTTCACAGGATTTAACCAATCTAAATTTAAGTCACTAATTAATAATAGATCATGAGATTGAGAATATGGTAATAGAACATGAGAATATGGTAACAGAACATCATGTAATGTATCCAAAACATATAGAGATGATTGAGGGGGTCCTATACAGCCCTATTAGCAATGAAGGTTTACCTGAGTAAAATTTAAATTCATGTGCCAGATATTCACAAATGGTGTATCTAAGTCTAAGAATGTTCTAGTAGGACAGAATTTCTCTAGAAAGTCAATCAATATCCCACTTCCTCTTTTATTCTGATCAGATAGAATAAACTTATTGCCATGGATGTTAACTCATTGCCTCCACAGCAGCTAACTGAAGTTGCACCACTTGTCTCCTGTATACTGTTAACAGTGAATCCTGGGCCTTTCTAAGCAAAATCAAGCTAAAGTCAGCATGCCACAAACAAATCTTAATAGCTGAAGAACCTTAAGTGCTAGACGCAAAGTATTAGTGGCAAAGTTATTCAGCACAACATTACCTTTCCAGTGGTGGTAAGCAACTAACAATATGTAATTTCATTTTCTTTCTCTGCTGGTTGAAACAGCAAAAAAAAAAATTACTTTTTGCACGAAAATAGACAACATAAGCCATACACACCATACCATAAACAAATGTGAATAACTCCTAAAGTATACATGATATACACAAAATATCAGTGGCAAAGTTATTCAGCACAAAATTACCTTTCCAATGGTGCTATGCAGTCAAATATATATTATATTCTGTTATATTATATATTAAAATATATAAGTGACGTCCCCAGATGTTGCAAGGGCATGCAGGAAGTCAGTAACCAACTTCTGTAGGCTTCCTCAGGACACATCAGTGTATTTTACTGAAGACTACAGGTGTCTTCTAGGAGACAATGAGGTAACCAAATTATCTTCATCTCATTAATCTAACCATGTCTCAGAAAAGACCCCAAAACTGGATTCATTTTCTGCCATAAACTCATTTAACAAATCAATTTTAGGGATAATATTTCAAATATTTGTATGACAAAATAGTAAGCCCTTATGATTTACTGATTTTATGGATAGAAGGCCAGGGTTTGGGCTAATGTTATCACTCTGTAACAATAGCAATTGATGCATAATTGAGTAAATAGCCCCCCACACAGAGACATCTTACAAACTTTTCCAAAATGGCACTTTCCAATATCATAACCCACAATTTTCCCAGACTCAGTACCTGATAAACACTTACTAACAGAATTTATTTTACAACAGTGTAGCAATGCTCTAGGTATAATCTGGACATAGAAGTCTAATCTGAGACATAACCAGGAATCTGGACAATTCAGAACTGACCAGGAAAGGTCTTTCACCATCCTAAATGGCACTAATGGAAGTGGTAAACACCTACAGCTAATGGACCCATGAAGAATACTCAGTCCCATACCAAGGAATACACATTCTTCTCTGCGTCTAATGGCTCCTTTGCCAGGCTATAATATTTCCCAGTGAACCAGGAATTCATTCCTGGTCTGCATGGCTCTGAGATACCAGCTAGGGTGGCATCTGCCTAGTCTGCTATTTATATGACATATAGGTTCACAAACACCACTCACAATGATATTTTGGAGGCTTTACAACCAAGCCCTTAAAGACAGAGAACTGTTGGGAAAAATCTAGGCTTAGTGTACTGATTTCTTGACACACAACCAACACTTACCTACTGCAAAAGACACTCTTTGGGGCAGTGGCTAAATATGGCATCAAAAGGGAAATCATATACCTATTGTCTAGATGTTAAAAACAGAAAGGAAAAGTGCACATGAGTACCTTCAAAATATATGTACATTGGAAAGGCACATTAGTCCCAGCAACTCTGAACAAGACTGACTGACATTAAACTCCCTAAGGTTCCCATATGCTAGAAAATAAATCATGAACAGGTAAAATATACCATCTTCAGAGCAAATATCATATACAGTGAACAAAGCAAAAAAAAAATGAAAAACTGATGGTCCTGTACCTTAGAAAATAAGAGGGTGCTAGGGTAATTCTGAGTGTCAGACAAAACAAGGGTAGTACGTTGGTGGCTATACCCAGTGTGACTATGGAGGGGTTCTGTCAATTTTGTCAGGTGCTGAACAGGTCCCAGCAGGGTAATCTAGGCATATCTTGATAATGTAGCAGGAGGGCAGAGCCAGGCAGCATGTGTGGAGTATCTCTCCACTTACAAATTATGAAAACTAGATACCCCCAAGTTCTGCATTCAAAGCCTGAATAGTACATATTTTAACAAAAGATTCTTAATAGCAGTCATATCTATGCAGAAAACAGAGCATGAAAACAGGCTGAGGGCAAGAAGGAAATTTACACATTTAAAATTAAATTCAGAACCTGACCAAGCAGAAGAAAAGAGGCTTGGCAAGTTATTAAAAACTTCAGAGAAAAGTTATACAAAAACAGTAAAAAAAAGATTTGTAAAAGAAAGACTAAAATATAAAAAAATGGATAAACTAAAGGTAAACCTTCAAAGGCCCTTAGTTCAAACCCAAATTAGATTTCCTTTACTGGAGAATGTGGTCTGGATTAAGATGGCATTCAAAGATAATGATAGAAATGAAAGAGCATCATGGTGCACAACTGTACAAGTCGGTTCAGCAAATGAAAATAGGGAGGAGGAATTGGAAGGATGTAAAAGAGCAAAAACGTACTCTGAATCATAGAACAAAAGCACTTCAAATGAACAATACAAACTTTAAAGACAGTGAGACAACATGTGACACAAGCAAAAACAAATTTTGAAGAACGATATGAAATTTAAAAAATAAGTAAAAAAAAATCAAAAATAGTACAAAGTAAAAAGGTAGAAAATAGCTCTACAAAATGTGTAAATGAAGACATAACTCCAATGTGGGCCAAAAAACTGATTGAAAGTGTTATAGTAGTAACATCCAAGAAAGTATTGAACAACTCAAATCAGAACAACAGTCTACAAAAGTTAAAAAGCAACGTGGGTATCGTAGAACAAACAGAAAATAGGAAAATGAAAAGAATAAGTGAGTTTGAAGCAAGACAACCCTCCTATGAAGACAATGTGAATCCGTTTATTTTAGAAATAAAAGAATTAAAGCAAAATGAGATGAAAAGTAGCGATGAAGATCAGGAGAGTAGAGTGATAATGGTTTAAAAATTTCTTCCGCACACCTTCATATTAATAGTAAGGGTACAATTATTCTTTTTTGTAAGAATTCTGAAGGTAACATACATGAATTTAAACCAAATAATGAGGGTAGGATTCTTTTTTAAAGACAGATTTAACAGGAATTCCATTGGTAAATGGGTTTATTCATGCTCCCTTTAAAAAAAAAAAAACTGCAACAACAACAACAAAAAAAAAACTACCTTACTTTTTTTTGCTGAAATAAATGTTATTACTGGACTAGGATACCAAACATTTAATAATAGGAGGAAACATTAATTGCCTGTTGGAGGTGTTAAAGACAAATTATCTCTATTATGAAGTTGAAACAGATATAGTGAGAGAATTCTTAATTTTATAGAGGCTATTTCATTGGTAGACACTTTGAGCGAACAACATATAGATTCTTCAGAATGTAAACATCAGTCAAAGAGATGCAAATCTCAGGTCAGGGTAGTGCATATTTTAATTTCAAAATCTCTACCAGCAGGTAGCTCAGTCATCTTACTAACAGATCCTGACATATTGTCTGACCAATAATTCCTTACAATTCCAAATGATTATTGACAGGATACAAACACAGTGATTTTCATGGGGAATAAGTAATGCATTATTGGAAGATGAGGCTTTCACAATATTGATAAAGTGAGCCTTGAATATATTTTGGTTACATAATGATTACCAATTGAATAGTATTTTAAAATATTGGGATGTTTTAATGCTACAGTATGAAGAGAAATTAATTTCACTGCAGCAATGAATAAAGAGAGAACAATTAAATAAATAGAACTGGGGTAAACATTTAAAAGTAAAAAGCTGTAAATTAACTGAAGGAAAACTGATAATCTGAATATGTCAATTTAAAAAAAATCATGAATACATTAACTAAACAAATAAAAAACAAATGGATAAGAACTAAAATAAATTACTACTTACAGAGCAAAATTTAAGGGAAACATTTAGCCAGGAGAATCAAAGAAGAGGATATTATCTGTGTTTAATGTGGAAGAAAACTTAGAAAAGCAATTTCAAAAAGTTCAGAATACAAATGAGACACCACAGTCTTTTTAGAAAGCTAGTATTTCATCCCCAAACCTGGAATGGATTTGCAGAAAGCTGAAAACTATAGGCTGGTATCCATCTTAAATTATGAATTTAAGATGCTAGCCAAAACAAAATTAATAATACAGTTCTACCATTCTTAAAAAAAATCATCCTAACCAAGGTGGCTGTATCCCAGAAAATGTCATATTTTCTGTAAAAGAAAAAATATAATCTATTGTAGAACATATTCAACAACATAAAAGATACACAATTTTCATTTCATTTTATGCAGCAATGGCATCTGACGTAGTTTAATGGCCGTAACTATTTGTGTTGATAATGTCAGGATTTCTTTATAATTAATTGAAATAATAAAAATATTATACAAGTTACCCATAATCAGGAGAAAAGTTAATAACACACTTTCAGAAGAATTTGTCATAGGACTTGGGGTAAAGCGAGGATGCCTCCTGTCATCCATACTTTTTGTTTTAGTGTTAGAGACTCATAAATGAAATGAGAAAATTAAAACATAAAAGGCTCAGAAATAGGTAAAGAATATTATAAAATAAAACCAAATGCAGATGTTATTATTTTGTTATTGGAAAATCCAGAATACAGTTTGTTAGCAACTAAAAAAAAGTAATTCTAAGATACTTCAGATATTCTTGCTATAAATCTGATGGAAGTAAGTCTGAACTGCTACCTTTCAACCATGTCAGTGTCCAAGAACAAACCACCCCATTGAATGTGATGGTAAGACATGAGAGTATGGATTCTTAGGGAATAAAGTTAACAAAGTATATCCCAGATGTATGAGGCTAACTTTAAACCCATATTATTAAATGTAATGATAAAGATTCTAGCATGGCAGATAATAAGACTTTCCATATGGTGTAAGATTTTCATTTTAAAATGACATTAATGCCATGTATATCATATACATTTCAAGCTATATTAAAACCTGTTCCAAAAGAATAGGATAATAAGATTTTATGTGCCAGATATTCAAAACTTTGCCCTGGGGCTAAATTCGCACTGCCCAGTGGGCAAACTAAGCCGGGAGCACAAAGCAAGCTATATTCAAAAAAGGAAATAGCCCGGTGCTAATCCTGCTGAATATAGCAGACTAAGGAAGCTGGCCAAACTGGTCTGGGAGTGCAGGGCAAAAAATAGCCTGGGAATAAGACAGCACAGAATATAGCAACAGGGAAGTGCAGACTGCAACTGCAACTGCAGCTCATTAGACTCTGTAGCAAGCCAATGTTGTAGGTGGAGAACATTGTGTGTGATTGCACAGAGATGTCTCACAGCTACTGCAAACACACCTATCAAACTCCTGCCTCATAAATCAGGGACAAGGCTTAAAACAAAAAGGGACAAAGGTTTAAAATCAGGGACACACCTTAAAAATTGGTGCTATCCACTCAGGAAGCTGGTAGAATAAGTGGTGTAGTGTAAAATGCATTTTTTAAGGAAGAACACGTCTGCAATATTAATGTCTGACATTATGTTATGCCTACAACCCCACTGTATGGTCCTAGAAACATAATTTGTAGGAGGGACAAAGTAAAAGTTTGAGGTAAATCCAGCAACGTCCCTGGAAATCCATGGAAGTCCCATGAAAATCAGGGACAGTTGAGAGGTATGACTGCAAGCAACAATGAAAGCCACACACTGCAGAACTGTGCTTAGTGTGCTATGCTGAAGTGAGGTTTGCTTGGGGCTAACCTGATTACATAGTGCTAACACATTAGCCCGGTGCAAACTGGTTAGCCCAGGGCAAATGGGAGCAATATTCAAAGCTCCCATGCAAATGAGCCTACTTAGGTAAACCATGGGCAAACAAGTACATTTGCATCTCATTAAGTGCTGTTTAGCATTCATTACCATGCAGTTTGCCTGGTGCTACTGCATGGAGCAAAAAGCTCCCCCTTTTGGTCAGAATGGAAGTACAGGCTGGATGCTGCAGGCCAAGGCATGCCCACAGCATCCCCTGTTGAATCTGGAAGCTGCAGGAACTGTGTGCTGGCAGGCACAGTCAGTGCATACAATACACCCATTCAGCTGTGCAAGCAGGACCTTTATATATGTATGTGTGTTGTGTATACATATATATATATATATATACACACATATAGATCGATAACTAAACAGACACACTGCAGCCGCACTTGCACTGGAGGATGCCTCCCCCAACAGCACAGGTACCCCACTGCAGTATTGGGTGAAACACAGTTGGGGGACACAATGCAGGTAGCAGGAATAAGGCAAACCTGCTGGGGTTGGGGGGATGTCAGCTGCAGGGTCATTGTGCTGTGCAGTGCAGCCATCCAGTATATAGGGACCTGGGCAGACAGGCTGGGACAGGCAGCACTTCTCAGCTGTCATGGTCCCTGTTCCCACCTGTGTGGGTTCCACTCCCTGGTAGTCTAGTGGTCCCCCACCCCCAGCATGTATCCCGACCCCCATTTCAAATAAAAGAAAATATTTCCTGGTAGTCTAGTGGTCCCCCACCCCACCCAGCATGTATCCCAACCCCTTTCAAATAAAAATTAATACATTTCCCTGGTAGTATAGTCACGCAGGTTTCCTGATGCCCACAGAAATTTAAATCATTGTATTTGCCCAGATAGTCTAGTGGTCTCTTCATCTCAAGCATGGCTCCTATCCCACACTGAAATTCAATATATATGTATATATATATATATATATATATATATATATATATATATATATACATACACACTGTATGTATATAGTTAGATTCTCCCTGAATTAGTGAGCCACCAGCAGTGATGTTAACGCCATCCCATGAGACTCCAAGAATAGAGCCAGAGTGCTAAGCCCTCTCATCATCATCACGTCGGCTGACTGAGGTACAAATGAGCACTAGCTCTCATATGTACCTCAGTCAGCAGCCAGCCGTGGTAGTGAGAGGAGGGCTGAGCTGGTCGCTGTCACCATTCTTGGGGTCTCATTGGGATGAGCAGGGGAATCACTGCTGGGTGGGGGGAACCAGTAGACTACCAGGGAGAATATATATATATTGATTTTCAACAAGAGACAGGAGCCATGCTTGGGGGTGAGGGCATCACTAGACTACCAGGGCAAATGCAGTTATTTTACTTTCTATGTGCATCGGGAGCCATGCTTGGGGGTGGGGGGGCACTAGACTACCAGGCCAAGTACAATTATTTTACTTTCTATGGGCGTCGGGAGCCATGCTTGGGGGTGGGGGACCACTAGACTACCAGGGTATCATATTTCACATTATGGACAATGGGGGTTTGGGATTTGTGTGTGTGTGTGGGGGAGGCACCGCTGCATTACCATCAGCTTTTCCTTGGCAGTATTTAGCGCCGTGCTACAGGTCACGCTAATGCCTGTAGCGTGGCGCTATACTTTTGAATATGCTGGTGACCAAGCATTCAGGGCCCCTCCCCTCAGTCCCTCCCCTGCGTACATTATTATTTAGCATCGGTGCTAATGTCCTTTTGAATATTACAGCGGGGCGCAAATTCGGTGCTAATCCAGCGCAACAGATTTGTGCCCGGCACTCCCCTTTGAATATCTGGCCCTAAAAATCACAAAACAGTTCCTTTGGATAAAAAAAAAAAAAAAACTAGAATTTCTTGGAACAAACTATGCCACAATAAAAAAGGGGGAGGCATGGCCTGCTCTGATCTTGTAGCAGGGTGTGTCTATTAGGAGAATTTAGATCTTCAAGTGGAAATTTATGTACAGTATCAGGGACAGAGAATGAAAAATCCAATAATATAGTCAATATCTGGTATATGCCAGCAGAATTTAAAAGAAGTAAAAGTTCAATAGCAAGGAACTTGGCAAATTTAGCAGTATCATGTCAAAATACTGCAATAAGTACTGTACACAAAGCTTTTTTAAGTCGAATAATTTAGGGGAGAATGCATGTGTTAAAACAGGGAGGAAAACATGTAATATCCCAGCATGGAAAAAGAGAGGTATCATTAAGTTGGAGCATCTAATGACAGGTAATAAGTTGCTACCCTGTGAAGAATTTATGAAAGCAATAAGACACAATGGAGTGTAGGTTGTTGCATGATAAGAGCATGCCCTAGGTGCATAGTGAGGCATGAGATTAGGCATTAAGTGCCCATATTATGTAACTGCTCTTATTTTTATTTATTTATTTTTTTTATTTAGTTTTTATTGACCCGGAAAAGAGGACTAGGCAATTCTGCCTATTTTCATCCTTCTCCTGGGAAAGAGGGGGAAGATACAGATGCAAACTGATATACAGAACCAGATTAATTTGGTTTGAATTCTAAGCCCTGCACCGTTTAGGAGCAATTTTACAACTCACTTTTAAATCATAAGTATAAAGCAGTAATTAGAAATCATAATGAAAGCTATGCCATAGCGAGACATTTTAGGGAAGCTAGACACACCTCAGTAGCTTAATGCAATTTTTTGGTATAGAAAAGGTGTCTTTAGACTGTCAAGGTGATAATTTAAAGGAAAAATGTTAAATCATGTGGCATTCTGGATTACCACATTAGATACAGTGAAACCTAAGGGAATGAATGAATGATTCAGTGTCACTACATAATGTATATAATAGGTAGATTTTGTAACAGCTTCACTCACTTGCCGTTTTTCATTTTTTTCTTTCTCCCTCAACTTCCTCTCTTTTCTCTGTTTTCCTTCCCCCCTTCTTCCTTTTCCTTTTTTCTGTTGCTGGCATAAATATTCCCTATGTTAGATACTAGATATAGTTCTCTTGTATGGAATTCTGCAAACTATTCTTTTGTGCAATATATAGTTCTGTGCAATATTATTTTGCTATGCAAGACATTTGATTGGTGTTGGGAACCTCACTTAGATTGATTGTAATTTGCACTATTGTAGTTCACTTTAGAAATTCATTGATTTGTATTGTCACTTTAATTGTTAAAGTATTTAAGTGCATATTGATTCGAGCACCCACATGTTCTAATGATGGCGTTAGTTTAGTCGCTGAAACGTAAACATGTGACTGGAGTTACTTGCACCCTGAATCAGCTGCAGATTTAAAAGTAATTTTGTTACCGATTACTTGCCGGACTGTATAAAACCTAAAGAATTGTGGTTCGAGGTGCATGTTTTGGATTGTGGTAGCTGCTGCTGGTGAAGGCAAATTTTATGTGAATTAAAGTTTGTTTAGAATCTAGAATGGAGTGTAGACCATTTGTTGCTGCAGTGATGGCAAGTGTGTGTCACATTATAGACCTGTGGCATCTTCACTACTTAAATTTGATGCCAAATCCTTATCTGGTTTGTACGGTGTTAGATATATCCCCTACCTTTTGGTCTCCTTTTGTTTCTTAATTTTCCTAAAGTGTATAACAGCCCTGACTGTGTCTGCTTCCCCAAGAATCTAAGCAGAACCCTTTTGCACTAGATTTAATTCACATTTAATTTTTGGCACCAATTTTAATTGTGTCTGCTGGGCTGTGGAGTCCTCCACACACACACACACACACACACACACACACACACACACACACACACACACACACACACACACTCTCTCTCTCTCTCTCTCTCCTTCTCCACCCTTTGTGTAATATTGTGCCTCCTACCTCACTAATCCCCTAATCCCCACCCTATCCTTAAGCATTCTGCTGTGCCATTGTGCTTGAGATTATTTGTAACCTCTAACCCTTCCTCTCCTCAGGTGCTGCTCCATCAGGCCATCCTCGACTAAGCGACCGGCTGGAGGAAGCCACTGTACGTTTTTCAAGCTACTGCTCCATGGAGGGATTTCACCACCGACTTCACCCCAGGTACTGCATTCCTGCTCGGATCTGAATCCAGGGAAGTGATTAGCTACTGAAGGAAGAAGCTGATTGGCTACTCCAGGAGCAGCAAAACTCTGTTTGGCTGGATGATCTGCTTCTAGCTAGGCTGAAAAGCCATGGATACCTCAGCTCAGATTTTTTGCCCTCTCCCTTACTCCTACCCCAGGCCTCCTTTAAATACACTCAGACCACTGCCACTGTCCTGGACAACCATTTTGATTGGCTATACCTTTTTCTGATCTGTGTGTAAGACAATCCTCTTGTTTGGGCAACAACTTTGTTGACTCTGTGGAAAATACTTATACTGCCATCTTCTGGTCTTCATTGCAAGATCATCTTAATCAGTTTGGCTCTAGATCTAATCTGAGATCTCTTGCTGCTGCCACCCACTTCCTGCATGCTGGAAGCTTGCAAAACAGTAGTCAGTTTTGGGTGCATTCAGCATAATGGGGGCTTTTTACTTCTACTTGCCTCTATTTCATATTGTGCTGCACTCTAGATTTCTGTGTTAGTCAGCACCAGTCTCCCTGCAGCATGGACAGCTACAGCTGTGCTTTGGATTGTCTGGTTTCCTTTGGCACTACAGACTCTCACAAATTGGCTTTTATGTTACCTAATTTAGATCCTCCTTTCCAACTCCCATAGCAAATTGGTACTTCTTCCATGATGGTAACAGAGTATAGGATCCCACTTACCTCTGCATTGTTTGCCCAGCACTCCTTACTTTTTACAGCCAGTGTTCTTCTTTTTATGTTACTTGGTCCCCTAGGAATGCAGCTCAGGAACCCACCAAAGCCATGTAACAGCAACCTTAAGCGAGTTTCATCTGAAGAGAAACAGGCTTCTTCTTGAAGCTATCAAGAATATGTTGCTGCTCTTATTGTTATGTTCTGGTAATGTTGAAATCAACCCTGGTCCTCCTGCAGCAATCTCTTCACCTGCTGACCTAGTCAGTATCAAAGGGTTGAGCTTTATGCATATTAATGTGTGCAGCCTACTAAAAAAGTCTGCCTCTATTCAAGCACTGACTTCTCATACAATGTATGATATACTCGTGGTCACTGAGACTTGGCTCAGACCTGGTACCCCAGATAGTGAGGTGAATATCCCATCTTATACCCTGTTCAGAACTGATAGGATCACCAGAGGAGAAGGAGTTGCCATCTATTTCAAGGAGAAATTGTCTGCATCAGTTATAGATTCATCTTCACTCTGAAAGGAATTTGAGAGCCTGACTCACAATGTAAAGCTATCTTCCTCTGTCTAAATATATTTCCTAGGATGCTATAGACCTTCATCCATGGGGCTACAATTTCTGGACCATCTAAATAATATGGTGAGATCCCTTCAATCGGAGATACTAGGGGACCTCAATATGGATTGGTACTCCAATAGATCCTAACCCCTAAAGACTATTTGCAACTCTTTTGGTCTTTTCCAACTCATTTCAGAAGCAACACGTCCAAAGAAAAAGTGCCCTAAAAATAACACACTTCTAGATCTCATTTTAGTAAGCAAACCCCTTCTATTTTCTCATGCAGGAGTGTTCTTCTCAGATATTAGAGATGGCAGTATTATAGCAGGTGTAAGATCCACCCCAAAACTACCATCCCTTTCCAAATTGTCAGTCAAGAGGAAATGGCATAATTCTGACATATCTGCATTCCTCTCCGACTTGTGAGACTCCTTGATATGGCAGGATTTCTACTTGGTCAACTCGGTGCCTGCAGCCTATGATATCTTCCAGGAAATCAGGGTCTGGATAAACATGCACCACTGGTCCAGATTTGTTCTAAAAATGAATCATGTCACTGGTTTACGGCCCAATTAAAGGCCTCCCTGTTGCATAGAGACTGGCGTTGGAAAACAGCTCGGAAATCAAACCTTCCAGATGACTGGACATTATTCAGGAAGGCTAAAAAATACTGTAGTAATCTGGTTAGGGAGGCTAAGGCTAGCTATTTCTGCAAAGAACTGGACTCTTCCACCCAGTGCTCAGCAAATCTCTGAAAAAGAATCAAGGATTTTCTAGGGCATGCGGCTACGAGCACCTTACCCACAAAAATCGCCATTGGCACAACTTCGGTGTCAGATAAATCTACTATCATTAATGCTTTTAATAACCATTCTGCTACTGCAGGTCTTGCTTTTGATGCCTCCTCTGCCAATAACCTCCGCTCTAGTCTTGGAGCACCAGACTACCAGATCCGGTCACAAGCTGTGTTATTCAGAAGATTACAGCATTTAATGCATTTTACTAGCAAAGAAACATGGGTTTGGTTTTTGGCACCTAATGTACGTGGACAAGCTTCAAGGAGATCCCAAAGGAAGAAGAACCAAGACAAAGGTAAGCGTTGGGTGAGTAAGCCCACAAAGGAATGAGTGGGGTGAGTAGGCCTCAAGCTCCAGGGAGAGAAATCCTTCTCTTTTGAGACATCACAGTAAAACGCTGCCCTGAGGGGGCAGGGGTAAGGCTTCCAAGAACCCATGGCACAGCCTGATGAGATGTGATGGTTTTGAAAATGGAGCTGTGGGCTCCCAGCCACTCTGGCAGCTTTTTGAGTCAGGCCTGGAGTTCACTAGAGCGACCAACAGAGTTTGTGTGCTCTCCTAGGTTATTTACCTCACCACGCTGAAAAGAATGAGCAAAAAATAAATAAATAGTAATATAAGCAAAGAGAGGAATGGAAAAAGTTGTTTTTTTTCATTTTCTGGAAAAGGGAGCTGGCCAGAGGGAGAGGAAGGAGCAGGCGCGGTGGAGGACTCAGGTTGTTACTGGGCCTTGAGGTGGGCCACGCAGTGGATGGTATCTGATGTCATCACCATGTGGGCAAGCCTTGCCTGCTCCTACAGGAACTTAGAGCATTTTTTCCTTTGCATGTTTTTTTTTGGCATGTTTTGGGGCTAAAAAATCCTTTGAAAAAGAAATGGGAAGGTGAGAACCAAAAACAGTTTCAGAGGGAGATGCAGAAAGAGGAGAATAAGGGCTGGGTGCATGAACAAGCCAGGAACGGGCCGCACATAGGGATGGCATTTTTTTAGCTAGGCCTCAACTGGAGAAAGGCCTCTTGGTACAGCCAAGGGTGGCAAAGGGGACAGTTAAAAAAAAACAAAAAACAAACGAGCAAGTTTTACGGACAACATGGATCAGGGTGGTGTGGAAACAGGAGGGCCCATGAGAGTTTTAGGGGGTACACAAATGACACTGTGCATCTGTGTAGGAGAAGGGAGGCAGTATACATTGATAACATCGTATGGCATGCAGGTCACAGAGTGGAAAATTCATTTTTTTAGGACCATGCACATTTAAACAGGACAAGTTCCACATCACATGGATTATTCAGGGATGGGGCATTTAAGTGACAGAAAGAGACACTGCTGGGGAGGGGTTCTTGGAAAAGACACCATGTGAGGGGGGGTTGGGTGGAAGCAGGGTGCGATAAGGCAGAAGCACTAAATGAGTACTTCTGCTCAGTATTTACTAAAGAGGAGAGGTGGGTGACAACCGAGGGGGGAGAAATGGCAGAAACGGGGAGGAGTGAGTGACAGATGGGGTAATCATGGAGGGCAGAGTTCAGGAAGGTTTGAAGGCACTGAGGGCAGATAAGGTGCCAGGCCCAGATGGCATCCACCCCAGGGTACTGAAGGAGCTGGCAGAGGTCCTTGCAGGACCTTTGGCAGACCTATTTAATGCCTCACTACATTCAGGGTATGTACCTCAGGACTGGAGGATGGCTCATGTGGTGCCCCTCCACAAAAGTGGCCCCAAGGATGAACCAGGAAACTACAGACCAGTGAGCCTCACATCCATCATGGGTAAACCAATGGAAACTATCCTGAAGGAAAGGCTGGTGGCCTTCCAAGAGGCCAAAGGACTACAGGACAGCAGACACATGGATTCATACAGGGCAGATCCTGCCAAAACAACCTGGTGGAGTTCAATGACTGGGTAACTAGGAAACTGGACAGGGGCCATGTAGTGGATGTCCTGTATCTGGACTTCAGTAAGGCATTTGACTCTGTACCACATGGAAGACTGGGAAGTAAGTTAGTAGGCACAGGGGCAGATGCAAAGCTGGTGAGATGGGTAGGGAACTGGCTTCAGGGAATGCAACAAATGGTGATGGTGCGTAGGGAGCTCTCACACCCAAGGGCAGTGATAAGCAGTGTTCTACAGGGCCCGGTGTTGGTTACAGTGTTGTTTTGGATATTATTTACAGATATATCATTGGACATCAATAGCAAGATCAGTCTGTTTGTTGATGATATCAAGGTAGGAGCAGTGGTGGATGACCTAGGGGGATGGCAGGGGTTGCAGGATGATCTGGCAAAGCTTGAAACCTTGTCAGTCACCTGGCAACTGGGGTTTAATGCCAAAAAGTGCAAGGTGCTGCATTTTGGGATGAAGAACTCAAGGAGGAGTTACCAACTGGGGGAGTGCATCTCGCCCAGACAGAGGAGGAGAAGGATCTGGGAATGCTCATTACAGGGTCAATGAACAACTCAGCACAATGCAGGAAGGCAGCTGCAAAGGTCAACAAAATGCTGGGTTTTATTGCAAGGGGTATATCCTTGAGGAGGGAGGAGGTGATTCTGCCACTGCATAGGTCATTAGTTAGACCGCACCTGGAGTACTGTGTGTAGTACTGGCACCCGTATCTGAAGAGGGACATTAAGTTACTGGAGGGGGTGCAGTGCAGGGTGACAAAGATGATCAAGGGGCTGGGGTCTTATCATATGAGAGGAGGCTGAGGGAGATGAACATGTACTCACTGGAGGAGAGGAGGGATAGGAGGGACATGATTGAAACCTTTACGTACATGAAAGGAATAAACAAGACAGGTACAGAGGGGCTGTTCAAAGTAAGGGAGGGGAGAGACACCAGGGGCCATGATATGAGACTGGAGAGAGGAAGGTTCAGGAGGGAGATGAGGAGACACTTTTTTACAGAGAGGGTTGTGGCTGGGTGGAATGCGTTACCTGCAGAAGTGGTATCCAGTAGCACAGTGGACTTCTTCAAAAGGGGATGGGACAGGACAAGGGGGAGTGTCAATGAAGGGGAAGGATGGAAGGGAGGGACAGCTGCAGAATAAGGGGTGCTAGCTGCACATTCGAGCAGACTTGATAGACCTCTAGGCCTTTATCTGCTGGCAAATTTTGTATATTTGTATGTTCATATATAAAAAAGAAGTTTGTTGCACAGAGCTTGAGCAACAGGTGAAGGGATGCAGGACAACATGGTGGCCACAACTGGAGAGGGTGGGTTGGGAAGAGAAAAAAGGACACAGAACACAAGAGCATCCTCTATTTTTGAGACAAGGGGATGTTTGACAGGGTTCTGGAGGGTGCTTAAACCCAGCTGCAGGCAGCAATAGGGGACACCCCTGTCACAGGGGGATATTGTAGGCCACCAGAAACAATACCTGCATTGTGTCTGAGGTATGAATATAGAAACATCTATATTCTTGGGTAGATGAAGATGACTATGGCCCAGTACTAATGGTTGTGAAGGGTTTTGATATACAATGGAGTTGGGCACCATAGACAGGGGAGGGGAAGATAACATGGGAGGGTGGGTAGGTGAGACATGCACACACACACACACAAAAAAGAATGATGAAATATAATTAATAATGATAAGAAGAAAGTACGGAAGATGATGTTAACAGTTTTTCTTTCTTTCAGTTTTTCCTGGTTTTCTTTAGGGATGGTGGTGAGGACATGGCTCAAAGAAAGAGCAACCCTACCAAGTAAGATGCCTACAGTGCTATATGGGAGTTAGCAAAATGGGCAAACAAGGTGTGGGAATTGGTGGAGAGTATGGAGCTCAGGAGGACAGGTGAAAAGTGTAAGGCTGAGAGAGGCATCAGAAAAGGAAAACAACCTCCAACTAGACCAAGTAACCCTGAGAGGTCACCGCCAGCACTGGTGGGAATGGCCCAACCATTCAGCCTCATTCAGCCACACCTAAGTACACCCAGTGTGCCTCTACCTCATCCTGAGCCCCTGCCTTTGCTGGCACCAGATCCCACCCCAGTGGTTCCTCCGGTGCCTAGCCCACTGCCCACCCCAGCCCCACAACTGATCCAGCAACTACCAGTGAGCCCAACAGCACGGGGTCCAATAGAGCTTCATAGGCCAGGTCCAGTGCCAACAGTGGGAACAGCCCCACAAACAGGTAATGGAATGGTGACTGTCAGGGAAAGTATAAAAGATTACATGGAGCAGATGATTAGTTCCTTAGGGATGGGGGGGCTTCGGGCAGCTGGAATAAGCTCTGTCTGATATTAAGGCAGGTCAGGGTGGGCCAAAGGGAGAAGAAAAAGCCACAGAAGGGCCAGCTGTAGGGATGGGGGCATGAGAAATTGGCACTCCAGGCATGAGGATAGGAGAGCATGTCCTGATGACAACTAAAGAAAAGATATGGAAAGGGGACTATGTGGATATCTTTGCACTAGTCAGTAGAGAGGTGACCAAATATAATGAAAAAGAGATCACAGGCAACAGCAAGATGGTGGAAGTTGTAGTCCTATTAGGAAAAAAGGAGGACGATACGTTTGCAAAAGGGAAGACATGGGACACATGATTTGTGAGTTTTTTGCCACTTACTCAGCAATAGTCATGGAGAAGAAATCAGAGATAGGGATACTCCTTATCACACATGCCCTGATCATTCGGAGAGTGAAAGCTGGGGGGGGGAGGTTCAGGTGGCTATACTATGATCAGTTCTTCAGACAGTGGATGGCAATCTATGGGGATGTTAGATGGGACACTAAACAGCTGGATCTGTGGACAGATAATGTCACTGACAAGGCTACCCCAGAGGGAGAGGGAGGCAGGAAAGTCACCCTAATAAAAAAATATTGTTGGGGTAATAATGGAGAATTTTGCTCCTGGCCACAGTCCAGATTCTGACACACCCATTTGAAGTGCCTTGGTAGCCACCTGGCATCAAAATGTCAGACAAGTTGGAGCCAGGGAGGTCAACCGAGAGGGTCACCAGTTTTGGCCAATCAGTCCTTTCAGGTTGGGGTAAAGGGGTAAAGGGGCAATCATTAGGCAGAGGATCCCAAGGGAGGGGTCTCAATGGCAGGGGGGACAGAGCTACTGAAGGTGGGGGACAGAGATGACAATTGACCAAAGGGGGTAAAGGAAAAAAGGAACATACTGAGGGAGGCAGAGGGAGGCAGGAAGAGACCAGCAAGGATACAGACCAAATAACATTTTCTAGAGGGCAAGAACACCCATCGGGTGGAAGTTTTTGAGTGTTCGATAAGAACTTACCCCTATGAGAATGCAGTTAAATGAATAATAGAAGGTTTCAGGAGGGGTTTTAGTCTGCAGTTTCAAGGCCCCAGGGGGGCCAAAGAAGCAAAATATTTGGGCTCGGTAAGGGGAGAAGATGACATTTTAAGAAAAAAGATTAAAAAAGAGAAGGACACAGACAGGATTCAGGGACAATTCACGGACCCTCCCTTACTCAGTTTGAGGGTGTCCTCATTAGATTTAGTCTCCAAGAAGCTGCCAGGGAGTTTAGGTTCATTCACCATCTGTCTTTCATAGAAGGGGATTCAGTCAATGATTTGACTGATGAGAAGAACAGCAGGGTGTCTTATGTCACACTGGAGGAAGCGGTGCAGGTTATCAGGACCACTCCAGAGGCATGGCTGGCCAAAACAGACATAGAGTCAGCATTTATATTACTGCTGGTATGCCCAGAGAACTGGGATCTTTTAGGCTTTAAGATGGATGGTCAGTATTACTTCGACAAAGCCGTGCCTATGGGGTGCTCCACGGCCTGTACTACCTTTGAATTATTTAGCACATGCCTTCAGCAAAAAACAGGGTACAGGGTGGTCATACATTATTTGGATGACTTTCTCCTCATAGGAAACAGAAAACAGGAAGCTGAATGCATGCTTTCCTGTTTTAAAGAATTGTGTCAGGAGTTAGGGATGCTGCTTGCCCCAGACAAGGCCGAGGGACCCAGCAAAACAATAGAGTTTTTGGGATAGAGATTGGCAAACAAGTACAAATGTTTCATTTACTAGACCAAAAAGTACAGCAATTCAAGGAACTCATAGGCGTGCAATTGGACAGAAGGAGGGTGCAGCTAAGACAGGTGCAGCAGTTGCTAAGGCACCTTAATTTTGCCTGCAGGGCCATTGGCCTGTGGTGGGCATTTACCAGACGCTTGGCCAGGGCAACTAGAGGTGCAACCAGACCACATTACTGGGTTGACATTACAAGGGGCCTAAAAGATGACTTAAGGGTATGGAAAACATTTATTCAGAGCTACAATGGGAGGTCCTTTTGGCAAGATGACTGGGTCTACAATACAGACCTGGATATGTACATGGATGCAGTGGGAGGTTTAGGCATGGGGGGATATTTTCTGGAAAATGGTTCTCCAAGGCATGGCCTGATGAGTGGACGAAGGGTGGCCTGGAAAGGGATATTTGGTAACTGGGAAAGGCATGCTGAGCCTAGGTGTTGAGGCATCAAGGGATATCACGCTGGTGGAGATTATGCCGATCTGGGTTTGCAATTTATTATGGGGTTCCATAATCAAAAGGTGACCTTTTGGTGTGACAACAGAGTGGTGTTGGATGTACTCAACAACAAGGGGGCAAAATCAGAAAGAGTACTAAAGGTGTAACATCAATTAGTGCTGAGGGGTTTACAGCTGAACATGTCTTTTAGAGCTAGGTACATTGACGGGGTATGGAACACTTTAACTGACAGCCTTTACCATCTGCAGCTGGATTGAGTCTGGGCCATTGCCCCAAAAGCAGAGGGACAAAGAACACCTATTCCATCAAACATATGGGACATTGGCAAGAAGGAGTCGAATTGCTGTTTCACAACTCCTGGCTCCCAGGACCTTGAGGGCATATGAGGGGTCCTGGAGAGCATTACAAACATTAAGTGAGTTGCACCTCATGGAGATAAGTAGGCCCATCACAGAGGAGCAAGTCAGAAAATGTATTATTTACTAGTGGGAACAGGGCTTAGTGCATGCCATGATGGGGGTTCACCTGGCAGCAATTGGCATTGAATGCAGCCTAAAAGGCTGGACAGACCCAACAAAAAGCATATTCATGAGCTGAATGTTGCAGGGTTGGGGGTGCCTAAAACAAAGGGTGGTGGATGACTGGCACCTTGTATTGGGTCAACTGTTGGCCAGGCCAGTGAGTATATTACCCATGATATGTAAAACTGTAGACAAGGTCACTTTATTCCAAGCTGAAGTTGTAGAGCACAGGAAGAAAGAGGATGCCAGGGACCTAGGGTGGGAGGATGTAACTTGGGAGTGGGTCAGATTCATATATTGTTCAAGAGATCCAAGACTGACCCAGTAGGAAATGGATGTTTAATGACCCTGAGGCCACATGGCAACCTGACCACATGTCCTGTCCAAGCATTGTGGGCTTTATGCCACAATGAGACAAAAAAAAAACAAGGTCAATTGTTTACTCATGGGGATGGGAGAGAGGTCACAAGTTATCAAATCATAGCTGTCCTGAAGAATGACATAAAATGTTTGAGGGAGTGCAAATAAACAGGACATGAAAGACAACATCAATTGAGAGAAAAGCCATAACAGTTTACACCGTTACTTCCAGAAAGAAGAGAAGATGAAGTCACCCAGGTTTACTCTTGGGAGGCAAGAAGAAGAAGGAGGGAGAAGAAAAGGAGGATATAACAAGCATTTGTCAATGCCGAATGTTGATTGCGTTGATCTTTTGAGCTCGTTCAGTGGCCCTCTGTCACTGGCTCAGTCTGTTTGTCCCGGTTTACTGCAGGCTGCTCTTTTGTACTGGGCTGCTGCCTGTGTTGGCACCTTGTTCTGCTGAGGAAGAAATCCCCAGCTGTCCTGACAGAGCTCCATTGAGGTGGCTCACTCCCCCTGTCTCACTCACTCAGTCTTGTTCTCCTGGTGCTGAAGGCTGCCATTTTGTACTGGGCTCCTGTCTCTGTTGGCGCCTTTTTCTGCCCACAAAGAAGTCTGCAGCAGTCCCAACAAAGCTGCATTGAGCTTGCTCACTGCCCTTCTCTCACTCACTCATTCTGTTCTGCCGGTGCTGCAGGCTGCCCTTTTCTACTGGGCTCCTGCCTGCTTTGCTGCCTCTTATGCCTACAAAGAAATTTGCAGCAGTTACAATGCAGCCTGTTGAGCTCACTCACTCACTCATTCTGGTTTTCCTGCCACTGCAGGCTGCCCTTTTGTACTGGGCCCCTGCATGCATTGCTACCTTTTTCTGCCCACAAACAAATCTGCAGCAGTCCCAACAGAGCCCCGTTGAGCTCACTGACTCCCCCTCCCTCATTTGCTCGTTCTGTGTCTCCTGGCGCTGCAGGCTGCCCTTTTGTACTGGGCTCCTACCTGCATTGGCGGTTTTATCTGGCCAGAAAGAAATCTGAAGCAGTCCCGACACAGCTCCACTGAGCTCGCTCACTCCCCCACTGTCACTCTCACATTCTGTTTCTGCCGGCGGTGCAAGCTGGCCTTTTGTTCTGGGCTCCTGCCTGCGTTGCCGCATTTTCTGCCCACAAAGAAATCTGCAGCAGTCACACTAGAGCTCTATTTAGGTCACTCACTACCGCTCTGTCACTCGCTCATTCTGCTTCTCTTGGCACCGCAGACTGCGCTTTTGTATGGGGCTCCTGGCTGTGTTGGCTGCGTTGGCACCTTTGTCTGTCCACAAGAAATCCGCAGCTGTCCCGACAGAGCTCCGTTGAGGTTGCTCAGTCTCCCTTTCTCATCGCTCATTCTGTTTGTCCTGGCGCTGCAAGCTGCACTTTTGCATGGGGCTCCTGCCTGCATTGGCACCTTTTTCTGCTCACAAAGAAATCCCAGCAGTCCTGATAGATCTCCATTGAGCTCACTAAGTCCCCTTGTCTCACTCGCTCGTACTGTTTCTCCCACCGCTGTAGGCTGGCCCTTTGTACTGGGCCCCAGCCTGTACTGACACCTTTTTCTGCCCCCAAAGAAATCTGCAGCAGTCCTGACCACGCTTCGGTGAGTTCGCTCACTCCCCCTCCCTCACTCGTTCTATTTCTCCCAGTGCTGCAGGCTGCCCTTTTGTACTTGGCTCTTGTGTTGGGGTCTTTGTTTGTCCACAACCAAATCTGCAGCAGTTCCGACAGAGCTCAGTTGAGATCGGTCACTCCCACCTGTCACTCGGTCAATCTTAATCTGTCCCAAACACTGATTTCCCAGAGTGACCGTACTATTGTCCGGCAGGAGTGCAACAACATATTTTAGCCAGGATGTGAAAAATGACAGCTGTAGTGTTCATAGGGAGTAGTGAAAAAATGCCACTGTTGAAAGTGTGGCGTGTCAGTATTACAAATTTGCGAAGTTACAAGGGTGCGTGGAAACAGTTCAACGCACGCTTGTAACACAGTCATGTTATGGAGTTTCGTCACCAAATTTTCAACATAGGGATTTTAGGACCTCTGCTCATGAACTGTCATTTTCTTAATCTGTCCCGAACACTGACTTCCCACAGTGACCACGTAATTCTGCTCCGGAACTGCGATAACACATTTCGGTCAGGATGTGAAAAATGACAGCTGTACAGCTTATAAAGAGGTGTGGAAAAATTGCACTGTTGAAAATCTGGTGTGACAATATTACAAATCTGCAAAGTTAAAAAGGTGTGTGGAAAGTGCACAACGCACACTTGTAACACAGTCAATTGATGGGCTATTATCACCAAATTTTCAACATAGGCGTTTTAGGACCTCTGCTCATGAACTGTATCATTGTCATTTTCTTAATCTGTCCTGAACAGTGATTTCCAACAGCAACCACTCTATTCTGCGCCAGAAGTGTCAAAACACATTTTGGCCAGGATGGGAAAAATGACAGCTGCACTGTTCATAAGTAGGTCGGGGAAAATGGCAATGTTGAAAATGTGGCGGAAAATATTATAAGTCTTATTTAGCTGGCAGTGTTAACTGTGCAACGCACGCCTCATAACACAGTCATTTTATGGAGTAATGTTACCAAATTTTCAACATAGGTATTTTAGGACCTCTACTCATGAACAGTATCAATGTCATTTTCTTAATCTGTCCTGAACACTGATTTCCCACAGCGACCGCACTATTCTGCACCAGAAGTGTGAAAACACATTTAGGCCAGGATGTCAACAATGATAGCTATACTGCTCACAAGGAGGTGTGACAAAATGCCAGTGTTGAAATTCTGGTGTGAAAATATTGTAAATTCACCAAGTTACGAGCGTACGCAGCAACTGCACAACGTGCACTCATAAAAAAGTCATTTTTGGGATTTTTTCCACCAAATTTGCAACATAGGCTTTTTGAGAGCCCACCTCATGAACACTGGCACTGTCATTTCATTAATTGGCTCCAAAGGGTGATTCCGCACAGTGACCACGAAACCACCTTTTGGAGCCGATTAACGCCATGACAGTTCAAGAATTCATGAGGAGGGGTCCCAAAAACCCCATGTTGAAAATTTGGTGAAAAAATTCACCAAAATGCCTGAGATATGCGCTAAAGTTGAGAAAACCCTGTTCATTATATTATACAGCTTACCAGCATTTCCTCAGTTTGTGGTCAGCTTTGAAGAGTGCAGACGTGTTCCCGGTCCACAGAAGATGATCACGCTGAGCTCTGGAGGAAAGTATGGGATGGGTGTGTGTGGGGAGGCAGGATGCACAGTGCGTGGGTATGGGTTGTGAGAGGGGAGCCTCGGACACTATGAGGGCCGGTTTCCTTTTTTTCAGGTAAAAAACATCATGGGACCATTTTTAACTTTACAGGGGCATGTTGTGCCACCGTAGTCTTGCTTGGGGGGGCAGCTGTAACTGATGGGGGATTGGGCACCTCCATCGGCAAACAACAAAAGGGAGGGAATTTGTTTTTGCCAAGGGGGATTGGGCACCCCGTCAGCAAACAACAGAGGGGGGGATTCCTTTCTGCCGACAGGGATTGGGCACCCCATCGGCAAACAACAGAAGGGAAGGGAATTCCTTTCTGCCAACGAGGATTGGGCACCCCATCAGCAGACAATAACATGGGGGGGTTACAGTATGCCAACGGGGAGTGGGCTCTCCTGTCGGCACACCCCCATAAACAAGATATTGTTTGTGAATATGGCGGCAAGCCACCACCAATTTCACCAGCAATATCAGACATCCTACATCCAGCCCTGCAATGACGGGTCGCTCCCTCATTACAGCGGATGGCTGCCGCTGCAATGACGAGGTGGCTCCTGATTGCAGCAGCTGATTTTTTAGAAAATTGTGGCATGCTGGCTGAACTAGTGTCAGCAGCAGCATGCCACGGCATTGGGGGACTGGGACAAGCCTTTGCAAGCTGTGGGGGCATTGGGCACAACAGTACCAAGCCTCCACAACCTGTTTGTGGAGAAAGCTGATGCAACATGTTTCTTGCACATGTATGCAATCAACATATAAATGTAGATGAAAGTTTTAATGAAATGGATGAGAATGTAGAATGATGTAAAAATGAATACTCACAATGTGGAATGCCTTTGTTATGATGAAATAATGATATGAAAGTGTATGCGAATGGATTGTAAAATAAATTAATTGCTGTTCTGAGCACCACAAAAATTTGGGTGTCTGTCATCATTGGGATGGGTAGAATCCAGGACAATGGAGATTGCCTGCTTCTGAGGCAGACCAAGTTGTCCTGGTGGCACCTCCCAGTGGCTTACTCTGGGGTAAGCAAGGAGGGGAGAGGAGAGGGAAGGGGAGGAGCTGACAGATGGCAGTGAGTCACAAGCTAACATGACAAATGAGGAGGGGACATGACAAGGGAACCAGTGAAGGGATAGGGCAAATAGAAGATGTGAGGGGTCAGGTTTTTGGAGAATTTAATTGGCTGCACAGAGGCATTCAGCCTCTTTTGCTGACACTCTTTAAACTCGACCTGCCACCCACCATGCAAAAGGGAAGGAGTTGACAAGATGAAGAGGGTAATTCTTGGGACAAAAACCAGGACTGCCAAAACTGGACGGCAGTGGGGAAAAAAGGAATAGGAGGAGAAGTTGTAAAACACACCACAAGGAGGTAGGAGACAGCTGGGATGGTTGGCTGTGAAAAACAAACAAAAAAAAGTATAGAGAATGATATGGATAAGAGGCATATGTACTGGAAGGAGGTCAGAAAGAAAATGGAGGTAAAAAGGGGTCAAAGGGTGGGGTGGGGGGGCATGGGGAGTGAGTGAATAAACAGGACATGAAATACAGCAACATCAGTTGAGAGAAAAGATGTAACAGTTTACACTGTTACGTCTAGAAAGAAGAGAAGAAGAAGTCACCCAGGTTTATACCTGGGAGGCAAGAAGAAAGAGGTAGAAGAAAAGGAGGATATAAAAATTGAGATAACATTTTAAAGAGATGGAATAAAATGGGGAAGGATGTACAAATGAATAATCATAATGTGGAATGGTTCTGATTTGATGAAATAATTATATGAAAATGTATGTGACTGGATTGTAGAATAAATGTATTGCCGATCTGAGCACCACAAAAATTTGGGTGTCTGTCACAATTGGGATAGGTAGAATTCAGAACAAAGTAGTTCTTAATACTGTATTGCTGTGGTATGCTTCTGTCACTAGAGGGTGGTTGGTCAAATGCAGAAAATTGGGCAGAAAAACTGTGTTTTTGTTTTTGTTACAACTGGTAAGAAGAACATTTATTAGCCCAAACAATGCAGTTACAATTTGTATTGTTGTTCCAAGTACATTTGGAAGGGGCGCGGAGACCGATGATACCAAGAAGGGATGTAGGATAAGTTGTAATGGGTGTTTACTCACCTGGTAAAGGTGATTGTGTTGGTTGGCATCCATGGCACTCCAGTCATTACCTCATGGGTTATAGCCCACCTGATAGGCTAGTGATGCACATGACCCAGATCAAATTTCTAGCATATCCAGGTCCCAGGAACCCCTGCTCTTCAGTTCGAATCTTCCATAGCTGAAATCAAGGTTAGTTAGTGTAAAAGAAGAACATATCGTGCAGGCACAATCATCTGAAAAATTAAAGAGAGAGGATCAAAGAGCCAAGTAGAATGCGAGCTGCGGAGGGTACCACGGGCCGGTTGAAATCTTATTCCTCTAGTCTGTAGGACTAGTGTCGGTCCGGGCGTCCGACTGGTAATTAGTTCTAGAGCAAGACAATGCGCTTAGTACCCTGTTGGGTCTACATGGGGGTCCCCTTGATCAGTCCCGGTCACTCTGAGCACTTGATGGAGGATTTGAGGGCCATGGATGCCAACCAACACAATCACCTTTACCAGGTGAGTAAACACCCATTGTGATTGGTTGGCATCCATGGCACTCCAGTCATTACCTCATGGGAGATAAGAAGCAGTAAGAACCCAAGGGAGGGAACCAAGTGGTCTAAGAGTGAAGGGCTGAGGGTGTCACCGTGGGGGGTCTGGGCAGCAAGTGAGCCCTCTGGCCCATGACTGGACCAGCAATAGAGAAATAGGCGCCTGGCGGAGTGGAGGAAGGACTCCGTGTAGCTGCCCTACCTAGGTCCCCCGAGGCTGCAATAGCTCGTTGCCACCAAGCGTGGCGATCGCTCTGAAGGGGTGAGCCGGAACCCCTGTGGGAGTTGAGTCAATCCAAGCAGGCGCCCATTCTGGGTGACTCTCCTTAGCCAGGTGATTCTCCTTAGTCATCCCCAATGGGACTTGAGGCTGTTCTGCTCTGCAGCCGACCTGCGAGGTGGCAGCAGACTCTCTGTCTTGTGGAAGGCTCGGGTTCCGGTCAGAGTCCAGAGGGGGTGGGACCAATGTACAGGTAACGTGGGGCCGCAGTGGGGCCCTTTTGGGGCCCTTCCGCAAAATGGTTAGTTTGATTGGTTGCCTCTGTGACAACCGGGAATTCCTGGCTGGTAGGCTAGAACCGATGTCCAGCGGATCCCTGATGGGATGAGCACTGACCAGGTTCCCGGCCAGGTAGGGCCCCAAGCCCCAGCACTCCTAGCTGAGCCGATTGTCCCCAGATCCAGTCTTGAGGAAGACCCCGATCGGACTGCTCCACGGGGTTCCAATTGCTTACACTGGGGGCCTGAACCCAGGCCTTCTCGTGTGAGGTTAGCGTGATGACCACTACACTAGAGAACTCTCTAGTGATGAGCCCAGTCAAGGGACGAGTCCCCAATCAGAGGATCTCTATGATGAGGTGTAGTCTCCCCTACAACTGGTGGCTGCACCCTGAGGACGGAGGGTGTTAGTCTCTTGTCTACTCCCAGTAGGTGGAGCAGAAGGGTGTTAGCCCTGTCGGCCTGCTCGAGGGCCTTGCCTTGTCCCAGATACCCCCAGTTGTTGGAACAAAATGAAGTTAGCCCTGTCGGCCTGCTCGAGGACTATGCCCTGCTCTGGTTACCACTGCTGGAACCGGGCCAAGACTCCCCTAGGTGGGGTGGGCAAGACTGTCTGACTGGGGTGGGTGTTGATGGTGCCATCATAAACCTGCTGCCCCCAGACCCCTCCTCCCTGGAGCTGGGCTGTGAGCTTCAAGGTCCGTGGCATTGGTGAAGCCCTGACCCCTGAGAGGTATGTCTGTTTGGGAGGGATCCTGAGGCTGACAGTGACCTTCTGCCTGGCCGCTTCGAGTCATGGTCTGCATGATCGGTATGGTGCCACTATTGGCTGGGTGCCTTGACTCCCGTGCCTGGTTGGGGTGGAGGAATCGGTGGGGGCATAGGGATAGTGACCACTGACCTGATCCCCCTTGCCAGGTGAGCCGTTCCTAGGCAGCTGGAGTCGGGCCCCCCCTAGTTGTTGAGTGGCCATAGTTCGATTGTCGACCGAGCTAGGATGGGTCGAGTGTGGGCCTGGAGTCGACACGACCACCTAACCAGGTGAATACAACTTTTGTAGGTGTTATGGCGATCGATATGGTTCTCGCCTCCAGTCGGGTAGAGAGTCCGACCCTACTGGTAGTCTCCGGCCCTGTGGTGTTGCGTCTTCCGGCAAGCTCTCCCGCCGCAGAGTGTCACATCCGCTGCAATGGTGGTTGGAGCGGTGACTCCTGAGGGAGTCTCCATATCAAGTTGATCTTCACCGTCCATTTGGCCCCGGACAAACCTCAGTGTGAGGGGCGTGGTGCCCTGGCCTTTGTTGTGAATTTTGCTTGTGTGCCCCTTGATTTGGAGAGGGCGTATGGGCCGCCTGGCTAAGGGTGGGCCTTCGTTCCATGGGCCATGACAGGTCCCTGCTTGATTGAATTGCGGACCCTGGTCGACCAGATCAGTGCTTTAACCCCTGAGGCATGGAGCCCTACCGGAATCCTGCTGTTGGCTCGGTTTTAGTTCTTGTGTCCCTCCTGGAGAATTGTGGGTGTTCGCCTTGCTTGTCCTGTGAGCGAGGGGGAGCTTCTATTTCCATCCAGCCGTGACTACGAGGCCTGAGGTAAGGCCATTGAAGTCATAGGAGTTGTCAGGAGTAAATCAGAGATGATAGGAAAGCTAAGTAATTTGCTCGGGACCCACAGTACACACATGGAGGCTGTGGGACTCAAACCCAGGACACCACACTTGCAGGTCAGAGCTTTGACCACTGTACTATACTGCCTCCCGATATGGGGAGAGTGGCCATGTGGTCTGCTCGGTGGTAGGAAGGCCTACCGATGCCTCGTGTGATGTGCCCGGTGGTCATCATTGACAGGGTGAGATGCCACATGGTGGGGTGAGTAGCTATGGGCCCCGAGCAGGTCAGGGCCTCCTACTCTTGGTATCAGGCTGGGAGAGAGCACCCCAAGAGTCTGTTCCGTAATAAGAACGGGCAGAGGGTCCTCCTCCTGTCTCGGGAGGTAACCTCGGAAAGAGACTAGGTGCTGAACGGTTTATGGGGTATCCCTTGGTACCGTGACTGAACCCCCTTATCCGAGCCGAGGGGAGGGGGTGGGGTTTGCACCCCCACGGCACTACCTCCCCTTGACATCAAGTCATATGCCTGAACTGTGCGGCGTTTGGATTGACCTGAGATGTTGCGAGGGAGTAGCCATTTGTATCTTCTGCTGGTAAGGGATAACATTTTTAACTTTGTATGACTGTAAAGACAGGCATTTTACTTATGGACTACTTGAGCTCAGTACCCTAGCCAGGAAGCAGAGCCTGCTAGGGTACTGATTAATAGCATTCGTGGTGCAAACAAGGCTAGCTAACACTGGGGCTGAGCTAGCCCATATATTTCTCCCAGTTAATTCCCAGGAGAGTTTTTTTTTTTACTGAAACTGCATACATGCCTGCGAGGTTGAATATTGGTTTATATAAATATATCCCATACAGGATCTTACCTGGTAGGAGTAGACAGGGATCCCTGGTGTGCTTCCTGCCTGATCAGATGCACGATTCAAAACTGGAGAGCAGGGGTTCCTGGGACCTGGATATGCTAGAAATTTGATCTGGGTCATGTGCATCACTAGCCTATCAGGTGGGCTATAACCCATGAGGTAATGACTGGAGTGCCATGGATGCCAACCAATCACAAACCAGTTTTTAGCCATCAGTATCCAGAGCATGGCAATCATTGTAGCATGAAACTGAATGTGAGAACTGAGCAGCACTCACTCCCCACAGGTAACTTTCATTTGCTGTCAGGGGACACTGTGTCAAGCAAGGGGTGCTGAGGAGGGAAAATTCACTATTGGGTTCAAGTAAAGCTGGCAGCTGCAAAGGTTTTGAAAGCCACTGACCTCAAGGGTTTTTGCACAGATATGATCAGATGTATGAAGGGAGAGGAGGAGGATGAGTGAGGGTGAGTGAGATCGGTGGGTGGCCTGGGAGAACAGAGGAATGAAAAAAGACACCAATGCCAGGTGAATATAGAGAGAGAGAGAGACAATGGGGGACCAGCCAGCTGGTCAAAGACAAGTGGGTAGAGAGTCACCAACAGCAAAAGCCACTATCAGTGCAGGTGGACAGATAGTGTTTGCAGTCTTATAAAAAAAAAAGAAAAGAAAAGAAAGTGTATATTGGGCCACTCATTTATATGTATGATCACATTTGAAAGCAATTGGTGGCTGTGAGTGATTGTGATATGAAAATCACTAACACAGAGTCATTGAGATGAGCTGTCCAAGAATCATTACTTAGACAGATGAACTCAGGGTATTGATGTGGCTGGCACTTCACTGCTAGTGGGCATAAAAAGTGCTTTGCCCTAAAAGGACATGGAGTCTGACCAATCAGGATGCAGGATACTCCCTACTCATTTTTTAAGATAAAAATATAGTTTAGAGGCAAACATTTTCAATCATTGTAAAACATGGGAGAGAGCGCCTAACATAGATTTAATAGAAACGCAGTATAAGAGCAAAATTAGAGAAAAGGAAATGTTATGTGGTATGGCAGCAAAGATAAAATAAAATTAAATAAAATTAAATAAATGTCATAAATAAAAAGTAATAAACAACAATAACATTTTTTGGGAAAAGAGTTGGACATGAAATTGACTGACATTCAATAGAGTAATATATTAACCACTGTCTCTTACTATAAAAAACAACAGATGAGCCCATTCAAATTCAAATTCTGAATAATGCATATTTCATGCCTTTAAGACTATTCATGATGAAGGTGAAATGTGACTTGAATTGTTGGGTATGTAATGAATATGTGGCTGGTATGCTCTACACTCTCTGGGAGTATAAAATAGTGAAGAACTAGTGGAGTGAATCCTTTAAAATGGTAAGTAAGCTGGGATGTAAAATACAAAGTGTTGGTTTTATAAATATTGTTCCCGAACAATGCTCCTTAACTTTCAGTAATAAAAATAATTTAAAATAGTTTTTAAAATAATTATATTGCAATAAAGAGATTAATATTAATATATTGGAAGCCACAAGGGAAAAGTCAAAAATGTTTCCAGAGAAAAGTAGAGAGTACTATTCTTTGCTTGCCTTTGTAAACTTCTTTACAAATGATATGGACTTTTGAAACATTTGTGAAATGGGTATAGAACTTTGGTCAGAAATACTGATGATAGTATGAAATACGTGACTGATTTATGTAAAAAAGCTTGATTCTTTGATATGTCCACATTTCACCATTATACAGTAATCCTTCCATTTTGTTAAATGTTAGCAGTAGATTACTAGTATTGCATTGCACTAATGTGGTGATCTCTGCATAGTGATTATTTTTCTAGAGTATACATGAATTCACTTAATTTGAAATTTGAAATTGAATGACTCTGCAAAAATGTCTGTGTGCATATATCTCATAAAAAATGTTCATGTATGTATGAATATGTATGCATTTCATATATTCCCAATAAAAAAATACAAATATATGTATCTTAGCAGTGTAGCGCTCCCCAATGCTGCACCACCATCAGCGAAGTTCAAAAACAAACCAAAGACTTCTTCATAGATAGAGCTCCAGGATCTGATGCCTTCACCAGAGATTTTTCAAAACCCTAGCCATAGAAGTATCATCCCTCCTTTATAGAGATGTGCGAAATTAGCAAAATTCGCTCTGTGAATTATTTCACAAATGGTGCACAATTTGCAAAGCACAATTTGTGAAATTTCCCAGTTCATGGAGTGTGGGTTAGCCATGAAGTGAAAAATTTTGTGGGTGAAATTCCACAGTTTGAGGTAAGAACCTAGTGTCTACTAGTGGGTGCCCCACCTGGCTGATCACTGGCCCCAATGTGAAAAACAAAATTTATCAAGTAAATCTGTGGTGTCTAGTGGACCACCCCTCCCACTGGTCACTGGCCCAAATAAAAAAATGATTAAACCCCTGGTGTCTGGTGCCTCCCTTCCCCACTTATTGCTGGCCCCAATGTAAAAAAAAAATCAAAGCCCTGGTGTCTAGTGCCCCACGCCCACTGATCGCAGACCCCAATTTAAAAAAATAAAATTATCAATTAAATCCCTGGTGTCTGGTGGACCCCCCACCCAGCTAGACAGTGACCAACCACCCTGCATCCCCCCCACCCCTACCCTGAGTGGGAGACCAGCACAGCCCTCCACTCTTCACCAAGACTGGCTACCTGACTGATCTGGAATTTATTTATTTAGGGATTCGGATCATACCTTCGAGCTCAGAGTTCTTTTATAAAGGTTCCATGTCAAACAGTGACAATGACAGCAATAACAAACAGTTTACATACAAAACTCGATTAGTAGGTAGCTAGTACACAATAAGGTTACAATGTCATTCATAGTACCAATGGTGATAGTACAGCATCAAGAGCATTTAACTAGGGTAAAGGACAGTGTTTATATGTAGTAAAGGAGATAAAGAGGTGTGACAGCTAGTGTGAGAGTCCAAGGAGGAGTCAAGGCGAGGGGAAGGGGAGACTGGAGGGGCAAAAAGAAGTGGCTTTGTCAAGGAGGTTGGGAGGTAGTGGTAGTATGTTGGTTTTAAGGTTGATCCAGTGGTAGAAAAGGCACAGATGAGAGAGGAAGACAGAGGGATAGGGCAAGAGGCAAGAGGTAAGGGGGGTTAAAGGAAGGGGAAGGAGAATGTGGGTGAGTGTGCATTATGGGTGTTAGAGTCCTAGTGGCAGTCACAAACTGTCCTAGTAAGAAAGTGTTGCCTTAGGCCATTTTTGAATTGCGAGATGCATTGGGAGTTTAGAATGTGCGCTGGGATTTCACTGAGCCATTGGGGGCCCTATAGTTGAAAGCATGCTGTCCCTGCACAGTTCGATGGAAAGGTATTAATAGGGCCCCCCCATCCTGCCTCTGGTGGCATAGCTGGTAGCACTTGGTGTAAGGATGCTAGAAATGCATGTTTTACCCATTAGTGCCTTTTTTCCAAGGAGACATGTTTGGAATAAAATCCTGTTCTTTAGTGGCAGCCAATTGGTCTCCTCGTATAAGGAGCATGTGTGGGTATTTTGATCTGCAGCCATTGTGAGCCTACATGCCTTGTTGAGGGAATTGTGAATCCTTTTTAGTGCAGTGTCTGTTGCTGTGCCATAGACCATCAATCCATAGTCGATGATAGAAAGGATGGAGCTGGAGACTGAGAGTTGGAGGGCCTCTGGAGTGAGATACTTTTTATCCCTATATAGTACACCCAGCTTGGTGTTCACTGCCTTTACCACTGTGTCGATGTGTTGGGTGAAGGTGAGGCAGTCATCAACGGTGACCCCCAGGTACTTGAAGGTCTGAACTTGTTCCAGCGGCTCACTGATTTATTGGAGATGGTGAGGGAAGGGATCTTCTTTTCATGCTGTGGGCAGGCTGTGAGCATCACCTTTGTTTTTTGGTAGTTTAATACAAGTTTATGGCTATTGAGCCAGTCTTCCAGCTTGTAGAATGATGCCCAAAGCTCGGAGTGGAGGGCAACTGTTGATGAACTGCTGGTGAGAAGCACAGAGTCATCTGCATAAAGTATCAGTTTAGTGTCACAGGCTTCAGGAAGATTATTTAGGAAGAGGCTGACTTGTAAGGGCCCCAGTATTGACCCCTGTGGGACCCCTAAAGATACCTCATTGGAGATAGATACTGTGTGCCCAATTTTTACACATTGGCTTCTGTGTGTTAGGTAGTCCTTGAACCAGCTGACAGCATTGGTTGCAACCCCCAGGTTCTGTAGCTGAGTCAGGAGGAGAGAGTGATTGACAGTGTCGAAGGCTTTGGTGAGGTCTATGAAGACTGACCCCACCAGCTTTTCTTTGTCTAGTGCCTTGTGCGAGTAGTCAGTGTAGTCCAGCAAAGCTGTGGAGGTACTATGATTCTGCCTGAAGCCATGTTGGTTGGGACATAACAGGTTGTATTTGTTGAGATAGTCTGTGAGTTGAGCAGCCACAATCTTTTCCAGGGCTTTAGATAAGGGAGAGAGGATGGATAGTGGCCTATAATTGGCAGTCAATGTCATATCACCATTCCTGTGCACTGGCATCATGAAAGCCTGTTTCCAGATCCCAGGGCACTGTGCAAGAGCCAGCAATTTTTTAAATAGTTTTGTAACCGGCACGATGATGACATCCAGTGTTAGGGATAGGAGTTTCATATTGATTCCATCACTCCCCATTCTGGTCTTGCCTAGTATTTTTTTTATTTTTTGTAAGCCTCCTTCACTGATACTTTTTTGAAGTAGAAGACAGGGATTGAGCCCCCTTGAGGTGTGTAGTTGGTTTGTTCCCCAGCAGGGTGCAGAAAGTCAGGGGTTGGCACTCCAGTCAGGTCAGTAAATGCTGTGTTGAGAGAATCCACGATGTGTTGAGGGTCAGTAATTGTGATGTTGTTAATGTTGAGCGAGTGGGGGATCTTCTTCTCATAGAGCTGCTCCTTGTGGAAGTTGGCCTTTGCTTGGCGGATAAGGTTGGTGCAGTGGTTTCTTGCAGCTCTATAATACTGGAAGTTGTGTTTGCTGTGAGAGGACCTAGCTTTTTCCCAGAGGTTGTCCCTTTCCTTCATCTGGGCAAGGAGATCCCCTGTGATGCAACCATTAACTTGACCCTGAAATTTTATTTTCCTCAGTGGTGCAAAGATATCACAAAACTTGTTGAAGCCCACTATAAAGAAACTTAGGGCCTGGTCAATATTAGGCACATGATCGAGGGGGGGACCAGTCATACTGGAAGAAGGCAGAGGAGAGGGCCCCAAGCTTGCACTTCCCAAAGACCCTACTATTAAGTATGATAGGTGGGGGCTTGCTCAATTTGTTTGACCATGTGAAAGTGACTGGGGAGTGATCACTTAAGGTGTCAGGCAGGACTTTAAGTTCAGAGATCTGAGAAGGGTAACTCAAGAGGAGTCAATTGAGGAGGGTGCCTTTTCCTGTTCTGTGGTTCAGCCTTGGGCTATCTACAGGTTGGGTCAGAATGGAAGTAGCAACCATGTCCTTGAAAAGCGTGGATTCCTGCCCTCCCAGGTGATGTTAAAGTCACCTGTTATGAGAAGCTCTGTGCCCTGAGAAAGGGTTGCAATTGTATCCAGTATTTTTGGAAGGCCATCCCGGGCTTTAGTGGGTGGAAGATAAACTGAGGCTAAGATTAGAGATTTGCCATGCTGTGCCATCTGACCTGTGCTTTTATTGCTAGTAGTTCATGATCATCCTTAACCCTGGTAACAGGAGGACTGAGCAACATAGGAATGAATGAATGAGTGCATACATAGGAATGAATGAGTGCATACTGTACTTGTACCAGCACATGCTCATTTATTCCAGGTCAGCTGGGTGGCTAACTGTGGTAAAGAGTGGAGGGTGTGCTGGTTGCCCACCCAGGGTGGGGGAACAGGTGAGTGGGGCACTACCTGATGGGATTAGGGGTGGGATGTCCACTAGACACCAGGGATTTAACATTTTTGTTTTTTTTAAATTGGGGCTGGCGATCGTTGGGAGGGGGGGCACTAGATAACAGGAATTTAATATTTTTTTTTACTTTGTGGTAGGCAATTGGAAAGGGGACCACTACATATTTTAGTCAAGGAGCACTGACAAAGGTTGTCATAGACTTGCTATAGGGTCGTAAAAACAAAAATAACTCAAGAATGGGGAATAAAATGTTACAGTAAAACTGGGCAATGAGGTGAAGGTAGCCAAAAAGTTTGAAGATGTTGGAGTAATGAAACTGTGAGGCAATGCTTAAGTAAGGGAAGAGTTACAGTACCTGAGAATTATTTCCCTCACCTTTCCTTTTGGGTGACTTGCCGGGCATAAGGGGAATATTGGTGATAAACTAGATGGCTAGGGCAAGGTCCTTGCCCCCATGCGCCTGACTTATAAACAAATAAAATATATTAAATCCATGGTGTCTAGTGGTCCCCCCCACTGTTTGCCACCCCCAGTGTAAGGTGGGTAAATAGCAGTCTCCTGCTTGGCTAACAGTTTCACTGGTGGAGTAGCTGAAGCAAGAGAGCTGTTCATGGAAGTGCCATGTTATTTTGTTTTTTTCTGTTTAATTTTGGTAGTGAAATTGTGCTGTGAGGAGATAAGGTGGTGGGAATTAAAATCAGTTACACGTGTAACAACTGTTACTGAGGGAATTTCTGGGCTGTGATATTTAATCTGTGCTGTTTGAATTTTTGGAGCTGTTAGTGTGTGCGATTCACTCATGTGTGGAACTCAGACAAGAAGCTGCAGTTTGGCCTGTGAGAGTGGGATAGGTAAATTTCAGGCTACATCTTGGCTAACAGTTTCACTGGGGGATACTGAAATCATGCTGTGATGGGATAATGTGGTGGGATTTAAATCAGTTACAACTGTTACTGAGGGAAATTCTGTGCTGTGATATTTAATCTGTGCTGTTTGACTTTTGGAGCTGTTATTGTGCGAGATTCACTCAGGTGTAGAACTCAGACAGGAAGCTGCAGTTTGGCCTTGTACCTTTGTGTGGGATTGAGAGGTCTTGGCTGGGAAAGGTTCAGGGCTGATTGACTCTCATGAGTGATGGGGTAGGGCCCAAATCCCACCTCCCATCCCTCCCACCTAGGAATACTGCACATTTATTGGGGAGGAGCTACTCTACAATTTGTGGACAAGGCTGCCATGTGCAGCTTATTTCAATCCCTAGCCAGAAGTATGAAAGCCATAGGGCATGGAAACACATAGCTTTTACATTGGGAAAATCTCACCATTGGGTTTAAACCAAAAGCTTAACATAGACAAGAGGAGAATATGGGGGGAACCACACTGAAGGGGCAAATGTAGCAGGTTGAGGGCAGATCCAGGGCAGGGTCCCAATACCTAAAAAGGGTGGGGAGCATCTCTGGGAGTGTGTTAGGGTGTACTAGTTGTGGATCAGCAATGGAACTAAATAAAACCTGAAAATGGGGATGTATGGAATGTAGGCAGATTGCACAGGCAAGGGAGGAGGTGGGATGGCTGAGATGGGCACTATGCTGAGGAAGGAATGGGAGGACATGAGGGTCCCTCCAAGGAGCTATAGCAGCTAGAGGGAGGTCTGTTGGAGGACAAGGTACAGTCAAAAGGAGGCTGCAGGAGAAAAGGAACAAACTCAGCTGTAGGAAGGGAAAATGGATGGGGACTGGAGGAAAGTTGGGAGCATGACTGCAAGGGAGGGGGGTAGGAAAGCACCAGAGGAGATACAGGAATTCAAGATAAGTGCAGCAATGGCACAATGTAATCTTGGGGGAATGGTGAGTGATACAGTATAACAGTAGTATAACAGTATAAAGCCTGTGCAGAGGACAAGGGAGGAGGGAGCAAGGGGGGGGGACTATCGACCAGATCGGCACAGGCAGTGGGCTTAGAACAGAGGAATACTATTGCCCCACTACAGGCACTAAATGGAGGGGAAGATCAGGAAAAGGGAGCAGAAAAGCACACAGGGGAAGACGCAAAGGCAAGCATGAGAGAAGGTGCAGAACAATAGAAAAGGGGGGAGGCCCAATCAGGTAAGGTGCTGTCAACATTGGTGGAGGAGGGGAGTCTCCTGGAGAGGTAGGAGAGGGACAGGGAGGGAAATGCACAGGAACAGTAGTCAGTGGGAAGAGGGAGACATGGGTAGAGGGGATGAGCAGAGCTGGAGGGAAGGTCAAGGGAGCAGAGGAGAAGAGAGGAGCAATGCTGCTGGGGAGGACCGGAAGGGTAGAAGGGGCCAGGTAGGTTGGGAGGGATATGGGGGATAGAGAAGAAACAGTGAGGGAGAGGGGGGACAGGTCAGGGGTGGGGGAAGAGGGAGCCATAGGGGGGAATGGCAGAGCTACAAATATGACAGCCTCTAGAGATAGGCACCATGGTAATAGGGTGGGTGCTGGGATGAGGAATAATGAGGGGGATACTAGTGCTGGGGGATTCCATACTAAAAGGGATAAGATGGGGCAGTAAGATGAAAAAGCATAGTCATATATGGGTAGAGTCCACCTGGGTTAATGGTGGGCAGGGTGAGGAAATCAATTCTGAAGTGGGCAAGAGATGTAGGGGAAACTGCATCTTGGGTGCATGTGGGTACAAATGACCAGGTGGGGAGATGGTGGAAGTTGAGAGGAGGGTTCAAAGAGCTGGGAAGGTTGTCTGAGGAGCAGGGGATCAGTAGTATTCTCAGAGATGCTTCCAGTACAGTACGTGAGCACAGTGAGGAAAGGCAGGATTAGAGAGTTCAACACATGGCTGAGAAAATGGTGTCAATCCAAGGGGTATGGGTTAGTGGGTGACTTGGGCAGAACCTAGGTCAATAACGTTCTATAAACAGGGGACAGGCTACACATGAGTGGGGAGCAGAAGGGAGTATTAAAGTAGGGGATACAGGGGTACATAGCAGCAAAGGTGGGTTTAAACTAGGTGAGGGGGTGGTGAGTGGACAGCTGGTAGACAAGGATCCCAGAGAGGGGACCCAGATGAGGTTACCCCCATGTTAACAGGGTAGGAGTTGGAGTAGAGGCATGGGAGGAGGTGGAGGAGAGAATCCACAGAAAGGCAAGGAATGAAATGGGATGGATGGTGGTCACACTGAATGCAAGGAGCCTAGGTAATAAGTCAGCTGGAGTTGCAAGCTCTCCTGGCTGTGGGGATGGTGGATATTGCAGCCATCTTGGAAACGTGGCTAGCCAGCACTAGGACTGGCATATGATGATCCTAGGGTATAGAATATTCAGGAAGGATAGCACTAAGGGGAAAGGGGCGTGTGGCATTCTATGTATGGGAATGGATAAGGTGTATAAGGAAGGAAGGTGAGACAGGCAGAACAGAGGCTCTATGGATGCAGTTTCAGGACTCGAAAGGTAGGACGCTGAGAATGGGGATAGTATACAGACCACCAGGACAAGGGGATGACCTGGATAGAGAGTTACCTGAGCAAATCAGAAGGGTCTGTAGGAAGGGGGACACAGTGGTGGTGGGGACCTCAACCTACCTGTGGTGGATTGGAGCACTCCAGCCACCACGAGTGCAAGAGACCAGGTCATACTAGATGCATTTCAAGATTTCTTCCTGTTGCAGTTGGTACATGAGCTGACTAGATTGCAGAGGGGTGGGACCTGGTACTTTCAAATGGAGAGGATGTACAGTAAGAGAACTGGGGTTGAAGGACCTCTCACTGGGGGTGACCACCACTTGGTGTATTTCATACTCAATATGGGTAGGGAAAAAGTGGTTACAGGGACCAGAGTGATTGACTTTAAAGGGGCAGACTTTAAAATGATGGGGAAATTTGGGGTAGGTATCTGGCGGGCATTTAACCAGACATGGACACCAGTCAAAAATGGAATATTATTAAAAAAGATCTGACAGAGGCCACTGGGACTTGTACAAAGACACTGAGTAAGAAGTGAAGGCCAAAGAAGTCCAGCTGGTTAACTAGAGAGGGCATGGAAGGGGTGAGAGCCAAAGGGAAGGCATTCTGGAAACTCAAGACATCAGAAGGAGGGGTTGACAAGTATGAGTATATGAAGCATTCCAGGGAGGTTACCAGGTTAGTCAGGGTGGCCAAGATTTCAAGAGAGATGAGACTGGCACAGGGTATTAAGAAGGGAGAAAAGGGCTTCTTCAAATACATTAGAGAAAGAAGAACAAGGACCAGATTGTGAGGATTAGAAAGGATGGAGGGTGGGTGGAGAAGGGGGTGGATCAGGCAGAGGCATTAAATGAATCCTTCTGCTTTGTGTTCTATGATGAATAAAGGGCAGAAAATACCCCAAAGGGAGGTGGAGTGGGTGGTAGGGGTGATAGACTTAGGAATTACAGAGGACAGGGTTCTGAAGGATTAAGGGCACTGAGGGTGACAAGGCATCAGGACCAGATGGCATTTACTCTACAATACTCAGGAGCTGGGAGAGATCCTGGCAGGACCACTGACTGACCTGTTCAGTACCTCCTTGGACATAGTATACAAACCAAAAGACTGGAGGATGGCCAATGTGATGCCCATTCACTAAACTATCCCTAGGGATGAGCCGGGCAACTACAGACCAGTGAACTTCACATCAATTGCGGGAAGCTCATGGAAATAATCCTAAAGAGAGGCTATTGACTTTTTGGGAGGACAGTGGTCTCCAGGATGACTAACAACATGGTTTTGTCTTGGGCAGATCCTGCCAGACAAATCTAATTGAGTATTATGACTGGGTGACCTGGGAGCTGGACAGGGGCCATGCAGTGAATTCTTTTATTTGACTTCAGCAAGGCCTTGATTCCGTGTTGCATGGGACGCTGGGGAGAAAGCTGAAATACATAGCAGTGAGAATGAAGATGGTCAGATGGATCATCAACTGGCTGAATGAAAGGCAGCAGAGGGTGGTGGTGGTGGTGGGGAACTACCATCACCAAGGGAAGTGATGAGCAGGTGCCACAGGGATCGGTACTGGGACCAGTGCTGTTTGGGATATACATAGCTGATATCTCACATGGGATCCAGAGTAGGATCAGTCTGTTCACTGATGAGACAAAGATGGCAGCTGTGGTAGATGACATTGAAGGGTGGAAGGGCTGCAGAAGGACCAGACTAAACTATAGGACTAGTCAGAAAGATAACAGCTGGGGTTCAATGCCAAGAAGCACAAGGTACTGCATTTCAGAGCTAGGAACCAGGGAGGAGCTATCAGCTGAGTGGGTGCAGCTGGAAAGCATTGAGGAGGAAAAGGGTCTGGTGCTGCTTATAATGGGCAACATGAACAACTCAGCTCAATGCAGGAAGACAACAGCAAAAGTCAACAGGATGCTGAGGTGTATAGCAAGGGGAATCTCCTCCAGGAATATGGAGGTGATCCTTCAATTGTACAGATCTCTGGTCAGGCCACACCTAAAGTACTGTGTGTAGTAGTGGTACCCATTCCTGAAGAAGGACATTAATTTTTTGGAGACGTGCAATGCAGGGCAACCAAGATGATCCAGGGACTGGAGGGAAAGTCCTACGGGGATAAATTGGGTGAGCTGAACATGTACTCCCTGGAGGAAAGGAGGGATTGGGGGAATATGATTGAAACCTTTAAATACCATAAAGAAATAAATAAGGCTAATACAGAAGGGATTTTTCAGTTTGGAGGATGGAGGGATATAAGATGTCATCAGCTGAGATTGTAGGGGTAAGATTCAAGAGGAAATCAGGATACATTTTCTCACTGAACAGGTGGTGGACAGATGGAATGCTTTTGCCCAAGGAGGTGGTATCCAGTAGAATGATGGGTGGCTTTAAGAGGGTTTGGGATAGGGTGGGGGTTGTGATGAAGAGGGGTAGGGATAATTTGGCAGCTACAAGTTATGGGGCTAGCTGCACAATCAAGCAGACTTGATAGACCATAAGGCCTGCTTCCTGCCATTTTGGTTTGTTCTTAAAATATAATTATCAACTAAATTTCTGATGTCTAGTAAACCTCCTACCCCCAACCTGTCAGGTAGTGCCCCACCATCCCACTCCTGACCTGATCGGGAGCCAGCACAGCCTCCACTTCACCATGGCTGGCTGCCCACTGACTCTGGAATGAATGAATGAGTGCATACTTTACAAGTATATGCTCATTCATTTCACGTCAGTGGAGCAGCCAACCATGGTGAGAGTGGTGGCTGTGCTGATCACCACTTGGGGACAGGTGGGGAGCAGAGTGGTGGGACACCAGCTAATGGGGGAGTGAGGGCCACTAGAAACCGGAGATTTAATTGATATTTTTTTTTCACATTGGGTCTGGTGATTAGCAGGGGGAAACCACTAGACACCAGGGATTTAATATTCTTTTTTTACATTGGGTCTAGCAATTGGCAGGGGTTGGGGAACTAGTCACCAGGGATGTAATATGTATTTTGTTTACATTGAGGACGATCACTAGATACCAGGGATTTAAGTCATAAGTGTAAGTCTTAAGTGTATTTTTTTACATTGGAGCTGATGATCAGTGGTGGGGGGCACTAGACTACAGGGATTTAATATATTTTTTTACATTGGGGCTAGCAGCCAGTGGGGGAGCACTAGACACTGGGAATTTGAGGGATTCACAGTTTCTAACTTCCCCTTGCTTTGTGTGTTTTTTAAGTGCAATTTGCATTTAAAAAACTCCAAAAGCAAGGCAAAGTTACAAATGATGAATTTTCATTTAATGGGACAACTTTGCAAACTGATCTGCAGAGGCAAATTTGGCAACTTTACCAAAAATGTGCAAGCCAAGTAAAACTTTGCTGCATCTCCACTCTTTATAGGCATGTTTAGCCACATGAAGGAGTTTGGAGTCCAGGAAATGCATCACTTACAGAGGCACTCATCACCCTTATACCTAGTTCATGTAATGAGCAGTTGAAGGCTAAAAACTACAGACCCATATCACTAATAAAAATTGATAAAATCATGACTAAGGTATTAGCCACCAGATTGAGCAAGGTATATAACTTCCTTATAGACAGAAATACAAACAGGACACTTCCCAGTGCAGCTAAGCACTGCCAGGTATATTTTAAATCAAGGATGGAAATGAGAAAATAAAAGTATGGCCCACCAGGAATTGAACCCAGATCAATGGTAATACCATTCCAGTGCTGTAAACATTAAGTTATGGGCTCACATGGTCAGCAGACCTTAGGCTTTCCTTTAATCCACACAAATTCCTTTCTCAAGTGTTGTGCAGTCCTGCAACATAGGAACATGTCAGAAATACAAACAGATAATTTCTCAGTGCAGCTAAGCCCCTGCCAGGTGTATTTTAAATCAAGGATAGAAATGAGAAAGAAAAACTGTGGCCCACTGAGAAATGAATCCAGACACCTGGTAATACTGTTCCAGTGCTCTAACCATTAAGCTATGGGCTCACATGGTCAGCAGGACATAGGCTTTCCTTAAATCCACACAAATTCTGTTCTCTAGTGTTGCATAATCCTGCAACTTAGAAACATATCAGAAATACAAACAGAACACTTCTCAGTGCAGCTAAGCCCCTGCCAGTCATATTTTAAATTAAGGATTGAAATGAAAAGGAAGAGTGGCTGGTGTGCCACACTATCAGCGACATTTTGACAGTGTGGTTCCCTACAGCAATAACAGTGCCACGTCACTGTAGGGAACCTGCTGGAACCCAGCACTGTCTGCAGGGGTCCTGAACTCCCCAAATCAGCTCCAACTTGGACTTGAGAATCCCAAGTAGGGGTGCACCTGGGGGTTCAGGGGAAGACCCTGAAGAAAACACTTGTTTTCTAGGAAACCAGCAGTGGACTGTTACATGCACTTGACCTGCTGGTTTTGCTGTCTGGTCATTCAACAAAAAATGTGTCTATTACCAGTCACAGATCCAGTGTGGCCCACTGGAAATTGAACCCAGAAGCCTGGTAATACCATTCCAGTGTTCTAACCACTAAGCTATGGGTTCACATGGTCATAACACTTTAGGCTTTCCTTAAATCCACATAAATTCCTTTCTTAGATGTGCAGTCCTGCAGCTTAGGAACATATCAGAACTACAAACAGACCACTTCTTACCTGCTAGGTATATTTTAAATAAGGATGGAAATAAGAAAGGAAAAGTGTGGCCCACTGGGAATTGAACCCAGACCCCCTGGTAATACCATTCCAGTGTTCTAACCATTAAGCTATGGGCTCACATGGTCAGCAGGCCTTAGGCTTTCCTTGAATCCATACAAATGCCTTTCTCAAGTGTTGTGCAGTCCTGCAACTTAGGGACATATCAGAAGTAAAAACAGACCACTTCTCAGTGCATTCAGGGCCATTCCTTATAGAGAGGGTGCAAGTGGGGTTTGTGCTGGGATAAATACCCTCTGATCACCTGTGAAAGCACTCCACATTGCCCCATCCGGAGAGCCAGACATCACCACTGCTCTGGTCCCACTGGAAGCAGAGAGAAAGCCTTTGGCTGGATATTGTGGGATATTATGTTTCAGGTACTAAATCTGTGTGATATCCAAGATGCCTATCATGAAAGGATCAAGATACTTTATAATAAACCTCAAGCTAAAACATACTGCAGTCGGGTGTAGTCAGACTACAATAAAGCGTCCCAAGATGAAACTGAATTCTCTGCAGAATTTAGTAGCACTCTGCAGAATTCTGCAGCAGACCTACTGAATAAAGCAATATAATTTCAATGGCAATTAGTCCCTTTGTCATTCAGGAAAATGTGACACTGCCTGGATGAAATGAATGTCACAGTTTCTGCATGACAAAGGGACTAATTGCCACTGAAATGAAATTGCTTTATTCAGTAGGTCTGCTGCAGCATACTGCAGAGTTGTTTTAAAGTGGGTTTCATCCTGGGGACACCACTGTATATCAACATACAGGAGAACAGACAGAGATGTCTCTTATCCCCCTAAATTATTTCCAGTAGCTTTGCATGAAGTCTGAACCATCCATTGCTTAACCTGACACAAAATGACTGCCCAGGTAATAGCGAGTTAAACCTTTTCCTGGAACCTTTTACACTTCAAATGAAGGAGAACTCATGCATACAGAGCATCACTATTGGCCCAAACCAATACAAACACTATGTCTACACAGATGACACTCTGCTCCACAGTAATCATCTGGGAAATCCCTGCTTGCATACCTACAAACTATAGCAGATTCTGGAACATTGTCTGATTATAAACTGAACTTTTGTAAAACAGAAGTTATGGCACTAAACTATAGCATTCATAAATATCACTTAACCATCTCGGAGCTTACCTGGAAAGTGGACCACCTGAAATACCTGGGAATCCTGGTTATTTAGTGGCATGATAAAATGGAAAAGCTTTATTTAGTCCCTTTGGTAGCACATCTAAGACAAGTCTTAGAGCAGTAGATGAGACTCTCACTTTTCCTTTGATAAAAATCAACCTGCTGTAAATTAAAGTGATGCAACACTTCTTTTCTCCAATGGGCATGCTGAATATAGTGATGCCTCCATCATGGTTTCAAGAAAGTGCACAGTCTCATCTCCAAACTTTTATGGGGTGGCAATGTGGCTAGGAGGGCATACCAAACATTAACTGCCCGGAAAGCAGCAGGAGGGCTGCAACTACTGAATATCTTCATTTATTACTTAACACTGATTAGTAGCAAATATTTTAAGTGACAAAGGGACCTTCATATTAACAATACTCAGGTATATGTCCTACAATGGCCAGACATAGAGAGACACCTATGTGAGCAACAGGACCCTTCTCTCACATCCCTTATACATGGCCCAGAGGGTAAATTACCACCACCTATCAGAAACACCCCAATTGAGGCCTTCATTAGGGTACATATGCAACTCTGTAGACTCTTGAGACTAGACTCCAGTAGGGGGTACTACTCCACCACAACAAAAAAAAAAGACAAGCTTCAAAAACAGATTGTAGAACTTTCAACTCCCAGTTCTGGAACAACTTTGGTGTTGACTGTGCAGGAAAACTAATTCAGGAAGGGATAATGATACATACTTTTAAATCTCAACACTGGGCTCCCAATCATACATGTTTTAACTTCCTACAGATATTCTGTTTTGTCTTGGCAGTTTGGCATACTCTCATGATCAAATTCCCAAATTGCTACTATTTACACTGCTCAGCCTGACTTGCCTCCCACACCCCATCTCCAACCTCCATAATCTGATATATGACATAATCCTAGGTAATCTTGGTGGTACTGCACACTACTGACAAGTAACACTAATCAAGGTGGACAGTAGCTATGACTGGCCCACCATATGGACAGATTTTTGTATATATGTAAAATTTGGCAGTTACCTTCTAATGAAATTTAAAATTCTTAGCAATATATATTTCACCACGCATAAGCTGTGAAGGATGGAGAAGTTTGTATCTGACCATTGCACAATGTTTGGCAATGAACAGGTCACATTCTGTAGCACTACAAACAAGTAAAGCCATTCTGGGATGCTAGTAAAGATATCCTTTATCCCTTACTTGGGTTGGAAAATGCTTTCACTCTTAGTATCTGCCTGGTTGGAGATTATGATAAATACAAACAGGTAACAGATACCCAGAACAATCACTGAGCCCTCATCACAGTGTTTGCCAAAAAGATAATATTGCAGCACTGGATGAACAAGGACACACCCTCATTACAAGAATGGTACAGAGATATACTATTCACCTTGAAAGTCACAACATAGATAGCCAATATGAGGCCCAAGCTCAGAGCCTATAAGAGCTATTATGCCCTGACAGTACAATATGGAAGAAATTGACTGCCCTAGTTAAGGAGTTTACACTTCTTCCCTCAAATACAGTAATGGGAATTTCTTTCTGAAAGAATACATTTATGTATGTGTGTATGTATGTGTAGTAGGTACTACCAAAATGAATTGCATGTGTATTTCAATCATCTGAATAATTCCATTGTTTCTTCTGTATTATGGTTGGGGGTTATTTTTGTACTGTTGTGTTTTACTGCCATTTAGTTTGTTCTCAAATGTTTTAAATCTAATAAAGCATGTTCTTTTTTTTTAAAGACTCTATAGCATACGTTGAATATGATTAAGGGGAAAGAAACATGTCCTTTGTACACCAGAGAAAGAGTGGAAAGAAAGACCGAGAGAGAGAGAAAATGAAATAGGGTGCAATGTTTGGAATAGTACAAGGATAGCTAAGAGTTGTTACTGGATACTAGGAACACAGTGTGGGAAAATGTGGGTGTTCCATTAATCACAAAGACATTTTCAGAAAAGAAACAGGGAGACGGAAGGGAGTGTGTGTGTGCCAAGCAGCATGTGAGGGTTTAGGCATTTAAGGAGCTGCTGGCATCTCATTCTCATAAGACGGCAGTTTGTATTTTTTTCTTGTTAAAAGAAGAAAAGAAAATACGATGGCATTTCTGTATTGCTATAGAAGGCCAAACACTACCTGCTAAGAGAAACCTTTCTACCAGGCACTCTACTATTTTTCCTTGAATGCAGTCATTGCATAAGGCAATTGTATGGGGGGGGAGGAAGTAGGCAGTTGGTTAACTAGGATCTGCCACTTATACATTAGGTGGGAAATGGGCAGACTAGGTGGTCCAAGCAGTCCTTATCTGCCATCAGATTCAATGTTTCTATGTTTCCTTGGTTGGGTTGAGTTTCACATGCAATTGCCAAACAGGTACTGTTAACTGTTACAAGAATCACCTTCAGCATTATAAAAATGGTGTTGAATGGACCATGAGTAATGCTTTTACTGCTTATTCTCCTACTCCCAGCAGAACAGTTTGATGCTCTATGTTCAATTTTGTGATTAGCAGCTGGCATTGAGTTGAGCATTGAGTATTGTTTGTACTATTTGCTTTTCTACTCCCAGCAACACAGTTTGGAGCTCTGTTTTAAATCCTCTGATTAGCAGCTGGCATTGGCAAAACTCTAGTTGGTAATACTTTCTGGTAATGGTAATTTTGATTGTCAAATGTGAGAGCTGAGATACTAGACTGCATGGTATATCTTCAATATTACTGCTGTTTAACTGTTTAATATTGGGTTTCCTGATTAAATGAACTTAAAAAACAAGCAGCAAAAACAGTTTAATCTCCACAGTTTGGTTTCACATTTAAGGTGTGATTCAATGAAGAAATTGTGTTCTTTCAGATGTGATGCACAGCAAATGCTATGACTAGAACACAAGATGGTAATGTATCACTATTTTGTTTTCTGAGTAGAGACTGCATATTTCATTTTTTTTTGTTGACCGGGTAAGTGCACTAGACAAATCCTGCCTATTTTCAGGCATGACCCGGGAAGGGGGACACAGATGAATGCCAGCTGACCTTGAATCAGATTAAGCTGTTGGTGGTATTATTAGTATTAGGTATTATTACACTAAAAGAAGCTTTTAAGTCATTATAAAATTAAATTCGCAAAGAATGAAGCTTTCAAAAGCCCTTCTCTTAATCTTCTAATTTGAGAAAAACTACAGGGGTAATGATGAAGGGACACACTGCTTAGAAACTAACTGACGGAATGTTCAGGTCCTAGCAGAGGAGCTCTGAAGAACAAAGGGAGTGGAAACTTAACATAAAAGGCATACAGACAGCAGGGACATTAAAACCAATACTAAGTCTTATCAGTATGGTCTGTAGTCCTTTGCAGTTGTAACTAAGCTACTTTTTGAGGTATAGTTTTCCGGTGTAGCTAAGCATGCTGATTTGAACAAGAGTCAAAGATTAGTCTCCTCCCAAAAGCATTTAAAACATTGGCGACAAAAGACTGTACAAAAACACATCAGGAAATCAATATAGTAGAAGTCCTAGGAAAACAAGATGGTGACAGGGAGGCTCGCATGAACATGGCACCTTCTGAGGCTCTCCAGCATGGGAATTCACATGCCCTAGCATTTGTATTTGAGCTCCCAGTTAATGTTTGTATGAACAGAAGAGAGAGACAAATGGATAAACAACCAGAAAATCAAGAAAGAAAAGAAATAACATGCCTGTCAGAGAGTATGCCACTGAGGAGAGAACCCAAATCTTAATCTCCTCTGACCCAACTATGAGTAAAAGAAATGGTAAAACCTTAAAACAGGTGACACTGAGTTTTGTTATGCTGACAAGGTCAGCACTTGAAAAAAGGAACTTAACCCCAAAATAAGACACTCAAAAATGGTCTGCCAAAATGAAAAGAGAGAAGAAATAAGCGTGATATGGATCATTGATAAATGAATGCTGAAGCAACTCCATAAGAAGTAACCAAACCAGGTGGTTCAACTTTATGAAGCAGACTGGAGTATGATACTCCAAATAAAGTGAACTCTACAACTGAAGGAGTAAACCTGCTTGAAAATAACTTTAAAGATACTGCAAACATGGTACCCAAATTATAAATTATCAAATAGGGAAAAAGACCAGAAGCTGAATGGAATGACCAGACAGGAATTATCAGTGTCTTCTTGGCTCCTGAAATGTTAAAAGAAATCACCTGCAAGGAATCAAAATGAAGGAAACTCTAAAGAATCTCCCAAAACTGTGAGTAAAAGCATATAGATTATAAACTTAACCAAAAACACTGAATTTACAAGAATGTATTGATAATGGAGAGCAAGTTTAAAAGGAGGAAACCATTGAGAAGTTTCAGTGTAAAGGGAAAATGTATTAGATTTACAAGCTAAAATAGTTGAGCCAGGAAGAAACATTCTACAAAGTAAAACCTCAGGGAATCCCCTGAGATTATTCCCTCAACCCCCTCCCCTGGATGATGACCAGGGGAAAAGCCATAACACTGTACAGCACACTTCGAGCACAATGACTAAACAGCAAAACCAAATGGTTATTCCCCTCTCAGAAACCAAGAGTACAGATGAGGAGGAAGAGGACAAAGTAAATACTCCAACCCAATTGATGCAGTCAAGTACTAGTGAAATAAATAAAGAACCAAGAGAGAATAATGTGGTATTTAAAAAAGGGGCAAATGTATGTAAAAGGGAATAAGAAAACAAATATTAAAACAGCTAGCTTTATGAACCCCAGTGAAAAAACAGTGCAATTTAAAGCTTCAAGTGAGACATCTCTATCAAGTATAAAAAGCAGTGGCAACCAAGCGACATTAGAAAAAAGAAGTAATGAAAGGCATTCTGCAGTCCAGGAAGAGCGTGATAATACAGATAAATTAGAAGGGAACTGAAATGGGCCAATGCATTGTGGGAACAGATGAAAATTATTAATGGTAAATAAGAATGCCTTAGTAACATGCACAGAAAGTTGAACTCTGCTTAGGACTTAATGAATTCACTAGTCAAAGAGAATGACATATTGAAAAGAAATGATGAAATGAAAAAGGAATACCAAGTTAGAGGAAGACCAAACACTGCTATTAAAACAACTAAACACCCTAGAAGAGAATAAGAAAGAAATCAAAGCCAAAATTATAGCCTATGAATCTCAAGCATGAAGAAAAAAACATCAGAATTTTTGTTGTGCTAGAAAGCTGGGATGACTTAAAGCCTTTGAAAGAATCATTTAAACAAATATCATTGGCATATATGGATACTGAACCAGGTGAACTAAACTTTGAAATATACAGAATACATTGAAAGTTATGTGCCTGGCAAGATGGCAGTAGTCCTCCTAAACCAGTAACTGTAAAATTCTTAAAATCTGAGAAAAGAATGTCTCATGGCTGAAGTTTACAAAAAAAAGAAAGAATAAAGCTTGAAGGAGCTCACATTTTAATATATAATGACTTGCCACACAACCTTGTTCCTGCAGAAAAAATATGACTTTATCAGGAATAACCTGTGGAACAACAATATAAAAGCCATCGTGATCTACTCAGCTAAACTCAGAGTGATGCTGGAAAATGAATCATCTGTATAGTGTTCTCAATAGGAAGCTTTAGCAGACTTAAAGCAAAAATTACCCAATGTTTTCTCATAGTAAATGTGAACTAATTATATTAAATGGGGAACTGACATGTGGGGTGGAAAATGTTTACATGGAAAGATATATTTTTACTTTCCCTAAGGATTTTGATTTTATTACAAATATAAAAAGAATTACTCTAGCAAGCATAATAAGAACTGGTAACTAAACTGCTGGGGGAGGGTACTCCATAAGAGGGAAGGGATGGGATGGATTCACTTAGGGCTTACTAGAAATATTACAGTGTTTTGTAAAAGAAAACTATTGAAAGATTGTTAAATATGAGCATGTTTCAAGGTTTAATGGGGGGGGGCAGGATTTGCTATAAATCAATATATGCCTTTTCACTATGCAACTATAAAGTGAAGAAGATTAGGAAAGAATTATCTAGATGGCATTTGATTTAGAGGGTTAAATGGGAATGAATGGATAATTTTATGCATGTAAAAATAAAGTCCTTTGCCTGGTGGGTAACCTACAGTATGATAAAAAAAAGAGTACTGAAACAAATGAGCTATTGTTATGTTAGAAAAGAGTGCTTGGATGTAAACAAGGGGCATGGCTAAGAAAATTATGAGATGGGGTATTCTGAATGTAAACAGAATTAACACTCCCATAAAAAAATCCAAAATTATTCCATATTTAAACAAATACAAGCTTGATATAATTTGTTTTCATGAGACTCATCTAGACTCTAAAGACATGGAAAACCTTAAAAGGAAATGGATTTACCAGATGTATTATTCAGAAGGTACTAAGAAAAACTGTGGAGTGGCCATTTTAGTTAGGAAAAAAAACAGATTTCAAACTAACTGAAAATTTTCAGGATAAAGAAGGCAAAATTATTCCTATAAAAGGGATCTTACATGGGCAAGACATGATAACTGGATCTGTTTATGACCAATTTAACCATTACCTCAGGTTTTGGCAACTATAATGGGAGGAGTGATAAATACGAAGCCAAGAATATTATATAATGGCCAGGGATATGAATGGGTTAATGAACCCAGTAATGGATAAGTCTTCTAAACCAACACAGGGTTACTTTAACATTGCAAAACCAAATTAGACACTACTTGGATTTGCATTGTTTAGGTGAATGTTGCAGAGTTAAGAATCCAATGGAAAAGGAATATACACATTTAGATCTGAAGAATATTATCATCTCAAGACTAGACTATATTGTTTCATGGTAGTGAGTCAACACCACACATGTAAGACAGAGAGGCATTAACTGCACTGTACATACAGCACTTCAATTTACAATGACAGGGGTTAAATAGCGATAGTGATATACTGCTATCCCTGTCACTGCATGATGATGTGGAGAGAGGAGAAGTTACCATGTGGTGGTGCCTGGTTGAACCGGCTCCCATAGTGGAGTGGCTAGGCACCAGCACATGGTGAAACTGGGAGACCTGGGACTGTGGTTTGTCTCTCCCCAAGTCTCCCCTACAACGCTTGCCAGCATTTTGTTTTAAATCAAACCCCTCCCAGGTTTCTCCCCATCCTCAAAGTCTGCCCTCTCCCGAAATTAGTTATCTAAGTTCCAGCGGGGTGAGGTGGGTGAACTCCTCCCAAGCTGAATGTGGGGGCAAAGCCCCCTGCAAAAAAAATGTAAACGCCCATTGTTTTCTATGGTGTGCTATCACAAACAGATCGATGTTTTTCACAGCTCTGTTTGTGTTTGCCACTGTTTGGCTGCAGCACTTTCAGCCACACTGTTTTGTCATACAGCAGTATGACTCCGTGCCTTTTTTCATCTAGGAATCTATTTAAATATTATGGGGGTTAAAATTTGTTCAAAAGTTGTTTCTAATCAAGCTGTAATACATATTGATCGGGACATTTCCAATCCAGATAGGTTATTTAACAAAACTGGGCACTAAATAATGCACTGTCACAAGAACAAGAACAATAATTCATGGATTCCATAAAAGCTGTAATAAAAGACTGACCCGATACCAGCAGTAAACTATGGGATGTAAGGAAATGCACAGTTAGAGGGCAATTGTATCATATCATTCATGAAGAAATAGATAAAGAGAAAAGAAGAAGATCTGGACAATTGAATACAAGTCCTGGGTAAATTACCTGTAACATACTATGAGAAGCACATTTTAGATTGGAAGGAGCTGAAATTTATAAAAAAAAGCAGGAGTTATTAAGTAGCAAAACTACAAAATACCTAAAAAAGGGTTACATGTGCTAGATATCTCCATGAATATAAGTTTGGAAGGATTTTAGCAATTCAATTAAAATCACAAAGGAAAAGGAACTTAACTTGGGATTTAGAAGGTCCATTATGAATTAAAAAAAAAACAGGAGATAAAGAAATGGGGAAGTTCTTCTGCAAATACTATGAAGACATTTACCAAACAAAAATTAAAGCTGTTTAAAGAAACCTAGAATGTTATTTAGATGGAGCAGACCCTACTGAAATCAAATGCACCTATGAAGCCTTTACTAGTCAAGAAATCAGAGATGCGATTAACTCTCTGCCCTGAAGGAAAATGTGTGGATTGGGTTGGCTATTGACCAAATTCTATAGAACCATTTCAACTGAACTGGCATTTTGGATTAAAGGAATGGCAAAGGAAATGGTGGATGGCACTGGGCACCTTCCCACATCTATGGAAGAAGCAAGTGTAGTGTTACTACAAAAGAAGGGAACGATTTAAGTAAACCTGAAAACTACAGGCCAATTCAATTCTAAAGACTGACTACAGCACTTCAGCAAAACTGGTTGTTAATATATTGGTGCAAGGACTACTGGTTGCCATCCACCAGTACCACTACGGTTTTGAAAAGGGAAAGGTATATCGCAGGCAACTATAAAAGTCCAGACCATGATACATTGCATTAATATTAAGTGCCAGAGAATGGGAGACAACTATTATGATATAGTATTAGATGTCAGTAAGGCATTTGATGTAGTGGACAGAGTATACAGTATATGATGACAAGCCTAAATAAGTGGACAATTCCAAGAATTTGATTACAAAAGTTCAACACCTATATAAAAAAAAAGATGGTCAAATTCTAAATACTGTAAATTCATATTTAACACCACTATATGAACTGATTAATGATGACATCCAGCAGACCAGACCTGGGCTTGAATCCCACAGCTTCCACTTGCATACTGTGTGACCCTGAGCAAGTCACTTAACTTCCCTGTGCTCCCAGGTCGTTCCTGTAAAAAGTGTTCAGCTAAGTGTGCTACTCCTGGTTAAACAACTAAATAAATAAATAAAATAAAATTAATGGGGTAAGAAAGTGATGCCCTTTCCCAGTGATATGTATTATGTTTAGAACCCTTTTGAATTGGATTAGAAAGAACCAGAAAATTATGATTGCAAATAGGAAAAGAAGTAAACAAATGAGAGTGTTTGCTGATGATATCCTTCTAATTGTAACAAATATACAATATTCACTGCCATATTTCTTGAAAAGTTAAATCATTTTGGCAATCTTGAGGTATAGATTGAGCAAACAAAAGCCAGTTATTATGCAACTTTCTAGTGGAACAGGAACTCATCTTAATGAATTCCAGGAGGATTTTAAAATAGATATGAGAATTAAGTATTTATGAATAATTTTAACAAGGGACCGAAAAATAAATATACAAGAACATTTCAATAGAACAATAAATAACATCAAAACCTCCTGAACAATTGGGAGACCTTAACACTCTCATTATGGGGATGGTAGATACTACTAACATAATGGCTATGCTAAACCTTTATACACTATACAAACAATGGTACCCATGCACTACTGGTCAGAAGTATGTGCCATAGGCGCGTATGCCACTCACACAGCTCATATTTGCAGACAGGTGTGCACCACTGGTATTCACCAATGGCCTCCACCTGTTCATGGGCTCAGATCCCCAGCATGCAAGACTCCTCAGGATATCAAAGGGAGGAGTCACAGATCCAGCTGGGCATCTATTCAAATGCCCTTCCTGGGTACAGAGTTGATCCCTTGTACTGCAGGGTATGGGTCCAGGTGTGTGAATAGCACCAGCAGACACCTGGACCCACATGCCTATACCCTGTCTGGTGGTGACTCACAAGGCAGAGCCCTCACCCACTGCACTGCTGCAGCACCCCACCAACACATGGCAGGCAACTCTGGCCTCTGTGCAGCAAGCCCCCCCCACACAGACATGCCCCTGACTCGCACACCCAGGAACTGGTCCAGACCCCCCAACCCACATTGGTTGTCAGTGGCACCCCAACCCCCTCGGGCACTGACAAACCCACCGGCACCTGCAGGCCGGTGCCATGGGATGGAATGGCTGGCAGCACTGGCCTACATGTACAGGTGGAGTTGTTGGTGCCCATGGGGGAAGGGGGTGCCTCTGACTGTCAGTGTGGGTGGGGGACTAGACTGGGGTTTGGTTGTGCAGGACCGGATGCCACTGACCATGACATAATTTCATGAACAGTGGTGGGGGCACTGACCACCACTGTGGTTGCTGGTGTCATGGGGGCATGCAGGCGGCATGCCTGTATGGGTGGTACTGGGTGTTGGGGGAATGCCTGGCACAACTGGGTTAGGATGCCATGATCTTGAGGGGGTTCCCAGTGTCAGCAGTGACAGTCATGGCAGCACTAGGGTGTATGGACATTCGCCCATCCAGCTGCCCCAGCTCTGGCCATCATCATCCCAGTGATCTTGAGCAGCATAGAGGATGTCTTCCATACCTGCTGCAACTGGTGGGGCATGTGCCTATGGGCACATAGTGAGTTATGGCAGTTTCTCCTCCCACATAAGCTGTGCCCTACTTCACACCAGCCAGCACTACGAAACTTGGTGCATGGTGCGTAGTGCTGGCATGCCCCAAGCCCACCCTGGTGCATTGCAGTCTGTGGAGCTATGGATCGGGTGCATGGTGGCTGCATGCCCCTCTTAGTACATCCTGTGCAGGGGTGCAACGGGTGTGGGGTGTCTCCATGCTGCACATATGTGGTGTGGAGGCAATTCACACCATCGTGCATAGGCCCCAATATGGGACGTCCCCAAGTGTCTTGTTTTTTACAGATGAGAATCTTTTCAAAATTTCTATTGGGGTGTAAGCCATATAGCATAGCTTCAGCTGACAATCCTCAGAGATAGGGGGATGCCCAGACCCATGTGTTTGCAGACAGGCACACTACTTAGGCATAATGTGGGAATGGATATTTTCCAATGTAAGAACATGGATGTTACAGTATAAAGAATACTTGTTGCTGAAAACAACCCTAAAACACTGGTTTAAACCCATTTCTAGAAAAGGTGCAAATGTTGAAGAACAAGGGATATTCTGAAGAGTTAAAAGAAAATTTAGGGAAAGTGATGAATAGGTTAAAACCAGAAGATATCCAGTGGCTCTTTTTTTTGTTGGAGACAATGATGGATCCATGTCCAAAAGAAATATCTGGTATATAAGTTAAATAAATTGCAAGAAAACGTGTGTTAATGCTCTAGTTAGGGTCAAGGCCACAAGAGTAGGAAAATGTGGCATTAGAGTTTCCAACCTTAACACCCCACCCCCACTCTGCAGACACCAACTGGTGTTGGGGATGCCTTAGGGTTATCAGCCCTAACACTCACCCCATACCACAAGAAAATAAGCTGAGATGGGTACAGTTTAGGAGAATGGAGTAAGCGTTAGGGCTGATGACCCCAAGACACACCAACGAAACCTGTTGGTGTGTGCTGGGTGGGGGTGTGGTGTAAGGGTTGGAAAACCTAAGGCCATATTGCCCTACTTTTGTAGCTTTGGCACTAACTAGAGCATTAAAGCAGTTTTTTTTCAATTTATTTCCTTACTTTTTGAGATAATATAACAGCATCTTTATTTTACTATGGGAACGTAGGGTCCTTAAGACCCTGCGCATCCATCCCTCCGTCTCAATTGTCTAAAGTATCTCTTGTATATTTCCAGGTCTAGCATAGACCTCAGAGTAAAAATCACTGAGAGCCCAAACATTCCAAGTTTTTCATCTAGTACCGAGAACCATGAATTTAATCTTTATCTGCTTTAAACTGCAAACTCTCACTTTGATTTGTACTGGTAGTTCAGGTAGACACTCAACAACTAGGGAAGGGGGGCAATTATTGAAACAGCTGTATGCCGTTTTCCATCCTTTTTTGACAATTGGAGTTCAGGTTGGTACTGATGTCAAGCAGTGGCCCAGTAACCAGCAGAAAAAGAAGCTCAGCCAGATGTGCCACATCCTGCCATTGGGTATCTCACTTTCTGCATGAAAACACAAAGACTGATATCAGATACTGCTGTTCCTCAGAAGGGGCTTATCTCACATGCTGGATCCCCAGTTCTACTTTGACATGGTTGGGCTGCCACAGAGGACACATTTGTGTTAGAATCTTGTTGCTGGAGCTCTTATAAGAAAGGTAAGTATGTGCAACAGGCAGCCACAGTGAAACCAAATTAACACACTTCCCATCTAAATGATAATTGCTCAGTTTTTCACTGATGCCTCTGTACCATTATTTTCTCTCCCACCATGCCAAGCCTTCCAACCTATTGAACTCAACATCCAAAAAATGGTATAAGCAGCAAAGGAGGAGCAGGTATATATAGCAGAGGATTATTTCCTCTGGCCCAGTCTCTTTGTTGTGTGGAGTGCCTCAGGGTTCTGTGCTGTCACCCATGTTATTTGTAGTGTATATGCTGCCCCTCTGGAACATTATAAGATGTTATGGGCTGAGGTTTCACTACTATGCAGATGATACCCAGCTATACCTGTCTTTTGCACCCGACCAGGATGGAGCTCTCTCTGTGTTTAACAACTGTCTGGGGGAAATCCAAGACTGGATGGATTCTAGTTGGTTAAAGTTGAACTCGGAAGACTAAGGTTTTTGGTGGTGGACCCGGGTGGTCAGATTGAGAGATCGTGTGCTGGCCCGGCGCCTTCTGGAATTTGTCTTGGTGGTATGCCGACTCTGAGCAGGTGTGCATAACCTTGGGGTGATCCTTGACGACAGGCTGACTTTTCAATCTTAGATGTCAGTGTTTGTCAGGACTTCTTTACCATCTTAGGAATATTGTCAGGGTTAGGCACCTTGTTCCGTCTGACTCCTTGCCAATGTTGGTCCACACCTTTGTGTCCTCATGCCTAGACTACTGCAATGCCCTTTACCTTGGGCTTTCTGGGGTTGAAATCTGCTGCCTACAGCTAGTGCAGAATGCTGCAGCCCAGGTTTTGACTGGGACAAGATGGTCCTGTCATATTACCCTGGTGCTGCGTGAACTGCACTGGCTTCCTATACGGTGGCAGATCACCTTTAAAGTCATTTTATTGACTTTTAAAGCCCTTCGCGATCAGGGTCCTTCCTATCTGAAAGACCTACTGGTTCCTTATTGCCCTGGCCGATCACTCTGCTCGGCCGACATGGGGTTGCTGGAGATTCCAAGAGTGAGTTTAAAATCTTCAGGCTGCAGAGAATTTTCTCATGCTGCACCTACTCTTTGGAATTCTCTACCAGGCCGGTTACAGGAGTGCACCTCTGTGGAGATATTTAAGAAAGAACTAAAAACTTATTTATGGAAAATGGCCTTTTTGGAGAGTTAAGTTAGTCTGTAATATGATTGGAATTTTATTGTCATTTATTATGTTTTTATGATGTATTTTATGATGTATCTCTATATGCTTTTATGTTTTGTATTGAAACTTGAATTTATGATATTAATTTGTTCAATGCTTTGATATATTGAAAGGAGCTATATAAATAAAATTATTATTATTATACAGTGTAATTAGAGATGCCAGGCACTTTCATGATTTGCTGCATTCCACTATGACAGAAACAGATAAAAGTAAAGTTAGGCAGATGTTCAAAGGTTTACTGAAATTACAGCATGGGACAGATGGGCATTCCTAGTTATATGGCATGTGTTGTTTCCTCCTGACCAAAGCAGAGCAAAGCACACCCCAAAGAGCTATTTTAAGACTCAGCTTTGGATATTTTTCCCTTTTGTTTCCCATGCACAATGCATCAGACTGACCAATAGTTTGCAGTGTAAGCTCCAGTTCTAGACCCCCCATATGCCTCAGCTCTCTTTCATATCATTATGGTAGCTCATCATGGGACCAATTTATGGACCTTGTCATCATAAAATTCTAATTCTGACTTTGAGATTATATGCAACCCTAAGGCATAACTTTATGAGGGATTTATATCATGAAACGATACAGTGTCTTGGCAGTGAAAGTTATGCTGCTAATTTAAGTGGAGAGTTGGGAAAGATAAATTCATTACGGTGAAGGTGATGAAGATAACAGGTGATTAATTTACATTGTGTGGGCTCTATTAACATTAAAAGTTCCCAGTGTTATTAATTGGCTACATTTGCCCATAGGGTAGTTGATGCTGTGCATTTGAACATTATGGTAAGTGCTGTGAAATATACAGTATGCTCTTAATGATTCTGTGTTTGATAACAAATTTATGTTAATATGCAGATAGATACTTAGAATGGTATTCATTTAACAGTATGTTTTAATGTCATTTTACCCTGGCTGTGGACATGCACACCCCTGAGATTGTCTTGTCTTTTTCCTCTAATATCCTGTAGTCTCTCAGATCAGTAATCTGAGGTATTGCAAATACAGTGAAGAGGTGCTGGATTAGGGAAAGTCATAAACTAAGGTGCATTTGTCACCTGTATATAAAAGCATGTAAAGCATACACTGTATCAATGACAAGGACACCTAAACTAAAGGATCCTAGTACTGGAAAACTCCTTTGAAGACTAGATTGGTGAGCTGAAGTGCAGGACATTGGTTAATATGTAGGCTGAATGGATTGCATTTTGTTTTATTATTTTTCACAAAGTGTTGATATATATGTATTCATTGAAAAAACTTTGTTAATGCATCAGTTCAGTTAGTGACAAAAGTAGGGAAATGAGGTGTTAGGGTTCACACCTAACAGCCACCCCTCACAGACCACTCCACCCCACCCCATCCACCACAGACCAATAGGTGACGTGGTGCCTTGGGGTCATCGCCCATTATATGTGTAACAAAGATCAAGTGATACAGTATAAGAAAATGGGGTGAGAGTTAGGCCCAATGACCCCAAGGCACACCCCATCACCTGTTGGTCTGTGGGGTTGGGGTGGAGTGGCAAGGGGTTGGGGAAAGTTAGGGTGTCAACCCTAATGCCTAATTTCCCTACTTTTGTTGTTCAACCCTAACTGATGCATAAATGACATTTTTTGCAATGAATATCCTTACTTTTTGAGAAAGTGTAATGTAACTGGTAACTTGTATATGTTGGAGGGAGTGCGGGCCTCTGGGTCCCACACTCCTTCAAGCTTTAATTTTTTGTATTAACAGCAGGGTTCAGGTAGCAGACCTTCCAGGCCTGCACTCCCACTTTCACATAACTAAGAGCCATACAACAGCTATATAGGGCAAGGAACACTTGTAACACTAATTTGCCAATATCACAGCAACTGTATTAGCTATGAAAACAATTCCAATGCCATTATAATCATGACAGCAAAACCTCCATGTGTGATTACACAACTAAATTTGTATCTGGCATCGTTTCCAAGATACGGGCACAGAAAAATGCTGTGGGTGCCGCATTGTTATCCTACGGGAAAAATCTCAGTTTTGTTATGGCATATTTATGGAACCAAAGAAATTTTTATCCCTAAACAGCATAATTCACATCTCTGGGACACCCCCTTTATACCCTGCAAATTTCAAGTCAAAAGACTAAACCGTTTATTTACATTGTAATGTACCTGGTAACTGGTATGTGTTGAAGCGTGGACCCTCTTCAGGCCCCATGGTTCCACCAAATTACCTATTTTACATAATGATATGCATCTGTGGAAGAGCAGACCCTCAAAGGGCCCTATGCTCCTACCTACACCAAACAACAGAGCCATACAATAGCCCTATAGGCCTGAAAAGGAATCCTTGTAACACTAATCTGCCAATATCTCAGTAACCACGCAACCTATGAAAAAAATTCCAGTGCAGGTGCAATCTATGAATTTTATATTCCTTGCAGGCTTAGTTTACTTAAAGGAGAACTAAGCTGCAGGTAGTGAAAAATCTGTATCTCATTTTGTTTTCAATATATGGGCACCGAAAGATACCTCAGGTGTTACATAACTTATGGGTACTCTTGCACTATCTGAAAGGAGGTATACAGTTCATGCAGTGGCCATATTACATGGTTGCAAAGCATGTGGGTGTACCCCAAGACACTGGGATGGCAGTAGAAGTGATTCAGTTGCGGAAATATGTTGATGGATGCCTCTTGTGTAGCATACTGAGTTGTATGTTCTTTATGTTACTTTATGGTGTCTGTTTCTGATTGGTTGTGTTGCATTGTACTTTCCCCTGCTTGTGTGTGTGTGTGTGTGTTTGTGTGTGTGTGGGGGAGAAGGGAATTCAGAGTTAGGGTTGAAAACTCTAACATCGAATTTCCTCACTTTTGTTGCTGTGGAAGCAACCCTAAATGTTGCATTAACAGAGTTTTTTGCAAATATTTTCCTTTCTTTTTGAGACATTGTGATGAAGTAAATATGTACACAACTTTTAAAGCCTTAGTTTTTACAATGGGAGCGTGAGCCATCTGCACCCAGCACTGTACCACATCCTAGGAATGTACCATACATTATTGGTAACTAGTATGCAAACCTTTGTTTTACATATAAAGCTATACCTCCTACACACATGTATACGTAGCACAATTTCATTATATTCATTTCTACTTATTGCAAACCTGGAACAATATATGGAATCATATACAGTAAACAAGAAGCAAAAACGGACAAAAAATACATTTAAAAAAATTATTGATCATTAAATGTCAATTCTGTCTTAAAGAAGGCCACATTGCAAACCTCACTCAGTCTCATAACATTACTGTGTAATTCTTCACAGAAGTATATTAAAAGTTTTCAAAAATGATATGATACTAAGTAAGTCAATGTTCCTGGGGTGAGCAAAAACCAAATGCAGTAAACAATTAACAAGCTACAGACACCAAAGCAGCATATCCTAAGATTGCTGCTATAGTGCATTACTATGTTGTAATATTTTAACATCACATGCATCTGGAAAAATTCCTCACCTGACCTCTTGATAAAGATGATCAGAAATGCATCAGGAACATTCATTGAACTTTCAGTGAGCATGGTGTGTGATTAACAACTATTTCTTGATTAATAAACAGAGATCTCTATCTCATGAAATACAATGAACATGAGTAAAAATGTTATAGTATCACAAACAAACATAATAGTATATCTCCATATGTAAATACAAATTGCCATATATGTTCATCCTATTAGATTAAGGATCTATACAAATATTCATTATTAATCAGAAATTTTAAAAAATTGTTCCTTTGATGAGAACTAATGGCAACAACAAAAACATTTGGTCAATATTCAAAAGTATTTGGATATCCAGGAAACATGCATTTGTACATAACCAGGGAAAAGAAATCATTAAATTACCATATTGGTAAATGTAAAGATTGTGTAAAAATTTAAGCACGCAGACTGTAAGAGACATTAGAACAAATAAGCATTTTACCTGTGTCAATACTATGGTTATCTGCAGTCACATGTCAACATAAAACAATAACCTTATTTTTAACAACTACACATATTAATAGAAATTTAATACTGTTTTATTAAAATATATACATTTAGAATACACAACTATCAATTTGTAAATGACACAGCTACTGAAATTCATAGTAATATACACTTGAGAGATTAAAGTTAATGTTGCAGCAAATAGAATACACAGAGTAAACACTGCACACTTAACAGTCTGTTGACTGTTATCTGCACATATCATCAACAGAAGTGTACTAACACATCCTGAAAAACTTGAAACACTTAAACATATCAGTGTTGTTTCTCAGAGGAATTGTAGAGAAATAGATGTACTGGTCATTTTTGCTGTAATAATAAGGACAAATTTGAATGTAAGACACTGAAATGCTACCATAAGTAACAATGCTTCACACTATTGCATATAGCTAGAAAAAAGTGCATATGCAGTTCTCTTGAGTTGTCTGACAACTAACATAGGTGTAGTATGACAACTGATTTTGAGAACAGCCCTTGCCAAGTTTGGCCCATTAAGGTAATGTGTTTTTGCTAAAATCACTGACATGAAGTACATACATTATGCGTCACCAGAACAAGAGTACATCAATGTGAAATATGTTGTATTTCTCTGTTCTGTGAAACAATGGACAGCAGCAATTAGTTGTTAAGAAAAGGTTGCACAGCACACTTAAATGAGTAGTAGAGTGTGTCGAATACCTATATGTAAAATGCATTTACACTACTCTTCTGCATGGTGAAGGCCATTATAATCCTTCAGTTCCAACACATAAGCGTCTTTTAAGTTATGAGGCAACCTCTGCTTAAAAGTTCTCATAGTGTTGTTACATTCCACTGAACCATTACTATACCTCAGCCATATCACATAATGTTCTAAGTGTACAGTTGCTCCATGGTGGAAAATCACAGCCTGTGTGCCCGTAAGTTGGAATCTACCAGCTACGAATTTAGTGATGGGTGTGTCATCTCTTAGGCCATTTGAATCGAACCTCTGCAGAACTAAAAAAAGAGACTGAGAAGATTTTCTGACTCTGATAGAGTGAAGGCACTCTCTTTTACATACAGTACACCTCCAACCACATTGTGGATTCCTAAACAATTCTCTGAACTTAACAGAATGTGTCTGTGAAACATATAATGAAATCCACAGCATGATTTCTGTCACTTCTCTGTATGAATGTTGACAAGAGAGACAAGTGTCCTTTGTCACATAAGTGACAGTAAAGTACTGTTGCATGGAAATCTGATCACAATCCAAGCTGTTAATGATGGCCATCATGAACTCAGTCACATCTTGCTGGATGTTATTGGCAAACATTTGATGACTATCATATCCACCTAACACCATCCGTAAAGGTGTCAGAATGTGAATGCTGTTGTCATGCTTAGCAGTATCATTGACAACTTGCTTCAATGAATTGCACAACTCTGTGCCATGAGAAGCCTTGATACACTCAACGAAGTGGAGACATGTGAAGAAATGCTTGCATTCCTGAGTTAGCATAGCAGTTCACCTCCAGTGTTGTTGCCAAACGCTGAACAATGTTCAGGCCCAAGTGTCTTCTCCTCCATGGATGTGAATGGATTTCATTGTTTGTTGTAAAGTCATTCTCACTGCACTCTAAATGCAGTCCTGGTCTTGTTGTTTGGTACCTCTTCCTAATGCCAGGTGGCTGACACTCTGGCATTGCATTACACACCATACATTGGTAGCGGAATAAGAGGCAATGTTGGCTGGTACAGAGTATGTAATCTATTGTACTCTACAATGCATTGTATATCAGCATGGATTTTTTGTGTTGCCATGCTAATGATATGCAAACCAGACAAAGGACGGACATGTGAAAGTGCGACATATCTCTTGCCATCCTTGAAAATGCCAGTGTCTATGTCGACCATTTCAGAATTTAAACTTAAGCCTTGTGACTTGTGAATGGAAATGGCATATGCAACACATATAGGAAACTGTTTTCTTGTCACATATATGTATGTCCTTCACTACCTGGAACTTGATAGTAGTTTGATCTATAGGCTGTGACTATTCAATGTTATCAAACTTGGCAACAAGTGCCTCTATAAATGTCTTTTGTACATTGTACTGGAAGTTGAGTATGTGTCCCACTGCACCATTTGCCATGCCACGCTCAGCATCTAGATTGTGGTGTAGCATGATGAGCATACTTTAACAAACCACAAGAATAGCTTCCAATCCAGCTGTGTGAGACACATCAGACCTCAGCTCAGACAGTCACTCCATCAGCTCTGCCACCAGATTCTGACTCAGACAGACACCATCAAGGGTATGAATAGCAGGCAGAGTGATAATTTCCTGGCCTTCCCTCTACAGCATGATGCTGTTAAATTCAGCACATTGTTTGAGTTGAGGCATAAGACATGCCATCCAAGAAGTTTCGGAATACACTGTACTGAACATGTCACTAGCAGTGTTCATACATGTTGACTCACTGCTGATCCTGCATGTGTAAAGCAGAGCAACATTTTCTTCTGAAAAGGAACCAATGCAAGCCTGATCCAAGAGTGTCTTATAAACAAGATCTCCAGTCTGTCACATGTTTTCAGACAGCTCAATGTAACTGAACAACTACCAGAGATTTATTCCTCCAATGCACCCTATAGCTTTATTAGTTTGTTGAACACTCATTTTCTTGAACATATGTACTGCATTTACTGGTACAAGTTGTAGTAGATCCCCAAACACAACACTCTTTCCACCAAAATACTCTCTGTAGTTAGTTTCAAGAATCTCCTGGAGACAAAGGTGTATACATGCAAGCATGACATTTGAGACCATGCTGATCTCATCGATGATTAGAAGTTTCATCTTGGTAAACACTGGCCACAGTTCAAATGTTATATTGTGCAATAGCTTGCAGTAATCTCCTGTTTTACCATACTCCACAGGAAGCATAAACAACCGGTGCAGAGCTACACCTCCAGTGTTGTATTCAGACAACCCAGTAAGAACGCTAACAGCGACAGACATCACTTCACCTGTAAACTTCCATATTTCAGCTGAAATACCCTTGATAAAAAAAAACTCGTGCCTGTACCAGCAGAAACATAGAATTTGACTGCAGATGAGGACTGCTTGGCCCATCTAGTCTGCTCATTTCACTACCCAATAGATAAGCTGGATAACCCCTAAAAACATGCATAATGGAGCATAGTTCCTACACCTGCATTGCTTCTGCTCATGTACGAATCCATGCCTTACTGCTTCTGTAACAGTATACTGCTGTGTATTCATTTTCTCTGCCAGCTGACTTGGATCTGTGTTGTGACAACAACCTTGTCGCATGGCACTCTTGACTTCACTCATTAGCATGACAGGATCATTCATGGGGAGGGGAGCTCCAAGAAGACCATCTCCATCAGGATCAATGTTATTCTGTGAATTAGTTGGAGTATCCTCTTCAAGCAGTTTCCTAGCTTGTTCAAATTGCTCCTTCTCCAACTCCAATCTCTGAATGTAAGTTTCAGAGTGCTCTGTCTTCAATGTCTCACATGTCATGTAGAACTGTTCCTCATAAGAGTCACAGTCTCTTTCAGTATTCTCTCATCCCACCATGGCTTGAAAAGGAACAGAAGAGCAAAATAGTAATGCTCTTTACTGTCAGCAGTTGACAGGCTCAGCTTACAATTATCAATGAGCCATGGTTTTCCTCACTTCACAAGGCAACCATCAGTGCCTCTGACCTTGTAAATGCCCTGTGTATTGTCAGGTGCCACATCTGTCTTGTAGTCATACAATTTAACCACCTCATACAAGCAGTATTTTGCATCTCAATGTGCCTGTTGGGATAACAGGTGTCGATCAGATCATTCTTCAGGATATTACATGAAGTAGGATGGTTCAAAGCCAGCTCTTCAATCTCACTATGAGACTTGGACACATGCTTATATTTTTCTTTGTAACTGATATTGAGAAACTGGACAGCATCAGACTTGCCTTACAAGTGTGAACCTGTCAAATCATCACTGGCTTTGTATGCTCCATGCTTCCTGTTAGACAATGTCAAGTGACCAGAGCTGTGAATTCAATGAGCGACTGGAAGTAGCATTGTCTTCCCAAAGCTCAAGCAAACTTGTCTGCTTATTTTGTTGTCTATGAGGTGATGTACCACACAAGAGACAGACAGTTGTTGGCAACAAACTGCATATCAATGTTTGCCTGCCACATCAGGAGAAGTGTCGGATTGTAGTCATTGATGTACACCTCATTCTCCTTTCTGGTTAACTCATAGATCCTTTTGGTGGACTTTGCCTTGAGATGATGATGCATGGCTGACAAAAGGTCATTTGTGCATACTTTCTGGCAGATATGTCTCAGGAATCCAAACTGACACCTGGAGTACCACTGATTATGACTCTTGACTGGTCAGCAGCAGTACTTTCCACAAAGATGCTGCAGAAACCTCTGTACCAGCTTCCACAGTGTTGGATTGTCATATTTGTCAGGATTGTGACAAGTGACAAAACACTGAAAGAAATTCATTGTTTCTGCAGCTTCACTGTTGCCAATACTATGTGCATCTTTGATCTACATCAGCATATGGATGTGCGGAACACCTCGTGCTTGATATTCCATCCTCCAGAAGTAGTGTTCAACTATTCCAAGAGGCAGATTGTCCTTTGGCAAAATAAATGTCAATAGGTCATGGAAATGATGGTCAAAATGTCATGACACAGATACTGGATCGAGAGAGCACATTTCACCAAGTGTCATTGATTAAATGCCCTTGACATCAGCATTGGCCCACCTCAAAGTCTGATCAACTTACCCCAGCTGTGCTCTGCACAGCTCAGAGTTATGAACCAAGTAGCAGCACCAAATTCATGGAGCATTTTCATAATATCTGAGTGTCTTTGATATCAGTACTCTTTTGTGCCATGCACACTCAACAGGATGGATATCAAATTCACCTGCAATGTTTCATCCTTCTTTTTCAATCTTTGAAGGAACTCAACTGCGGTGATTCCATCTAATGGAGCAGTCAAGTGCAGAGTGCACAGTAGAACTGGAATGGATACTAAGTTCACTCTCCCAAAGCAGGTGGAACAGATATTGAATGTTCCTATTGAATTTTCTGTCCTTGTTCAACACTCTTAAGGTATGATACTCTACACCTAGAACATGCACTTCACATTGATCCAAATGGCCTCCTGTGCCTTGTGTAAAAAAGTCTGGAAAACACATGGCTTCCAGTGTCTCCTCCCAAATGCTAAGAGGGTTACTCTCAACTTGCTTCATCTGATACAAGTAGATATTATCACCAATTGGATCATTGCCATGTAGGGGATGAATAGTGTATTGTTCATATACATTTTTAGTCGATGCAATGTCGACCTTCTCAATCATTGGCTTCCTACTGTCCAGCACTCCAAACTGACTGTTCATATCAGAGAATTCGTCAATGTCAAGGTCAGCATAGAAAGGAGTGTTACTCTTCAGATAGTGTAGAGCACTTATCACTTTCTGCACAATGACAACATATTGCCAAATAATCTTTGACTCTCTGTGGGACTCTATTTACTATTATGACCATGTTGTTTTCATGTGAGATTGTCTCCACATTCTCTTTCAGAGGCAGTGGTAAATACATCAAAGAACCTTTCAAAGACTTAACAAATTCTTTTCTGGGATACATTTCACATCTTTGTATTCAGCCGCATAGTTGTCCGAAATAATTTCATCATCTGTATGAGGATCTGCTCAAACATATTTAATGCAGCAATCTCATTAGGTGTCATGTCTGCCTTCAGGTTGTTCAACACAGACCTTGGTGGCAGAGTGTTAGCCTTCACCTTTGTCAAACAATACTGACACATGGAAACCACTGGGTCCAGGTTAAAGTCGTGCTTCAGTGATCGGAGAGCCAACAATTGTGCCCATGTGTCATTAAAAGATGTCATTTTTCCAAATCAACAGTCACAGTCTGAACTCTATAATGTAGTCTGTGACAAAGAGACACACAGAGTCAAACTTCTCTCTCTTTGTCAGTTCAAACTTGGCAATCTGCTTGCAAACATAGTAAGTATATCAGATTCCCTAAGAGACAGTACCTGACTCAGTGGCGGAGGTGTCATCACATACATCAGCAGCCTGTTTATCATGATGCATAAAGTCTTGTATCAGAGTTCTTGCACCATGCATGTCACTAGCTGTCAGTAGTTCATCAAGCTGTTTGTATTGTGAGACAGCTTTTCAAACTGTGTAGACTCTGTGCACAAAACTCAGCATTGCAGGATTGTGTACCACCGTCATACACATATGAAGAAATACACTATAGCATACACCACTATCTAGATAAGCTATGGAATGTCCAAGTAATCCTTATGTTGTAAAATCTCACAATGGTCAATGGTGTGTAACATGTTGCATTTCTCTGTATTTTTTAAGTACAAAGAGATTAACAAAATCTGCTATAGCAAGAAAGGATTTTGCCTTAGATTGCAAGTATCATCACATGGCCACGATACACAGCTTGTTTTGTGCATGTCATTTGTTGACTCTGTCCCTTCATCTAATGTAATAAGTTGCTCAGCATGTGAGATACTCAACACATTACAGATCGTTCCACCTACATCAACTGAGAGAGCAATATCTTTACCAAAATGTATGGTAAGACTCTTCCCAGAAGAAAGCCTCAGAGTGCTGCTTATGAGCCCATTGGCCTTTAAAAACATCAGAAAAGTTGCCTCTGTTTAGAAAGACAACATTTTGCAACCTGCTGTGAATGTTCATCAGATCCTTGATATACCGTTCAATCTGCTGCATCATTTTTCTCCACAAATATGAGAGGACAGCAAGTGCCATGTTCACAAATGTGTGCACTCTAAGCCGCAGTTTCATAAAGACAAGGTGACTCTTCAGTCATTTACATTCACGCTTCATAGTAGCAGATATGATTAAATCAACTTTAGCCTTAGCAGCTAAGGAACAAAAGAAAGACAACTTGCTAAGATGTCCTACAGTTGCACTGGATTGTTTAAGTTTTTATGTCGTTTTTTGAGTAGTTTCACAATGAACAGCTTTCGTCTGCTGGTTTCTATGAACTGCATGATCTGTGCCTCTCAGTTTTGCTCCTACTGATGGACAAAAATCTGAGAGTGATGTGTCGCATGCAGCAGGCAACTTTTTCATGCATACAGACCTACTGATCTTCTTTGAATTCCGTGTAACCTTTTTACATCCCACATTAGCCTTCATCAAGTGTACATTACCATGATACTTGTCACGTCTCTTCCTTCTAAGTGATCAATCTATTCTCGGCATTCTTGAAAATCTTAAAATACAACTTCTCTCTGCAAAATATCAGGCAGAATCACACCCCATAAAAAAAAACTGAAAAGACATAATTAGTTTGATTGAAAAATTAAATTATCAGTAACTATCATAGCAATAAAATTATACCATTATTCATAGTAAATCATATTTATAATTGTTATTATGTCAAAAGATATTATGGCACACCAACAAATTGTGCTCAAGAATACTTTTAATAGTAAAAATGCAGAGTCTCAGCGCACTCAAACCCATAAATGGGATGCCACACAAAAAACAAATTTAACTTACATTTACTAGACAAATGACCCAACAATGGACATAGTCTCACCTGACAAGTTTCAAACACAGGGTTCTTTTTCAAAGACTGAAGACTTAAACTAGACACCACCTATATATTGGTTAGAGAAAATGTCATGTGACACTGTGACAACTGCTAGCCCTTTGTGATGCTCACATAGTAAATGAGTTAAAAAGTTTCTCTTTAATATCTAAATTAGAACTGTAAAGTGCTTCATACTAAAGTGATTAAAATACATATGAATTTAATATGAACACTAACAAACTACTAAGTACCAACTCATACTGATCACATATTCACAAAAATTATCTTTAAAAAAAAATTGTTTCTTTAAACAACCATCCAAATTGTCATAGCTGCAAATAATTGAGGGAATATGTTGAAAACTCAAATAAAGATAAACAAAACAAAACAAAAAAGGGGAAGCGAAGGAGGGATATTAAGAAGGGTAAGGGAGAGGGAAGGGAAAGAGGAAAGAGGCAAAGAAAGAGTAAAGCTCTACATTTAAAATATATAATAAATCTATTGGCCCAGATATTCAAACTGCGCCAGGCTGTGGTACAAGTTTGGGCACAGCTCAGCTTGGCTGTGCATGGATGTGGACTGGACAATAGTCAACGGAGCTGCGACATGGCTCAGCAGCATTGAATATCACACCCTGGCCACCCCCAGTGTGCATGGTGCAATGGAACTGTGCCAGTGCAAGTGGCCAGAGTGGAACATGGGGATGCGCAAGTGCGAGTTCCATTGCGCCACGCACAGCAACCATGATATTCAAAAGTTAACATGCAAATGGGTCCATAATGTATGCAAGGCACACATGGTGCCATTTGCATGTCATTATGGCCCCATTTGCATGCAGGTGCGCCAATCCCCGACAACTTGCACCTTGCACTCTGCCAGGCAGCAGCCATCGGGGACCAACACCCCCTGCAGCCAGCAATGTGCTCCACAGCCCGATAGCGGGCATTTGTCAAAAAATTAACAAATATGTCCAATATCCCTGGTGGACCAGTGGACCACTGTCTGCCCGATCGCGGGCATCTGTATAAATAAAAGACAAATTCATCCAATATCCCTGGTAGTCCAGTGGACTGCTGTGTGCCTGACTGTGGGCATTTATAAAAAAAGAAGAATTCCATCCAATATCCCTGGTAGTCCAGTGGACCACTGTGTTCCCGATCGCAGGCGTTTGTATGAAAATAAATAAATATGTCCAATTTACCTGGTGGTCCAGTGGACCGCTGTGTGCCTGATCGCGGGCATTTGTAGCAAAATAAATAAATATGTCTAATATACCTGGTGGTCCAGTGGACTGCTGTGTGCCAGATCGTGGGCATTTGTACAAAAATAAATAAATATTGGCAGTATCCCTGGTGGTCCAATGGACCTGCGAACCCGATCGCGGGCTAAGTACATAAAAAAAAAATCCCTGGTGGTCCAGTGGACCTGCAAGCCCAATCGCAGGCTAAGTACATAAAAAAAAAACAGCAATATCCCTGGTGGTCCAGTGGACCTGCAAGCCCGATCACGGGCTAAGTACATAAAAAAACAGCAATATCCCTAGTGGTTCAGTGGACCCCCACCCCACCTGCCACAGATCCATCGCCCTGCTCCCCGGTAAGCAGCGGGCAGCCCAGCTCACCACCTGCCACCTGCCACCCCACCGACTGACACAGTCGGTGGGGCTATCACCCATTGGTCCACAGTGTGAGCCAATTGGCATACAGCCCATACCATACACATTTCAGAGATGTGAATGGGATCCATTCACATATCTGGAATGTGTAGTATGGTATGGGCTGCATGCCCATTGGCTCATGCTGTGGACCAATGGGAGTACAGCCTTACTGACTGTGTCAGTCGGCAGCAGCGGGGCAGTAGGTGGGTGGGGTGCTGCCGCCCACCGCTGACTGAGGGGGGAGCGGGGTCCTGGGATTCAGTGGGCAGGTGTGGTGGGGGGTCCACTGGACTACTAGGGATATTGCTGTTTTTTTCTTAATGCACTTAGCCTGTGATCGGGCTTGCAGGTCCACTGAACTACCAGGGATATTGGAAATATTTATTTATTTTCATACAAATGCCCGCGATCGGCACTCAGCGTCCACTGGACCACCAGGGATATTGGATGAAATTCTTCATTTTTTAACAAAGGCCTATGACTGGACATTGGGGGTGCCGCCAGGTGCAGCCAGACTCGGTGGCCACCCACAGGTGGCAGCTGCCTTGTTGCACCCTGCAATGCGGCAGTTCACCTGTGGGTAGCCATCAGTTGTTCCCTTTTTTTTTGGATCAACTTTGTGCTGGCACAGGTAGGGGTTGTGCATGCATGGCTCTGTACATTCCATGCTGAATATCGGGCTGTGCAGGGTATGTATGAGCAGGCCCCCCCACCTGTACCTGCATACATTACTGATGCGCTTCGGTGCATCAGGATTTGTGCCGCAGACTTTTCCCTTTAAAGCACCTGAGATCAGGTTGCACATGAAGAACACTGTTGTGCCATGGACTACCCTTTTGAATATCTGGGCCATAGTGTTCAAGTTATGTATTCCTTTACCATACTATTACTCCATTCCTGTATAGGCCATTTACACAGTAATAGTTAAAAGAAATATTAGAAGTAAGGGGACTCAGAAAAGGGGAGACCAAAAAAGTAACAGTGGCTACCTCAGGAAAACCACTATCCTTTATACATTTTAAATAAAGTTCTGATTTGAAAGCATTTCTAAATGTTGTTTATGTATACTTTCTATCTTCTTAGTGTTTTCTTTTTCAAATATGGACGTATCTCCAATTTACTATTTAGGCCTGGTAATTCAGTGGCCTTAAGTGTAGAATCCAGTAATTCTCTCGCCTAACATCAGATTGTCAAATCTCCCCTTTGGGGTTTCAGCATACTTAATCAATTGCTGTAAAGCAAAACAATGAGTTGCAGGGTCACTACTACTGTTAGCATGAACTGCTGTAGCATAAATTACGTCTTGTTTGTGTATAGCTCTGATATGTTCTCCTACTATCATTTTCAGGCTTTGTTTAATCTTACCAACATAGAATACTTAACATGTACAGGTGGATAAGTAAACACTTTTAATAATATTTTTTTGTTGTTTTTGCGCAAAAAAATGTTGGAGCCTGGCAACATAAATATGTGACCGTGAGATTATAATAGATACTGTTACAATGTATCTGATCACATTCCAATGTAAGGCAATCATGTTATCGTAGTAAATTAAAATATTTGTGTGACAACCCAAATGTTTTCAAGCTTTTCCCTATTCTTAACATGTGAAGGTAACTGCAGTCAAAAAAAATTTTGCAGCGCAAACATTTTTTGATCAAGCTTACTTTTATGTTAGTCTATGATGTTTATGTAGCAACAGTAATTTAAGCACAACATCCATATGTAAGCAAATGATGTAATCATGGTAACTTCTATTGTTTTTGCACAAATGTAAATGTCTTCGAGCATATCCTGTACCTAACTTTCAAATGTCACCGCAACCACAAAAAATGTTTGTGCACTAATAAGACATGATCTAGGTAACTTTAAATGTTAGTAAATGTTGTTTGCATGGCAATAATAGTATCATAGTAGCTTACAACATTTGCATGGCAAATCAAATGTTTCTGAAATTTTTCCTATTCTTAACATGTGAAAGCAACTGATAGAATATATTGTTGCCACAAAAACAATATGTGATCGAGCTTAGTTTTATTGTAAGTGTATGATGTTTGCACAACAACATAGATTTGAGCACGGTAAAATCTATTTCTAAGCAAGCAATGTAATCGTGGTAACTTTTAGTGTTTTCAACAAACTATTCCAAGTATATCCCATACTTATCATGGAACTGTTACCCAATTACAAAATGTTTTCATGCAAACAAAATGTGATCATGATTACTTTTAATGTTCATGAATGTTCTTTCTGAGGCAACGTTAATTTGACCACGGCAACAAACATTCAATGCATTCATTGTCATAGACTACCCTTACAATATATAAGAAATTAATCAAAATTTGAAAAAAATAAAAATAAATAAATAAATGTCTTCGATCACATTCCTTAGTATGTTTGCGCTATGACCAAAATATGTCTGTGCTTATCATATACTTAACATGTCAAAGTAACCATGATCAAAAAATATTATCATGCAAATAAAATGTGATCAAGTTGTCTTTTATCTCAATCAATGGTGTTTGCACAGCAACATTAATTTGTGCATGATACCATTCCTTTTTAAGAAAATGATGATATTGCGGCCATATCTATTGTTTTCACGCAAACATAAATGCTTCTGAGCACATTCTATGCTTAACAAGCACATGTTAGCATGATAGCAAAAATGTTTTTGAGCGTTTCCCTATTCTTAACATGAAAAAGTAATCGCAATTCAAAAATGTTACCTGATCACAAACATTTTTCACTCTAACAAGTTGTGATTTAGTAATTTTAAATTTTAGTAAATGGTGTTTGTAGCAACATTAATTTTATCACGGCAACAAAAATAGAATGAATTAATTGCCATAGAGTACCCTTATAATGTCTTCCATCACATTTCTATGTAAGAGAATCATATTATCGTGCAACTTACTATGTTTGTGTGACAACCCAAATGTTTCAAGCTTTCCATATACTTAAAATTTCAAAGTAACTGCAATCAAAAATGTTGTCTCACAAACAAAATGTTATCGAGCCACCTTTAATGTCAGTCAATGGTGTTTGCATGGCAACATTAATTCATGCTTGATAACATTCCTTGTAAGTAAATGATGTTACTACGGCAATATCTATTGTTTTCATGGAAAGGTAAATGCTTCTGACATGTCCAGTGCTTAACATGCACATGTTTGCAACAATAACAAAAATGTTTGTGCAGAAACATTTTTCCACTGTGCTTTCTTGACCCTTGACTTCCATTCCCATGATGCATTATAACCAGGAAGTGGCTAAAACGATTGCAAAAATACTAGCGATGTCAAAATGTAAAATCTAAGAGTCATACAACCTTCAGAACCCTATTATGCAGTTAAAAACACATAAGAGCACCATACTTATAGAAATAAAAGTGCTAATGTGACTAAAATCTTCACTTACCCAAGCAAGACTGGCCATGTTTTTTTTCTGAAAAAAACACCCACACAGTACCCTCAACCAATGAGAGTAAATCAAATGAAAGATTGACAGTACATGACAGCAAATGGCAAAATACCAATTATTTATACATTTTTAATCTTTTTAAAGATAATTTTACAAATCACAGGAAATTAAGCTTTCAGCCAATCAATTCAAAGATCACAACACAAGAAGAAGAAAATTCTACAATTTCCTAGAACTGTAAACCCCTAGCAGAAGCACACTAAGTACAGAAACTGAAAAATAACTTTAAAACATAAGCATTTCTTGTTGTTTTCTTCTAGAAATAGGCTAACTAAATACATGGTCTGTTGTACAGTTTAATGCTAAGTTTTAGCTGTTTAATGGCTGCTAGTTTAAGAAATATTTGAATTATTAAGCACACAACTGCTAAGACTACTCACCACCAAAGAAGCCAGCTCAAAGGGAGGGAGACTGTGTTAGGCATGTGTATATGCTTCAAGGGCACAGCCAATCACAGTTTCTGTGCTGCTGTGTACTTTGAAAACAACCAATTAAGAGCATTCAAATTGCCAGCAAAAGTAGTCTGTGTTTTGTCTATAGCAGACTTAATCAAACACTGTTTACTGCCATCTGACAATTGTAATTCTTTAATTGGAACATAATTTCTGCTATCAGCCTATACATTTGTCTGACACTGTTGCTACCTGGCTGTGTAAAATAGAGTTGATCATATGGAAATAGCTCAGTTTGTCCACTAGATCTCACTGAGTAAGCAGACACACAGTGACTTTTCTGAGCTCTCTGCCACTAAGATTTTAAACAAGACTCGGCATGGCAGAAGACTCCAGAATCACAGTGTGGATGGTAGGCAGCAGCTTGTTCCATAGAGGTGGTCAATATGCTAACAGAAGTCACATTGAGAGTGACTTGCACCTGCCAAACTGCAGGTTGTGGTGGTTTGGCAATGAAGAAATGAGATAGGAGCAGCTAATGCTAACCATGCACCACTTATTGAGCAGCTATTCTGCACCTGATATGCTGCTGATCCATCTTGGTGGCAATGGTTTAGGCAACAAAAGGTGGATAGATTTAGTAGCTGGGGCTAAACTGAACCTAGCTCCACTGTCAGAGATGCTACCCACCTGTAAGATAGTCTAATCAGACATCACAGAGCATATAGTCTGCTGTGCAGATCAGCACATGTACCTGCTCAATAGAGCAAGGAAGAAAGCTACTATTTATATCTCTGCATTTTTATGCAATCTGGGCATTGCACACAATACATCATCCTCAAATTAAGTATTTTAAACATTGGTTGTACCTAAGAGATGGTGTGCATTTCTCAGATGCTGGCAATTGCCAATTCTTGAGAGACCTCTGAGATTTATTTATTTATTTATTTAAAAGTTTTACCAGAAAAGGCATACTGAGCAGACTACCGCTCAATTCCAGATGCATCCTGGGAAGTGTAGGGATGGGAGGATACATAAATTCAAAGTACAGACATTTCACAGATATGTCAAAATTAGCTATACAATGATATGCACAGAATGCATTATAGCAAGCAACCAGAAAATCTGAGTAGACAATGCAGCTAAATTGATATATGGTGGCATTCTCTCTGTGATTTGAAGAACAGTGTGTCTTATTACCTTTGCAAAATGTACTCAAAAACAATGGTACTTTTAAGAGCCAAACTTTTCTGAGTTTCTCGCATCCCACTTACTAGTGGAAAACAATATGACAGGCAGCAGCTTTGGAATTTGCTACCCTGATTGAGTGACGCTTCAACCTTAAACAACATGATTTACAATGTAATCATGCCAGCCAGCCAATCAGTATTCAGTATTTCTAGAGGCATTGTGTAACATTTTTTGTTTGTTTTTAAATACACTCCAGTGTTTACACAATTTTACTAAATACTTTTCCTTTTTACATATTCTTCTTTTTCAGAAAATGTCGAAGAACTGGACTATAGAAGAGCTGCCTCCCTTGCTGGAGGCAGTTGCTCATGTGGGTGACCCCAAATAGTAATGAGAGCCACAAACCTCCCACTAAAAGAAACATGGATGGGGGTGTCCACCTACCTCAGAGAAGAGAAAGGGCTGAAGGGGAAACACTGGAAAAGGTGTCAAGGGAAGTGGAAGGTGGTCCTCCAGAAGTTCTTCAAAATAAAAGATTTAGGCATGGTGCCAGCCAAAGAATGGCAGCGGTATAACCAAGCATATCAACTGTGGATCCAAGTGGGGAACATAGATTTGGTGAGGTTTCATGTGATGATAGTGATCAAAAAACATTGATCGCTATCATCGCCAATATATATTGCCGAAAAGCATTTTGGCGATATACATTTCTCAGTGAACAAACTTCTGGTGCAATAAAGTGTTTTTGTGGGGGAATTTTCCCCCATACCCCCTCATGGGTGACTTCACCCCGAACCTCTCTTACTAAGGATTCTCACTCCAGGGGGTGAAACATGAGGAGGGGGAGAAATTTGTTAAAATAAAAAAATAAATGCACAGCCACAAGCAGCAGCAAAATTACTGCCCCCAGTGAGTCATGAACCCAGTGCTTAGTGCACCATAGCCAGCCCCCCCACCACCACCACACCACAGACTGGCTCAGTTGCAGCATGTTCAGCTATCCTCCTTAACCCTCCCTCCTATTCCTCCCATAGAGCTCCCCATCCCTCCACTTCCAGTCACTTTGTATGCTATTCCTTCTATACCCTTGCAGGGAAGTGGATCATGGTAGCACTATAAATGAGTCACCATTAACTCTCAAAATATTGTCAGCAAGATATCCGTTATGACTAGTGCATTGATTTTTTTCAAACTATTCATTTCTTCATTGCAAGTATCAGATAAAAAACAACATTTTTTGTTGAAGCAGCAGATAAATATATAGAACTGCTTAGGTATAGTTTAACCTAGTGTATATCACCCACTAATCAAGCACAGTAGTGCATTCACACCCATCAAACCTTGTATAACTATTTTAACTAACACCACATTTTCTCATACAAAATCATATGCATACTGTTAATGGAAAAAAAACTTTGGCAATGCTGCAACTGTAATTATAGTGCATAAATTGTGAACACATCTTTACCCCACATTTGCATTTTTTTAGCAACCACTAGGGTCACAGCAGAGGCAAGAACAACTGCCCCAGACACATCCATGGAAGAGAAGGAGACAGAGACAGCTGACAAAGATTATGTCATCTTTCTCTGTGGTGTAAGTATTAACAGCTTATCACAACACATAGGTATCAACCCATCACTCAGCAAAAGAAATATTATCATCACAAGTGAAGAAATAATGCTGACGTTACAAATGACCAATTTCAATCTACGTGATACACCCAGGTTAGGGGTTATGGTAGCGTTACAGCCCTTCTTGAATGTTGAAGCGTTCAACTACACCTCATGCTTAAATACACTGAAGGTGTGTGTGTGTGGAGGGGCTGTTATTGTAACAGTCCTTTGAGTATTCAAATCAGTCAGCTACACCTCATACTTAAAACCACACAAGTTAGATTATTACCCCACCATGACACAACTCCCTGCCATTAGAAATACTGTTTAAGGAATTAATAACAGGTGTTATACATGAAAATAAGAACATTGCACACTCTAATAACAAAGTATTATACATTCATAGACAGAGAATGAGTTTCATTTAAAAGGTATATATATATATATATATGTTCTTTTTTAAACCCATATCATATTGTCTATAGTGAATTATGTTATACAATAATTTGTCTTCATGTTTTTTAAACATTTTAAAACTTACATTACTGTCTGTCAATGTCAGTGCAGTACTGAGACCTACCCTTAAAACTATGTTTAGTCAGAGATAAGTATACATTATCATCATCACGATACAACACAAATATGTGTTATTATATCTATCCCTACTTAAATAGTATGGTTATTGATTCTTTATTCATAACTGTAACTGTCTCAAAACTGATGTTATAACTACAAATACTTAGTAACACCATGCAGTTGTATGGTAATCCTTATGATTTATTTTTTACTGCAGAAGACATGGAGACCATGGCTGTCACACAAGTAAAGACTGAGGAGCCAGAGTTTACAACATCAAAAGGTACAGTATGTACATTCTGAACTGTAAAATAGAGTCATGAAATTCAGGTAGCTGAGAGAGTGAAATAGTGTTTGACCAAAGATAATATCTTTCATTGTCATCATGGTTCAGAAAAGAGTTGTAAAAGCAGTCATTTAGCAAAAGTTTCTGACCATTTACGTATATGAAGAGTATTATAACTTCTCCCATGCCTGCACTCTTCAGCCTCACAATACACCTGAGGCATCACAATATCTCAAGTTATACCCTGTCATGTTTCACAGATAATTACATTTTATTTTACAAGAAGACAGAACAACAAAAGAAGTAGATACCTTCCTAATGTACTAGTTACATGAGGTCACAATTCCCAGTATTGCAGAAATAGAATGCAAATTATTAAAAAGGTTTCACAATCATACTTAATTCATCACTTTGTTCATTAGCTTCATGTCATGCTGCAGTGTTTCTGTTTAAAGGGGTGGGGGAGGAGGGCTGGGGGAGACACCATAAATGATACAATGCAAAATATTATTATTCAAAACCATTTCCAGTTGTCAGCACCACAACATTACAATGGTATGCAAGACACACTGCCTGTGTTTTTAAAATGGGGAGGGGGTGGCGATTAATTCTGTCCATGATAGCATGCACAGTTCATCTTTAAAAATCATGTGTGCTTACTAACACAGACATATTCTAACGTTCTTGTTCCAAGCTTTTAAAAATGCTTGTTCATAACCTGAATACATATATATTACAGTGATTTGCTAGTTATCACAGGAAGAATCCATGTGTCATTTTGTTTAGAAAGTACATGGCAGTGGAACAGAGATCAATGTAAGGGTGTTGTTTTCCTAGCAGTCAATTAGACTGCAACATTTCTGACATCCTTCCCATGACAGTTCCCAGCATATCATTTAGATATAATAAAACAGAATCAATAACATATTGCCACTGATATTTCTCAACAATAGTTACCATATCAATGTATGTATGGGCAGCATGTGATGTTACACTGCCTGTTTTTAAAAGGGGATACTAGGAGGTGGGAAGGTAGGGTGCCAGTGGTGGGAGTGGAGGAGTGGGTGGGTGGGTGGGTGGGTGGGTAGGTGCAATGTTTCATGTGTGCAAATGTCTACTATCCCAGTTTTTAAACAAGTGCAGGGTTTATCAACATACTATTACATCTCTTTTGTACTGCGTTAAACAATAGCTTTCTACAATGATGTGGCTATATGACAGTTCTCTACATCCTTATACTTTTTTTTTACAGAACTTCCAGCTGCACAAGACACAACACTCTTTGAGTACATTGATTGCCCAGCATAGAAATCAACACAAATGTGTAACACACTCGCAAACATAGACTGCTAGAAACACAGAACAGACACATGCAGGTTATCTCGGCAGAGCTCTATGCCTGCAGATTAGTATTAGAAAAAAACAATGAAGAAACAACATGACTGTCTCAGGCTGTCAATGCACACACAGCTGCTATATCTGCAAGCTGCCAACACCTCAGGAAGACAGCACATTCACATGGCCCAGTGATGAACATCTCTGTCCCCTCCTCCTCACCTTGGCCAGCTGCAGGCCTACATCCACTCCCCTCACAACCTTCCACCTGAACAGCCCCTTCCAGTGTTCACCCACACAATGCCTCTAGTAGCTGAGGCAGTCCAATACCATACAAACCTGTTTTAGTATTTTTAATTTATTATTGCACAGTTTATTTGTATTATTTTTTACTAGCAGTATTTTCTGTACTTTTACATAATATAAAGGTAATGCAATCTTATTTTTTTTATTCATAAAGAAAAGTTTTTTTTGTTTCTTTTGTATGCTGAAATAAACACATTTAATTTTAATGTCATAAATCAAAATGTATTTCTGTTATGTACACTGAGGAAAACATATTTTATTTTAATATATATAAAATGTTGCATGACTATTTTCCTTTAAAAAAAGAAAGGACCCTTTTTTGAAAAATGCTATTTATTTTAAGTAAAAAAATAACTGTTAAAGAACTAGTAATCATTCATAAAGGACTGTATTGAATTATTCTTAAACTTGCAGTTGTATTAATGTCATATGAATGTGTCCCTCTGGGCCCCACACTCCCACTTACAGATGAATATGTCAATTTTGGCACAATCATACACATAAGTGGGAGCGCAGGCCCTCCATGTCCCGCACTCCACCTACACATGATTTTGTCAATTTGGTGTAATCATATAAGTAGGTAGACACAGGCCCTGGTGCCCCACACTCCCACGTCTACATAGTTATATGACAATTGTGGCATAATCATATGCACAAGAGGGTGTGTAGTCCCTCTGGCCCCTGTGCTCCTATCACACATCAATGTGTAAATTGAGGCATAATCATATGCGCAGTGGGGCATGGTCCTATGGGCACGTGCTCCTACTTGCACATCAATATGTCAATTTTGGCATTAATTCAAGTTTGACATAATCATATGCATAAGTTGGAGCACAGGCCTTGTCATAGTATTATGCATAAGTGGGAGAGCAGGCCCTCCTGGCCACACACTCCACTTACACATAAAATGTAAATTTTGACATTATCATATGAATGAGCAGGTATGCAGGACCTCTGTGCTCTATGCCACTATATCCACATAACTTTGAGGATGTAAAACTGGCCTACAGGCATGAAAATGAGCCCTTGGAATACTAATGTTCAAATATGTCAGTAACCATACAAGGTAGAGAAAAATTTAAAAATTCATGGTATTCTTGACTTTCCAATCTACATCTGTACATGGGGGACTAAGAATTTTTCCAATGAAAAATCTGTATCTCTAGCTGTTTTTGAGATACAGGCATTTGAAGACACCGTGGCCACTGCAGTGTTGTCCCATGAGACATTCCTCAATTTTCAAAATGCCATGACTACAGAACCACTCAATATTTTTCACCAAGCAAGCAAAAGGCACAACTGTAAGTCAATACCTTTTTACCCTGTAAATTGTAGCCAAAAAGCACGATTTATTTTGTTGCAAGCAAATGCCAAACTTTTTACTGCACCATTATTCATTTTAAAAGAATGTTGTTGCTCATCAAAAAATGTTTGCGTGGTTGTTTGCCTGCTTCCCCTTGAATGTTGTCCCACAAACAAATTATGTTTGTGTGACTGAAATCTCAGAAGTTCGATCAAAAATGAAAAAAAAATATTTTTCAAAAATGTTAACAAAAACTGATGACAGGTACATGTTTCTCATGCCTCGATTAGGTAAACACAAGTAGTGGTATTTAAAAGGGGGCAGTATTTTTTAGTGCTACCATTTTTTGTCTCTTGCTAACTGAAAACAAAATGGCGGCATCATGAACGAATTTTCCTAGAGTATGAATGAAAAAAATTTTGCCACAAAAGTTTTTGAGCCACCCATTTAAATTTTCCATAGGCTATAATGGGACATGAAAAAATGGCATAACTTTTGAACAGATTAATATTTTTTCACCAAATCTTCAAAAGACACCTCTTTGACCCAGTCTACATGTACCCAATACAATTTCTCTCCAAATGAATACTCCACATGGACAAATCAGACAATGAAAAAATGCCCAAAAAGTGAGGATTACTCACAGTTTTTGACACTCTGCAGCTCCACAACCATAAATCCGACCAAAGAAAAACACTCCAGATCCAGAGAACTATGATACTACTATGCACGTGCAACATTTCAGATAAATTGTACTAATGGTTGCAAAGTTATTAAGGTTCACAATTAGGGGTTTAACATAGAAGTGGCCCTGCAACCATAACTATACCTGCCCTGCCGGGCAGATATAATATATGTATGTTCATGGCAAAAAACTCCATTAACACATCAGTTACAGTTCATAGCACAGCAGTAAAAACATGGAAATGTGGTGTTAGGGTACTACCCTTCCACCCTCCCCTCACTCCCACCCTCCACACCAATAGGCATTGTGGTGTGTGTTGGGTCATCTGCCTAACTCACACTCCATTCCATGTGTAAACAAGCTGAGGTGATGCAGTACAGGAGAATGGGGTGAGAGTTAGCACAACCCCAATGCACACTCTGATGCCTGTTGGTGTGTGGAGGTGGGAGGTGGGGGGGTGGTAGGTGTGGTTACCCTAACACCACATTTCCACGCTTTTGTTTCTGTGCTGTGACCCCTAAATGATGCATTAATGGAGTTTTTGCCATGAATTTCCCTTATTTTTGAGAAAGTGTAGTTTAACTGGTAAGTGATATGTGTTAGTGGGACCACGGGCCCTCCTGGTCCTGCACAATTCCATTTACATATCACTACAGAGCCATGCAGCAGCCCTATAGGGCAAGGAATCCTTGTAACACTAATTTGTCAATATCTCAGCAACTGTAGCAGCTGGGAAAAGAGTCCTGTGCTGTTGTAATCATGACAGAGAGTACTTCACAGGAGATACTGGATGGGCAGACTGGATGGGCCTTATGGTCCTTATCTGCCGTCAACTTCTATGTTTCTATGTTTCTATAAATTGACCAAATCTGTATCTCACATAGTTCATGAGCTATGGGCACTGAAATGCACTGAAAATGCACCCTTGGAACCCTTGGGAACATGCTTTTGCCAATATCTCCATAACTGTACAAATTAGGAACAAAATTCCACTGCTGGTGTAATCTATGATTTCCAAACTTGTTTCTGCAGGTTAGTTCACTGGAAGATGAGCCAATCTGCTTGTAGCGAAAAATACATTTCTTGCTTCTTTTTCAAGATACGGGCACCAAAAGGCATAATGGACATTGCAATGTTATCCTATAGGACATTTCTCAGCTTCAGAACACTCTAACTTTGGGCCCTTTGAATGTTTTGGCACCAATCCACCAAAAGACACATCTGTGGGACAAGGGTTTGCCGCCCTGTGAATTACAGTCCAAAAGATCCAACTGTTTTGTTGCAGGATGATGGCAAAGAGTTGCAGTTTTTTTTTCAAAGTTCTTTCACAAATCACAAATGTTTTGCAAAAAATAGCACGAAACTTTCTCATTTGCGAAAGTTTCGCAGACATTTTTCCCACAATTTGCAAAAGTACTGGAACCCTTGGAACATGCTTAAGCCAATATCTCCATAACCATACAAATTAAGAACAAAATTCCACTGATGGTGTAATCTATGATTTCCAAACTTATTTCTGCAGGTTAGCTCACTGGAAGGTGAGCCAATCTGCTGGTAATGAAAAATCCGTATCTTGCTTCTTTTTTAAGATACAGACACCAAAAGGCATAATGGACATCGCAAAGTTATCCTATGGGACATTTCTCAGCTTCAGAATGCTGTAACTTTGGGCCCATTGATTGTTTTGGGACCAATCCACCAAAAGACACATCTGTGGGACCAGGGCTTGCCACCCTGTGAATTACAGCCCAACAGACCCAACCGTTTTGTTGCAGGAGGATGGCAACGAGTTGCAATTTATTTTTGTCAAAGTTCTTTCATAAATCACAAATGTTTCACAAAAAACAGCACAAAACTTTTACATTTTTGAAAGTTTTGCAGACATTTTTTCCCACAATTTGCAAATGTACTGGGGCTTCGAGTTTGAAAATGGCATTTCTGGGAGTTCTGACCCCCCCAAAAAAGATAGGGCTGGCATCCTCATGACCCGACTAGGTAAACCCAGCAGTCAGTGTTTACCTAGGGGTCCCAAATTTAAATGCCAGGCATCTTGATAACTGAAAACAAGATGGCGGCAGTATAAAAGTAAAAAGGCCATTTGCAAAAGAAAAGCTGCATTTGCAACACTTTTGTGAGACACATATATGTTTCCCCCGTTCACTATAATTGGGAATTTGTTTTTGGAATAACTTTTGAAAGGTATAATATTTTTACACCAAATCTTCTAAAGGCACATCAGTGACCCCGACTGCATCTTACCTGAAAATTGCAGATGGAATGAACAAATCACGTGGGCTGTGGGTGCAAGCAAAGAAATGCAAAAAAGTCTTTCTTTGCATTTGTTGGTGTTCTACAGCTCCACAACCATCCATACAAATGTAACTTATCAGATACGGAGATCTATGGCATCAGATCACACATGCAAAATTTCAAGCACATCTGTCATGGTGGCAAAGTTATTAAGGAGCAAAATTTGAGGGTTAACATTAAAGTGCTTGCTCAGCCTAACTATAGTGTCACTACCATGGCAAAATTTCAGACAAATGTAGATATATAAATATTTATTTATTTATTTATTGAAACATATTGGAATTAATACCTTTGAGTCAGAGACTCCTTTACAAAGGCTCCATGTCATAGAATACAATACAAAAGCAAACAGTGTCAGATATTATAGTGCAAACAAAGGTGCCAGCAAATATCACACCTTAAAATTGGTACAGAGTATAGTACATACAGGCAAATGTAGTACAGGATATTTACAACAATCAGAAACAATGCAGTACAGTGGCATAGGAAGCATATATAATGTACAGTAGTTACAGAGGTGACATACAATACAGCAGTTGATTTAGATAAGTATTTACAACAGGCATGTGCATACAGTGCAATCCAGTGAGTGACAGTTAGTTAGTTTCTTGGGTCAGAGACAGAGGCCAGGGACAAGTACTCTGGAGGCAGGACCAAAGGGAGTCCATTGTTATAGCACAGTAGCGGATTGGGGGGGTCAGGTACAGTCAGAGGCTGAGTCTTGCTAGATGTGGTTACAGAGAAGGGATTTGAACAGTCCCAGAGTAGGTGCTGTGCAGATTGGTTTGGGAAGTGAATTCAGCCAAATGGGAGCATGGTACTGGAAGGTTCTTTGACCCATGGAGGTTTTACAGAGGGGGACCTGGTAGGGCATTTTCTTTGAGTAACGGCTGCATCTGGTGTTAGTAGGTGGGGGAAGCAGTGCCACAAGGGCAGTGGACATGAAGACGGCTGTGATTTTCTTGGCAAAAAGACAGGTCTGGTACTTTAGGCAATCATCGAAGTTTAGTCAGTTTGTACTGGCATGGAGTGTGCAGGTGTGCATGAGCCAATCACAGCCAGTGGCCAGCCTGCAGGCTGTATTCAGGACAACCCTAATTTGTTGAGGGATGTGTTGTCGGCAGCACCATAGATAATGATCTCATAATCTATGAGAGACAAGACAGAGGAGGAGATGGCTAGTTGTAGGGCTTCAGGGGGGAGACAGTGCTTGTAATGGTGGCGTGGACTGATACTCACATTGACAGCCGTACTAAGTCGGCGGATATGCTCGTGGTAGGTGAGCCCAGAGTCCAGGGTAATACTTATGTATTTAAAAGTAGAAACTTGTTCCAGGGTTTCATTTTTGGAGTTATGGATGAGCAGGGAATGGCTGCTGAACTTATTTTGGGCATGGGTAAAAAGCATGGACTTTTTTTTTTTAGAGTTGAGGACAAGCCTATGGTCAGGAAACCAGGATTCAGCCTTACTAAATGACCTCTGGTGGTTTGATTGGAGGGTAGCAGGGTTGGTGTGGGTGCTGAATAACACCGCATCATCTGTGTATAAGAGGAGATTCCCTGAGCAGGCCTTGGGCAGCAAGTTAAGGAATAGAGTAAATAGCAGGGGGCCAAGAATTGACCTCTGAGGGACCCCAGATATAACTTGGAGGGAATACAACTGATTGTGTGCTAGTCTGACTCTCTGGGTTCTGTCAGATAGATAGTTTGAGAATCAATCTGCAGCATCCTGTGAGAAACCTATTTGGGTTAGTGAGGCTAGGAGAAGTGAGTGATGAACAGCATCAAATGCTTTGGAAAGATCTATATAGACAACACCAGCAATCTGACCTGCATCAAGGGTTGCATGTATGGTGTTGGTATATTCCAAAAGCACGGTTGTGGTGCTGAGGCTTTTACAAAAATTGTGCTGCTCAAAGCAGAGGAGGAGGTTGTGTTGGGTAAGGTAGTCTGTGACTTGGGTGGTGACTATCTTTTCAAGAACCTTAGGGAGAGGGAGTAGAATTGAAATGGGTCGATAATTTTCAGGCATGGTACAGTCACCACTCTTCAGGATAGGAGTGATAAGGGAATTTTTCCTTATGGATGGAATTGATGTAGAGCAAGGGAGCAGTTCAATAGGGCAGTGAGTGGGTAGAGTACTTCTGAGAGGGTCAGCCTTAGTAGTTTGAGCTGACAGAGTCGTTACTGAACATGGACTTGCTGAGTGCCCTTAGCGGAGGGGGGGCAGCATCATACTGGGAGATAACTTTGAAATGAAAAGGAGGCAAATGGGTGGGTGTAGGGGTTATATTGGGGTGGGTGCAAAGAAATTGGTGGTGGGCACGCTGATGAGGTCCGAGAATTAGGAATTCAGAACATTTGCTATTATTTCAAGGTACGTGGAAATACCACCATTGACAGACATCTGAGAGGAGGGAGCAGTAGAGGTTTTACCACTGAGTTCTTTAAGGGAGTCCCAGCATGTGTGCCCTGTACCCTCGGAGGCAGTGAGTGCAGCTCAATAGTACTCAGCTTTTGCATGTCGGACTTCCCAGGTGCAACGATTCCTGACTTACAGTAGTGTTGCCTATTAGCATGCCTCCCTGTCTCCAGTGCTATGTGCCAGAGATTGTTGTGCATACACATTAGGTACAGCAGGGATTGTGACATCCAGGGGTGTCAGCTTCTTTAATGACCCCTTTGCAGTAGGGTGCAAAGAGGTCACAGGTGGCATTGAAGGAGTTGACAACTCCACAGCCAAGTCAATATCAGGTGAAGCAGCAATGGGTGACCAGTCCCATTTAATGAGGTGGTGTTTCAGGAGCCGTAGTTTTCCTGGTCTGAGGCGGTGCTGTAGGATAACTTTGGGGGGTCCTTTTTAATGAAATAAGACCAGCAACAGAGCACTGGTGAGTGGTTACTCAATGCATCAGATAGCATTGAGACCTAAGTGAATTTGTGGGGATGATTTGTAAGAATCAGACAAGTGAGGGTTGAGGTACCAGTTCTTGGGTTGTGACATGTGGTAAAGGGCACAATTTGTAACAGATTGAGAGCAGCCACAGCATCACTGTGTGGGGCTGCAGTGTCTGCTATCAAATTGATATTAAAATCACCCACTGCAATAATTTCTGCCTTGTCTGGGTGTTGTTGGAGGTGAGTCAGAATTGATTGAAAAGAACTTTTTTGATTAATGGGTGAGATGTAAACAGAGGAGACAAAAAGATGGGCCCTGCAGGTGGAGACACTGACCTGAAGGGAGAAAAGCTGGGCACCATGGTCAAGAGCTGGGGAAGGCAGAGTGAGACCTTGGAGGGTGTCACAGAGGTAAATTGCACACCCACCACCTTTTTTAGTTATCCTGTCAGCATGAAATATAGTGTATCCTGGGAGAGCTATGGCAGAGTCAGAGGTGCAGCCATTGAGCCAGGTTTCCACCACTGAGATAATGTCCAGCTGTTGTTGGGCAACCTATCCCTGAAAACTGTCAAATTTCTTTAGTAAACTACAAATGCTAAGGGAAGCTATAAGGATTCCCCAGGTGCAGCCTGATCGGTTGCAAGGGAGGTGGTAGGAAAAGGTTAGGATGGATGTTGCCGGAGATCAGGAGGAGTAGTAGAAATACCCACAGGGAGGCAAGTGTCAGAGTTTTAAATGTCTGAGAGCACATTTGGGCAGGACAAGTGGGGTGCAGAGCACAAGCAGGGATAGGCAAGTCCCTTAAGCAGAGAAAGGCAAAACAGAGCAGTAACCAAGTGGAGGTAAAGGCCAGTCCACAGTGGATATGGATAGGTAGAAAGATCCAGGCAGTCCTGTAGGCCATGGTGGAAGGGGAGGATGTCCAAGGGGAAGGGAAAGGTCCCCCTGAATAAGACCCCAGGGTAAACAGGCAGAACCCTGATTTGCAGCAGGTCTGAGGGGCATCTATCCAATTAACAATATTGACAGGGTTTAGAGGGTGTAACCCTAGGGAGGTCAGGGTGGCAGCGCAGTGAAGGTTGTGTGAGTGAGGTTAACCTAGTAGCACAGAGTGAGCAGTATATATTATACTGGCGCAGTGAGTCGAGTATAGTATAGGGTTGGTAGGAGTGGTCAGTGTTAAAGGGCATTTTAACCTGTAATACCTTTTCTATGGTGTAAGGAATTTGCATGAAAATTGGAGCAGTTCTTTGGTTGGGGAAGGTCTGTTAATTTCTCAATTTTAATTGAAATTTGCTGTGTAGTTTTGAGATACAGATTGTTGAAAATACAGAGATTTCCCTGTTTGTTTTCCATTTATTCAGCCATCTGTATCTTCAAATTGTTTTGGGCTATTGTGCTGAAATGTTTAGGCTACATGTCTTTGTACTCATAGATGTACCAGAAGGACAGGGGAGCTCCAGGCACTTTTGGTGGACTCCCCTTATCTGGTCTTCCACAGGGACAAAATTGTCCTATGCCACCACCCGGAATTCCTTCCGAAGGTGGTGTCAGAGTTTCCCCTTAACCAGGTGTTAACTCTGCCAGTATACTACCCTAATTACACCTCAGAAGCCGAGTACAGGCTCCATACTTTGGACTTGAGATGAGCTCTCTCCTATTGTAAGGAGAGGATGGCAGAAATTCGTGGAGAGGTTCGCCAGCTGTTTGTCACCTACGCTGAAGCTGCTTCTGGCAGACCTGCAGCAAAATGGACTGTTGCGAGGTGGATTACATCTTGCATAAGTCTGTGGTATGAGTTGATGGGCATGGAGCCTCCCAGAGGATAAAAGCTCATGGAAAGGGACCTGGTGGTAGTCATATTAGATGACTTAAAGGTGGGCAAGCAATGTGAGAGGGCAGTAAGGAGGGCTGGGATGATACTGGGATGCATAGGGAGAGGCATCACCAGTAGAAAACAGGAAGTTGTTATCCCTCTGTACAGACAGCTGGTGAGACCCCATCTGGAGTACTGTGTGCAGTTCTGGTGACCCAATCTCCCCAAGGACATAGACAAGATGGAAGCCGTCCAGAGGAGGGCAATTAAAATGGTGCAGGGTCTGCACCAGAAGACATATGAAGAGAGACTAAAGGAGCTTAATATGTATAGTCTTGAGGAAAGGAAGGAGAGGAGGGACATGATAGAAACTTTCAAGTACCTCAAGGGAATCAACAAAGTCCAAGAGGGTAGCATCTTTCAAAAAATGAGGTGTACAAGAACAAGGGGGCACAATTTGAAGATAGAGGGGGAGGCGGCTCAGAGGTAATGTAAGGAAGTATTTTATTCACAGAGAGGGTTGTGGATGCATGGAACAACCTTCCGGAGGAGGTTGTGGAGTCAAAAACAGTGGTTGAATTCAAGCACACATGGGACAGTCATAAGGCAATTCTAGGGGTTGGGGGTAGAAAGAAGTAGGCTGCTGGTTGACTAGGATCTGCAGCTTATCCATTAGGTAGGGAACTGGGGAGACTGGGTGGGCCAAGCGGTCCTTATCTGCTGTCAAATTCTATGTTTCTATGTTTATATGTGTCTTTTAAAGGTTTGGTAAAAAACTATTGTTGTGTAGTAAAGTTATTCAGTGTTGAATTCACCATTATTTTCTATGGGGGAAAATAGATGTCCTGTTCGATATAGGATTCTGGATTAGGATCTCTATCGAACAAGGATGTTATGTCAAAGTACAGAATCCCCTTTTGCTGACACACTACTCATGTGTCACACTGTCAGGGCAAGTTAATTATATCCCGTTTATATTTTTCCCACTGAACACTAATATCTGTATTCTGTTTCTGTTCTTCTGAAGATGAAAATTAGTATTCTGTTTCTGTTCTTCTGTAGATGAAAATTAGTAATGTTCAGTGCAGAATTAAAAAGAACACCGTTCTACATACTATCTCAACATTGCTTGGATTCTGTATCGAACAAGCACGCTGTAATATAACAAAGAAAATTTCTACTCAGTGAGAGGAGAAGCCTGTACCAGAGCAACTCACTTAAATGTGGCTTTCATCCTTTTGCTCAGCCATATTATTGATTATACTTTTATTTTACTGATGAATATTACTCATTAGCTTACAGTACATGCCACGTTCAATACAGAATTGTGGGTCAGGATTCTATTCTTAACAGGGATTTCATGTTGAAGTACTGAACTCCTTTCAGTGATATTCAATACAGAATCCACATTGAAAGCATTTTATATCGATCACAACATTGTATCGATTCAGTTTTGAAATTCCTTGATACAATGTTACACAAATTCCTGCTTGAACACAGGACAAGCATTCGCACAGCAAATCCCTTAAATGTGACCTTCATTCTTTTACTCCACTGAATAGGAGATGCTGCAACAAAAACATCCAAATATTCTGAATAATATTGCAATGCTTAATAAACAATTTAAAGGAAGAGTCTATATAAATAGTTTTGCTAGTTCACAATCCTATACCAACTGTTTGATATACTGTCAGAGAAATAACTCTAAATACTGTACCCAGGTTAATACTGAAGGAATAAAAATTATGTTCCATAAGCCATTTCTTTTCTATTACTTCACTTCGGATCACAATGATAGCCATGTATGTCGTTGTGAATAATTGCCATCTGTAACTAACAATGCAGCATTGAATTGCTATATATAAATTTCTGTGGGATATTATCATTAGCAAAGTAAATGACACACATTAGCTGCTTAGGAAGTGAAGGAAGTTACTAATAATAATAATAATAATAAAACTTTAATTTTTTTATAGTACCTTTCAAAAACCAAGTCACCTCACAATTAGTTAAAACATAATATAGTTCACAGCAGTATAAATATTATAAAACAAAAAATACAAATATATTATGTCTATCAGTCACCAAATGCTTGATGCCAGAGGTGTTATTAATACTTGTTTGAATCCTCCATGGTCTTGTACTCCAATAACTGATGGGGTAGAGAGTTCCAAAGGGATGGGGCCGCATACATAAATGGCCGGGCCCCAGAAGATTTTCAACACACCGTTGGAATTTCTAGAACCCCTCATCAGCTGAGCAGAATGATTGCCCAGGGTAGTAAGGTACCAGAGACTCTTTCAGGTAGTCCAGGCCCAGTCTGTTTAGGGCTTTGTAGGTCAAAATACCAATTGTAAAGGTAATCCACCACTGTAGTGGCATCCAGTGCAGACTACACAGCACCAGAGAAATATGACAGGACCGAGAGGTTCCCATCAAAAGCCAGTCCACAGTGTTCTAGGTACAAGGAGTTGCAGTAATCCAGATGCGAGGACACAAAGGCATAGACTAACAGGGAAAGATCACCAGATAGATCAAGGTGTTTAACCTTGAGGTTTTCCTCAGGTGGTAAGGGGCCTTGACGACTGCTGATACCTGTGAATGAAGCATCAGACCCTCGTCAAAATTACCGCCAGGTTTTGCACCCATTTAGAGGTTGGGAGTGATAAGCCCCCAAGAAAAAGACCTGAGGGAAAACCTACCCCTGGCCCCTCTTATCCAGTGCCCCGGGTCCACAACCAGCACCTCAGTCTTTTCCAAGTTCAACTTCAACCAACTCTAATCCATTTATTATTTACTATTTATTGACATTGTTATGCACTGTGATCTCCATCTGCAATAATGAAATACCTGTGCATATGCACTATTACATTAAATAAACATATACATTTCACTTTACTTCTAATTATTCTTACTCCTGCTGCTTGTGAAACTATGAAACTTTACATATTTGGAATATCTTTGATGTTCACAAATTCCTTTCTTTACTAACATCTTTACAAATAATAACTTTATGTTTACTACTTACAATGTTCCTACATACATGTTAATGTTACAGTACAGAACAATGGAGCAATCTTTAACTGAGAGAAACATAAAAAAGTAGGTTATTACACATTTGGTTGTTCTTATTACTTTAGGAGTTTTTATTCCTTCTTTTCATGCAACATCAATGCAATGGTTTTATACTATCATTTATAACTGGTTTCTATAACATTAAACAATACAGTTCCTATAACTCAGTGTAAGTGTCCTGAAACATAAACTGTGCAAACTATCTACAACATTGTAAAGTATTTTAATATTACCACAGTGACATTTTCACACATTTGGAAGATATTTATCCATTCTACTGGTTACTTGGTACTTCCTTACTGCTGCATGGTTTTTTGTCTTCAACCATGGGATGCCACTTATCGACTATAATTTTTATGCCTTTCATTTCACTTGAAATGTCATGTAAAATAGATTGCATTTGCCAGTCTAGAGCAGCTTTAGTATTTTCAGCCTGTAACATTATGTTAAGGGTACTCTGTATCACTGACAGGTTCTGGCTTATAGAACTAAATCTTTTTCAATGCATTCAGTAAGAGACTGAAATCCTTTCTGTAAAATTTTGATATGTCTTCTATATTAACATTCCTATCTTTCTCTGTCTCTACGTTCTTTTGCTATTCTGCGAATTTTTTGCATTTGTTTCCTTTCCTTGCATAACATTACTAATACTCTTATCTTTTTCTGGCATGCTGATTGCATTCAAAGAACAGGATGTTTTATTTATTTATTCATTACAAATTGGGTTTACAACCTTTGAGTCAGAGACTCATTTACAAAGGCACCTTGCCACAGGGGGGCAGACATCAAGACAGTTATTACAGTGCAGATTAAAACAGAGGATAACATTACAGGTACAGTAAAAGGAACGTTTAACATAGACACACGTAAGTTACATAATGTAGTTGTTTGTATGTTACTTAGGTTGCATAGTGTTACAAAACTGTGAGTTACACTCATGGATATAGTAGGTTGTGAAAGGTTCTTCCACTGTAATAACACTTTCAATGGATGTGTATGTCTCTGAGTGAAGCATTAATTTCTCTGGGTTTCATTGTTACTTCCATGCACCTTTGACACATGCACACTTTCCTGTTCATGTTCTGCAGTCTGTGCTCTGGTATTTCCTTCCATTAAGATGTTGTCTAGGACAGGAAGATTCACATTTAGTCTTTACATCTTTCAGGAAATCTATCACAAAATTAGTGTTGGCATACAGCTGATGACTTTACCCACTCCTACTTATGTGATTCTGTCTCACTTCCCGATTAAGTGTCATCTTTGGAATCTGTGTCCTGTTCTTCTTTCTCTTCCAATGCTTTTCTCTGTCTTCTAGTTGTAATACTTTGTACACCTATATTAAAAATTATTGAGTACTTAGAAAGGTGTCTTTCCCAAGGTTCTACATTCTTCTATCAGCTGTATACTGTGCAGTACATACTGCTATACTTACGTGCATGGCATCGTTCACCCAATTTAGGTAGTCCTGCTTTTAGCCACATCTCCTTGACCTTGTTCTACCAGTAGTGATGCTTTTTAAGTTTGAAAAATTTTTGCCAAACTTGTTTCCATTTTTTCTGATATGACTTTGCATCTTTATCTATGCCTTTCTCTTCTTGCAAGTGATGTCTTAAAAGATTCCAAACTTCAGTTAGTTGCTGATTAGTAGCACACGTGGTTACATTTAGATCACTGAACTTTTTCATGGCCTCTGCAAAATGTAACAGCTCAGAGTCTTTCGAAAATGTAGGCATTGTCTGTTATTAAAAAAAATACATTAATTTTAATATAACTACATGGATACAGTTAGGTACAAAATAAATACAGAAGAGAATATAATTAAGTTTTGACACAATATTTGTTAACTATTTTTTAAGAGTTACCCATTGTACATATATAAAAAAATCATATGTTTGTTACAGCACAACTGCTAAATTAAGGTACATAAACAAACAATATGTTTCTTTGTATTTCATTTGTAAAATACAAGGATATAGGCACAATGCTGTTATATACTTTGTACCTTACATTACGTGGTGGAACAATTTGGATGCTGCTATAGTTAATAGTAACAGCAATAAGTCCTCTTTTATGTATTACAGGTTCATTAAAAAATAGCACATTGTGGAACATTAGTAAGGTGTTGATTACTTGCCACTACATAGGATAACATAAATGTTTGGACCTTGTATGCCTGACGAAACTGGTTGTAGAGACATGTACTGTGACTAAGCAGCCTTACTAACATAGGTTCTGCTTCGCAGGGAACTATAATCTGCTGTTGCAGGTAATGATGCATTACATATCTTCATTAAATGTAATCTTTGTTTGACATTTGCAAGCATCTGTGTATGATTTATCTTTATTGCACCATTCAGATGGTTGATGCTACATTCAGGACTTTTTTGATTCAAAGTGATCCTTGTTTTTTCATAAGATCTACTTACATAGATGTTGCCATTTATTACTGATATTTTCAACTTTGCTTAGTTCTATTGGTAGGTAAAAGCTCTTGTACTAACATACCTGCTGATTCACAAAATCTGACTCCTTTTGGAATATCGCAGGAATGTTCTGGATGAACAGGTGCTGCTGGGCTCACACTGAATAAGTTACTCTTCTTCCAGTGGTCAGCCTACATGAATTCCACTTCTAGTTTAATTTTAACATTGTCTATGTAAGGACTAAGTTGTTCTATGCAAATGTAATTTTTCTCTAACGAGAAATACTCACATGGTCCTCTGTTCATACATAAAATTCTTCTTCAATTCAATTTCATTACATTGCTCAAAGAATGCACCACAATAAGTCCCTTTTTAGGATCCTTGTGAGAAGTGTTTATGTGTACTAGCATTTATTGGGGTTGTACACCATCTGAATTGCACATACTTCATATTGCAAGACATTTGAGTTGAGGTAGGATGTGAATACTACTCACATACCTCTCAAATACAATGCTCACTTGGTGTCTTTTTGGATGTAGCTGTATAATACAAATCTGAATTGAAGCTGCATTTTCAGTGATAAGAATATCTTCAATTCGAGTTCACATCCCATATGTTGCTTTATATTACAGTATTATTATTTATACTTCAAAACTGTCACAAACACATTGCCTTTCTACATAATAGTCCAGTGATATCATTATTAAAAAGCTTAACTATACTGGCTCTACCCGGCAGTAGAATAAAGAAATTAGGATCCTAATTCGAACATAGCGCAATGACTGCTGTGTCAAACTTACTACTTTTTCTGAACTGCACATTTCAATAATGTACAGACTTTTACACATGATTGTTTACATTTTTACTGTTACATCAACTCAGTTTGTTCTTTTGCACTTTATGGAACAATGATTATTATGCTCTCATATTTAACGTTTAAACTGTTTCTCTCAAGTTTACATAGTAAATCTGACATCAGTGTTATCTACAATGATCAGCGGTGGTTTACTTAGGATTTCCTAACATCATCTTTGAGTACCAGTTAAGCTGCTTCTGTTGATTTATTATTTGTACTGCAAACTTGAGTTTTGTTTAAATTGATGTGTAGTCATTCTGCGGTTTACTCCTGTGTCCCTGTAATGGAAACCTGATTCGGGCCTGCATTTGAAAATGGAAACCTGATTTGAACCTGCATTTTAATCTGTGCCAGTACATCACAATATTACACACTTTGATGGTTCTATTATGCAATGTCAAAGTGTTGTAAATACTTTACCTATGAAGACTATTCTCTGAAAATACCTTTTACGTAGTGTTTGGATCCTATTTCCTACATTTTCTACAAATTAATGTATTGAGCTGAGTCTATTTCTACAACTTCATGTTTCACTAATGTCTAAAAAGATATACCTTATTTTGGACATATTTGATTAGTACATCAAGTATTGTAATTTTGTGCACTTATTAAGACAATTGTTATAGTAGGCTAGAAACTGTTGTACTATTGTCATTTGTATATACGATGTGAATCACACTGCCATTTCCAAATTCTTTCTACAGTGAATCCTGTCTTGATGTTACATTAAATAATCAACTGTATGTTCCTGAGGAATTCATAGCATGACCCTTGTGTAATTTGTTATGGTAGAAGGTGGAGTATTGTGATGTCTTCTTGTTTATACTGCAAACTTGGTTTGAACTTCTAATAGGTACAATAGAGCCTATTTCTGTACAGTATGGACTGTGATCTCTTCTATTTATTCTTTTGCTGCTTCTAATGTGAATTTTAACAAGTAAGGTGGTGAATATTTCTATTACAACAGATGTTTGTTATTTTACGAAAAGAATATGCAGATTAGGTGGATTTATGCTGCTATTATCTGATTTCTTAATCTTGTAGTGTACATACAGTAGGTGTTTGATACTATAAAACAGATTTTAATTGCAAATTCCAGGTGTCTATTTATTGGCCCTTTTTTTACTGCATTGGAGTAGCATACACCTACCATTTATTTATTATTTATCTATATATTTATATATTTTACTAGGAATGACACACTAAGCTGAAAGCTTGTTTAAATGTGTGTTCTGAGAGGACAAGGAGGTTAACTAAATGGCTCAGGGTCACACAGTATGCAATTGGGACAGTGGGATTCAAACTCAGTTCTCCTAGTTTCCATTTCAGAGCCTTAAATCACTGTACTACACTGCAAATCTGTGAAGATGAGGCTAGTTTTTTTAACTACACCCCTCTTATGTTTTTAGGGTGTAGTTTGTATACATTTCTCAAGGTAGAAGTGTTATGTTTGGAAAATAAATTGCTTGGTAAGTATGTATTTTACTAATCTTTTTAAGGGATGATAATGAACTATAGGGGGTACAGTCTACATCTTTTTTCTACGTTTTAACTTTATGACATAAGAACTTAATTCTTGTTATTTTCATTTTGAAAGTACTGGCCATCAAGTCATTACTTTGGAAGACCTTTGGAATGCTCAGCAAACATGACTTTGAGGAACGTGGGGCAACTGGAAAGAAAATCAAAATATAAGAAAGAACAATTATTACAGAAATCTAAACGCATTAGTATGACATCAGGCCCCAGAAAACAAAAGCTACTTCATGTTCTTCTGCTACTAGAGTACAGAGTAGGCCATCTCACCTCACTTTGCCAATAGATATGAGCTTACAACACCAAAGAACTGCTTCTCATTTTACAAGACAACAATGAAAAAACATAGACAGAAACTACAAGCAACTCACAACAGAACCTGTAGAAAAGAATATGTTGAGATGTATATTACTAAGCTAGGATGTGAAATCTGAGATATTTCAGAGATTTGGCAGCAAAGGCAAGAAAAGATCATATTGTTAGAGTAACATTATGCCAGCTGAGTAAGAAGGTTACAAGGAAAGTAGCATTAATGAAACTACGGGCCAGTGTGATTCATTGTGTGTCTGTTGCTGAAAATATTAGGAAACATTTGTGGAAGCTCATGAAGAAACAGATAGACTCCTTTCAAGTACTACTTTCTGATATTGCAGTTAAGCTACAAAATGTTACCAGTCTTAGTAGAGGGAATTAGTGTAACATTTTTGGTGGTGAATGGCCTCATACTGAGGATACAGAACCATTTTTCTGGCAAAAGACCTATCATACAGTGAATTGCAAGAATGTCATTATCATTGATAAATGTGGAAAAGCAGTTAATGTACTATCACTACAAGGGAAGAAGGCTGTACAAGTGATCAATGACAGTCTTCTATCTGTGAGTGAGCAACAGCCACAGTCATGTCTTCAATGGCCATGTTCTGATGTTTTTTATGGCTACTAAACATCATGAAAAATTTAAAATATTTAAAACTATTGATCAGTGTGACATTTGATCATATACAACTCTGATGGGTCATTCTCTTGCTTGCCTACAGAGGGGCATGTGATAGTATATTACATCACATGAATGATAGCTGTGCAAAATACAACAATGCATCAATTTGTGGCATAAGTTTACACAATAAAAGGAGCTGTTAGAAAATACATTGAATTTACAAGGCTGTTGTTTCAAAGTGATATTAGAGGTTCTAAAGAGTTTATGAAATGTCTTCATAGAGGAGCTGGGTCTGATGAAGAAATACTGCAATGTTATGATAATTTCTCTGTTTCTATTTCTGTTAAAGAAACTGACATCATAACCAAATATGGAGCTGAGATTGCTAAATTTTAATTGGCAAAAAAAGAAAAGTTTAAGCATGTTTGTGTATCATGTCAATGTTTATTGTACAGGTCAGGAGTTGTTACAGTAGACATTATAGAGATTAAAACACTGAATGTAATGTGGAGATGCTTAGTTGCACATTTGCTACTAAAGAGTGAGTTTGACATTGACTCAAAGGTACTGCTATGGTTATACTGTCATAGTAAATTAAAGTCAAATATGCTACCTGCCAGGTCAATTCTAAGTGGCATGGAGCCAGAGTTGACACCTATTGAGATTTCATCTTTAAATATGTTTGAATGGATTCTAATTCATAGTATGAAACCATTCCAGACTATCCTCAGACTAAATATAAAGATGAATCATATGCCTGCTAAGGAGCTAGTGAAAGGATTGAAAGGTTCTGCAATGCATCTCCCATTGCCTTTGTAGGAGAATGTAGACACAATTTGTTCTGGGAGTAGTCTTATTTTGGTCAACGGCATGCCAACATGTAACAAGACTATCTGGCAAGATATTGTCAGTATCGATAAAGTGAAAAATGCATTACATTACCTAAAAGCACACAATTGCTTCTATAAAGACATTTTCATTGAGAAGCATACTGACTTAGAGAAGCAATTCAATCTGCTGGAAATACGATAAGCCATGATTGAGAGAGTAACAGCAATGACAGAGCAAAATGTGTATGAACAGTACACCATGCATCTTCTATATGGCAGAGATCCTGTAAAAGATAATCTTGAATTATACCAAATGATACAGGTTGAAGGCAATTGTGTGAGTGTATGGAAAGCACTTTGAGGCTTGATGTTTCCGGATCTTTTCCTCATGACACTGGTGGATGTCTGGATGTCCATGAGAAACAAATACCACGGCCAGAATATAGATCATCCAGATTGCTACATTGTGATGGAAAGTTTCAATGAAACATTCAGTATTTGTTCCATCTGTTGTGGGAGAGTGAGCTTAGTGTATTATCAGCATCTATAGCTCATACCCGAAAGCTTACTGCACCACTTCAAGACATATCTGTTGCAGAGCTCCTTTTGAAGTCGAAAGAGAAAGATGAAACATTGAAAGTGAATCTTAATTCAATTCTTACTAGTTTGAGAAGCACCAAGGAATACTGGTATAGATGCTATTCTGAGGTCATGTGCAAGCTTTGTGAATTTGGCCTGCACATGGTTTGTTACTCTGAGCTCTATGGAGTGTACTTGGGAAGAAATGGATGATCTACTACATTGGGCAAATTCAGATGTAGGAGGTATGTCTTCCATGACACTAGCTGAGCTATGCTTCCTAGCTCCCATGTCTGTATCTTGACACTTTAATTACCGATTTCATGAGGTGATCAAATTTATTTTGTCTAAACGTTATCCACCCTTAGGATTAGTTGAACATTACTTTTGGAGAACAGAGTATCAAGCTCATAGTGCTCCACACATTCACATGTTGTTGTGGATAAAAGATGCACCACATATTGGCAACTATCCACCTGAGGAGATTTTGACATTTATTATGCAACATGTGACATGTACTATTCCTGATAAATATGATAGTCCAACATTGTGGAATCTAGTTCAAAAGTTCCAGAGGCATTTGTGCATGAGGTATTGTCAATGACAAGTAAAAAGTTGTAGTCAGTGGTATACAAGGTGTGCTCTGTATTTCCTAGGCGTGAGTGTAAGTCACCTCATTTGAATGATGTTTTTTCTGCTATTTAACACAGACTCAATGCAAAGTGAACAAGAGAGTATATGAGCTACCAAGGAAGAAGAGTGAGGTCTATATAAATGATTATAGTCCAACCCTTCTTTTCATGTGGCAGGCTAACACAGATGTTCAATATGTCACTGATAACTCTATGGGTCTTGTTCAATATGTGACATCATATATTACATAACATGAGCAAACATGCTTAGTTGAACTTTGAGAAGAGTTGAGTAATAGTCACAGGTCTGTATCATCATGACTATGGTCTTTGGGTTTAAAAACTTTATCTCATAGAGACTGTGGAGCATATGAAGCTAGTGACAGACTGATTGAAACACATTTGTATGGAAAATCAGAATCAGTTTGATTCCTGAATGTGAACTACAGGGGCAATTGAAAGCATGCATTACACTCCAAGAGCTAAAGGAAGTAGCTTCTAAATGTCCTACCTCTACTAAACTAGTGAAGGATGATTTCACTGATACCTATTATCCTCACAGACATACTGCAATAGAAAACGTGTGTCTTTATGAGGTGGCAAAATGGTATGACTGTTTGCCAGGAGCCCCAACTAATGTTGATAACGGTATCTTCCAAGTGCAAGGACTACAAGTTAATCTTGCAAAAAGACACAAGCCATGGGTAATTGACCATTGTAAATTGTCATTAAATGATCCTCAAAAAAAGAGAACATTACTTCTTTGCTCTTTTATTTATTTTTAAACCATGGAGAAATGAGAACACACTAAAAGGAGAAAGTGATACTTATGAACAAGAATTTAATTTGACCTATGAACAGTTCAAAACTTCATTTTCAGAAGTATATATTGCCTGTCTTCAGTTGGAAAAGCAGCAGATTCAAACCGCTGATCTTTTACTGCAGGGAGATACTCCTGAGAGTTCAGCAGGCAAATTAGATCCTGAAGGAGAAGGGACTGTTGGTGTTCCACTGTCATTTAATCATCCAGCAATATTAATTTCAGACGTGGAATCTGTAATGCACCATGGTATGCATTCAGATGCTGTCTTAATTTTTGAATCAAAGCTCAGTGAAAAGCAGAAATTTGTATACACACAGATTACAGACTCTGTAAAGCATACATTGCTTCTTGACAGCGAGTAGTGATCTTGTATGACATATGAACCACTTTTGATATATGTTAGTGGATCAGCAGGATCAGGGAAAAGCTTTCTAACAGAAGCAATTACAGCAAGTGTTTGTGGTCACACATCTGATGCTATTTCTGCGGCAATTACTGCTCCAACAGGACTTGCAGTTTATAACATCAGTGGGTGACACTTCACTATTTGTTTATGTTGCCAGTGGAGCATGGAAAGTCTGGGGAATACATAAGTTGTCATATGATACTGCTTTTCACTATGAGCTTTGTTCAAAAAGATGAAACTTCTGATAATAGATGAAATTAGTATGGTTTCCAATGTCTTATTGGTTGGTATTCATCTACATCTTCAAGAAATCTTAAGCACAAATGACAACAAACCATTTTCAGGAAAAACTGTTTTGTTTTGGAGACTTGCTTCAATTGGCTCCAGTAAATGGGGATTATGTGTTTAGCAATGTATCTCCATAGCAAGGCAAAAAGATACTTTGTTGCATATGTGGAATAAATTTATGGGAACGATTCAGTTAAACTGAACAATCTCAAAATATGCATCAGGCAACTGATTTAGCATACAACAAATTACTTGAAGAGGCACGTATAGGTAGTCTTTCTGCAGCCAATGCTACCATGTTAAGTAGTCAGCTCATAAAACATGGCAATACATGTATGCATGGTGTATGCAATGTATTCTGTGATTTGTACAGGACTTCCTGTGGTATTGTTTGCTTATTTCCAAAGCTAAAGCAATGTGTTGAGTTTAATGCCATAATGCTACAGTGAGAGCAACAGGATATTGTTACTTGCCACCTGTAGACTCTGTGGATGGAGTGTGTAAGAATCATACCATGGTAAGCAAGGTCTCTGAGCAACTGAAGGACCTGAGTTTTGATGTTTCTAGAACAACAGGATGAGTCTGCTCTAACAGTTTGCAAGAATGTACGAATCATGCTGAGAAGAAATCTTGATTTAAAAGATGGTTTAGTTAATGGTGCAATGGGTTGCACAGTTGATTTCAAATACAATATACAGAGAACATTTGTGGAACTTCTTACTGTAAAATTTGATAACAGAAAAGAACCTTGTGACATTGATCATTGATCTGTAAGATTTCAACTTTTCAAAGACATATATGTAACCAGAAAACAGTTCTCTATCTGTGTTGCATATGCTGTAGCTATTCGTAAGTGTCAAGGCTTAAGTGTAGATGCAGCAATGGTAGATATAGGCAATTCCATCTTCACCACAGGAATGTCATATGATCCAATGTCATGTGTAAGAAATTTATCAGGTTTACACATTATCAGCTCCACCTCAGATAAGTTATGTGTTGATCCAAAATGCATCATTGAGTACAATCACGTACATACCCTCTGGCAGCCAGATATACCAATAATTCCTCTTCCCAATTATTATAATGATCGAAATGTCTCTGTGGTATTTTTTGACATTCCCTAGAGGAGAAAAATACAGCATTCAGATAACAGTGATGTACGCACCGACAACTTGTTTGGGTATGCTGATGTCACACATAGTTCTCCTAAGAAGATAGCTGGTCTTAGCTTAGTACCAAAATTTGATAACAGTAGTGATCTAAACTGTTATGCAAATTCAGTTATGCAATTCCTTCTGCATTTGCCACAGTTTGTAACCACTACCTTATCTGCTTATGACACACCATTATCAAAGTCCATCAAAGATGTCATTCTGCAGACCAAAAGTCATTGTACTACAGTATGTAGTCTTACTCACTATGTTCAGCACTAGAGCATATCTCTGACTGCTGCACATTTGCACAGCATATGCAACAGGATGTAACAGAGTTTTTATGGTTATCAACTCTTTGCATTTTGATGGTACTGCAGTTTGTGAACAATTTGTGTTATCTTTTGTATCTTCTTATACATGCATGTCATGTGGCTATTGTGAAGCTGAGATAACTAATAACATGTTATGGATAGCTCTCTATATTCCTCATTCTGAAACAATGAAGTTCAAATATGTGATAGATAATGCACGATGTGGGTGGTGTTGTCTACTCTGTGGTGGTCACTGTACCCGTACAATTACACTAACAGATGTCTCTCAGTATCTTCTTCTAGTACTGCAGCATTTTGATGTGACTGGGACTAGAGTTGTCACCCCCATTTCAAACTATATTACAGGTAGAGTGCTCAAAGGTGAACATTATTTTGATACTCATGCAGTAGTCTTCATCATGGAGATTCTCTCAATTGTGGCCATTATTTGGCATGGTTAAGATATTCTTCTGGCTGGGTGGAGTGCAATGACTCTGTTATTACAGTCAATCAAAGATTACCTAAGCATCTTAAGGATGCATATATTTTGTTACTGAAAAGCTATGGTGATATACAGAGACACCTTTATTTTCCCTCAACTGTTTTATATGTACAAAATAGTTAACATTATTCTCTCACAGATATATAATATTATGTCACTACATGACATAGTTTTTACTGCTGACATTCCTGCACACACCTGTCTTTGTAAATGTATGTGTGTTACACAGGTCCTCTGGATAATATCTACAGATGCATACCTTATTATTATTATTATAATATACATTCATTAGTTATGACAATGCTACAGACATAATTCTGAAAATGTGAGAAAATGAATGCTGTATAAATATATTCTTCAGTATCTGTCAGTATATTACAGTTTACAAAGAAATGTTATACAGTACTTTACTTGACTAAAAATATATTAATTTTATTAGACTAGCTAGTGTAAATACAATTGTTCTGTAATTTATGTATGCGAAAGTATTACTCTAAAAGTAAAGTACTGTTTTCAAGAACATATTAAGTTATATAAATGTGTGATGTTAACATATATTTTCAAACTGTTTCACTTCTGTTTGATGACTTCATGTGCTAATATAGTGTTATGATGTATGAATGCCTTCTGATTATACAATATTTTTTATGCCTGCATACTTTGATCTTGTTTTATTATGATACAGACATTCCTTTACACAAAAAAGTGATAACATCAGAATCCTTATTATACTGCTATATATTTTTTTTACATTTTCCAGTGTGTCATAGGATTGCTTTCAGTATAGAGCTGAGTGAGGATTTTGCCAGGTCCTGTATTATCCTATCTCTCATATGTGTATAATTATACTGGTGTGGTACCATCAGTATAGTTAGGGTTTGTAGGAGTTATACTACACAGGTGTTATGCATGTCAGTTTATAATTATTTGAACAAGTTACATAACCTTTAGTATAACAATGTAATTTGGAAGTATAATCACAGTTCATTTGTTGATCACTCCACAAATTGATTATAAATTGGCTTAATTTGATTTGGCATGTTTTAAATTAACACCTTAAAATAGCTAATTAATTTTCCTTTGTCATGTGTAATTGATTTTATTAGTTGATAAATATACTCATAAATCAATAGATGTTGTCATACGTACACTGGGCATTCCAAAAACATATTTGATATGTCATTTCAAAAATAATGGAAATTAATTGCAAAAGAACCCTCTGTTTTACAAAACCAGTTAGGGTTTCCATTACACCTTTAAAGGTATGGAAATTCAATGTTAGGGTTAATACATGTATCAGCACAACAAGACCTATCTCTGCAAACATAAGAAACAAAACAGCTGTTTGATATATCCCTTGGTGTCCTTCCACCTAACTCGTACACCATTTCAGTTGTCAATCATGTGGTATACAACAATATATTTGTATGGTGTACGAGTTAGGTGGAAAGACACTAAGGGATATATCAAATAACTGTTTTGTTTCTTATGTTTGCAGAATGGTTTAATATTTCAATCCCCTAACTCCACATTCCCCAACCCCCACACACACATGCAAGACACATGCAAGACTGTAAGACACTATACCACTCCATCACATTTGTAAGAAAAATAATCTCAACACTACTTATTTCACATAACATTATGTAATAAAAAACAAATACAGTATGATCGACTCTATACTGCCAGCACAGTATGATGACACATTATTGCTGGCATATCTTCTTCATACAATGAGATGTAGTCTATATACATTTTCAAAATATTGATTTGTGTGTGTCATAATTCAATAATTGGCTTACTGCAGGATAGAGCTGACACATACATTGTACTTTTCAGATACGGCTCAGACATAAAACTAGCAGAATCACATGTTGATATACTGCTGCATTACCTGGAAATATTCATTAGCAGTATGGTATGGTTAGCTTTGGATGTTACAGCTGTTGCTTTTACATCTTACTTGTAAACTATACTACAAACATTACTTTTATTATTACTACTGTTTGTTATTAGGACTGGCTTATCTATCAGAAAAAAATCCAATGGCTGTTGGTAGGATTATCCAAATTTTGATTTCCAATCAACTATATGTGGATGACATACTGTGTGTTTTACCCAATGCTGGTTGTCTCTGGTTGGATGTGTTGCCTTGGCCCTTCACCAGCTTGCATGTGTGTGTGTGTGTGGGGAGGATGAAGAGTTAGTGGATTGAAACCTAATACCACATTTCCAAACTTTTGTCACTGTGCTATGAACCCTAACTGATGCATTAAAATAGAATTTTGGAATGAATATATGTATATATATATTATAGTGGTGCAGTGGTGCCACTGTAGTTAGGGTTCAGGGTCATTTACATACTAAAGTCAAAAGTTTGGACGTTAATAATTTTTGGATTCATTCAATGGATTTGCCATAAATATGGTATGCAAGTTGAGGCATGGTAGATCTCTTGATTTGCCAAATTGCATTTCATACATGAAGACCGCAAGTCTTCATGTATGAAAGCACTGAAAAATGCAAAATTATCCATTTTTGGAGGCACCTTTTGACATTCTGAATGTGGTCCTGTATGGCCATGTGTGGTGTGCCACTCTGCAAGATGGTCATTTGAAAGAGCTTTCATGGCTGAATATGCTACTTATTATTTGGTGAAAAAAATATTAAGGCATTCAAAAGTTATGGCACTTTTAAGTTTCCCATTATAAGTCAATGGGAACATTTATATGTATATTTACGTATCAAAGAATGGGTTGTCACATCTGGTTCATCTGGCGATCAAAGAATTTGTAGCATCATGGTTCAAGAATCTTTGTCCCTGAGGATTTTTTCAAATTCTTTGATCCTGAGGTCTGCCATCTTGTTTTCAGTTTTCTGATTGGAAAAACACAAATATCTCGGCTCTGGGGTCACTTCTGAAGTAAAACTTGGATGGATTTTACTCAGGGGGCTCCGATCTATTGAGCCATGCTTTTGGTTTCATCCAAATCTGTCATAAAATAGAGTTATAAGCTTTTAAAATCTTAATTTGTGGCTCACTAACGATCTTTGATCGCGAGCCTGCAAATTCTTTGATCATGAGATTCTTTGATCTCGATCTTGCATCGCAAACTGAAAATACAAATATCTCAGCTCAGGGATGGGCTAGGGTCACAAATAAGGGTGGGTTTTGCTCAGGAGGGTCCATTCTATCATGCCATTTATTCTGTTCAAATCAGTGAAAAATTTGCATCTCGCCATTTTTAATTCTTTGCTCATAAGCCCTCAAATTCTTTGATCGCGAGCCTGCAAATTCTTTGATTGTGAGATTTTTTGATCATGATCATGCATCACGAGCAAGGGACAGATGGCCAATTTAAAATCACATTTCTCAGCTCAGGGTGTCCTAGGAAGTCAAATGAGGTGTTTTTCCTCAGGGGCTTCGTTCTGTTTAACCATGGTGGTTGTTTACCACAATTCCTTCAATTTTTGATTTATAACATTTTAATTCTTTGTTCATGAGTCTGCAAATTCTTTGATCGCGAGCTCAAATTCCTTTGATCATGAGATTCTTTAATCATGATCGTGAGTGAGGAACTAGATGGCCCAATTTAAAAATGTATTTTCTTATCTCGGGGTGTCCTAGGAAGTCAAATGAGGGTGGGTTTTACTCAGGGAGATTCATTCTGTTGAGCCATGGTGGTGGTATACTGCAATTCCATCTATTTGTTTTGATTTATAAGATTTGCAATTCTTTGTTCATGAGCCTGCAAATTCTTTGATCATGAGGCTGCAAATTCTTAGATCGTGAGATTCTTTGATCACTGTATTTGATTGCAAAATAGGGACAAGAAGGCCAGATATTTTATAATGGAATAGATAGGAAAATGTTGCCAATTTTTGACATTGAATATCTCGGAAATGGTTTGGTCTTTATACTTGAAATTTGGAGGTAAGAAAGACAACATCCCACAGATGTTCATTTTGTGGATTGGTCAAAAAATATTACAGGTTGGCAAAGTTATGGCACTATGAATTTGGCCCTTTTTCCCATAGGAAATCATTACGGCATCCGCCATGTTACAGGAATTCTTTGCCGGTCTGTTGGAAAAAAACAGTTTGGTCTTTGGGGCTGAAATTTGGAAGAAAGAAAGCCAGCATCCTACAAATGTGCCTTTTGGTGGTTTGGAAAAAAAATATTACAGGCTGGCAAAGTGACAGCATTCCGAAGTTGACAGTTATTCCCATAGGATAACATTATGGTGTCTGTCACGTATTTCAGGGCCCGTATCTCAGAAACAGTGTGAGATACAGACTTTTTGTCAAAAATGCTCAGCTCCCAAATAGGGGCTAAGCACCAAACTAGCCAGGAAAGTAATAATTCATACACAATTTAATTTTTTTCCTATTTCGTATGGTTTCTGAGATATACACAATTTTGTATTCCAAGTCGACTTTTTGCTCCAAAGTCAATTATAATGCACACATTCTTTGTTTTCAATTTGTTTTTTCAATGCAGTTTTTGGGAAAAGAAGGACGTGTCTTTTGTTACTGTGACAGTTAGCACTTCCAGTTGTGCTTCTGTTACCATTTGAATCACTGTTCCTGTCTACGCCACCGTGTGTGTAACAGATTGCATTTTCATATACACTTGCATTTCTGTTTCTGTTAGCTTTACTGTTGCTGTTGCTGTTACTGTTACCATTTATGTTTACTATTGCGGTACCATGACCTTATGTGTAACAGTTTGCATTTTCGTATGCGCTTGCGTTTCTGTTTTTATTGGCTTTATTGTTGCTGTTACCGTAACCATTTACATTTACAGTTGTGGTTCCATGAGTGTGTGCATTACGGTTTGCGTTTTCATACGTGCTTGTATTTCTGTTTACTTTGGTGTTATTGTTGGTGTTACTGTTACCATTTGCGTTTACAATTGTGGTACTGTGAATGTGTGTGTTAACAGTTGTGTTCAGTATGCACTTCTGTTTGATGTCTCCATTTGCATAACTGTTTGCTTTGGTGTCACTTTACACTTGTGTTTCTATTGACGTCTGCTTTGCCATTGAAGTTTGCTTTGCCATGTGCATTACCATTGCCACTTGCATTTGCTTTGCAGTTCCTGTTACTGTGTAACAAAACATCATGTGGCGGGAGTGCAGGGCCTTTGCCGCCACTGCATTCCTTTCATTATTTATCATCCTGATTCTCAAAAAGAAGGGAAATTAGGGCAAAAAAATCAATTTAATGCATCAGTTAGGGTTGTTCCACAGTAGAAAAAAGCTAGGAAATTCGGGGTTAGGGTTGAAAGCCTCCTTGAACCCCAGCCACCCCTCAACCAGCATCAGGGTGCGTGTGGGGTCATTGGTCTTTCACCCCATTCTCCTATACCTCAGCTTCTTTACACATGTGATGGGGTGAGTGTTGGGACCGATATCCTCAACGCACACTCTGATGCCAGTTGGGGGGTGACAGGGGTCCAAGGGGGCTTTCAACCCTAACCTAAATTTCCTAGCTTGTTTCACTGTGGAGCAACTCTAACTAATGCATTAAATGGAGTTTTGGCCCCATATATATATATATATATATATATATATATATATATATATATATATATAAAACTTCATTTAATGCATCAGTTAGGTTAGTGTGACAAAAGAGGTGTAATGAGACATTGAGGTTGAGCCCATGCCCTTCACCACCCCACCACCACCCATACTTCACAGACCGACAGACACAGGTGTGCCATGGGGTCTGATCTAACTCTCACCCCATTCCATGTGTAAACAGGTTGACATACTACAGTAAAGGAGAATGGGGTGAGAATTAGTCCTGATGATCCCATGGCATACCTCAGCATGTGTCAGTCTGTGGAGGATGGGTGGTGAGGTGATTAGGCTCAACCCTAATGTCTCATTTTCCCAATTTTGTCACTTAACCCTAACAAATGCATTAAACAAAGTTTTTGCAATGAAGTGCCTTACTTTTTGAAGAAGTGTAATATAATTAGTAAATAGCATGTGTTGGTGGCCCTGTGCTCCCACCAAGCTGCCCATCTCTGCATAACGATATGCATCTGTAGGAGCACAGGAACCTGGCCATTGCACTCCCACTTATGCATAGCTACAGAGCCATACAGCAGCCCTATAGAGCAAGGAACACTTGTAACAATAATTTGCCACTATCTCAGGAACCATAGCAGCTAGAAAAAAAAATCAAGTGTCGTTGTAATCACGACAGTGACAGTCCACATAATATAAATTGAATGAATCCATATCTCACGTTATTTATGAGATATGGGCACCGAAAAGCAGTAGTAAAAAATCTGAATCATGCTTCTTTTTCGAGATACGTACACCGAAAGGCACCATGGGCGCCACAATGTTATCCTATAAGACATTTCTCAAATTTGGAATGTCATAACTATGTAACCAATGCAATTCTTTTTACCAAACCAGCACACATCACATCTGTGGACACCCCTTGAACTTTGCAAATTTCAAGCCTAAAGTCCTTACCATTTCTTACTAGTGAACTGGCAAAGCTTTACAAATCCTTGTTCGTGAGCTGAAATCCCCATTTGTGAGCCAAATTCCATTCATGAGGTGACAACATCCTTGTTCAAGAGGCGATTCATGTTTGTGAGATAGGGCCATCTGGTCTTCATCTCATGAATGAGGATTTTGCTAGCTCATGAAAGGGGATTGGCTCATGAATGGGATTTTGACATCTCAAAATGGGGACTCCTGTTCACAAGATAGGGTCATCTGATCCTTATCTCACAAATTGGGATTTTGACAGCTCATGAATGGGCATTCCCTGTTCACTAGATAAGGTCATCTGGTCCTCATTTCATGAATGGGGATTTGACAGCTCATGGACAAGGACTTTTTATCCTCATTTCTGAGTTCTCAAAATCCCAGTTCATGAGCCAAATCCCCATTTGTGAGATGTCAAAACCTGTTCATATGCCAGTCAATGTTTGTGAGATATGGCCATCTGGTCCTTATCTCATAAACAGGGATTTTGACAACTCACGAACGGGGATCGGCTCACGAACAGAGATTTGGACACCTCATGATTAGGGACTGGAAGTGAGTCACAAATGGGACATTTCAAGTAAAAAATTGCCATTGTTTTAATAAACTGATGGAATCCAAACACATAGTCTTGTACTGGTCATTGCCCTGAGCAAAACCCATACATTTGTTTTAACAAAATGGATCTGTGGGGCAAGTAGCAACATTTTCTTTTGTGCTGAAGGTAAAAACAAGATTGAGGCTCATGAATGGTTTTTTTTTCTCATGAATGGGAATTTAATGAATCTTCAACAATGAGCTGTCAAAATCCCCGTTCATGGGTCAAAATCCTTGTTCATAGCTGTGCATCTTTCCAAAAGACTGAACTGAGCATGCTCAGAATACACATTTTCAAATTTAATAACTTTTGATCAGAATAATATTTTTTCACCAAACAAATGTTGGCTTGTTCCTTAGGGTAGCTATTTCTACCCTGAAACATTCAGGCTAAAAATTCTAAGTGGTGTGGCTGCAGGGTGATGAGGCAAAGTAAGAAAAATGGAAAAAAGCAAAAAACACTTTTTATATGCGCTGCATCTGATTGAAACAAAACTTAGCAAGTCAAGAGATCTACCCCACCACACAGAGCATACTAAATTTCATACAAATCCATTGAACACTTGCAAAATTATTAAGGTGCAAAATTTGGGGTTTAACATTAAACTGCACACTCAACCCTAACTGTAGAGGCATGTCTATGCCTCTATAATATAACTCTGTTAATGCATCAGTTAGGGTTGTTTCCACAGCTACAAAAGTGTGGAAATTTGGTGTTAGGGTTACCACCCCTCCACACCACCACCACCACCACTCCCCCACCCTCTAGACACCACCAGACATTGGTGAGTTGGAGTGGCCATGCTTAACTCTCACCCCATTCAATATGTAAAGAATCTGAGGTGGTAGTGTAGTATAGGAGAATAGGATAGGGTTAAGTAAGCACTTTAATGTGTTTTTGTTTGCTGTTAAATTGTTTATTGTCATTTTTCCTTTTTTTTTAAAATAATGAACAACTGAACCAAAAAATAAAACTATAAAAGAGTTGTTGGTTACATAGACAACTCAACACAGAGCAGACAAAGGATAACTATTACCAGTTAACCAGTACTTACCCCAATACATGAGACTACTAACTTTAAGATGTTGAAGAGACAAGACTTCCATGCTCCATACTTTAACAACATAACAACAACATCTCTTTGTGGGTCCCAGTGTTGCCTAGGCTTCTGACACCCTAGATAAGAGCAAACACAAAGAACCACTGTTCTATATACTATTCAGTGTAACTATATACAATTGGGATGACAATATGATACATCATTTTCACATAGCCACAAATAAGTGGGTGTTAATAAATACATACATATAGTCCTAGTACCTGGCAGTAGTCCTAATTATAAAACATTTTAACCCACACCCATTTTGGGGGTGGCATATCTGGTAATGGGGGTCCAGCATTTTTCGAAAGTTCCTAGAGAATTATTGACCTGATGGGAGAGTTTGTCCATAGTGGCAATATGAGTCATAGATGTCAAAAACTCTTGGATACTGGGAATTTCTGTAGTTCTCCATTTACAGACAAGTAGCCACCTTGCCTGCATGGCCCACAGGGCTATCCAGTGATATTCTAGCTCTCAAAGGTAAGGGGCTTCTGATTTCATACTCAAGAGAAGAAGGGGAAGGGACAGCACTTTAATGTTAAACCTCAAATTGTGCACCTTAATAGCTTTTCCACCATATGACAGATTTGCCTGAAATTTTGTATGCATAGTCTGGTACCATAGATCTCTGGATCTGGCAAGTTGCGTTATGGTCAGATTTGTGGTTGTGGAGCTACATAATGCCAAAAACCATAAGAAACTGACTTTTTTGTATGTTTTTTGCTCTTGACCACAGCCCACATGATTTGTCTGTTTGGTATAAAAATCTTAAGGGAATATGCAGTCTGGGTCACCGATGTATCTTTCAAAGATTTGGTATAAAAATATTAAACTGTTCAAAAGTTATTCAAAAGACAAATTTCCCATTGTAGTCAAAGGGAACAAAATATATATATCTCACGAAAGTGTTGCAAATGCAATTTTTATTTTTTTTTTGCAAGTGGCCCTTATACTTTCATGCTGTGGCCATTTGGTTTTCAGTTAGTGAGAGAGAAAAATGCCTGGTGTTTAAGTTTGGGACCCACTAGGTAACCACTGACTGTTGGGTTTACCTAGTTGGGTCATGAGGATGCCATTTCTATATTTTCTGGGTGGTAAAACCCCCAAGAAATGCTGTTTTAAAACTCGGGGCAAAAGTACAGTCACATATTGTGGTAAAAACATCCATGAAATTTTCACAAATGTGAAAGTTTTATGCTGTTTTGCCAAACTTTCATGATTTGCAAATAACTTTGCCAAAAAAACTGCTAATCTCTGCCATAATCCTTCAAAAAATGGTTGGGTATTTTGCATTGAAATTTGCAGGGTTGCAAGCCTGGTCCCACAAATGTGCATTTTGGTAGTTTGATGTCAAAACATTCAACTGTCCTAAAGTTACAGCATTCTGAAGTTGAGAAATTTCCCATAGGATATTACTGAACCCATGATGCCTTTCGGTGCCCGTATCTCAAAAATGAAGTGAGATATAGATTTTTCATTATCTGCAACTTAGGTCACCTTGAGGTGACCTAATCTGCAGAAACAAATTTGAAAACGATAGATTACACCAGCAGTGAAATTTGTTTTCCTACTTGCTACGGTTACGGAGATATTGGCAAATTAGTGTCACAAGGGTTCAAAAGAGTGCCTTTTCAGTGCATCTTGGTGCCTGTATCTCAGAAATGATGCAAGATACGGATTTTGGTCAATTGTATGTCACATGGAGGACTCACTGTCATGACTGCAACAGCACTCAAATTTTTCCTAGCTGCTATTGTTGCTGAGATATTAGCAAATTAGTGTTACAAGGGTTCCTGGCAGTATGTGCTGTATGGTTGTAGTTATGTAAATGGGAGCACAGGGCCCGGAGGACCTGTGCTCACACAGACACATACCGATATGCAAAAAAATGGTCAATATGAAGGCAGCACATGGCCTGGAGGGACTGCGATCCCACTAACGCATACCACTAACCAGTTCTATTACACTTTCTCAAAAAGAAGGAAAATATATGCCAATAATCTCCATTAATTCTTCAGTTAGGGTTCATAGCACAGCAAACAAAAGCATGGAAATGTGGTGTTAGAGTTACCACCCCTACGAACCCACCCCCCACACATGCTAACAGGTACTGGGTTGTGCGTTGAGGACGTAGTGCCTAACTCTCACCCCATTCTCCTATATTGCACTTCCTCAGCTTGTTTGCACATGAAATGGGTTGAGAGTTAGGCCGACGCCCCCAATGCACACCCTGATGATTGTTGCTGTTTGGGTGTGGGGGTGGGGTGGTAGAGGTGATAAACCTAACACCACATTTCCATGCTTTTGTCATTGTGTTATGAACCCTAACTGATGCAGTAACAGAGTTTTTAGCCAAGAAAATATATATATAGTAAAAAATGAAGTTAATGGATCAGTTAGGGTTGTAGCTACAGCCACAAAAGAAGGGAAATGTAGCATTAGGTTTTACAACCATAACATCCCACCACAACCCACAACCTACATTCACTAACAGGCGTCGAGCCCTACCTTAGGCTCATTGGCCCTAATACTCACACCATCTGCAGACACAGACAGGTGTCAGGGCATCCCTTGAGTCATCAGCCCTAACACTCATCCCATTTTATAAGTAAATAAGCTGGGATGGGCACAGTATAGGACACTGGGGTGAGCGCTAAGTCTGATGACTCCAAGGAGCATCCCTGATGCCTGTCAGTGTTTGCTGAATGGGGTGGTGGTAAACATTACTAAAGATGCACTAAATTGGTTCAATAGTTGTCTGGAAGACCACTCTCAGCAAGTGAGGATTGCCAATGGTATTTCAGAATGACAACCAGTCCGTTCTTGTGTGCCATAGGGCTCCATACTGGGACCCTCCTATTTAGTCTCCTTTTAAATAACCTCCTCATTCCTGTCACCAACAGATACTCTCTATGTGGATGATATTGTCATTTCATCTGTCACCATGACTCTAAATTCCTGGAACATCACTTACAGCTAGATTTTGAGAAAGTAGAAGAGTGGTTCAGTGCTCTCAAGCTGGTTATGAACTACACAAAAATGAAACTTGTGCTTTTCAGTGGTGCATACAGCAAGCACAAGTCACAATCTCTCACCATCAGGAATTGCACATCGACAATGTTGCCAGAGCTGTCAATATTAGGAATTGTCTACTATACAGACACATACACAACCTGATGCCAGATGCCATAAGACAGTTCTATCATCTCTATTATTGATTAAGGGCTGGACATCTATGGCTCAGCCTCCTTGACTACCCTTCACAGGATATCTGTGGCAGTCAATAAAGCATGTAGGCTACTCACTGGTGGAGCCCATCTAATGCACATCTGTGATTTGTATGCACAACCTGGATGGCTACTGCTCAATAGTAGGATTCAATACCAGATCTGTTTGTTCACTGAAACAGTACTGCTCGGTCTTATATCACCCGGTGTAGTACAGCTTTTTAGTGCCCATTGCAACTTCCAGAGTACCCGAAGTTCCTGAAATCAAATCTTCCTTGTTCCCAGATGTTGGACCACCCACGGGCAGAGGTCACTCGCCTATACAGACCCACTGTGGTATAACACCCTTAACAGTGAAATCCTATCTGCCCAAAAACTGGTCCCTTTCAGATTACTGTTAAGGCAGTATCTCATGGCTAACAGCAGCTGTGACTGTTTCTCCAAACTGAGACCACCCCTTTTCTGTTAAACTCCAGTGCTCTTAGTTCTTCCCATTAAGTCAGCCTATTTCCACCCCAACTTCTCCCATCTTTCCCTCTTCTCCTCATGGCTCCCCTCCCCTCCCTCCCTCTCCACTCCTTTCCACTTGCTCTGCCCCCACCAGTCTCTTGTCCACATTCCTTACCCACATGTGTTATCATCAAATCTTTCTCTGCTTGGCAAGGTCTCCTGGCTGCCTCCTCACTCTTGGGTCATCCTGCTGCTATCCCATTCTACCAGAGCAGTTTCCTCAAATTGCTCATTGACTTATCATAGCACCTTGTACAGGCTCCATCCTAACTGTTTCCACTAGAAAACTTTGCAATTTTTTTTAAACCTTGCTATTTGTAACTACTGTAATTGTTGCAACCTTTGTAACTGTTATACCTTTATGTGTTTTGTTACCCTTCCCCACTGATGTGGAACCTTTGTAAATGAGCTATTTTGCTCAAAGGTATTGTAATCCAAGACTTCAATAAAAAGAAAAAATAAATAATATTATATACAAGAATTATATCTACAAGAGGTGCATTCAGTTGAGCACTGTAGGATAAATTTTAACCAGGGTATGAGGAGGATTAATCACACTTTGATGGCAAATACAGAGTAAACAGTGCACAGTTGGCTAGATCACAAAATAAAGTATAGCTCTAGGAAGGAGGAGGAGACAGATAAGTGATAGTTAGAAACAGTGGCTGGTCTCAATAACATAATTCTTTATAAGAGTTTTCATGGCATTGTGTGGTCAGGGTTTGAAGTTTTAAAATGTTTGAAACTTGTTCCACAATGAAGAGAGTGCATAGCTAATAGCAGCTTGCCAAAAGAGTGCTTACTTTATGAACCTCAAAGGAGATGTAGTCATACTTCCTTAGCCGTACAGTATGTATTATGCAATCATTGAAGGAGAGCAATAATATAACTTGGCAGTTTGTTGACAGGGCTTTATACATCCAGATGTGGATAAGCTATAGCATCCTATTTACCAGAGAGGTCCAGTTCACCTCCTTGTAAAGTGTGCAATGATGGGTTCTGGTTGGGGCATTGTTAATAAAGTGGATTGCCTGATGATACAAAACATCCAGTTTGTGCAGATGGGGGAAGCACAGCTATTGTATATGATGTATGCATAGTCTAGCAGGGGTAAAAAAGTAGCTTGTATTACTATTTTGCATATAGATAATGTAAAGCTAAGTTCCAGTGCAACAGTATTTAAGCATCTCATAAAATCTTTTGAAACTGATTTTTCAGGGTATTAACATTGATGAAAGTGTGTACTATATGTTCTGTACGCAGGTAAGTGGCATTATCAGGAAGCCTCGATCTGCCGTTTAACATACAAAAGCATAATGAAACTTGCATATATATACAGTATATATATATATCTATATATATATATATATATATATATATTACAGTCAACGCCACTTTGTACAGGCACATTTACTGTGGACAATCGCTTTCGATGGAGAAACTCTCTGTGCAAAAATATTTCCCACAGCCACAAGATAGAAACATGTGATTAATGTGGACTATGCATGCAGTACCATGGACATGAAAATACAGCAGCAGCACATTTTTTTTCTACCGCACATCCCATTTCCACCTGACTTGACTGCTTGCTGGCAGTATACTTAAGTATGTGATAATAAGGTGCATTAGGCACATTATAAGTGTGTCACTAATGTTTGCCACACATTTCACTCTTTACCCTCTTCTCATAATCTGTCTGTGTCACTGTAACCAGGTGCTATTTCATGGCTTCCTCACGGCATCCAGGGATCCCCCTTTAAAGAAAAGTTGAGTTGCTGAGGTAGACTGAGACACATCCCACACAGTCCACTTCAATTTACTCCACAACCAAAAGGCAGGGAAAATAAAGGCTGACTTCCACTGTTTCTCATTGCTCACTAAGCACACTACAGCACCACTGCACTAAGACTATGAGACACCTGTGTATTCTGTCAGAAAGCCAGGAAAATAAATGCTGAATTCTCTCTAAATGCATAGAGCTCTAAGCAGTACTAAACTCACTAAAGCACCACAGCACTATTACTGAGTGACACTATCAACATCATAAGCGAGGCTATACTCATAAAATAAATGCTGCTATGCATTTTGGAATCGCTAAGGAACTAGCTCATGTGATACACTTATGTAAACTCCCATTTACTTCATGTTGGCAACTGCAGACACTGCTTTTGGCGGACATAATATAATGACACAAATCAGACTGCCCTAAGTGGCATACATTGTACAAGGACAAGTAGCATGATGTAATGTGAATAAAACTGCCACATTTTGGGGAACATTAATAACAGAGCTCCTAAGTGCGAGACACAAAATGATTCTGAGTATCACATGGCTTAACCTCATTATTTTCTATTCACTACTGAAAATCTAAAGGTGAAAACCAAAACAGATCCTAAAATATGTAAGGACTTACCACAAACACCAATAATCAAAATATAAATGACCTCAAACTGTGTTGTATTACGAAAAGAAAACACGCTACATCTTTGCAATCAGTTTTATGTTTACTTTCTATTTATGCCTGCAGTGTATATAAAATAATATGGTTCTAAGCCTATGAAAATAAAGTGATTATGTATGGTAGAATGCAACACAATGCATGCAACAACTGTGTGTTTCCTTAAGTGACCAGCATGCTGTACACCTTAGCAAGGTTTCAGATAAGTCTCAGAATAGCATAGGCAATCACAGTCTTTATTGTTACATTAACATAAAATAGAAGATTCAAAAGGACATTAGTCGTCTTATCTGAACTTACATTGCACCTTCAAGAAGTGGGATGCAGATAAATAAAACTCTGTATTATTCAAACAAAATTGAGAGATGCCTGACATCAATTCAATAAGTATATTTATTTCAAAGGTGACTGGAACTGTAACAATTAAGTCCAGTGATCTCGAAGTCAATGATTCTAGCATTGACATTTCCACAAAACCTAGATTTGAGTCTCATATTATGTTTTCTAAAGTTTTAATTTGTCAGGAAGTAGTGATGAAATTTCTCGTAAGAGAACTGGATACCACAAAGGTAATTAGCAACTTTTTTTTATCTCCCCAGTGCCTCCATCTGCCACTCCTTCAGGCCAGTTGCCAAGGACAATCTCCCCCATGGCTCTGAAGCTGATCCCTAAACCCACATCACAGCCTCCTCAGGGTAACCGATGTAACTCTTCATTGGGTGGGTTCTCCTCTTCAAGGAGGAAGGAGGGCTCATGCCAATGGCGTTGGCCATGGTGCTGCTGAGGTTGGTTTGGTGCCTCAGAGTTCCAAGGAGGCACTGGTTTGGGTGGCTGTCATCTGGTAGATTGGAGGCACCATTTTCTATTTTCCTCCTACAATTCCCCAGTATGTTGCATCTGCATTACCGTCTCCACCGAGGCCACTACAGAGCAATGACTCTCCTAACCCACTCCAGGTGAATAGAGCAGTCCTCTGGATACTCGATCCTTCTCTTTCCCTGCTGACCCTCTGGCACCCAAGTCCATTCCCCGAACCCAGGTCGCAGGTGTGGTTTGAGGTAAGGTGCCAGCCTTCAAACATCTGCACCACCAGGCCGGCAGCAATTTGTTTTCATTCTTCAGAGTCTTTTCAAGTTGAAATTAAATTTGGAAGATCGGTAAAATAAAGGGTCCTATGGTTACATAGTTTGTTATCTGTTTGTGTGCCCTGATGTTGCCCCCAAACAGAACAGTGACGTGGAATAGTTCTCCAGTTTTGGAATGATAAATTGAGATGATCTGGTGCTTCATGTCTCATAAATGAAGCTGCATAAAAGGTAATTATTGCTGTATCCCATTTGGTTTTAATGTGGAGACATAAATAGTTTTGTGTTTTGCAGACCATTTCTTTTGTACAGTAGAACCCCAATTATCCTAACCACTTGGGAGACATTTGTTTCATTTGGATAATTGGGAGCTCTGAAGATTGGGTTTCATTCAGTTTTATGGGACTCACACTATCATGTTAATGTGGACACTCTCTCACTGTATGTCCAGTATCCCACTGCTGGGAGGTCTAAATGTTGACAAGGGGACTGGGTCCTGCTAATGTTGGCTAATGAAATAGAAAACCCAGCAGGCAGTGGGGGGGGGGGCATCCAACACTGAGGGTGGGCATCGCTGTATCATATTATAATAAATAAATAGTAAAGTGACTGGGGACAGCAATTGGAGGGTGGGAGGTGCCACTAGACACCAGTGAATGTGGGGACAGTGATCAGGGAGTCAGGGATGCCAGTAAACACCAGGGAAATGGAGGAGTCTCATAACTCACACTGTAGCTGGCAGCAGGAGTTCAGCTGTGGCTACAGATATAAATAAAATCCACTGTTCTCATACAGAGAACAGTGATAGGCTCCTCTCATTAAATTGGGCTCCCGGGATATCGAGTGCCCAGAAAAAGTATTTATGGGGCTAATAGTGAAAAACAAACATCAGAATGTAACTAAATGGGGGCCATTTAGCTAGGTTTTGGTGTTTGTTTTGCAAAATGAGAATGTTTTTTATGTATTTTCTACACTTTTTAGTTCTGGGGAAAAGATACAAGATGGAGGCTGGCAAGAAAGGAATTTTCTCACACGAAAAAGGACAAGTTCTCATGAAAAAGAAACAGGTCTCGTGACAGTGAATGCTTTTTCAAGAGAACAAATCCTTTGTTGATTTTTCACCCTCTACCCTGAAAAATGCTCTTCCTGTTGAAAATAATGGGAAATGAAAAACGTAATAACTTTGCAATAGATTTATATTTTTTTTTCACAAAACTAAGCGTGTTTGTTTTGTTACCCAAGGTGGTTCTGCAATAAAAATATCACACCAAAGTTCCACACCATCTGGATGCAGGGCGATGAGAAAAAAACTGCAAAAAGTGTTGACTTTACAACTTTTTGCACTGTCTGGATCTCAGAATCTGCACATCCAACTGGAACAAAACTTGCCACATTGAGAGATCTACCCTTCAGGACAGTGCAAATCAAATCTGAGCAAATCCATTTGGGTGAGTGCAGTATTGAACAAAATATGTAACGAATGAGGAATTAAACTTGTCTAGTCATGGGGCACAGAGTTAAATTTTTAACATAGAATATAAATGGTATCAGCACTGCTGTTAAAATATACAGAGGTTTGAAGCACTTAAAGGAAAAAAAGGTCATCATTAGAACTGTGCAGAATGAGAAAATTCTGAATTTGCAGAATTTGATGGAATTCTGTGAACTTTTGGGGAATTTTAAAGTAATTGTGCTGAAGTTTTAGCCAGCCCAGTGGTGCTGAGGGTTGAGGTGCTGGATGCCATACCTCACACAATGCCAGTGATCTGGAGTCAGGAGTGACCTCAGGTGCTGGGGATCAGCTAGGATAAAGAAGTATTAAGCATCCCAGGGACGATCTCCTCCCTGGGGAGGGTGGGAAGGATGACAGCAGACGCATGGCTCCTGGTGGTAGCTGGGGTTGGTGCAAGTCGCATTCTGCTGTGGGGTTCAACAGGTGGACATGTGCATGGAACATCATTGACATCACTGCACACCCACACCATTGGGGAGAAGCACAAGAGAAAATCTTCTGCGTGCACATGAAGGTGGTCTGCTGGAGTCATGGCAGATGCACCCAAGTCAGCTCCCATGGTGCTCGCTTGGCCTTCCAAGGTGAGTGGGGTAAGTTCCCACTCATATGTAGCTGGGAGGGGTAGGGCATAGGGTTGAGCTCTGGCTGCAGCAGTGGCAGGGCCTAAGTGACAGCTGAATGGGGGAGCATAGGTACAACCCCCCCAGTTGAGGAGAAATAAACAGTATAAGAAAAAAAAATTGCTGAAGTTTGGAAATTTCTTTCATTTGGTCATACCTCAGCTGTCAAATAAGATAGGAATGTGACATTTGGCATAATTACTTGCCGTTTAATGCTCTGATAGGCTGCCAAATATCCTGGCCTTAGGGTGCATCATTTCAAATCTAAAGGTACTGAAAACCTGTCATTTTATTTTTGGTGGCAAATTTCATGAACCTTTGTATCTGCATATAACTCAAGCATCTTTGGAGCTAGACATTTGAAACTTGGAACATATATAAATATAGTAATAACCCATACACCCACAAAATGTTGTAACATTTTGATGAGCGCTTTCGTAATTATTCTAAAGTAAAATCTAAATTTTGACAAATGTTCAGCTGCCTATGGCAGTGACACCTTTACAACTTGATACTTAAAACTTGGCAACATAACCATGTTGCATGTTTCTCTAAATCCTGAAACTGTGGAGAAATTTGGATATAGAATTTTAAAATTAGATGGAAAAACTGAAAATTAAATAAATCTTTGGCCACTCATACTTTAGCCACCTTTCAACATAGGACTCTGAAGTGTGGTGCACTTATGCAAGCCATGAGTACCTGTATACATTGAACATATGTTTTCCTTTGGATACATACTTTAAAAACTAGATTAAAATAACTGAAATTTAAAACTTGGCTAAATTCTATAAAATTGGAATGGTAATGGGCATTCAGCTGGCAGAATTTTATATTTCGCACAACTCTACTTGACATTGTTCTTTTACAGGAGATTTTCTTAAGTAGGAAAGAATCTTTAAAACTGCAGAATGGGGTGGTTAGCGAGGTTCATTTCTTGCTGAGCCTTAGTAAGAAAAGTGGAATGGGGTTAGCAATTTTAGTTGGAAAGGGGTTTGTAGGAAAAGTAGAGGATTCTTTTTTAGATGAAGAGGGAAGGATTATATTAATACAGGCACACTCAGGAATTTAGTTTGTGTTTTTGGCAGGGGTTAAATTGGGCAGGAGCCCAAAGGAACTTACAGTAGCTCATCCAACCCTACCATCTAATAATAAAATTATATGACAGTTCCATCACCTCTGTTATCTTCCTCTACTGAATACTATAGGAGAGTTCCAACACCTAGAAATGACAGTTCCACCACCTGGAAAACTAGATGTGAGAGTAACCCCACCTCAACATTTCTAACATAACCACTGGTTTATGGTTCACTGTATATGCCCTTCCAGAAGTATCAGTCTGTTACTTTTATGATTAATAGCTTTGTTATGTAAATGGGACCCAGGTATTGGAATGTTATAAGCCCAAAGCAGTTGCACATTTCATATAATGTCACTTCATTTTGTTATTGTAAGTACTCTGAAATACATTCTTTTTTTTTTTGAAGCATAACCCTAGGTCTCATCAAGTAAGTACAATATTAACAATGCAAACTCCACCCACTCCCACACTGTCTCTTTCAGGACACACTAGGCTTTCTTAAAGGGGCAAGTGAATGATTTCCTTTATTCATTGTTATAGCTCCCTGACTAGTATAGCCTGACTTTTACTACTGGCAACATATGTCCCAGTCCAAGAAGCTGACAATTAAGGATATGACCAGACAACACAGCCTTATCATCCTAGCCTTTCTAGCTACTCTGGTGGCTCTGGATGATGATAAGTCACCCCAGCAATCCAGAATCCTCTCACTGTACCACGCCTAGCATTGAAACAACTAGGTACAACTGTGTACCTTGATGAAACACATATGGATCGCCCTGCTGCAAACAATTACCACAAACTCATAGCCGGACTATCCTTGTTTCAGCAGTTTCTGCAGAATTCCCAATAAACTGCTCTTGATCTAGCTGCACCAAATAATGTGGCACTCCAGGCAATTGTACTCCCTAGGAATCAAGTCTTATTGGAAATATCTTCTTAGAAGGTTAATTATCCTCCTTCTGCTACTGTCAGGGAACGTGCACCCTAACCTCAGTCCACCCTGGGCAATGATTAATAAAGCACATGGTAAAAGTAAAATTAAAATTGCCACAATCAATATTGGAAGCCTGATGCCTAAACACCCTAAGTTTCAGGCCTGAGTAGCACATTATTTCAATCACTGAATCATGGCTATCTCCCAAGATATCAGATTCCTCAGTGTCCAATGATGGCTACAACATTTTTTGCCTAGATAGAATATCCAAATGAGGGGGAAGATGTCTCACATACCTGCAAACAGACATTAAAGCATCAAAAGTCAAGTGATGCTGAATAGCCTCTCAACTAAATAAGTGCAAATTCTACCTTAAGCTCACAATAGGTTGTCATAGTAAAATCTTCTACTCATGACAGCCTGTTTACCTCCTGGTGGCAAGTTCAGCAGCTTACTGACTTCTTCAGGAAATGCAAGCAGAACTGGGAACAAATTATTTTGTGGGACTTCAACACAAACTGGCTAGTGCAGGACATTGTGACCATAAAGGACCACATAACCTGCCTCTATCTTACTCAGTTAGTACCAGAAGCAACAAGGAGAAATTACTGCACTGGCACCTCCACCCTAATTGACTGGCTACTCACCACATGTCCTGAGCATGTAGCAAACATAACTGTGCTCTGGACTCACTAAATGATCATTCACCAGTGATCTTAACTTGGTCTAACACATTCCAGAATAAAAACCCTCAGCGCTCAAGACACCAGTCCCTTAAAAAAGAGCAGTTAATTAATCTTAGTCAGTTTCTAAAAATGGCAGACTGGGTGCCTTTAGATAATACTGAGGATGCCAATCAGGCTCTTGATTATTTTACAACTATTTTTAATAATGCCTGCAATATCTTCGCACCATACAAATAATCAAAAGTGAATGGAACCATTTACCCATGGCTATCAGGTTCAATTATTGAACAACTTATCCTGACATTCTATGACATAAGGTCAAGGCCACTGGGAATATGGCCAACTTTACTGCCTATAAAGAGGCAAGAAATAGGTGCACAAGATTGGTCAGGAATGCAAAGATGACCTATTACAATGAAGTACTGGGTAGGACCTGGGGTAACAGAAAACAGTTTTGAAATAACCTAAATATTTCTGACTGGCAAAGAATCCAAAGCAAATCTAGACCTGATTATCACTGAATCCATCACCTTACAGGAGCCTAAGGACCTGGTGAATGCATTCAACCTGGCATACTTGGATCTTAGCTCTGTATTACCACAAGAGTACCTTACAAACCCACCTCCTAGCAAGTACAGTTGTGGTGACTCGCATCCAGTCCATAACTCAGGAAAACCTTTGTTTTACTTCCAACAAATCTCTAAATCTAAAGCAATAAAATATATTAAAAGGTTCATGGCAAAACTAGGGTTACTAGTGACATGCTGGGCATGAAACTTATTGCTCTCACACTCAATGAACTAGCTCTTCCACTCTTCCACTCATCAAACTTTTTAATATAATTTTAAGGACAGGGGTCTTCCCTGATAAATGGAAGACTGCACATGTCACTCCAGTATTCAAAGGCAGGACAGGACTGGCCTTGGAAACTATAGACCTATTTTGATACGTCCTTCTCTTCAAACGTCCTCAAAACAATTGTAGCAGATCAGGTGGTTGAATACCTTAACAAATATAGCCTACTGTGTGAGTAACAACATGGTTTCAAAAAACATAGTACTATCACTGCTCTGGTTGAATACACCACTCACCTATATGATGCCTTAGACAGTGGCAAGTCTGTAGGGTCTATTTTTATAGACCTTCCAAAAGCCTTTGACACTGGGAACCAGCAAATACTGCTTGGAAACCTCATGTCATTAGGCCTGCTGTATCATGTAGTTAACTGGTTCATGAGTAATCTGTCCCAGACACAATGCGTGAAGATATCTGGAGTAACATCTGACCCAGGGAAGTGACCTTGATGGTGCTGCAAGAGTCTATACTTGGCCCATTGCTTTTCAGTCTCTTTATCAACTCTCTGCCCACTGCTTGCTCAGAAAATATGGTTCTGTATGTGGATGATGCAATAATGTCTGCTCCAGGAGCCAGTGCAACTGAAATTAGCACCACCCTACTGGATTGCTTCAGGAAACTTAAGTCGTGGTTTGCTCAAAACAAACTAGTGCTAAACTATAAAAAAACAAAACTATGCATTTCACTCTACCTCATACCAAAAGAAAGCTGGCCCTCTGCACATCACAAGCAGCTCCGGGACACCCTTGAACAAATCCACTCATTCAAATATTTGAGCATTCACCTCAATTATACCCTCTTTTTCACTGGCCATATTTACCATGTCATTAAAATGACAAGCATCAAACTGGTGATCCTCTATAGAGATAGGTATTCAATGACACCAGAGGCATTGAGCTTGGTAACTAATAGCTCTATACTGGCCACAATCGATTATGGGCTTATCATTTACAGTCCAATGACAGACTTGGCACTAAAGGGATAAAGATTTTCATTGACAAAGCCTGTAGACTCATCAGGGAAGATCGCTATACACATAACTGTCATCTCTACCAGGAGACTGACAGGATCCCCTGCAGCAAAGATCAAGTACCAGGCCTGTCTGCTCAGGAAAAATCCTTGTTTGGTCCAACCCTGGTCTCAATGGCCAGCATCATTCAGTGTGCTAAGTCCATCAAGTTGACCAGGAGTTCTACATAGGTGTAGTCCAGATACCTTTAGGCATACTACCTTGCCCAGTGTGCTCTTTCTGTTACTGGACCTTAATGGTTCAATGACCTCTCAGTGTCTCTGATTGAGAATGGGAAAAGCTGCCAGTTTAAAAAAAGATCATCTCCTGCTTGCACGAGAGAAACTATGTGACTGCCCTCCTTAGTTAAAGCTCAGCTGTGTAAAAACTCAGGTTAGTACTGCTGTACCCCATCTTCCCGCCCCTCTCCTCCCCCTGGTCTGCTCACTTCATCAATTTATACTTCCCTCCACCCCACAACCACCCCTCCTCACCCTCCTATTTCTCCCCTGTGTTCTTCCACTAACCATGACAAGGCCTGCACTGGCTGCCATCTAGTTACAGACCTGCACCTCACATTAAGCCCTATCCTGCCTCCCCAATGCATCTTAACTCGATCAATTTCTGCCACCAATTTTCTCCCTCCTCCTCACATTTACTATTTTTCTCACTGTCCTAAATGTATCTTTCAAAACCATACTCAATGAACCGACTATAATCCATCTATTTCCACCCTTTTCCCCCTTCATATCCTGACAAAGCCATGCCAGACTGCCTTTCTATTGCTACAATTTTCTTTTTCTTTAGTTATTTGGTATTTTAGAATTACAAACCTCTGAGATAAGAGACTCATTTACAAAGGCTCCATGTTAAGTCAACAATGACAATCATAGACAGACTAACAACAATACAGATATGAGGCATTTTGATAAAATCAGCACAGTTATACGATTACAGGCATAAAGCTGAGTCCTATACAGAGAGGTAGCTAAGAGTATATTTAAGGAATAAGCCACAAGGGGTTGTGGGTTATCAGGGAATTTACCATGGCTGGAGTGGTTTGTCCATGAGGCACAGCCAAGTGAGTAAATCCTCGCCAGCCATGACAAATCACCCAATAACCTACATCCTCCCAGTGGCTTATTGCAATTATACCAAGGTTATTTTTTTTTACTATAATAAAATACAAATATTAAAGAGGTTACTTTGTTTTTTTTATTTTTATTGTATTTATTTCTATGCTGCAGAGGACATATTGGATATAGTCATCAACAGCCATTGGTTATCAGAGGATTTACACCGGTGGTAAACTGCCAGTCTGACAGTTTCATTGACTGTTCACTTATGTCCATGGTATAATTTAATATAGAGAACAGTTGAGTCATATACAACGAGGTAGCTAAGAGAATAACAAGTGAAAACAGCACACTAGATATGCTGAGTACAAAGGGGATGAGCAGTCTTATGACACACTTTGTCAGTGCAATTGGCCTAGCGAGCTGGGCTGCAAAACAAAGATAGGCAGGACAGTGGGCCGGTGAGGCCACCAAAGAAATGTACAAGGAGGGCCTATTGCAGGTAGGTGAAGTTGCGGGTGGCCAGGAGGTTATTCTTAAGAGCAATTTTGAAAGGGCCAACTTTTGTGTGGTTGGTGATCAAGGAAGGCAGGGAGTTGAACCAGGTGGGAGCCCTGACAAGAAAGGATCTCTGGCCAACGTTGTCTGTTCTCTGGGAATATGCAACGCAGCAGTGGTGGAGCTTCGGGTGTTAATGGCTGAGGTAGTAGAGGTCAGGGAGCCAGATAGTCCTGGGGGAGTCAGTCCAAGCAGGAATATTTTGGCCATGAGGCAGGCCTGGTACAGGACTCTCTCATTGAAGTTAAAGATCTGGGTGAGGGAGCACAGAGTGCATGTGTGTGTCATCCGGTCTGTACCAGTAAGTAGAATGCAGGCTTTTTTAATCATCACTTTTATTTTGCTGATGGCTGTGGCATTAGCTGCAGCATAGACCAGTAGCCCATAGTTGATCAGGGACATTACAGAGGAGGTAATGACTAGTTTTAGGGATTCTGGTGGCAGACAGTCCTTGTGGCGATAGAGGAGACAAATGCGTGCATTGGTGGCAGACATGAGGGTGCTGATGTCCATCAATCAATCAATCAATCAATCAGTTTTATTTGTAAGCACTTTTCAAGAACAAAGCATGAATACATTATAGAAAATACAAACGGACGTCAATCAATAAAACATATAAAAAGGCAGCAAAAGTAAAACTAAGTATTTTCCCCAAAAGCCAGATTAAATAAATGCATTTTCAGTGAGGCTTTAAAGGTCTCAGTGGACAAGCACTCTCTAATCCAATGAGATAGACAGTTCCACAGGGTCGGGGCCACAAAAGAAAAAGTCCAGGCACCTGATAACTGAAGATATACCCTGTGACGATCTAGTAATCCCTCGTTAGTGGAGCAGAGTGGACGGAGAGGGCAGTAGGTCCAAAGAAGGTATTGGAAGTAACCTGGTCCCTGTCTGTGTAGCGTCTTATAGGTCAGCAATGCGACTGTAAAGGTGATCCTCCAATGCACCAGCAGCCAATGTATGTGGAAAGTGAAGGCAGAGTCAAAGATAACCACTAGATATTTATAGGATGAGACCTGCTCTAGGGTGAAAAGTGACCTAGATTAGATTTGTAAATGGGCATTTTTTAGCTTGCTTTGGTGATATGCAAATAAAAGGGCCTTAGTTTTTAGGTTCATGACCAGCCTGTGCTCACCAAACCACTGCTCAGTTTTACTGAACATATTCTGGAGTGTGGCTCTTAAGTTAGAGTTGCACTTAAATTATAAGTCCTTGCCAAATGATGAGGAGGATGTTACTATTCCATTGTGAACTTCTGTAACTATTTTTGTGTCTGTGCTTGTATAGGTGTAATTGTGGTTTATTTTTATACTATTATGTTCCTCCTGGTTCTGTATGCAGATGACACCAAGATCTGCAACAGAGTAAATGATCCAGGTGGGGTAAGCTGAATGAGAAGCAATCTGGATAAACTAACAAAATGGTCAGAATAGTGGCAACTGGGGTTTAATGCAAAGAAGTGCAAGATCATGCACATAGGAAAGAGAATCCCTGAAGCCACCTATAGGTTGGGAGAGGAGTTGCTGGCAGTCACAAGGGAAGAAAGAGACTTGGACAACATCATCCTCACCAATGACCTGAAATCATCCAAGCAGACCACTAAAGCAGAAGGTAAGACAAGGGGGATGTTAGGGTATATTAGTAGGGGCATCACAAGTCAGAAGAGGTAGGTAATAATCCCTCTTTACAAGACACTGGTTAGGCCCCATCCGGAGTACTGCATGCAGTACTGGAGGCCACACCTTCACAAGGACATTAACCAAATTGAGGCAGTCCAGAGAAGGGCAACCAAAATGGTGCAGGGACCGCATCAGAAAACATATGAAGAAAGATTAATGGAGCTCAATATGTATACCCTAGAGAGCAAAGGAGGAGAGAGATATGATCAAAACATTCAAACACCTTAAAGGCATTAACAAGGTAAAGAGTCTAACATATTTCAATATAAGAAAAATAGCAGGACAAGAGGACACAGAATGATATTAAAGGGAGGCTGATTAAGGGTACTGAGAGGAAGTTCTTTTCATAGAAAGAGTGGTGAATGCATGGAACGCCTACCTCAGGAAGTGGTGGATATGAATACAGTGCAGGGCTTCAAACATGCATGGGATAGGCATAAGAAACGCAGATGAATATGAATAGATAGGCCATTGACAGAGCAAAGGCTGATGGCACATTTATAAGGTAGAAAAGAAATGGGCAGACTGGATGGGCCTTGTGGTCCTTTTCTGCCATCAACTTCTATGTTTCTATATTTCTATGTATTGTGCATATTTCACTGATTTGTGTTGTGTACTACATCAACTTGGAGCCTTTGTAAAAGAGCCTTATGTGCTCAAATATATTAAGCCAAATCATGAAATAAATAAATAAAAATAAAAATTGTACAAAAAATGCTAATTTAGAAATACAGTATTTCATGTCAAATCCAGCACAAAATACAATTCACATACCTAGTGAGACATATTAAAACATGAACATATATTTAAAATTTGCAGATGAGAGAACATAGCTGTTGAAAAAGTGCAGATCAGCTATTAATTTGATCATGTACAGTATTTGTTCTAGATGGTGGCTGCAGAATGGGCAAACATACATTGACAATGTATTGTATGCATTAGAGATATTAGAAAAAGTTAGTAACACAATGAGGAAGAAGATGCAGAATTTGTTTTATGAACCAGCATTTGTTCACTAAAACAGCCTGGCATTCCCATTTTTCTTAACTTATATGTAAAATTGGTTATGATAAATTTTTTTACTTCAGGGAAACAGGGAATCATTCTCGTCTTATTTTTCTCTTGTTAATACCTCACAGTGACATGTACTATTAGGAACCAATAAGATGAGCTTGTTTATTTTTGTGAAAACAGGAATTTCCAGGTAGAGTGTATAGAGGGTTAAGTTCAGAAACAATAGTTCAAGATGGGTAAAGACTGTGAATGGGTATAGCAAGTCATGTCTCAATTATCAAATCATTTCATATCCGTACAGTGTGCCAATTTTGAATGGATCTTGGCAGTATCCCATCATAATGGCAACTGCACCTGAGTGACTCACATATGAGTGACTTGAAGTTCAGTACTTGTTATGTCAGCAATCCTGAAAGGGTAGCAATGGATGAAGAGAAGGTGAATGGAAGGACAGGACAGGGGATGGAAGAGGAGGGATGGTATGTGGGAGGTAGTGCAGTGAAAGGCTACTGAGTCTGGCAGTGTGATGTGGTGGTGAGGGTGGCTGGCTACAGTGGGGAAGGTGAAGGGTTCTGGGCTGGGAGGTGCATTCTGTTTTGTGAGTGGGAGTATTTTTTTGTTTACAAGTTTCACCCCTTCCCAATGTGCACCCCTGAAGTTGATAATATTTATTAGAGGTGTGCCAGGGGCACAGACCCCCCCACATACATAGAGATGTTTGTTTCTCCAGTTGTGTTCTCGTGGAGTATACATTGCCATTTTTATTTTTGGCAACATACACTTGCCCTAACATCAAACACACAGTTTTGTGATCACTGTTATCACATGGAACTGATCTTGGCTGTAATAACATCCACATGGGACTGAAGCTACGTGTGGAATCTAACACAATCCCTAAATATTTTAAAATTAGAGACTCTTTCCAAAACAGAATGATCAATGGCAGTAATATGTAGATAATATGAATATTTTTTTTTAATCCTGGAGCAGTTCCAAACATCATTATATTGGTCTTTGATTTTCTCAAAACCAGATTAACTGCACTGAACCATTCCAATGCTTTAACAAACTCTCGAGTATGAGTTGAGATCAAGTCAGTGACTGATACCCCATAGCAAAACACCACGTTGTAATCTGCATACAGTAAAAGCATTGCAAAAGATGCTAGATAGTGGATCAACAAAAATGACAATAATACTGGACCCAGTATGGAGCCTTGTGGAACTCCTTAGTAAATGCTAAGCTTACTAGCACTACAGCCACAAAATCTGACACACTGATGTCTTCCACACAGACAGCCAACAAACAGTGTCAATGATGGTTTGCCCACTCCCACATTTTCCAAGCATTTATTGAGCAATGAGTGGTTAACAAGGTTGAAAGCCTTAATTTGGCCCAAAAAAAGCATCAACAGTAAGAAGGCCATCCTCCATGGCCCTATCTACTGTGTCCATGAACCTAACCAAGGCAATCTCAGTGTTATGCCCTCTTTTGAAACTTACCTAATACTTACTTTGGTTATTAGATGGAAGTAGGCTAATTGCCCATTTAGTACATCTCCCACTATTAGTGGGAAAACTGTCTTTACTTATTTTACCCAGAAGGAACTTTTAAGTTCATTTTTTGTAGCTGTAAGCAGAGCCTGCAGCCATATCTTTAACAAAAATTGTTTCCATGGAACACATGTTTTAGTAGTTTTCAGTATATTCTTCCATAATACTGCAAATCTCCATGGCAGTTAAAAATGCTCTCTTCTTTCTTTTAGAAAGATGGCCACAGAATTCAAGTTGCTTTCCTCCGAGAAAAAATGTACACCTTCCAAATAAATCAAAATATCTTTAAAACTTTGAAGGTGCACACAAAAAGGGTTGCAAATTAAAGGGAAGACCCCATTGTCCCATGGCCCAGCCAAGAGGTGTGGCAAGCTCAGGATAGGGGTGGAATCATGTTTTGTTTGTGGAGCTCAGCTGTATTTGTGGATTTCAGCTAGAACCGGAAGCAATAGGAAACAATGTTTTCTTTTTTGGACATCAATCAGATAAACTACAGAAGAGCAAGAAACACTGAAAGGGGGGATGTGGTGGATAAGAAGGTGAACCTGAAATAGAGCAGTCAGATGCTGGAGTAGGCATGTGAGCGTATGATGGTTTCAAATCAAGTGCTGCAGCCACAAGGGGAATCTAGCTGCACAGGTCAGGGGTAGACAGGCTGTTTGTGGCTAAATTATGGTGAGAGGCTGTAGTGGTACACAAAGGGTGGTTTAAGTGGGGGAAACAAAGCCCATGTTGGAGTTAGGCAGGCTGCCTCCCACGAACGGACCCTCAGCAAGCAAGGAGAAGATGAGACAGATTGTTAGGGCTAAATCAGGTCGAAGAGTTTGTAATGGTGAAGCAAAAGGTGTTCAGTCAGGGGAAAAGGCCCATTTTGGCAGCTGACGGACATGAAGGAACAACAGAGTCTGGGGGGGTGAAAGAAAGTGCTGGTTAACACCGGAAGATGGCGCCAGGCAGGCGCAGTATGGAGCCAGAGCTCTGAAGGAAAAAATGTGAGCAAAGGGGCAGCAGAACAAAGCGGGGGCTTTGCCAGGAAATGTGTAGAAGCAGGAAAGAATGAGCTCAGGGGACCGAGGGGGACAGAAGTAAATTTAGCATGGACAGAGGCCTGGGCCCACCATGTGGGATGGCATGTGATGTCATCACCACATGCGGTCAGGGGCCTAGAGCTGACAGTGAGGGGCAGGCAAAGGCTGAAGCCTACAAAGGGTGGTAAGGCAATGGAGCTCACAGAGCACAAGTAAAGGAATGGCTTGGATGAATCAGAAGCAGGCATCTGGGCAAAAGGGGGAGAATTATTAAAGAAAATGAGGTATTGGAGAAGAAAGAGGGTGGGGGATTGAAGGGACACGATAATCAAGAATGGAAGCACGCGCCCACCATGTGGGATGGCAGGTGACATCATCACCATGTGGGAGGGGCCTAGAGAGACAACAACGGGGATCACTTGAAGAGAAAAAAGACATCAGGGAAAACAATGGAGGCTTGGAGGGGCAAGAAGGGAAATAGCCATGGAATGGCCAGACAGGTGGATGAGAAGGCACTGGGATGGTGCAGGGGATGCATGAGGTGAAGAAGGCCAATGCCTAACAGGGAAGATGGCCTATACACCTTTGTGCCAGGCAGGCAGGTGCCTAGGAGTGGAACCGATGAGGAGTGAATAAAGGGAAAGGGGGGGCTATACAGGTTCCTACAGACAGAAGCGGAAGTTGCTGCTACCTTTCCAGAGGTTCCAGGGGGCCTCCCAGATGTAAAGAGGCAAAAGGGGTTTATCTTGCATAGGGTGGATTGGCATGGATGAAGAGAGTGTGTGGATGGCACTAAGAGGGTGCCATAGACTGGAGACAGAGATAGCCTGGGCCACAGTGAAGGAGGGACAAAGTAGACATGTGGTATGGGGCCCAGGGCAAAAGCATTGCAAGGGCAAACAATGGACAATAAAAGGCCCTTGCGCCAGTAGGGTTGGAGTGAGCTAGAGGTGGGGGCCCTCATGAGAGACAGGGGTTGTGAGGGGTAATCCAAGATGTTGCAGGCCCTGATGGGCTCAGACAGCCAGCCGATGGACAAGGAACCCCACTGGCAAGGGGTGACCAAGGGGAGCATGGAGGTAATTTTTTCCATTTGAATCATCAGAAAAGGGCAAAAGGACTCGGGATGCATATTGGGGCATCCTGGGGATGGCATAACATTGGGGGGCACAAGCTGACTTTTGTGATTTTTCTTTTTATTAGATCCTGTGGACCTGGAAGATGGCACCAAAGAGGATGAAGCCAAGCAAGGAGAATTGTTACCGTGCAGTGATGGATTTAGTCAACAAGGCAAACCATCTGCTGGAGGTGGCAGAGCCAGATGGGGAGGGAGAAAGGCATGAAATGGAAGGGGAAGCAGGGGAAGGGGCAGGATAGGAACAAGAGGGTGCCAAAATGGCCCGGAGTACCAGAGTCCAGGCCAGTGGACCTGGTGCCAGAACCGGCAACCCCTCTGATCCCACCCCCTGGTAACCCCATTCCTGTGCTGGCCCTGGGCCTCCTACCAAGCCCAGCATCAGTACCAGAACCTCCAACCCCCATGACTCCACCTACCCCATCAGAACCAGTACTTCTGCCACAGGTCCCAACACCAGCACCCAGCCCAATGGGAGTGCCCCAGCTAAAGCTCAGCACACCACAGCGAGGCATAGCAGGTAATTTAGTTAGTGATGCTGGAGAGCAGTATCAAAGAGTATGTGGAACAGATGTTAAAAGTATGGGGGATAACAGTTTAGGGTAGTTGGAGATGGCAGTGGAGGAGATAAAGAGGCAGGAACAGAAGAACCAAAGGGGAAGGGGAAGGCAGCAGGGGGAACTTGCTGGGAAGGGAGATCAGGGTTCCAGGGGTATGGCTGGTAGACCACGTGCCAATGGCCATGAAAGAGAAAACATGGAAGGTGGAGTACATCGACATCTTCATCTTGGCGAATGTTGACAACATGGCTATATATATGAGGACAAAGACAACTTCAAGAAAAAAGACATGGCTGCAGTGGTAGTGTTATTGGGGAAGGGAGAGGATGACAAATCCTGGAACAGGAAAACCTGGGACAATTGGTCCACGGGTTTTACGTATTTCACTGCCATTGTGATTGAGAAGCGGACAGAGCTCACTACCCCGTTGTTGACCTATTCTCTCATTATAAAGAATGCCTACAAAAAAGGGGGTCATAGTTGTTTAAAATATGACAAAAAATTTAGGAAATGGATGGCACATTTTTTGGATGTGAAATGGGATGCCAGGCAAATAGACCTCTCTGGGATGCCAGGCAAATAGACCTCTGCCTGGAAATTTAAACAGGCCAGACCGAAGTGTCATTTCTGACACATATGCTCTAAGTGTGGTGCCATCCCACATCAAAATGCAGGTACAATTTGGGAGAAAAGGTCTGGCAACCAGGACAGCTCATACCAGCAGCCCTTTCAGATTAACCCTGGCACCTTTAGAGGGCAGCAGCGGGGGGGGAGGGGACACAACTAACAAACAAGGAACTGGGACAGTTGAAAGGATGATGAACAGAGGTTTCTGGCTGGCACGGACACCCATCACAGTGGAGGCAATGGAAAAGTGATTGGCAGATTACCCAGACCAGGAAGCAGCCAAAAATTTCAGACTGGTTTCAGAGAAGTTTTAGCTTACAGTTCCAAGGGTATCGAGAAAGTAATGGGGCAATGAAAAGTCACACAAGAGAAAGAGGGAACTTGGCACTTAAAATTTGGAAATAGGTGGTAGCAGGGAAGGTGGAAGACCCGTTCATCTCACCCCCACTGCCAAACTTGAGGATTTTCCCTCTGGGATTAATGCCCAAAAAACAATCAGGAGAGTACAAGGGGATACATCACCTATCTTATCCAGAAGGGGACTCAGTCAAGTGCGCTATTGCAGAGGAAGACAGCAGGATCACATATGCCACCCTGGAGGAGGCACTGCAAATCATTAGGGCCAAGGAGATGGCCTGACTGGCTAAGACAGACATTGAATCAGCATTCAGACTAATTCCAGTCAGTCTGGAGGATTGGGATTTGTTGGGATTCTAGGTGAATGGGCAGTATTATTTTGATATGGCTATGCCTATGGGGTGCTCTACAGCATGCACCACCTGCGAGATGTTCAGTACCTGGCTCTAGTGGGTGTTTCAGACATGGTATGGATACCAGTTGGTGGTACACTACCTGAATGATTTTCTGTTCATCGGAGACAGGGAAAGGGAGGTGGAAGCCATGCAGTGGGATTTCAAAGGTCTATGACAGGAATTGGTGGTGCCACTTGTGGGGGATAAGACGGAAGGACCTATGAGGCTGATAGAGTTATTGGGGCTGGAACTGGACATGCTCCAGGAATTGTCCCATTTACCAGAACAAAAGGTAAAGAAGTTAAGGGAGTTATTAGTGGTGGCTGCGGGGCACAGGAGGGTGTAGTTACAACAGGCACAACAGCTACTGGGGCACCCAAATTTTGCATGTAGAGCCATTGGACCAGGGCGCATGTTTACATGGCATCTGGCCTGGGCAACAAAGGGGGTAAAACAGTCCCATCACTGGGTAACTATCAATAAGGGGGCCAGGGAGGACATGGTAGTTTGGGAGCACTTCCACCAGGCATACATTCGGCAAACGTTTTGGCAGGAAGATTGGTTATATAATACAGACTTGCAGTTGTATATGAATGTAGTTAGGGGCATTGGCATGGGGGGTTATTCCCAAGGCAAATGGTTTGCAGAACCATGGCCAGAGGAATGGGTGCAGGAAAGGGTGACGAGAGACATCACATTCCTGGAGCTGTTCCTCATATGGATGGTAATGATAGTTTAGGGAGGAGAGCTCAGGAACAGGCAAGTCACATTCTGGAGTGATAATTGGGCAGTTGTAGAAGTGCTGAACAAGAAAAAGACAAAGTCAGACAGGGTAACGAGGGTATTGAGAAGGATGGTGTGTCTAGGCCTGACCTTGAACATGTCATTCAGGGTCAAGCACATTGATGGTGTGGACAATGTGATAGCTGACTGCCTCTCTCCTCTTGCAGATGGACAAATTCTGACCATCGCACTCAGACAGAGTTTTGGCAGACAACTATCCTGACATACATGGATGATTGGATTGGAGGAGCTGAAGTACTGTTCCATAACTCCTGGCCCCACAGGACACTTAGATCTTATCGAACCTCTTGGTGGGCATTTCAAAAATTCTAGGAACAGTACAGCAGACAGGTAAGTGGGGCAGTGACAAGGGAGCAGGTGGCTAGATTTGCTGTCCTGGGTTGTAACCAGAACATGGCACATGCAACCCTGGGGGTGCATCTGGCAGCCTTAGGGCAGATTTGTATGTTGAAGGGGTTTGGAGGACCTGACAGAAAGCAAACTAATCTGCAGGATGATGCAGGGCTGGTTGTGGGAACAGATAAGAAACCAGATAGCAGGAAGCCAACATCAGAGGGTTGATGGTGAGGTTGATGGGGTGCTTACCAGGTCTGAAGCTCAAGCAGTGAAGCAGTGCTGTTTAAAGCCCTGTATACTACCACGTATGGCTGGGCTTTAGGCTGAGCAAGGTGGTGGTCATGGTAAGAAATTAGAGGGGGTTGCAGTGGGAATACATAGAATGGGCAGGAGAAACAATAGCAATGTTGTAAGGAGGTCAAAGACTGAGCAGCAAGGATAGGGCAGCAGGTGTGATTAAAAGCTCCCTAATTCAGCCATTTGCCCAGTGGGGCCCTGCTCATATAAACAACAGACCACCGAAAGTAGAATTTCTTTGAAGTTCATACACGGAGATGGATACCAGGTGTCAGCAGTGCTGCACAAGAGCATCCAATGTCTGGAGGAGAGATATTCTCTCACTCATTTAGGATTGGAGTGGCCTCAGTGATAGCAGCACAGGCAACAAACCCGGAGACATCAAGCAGAAAAGCAGGTGGAGTTCTGATTGTTATAAAAATACATCACATAATATACAACTATAACAATATCTCTCTTTGTTTCCATAAGCAGATGTACGAATGAGGGGAAGAAGAAGGGGTTGAGGGAGGGAAGGGGTAGCTGGGGACTAATGAAGCAATATGCTAACAGTGTGTGTTTTGATTAAGCAAGGACATCCAGGATGATCAAGGTGTAGATCTGCAGGCAGATATTTATCCACTGTGTGGAGAAATAGGCAGCCAGCAGACAAGGGGTAAAGAAGTTGTACCTGGATAGTGATACCATCCAGCTAGTGTGGAAAGGTTAACGGGGAATGAAGTGGGCACAGCTGCTGCCAGAATTCAGGAGATCAGGAAGGACCACAGGCGGCCAGATTTAATCATGATACATCTAGGTGGGTAATGACCTGGGGCAAGGCCCAGGCTGGACATTTTATCAAATAAAACACAATGTGGAAAAGATAAAGGTTGGTGGCCAGAGGTTACTCAAGCCTGGTCTGAGATAATGCTTGAAGGGTGTGGCATCAAGCAGAGCCACAAGAGGGATGGACAGGGCCTGGAAGTGCATGAATTTGTGAGTGGGCAAATTGTTCGAGGCCATGGGAGGTTTAGTTATCAACACGAATTCTAGAATGCATGGATGAATATTAGAGGGGCTGGGATACACCTCTCAGGCCTGAGTTTGGCCATGTTTAACTCAGAAATAGCAAACACCATTGAAGAATGGCTGATGTGAGGATAAGATAGAAAGGGAAAGATAAAAGGTAGGAAGAGGGAAGTCCACCATCCATTGCAAGCTGGAGGTGGACTAGTGAAAAAGGGAGGAGGATAGAGAGATGGGAAAAATGGAAAACACTAAAAGGACACATGATTGATAAGCAGAGGCAGAATGCGGTGGTATGCTCACACCTTTACCACATATGAGGAAGAGGCCTGGTCCCCGATGTATGTCTGGGGGCAGAAGAAAGTGATAGAGTGTATGAATTGAACAAAATGTAATGTATATAATGTATATAAATATTATTGTGAAGAGAATATAAATGGAAATTGTGGAAATGTACCAGGTTGTGACCAGAAATATTGTAAACTATGAGATCTTTGAATTCAGTAAAATAATTACCAAACTGAGCAACCACACACAACAATGGTCTCCATCTTCTTTGCGGGGTTCTGGGGACATAGAGGTTGCCCAAATAAAGTGGCAGCCCCAACTGTCCCACGCCCAGCCATGAGGTGTGTACAAGCTCAGAAATGGGTGAGGGGTGAGGAGGGAGGGCAGGGGTGAGCTAGGAAAGAGCATGAGGTCATGAAAGGGGGAGGTCCTAATGATGTCACAAAAGGGGTGGGCAGTGGTGATCTTGGGAACAACAAGGTGGCAAATCACAGTTGACCAAGGGAGCCAGGAGGCAGGAACAAAAGGGGCAGTTATAAGGGGCTGCACAGCAAGGGGAGAACACAAATTTGCTCAAAAGAATTTTCCCACCCCCACCCTAAAAGAAGGAGCAGAAGGCACTGTGGTAGGTAGAGCACAGTGCACGGCTGTGGTAGGTGGAGCACAGCGGAAGGCTGTATAGGACAGCCAATGGTGGACTACAGGAAAAGAGGAAAAAGGGGGAGGAGGATAGGAGAGAAAGGGGAAAAATGGAAAACACTAAAAGGACACAGGATTGATAAGCAAGAGGCAGGGGTATGTTGTGTACGCTTGTACCTCTTTTACAACATAAGAGGAAGAGGCTGGGCCTTCCCGTGATGTATGTCTGGGGGCAGAAGAAAGAAGAAAGTGACAGAGTCTATGAATTGAACAAGAATGTAATATGCATAATGTATAGAAATATTATTGTGAAGAGAGTGTAAATGAAAATTGTGGAAATGTATCAGGTTGTGACCAGGATTATTGTAAACTATGAGATCTTTGAATTCAGCAGAATAATTGCCAAACTGAGCAACCACACACAACAATGGTCTGTGTCTTCATTGGTGGGGCTCTGGGGACAAACAATCACAATGTAAGTTGTTCAGGGCAAAAAGACCTTTCACATGAGTGTAGTCACTAATCTGAATTATTTAAATTTTGTAAACTACGGTCTTCCAAACAATCTCATTTTTTCACTCTCTCTGAATGAACACAGTCTGAGCCATGCCAAACAAATGTAAATATCTTGGAAAGTATGCAAGTTATCAATGAATAACCAGCTTGAAAGTTATTCTGGGCAAAATTAACTTTCAAATGAGGATAGCCACTAATCTCAATTCATTAGATTTTTTAAATATAGCCACCTGAAGGTGAAAATTGAGAAGATAAATGAAAATTCAGGTAATCAGATGGCCATAGTTTAAAAATATAATCAGTGCAGCTTAAGGAATAGGCTCATTGGAAGGTAGTTTTCCTGAACAACTTTCATATGATGGTTTATGTAGCACGTATACTTTTAGAAATTTACATTTGTTTGAGGATAATCCTTGACAAATTAAAATTGAAGTAATCAGATGGCCATAGTTTAAAAATATGATTAGTGCAGCTTAATGAATTGACATATTTGAAGGGTCTCTTTGTCCTGAACAATTTTAATACATTTATTTTATCTGTAACTTGTAAACTTTTAGAGATATTTACATTTTGTTTAGCACAGCTATCATACATCTAAACAGCCTCAGTTTTGCAAATGACTTTACCATTTAAGCAAAATTCTAAACCAGACCACCTTGTTCATCTTTTATCATGACTAATTTAAAGTGGACAGGAACTAACTACTTATGTGCAACTGTTTGAAATGTCTCTGTTTTGATAAATTATATTTACACCTCTAATGGATACCTATATAACTGTGCCTGAATAAGAGCTGAAGCTGTCAGTTGTGTTTTGTATTGTTTTGTTTGTATGGACAACATTCTGTGCAGTTCCTTTCATGGATCCAAAAATTTGGCATTCTGACTATGGCACTTCATGGTTTCAGAACTGTGGGCACTGTACTGATAAGTTGCTGCTAACATTTCTGAAGCTGTGATGCCACAGAAAAACATATCACCGTGTTGGTCCTTGTAACATAAGATCCACAAAACAGATGATTTTATATCTTTTATTGGACCAACAGTGTTGCTACAAAGAACACAGGTGCTTTTAGCTTTTGAATTACACATATCCTTTGTCAGAAAACACTGGCAGTTGTTTTAGAAGAACATACTTTCAAAACCCAGATCATACAAAAAAAGTACTGTAGATGAAAAGTTGTTAAGGACCCTATTGGTTAAAACTGCATTCAAAAAAACAACATATCCATATAAAGACAGCAAACATTCCATCAAAATAAAGCCATCCCAAGGTCAAATGACACTGACTTGAAAGTTCACACCCTGAGAGAAGCTAAAACCAAGTGAAGTTTCATTTTAAAACCGTCTGTGTGTCTGTGCAAGCACTAGTGAATGACAATGATTAAAAACCACAAGGAAAAATGAGCTTAAAGAACAGCTGACACGTTCAGGATAACTTTAACAAAACATATTTAGATAAAGTTTAGCTTGTATTTCACATCAGTTCTTTATTTCTCCTCCTCATTATTTATTGCTGAGGTCAACTGCATGAAAACAGGATTTCTGCTGCTGAAGAGTTCATCTATTTCTGTTACTGTCTCCTTACCTGAGGTCATAATGCACTGCTTGTGATATCACAGTTGCTCTCATTGCAACAGAATGTGATGTTGCAATGGAGCATTATGATTTGAAGTAGGGAGTAAGCTATAGAGGCAGATTAACTTTAAAGTAACTGTATGGATAAAAATCATGTATTCATGCACATTTCCTCAGTAATAAATAATGGGGATGAGAAATCTAGAATATATTTGGAATACAAGCAGAATTTTACCTACTTATTATGTTTTTCAAAGTTTTTTTTTAGGCATCAGTAGCTCTTTCAGGAATACATAGTAAATAATGTTAAAAGTCTTATACATTTAAAAATATCTATGTGTTAAGTAAAAACTAGGCTAGAAGACAACCTGCTGTGGTGTAAACTAAGCATTCACCAGCTGTTTCACACTGGTGTCAATCAAATTTTATACACTGTAGTGTTTGGATACTTTTTTCTTAAACTCATATTAGTCAAACTTATACTGTCTTAAACATGTTATATCTGCAATTCTATAACAAGTGACTAGTGCATGTATATTCAAAACCCAAACCTAACACTGACCTCCATGGAATTGAGATATTGTCATCCTAATATATCCATGTATCAACATGTGTCTGTATGTACCTAATCTGCTGTTGTATTAAATTACAATACTATTAATCAAAAAACAAAACAAAACACAACTGACAGCTTCAGCTTTTATTCGGTCACAGTTAAATAGGGATCCTTTAGAGGTACGTATATAAGAAAACAGAGTCATTTCAAACACCTGCACATAATTAATCAGTTCCTGTCCCCTTTAACTCATTCAGACCCATTGTATGTTTAGAACATTGGAGACAATGTAATGCATCTATGGCTGCCACTGTACACCTGATGCAAACCCATAATCACATTCCTCATTTGAAGTGAAAAGGGGTGGAGGTGGAGGCCATTAACTCCTTGCTTTTGTGTTAAAAGGGTCCATTTTTATGGCAAAAACAAGGAAGGGTAATTTCTAAAATGTGCAGACAAGCATAAGGACCACTTTTTCAGAGCATGCCACCACCAGACTACCACTTCAAGTCTGTTACAGTACTACCCCACCTAATGCAATCAGGGAAAACCAAGTAGTCTGTCAGCACTGAGATCAATAGGGTTAAGACACATTTACCAGAGATTACTGCTTAGAAAAGAATGAGAAAGTGACTGTGATGATGATCACATCCCAGACCAGATCTCTAGTTTGTTAATAGTTTCCTCTTGAATCTGATTTTTATGGCTATGTGGGCCAAGCTCCACAGATGTTATTCCATCATCAGATTTGTATAAGAGCTTTTCCATTTCCACATCATGAGTCTATTTTGGGGCCCCTGTTGTTCTCCCTGTTTGTTAACCAACATTCATTATTATGTTGTTCATGTGACACACTTTTATATGCAAATTATTTGATTATTTACTATCAGTCTAATGATGGAGATCATCTTATTGCCTTACTGGAGCTGGAGTTTCAGAACATTTGCCGGTGGTTTGTACAGAATGCCATGGTTCTGAATGTAAGAAAAAACAAGTCAGTGCTTTTTGGTACATCTTCCATGCTGGGAGTTATTCAGATTTACAGATACATGATATAAATGGTAGTTGTATTGAACAGGTGTTAGAATTTAAATATTTAGGTTTCTTACTGCATACAAACTTGACTTTATTGCCTTAAGTAACTCAAGTCAGTCCCACAATTAATATCAAGCTTGTCATATTGTACAAGTTAAAATAGTAGTTTCCATTATCAAATCGGCATTTGATTACTATTGGTTCATTATTGTCTCATTTAGATTATAACATAAGTCTCTATTGAAATCTTGTGGCCAAAGAAAGTAACATTTTAAAGTAGCCTATCATAATATCTGCTGATTTGTTTTGGACCCTCCTCTCGTCTACATCAAAGCTTATTATATCTCGATCGGGTGGCTGTCTCCAAATAGGAAATGTGCTTATTTTTTAGATTGTCAAATTTGTAAAGCAGAATGTCCAAAGCACTAATGGGGATTTTGCAGTATGGCTTTATTTACAGATGTTACTTAAAGCAAGGGTGGTTTTCCAAAGGTGTGTCATTGCAATACAGGCACTTTCTCTTTTGCAGGAACTTTGCTGGGCAGTATTGTTTTCCACAAAAACATCTCTATCTCTCTTCCAAAGTGTGTGTGTATATATATATGTATGTATGTATATATATATATATATATATATATATATATATATATATATATATATATATATATATATATATATATATATATATATATATATATATATGTGTGTGTTGTGTGTGTGTGGATGTCCACACACTTAAACATTTTCCAAACATTTCCATTTACAAAGTGTATATCTGTGGGATGCGCCACACACTTTAAAATCCTGCTGGTGCATGGTCTTTTCTCAGGGAACAGTGGTGCCCATCCATGAACCACTTAGCCCTGCCTGAAATTCTAGATAGTATTCCTCCCAACCTTTTCCCCAAACAGTCTCTGCCATTACTTCAGGGTTACACCAAAGGAGTCACCAATCCCCAATTAATTGCTAAAGACTTCCAACTTTAACTTTAAATTCAGCACATTTGTGGTAAAAGTGATCCAGACTGGTGTGATCTAACCTTATCTGGGGCACACACACCTCGACAACTCCCTCAGAGAACAGTCTCAAATTCTGTACTCATAGATTAGCTGTTCCTTCCTCCCAGTCATGGAAAGAACAAAGGAACCTTTCTTTCTCTTGTAGCTGTCAGATCCTACTCATTGTTCTTCCTTAAGGCAGCTGTAAACTTTAGACAGTTCAGGGGATTTCCCCTTGGATCCAGAAGCATTGCATTCCCTCACACTCCCTCTGGAATGAAACTAAAGACTCCTGGAGGCAAACTGAAGATTTTACCAAACTAAGGTAAGTAGTACTAGGGCTCCCTTCGACAGATCCCTAGTGGTAGACCTCCTGCCACTCTGACTACCATACTTGAACTTACTGATGAACATTCTAAGCTGCCAGAGAGCTGCTGACCCTAAAATGATCATGCTTCTTTGACAGTTCTAATTGACATAATCATCCTTCCCTCAGGCTAATTGAATAAACTATGATGAATTATGTAGAAAGCCCCTAATGAGCTCCCCACCAGCTGCCTTTTCCTACCTCCATAATGCTAGTACTAATGGGATTCTAGTAACCCAAGGGGACTGGGTTGTTACACATAGTTATGTCAGCACCGTCGTGTTGCATAAGGCTGACTCTGGGCAAACTGCACATGTGTTAATATCACACATTCACAGAACTGTAAACGCTGCAGTCTTATGGCTGACTCCCGTGCATCGAGAGCACTGCATATTCTTTTCACCACTCTTGCCACTCCTAAAAACTTTCCACAGCTGCATTGGTTCTGATCAGAGTTTGTTTAAATACTTGGAAGGTTGAGATGTCTACAATTTTCTGATGTAGTCTAATCCATGTCCTCGCCACCATTACATAAAAAATGTTATTTCTTGTATTTTACTAGCCTTATTAATAATAATCTGTCTATTATGAAATTTAAGGGGAACATGTGTTTTATTAAAAGATAGACCCATTTCAGACATTTGGTTTTTGTTACATTTCATTATAAGTAACTGTAGAAGATGCTCCTGTGCCTTCTATCATCTGGTGAATACATGCCCTACTCATTCCATCTTTCAACATAACTCATATTTCTTAATCTAAGTATTCATTTTGTCACTTTCATTGAAAGCTTTTATTAACTCAATATCTTTTTTTAAGATTTGGGCTCCAGTATGATGAGAAAGGAAAACAAGTGGGGTCTCACTTAGTAGATAGTGTACAAGGGGTTGTTGCAGTGTTCAGTTCTAGTTATAAATACCTTTCTAATATAACTCAATATTCTATTGTCTATATTACCTGTTTACATTGTGCAGTATTAGATAAAATCTTGCTGATCATGATCCCTAAGTCATTTTCTGTATCTACTTTAAGCAGTACAGTGCTGTTTAGCATACAGTTTGTACAAGGGCTGTTGTGTCTCAAGCGTATTACGACACACCTGCCTGCATTAAAAGACAAGTTATTTCTAAATGCCCACAACTCTATTTCTTTTAGATCTTTTGCAAGTGAATTATATTTGCCCCCAGTGTTGACTTCTTCACCTAGCTTGGTATCTTTAGTAAAGTTTGTGATAATATTTATTGCATTGTGGTGAAGATCTCCAATATATAAACCAATGGGTGCTGGTTACAAAGCCAACCCCTGCGGGACTCCACTGCCAACACTGCCCTTCTCTGACATGACCCCCTTGATTCTTACTGTTTGTGATCTATTTGTTAACTATGAATCAACCCACCTGACTACTTTTTTGTATATATTCATGTTTGTAATTTTGGTTCTTAGTTCTTTATGTGGCACCTTGTCAAAGGCCTTTTTGAAGTCCAAGAAAATAACATCCACTGGGACATTCTTATCTAAACTAATACTAACTTTATTGTGAAAATTTATCAGATTTGTGGTGCATGACCTACCTGATGCAAAGCCGTGCTGTGTTTTGTCTTGTCCATTCATAAGTAATATTTCTTTATCCAACCTGCTTTTCAAGAATTTCTCCATCCCTTTGTCCAAGATTGAGGTTATACTGAAAGACCTATAATTTTCCACTGATTGCATTAATCTTTTTTTTGTGAACCAGAATAACTATGGGATTTCCTCAAGTCAGTTGGAACCTCACCTCCTGAGAATTATTTATTATATAACATTTCTAATGGGCACAGGCTTGTGGGCATAGTGTCTTTTATTAAGATTTAAAAAATGGGCTCAGAAAATAAATGAATCTGATTGACTGAAATGTTGAGTACTGATTCATTTATTTTCTGATAGAGCCCACTAGAAAACAGTGCAAATACGGGGTGCCCCATTACTCAGTATATTCTTGGGCACCCAGAAAAGTGCAATTTTTTCCACTTTCTAAGAGGGACTTAAACTATCACCTCATCTTCCTCGGTCTCCCCTTGGCAAAACCCAACATCAAAAAAAGAAACTGCATTCAAAATCAATGGCAAATATTACAGAGAGCCTCTCTTAAGAGCAAAGACAAGTAGCTCCACTACCACTACTGAGCATGACAGGACTGGCATTTTGTTAGCTTTTCATACCACAGATCCACTTTCATCTAGGGTATGAAAACAACAAAATGCTACTCCTCTCATGCACATTATGCTAATGAAGCAACAAGTCCCTCTTTGTAAAAAAAAACAAACAAATACTTTTAACTGCAGCAGTTACTTTTAAATGCCATTCTAATAGCTTAATTACCTCTGTCATGAAGTAATGTTAAGCCCTGCCTTGCTTGCCCATTCATTGTTTTAGACCGCGTTTTCTTTCAATACAAACAGCTCCTGGCTCCAGTAACCAGTATGAAAAAAAAGACATATGAGCTACATACTATGTAAATAAATGAGTAGAATGGGGTACAAAACTATTTTTGTGATGGGGCGAATGAAGAAACAAGCAGGCTGCTGTGGGAGAGCAGTAACAGCATTCCACCAGCTTTTATTTCTTCTTATTTACGGACTCGTCATGGGGACAAAAGCCCTTCATTCCTATGCAGGCAGAGGAAGTATTTAATTACAAAAACTCAATTCAAATGATTTTTATTAACAATTTTTTATCTTTTGTTTTTATTTTTTTTTTTACAATGCCCATTTTCTAAGTGCAATAATGCCCTCCAGGATAGGCTTTATTGTGAAATACCAGACCTTCAGGGGCTATAAGGCCCTCCACCTGAGAGAGACAGGCCTCATCACATCCCTGGGCAGTATGGAATTTCCCAATAAAGCACACCCTGTTGGGTATTATAGCTTATGGGGTGCAATCCATCAGAGCTTGGTGATATATATGTTTGAATCACACTTTAAACATTCTTTACCTCATTCTCAGAAAATTCTTTCTTACTTTTGGTTATGTTATTTAAGGTCTTGTGCTTTTCTTTCTAGTGGTATACTGAGCAGCAGTTATCATTAAAAGTGTCAGCAATTTGTTTTGGATCCTGCAAAAGTAGGTTACCTTGCAGTATTCGTCCCACTGGGCTATCTCCTACAAGATTATTATTAACACATGAGAAAAAAAATTATCCTTGGTTTGCACAATTTTAAATTCCCATCTCATCCTTTCAGTTTTTATCATTTCCTTTATGTTTTTTAGTTCAATTGTGTATCAGGTTTTGTTTAAGTCAGTAGAATTCCATTTAAATTTAATATATACAACTTCTCCTTTTCTTCTTTATCTGTTTTTTTTTTTACTTCATTAGTAAACCAAATCAGAATTTTCCCTTTTGATTGTATATTTTTTTTTTGAGAGGGATAGACTGGGATTCCACACTGAATAGCTTACTTTTTGCTATGTTCTAACATTATTCTACCTGTTTACCTTCCATTTCTTTCCATCAGTCCCAGGTTCTTATGTTTTCTGTTATTTTTTAAATCCTCTTTGGCATGATTTCTGATGGCCCAGATCCCAAAGTCTCTAGCTGATCCAGTTTCATTGTCAGATATTAGTATATTGTGGTCACTGCTTCCTAGGTGGTATGATACTGTTTACTCTGAAATGTCATCCAATAGGTTAGTGACTAAAGGTTTGGATTATTGCCCCCCCCATTTTTGTTCCATTCTTATAAAAAAATTGCTGATTTTTAGGTATCAGACCATATTACTCTATATACTTGTTCAGGTGGATATAGAAAAATGTTTCCAGAATTATTTCATGCAGAAAGGACAGATATTAGCCTGTAGTTCCAGAATTCAGAGGGAGAACCTGTTTTGTGGACCAGAATATAAGAGCTTTCTTCCACAAGTCATGTACGTAACCCAAGGAAGAAGATTACAAAACAAACTGACTGGTAAGTAATTTTATCTGCTTCCAAAAGCAGAAAATTGGGGGCCAGATCATCACATCTGTTTAATTTATCAGACATACTTTATTTTAGGATCCTAAGCACCTCTGAACAACTAACAGTCCTGAGGTAAAAACAAGGTATGTTCAAACTTATATGCTACTTGTCTAGGCTGCTAAACATAACATTAAATGAATTAGCAATAGTTAGGGGACAGATCAAGTTCTCATCTCCTCTATTCATACTCTACTTTTCACTTGTAGAAGTGTTTAGTACCAGATTTAATGATTCCCAATTTGTTTTTGTATGGTGGTCAGACAAGTTCTCTAGTTGTTGTGTTTTAAAGTTGCTTGCAGTTTCGCTAGATTAAGTTCTTTCATTCACTGGTTGAGCAGAGCACAATATAAATTTGAATCATAAGGCTAGTAAATTGTCTTAAAATGTGAACCATGTGTTATCACATTCTTTCATAAAATTAATGTGCTCTGGCTTCAGCCAGCAAGCATCTGTACCCCTAATTCTATCTTAACTAAAGGAACATTCATGTCAACCACCTTGATAAACTCATTGATAAAAAATGTAAAGCACAATTAATATTGGGGAGTAGCTTTTGATCAGACCAGTCAATCTCAGATTCACATTTTACAAATGAAAGTGCATTTAACTTGGAGACATCCCTAAAATTCAAACATGTTTAAAGGTTTTTTGTTTGTTTGTTTTGACTATTTTTCTAGAAACAAAGCACTGACTTGTGGTCAGTGACTGCATTAGCAAAGAGTCTGTATGCAATGAGAAGTTCTATTTGATTATATCCTATCAAAAACAGTATGATTGTTAGATTTAAGTGTAATCATGTTGGGATATCAGTTAACTGTTGCATGCTAGTGTTCAATAAGATGATTTTGTAATTAGATATAGCATTTCCAATCTGTTCCAATTAAAATCTCATAAAACAATACATTCCACATTATCAGTTTGCATCATTATGTTTACAAAATTATATATTGCTGTTACATTAGGCTTGAAAGGGTTGCATGCAACATAATCTCAAATTTTTATGCATGCCTAATTTAACTCGTATGGTTAACCTCTCACAATTGCAGTCAGGAGGATTTTGAGAAACATTTTCAACAGAAGCTATAAAATCTTTAACATAAACATAATCCCACTACTCTGCTTAGTCACTCTATCTTTTCTAATCACATAATAATTGGGTATGATAATCTGATTATTAAAACTTGTGGTTGAAGCCATGTCTCATTACTACCAATAGTATCTGGCTTGTAACAGTAAGCCATGCTTCCAGTTCTTGCATTTTTGAGATCTTAATAAACAACAATATCAGACCCCATATTGTATTGTGTTCAGTGCCGGAGATATGTGGGAAGGAGGTCAGCTTCATCCCTGCCTGGGACCCCCTCTTCTCCCGCACACCAGAACTGCAGCAGGAAGTTTGGGGGCTGCAATCAGCTGAAAAGGAGTGGCTGCATTGCAAGGGACACAAATTAGCCACTGATCTACATTGGAGGAGCTGCCACATCGAACAATCAGGCCCAGTTCCAGGAGTAGGCACCAAACTTTGAACTTTAGCCGCAACCCAGCTTATAAAGCACCCAACAGTGCTTACATCAGAGGTCCATGCTGGAGATATGGGGCAAGGAGGTTGGATTCATCCTTACCTGGGACCCCTTTTCCTGCACCCCAAATGCAACATGATGTTTGTGGGCTGCCATTGGCCAAAAGGAGTGGCTGCATTGCAAGGGCCACAAATTGGCTGCTGATCTACATTGGATGAGCTGCCACATCAGCCAATTGTGGATGGTTCCAGAAGCAGGCAAAGTTTGAACTTTATGCCACAACCCATCTTATAAACTGCCCACTGGTGAGTACATCAGAGTTCCATGCTGGAGATACAGGGGCAGGAGACCAGCTTCATCCCTGCCTGGGACCTCCTCTTCTTCCCCTGCAGGTTATATGTGATAATAGCAATCACCAGACAACTGTCTCATAGTTTGGACAGCACTTCCTCCAGTTGATGTCATCTCTGGGCCTTACACAGATAGTTACTACTGCTACCATAAACATGGTCACTCCCTCGACTTAGTTTTCTCCTGGAAATCAAGGCCTCTGATTTCAAGGGAATCACTTGGTTGGTCTGATCACTATACCATGGGGTTTAGTTTTGCACCCCTTCATAGGCCTACCCCTGTGGAGATGGTCAGGTATCGCCATTTATGAGTTGTTAGTTATGAAGGCCTGGTGGCGGTACTTGACCTATCGTCCCTCTTGTGGCTGACAATGAACCAGATGCCCTTGTGGTAGCCATAATACAGCCATCTCAGTGGCTCTGGATGTCATTGCTCCCATCCATGTTTGCTTTCTCTCCCTTTGTCCTCGGTCCCCCTGGTTTGATGGGACATTGAGGGAGATGTGGCAACTAGGTCGAAAATTAGAGCATTGCTGGCAGAAATCCTCCCTTGATGCCGACCACCTAAGACTGATGAAGCATTATCAAGCCTATCAATCTGCAATCACTCATAAGAAGGCAGAGTTCCTGTCCGGGGAGATTGCAGCTTCTCAGATTTGACCAGCTCATCTCTTTTACACTATGGACAGGCTGTGCAACACAGCCTGTCTACATGTCCGAAAGGTTTTTTCACAAAGAGAATGCAATGAAATTGCTTGATTCTTTGCAACTAAGGTGGCCAACATTAGGGTGATGCTCCAACCAGCACATTCTAAGGGTGTTGCTTTGGATCAGCTTGAGGCTGCTGCTCTCTGATTTTCCTGGAGTTCCTTTGACCGATAGATATCATGTGGCTTGTCTTGGGTGCACGCACTACATGCTGTAGCTTGGATCCAGGACTAACTTCCCTGATTTTTGGTTGCATAGATTCTACTGATCCAGTCCTAGCACAGATAGTCTGGTGCTCCTTGGAAACAGGTGAGTTTATGAGCTCCCTGAAGGAGGTGATAGTAACACCCCTCCTGAAGAAAGCTTCTTTGTACCCCAACTGCCATGCAAACTACAAACCAATCTCTAACATTCCCTTTTTAGGGAATGTGATTGAGAAGGTAGTGGCTGTGCAGCTGGAGAACCATTTGACCATCCATGATATCTATGAACCCCTCCAGTCTGGTTTTCAAAAAAGGCAGAGTACTGAGACAACGGTGGTTGGGGTTCTCAATGATCTCCTGATGGCTAGGGATCTGAAGAATTGCTCTATTCTGGTAATTCTGGATCTCTCATCAGCTTTTGACACTGTGGACCATGGGTTTCTACTTGAGCACCTGAGGTTCATCTGTGGACTATCAGATGTAGTCCTCAGATGGTTTACATCTTACCTCACTGGAAGAATGCAGAGATTGGTTTCCGGGGTTTATTCCTCGGACCCAGTTTCTCTGTTTTGTGGGGTTTCCCAGGGCTCTGTGTTATCATCCATGTTGTTTGAAGTGTATATGCTGCCCCTTGGAGGCATTGTAAGATGATGTGGGCTGAGGTTTCACTGCTATGCTGATGATACCCAGCTCTACCTTTCTTTTGCACCCGATCAGGATGGAACTTTCTCGATCTTTAATAACTGCCTGAATGAAATCCAGGAGTGTATGGACTTGAGCTTGTTGAAGTTGAACTTGGAAAAGATGGAGGTGTTGGTAGTGGATCTGGCGCACCGGATGGGGGGCAGGGCTGGTTCACCCTCCGAACTTTATCTCTGGGGTGTCTCACTCCTGACCTCTGAACAGGTGCATAATCTGAGAGTAATATTTGATGATGGATTGACTCTGCATTCACAGGTGTCTGCTGTCATCAAGTCCTCAGTTTACCATCTAAGGAATATTCCCAGGATTAGGCACCTTGTTCCATCCTGCAATCTTCCTATGCTGGTCCATGCCTTTGTGTCCTTCAGTCTGGACTATTGCAACTCCCTTCATGTAGGGCTTCCAGGGGTTGAAATCCACCTCTTGCAGCTGGTGCAGAATGCGGCGGCCCAGCTTTTGACTGGTACCTCTCAGTCCAGACATATTTTGCCAGTGCTGTGTGGACTACACTGGCTGCCAGTACAGTGGTGGATCACCTTTAAAGTCATTCTTCTGAATTTTAAAGCCCTACATGGACTTGGCCCAGACTACCTGGGTGATCTCTCAACTCAGCTGGCAAGGGGTTGCTAGAGATTCCGAGGGTGTCTTTGAAATCTTCTGGGGCTCATACATTTATGTATGCAGCCCCTACACTCTGGAATTCTTTACACCATCAGTTACGGGAGTGCACAACCGTGGAGGGATTTAAAAAGGCCTTGAAAACGTATCTGTGGACCCAAGCATTTGGAGTCTGATTGATTTTACCATATTTGTTTATTTGTGCTATTTGTTTTATTAGAAGACTTGAAATGTTTAATCTGTTTTATTCTGTAAGGCACCTTGGTTTTATGAAAGGTGCCATAAAAATAATTTTATTATTATTTTATTTATTAACGACTATCACCATTAGGGAGAGTGTATATTGCTGAAAATAAAAATAGTGATGGAGAACAATAACACACATTGATCTGCTTGTTATGTGGGGGCTGTTCCCCCCGCATCCCCAACTAATGATTCTCAACTCCAGAGAGTGCATGTTGGGGCAGGGAAACTTGTAAAATAAAATAAAAATGCTGTGATGCAAAAAAACTATTGTGCTCCCCAGACATTAACTTTGCACCCTCCCAACCACAGCCAGCCACCCTCACCACCACACTACAGGGCAAGCTTGGTAACCTTCCACTGAACTGCTTCCCACATACTTTCCCTCCTCCTCTGTCCCCTGCAGTGTGGTTCTGGTTGCCCTCATCAGCTTCCTTTTTACCCATTGCCTTCCCCTCAGGGTTACCCACAAAACAGGCACTACTCCTGAGTCATTCAATCTCAGCACCCATTTGACGGGATACCTCCCCACACCACAGAACTGCTGCAAGAATTTTATGGGCAGCAATTGGCCAAAAAGAAGCAGCAGCATCATGAGGCAAAAATTCACTCACCCACCTACACCACCACCATGACACTTTTAAAATGCCTAGGTTACTTTTGTGATTAAACATTTAAGTGGGAGGTGGAGCTCTATGCAGAACTAGGGATAATCTGTTCTGTAATTAGCAGTACTGGGCAATAACCATAAGTTTGTTGTTTCTATTAAGATTCAGTAGGGCACAAGAAAAAGATTTTAAGCTGCTGTGCCCTTAACACTGTGCAGATTAGAGGGGAGGTGGGGCTCTGTGTGGAATCGGGGTCAATTCTTTAATACAGAAAAAGCAGTACTGTGCCATAAACCATGAGTTTTTGTATCTGTGAAGTTCCAGTAGGGAACAAGCTAAATTGTATCTGTTAGGTTTAAGATGCTGTTGATACAAAGCTAAATTGTACCTGTTAAGATTCTGTAGGGAACAAGCTAAAGTGTATCTGTTAAGATTTATTAGGGAATCAAGTTAAATTGATAATGGTTTCAAGCTGCTATGCCCACAACTACCAGTTTTTCTTTTTGCTGTAATTCAGTAGGGAACAAATTAAACTGAGAAAAGGGTGACTCAGTAGGGAACAAGCTAAACTGAGTAAGGTTTTAAGTTACTGTGCCCAAACACACAGATTTTTTTTTTGTCAAGAATCAGTAGGGAACAAGCTAAACTGAAACAAGGGTTTAAACTGTTTGACTCATTATTGAAGTTTTTCATTAGAAATATCTGAACCCTGTATTTGATTGCACAGCTGGATCAGAGCAGAATGTATTTTCATGCAGGAAGTAGACCCCTAGTGGAGTGATTTGATTTCATCGACTGTCTGTTCCATGAATATTTATGTTTTTAATTTCATAGTGATTCAGGTGTCACTGATATTAGCTGTGAAAAAGATAGGGGCAAATTATCACTTGGTTACTAATTTACAGGTCTGGAATCATGACCAATTTGTGTCTAGAATCAGGACTAAATTTTCACTGAGTCATGGGAGACTAATTGTTGGGAAGGATTGAGACAGGTGAGGATAGGGGACAAATTAAGTAAGGAAGAGGAAAAGATATGGAGAGACTAGGAAAGTAGAAGGATGGGGAAGGGGGTGGGTGGAGAGGCCAGGAAGGTAGAATAATGGGGAAGGGGGTGGGGGCATATGGGTAGAGAGATGGGTGTAGAGGGTTAGTGGAAAAAACATGGAGGAGGGGAGGGAATTTGTTCAAGCAAGATAGTGAGATGTAATGGATGCAGAGAAGCTGTGCATATGGACACTCTGGAGAATAGGAGCATGCCCTATATGCGTGAGGGTGTTTCACTTGGAAAGGGAGATCTGGGAAGTTAGAAGGGAGGTAGATAATTTAATCAATGGAGTAGGGCATAGGGGGAGACATGGCAGTGGTCTGGCAGCTCGGGGGGGGGCATTTGAGAGCTCCAATGAGAGAAAGGAAAGAGAGGCAACTGGAGTGGGAAATAAACCAGTCAACGTACAACACAGGAGTGATCAGGAAGAGGGTAATAAGATGGGAGAGGAGTCTTGTTGCTCAAGGTGATCAGGAAGAGGAAAACAGAAACATCAAAAAAGGTTGAGGTGTTGTTGTTATATAACAGACCAAATTCACTGTAGGAACTACATTTAAGCACACAACATAATACCCCATCAGAAACCCTGTAGCTTAATCTGGACTTATCTCCCTCCCTCTCCCAAACTAATTCTGGGTGTATGCTATAGACCTCCTTCATCTGATAAGAACATTAATAATGTAATATTACATGAAATTGAAGTACCCATAGACAGAGGAGATGTTTTGGTAGTTGGTGACTTCAATGCCCCAGAAATTAAATGGGATACACTATCAGGACACAGTGAATTTGAAAAGATATTTTGGATTGATGGCCTATGTTTCTATCCTAAAGGTGGGCAAGCAATGAGAGAAGGCAGTAAGGAAGGCTGGGGGATACTGGGATGCACTGGGAGAGCTTCAATAGCAGAAAACAGGAAGTTATTATCCTCTGCACAGACAGTTGGTGAGACCCCATCTGGAGTACTGTGTGCAGTTCTGGAGACCCCATCTCTGCAAAGACATAGACAGAGTGGAGGCTGGCCAGAGGAGGGCAACCAAAATGGTGCAGGGTCTGCTCCAGAAGACATATGAAGAAAGACTAAAGGAGCTTAATATGCATACCCTTGAGGAAAGAAGGGAGAGAGAGGGGCCATGATAGAATGTTCAAGTACATCAAGGAATCAACAAAGTCCAAGAGGTAGCATGTTTCAGAAAAAGAGATGTTCAAGAACAAGGGCACAATTTGAAGACAGAGTGGGGACAGCTCAGAGGTAATGTGAAGCATTTTTTCATGGAGAGGGTTGTGGATGCATGGAACAGCCTACCTGAGGATGTCATGGAGTCAAGTACAGTGGGGAATTCAAGAATGCATGGGACAGACATAAGGCAGTCCTAGTGGGGAGGTAGGAGGAAGTAAGCTGTTGGTTAACTAGGATCTGCAGCTTATCTGTTAGGTAGGAAAATGGTCAAACTATTTGGGCCAAGCAGTCTTTATCTGCCATCAAATTCTATATTTCTATGGATACCATTGCATCATGTGGATGCAACCAGTTAATTTTACAACTGGCTAGAGATGCAAACATACTGGACCACAATATTACAAACAACATAGAATGTGTTACCAATCCAAGGGTTATTAATCACTTGGGAACAAGTGACCATAATATGGTCGAATGTAATTTAAAATGCTGTAGGACTAAAGTAAAAGCTACAACAGAAATACCAGATTACAAAACACTGATTGGTCTAAATTGGCCAATGAACTAAATGCAATCAGTTGGGATATTAAACTCAAAGGTCTTGACGATGAACCCATGTGAAATAAAATAAACTCCATTCTATATGCTGTGATGAAACAACATGTTCTCCCCTTTCTGATAACTCTGTAGTAAAGTGTCAGCTTTCCCTTGAATCATTTCCCAAGCGAGGGACACGGTGGAAGCTAAATGACCAGTTGTTGAAGGACGCAAAGATCATCCAACATATCATGGACCATATCAACCATTTTTTTGCTACCAATCATAATTTCACCACTGAACAAGACATTGAGTGGTGTGCTTTTAAAGTGTACCTCAGAGGAATATTGATTGGGCTAGCATCAAGTAGAAAGAAAAATCAAGATCGCAAGCTTCAAGCCCTGCTCTCCCAAATCTGGTCCATAGAAGTTAATCTGGTGCCCTCCCCTGACAATATTAGACAAAATCTAGCCAACCTTAAGGATTCTTATCTTGACTTATTGAGAGAAAATGCCAAAATCACAATCCCCCGTACCAAGGCTTCATACACAGATCAGGGTAAAAAAAAACATGCAGATTATTAGCTCTCAGGATAAAACAACAAGAATCTTTTTGATTCATTCCCCCCATTCACTCTCAGTGTGATGGAAAATCGAAAACCTCGCCAAGAGAAATTGTAAAGGAATTCACTTCTTATTACAAACAGTTGTATGTGCCAATGCTAAATCCACAAACAAATTTAATCCTAACTGATTGTTTAAATGACTCACACCTACCCTCCCTTTCTGAAACCCACAAGTTGGCCTTAATTGCACCCATTTTGACCTTGGAGCTGAATGAAATCATACAAAGTCTCCCCACAGATAAAACTCCGGGGCCTGATGGATTTTCATCCAATTTCTATAAGAAATGTAAGAACCAAATGATCCCATTTCTCTTACCCATTATATCAGCACATCCTACCAGAAGCACAAATTGACCCAACCTTTTCTGATGCCCTAATTGTTCTGCTACCCAAACCGAACAGAAGTCCAGACCTAGTGACAAATTACCGACCTATTTTTCTCCTTAATCAAGATATCAAAATTTTAACTAAATTACTTGTGAATCATCTTAGTTTAGTATTCCCAGATCTTATCTACCCACAGCAGGTTGGGTTCATGAAGGGCAGATCCTCCATGGACCATCTTCATACTCTCTGACATGTCTGCTCTGCATCTAGAGATGCTTCCTTTTCTGCTGCCCTGGTGTATCTGGACACTGAGAAGGTTTTCAAGCAAGGTAATTGGAACTTTCTCTTTCAGACTCTGAAAGTTTTAGGCTTCCCCCCAAAATTGTAGAGATAGATACAAGCCCCTTATCAATCCCCTTCTGCCAGAATCTCCAGAAATGGAGAAATCTCTAAATAATTTTTATTACATTCCAGCATGAGACAGGGATGTCCCCTATCCCCTTTGCTCTGTATTATATATCTTGATCCTCTTATCTGCAGATTAACAGCATGTCAGAAGATACAAGGAATTACCATCCACGCTCTGGAAGTTAAGGTTTCTGCTTATGCGGATGATTTCCTTCTCCAGTTGTTCTACCCCGAGTCATCTACTCTATTTATGCTAAGAATTACTGCAGAATACAGCCGATTGTCAAATTATAAACTAAATGTTAATAAGTCAGTTGTCTTTCACTTAATCACAAAGTATTCAAAAGTACTATGTCATCTTTGGGTCTTTCTTGCTCCAAGAACTCTCTGAGATACTTGAGTATTGAACTCACTAGAAATCCTGTACTTGGAATCAAAAATAACCTAGACTCCCTGATACAAACTATTAATCATGACTTAGATCAATGGTCCACCCTCCCAATTTCACTATGGGGAAGAATCAATTTAATTAAAATGAGTATTTTCCCTCGGTTGTTTTACCTCATTAATTTACTTAACATATGGTTACCATATTCCTGGTTTAAGAAAGTACATGGACTTCTTAATAAATTCATCTGATTAAGAAAACAGCCTAGAATAGCATATCACAATTTGGCTGCCCCTAAACTTAAAGGAGGCTTATGTCTCCCCATCTTGTTCTTTATTATTGGGCTAGCCAAGCCTCCAAGTATCTCAGATGGTTATCACCAAATCATTCCTCCCCTCCCCGACTTTGGCTTAAACCAGAGTTAGCCCTGATTCATTCCTGTCATTTACACAAAATTATCCTCCCCGCCTCCCACTCTTAAAAATACCCCAATGGCATTATCTGTTGTGCTCATTCCCAACTAAGTGCCTTTCTCAGATACAAGCATAATAGAGACCCATTTCAATCTATATGGGGCAACCTGTCCTTTAAAATTGACATCAAGATTCTGGCATTCAGTTGGTTACCTTAACCTGGGGGAAGGTCTACTATCCACCTTTGTGAGGGATGATGGCTCTTGGCTCTCAACTCCAGAATTTACAAGCAGATTTAAAATTTCTTTGCAATATTACTTCAAAATTATTCAACTGAGACACCTCCTTATTAAGGTGTTAGGAACTGATACCCTTCTGCCAGCCAAATTTCTCTTTTCAATTGGCTTGGGCCACTTGGCAAATTCCCCTAAAGCAGTATCCAAGATTTATGCGGTTCTGTACGAGAGGCTTCTTCAAGATTGTTTTGGACCTACAGCATACTGGTCATCTCTTTTTCCCTACTGGAACATGGATTGGTCTGCCCTCTGGAGTAATTGGCATCAATTTGTGACACAGGACAGACTACGTCTCATGCAATTTCACATTTTGCATAATTTGTACTATTCTCCCCAGAAATTGGCCAAACTGGGTTTAAGATTCATTAACTTATGCTCCCATTTCCATCAGGAGGAAGGCACTGTTTTTCACATTTGTTGGACCTGTCCTAAGGTGGCCCCTTTATGGACATGTATTCAAAGTAAGGTAGACCCTTTTCTAGGGCTACCTGAATTATTTACTCCAGAAATTTGTTTACTTGGTTAATATTCACAAATTTCAGTACTTAATCACAAGTATCATATGGCGCTGATCTCAATGTTCGTTAAAAAATTAATACTGAAACACTGGATAGACAGTGAGATAATTTCCTATACCAAGTGGCTTAATGAGTTGCTGGATAATTTGAGAACTGAAAAGGTGATGGCAAGTCTCAATAATAGATTGCAAAGGTACCAAAGAATATGGGACCCTTACATACTTTGTATTCCCTGTAAAGGTCATGGCTTGCTGTCCTCACTCTACTGGGTTACCTAAGTTTCCTGGGCTGTGTGGAGGGAGAGGAGAGAAGAGCAGGAGGGGAGTGGGTGGATGGGGGAAATGGAGAGGATGGAAAGAGGGATGAGGGGGATGGAACCATTGTAACATGTAATTTATTTTTCTCCAATGTATGGATTCTTATGTATAGCTCTGTCCCATGTATGACTAAAACCTGTAACAAACTTTAAATAAAAAAAAAAGAAACAACAAGTTCCAATGAGGAAAAAATACAATAAAAAAGGAATTATTCCACTCTGATTCAACAAATTAATACAAAAAACAAATACCTAAAAATGTAAGTCATTTAAAAAGTAAAAAAGAATACAAATATTAATAATCAAATATTATATAAAAAAGAACAAGCTGAACTAAAAATGATAAGGAAGGCTAAAAGAAAATTAGAACAAAGATTAGCTCATAAAAAGGATATGAAATGTTTATATGCTTACATTAACAGTAACAGACAAGCTGAAAACAACATTTCATCAATATTAAATAATGGGGAATTAACTACAGATACTAAAGAAATAGCTCAATGTTTCAGTCAGTGTTTTGTTTTGGTGTTCAATCCTAAAACCAGTTTGAACCCTGTGTTTGCCATGGAAGGTACCACTCAAATCAGGATCTGGACAAAAGAAGTTCCTGAAGAATTATTTAATCTTAAAACCACCTCATCCCCTGGCCCTGATAATCTTAATCCAGTGGTACTAAAGAATCTAGCAAATCCTCTGCCTTACCCTCTTACCTTATGATTTAATAAATCTGTACAATCTAGGCTGGTCCCAAATGATTGAAAATGGGTGGTGGTAATTCCTATTCATAAAAAGGGTAACCTATATAGTGTTACAAATTAAAGGCCAATAAGCCTAACTTCCATATGTTGTAAATTTATGGAACGGGTAATCAAAACAGAAATAGATAATGATATGGACACACTAAATCTTAATGATCACCCTCAACATGGCTTCCATAAGATAATGTCATGCATTACCAATCTTGTCATTTTATGAATTTTTGAGTGACCATTTGGATAGGAATATTCCCACTGATGTCATCCTTCTGGATATAAGAAAGACTTCTGACACTGTACCCCATGATTTATTAATAACAAAAATAACAACTATTGGAATTAATAAATATGCTGTAAAATGGATTAATGATTGGCTTACAAACCAAAAGCAATTTGTTAGGATCAATGGAGCATGGTCACAAGAAGAGCATGTCACCAGTGGTGTGCCCCAAGAGTCAGTGTTTGGCCTAATTCTGTTTCTATTGTACATCAGTGATATGGGGAATGTTTTAAATAGCATCATCTCAAAATTTGCAGATGACACCAAGGTTGGAGGTGAGGTGGACTGTTTGAGAAACATCAAGTTCTAAATCAGGACCTAGAAAAAATTGAGAGATGGGGGATACTAAATAAAATGCAATTTAATGAATCCAAGTGCATAGTTATGCATTTTGGAAAGAAAAATCCTGGTTATAAATACAAACGTGATGATAAAATATTAAAATCTTCCACGAAAGAAAAGGATCTGGGCATCTGGGTAAATTCTGACTTTGCATCACCAGATCACTGTCGTCATATATCTCTGACTACTAACAGATTGTTAAGAACAATTAATAAAACCTTTTTATCAAGGGATTGTGGATGTTTAATATAATTATATAAATCATATATCATCCCCATCTGGACTATGGATCTCCTCTTTGGAATCCTTACTTAAAACGTGACATTAAACTTTTGGAAAAAACACAAAGGAGACTAACAAAGTCAATAAAAGGGTTCAAAACAAAGGAATATAAGGCAGGGATTAGCAGCTTAAAATTATTTACATTTGGTACTAGAAGGAAGAGGGGAGATTTGCTTCTCATATATAAGATTATGTAAAGTCCTGCATAGATGGGTTTATATGGGATAAAGAACAAAGAAAGAATAATAAGTGACTTGAGATCCCATATGAGACAACCTAATGTGGAAAGGGTTAACACAGTAAAGAGATATAACTTTTTTACTGTAATATCAACAAGAGTGTGGAATAGTCTACCAAGTTATATTGTGCAGGCACCTAGCTTTGAGCAATTCAAGAAAGAACTATATGACTTTCTTATTAAGAATCAGATGGGTGCAGCCGGCTTGTCAGCACAGTGGTTGGATTTCCACTTGCGATGCCGGTGACCTGGCTTTGGGAATGGACTCGGGTCGCTGAAGAGCCGGCCGGGGGGAGAAGGCTTGAGCATCCCGCGATGGCTCACCTTCTCCAGGGGGAAGGGAGGGGACGTGGCTCACTGTCTGCTGTCCCCTGGCGGAGGCCGGGAGAGCAACAACTCAAGTGAGCCCCACTGTACAAGGGGTGTGGTGAATGTCGGCTATGGCCTAGACATCCGTGGCATGCCACGCCCCTGGGGAGAAAAGCGGAAAGCTGCCTTCTGGTCTGCTAGATGATGGCTGCTGGCTCTCGCCATCTCAGATACCCCGACACCCCAGAATCCACCTCAGCAGCACCCGGGAACTGATTGAATAGCTCTGGTGTCCCCCTCCTGGCGCCTTCCCTCTCGGAAGAGAGGGACCCATCCGGCGAAGGGTTTTGCCGGGCCACCCCTGGGTCAGCTGTGATCTGAGGGAGTAGGAAGGGGGTCGGGGCGAGGAGGTCGGGGGAGTCATGAGCAGCTGGAAGGAGAGGCAGTCCAGGGGCAAGTAAGGCAAGGAAAAAAAGAACCAGATGGGTCAATAACCCACTAGGAGTGGGAGACAATTAAATGGGCTGACAGCCTACTTTGTCTGAATAAACCAAGTATAACCAAGTATAAGAGGGGGTCTTGCTGCTCAGGGGACATTTGTGAGAACCTGTACAAGACAGTGAAGGGGGCATATGGAGGAGGATATAAGCCAGAGAACAGAAAATTCAGAAATGACCAGAAAGTAGGTAGTAGGAGTGGAGGAAGTGTTTAAAAAAATGGTGGTGGGGGAAGGGAGGAGTAAAGGGAGTAGTGGAGGTTAATTGTGGTAGGGTGGAAAAGAACACCAGTGATATAGGTGGTGTGGTAGTGATGGACAGGTATACTGCAGTACAAAATAGAAGGAACATGGAGGATTATGGGGGGACAGTAGAGACCAAGAATGTTAGGGGAAAGCAGGAGAGTGAGGGGGAGGCAGGTAGAGAGCCTGGAAAAATCACTGAGGATGGATGGGTAGGCCTGGTGAGAATGGAGGAGTTAGGAGGGGGACAAACACAGCCCCTAAGGGATCAACAAGGGACAGGAAGATTGATGGTGGGGATGGGCTTGCAGGACAAATTGGTGGAGAGGAGAAAAGAAAAAAGGATAAGTGGCTAGGCATCAAGAGAGTGGGGGAGGTTGATGGGTCATGGGGAAACATGGGAAGAGGGAAGCTAAAGAGGATGGGCTTGCTGGGGGGGCAGTGGTAAACATGGAAAGAGTAGTTGACAACAATACACAATGTCCAACTCCAGGGGGCACCAAAGTATTCATCTTGAGGGATTCCATAGTCAGGAGATTCAAATGAGGGGAGGGGTGGTGATGGGAGGAAGAGTTGTATTAGGGTTGAGAGCATGCTGGGTATGACTGTGCACAAGGTAGTGCTCCATATGCACTTGCTAGTAAGGAAGCATGAAGGGGTGCTTAGTATTGTGGTGTACATGGGTACAAATGATCTGGCAGAAAATAGTGTGATGGAGGTGCAAGCCAGTTACAGGACATGGTGAGAGTATGCAGTGTAGAAGGACCCAACCCCTCCTTCTCAGAAGTCTTGTCAGTACCTATGGGGACCTTTGAAAGAACGCAATATATTCAGGAATTTGATAGTTGGTTAAGGAACTGATGTCCAGCTATATGTTTTGGGTTAGTGGGAAACTGGGGCACACATGGGAAAATAAGGAACTCTACACCAGGGGTAGATTACACCTAAGCATAGCAGGAAAGGATGTACTGAAAAAGAAATTGGGAGACTGCATAGGTACTAGAAAGAATTTAAACCGGTGTGGGGGGTTGAAAATGGGTTGCAGACAGCAGAGAAAACCGCAGGAGGCCAGACCCCTTCCCCCATTACGAGCACAGGTGGAAAAGGCAGGCTCGATCTCAAAACAGGGTTAGGGAAGATAGATAGGAATAGGGAGTCAGGTTTGAGGGAGATCTAGATAATGCAAGACATTTAGGGACAAAACACCTGAGCTGCAGGCTCTTTTGGCAGAGGGGAAGGTGGATGTAGCAGCTGTAATGGAAACCTGGGCCACACACTGTCGTGATTGGGACCTGAATCTCCCAAGATACACAACCTATAGGAAAGATAGGACAGTTAGAAAAGGATGGGGGAGGGGTAGTTGTGTTCATTAGGGAAGAGACTGTGGAGAGCAGGGATGAGGGCAAGGAGGAGAATGTGGAAGTAATAGAGGCCATCCTGCAGGACTGTAGGGAGAAGAGAGTTTACCTAGGGGTTGTATACAGGTATCCAGTGCAGTTGGAGGACACAGACAATGTACTGGTAGCCAGTATTAGCAAACATTACTGCCAGTGTGAGGGGACCTTAGTACTGGGGACTTTAACATGCCAGGGGCAGATTGGAGTACATGACATCGGCATCTGCAAAAGAACAAAAATTACTGGATGGCTTTCAGGATGGGTTTCTGACTCAACTAGTGTAAGAACCAACAATAGAAATCTGAGAGGAAGCTGATTCTCACAGCGAGTGGTGATGCAGTGAAACTCATTACCCGAGTCTATAGTATCATGTGATACTTTGATCCAGTTCAAACATGCACTGGATGAACATTACATAAGATCTCAATATCAGTTCCTTGTATGAACAGAGCAGGTCAATAATGACTAACGCTATATATACCTGTCACACATCTTATGCATCTTATGAAGGGAGGGCAGCATCCTGGACTTGGTACTTGAGAACGGGGACCAGGTGAAAAATTTGGTTGTGGATGATCACCTGGCAGGGAGTGATCATTCAGTAGTATGGTTCACCTTAGACCTAGGGAAAGAGTGGTGCCAGACCACAACAACTGTGGTGGACTTTAGGGGGGCTGACTTTGGGAAGATGACTGACATACTCAGGGCACATTTAATAAATATCAAGTAAGGGATGAGCACAGAAAACCAGTGGGGAATTCTGAAGCTGGGCTTGCTGGAGGCTACAAAAGTCTGCACCAAATCCCATCATAAGAAGGCTAGGGTGAGAAAACCTTGTTGATGGTCCAGAGAAGTTTAGCAGGGGGTGAGGGAGAAATGGTTGGCCTTCAGACTGTGCAAGCATTCCCTCAGGAGGAAGATAAGGAAGAGTTCCAAAGAATCTCAAATAAAGTCAGTAGACAGGTAAGAGTGGCAAAAGCACATAAGGAACTTAGGCTAGTGCAAGGAATCAGGGAAGGGAAGAAAGAATTATATAGATATGTCAGGGAGATAAGGAAGGTGAGGCAGATAAACAGGTTAAAGAAGGAAGGGGGTTGGTCTGAAGGAACAATAGAGCTGTCAGAAATACTTACTGAGTATTTTTGCTCAGTCTCTACTAGGGAAAGGGAGGGTCCATTACCAAAAGGGGAGCCAGGATAGGGACAGTTGACAGGTGGTCTCTTACAGATTGTGAGAGCAAAGTGGGAAGGGTGAGGGAAGGTTTGAAGTCCTTTATAAGGTCCCAGGACCAGACAGGATCCGCCCAGAGTTCTAAAGGAACTGGCAGATGTCTGGCTGCTCCAATGATGGTGTTATTCAATTCCTCCCTCCAATCAGGATGTGTACACCTAGACTGGAGGACAGCACATGTTGTGCCACTCCAAAAGAGTGGACCGAGGAATGAAATGGGAAATTACAGGCCAGTTAGTCTGAAGTCCATTGTGGGGAAACTGATGGAGGCCATGTGAAGGAAAGGATGGTGGAGTTCCTGGAGGAAAATGGCTTTCAAGATAAAATCCAGCATGGATTTGTCTGGGGGAGATCATGTCAGACCAACCTAGTTGAATTCTTTGACTGAGTGACAAGATCCCTAGACAGTGAAAAGCTGGTTGATGTCCTGTACTTGGACTTCAGAAAGGCTTTCAGTTTGGTCCTGCATGGGTGTCTGATATGTCAACTGAGGAACATAGGGGTGGGGAAAAAAATGTTGGGCTGGATAACCAACTGGCTCAGCAATTGGCAGCCTAGGGTGGAGGTGGGAGGAGAGGCTTCGACTCATAGGGGGGGTCATCAATCAGGTCCCTCAGGGATCAGTATTGGGTCCAATCTTTTTCATTGCATTCATTGCGACATTGGGAATTAAGTGAGTAGCAAGATGAGCCTATTCACTGATGATTCTAAGCCGGGTGTGGTGGTAGACAGAGAGCAGGGTAAGAAGACACTTCAGGAGGATTTGGTCAGTTTGGAAAAGTGGGCACACACTTGGAAGTTGGCATTTAATGTTTGGAACTGCAGCATACTGCATCTGGGATTCAGGAACCCTGGATATAACTATCATTTGGGGGGGCAGCTGTTCACATCTAAGAGGGAAAAGGACCTGGGTGTGGTCATAGATGACAGGATGAATAATTCAGAACAGTGCCGGAGAGCGACTGCTAAGGCAAATAAAATACTTGGGTGTATCCCTAGGAAAATAACATTGAGGAGAAGGGAGGTCATTCTACCCCTGCACAAATCCTTAGTGAGACTTCACTTAGAGTACTGCATAAAATTTCGGAGGCCTTACATAAAGAGGAATGTTACCCTTTTGGAGAGAGTACAGTGATGGTTCCATGTCATAATGGTGACTGCCAAACCACGATCGCCATTAGAGCGAGTGTACATCACCGAAAAACAAAACAGCGATGTACACTCCTAGCAAGGAGCACAACAACATGAGTGAAAAGAATCAAGTATATTTATGTGGGGGGGGGGGTGGCTGTACCACAGGCTTCGTTCCCCACACCCTCTTACTTTCAATTGTCAACTCCAGGGGGTACATGTTGGGAAGGGGGAGACACTCATAAAAATGAAAAACTCATTCGTGAAACACACAAAAAGTATACCCCTTCCCAGCCCTGAAACCGCCTCACTGTAGCTGGCAAACCTCACCACCACACCACACAGCCAGCTTGGCAACACCACGCCCTACTTCCTCCCACATAATTTCTTCCTTATCCCTCCTCTTCCAGTTGACGTCCTATATTGTCGCTTTTCTTCCCTTGCTACCCTATATCCTGCTCTTCTTCCATCCCTACACTTCCAGAGTAGCTCACACAAAGGGTTCTGAAATTGAGTCTGTCATATCTGAGTCACTCAGTTTCAGTCACCCATATCAGAGGTTACCTACAGAGATGAGTCACAAGGATTATCCAAGGCATGGGGGAAATGTCCTACGAGGAACGACTTGGGGAGTTAACATGTACTCCCTGGAGGATTGACAGGACAGGGGGCTATAACAGAGGTCTTCAAGTATATGAAAGGGATAAATAGAGTAGACATGGACGGTGTCTTCACACTGAAGGGGGAGGGAAACACAAGGGGAGATAACCTTAAGCTAGCTTAAGCTTAAGGGAGGTGAGAGGACACTGTTTCATTGAGAGGGTGGTTGCACCTTGGAATGCATTACCAGGGGAGTTGCTGGCAAAGTGCACCATAGAAGGCTTCAAGGTGGAGTGGAACAGGTACCTGGGCAAGGAGCAAGTAGGTGGGGAGGTACATAACAAGGTGCTGGGGGTGTCTGCAATGCAGAAGGGAGCACATGAAGGGAAGGGGTAGCTGCTGAAACATAATCACGAGCTGCATATCAGGCAGATGAAAAAGACTGATAGGCCTTATCTGCTGGCAACTTTGTACATATGTAGACCTGGCCAGATAGCCTAGTCCAGCAAATCTTAATTACTTTCTGGCCTTGAGAAACTACAGGATCATGTCACAGAAACCATGGGCCCTGTTCAGTTATTCATGTTTACCTTAGTAACACTGTAGCCACTGCCTCTCTCTGTGGTCATGGCTGTGTGCACCAGCCCCTGTCCTCTGTAGAGTGGATTATTCAGCATTGGGGGTATTTTTATTATTTGAGGCAATCACATTCATAATTAAAACAAATTCTATGGTAAACTATTGGGCAGGAAGGAGATAGGTGCTACAAGGTTGGGACTGTGGTCTTGAGGAATGTTTGTGAACAGCTAGTTTGTAAGTGGTGGTGGTATGGTCTTGTGCAACATGAGGGTGCTTTTTTAAATGTAAATAAATTAATGGCAGATGCACTGGCACAGCAGTAGTGCAACTGCTTGTGGCACCAACATTCAAAGTTCAGAGTGAACGCAAGACATTAGATGGTCAAGTCAGGAGAGGTGGATTTAGCATATGTTGGACTGCGCTCTTCCTCCCGGCAGGGAAGACTGCAGCAGTGCTTGGTACAACCCTGGCCCTTAGCTGAGGCTAGGGGGCAGACAGCATGGGATCACTGATTTGTTTGGAAGACCAGCAGCTATTAATGTAAGATGCATGGAAGTGAGCACAGTGTGTTCTGATGGCATTGCATGTCGGCAACTCTGGTGGGTGGAAAAAGGAAACAAACCGGCATGCGAGATAACTCCAGCCTCCTTCAGGCCTGGTGACATGGCCTTTGCTGCTACCAACTGCATCCATGACACTGCAGGTGTTGGGGATCCCTGCTGACTTGGCAAGTGGAGAAGCCCTGGGGGAACAAGCGGTGGCAATGGTAAGTCCCATGGCAAGCCAGGGTTGTGGGGCCACACAGACCAGTAGGAAGGAGGCCAGACTAAAGGGATAAAAAATAACTAAAAAGAACTATATACAATGCACTTTATTTCCAAAGGTGCCACAGTGCATAATTTATGACAGACATTAAGCAGTATCATCTTCTTTAGCAAAGTGCTACCACATGTAGTGTCCATCTGGTGAAGTGCCCACTTTCTCCGGTGGGAAACTAAGCATAGTACCATTTTGCACTAAATGGACTTGGAGCATTTCACACTGTGCTGCATATGCAAATTTTAAAAACATTGCACACATCTATGGTGGACCTGTGGAACTTGCTGCCAATAGAGGTGGTCAGAGTAGGGAGTGTAAATGGGTTTAAAGTCTAGTGGGATAAATACAGTGGTTTGGTGATATCAAAGGGTGAGAAGAGGAGGACAGTAACAGAGGTAGGAGAGGAGAAAACAGAAACACCTTTGAGTCAAACAATAGAACCTACCTAGCAGTAGGCTAAATAGGTAGTAGATACATATTCTGGACAGATTGTCTGGGGCTTGGTTCTCTTTCTGCCATCAAGGTCTATATTTCAGTCACAATCACTGATCAGATATTAAAAATAATTTCTAAAATGTCTATATTTTGCCTCAGTTTTTACTGCTTCACTACCTAATCATTATTTATAGCTCTGTTTTTAAGCTACAGTAGCTTGAATTACTTTTTGCCATAGTTCTTGGTGTTGCTCTCTGACCTACATTACAGTGCTAGCTTTCTTAGCTTGTTATACTGTAGCCTTATTACTAGTTTTGCTGATGCATCACTTTTCTTACCTAATGTCTACTTAGCCTTCGTTACCATCACTTTTTAGTTGCTACATTACATAACCAACCTTGGGTTTTGTAGTTCTGTTAGCCCATATTGCTATAGCCTCAGTTTTGCTACTGCATCATCTAGCCAGTTTTTATTGTTCAGGAGTCTATCCAACCTGCTTGATTTTATTGTTCCAGATATTGCTGCCACACTATCTTATTGTAGTTTACCTAGTCTGCTCCAGTAACTGTGCCAGTTATTGTTACCACATTATTTTAACCCCCTCTAGATTGTAGCTCTGCCCGACTCTGTTTAATTTGTTTAGCTTGCCTGCATTTAATTTATTTGTCATAGTAATTGTTGTTGATTTACCCAGATAAAGTCACCTATTACTGGTCTCTGCATAAGTCATGTTCATTACCCTTCTGCTCTACATGCTTCTTCTCCTATACTATCCCTCCCCACCCTTCCCCTGCCTCTCGCTCTCCTCTTTGTCCTCATGCTTTGCCATCCCTCTACTCTTTTGACCTCACTGCCTCACCCCTTGCCTTACCTTGCACCTGCTTTAATTTCCCTTCACCCGCTCTTTCCCTACACCCCTCCCTCCACCCTGGGCTCCTCTCCTCTCCTCCTCTCCTCACCCTCATTAAACCTTAAGTTTCTCCATCATGCCTTCCCCTCCTTCCACCTCTCCCCCTTACTCAAGGGGGTGGAAGTCCCACTCCTTTTTCTTTCTCTTAGCTGGTGATGTTGAATCCAACTGTGGTGCCCTCTCTTCTCCCCCCTCTCCCTCTTATCTCCCTAAAGACCTCAGCATTTTTCTCATGAATGCTGGGAGCCTTCACCCTAAGCTCAACCCCATTAAAGTCTGACTCTCTCAACACTCTCCTGGCTTTTTGAATATTTTAGAATCTTAGCTCTCCTTGAGGATACTTAACTGTAGCTTGGCTTTCCCTGAATCCCTCTCTTCTGATAGGACCATAGTAAACTGGGTGGAGGTTTTTGCCCTATATGTCCATCAGAATCTACCATGCTTCTTCACATTTAGAAAGGCTGTGCCCTCCTCTCACGAGCTCCTCCTAGCTAAGCTCTCATTCCCTTCCAGACTCCCCATCTTTCTGGCTGTATACTATGCCTCCCCTAAAATCTCTCCCAACTCTTTGGTTGACACCCTCTCAGCTCTCACTTTTGTGCCTCTTCTAGTGAGCTCCTACTTCCTTAGGATTTCAACATCAGTTGGCTATTTTCTGCATCCACACCCACCTCCCACAAGACTGAGTACCTAAACCTTGCTCAATTAATCTCCAAACCCTCCTGGGCTCAATCCTTATTCCCCTAACCACCACTAGCTTCTGGACTGGGTGCTTTCCTCTCGCCCCCACCATATCATTGCAGCAGGTACTCTAGCAGATGCCATCAGCAACCACTGTGTGACCTACTGTATCCAGAAAGTTAGGCCCACTCCGTCTGCCCTAACATACATTTGATACCAGTCCCTCTGGTGGCTTGACACTAGTGCACTCATAAACAACCTTGCTGCCACTGATTGGACCTCCATCTACTCTGCCACTGACATGGACATAGTCCTCTGCCTTTTCCACTCCAGATGCATTTACATCTGGGATAGACCCCCCCTTTAGAAAATCCATGGTCTAAATTTTCCACCACCCCAGGATTACACCTGGAGCTGGATTTTCAAATGCTTGAGATTGCCACAAGCCCTGGAAACCCCAACAATATGGCGCACTGGGCTTGCAGCAATCTAACAGGGTGTTCTATCCTGTGCAGCAATTGATGCAAGCTAGATCATCTTTTTGTGGACTAGCTCACTTCAGCCCCAGGGATTGTTTTCATGGAGCTTGTGCCCAAGATTTGGTGCAAGCAGCTGTAAAGTGGGTAAACTGTCACAACTGCACCTGAGCTTTAAAATTGAATGCATATGAGGCAAATGGGTATGGTGAATGGAATGGGTTTGACATTGGTGTTGATGCAAGCCCTGTGCCACCCTTTTAAAATCTGGCCCCTGATCTCATAGACTTATGTAAGTCCCAGGACCAAGCATGCATCAGTTTCAAATTCTTCTGGTCCCTTCCTGATCTCTTATCTAACAAGTCACACTGGAACTCCTGCAAGATGGCGGTCTGTACTGCTAGGGCTGAGTACTTCAAATCCAATCTCCAGTCTAACTTTAGTTTCCCAGCAAAATTATGGATGGTTATTCTCTCCACCTTTGATACCCCACAACTCAGTCCTCTACCCCAGTCCTCCTGGTGAATGGTCTCCAATGGTCTCTGATCTTCCCTCTGTTGCTACTCACTGTAATTCATTTTTTACCACTTATGCACTCCCCTCTCCTCCCTCTCCTGGTTCATCTGACAACAATCTTCTTTCATCTCTACCCTTTCCAAGCACCTGAGGGCTTCCTTTTCTCTCTCATCTCTCCTAGGGAAGCCTTGCTAGCCCTTGCCTCACCTACCCTTCTAAGTCTAGCCCTGAAGGGCTGGACCATAAACTCCTGCTGTCCCTAAGGCCTGGAAGATTGCAAAGGTTCTTCTTCAGCACAAAGGGGTGACCCCTTCTCCCTAGGCAACTTCAGTCCTGCCCCCCACCTATCTTGCAAAGCAGTAGGAGAGAATTGACTACTCAAGACTTGCTGTCTTCCTTCATTCCTTCAACTTCCTCTCCCCCCTTCCAGGCTGGTTTTCTGAAGTACCACTCCTATTCCTCCTCCTTGCTTTGTGTAGTTAACTCTGTCCATACTGGGACAGTGATAAAGGACACAGCACCATGGCTATATTCATCAGTTTGGTTAAAGCCTTTGATCTACTGACTCTTTCAGGACAAACAGAGATTTGCTGACCTCTCTTCTCTCATTGCTGATTGGTTTTGTTACTACCTCATGGGCTACCAACAGGTGGTACAGATGTGAGTTGTCCTGTTCCTTCCCCTTCCCATCCCAGCTGGGGTCCCATAGGACTCCATTCTGGGTCCTATCCTCTTCTCAAGTTTCCTCAATGACCTGCCCTCTGCTTGTGTCAACTTGCATATCCACATTATGCAGATGACAGTCATTTATACCTTGTTCTCCCAGCTGTGGCTGTGCATGGACTGCTTCAGCTAGTTCCACACCAACAAGCTCAGGGTCAACACTAAGAAACCAGTGTTCATAATGATTGGCAGCAGACAGAAACTAGTCAGGTTGTCACCATTAAATGTCTTCTTCATGCAGGATGGCACCCCTCTTGAAGTAGTCTGTGTCTTCATGTACCTCATTGTTTGGTTTGATAGTAAGCTGGACTTTTCTGACCACATTGCCACCATACATGTCTAGCTCTACCCCAAATTCTGTTCTCTGTACCACAATAAGGACTGCCTATCCTTCCAAGTCTGCTGATTGCTGGTCACCAAAATGATCTCCCAGTCTTCAGCTATACATATGTGATCTATAGTACTATCCCTTCCTCTTCTCTCACTAGTCTGGATACCCTCTGCAATGTTTTCCTCTACTTTGCTACCAACCCAACCCCTCATACCCATCTTTGCTCTCTGCTCCTCCCTTTCAATCTTCCCACTTCCTTCATGTTGACAGTCCTACTGTGGTTCCTTCATCTCTAAGTACTGGTTTGGGTTCCTCCCTTCTTATATCTCCTCATTCCTGTCTCCCACCTCTTGTCCTCCAACTCCATCTACTGCAGGGATCCCTGTACTTTTTCCCTTCCACATCCTCAATCCTCTGCTTGGCAGTCTGCCTTCTCCTATTGTCTTTCCTCCCTCTGGAACCTGCTCCCTTCCTCCCCTGCCTCTGCTCCTCACACACAATCCTTAGATACTAGCTAAGGCACCGCTCTGATCCATCCAGCTCCTGTAACCCTGCACCTGATCCTCCTCTCCCTGTCTCCTGTTCTTTCCCCCTGAAAATGTATTTGCTTTTACGATATAGGTACCTCCCAGTGTATTGATTTTGCACTTCTAAAGCACTCTCTCTTTCACCAACAGGTACTGTGCACTTTATATAATACTCGTACACTTGACTCAAAATCAGTAGTATAATCCATACACTTGTCATAGGGTTGTTTGCCTGCTTGTTCTTCTTTATGCTTTTGTACTTTAAAGTTTTCATTGTAAGTACATTCTTTGGCTTGATGTAATTTTAATTATTCTGTATCCCCCACTCTCCATAGGCACACCTGGAAACAAGCCTCAAATCAATAGGCCTTTCTGGTTACCAATTTTTTTTTTTTTTTTGCTTGCTCTTTTTATCCCCTACCACCAAGCTGTGTACTCCTTCAGGAAGCCATTCCATCCACCACTTTCCCATTTTTTGCCATCCACTGCCTCTGCCGCCCAACTGACCGGACATATCTCTTCATTGGGGGCCCGTCTTACCCATGGAGGCAATGTAGAGGGGAGACTGAAGTGCCTAGAGGCACTTCCTTGTAGTGATGCTGGGTGGTGAGAATGCAGCTCACGGCTGTCTTGGCTTTGCAGAGGGGAGGCAGGCCATCATCATGTGGCCAGCTCATGTGGCCATTTCTTTTCTGTGTTTACTGCCCTCCCACACTGACCCTGATTGGACCCCTGAGCTAAGTGGTAACCTGAGGTGGAGATGTGCAGGGGCGTGTTGAGGCTTCACTCTTCCATTGTACATTCACAATCTGCCTCCAGGTGCCAAGGGCCATCCCACCCCACCCCCTGGAAGGGAAGCATCCAATGGATGCTGTGGAATCTCTCACTGCTGGTCTTCACTCCTGACACCTGGGCTTTGGGCGAGAACCCGGGTTACCAGTGTGCAGAGTGAACCCCTTCACTCAGACACTCAGAGCCATGGAGCTGGCAGCATGGTTGCCAATTTTTATACAAATAATATATAAATACATAAGAAGGCTTTGCTGTAAAATCCAACTCTCTCTTTCTTGTTCTCTCTCTCTCTCTCGCTCTCTCTCTGGCCTGTTGTTCTCTCTCTGCTGTGTTCTATTGGCAGATTTAAAGGAAGAGTCCTGATTTCAAAGGGACCTGAGTTTGCCAAGTATTGACCTCAAACTAATCTGTTGCTAAGATGAGCAACTAGGACAGTTTTCTGTTGTTTAAAAACTGAGCCAGAAACTGGGCTCCTACATTTCCTTAGCAGCACACTTTTTTGCCGATATGTGTGTTCTGAAGTTTCAAGGGGCAAAAAACTGCAGGGCATGTTGATGTTTGGTCATCTGGGGATCCCAATAAAATTAATGGGTCCCAGAGTGGAGCTTACCGGCTAAAATGGTGGCAGCTTAATCTGCATGTAAGTGGCCCTTGGGGACTGAATCACTCACATCCGACCACCGATAATGCAAAAATGAGATTTTATCACTGGAAAGGACCCCAGCTCATTGTGAGAAATCCAGTGGTACTAATATTGAAGGAAATATATGAAAGCTGACCTGCATAACACTAAATACTGCCATCTGGAGTGATCCCCATGGAACTTGTAAATTACAATGCCAGCATCACCGTAGTCAGACTTCCATCTGAAGCTGTCAGATTGTGACAGCTGTCAAATCAAAAGAGCTTACTATAACACGAACATCACCCATGGATGCACACTCAGGTACTTCCTCTACCTCGCAAGAACTCACTAACAAAACCAGGCTGCTGAACAAAGTTCTGAGTGACACAGCCAAAAAAAAAAAGCCACAACCTCCTGTACATGCCAAGACCTGCAGAATCTAATTGCCAGGGTTGTGGGCACCAAACATTCAGTCAGGCAACATGAAGACCTGCTGCAAATACTCCACGGCCAGCTCTGAGAGCAACAAGGACATATCCAATATCTTCTCCAAAAGGTGGATGACATGGAGAATAGAACCAGAAGAAAAAACATAAGGCTTGTGGGACTGCCAGAGGGAGTGGAGGCCAGGGACATGAGTGCCTTACTCACCATCATACTACCAAAGCTCTTGGACATCGATGGCTCCCCACCAGAGATCAAGAGGGCACACAGGTCCTTGGCCCCCAAGCCCAGACAGGGGGAGAGAACCAGGCAGATTTTAATAAAATTTCTGAAATACCATAAAAAAGGAGAGCTACTTGAGGGTGGCCAGGGACAAAGGAGAGGTAATATGTGAAGGTTACAGTCTACAATTTTTCAGTACTATTCCTTTGAACTTTCGAAGAAGAGACAGGCATATGCTGGAGACAAAAAAAGAGCTGTACAATCGGAATAGTCCAGCCTCTCTCAGATATCCAGCATTACTACAGGTGCAGTATGGAGGTGAATTTCTACTTTTTAACACTCCTGCGGAGGTGGAACTTTTTCTTCAAGACACCCAGGGGAAGCTGCAAATGTCATGTCAGTCCCCTTCAGTACCATGAGGCTCAGGCCCACAATAAATGGACACCACACACCCAGGAATGTTAAGAGGAAGAGGAAGCTGGGCAAGAGAACACAGATCCAAGTTTGGGAGAGGCCTGGCATCAAGTTCAAAGATGGAGGCAAAGAAGAAAGAACAAGACAGGACCCCCCCAAAGAAGGGATCCTGGCAGAGAGCTCATTCAAAGAGCTAACATCGACTTCATAGGGTTTCAGACACCAGCAATGCATCCCCCAGAGACACCTCAATCAAAATGATAAACAGGTTTGAGGCACTTCGGGGTCTTGCCCCCTCCCTCACTGAATATGACCAATAAAGCCCTGGCAAAAGAGGGGTCAGCAGCTCCCTTGGGGGGACCCATAAGCACAGATTGGGGCCATATCTGCAATGAGTAGGCTAGCTACTTGCAGGAAGAGGAGGATGAGCTCACCCTCCCAGTTGAACCATCGATGGAGTTGTCAAATCCTACTCCAGAAGAAAGACAGAGCAACAAGATACCAAAAATCACCCCAAATCTGTTAAATAAAAGGTTGGTCTGGTTTTACTTTACATTCACCATGTTTGTTGTCAGAACATCAGCACAGCTGTGAGCAGTCGGGGGGTAGCTGATGAAGTCTTTTGTGACTGTGTGAGATGGCTGCCAATGTAGCACCCCCCTCCCCAACGTCGGCCAGCAGAGATGAGCTGTTACCTTAACTGGGGTTAAGCGGCTATTCTTTAAACTTTCCATGGTTTCCCAGCTTTACAAAGGGCTAGAGTGAGTTCCTCTGGAGAGCCACAGCTCCATGGCTGATTAAAGAACAATGCTAGACATTTTTGGATGCAAGGGATTTAGTGGATAAATTGGATGGAAACATGGTAATTACCTATGGGACAGCAAACCTCAGGATATTACTGGACTGTGACAAAAGAAAGGGCTATAAATCATTGCCACACCTGGACTGCAGTAGTCCAGAAACTGAATTGACAGTTTTAATGTTATCTTTCATGTTATTGTGAGTTCTAGAATGCTATTTAACCTCAGTTGGGTTCTTCTATGTGTTGTCTTTGTTTTTCTCCCCCACAGTTCCTAAAATAGTTATTGTGAATGTCCCTGAAAGTGCTTGCCGGATCTCCTCAGAGGAGGGTACACCATAGGACTAAGGGCTATTGTGACTATGGAGGGCCACACACAATAAAGTTCGGCATTCCACTTACAGAACTAAGCCCCAGTCCTGGTGCCCTAGATTACCTGCAGGAACCAATCCCTTGATTTTCCAACCTTAGGAGATGTGGGAGGTGGGTTATCTAAGTGTTATTTCCACCGTATGGGATCCCCAGAATCCAGGGTACACCAAGGAAATGATGGACACTGGATACAGTAGGGGAGTTCCCTTAATGCTTAACAATAGTTGTACAGGATTGGAAATATTACAGTGGTTTGCAGTTACGTGCTATTTACTGTTCAGGTTAAAGTTATGGATGCTGTGTGTGTGTCTTTGGCAGCCAACTTCAGCTCAACCAAGACTGTTCTGGAATCAGTTGGTCATGACATGCGGGCAGCAGAGACAACTGAATATCTTTTGGGATGTATTTCTTAAACCTGGTATTGTGGAACCAAAACAGGAGCCAGAAACAATGTGTGACTTATAACTATGTATACATGGGAGTGGATATGGCAATAACCGAAACAGTGGTGAAAATGGGGGTGAGCAAGCAAGGCTATTGGAGGATGGGAGGGGGTCAACCTGGAATATTTAAGCAAAACAAAATGGTTATATTAAATGCACGCTGAAAATAGAAAATAGAGTTAAAAATCTACGTTTCGACCTTAGGTCTTCTTCAGGAAATATCTAAAAGAGAAAAAAAAACAAGTTACTGGAATATTTAGCTGTCTCAATCATGTGACAGTAGAAATCCTGAATTATGGATAAATCTATTATAATAATGGAACCTCCTAGAATGTGAGGGACCTAAACTTACCAGTTAAAAGAAAGCAAGTTCTCATCTGGTTGAAACAACTAAAAACCCAATTAGCCATCTTGCAAGAGATTAAACTAAGCAAAAAATATGCCCCAAAGCTAGTCAGGGAGTGGGTGGGATGGGAAGCGCACATCACCTCAGGGAAAGCCAAACTAGGAGTTTCAATATGGTGCTGCAAGAATCTGAAAAGGAAAAATCTATCACTGTCCAATCCAATTGTAGATGAGAGATGGGTACTAGCAAAAATGGCAATGCCAAAAGCTCTCAATTATCCTGGTGAAAGCATATGCCTCTAACGATGATTGCCCAGAATTTTTTAATGTACTTTACCAGAAACTGATGGATATGTCATATGACAAACAACCCAGACCTTCTTATGGGTGGGGACTTGAATTTAACTATAGATTACATCTTCAGACAGATCAAACTCCAAGCCAGAACCCCATACAAAATCCAAACAGGCCTTGGGTGAACTGCTTAAACTACACCAGATGTCAGATGTGTGGAGACTTAACCATCCTGCTGATAGAGACTATACATAGTTTTCATCTGCACAGAACATGGCAAGTAGACAGGACTAATGGCTGATGTCACTGAGGCTGACTGCACAGGTGCAAGAGGTCTGCATTGCCTCTATACATCTCGGACCATGCTCCAATAACCCTGCACCTCAGCCTTGCACACACACACACACACACACACACACACACACACCCCTACAATGGTGACTTGACCAACTTCTTTTGAAAGCTAAAGATTTTCTACAATGGGTAGGCAAAGAAACCAGGCAATAGTTCAATAATAATCCCCACCCCTCCCCCGTTCAGCAGCTCCTGGTAAGATTTCAGAAGCATTTCAGGCCACAGTCATGAGTAAGATCATTAACTTTGCCACATATCAATACCACCAATGAGAGAGAGAGAGAGAGAGAGAGAGAGAGAGAGAAAGACAACTAAATTGGAGGAGCAACTTGCAGTGAAAGAAAGTGAATTCAAACTAGATCCCAAGAAAGTGCACAACCCCACTCTAATCTATGAGCTAACACAGCTGAGAACTCAGCTGAATCAGCTGGCCACTTGGACAGCTGAGCTGCAACTATTACACATTAAGCAGAAGTACTGGGCTCAGGGAGAAAAAGCAAGTAAACTCCTATGGCCCTATTCACAGAGGAGTCCAGGAGCAGTGCACCATGCACCCGAACTGGCCTTAGCACCGGCGCACCTGCCCCATGGCCCATGCACCATATTCACAGACAGAAAAATAGAAGTGAGCAAAACACTGCTGACATGGTGCATGCTGAGTGATGTGCCATAAGATCGACACAGCATTGCGCCAGGTCGCAGAACTGCGTTGCTCCAGAGGTAAGCGATGGCAGCTACAGGGCTGGTGCAAGCAGTGGAGGGAGGACATAAACTAAAGAAAAACTTCATGGATGCTCAAACAGACATCCCTACAGAGGCCGTGGAGGCACAGGTGTAGAACTGCACAGCAGGGTGAAAATAGCACGGTGCTAAGGGGAAATGGGCAATACCCACATGATACCAGAACATACACATGTGAAACAGAGCAGGCTAATAAAGCAATGAACATACCCACAGGTTGACCAGCTGCTATCAAGAGGTAGCACCAGGGAGCTGTGTGCCAGCAGACAGCAGGTATGTGATTATATTGTCACTAAGGTGAATGCAGTTGCACCCTGTAAACAGGCACACCATGAACTGCAGAACAGATACCATGATCTGCAAAGGCACTCCAGGGAGAAGCTAGTGCACAACCAGCAATGTACATGGGGCAGTAGCAAAGGCCAAATACATCCCATCCCCCTGATACTACAGTAGGAGCTTGTTGCCATACACATAAGTGGCCATACCATTGATGGTGACAGTAAGTTGGACCTGTTCATGCTACAGCATGAAGCAGATATGTATGTATAGGCCTGTACAGATACCACAAACTTGCATGGGACATGGAAGAAGGGACAGGGGTGCACATGCACAGTGGAACACATACAGGATGCCCACTGCACACAAACCACACCTGTCACCCATGCCAAGTACAGGTGTACAGACAAACAGATCTGTCTGTGTGTACGGACTATGGACCAGATATCACTGCTAGTGAGATACACACTCAACATGACATGCCTCAACACACACAGAAACACAAACAACACAGGTGCTGAATGGCCTGGGCACAGTGCATGTTGAGCAACAATGGCAATATGCATGGACACCATAATAATGCACAGTGGGACAGTACAGATGGGCTGCATGACCCTGCACACAATTTCACAAACCGTACATTGGTGGTAGCACACACTGGCCTCTGATGTGGCCCAGTGCTGGATGACTGCATGCAAAGGTGCATGCAACACATATTGACCATGACACAGAGGCATGAGGTGGCAGGAACACAACCATCAGAGTGCAATAGTAAGGTACGGTGGCATGGTACAACATGCAGTGGCCCACATGAACACATACACAACACACAGCAATTGCCCCACCAAGTGAATGAATGCACTGATTGCTGAGTAATGAATTTAGGCAGCATGAATATGCTGCACACAATTAATACAGACAATACATTATGTACCCACACAGATCAAGGGGGCACAGTGTCGGGGAACAACACTGCAACCATGAGTGTCACCGCGGATGCAATGGCCATGCACCCAACAGAGGCAGATGAAGAGAGTGTGGATACATTCCCAGAAGAATTAACACAGGACTCAACAATGCCCAGCATAGGGGACAGCCATCCTGGGACACACACACACACACATACCCAGTGATACAGCCAGCCCTGATGCAGAGCCCACCATGGCAGAAAGGCTAGTACGTGTAGCGGAGGCACTTGCTGATGTGTCTCCTGCAGCAGAACACAACAGTGAACAAGCTCATGGAGCCAACACAGAGGATCACAACACACCATCCAGCACCACTACACACCATACCACACCTACGCGCAGTGGTCCCACAAGAACAACATGATGCAGGTAATGATGACCTGCGCGGTACTTCCATGATGTTGCAAAGGTACCAGGAAAACCTGCAGAATGCAGTAGATTGCATACACAATGCCTACTGGATAGCAACAGGGCTGCAGCAGACCACAGGGCGTGTGCACAATCCACCATGCAGGTAATGTGCAATGCAATACAGACTCTGGTAGGGGATGAGACGCATGAACACGAGGACCAAATGGCACTGCTGCATGCAACACACATATGTGCCCAACAGGCCGAGGCAACAGGTGACTCATGAAAGCTGTGGTACCAGTTGCTTCCCACAATCCCTAAGCAGACAAAATAATAGCATATCAAAGGAGGGGTGTTGAAGGTCATTGAAATTTGCATTAAGAAGGTGATAAAGAACAAAAAATAAGGAGACCACTCTGGTTTACAAGGGAGGTTATCATAGGGCGTCAGGAAAGGAAAAGAGCTTCTAGGAATATAAGAAGGCACAAAGGGGAGGAGGACAGGTACGCCTATTGACAGAAGAGGAGGGTGGCAGGGCAGAAGACAAGGAGGGCTAAAGCGGATACTGAGGAGAAATAGCTAAGCGGGCCAAAGGGGCAAGGCAGGGATAGTAAGGTTGTGGGGAGGAGAAATACAGCTGGAAGGTGACTTTGAGAAAATAGGTGTTGAATAACTACTTCTGTATGGTCTTCATGGAGGAAGTGGAGGTGGGGATGAGCTGAGGGGAGATCAAGGAAGGCAAAAATGTGGATCCTAGTATGTTCAGTATGGACAGGGTAAGGGAGGAACAGGGCAGGTTAAAGGTGGACAAGGCAATGGGGCCAGATAGATTGCACTCAAGAGTACTTCGGAACCTGAGGGAGGAGATGGCAGCCCCACTGATGAGACTGTTTAACTTGTCCATGGATACAGGGTGTGTGCCAAGGGGCAGGAGGAGGAGGGCACATGTGGTGCCACTACACAAGGGGGGGCAGTAAGGAGGCAACAGAAAATGATCACCCAGTTAGCCTCACCTTGGTGCTGGGCAAGGTGATGGAGGCACTAATAAAAGAAAGGTTGGTGGACTACCTGGTGGACAGTGGCCTGCAGGATGAAAGGCAGTATGGATTCACAAATGGGAGGTCCTGCCAAACAAATCTGATAGAGTTTTTCAATTGGGTGACACAGGTGGCTGATTGGAGGGGACAGTGGACGTGGCCTATCTGGACTTCAGTAAGGCCTTCGATACCGTCTCTCACAGAAGACTAGTAAATAAGCTGAAAAACATAGGGGTGGGACAGAAAATAACTAGGTGGGTGGAAAACTGATTAGAGGGCAGAAGTCAAAGAGTGGTCGTAAATGTGGTGCATTCCATGGTGAGGGGAGGTAACAAGTGAGGTGTCCCAGAGGTCAGTGCTGGGACCTTCCTTTTTAATATATACATCAGTGATATAGCAGAAGGTGTGGAGGGACAAGTATGCCTATTCATGTATGATACGAAAATCTGCAATAGGGTGGACACCCCGGGGGGGGCCATGAAGCATGACCTGAGGACACTAGAGGGGTGGTCAGAAACTTGGCACCTAAAATTCAGTGCCAAATGTGTGCTGTGATTCATCTGGGGTGCAAAAAATGACTAACAGTTTACACTCTAAGAGGGGAGGAAATCAAAAAAACAGAGCAGGAAAGGGATCTGGGGATTGTAGTATCATGCAACCTTAAGATGGGGAGCCAGTGTTGCAAGACGTGGGGAAGGTAAATGTAATGTTGTCATGCATTGGGAGGAGCATAACTAGCAGAAGGAGGAAGATGCTGATGCCTCTTTAAAAGGCCATGGTGAGACCATTCCTGGAGTATGGGGTCCATTCTGCAGATTGCACTTATGCAAGGGCATTGATGGGATGGAAAGGGTTCAGAGAAGAGCAACCAAGATGGTGCATGGTATGCAGGAGAAACCACATGAACAAAGGTGTGGGGAACTGGCTCTGTACCCATTGGAGACTAGAAGTGAGGAGGGGGACATAATTGAAACTTTTAAATATTTGAAGGGGATCAATAAAGGAGGGGAGCTTGTTCAGAAGGAAAGAGTGGGTTAAAACTAGAAGATATAGCCTAATATTGGAAGGTGAATGATATAGAGGCAATGTGAGGGGGCGATTCATCATGGAGAGAGTGATGGAGGCCTGGAATAAACTACCAGGGGAGGTGATGGAGGACAAAAATGGTGGAGGTATTTAAGAGGGCATGAGACAGATATATGAGATTGGGAAGTGAAGGGAAGAGAAGGGCCCATAAGAATGGAGAAGAGTAGGGGAGGAGTGAAAGGGCAGACTTGTCGGGCCATTGAGGTGCTTTTCTGCCATCAGAGTTCTGTGATTCTGTGATTCAGACTGAGGCCGTCACAGCAATGACAGTCACAATAGTGGATCGGACACATGCCACAATGCATGATGGGGCCACAGCTAGAGAAGCAGTGAATTTAAATTTCACCAGCGAAGTCACGGCCAAGTGGCTGATTTCACCACATGGAGTAATCTGCTACATTTCCTGCATTTGGTGGAATTTCACCAGTGCAAACTTTCACCTTCCATGGCAAAATTTAGCCTTCCGTGGGTGACATGTCACCGCAGAAGGCAAAATTTCACCGGAGAAGGTGAAATTTTGCTGCAGAAGGTGAAATTGCACTGTTCCAAGGGCAAAATTTCACATTTCGCCTTGCAAAATGGGCAAAATTTGCACATTACTCCACGTAGCGAAGTTTTGTCACTTCGTCCACCACTAGCCACATTGCAGGGTCACACACACACAGGAGTGGCCAGCAACATGCCCAGAGACAGCACAGCATGGTGCATGTCAATGCTACTGGGTGACACAGCAATGCCAAAGACAGCAGCATACATACCCCGCATGCCCATGGGACAGGACATGAGCCAGTAGAACAACCCACTGCAAGTGTGCACATGGCCATGGGGTGTGTGCCACCACTGACTGGCATGGTACAGAACAATGAGGACAGGCACAGGGCATGTCCAGGTGTATTGCAGCACTATGACATGGGCATACCGCTCATGCACACAACATGATGCACATACCCACATTTGGGGAAAGTCATTGTTGGAAGATGTGGAGAGCAACAACACACCAACAGAGGCAACAAGGGCACTTCTGTGGCTGACGACTGCTGGGATGATCTGGAAAGTAACACAGTGAACCCTGCTGTGGAGGATGGCGCTGGGGATGGTGATGTCCCAATAAGGGAGCAAGATGACAAGCAATATGCACCTGAAACACCAATACCAACTGTGCATGGCACATTGGCAGGAATACGTGCCAATGACCATGACAGCCAACCAGTCACACATCGTGGACCAGGCATAGGTGAAGCCAACACACAGCATGCCGATGAGTGGATGCAGGACACCTTGCCACAGGTAGAAGGTACACACCTGGCCAGCAAAGAGGGCAGCAGCAACAGGTGACAGGAGACAATGGGGAATGTCACGAGACATGCCAGTAAGCAGCAACCCATTAGGGAGCATGACAAACCTATAACAGTACAACGGGGGGACAGCGATGCTACTGCAATGACCTCAAACATGACATCACTAACACAGTTCAGCCAACAGTCCAATGTGCCGAGACACCCTGACAGGAAACGTAAAAAGGACATGCCTCCCACAGAGCAAAAGAAAGGCAAACAGACATAGGGAGACGATGTGGCAGTATACACAATCCCTACTAGTAACAGTTGTACACACTGTGGCACAGGGACCATTGACAAGGTTGTGCATGAAGGGATACACCACATGCACATGGCTGTAGCACTGCAAAGGCACATGGTGGCAATGGCAACCTCGTACCCACACCAGTATTTGCACAAAGGGCAACATGCACAGATGTGCCACAGACACAGCTGGATGGTGGGCAACATCAAACAGAACATCAAGGGCAGTGGAGCAAGAAAGGGGCATCCAAGGAAGAAAAGGCCCTAATGCTGCAAAGCATGTGGACTATAGGGTGGACAGCTATTGCTGCCACTGGTGATGCATCACACCATACACATCAACAGCACATGGTGAGCACTGGCCACATGCATAGACTATAGAATATCAAAGCAAAATGCAGGACATGCATATGCAGGTATAAGGGTTGCACACACACACAGTGGAGGCCACAAAAGTAACAGGAACTGGATGCTAGCATGTCAGATAGATAAGTCCAAACTTATGGGTTCCACTTTGTTGACTGGTGGTTTGGTTTACTCACCTCGGCATTCTAGGATGACATGCCCAACATGACAGCGACCAATGCATGAGGGTCACACTGGAATACCAACATGACAACTAAGAGAACCCATGTGCATATGCATGGCATGGATGTATGAGATACACCCTAGTGGAACAATGCATGTCCACAAATACATAGCTACACATGTATGTGTGCGATGTGGTAGAGAACCACCAGTGTGAACGGTGTTGCTACCACAGGAGGACAACACACATGCCAACACCCACAGACAGTGTTAGTATGGATGACATGTCAGTCACCAAACAACACTGGCCACAGATGAAGGGTTGATGGCTGTGTGGCATGCAGCCAGTTCCATGATGAAGGCTACAGTGCCCTTTTGCAGGAAAATACAGTTGCATGTGATGTACAATGCGATCCAATGTGCAATGAGATCCCTGTGACATGTGTGCCATCGACCTGTGTCCAGCAATTCCAGACATGTGTGTCCCCAAATGCCGAATACAATGCCCCCAGCACCTGGGCAACATCACAGAGTGCATAAACCACATGTACCATGCGTACCATTTAGAACACAACTGAGACCGTAAGCAATGTAGAATACTCCAAATAGGTCCTAACTATAAATGGCCACTGACATGCATAAGATATGCACATACAAGACTATCATATTCACCCAGAATGCACCAATACACATATGCCGCTATCAGGTACTACATTCTGTATCCATGATGTCACTTCACCTGCCCAATATGGAATGCCACCAGCAGTGCTTACATCCATTCAACATTGCCAGGGTACACCTTGACCCTTACCCAGCTTGGTATGCCAGTTGGATCTGTCACCACCTGCAGCCTGCATGTATGTCAGTCTGTGCATGATGGTGGCTCACAGAATGACTATGGATATATGGGGATTCCATTATACCATGCAGTGTGTGTGTGTGTGTGTGTGTGTGTGTGTGGGTGGTGGGTGGCATCCACTAAATGACTATTGCAGACCCCTGAGTAATGCACATCAATGCCAGACATGCATACAGGTGTGTAGGTGTGAACAAATGCCAAATACAGAGCGTGATGCTCGTATGTGTGGTCACAAGGGTATATTATCATGCAACATTGCAGTATAGATAGGGACATGCATACTTGCCAGCAGGAACCTGCACCACTAGTCTATCAGGTATGTATGGGTATGCAGCTTTGCCCACTCCCAAAACCATTACCAACAACAAATGTGCTCTGTGAACCCATTCATACCCTCAATCATGTCGCAAGGATTCATGCTGCTGCATGGAACACTGTGTGATCACTGACTGTGACAGTGTGTTCATGACCCCTTGCCCCTCAGTGCAGCACTGGTCAGTGTCTGCATGAGACCCTCTAGGATGGATGATGGGTAGTGCCACTGCACAGTGCATTGTGTGTGGTGCCACTCACCCTGCTAAGTCAGTTGACGTGCATTCCCTACTTAACTGTTCACCAGGAAGAGGATCATAATGTGCCGCTGGGCAAGATAATGGCATGGTGCCTCTGTCACTGTATATGACACTACCATGCTTTGTAGCACTCACTGTGCTTTAACTGTGTCCTGTACTGCCTTACTGCTCAGTGTCTGCATGTCACTGAGGAACATGGCAAATTGCTACTGCTGTAGCATGGTGCATGCCACCACTGCTGAATAAGGTGCCGAGGTGTGCAATGGAGCACAATGTAAGTATTAATACCCGACAGGGTGGGCGTTATTGGGAGATAATGGACCACCCAGGGGCTTAATGAGGCCCGACACTACAGGCGGAGGGCCTTATAGCCCCTGGAAGGTCCGTTATATCCCATAATGCCAACTCTGGAGGGTATTATTACACTTAGATAATGGGGTTAGATTAGTTTTTTTTTTATAATGTTTTTATTAAAAAAAAGAGTGTGGAAATATTAAAAATAAAGAGAAATGTGGGCTTGTAAAATAGTCCCTTGCCACTAGAGGGTGCTGTCATTTTGTATTCGTAGGAAGGGAAGTGAGTGTGAGTGTAGTGGGCAGAGTGAGTAAAATGGCACTGAGGAATCGGAAGAGGAGCACAACTATGAGGGAATACGCGCTGCAGTCAATTATTTTTTTATTTAGGAGACAAAAAGAAACAGAGTTTCGTGTTTGTGGCTGAGGGTTGTCATGATGAAGACGAGCTGGGAACAGAGTGGGTGGTGAAAGGACGTACTGTAAATTATTGAAAGTGGAGTCGGTGGATTGCCCGAAATGCTTTTGGGGGGGGTGAGAAACAGCAGAGCAGTGAGGCAGGAACGTTTTTGTTGAAGGCGAGAGAGGCGAGTGGAATGAATGCGAAGTGGTTTATGTCGGCGATGCGCTCGCTTAGAGAGGAAAATGAATGGCGCTGGCGAGTTCCAGAATTGGAACTTGTTTTGGAGCGGGCCGTTGTTAAGAAATAACGGCCCGGGTGGTAGGGTGTTTGAACCAATCAGGAAGCAAGTTTTAGCTTCAACATTATCTTAACCATCATAGCACATGATGAGATCTGCACTGTTACACAGCAATACTGCCATCAGCTATTCATGCTGATGTCTACTCCCATTAGGAACTATAAGGTACTGAATTATGTATCATAGATACATAGATTCATAGACAGTGTCGGCAGATAAGGGCCTATGGTCCACCCAGTCTGCCCATTTGAGCTTGTAAGTTCAGTTTATGTTTTCCTAGAAGTCTGTTGCCCCTTACCCCTGACCTCCAGAATTCCTTTATGTCTATCCCATGCATTCTTAAATCCTGTGATTGATTCAGCCCCCACCACTTCCTCTAGCAGGGTGTTCCACTTGTCCACCACCCGTTCTGTGAAGAAATTCTTCCTCATGTTTCCTCTGAATCGTCCTCCCTCCAACTTCATCCCATGCCCTCTAGTCCTGAAACATCTTTTTCGCTTAAAAATAGTGTATTCCTGCACCCTGTTCCTCCCTGTAAGATACTTGTATGTCTATATCATATCCCCTCTCTCCCTCCTCTCCTCCAGGGAGTACATGTTCAGTTCCTTCAACCTGTCTTCACAGGACTTGTGATACAATCCATGCACCATCTTTGTTGCCCTCCTCTGAACCTTCTCTACCCTGTCTATGTCCTTATGTAGGTATGGTCTCCAGAACGGTACACTGTATTCCAGGTGAGGCCTCACTAGTGTCTTGTATAGCAGAATTATGACCTCCCTTTTCCTGCTGGTGATGCCCCTGCCTATACATCCCAGCATCCTGTTTGCTCTACCTGCTGCCTTGTCACACTGTTTCCCCTACCTTGAGGTCATCAGAGATGATAACCCCAAGATCCCTTTCCTGCTTGGTGTATGCTATATCCTCACCCCCCAACTGATATATTGTGCCAGAGTTTTGTGCCCCATATGCATTATCTTGCACTTCCTTGCATTGAATTTCAACTGCCAAACCCTGACCATTCTTCAAGTTTCTGCAGGTCCTTCTCATTCTGTCTACACCCTCTGGTGTGTCTACTCTGTTACAGAGCTTTGTGTATCAGCTAACAGTGAAATTCTGCCTTCTAGGTCCTGCACAATGTCACTGATGAAGATGTTGAATAGGACCGGTCCCAGCACTGATCCCTGTGGTACCCCACTGGTCACTCTTCTCTCTGTGGAGTGACAGCCATTTACCACCACCCTCTGTGTCCTGCCACCCAGCCAGTTACCTACCCACCACACTACTGTCCTGCCCACACCCATATTCCCAGTTTGTGTAGTAGTCTCTATGTGGCACAGTGTCAAAGGCCTTGCTGAAGTCCAGATAGACCATGTCCACTGCTCTCCCCTGATCCACCTCCCTAGTCACCCAGTCAAAAAATTCAATGAGGTTGGTCTGGCATGACCTCCCCCTGATGAAACCATGCTGCCTTGGGTCCTGTAGTCCATTGACAACCAGATGTTCCACCAATCTCTCCTTCAGTAGTGCTTCCCGATGGACATATTTCCATTGATGCAGTACTCATGCTGTACAAACACAGTTGGTGGAAGATGTAAACAGATCTCTTCCTTCTGCCAACCTCCTGTGGGCATTTGCAGCCAACTACCAGTACAACTCATGTAATGGCTAAGGATTACAGGACTCAGCTGGTACATACCCTGTACATGCTGGTGTATCCACAACATGCTGTCACGTCTACCTACTTAATATGTATAACTGCATAACACTGTTACACTACACTTCCCAGAACTGTGATGTCTTGGGGGGTGGGGCGCAGAGGTACAGGCTGACCCTACAGAGCCTTGCAGATGTATTGGACGTCTGTCCTGACCTATATGGTACATTCAGACACCACTGTCATCCAACTCAGAGCCAAACAAAACCATTACTTTCTATGTGACACTATTGCTATTGCCATTGGACGTGTAGACAGCAATGGTTATGGAAGCGGCAGTGCAGCTGATACACTCGCTACTGCAAAGTGCAGCTGTCATGCTGTGGCAAAGGGGTCCGCACAGTGCGGTGAACAATTGTGTGCCCAGGATGCCGTGACCTCTGCTGGGTGGGTGAGCAAAAAGCCAGCGTGCATATGGCACTGCTGTCCTGCTCAGAAGTGCACATGTCTGTATGTTGTTGGGCAGAGGACATGGAACTCTGTTTACTGAAGTGCATGTACCAAGTGTGGACAGTGCTGCATAGGCATGTGCGAATAAAATACTTCTGCAGGCAGATTCAAAGCAACAGTGTGACTTATGCTTCTGCAAACATTTGGGAATACATATTCGAACTGTCACGGATATTCAGCCTGTGATTGCCGCCGGACACAAATGGCCCTATAAAAGCCCTGGGGGTTAGAGGTTCTTATGCCACCATGCACCCAACCTTCTCATAAAAACATCAAAGAGCCCCTGTGCCTACCCTGGTGGCTAGCGTTGCCTCCTGCCTCCGAGTGACCAGCACCGCATGTCATACCAATATTCCTGCTGGCCGGTGATCCTTTCCCCCACCCCATCACCCACCCAACAACAGCCCTTGTGGCTAGTGGTCACTCCCCACCACCTGGTCCCCCCACCTAATGTGTCCAGTAGCAATCCCCCCCCACTTCATCCTGAGGCTGTCACTGTATAGTCTTGGAATATCACATAATCTATAATAAAGCTTCCCTTCCCACCACTGATCCACAGTTCCTGTATTTAGTTTATACCTTGGTGGTCTAGTGCACCCCACCTCTCCAGCCCAGCAGGTGTCCCACCACCCCACTCCCACCACCCTCCCGAATCCCAGCGAGCGACCAGCATAGTCCTATACTCTTCACCACAGCCGGTCTGCCAACTGAGCTGCCAATGAATGAGCGTGTATGAGAATGCGCTCATTCATGGACAGCTGAGTGGGTGGCCTGGCCGTGGTGGAGAGAGGAGGGCTGTGTAGGGTGCACACTGGTGTACAGCATCGGGATGTGAGCAGGGTAGTGGGACATCTGCTGGGGTGGATGGGTGGGGGGAGGCACTAGACCACCAGGGTATAAACTATTAATACAGGGACTAGGGATCAGGGCTGGGGAGGGGTGTTCACATCACCTGCTGTGTTCTTCATTACTACAGAGTGACAGCCTCAAGATGGAGATGGGGGGGTTGCTACTGGACACGTTGGATGGGGGACCGGGTTGTAGTGAGAGACCACTAGCCACCAGGGAATCCATGATCCTAGTTGATGCATGGCTGGGGTTGGGGGCCGCTGGAGTTCTGTTATTAATAGGTGGTATCACATCTCTTATATTATGGAACATGGTGAAATGTCACCCAAAATATTGAGGATGTGTTCTGATCCTCCATGGCGGAAGTTATGATATATCTGCAAGTGTAGCCAGATTTCTGAGGAGATTCTGCTAGGGCAGAAAAGGACACTATCACCCACCCCAAGTGCTGCAATGTCCACTGGGTGGGTGGGTGGGTGGGAGGATCAAACACCCACATACTGTATGTAAATGGAGAACTGAGTGTGGAAAAACATGCATATGTCCAAACACTCCACAGCTGCTGCACAGTCCTGGAATGGAGGAATCCATCATGCTTAACTGTACCCTGCAACACGATAATAGTGTACATTAATACACAACATCATACAACCACAGCAGATAACACCACATTAGGAACAGAGCCTGCATCACGCATGTGACAGCATGTGATTCCATGCAATACGGGGATTGCACATGTTTGTGGAGAGAAAGTGCCTACACATGACATAGCAAGGTGCAGCACACTGTCAGACTATTTACCCTGTCCTGCAAGCTCCTCAAAGACAGAAGCATGGAGTTGTACTACTGTTGAGGTGAATGTCACAGCAATGGCAGGCTGGACTAGAGCACCAAATGTTACTGGTGAGGAGACAGTGCTCCTCATAAGTTTAGCGGACCAGTGGGCATGTGTTCTACTGCCACAGCCTGGTGCTGCATCCACACCAAGTGACAGGTCACGTGTGTGGAGATTAATCAGCCTAAAACATAGCAGGGTGTCTGGTGTGCAGCAATGAGGTCTGTACTACAATGCTGGAATGACCTCTCCTGGAGAGAGGCTGAGCTGCTGATCCACCTCAGAGGAATACCGCAGGTGGTAGATGTCCAGTTGTGTGGTGAATGGCCCAGGATGTCAGATAGGTGGCTTCCCACACAGCATAGGCATGTGTACAACCATTGTTAGCTATCCCAAGCATTGCACACCAATAATGTCTGTACTCCATTCTTATGTCTCTGCAGGCCAACAGCAAACAGTGGAGGACGATGACCATGAGGAGTCAACAGCTGCAGGCAGAAACAGTAGAGAACAGCAGGGGGATGATCAGAAGTCCAGGGCAACTGGTAGGTTGAAATGTACTGGGCCTATAGGGGTATGCTGTACTGTACATAAACGCCACACACAGGGGCATCCAATGTACAGTGACACACACGGCTATGATGCTGCCTGTGCAAATAGCACACCGCAGCAACATACAGAATACAGGCTGTGCAACAGTGTGGAACCACACCATGGTCCTGATTCTGTTAGCCCTCAAGTGTGAAACTCGAGAGATCACACAGAATCACAACCCCGAGGTGGTAGCCCATGCTGGTTGGGCACAATTGCCCATGCCGTAGTACTGTTATTGTCTAGTGTCCCCATGACAAACAACCATGACAACAATGCCTGACATGATGTCTGGAACACACCACCAATGCCCTTCAGTTGGTAATCATTACTCAATGAGCTCTGAGATGTGTGCGCACCAGTGTTCCCGTTAGTCAAATCGCTGTCTGCTGTGATCTCAAGTACAGCCGAGATGTCGTTGTACCACAGTATGTAGCATTGCGTTCAATGGACTTAGCACCATGTTACTACAACATGTAGCCTGTGACTGATTGCTATGCTGGACAAGCGTCACTATACACTTTATGCCCTGTGACCACATAATGCATGCCATGGCACCATTGGCATTCATGTGCCTGCCATGTGTGAGCCTGCTGACACAAGTTTCCACCAGCACACATGGTACAGGTTTCACCACATGTGTGCCTGCAAGGGATTGTGGACCACACTGCATATGTGGCCATGCACTGCACATGCACATATGATGGCACAGTGACATAGGGAGGCATGTCCTATGCATTGCACTTGGCCTACATGGGGCATCAGGAATGGTGTAAGTGAATATGACTTTTTGCTTCAATGGAGGCACTGTCACAGCCTTGTGGTATGCATGTAGTAACATACGTGTATGGACTACCCATATGCTGAGGACAATCCAACACTGACCTGTAATTGCTTATCTCATTATACCACTGAGGCACTCCAGGTGATCATGTTCATGGTCAGTTATTCATCCCATGGAGGCATACACCACTGTGTTGTGGCCCGTGCAGCTATACACACCTAGAGGGTGAATAACATGCCATTAACATAACAACTGCCATGATTGCTGGTGTCATTACTGCTCCATACTGTTACAGACAGCAAAGTGTGACAGTGTCCACTATCCCTCCAGAGGTGCCATTCAGCCAGTGGACAGAGGGACTGCTGCACGGGGACCAAGTTGGAGAAGTGTTGTGAGGCCATGAGACAGGTGAAAAGGGAAGACGTCCACGCATATGCCCAAAGGACACAAAGGAGGTTGCAGTCAGTGGCACAGGTTGCTGGGGAACATGTGTCTGAGGAGGAGAGGGGTTGGGGGTGGCAGAACAATGGAATGGCACACAGCATGGAGCTGTGTTGGAGGCTAACACTCCACCAGTGCCAACCAGTGAAAACCAGCAAACAGAGATAGGCATTGTCAGCCCCAATGTGATAGAAGGCATGATTGCCTTGGACATATCTGATGATGACCAGGAAATCCATCCACAGGTATCTGTCAGCGGGGATGGTGCAGCATCAGGGATGTAGCACAAAACAACAGATGATAATGGCTGTGTGCAGTGTCCAGTCTCCACAGGTAGTGTGCATGGATTTATAGAACACTGCATTGTCTGAGGATGTGCACCACATGACCAGGGAGCATCTGTCACAGACACTGTGAATGCCAGTATGGGCAGCAGGCATGGATACAGAGGGGCTGTCGGGGACAGTGCAATTACCAGCATGCAGGAACATGCATTGTCTGCAAGGAATTGAGTGAGCACATACACCCAATGCTACTGCACCTGGACATGTTGAGTGCCGATGTATTTGCACTTTTGGACTTCCTTAATACACCATGAGGACACTGAACTGTTGCAGCATACAGGCATTGGTGTTGTGCTGCTTTGCTTCCATGTGTCTCCTTACAGCTAAGCCATCCACACAGATGAGTAGTACACATGACTCCCATTAGCATAGCTCTTATCCAATCCTGTCTTGGTACTGTACAGTACCTATGTGCATTGTTTCACTGTTTGATAATTGCTGGTCATATCATGTTGTGATGTTCAGTAATGTGTACCATGTTAGTTATGCACAGGGTGTGTTATGTCTTCTTCACGTTTGACCTTTCCAAAGTCTTCAGTTCTTGTTTTTCCTGTTTGGGGTTTTAGGTGATTGGTTTAAATGTGCACACATGTTGTAGGTTGTTGCATGTTAATTCACGGTATTGTTTTTGTATGTTTGCTTCACCTATTGCTTTTTGTTATGCTCATGTTGTAATAAATTATTAACATTTGGGAGGGCATCAGGAGTGAAATGAGTCTCTTTGCGGTTGATTCTAAGCAGGGGGCAGTGGTGGATGGGGAGGAGGGTAGGGTCACCCTGCAGGGAGATCTGGACGCTCTGGAGAGATGGTCATGCACCTGGAAGCTGAGGTTCAACACCAGCAAGTGCAAGATGCTTCATCATGGGCGAAGAAACCCATATCAGGTAAATACCTTGGGGGGGGGAACAGACTGCAGGTTTCAAGAGGAGAGAAGGACTTGGGGGTGTTGGTGAATGCCAGAATGAACAACTTGGAACAATGTAGGAGGGCTGCAGCCAAGGCAAATAGAATGTTGCACTACATAGCCAGGGGGATTACCTCAAGAAGTAGGGAGGTGATCATGCCTCTGTACAATTGCCTTGTCAGACTGCACCTCAAGTATTGCATGCAGTTTTGGCATCCACATCTCAGGAAGGATATTAATCTCCTGGAGAGGGTTCAGAGGAGGGCAACCAGGATGATCGTGGATCTAGGGGATATGACTTATGAGGTGAGGCTTGAGGAGCTGAACCTGTTCTCACTGGAGGAGAGGAGAGACGGGGGGGGGGTATGATTGAAGTCTTCAAGTATCTAAAAGGGGTGAATAAGGTACATCTTCAGGGGGTCCTTCAGAGGAGGGTGGGAGGGGCCACCAGGGGGCATGGTTGGATACTGGAGGGCAGGAGACTTAGGGGAGAAAGGATGAGGCAATACTTCACAGAGAAGGTGGTGGAACCATGCAATGTGCTGCCTGTGGAACTGGTGGAGGCATCTATGGTGGAGGGGTTCAAGAAGGGCTGGGACTTGTACAATAGGGGGATGCAGAAGAAGAACGCTTGTCTGAGGAGGGGAAACCCCGGCATGGGGAATTGGAGTCAAGGGAGGAGCCAGGAGAAAGGTTACTGTGTCCATTCAGGGTACTGACTCTCGAGCAGACTTGATAGACCATAGGGCTTACTCTGCTGGCAAGTTAGTATGTTAGTATATTAGGCGTTGTCTCCACTCCAAATGCTATGTTTATGCTTCACTGATGCATACCTGTGCACGTTGTATTCCACAAGGTGTCATCCCAGACATGCATGACCAATCTGTTTTCCTATGTGTGTCATATGTATACAGTTGCATTGTGTGCTGTGCAGTGCCTGGCAGCACAGCTGTACACAATGCAAGTGTATATGACCACACAAGACACTGTTTCACAGACAATGATAGTCCAGTAACAACAGCACATGATGCTGCATTGCAGCATGGGTGTGTACGTCACACCAGTGGGACTGGCTGTATGTGCGGCATATGTGTGTGTGTGTGTGTGTTTGTGTTTATGGCATGGGGCCCCTTTTGCATTTCTGCATGTCATGCCATGTGTTGTTGTGTGGTTTGTGCATTCCTCTTGTGTGGCATGTCCTGGAGCACAGCCAGGTGCTTAGGAATTCACATGTACTCACACCACTACACATGCCCTGGGTGCACAATTGCACTTGTTTTCACTATCTATCATTATCCATTGTATTGTACATACACTGGGTTCACAGCAGGTCAGCTGGTCATTCACGGGTTATTTACCAGCTGGCTGTTGCAGTAGTTACACATGGTCCTGTGACACGTTCTGCACTCTGTGTTCACATACTGTGTGTAACCTATTTTACACTGCTGCATGCCATATCATCAGAGATGGGGGGCATAGTCATTGTAGTACAGGAATGGACATGTCTGGTGTTTCAGTGTGATCCTGTTGTATGCATGCTACATCATATATTGCTCCAACTGTGGTCTGTTGTTGAAGTGTGCCACGCACACTTCATGGGCACCCTCATATGTACAATGCTAGCATGGACTGTGTTGCCCCAGATGGCTACACCTGCACATACACTCCTCTGCGGCAGGGCATGCTGCCTCTGTGTGTTGTTTGGCATGCCCTGTTTCTGGTCGGTACATAGTGTAGGTTCGCCATCTCATACATGGACATACAGTGACACATTGTCATACAGGGTCCCAGCATCACACCACTTGTGCACATCCACACCTATTGGGACAACTGCAAGGTCATGTGGACAGCCATGTGCTGGTGCTATCCCTACAGACAGTGTTGTGGCTGTTCCTGTGCTTCTTGTTTGCAGCACACATCCATGTGGTATTGATCAGGGTGTGGTGGTATACTTGTCACCTGATGGCTATGTGAAGTGGCTTATTATCAGATTGGCCCACCTCCTCTGTTCAGCGATTGTATGCTGCGCACATCTTTGCACTTTCTGGGGTCTTTGAGGGTGCCACTCCAACTCTGCTTCTTCCTCATCCTCCACTGGCTCCATCACATGTTCAGGCATTGGGGTGCAGTATGCCTTTGCTATGTTGTGGAGCACATAGCATGGCACAACTATCTTGTATGCCATTTGTGGTGTGTACTGCAGTGCCCCACCCAATCTGTCTAGGTATCTGAATCATATCTTCATCTGGCCAAATCTACATTCGATTACACTCCTGGTTGATACATGTGCCTCATTGTATCGTGTGCGTGGGGCCACTACTGGGTGTCATGTTGGTGTCATCAACCACAACAGCTGGAGATATGCACAGTCACCTGCAGGGGAAAGTATTGCATGTTACAGTTGTTGGTGCCTCAACAGTTATGAGCTGGCATGGCAGGCCAAGTGTCAGATACTGTATGGTCATGGGTATGGCAGCTGAACTTCAACACAAACAAGTGCACAATAATGCATATGGGGCACAAAACCTCTGGAACAACATATCAGTTGGGGAGTGAGAATACAGCATGCACCAAGCAGGAAAGGGACCTTGGGGTTATCATCACTGATGACCCCATGGTAAGGCAACTGTGCTACAAGGCTAAATGTACAGCAGATAGGATGCTGGGATACATAGGCAGGGGCATCACCAGAAGGAAAAGGAGGGTTATCATTCCACTATACATGACACTAGTGAGACCCCACCTGGAGTATGGTGTACAGTTCTGGAGACCTTACCTAAATAAGGACTGTGACAGGGTGGGGATGGTTCAGAGGAGGGCAACAAAGATGGTACAGGAATTGCATCACAAATCCTATGAGGACAGGCTGAATGACTTCAGTATGTACCCCCTGGAGGAGAGGAGGATGAGAGGGAGTATGATAGAGACATACATGTACCTTACAGGGAGGAACAGGGTGCAGGAATACATTATTTACCTGCAAATAATATGTTCCAGGACAACAGGGCATGGGATGAAGTTGGAGGGAGGGTGATTCAGATGGGACAATAGGAAGATTTTCTTTAGAGAAAGGATGGTGAATAAGTGGCACACCCTGCCATAGGGAGTGGCGGGGGTTGAAACAATCACAAGATTTATGTATGCATGGGATAAGGGAATCCTGGAGGTCAGGGGTAAGGGTAACCAGACTTCCAAAAAGACTCAGAGGGAACTTACAAGTTCAAATGTGCAGACTGGGTGGGCCATATTCTGTTCTCTGCCAACACTAGCTATGTATCTATGGTTTGGCAGGGGTTATGGGTTAGACTATGTGGGTGGGCTACCACAGGCTGCAACATTTCCCTGCCATCAGGCTGACATGCATATACCATAGTCCACATTGTTTCACCTTACTTCACATATACTCCTCCAGTGTGTAGGTGTGTCATTGTGTCCTCATCTACTGCGGTATCCTACTGTGACATTGTACTACTGCCTATGAGTGTGCATTATCATGTTCTCTGATGTCAGGTGATATGCATGTCACACATTCCCATCTCTATACCATCACTAGTTGTACTGATACTATTGGTGTGCGACATCAGTTTAATGCATATGGTGTGCCCTCCTGTCCTCCCTCCATTGCCCTATATCCACAAGTTCATGTATTGTGCCATATGACTGAAGGGCTCATGCCTGCATGTTTCATGTGTGTGTATTCATGTGTATCTGCATGCAGTGTTTGGTGGCCTGGTGGTACCTTTCTTAACAGATTAATGGTCTTTGTTTGTGTTTTCTCAGTGGTCAGAGGGGATAGGGTTATGGTTTATGACAATGACGTGCACCGTTCTGATCAGTGATACTGCTTACCACACCATCACATGTGTGCCAGGGGATGTATTCCTGTTGCTCAGCACAGCTCTTTGTGGGATACTGGTACACCCCGGTGTACCATGCAGTACACAGATGTGTGACCTGGCAACCTGTGTACATGTTCTGTACATCACTGACCATGAATGGGCCATTGGTGTTCATTACCCTGCCATGCCTGTGTGACGGTGTTCATGGGATTCTGTCACTGATGGCATGCCATGTGCTGCATTGTGCCTATGTATGCCTCTATGTTATTACTGATGCCATGCAGTCCATCTCGCTTGCCTTATCATGGCATGTGCTGTGACTCACAATAGCAAATGTGTGGCCAGCACCATCCATATTCCCTTGAACATTCCTTGTTGTGTTACCCTTGTGTGTGTTTTGCATGTCTGTGGTGACCTTGGCCTACTGCCACCTTAACCATGATGTGTTGTGACCATAACCAGTGCCTTATGCCTTGTGTGTGTGACCAATGTTACATTATACCCAGCATCCTGTATCTGCCATGTGTGTCATGTGCCACACATGCATCACTCATGCTTGCCTGGGGGATGTGTTGTTTGCATGATTTACCTATTAGCCAGCCCTCCTGCAGCATGTTGCTCTCAAATGCATGGCCAAGTCCACAGTTCCTGTAGATGTGGGCATCATGGTAGAATCCAAGGTAATTGGCTATTATATCCAGGTTGCATCTCTGGCTGCCACACACTACCTGGACGGTGATGGAATGGAAGCCTTTATGGCTCACGTACACCTGTAGTTCTTTAGTGGGTGCTCTGATGACAATATGGGTTCAGTCAATGGCATCTAGCACCCATGGGAATCCAGCAATGGCTTAGAAACCTTGGTTGACTACCTCTTGCTGCTGTCCAGCATTTGGAAAGTGGATTTATTGCCATAAACGGCTTACCAGTGCATTCACAAACTGCTTCATGAATCATCTCATGGAGGGCTGTGATATGCCAGTGGTATCACCACTGAGTGACTGGAAGCCACCACTGGCCCGTACCCTGAGTGCAGCGCATCTCTTGGCCTCACTGGTTTTTGCTCTACCTCTGTGTGTCTGTGTCTGCATCTCCTCCCACAGCTCCTGGCACAGCTCTGATATGGCCACCTTGCCCAGCCAATATTGGACAATACACTGCCCCTTTGTAAGGTCTCCATATGATGTGCACCTATGGTACACATGCCATGCTACCCAGCATGCATGTCTATGTCCTCTTCCCTGTGGTACTACTCCCTGTCCATCGGCTGCTATGCCCTGCCACAGTGCACTCCTCCATTGATGGGCTTGTATGGCGCCTGCCATGGCCATCATTATAACTTGTCCTGACATGTCTGCCTGTCCTAGCAAATGCTGTTGTGGTTTTGCCTCACCAGAGATGCCACACAAACTGCATTCTGCTTGCACCATTTATATGCTGTAGTCAGCCTTAGACCAGCTTTACCTGGTCATGCAGATGTTTCATATTCCCAGTATTGTCCTGCTTTGTGAATAACTGTTTGTGACTGTTGCATGTCTTGTTTGACGCAAGGCACCTTGTGCCAGGTCGCATGGGATATGCCAGCACTGCTGTGGCATATGGTGCCTTGATGCACCATTGGTGCATTTGGCACAGCATGCATTTGTGAATAGCTGCATGGTGCTCTCAGTGGTGCAGGATGCATCTTGCGGCATTACTCCAGGTGCATACCACTTGCATCACTTCCAATCTTTTGTGAATCTTGCCCCTAGCATATAGGCTGAGGAAACACCAGGCAGAAAGTTATATAGCTCACTTCACAGATGCCAAAGGCAAACACAAACATCCCCAAAAGAGATTAATGCAATTATGGTCCAGTTTTATAAGAATTTATACTTCTCTCAGGACAATTAGATATGGTAAAATTCTCAGGTACATGGCCAAAGCAAACATAGCCACACTAACTGACCCTCAAAAGGAAGAGCTAGAGTACCCAATAACAGAATTAGAAATCCACCAGGCAATAAAGGACATGGCTCCCCTGAAATTCCCTGGCAGTGATGGCTTCCCAGTGGACTTCTACAAACAGGTTAAGACAAGCATAACTCAGCCATTGATACACATGCTCCTGGGAGCAGCAGAGAGGGGGGAGTTACTAAAGATGCTAAAAGAGACCATCATTACTATAGTCCCAAGGGAGGAGAAAGATCACTCAAAACCAGCTAACTACAGGACCATATCATTAATTAATGTGGACGCCAAGATCTTGGTCAAATTACTCGTAGCCCATATGGAAAAAGTGCTCCCCCCAACAATACACACATAGCAGATTGGTTTTGTCAGAGGTGGTCCAGTGCAGACCACGTGAGAGCCCTAATTACACTGATGCAGTTGGCAGAAGTTCGCCCAACTTTCTGCAGCAGCCATTGCAGTAGTTTTTGAAAAAGCTTTTGGTTTGGGGGAGTGAGGTACCTACATGCAATACTGCAGCTCTGTAATTTCAGCCCTTACTTCCCTTCCTAGAGAAGTACCCCTTATAATGAATCAGCTGCCAGGCTCCTTACTAATAATGTTCTTTCCCCACCCTTCTCCCTGCATACAGGTACACAGCAGAGATGCCCACTCTCTCCCCTGCTGTTTGTCCTAGCAAAGGAACCACTGGCAGCTGCATTCAGGGAGCATGAACATATAAAGGGACTCATCATAGGTCAGGAGGAATATTTCACTAAACTACATGTGGATGACTGCCTTACCCTCACCAGCAATCCAGAGAGTAGTATCCCTCCTATTCTAACAGTTTTAGGGGACTTCGCCACCATATCAGGACTATGAGTCAACATAACAAAATCTGAAATTCTACCCCTTAATGTCAGAGCCAACCCAGGCCTAGTGAGCACATCGGGCCTGGCATGGTCCCCTAAAGAAATTAAAAACATGGGAATCTGGCTGACTGGTGACATTCATAATATAGTGGCCAGGAACCATTACACCATGATTACAAAACTTAGGGAAGAAGTAAAGGGATGGAAACATCTAAACCTATTCATGGCAGAGAAAATTGCTGCTCTGAAATTGATATTTGCTCCCAGAATATTTTATCTTCTGGCCCACCTCCCAGTAGAGATCCCATATAAGTGGTATCAAACTGTGGATTCCATCATGAAGAAATTCTTATTGGGTGTCCTTCCCCAAGGTACAGCAAAGCAAAGCTGTGGTCCCCATGAAGCAGAAGAGGGTGGAACCTTCCCCACTTCCCACTCTATGCAGATGCCTTTCAGGTGACTTTCTCTTGTTGCCTACTACAAGAGACAACATCCAGTGAGCCAGCATGGGTGTAGATTGAGTCAGAAATACTACAAGCATCTACACTAGTGGCCTATTTCAGCCATCTATTGCCAAAAGTGTGGCATAGTTGGATGACAGTTAAAGCAGTGCACACTGCCTGGAGTAGGGTAGGGTAGGGAAAACCTCCAAAAGACGCCTGACCCTGGGACCCCACACCCCCCTGTGGCATAACCCTTTATTTTTGTGTGAACCAGAAACCCCTAAAATCACACGAGTGGAAACAGAAGCATATTCATATGGTTAAAGACATACTAGTTCTAGGTGGCACTGAGCTTGACTCATTTCAGGGGTTTCAAAGAAGATATGTTGTCAAAAGAATAGACTTTTGGAGGTACCTGCAGCTGACAAGTGTATATCCCAGTGGATAAAACACCACTTCACTCTTAGTATCTATAGTATATATAGTATGCACAGAGACTGAGAGTGCCCCATCAGAGACTTCCATTGCATTTATGGGATGAGACATACAAAAGGACTGGCAGGGAGTATTCAACAAATGTTGAGAGATGAAGCATCTGATTCCTTCCTACCCGCCAGGGCAAAGTGGAAGAAAATGTTAAACACTGAGATATCAGAAGAGGAATGGCAGAACAGCTGGCTACTAGTTCATAAGGACTGTAAGGATTAATGTAGCCTCCTTATGAAAAATGACATCCTGCACCTGTAGTATCATACCCCATATGTGCTCAAGATTATGTGCCTATTGAGCCATGAGCCAATAACCTCCTAAATTCAGCACAATCGGGATTTAGATCAAGGCATAGCACCATTTCCGCCCTAGCCAAAGTAACTAACGATTGGCAGATTGCCTTGGATAAGAAGAACAGTACCTGTGCTGTGTTCCTGGATTTGAGTAAAGCATTTGACACAGTAGATCATGAATCATTAATCACCTCCCTTAGCTCACTTGGACTGGATTCTCTCTCACTCAACTGGTTCAAGTGCTACCTATCAGATAGGTCACAACTGGTAAAAAGTGGAAATTACCTATCCACCTTAAAACCACTGCTAAGAGGTGTACCGCAAGGCTCTATTCTTGGCCCCATCCTCTTTGCCATTTATATTAATAATATCGATGCCAACCTCACTCAATCTAACATTCATCTATTTGCTGATGATACTGTATTATATGTCAGCAATCCCTCATTACCTAAAGCCTGTGAGCTGTTACAGTCTGAATTCTCCAACCTGCAACACAATCTACTGGATAAAAAGCTACTTCTAAATGCCAAAAAAACAAAAGCTATGTTCTTTGCCACAAAGAGTTGCTCTGCCACTACCCCATCACCCACCACCCTACAATTATCCACCTACTTGGAGAGAAGCTGGAATTTGTTGATAACTTCAAATACCTTGGAGTCTGGATTGATAACAGGCTTGACTATTCTGTCCATATTGAAGAGCTACTAAAAAAACTGAGACAAAGGCTTGGTCTATTTTTTAGAATAAAACACTACCTTAACAGAGACTCCAAAAAAAGATTAATCCAGGCATCATTCCTATCCCTCATTGATTATGCTGACTTTCTCTATGGCCATTGTTCACTCCCCCTCTTAAATAAGCTGGACACCCTGTATCATAGATCCATCAGATTCATTACTGACCTTCCTCCAGCACCCATCATTGCTCTCTTTATATGGCAGTCAACTGGACATCACTACAACACAGAAGAAATAGGAATGCTGCAATCTGGATATTCAAAGCTTTATCAGGCAAACTACCCACCTATATCACAGACTGTTTTACCCGAATTACTTCTAGGCCATACACCTTAAGGATCAGTAAACTCATCATACTAAAGGTCCCCAATGCCTGCACCCGGTTTGGGAGGGCCGCTATGAGCTACTCACTAGCAGTTGCATGGAATTTACTCCAAAAATCCATGAAGCTTGATAGCCTCCTACCTTTAACATCCTTCAAAAGATTATTCTCCACCCTATTTCCAGAACTCTGCAATTGCTTTTATCAGGCCTAATCCCCTACCCTGCCTACCCTCCAACCCCCTTTTTCCGTGTTCCATTTTGTTTAGTTCTACTTCTATTTTCCAATCACCTGATATACTCTTATAAAAGCCAATTAGGCCCTATAATGAATATATTATGCCTGCTATACCCATTGTCTCCTTTTTCTTACAGGTTAAATGGTTCTACTGTGCCTTGTATATATGTAAATTGTTGTATATTATCACTTTATGTCATTGTACTACTGTTTATGTTATTCTTGTCTATGTAAAAATACTTGTACTCTTATTTATATGACCACTCAGGTCCATCTTGTAAATGAGCTATGCTCAATGATGTTCACCTGATTAAATGAAGATTTTGATTGATTGATTGATTGATTGATTGATTGATTGATGAGAAATGCTGGAGGCGTAATAACACAGGGGCAGACTTACTAGGTACAAGACAGACTTGGTACAACCCTTCTGGCAGGCTACCTTAAACAGCTGTTCCAAAATCCTTCAGTGCCAACTCACTAACACCCCTAAGCTGTTCCTCCCAGGGATTGATACTATTCAAGTGGAGGAACCCTGACCCTTCCCAGCACATAGACAGGTTTAAAGCACTGGAAGCTCTCATTGCAAATTCCAAATTGGCCCACCTTGCAACTAACAAGCTACATAAATATCAGTCAACCTGGGACGCCATATCTGGCATATATCCAAGACAGATTTCTCCCGGTACTCACTTTGCAAAGCAAAGACCTGCTTAAGCCACCAAGAAAAGGTTAGGTAACAGATGCCACACTGGGGAATCTCTCTGCAGAAGATCAAGTTCTCCTCCTTCCCCCTCCAATGCAGGAAAAGAAATACATGGTTCTAAAACTTAGCAAATCTCCAACCCCCAGGTGGTGCATCAAAAGTCTGATAGTAAATGCATGAGACAGAAAAGGCATTGCTTCAAGCTTAAGAAATGAATGTATTAGTTTCAGTGAAGGCTCCTGTGATGAATGTTATTGATGCCAAAACCGCAATGTATACTGTGTTTCTCAAATACTTATTAAAAAGATTAACTGTAAAAAAAAAAATTAATGGGTCCCATTAATAACCCTTTATCATTCTTTCCAGCAGCTCAGACCCTGTGAGAACTGCTGAATATACACATGAACACAGTTACACACTGGTATTGGAGTATTGTGTGACTGGGTGGTTCTCAGACTATATTCAGCACTAGTGTGGGCTGTCTACGTGGACAATGCAAAATTTGGAAATATTTCTACCCTACAATACACACATTTAAACTATCATTTCCCAATACCATGACTAGCATTAGGAATACCTTTAAATCCATCTAATTGCATTTTAAGGCATCATAAAGCCTTTAGCTTTTTTAACCTAGACACCACTGAAGTTTCCTTTTGGTGAAGTCTCAGGGTCCCCAACATCTCGCATGGTCAGTGGCCCCAGAGATTCTTAGTCTGGCCCTGTTTTAATACCTAGCTGTTTTGTGAAATAAAATATTTTGCCACACATATATAACTGAATGACTCCTATATGCTACATAAGAAAGATGCTGCACTATTCTGGTAGGTACAGAAGACCATTGTTATTTCATGTTCTCTCCAGTTTTCATTGCATATAAGTAATTAAATTCCTTCCTTTTCATCCAGTTTATCATAAGGCTTTAATCATATAATTTCATCATGTGTTTCAAAACTAATTATGGCCTTTATAAGATAATGCAGTGAATTCTCATTAACGTTATCATATTATCCTATAAATAATATAACAAATTACTATGGAGAGCAATACAATTAAGTCATTTAAAACTAATTTTCTTGTTCTTCAGTCATGAATACTTCTAATGGCAAGTACAGCATGCCAGCAAAATATTATTTACATCACAGTGCCCTCTTTGTTTAAATCTAATACAACATAAGGTTACATTAAGTGACCACATAGCTATTTTCATTGCAAAAATCATTTTAACTTCTTGTGTTTTGTTTGCTGGTGCAATTGTCCAAATATCTGATTATCACACGTCTTTTTTACATTTCTTTATTACCAGTGGTACTGTTTTCATAGTTTTAAATTTACTATACAATGCAGATTGCCCTATATAGGAGCTGGATGACATTATTTTTGATCTAATGTTTAAACATTTAATACTGTAAACTCAAACTATGTTCAACAACTTGACATTACAGGATAAACTTGATTTTATTCTGCTCATGCAAGTAAATGTCTCATTTGATTTAGACAAGTAACCTGTGTGCTCAGACAAGAAAGCAAATCTGAAAATGTAAAACCTGCATCATAAAAAATTGAATTTCACTTCAAAAAGTTAATAAATATTGTAGTTTATTATTTAAGGGTTTTAAGACAGCAGGTTAAGCAAAGTTTGTCACAGCATCAAAAGCAGGTAGATCATTCTTGATGCTGTTTGAAGGATTTGATCAAGCTGAGAGACTGCACACCATGCTACCAAACTAAAAAAAAATACAATATAATTTTAACAATATTTAAATATGTCTTATAACTTTAAGTCTGTCTTGTGATTATTAGTATGGACATCAAGGGAGGATTACTTTCATAACTGCATGTTCTATTCAACAAATCATGACAATTATTCCAGAATGCATGATTAACTGATGTATTGCACCCCTCCATGATGTCTTACATAAGTACAGTAAGCACTACAGGTGTCTTTTCATCACAGACCAATTCACCAGCATCAGATTCAGTGAACTTTGCCCTTATGCACAGCAAGCAGCTATAGTCAAAAACTGTGTTTTCATTTTTATTTTATTAAGTTTGATACTGCCTGTCTCTTTTGTTTACTTTCATACATGTAGTTTTGAACAAAGTACATTAATGATGTCCCTTGTGGGACTAGGCTATTGTGAGATGGGTCTATGAAGGCTGTTTAACATTCTGTCTCTGCTGAACTGTTTGTGATGAAGTAGATCCTGAGAACATTATAGGTAGATGCATAGATAGATAGATAGATAGATAGATAGATAGATAGATAGATAGACAGATTCTTTGCAAAAAGCTTTGAAAATGCACCAGTTAGGGAAACTTAATGCCACAAAAGTAGGGAGATGTGGCATTAGGGTTTCAAACACTAACTCCCCACCACAAGCCCAAAGGCAGCAAAATAAAAATAAAAAAACATTAGAGTTTTGGGTCTCCAGAGTCTTGGTGAATCAGTGGTTGGGTCCTCCTTGGGGTTGTCAACCCTAATGCTCACCCCTCCCCCAAGCCTGAAGCAAAAGCCACAGCTCCAAGCCAGTGCCTCATAGTGATACACTCTTCAAAGGTAGAGAAGTATGTCTCGCCACATGTTGCCAACACTGTTTTTGTAGCTTTCTTCATGCAGCACCCTGTGTACCCTGCATGAAAAAAAAATCATGTGTGAAATTGTGTACACCGGGAATGGGGTGGGCATTAGGGTTAACAACCCCAAATAAGACCTCACCACTGATTTGCCAAGATTGCAGAGACCCAAAACCGTTTATTTTTTTTTTTTATTTCACTGCTTGGGGGATGGTGGTGGAGAGTTAGGGTTGGAAACCCTAACACCACATGTCCCTACTTTTGTGGTGTTAAATTACCTAACTGGTGCATTAATATAGTTTATTTTTATAAAGAATTGTATCCTCATTCACACAGGTCCATTTTGGATCTGCATGAACAAACCCAGATGCCTGGGGCCCTTTAGGCTCTGCACCATAGAAAGATTCCATCCACCTATAGAAGTGCAGGGCCTAGCACATTCCTCCTCCTCCTCAGCTAGGGAATGCAAGCTGCACTCCACTCTGCAAGGCCTTGAGTACCGTATAATGAAAACAACTGTCCTCATTCACTCCTTACACATTCATGCTTTACACTCCTTGTTCTTTCAGATCTAAAGAGGCAAAGAGATTTGAAAGAACAAAGAGTGTGCATGAAGTGAATGTGTAAAAAGTGACTGTGTAAAGAGTGAATGAGGACAGTTGCCTTCACTATATAGTACCCGGTTCAGTGCATGCAATCCTGCAGCTGTCATTTCCTGTCTGGGAGAGTGCATAACAGCACCATCCCTTCCAATCTCACCTTCTCCAGCTAGGTCACTGAGCTCCCCCCCCCCCAGGAAAACAGGTCAGCAGGATGGGGTACGGAAGTATACCCAGTGGGATCAAGCCTGGCACCACACATAAAGTTTCTTAATAATTAAATATACAGTGTGTATATATATATATATATATATATACATCAATACAGTATTTGAGAGACTCATACCTACTGCACATTGACACCCTGTAACTTTTTGCTGAATTGTTAAAAGGTTCACATGACACACACCTAATTTGTACTTGCACATTAGGAGAGATATTAAACATAACATGACCCAGTTTGGTTCCACTGTGCTCTTTCAGTTTTATCACAAACATCGATTTACCCCTCCAAATAAGATTCCATTTTGTGACATTGCTTCCATTCCCAATTTAAGTATTTAAATACAGCCCTTTATTGTGCCTTAGAAACCCAACTGTTGTTAATGTGTTATCTAATTACTTCATTTAAGCCTCCTCCTAGAACTCCCTGTACAGAATTAAAGTTTTTGCCTTTTATTTAATCATTTCATACAGCTGTAATGTTCATTACATGTAGTGTCCATGGAGTACCTCATTCTAAGCAGACTGTGCCTTTAATTTGCATGAACTGTGGTCCAAAAGCATTATTGTGTCTGGTGACCTTCTTTTTGTTACTGACATGCTGCCAAAATCTTGCAGTTTGTTATAACTCATTTATTTAGAAAATGCCCTTTTTCCATGGCATGTTATTTTCATGTCCTTTTGTTACCCAAGTTACTATTGGATCCTCCACTGGCCCAGAATGTTCAGAACCAGAAATGCATGCTGACACCTTCAGTCATCACCCCATGGCTCTTTAAAGCTGTGGACCTGGTGGGTCTGTATTCTTTGTACTGCCACCTACATTCTGGACAAGACATGTTGTCCTCCTGAAGTTTGGAGTTAAGCACATTACGGGCACTACAGTGGGCTATTCTCTCTACATCTCAGCTGCTCTTTTCTTCCCCGGTGTGTCAGATGTCTGCAGATTGTAAAGGTACACATTTGCTTTTTGGGAAACACAGAGACATGTAGTTGGACCTTGCCTCATGGTCCCAAGATGCTGAGCTCGGGCTTTGAAGGGTGGAGTAGGGGCAGCGAGAGTTGATTGTAAAGCGTTTTAAAGTTGAACAACTGCAGGTTTCCTAGATTAAATGGTTATACATATTTACCTATTCTATTGACCAAGTCTCTACTTGGGGATCATTCTGTGTGGCCTGGTCCCTGGGGGTGGGGGCATTTTGTGTGATCCTATTCTCTATCAGGGGCACCTTTAATGTTACTGTTGCTAAATAGTTTGTTCTGTACTGGGCAAAAAAAACTGCAGTTTTGGGGAGTATATCGATTGGACCTGGTTAGTGCTGGGGCTCATTTTGTATTAGGCATCAGAACACCATATCTACAGTTTGGAGAGTTCTGTAATGAGAAATAAAATGCATGTTGTATTGGGGAGTAAATGAATAGGACCTGGTCTCTGCAGGTGCTCAGTTTGTGTAGACCTGATCTCTTCAGAGGCTTATATTGTGTGGGAGGCATCAGAACGCCAGAACTCCTTTTAAACTACCTGCTTATCTGCTAAACTTAAAAAACAATCCTGGTTAATAACATATTTATTTTTGTAAAAACACTTCTGTAGAACAGAAAAATGGTCAGCACTCCCAACATACTCACAGTACTTATTTATTTTATGTGCAAGTGCATCAAAGCTATTTAGCAGCAGAAAAGCAAATAGCAGCAGTAAACAAAGTGTTGGGTAATCCACAAATTTCTCAGATCCACGGGAGTCTATAAGATGGCAACTTTTTTAAAAAACATATTTCACCCACCGACTCAACGCTGAGTACCCAAACACCAGCACAGAACCATTTACATTTCAGCAATATGTTTTGTGATCATTAGGTGTGCCATGTGCTGCATGTTAGGCCAAGAGTCTAGCATGGCACATTAAACAAGTACTGAGATTCACTGCAACAGTAAAATGAGCCTAAAAGGACACAAACACCAGAAATGGATGTAAAATGACTGTAATTGATGGTAACCGGGTTGCAGTCACCAAAAGCATCAACCCTGTTCATTGTTTTTGTGCATTTTTAAGCTCAATTGGCTGCTGTTGCAGTGTATCTCAGTAACTGGGCTATGTGCTACATGATATGCCTTAAATGGCTTCCATGGCAGTACAAGTGAAGAAAAATACTGTTTTTTTCTTACTGGGATGATTGCTGTCATTGACTATTAAAGTGTTACCCTTTGTTCTGTATTTTTTTTTTATTCCTTTTTTTTATGTGCACTTTTAGGCTTACTTTGCTGTTGCAGTGAATCACAATAATTGTTTGGTGTGCCATGTGCTGCATGATAGGCTGAGGGCCTAGCATGGCATATCAAACAATTACTGACATTCACTAAAATAGCTGAAGAAACCTAAACGTGCACCCTCTCCCAAAATGCACTGGTTGCCATATGCACCTGCAGGACCATGCTGTGGACACAGTGAGTGATGGTAAAATGGAGGGGTCCATTTGACAACAGGAAGGGGATGTGTCTTCAGTTGCGGCTGTGATCTGGGGGATGGCATCATTAGTAACAGGGATAATTGTGTATATCTGCACCATACAAGGGGACCATGCAAAATTACCTTGAACTCTGTGATTACAGGACTTCACCAGATTTCAGGTCCATGACTTTCCATTTGTATTGTGCCAACCTCAGAAAATCTCCTGGACACAAACCTTGTTTGCCCATAACAGGGCTTTGGAATATGGACATCTGCGCAAATCTGGGTTTGTGCAGAAAAACTAGGATTTGCACATGGGCAAGCTTTTGAAGATCTGGCCCCTGAAGTCAGTTTTTAATTTCATTTTCATTTCTTAAAACACATTTTAAGATTGAAGCAACAACCCACTCAAGGGCATAGTTCTATTAGTAGGAAGTAACCCACTCCAGGGTGTGCAGTTATTAGGGATTAATCAATACCCCAAGTGCATTGTGAAGCACGAGACTGCTGACTGAGTGTCCTCACAACACCCAGTGTGTTGCTTAATCCCAATAACTGCATACCCTGGAGTGGGCTATTACACTTATAACAGAGGCTGCATTACAAAACAAGGAGAAAGCAATATACATGTTTTTTTTCTCCTTTTATGAAAGACAAGCAAATTACTGTATTCTGCTGCCTAAATAAATAGTCCCCAACAAAATGGCTGTCATACACATACAGATGTCAAAAGGAAAGTGTTGCTATGCTTTCTCTGACATTTGTTGTGCATGATATGCCTTCTGAGACAGCACATTAGCTCTGAAGTGCAAAATATGGAGTTGCCTGTTGTGGTACATACATGGTGTCTATAGCTCCACTGGCTTAGCTGCTCTGTCTCTTTGTCTGTGGTTATATTAATGCATGGCAAGCAAGTAAACATTTTCCCCAACAGTGCAGTCACACAGTCTACCAGACTGTATTCTACCAATTAAGAAATGGCAACTAATGGGACTCAGAGCTTGCAGGTCTTTCTGGAACTCTGTTTCTCTGTCCACCAGCATAAAGCTCACTTTCAGATCATGACATCATTTGGGAGGCCTCCCTCTCTTCACACTGTTCCATCTGACTTTATGCCACAACTATGGATTTACCTGTCAATCTGGCTATGCAACAGAAAAATGACCATGGGGATCACACACTTCACTCTGGGAACAAGCTTGGGTAAGAAGCAAGACTATAAACTTTGAACACTACAGCTACTGTTGCTGCACTGCCTAGGACTACATGGCAGGCCTCGGCTCTCACTCACTGAGCAGAGATAATAATGGCTGTTCCACAGACTGCAGTTTTGCACTATAAGAAGATCAGAACAGAAACACAGGCTGATCTTTCAGAGGGATGGTTCACCACTAGCTGTCATATATTGTGGAGTAAGCAATGGTCACCTGATGGTTGTTTACCACTCACCTGCCTTTACCTACTCCATGTTATAAGTCATTAATACACTTTCAGTGTTTTGCCTTCAGCCTTGAATATCACAAGCAGCAAGGGCATGCATTAATTCCAAACATCCCTATTCATCTCATAAAGATATAGTTGGTTTCCCTCTCTCTTATTGTAGGCTTGGGACCAGCTGGTATATGTAATAGACAGACCAGGTGAGATTCAATCCATACTACTCGGTAACATAAAACATTTGTGAATGTCTTAAGTTAATATAATGTTGTGACTACAGTACAATCTTCAAAATGTTCAAAAAATGTTATACCAAATATCGAAAGTATGACAATCATATTTTTTGGTTGAATATTAGCAATAACTTTTGGTATGACTTAGTGAGACACTTGGCATGATACTGATACTACTGTTTTGGTGTCCATGTTACTCATGTGACTTCTTGTGTTGTGTCTGTGTTACTCGCGTGACATCCTGTGTAGTCTGAGTTACTCAGGTGACATCCTGTGGAAAAAAACCCTTGTAAATAAAGTGTAATTCACTTTCTGAAAATTAAGTGATTTCTGTCTTTTCCTATAAGGGTAATATAGTTGCACAAAAAAACTATGGGCTAGAAAATCAAGGACATGGATGTGGTAGCCAAACTTAAACATGACCAGATTTGGGCATACTGTGATCAGTAAACATATTGTGGCATAATTACCAACAAGTTAAGTTTATGATAAAAAACTGAAAAGTTAGATATTATGCTACCTAAATAGATACCATAGACATAGTAATATCAAAAAATATATGTTTGATAATATGACAAATTTGCTGTCAAGGACACGATGTTACTCACATTATGTTGCCCTTGTGGGAACTTTTAATCCAATTTTTTAGCACCTCTGAACTACAAACTATCTTTATGTTGGGGATTGAAATACTACCACATGCACCCAATGTAAATATAATATGGTTATGACAACTGGCCCAAATAAATTTTGGAACCTGATTGTCACACTTTGTCTCTTGAGTAGCATATTGGTACATATATATATATATATATATACACACAGATTTTTTATTTTGACCCCACATTTTCAAGATACTTGTTTTATGTCTCCCTTTATAAAAATGGCAAGTGGCATTTATAGTATATTGGCTGAAATGTAATTTTGCACCTGAAGCCAGAAAACATGTCTCATCCAAGGTTTGCCACATTTATGAGATGGTGTGAAAAAATGGCTATGTTAAAAATTTGAAGTCAAAATATTAAAAATTAGCAAAGTTATGAGTGAGCATTGAAATATTGCAATGTTCAGTCATAACTTAGTCATTTTACCATATTTGTACACCAAATTTTCTGCATACCCTTATTACCCCACCTCATGAATTTGGTAGGTGAAAATTTTCAGAACCCCTCCAAAACATCATTTCGTGCCACAGGTATGAAAACACATTTGGGCCAGGATTTGAAAAATGACAGCTGTCAGGTTTATGAGGTAATGTGAACAAAATTAATATCTATAAAATATGTTGTCAGGCCGGCCCGGTGGTGCTGAGGGTTGAGGACCTTGATGCCTTACCTTGAGCTAGGCTGACAACCCAGGTTCAGGAATGACCTTGGGTCATTGGAGTGCTGGTGTAGGAGGGATGGTGGAGCCAGATCAAGTATGCCAATGGACAGCTTTCCTCTCCCAAGGGTGGTGAGGGTGGATTGGCACCCCCCCCATAGTTCTGCTCTAACAGGGTGGCGATCCAGTGGTTAGCATAGGTGGAAAGGGGGCAGCAAAAAGTTACAGAAGGTGGAAGGGGCTGAGCTGGCACCACAGAATGTGTGTGTGCCTCCACATGCTCACATGGCCATGTGCCAGGGCCTCAAGGGGCCAAGGGGAGAAAACCTGTAAAATACCTATTTGTCCCCATCGCCAGTTGGTGGGAGGAGGTGATGGGGACCAAATAGCTGAATAAAAATATATATATATATGTTGTCAGAATATTTAAAATTACCATACTTATGAAGAAACACAGAACATTTTCAATGTATGCCTAAAACTTTGTTGTTGTGAATATTTTGATCCAAAATTATCAGCATAGCAGTCGTATGATCACACTTCATAAACAAAGGCAATGAAAATGTTCAAATCCAGCCTGAAAGGTGACTTTGCAAATCAAACATAAAATCCTCTTTTGGGCCAGATTTGCATAATTCCACCACCCTTTGTCATGAGGTTGGGACCCAAAAAGGCCAGGATGAAAATGTGACATAAAAGTATTAAAGAATGACAAAGTCATGAAGAAAAGTTTAAACCCCTTCAAAATACATTAAATGGACTTACCTTGTTTTCTTATATCACATTTGCCAGTTATTTAAATAAGTTGCTTCCATAGCCTTTCTCTCGGGTGCATGGCAAGAAAAATGCAAGCACAAATTTCACTGAATAAATTAATCTGTTTCTTAAAGACAAGGTTTTGAGCAAATAAAGCTAACCCTTACAACACAGAGATTGTGCAATGTACAGCACAGACAGGGAAAACAAAAAACTAGTACCCTGACAGCTGACAAACATATCTCCTAGCCAAGTGTCCCCTGATCCTGCTGTGCAGACCCAGCAGCAATGTCATTTTCTAAGAGCATTTGTATTGAGCCACTGTATCATAGCTCCTGTCATGTCTCAAAGAGATTTTCTCTTTAAATTAATCTTTGGTCAAGTTATCCACCCGTGGCTCCCATTAGCATTACCTATGCATACAGAACCACTGAGTGCTATGCTACTTCTGTACATCACATGCAACAGAGAAACATCATCAAATAACCCAGTCCCTCTCCATATATTTCCCAAGCTTGGGCCCAACACACCTACAGCCTCTAAGGTGGTCCCCACTCTCCCAATGGGCTGCAGCATCAAGCCCTGTGAGATGAAGATGGGGTTGGAGGACTAGAGTGGCCTGGTGATGGGGAGGAGGCTGCCTTCAGATACCATACAGCAAAATTGTTAAGAATTCTAGTTTGAATAATGAAATTAAGGGAATGCAAGAATTCAAAAGCATAATTTTTGCTCTACAAGCTGTCTGCTATATTTATATATTTGGCCATATGACCATGTATGGCCTGTATGGACAGCAAGGAACTGTTCATCTTTACAGCCAGCAAAACATTGTCTATTAAGATTTTTATACCTTCTGCTTTAGACCGCTAGCATTCTATTTAGGCCAATTGGTTTTCTCTAGCTGTTGCAGTGTCTGTCAGCATGCCACATAAGTCACCAGAATTCCTATTTCTGACAGTAGAAACTAACTGCAATTTAATGTCCTTTGCTGAATAAGGAATGCTTCTAATAGTCAAGTTTCCAGCCAAAGTTCATTTCTTCCCTTGTGCAAATTATCTTCCAGCTCTTCCATCCATACAAATGATGCATATGATCCCATTGTCCTCCCCATATGTAAATGCATCACATAGCTTTACTTTTGTCTTCTGAGACAGTGTAGGTGTAATGATCTCCACAATTTCAGTTAAACCATTCTTCTTTAAATGCTGAACCTTTATCTCAGCCTGAAGTGAAGGAGTGGGTTAGCCTTCTCTTCTGCAAGTTTGTCTTTAACAGCATTCTCTCAGTTAACTGGTTGTAATAAGCATTTTCAAAGAAGAACAAAAATATAGAGAAACACATTTCTTTAAGATGGTTAGACAAGAGACTGTTCTGAAGCAGACAAGGTGCAGGACCTTGCTTTGGTGAACCTCAACAGGTAAGATAGTATTCAGCAGACATAAGGAAAGGACCTTGCTGTAGTGAACTTCAGCAGATAAGATACTGTTCAGCAGACATAAGGGAAGGATTTTGCCGTGGTGAACTCCAGTAAGTAATATACTATTCAGCAGACATGGGGAATGACCTTGTCCTAGTGAACTCCAAAAACGTAAGATACTTTTCAGCAGACATGTAGAAAGACCTTGCGGTGGTTCTGTTGCTCACAGTGTATTGGTTCTACTAATGCTTTCCAACATTCCCAAGGTTAGAAATAAAGAAGAGAAGAGAAGAGAAGTGAAGAGAAGAGAAGAGAAGAGAAGAGAAGAGAAGAAGAAGAGAAACTCACTTAACACTAAATCGCTTTCTCTTGAAATGTAACCTGAACCAGATGTTTCCAGAGCTACTTCAGCATCCCCAAGCAGTTCACTGCACAAAAAAATCCAGGTGTAGTAGTGCAGTGCTCCATGGCAGTTTGGAAATTCACCCAGATTTCCCTATCCCACCTCAAATGCATTTTGTACAGTATATGAAATGACTCAGCCACCAGTTTTTAAAAATTGTTGCTGCTAAAGAGAGGGACTTGCATATTTGGACTGATGCAAATAGGTGTTAATGTTCATGCAAACATGAGGGCACTTTTAAAAGTGCTTATGTTGAACAGGGCTGAAGGTGTTTTGACTAGCACAGGAAAAACAGGTTAAACAAGCAGCAGAATGTGTCTTAAGTGAAAAATTACATTTTGACTTTGTTATTCTATGTTAGATTTGCCCCCTGTCTCATTCTTCGGTCTAGTATGACACACCCTCCCCTCATTTTAAGTCTGCTTGCACGTGCTCTATATTTGAAAAATAAAAAGGAGTTCTCCTTTTAATACTGTTTGTCCAAGATTTTCATTAGTATTTTCTGTTGTTTTTGCTCACGCATTTTTATGTTCACTTGCGCTTGCGCAAGGAACGTCTTGCTACTAAGGGTATTTTAGATGTGTCACTGCCAGGTCAATTACAGTTGAAACTACAATGGGCTTGGCAGTGTATATCAATGACCAGCCACTCTGGTCATGACGCTAGTTTTGCTTGCTAACGTGGCACTTTGTGTAGTGGAAAGAAATGAACCGCTCCAGTGAGAGGGTGCTTCATTTCTTTCTGTAGCTGTAATTCTGGAAAAGCTCATTACGGTTGACAATAATATGCATGACCAGAGTTACGGCTAAAGATATCTATGTTCTATTTGAAATGTTTTAAAAAATGTTATACGCCGTAGTTGCTGTAGTTTTGAAATGTATAACTTCAGGGTCATGTTGCAGTGAATCTGTCGTGTGCTGTTTTCATTGTACCCAATAGTGGCCTTCACTCCCTTCCCACCCACCAGCCCAGCAGACCTCTGGGGACTGAGCATACAGTGTCCACAACAGGAATTAATCCCTAACAGTGTGTCAAATGTAGCGCCATTGACCACAACAGTGACCGAGAGAGAGAGAGAGAGAGAGACAGAGCAGTCCACTCCTGCAACTGAATGGCATAAGCAGCTGCTCTGCCTTTACAATGTCTCTACTCTCTCACTGTCTGTTAGCATGACAGCCTCCTATAATTTCCATCTGCTGTGTTTGTGGGAGAACAGAGAAGCCCACCGATCAGGCACCATGTGATACTGTTGCCCTTGGTGTGCAGCTATAGAATGTTACTGCTAACTGAGCTCCTTGGCACCCCCCAATCCCCAACCCCAACCCCAAGCCACCTGTACATCAGCGCTGATGTTGCTTGCCTCCACTCTTTTTGATATACATTTGGCATTGTGTCCTCCAGAGCGGGAGCCATCCATAGAATCGCTACTGGCAATGTTTTTGTTCTTTCGCTTTAATGGCTCCCACTCCCAGGACAGTCTGCACAAACAGTGTTGCAGTTGTCTGCTTCCATACACCACCTCTGCATGAAAAAACTAAGTGAGAGAAAGAGTTAACAGGTCAGCTGCAGAGTGACAGGGATGTGAGAGTCGGCAAACATTGGTCCTGGAATTTGGAATAATGGCACCTTGTGTTGCTGTCAGAGATGGTGCTACCAAGTTGGGGTCCCCTCCACACAGACCACTGCAGTTTACACCAGGTGTCAGAGTGTCCTACATAAAAGCGTTGAGCGAAAATGTTCCACCAACCCCGCAGACCTCTGACAACTGAACGGTCAATGTCCCAGTAGTAATTAATACATCCTTGCTCCTGCCTTACTTCCTGTCACACAAAGTAGGCAGAATTATTCCATGGTTGCTGTGACTGATGGCAATAGCATTGTGAGCCAGACCAACAGAAGGCAAGTGAGCAGCCAAGAAGATGGCACACTTGGCAAGTCAAGACACAGAGACACCTATTTGTAAAACAGATGACAAAAAGCAGTCCATCTTTGTAGGTGTACAACAGTGCTAAACCCTTTTTGTCAGCCATGTTACAAGAGGATTAACCCACTCGTGAGCGTGGGTCTACTTGAAAGCAGACCAGATGTCTGCTTTTATGGCTGCCCAAAAGTTAAAAATCTGGCACCTTTTTCCCTTGCCCCTGATTGGCACCTCAAAAAAGTAAAACTCAAACTCAATGTTAAAATTACCTGCTGCTCCAGTGTCAATGCTGGCAACCCTTTGTTACCTGTCCCGGCACCCAGCATCCAATTAAACACTCCTGCTCCATAGAAACATAGAAACATAGACTTTGACAGCAGATAAGGACCACTTGGCCCACCTAGTCTGCCCATTTCCCTACCTACAGGATAAGCCACAGATCCTAGTTAACCAACAGCCTATTTCTTCCTACCCCCCACAAGAATTGCTTTATGTCTGTACCATGTATTCTTGATTTCTTCCCACGGTTTTAGACCCCACAACCTCCTCAGGAAGGTTGTTCCATGCATCCACCTCCCTGTCCATAAAAAAAGACTTCCTCACACTGCCCCTGAACTTCCCCCACCATCTTTAAATTGTGTCCCCTTGTTCCTGTACGTCTCCCTTTCTGAAAGATGCTACCCTCCTGGACCTCGTTGACTCCCCTGAGGCACTTAAAAGCTTCTATCATGTCTCCCCTCTCCCTGCTTTCCTCAAGGGTATACATATTAAGCTCCTTCAGTCTCTCCTTGTATGGCTTCTCTTGCAGACCCTGCACCACTCCAGTGGCCTTCCCCTGGACTGCCTCCATCCTGTCCATATCCCTGAGGAGATGAGGTCTCCAGAACTGGATGCAGCACTCCAGATGGGGTCTCACCAACTATCTGCACAGAGGGACAACAGCCTCCTGCCCTCTGCTGGTGATGCCCATCCCTATGCATCCCAGCATACCCACAGCCCTCCCCACTGCCTTCCCACATTGCCTGTTAACCTTAATGTCATCTGATATGACTACGCCCAGGTCCCCCTCTGTGTGCTGTCCACCCTGCATCCTCCATTCCCCCACTGGACCCAGTATCCAACTAAACTCTCTCCCTCCCTCCCTCTGTATGCTGTCCACCTGCACCCTCCATTATCCGTCCCAGCACCCAATTAAACACTCCTGCTCCTTCCCTCAGTGTGCTGTCTGTTGTGCACCTTCCATTCCCTGCCCCAGCACATGGCATCCAATTAAACCCTCCCACTCCATCCCTCTGTGTGCTGTCTACCCCACACACTCCATTCCCCCACTGGACTCAGTATCCAACTAAACTCCCCCCCCCCCTGTATGCTGTCCACCTGCACCCTCCATTATCCGTCCCAACACCCAGAATCCAATTAAACACTCCTGCTCCTTCCCTCAGTGTGCTGTCTGTTGTGCACCCTCCATTCCCTGCCCCAACACCCAGCAACTAATTAAACCCTCCCACTACATCTCTCTCTGTGCTGTCCTCCCTACACCCTCCGTTCCCCCACTGGACCCAGTATCCAATTAAATCCTCCCATTCCCTCCTTCTGTGTGCTGTCTGACTCGTACTCTCCATTACACATCCCAGCACAAACCTGCAAGTGAATGTTCGGCATTGACACATGCTTGTTTAACATCACTTTTTCTTGTGACTAAAATGTACAAGCATGCTGAAAAAAATGTTCTCTGAACTTATGGGACAATTGCTGTAAAACAATAACCAAGAATACTAATGAAAAACCTGTTATGACCCACAATAAATGCTTTCCTTTTTATTATTTCATATTTAAAAAAAAGCAGGCTAACACATACCAAATGAGGAAAAAGGGCACACTGTATGAAGGTAAGGGACACTCTAAAATGGAATAAAAAGTGTAGGTCAAAATGTTCACCGTAACATGCAAGTTGTTTTTTATTTAATATTGCCTGTCTCTCTTGTTTACATTCAAGCACATAGTTTTGAATGAAATCCATAAGTGATGTCCCTTGCAGAACATTGCTATTGTGAGGTAGTTCTGTTAAGGTTGGTTAACTTTCTGTCTCTGTTAATCTGTTTGTGATGAAGTGGATCCCCAGGATATATGACAGACTATTTGTGATGAAGTGGATCCCAAGGATATATGACAGACAGACAGACAGATAGACAGATAGATAGATAGATAGATAGATAGATAGATAGATAGATAGATAGATAGATAGATAGATAGATAGACCGACAGACAAACAGGCAGACAGATAGATAGATAGATAGATAGATAGATAGATAGATAGATAGATAGATAGATAGATAGATAGATAGATAGAGTTAACAAGGGAACACAAAGCAGCTGATGACATTTCTCATGGATAGGTGAGCTTCTTGCTCTGTGAGACTAAAGGTTCATGTGGTTTTGCTTTAGGTATTATTCCCAAAAATAGCTTCTAGTGCAAACTTGATTTTGGAATTTCCATGATCCATGTTTTACTTTATGTTTTAAATATTTAAATATCACCGGGGGAAGTCACTTTGCTTTTAGCGGCATAAATTGTGTATATGAGGAAAAAAATATGAGCATATTATTTGAAGGTTATTCCTGTAGAGCAATGTGGTGAGCAACCAGCCATGCCCCTTCCTGAGCTATATAAGCAGTTCCTCCCAGCCTCCTTTTCACACATTTTTCTTTGCAGCTGGAGGCTCTGCCTGACCTCTCCCTGGGATCTGTCTGCCCCCTCCCCCATTTGTGTCTCATACTGCCTGTCTCTCTTGCTTACATTTGCACATGTAGTTTTGAATGAAATCCACAAGTGGTGTCTTTTGAGGGACTTTGCTATTGTGAGGTGGTTCTATTAAGGCTGGTTAACTTTCTGTCTCTGTTAAACTGTTTGGGATGAAGTGGATCCTCAGGATATTAGATAGATTGATAGATAGACAGATAGATAGATAGATAGATAGATAGATAGATAGATAGATAGATAGATAGATGGAGAGATGGAGAGAGACAGACAGACAGACAGATAGATAGATAGATAGATAGATAGACTTAGCAAGGGAAACCAAAGCAGCTGATGACATTCCTCTTGGATTGTCGAGCTGCTTGCTCTGTGAGACTAAAGGTTCATGTGGTTTTGCTTTAGATATTATTCCCAAAAGGTGCTTCTAGTGCAAACATGATTTTGGAATTCCCATGGTCCATGTTTTACTTAATGTTTTATATATTTAAATTGTACCGGGGGAGGTTACTTTACCTTGTGTGGCATAAATTTTGTATGTGATTGAAAAATATGAGCAGATTACTGAAAGACTTTGCCTGTAGTTCAGTGGGGTGAGAAAGCAGTCAAGCCCCCTTCCTGAGCTATAAAAGCAGTTCCTCCCAGCCTCATTCTCAAGCTTTTTTCTTTGCGGCTGGAGGCTCTGCCTCACCTCTCTATGTGCCTTGCTTCTCCCCCCTCTCTTCTGTTGCCTTTGTCTCATACCTTCTTAGGGTTGGATTTCTGCTGGCTTCTGCTGGGCTCTCTGCCTGGTGTGTGCTTCTCTTGCTCTAGGTCAATATTTACCTCCGGCTTCAGTCTGTCTGTGCTTCTCTCACAGTTGTTTGTTTCTGCTTTCTCCAGCTCCTGTGCTGTGTTTGCTTTTCTTTGTTTCTTTTGAGCTTTTTCAGTTTTTCTAGTGTCCCAATTATTTTTCATAACTAGAAATCCCTCTGCTTACTTGCAATTGTTATTTGTATGATTCAGCTTAAACTGTTTGTTTCCCTGCCTCTGCTGTCTCTTTGCTTTTCTAACTTAAATGTTTGCACCTGGTCTAGGCTTCATTCTGCTGCCAGCTAGCTGCCACTCTATACTATGCTATGTTTGTTGCTCAGTACCCCCTTCTGTGCTAGGTTTCTTTTTCAGCAGCTCTGCTCAGTTCATTCAGTATTGGTATTCACTATGCACTGCTCAGTTCAGTCAGTATTTGTTCGATGAGGCAGCTGCACGTCCCAACTTTCGATTTTGCACTGCTCTAGTGTAGCCATCTTGCTATATTTAATATACTACATGGCTTACAGCTGCAGGTATTTTAGCAGTACGTTTCTGAATTTAATTATTCTGAAACTTTCAGTCATTAATTTGCTTCAGCTTGTTCACATTACTCTGGCAGCTTGCTGTCATATGGCTCTGTCCTTATTTAGGTCTGTAAAAGTGCCTCTATTTTGGGGGCCCTACCCTACCAATATTACTGTTGCTGTTTGGTCTCATGGTGCTTAGCTTGTGTCTTTCCTGTTTTTCCCACAGTGGTGGACTGTGATGTCACAGAGGGACATTGTGACTTCAAGTAGCAGAAGCATGCTTTTATGTAAGCTATATAATTTTGCCGTTCTCCTTTGCCGGCATGCCTTTTCAGTTATCCATGCATAAATACATTTACCTCACAGCCTACATGGCTTCAAAATATTCAATGCATTTCATTATGCATTGTAAATACCTACTGCCTTGCAAATGATCCTTACTGAAATAACCTAACTCTGCCTTAATGGCATTTAAGGTATTTATACCAATCATACCAATTCACTATTCATTCTGAAACCATAACAATCATTTGCTAAGCCTCATCATTTCATGTACACTAAACATCATTGAATCAATCACTGGCATCACAGCCTCTCACTAGCTAAACACCTACCTTCTAGGTCACCATTAATTTGGCTTCATTAATAGAATTGGTTGGCTTGCTTTCCGCTGGCTGTTACTACTATCAAATGGCTCACACTGCAGCCTCCTGCCTCTCCCAGGCCCCTGACTTTGCCCGGCCTCATCATCACTAATCTGCTACCTTATCATACAGCTGCTGGCTTTGCCAGGCCTCATCATCAATAACCTGGTACCTAATCTACAGCTGCCGGCTTCGCCCGGCCCCCTCCTATCCAGCACATTGAAGTTGATTCATGCACTCACTCATAAATTGGAGGCATGCCAAACATGACCATTACCTTTTCTGGCTCATGGCTTGCCCTGCAGCTTACGGTTTTGTTCTGCACCAATGAAGTTCACATCTTGAGCATGTGAAACTCAGGGCTGGGAATGTCATCACTCCTGGTGGAGCATCTGTCATCTAACTCATTGGCAGTACCTCTTGATGTAAAATTGAAGACTTCAGCTGTGAGGGGTGTGGCCTTATCAGTCAGCCCCTTTAGCTAGCCGAACAGGTTTGGAGGCAACTTCTAAGCTGCTCTCCTTATGACTGCCTCTGATTTATTCAGTTTGTTCTTAGATTGGTAGGCTGGCTGAGTGCCTCAGCAGTCATCATTCTCCCTACTCCAACCTTGAAGGTGGTACAGCATCAGTGTATCCCATGTTGCAGAGGTATCTAGCAACCCTTCAAGATGTTCCAGCTAGAGGGACAGAGTGAGAATTGTCCCCCAAACTGGAATATTTTCCACCCCCTGTATTGGCCTTCTAAATTGCAGCAGCAGAGCCATCACTAAACAAAATACCCTAAAACCGAGAGGGAAGGTGACCTAGTCCATAGATCCTCAGAAGTTTCCTCCTTTAAAAGGGCTTTTTTTTCCTCTTCTCCATGCCCAAGGTCATAATAAGTAATTAGTTGTTAATAGTATATTCCCTAGTTTCCTTCGGGGAAAAGTAGGTTCTGCTGTTGGATGGACACACATGGTGGCCCTACTCACCATTTTCTTTCTCTCCTTAGGAAGCCATTATGTCATCAGTGCAATAAATTTTTAGCAGTGCAATCCAGACAACCTACACGTCTTATTTGTATTTCTTCAGCTATCTCATTGCTATCAATCTGCTTCTCAAGCTTGCAGTCAACTTTTAATGCTTAATACTCTTTTTGTGGCTCTTTCCTATGGTACGTTTAGCCAAGGAAATCTTTCCTGTGGCACCTTTGTATTGAAACCCTCTTTGAGGGTACTTTGCCTTCAGTACACCTACACAATAGTAATTTCTCATGGAACAGAGCATGCAAATGGCCAAACAGTTCTCACTGTTGCACAAGCATAACACTACCCCGGTTGTATAGGGCCACTGAATTGGAAGGCAATGCCTGTAGTTCAATGTGGTGAGCAACTGGCCATGCCCCCTTCCCAAGCTATATAAGAAGTTCCTCCCAGCCTCCTTCTGAAGCATTTTTTCTTTGCTCCACCATCCTTCCCTCCTAATAAGATGGCACACCTCTCTCCTCTGGGGGGTCCTTCCTCAGGTACCTTTAGCAAAGGGAATCTTTCCAGCAGCACCTCTGGGGTGGAACCCTCTTTGATGGTTCCTTGCCATTGCAACCCTTACAGGGTAGTAATTTCCCTTGGAATAGAACATGCAAACAGACAAACAGTTATCACAGTTGCACAAGCATAGCACAAATTGTGTTGGTCCATTGAATATACTATTGCATAATCTAAGGTCACACTTGAACTGAACTGCAAGCTAATCTAACATTTAAGATATTGGAAAGCTTATTCAGCCTTTACTTTAGCATCAGTTCTTTATAACTCATTTTTCCAAAGCCCTGTCTTTATGAAGCTACAGAAACAGTTGTTTTTTTTCCATGTGAGTTGCCTTTATAAGCTAAAGTTACTGCAAGTTTATACTAGGGTTTATACTATAGTTTTAGGACAGCAGAAGGCAGTACACCAATAGATGCCATCCCCACTTCTCAGTGGATTGATCTATAAATATCACTGTTATTTTTTTTTTTTTTGGCTGTCATTTTTACCTCTTTTGCCACCTATTCTACTTCCATGTCCAGGCATCCTAATGAGGATCCAGCCACTGTCCACCTCTACAGCAACTTCACGCCACACCTTGTAACCCTGTGGCTTACCCCCACAGCGGGGTGACAGGGAGCCCCCTACTCCCTACCCAACAGGATCCAGATTCAGGTGCAGAGCTAGCCCAGCAAATGCATGGATTGTCAGCAAGCTGCTCAAAAGATGCCATCAGTTTTTTTCAACTTTTCTGTTCTTCTGGTGTCTGTAGCATGAAATGACACTGGCGGAGGGAAGCACATGTGCGTTCACCCATGTTCCCTCCAGGTGCCTGCCTAAACTCCTTCCCAAGCTGCTACCTGGTGCACTATTCCCCAGCATCTACCAGGGGTCGACTGGGCACCAAATAGTGAGGACCTCCCTCCCCAGAGAAGGAGATCAGTCCATTGGATGCTCAATCCTTCTCAACCCCTGCCAACCCCCGGTGACCCATGCCCATTCCCGAACATGGGTCACCATTGTAGCACGAGGTAAGGTGTCCAGTGCCTCAGACCTCAGCACCACCAGGCTGGCAATATCACTGTTACTGAGGTAATCATTGAGTTTGGATTGGAACCCCAAGAAAATGTTTTGGTTAACTACATCGTGTGGAACTTTGTTCCATAATCTGATCACCCTAGGTAGGAAGGTGTTGCTTCTGAGATTAGTTCTGGATATGTCATCCTGTAACTGCTTATCATGCATTCTTAAGTTATGGGTATTGCCCCTGTACCCAATCTCAAAATCTGATGACTACTGTGTGTCTCTTGCAAGTTGAGAATGTCTCCCCATCTCTTCTTACCTGTAACTGTCAGAGTTTTAGTTTCTGATGTCTACTTTTATATACTGTTTGTCTAAGAGTAAATATCTGCTTTGTAAATCTCCTCTGTGCTTTTTCTAATATTGCAATATCTTGTTTAAGCCTCTGACTCCATACTTGGGAGCAGTAGACAGTGTGGATGCAAATAAGTTTTGTACAGTTGTAGCACTATAGACTTGGATTTATTAGTAAAGGACCTTTTGATACAAGTGGTTAAATGATTCACCTTATTAGCTGTTTGCCTTCATTAGGTGCAATTTTTTATACTGCTAGACACTATGATTCCCAAGTCTCTGACTTTATCAACTTTTTGCAGGGGCTTGTTATATATCATGTAGCCTTGTCTAGGATTATTTCTACCGTAGGTCATGACTACACATTTGTTATGACTGAATCACATGCTGTTGTTCTCTGCCCATTGTATGATTGCATTAAGGTAATTTGTCATGCTTAGACTACCTGCACTGGCACTCCATTTACCCCCCAGTTTAAGGTTGTCTGCGAATTTTAACAGAATGTTGCTACTAGTGATTTGAAGGTTATGGACAAAGAGGTTAAAAAAAAGTGGTCCCAGTACCGAGCCCTGTTGGACACCACTAGTTACTCTCCCTTCCTTTGACAGATGGCCATTCAACCGAACTATCTGTGTCCTATCTTTGAGCTATTCAGACACCCATGTAACTAGGGATGTATCTATTGCTAATTTATTAAGCTTCTCAATTAGTCCTTGATGTGGGAGTGTATCAAAGGCCTTCTCAAAGTCAAAGAAAATCACATCCACCAATTCATTTTTGTCAAGATATTTCATGACTTTGTTATAGAAGCATATTAAGTTGGTGTTACAAATTCTCTGTTCTGTAAATCCATGTTGTGTGAGATCGATAAGCACCCTATCTTTGAAATGGTCTGTAAGTCTTCCTTTTATTATTCCTTCAATTATTTTACTAACAATAGATGTGAGACTAATGGGTCTATAATTGGATGGAATGGTTTTGTTGCCTTTTTTATCAGTTGGAACTACAATGGCTTTTTTCCAGTCGGTGGGGATTATGCCTTCATTTATGGATCTATTGCCTATAATGGAAGTTGGGAGAAGAAGTCTACTTGCTATGAAAACTGAGTTTATGTTCCATGTTAACTTCCATTCTCGACTAGATCTTGCAGCCTCTGAAATAAACAATGCACATTTTTCCATGGAATCTACTCACTGCTGATAGCCCACTCTGTCATGGGTGATATGATTGTTCTTTGCAAGTGTCACTCATTAAAAGAGCCAGCTCCAACTAACTGCTAGGTGAGACATTGCCACTGGTCTGAAAGCAAAACACCAATGGTCCTTCCCATGCTATAATAGATGCAGTGGCACCTGTTATTCAAGCTAGCAATATATATGTACTGCACAATGCATATAACCAGTGTATTTGCCAAAAGAGTTGCAATACAGGGAAGGAGACTTGGACTTCAGTAGCATGAGATCATCATCAGGACTTATAAAAGAATGGGGGGTAAGGGGGAGAGAGAGAGAGAGAGAGAGAGAGAGAGATAGATAAAGACACATATATATGTTAGGGTTCCCCTTGCACCCCACCCCACCTCCCATCTGGCATCAGGGTGTGCATTAGGGTTGTCAGTCCTAACTCTCACCTCATTCTCCTACACTCACCACCTCAGCTTGTTTACACTTGGGATGGGGTGAGAGTTAAGACTGATGACCCCAACGCACACCCTGATGCCAGTTGGGGGGTGCAAGGGGGGACCCTAACATCGAATTTCCTCACTTTTCCAGCAGAGAACGACTACTTGGCCCTTAATGTCTGCTTAGTCCAACCACTCTAATTTGATAAGTTATAAGCCCAGTGGCTCTTCTTCACATCTCCTCACACACTACTCTTTGAATACCATATTTGCCATGCCTATGTATCTGTCCTATACATGTTTGAATCCCCCCACACTGCTTTTGAACAGACCACCTCTTTTTGTAGCATAGTCCACCTTTCCACTACCCTTTCTATGAAGCAATCCCTGCTAGAATACCTCTTAAATTTTCCCCCCATCAGCTTCATGGAGTTAATCCTGGTGTTAGCATTCCCAGCCAATTTCAAAAACTTCCTCTTATCCAACTTGTTTACCACATGAAGATATTTAAATGTTTTGATCATGTCCCTTCTCTACCTTCTCACCTCCAGAGTGTACAGGTTTAGGTCCCTCAGTCTGTTCTTATAAGTCCTTCCCTTTGCTGTTGCTGGATCATCTCGGTTACTCTCTTCTATACCAGCTCTACTCTGTCTCTGTCCTTTGTCAAACACAGTCTCCAAAACAACACACAGTATTCCAGCTGAGGACAGACCAATGACCTATATATTGGCAGGAGCACATCCCTTTCTCAACTGCTGAACCCTCTTCCTGTATATGAAGAACTACATCACAAAAAGGAAAGGTACATTTCTGCAGCTCCTAAAACCATTTACAGTACATAAACTATCATGGGGCAAGAATCGTGCACGAAGCTGTTTAAGATAGTTAAACCTCATTACATGCAATGGGCTTTTATATGGAACAATATGCAGTACACTATCCACTCTCTTCTCTGCTGCTGTTGATGGTGTTTAGATGCTGTGCTGGTAATTACAGTATGAAGACAAAAAAGTCCATGTCTACTGATGTACTGTAGAACATAAGCAAAACAAAGGAAGCCTTTTGCTTCTCCCTTTAAACATGCAGAGTTACCTAGCAAGCCATGGTCTTTAATGACCTCCTTTGGAAGGAGTTGTCCTCAGGAAGGGTGTAAAACAACAGCATGTCTAATTCTTTTTTCATGATGTTCTATTCATCACTATGTACTTCCACAGATGAGAAAAAATATGAAGATTTCAAGTGTGTTATGGAATGTACAAGCTGTTCTTTACTCTGAAGCAAATTACTGTATCCATCAGTCTGAGTCTGCTCAGCATTAGAGTGATGTGGGATTAGGTTGAACAACAGCAGACTGGGTAGGCCTTTTTCTTTTTCTGTCTTTGAAATGTTTTCTGCTTCAATGTTATGTGTGTTGTTATCTACTCTACTGCTTCACTCCTTAGAAGCTCAGTAATACCAAAAGTAAAACACAAACAGGTCTTACACCTCACACCAAGTGGTGCTGTAACATACTGTAAACAACCCAAGATAAGCAAACTTCACCAGTAAAGGCGTTCTATCAGGAGTTTTGAACCTCTTCTATCCTTAATGATCCTTTATGTCCATTTTCAGAGTCTATAATAGGTAATGGGGCAAGCAATAGGACTGATAATCCCAAGAAAGACCCCAGCCCTGATTTGCCAATACTCAGGACAGTCAAAACCATAATGTATTTTCCTTTTTGTTCCTGTAGGGTGAGGGTGGGGCATTAGGGTTAGAAACCCTAATACCGCCTTTCCTTAGTTTTGTCAGTTTAACCCTAACTGATGCATTCAAATGTTTTTTTTGCAATGAATATAAATAGTTTGTTTTATTCATTTGCAAAATAGAGAAACATAGAAACATAGACAATGATAATAGAAAATACAAAAAGTCCATCCAGCTTGCACAAGAAAGAAAATATATTTTCTTTGCATTTGTGGTGAAGCAAAGTCTCATGATAGCGTTCAGCCATACAGTTACATATCCTTGACTGGCAAATGAAAAGCAACATTGTATCACTTTTCTGTAACATTATTTTGTAACATTGCAGCACTAATTTCAAAGTTCTAAGAATTATTCTGAATCTCTTTCAAAGTTATTCTGTATCTCTTTCAAAGGTAACAAACTTACAACAATCTAATATAGTGTTGCTTTTCATTGTTTCTCATTGGGCAAACAGTGATTTGGAAGTGTGCAGTTTTCTTTCAGATGTTTCACTACATGAACAATGAATTATATATTTGTAGAGCATTCAATCATTTTCCTCATACAGTACCTGTAATTATGGAAAAGATAAGTAAAAATCAGTCACCTTTTTTGTTTGTAATTTTTAATTCATTATTAACTGTTGTCCTTGCCCACAATAAGTACAGTATATGCAGAAAAAAATGGCAGCCATTGTTTTGTCAACAACATTTATACACAGTCATAGACTATTTCAGAACCTGTCATATTAGAAGATGGAATGTTGCCCAGGGTACTGTCCTACTGCACTATGAGTGACATGGGATCATTTACTTTCACCTGGATAACTACCAGTAACATTTAGAACAAACTGTTGTTTATTAACTCATAGTAGTGAGCAAGCACTATAAAAAACTTAAAATCCACATATCTTAATTCAGGAATGACATACAATGTTGTTGCTATGGTGCTGCACCATACTGTAGTCTAAAAAACATGTATAGTGACAGAGCAATTCCATTGCCAGATACAAAACCACTTGCATCAGAAGTTCACACCCAAACCTGGATCTCTGGCACAGCAGTCCAGTACACTGCATCTGAGACACTGGCCAGTCATACTACTGTATGTGTGTTTAAAAAGTTATTAAACCCCCTGTTCCAGCTTTTATCTTTTGCATTTTCTTTCTCTGTATGTAAGCCATGTGACCTTTACTCATTCTGTCTTTATTAACTTATATATTCTTGCTACCAATGTTTCATGGGTTATAAAGCACTTTGTCATACACTGTGAATGAGAGGCATTATACAAAATTAAAATTACTTTCCATTAGTGGAAAGAGAACTGGACTGTAAGATAGAAGACTGCAAATGTGATGCCTACCACTGCCATTACTTTGTTCCTTGACCTACAGCAGTTCTTTTGACCTCCCTGAGACCCAGGCCTCCAACTGTAAAATTGTAAGCAGTAGAAAGCCACTGAATACAAGCTATTGCAAGTTAGGATATCCCATCTAAATATTACTTACAGAAATACTTTGTCCCAGCATGCTGCAGTATACACGTCTCTGCCTGTGTGAAGAATTTCAGAGCCTTACATATTGAAAAAAAAGGTCAAGTTATTTTTCAACTTAAAATATGCAGCTAGCTTACAGTACATGAGATGGAAAGGTTAAACCACTTTGAAGTATTTGCATGCAAACTGTTCTGTGTCCCAGTGGGGGTTTCCACCTGTATACATGAAAGACATTAAGCTGTAAAACCCCAGTGAATGACCAAAACTTGTGTTTAATACTCTGTTCCTAATGAATATACAGTATTACATCTAGAACTCTTGATTTGAAAATGCACTTTGCTATTGCACTGTAAATGTAGTATGCAGCTGCCATATTGAACATGCAGTACTATGAATACTTTACGAAGTTGGAGAAGGTTGTGTTTAGAAAAAATGATGAAAGCAAAACCAATAGTAAACTCACTGCAGTAGCCTTGGTAGTGTAGGTGTAAGGAAAATATTTTGTTTTATTTTCTCCCATCCCAAGTCAGTGTGTGTGTGGGGGGGGAGGGGGTGTTACAACTGGAATAACAGTGAGAAGGAAAAGTGAAGACTAATACCTATATTATAATTATTGGTAATTATTCTCCAGGCATTGCTATACCATTAACTTTTTCTTCAGTGTCCAGTTGTAAATGAATAGCGTTTTAGAATGGCCAGTGTTTTTATTTTGTCTCTAGTCAGTATGTTTAAGGTTGAGTTCTTTTTTTAGATGCATGCAGTATATCAATCTATGGATAAATAAAAAATACATACATGGATCAAATAAATTAATCCAGCAAGATAAATACTAACTATATGGTTTAACTAATAACTAGTGATGAACTTGTCTCTTGTTTCTAAACCTTTCATTTGCTGTATCTTTTCACTTGGGTGTGTGGCACTTAAAATGAGCTTAAACATTGTTTATAAAGTTTCATTGGGAAACAGCCAGGAAAATGCAACCTGGTAAATGCTGCTACTGTCATTAGACAAATAATAAACCCTTCTATGAACTAACGACACATGGCAGGGAGAGAGAAATTGTAATCTGGTCTGTGTCCACTTTAGTCTCTGTCAATGAAGGCTTGAAGTGCAGTCAGTTCCCAGATCTTGTGTATCACACTTGGCAGCAAATAGAAACAGCTGACTTGAAAATAGTGGGAAGACACGATATCAAATGGAGATGGTGGAAGATTCCATGCAATGGGACTGAGTTGTGAAATCAGGTATCAAAGGTGATGCACTTGCAGTGCATCTACATGCAATCTTGTTAATATGTGGTTGTCTCATAAAGCAATTGCAGACACGTATGGTTACTGACTGCCACCAAGGCCAAAGTTCATTTGCTTGCTACTGACAGTTGAAATGAAAGACTGGAGAAGGGAGGAATAGTGTACTTCCTTAACACTTGCTTGACATTGTATTCTGTGATATTGGCCATTAATAAACATTTAGTACTTTTGTTGTTCAATCCTTGATTTCTATTCTGCTATTCACTTGGGCCCTACTTTGTGTTTATTTTAATTTTCATAAATAAAAAAATAAAATAAAGTGAATAACAGCCAGGATAAGAACTGAATGGGGCTCTCTGCTTTGGGAGGGCATTCAATGCTGCCACTGCATAGTGTACAGTGTATTTTTCCCTGGTGTCTAATGGACCCCCCACCCTAGCAGGTACTTCCCCACTACCCTTCTCCCCCCATTCTTTCTCTGAACCAACGACTGGCACAGCCCTCCACTCACCAGCATGGCCAGCCACTGACTGAGCTGTCAATGAGTGCATACTGTCACAGCTGATTGTACAGTACACAGTCATTGACAGCTCAGTTAGCATCTGACAGTGGTGGTGAGTGGAGGGCTGTGCCAGTCGCCAGCTCAGAGAAGGGATGAGGGGAAAGAGACAGTGAGGAAATACCTACAGGGGGGGGTGGTCCACTAGACACCAGCGAAAGATATGTAAACATTATATGTGGAGGATGGGGATGGGGAAGGAGGGCTTCTAGACTACCAGTGAAAGATACATAAATATTACATGGAAAGGTCAGGGATAGGAAGGGGAATGCAGGTAGGTAAATCAAAAAGGCAGACAGGGAATCTGCTGCCAAGTCGGATCAAGCACTAGAATCAGAAGAAGACTGAGATACTTATGGTGTTGATTACTAAAGACGTCTGAGTTCAGACTTTGATGAAGGGGACAATCATCATGCTGTATGGCGGCAGGTGCAGATCATGGCTGTGTTCCTATGAAGGAATCTTATGAACTCAGGGGGTTGAAGATGTCTCAGGATTTTCCCAAAATTAGAACTTAGTCATGTACACCATTCAACCATTTTTTTTTTATTTTATATGGTGTAGGGTTGGTCTTCTAACCTAGAAACAGAGCATCTGTTTGTGACAGTATTAAGTACTGATAGTGGGTAGCACGCCAAGTCCACACCATCAGTCAAAGTGAAAATGAAACTTTGAATGGTGACTCTACCCAGAATTATGTCAAAGGTTCTAAATTTCAATGCAGAATTTGTATAGGGAGGATTTTCCCTAACAAATTCTGTTGAAACACTTAGAAAATTAATCCCCTTGGAGTTGTAATACTTAATTTTTGTAGATTTAGATATACAAAAGAAGCCACACTTGGATGTGATGCTAAGGATTAAAGAGGTAAATCAAAAAACACAAGAAATCCAGCATGCAACACTTACAGATAGAAAAATGATGCTTTCAGGAATAGTATCAAAAATGGTGCCAAACTTTACTGCAGGTGCAGAAAAAGTAAAAAGAGACCATCCTAATGTGTTTCAGAGACAAGCCCCTTTATCAAAAGATGAGCACCTTACAATTTGAAACACTTATAAAGTAGTAATAATGTCACATACAAGAACACATGAATCCTCCTAAAGAGATATAACACCATACATTAAATCACATATATAAATATATACAATCTCATATAACTACATATAATAATCAAATATCTGAAAACTAGAATAAATAATCCTATTGCAACACATGCAAATACATTTCTTTTGAAGCAGTATTCACAGTTGTCCCGAAGTGCTAGAAAATAAATCCACTTCTGTGTGTCACCTTCAGGTCTGGAAAATAAATACAAGAGTTTATTTATTTATTGGAATGTCTGGAGTAACACCTCTGAGCAGAGCTAGCTTACAAAGGTTCCACTTGATAGATACAGTAAGATATAGATACATTACAGTAATGAAAACATAAGAGTAAGGATTGTGCAGATTCCAGGATGCATATAACATTTAAAATAAACAAAGGATCAATAAGATGCTAGTTCCTATGCTTAAGAATAATACAAGGTGCAGTAGTAGGTTCTGCCTTGTGAACTGTCAGGGCTGTTGAGGGGAAGCAATTTTGTCTGCAGCAATCCCAGCATGTCCAGTAGAACAGCCAGGACATTTTTAGAGGACTTGCATAGTGGTTGCACTTGCATATGTGTCATAAAGCAAGGTGTTGTCTCAGTGATGATTGAAATTGACTCAATTTGGGAAGCTCCAGCATTGAGGTGGGGAGTTCATTCAATCAGGTTAGCAGCTCGATACAGGAAAGCCTTCATGGACTGACTGGTCCTGCAGCATGGTACATACAGTACATGTCTTGCGATACTCCTATTAGAGTGGTGGTTTGTGGGGGTATGAAACAGCAATTGGAGGTGGGGGGGTAGCCTTTATAGAGCCTCCTTACCAAGTATGCATGTATGGAATTGTAATCTGAGGTCAAGTGTGAGCCAGTTTATACACTGATATAAGTTGCATGTGTGTGCTGTGCCTGTCTGCATCTAGGATGAGGTGGCAGACCTTATTTAGGAGACTCCTAATTCTATTAAGGTTGGTATCTACAGCTGCTCCATAGATTGCTAGTCCATAATCCTTGGAGGAGACGGCTGGAGAGGCTACAGCAAGCTTCCTGGTCTCAGGTGTCATCGAGTGCTTGTTTCTGTAAAGAATCCCCAGTCTTTTATTTAATGTACTGACTACATGGTCTATATGCTGGGTGTACATTATTGCACTGTCAAGGTGTATGCCAAGATATTTGAAAGAGGTTTCTTGTTCTAATACCTCACCATCCTGGTTGGTGATGGAAAGGTGTAATTTGTTTTTCCTCTGATGGCTTGTGGATATCATTTTTTCTGCTTTTTGTGGTTTAGAAGCAGCTTGTTCAGCAGGAACCAGTGCTCAGGTGAGTAGAAGTTGTGCTGTAGGATGTTGTTAGCAGTTTAAAAACATTCCTGTTACCTTTGTACCACTCCATTTTATATAACAATATATATTTCATATGTCACATTAGATGGTTAGCAGTAACTGCATATCCAACTAGATTCTTCTAAACAGATTTTTTAAGAAATGGCAAAATGTCAAAAATACCATTGATACCAAGATAAGTGGTGGGCAAAGTGGGCTCAATCCGCTCCTCAAAGTGATTCACAGAGCAAAGGTGGATTCTCAGAGTGCTCTGCAACATGAAGCGAAGTACTTCACATTATGATGAGGAATGCAAAGTCCTTTGGAAACAATAACTTCTCATTACTCCGCCTCCCCAGACCACTACTCCACCAAATTTAAGGCAAAGTGCATTGAGGACAATGCACTTTGCCTCTCTTCACCTTGTTTTTGAGCTCCAAAGGTGCATTTTGCAGTGATTCATGGGATGTCAGGTCACATGGGCTCTATATTGATCTGCACAACCTCAGTTCAGGGTAGTATGTATAGGAAGGAGTAGGAGACAGTGTGCTCTGATAGCTGTCTGTGATTGAAATCTTGTAAAAGCTGTTAAAAAAGCATTTTTGCATTTTTTGGGGGGCTCCAACTTTAGTTCATTGATTGTAGGAAACCCTCCTGTACTCATATTATTAAGTGTTTTGTTTTTGTGTGGATTTTGAATGTTAATTTACGACATTGAGAGTGTGCAGTGAAAGACAATGCAAGTGTGATTTGAGGGAGGGTCTCTCTGTGGTGTAGATAGATTTAAGTTGGAGAAATAGTGATTTCTTTGTTTTTTGGTTATATTTTTGTTATATAACTGACTGTGTTAATGTACACACAGTAGTATTGTCAGTAATAGTTGAAATTTTCTTGCTGTTTGTTGTGTGGATCTGGTGCAGCAGTTCATAATTTCAGGTTGTTTTCATTACAAAACATAACGTGGCATAGTACTGAACTTTTGCATTTGCTACGCATTACTCATTCAGCATTGTAGACAAACTGTTCTGCGTGTGTGTGTAAGTGTGTGTGCAGTGTTGAATGACATCAATTAATACACCTTTCATTGTGCCACAGACTAGTGTAATTACAGGTGCAGCAGTGTGAACCTGCTATCCACTGCAGCTGCCTGATTTTGTAATGCGATTGTGGTATCTGTTCTTTGTTTTGTTGCATGTACTGCCATAAAAAATCTGCACTGCAGTCAGTGCTCCCCCCCACCCCCACGTGCAAAAGGAATTTTTTCCCAGATTGGATTGTTTTTGTGACCTCATCAGCACCATTGATTACTGAAGTTGTTTTCATTGCGTGACAGACTAGTGTCTTATCTGTTGCTGAAGCTACAGTTGTTTTTTTGGGCTTCACATCCAGTGTCCCCCTAATCAGAGAGTGAACATATCAAAATCTGAATTTGGTTATAATATTGTGGTTGTCCAGTTGCAATGGACAACAGATAGACACACTCTACATCGCGCCTCAGTACCACTGCATAAAATCTCACAGTTTTTTCACTAATCATTGGGCAAAGTGGCAGAATCCCTTTTCTTTAGTCAACGATCACATTGCTACTGACTTTTAGCACCTAAACTGAAGGAATCTACATAGAAAAAGTAATGAAGTCGCAGAGGCCTAAACACATGCCTCTGCAACCTCCAGAGAAAGAATTACCTGAAAAACATACCAAGGCAGGTGGCACAGAAGAATTCTCCACTCCACAGCTGTTAACGGAGGAAATTTTCTTCAAAGGGCTGGCACCAATTCAGGAATCCCTTAAGGCTGTAGTCGATGATCTGCAAACACTAAAAAGCTCCATGGAATGACTAACAATCCGCACCAGTGATAATGAGGTCTGAATCTCCTCGCTGGATGACTGGAGGGCTCAACTTGACCCAGAACTAACTTCACTAAGACATTGCCTTAAGAAAAAAAGGATAAGTTAGAAGACCTTGAGGGACACTCCAGATGGAATAACCTGGTCATTCTGGGACTGCCAGATGGTGAAGAAGGGGAGAATCCTACAGCTTTTGTGCAAAAAATGTGCACCAAGCTGGTTGGGTTCTCCCCCAATGGCCAAGCATATATTGTGGAAAGGGCACATCAGGCATTAAGGCCCACACCTCCAGCTAGTTCCCCTCCTCAACCTCTTATATTTAAACTATTAAATTATCTGGACAAGCAGATAATTCTAGAAAAGCGCAAGGATATTAAAGAAGTCCAATCCGAGAGTACAAAAATTTGTGCAACTCAAGATTTGCCACTGTCAGTAAGGCAAAAACGCACAGAGATGCATCCCATTGTAGCTAAACTTATTGCTGCAGGAATTAGATTCTGTATGTGATACCCAGCGACATTGCAAATTAACAAGGAGGGGCATTGGATCTTTTTCGATATTGTCAACAAAGCCACTACGGAGATCAATAAATTATACCCCAACCTCTTCCGCTGACCAAGAGAAGTAGTTTCTTTAATGGACACTGGAGCAGCACTTCTAAGCTAACTTTCAAGTTGTAGGCATGAGAGTAAGATTATGCTCTACGCAGGAACAAGGCAGCATTGTGGCTCATCAGACTTTTTAATTGGATCCTATGTAGCTCAGTGAAGTCGAGTGACATGGTGGACTGTAATTACAAGCGCTAAAGTGGCGTCTTAAGGCCAACTTGATCATTTGTTTTATAAGGGTATACAGTTTGTAAGGTAATGGACACCAAGCTAAGTTTTAAGTTAAACAAGGAAGAATGTTTCCAGAGACCTATTTAATTTCAAAATTTACTAGTTGTAAAAGTTTGTTAAAGATTTTGGTAAATTACACATGTTTAGTAGTTGTTAATTAAAGGACTCCTGTGATGTAAGGATGTGGTTTATATGACACTATATGTCTATTTTCCAGTTTTGTTAATAAAGATGAAGGGAATCTTTGGCTCTCTGATACTTGTCTATGGTGGAAGGGAAAAGAAGCCGAAGAGATTATCAATCTGGTGGGGGATATACTTGCAACCGAATAATTGAAGGGAGTAAAGTCGCAAGGACTGGGGGGATTGATGTTTTAGTTGGGGTAGGTTTTCTTTTTGAAGGGGGTTAATAGAAATAGGATTAAAGTTCTTGTTAAAGTTTACAGGGGTTTATTAGATACAGTTTGTGACCTGCTTATGTTGAAACCGGGTTACAGCCAGGAAATAGTCACATGTATCCAATTAGTGAACTCTACTTACCCCATTCCTCTGTTTTACAATCATCTTAATCACCTAGGTTATAATAGGGGACCTTTCCTACCTTAATCCACAATTTTAAATCATAATGGCATTAAGATTTATATCCTGGAATGTTAAAGGGGCTCGCTCTCGAATCAAACACCATCAAATTCTCAGACATCTGGAGGCGCTGCAATGTAACTTAGCCTTATTACAGGAAATGCACTTATTAGACACAGAGGGTAACTTATTTAGGAGGAGGTAAATAGGTCAAGTCTATGCAGCAGGTAATGAAACAGCACAAAGAGAGGTAGCTATTCTAATAGTTAGGGGCACACAATTTGTGGTACAACAAACCCGTAGCAATAAGCAAGGGAAATTTATTTTTCTCAAAGGACTTTTAAATCATACTGAACTTATATTAGGTTCAGTATATAGACCTAATGTCAACTCACCTGAATTTTTTATGGTATTGATAAAGGCCCTGGTTTGTTTCCCTGGCTACTGACAATAATTGCTGGGGACTGGAATTTGGTTCTGACACCAGAGTTAGATAGGTCAACTGGCAAAAGGGCCAATCCTTCCCCAGCACAAAGAGCTAATCCTTCCCCAGCACAAAGAGCTCTGAAGGAGTTTTTAGCAAACTACAGTTTGAATGACCCTTGAAGATTATTAAACCCAGCTACTGGGGGGGGGGTACTTTCTATTCGTCGGTACACAAGTCATTATCAAAAATTGATTATTTTTTAGTTAATAATCCAATACTAGAAGGTGTAACAGGCAGTGGTATGTCCCGGAGAGTTATTTCTAACCATGCGCCTGTATGGCTCGAATGTATTTTACCACATTCAAAAACCAAAAATGGCATTCGGAAACTAAATGTACAACTTCTTCAAGATGAAGAAGCCCAGCAGACCCTTAAGGAAGTGATTGACCAATTCTTAACATGTAATTAAGGAACTATACAGAATGTTGATAAACTTTGGTGAGCCCTAAAATGAGTGGTTAGGGGAGAGTGTATCTGACTCTCAGCTATTCAGAAGAAAAAGAGGGAAGTGTTGTCATCTTTGCTCTTATCACAAATCCAAATTTTAGAAACCCAGCAATCCCATCAATCAGATAAAGGGTTATTAGAACAGTTAGCTAAATTAAAGAACCAATACACGGAATCCCTAAGAGAACATGCCCAGTATATGTTCTTTAAGACTCTTGCTAAATATATTGAACAGGGTGAAAAAGTCAGCCATTTACTAGCCCTTCATCTGAGGCAGCAGGAAGAGTCCAAGGTAGTGGTAGCTCTCAATTCCCTTAAAGATAATTCCCTTCTTAAGGAAATTATTGGTGAATTTGAAAACTACTACAGATCATTGTATTCCCCACCAACCCCTCCTCCTTCCACCATAGACATGCAAAATTATCTTAATAAACTGCGGTTTCCTTCCCTCCAACACCTGCAAGCACAAACCCTTGAAAAGGAAAAAACCCAACAGGAGTTATGGGAAGCTATAGAGTCACTACCTGATGACAAGGCACCAGGCCCAGATGGCTTCCCTCCATGCTTTTATAAAGTCTTTAAAGAACAACTTTCACCCTTACTACTGAGCATGTTCAGTTATCTTTGTAAAGAGGGTCTCACAGATTCTTTCTTGCTAGAAACTCTTATAGTAGTGCTCCCCAAACCAAACAAGCCACCAAACTTGGTCTCTAATTATAGACCAATATCACTGATGAACTACGACATTAAGCTCTTTGCTAAGATACTAGCTACCACAATGGCCCATGTTTGGACCCTTTACTTAGCCCAGACCAAGTGAGATTCATCACTGGTCGTTCGTGGATCATCTAGAAGTTGTCTGATAGCCCTTCCGTGATCCAGGAGGCACCTTACCCAATGGCACTGGTATCCCTGGATGCGGAGAAAGCATTTGATAGGGTGAATTGGACCTTTCTATTTGAAGTGCTTAAAAAATTTGGTTTTCCACATAAATATATCCAATGGGTACAGCTATTGTATACATGTCCTACAGCAAATATTTACTGCAATGGTATTTTCTCTGAAGCATTCTCCTTACATGCTGGAACACGCCAAGGGTACCCTCTCTCACCTTTACTATTTAATTTATACTTAGAGTCACTATTATGCTGCCTCCAACTTTCCCCCAGAATGCAAGGTATTTGGATAGGGGAGTTGGACCTCCGTTTATCGGTTTATGCGGACGATATTATGTTACATATTGCTAACCCAGCGACTTCTATCCCTGTAATAATATCCCTTATAGAATCATATGGGGCCCTATCTAACTACAAACTAAACATATCTAAATCAATAATTATTCCATTAAATTCATGTACTTATTGATCTCAAGTGGAGGGTCTTCGTTTAAACTAGTCGAACCAAATTTGATATCTGGGGTTTACAATAACCCAGAACCTGTCACAGATTAAGAAATTAAATTTAGATGCTAAATTAGAGATACTACAGCAAAATCTGGACAGATGGGCTCTCATATATCTTTCTTTACAAGGAAGAATTAACATAATTGAAATGAATATATTCCCGAGATTGTTTTACCCCCTAAATATGTTGAATTTTCACCTCCCGCAAACCTAGTTCAAGAAGATCCAACAGGTTATCTCCAGGTTTCTTTGGAAATCCAAACTGCTGAGAAGGTCTTATATTAAATTGGGTGTCTCCAAGCAGGATGGAGGCCTCAAGTTGCCATTTTTTTTTTTAATATTACTTGGCTAGCCACATAGCGAAATATCTCCGATGGCAACCCTTAACTTCGGTAGGGATGGAACAGAACTATGAACCCATATGGCTTCAAATTGAATGCCTAGCTATTAAAAAAAGTGGTATTTTCCTTAACAGCTTATTACATATTACACCCAGGTTGGGAATAAAGGTACTACAAAATGAGTTGATAACTATGTCCCAGAAGGTACATGCCCAACTACGTAAAGCCATTAGCTACTATAACACTAAGGATATCTCCCAGCCTTTATTCCTGAATCGGAATTTCATTTTTGATAAACAATATATAAAACCCAATGAGAAGACTACTGAACAAGATGTTCAGATATCTGATCTAATGGAACAGGGTAGAATTAAGACTTCATCGGAAATGCTTAAAGCTTTGGGTCTTCCTCCAAACCAGATATTTAAAGCGTTTCAAATTAAACACCTTCTAATAGCTCACATGGGGGTTAATATCTGGGATACTGATCAGAAAGACCTTCTTAAAATGCTCTCTACACTGGCATGGGGTTCTCATGCTGTTTCCAGAATAAATGCTGAACTCTATCCACTTGTTTATCTGGATATCCAAGAACACTCAATATATTGGTCAACCCAATTCCCAGATAGACAATTCTGCTGGGACAAAATCTGGAAGGCCATATACACTTATACCTCCAATGACAAACGGCACCTTATGCAATTTTATATTCTACATAATATTTATTTCACCCCAGCAAAACTATATGCCATGGACAAATTGCAAGATCCCAAATGCAATAGGTGTGGTTTAAGTGAAGGTACTATTTTCCATATGCTGTGGGATTGCCCTTCAATTAAACTCCTATGGACCACAATTAAGAATAAATTGATCCCCTCCTAGGACTAGAGCCCTTTTTTGAACCTGAAATTTGTCTTCTAGGGGATTATTCTCGAATCTCAGTTCTAGAGCGAAGATATGCCATGGCTCTAGTTTCCCATACGGTAAAGCAGATGGTACTAAGGCACGGGAAAGATCCACAACTTATACCCTATTCAGAATGGCTAAATGAGTTCTTATATAATCTAAGAATAGAGAAAATGGTAGCGAGTCTCAGGCACTGTCCAGCTAGTTTCGACAAGAAGTGTAATAAGGTGTATACACTGACATCAATTACTAAATAAGCTGGCTGGTTATAGCTATGCAAGGAGGGAAGAACTGTCCAGATAGATTAATATCAGTAGAATTGTCAAAGGGGGAGGGGGGAGGGAATTGTGGATAGTGGTTAGTGTTTTTCTCTTTTCTTTTTTGTTTTATTTCTAGTGGTAATTGTAGTGGTTGTCATTCGTGGGCCGATGTAACCTCAAGGTCTTATCCCGTGCTCATATATCTGTAATAATCTCTTTCTATGCCTTGTATTCCTATGTAAACATGATTAAAATGAGTAAAGCATATTAAATTTCAAAATAATATTGTGGTTGATTCCCCAAAATGCCTGCAAAGAGATGTGTAAGTAAAGCTGTTTCTCGCCATGGCAATATTTGCAGTAAGATAGTCTATGGGCTTGGTCGTAGTATGCAGACGCAGAAGTGCATTGCTGATGTGAGGAAAGGTATTTCTCCTGCACTTTTTTATACAGTCCAATCAGTAGCTTCACTCATAGTTGGAGGAGATGATGTTTCCCCAGTCGGTGGTGTTAGTGTTACTAGTGCTACTGGTGTTAGTGGTGGTGGTGGTAGTATTAGTATTGTTGCATCAAGTTCTAATTCCAACCAGTGTACTGTATCCAAAAATATTGAGTGTGAAACAGTGCAAGTGAGTGGCAGCATAGAAGATGTCATACTTCCCAGTTACTTCCCAGTAACTGAACCTGAGGATTCTGATAACCATGCCAATGATAGCATGCAATGTGATATTCCGTCCACCATGGCAGTTAATGTCACGCATTTTCCATGCAGTGATTCACAGTGTGGTAAAAAAATATCAGGTGATGGTGGTGTAGATGCTGATGATGAAAGTGATGATGCTGATGATGATGATGATGCTATTGTTGCAACATGCAGTCCACATGTTAGCATCCAAGCAGAAGATGTGGATGTGTTCGACGTTGATGAATATGATGATGTAACTGACCCCACCGGAGAAAAAGAAATTCAAAGTGTCTGTGTCTGAGTCTGTTTACAGGAATCCCCCCCCATAAAAACTTGTGATCTACTGGTTTTAGTTGATGATGATGACCCTGTAATAAATATGATAGGTAGTCGTGGTGGTCAGTTGCAGTCCAGGAGTGCAGTGCCTGATACATCACATGCCTCCCCCACTTCAGTGCTTAAAATAACAGACTTAAATAAGCCACATCATTGACATGTTAAAAACAAAGGATCACAATCCCTTGTTTGGGATTTTTTTGTTCAAGATGTAAATGATGAGTTAGTTATAATCTGCAGGGTTTGCTATCTGCGTGTGAGTTGAAGTAAAGCTTCTTAAGAATAAGCACTTGGCACTGTGGATCCAGCACAAGCTGGCAGCTAATACCACAGTGGGGCATTCATCCTCGTCACCGGCAACCATAGTGAGCATGTTATCCCCTTCCATGACTGTTAAGTCCAGCAGTAAATTAAATGTGTGCAGTAGTGAGGTAATAAGAGCAGAGGATTACTACAGGCATGATGATTTGCACCCTTTGCAAACTATGTGAGAGGCCTTTCGGCACCATGCAATTCTGCTTAAAGTTGGACCAAACAGATGAGGCATAGTGATGAGTCCTAGTAGGATGAAACACGTGTCTATGTCTTCTGTTAGCACCCTTTGCAAACTGTGTGAGAGGCCTTTCGGCACCATGCAATTCTGCTTAAAGTTGGACCAGCATAACATTCTGTGGTGATTTGCATATGCACCCCATGATGCTTTGCATTGTGTGGGCATGTGTGATTTATATTTTCATATATATATATATATATATATATATATATATATCTATATATATATATATATATATATATATATATATATGTCTATATATAGCAAGGCTACTATTAGTGTACAGCTAAAGAGCACCCTTGAATCCAGTTTAGATGATAGCATTGCATTTGATTGAATCACCTCGCAGAACACATTGGACCAGCAACAGAATGCTCACTTTATACTGTGGGACTTTGTATGTGCTGAAACACTCTCATTTCACTGTGTTACTACTTGTCAATTCTCTGCACATAAGGAGGATGCATTTTGGGCCTGCAGAAAAAATATGGGACTCGTGACTGAGTGCACCATTAATTCTGGGGGACTTTGCATGTGCTGAAACACTCCCATTTCACTGTTACCACTTGCTAACTTTATGCACACAAGGAGGATGCATTTTGGGCCTGCAGAAAAAAATCTGGGACTCTGTGCCACGTTTGTGTGTTGTGTGATTGTTGTGAGCTCATGATGTCATACTGACAGTACAATTAAAGCAGCATTGCAAGAATGTTGTGACAATATTGAACTGTACTTTTTTATGCTACTTTACATTGCCACAGCCACTAGTTACCTCCGAGTCGTGACTTGAATGATACACTTCTTTTCACAGTTTATGTCTGCTTTACTTAGTCATGCTGTGTTGCAGGGACTGTGGTGGGGTACACTGCAGCAGGGAATCCAGGTACTGGGGATGGTGGTGGAGAGCATAGTGCTGTTGGCTGTGGTGACAGTGGTGGTGGTGGAGCAGCTGCTGCATTGGCTGTCCTCCTGCTGCAGTGGTGACTGTGAGGCACAACTCCGACCCCAGCAGCACCCTCAGCCACTGCCATGGAAGGTCCAGCAGGTGGATGCTTGGCCCCTTCCATGGCAGCCTGCCACTCTGCCTTGTGGTTTTTGAGCATGTCAGTGCGCTAGTCACCTGTCCCCAAATGTGTCCCACATGGGCCACGGTGCACCAGCACACCACATGCATGGCACACCATGACTGTGCTGTCTCCCTCCACAGAGTTAAAAAACTCCCACACTGGGGAGTTATGGGGAGGACCAGCCACAGTCCTCACAGAGGTCGCACAGTTTGCACCACCTTGATTTTCTGCAAGCACCTCCTGTGGCTGTGGAGGTGGTGGATGGGGTGCTACCAGTGGTGGTGGTAGTGGTGGAGAAGGTGGACACACAGCAGCCACTGGTGGCACTGGTGTTGCTGCTGCTGTTGCTTCAACATGGGGCCAGGGGGAAACAACACCCAGGAGTCAGGAGAGGTCCAGCATGACATGACTGCCGCTACATGTCTGCACTCGCCTCCGACCACGCCCACGGGCCAGTGACCCACCTTCTCCAGGGTCCACGTCCATCCCTCCCACACAAATCCCCAGCACATGCACACACACACACACACACACACACACACACACACACACGCACTCACACATAGTCACTCACACACACACAAACAAAACAAAACAACACTTATAAAAAAAATTAACTACCAAAAAAAAACAATCACAAACACAATACAAAAACTAAATAAATATAGATTTTAAAAAAGCTGTTTTTTGCAAAGGCAATAAGCACTTTGTCACTGACTCCTACACTGCTCTTTCACAACCCTTCTCCCTCTACAAATGCAAAGAAGAAAGTGAAACTGTTTCTCTGACTCACTTTCTTCCTGCCTGGCTAACGCATGTGACTTACAGTACTGTAAGCCATGTGATGTGTGTGTGGGGGGCTGCCTATTTACTTCTCACTTCACCTTACTTCGCGTTAAGGCATAATGGCAATGCAAAGTAATACTGATAATGTGAAGTGAGCACTTTGCAGTGCCCACTTCATGTTGTGTTCTGCCAATGCGAAGTGGGCACTTCACGTTCACTTCACCAGTGGATTAAAAATGTTCTGCATCTTTAACCAGGATATCTACAAGCCCTTAGGGTATAAATCCAAAATCCCTCCCTCTTCAGCAGAAGATTGTCAAAGTCCCCCTCCTCCCCCCAAGGTTTCTGACAAACCTTATCAATAGCTCTGAAATCAAAGAACTGGTGACATGTGAGAACTTTAACAAAACCTAATATTTATTTGGCACAGGGTCATACTGCCTAAAACGAAAACCGCACAGCAAGCAATGCCACATGAAAAATGGCGTGCACTGCAATATCATCATGTAAAACACTGATCTGACATAAACAGCACACACCCTTTAGAACATAGGGTTTCCTTTTTCTCTGGGGGCAGACCCCTCCACACCCACCAACATGGAGAACTTCACCCCTCACACCCCCCAGAACTAATATAACAAACTCTGGGATGGGGTGAACTTCAATGATGGAGAGTAACTCAGGAGGGGATGAACATTTTTTTTTTAAAAGCCGTAAAACATTGCAGCACAAGGAAGCCTGGGGGGGAACTGAACCACAGTCCCAAGTCTCCCATTCTGCCTTGTGCTGGAGCCTTAGCCACTCCACCACTGGAGTAGCTTGACTAGGCACCCCGCACATGGAAACTTGATCCCTTTCCACAAAAGCGTACAGTGACAGAGGTAGCAGTAGTTTCCTACTTCTTTTATATCCCTGTCACTGTAATACCATCAGCTCCCTACACAGTGCGGTCAATACCATGCTGTCTTTCTTGCACAGTATTGATCCGGTACCTATTTAGACACAGTCCAACTTGTATTTTCCATTAGTGCTATATTACTCCTCCCCATTATTTAGTAGTGAGGTCACTTGTATTAAAACAGGATTTTTGCTCCTGAAGACTTTGTCTGTTCCTGCTGCTTTCTACCTACCTGAAGTCACAGAGCACTGCTTGTGATAGCACTGTTACTCCCATGGCAACTGATTGTGATGTCACAACAGAGGATTATGACTTGAAGTAGGGAGTAAGTTATAGAGGCAGATGGACTCTAAGGAAACTCTAAGGGATAAAGATGATATTCATGCAAATGTCCTTATTAATAAATAATGGGGAGGAGAAATAAATAAAATATAAATGGAATGCAGGCAGAATTGTACCCAATTATTGTGTTTTATTAAGTTTTCTTTGCTGCATCAGAAGCTCTTTAAATTCATGTTCATTTTGGTTGTGGACTGTTAAAATATGTGATGCATGTTTTCCTATAAAGGTCACCTTTTACACCCTGCAAAAAATTCATAAGTCCCTGAGATCACCACAAGGCAGAAAAATTGTAAATGGGATTGGCTCACTGATGGAGCTGCTGTCACAATATATTGATTACTACATTTATTTATGTAGTTTTTGTTAACCTGGTAGCTGCACTAGCCATGAAATGACTATTTTCTGGCATGACCTGAGAGAGTACAACAATCAAAGACAGGTACATAGAATGAGTTCAATGAAATTACAATAGTACAGGTCAAAACATTTAGTAGTAATGAATGCATGCAGCCAGGACAATAACAATCTATGAAATTCACATAGAATTTTTAGGTATAAAAACCCACACAGTCAAGGAGGAGATACCACATTTGAGGTGTGCTCAGGATCTTGTCTGAAATGCACTACAGATTTGTTTGTTTTGGAGAATGTAGAGGAACATAGGGACTCCTTTTTGATAACAATTGATATTGAGTCCCTATATATAAATATACCATAAGAGGAAGAACTTGATATGATAGTCATGAACATAAATATTAGAAGTGAAAATGCTGAACCCCCAACTGATTGTTTTGGACAAATTGTCAGAGTTTGTTCTTAAGCTTAATACGTTTTCTTTTTTAGAGAACTCCTACTTGCAAATCAAAGGCACAGCAATGGGGGCTACATTTACCATCAGTTTAGTTAATCTTTTTGAGGGCAGATGGGAGACAGAAGTAATAAACAATCCAGATGTGAATCCAATTTTCTGTAAACTAGATTTCTGACATCGCTTTATTGATGACATGTTTGTTATAGAGAAAGGAACCCTGAACAAGTTTTCTGAATTTGTGGATTTTTTTCATCCGAGTAATCCTCACTTACATTCTCTTTTCAAGCCAGTCTAAGTGAAGTTAATTTTCTTAGCTTGAGAATTAAGAAGGATGCAGCAGGTGATATTTTAACTTGTGTTTTTAGAAAAGAAACTTATTGTAACAATGAACGTCTTGAATCCAGCTGCTATCTGAGACATGTGATTCAAAACCTTCTGAAATGACACTTTTATAGGCATAGGCATAACTGTTGTGATGTAAATATGTATGATGAGGCAGCCCTGGATTTAATGAATCAATTTACAGAAAGGGGATATAGATAACAACTCATAAATGAGGCAAATGAAGTAGCAAGAAACATAAGACAAGAGGATTTACTGGTAGAAAAGGCGTAAACTAATGAAAATCAAAATAGGTTTAATTTTGTCACTACTTTTTCTACCCACATTAGCTTTGTTGAACAGATTCTGAAACTAAACTGAAATGTGCTTAAGGGAGATATGGGACTTAATGACTTCAACAAAACCCTCTCATGGATTATATGCAGAAGAGTTGGCCTGGGCAAAATGTGAGGATTTTGCTTCTGTGGAATTTAGGCAAAATTGTGCATTTTCTGTGGATTTCCATCTCATTTTCGCCTCCGATGGATTTTGCAATTTCTGGGGAATTTCTCCTCCAAACTGCAAAATTATTACAAGTACTGTAGAAAATTTGTATGAATTGCAGAACTCACAGTTATTGACATAATTCACAGTTTTGTCATAAAACCATGGAATAACATTCCGCATGCTTTTTGGTCATGTGATTCCATTAATTTAAGTGGGAAATGAATTATAAAAGTCCTTCTTTTTACTGTGACTGTCTGTCAGGCAAATGTAATAATTTTTGTGGTGTTAAATAAGACTGCTTCTTCAATATTATAGTTGTTTCCAAACATTTTCACTTTAACAAATTTCATCAGAAATATTCCTCAGTTTTTGCAGAAAATCTTCAGATCATAAAAATGTTCCACACTCTCTATCCCTTTCTCTCTTTTCTTCATTGTCTCTTTATCTGATCTAATCTCAGCCAGTGCTGACTCCATCTGGCCCAACCCCCTTGTCCTGAGTGCCAAAATTATTTGGCTTATATAGTCTTTGATGCTTTCCCCTACCGAACCAGGTACCTTACCTGTGGCCTTGCCAGCTCTTTGTGGCCTGCTGTCCTCATGTATAGCTGGTTGTAATTTACTGTTTCAATAGTTATTTCCATAACAGGACATAGTGTGTGTGTGCGCGCGCATGTGTGTCTGTGTGTGTGTGTGCAGTTTAAACTATTTTTAGTTTTAAACAGCTGTTTGGTATTTTTTTTACTTGAAATTAAAAGCGATACTGTGAGAGGCTCTTCTTATTGTTCCTTAACAGTATTGTATTGTACTTGAGCGATATACTGATTATTTAACTATATACATTGTTGGTACAGATATAATTTGATTGTTTGTTTTTGTGTGCCAGTTAACATTTGAGTGACAAAATGGTTGGAAAGAAGTCAGGTACTAGGTTTAGTGTGCATAGTGGACATGGACGTGGATGTGGTAGTTCAGTGGCTCTTTCAGGTTGTAACTCCCCTCCTCAAGTGCTGGCTGTAATGCCTCATGACATGAATATTGAATTTGATGCTGCTGCAGGTCCTTCCAGCAGTAATAGTACTGTAGGTCCTGTGGTTGGCAGTAGAGTAGGTGCAGGTCATAGAAGCAACACTGCAGGTCCAGTGGTTGGCAGTAGAGTGGGTGCAGGTAGTAGCAGCAGCACTGTATGTCTGATGGTTGGCAAGAGTGTAGGTGCAGATAGTAATAGCAGTACTGTAGATCCTGTGGCTTGCAGTAGAGTGGGTGCAGGCAGTTACAGCAAGTTAGGGAATGGCACAACAGTGTCTCTAATAGGTATGTGTTCTTCTGGTACTGCAGTAAATAAGGGTGGAATTGGAACTGATTACTTTTTCCATAATGCAGGCAATAATGTCAGTAATGTGAGCAACAAAGTTATTAATTTTACTGAGAATGCAGCATCAAAATTCAGTGACGGGGTTGGGAAACTGAAAACTGCATGTTGCTGCATTGTTGCTTTATTCACAGGATGATTCTCAGCCTGAAAATCCTAATTTGTTTTCATATGTGATGGATTCACAAATTTTGTTTGTTTATTTGTGTCTAGGATTACAAAGTACCTTTGAGCCAAGGCTCTTTTACAAAGGTTCCACATCATGCTGGTTACAGGGTAACAGACACTAAAACATAAAACAGTTACAGGTACATGGTTTTAGACAGCAACTTTGCTTGACAAAATCAGACTGAGCGATGAGTAACTCAAGAAACAATAGGAGGAAGAGGGCAAGAAGGGGAGAGGGCTGAGGGTAGGGGAAGGCATAGGTGTAAAGGGTGATGGTGAGGCAGCTGAGGGGCCTTGTCAGGACAGACACAGGGCAAGTGCATTAGAAGTTGCATTGAACAGGTAAGTGCAAGATGAGAGCACAGAAACTGACACCTATAAGGTCAGAAGCAGTGTAGAGAATGAAGATGTTATGGAGTGCAAGCACAGGTGGAGGTGCCAGTTATGGAGTGGGAGAGCTTTTTTTGAATGCTACAAGTGTTGCTGTGGATGAGGTGTCACTAGAGAGCTAATTCAGCCTACATGGAGCACTGTATGCAAATGACCTTTGGCCTTGAGACGTGCGGCAGCAAGGGATTTGAAGGATTTGGGGCTTAGAGCTCCTGGTGTTGTGGTTGGTGATTTTGGGTTTGAAGAGGGTACTGACTCCTGGTGATGCCTTCCCATCATGATTTTCTTAGCAGTGATGCAGGTTTGGTATTTGGCTCGGTTGTTCAGTCGCAGCCAGCCTGTTTTAGAGTACAGGTCGCAGGTGTGGGTGAGACGGTGGGAAACAGTAACTAGTCAGCAGGCTTGACTTGAGGGAAGTCAAAACATGCCTGAGAGATGAGGTTGTGGCAGATCCATAGATAATGAGACCGTAGTCAATGATGCTGATGATAGAGCTCTGGACAGCTATGGACAGAGCTTCTGGGGTTAGATGTTTCCTATGTCGGAATAGTAGGCCTATCCTGGTGTTGGCTACTTTTGCCACATTATTGATGTGTGGGACATAGGATAGATTACAGTTGAGGGTAAGGCCGAGGTATCTGAAGGTATGAACTTGTTCGAGGATGATTCCTTGCTTGGTTTTAATGGAGAGCTGATATTGTTTGTGTTTGTTTTGGGAGCTGCAGAAGATCATGGTCATTGTTTTTTTCTGGTTAAGTATAAGTCTGTGTTTTGTGAACCAGTTTTCAACTGCAGAGAAGGCCTGTTGGAGGTTACCTTGTAGATGGACTGGATTATGGTGGGATGCCAGGATGACAGCATCATCCACGCAGAGTAGTATCTGTTCAGGGCAGGATTCTGGCAGTGAGTTCAGAAAATGGTCGAAAAGGAGGGGGCCCAACATTGAGCCCAATGGGACACTGGACTGGGCTGGTCTTTGGTCTGAAAGTGTGCCAGCAATTCTTACTCTTTGGGAGCGGTTGTCTAAGTAGCTTTTGAACCAGTTCACTGAGATAGGTGAGAGCCCTGCTAGTCAAAGCTGGGCAAGTAGGAGATTGTGGTTGATGGTATCAAAGGCTTTAGTTAAGTCAATGAAGGTGGACCCAGTAAGATGACTGTTATCAAGTGAGTGATGGATTGCACCAGTGAATTCAAGTAGTGTCATGGAGGTGCCATGACCTTTTCTAAAGCCTTGTTGCTCCTTGCATAGGATGTTGTGATTGTCTAGGAAGTTGGTAAGCTGGTCTGACACAATCCATTCTAGGGCCTTGGAGAGTGGAGGTAGGATGGAAATTGGACGGTAATTCTCAGTAGCTGTTTTGTCACCACTTTTATGAATTGAGGTTACCGTAGCAGATTTCCATAAGTCAGGGAACTGGCTGAGGCTGAGGGAGAGGTTTAAAATCCTGGTCAGTGGTCAGAGTACTTCTTCAAGTGTGAGTGATAGCAGTTTGGGGTCGAGGGAGTCACTGCTGGCTCTGGAGTTGCAAATGGCTTTGGTAACATAGCTGCGGACTTGATGCATTTTTACTGCTTAAAGTAGAAGGGAGGGTGGCTGGAGGTGGCTGGAGAGCAAGGGGAACCACCTCATCGAAAAAACCCTGTGGGAGTACAGCACTGAGGTCTGTGAAGGTGTCATTGAATGTATCAGCAATGAGTTTCTGGTCAAGTGTAGTTTCACCATTTATGCTGAGAACTGATGGGGAGATTTGATTGCTTCGGTGACTTCTTTAATGTTATTCAGAAGTCCTACCATTTGCCCATGAGTTAGTGAGGTATTATGGAAATAGGTGGTCTTCGTATCCCGGATATTTTTGGTGCAGTCATTTCAGGCACGTTTATAGTTAGCAATATCAACTTGTCTCCCAGTGTTTCTGGCAATCTCCCAAAGGTGGTTTCAAGCTTTTAGTCATCTAAGTAGGTCTCTGGTGAGCCAGTGGTTACATAAGGCTTTGGCCTTGTGCTTCTTGAAGGGTGCAAATATGTTGCATGCTTGGTTGAAGATCCTGATGAAGTGTTCCAGTACGGTGTTCACATTGGTTGCAGTGATAAATGGTGACCAATCCTGTTGACTAAGGAAGGTTTTGAGATGAGGTAGCTTGCCTCTAGGTAGAACCCAGATAGTAATGGTTTTGGGGGGGGCTTGATGAATTTATTGGACCAGTAGCAGATGATGGGGGAGTGGTCACTAAATGTGTCAGGGAGGACAGTGGTGTTTGTGATCCTGGTGGGATGGCTTGTTATGATCAAATCCAAAAGGGTGCTGGTACCTGTTTTATAATCTGTCCTGGTTGGGGAGCTAACATCTGAGAAAGGTTTGCTGCTGCTATCAAGTCCCTGTATGCCCCTGCCTCTGCAGCAGGCCAGTTAATATTAAAGTCACCGAGGAGGATGGTTTCTGAATCAGGTGAGAGAGATTTGGTAAACTCCAGGACTGTGTTAAGCCCATTACCTTGCTCTCTCGGTGGAATGTAGACTGTGACAACTGTGATGGCATTATTGTGTGCACCAAGAAGGAGCTTGACAGGAAGAATTTATGGAGTGGTGGTTTTGGGGGTTAAGTTGATGAGGTGCCCCTGGATCATGTTGTTAAGGTACAGGGTGCAGCCACCACCTCTTTTTGATGTTCGATCAAGCCGGTAGACATTATACCCAGGAAGGGTGATAGCATGGTCAGGAACCGAAGGTGACAGCCAGGTTTCTATGACTGCTAGTATGTCTGGGTTATGCTGGCAAGCAAAAGTCTGAAGGGCGTCAATTTTGTGAAGAAGACTGCATATGTTAAGTGAGATTATTGAGAGGGATCTTGGTTGATTGGTCTGAGTTGTTCTTATTGCAGTGGCTGGTCCGGGATTGGGATTAATGTTTCCAGACAATAGCAGGAGAAGAAGTATACATTTTAGAGTACTGGTGTGAGATATCCATGACTGGAACCTATTTTTTGGGGCCTGAAAACTCCGAGATTCACCAGGCCAAGTAAACAGGTGGATCCATGGGTAAAGCATGGTAGAAGTAGCGGTGGACAGGGGAAGTACCCAATGGCCATTTGGGGGAGAGGGCCATTTCATAGTGATTGGAGATGCCCAAGGTGGGAAAATGAGATTGAGAGGGAGGGTACAAAGGAGGGGGTGAGAGAGCGTGAGTTGGTAGATGTTGAGGACAGTGGGGAAACTTGAGCTGGGGGGATGTAGGAGCAGGAAGAGGACAAATAAGGTGAGGAGGATGGGGTATAGAGTACCGGTGTCATACATGATTCAATGTGAATGGGGGGGAGCAGGCACAGGGTGCTGGGTAGGTGGGAGGCAGCTAGTGAAAGTGGCAGGAGGCAGGCAGTGAGGTGGAGGCTTGTGGGGCAGGGGAAACTAGGTAAGCAGGTGGCTGAGGGAGAACAGGCAGAGGGTGGGGCAGTGAGGAGACAAGGGCAGAAGAAAAGAGGAGGATGTAGCAGAGAGGTAGTGGGGGCATTAAAGAGTGTAACAAGATAGGGAGACAGGAGGTAGCAGCTCTAGAATAGAGTTCGGAAGTGAAAGTGTGCAGGGGAGCTACAGAATGTCAAAGTGGGGGTTGGCCAGTCATGGAGTGACAGAGTGACTGGCACAAAGAGATATAAGGAGGGTGTCAGGCAGAGAAGGGAGGCAGGGGCAGTGAGGGGACTGAGTTGATTAGCAGAGGGGGAAGAAGAGCAGGAAGGGGGGAGAGTGGGCAGTTAAAAGAGAGGAGGTACAGGAGAGAGAGTATCCAATAGGAAATAAAAGGGTGGTTCCCTAGGCAGAAGTGGGCAGAGCTAAGGCCTATTTAATTAAGGTGGGGAGGCAGGGTGGGTGAAAATTTTCTTCTGAAACCCACTGAAGTCTATGGGCGCAGAGCCCAGCAAAACAGATTGAATAAGTCAAGATTGCAGGGCCAATCAGTTGCCACACAGAGCACAAGAGGAGTCACAAATGTCACAGTGTAGCAGTTTTGAATGTGATATTGATGATGATGGTCCTATGGTCAATGTGGTCAGTAAACTTTTTGACTGTGGTGACAGTAAATCTGCAGGTTCTATTGATAATGATGTTTTGATGGTGGTTAATAAGGAAATGGAGGATATTGTAGAAGACATTAGTGGTGTCAGTGATATTGATAGTGTGTGTGATTTTCAGGATGTTCAAGATGACCCTGTACTAGATCCCAATTACCCACTTCCCCACATCCCTGTTCACATTTCTTACACCTTTCCTCAGAATGTAAATGTAAAAGTGTAATCACAAGCACAGAATGAAACATCAGTGACTGTTAACAGTAATATGCAATCTCCTACACCTATTTGTGTTGTTACTAGTAACATCATGCAGCAGAAGTGCCTGCATGTGCTAGACATAGATGAGTCACATCAGCAGATCACAGTCAGCAGTAATGCCAAGAGTGCTTTCCCTTCTAAAATGCAGTGTAGAGCAGGCACATCTCTTGTGTGGGATCTTTTTGCATTGCAATATAATGATGACAGTATAGCTATTTGCCAAATATGTCAAAGTAAAGTGAGTCATGGCAAGGCAGGGTCACACTTAAGCACAAGTGGGATGCACTCACATCTCCAAACCAAACACTCCATTCACTGGCAGCAGCATAAACATCAGGCCTCCCAGGCAGAAAACAGTGACTCTGTTGCTCTATAGAACTACTTATTGGACCCAGTTCACAGTGAGAGTAGTATTGCTCCATCACAACTTTTCCTAGTCCATCTTTGAGACTCAAATACAAAACTGCCTTGTCTGCATTAAAAAAGCTCATTTAAACTGCAAGGCTTAGATTTGAGTTTAAACTAGCTCCCTTTAAAACTAACCAGGAATCTATGTAGTCTTACATCAATGGTAGCAAGGGAAATATCAGACAAATAGGTCCACTTTGTGACAACGGGATTATTATAACTTCAAATAAGGAGATGACTGATCAGTTTAACAGATACTTTTGTTCTGTTTTTGATCAACCTATTACTCCCTCTATGTCCATCAACAGAAACAACTCCTGCATTCCCTTATTTGATCTATTTGAAATTAAAAACATGCTATCAAGTGTAAAAAGATCTACCAGCTTAGGTCCTGATAACATCAATGCTATATTTCTTTTAGAAACATTAGATTCAATTGCAGTTCTACTTCAAATCCTATTTACCAAATCATTACTAGATATCGAAACACCTGATGCTTGGTGTAAAGCCATAGTCACTCCTATTTTTAAGAAGGTGATAAAGTCCAATGTCCAGAATTATCAACCAATTAGTCTGACCTCCATTTTAGGAAAAGTTATGGAACGTCCAATTAAATGTAGACTGGAGAATATAATTGAACAACTTGATATTTATGACAACTCTCAACATGGTTTTAAATCTGGCTTTTCATGTACAACTAATCTCATATCTTTATACCATAAGATAAGCAAGTTACTGGATAACAATATTCCAGCAGATGTACTATTGTTCAATTTCAGTAAGGCATTGGATCGTGTGTCACATTCTTTGTTGATCAATAAACTTCACAACTTGAGAATTCCTTCTTGTTTGGTTAATTGGATATCTCAATGGATATTCAATTGTACTCAAATTGTTAGAACTAATGGAGTAATTTATTTTTCTGGTAGGATTACAAGATGAGTCCCTCAGGGCTCCATGCTGGGGCTTGTTCTATTTAATCTCTTCATTCATGATATGGACATCATTTCTAAAAATTACTTTTCAAAATTTGCAGACAACACAAAACTTGGAGGTAGAGTCAATACTTCAGTCAATATTCAACTTCTTGAGCAAGATCTATTTTCTATTGACCAATGGGCCAAAAAAACTCAGTGTTCTTAAACATCGATAAATGCAAGGTTTTACACTTTTTTAGGAACAACTCTTCTCATAAATATTATTTAAACAGTCAAGAACATAAATCATCTAATTGTGAAACAGATCTTGGCATTTTGATCAACAATAAATTGTCATCTAGTGACCATTGTAGCAAACTAGTTAGAACATCTAATATAATTTTGAGACAGATGAGGCAGTAGAGCTTAGTGGTCTAAGGTTCTGAACTGCAAATCTGGTGACATGCTGCAGACCAGACCTGGGTTTGAATCCTACTGCTTCCACTTGTATACTGTGTGACCCTGAGCAAGTCACTTAACCTCCTTGTGCTCCCAGGTCACTCCTTTAAAAAAGCTTTCAGCTTAGTATGCTATACCTGGTTAAACAACTAAATAAAAAAAAAAGATCAATAAAACCTTTATTAGCAAATCTGAACATTATCTAGTACCTTTGTATAGAGCTTACATTAGACCTTATTTGACTATGGTTCTCCCTTCTGGAGTCTCTGTCTTAAAGCTGATATAAATCATCCTGAGCAAGTTCAAAGGAGGCTTACTAAATCCAACCCCAGATTAAGTAATAAATGTTACAATACCAGACTTAGGGAAACAAAGCTTTATTCATTATTAGTGAGAAGACAAGGGGGTGATCTACTACTTATGTACAAGCTAGTACATAATCCCAAGCTTCTCAACATATGTGGGCTAGCATTAGCCAACAAAAGAATTGTGGGAAGACTACATGCTAAGCAATTAAATATTGACTGGGCAAATACTAAAAAATATCATAACTACTTCAATATAAGAGCAGCAAAATGCTGTAACTCCTTGTCACAGACAATTGTAAAAGCAGCTAGTTTTGATTCCTATAAATCTAGACTTAATTCCTGGCTATTTGCTCAATAATTTGCATAATATCCCACTGTTGTGGGAGGACAATCTTGATGGACTATGTGCCTTCTTTTGTCTTATTTCATCCAGTAAATCCAGTAAATCTCCACCCCAAAATGTTCTGACTCTGCAGTTCTAGGTAAATCATCATCCTGTACCTCATCCTCCTCTGCATATTCAGACTTCAAGCACCACAGTATCATGCCACAAATTTTACAAAATCCTTTCATTTCCAAAGTCATCAATATGCAGCTGAGAATTTCCATGTCAGTGGTCACTATGAGGCAACCTAATATTAAGGATGCATTGTCCAAGAGTACAAAGTACCATAAGAAACATCCAGTTGCAAGCAACTCGAATGCAGCAGTTTCTCAAATGCTTGCAATGGATCCTCTTCTGTACTCTTTTGTTGAAAAATCTGTTTTTTGGCTGCTCATGAATAAGGCAGTACCCAAATGCTAATTGTCCAGCAGAACTTACTTTCGATGAAAGATATTCCTGAGCTGTACAGCACATTATGTTGTACAGTTACTCATGTATTGTCACACTCTGTGGTCAGCACTGTGCATCTCACCACTGATATGTAGACCAGTGGTCTGGGATCCACAGTTAGCTTTATATGTGTTACAGCACATTGGGCACAACATCACTGGAGTGTACAGTACTTCATCTTGTCCTGCAAGTGATTGTCATTTGCAAACTGTCACACTTGGACAGCTGGTTCTTATCCCTGTATCATTTTTTTATGAATGTAAAAAATGTGTGATGGACTGTGTCAAAAGAAACCAGTGTCTTGCTAAAGTTGACACAAAAAACCCCAAGGATAAGTCCAAAGGACAGGAGGTATTTTAAACTACAGATTTCTAAAATGCAATTACCTTGTCAATTTGCTTTGATCCCATTAAATAAAATTAGCCATTCATGATGTCCTGAGGGAAATCCTTTGATGTGCATTAGATGTCCTGAGAAAAGGGACACTGGCCAGTGTTATTAATAACCTCCCAGAAAGCCAGCTCATTTCATCAAAGAGACCGTTGATATGTAGCGACCTGGGCCCAGACAGAATTAAGGAGTCAAATCCACTTTTGCTTTGAATATACAGCGACTTATAACAAAGATACTTTTGATGTGTGTGTAAAGCAAAGCACAGACTGGTTTGGACCAGTAAACATGAGAAGAGGAGATTTATTATGTCATCTCTTATTTTTTTAAATAACTTAGTAGGCCATCATGTGTTATAAAATATAGATTTTGTTACACCAAGGTGGAGTTTGGTGACCTCAGAGAGAAGGCTGGCTCAGGACTGTCTTAAACCTACTGAGCAAACCTTGAGACATACACATTCATTTTCTGACTAAGAAGGAAGGACATCACAGCACTGTAAGACTAAGAAGTAAGACTACCTTAGCTAAGACCAGTCTGAGTGTATGTAGGAATTTGCACTTTAAACCTGTTTTGTTTTTAAGATTATATGTGTTGGGATATTTTGTTCTGTAATATTTTGTTTTCATATTTTTTTTAAAGTAAAGCTATATTTTAAAATGGAAACTGCCTGATTTGCCTTGAAATTTCTTTTTATATAAGTGGAGCTTTAAAGGTTATAGTTGACACTATGTATGAGCTTATTGTTATACTAAACTGGGAAATAGATAGAGTTCTCTAAGGTGCATAGAGTTCTAAGTGTTCATTTTGTAGGCCTGGTTTGGTGCCTGTAGGCAAAGATATCTGGCCCCTCGAAGACAGAATTATTAGAGCCTAATAATTGGGTATGCTAACAAGATGTTATCAGTTTGAATCCCTCCAGAACTTGAGACTAAGGTGACTTGAACCCACAATGCAGACAAGAGGGTTACCTTGTACTGTTAACTGTCCACAGATCCTACGCTCAGAGGTTGGCACTTTGGGAGTAGAAGGTTGAACTGCTGAGCGAATTTGTGACACAAACCACATATGGAGGCAGTGGTGGTGTGTACCAGCATGCAACAATAAGCATGCAAAGTATGAATGGTTCACACACAGCCAAAAAAATTCTTGAATGTTTAAATTAAACAATTTCTCATTGGCTGAAACCACACGGACTTACAGTGAGTTTCATTTCAAGCGACAGAGGAGCCAATGTAGTGAAAGCCATAAGTGACAGTGGTTTTGAGTGCATTCCTTGCTTTGCCCATGTTTTAAATCTGATTGTACTTGAGTTCTTAAAACATGAGGCAGTGCACAGTATGGTGACCATTAGTCATTGTATTTGTGGACATTTCAGTCGTTCCTCAAAAGCTCAGTCTGAGCATAATGTGTTACAGCATTCATATGGTGTGCCACAGAATTGTGTCAAGTAAAATGTTCCCACAAGGTGGAACCCAACTTTTTATTTTCTGGAATGCCTCTCTGAGCAGTGTAAACTTGTCAATGATTATATCATGCAGCTTTATGACCCCCTGACTCAACAGGTAATAACACTCAGTTCATCTCCGTGGAGGGTCATGGATAGTGTCATACAGGTTTTGCGCCCTTTTGAGCATGCAACTCAGGCTGTTAGTGTTGAATTGGCATGTCTGAGTCAGGTTATTCCATTGGTGTGGATACTTAAGCAGGAAGTAGTCAATTTGAATGCACAGAAGATGAGGTTGGTGTGAACCTGTGTAACCACATGATGGACATCTTAGAAAGTGATAATCATGTCTGTTACATGTTGCACAGTGATTCATACCAGATGGCCACTTTACTTGATCCCCAGTACAAGCATGGTATGTCATCACTTCTGCCATTGAGTAGCGTAGAGGTTGATCTTTGTTCACTTGCTCTTTGTGACAGAGTGCACAACAAAATGCTTGAATCTGATGTCAATAAAGCTAATGAGAGAAGTACTCAGCAGCATGTGCATGCCGGTTCCCAAGTCTCTGTGTCATCAAAGTTATCAACTTCTTCAGTACTCAAACCCACCCGCAATCCATCGTGGTTAATATTACAGCAGGTGGGTGTTTCTCAGCCACAAAAGCAGGAATACAGCAGCAAAGTGCTGCTGTCAGTGGCAAACACGGTCACTGCCTATCTTGAGGATCCTAAGCAGGTATCTGTTGAGGATGATCCTTTGTTGGCATACTGGCAACACAAGTTTACAGTGTAGCCTGCACTGGCATCAGTTGCAATGGAATTGTTAAGTTGCCCTTGTTCCAGTGTAACATTGGTATGAGATTTTAGTGCAGCAGGGACAATTGTGTCAGACCATCGGACATGTCTGTCTAATTTAAATGTTGAGCGACTGACATACATTAAAATGAATAAACATTTTATTCCACCTCAATGGTCTTTGTCTGATGGTTGCACTGTTATGCCTAGTGGTGACAATGAATGCAAGAATGATGAAGAAAATGATGTTAAGCAGCTAGAGGGTATGTATTCGGATGGTGAGTATACATCAGAGGGACACATCTTTTAGTTTACATAATTTTGCTGTTTGTTTTATGACAGCAAATCGCTGAAGACATGTATTTGTATTATTTTTAGTTACCCAATGTAAAGTCCAAAATAAGTCCTTTTTTTGTCACACATTATTTGAACAATGTACTCCATAGCCAAGTATATACTGGTAATACAAACACTGAAACATCAGCTTCATAGTAGCTGCCTCTCCTAATCTGGTCACTGGCTAAACTTTTAATGATATTATTCATAAAGTCAGATGTAAATGTTACCTGTAGTATACATGTGCTTCATTTGTAATGTTCTGTCTCTGCATACGGACCCAAATAAATTCAAACTTCCCTAACCGAAAAGCACACTACCATTTAGACCCACACACCCCTGTTTTGAGGTGTGTGTCACACAGTGAAGCCTGCGTGAGCGTGCCCCATTGACTTGTGTGTAGCTGATATTTATTATTTTGACATGTTTATACACTCTACTGTTTGTATTTCATTAAATCAGATCTACTGAATGACTAATGTGGTCAGTGTTAGTCAACTAACCGATTTCTTTGATTTCATAAAATCCAAATTGTAAAGGGTGTAAACAAATATATTGAAAAAAATAAATGTTTCATAGGTGTCAGTGGGGCACAATCAGTTATGCAGACTTCATTCTGTGACATCACAAATCAGGGCTGCATGTGCCGATGCTGGGGCATGGTTTTTGAATGTTGAACTCGGTCCTGTTTTGGTCTGTATTATGATGAAAAAGAAATTAAATCTTGAGTAACAGAACATGTAAACTACAGTGAATATTTAAGTCAAACTGCATGAGGAGGATCTTGAAATGGTTATTCATTTAACAGGCAGGGGAAGGCGAGTTGCTCTGGTAGTACTAAGGAAGATGTTCTTTTGATGTCCTTAGTGCTTATTTATTCATTCATCTCCACTGGGTGAGAATATCATAATAGTTTCCTAACGTTTCTCATGATAAGAAAGACATGCTTCATCAGAGGATTAGAAACATTTGTGAACAGGTAGTATACATATAGTCCTTCCTTATTAAACAATCAGTAATCACAGTTTCAGTCCAGATTGTTATGTCATGTTAATTACATGACATGACTTAACTGCAGTGTATGGTTCATTTCCTAAAGATCACATGCAGAAGTACATGCAAATTATATATACTCCATTAATGGTACGTTACGGAAGAAACTTAAAATAAGGGAATAGTTTGATATACTATTTTACCAAAAGTGCATACTAAAGTGTGTAATGATCCATATGTAAAATTGATGCCAACATGAATCCATAATTCTTTTTTTAAATCATTTTATTACAGTACATAATGTACTCTTATTCGTGGATTAACCATTAGGTTGCACAAACTGTACTTGTTAATTTTCTGTGAGTTCTGTTTTTCCCAAATTAGGAAAGAAGACGATAGAGCTTGAGTGAGACCCATGTATTTACAGTTCAGTTATCATACATCATTACTGCAATCACTTACCCCAAAAATGATTGCAGTACTGAAACAATGAATCCAGATTTGTGAAAACTGATGTTTAAACAAGCTATAAGAATATGTATCATGATAACATTAAATAATGAAACAATTATTGGTTATTTTTGGCACATAGTTTACATACAGATTGTTTCACACTTTACATAGATACATAGATACATAGATACATAGACAGTGTCGGCAGATAAGGGCCTATGGCCCACCTAGTCTGCCCATTTGAGCTTGTAAGTTCAGTTTGTTTTCCTAGAAGTCTGTTTCCCCTTACCCCTGCCCTCTAGAATTCCTTTATGTCTATCCCATGCATTCTTAAATCCCGTGATTGTTTCAGCCCCCACCACTTCCTCTGGCAGGGTGTTCCACTTGTCCACCACCCGTTCTGTGAAGAAATTCTTTCTCATGTTTCCTCTGAATCGTCCTCCCTCCAACTTCATCCATGCCCTCTAGTCCTGAAACATCTTTTTCGCTTAAAAATAGTGTTTTCCTGCACCCTGTTCCTCCCTGTAAGATACTTGTATGTCTCTATCATATCCCTCTCTCCCTCCTCTCCTCCAGGAGTACATGTTCAGTTCCTTCAACTGTCTTTCATAGGACTTGTGATGCAACCCATGCACCATCTTTGTTGCCCTCCTCTGAACCTTCTCTACCCTGTCTATGTCCTTACGTAGGTATGGTCTCCAGAACTGTACACTGTACTCCAGGTGGGGCCTCACTAGTGTCTTGTATAGCGGAATTATGACCTCCCTTTTCCTGCTGGTGATGCCCCTGCCTATACATCCCAGCATCCTATTTGCTTTACCTGCTGCCTTGTCACACTGTTTCCCTACCTTGAGGTCATCAGAGATGATAACCCCAAGATCCCTTTCCTGCTTGGTGTATGCTATATCCTCACCCCCAACTGATATATTGTGCCAGGGTTTTTGTGCTCCATATGCATTATCTTGCACTTCTTTGCATTGAATTTCAACTGCCAAACCCTTGGCCATTCTTCAAGTTTCTGCAGGTCCCTTCTCATTCTGTCTACACCCTCTGGTGTGTCTACTCTGTTACAGAGCTTTGTGTCATCAGCGAACAGTGAAATTCAGCCTTCTAGATCCTGTGCAATGTCACTGATGAAGATGTTGAATAGGACCGTCCCAGCACTGATCCCTGTGGTACCCCACTGGTTACTCTTCCTCTGTGGAGTGACAGCCATTTACCACCACCCTCTGTGTCCTGCCACCCAGCCAGTTACCTACCCACCACACTACTGTCCTGCCCACACCCATATTCCCCAGTTTGTGTAATAGTCTTCTATGTGGCACAGTGTCAAAGGCCTTGCTGAAGTCCAGATAGGCCATGTCCACTGCCCTCCCTCATCCACCTCCCTAGTCACCCAGTCAAAAATTCAATGAGGTTGGTCTGACATGACCTCCCCTGGTGAAACCATGCTGCCTTGGGTCCTGTAGTCCATTGACACCAGATGTTCCACCAATCTCTCCTTCAGTAGTGCTTCCATGATCTTTCCCACTACCAAGGTGAGGCTGACTGTCTGTAGTTCCTGCTTCCTCTTGTTCCCACTTTTTATAAGGGACTACATCTGCTGTCCTCCAGTCTTTGGGTACCTCCCTGTTTCCAGTGATTGGCTGAACAGGATAGCCAGAGGTTCAGCCACCATCTCTCTTAGTTCTTTAAGGACCCTGGGTGCACCCCATCTGGCCCCATTGCTTTATCAGCTCTTATTACTTCCAGTTCCTTCAGGACCCTTTTCGTAAAGGGATTTTGCCATTTCTGCACCATTCTCACCCTTGTACTCCCTTCAGACCCATTACCCCTCTTCCTTAGTAAAGACTGAGCAGAAATACCTGTTCAATATGTCAGCTTTATTGTTGTCATCCTCCACGCGGCTCCCATCCTCCCCCTTCAGTCTCACTATCCTTCCCTTTGTCTTTCTTTTTTCACTTATGTACCTGTAAAAGGTTTTGTCCCCTGTACCCACTGATTTTGCAATGTGTTCTTCTGTCTGAGCTTTGGCTTCCCTTACTGACTTCCCTGCCTCCCTTTGTTTCTCCTGGTACTTCTCCCTATCCCCTTCTGCCTGTGTCTTTTTGTATTGCCTGAATGCAATCTTTTTGGCTTTCACTTTCTTTGCTACCTCTTTGGAAAACCATAATGGTCTCCTCTTCCTTTTCCTCTTGCTAACCTGCTTAATGCATAATTCTGTTGTTCTTATAATCCCCATTTTAAATACTGCCCACTGTTCCTCAACCCCTGATTCCTGTCCTATTCCCCTTAATGCCTCTTTCAAGTATCTCCACTTTTTCCCAAAGTCTGCACATTTTTTTTAACATGGTGTACAAAACTACTCCCTCTCTTTTGTACTTCATTTCTTAATTTCAAGCAGTTAGCTTTATTGTCCCGGATTCCCCCCTTTTCCCTCACAAAAAGACAGAGACCATTGTATGTTGTTGTGCTCAGATTGGCAATTAATTTATTATATATCATAATTCCATTTTCCATCTCATCATCTTTTATTATTGCATCTTTCACAATTGTATTTCATTGCATCCATATATCAATCTCTGATCATCCCTCTTTCTTCCTCTTCTCGCTCCTCCATGTGAAAACATGGGCACCTTCTTCTTTTTTACTGTTAGGTAAAGGTGAGAACTGAGACCGCTTTTCCTCCATCAGCTTCTTCTTCTTTTCATCCTATTCCTTTTTCTCCCCCCCCTTCCCCCCTTTTTCCCTATTAGCCAGTCTCCAGCTTGTGTTGAATGACTGGCTTTCCCCTCAATTTAGGGTATTGTTGCACCACCACTTAGGGGGCCTCCTCCATTTTCCTTCTCTTTTTTTTTTAATTCTATTTTCTGCATGTCTCCTCCATGCTTCTATAAAACCCATTGTTTCTGTATTAAACATACCTATGGCTAGATCTGACAGGTGCACACTATCTGACCTGTAAAAATCCTCTATCCACTCTTTCACTCCCCACAGTGTTACGTGACCCCCCATTTTCCTTATCAGTGTTCCTACCCTTCTATTCATCTTTCTCCTGGCCCTATCTACCGCTCTATGACTGTGTCAATGTCTCCATACCCTTCTTGGGATCATATCTGACCAGGCAAGGCATACCTCTGGCCACAACTGCTGTATTTTCTCCAAGTCCCTTTTCACCTGCATGTATGTGTCCACCCATGGCTTTTCTCCAATGTCATTACCCCGTAGATGTACAATAATTAGGTCTGGAATGGTTCGCCACTCTTTCATCTCTTTCAGGGTAGGAAGCAGTTGTGCCCATCTTATCCCATGGATGCCGTGCCAAACCAACCTATATTTTCTCACATCCTGGTACAGCTGTTTTCCCCCAGTCTTTTTCTCAGCTCTCTTTTCAGCCCAATAAATGTAGGCGTGACCACAGATCCATACTTCCATGATCCTCCCTCTTCCTATAGGATTAAAGCAAAATAAATATCTTCTATATGTTCTTAGCTCCTTTTTCGTATCCCACCTCTGTGCCCCCTCCCCCCAAAGTGGTTCTGTATCTGTAAAATGAAACACAGGTGATACGTTAGTCTCCATACTGCAGTGCTCGAAAGTATCTCTTGTAACTGGCAGACCACCATCACCCCTTCTCCAACATATTAGTCACTGTCTCATCTGCTGCTGCCCACTGTGAAGCAACCTCTAACCATAGGGAGTGAGATGAGTAATTACATGGATCCTCCCCCAGGAACTGCATGCCTTTTTTGAGCATGGCCATGACTTGATAACTTGTGACCTTTTTTCCATCTCCATGCACAACTAATCGTCCTGTCCTACTCCTACGCTCTGTGGCATAAGCCCACAAAGCCTTTACTGGGCACACTGTGTCATCTACCTGAACCTTCAGGGTTACAGCACAACTCTGTCCCCCTGGATCCATCTTTGACTTCTTGATCATGATTTGTACCTCTTTCATCCTCCAGCTTATATCTTCCCATTCCAACCCCCCTTCTTCATCCTTACTGCCATGTCCCACAGCCTCGCTCACTCTCATGGCCCCTGCAAACATTACCAGATAAATCATGTGGAATAGCTGTGCCTCGGCTTTCGATCTGCAGATTGCTGGTAATACCCCTTTTAGTTTCACAAGCCACTGCTCCCCTATTGGTCTTCTACTATCCGTAGATCTCTGTTTTAACATACCCCATCTCTGTATCATTCTTCTAATCAACATTGACTTCATCGGGTCCTTCCAACCCTTCAGGCTGCAAACTAAACTGATCCCTGCTAAATAGACCCCCATCGTGGTGTGGGCCATTCCTCTCTGCCATTGCTCCACTGTGAACTTCCCTAACTGTTCCTCCATAAGTGGCCTTCTTACCTCCATGTGGTGTTTTGCCCTGAATGTTTGAAACACTGGCCAGGCCCTCTCGTAGGCCCTCAGAGTCTGTGGTGCCCATGAGCTGCGAAAAAACAGTTCTGCTCCCTCTTGCCAATGTCCCAGATGTTCATTGGTACTGTATGGGTGTCTTTTGCTCCTCTGCTGTAGGTGCCAGCCTCTGGAAATGATCCAGCTGCAGACAGGAAAGGCTGTCAGCCAGGATATTGCGTACCCCTTCTATGTGTTTGGCCCTGAATGACATGTTCAATTTCAAGGCCCTTAACACCAACTGTCTCAAGACCCCCATGACCATTTCTGACCTGGCTTCTCTGTTGTTTAAAACATCTACCACTGTCTTATTGTCACACCAAAATGTCACCTTCTGATTCCGCAGCTTTCCCCCCCACAAGAGTGCAGGCCCAAATGGGCATGATCTCCAACAGTGTGATGTCTTTTACTTTCCCCGCCCTCACCCAGTCTGCAGGCCATGGTTCCGAGAACCATCTGGCCCTCAAATAGTGCCCCCATACCTAAGCCCCCTGCTGCATCTGTGTAGAGATCAAGGTCCGTGTTATAAACCCAGTCCTCCTGCTAAAAGGAATAGCTGTTAAAGGTGCTGAGGAACTCCTCTCACACCCTGTAGTCTTCCTTAACTCCTTTTGTCATGTCTACCCTGTGGTGTGGTCTGGTTACTCCAGCTGTGGCCCTTCCTAGCCTTTTGGTGAAAGCTTTCCCTGGTCCAATTGCCCTGCACACAAAGTTTAGGTGTCCCAGGACATGTTGTATTTGTTTTAATTGCACTCTTCTTCTACTTGTGTGTACTTGAATCAGCTCCTTCAGATTCAATACTTTTTTGTCTGGCAACCTAAATACCTCACCCTTGGCATCTATTTCAATACCCAGGAATTCTAAAACCTTACTGGGACCTTTTTTTTTTCTGGTTCCAATGGAACCCCTAATTCTTTGCATAAATCTTGGAAACTGACCAACATTCTTTCTGTCTCTCTTCTCCCGATGCCTATTAAAAGGAAATCATCCCGATAGCAAATGACCATCTTGTAACCATTTTTTTCTTGAAATATCCACTGTAAGCAGGTGCTGAATGCTTCAAATGTAGCACATGCTATGGAACATCCCATAGGCAGTGCTTTTTCAAAATAGTACTGTCCCCCAATTTTAAATCCCAACAGGTTCCAGTCTTCCCTCCTAACCAGAAGCAATCTGAAATCAGATTCTATGTCCGTTTTTGCCATCCAAGCATCAGAAGTTGCTCGGATGATCTGGACCGCTTCTTCTAATGTGGCTTAAGTCACTTTACTATGTTCCTCGCTTATAAAACCATTCACAAAGTACTGTTCCAGAAATGACAGGTGGTGAATCACCTTGAATTCTCCCTGCTGTTTTTTGGGAACCAAACGCAATGGAGAAATTCTCATATTCTGCAATGGGGGGTATTGTATGGCCCTTCCACTCTACCGGCTGCCTTTTCCTTCTCTAGTTTCTGTCTTAAGATTTCTTCCTTCCCTTTAACTGAGTCCAGGTTGTTCGCTTCTCTTGTTTGCCTCTGGCCTTCACACTGTAATGAAAAACCTGTCTGAAAACCTGTCTTGAGCATCACTACCACCTTTTTATCTGGGTATCTTTCTAACCAGTCCTCCCACTCGTCTATCTTGATGGGCATTCTTGCTTCTTGAAATTGATCCCCTGCCCTCTGCCTTTCCCTTCTGCCATATTCCTCCCATTTTCTTGGCCAGACGGTCAGTAACTCTGACTCCCCCTACCTGTATGCCCTCTGCCTCTCCCCCCTCTGTTCCACGTCTGCCCTCTATACCCTTGCTCTTCTCGAAAAAACTGCTGATTTGTTCCTTGCCCCCTGCCCCTTGGGCACCTTGTGCCCATGTCATTCTGCATCTGCTCACTGGGTTTGTTCCCCCACATTTGTAGCATGCATACAGAAAACGGCATTGTGGCCAGGAAGAAATGGCCCTATTGTAACCATAAAAACACCTCTGGAGCATCACGCCTCTCCTCCCCATCTCTCCTTCCGGTGTGGACTGATCAGTTACATAGTCAGTCCACAAATCTAATTGTTTCATGTCTCATCTTACATCCTCGTATGTCGCCATCCTTTGTCAGAAGAATTCTTCATAGTATATCCACCCTACCCCTCCCTTTGCCTTCGCCCGCCTTATTATCAGGGAGTACGTGATGAGTGGAATGCCCAACTCTGGCTTCTTCTCCAGTACTATCACTGAATACGTGGCAAAACCTACAAACCATCCATCCTAAGTCTTTCCTTTAGTAATGTTGTCCTCCTTTTTCTTACCCAACAAAACTACTGCCGCTCCCATTTCGCTCTTTCCTAAATTCTCTGTTTCATCGTATTTTGCTGCCACTTCTTGGCTTACTAAAGCAAAAATATCCATATAGTCCCCCTTCCATATTTTCTCTTTTGTGGCCAGCAGTATGTGTTCCCCTATCCTCATTCCTGGTGTTCCTATCTCTCTTGTTCCTTTTCCTACACTCTTTATCCCTTTCTCTCTTTTCTTCATTGTCTCTTTATCTGATCTAATCTCAGCCAGTGCTGACTCCATCTGGCTCAACCCCTTTGTCCTGAGTGCCAAAATAATTTGGCTTATATAGTCTTTGATTCTTTCCCCTACTGAACCAGGTACCTTACCTGTGGCCTTGTCAGCTCCTTGTGGCCTGCTGTCCTCATGTACAGCTGGTTGTAATTTACTGTTTTCAATAGTTATTTACATAACAGGACATATTGTGTGTGTGTGCACGTGCATGTGTGTCTGTGTATGTGTGCAGTTTAAACTATTTTTAGTTTTAAACAGCTGTTTGGTATTTTTTTTTTACTTGAAACTAAAAGCAATACTGTGAGAGGCTCTTCTTATTATTCCTTAACAGTATTGTATTGTACTTGAGCGATCTACTGATTATTTAACTATATACATTGTTGGTACAGATATAATTTGATTGTTTGTTTTTGTGTGCCAGTTAACATTTGAGTGACAAAATGGTTGGAAAGAAGTCAGGTACTAGGTTTAGTGTGCATAGTGGACGTGGACATGGATGTGGTAGTTCAGTGGCTCTTTCAGGTTGTAACTCTCCTCCTCAAGTGCTGGCTGTAATGCCTCATGATATGAATATTGAATTTGATGCTGCTGCAGGTCCTTCCAGCCGCAATAGTACTGTAGGTCCTGTGGTTGGCAGTAGAGTAGGTGCAGGTCATAGAAGCAACACTGCAGGTCCTGTGGTTGGCAGTAGAGTGGGTGCAGGTAGTAGCAGCAGCACTGTATGTCTGATGGTTGGCAGGAGTGTAGGTGCAGATAGTAATAGCAGTACTGTAGATCCTGTGGTTGGCAGTAGAGTGGGTGAGGCAGTTACAACAAGTTAGGGAATGGCACAACAGTGTCTGTGTTCTTCTGGTAGTGCAGTAAATAAGGGTGGAATTGGAACTGATTACTTTTTCCATAATGCAGGCAATAATGTCAGTAATGTGAGCAACAAAATTATTAATTTTACTGAGAATGCAGCATCCAAATTCAGTGTCGTTTATTGGGAAACTGAAAAACTGCATGTTGCTGCATTGTTGCTTTATTCACAGGATGATTCTCAGCCTGAAAATCCTAATTTGTTTTCATATGTGATGGATTCACAAATTTTGCTTGTTTATTTGTGTCTAGGATTACAAAGTACCTTTGAGCCAAGGCTCTTTTACAAAGGTTCCACATCATGCTGGTTACAGGGTAACAGACACTAAAACATAAAACAGTTACAGGTACATGGTTTTAGACAGTAACTTTGCTTGACAAAATCAGACTGAGTGATGAGAAACTCAAGAAACAATAGGAGGAAGAGGGCAAGAAGGGGAGAGGGCTGAGGGTAGGGGAAGGCATAGGTGTAAAGGATGATGGTGAGGCAGCTGAGGGGCCTTGTCAGGACAGACACAGGGCAAGTGCATTAGAAGTTGCATTGAACAGGTAAGTGCAAGAAGAGAGTGCAGAAACTGACACCTATAAGGTCAGAAGCAGTGTAGGGAATGAAGATGTTATGGGGTGCAAGCACTGGTGGAGGTGCCAGTTATGGAGTGGGGGAGCTTTTTTTGAATGCTACAAGTGTTGCTGTGGATGAGGTGTCACTAGAGAGCTAATTCAGCCTACACAGAGCCCTGTATGCAAATGACCTTTGGCCTTGAGACATGCGGCAGCAGAGGATTTGAAGGATTTGGGGCTCAGAGCTCCAGGTGTTGTGGTTGGTGATTTTGGGTTTGAAAAGGGTACTGACCCTGATGATGCCTTCCCATCACGATTTTCTTAGCAGTGATACAGGTTTGGTATTTGATTCGGTTGTTCAGTTGCAGCCAGCCTGTTTTAGACTAGAGGTCGCAGGTGTGGGTGAGACAGTGGGAACCAGTAACGAGTCAGCAGGCTTGATTGAGGGAAGTCAAAACATGCCTGAGAGATGAGGTTGTGGCAGATCCATAGATAATGAGAACGTAGTCAGTGATGCTGATGATGGAGCTCTGGACAGCTATAAACAGAGCTTCTGGGGTTAGATGTTTCCTATGTCGGAATAGTAGGCCCATGCTGGATTTGTCTACTTTTGCCACATTATTGATGTGTGGAACATAGGATAGATTACAGTTGAGGGTAAGGCCGAGGTATTTGAAGGTATGAACTTTTTCGAGGATGATTCCTTGCTTGGTTTTAATGGAGAGCTGATATTGTTTGTGTTTGTTTTGGGAGCTGCAGAAGATCATGGTCTTTTTTTTTTCTGGTTAAGTATAAGTCTGTGTTTTGTGAACCAGTTTTCAACTGCAGAGAAGGCCTATTGGAGGTTTCCTTGTAGATGGACTGGATTATGGTGGGATGCCAGGATGCCAGCATCATCCGCGCAGAGTAGGATCTGTTCAGGGCAGGATTCTGGCAGTGAGTTCAGAAAAAGGCTGAAAAGAAGGGGGCCCAAGATTGAGCCCAGTGGGACACTGGACTGGGCTGGTCTTTGGTCTGCAAGTGTGCCAGCAATTCCTACTCTTTTGGAGCGGTTGTCTAAGTAGCTTTTGAACCAGTTCACTGAGATAGGTGAGAGTCCTGCTAGTCGAAGCTGGGCAAGTAGGATATTGTGGTTGACGGTATCAAAGGCTTTAGTTATGTCAAATAAGGTGGACCCAGTAAGATGACTGTTATCGAGTGAGTGATGGATTGCACCAGTGAATTCAAGTAGCGCCGTGGAGGTGCTATGACCTTTTCTAAAGCCATGTTGCTCCTTGCATAGGATGTTGTGATTGTCTAGGAAGTCAGTGAACTGGTCTGACACAATACATTCTAGGGCCTTGGAGAATGGAGGTAGGATGGAAATTGGATGGTAATACTCAGAAGCTGTTTTGTCACCACTTTTATGAATTGAGGTTACAGTAGCAGATTTCCAAGAGTCAGGGAACTGGCTGAGGCTGAGGGAGAGGTTGAAAATCCTGGTCAGTGGTCGGAGTACTTCTTCAAGTGTGAGTGATAGCAGTTTGGGGTCGAGGGAGTCACTGATGGCTCTGGAGTTGCAAATGGCTTTGGTAACATAGCTGCGGACTTGATGCATTTTTACTGCTTAAAGTAGAAGGGAGGGTGGCTGGAGGTGGCTGGGGAGCAAGGGGAACCACCTCATCGAAAAAACCCTGTGGGAGTACAGCACTGAGGTCCGTGAAGGTGTCATTGAATGTATCAGCAATGAGTTTCTGGTCAAGTGTAGTTTCACCATTTATGCTGAGAACTGATGGGGGAGATTTAGATTGCTTCCCGGTGACTTCTTTAATGTTATTCCAGAAGTCCCTACCATTGCCCCATGAGATAGTGAGAGTATTATGGAAATAGGTGGTCTTCGTATCCCGGATATTTTTGGTGCAGTCATTTCAGGCACATTTATAATTAGCAATATCAACTTGTCTCCCAGTGTTTCTGGCAATCTCCCAAAGGTGGTCTCAAGCTTTTAATCATCTAAGTAGGTCTCTGGTGAGCCAGTGGTTACATAAGGCTTTGGCCTTGTGCTTCTTGAAGGGTGCAAATATGTTGCATGCTTGGTTGAAGATCCTGATGAAGTGTTCCAGTATGGTGTTCACATTGGTTGCAGTGAGAAATGGTGACCAATCCTGTTGACTAAGGAAGGCTTTGAGATGAGGTAGCTTGCCTGTAGGTAGAACCCAGATAGTAATGGTTTTGGGGAGGCTTGATGAATTAATTGGACCAGTAGCAGATGATGGGGGAGTGGACACTAAATGTGTCAGGGAGGACAATGGTGTTTGTGATCCTGGTGGGATGGCTTGTTATGATCCAATCCAGAAGGGTTCTGGTACCTGTTTTATAGTCTGTCCTGGTTGGGGAGCTAACCATCTGAGAAAGGTTTGCTGCTGCTATCAAGTCCCTGTATGCCCCTGCCTCTGCAGCAGGCCAGTTAATATTAAAGTCACTGAGGAGGACGGTTTCTGAATCAGGTGAGAGAGATTTGGTAAACTCCAGGACTGTGTTAAGCCATTACCTTGCTCTCTCGATGGCATTATTGTGTGCACCAAGAAGGATCTTGACAGGAAGAATCTATGGAGTGGTGGTTTGGGGGGTTAATTTGATGAGGTGCCCCTGGATCATGTTGTTAAGGTACAGGGTGCATCCATCACCTCTTTTTGATGTTCGATCACGCCGGTAGACATTATACCCAATGAGGGTGATAGCATGGTCAGGAACCGAAGGTGACAGCCAGGTTTCTATGACTGCTAGTATGTCTGGGTTATGCTGGCAGGCAAAAGTCTGAAGGGTGTCAATTTTGTGAAGAAGACTGCATATGTTAAGTGAAATTATTGAGAGGGATCCTGGTTGATTAGTCAGAGTTGTTCTTATTGTAGTGGCTGGTCCGGGATTGGGATGAATGTTTCCTGACAATAGCAGGAGATGAAGTATATGTTTTAGAGAACTGGTGTGAGATACCCATGACTGGCACCTATTTTTTGGGGCCTGAGAACTCCGAGGTTACCCAGGGCAAGTAAACAGGTGGAGCCGTGGATAAAGCGTAGTAGTAGTAGCGGTGGACAGGGGAAGTACCCAATGGCCATTTGGGGGAGAGGGCCATTTCATAGTGATTGGAGATGCCTAAGGCGGGAACATGAGATTGAGAGGGAGGGTACCATGGAGGGAGTGAGAGAGTGTGAGTTGGTAGATATTCAGGACAGTGGGGAAACATGAGCAGGGGGGCTGTAGAAGCAGGAAGAGATCAAATAAGGTGAGGAGAATGGGGTATAGAGTACTGGTGACATACATGATTCAATGTGAATGGGGAGAGCAGGCACAGGGTGCTGGGTAGGTGGGAGGCAGCTAGTGAAAGTGGTAGGAGGTAGGCAGTGAGGTGGAGGTTTGGGGGCAGGGGAAACTAGGTAAGCAGGTGGCAGAGGGAGAACAGGCAGAGGGTGGGGCAGTGAAGAAACAAGGGCAGAAGCAAAAGAGGAGGCTGTAGCAGAGAGGTAGAGGGGCATTAAAGAGTGTAACAAGACAGAGAGACAGGAGGTAGCAGCTCTAGAACAGAGTTCAGGAGTGAAAGTGTGCAGGGGAGCTACGGAATGTCAAAGGGGGGTTGGCCAGTCACGGAGTGACAGAGTGACTGACAGTAGGAGATATAAGGAGGGTGTCAGGCAGAGAAGGGAGGCAGGGACAGTGAGGGGACTGAGTTGATTAGCAGAGGTGGAAGAAGGGCAGGGAGGAGGGAGTGTGGGCAGTAAAGAGAGGAGGTACAGGAGAGAGAGTATCCAAAAGGAAATAAAAGGGTGGTTCTCTAGGCAGAAGTGGGCAGAGCTAAGGCCTATTTAATTAAGGTGGGAGGTGGGGGGGTGAACATTTTCTTCCGAAACCCACTGAAGTCTATGGGAGCAGAGCCCAGCAAAACAGATTGAATTAGTCAAGATTGCAGGGCCAATCAGCTGCGGTGCAGAGCACAAGAGGAGTCACAAATGTCACAGTGTAGCAGTTTTGAATGTGATATTGATGATGATGGTCCTATGGTCAAGGAGGTCAGTAAACTTATTGATTGTGGTGACAGTAAATCTGCAGTTTCTATTGATAATGATGTTTTGATGGTGGTTAATGAGGAAAGGGAGGATATTGTAGAAGACATTAGTGGTGTCAGTGGTATTGATAGTGTGTGATTTTCAGGATGTTCAAGATGACCCTGTAATAGATCCTAATTACCCAACTCTCCATGTCCCTGTTCACATTTCTTACACCTTTCCTCAGAATGTAAATGTAAAAGTGTAATCACTAGCACAGAATGAAACATCAGTCACTGTTAACAGTAACATGCAATCTCCTACACCTATTTGTGTTGTTACTAGTAACATCATGCAGCAGAAGTGCCTGCATGTGTTAGACATAGATGAGTCACAGCGGCAGATCACAGTCAGCAGTAATGCCAAGAGTGCTCTCCCTTCTAAAAAGCAGTGTAGAGTGGGCACATCTCTTGTGTGGGATTTTTTTGCATTGCAATATAATGATGACAGTATAGCTATTTGCCAAATTTGCCAAAGTAAAGTGAGTTGTGGCAAGGTAGGGTCACACTTAAGCACAAGTGGAATGCACTCACATCTCCAAACCAAACACATCATTCATTGGCAGCAGCATAAACATCAGGCCTCCCAGGCAGAAAACAGTGACTCTGCTGCTCTACAGAACTACTTATTGGACCCAGTTCACAGTGAGAGTAGTGTTGCTCCATAACAACTTATCCTAGTCCATCTCTGAGACTCAAATACAAAACTGCAATGTCCACATTAAAAAAGCTCCTTAAAACTGCTAGGCTTAGATTTGAGTTTAAACTAGCTCCATCTAAAACTAACCAGGAATCAATGTATTCTTACATCAATGGTAGCAAGGGAAATATCTGACAAATAGATCCACTTTGTGATAACGGGATTATTATAACTTCAAATAAGGAGATGACTGATCAGTTTAACAGATACTTTTGTTCTGTCTTTGATCAACCCATTACTCCCTCTATTTCTATCAACAGAAACAACTCCTGCATTCCCTTATTTGATCTATCTGAAATTAAAAACACGCTATCAAGTGTCAAAAGATCTACCAGCTTAGGTCCTGATAACATCAATGCTATATTTCTTTTAGAAACAATGGATTAAATTGCAGTTCTACTTCAAATCCTATTTACCAAATCATTACTAGATATCGAAACACCTGATGTTTGGTGTAAAGCCATAGTCACTCCTATTTTTAAGAAGGGGATAAATTCCAGTGCCCAGAATTATCAACCAATTAGTGTGACCTCCATTTTAGGAAAAGTTATGGAACGTCCAATTAAATGTAGACTGGAGAATATAATTGAACACCTTGACATTTATGACAACTCTCAACATGGTTTTAAATCTGGCTTTTCATGTACAACTAATCTCATATCTTTATACCATAAGATAAGCAAGTTACTGGATAACAATATTCCAGCAGATGTACTGTTGTTCAATTTCAGTAAGGCATTTGATTGTGTGTCACATTCTTTGTTGATCAATAAACTTCACAACTTGAGAATTCCTTCTTGTTTGGTTAATTGGATATCTCAATGGATATTCAATTGTACTCAAATTGTTAGAACTAATGGAGTAATTTATTTTTCTGGTAGGATTACAAGTGGAGTCCCTCAGGGCTCCATGCTGGGGCTTGCTCTATTTAATCTCTTCATTCATGATATGGGCATCATTTCTAAAAATTACTTTTCAAAATTTGCAGACAATACAAAACTTGGAGGTAGAGTCAGTACTTCAGTCAATATTCAACTTCTTGAGCAAGATCTATTCTCTATCTACCAATGGGCCAAAAAACTCAATGTTCTTTAACATCGATAAATGCAAGGTTTTACACTTTGTTAGGAACAACTCTTCTCATAAATATTATTTAAACAGTCAAAAACATAAATCATCTAATTGTGAAAGAGATCTTGGCATTTTGATCATCAATAAATTGTCATCTAGTGACCACTGTAGCAAACTAGTTAGAACATCTAATATAATTATGAAACAGATCAATAAAACCTTTATTAGCAAATCTGAACATTATCTAGTACCTTTGTATAGAGCTTACATTAGACCTCATTTGACTATGGTTCTCCCTTCTGGAGTCTCTATCTTAAAGCTGATATAAATCATCCTGAGCAAGTTCAAAGGAAGCTTACTAAATCCAACTCCAGATTAAGCAATAAATGTTACGATACCAGACTTAGGGAAACAAAGCTTTATTCATTATTAGTGAGAAGACAAAGGGGTGATCTACCACTTATGTACAAGTTAGTACATAATCCCAAGCTTCTCAACATATGTGGGCTAGCATTAGCCAACAAGAGAATTGTGGGAAGACTACACGCTAAGCAATTAAATATTGACTGGGCAAATACTAAAAAATATGATAACTACTTCAATATAAAAGCAGCAAAATGCTGGAACTCCTTGTCCCAGACAATTGTAAAAGCAGCTAGTTTCAATTCCTTTAAGTCTAGACTTGATTCCTGGCTATTTGCTCAATAATTTGCATAATATCCCACTGTTGTGGGAGGACAATCTTGATTGACTGTGTGCCTACTTTGTCTTATTTCATCCAGTAAATCCAGTAAATCTCCACCCCAAAATGTTCTGACTCTGCAGTTCTAGGTAAATCATCATCCTGTACCTCATCCTCCTCTGTATGTTCAGACTTCAATCACCACAGTATAATGCCACAAAGTTTACAAACTCCTCAGTTCCAAAGTCATCCATATGCAGCTGAGAATTTCCAAGTCAGTGGTCACTATGAGGCAACCTAATATTAAGGATGCATTGTCCAAGAATACAAAGTACCATAAGAAACATCCAGTTGCAAGGCACTCAAATGCAGCAGTTTCTCAAATGCTTGCAATGGATCTTCTGTACTCTTTTGTTGAAAAATCTGTTTTTTGGCAGCTCATGAATAAGGCGGTACCTAAATATTAATTGTCCAGCAGAACTTAGTTTCGATGAAAGATGTTCCTGAGCTGTACAGTACATTATGTTGTACAGTTTCTCATGCATTGTCACACTCTGTGGTCAGCACTGTGCATCTCACCACTGTTGTGTGGACCAGAGGTCTGGGATCCACAGTTAGCTTTATGTGTGTTACAGCACATTGGGCACAACATCACTGGAGTGTACAGTACTTCACCTTGTCCTACAAGTGATTGTCATTTGCAAACTGTTACACTTGGACAGCTGGTTCTGATCCCTGTATCATTTTTTTATAAATGTAAAAAATGTGTGATGGACTGTGTCAAAAGAAACCAGTGTCTTGCTAAAGTTGACACAAAAAACCTCAAGGTTAAGTCCAAAGGACAGGAGGTATTTTAAACTACAGATTTCTAAAATGCAATTACCTTGTCAATTTGCTTTGATCCCATTAAATAAAATTAGCCTTTCGTGATGTCCTGATGGAAATCCTTTGATGTGCTTTAGATGTCATGAGAAAAGGAACACTGGCCAGTGTTATGAATAACCTCCCAGAAAGCCAGCTCATTTCATCAAAGAGACCTTTGATGTGTAGCGACCAGGGCCCAGACAGAATTAAGGAGTCAAATACACTTTTGCTTTGAATATACAGTGATTTATAAGAAATATACTTTTGATGTGTGTGTGTGTGTGTGTGTGTGTGTGTGTGTGTGTGTGTGAAGCAAAGCACAGACTGGTTTAGACCAGTAAACATGAGAAGAGGAGATTTATTATGTCATCTCTTATTTTTTTAAATTCCTTAGTAGGCCATCATGTGTTATAAAATATAGATTTTGTTACACCAAGGTGAAGTTTGGTGACCTCAGAGAGAAGGCTGGCTCAGGACTGTCTTAAACCTACTGAGCAAACCTTGAGACATACCCATTCATTTTCTGACTAAGAAGGAAGTACATCACAGCACTATAAGGCTAAGAAGTTAGACTACCTTAGCTAAGACCAGTCTGAGTGTATGTAGGAATTTGCACTTTAAACCTGTTTTGTTTTGAAGATTATATGTGTTGGGATATTTTGTTCTGTAATATTTTGTTTTCATATTTTTTTTAAAATAAAGCTATATTTTAAAATGGAAATTGCCTGATTTGCCTTGAAATTTCTTTTTATATAAGTGGAGCTTTAAAGGTTATAGTTGACACTGTATATGAGCTTATTGTTATACTAAACTGGGAAATAAATAGAGTTCTCTAAGGTCTTGCATAGAGTTCTAAGGGTTCATTTTGTAGGCCTGGTTTGGTGCCTGTAGGCAAAGATATCTGACCCCCCAAAGACAGAATTATCAGAGCCTAATAATTGGGTATGCTAACAAGAGGTTATCACTTTGAATCCTTCCAGAACTTGAGACTAAGGTGACTCAAACCTACAATACAGGCAAGAGGGTTACCTTGCACTGTTAACTGTCCACAGATTCTACGCTCAGAGATTTGCACTTTGGGAGTAGAAGGTTGAAATGCTGAGCGAATCTGTGAAACAAACCACATATGGAGGCAGTGGTGATGTGTACCAGCATGCAACACTAAGCATGCAAAGTATGAATGGTTCACACACAGCCAAAATAATTCTTGAATGTTTAAATTAAACAATTTCTCATTGGCTGAAACCACACAGACTTACAGTGAGTTTCATTTCAAGCAACAGCGGAGCCAATGTAGTGAAAGCCATAAGTGACAGTGGTTTGAATGCATTCCTTGCTTTGCCCATGTTTTAAATCTGATTGTACTTGAGTTCTTAAAACATGAGGCAGTGCACAGTATGGTGACCATTAGTCATTGTATTTGTGGACATTTCAGTCGTTCCTCAAAAGCTCAATCTGAGCATAATGTGTTACAGCATTCATATGGTGTGCCACAGAATTGTGTCAAGTAAAATGTTCCCACAAGGTGGAACCCAACTTTTTATTTGCTGGAATGCCTCTCTGAGCAGTGTAAACTTGTCAATGATTATATCATGCAGCTTTATGACCTCCTGACTCAACAGGTAATAACACTCAGTTCATCTCCGTGGAGGGTCATGGATAGTGTCATACAGGTTTTGCGCCCTTTTGGGCATGCAACTCAGGCTGTTAGTGTTGAATTGGCATGTCTGAGTCAGGTTATTCCATTGGTGTGGATACTTAAGCAGGAAGTGGTCAATTTGAATGCACAGAAGCTGAGGTTGGTGTGAACCTGTGTAACCACATGATAGACATCTTAGAAAGTGATAATCATGTCTGTTACATGTTGCACAGTGATTCATACCAGATGGCCACTTTACTTGATCCCCAGTACAAGCATGGTATGTCATCACTTCTGCCATTGAGTAGCGTAGAGGTTGATCTTTGTTCACTTGCTCTTTGTGACAGAGTGCACAACAAAATGCTTGAATCTGATGTCAATAAAGCTAATGAGAGAAGTACTCAGCAGCATGTGCATGCCGGTTCCCAAGTCTCTGTGTCATCAAAGTTATCAACTTCTTCAGTACTCAAACCCACCCTCAATCCATCGTGGTTAATATTACAGCAGGTGGGTGTTTCTCAGCCACAAAAGCAGGAATACAGCAGCAAAGTGCTGCTGTCAGTTGCAAACACGGTCATTGCCTATCTTGAGGATCCTGAGCAGGTATCTGTTGAGGATGACCCTTTGTTGGCATACTGGCAACACAAGTTTACAGTGTAGCCTGCACTGGCATCAGTTGCAATGGAATTGTTAAGTTACCCTTGTTCCAGTGTAACATTGGTATGAGATTTTAGTGCAGCAGGGACAATTGTGTCAGACCATCGGACATGTCTGTCCAATTTAAATGTTGAGCGACTGACATACGTAAAAATGAATCAACATTTTATTCCACCTCAATGGTCTTTGTCTGGTGGTTGCACTGTTATGCCTAGTGGTGACAATGATTGCAAGAATGATGAAGAAAATGATGTTAAGCAGCTAGAGGGTATGTATTCAGATGGTGAGGATACATCAGAGGGACACATCTTTTAGTTTACATAATTTTGCAGTTTGTTTTATGACAGCAAATTGCTGAAAACATGTATTTGTATTATTTTTAGTTACCCAAAGTAAAGTCCAAAATAAATCCTTTTTTTGTCACACATTATTTGAACAATGTACTCCAAAGCCAAGTATATACTAGTAATACAAACACTGAAACAGCAGCTTCATAGTAGCTGCCTCTCCCAATCTGGTCACTGGCTAAACTTTTAATGAAATTACTCATAAAGTCTTACTTAAATGTTACCTGTAGTATACATGTGCTTCATTTGTAATGTTCTGTGTCTGCATACGGACCCAAAAAAATTCAAACTTCCCCATCCGAAAAGCACACTACCATTTAGACCCACACACCCCTGTTTTAAGATGTGTGTCATACAGTGAAGGCTGCGTGAGCGTGCCCCATTGACTTGTGTGTAGCTGATATTTATTATTTTGACATGTTTATACACTCTACTGTTTGTATTTCATTAAATCAAATTGACTGAATGACTAATGTGGTCAGTGTTAGTCAAGTAACCGATTTCTTTGATTTCATGAAATCCAAATTGTAAAGGGTGTAGACAAATATGTTGAAAAAAATAAATGTTTCATAGGTGTCAATGGGGTACAATCAGTTACGCTGCCTTCAATATGTGACATCACAAAACAGGGCTGCATGTGCCGATGCAGGGGCATTGTTTTTGGATGTTGAAGTCGGTCCTGTTTCGGTCTGTATTATGACGAAAAAGAAATTAAATCTTGAGTAACAGAACATGTAAACTACAGTGAATATTTAAGTCAAACTGCATGAGGAGGATCTTGAAATGGTTATTCATTTAACAGGCAGGGGGAAGTGAGTTGCTCTGGTAGTACTAAGGAAGATGTTCTTTTGATGTCCTTAGTGCTTATTTATTCATTCATCTCCACTGGGTGAGAATATCATAATAGTTTCCTAACGTTTCTCATGATAAGAAAGACATGCTTCATCAGAGGATTAGAAACATTTGTGAACAGGTAGTATACATATAGTCCTTCCTTATTAAACAATCAGTAATCACAGTTTCAGTCCAGATTGTTATGTCATGTTAATTACATGACATGACTTAACTACAGATGTATGGTTCATTTCCTAAAGATCACATGCAGAAGTACATGCAAATTATATATACTCCATTAATGGTACATTACGGAAGAAACTTAAAATAAGGGAATAGTTTGATATACTATTTTACCAAAAGTGCATACTAAAGTGTGTAATGATCCATATGTAAAATTGATGCCAACATGAATCCATAATTCTTTTTTTAAATCATTTTATTACAGTACATAATGTACTCTTATTCGTGGATTAATCATTAGGTTGCACAAACTGTACTTGTTAATTTTCTGTGAATTTTATTGTTCCCAAATTAAGAAAGAAGACGATAGAGCTTGAGTGAGACCCATATATTTACAGTTCAGTTATCATACAGTGGCGTGAAAAAGTATTTGCCCCCTTCCTGATTTTCTCTATTATTGCATATTTGTCACACTGGATGTTTTCAGGTCTTTAGAGAAAATGTAATATTATACAAAGGGAACCTGAGTGAACAAATAACACTTGTTTTTTTTTTTTATTTCACTTATTTAATGAAAAAAAGTTAACCAACACCAACTGGCACTGTGTGAAAAAGTACTCCCCTTACACTTAATAACTGGTTATGCCACATTTAGCTGCAATGACTGCAACCAAACACTTCCTATAATTCAATATCAGTCTTTCACATTGCTGTGGAGGTTTTAATCACTCTTCCTCACAGAACTGCTTTAATTCAGTAACATTTGGTAGGTTTCGAGCATGAACTGCTCGTTTCAGGTCCTACAGCATCTCTATTGGGTTTAAGTCTGGACTTTGACTAGGCCACTCCAAAACTTTAATTTTACTTCTTTTTAGCCATTCTGATGTGGACTTGCTTTTGTGTTTTGGATCATTGTCTTGCTGCATGACCCAACTACGCTTCAGCTTCAGCTGACGGAAGGATGACTGGACATTCTCCTTAAGAATTTTCTGGTACAGAGCAGAATTCATGGTTCCTTTAATTATGGCAAGTCATCCAGGTCCTTAGGCAGCAAAGCATCCCACCATCACACTACCACCACCATGTTTGACTGTTGGTATGGTGTTCTTACTGTGGAATGCTGTGTTTGCTTTATGCGAGACATTATGGGATCCATGTTGTCCAAAAGCTCACTTTGGACTCATCTGTCCGTAAAACATTTTCCCAAAAGGCTTGTGGATCATCCAGATGCTTCTTGGCAAATGAGAGACGAGCATTTATTTTCTTCTTAGTTATGAGTGGTTTCCCTTGCTACTCTCACATGAAGCCATTTTGCCCAGTCTCTTTCTGATTGTGGAGTCATGAACACTGACCTTAGCTGAGGCAAGAGAAGCCTGCAGTTCTTTGTATGTTGTTTTAGGATCCTTTGAGACTTCTTGGATGACTTTACACTGCGCCCTTGGAGTAATTTTGGCAGGCCGCCACTCCTGGGAAGGTTCACTACTGTTCCAAGTGTTCTCCATTTGGAGATTATGGCTCTCACTGTGGTTCGATGGAGTCCCAGAGCCTTAGAAATAGCTTTGTAACCCTTTCCAGACTGATAGAGGCAACAAATTTTTTCTGATCTTTTCAGGAACTTCCTTTGATCATGGCATAATGTGCTTGTTGAATCTTTGTGCTGGCAACGTGACTCTGATGGTAAGGGCCAAAATAAGTGAGGTTTATATTGAGCAGGGCTGGCTGTAATCAAGCCTGGCTGTGTTCAATCAGCTGACTCTAATTATCCCTTTAATTGGGTTGATTTAACTAGGGGGCAATTACTTTTTCACACAGTGCCAGTTGGTGTTGGTTAACTTTTTTCATTAAATAAATGAAATAAGTAAAAAAAAAAAAAGTGTTATTTGTTCACTCAGGTTCCCTTTATCTAATATTATATTTTGTCTAAAGACCTGAAAACATCCAGTGTGACAAATATGCAATAATAGAGAAAATTCGGAAGGGGGAAAATACTTTTTCACGCCACTGTACATCATTACTGCAATCACTTACCCAAAAAATGATTGCAGTACTGAAACAATGAATCCAGATTTGTGAAAACTGATGTTTAAACAAGCTATAAGAATATGTATCATGATAACATTAAATAATGAAACAATAATTGGTTATTTTTGGCACATAGTTTACATACAGAATGTTTCACACTTTAATCTGCACCAGTTTTTTTAACATGGTATATAAAACTACTCCCTCTCTTTTGTACTTCATTTCTTAATTTCAAGCAGTTAGCTTTATTGTCCTGGATTCCCCCCTTTTCCCTCACAAAATGACAGAGACCATTATATGTTGTTGTGCTCAGATTGGCAATTAATTTATTATATATCATAAATCCATTTTCCATCTCATCATCTTTTATTATTGCATCTTTCACAATTGTATTTTATTGCATCCATTTATCAATCTCTGATCATCCCTCTTTCTTCCTCTTCTCGCTCCTTCAGGTGAAAACCTGGGCGCCTTCTTCTTTTTTCCTGTTAGGTAACGGTGAGAACTGAGACCGCTTTTCCTCTTTCAGCTTCTTCTTCTTTTCTTCCTATTCCTTTTTCTTTCCCCCCCTCCCCTCCTTCCCCCCTTTTTCCCCATTAGCCAGTCTCCAGCTTGCGTTAGATGACTGGCTTTCCCCTCAATTTAGGATATTGTTCCCCCACCACTTAGGGGACCTCCTCACTTTTCCTTCTCTTTTTTTTTAATACTATTTTCTGCATGTCTCCTCCATGCTTCTTTAAAACCCATTGTTTCTGTATTAAACATACCTATGACTAGATCTGACAGGTGCACGCTAGCTGACCTGTAGAAATCCTCTACCCACTCTTCAACTCCCCGCAGTGTTACGTGCCCCCCCATTTTCCTTATCAGTGTTCTTACCCTTCTATTCATCTTTCTTCTGGCCCTATCTACCACTCTATGACTGTGTCCATGTCTCCATACCCTTCTTGGGATCATATCTGACCAGGCAAGGCATACCTCTGGCCACCACTGCTGTATTTTCTCCAAGTCCCTTTTCACCTGCATGTATGTGTCCACCCATGGCTTTCCTCCAATGTCATTACCCCCTAGATGGACAATAATTAGGTCTGGAACGGGTCACCACTCTTTCATCTCTTCCAGGGTAGGAAGCAGTTGTGCCCATTTTATCCCATGGATGCCGCGCCAAACCAACCTACATTTTCTCACATCCTGGTACAGCTGTTTTCCCCAGCCTATTTCTCAGCTCTCTTTTCTGCCCAATAAATGCAGGCATGACCACAGATCCATACTTCCATGATCCTTCCTCTTCCTATAGGATTTAAGCAAAATAAATATCTTATATCTGTTCTTAGCTCCTTTTTCGTATCCCACCTCTATGCCCCCTCCCCCCAATGTGGTTCTGTATCTGTAAAACAAAACACAGGTGATACGTAGGTCTCCACACTGCAGTGTTTGAATGTATCTCTTGTAACTGGCAGACCACCAGCGCCCCTTCTCCAACATATTAGTCACTGTCTCATCTGCTGCTGCCTACTATGAAGCAACCCCTAACTGTAGGGAGTGAGATGAGTAATTACATGGATCCTCCCCCAGGAATTGCATGCCTTTTTTGAGCATGGCCATGACTTGATAACTTGTGACCTTTTTTCCATCTCCATGCATCTCCTGTCCTACTCCCATGCTCTGCGGCATCTGCCCACAAAGCCTTTACTGGGCACACTGTGTCATCTACCTGAACCTTCAGGGTTACCACACAACTCTGTCCCCCTTGATCCATCTTTGACTTCTTGATCATGATTTGTACCTCTTTCATCCCCCAGCTTATATCTTCCCATTCCAACCCCCCTTCTTCGTCCTTACTGCCATGTCCCACAGCCTCGCTCACTCTCATGGCCCCTGCAAACATTACCAGATAAATCGTGTGGAATAGCTGGGCCTTGGCTTTCAATCTGCAGATTGCTGGTAATACCCCTTTTAGTTTTGCAAGTCACTGCTCCCCTATTGGTCTTCTACTATCCGTAGCTCTCTGTTTTAACATACCCCATCTCTGTATCATTCTTCTAATCAACATTGACTTCATCGGGTCCTTCCAACCCTTCAGGCTGCAAACTAAATTGATCCCTGCTAAATAGACCCCCATCGTAGTGTGGGCCATTCCTCTCTGCCATTGCTCCACTGTGAACTTCCCTAACTGTTCCTCCATAAGTGGCCTACTTACCTCCATGTGGTGTGTTGCCCTGAATGTTTGAAACACTGGCCAGGCCCTCTCGTAGGCTCTCAGAGTCCGTGGCGCCCATGAGCTGCGAAACAACAGTTCTGCTCCCTCTTGCAAACGTCCCAGATGTTCGTTGGTACTGTATGGGTGTCTTTTGCTCCTCTGCTGTAGGTGCCAGCCTCTGGAAATGATCCAGCTGCAGACAGGAAAGGCTGTCAGCCAGGATATTCTGTACCCCTTCTATGTGTTTGGCCCTGAATGACATGTTCAATTTCAAGGCCCTTAACACCAACTGTCTCAAGACCCCCATGTCCATTTCTGACCTGGCTTCTCTGTTGTTTAAATCATCTACCACTGCCTTATTGTCACACCAAAATGTCACCTTCTGATTCTGCAGCTTTTCCCCCCCCCCACACCGGGGTGCAGGCCCAAATGGGCATGATCTCCAACAGTGTGATGTCTTTTACTTTCCCCGCCCTCACCCAGTCTGCAGACCATGGTTCCGAGAACCATCTGGCCCTCAAATAGCCCCCCCATACCTAAGCCCCCTGCTGCATCTGTGTAGAGATCAAGGTCCGTGTTATAAACCCAGTCCTCCTGCCAAAAGGAACAGCTGTTAAAGGTGCTGAGGAACTCCTCTCACACCCTGAAATCTTCCTTAACTCCTTTTGTCATGTCTACCCAGTGGTGTGGTCTGGTTACTCCAGCTGTGGCTCTTCCTAGCCTTTTGGTGAAAGCCCTCCCTGGTCCAATTGCCCTGCACACAAAGGTTAGGTGTCCCAGGACCTGTTGTACCTGTTTTAATTGCACTCTTCTTCTACTTGTGTGTACTTGAATCAGCTCCTTCAGCTTCAATACTTTTTTTGTCTGGCAACCTAAATACCTCACCCTGGGCATCTATTTCAATACCCAGGAATTCTAAAACCTTACTGGGACCCTTTTGTTTTTTCCAGTTCCAATGGAACCACTAATTCTTTGCCTAAATCTTGGAAACTGACCAACATTCTTTCTGTCTCTTTCCTCCTGATGCCTATTAAAAGGAAATCATCCAGATAGCGAATGACCATCTTGTAACCATTTTTTTCTTGAAATATCCACTGTAAGCAGGTGCTGAATGAATCAAATGTAGCACATGCTATGGAACATCCCATGAGCACTGTTTTGTCAAAATAGTACTGTCCCCCAATTTTAAAGCCCAACAGGTCCCAGTCTTCCCTCCTAACCGGAAGCAATCTGAAACACAGATTCTATGTCTATTTTTGCCATCCAAGCATCAGAAGTTGCTCGGATGATCTGGACCGCTTCCTCTAATGTGGCATAAGTCACTTTACTATGTTCCTCACTTATAAAATCATTCATAAAGTACCATTCCGGAAACGACAGGTGGTGAATCACCTTGTATTCTCCCTGCTGTTTTTTGAGAACCAAACCCAATGGAGAAATTCTCATATTCTGCAATGGGGGGGGTATTGTATGGCCCTTCCACTCTACTGTCTGCCTTTTCCTTCTCTAGTTTCTGTCTTAAGATTTCTTCCTTCCCTTTAACTGAGTCCAGGTTGTTCGCTTCTCTCGCTTGCCTCGGGCCTTCACACTGTAATGAAAAACCTGTCTGAAAACCTGTCTTGAGCGTCTCTGCACCTTTTTATCTAGGTATCTTTCTAACCAGTTCTCCCCATGCATCTATCTTGATGGGAATTGTTGCTTCTAGAAATTGATCCCCTGCCCTCTGCCTTTCCCTTCTGCCATATTCCCCCCACCATTTTCTTGGCCTAGACGGTCAGTAACTCTGACTCCCCCTACCTGTATGCCTTCTGCCTCTCCCCCCCTCTGTTCCACATCTGCTCTCTATACCCTTGTCCTTCTTGAAAAAACTGCTGATTTGTTCCTTGCCCCCGACCCTTGTGCCCCTTGTGCCCATGTCATTCTGCATCTGCTCACCGGGTGTGTTCCCCCACATTTGGAGCATGCATGCAGAAAATGGCATTGCTACCAGGAACATATGGCCCTATTGTAGCCCTAACAACACCTCTGGAGCATCTTGCCTCTCCTCCTCCCCATCTCTCCTTCTGGTGTGGACTGATCAGTTACATAGTCAGTCCACAAATCTAATTGTTTCATGTCCCATCTTACATCCCCATATGTCACCATCCTTTGTCAGAAGAATTCTTCATAGTATATCCACCCTACCCCTCCCTTTGCCTTCGCCCGCCTTATTATCAGGGAGTATGTGATGAGTGGAATGCCCAGCTCTGGCTTCTTCTCCAGTACTATCGCTGAATACGTGGCAAAACCTACAAACCATCCATCCCAAGTCTTTCCTTTAGTAAGTTTGTTCTCTTTCTTACCCAACAAAACTACTGCTGTTGCCATTTCGCTCTTTTCTATATTCTCTGTTTCATCTTATTTTGCTGCTGCTTCTCGGCTTACTAAAGCAAAAATATCCATGTACTCCCCCTTCCATATTCTCTATTTTGTGGCCAGCAGTATGTGTTCCCCTATCCTCATTCCTGGTGTTCCTATCTCTCTTGTTCCTTTTCCTACACTCTCTATCCCTTTCTCTCTTTTCTTCATTGTCTCTTTATCTGATCTAATCTCAGCCAGTGCTGACTCCATCTGGCCCAACCCCCTTGTCCTGAGTGCCAAAATAATTTGGCTTATATTGTCTTTGATGCTTTCCCCTACCGAACCGGGTACCTTACCTATGGCCTTGTCAGCTCCTTGTGTCCTGCTGTCCTCATGTATAGCTGCTTGTAAAGGTAATGGCTACAGAGGATCCAGTCTGGGTCCCACCGGGGGAACCCTCACCTGGTCTTGGGGAGGTACTGATGGTACAGGGTCATCGGGTTGTGGAGATACTGGGCTAGCCACTCTGGGAGGTACCACCACTGATGGCTGCTCCCTGGTTGGGCTGTGTGGCCTCCCCACTGGCCATTTCCCTATGCCCCCTTTCCCTTTCCCCACTTCCTGCTTCTCCCCAGATCTCCCCAGTTCCTCCTCTTCCACCATCTGCCACATTTTGTTGGCTTTCTCCACCAGCTCCACAATAGCTCTGTAGGCGTCTTCTTTAGATGGCTTGCTCTTTCTTGGTGCCATTTCCTCTTGTTCACCTATGAAATCTGTGGAGACAATGACCACACAGGAAAAGAAAACATCTTAATTAATTGTTCCTCAAGCTAGGCCTTATATTGTTAGGCCCCCTTTTTTTTTTTTTTTTTTTTATCTCTAGCAGTGTGCCTCCCCATTCACCCAGCCTGTGACCTGTCGTGCCCTACTGGCGGGCAACTGGTGTCATCCCCCTGCCTGGTTCATCTAGCTCAGTTTCTACTGCATGGCCTCTCGGCCCATTCCCTCAGTGCCCGCGGGATATCTGCCCTCCTGCCTGCCACTACCCCTCTTTATTCCTACCCTGTTTCACCCTTCTTTTTTTTAAACTGTTCCTATTCCCTGCATGCCCCTTGTCAGGGCTCCATCCGCCACATAATCCTTGGGCATGCGACGTCCTGCTTCATGGTGGCCACTTAATTAGACCCTAGTCCTTCTGACCAGGTCTCTCCACTCCCTTCTTTTCTTTCTGGTTCTTTTCTGCCATATTTGCCCTCGTCCTCCCCCATGGCTTAGCATTCCATTTTTGAGTCCTTTTCAGACACCAAATATTTGGAGTCACTCGAGTAGCTTGCCTCTTGATCTAGACAAAAGCAATTAATGCACATAAAAGCCCATAATTCAAAATATTTATGCACAGTCGTCCTTGTGTAGGCCAAACGTGTCCCCTAGTCAATTATTGCTGCGGTCTATCATGGCATGTGAATCACAAACCATTAGCCATCTCTGTCGTCCTTCAACCCTGCTTTGTACCCCTTCCCAGAGTAAACTGCATGGCCCAACTCATCTTCATCCCCCTGCACCAAGCCCCCTTTTTATTTCCAGATTCCTTGGGCTTTTTCAACCAGCCGTCCCCAAAAAAACTTTCACCCTATCTGGTGTTCAAGGGTAACCATTTTGCTCCTGTCATGCTTCTCCCTGGGTTTACAAAACTTTTCCTTCGCTTCAAAAACCCTGTTAAAGGTATGTGTCATTGTGCTATGTGGCCACTCAAACCTTCTGTTATCGCCCTCATGCCCCCCCAGGTCATCCCGACATCAACGCTCTGTCACCCATGCTCAACATCAGCTATGCATAGCTTATACCATGGATTAACAGCTACTCCTTTACCAATTGCTTGCCTCCCACAGCTGAAAGGCCCTTAGCAATCCGTGAACTAGGCCCCGCTGCCCAAACAACCAAATTGCATGCATAAATGCTCTGCCCCATTGCTTCCAGTAACGTCAGCACAGTATTAGGCCAGGCTTAATGCTTCTCCTTTACCAGCCACTTGCCCCTACAGGTGCAAGGCCCTTACCCATACTGTGCACCAGCCCCCACAGACCAAACAAACCAAACCATGTAGTGATCTCACCCTTTCACCCGGCTGTTCTTCCAGCCTGATTCTAAGCCCCACTGGCCAATTTTCCAAATACTGCCTCTTGGTCATTGGTACACTTGAAAAAGCAGTTGTACTTGTCTACCTGTCAAAGAAATTGCAATGATCCCTCCAAAATCTTTTTTTTTTTTAAAGTTTCTACTACCTTCTGGTTCTTTAACAAATTTCTTCAAAACCAATGTTTATCTTAATATAGAGCTTTCACGTCATTCTTGGTTACTATAGTTGTTTGCTTCTTACCTGATTTTGCACAAACCTCTGTTGCAATCGATGCCAATCTGACGTGCTGCAGTTTCAGATAGATCAAAACTTCAGCAAAAGTGGATGAACTACTCCTGTGCTGCCCATTATGTACCTCCTTTAGCCCCTCCCCTTCCTGTTGCCTGCCTATTGTTATGTCTCCCTGTCCCTCCCCTTCCCTTCCCTTCCCCTCTTCTGAGCACACCATCTTCAGGTAAAGGGAAGGGGTGCTCCAGGACAACTTGGTCTGCCCCTTAAAGGGCAAACTCCATTATCATTAAAACGTACTTCTGACTGTGATGTTTTTCATAAATTAACTGTACAGTTTCGTTATGTGATTTGACATGACATAACCATGAAATAAATTATTATTGTATAATACAGATTATATATGCTACCTGTTCACAAATGTTTGTAATCTTCTGATGAAGCATGTGTTAATGTCTAAAAGTTAAGGCTAGGATATGATGTTGTCACTCAATGGAAATGACTGAATCAAATTCACTAAGTGATTGTGACTTGACTTAAAACTGAATACTGCGTTGTATCATGGGTTCATGGCCATACTACCACCCTTCTGTATCCCACCTTCGCATTTCAATCACACATTAGTTTCATTAATGATAAAAATGCATAGCAGCATTAATGCTACAATCATTATTCCAGTTTTTGTGTCATTTCAATAGTGTTAAATGAAGTCTTCTAACATGAAAATAAATCACTGACCACTGAACTATCTCCCCTATTAAATGGATGTCAGATGTGCCATAGATGGAATGATGTAATCTAAGTGTGAGCTAGAAGGTTGTTTGTGCTGCTTAAATACTAAATTCTATAAATTGTAGTAATGTCACAGTCTGTCCCAGTTAAATAAATTTGTGGAATCCTGCCACATTATTGTTTGCAAATATATAAAGCTCTTTTCGATGTAGATCAGGTCAGCACTGTTGAAGCAATAAGGCATGACGGGGGGGTGTTACGGTCACGTAATGGACCACCTCAGGTGGGTTGAAGCACGAGGTGTAGCCGAGGAGCTTCCACCACCGGATGACACGTTACCACACCATAACACACTCCCTGGAGTGCCTTATTGCAATTATGAAATGTGTCCTTTTTAGGTAATTTTATGCATTTATTTAAACATGTTATTTTTAGCTGAACCATTGTGCTTGGATAACGGCCCTGCTGAAAGCAGCTCTCAGTCAATTAGAATTCAGCATTCTTTACACCCATTTCATAACTTTCATTATGAAAAGGGTACAAATAATGCTGGATTTTGATTGGCTGAGAGCTGCTTTCAGCTGGGCTGTTATCCCAGCACAACATCCCAGCTGAAAGTATTATGTTTAAAAATGCATAATATTTACTAAAAATGACCCATTTCATAACTGCAAGAAGCCACTCCAGGGGCTGTGTTATGGTAGGCTAACAGCCCTTATCAGGTGGTGGAAACCCTCGGCTGAGCCTCATACCTCACAACTCACCCAAAGGTTAGCCATTATCACACCATAACACACCCTTGTCATGCCTTATTGCTTAATTAGTGCACAATTATTATTTAACCAGCACAGGCAGCCTTCTATCTCTCCATAGATGATGTCATGTCAGTGTGTGATAGGTCTGACGGACATTTGTTAGAAGAAAAGACATTCTGAACATCATAACAACATAAACATGAACTACTAGTCCATATGCTGCTGCAGATGAGCCTTTTCCAATGAGCATGCTGTCCAAACACCAGTATTATCCATGACCACTAATGCTGAGATGACCACAACAAAACAACAGCAACATGAACTACTAGTCCCTAAGCTGTTGCTGATGATCCTTTGGTGGTGTGTATGCTGTCCACACACTGGCATGAGCTGTGACCACTAATGCTGAGATGACCACAACAAAACAACAGCAACATGAACTACTAGTCCCTAAGCTGTTGCTGATGATCCTTTGGTGATGTGTATGCTGTCCACACACTGGCATGAGCTGTGACCACTAATGCTGAGATGACAATAACAAAACAACATAAACATGAACTACTAGACCCTACACTGCTACAGATACTGTAAGCCTTTGTCAATGTGAACAATCTCCAAACACCGGCATCACCCATGACTACTAATGATGAAATGACCACATCTAAACAAAATAAACATGAACTACTAGGCCACAAGGTGGTTCCACTTACTTGCCTGCTGTTTTCAAACCTGGCTGCATCCTCTGCTTCTCTGATATATGCTGCACTTAACCTCATGAAGAGCAAAAAGTAAACAGCTTCTTCATAATATTGAAGGATGATGATGTGACGCCTCACGAGTGATGAACATTGAAAACATTGATACACATGACAACAGAATTCACATACCAAAATATCAGGTTGGTAATGATTTATTATTTTGTGAATTTTAGTTATCTATAGCTGCATGTATTGCACTGTGATTGACTATTTCCATCTGTAGTGTTTCTCCTTTTTCACTGTTTGTGAAGGTAGGTATTTTCTGCTGATTGTGCTGCATTGTTTTTTTTCTCTGTCAAAGTACATCATAATAATTAAGTCAGATAGCTCACTGCGTATTGTATTCACAACCTTTATGCATTGCAGAAGTCAGCTGGTAGGAAAATACTAGGACAGGTTTGGGGAGGGGGAGGTTGAGTAGTGAAGTGGCCTCTCCAGGTAACACCACTGCTGTTATTCTTATGTCCAGTCAGGGGGGAGACAGTGCCTAGGCTACTTATTGATGTTAAAACTGCTATCATTACTGCTGAACAAAACATGGTTGTTTTATAAGTGGTCTACCTGTAAAACCAAGTTGAAGGTATCTAGGGCAAGGACCTCTCATGGACAAAGGGCTATCCTCTACCGTGCCCCTTCTTGGTACAATTCCCTCCCTGCCAGTATCTCAGACACCACCACAATCTCTTGCTTTAAAACTACCCTCCGGAACCACCTTTTCACTACTCGCAGCTGTTGCTGTTTCTAAGCTATCTTGCTCACTCTCTGACAGAGCCTCCTGTTGGCTGCTCAGATCCTCTACCTTCTCTACCCTTAATTCCTGTTACCTCCCTGTTGACTCTGCTAAAACACACTGTATTGATATCCTATGTTTTTCTGATGTTCTAGTTATTTCCCTGAACAATGTTAACTTCACCAATCCTGTATGTGGTAAATTGTTGATCTCATTTGTCCTCCTGTATCCTCAAAAAAAACTGTACACTGTTTCTCTGTACTAAGTTGTTATCACTGTATTATCTTCTCTGTGACGAGGTACCTTTGTAAATGAGCCTCTGGCTCAAAGGTTGTAAACTGATGCTAAATAAATAAAATAAATATAGGATAAAGTATAGGGTGCAGTGTGTTACGAGAATTTAACACATATCCGAGTTGTTGGATGGCACATAAACCCGGAGGGCGAAGCCCGAGGGGTTTATAAATGCCATCAACAACAAAGTAATGTTAAATTCAAGTTTAACACACTGCACCCCATATTTTATTTTATATAATTGAAGGGCTCCGTTTTTTCTATGGTGAGACTTGAGTTTGCAAAAAAAGACGTGGAGGCTTACCTTGCAGATGAACAACGTTTATTTCTGTGAGGAAAACAGAATTGTGCTTGAACCTTAACTGTTTATTTAAAATGTTAATCAAATAAAGTGGATACAGCAGTTAGAAGTCCATAAGTGTGGAGATTGTGCGGTATAGTTTTCTGTTTCTGCGGTGATGTAGTCCTTTGACCTGCAGAGGAAAGGTTAGGGTTGAAAGGAAGAGAGTTAGGGATCATGGCAAAAGTGTGAATTGCATAAGTTAGGCTCGGGAGAATAAAATGTTATATTTGTATGTTTTAGGCGACTGAATACGCGATGGAGGTAACGACGACAAGTAAGTGTTTTTCTCATTAGTAATGTTCGAGGTAGAAGGGACAGTTGGAAGCTGGCTCTCTGTTTACTTGTCTCGAGCACTTTGCTATGCAGAAGGAGTGCGTGAATGCCGTAACACCTACTCAGGTGTTACGGTATTTAACACACGCTTTTCTCTATGAGAAAAAACGGAGACCGTTAATTATAAATAAATAAAATGTTAGTTGCTATAGTGTTGTTCCTCTATAACTCTCTTTATGATATATCTTTCAGGTATGCCGTTCATTCTTGCACCCACGTGTTGCAGTTAATGTCACAGTCCGCAATGTATGTCGGCACCATGCCGAGTTATTTCCACCGGTTCTGTCACTGTTTGTGAAGGCAAGTATTTTCTGCCGATTGTGCTGCATTGTTTTTTTTCTCTGTCAAAGTACATCATAATAATTAAGTCAGATAGCTCACTGTGCATTGTACTCACAACCTTTATGCATTGCAGAAGTCAGCTGGTAGGAAAATACTAGGACAGGTTTGGGGAGGGGGAGGTTGAGTAGTGAAGTGGCCTCTCCAGGTAACACCACTGCTGTTATTCTTATGTCCAGTCAGGGGGGAGACAGTGCCTAGGCTACTTATTGATGTTAAAACTGCTATCATTACTGCTGAACAAAACATGGTTGTTTTATAAGTGGAAGAAATGTTAGTTGCTATAATGTTGTTCCTCTATAACTCTCTTTATGATTTATCTTTCAGGTATGCCAATCACTACTATGCCAGTCTGATGCTACTGTTGATCTGACCACCATTCCTGCTGTGCTATCCCATCAAAGCCTGCTCATGCTCACTGCCACCACTCTCAAGACTGAATCAAGGAACAGTGTAATGAGGAACTACTAGGCCCTGAGACAGCACTGCTGCTGCTGATCTGACCTAACTAATAGCACCGGTGACTCTGTTGACCACCACTACTCATGTGTCCATCCAAACTGCAAAGATAAATATTTTTTTTTCAGTTTTTTATTCTAAAGCATTACTTTAATTTGCCAATGACAATCATGTAATCTGTTCTGTTATGTAGTGTTATTCTTAGATTCTGTGTGCAATATAATTCCTAAAGAATGTGTTATTGATATAAATTGGGTGATGTCATGGCAGTGTGCACAGACAGGGTCGAGCATTAAGTTGTAGGATAGTCATTTGGGTAGGCAAGATCAACTGGCACTAGTAATATCATATGTAGGAACATGTGCATACAGCCTAATAATAGTGAACATTATTGGCAGTAAAATAGTTTTTCTTTCTGTAAGTATTAACTGTTTTGTTACTTTAACAGGTATGTCCTGCACTGCTGCTGCTGTCCTTGCCATAATCATACCTGACGCCACCATCACTGTTGCCTCATGTTTTTGTAAATTTCACGTCCATCATGTGCAACTGGTCAGGTAAGTAATTCTTGTATGCATGCTTTTTTTTTTGTATTCTAGATAAAACATTGTTTTCATTTTCAGGAAAGAAATACTGAGTGTGTTTACTACAATGAATCATTAATGCCTAGTAGCAGGTAAGTAGTACTGTTCATTATATCATATGTTACACAGAAGTAGAGAATCAGAAAAACTGAGTGAGATTTTTGCTGTGCATTCTACACCAGATCAGGGGTGTTGGGGTGTGTAACCATAATGACAGAAAAAAAGCATGATCAATTCATTGACATGGTTTGTCAGGTTCAGTGCCTATACCGTGCTTATGAGGTACCATTTTCTGTGAAGTAAAGTGCAGGTATGGTAATTATGCAAATATTGCAACCAATTGTTTCTCTAATGTTTTACATATAGTACGTCAATTAAGAAATAAGACATGACCGGGGTTAGATTAACAGACTGTTAATCACCCCCTAGGGGTGTAATGTGGCACGAGGAGCAGTCAAGTGCCTTATTGCCCCTAGGGGTGATTAACTAACTATTAATATAACTACTGGGAGTGTTTATTGCTATTATTTATTTATTGAATAGAATCAGAATTACAGTCCTTTGAGTCATTGACTCTTTTGCAAAGGCTCCATGCCAGATAAAAGTAACAGTACAGAGGAAACAAAAAAAAGTACACTTACAATAATAAAGTAATAATACAAGGTCAAACAGTTCTGGTTTATATGTAATTTAAGAGTTACCTCAACAGGGAGCATAAAGAAGGTCCCGGGTCAGGGTTAAGACAGAAATCAGTTCCACAGGAACTTGAAGGACCCATAGTCATAATATCTAAACAGAGGGATTGGGAACCTAGGAGAGATGTAGGGTGAAGACTAATGACAAACTATACTTTAGCTACTGGATACTTACTGAGATAGAGTAGGTACCTGAGAACAGTATGTCTCCAGAATGAGGTTCTGGGAGGGGGTGGAGATCATAAAGGGTGTGGGGGTTTAGTTACAGTCACAAGTTGTTGAGTCAAGGAGTAGGGTTTTGAGACCTGATATAAATAGGTTGAGACTATGGGCCTGGGAGCTGGAGGACGTTAAGCTGTTCAGCCACAGAGGAACATGATAGCAGAAGGATCTTTGTCCAAGAGATGTTCTACAGTGGGGGAGTAGAAGGGTGGGGTTAGCTGAGTGCCTTTGTGCCCTCTTATGAGGGGTTGTGTGGATAAGTGGGTGGAGACCGACTGGGGCTTGCTTAAGTTGTATCTTTTTTGCAAAGAGGCAGGTATGGTACTTAAGCCTGCCTTGGAAGTTTAGCCAGCCAGTATGTTTATAAAGCTCACATGTGTGAGTTAACCTGTCACATCCCGTGACCAGGCAGCAAGCTTTGTTGAGGGCAAGGTTGATGCTGCATAGGGCAGTATGATCAGCCGACCCATAAATCACTGTTCCATAGTCAACCAAAGATAGAATAGATGAGGACACAGTGAGATACATGGCATGAGGGGGTAAGCAGTGCTTATGCCTGTACAGGATCCCCAGTCTAGTGTTAAAAGAGGAGGAGACATGTTGTATGTGTGAGAGGTAGGAGAGGGAGGTGTCTAATGTGACTCCAAGGTATTTTAAATTTGAGACCTGTTCAAGCACAGAGCCAAGGGTGTTCATTACAACTAGTGGTGCATGACAATGGGGGCTTTGGCGGTGTGCAAAGATCATTGATTTAGTTTCCTTGTAGTTCATTATAAGTCGGTGTTCCGAGAACCAGGTTTACAGCTCTTTAAAGAAGCCCTGCAGGGCAGTTTGTAGAGAATTTGGATGAGGGTGTTTCCAAAAGACTATCACATCATCTGCATATAGCAGCATCTTTCCACTGCAGGATTTAGGGAGGGAGTTCAGGAAGAGGGTGAAGAGTAGAGGGCCAAGAATTGACTCTTGTGGGACACCAGTTAGGACTGGTTTGCTGGGGGAGATAGTTGTATTGATTTTGACTTGTTGTGTCCAACCTGAGAGATAATCTTTGAACCAGGCGGTGACCTCTGGTGCAAAATTAATGGATGGGAGGGTATGGAGTAGTAGCTTGTGACTGACGGTATCAAATGCCTTGTTCAGATCAACATAGAGTGCCCCTGCCACGAAGCCTTGTTCTAGGGCCTCATGAATAAATGTAGTAAGTTCAATGAGGGCAGTTGAGGTGCTGTGGCCCCTCCGGAATCTGTGTTGTTCATGGCAAAGCAGGTCATGTTTGGAAAGGTAGTCAGTTAGTTGATCCAACACTATTTTTTCAAGGGCCTTAGAGAGGGGTGGCAGGATTGATATTGGTTTATAATTGATTATGGTGGTGGGATCACCACTCTTCAGGACAGGGGTTATTATTGCTCTCTTCCAAGCAGTGGGGAATTGGCTGAGGCATAAGGACAGGTTGAGGATTTTGGTGAGATAAGGTAGTGTCACATCCAGTGTAAGTTGAATGAGGTTGAGGTCCAGGAAATCACTACTATAGTGAGAGTTCACCAGAGATTTGGTGAGATACCGTTTTGCCTCATTACAAGAGATGACTCTTAGTGTGAAAGTGGTAGGGTTGGAGATGGCTGAGGTGTCTGTGGGGGGGTAGGGTGTTGGGTCAAAGAAGTTAGTTGGGAGAATATGAGAGAGATCAGAGAAGGAGATAGTGAGGGTATCAGAGATAACATTAGGGTCCTGGGTGGTAATTCCATCTACTATAAGCTGAACAGGGGTAGGGGATACAGTTGTCCCACAGAGTTCTTTAATATTGCTCAAGAAGTTTTTTCCGGAGCCCCAGGAGAAGGTGAGGGTTTGCTTATAGTATGCAGCTTTGGCTAGCCAGGTAGCCCATGTGCATCTGTTTCTAGCCTCTCTGTACAGTTGCCTGTCCTGAAAGAGCTGAGAGTCAAGGGCCTTATGCCATTGGTTATCCCTTTGGTGCATTTGGTCTAGTAGAACTTGAGTGATACAAGGGGTGTTTCTTTGCTTTACTATCTGTTTGGAGAAGGGTGCAAATATGTCACAGGCTGTATTGAAGATGGCAATGAAGTAGGTAAGAGCAGCGTCCACAGATTGGGCAGTGTGAATAAAGGACCAATCACAGGAGGAAAGGTGAGACTTGAGCCATGCTAGGGTTCCTTTTTTGAGGCGTCTTTGTACAGAGGCATTCGGAAGGGGATTTTAGTGGACCACAAGCAGGTCACTGGGGAATGGTCACTTACTGAGTCAGGGAGCACTGTGACTGGAAAGATATTATTAGGCCTGTTGGTGAGGATTAGATCAATAAAGGCTGAGGTACCTGTTCTTGTATCCAGTCTGGTTAGGGACTGGATGACCTGGGTGAAGTCACAAGTTATGGCTGAGTCTTGTAGAAGGACAAGGCCTATGATAGCCAATTGACATTGAAATCTCCCAGTAAAATGACTTCACTCTTTGGTGGGAGGTGGGTGATACTGTCCAGGACTGATTCGGAAGTGAGCCTTTGTTGCAAGGGGGAATGTAAACTACCACAATTTAGAGGGTTTTAGCTGGGTTGCAAAGGCTCAGCTTGACTGTTAGGGTCTGGGCTGCATGCATGGGTGGCGGCATGGGTACTGCCAGGGAGTGAAGGGAGGATCTTAAGTAGATGGCACAGTCGCCTCCCCTCTTACTAAGCCTGTCAGCATAATACATGGTGTAGTTGCTGAGAATGACCGCTCCGTTGGGTATTTTATCTGAGAGCCAGGTCTCACATAGGGCTAGGACATCACATAAGTGCTGGGCAATCAAGCCCTGTAGGGGGGTGAACTTCTTCTGCAGGCTGCAGATATTAAGTGTGGCTAGCAGGAGGCTTCCATGTTTGCCTTCTGATGAGACAATAAGGGTGGCTGGCTTTGGGTTAGGGTGAACATTTCCTGATAGAAGCAGGAGCAGGAGAGCATGATGGAGTAGTGTTAATCTGAAGCAGTTTTGGTGAGGCACATTTTGACTGGGAGTTAGTGAGATTTTTATTGTGTGTGATTGGAACTGGGACGGTGCATATGAGGTGGGTTATCAAGGTGGGGGATACAAGAAGACAGGTATCAAGCTGGTAGCTAACAAGAGGTACAGGGGGCTATAGCCTGAAGAGGAACAGTGTAGCAGTACAGTGAGAGTTGTGGGCATAAGAATTGGTTACTAGCGCAGGGAGGTAGTATGTGCACTTAAGGTGGCGTAACATGGGGGGGTTGTGTGGGTGTGCAAATTGCGGTCCCACCAGGATATTAAGCAGGAGCCCATAGTGTGGTTGGCAGTGGTGCATTCGAATTGGGGAAATTCCATGGAGGTGGGAGGTTGAGCCATTGGAGGATCAGTGAGACAATGAGGATAGGCGTCAGGAGATGTGGGAGCATGTTTATATGGAATAGATTAAGTATAGGGTGATTGAGATTAGTGGCCACTAGTGGACAGCTGGTATAAGCTGCTGCTGGAGAAGTGGGCTGATAGGTTATTTTAGTTCTCACATGGTGCGATAGTCCCTATAAATGAGCAAACTGACCAAGGTGGTGGCGGGGGCTGTGGGGAGCTGAAGCACCAACGGTCATGATCAGGTGACTGAACGCAGCTAAAATCTGTACCTGGACAATTTTTCTTTCAGCCCCTGACTGTAGGGGAGCGCTGCTCCAAGCCCTCACAACCTTCTAAATTCTTGGGGGTCAGCTGTGGAGGAAGGAGAGGGAGAAACACTCAGATTAAATGGGTAAGGGGAGGGGTGGGACACTACTGGGAGATGAACTGTATCAGGATTTCTGTAAGGTAATTTTTTCAAAACACAGTTTACAGCCTCTGATTAACTCAGAGCAGAGAGAGGAAATAAAAGGAAAAAAAAAATGTTCAGAAACAGTTTGAATTGCAGGACGTGCTTGGGCTAACTGATGTGGGCTCTGTTTCTTTACAGCTACTGCAGTAGTATGAAATAGATTACAACATACCTCTCAACTTTTCATCACTCAAATGTGTGACAGTATGTGTAACAAACAGGCAAAATGTGTGACACATCAAAAATGACAATTCAAGCTCACAACACAGTCTAAATCTGTGCACTTATGGGATTAATGTTTGCTGATAATTGAGCATCATAATTTATTATGAATTTTTGCATTGAAGTTTCAGTGGGCAATGGGGAATATCACCTGTGCCGTGTGAAACAGAGGGTTTCTGAGAGGTAAAATGAGAGACATACCTCATAATGTGTGACAGTTGAGAGGTATGGATTACAGGCTCAAATTAGGTAGTCTAACTTTAAAGTGTGGGACAGGTTCCTGTTTGTTTCTGTATGGACTTGCAGCATTAGGTGCTCACAGAGCCAGAGGTGGAAAATACAGCCAGAGATAGTTGTTAAAGTAATTCCACTTACAGGTTTTGGTCCTAGTTCAAACTTTAATCAGGGGAGCATACTTATTAAGGGCCCTTGATAGAATGTTGTGGAAGATATTGTAAGCTGACGTAATCATTTTGGCCAGGTAGAAATCTTGCCACTCAGGGGAGTACTTAAGCTCGCTTAGGTAGGCATGTTCATTGAAGTTGCGCCTGGATCTCTTCATAGAGAACTTGCTGATGGGTGCTGGGTTATTGGTGGATCTTACTCCCGCAATAAAACAATGGTCGCTGGTGTCTGAGAAGAAGGCATCAGCGTGGGAGAAGAGATGAAGTTTGCTCACCATTAGCACATCCAACAGTGTACTTTTACTGGGGTTCTTCACGTTTGGGCATGTTGGTTCAGTAATAAGTTGTGTCAGCCCATGTTCATCACAGAAGGATGCAAGGGGGGCAGCTGTGTTAGAGAGCCAGTCAAAGTTGAGGTCTCCTAAAATAATAGTTTCTGGCAGTCTCTGTCCCAACTTGTCACTTAGATATGACACAAGCTGTAGGCCAGCAGACGGTGGTCTGTAGCATCCTATTACGCAGAGTGCAGTAGTCTGTGTAATTTTCCACTTTGAGAATTAGGCATTCGAATTCACTGGCGACAGATGCCGAGGATAAGCAGAAGGCAGAAAATTTGTCTTTAACGTAGATAGCTACCCCTCCTCCTCCTCCTCTGGCATGCCTAAATAAAGCCATAAACATTAATGCTTTACATCCTTAATAACAGCTGCTCAAAAATTAGTACACTGAGGAGTTGCACAGCCTCAGTCAGGCACTGCCCTGCACCTCCCAATACCAGGTAATGGATCCAGAGTGCAGAGACACATCCCAACTAAAGCCATGAGGACACTGAGGAGTTGCACGGCCTCAGCCAGGCAGTGTCCCCCAAGACCAGGAAGTGCATCCTGAGTGCAGAGCCACATCCCAACTAAAGCCATAAACATTAGCATTATACCTCTCTAATACCAGCTGCTCAAAAATTAGGACACTGAGGAGTTGCACGGCCTTAGCCAGGCAGTGTCCCCAACCCCCAAAGACCGGGTACTGGATTCTGAGTGCAGAGCCTTATCTCAGCTAAAGCTATAAATATTAATGTTACACCTCCCTGATACCAGCTGCACAACAATTAGGATTCTGAGGAGTTAGTCGGCCTCAGGCAGGCAGTGCCCAGCACCCCCCAAAACCAATTACTGGATCCTGTGTGCAGAGCCTCATCCCAACTAAAGTCACAAACATTAACGTTATACTTCTCTGATACCAGCTGCACAAAAATTAGAAAACTGAGGAGTTGCAAGGCCTCAGCCAGACAGTGCCCCCCCCACCCACTAAGACCAGGTACCAGATCCTGAGTGCAGAACCACATCTCAACTAACGCCATAAACACTAACATTGTACCTGCCTGATACCAGCTGCACCAAAATTATGAAACTGAAGAGTTGCACGGCCTCAGCCTGGCAGTGTCCCCCCCCAAGACCTGGTACTGGATCCTGAGTGCAGAGCCCCATCCCAGATAAAGCCATAAGCATTAACATTATACCTCCCTGATACCAGCTGCCCAGAAATCAGGATATTGAAGAGTTGCACAGCCTCAGCCTGGAAATGCCCCCACTCCTCAAGACCAAGTACTGGATTCTGAATGCAGAGACACATCCCAACTAAAGCCATAAACATTAATGTTATACCTCCCTGATACCCGCTGCACAAAAATTAGGACACTGAGGAGCTGCTGCAATGCCAGTTGTTGATTAATATATTTATATTTACTCATTACAACATTTAATGGTATCTTACCACCAGACATGATCTCCACGGTGCTTCTGCCGCCTCCATCAGCACCCTCCCATACTGATAACCTGGTGCCAGAGGACTCTTCAGCAGTAGTCACAGCACCTGTTCAGAAATAAGAGAGGAATTCCATATTTCAGAAAAGTTCTATCAATAGGCAACACGTGCTGATTCACACTATTATTTTTTTCATTTGTAATTCTCAGTCAGACCGTACAGGACTAATTAGGTATAAACATTATTCTCTAAGAGTGTCAGTCTGTCATACCTGCCTGGTACAGTGACAGGACTAAACCCGGTCACTTGAATGTCTTCATGTTCTCAACTTCTAAATATTAACTATTAAGCCTGATTTGTCCTGTATTAACTACAAATAAGTACTATATAAGATTGTGTACATGCTTGTTTATTGACTGCTGTAAACCATATCTGTCTATCTTCTGATTCTCTTACTCTGAAGCTAGGAGCTTCATTCCAACTCAAAGCTGTATATTATTAAGATAATTTGATATTGCTGTATATAATACAATTAAACCAGCACATCAAACAAGAAATCAGACACAGGCTAGTAACACAGCCACGCATTACAGTTGCATTGCACCAACATCTGATGTCACTTAATTAGAAACAATATTTAAAATAAGATACTAGATTCATCAATAGTGATGTTAGGACAATTGTCATCCTGCTCCTGCACTCTAGCCTTCTTCCCACGGCTCGCTCCATTGTCACTATCTCCAGTTTCTTTTGGTTATTGTCTTTCTCTTTCTCTTGCTCTTTTGCTTGGTCTCTTACTCTTTTAAGGTCACCACTCCACCAAGGGCCTCTAACAGTTCCCTGTCTCATCTTTGTATATCGTCCCATTTGTGTTTAATTTGATGGACACTGTGGGATGCAATACCATTGCCCTCTTTGTTAACTGTGTCCTTTATGTCATCCCATACTTTCTCCCTCTCTTTGAGAGGGATCTTATCTGCACCAAATAATTGATCAACATGTGCAGTGACCTCCCTCACAAGCAATGCCATCTCCTTGTGGCTAAATGCAGGGAATGCTTTTTTTACAGTTGTACCACTCCCCCCACTGGTGGTCGGCTGATCCTGCTGTTCCACTTGATGCCCTTGCTCCTCCTCCTGACCACTTTGTTGCACCACCTTACCAACAATCTCCCATCTACCTCTTCCTTGCTCCTGCTGCTTCCACCCATACCCTGATCACCAACACAGGACATTTTACATTGAAAAAAACACTCAAAAACTGTCACACTGTACTCGGTAATCCACTTTTCGCTCTCTCTTTATTACAAATTGCCATAACAGGAAACGCAAATTGCAATTTACTTCCACCTCTACAAATGAGGGTTTTTTTTCTGCAATTTAAAGAAAAACCTGCTACTGAAAGACAACTGTTTAAAACATGCAGAATTCTTGTTTACTGCATGTGTAAATAGATGCAGATAAAGTAATGTTAGCAGTGGTATTTTAATTCCAAATTGTGGAAAAATATTTCAGCAATGTAAACTATCGCAGTATTATCCATAACCTGCGATTTAAAGTGATTATGCACAATTTAGGATCCGCAACTAATGTTTGGACATTTTGTCAGGTGTTTTTCCAACTGAGTACTACAGTTGTTGTTAATGTTATTAGTTACAATTTTTTGTACATGTACTTTTAAAGAGTATGCATATAACCTCTCCTGTTATGTTACAGTTGCATGCTACTGTTCATGTGGGACTCGGGAGTATGACTGATGTTTTTCATAATTTTCAAAATTATCTGGTTGGGTATGAAAGAAATGGCCACCTGGGATGGGGGTGCGGCCACTGGGGGGAGGGATACCAAAGCTGTAGACATGTTGAATTGCACATTAGGTGATGACAGATTGAGGGCAACTACGCACACACTACATGTGTTTTTACTAATGTGTTGTTTCTACGTTGATTGACACTGTTTTTTTTTTCTTTTCAGGTATGCAGCTGTAATGCTTGCTTTGCTGGTGATAATTCCACTAAAGCATACCTGAGAATGTCCTGCAAGACATTATGGTCCTGTTACACGAGGTCCCTGCACCCTAATTGGTACCCTCAGAGGTACACTGTAGACAGATAGCACTTTAAGCATATGTTATACTAACATATAGGGCTAATGGCATCTACCGTACAAGAGTAGATGTCAGGATATGAATGCATATTGTTGTAATACACTTTGCTTGCTAATACATATATTCTTCTATGCATTTTCTGTGTATTTCTTACTTGTAAGATGCCAAGGCACCTGTGTCCTTTGGAGTAATTATGATATATAAGTCAGTATTGCCACCTTTTGGTGATTTGTACTATTACTCTGAATTATGTAAGACTCTGTATAAGAACTCTTTTGTTCATGAACTGATGACTATACAAAATTGAAAAATTGTATAATGTTATTTTGGACTGTGGCGCCACCTCTAATTTAGCCAACAGGGCTCATCTGTGTAACTAGAAATGTTTCTATCTTACAGTAACCATAGTAATTATCATAGGTATATAATGTAATACACGTGTCTTGTACCTTGGAGATCCCAGGAGACACAGAGAAACCTTGAGGTATAGGGAACGCTTAGCACCGGCTCTCCCGGTTCATATTGGTAAGAACTGCTATGGACAACTATGATTTTATCCTTTGGTAGTAATAAACAAGTTTATTACTCTTATGCAACATGTCTGTGATTACTTGCATTCCCAATATTGCCAGGAACCAGAAAGTGAGGTTCAGACCTCTTAACAGTCTTGTGATTTTCAATCACAAGTGATCATGCACAGGTAAGTAATTTACACAAACGTTGATGCCATACAAACACACATTCTCGTCAATTCAAAAATCTTTAGTTGATAATTCTGTCTGCTGTAGTTCTTGCACATACATTATGATTGAGTTGTGAGTTCAAAGCATATCGATGGGCATCCATAGGTATTGCGGGAGAAAGCAGTTGTGGATTTATCTGCTACAGGCTAAGACCACTTGCCCTTTTGCCCTGATTTTAATTTATAGTATGCAAATTACAAGTATCTTCTGATTTGATGTTCATGCCTAACTACTGGGGTTGTGCATAAAAAAAAAATAATCTTAGCCCTGCTTCTTTGTTCTGTTTCTGCAACTGTACTGTGGTGGTTTCCTTTTCAGGTCTGCCACAGGATTCCCTAAGGATTTGTGACCGAAGCTGAAGAGCTGATGATGCTAACTTCATACTGCTGCTTTAGCAGTACTTCATAACTTATCACACTCTGGTGTGTCTGTTCCAACTTCCCAGTGCCCATGTAGGTACATAACATTTATTTTAATTTGTAGTGAGAACTTACAACTGGTTTATGTTTTCTATTTTAGTATTGATTTGAGACAAGTTTGAGGCACGTGTTTTGAGTTATGATTCCACAGTTTGTGTGTGTGTGTGTGTGTGTGTGTGTCTGTGTCTGTGTGTGTGTGTGTGTGTGTGTACATGCGTGTGTGTGTGTCTGTGTTTGTGTTCCAGATTTGATCATCACAAAACTGCACAGGAAAGGTTACAGGTAAGTACATAATAATTACAAACAAAATTGGTTTGAGAATGAAATCTTTGTACTGTATATGAAGATGGTCTTTTTCAGAGTCATGTCGAAAATGTTCTTCAGATTGATTTCATTTTAAGGTTCACAATGTGGTTTGGGTTTTAACAGAATACAGCAGATTGCAATCCCTTCCCATGTGTCACTGTAACTCAGGGTGTGATTTGTTTTGCAACTAAAGCTGACCAGACATAGGCCAGCCTGATGGTGCTGAGGGCTGAGGCACTGGATAGCACATCTAGCACCAAGCCGGCAACCTGTGTTTGGGAATAAGCTTGGGTCACCAGGGGCTGGCAGTGGAAGGACATGATCCAGCATCCATAGGACTGCTTGCTCTCCTGCCCCAGGGAAAAAGGGGGACTTGATTAAATACTAAATAAAAGAAAGGAAAATAATTTCAGTGGAAAAATATTCCGCAGTTCACCATATTATTCCACACTATACATGACAAAAGTACACAAAATAAAAGCAGAATTTCACTGAATTACCCATTGTTTTTCACGGAATTCTGTGGAAGCAAAATTCCACATTTTGCAATAATTCTGCAGGCGGAATTTACATTTCATGCACCTCTATAGAAGAGCTACCACTCTGAAGGACCAGTTAGTGCACAGTAGTCAAGACCAGTGAACCCTACCTGGCTAAAAAATAAGAACACTGGATGGTTTCCATGCAAAAAATGTGTATATTGCAAAGTGGTTTCAAACGGGGATTATTTAAAAAAAAAACACACTATAGCAAGCAGTATCAGATACTATTAATTGTGATAGCTATGGTGTCATTTATGTTGCCTTCTGTAAATGCGGTGTCCTCTATATAGGTATGACAAAGTGACAATTCAAGGCAAGGGCTAGGAAACATCGTAGAGTGATTATTAACCAAGATGTGAAATATGCAGCAACATTACATATTTCAACAGTCCACAAACAAGATGAACATGAGTTTAACTTCAAAGCTTTTGATAAGGTTTGTCAGAAATCTTGAGGGGTGGACTTTGACAATCTGCTGCTGAAGAGGGAAGGAGTTTTGATTTATACCCTGGGGGCTTGTAGATATCCTGGTATCAGTGGTATTTTTGTCATTTCATAATTTCTTAAAACACTTGTTTAAATGAATTTGGCTGGATATACAGTTACTGTCAATCACCTAATGTGATACATGAAATATACATTATTATATAAACTAGAGTAGTACAAAGGTAAAAGGAATGTTTTTAAACTGTTGTATTTATTTTCCAGACCTTAAAGTGACACGCAAAGGTGGATTTATTTTCTAGTTCTTCAGGGCAACTATGACTACTATTTCAAATGATATGTATTTGCATTCATTGCAATAGGATTATTTATTATTGTTTTTAAATATTTGATTATTATTTGTAGTTAAGTGAGACTGTGTACACATATGTATGCATGTGATTTTATGTATGGTGTTCTATCTCTTTAGGAGGATTTTTAATGTTGGCATCACATGTTCTTGTTTGTGACATCATTACCACTTTATAAGTGTTTCACATTGTAATGTGCTCTTCTTTCGATAAAGGGTCTTGTCTCCGAAATGCATCAGGATGGGCACTTTTTGACTTTTTCTGCACCTACAATACAGTTTGGACCCATTTCTGATACTATTCCTCAGAGCAGAGTTTTTTTTTTTTTAATTTTATTTGTGAGGTATTGGGTAATGGATTTCTTGTGTTTTTTATTTTAATTTATTTGGAGTCCAAGGTTGTTCACAGGTGACTCATCTGATTTACTCCATATAAATGAATGAATAAAACTTCACAGTGATTCATTTTCTAGCATTTTTAACAGAATTTGTTAGGGGAAAATCCTCCCAAAATGAATTTGGTATTGAAGTTTAGACGTTTTTAAACAAATCCACTTGAGAGTGACAGTTTCTTTTGAACATTAGCGCAGTCGAGATCTGACTTCCAGGTGCTGCTGTGCCATGGATCTCATGGAATAGTAGAACAATGGTACAACAGCATACTGACTTCAGAGTGACCATGCACAGCAAGCCTCTGGGGTCATCACTTCCCCCATGGAAAAAGTCAACAACTATACACTGTATGGCCTTTTCGTGATGTCAAACTGTTTGGCAAAGAAACTTCCAAACTGGAAAATTGGTACCAAGATGCTGATCAAAATGTTAGTTTGACAGTTCTTTTTCCCAACCAGTGGCTGCCCTCAGGGCAAGGTGATGCATCTATGAACATCTCTATAATATCCATTGCAACTTAGTCCAAAAAATGATGATTTCAACACTAGACAGTGGTAACAATAACAAAAATGTTACCATACACATATCTAATTTTGAGCACCATAAGCTGGAGACTTAGTTTAGCTTTATGGTTTCCTAACTCTTATCTGTTTTGATGAATTCATTGTCTTTGTTTTTATATTACTGTGAGATGTGAATCCTCCATATGAAGAAGAAGAAGAATCAGCATTTATATAGTGCTTTTCATACATCCAAAGCGCTTTACAAGCAATGCTAGACTGGTAGTGAAGTGACTGAATGTGTGTGGTGGCGGCCATATCGCACATCATCACCCACACACAGCCTGGATAATTGCATGAACCGGTTTATGGGAAGGGGAATGTTAGCCAGGACACCGGGAATGTTCCCTACTCTTTTGTGAAGAGTACTCTGGGTTCTTTTACTTCCACCCGGACACCCACCAGGATGGGCAGAAGGGACCTCGGTTTAATGTCTCATCCGAAGGACGGCACACCCCAGCAGTACAGCACCCCCCAATACTGCACTGGATGCCAGCGATTTTTAGGTGCAAGTCCAATCCCAGTGTGGGATGAGAACCCATGACCTTCTAGTCCAGAGGCGGATGTGCTACCAACTGAGCCACGTTGACACCTATAAGCCTATAAGTCATGCATGCAGTAAGCTGTGTGGTGGTGCAACAGATATACATTTTTGAAATGCTGTATGGAATACCCATTTTTTTCAAGCAGAAATGTAGCAGACCCCAAAGTGATTTTTAATGAAAATGATCCTGAGATATATGTGCTTTAGGCTGTGTCTAGCACTGTAAGAGTGAATCTTTCTATTTGTTGCCATATAATATACATTTGGGTCTTGGGCCTTTTCACTAGAGTCCTCTGCATCCATTTTTATTTTAAGGTAAATAATGTTTCCCATTAAGTACATGGAATTTCAAAATAAGATAAGTACAATAAATGGTGTCTTATGTTTCTAATAAAAGGTACCCAGGAGTCCATATGATGACTGCAACCCAAAAGGGCTGTTGATCTATCAGAATGCATTTAACAGATGAGATATAGTCTGATCATATCGATATTAACTTTAGTGCATAAATGGGGCCACCCACACCTTCCACTGACAGCAGGACCCCTGAGTGTCCCCCGATATGCAGAAAATAGATAACAAAGAAAAGTCATTGGGGCTGTCCAATCTCTCTTAAGATCTCATAGTGTCCTTATTAGCTTTGCCCATTTGCACAGTTGGACTGTTGAGCCCAATCTATGGTTCACTTTTATTTCTAGATATACTAATCCCTCATCATATTTTGACTCATCTATGTTTTTTGAAAAAGAAGACAAGGTGATGTGATGGTCTTATGCTGTGCTAACTACCTTCATAGAATTACAAATCAGAATTGCCCTAGTTCACTCACAGTAGGATTTCAGATATGCAGATACTTCATTTTAAATACTGTTACCTAATCTTGAATTCCCAGGCTGAAAAGAATTAAGGTTCAGTGAATTAAAGAAAAAATAATGAAAATGCATTTTATGGGGCATTCCGGTAAGCATGAAGGTTGGAGGCAACACAGATGGGGGAAGGTTATGCAGGGTGTAGGGTGTCAAGGAGAGCAAAGAGGGGGGTGTAAGCAGGGCAGTACTCAACCCCAAGAACCACATGAGGTTTCACAAGTCATTTGAGCTAAGGCAAGCAAGGGCTGAGCACATCACACACCACCATTCTGGCCTAGGTTTGATTCTGCAGGGTGGGGAGGGGAAGAATGACATGTCTCATGCTTCACATACAGTACTGTATAGCCCTTCCATTCACAAGGAATGCCACCATAATGCGAGGAGTAGTCAATTCTAGGGGAACTGTGGTCATATCTTACCACCATCCTGTAAGTGGCATTCAAACCAGAACATACAATATGAGCAGCACTTTCCAAGGTGGTGACCCACTCCAAAGTTATTTTTATAAAACCAAAAAAATATAAAAATTAAGCATTAACAAAATAAATTACCTGAGAGTTAATAAACAATGAAGCCATTTACTTTAAAACCATCATTTTTATTTTTACTCTTTAAAAACAAAAATAACACTACTCTCAATTTGACACTCTCCCATTGAAGATTAAAAACAAATGGATTACTGTTAATCTGACAGAGTCCCGCACTGCAGCCTGATGCCATTTCCAGGTTAATTCTGGGGGAGAAAATCCTACAACACTTCATGTGCGAAGTATTGCTGTGATGATTCATGGTAGCCATCCTGTGGATAAGTGAGGAAGCACATTTTAACAATTTGTACAATTGGGCATCCCACACCATGGTAACATGCTACCACCTCTCTACCACACCACAGAGTGTACTGGGTTACAAGTGAACTTTTGTATAACTACCACTGTATATCTGGCTTTCTCTATGTGATTGGACCCTTTTCTGCCTCAATATCTCAACATATACTATTCTGCACACTTTTTTTTAACTCACTAGCCACTGATTCTCAACAAGTTGCAATGGCAAGCTGAGGTGATTTAAAATTATTTCACACAACAGGCCAACAATATACTAAATGGTGAAAAAACACTTAATAGTAATAGATTGGCCACAAAAATATAATTTAACCCACAAAAATTACTTTTTCAGGCCAACATTTTTACAATGGTAACCATCTTAATATAATGCTTTTCCACAGAAGCATCTACCACTCTAAGGCACGACAACATAGCACTGGTGGTGGGTTTCCTTCTCCACCCCTTCCTGCCCATCAGATGTTGTGCAAAACCAACAGTGGGTGCCCTACCCTGGCAATGGTGCTCTTTCTCCAAGCCACCAGATCAATGACTATAAGACAAGTGGCAGATGGCCAGCACTGTGGCTTGCACTCCATTCCCTTCTGGATGAATAGTCTGTGTATACAATATCTGCAGTGGGAGCCAAATAATTTCATTTTTTTAATTTTTTTATTTTAGTCTTTTGGTAACTGGGTACTGCCCACTAAGTGCAAGTGCCTGTTTTCAGGGGTGACCTGGGAGCATTGGGTGGTTAATTGACTTGCTCAGAGTCACATAGTATGCAAGTGGAGGTTGTGAGAATCAAACTCAGGTCTGGTCTGCTGGATTTATCAAGCTCGTTCACACCTTATTCCTCTAACCTCTAGGCTATACTGCCAGCCAATACCACCACCAAATACCACCACCAGTGCCCCCTCTCCTCCCTCTTGGCTATGCAATCTAAAAAAAATATCACCAACCACTGGTGACTAACCCATCACCAGTACCCCCCTCCCTCTGACTAGCCATCTCTGATATATGAGCTCTCTGAGGTACCCAACCACACTGCCAGTACCACTCCTTCCTAACTGCCCACTCTCTGAGTATAGCACAAGTTGCAGGTGCCCAGCTGTAGGACTTTTACCCTCTCCCTCACACCAACCTGATATAAGAATATAACACTGGCATAATTTAACTGACACCTCCAACCCTACCCTATCCCTCTTGGCCATATGATATAGGAATGTAATACCAATAGTGGGTGCTCAACTCTGCCACTATATCCCCTCACTCCCTGGTGCCTGTTCTATGAATATAACACCAACTGTGTGAGTGTTCATATTCATGGTTGGTGTCCCCCTCCCACCTACCAGTTATACCAAACCAACAGTAGGTGACCACTCCCAAGACCAGCATTCCCCCTGCTGACTGCCTGATCTGTAAAACCAAATCAGAGGTGAGTTTCAAAATAATCTGGTGGTATCTCTCTGCCTATCTAATCTTTCCATCAACTAGCACTGATCACCCAACCCTGCCACTGGTACCCCCTCCTGCTCACCATATCTTAAAAATCCAACCACCCCACCATCTAGCACTCATACAACCCTTCCCTCCCCTACTCGTGCCCATAGTCAAGTATCTAATAACAAATTCTCAATGTTCCACATCATGAATCCTCAATGTCACGCATTATGATTTCTCATTTTATCACAACAGGATCCGCTTTCTGTGGGTATGTGACAAAAAATTAGAAAAATACTCTGTCCTGAAATGCACATTTGGTGCATGCATGTGGACAGATGTTTTTTTTATTGTGTCATTACTTGACCATTTTTGTTCGATGTTGGCCAAAACTTTCATGGTGACCAAGTTCCCACCCTCATCTAATAGCTACATAAGTGGCAACTTTTATGTTTAACCAAAAATGTGTTATATACGTTCAATACCAATTTCAGGCCAGATATACAAGGTGCCAGTTATGTGGTCTTACCGTGATGTCATGACTTGGAAACATTGAACATTTGGGTCCAAAATGAACTATAATTGCCCAACTATGAAAAAAAAACACATTTCATGATGTGCTGTGCATTTTTTGAAGATTTTCTCTTTTGTTTTTAACCTATTCATTTTTGACCATTTTGACACATATTTTCAAGGTATCCAAGTTGGCAGCCCCTTCATGACCAACTAAATGGTATCCTCTAAATCGAACACAAAAAGTGTTTTGGGGGTTGACCCCCAAACACATTTCAGGTCACACTTAACACACGTTATGTGGTTGTGAGGTGAGATGGCAACTTTGGCACTCTGAAAAGAGGACACAGTATGTCAAAATATTTCCAAGTTATGCTAAAAAAAGAAAACAATGCGCAGAAGCATGCACGATTGATGCTGTTTATCTTAAAGTTTTTTTCCCACTTTTCTTTTTACATTAGTAGGTGGTGGCTAACCAAGAATAGGGAGGGTTGTACCAGTTCTCTGAGCCTGGATTTTACCACTTGACTAGCTTTTACCAATTTCCCTTGGGCAATATAAAGTGTCTAACTACACTCCAAATCAAAGTCCTCGGTGCTGCAAACAAGCAGGTGAATCTTGGCAACTGGGGAAGAAAATAGAGGAATAGCAGAGCTATGCTTACTCTTTTAACCCCTTTAGCTCCTCCTTACCTGCCTGACATTATCCACCAAGTGTGCAGCCTTGCTACGGGGTCATGCCACCAACAACAAAAACCTCATGGCAATCAATGCCACAAGCAAAAGGGCGTGCACTGAAATAAGTTCAGAAACAACACTGACCACAACACAAACAGTGCATACCATACAAAACAATGGGATTCCTTACTTCCTGTGTGGGGGGCTTCATCCACCACAGCCCCCGATGTGGGGAGCTTCCCCCACACATCCTCTAGAGTTTATATAAGAAACCCTAGGGGGGTGGACTTCAGGGATGGGGAGAACCCTGAGAGGGGAGAAAACTTCATTTAAAAAAAAAACACTGCAAAACATAGTAGCACCAGGAGACCTGGGGAAACTGAACCACGGGACCAGGTCTCCAATCCTGCTGTGTGCTGGTGCCCTAGCCAATCTTCCATGAAAGCAGTTCAACCAGGCACCCCAACACGTGGCAACTTGAACCCTCATTAGCTAAAGAGTACCACAGCATGGATAGTGGTAGTTCCCTACTGATGTTATACCCCTGTCACTGTGAATGCAGGCACACTCTACACAGTGCTGTTAATACCGCAATGTCATTGTTGAGTAGTATTGACCTGGTAACCTCCATATCCCATGGAAGTTCAGCAAAGTAATAAACAGCGGGAGTAGATCAACTGAAGAAATCAAGGAGTTTATGTCCATGTACATTAAGCTAGTAATAAGATAAAATGAATAGAAATACAGACAATCTGTGAAATATAAGTTGAATTATGGCTAAATAGTATGTACTTCATAGTATTCTTAAAAGTAAGAAAATTATGACAACTCATGGGAAAAACTGAAAACCACAATATGTAGACACATTTTAAATTGTTTTTCTTAGACTACATCTTCTACTTTGTACCTCTCCTCCTCCTTGTTATTTGGATGGATGAAATCAAGACCTTTACATCTTAGAGTTTATCTGCCTCTGCATCTTCTGCCTCATTTGAAGCCATAAACCTCAGTTGTGACATCATAGTCTGTTGCCAAGAGAATGACTCTGATGTAACAAGCAGACAATTATGACCTAAGGTGCAGGGGTAGGGAAATAAGCAACTGGGATGATGAATTCTTAAAGAATGAATATCCTGTTATTACTGCAATGCGCCTCTTATTTTATTTATTGAATTCTTGGATAATACCTTTCAGTGGATGCTCATTGAAAGGGTCCACGTCAGATACATTAGACAACAAGGTACAATACTGTGCACAAAAATACAACTACTGAGAAAATTATTCATGAAGGTTACAGAAAACAAACATAAAGCACTAGCTATGCTGAGGCATTGTACAATGTATGCCTGTGTCAAGAAGATAAGCAGACGCTGGCCTGGTGGCACTGAGGGTTGAAGCGCTGGATGCTACACCTCACACCACGCCAGTAACCTGAGTTCAGGAGCGAGCTCGGGTGCCATGGGTTGGTAGGGGAGGGATCAGATTGAGCACCCAGTGGGCTGCTCTCCTGTCCCAGGGGGAGGATATTGGGATGCCCAGTGCTCCAGTGGCCCCTGGTGGAGATCAGGGGCACCACAGAGTGCAGGTAGCACATTACAGCATGCCCGACACTGGCAGGGTTGCCCTTCACCAAGTGTCAGTCGTTGCACATGCGGGGGGGAAGGGCCATGAAAAAGGAAAAATATGGCTCGGAGGGATAGGTGACAGCACCTATCCTCCCTGCCCAGTGCCAGATCCAACTCAGCCTGACCACATCACTCCTCCACCTTGGGCACCGCCCGCTTGCCAGAGTATGCCTAAAATATGGAGCCTAAGGAAAGAGTCAGGCTACCCTCCCAGGGCGGGTCAAATTGGGGGTGCTGCAGTGAGGGGGGGAGAGGGCACTAGACTGCAGAGGACCTCAGGCAGGCAGGCACAGGGAGAGGATGCCTGAGAGAGTTTCCCCGAACCAAGACCAGAGGGAAAAAGAGTTGACAAAAAAAAAAAAAGAAGATAAGCAGACAAGGATAGGGAAGGATACAATGAGAGTGGGTGAGCTAGGTGAGCTGAGCACATAAGACAGGGAGGGAGGAGGGTAGGGAGAGGTCCAGGGGCTAGGGGCAGAGCTGGGAGGGTAGGGAGGTGGGTGGAGTGCTATGGTTTGACTATCGTGACATGACAGAGGCAAAGATAATTGCTAGATGCTGAGTGTTGCTGCATGCTGAGCCTTAGCGGGGGCACATGCAGCTACTTGTATCAAAAAGGTACTGGCACAGTCTACGTTTAAAAGAGCAAATCATTGAGGAGTCAGAGATGTCAGGGGGCAGTGCATTTACCCAGAGGGGTGCACGGTGAGAGAATGTACACTGTGCCATGGTAGTGCAGCATCTGGGCACTTTAAAAATTTGAGTGGCAGAGCTTCTGGTTGTCTGGTATTCATAGGCAGTGTTAGCAGGTTCTGCACCCCTTTTGGAAGTAGATTTAATGTGACATTTTTGGTAAGATGGCAGGTTTGATACCTGATTCTGTCATTCAGTTGAAGCCAGCCAGCCCGAGCATAAAGTTCACAGGTGTGTGTGAGGCTTGGTGCATTTGAGAGTAGGCGGCATGCTTTGCAGAGATCCATTGGAGCACCGTGTTGGTGGTAAAGGATCCTGATTCTAGTATTAATATCTCTTGCAGTGATATTGATATGCTGGTAGAAGGACAGGGAGAAGTCAATTGTAACCCCCAGGTATCTGAAATGTGAGATGAGCTTCAGCGTGCCACCACTGTCATTCTGTATTGCCAGGGGTCAGCTTTTTTGCTTGCTTTGGCCTGCCGAGTAGAGCATGGTCTTTGTTTTTTATAGTTCATGACCAGTCTTTGCTCTTTAAACTAGTTTTCTGCCAGTTAAAAGCCATTTTGGAGATCAGTTTCAAGGAGTTCAGGAAGCATGTTGCTAGTGAAAATCACTGCATCGTCAGCACATAAGAGCATGCACAATGGCAGAAGGCCAGGACATTATTTTAGAAAACACTGAACAGCAATGGTCCCAGATTGGACCCTTGTGGTACACCAGATAAGCCAGGTCATCTGTCTGATAGCACTTCCCCAATCCTGACCAGCTGAGAGTGGCAGCTCAAGTAACTCCTAAACCAGTTCACAGTTTCAGGTGCGAGTCCAATGTCAGATAGCTGCTTGAGGAGGAGCACATGATGAACCGTATCAAATGCCTTTGATAGGTCAATGAAGGCTGCCCCTACAAGGTGCCTTGGTCTAAGGCATTATGGATGTATTCAGTAAATTTGAAAAGGGCTGTGATGGTGCTGTCACCACCCTGGAACACATGTTGCTCGGGTATAGGAATTGGTATTGATTAAAGTATTCCACCACCTGGTCAGCTACAATCCGCTCAAGAGCCTTGGAGAGTGGCGGGAGAATGGAAATGGGTCTGTAGTTATCATGTAAAGACCGGTCCCCATTTTTGTTTCAGGGGTTACTGTAACAGACTTTTATCTTTGGGGGAATTGGGGATGGAAGGGAATGGGAACATAGGGAGTCAGACAGCCATATGGCCTTTGCGACGCGCCTTAAGTTACCCTGAGTAGGAATTGGTTGTACTACCTATTTGCTTGTCAAACAGTTTTTTGAAGCTATTCCTTGAGTTACTAAGAACTACTTCAGCTGGTAAATTATTCTAGATGCTCACCACCTTATGTTTGAACCATGCACCTCTTTTGTTAGTTTTAAATTGCTCTCATTTAAACTGAAGGTTATGTAATCTTGTTTCTCTTTCCATCTTCTTTCTTACAAGCCCAAGACATTCAAAGGGGTCATCATTATGGAAAGCTTTGTAGACCAAACACATGTCTTCCCTTTGTCTTCCATACTCCAGGGACTACAAGTTCAAATCCTCCAAAACTTTTATCATATGGTTTATTAGAGAGTGACCTTATATTACGTGCTACCCTTCTCTGCACTCTCTCCATTAATTTGATGCACTTTTAGAGTATAGTGTCCATATCTACATGCAAAATTCCAAATCCCTGTTGCTACCTGAGGGTCTATCCTCTGTGAAGATGGTCCTGTACCACTCTTTGCAAGGATAGTCCCCAACAGGACTACAGGCAGTGCTGGACATATTGAGTGTGGAAACCGTGTGTGCAATAGATGCGGAGGAGGCAGTGGTGGCCTATAACAGGGCTGTCACTGCAACCTTTGTTTCTGTTGCATCCGTCCATGTCCAGCCTTTATCTACTTGCTGGATGCCCTCTTGGTTTGATGCAGAATGCAGGGAGTAAAAGATAAAGGTCCAGAGGCTGGAGTGACTTAGGAGGAGGTCTGGACTGATGGAGGTTGCTGCAGCAAGGAATAGATGGGATCTGCTCTTCTGTTTGGTGGATAGGTTGTTACACCCAGCCTGTCCAAGGGGAGCAAGTTCAATCACAAGGTGTGAAGAGTTTGCTCCATTCTTTGCTGACAAAGTGTCCTCTGTCAGGACTGAGATCTCTATCCGCGTTGTTCAAAGAGCTTGCAGGATTGGAACTGCAATGTGCCAGGCACCACTCCTGAGTGGGGAGAGTTTGATCCAGCTGGAGTGGATGAGGTAGTTGAGATAGTCTTGAGGCTGTGACCAACCTATTGTGATCTAGTCCCAGGCCCAACCCAAACTTTGGTTGGTTGCATTGGCCTGATTGGATCTGTAGTTGCTGGGATTGTCCAATGTTTCTTTGGGGAGTGGGGTCTTTCCTATAGCCTTGAAAGAGGCCTTGGTCAGACCCCTTTTGAAGAAACCCTCATTGGATCCACAGTGTGTCACCAACTACAGATCGGTCTCAAACCTCCCATTTTTAGGGAAGGTTTTAGAAAAGTGGTGGCCGTCCAGCTTGAGGGTTGTCTTGCCTTCTCTGCCACTTAAGAGCATTTCCAGTCTGGATTTAAATCTGGGCATTGCATGGAGACTGCCCTGGTGAAGGTGCTGAATGATCTTCTGATAGCGAGAGATAAGGGAGAACATACCATCCTTGTTCTCCTGGATCTCTCTCTGTGGCATTTGACACCATGGACCATGAGGTGTTACTGGACTGACTGTGGAACTGGTGTTGACTAACTGGCAATGTCATCAGCTGGTTTAGGTCCTACCTCATGGGTAGAGTGCAGAGGGTGATGATAGGGTTATCCTCATCTAGCCTGATGCCCCTACACTGTGGAGTTCAACAAGGACTGGTCTTGTCAACTCTGCTGTTCACGGTGTACATGTTGCCATTAGGAGACATTATCAGGTGGTATGGGCTGGATTTTCATTGCTATGCTGATGATACCCAGCTATATTTGTCCTGTGCACCTGGAAACCAGATGGCGGCCTCTGTGCTTAACACCTGCCTGGAGGAGAACCAGAACTGGATGGCTCAGAACTGGCTATGACCCAACCAGGACAAGATGGAGGTACTGATGGTGGCTCTTGGCCGTTGGCAAGATTGAGGAGGGTCTGTGAATGACCCTGGTTTGATACTAGGAGATGTTCCCTTGACCTCCTCTGTTTGGGTCAGAGAACTGGGCATGATCCTTGAAGATGTCTGACACTTGATGCTCAGGTGCCAGCTGTCATCCAACGTGGCTTCTACCATGTAAGGAACATTGCCTGGATCTGTGCCCTGATACCAGCCAATGACTTTGCCACTCTAGTGCATACCTTCCTCATGTCCAGATTAGATTATAGCAATGCTCTGTACCTGGGCCATCTGGAGGCAACCTCTGCTGTCTGCAGCTGGTGCAGAATGTGGTGGCCAGCCTGTTCACTGGCACTTCAAGATCTGTTCATATTACACATGTCCTTCACAAACTGTACTGGCTGCCGGTAAGGTGGAGGATTGCCTTCAAGGTCGAATTATTGACCTATAAAGCCCTGCATAGTTGGGGACCAGACTACCTGCAACACCTCCTGGTTCCTCACTGTCCAGCTCACACTCTCCATTCCTCTGAGGGTTGTCTCCTAGAGGTTCCCAGGGCAAGATTGTGGCAATCTGGAGATTGTGCTGTTGACGCACCAGCCCTGTGGAATTTACTACCAAATCATTTGAGGAAGGCACCCACTGTAGAAACCTTTAAAAAAGGTTAAAAGCATTTTTATTTAATCAAGCTTATTACCTATACAAAATATAATTATGGAAAGTCTTATAGTGCACTGATTGCCGTTTTATGCTACAAATAAATAGATCTTGCTGTTTTATATTCTGCATTATGTTGCTGGAAAATTTTGATGCTGGTTGTTTTTAGAATTGTTCAGCAATCTGAGCCTCCGGGAAGGGGCACTTTATAAATAAAGCATCTATCTATCTATCTATCTATCTATCTATCTATCTATCTATCTATCTATCTATCTATCTATCTATCTATATATCTATCTATCTGTCTGTCTGTCTGTCTCTCTATCTAGCGATCTATCTATCTAGCGATCTATCCCTAATTGAGTGCCTAATATAACACGGAATCCTATTGCTTTTCACAACTACCTCTCTGCACTGATTATCAAACAATAATTTGTTGTTAACAATCACCCCCAAGTCTTTTTCTTTTACTGTTTCCTCTAATGTTTTGTCATATAGATGGTATGTTGCCATTCTGTTTCTCATATCAGGTGCATCACTTTACATTTGTCAGTATTGAAAACTAACTTGTGCTGTTTTGCCCAGTTTTCAAGATTATGTATTTCCATCTGAAATTGTTTGATTGCCCTGATATCCTCCACTATACCTCCTAATTTTGCATCACCTGCAGATTTGTATAGACAGATGTTGCTATCAAAGATCCTCAGATGTGGTGTGCTCACTTGTCTAGTGCCGGTGCTCTACCGTGGGTTGTCAATGCCTAAAAACAAATGCAAGTCCAGGGAAGGCAGGTATGCCAAAACAGCAAAAAAGCAAAGACAGGTGTCATTGAATTAAAGCAAGTTATTTCCTTGTTCCTTGTTGCTGAAAACTGCAGAAATGTAACCTTAAAATATAAAGGCAAATTTTAAAATGTATGTAGTTATTTATTTAAAACAATATCGGAATTACACCCTTTGAGTCAGGGACTCATTTACAAAGGCTCCTCATCAGGATACAACAGATAACACCACAGGTAATAAGATACAAATTAACAAGTATACAAACAGGATGGCAAGGATACATAATAGATTAGGTCTAAGTCCTATACAGCAAGGTAGCTAAGCAGTGATAATAGGTGATATGAGAAGCTAAGTCAGGTAAACACTCAAAAACAATGTGGCTAATCCAAGTGAGCTTATGAGCAGTGAGGAGGAATGTGGGGTGGAGGATCCACCACTAAGCACAGTTACAGTGTCGGGAGGCAAGAAGGTGACACCGAATTGCATTTTTCAAAGGTCCAGTTCTGTGTTCTGATAAAATGTCAGGGGGAAGGGAGTTTAGCCAGGCAGGGGCTCTATAGAAGAAGGCTCTCTGGGCCAGTGAGGTCCTGACACTGAGCACCTGTAGCATTTGTTTGGAGGTGCTGTGGGTGTTCACAGAGGGAAGGGATGGTTTAAGAATCACCTTTATACCTGCTGGGGTTAGGCCAGACACTATTGTTTTTGCAAAGAGAAAGGTCTGGTAGCAGAGCCTCTCATCAAGGTTGAGGATGTTAGCCAAGGAGTAAAGTATACAGGTGTGAGTAAATTGGTCAGATCCAGTAAGTAGCCTACAGGCCTTATTGAGAGAGATTTTGATGTTTTTTAGAGCAGTGCCATCTGCTGCCCCATAGACCGGGATTCCATAGTCCACAAGGGAGAGCACTGAGGAGGTTATGGCCAGTCTCATAACTTCAGGGGAAAGGCAGGTCCTGTGTCGATACAGCAAGCCAATACTGATATTAACAGCCGAGCATAGGATACGGATGTGTTCATGAAAGGAGAGAGCTGGGTCAAAAGTTAGGCCAAGGTATTTATAGGAGTAAACCTGTTCAAGGGGGAGGCATGACATAGACCAGATAGTAAGGGAGGCATCTATAAACTTGTTTTGATGCAGCGCAAAGATCATTGCCTTAGACATTTTGAGGTTTAGCACAAGTCTGTGATCCATGAACCAGTGTTCAGTTTCTCTAAAAGACTTTTGGAGGTTATGTTGGAGGCAGGTGGGGTCCTTGTGCAATGCAAATAGCACCGAGTCATCTGCATAAAGAAGCATTTTCCCAGAACATTTGTTGGGAATCATATTCAGGTATAGGCTGAAGAGCAATGGCCACAGAATGGACCCCTGGGGAACACCTAAGCGGACCTGAAAATGTTGCTAAAATAACTCTTGACATTATTTTTTGTAGTTATCTTATTGTTCTGTATATAATGTAAAAGTCTTGTCTTATCTTTCATTAAAATTGTAAACATTGTTGCAAAAGGTTAGAATCCCTACAGAACTACTGACTGTATGCTATGTAATCTAAATGAAATCATGAGCAATTGCCACTAGATGCCAGAACAGCATCATGTTGTTTGTATTTAAAGGGTTTAAAGTGCCACAGTATTAGATTCCCCCTTTGAAGACCAACAGTTGAGGCACTAGGGGTAGTGTGGCAGAGTTAGCTGCATGCAGAACTCCGTTTCTCTGTGAATGAAACGTATTCTATTCACTGTAAAGTCTGTAAAGTCTTCAGCTTCCAACAACAAGGAACAAGGAAATAACATGCTTTAATTCAATGACACCTGTCTTTGCTTTTTTGCTGTTTTGGAGTACCTGCCTTCCCTGGACTTGCAGATGTTGTTAGATATCTGCATGGATGAAATGTAGACATTAAACAGTGTGAGCCCCAAAACAGATCCCTGAGGTTCCCCACTCGTGACCTCTACCTACTCAGATACATGACCTGTCACCTTTATTCTTTGTCTCCTCTTGTCTAACCAAGTAGTCATCTCATTGATAGATTGAAGCAAAGTGCCTTCAAAACACTTAGGAAATACTTATTTCACAAATAACCAGATATCTATATAGCCAGGAGTATATTATAACATACTGCTTGGATGGTGTTCAATATCTTGAAATTACAGAATAAACTTGATTTTTTTCAAGCATGGAAGTAAATGCCACATTTGTTTCAGATGAGTAGTATCTGTGCTCAGACAAGAAAGCACATACGAAAATTTAAACTCTATCATAAAACATTGCATTTTACTTCAAAACAATAAAGTAATGTAGTTTATTATCTAAGGGTTTGACAAGACAACAGGTTAAACAATGTTTACTACAGTATCAAAAGCAGATTGATCATTGTTGGTGCTGTTTGATGGTTTTGATCAAGCTGAGAGACTGCACACCAAGTTATGGAAAGAGAAAATATAAAAATAAATACTTTTAACAATATTTAAATATGTCTTACAACTTTAACATAGAAACATAGACTTTGTCAGCGGATAAAGACCACTTGGCCAACCCAGTCTTCCCATTTGTTCCCACCTACAGTACCGCCACAGACCCTACATGAGCTCTTGCTCTCTCTTCCTCCCGCCATTCCATTCCAATAAGACTCTCTTTTTTCATTAAGTTTCTTCTCCTGTGGGTGGCTACCAGCAGCTTGTTCAGCCCTGTCCCTGTGTCCCCTGTCCAGCACTCACCACCCCGACTCACCTCCCCCAAATATTTCCCCATAGATTTCCCCCCATGGTGGGGCCAGGAAGCAGAGGACTGTCCTCTTCCCACTTAGAGGCTCTCATTCAGAATTGGGGTCGTCAGACAGGTGGTGGTGCGGGAACTGGGGCAGGCAGGCTGGGCTTCATTCAGCCAATGCCAGCCCTTTTCCATGTTTCTCCCTGATCCCCAGCTACAGTGGCATGTAAGTATGTGTTGTGAATGTGCACACATGCTATGGAACTATGGCCCCTCCCTACTATACAGCTTGTACTTTGGTGCTGCCACCATGCCTCTTCCACCAGGTGGCAGCCAAGGAGAGAGATTATGTCCCACCTCACCATGGGAGAGGAGAGCAGTCCATGGGACCTTCAGTCCTCTCCCCACTGGATAACCTCCAGAGCACCAACCTTGTTCCCAGACTTGGATCGCTGGCATAGAAACAGGTAAGGCACATTAGACGCCTCAGCAATCTTCACCACTGGGCCAGCCCTCTAAGATTCTCTTACTGTATGTCTGTCCCATGCATTCTTGCTCCCACCACATTAGCTGGCAGGCTGTTCCAGGAATCCACCACTCTTTCTAAGAACAAGTACTTTTCACATCTCTCCTGAATGTACCCTCTCCAACCTCAGAGCATAAACCCTTTTTATAGAATACCTTTTTTTCTGAAAAATGATTTCCTCTTTTACCTTATTTACCCACATGAAGTATTTAAAAGTCTCTATGATATTTCCTCTCTCCCTCCTCTCTTCCAAGGTGTACTTACTGAGCTCCTTTTATCTCTTCACATAGGGCTTTTGATGCAGACCCTACACCATTTTTTTAAACTCAGCTTTATTACACACCATGGTGCAGTAGTAAAACACAACAGTGTACAGAGGAGTATTAAACCCCAAACTTTTGAGTCCAGCTATATGATTCACTACATTACAATATACATATGTTGTGTGACCCTTCTTTAAAACTGTTGTCACATTACTGCAATGCTGCATCAACTGCACTGGCTGCCAGTCAGGTAGAGTGTCCTCTTTAAGGTGGGATTGCTCACCTTTAAAGCCCTACATGGTCTGGGCCCTGGTTACCTGAAGGACCTTCTTACACCTGCGGTCTCGGTCCGCTCCCACCATTCCTCCTCTATGGACCTCCTTGTGATTCCCAGGAGGAGGCTAAAAACAGCAGGTGACAAAGCTTTTAGTGTTGTCACCCCTGTTCTGTGGAGTTTTCTTTCTCCAGCTGTTAGAGAGGTCCCTTCTGTTGAGGTTTTTAAAGCCTGCCTCAAGGCCTTCTTGTATAATCAGACCTTCCCAGACTGTGCTTTATAGCCTTACCTGGATTCCTGAATGTCATGCTTTAATTAATCCTTGGCTATCTCTGGGTTAGCAGCTGTTGCTGAGGGTAGTATTCATAAATTTTAGAGTAATTGTTGTAATTCTGTATTTCTAATAGTGTGTTGTTTGTGTATATATATATATATACAGTATATACTGTATATATACTGTATATATATATGTATATGTATATATATATATATATATATATATATATATATATATATATATAATTGCTATTGAATTTTGTATGCCATTGTAATATGTTCAGTGCCCAGAGCCTCCAGGATGGGCATCTTTTTAAATAAAATTTGCCTTGCTTAAGCAGTAAATTCTGTTGTAACTCTTCCTGTGCTGTGGAATAAGATCCAGAAAACCTTAAAGATTGCTTCCCCTATCACACTCTCCCTCTTCAAATCCATGTTCATGAGGACCTTCTCTGAGGCCTGTCATTGCTTCAAGTCAAGGTCTTAACATCATAATTTGTTACTGCTTTAAATTCTGGACTTAAACCTCAACAATTGCAAGAGGCGTCATTTGAGTCCTCCTTTCTGTCTTTGTCCAATTCAAGGTCCCAACATCACTATCTGTCTTTGCTTCAAATATTGGACTTAAACCCCAACCATTGACTGTGGAAGCTTATTGAAGCTTTACCAAAGTGCGTTTTAGCTTTAGGGATAGCCAGAGATAAGATGGCAAGACTTCTGAGAGAATAGGCACTAGGGATGCAGGGAGTTAGGCAGCTTGTGAGGCACTGAGATAATTTATGAGTGATTGCCTTACATGTCCATAGAATAGCATTCTTTTGCCTCCTGAAGCTAAGGGAGCTCCAGCCTATGGAAGAATAGAGGATGCAGGGGTGCGTGTCATGTGGGGCATCCAAAATGAACCTAACGGCTCTGTGGTATAGGTTATCAAGCTTGGAGAGAGCTGTGCTAGTACTATGGCCATATAGGAAGCCTACATAGTCTAGGAGAGGCAAGAAGATTGCTTGGACTAGGAGTTTTCTAGCCTCCTAGGTTAGTGAGTGCTTGATCCTGAAGAAAATACCAAGCCTTTGATACAGTTTTTTAGTGAGCTCTTCAATGTGATAAGTGGAGAACAATTTGTAGTTAATCCAAACCCCAGGTATTTGAATTGTTCCAAGAACTCCAGGGCTTCTCCTAAAAGGGTGCTTATGTGAGGAACCTTATCTGGGTTTTTTTTAGATGAGAGACAAGTGGAGAGAAAATCATGGTCTTAGTTTTTTTGGCATTAAGCAGAAGTTTCAAGATGACTAGATTTTTTTGGAGGATGTCAAAATCTTTCTGGAGGTCCAAAATGGCTTGATCTGGAGTTGATCTGTAAATGCATAGTACTGTATCATCAGCAGAGAGACGGATACTAGATGATGTTAGGCCAGTGTCGATTTGATTAATATAAATGGCAACGAGAAGTGGACCAAGTATGGATCCTTGGAGGACACCACTAAGGAGTATTTTTTTGGGTGAGTAATGGCTATAATATCCAGGTTGGCCTCTTTTTGTTGGCCTCTGTGTCTGGAATCATATTTCCTAGACTTCTAGCATTTGCACAGGTGGCCTTCCAGATTTTGTCACCACTCAGATATTACCCCTCTTTTTTCTTTTTGCCCTCTCTCCTTGCCCCAATGTTCCTGTTTCCATTGCCCTTCATTCTACCTTCCTGCTTCCTTTACTAATTTGCATATTGAGGAATTTCTCTTCCCTCATATTATCCTTACTTCCTACTTTAGCCTGTGGAGGGACAGTTACTGCTTCTCAATTTCTTCAACCAGCCCCTTGACTAATTTAAATGTTCATTCAAGTAACAATTAAACTGATCACTGAGGTGTGCAGTACCCCTCCTGGACTGATGTAGGCCATTACCCTTGGAAAAGCTCTTATTTGTGGTGGTTGAATGTTGCGAATTCTACTTTTGTAGAATTTTCATTAAATTTTGGAAATTTTGCAAAATGTTCTGAACTTCCACCGTTGGCGAAATTGGACTCTTCCACAGATTTTTTTCCTTATTCCACAGACTTTTTTTCTGAACTGCAGAATAATACATATAAACTGCAGCATGTATTCCATCCACAGTTTAATGCATTTTTTCATAATACAGCCCTTCCCTGCTGATCGCCAGCCCCCTGTAGAATAAAATGTCCTTGGTGTCTAGTGGTCCCACCCACCACCAATCACTGTCCCAATGTAAAATTACCCCCCCCCCGCTGATCACAGACTGATGTAAAATATATTTCCCTTCCTGGTGTCCAGTGGTCCCCTCCCACCCACCGATCATGGGCCCGATGTAAAAAGAATGTACAATTCCCTAGTGTCTAGTGGACCCCCCTCCTTGCCCCAGATCCCCTTAAAAAATCCCCTATTTTTTTAAAAGCAAATGTTCAAGATTCATTATTCTGCCTGCTAACTAAATAATTATATCATACCTTATATTTAGTCTGTGCCTCTCAATTCCCAATTGTTTAGTTACACAGTTTATGCTGGAAAGCAAAGTAGGACAGGATTGTTTATCTCCAGCTGTGGTCTCAATAATATCAAGAATGTAGTGTGATAGTAATGTGCGACATGTCTTTACAGGGACGAGTGTCCATGGGAAAATGCAGACTGCTTCATGCGCTACTGTAGGAGCTCATGGTCCTTGTTATCTATGTTCTAGTTGAAGTAATTTTTTTATTTTAGTCTTTGGTAACTGGGTTAGACCCACTAGGCATAAGTGCCTGTTTTCAGGGGTGACCTGGGAGCACTGGGCAGTTAAGTGACTTGCTTAGAGTCACACAGTATGCAAGTGGAGGTTGTGAGAATCAAATCAAGGTCTGGTCTGCTGGATGTACCAAGCTCATTCACAGCTCATTACTCTAACCTCTAGGCTACACTGCAAGCTAATGCACAGTGTCATCTGAGAGAAATTATTACACTTAATAAATCAAAGGACAGCAGCAGTAATCCAGCTTAGTGCTTTGACAATTTGATTGTTTGCAGCCTGTGTCAGTGTGAAGTTCTAAGTGACAGCCCTCTGATCGAGGTTGACAGCTATCATACCGCTTACATTTAATTTCCTTATTTCTCAATCTTGAGTAAAGTGTAAAATTGAAATGAAATACAGTATGACAGTTAGAATTTAAATAGTTTTAATTTTGGGCTTGTTTGTCTTCAGATTTGATATCACATACTGAGTCAATATCTGGTAATAATTAAAACAAGTTTCATACTGCTTGTTTGACCTGGTCTGTTGTATTACAGTCACATCTGTAATAATCATTAATTTAAATAAATCAGTCAAGGAAATCAGTAGTACTGCAAGTCTGTGCATAACATCTAAGGTTGTTTTCAGCCTGTGTTATTGTGACAGCATTGGTGACTGTCACTTTATCGAGTTTGACAGCTGTCATACAGCTTATATTTTTTTCTAACCTTCCTCTGTCTTGTCTAATGTGTAAAATCTGAATGTAATAGTATTTGATATTTAGAATTTATATAGTTTTAATGTGCATTTTTCTCCTCCAATTTGGTATGACATATGAGTCAATATCATGTATTAATTAAAAAAAGTTTCATACTGCTTGTTTTACCTGGAATATTGAATTACAGTGACATCTGTAAGAACTAATGAATTTAAATAAATCAAACAAGAAAACCAGCAGCAATGCACTTTTGTGCTTAGGATGTAAGGTTGTTTGCAGCCTGTGTCACTGTGAATTTATAGGTGCAGTCATCAGATCAAGTTTGACAGCTGTTATACGGCTTACATTTATTTTACTTCGTCCTCGATCTTCTGTAGTGTTTCAAAAAAGAGTGCAAATCTGTATGCTATTCAGTCTTCTTGAGTTTTTAATTTTTGGGTATTTTACCCTTGACATTTGGGTTGAAACAACAAGTTAAGATTTGGTATGAATTAAAAAAAAAAACTGTAATTCTTTCTTTTTTTTATCCTGGTCTGTTGTATTACTGATAAGCATTTACTTTAGAAAAAAAATCATAACAGTAATATTCATTTTCAATACATTTGCATACTTCAAGGTGGTACTTTATTGTTTGGTACAAACATTGATGGCTCTGGGTGGACAGTTCTTTGATTGATTTTCTCACTGAGATTGCACGCACATCACAATATCTGAGCAAAGCTATCAGATTCACTCAGTTATGTTTTTCCTCCTCAGACAAGTATGACATGATCAGTCCTGTAGTTTTCTATGTCTTTCTAAAAGTATGCTAACGATATGTAATGCTGCTTACTCTACTGTAGATGTTCACTCCACTAAAAAAATTGGAACTAGTCCTGCCCTGTCAGCAGCTCCTTGCTTGACTTACTCAATGTGAGAGTGCACTCACATTGCAGTCTCTCAGCTGAGCTGTCAGATTCACTCAACTACCAGACAAAAGAATAGTGGGATGTGAAGCATGCTTATAGTTCTCAGTGGAGTTCAAGTATTTTTTTCTGTACTATAAATATTCCCCAAACAACAATCAGGTAGCGACTTCAATGCTGTCTCTCATTAGCACCTATTTTTTTTCCCACTAGAATACAGAAATTTGGAAGTGGTTGTTGTAATATTTTAAATCACTGTCTGCACAGTTAGCACTATCAGGCCGAACTGCAAGCATCTAAGTAAACAGGTACTGCATGCGCTGTCAGCAAAGTGTACCAAATGGACTGGTGAAATTGTACAGATAAAATAACAGTACCTCAAGAAATATATTCGCTGCCCACAGCCTTAGAGTGACACTTTTGTCAATGACTGGAAGTGAATGGGAACTAGGGACATGACCCTTTCAATTACATGGGGCTCAGGGACATGCCCCAGAAAGGGTAGCAGATTCAAAATATTATAGTCAAGCCACAGACACATGTAAATTTTAGAGGCTCTGCACTGATGGATCATTTGCACAGCACATGCATGTGAGATTTAATCACATGCTTAGACCTAGTCAGGGCTGACAGCACAAACTGTGCAAACTGTAATATAGTATCACAACTATTTCCAGATTTCTTTACTTTGGTGAAAAAAAAAGTAGGTGCAAATGAGAAACAGCACTGAGATCTGTACCCTGTTGCTGCTTAGTGAATGTTTATATGAAAACAAAGAGATGAATTACGTATTATTTCACTGGAACTGCAGTGCAGGCACTTAACCATGTTTCACACCACACTGCTCTCTCTTCTGACAGTGAATCTGGCAGTTCAGCTGAGAGGCTCTGGCATGCATGCTGCTGACAGGACAGAACTATTTCTCAATTATTTTAGATGAGTTAAAGACCAAAATGGAGTGGACAGTATTACAGTACATTTATTTAGCTTACTGTTAGTAAGACACAGAAAACTGCAGGACTGAGCTTTTCATACTTTACTGAGTAGGACAAGTGCACATTGTTGGAACTGGTTGAATCTGACAGCTCAGCTGAGATACTACAACATGCGTGTGCTCTCACAGTGAGAAAATCAGTCAAAGAGCGGCTGACAACACAGTCTGCTGAAGCTAAAGTTTTTCATTGAGCATGTCATAATTAAAATTAGTCAGAAACATTTTTTTTAACTGAATGACCATGGCAAGTACATAACTCAGTCAGTGACTACAGTGCTCAGTGCTGCAGAATTTTTTTCCTGCAGTTTAACACATTAACCCACAGTCTGTAACTTTATTCCACTATTTAAAGGTGAAATTTCCGCAAAAGTTGCGAAAATTATTTCTGAAGATTCACAGATGCAAAAGTACTACTTTTGCGCAAATTCTGCAGGTGGAATTTATTTTTTTACAACTCTAGCTCTTATCCCTCCAGGTTGGACCCCCAGTCCCCAATGTTGCAGAACCTCTCCTCTTTGCATCATTCCTTCAACCATATGTTGAAAGTCCTCATGCAGAGATTCCTCTCCTTCCTCTTTCATAGACAGGTAGCACCTCTGCAAAAGCCGCTGAATGTGTTATCTCTCCTAAGGCTACTCCCCGACTCCTTCTGCACTGTCCCAGCACTGTCCCTAGCCATTTCATTAGTTCACAGGTGGACAATGACAACCAGCTCTGTCTCCCTTTTTGCTGCCTTAGCAATCCCCAGGATCTGCTTCCTTTCTCCCCATAGCTTTGAGCCTCTCTGTTTATTTTTTTGGTTATTCTATTTTTCTGCCCCCATGCTCTCTGGTCCCCCATTCCTTTGGTTTTGCAAGTCCCCCCGCCCCACTGTCCTTACCCAGCTCTCCTCTGCTTCTTTGTATTGCAGCCGATCACTGGGATATCCTGGTGTATACCTTCACCGGGCGTGTTCCCCTCCTCCGAAGAGGAAGGCATTGAGGGGAGAGGCATGGCCCCAGCACATACGTCTAGGGCCTGGGGATGCTGCCGAGGAGAAGGAGGCTCTGGGAAGGTGCTGAAGGCACTCAGAGAACAGAGTGCCATCATCCAGTGGCCAGTGAGCTATTTTCCTGGTTTCCTTGAGGTGTGTGATGTCAGGACTGACCCATCAATTACCCTGATGTGTTGCCCTACCCCTGGCCTCCACCAGCGGTCACCCAACACCGGGTCACAGCCCTCCCTCCCTCCCTGAAGACAACAAGCAGTCATGGGAGGCTCAAGTTGTCTCTCCCCGGCCGTCCCTCCTGCGACCCAAGCTCATTCCCAAACCAGGGTCGCTGGCATCGCAAGTGGAAATCCAACCACTACGCCGATGAGCCGGGTATCTCTGTTTATTTTAGTATGGACATCAGTGGAGGGTTACCTTCATAACTGCATGCACTGTTCAATGAATCATGACAATAATGCCGGAATGCCAGCTTGACTGATATATTGCACTGCCCTCCTCCATGATTCCTTGCATACAGTAAGTACAATAAGCACTACAGGTGCTTTATCATCATATACGTCTCCACCAGGTGGTAGGATCCGATTCAGTGACCTTTGCCCTTATGCACAGAAAGCACCATTAGTCAGAGACTGTCTTAATTTTTTATTTTGTTATGATGGATACTGTCTTTCTCCATTTTTACTTTCACATATGCAGTTTTGAAATTATTTATTTATTTATTAATTAGATCATCGGTTTATAAACCTTTGAGTCATAGACTCATTTACAAAGGCACCTCGTCAAGAGAGCAATACATCACAGCAAACAGAACAGTACAGTATATAACACTTAGATTAAAAAAAGCAACCCATGTTACAGGCATTCACTGGTGGTACACGCTTGGTAATAGATAGATCACAGTAGTCATTATATAGGTACACGAGTACCATGTCAGGTAGCAACCAGAGATATTTTATTACATTAGCCAGCAGATGTTACCTGAGACCCCAGGTATATACAGCAAAAGTAGACAGGGCAGACATACATACATGGTGTCCATTGTGAGGTGGTTCTATGAAGGCTGGTTAACTTTCTGTCTTCCTTGAACTGTTTGTGATGGAGTGGATCCCCAGGATATTTTTTTTTACATTAACAAGGGAAACAAAAGAGGCTGACAACATTCCCATGGATGGGCGAGCTGATTGTCTGGTTTTGGATTATGTATTATTCCCAAAAAGGACTTCTAGTGTGAACTTGATCATGGAGCTCTCATGGACCATGTTTTAGATAATGTTCATTTACATTGCACCAGTGGAAATTACTTTTACTTGTTTTACAGAAATTTTGGATACGAGTGACAAATATGAGCAGATTTTATATTATTGCATAATCTAAGGTCGCACTTGAATTGAAAAGTATGTTAATCTGCCATCTCAGATGTTGGAAAGCTTCCTTCTGCTTTTACTTTAACAACATACTCCTGGTAAATTCCAAGAAAACAAAATCCATGCTGTTCAGATCCTAGCCCTTCCTAGCCCAGTCCAAATCCCTCTCTGCTCTAAACATTGCCTCCCTAGATGGTCAGGCCCTTGAAAATGTCAATACTTTCAAACATCTAGGCGTCTTGCTCAATCCCGCCCTCTTCTTCTCTGAGAATATCAACTCTGTGGTTTGCCGGATTCACCAAAAGCTGGGTGCTGCCTACAGATTTGGACACTACCCAACCCCTGAGGCCTGATTTGACATTTGCCAGGGGAACCTACTCCCAATACTTGATTACTGCTCTTCCATCTATGAAAGGTTATCCGCAACCCTCATGGCAAACTTTCGACTGCCTACAACAGTGCTTGTAGTTTTGCCTTATTGGCCCCTTTCTCCATCCACCAATGTGTCCTCTACCAGTCATTCAGATGGCTCCTACTACAAGGCCACTTTGACTTACCCTTTGCTGCATGGTTGATAATGTCATCCTAACTGGCAGGAATCACCCCTTGCAGCTCTTCTCAAAGTCCGAACACTAAACCATTGTCTCCGCTCCAACAACATCCCTCCTCTTAAAGATCCCAGGGTATCTACCAGTATGGGTGGGACAGCCTTGTTGGCTGTAGCCCCCTCACTGTGGATTTGGCTGCCTGCTGAATTCTGCTCCCTGGATACCCACTGCCTGTTCAAATCCCACCTCAAGGACTGGCTCCAGGCTGAATCCCGCTGCCATTGCTCAGCTGGGTAGCCCCACTCCCTCCTCTCTAACCTCCTGGAGTTTATCTTAGTTCCAGGTTTCCCTATAGTGTTATATTTCTCCAGTCCTTCCCTCTCCTACACTTACCACCTCCCTCCACCCCATCTCCCCTGCACTTATGGTTACCCCTCCCCTACCCTGGGGTTTCACTGCCTGCACTTATCTTGTTAGTCCATTTACTCTTATTGTATATTGCTTGTTTGTCTGTGATGGAAACTGACACCTTATCTTGTTGTTTAGATTTACTTCCTTGTATCTTGTATGCCTTATGGACTTTTTACTACATGTATTTTGAATTTTCAGTTGCATTTTCTCATGCACCTTTGTTTAATTGCTCAACTGTTCAATGTACTTGACTTAAGCATACTCCTGTGCCATTGTATGTGGCCCGGGTCATGCCTGAAAATGGTCCCTGGTATCAGTGCACCTACCTAGTTATCAAAGTCATAAATTAATACATAAAAATAAATAAACATCCATTCCTAATACCTCATTTTCAGAAGGCCTAGCTTTATGAAGCTCAGTCTCCACTCTGGAAGGAGTAATTTTTCTTCTCTTTGAGTTGATTTTATGTGCTGAAGTTACTATATGGCTTTTGGGAAATCTACTTGCTATGAAAACAGAGTCTACATCAGATGTTAAGTTCCTTTTCAGACTATCTCTTGCAGAGTCTGAGGGAAGCGCTGGCACTTCTTTGTCTTGGTAGCCCCCGTTTCTCGATATAAACACTCTGACATAGATCTCAGATGAAATGGCTGCAGCCATGTGTTTATTTTACATTACTACATTATTGGAGAAGCATGTAGAGCTGGGAGGATCAGCCAACTCTCAGTTCCTACCAGGCACCCTTGATGACTGTGACATACTTTGTGTGCTCAATAATTAGAAAAGTGTGAAGTCTGCAAATTTTGCTCTTTATGCAAACTATTCCATGGGTATGAAATGCAAAATTCTGCCAGTGAACTGCAGAATGTTGCCCATGAAATGAGGAATTTTGACCAGGGATTGCAGAATTTTGCCTCTTGCAGGCAAAATTGTGCAGTGTATGGGTGAAATTCCACTGTTAGTGGGAAAAATTCCATATTTCGCTCTCAAAATTCCACATTTCTAGGGTGAAATTTCACATTTTGCAAACACAAATTATTTTGCGAAATGCACAAATTTCACAAAATGTTCTGCAAGGCAAAATTCCCGACTTCGCTGGAAGTTTACTGGTGAAATCAAACTTCACTGCAACACCATCAATAATCGATGTACCTGCTGGGTCAGTAGCCAGCCTCATCAACTAATCTCATAGTAACAGTAAGAGTTGGGAAGTCCTGTGGTCAAGTGGCAAGCAACCATCCCCCATCTGGTGCCACCACCTTTGCAGGTTAACCCTATGAGGTTGGTCCATAACTCTCCCTTTCCAACCAGGTCCAGGTCATGCAGGCTCCTGGCCTCATACCAGCTGGAGTCAACAAGCCCTTCACAAAAAGGTTGGACTCATCTCACCTTTTCCCCTGTACCACCAGTCTGCAATACTCCCAACACACCATTCCAATGACTGCAACAGTTTTAAACTTCTTTGCACTATGTAAGTTTATTCCCTTGGAGGAGTTGAAAAATCTGAAAAAAAGCTCTTTTACTGAGAACAAAATTGGAAACTCAATCCCTGACCCCTATTGCAGTCACCCTTAGTGTACCAAAGGCTCCCTACCTGACTTGACCAACCCTAACCCTGTTCTTATAGTGGCAGGTTGGGTGGGGATCTAAAGAAGGAGGAGAAAAGAGGGGGGAACTGCTGGCTTACTGCTTATTTGAACCCCTCTTTCTCTGCCCTTATCTTGATGACCACTATCATGAGGGCATCCATTGTGGTTCCTCCTTCTGAGGTTGTGCCAGGGTTAGCTCACCACCCCATGAAGAAGATCCCTACTAGCTTCAGGTCTGGGAATAAAAGGTGCCAGGCAAATGATCAGCTGCTGCAATACTTTTGCAGTCTCTCTTTTTTATTAGCGAGACATGGTTCACCAGTAACCATAATTGGTAGACTTTGGTACCTGGCTATGTACTGTTACGTTCAGAAGAGACTGAGGTGAAAATTGGGGGGGAGTGGCCCTTTATGTTAGTGTAAATATCAAAGCTACAGACATTCAGAATACACATATGGAGCCAGAAGAACTGTGGATCACCCTGATAACAGGAAATCGGACAGCCATATGAACTGGAGTTGTCTACAGGCCTCCATACCAGGGGCAGGACATAGACAGATTGCTGCCAGAAGATATGCAAAACATGACAGCTAAATGGGAGGTTCTGATAATGGTAGACTTCAACATGCCAGATACAGATTGGTCAATATGAGCAGGAACATCTGCCAGAATTAGGCACATAGGGATTCCCTGCCGGGGGGGCACAAACAATTGGTACAATAACCCATAAGAGACAGGGTTATCCTGGATCTAGTACTGACTAATGGGGCAAGGGTCACAGATCTCCAGCTAGAAGATCACCTGGGGGCCAATGACCATCCCATGGTATGGTTCAATTTGGCCACTACAACTAAATCATCCCATCCCAAGGCAAAATTATTGGACTTCAGAGGAGCTGACTTTGTTAAAATGGCCAATAGAGTTAAGCTAGCCCTGGCAAGAAAAAATACAGGTGAGGGGGTACAGGCAAAGTGGGCAAGCATTAATGATGCAATACTTGAAGTAACATCCCATTGTGTTAGAGAGAAATGTAAGAGCAAAAGAAGGAGGAAACCACTTTGGTTTTCAAAACCAGTAGCAGAAAAAGACAGAGCCAAAAGGTTGGCCTTCAGGAAATATAAGGGAACACAGTGGGATGAATATAGGGTGGCATACCAAACTTCCCTAAGGGAAGCAGGGAAGGCAGTAATGCAGGCAAAGGCCCAAACCAAGGAAACACTCACACGAACAGTAAAAGAAGGGGACAAGACTTTCTATAGATACATTAGTGAAAAAGAAAGTCCGGGGGTATTACTAAGATCAAGGGGATAAGGAGGAGATTTTGGAGCAGGGCCAAGGAAAAGTATCTATCCTAGATACTTGCTCAGTATTTACTAAGAAGAATGTAGGGCAGAGCCCACAGCTCAGCACCATGGACACGGGGGGGGAGGAGGGAGGGAGGTGTGCACAAGTCCCTTCACAAAAGAAAGGGTCCTACAAGAGCTCGCAAAGCTTAGGGTGGACAAGGCAAAGGGACCTGATGGCATACATCCCAGGGTACTAAAGGAGCTAAGGGTGGAACTGGCAAAGCCATTAGCAGAACGGTTTAATGAGTTTCTGAGCCCAGGAGAGGTCCCAGAAGACTTGAGAAGGGCTCATGTGATCCCACTCCACAAGAGTGGCAGCAGGGAGGAGGCATTGAACTACAATTCAGTCAGTCTTACCTCAGTAGTGGGCAAGAATATGGAGGCACTCCTTAAGGACAGAATAGTGCAACACCTGGAAACCATAGAAGCACAGGATCCAAGACAGCATGGGTTTACAACAGGAAGTTCCTGTCAAACTAATTTCATATATTTCTTTGACTGGGTAACCAGAGTGGTGGACCAAGTGGGTGCAGTTGATGTCACCTACCCTTGACTTCAGTAAAACTTTTGGTACTGTTCCACATAGAAGATTGATTAATAAGCTGGGTAGGCTCAGGGTGAGTCAGAAGTTGGTCAACCGGGTGGCAAACTGGCTGGCAGGCAGAAAACAGAGAGTGGTGATAAACTGTATACAGTCAGAAGAGATGCAAGCCACAAGTGGGATACTTCAGGGATTGGGCTTGGAGCCAGTCTTATTCAATATCTTCATCAGTGACATTGCAGATGGACTGGAGGGTAAAGTTTGCCTGTTTGCAGATGACACTAAGATCTGCAACAGAGTAGCTGATCCAGATGGTGTGGGAAGAATGAGAAGAGATCTGGAAAAACTGGCAAAATGATCTGAAGAGTGGCAACTGGGGTTTAACGCAAAGAAGTACAAAATCATGCATATAGGGAAATCCTCAAGCTACCTATCGGTTGGGAGGGGAGTTGCTGACAATCACAAGGGAAGAAAGTGACTTGGGCATCATCATCACAGAAGACCTGAAATCATCCAAGCAGACCACTAAAGCAATAGGTAAGGCTAGAGGGAAGTTTGGGTGTATTAGTAGGGATACCACAAGTTGTAAGAGGGAGGTAATAATCCCCCTTTACAAGACACTGGTTAGGCCCCATCTGGAGTACTGCATGTATGACTGGAGGCCACACCTGCACAAGGAGAATAACAAAATGGATGGAGGTTACTGAATGGAGATCTGAGGCAATACACATTTTTTTCAAGTTCACATAGAACGTGTTCTAGGATAGACTATATCTTAGTTAGTATGAACATTCTATCTTTAATTCTGGATGAAGGAATTGAAGTCAGAGTAATATCGGACCACTCCCCAGTCTATGTGAAGTGGTTACCAAAACAGGAAGTAATCAGGGATTTTAGATGGCGGTTTAATAATCAATTGTTGCAAGTATCATATGTGCAAGACCAGATTAAAAAGTTTATGACACAGTTTTTGGAGAATAATCTTAACACTGTTTCAAACATAGACATAGTGTGGGCAACATTAAAATGTTCAGTTAGAGGAGAGTGCATACATATAGCAACAACAAGGGCCAGAAAGGCTAAGACTTATTTGGGAGAGATTATTAAGGCTCTCAGGATAGCAGAGAACAATGTTACAACACACTCGAATGAGCTAGAGTGGGCTAAATTACATCAGCTACAAGCGCAGTATTCCGCAATAGTGATGCAGAAAGCAGAGCTTGCATTGCGTAGAACTAAAATAAAATATTTAGAGTCTGGAGAAAGAGCAGGCAAACTGCTTGCACTCAGACTACGGCAAGTTAACTCAAATCGAGTTATTATGGCAATAAGGAGAGATAGTGAGAATAATGTACTTAAAGACCCAAAGGAAATTACCTCCACTTTTAGGAATTACTTCCAGCAAATTTATTCAGTGGATAGCAGTAATAAGCCCACTATAATGGAGATACATGAGTATTTAGGTACCATGCCTTTGCCTAAGATATCGGGACCTAGAGTAGAACAAATAGGAGTCCCAATACAAGAGGAGGAGGTTAGAACCACTGTTTCCCAATTAGCGGGAGATAAGTCCCCCAGCCCTGATGGGTTAACTACTAATTTTTTCAAAGTCTACATAGATGTAATCTGTCCAATCATAGCTAAGATGTATAATTCTTGGTTTATGGATGGTATCTCAGATGAGTCTTTTCTGGAAGCACTTATTACCCTAATCCCCAAACCAGATCGGGACCCTATGCTGATGGGTAGCTATCGTCCGATATCGCTCCTGAATGTTGACGTTAAAATATTAGCTAAAATATTAGCAAATAGATTGGCCCCTCTTATGAGTAGCATGATTAGTGATGAGCAAGTAGGGTTCACGAGTGGAAGGATGTCCAGTGATCACCTACGAAAGATACATCACTTAATGTTGAAGGCACATAGCGCAATACTCTCAAGTGCTTATTGGCACTAGATGCCGAAAAGGCATTTGACCGAGTATCTTGGGATTTCCTCTTTGCAACATTAGAAAAAGTAGGTTTACCCAATGATTTTCTAAAGTGGATTCGAATCTTATATAGTGCCCCCAAAGCATGTGTCTGGTGCAATGGACTTATATCGTCCCCTTTCTCTTTAAGTTGTGGTACAAGACAGGGATGTCCATTGTCGCCGCTGCTGTTCAATATATATCTTGAGCCAATGATTCGTAGTTTTCAAGTATTACAGGATGTCAAAGGAATCAAACTGGGGAGTAGGTGATATCTAGTATCGGCATATACAGACGATCTCCTGATTCATTTAGAAGATCCGGATACGGGTATACCAATAATATTAAAGGAAACATCTAGATTTTCTAGGGTATCCAACTATAGAATTAATACCTCCAAAACAAAACTTTTTCCATTAAATAATAGATGCTATCCTAATATAGCAAAAGATTTAGGTCTGGTCTGGGAAACTAAGAAATTGTCATACCTTGGGATTAAGATTATGAGAGGAGTAGGCTCTATGATTAATGAAAATTGTAGTAACCTTCTCAAGATAATTAAATTAGATTTAAACAGATGGAATCTATTACCCCTATCCTTTTGGGCTAGAATGGAAACAATAAAAATGAATATATTACCGAGGGTTATCTACCCTATTAATATGTTGGGCTGCTATTTACCTAAGACATGGTTTCTCAATTTAAGAAAGATGATTAGTGCATATCTGTGGAAAGGGAAAGCTGTTAGAAGATCATATCAAAAACTTACAGGTTTCAGGGAGAGAGGAGGGCTTTCATTGCCATCTTTCTATAAATATTATCTAGCATCACATATAAGTAAAGTAGCATATTGGTTTAAACCAATTATATCCTCTTCATTACACTCTTACACACCACTCTGGCTATATATTGAAAGAGACTTAGCTGAAAAGCATAAGATAAAGCTAAATATGCTGACATATACTACGGTTAAATTACTCCCAAAGCTTTAAAAGATACTCCTATTGGTTGGTCAGTAAGAGCTTTAAGGCAAACCCAAAAATTACTAAAGACCAATTGGCAAGTATCACAGGAGCAAGCATTAACACAGAATGTTCATTTCCTAATTCAAAAGATACCAATTTCACCCCAGTACTGGAGGATTTTAATGGACCTAAAGCACGGCGATATGGATCCACAGGGTAGATTAATAACGTATGCACAGGCCTGTAATAGATTCCCGGAAATGAAGGAACAATTCTTTAAGTTTAAGCAAATTTCGGAATCAATAAAAGCTCACTTTAGTAGAGTAAAGGCAACAAGAACGAATGGTGGAGTTGAGATAAGTGATTTAGTTCAAATAGCCATAAAACTGCATGCCATTTCAGGAATTTATAAGGCTTTACAGCGGCTTGATGATAGTCTACCAAGCGGAATTAGTTATTACTGGATAAATAAGTTAAACGTACCAGAGGATGATAACACATGGAAGTACATTTGGACAAATACATACAGAAACATCAAGCAGGATAGATATAGGCTTCAACAATTTAATGTAATGCATAATATGTATTACACTCCTGTGAAGTTACACAAGATGGGTAAGGGGGTTCAAGCTAATTGCACTAGATGTGGGACGGGAGGATGCGATTTATATCATATAATATGGGAATGTTCCAGAATCCGGCCCTTCTGGATGGCAATTAGTACCTCTTTATCACAATTGCTAAGCCTAGATGTTCTTTTTTCGCCTAGAATATGCCTGCTAAATTATTTTGATGATGGGATGACCAAGCAACAAAAAAGGTACATGGCTTTAGTATCTGCAGCTGCAAAAGCCGTAATATTGAGACACTGGACTGAATCCACAACCCCGTCTATGAGAGAATGGTATAAAGAGATCACATTAGCGTTGCAAGTAGAATCACATATTGCCAGAATGAATAACAAGGCTGGAGAATATCACACTCAGTGGGGCCCGCTCGAAGTGGCAATGATGTCATGGGGCTCCAGGTCTTGTTTGTAGGAGAGAACCCTGTGGGTATTATATCACAAAATTTTTTTCTTTTTTTTTTTTAATGGCGTGTGAATGCTGCTATAGACTAGGGGGGGTGAGGGGGAGGGGGCTTTCCTTAGTCCTTAGTTAAGACAGAGTTTTATAGGGTTAAATAAGCGAATACAGATTTATAATGTATGCTGGATAAAAATATGTAGGTGATAATTGTCATTGGATTGTTGGTCTCACCAGCTAATGTATGTTAATATGTATGAAGTAAATATGACAATAAAACAGACTGAATTAAAAAAAAAAAAGAATAACAAAATGGAGGCAGTCCAGAGAAGAGCAACTAAAATGCTGCAGGGACTGCATCAGAAAACATGAGGACAGATTAAAGGAGTTCAATATGTATACTCTAGAACAAAGGCGGGAGAGAGGTGATATGATCAAAACATTCAAATATCTTAAGGGCATTAACAAGGTGAAAGAGTCCAACGTGTTTCAATATAAGAAAAATAGCAGGGCAAGTGGATACAGCATGAGATTAGAGGGAGGCTGATTAAGGGGTAATGTGAGGAAGTTCTTTTTCAAAGAAAGGGTGGTGGATGCATGGAACAGCATACCTCAGGAAGTAGTGTATATGAATACAGTGCAGGTCTTCAAACAGGCATGGGATAGGCATAAGAGAACAATATAGATGAGTATGAGTAGGCCATTGACAGAGTAAAGGCCTATGGCACATTTATAAGGTAAAAATAATGGGCAGACTGGATGGGCCTTGCAGTCCTTATCTGCCATCAGTTTCTGTGTTTCTATGTTTCTATGTTAGCCTCCACTCCCTTTTCCAAAAATAAATACTCTGACACAGGTCTAAGAGGAAATAGCTGCAGCCATGTGTACACTATGTTTTACATCATTACATTATTGGAGAAACATGTACTGCTGAGAGAATCAGCAGAATCTCAGGGCCCCACCACATGTTCTCGTTGGCTATGCCAACCCTAGTGCATGCTAGATATTCCATGTCCCTCCAGGGTCAGTACCCTGCCCCCAGGGTGGGGTGGTCCTGTTTCCAAGTGGCAGGTAACTGCCTTCCATCTAGCACTGCTGCCCTTGCAAGTTAAACTGAAGAAGTTGGACCATGATCTCCCAACTGTGTCTGGGCCGTGCTATCCCCTGGCCTCATGCAGACCAGAGGCTTTGAGTCCTTCAGAAGAATTTGACTCCTTCACCCCTTTTCCCCGTACCATCAGTCTGTGATACTTCCCAGCCACTCTAGGATGGTCATAGTCTGAGCCCCAAGCAGTTTACTCCAGTTGTGCCAGTAGGACCTCATAAAAAGAAATCAGCATCAAATCCTATCCTTCATCCTGCAAAGCACACCATCCGGAGCATAAAGTAACCTGTGTGAAGTGTTGATATCCTTATGCTTTTCCTTTGTTCTCCCTATGGCTTCCATGAACAGTTGCATTTCTCTATTAATGCAAATGCATTCTGCTTTCAATACGTTAGTGTCATTTGCCTACAGTCAGTGCAGGTACTGTATAAGTTGTGATCAAATAATCACCGTCTTGGGCCACCACCATAACAGGGAATGCAGATCCCCCTTTCACCATCAGCAGCAGTTCAGTAACCTTTCAAAACCCCAAATATGTGCCCCCAAGATGGAGGAGCAGAATGTCCAAGCTCTGCCTCCTTCTGGCCTCCTCCGCCAACCTGGGAAGCAGTTCCCCCCCCAGTGCAAGTCTTCTGTTCCTATCCAGTGTATCCGTGCTGCCTGTTGAGAAATGGCCCGATTCCCTAATGGGTCATAATGTCGCACACATAAAAAAAAAAAAAAGATTTATATCTCATAGCAGTAATCGCACTGTATTGGCAGTGTGATGTTGCCATGCAGCATAATGTCTTGTGACATTATGACCCCGTGTTGCCAGATTCCACCCTCAAGGCTGGTAGAAAGCTCTCTCCTGTACCTGGCTGATGAAGGAATGCTCACAGATCCATACACTGTTGGAACCCTCCAGGGAACCTGGAACAGATAAAGAATGAATATTATTGCAAGTGTGATTAGATGCAGCAAAAGAACAACTGGAATTTTCAGTGCCTCTGTACCTGGATCTTGGCATCCGACATGCCTTGACTGTAAGCAGTTGATGCTACTCCAATTCAAAATGAATGGGTATTGAATTCATGTTCATTTAATCCAGCCTGGCAGACTGCAAGACCCCAAATATTTTAAAACTGATAGGCTGTCACCGACTTGCCATCCTCATGCAAAAAGAAAGCCTCCTCCAGGTAGGAGGTCAAATAAGCTCTCATCCGGACCTGACTATCCCATGAGAAACCTGATAGGGCATTCACTGGTCACCATCACCCCATGCCCTTCTGATCAGTCTTGCTGCTTCGCAGCCTCACAAAAACCTCTTCTAAAGTCACTGTGACATCTTCATCCAATAAGCTCAAGATTCCCTCTTTCTGGCTTGCTTCTGTCAATTCCATGACACAAAATGCCCCATAGAGTGACTCCAAAAACGCTATTGAATCGCCTTACCTAGTATGCATTCCAGCAAATCCCCAGTAGTATGGCTTAAATCCTTGCCAAGATGGTCAGTGTAATTGGATGTCACATGTCAGGTTTCTGGATCAGAATTTTGTTCCAACCCTTCAGAACTTTCTAGACCTTAAAATCCCAGGTGGCGTCCATGAATCCCATCACCCTAGAAAACCAGGACAGTCCTGACAGGTGCCACCAGACTACCCCTGGTGACATACCTTCCCTTTTAGCTGCCACAGTGCAGTAGCATGGCTGATCGCCTGGAATCTGCAATATATTAGGCCACCATGCCTCTGCCCTGATTGCAAGATAATGCTTCACACTTCAGTGATAGGCCACTCTGGTCTGTGGGGCAATGGAATTAATTACCTATGCACCTCCCTGTCTAAAGGTCACCACCTTCCACAAGAAAGATGGGACTGGCTATGACTGTTGTTCTGCTGCTGGAGCCAACTCCCTGAATCTCTGCCACCATGAACGAGATAAAGAATCAGGAAAACCATTTTCAATGCTGGGAATGTGGACAACCTTAAAATGAACATTCAGCAACATACATTTCAAAACAAAAATTCTCATCAAGTCTCCCAGTGGGCCTTTCAGCCTCAATTGACTGTTAATCATATGCAAGAGGCTCATGTTGTCTGAATGAAACATGACTCATCTGTCCTGCAGCCTAGGCCCCCAAATGAATAATGCCACTTTGATCAGGAAAGATTCCAGCATTCTGATCTGTTTGTGCAGTGCAGCTGCCTTCCATTCAGGAGGCCACCATGCAGTGCACCATTTGCCCTAGAAGAATGTTCTCAACCCCAGCCCACTGGCTGTGTCCATGAACAACTTCAGGGACTGACTGTCTCCAGTTTCCTGCCACATCACTATGCTGTTAAAGTAAGCAGCAAATATCTGCCATACATAGAAACATAGAAACATAGACTTTGATGGCAGATAAGGACCGCTTGGCCCACCTAGTCTACCCATTTCCCTACCTAGAGGATAAGCCGCAGATCCTATTTAACCAACAGCCTATTTCTTCCTACCCCCAACAAAAATTGCCTTATGTTTGTCCCATGCATTCTTGAATTCTCCCACAATTTTAGACCCCACAACCTCCTCAGGAAGGCTGTTCCATGCGTCCACCACCCTCTCTGTGAAAAAATACTTCCTCACATTGCCCCTGAGCTGTCCCCCCTCTATCTTCAACGTGTCCCCTTGTTCTTGCACATCAATTTTTCTGAAGGATGCTACCCTATTGGACTTTGTTGATTCCACTGAGGTACGTAAACATTTCTATCATGTCCCCCCTCTCTCTCCTTTCCTCAGGGGTATACATATTAAGCTCCTTTAGCTTCTCCTTGTATGGCTTCTCTTGCAGACCATGCACCATTTTAGTTGCCCTCCTCTGAACTGCCTCCATCCTGTCTATGTCCTTGAAGAGATGTGGTCTCCAGAACTGGATGCAGTACTCCAGATGGGGTCTCACCAACTGTCTGTACAGGAGGATAACAACTTCCTGTTTTCTGCTGGTGATGCCTCTCCTTATACATCCCAGTATCCCCCCAGCCCTCCCTACTGCCTTCTCACATTGCTTACCAACCTTAAGGTCATTTGATATGATTACCCCCAGGTCCCTTTGCATTTTTGTTGCTGTTACTACCTCCCCCCCATTGTGTAATCTTCCCCTGGGTTTTTGTTTCCCAGGTGCATTACTTTGCACTTCCTTGCATTGAATCCAAGCTGCCATACTTCTGACCATTCCTCCAACCTTGCCAAGTCCCTTCTCATCCTTTCCATACATCCTTGTGTATCAACCCTGTTGCAGATCTTTGTGTCATCTGCAAAGAGGCATACTTTTCCTTTCAGTCCCTCTGCAATGTCACTTATAAAGACATTAAAAAAGGACTGGACCCAGTACTGAACCCTGCGGTACCCCATTAGTAACCCCTCTTTCTTCAGAGTAGACTCCATTTACAGTTACCTTCTGTGTCCTGTTGTTCAGCCAATGTTTTGCCCAGGCTACCACCCTGGGACCCACTCCAAGGCTGGTTAATTTGACTACTAATCTTTTGTGTGGGACTGTGTGAAATGCCTTGCTAAAGTCTAGGAAGGCCATGTCCACAGCCCCTCCCTGGTACTTTGGTCACCCAGTCAAAGAAATCAATTAGATTTATCTGACATGACCTTCCCGCTGTGAACCCATGCTGCCTTGGGTCCTGTGCCCCACTGGCCTCTAGCTACTCAACAGTTCTTTCCTTCAGAAGTGATTCCATCACTTTCCCTACCACTGAGGTCAAACTGACAGGTCTGTAGTTTCCTGGCCCTGTCTTACTCCCACTTTTGTGAAGGGGGAATCACATCAGCCTTCTTCCAGTCCTCAGGTACCACACCATCTTCCCATGATTTGTTATTAAGGGTAGTCAGTGGTGTCACTAGTTCTATGCTTAATTCTTTTAGAATTCTGGGGTGAATTCCTTCTGGCCCCATTGCTTTGTCCACCTTGAGTTTTAGGAGTTCTTTCAGAACCCTTTCTTCTGTGAAAGGACTGGGATCGACCTCCCTCTCCAGAGTGCTTCTGTTAATTGGATTAGGCACTTCCCCCACTTCCTCTTTAAGGTGACCCACTGTGCCTCCTCTCCTCCCTGTTTACTCTTTTGTTCAGTTGCTTTTATCCCTTCCCTTATATAGAGAGCTACTCCCCCCCTTCTACCCTCCCTGTCTCGCCTGTAGGTTGTGTACCCTGGCATGTTAACATCCCAGTCTTGGTTCTCTGTGTACCATGTTTCTGTGACTGCTACAATATCCAGGCATCCCTCTTCCATCAAGGCCACCTGTTCAGGGAGCTTGCTGCCTGGACTACAGGCATTGGTACTCATTACCCTCAATTTCTTGATGGCCTTACCCCTTTTTGCCCCATCGTTGTCCTTATTGAGTCTGTCACTTTCTCCATTTACCCTGTGCTTCTCCCTATTGACATCTCTATGTTGGTGTCTACCTCACTTAGTACCCTGATTTTTTTGGGGGGGGCTAGGATTTCCCTGCTCCTTTCCAGTGTCTCCCCCCTTGGCTAGTTTAAATGCTTGCTAATGAAGTATTTCAACCTACCACCTAGGATCCTGGTTCCCCTCTTGGACAGATGCAGACCATCACACCAGTATAGGCCTGCACCCATCCAGGTGGACCCCCAGTCCCCAATGAAGCCAAATCCCTTAGCTCTGCACCAGTTAATCAACCACTGACTGAATCCCATGGTGTGGAGCATCCTAGGCTCATCCATGCCATAGACAAGCAGCACCTCTGAAAAAGTTACCATGTGTGCTATTTATCTAAGGCCCCTCCCCATCTCCACAAATGCTTCTTGCACTGCTCTGATCCCTTTCTTAGCCAGGTCATTTTTCCCTAGGTGGACAATGACATCCAGCTCCCTCTTCTGTGCAGCTACTCCTGGGATCCTGAGGATTCACTCCCTGTCCCTCCAAGCCATGGTGCCAGGCAGGCGCCTTACCTCCCTCTCGCCTTCCTCCCCAGTTCTACCTTCCTAACAATGGAGTCCCCCCACCAGGAGTTGTTTCCTTCCCCATATTGGGGTCTCATGCCACCCTCCTGTGGGTCTCCTTTGTGGAGTTCCCAGCATCCTCCTTGGTCTCCACTGTGGGTACCTCCATAGATGAACCACACTTTTCCAGAACGGCATAGAAATTGTGGAGAGGTACAACTGGAGGGATGCACCTCTGTTCTACCACCCTCACTGTCCTTGAGCCCACTGTGGTCCAACTGCTCCTTTTTCTTGGCAACATCTGAGGCAATGGCAGTGACTCTGGTGGTCTCTGGGTGGGAGAAGAGGTCCCACAAATCCTGGCCAACTCAGCCTGGAGATGAGCAGCCTCCTCCCTCAGCCCAGAGAGGTGCCTGCAGATGGGACAACACTGCATCCTCCAGAACATCTTTCTGAAGTCTGCTGCTCCACAGCCACTGTACTGCACCACTCCCATCATGTCTTTATTCTGGCCCCCTAACTGTTGTTTGGAATACTTACTCTTTCCTCTGTTTTTCTTTTTTTTTCTTTTTTTCTTCCCCTACTTACTTACTGCCTCTGTGCCTTTTAGCTCCCGATCTTCCTGTTCTAAGACAAGAAGTTCCTATATTTCTCAATAGTCTCCTTACTTGCTCAGAGTCAGACCTCCAGCAGCTGGAGGGGTGGAGAACTACTCTTGCCTTTCTAGAATGGTGAGTCTTTGGTGGCTCTGTGATCATTCACTTCCTGCTTCCAAACAGGAAGTTCCCATTGTCAGTTAAATCCTGTGCCTATAAAAGTAGAACTGGTTTAGGGTGGGGGTGGAGGGAAGGGAAGGGAAGGAGGGTGATATAGTCCCAGTAGAGAAGTTTTAGTTACACCAGCAGCTCCTTCCTCCTGGTGTTCTGTCTGTTCTCTGGCAGAAGCTATCTAGGGCAGTGCTTAAATCTGGTTTTCACCTGGCTCCTTCTGGCTAAGCCACTCCCCCTACTTTTTTGCAAATCTTTCTACACTTAGTTAATTTCACAGATAACAATTCCCTTCTAACCCCTGTGACAAGCACCTAGATAAGTACACAGATATCAGATAACTATTTACTTCAACTACCTCTGACAAACACGCAAACTCTTTTTTTGTTACCCTAAATTGAAGGTCCCAGTACAAGATTTCTAGTTCTTAGTCCCAGTAGAGAAGTTTTAGTTATACCAGTAGCTCCTTCCTCCTGGTGTTCTGTCTGTTCTCATACTTGCAAGTCTTCACAGAAACCTTCAGTAATCCTGCTCCTGTGATAGGGCTTCTTGGCCCATTTACCCAGCTTTGACATGTATCTCAGAAAGGTCCACCACATGGATATGACTCAGCATGCAAAGTTTAGGCACCAAACTAACTACTGCAACTCCTGAAAGATAATCTTTTTGCTCCTTCAGCCTTATTCAACAGGGCCCACAGAGCTTCACATCTTTCCTTTGGTAAATGGCACTCCCACCTGGTGGTGTCAGTCTCAATGTCCAAAAAGGTTATCACAGTGTTTGTTGTCTCCACCTTCCCTGGGACCAAGGTCACCGTGAAACATTCAGACAACTCCATGAAGGTGGGTTGTGTCTACCCACAAATAAAGGATCCCACAGGGCACCAATACAAGAAGTAATTGAGGTAAAGGACTATGCTAGGATTCCCTAATGCTCATGCCATAACCCAGTGCAAAAAGATGCTGAATCTTTTGAGCGCAGTGCAATCGGCTGCACAACCCATAGGCATGCAATTATCCAAATTATATTCCCCATGGACCTTCATACCTAACAGATCCATGTTTGTGGAGTGTTCCAGCAGCAGGCAGAACAGTCAATCTCCAGCTTGGCCATTGGTGGTCCTGCTGCTGTACAACCTCTATTGCCCTGTCAAATGACTCAAATATAACTGACGTGAACCATGGGTAGATATGGTCATTCACTAAATCCCCTTCCAGGTGCAACAAATGATTGATATATGGAACTCTGCGGGGTCTTCTTTGGCACTAGCCTTATCACTGACACCCTCAGATTGGGTAGGGGTGGAGCCTCAAATGGGCCGCTCACCCACCTCAGCCACCTCTCTTTTTATAGTTACTCCCAGAACACCTGTGGACAGTTCCTTGCAGACCTCAGGTTCTCCAAGAGAACATATGGAATCCTGAAGCCAACTGAAAAATACTTCTCCAATAGGAAAGTGGCTTCCTGCTCCATGTACTGATCCAGCCAAGATTTAAGTCTGTCCACTCTTACCAGGATGGGCAGGCCTACTCCTCTGCTGTTAGTTAAACACTCTGGGGGGTTTGAAAGGCACCCCTTGGTGGCTTTGGGGAAGTGCAATGCACTAGCAGGTGCTGCTGCCTGCAGGTGACACATTCATCATGAAACCTACAGTTATTCCTTGTGCAGTTCCTTTGGTTATATGTGAAGCACAATTGTGGAGCGGGACTCCCAGCCTCCAGAGGCTATGGCTGAGAGACCCTGAGGGGTAACCCAGTATCAGTATGGACAGCACCACTCCCATGCATAATGTCCACCAAGTAGGGCATACCCAGTACAACCTACCCCTGCATAGCATCTCCCTGCCTCCAACCCCAGAATTCTTTGTTGTACTCTAGCCATGCCATTACTTCTTTCCGCCTACACATGACCCTATTTGCATATTTAATTAAATCCAGTACCTATTTTGGTGCACTTTGCAGTATAGTTCTGGCAAAGACAAAGAAACCCACCAACCATTTGTCACATGTGTGACACTTTCACCTTTTTCCTGTTGAACTCCTCCTTCCTTTTTCTCCTCTTATATTCCAAGTCTTATTAAGTAGTGAAAACATGTCCACATATTGCTTGTTTATTATTAGTTGCTGAACCTAACTTGACAGGTGGGTCCCTGTAGGCCTCATCAGGCTGACATAGTTGCAAGGGCCCCCTACCTCCTGTGTCATGCCTGAAGATGGCCCCATCCCATTCACTCCAATGACCACTAAGCCTGTCTTCCCGGATGGTTGTTGACCCTTGCCCACCACTGTTCTTGCTGCTAGATCCATAATCTTGTCCAGCTTCTCTCCAGCAGAAGCCCTATGTTTTGCTTACTGCTGTCCAGAAACTGGTCTGAAGTAGGTTGAGGCTTGTGCAGCTGAATCCTCTGCTGGGGTTAAGTCAACCAATTGCCTGCTGGAGTATGGTGGGCTACTCCATGGAGCATGATCTCCCTGTACTTCCCTAGCCTGTGCTACCTGGATTCCACTGAAAGGATCCCTCCCAAATCCATAATTACCATGTTCCTGATATGCTCTTCAGAGAACTGATGAGCCTTGAAATGCTGCTTACCTTGCCAAGGTCTCCTGGGCACCTTCGGTGGGGGCTTTGTCACTTCCAATGCCACTTACTTCTTGGTAGCCACAGTGGCTGCTGCTAATATGGTTGGACCATTGACACTCTCTAAGCAGGCTTCCAGCAACTCCTAGCCCTTTTTTTTAATATATCTCATATAACTGGGTCTCCAGTATCACAGCTGCTGCCTTCATTGTATGGGTATTCTTTTCATGGACATCTTCTATCTACAATGAGAAACTCTTGACCCCCTTCCCCCCAAAGAAAGGTTTGTTAGAACTTGTTCAACTAACCTGGGATCACAAGGGGAACAGCCTTCCTGTGGCTGCCCAACTTCTACCTACACTCCCCTCTCCTGACACTTGTTGAGAACTTCAGTGATTTCTTTTTGTTTTGTTTTGTTTTTGTATGCAACATCAAGTTGTGAAACTGCCCTGAGCACTAGTCCCTGAGTAGCCCTATACCTCCAGTGAGCAAGTGTTTTGGATGGACAGAAATGGGGAGTAATTTTTTTTAATTAAAGGAGATTACAATGGGGGGGGTCCTCTAGACACCAGGGAATGAATGAACTACCTTTTATTTTTATTATAGTGGACCAAGACTAGGATTGGGGGATCGCTGGACACCAGTGAAATATGTATACATTTCTTTCACATCTGGCTGGCAGGCCACTAAACAACACAACATTTTATTCTACATTAGGCTAATGATCAGCAGAGTGGGGACCTCTAAATGCAAGGGAACTGGGAATAAGCCCGGGTCACTGGAGGGCCGGTTGGGGGGAGAAGGAAAAAATGTCCTAAGGACAGCTCTCCTTCTCCTGGGGTATGGCTGGGGTACACTCCAGTGCCTGCTCACTCCTATCAGAGGCTGGGAGCATTGCAGGACACCAGGACCATGCACATCACAGGGGAGGGGCAGATGTCTGCGTCAGCCATTACATCATTATGCCACCCCAACAGAACAAAGGAAAATGGCTGGGTGCTCTCCAGATGACAGCCTCTAGGTCCTCTGCACCTCCAAACCCTCCAGGGAGCCCCACCCCACAGGTCTTAGCAGCATCCTGTGGCCTATAAGGTAGGTGCTAGTGCTGCCCCTCCACTGGAGCATTCCTCCCAGGAGGGGACCCACCCAGTGAAGGGAGATGCCATGATACTGCAGGAGGGCTGTGATATGGGGCTTGCAGGGTGTCAGGACTTGAGCAAGGCAGTAGGGAGGTATGGCAGAAGGACCATAAGGAGCCTGAAGGAGAGGTATATGGATGAGGAGTAAGGGAATAAACACATAACACAAAACACAAAAAAAAATGCCAGCGAATTGTATTTTATATTGGGCCTGTGGTCATTGGGGAATGGGACCACTAGACATCAGGGAATTGGGTTTTATGCCAGGGCTGGTGATCAGTGGGGGGGGGCAACTTAACTCCTGGTAAAGATAGGGCCGGCAATTGGCAGGGGTGGGGTTTGACATTTGTAAGTTAGCCTTGCTTTTGTTTTGACTTTTTAGTGCAATTTGCACTTAAAAAAAATGAAAGATGAAGTTAGAAATGGCAAATTTCCTATTAAAGAGGAGAACTTTATGAAATGATCAGTAGAGGCAGATTTGGTGACTTGGCCAGAAATTCTCCAGTGAATTAAAACTTTGTTGCATCTCTACTCCGTGTTCACACTATGGGCCAGTGTATGTATGGCAGCCTCACCAGTATGCATCCATATTTAAATCTACAAAAAATTGTTCCCTTGCAGTCATAATGTATGAGGACTAGTGGTGGGTGAAGTCCACAAAATTCATGATACGGGTAAATTTTGTGAATTGTGCTCAATACATGTAGCACAATTTGTGAAATTTGTAATTTTGCACAGCCTGGATCAAAGGCAAAGTGTGGAATTTTGCATACAAAATTCCACACTTTGCAGCCACCTCCATCCCACCAACCTCTCCCTAATAGAAATCGCTGGTGGTCTTATGCCCCCAGTCCCAGTGTAAAAAAAAGTTTATATATATATATATTAGAGGCAAAAAACTCTGTTTAATTCATAAGTTAGGGTTGTTCCACAGTGACAACAGCAAGGAAATTAGGTGTTAGGGTTGAAAGCCCCCTGTAGACCTCCAGCCCACTCCCCCAACCAGCATCGGTGTGCACGTTGGGGTTGTCGGCCCTAACTCTTACCCCATCACATGTGTGAAGAAGCAGAGGTATAGGAGAATGGGGTGAGAGTTAGGACCGATGACCCCAACACGCAGTCCAATGCCAGTTGGGGTGGCTGGGGGGCTCCAAGGGGGGCTTTCCAACCTAACACTGAATTTCCTCACTTTTGTCACTGTGGAACAACCCTAACTAATGCATTAAATGGTGTTTTTGCCTTAATATATATATATATATATATATATATCTTCTATATATATATATGTATATATATATATATATATATATATATATATATATATATATATACACATAGTCGGCACCACTTATACCGCCCATGCTTTAAGCGGGCAGTCAGTTATTGTGGGCAAACTGCCCAAACCACCTGCCATTTGCTATTGTTTGCTGTATATTTCCACTGCTTACAGCGATCTATGCATGCCTTCTATAGCGGGCATTTTGGGCACCATTTAGCGGTAATTATCAACTGCTTAACACCTAACCCAGCTCAGCCAGTCCATATGTTTAAGCATTCCTACAGGCTTGACAGAGGAGGAGTTTGACATGCTCTGTCTCCTCAGCGACGAGGAAGAAGCACAGCCTGAATTGGATGATGCTGATCAGGTGGTACAGCAGCTCCAGTAGCTGACAGGGAAGATGATGTAAGAGCTGCACTGTTATCTGCACTGTTAACTTTCTGGCGAGCCATGGGGAGCCATGGAGCAGCACCCGACTGTACTTCCAAACTGGGATGCAAGTAAAGTACTGTAATTCAATGCCGTCTTACTTCTGCACAACTGTGATGTGATATCGTATACGGTACACACAGCACTGCATTCCATTAATACATCTTAGGGGTTTTCTAGAATTTCTTAGCATTTTTTTATCAAAAGCGTTATACCGACCAGCGATTATAACGGGCAGAATGTGGTTACACAAATGTGCCCGTTATAAGCGGTGCTGACTGTATATATATATATATATATATATATATATATATATATATATATATATATTCACTGTCGTCTGGTGGAACCTCCCACGCCACTGATCACTGGCTCCGAAAGTGTCTAATTCACCCACCCTGCTTGCTCTGTCCAGTGCAGTGAGTCCCACTCCAGACTCGAGTCCCACTTCTGACTTTAAATAAATGTCCCAAAAACCATCCCTGGTGTCTAGTGGAACACCCTTCCCTTCAACCCTTCAGGTAATGCACTCTACCACAATAAACCAGTCCACCACTGCCCCCCCACCAGCCCCCACTATACATAATACAAAACGGTAGCCAGGAAAATATTGATTTCTGAGAAATTTAATTTTTTTTCTACGTTGTACGGGTTGCTGAGATAGTTGCAATTAAGTACTTCCAATGCTCGTTTTAAGCTTCCATTGCTATTACAATGCATACATTATTTGTACACACTGTGTTTCTCTATGCAGTTCTCCAGCAAAAACAGGGTATGTGCTTCTGTTACTGTGCTCCTCCTGCTGCTGCATTACATTCAGTATTTCTCATCATCATTCTCAAAAAGAAGGGAAATTGGAGGCAAAAAACTCTGTTTAATGCATCAGTTGGGGTTGTTCCACACTGACAAAAGTAAGGAAATTCACTGTTAGGGTTAAAACCCCCCTGGACACCTCCATCCCACCCCCTAACTGGCATCGTGGTGTGTGTTGGGGTCATCGGTCCTAACTCTCACCCCATTCTCCTATACCTCTGCTTCTTTACACATGTGATGGGGTGAGAGTTAGGGCTAACGATCCCAATGCACACCCCGATGCCAGTTGGGGATGCAGGCTGGAGGTGTCATGGGAGGGTTTCAACCCTAACACTGAATTTCCTTACTTTTTTCGCTGTGGAATAACCCTAACTGATGCATTAAATGGAGTTGTTTGCTTTTTTATATATATATATATATATATATATATATATATATATATATATATATATATATATGTGTGTGTGTGTGTGTATATATATTTATATAACATATGTTTAGGGATAAAAGCCAGTATAAAAAGTGATATCTCAAGTAGCCCAGTGAAGATATACTTGATATCTTCATGTTCATATACGTCATCATGTATCTTGCAAACTCCTATACATCATCATAATTCCAGCACTTTCACTTTCCCTGCTATCCACACCCATCGTGCGACTCTCTCTACCCCTTGCCCCCTCCTCCTTCCAATGCAGCTCCAACTTATCTGTTAAATTATCTGGTTGATCCTGCCATTATTTTTGAATAAATATTTATTTTAATACTTATCTGGTTGATCCTGCCACTTTTAACACTTTCACTTTCCCCCTTAAATGCAGCGTGTCGGAGCGCTATTCACACTCGTGGATGGCATAGTTCCAAACATTTTTGAGGAGGCACCCTGAGTTGTAAAAGACAGAAAACGCTGTACTTTATGCACAGCTTACTGTTATTTCTTCCAAAAGAAGCTGCGGAGTACGCACAAACCACAGCGAGTGAGTGAGCGGCTTCTGAACTGCCGAGAGAAATGCAAGTGTGTGTTGTGTGTTAGATCTCTTGATTTGCTAAATTTTTGTTTGGTCAGAATTACAGTTTTTGTGCACCAAAACACTGAAAAATGCACTTTTTGCCAGTTGTGTGGGCAGTTTTTTTGAATTTTGTCCATGGTGCTGCATGGCCATCGTGTGCTGTGCCACTCTGCAACTTGGCTCATCTGAAAGAACTTTGTTCAAGGAACATGCCTCTTTTTGTTTGGTGAAAAAAATATTAATCCATTCAAAAAGTTATTAAATTTTTCAGTTCCCATTATAGGTCAATGAGAAAATTTATATGGTTATTTTGCAGAAGAAGAATGGGGTTTTGGCCATCTGGTCCCTCCTCATGCTCAAAGAATTTGCAGGCTCACAATCAAAGAATCTTTGATCGTGAGGAATTCTTTGATCGTGACAGCCACCACCATCTTGTTTTCATTTTGTGGTCAGAAAAATTCAAATATCTTGACTCAGGAGTGACTCCTGAAGTAAAACTTGGATGGGTTTTGCTCAGGGGGCTTTGCTGTATCAAGCCATGCCTCTGGTATCTTTCAAAATGGTCAAAAATTGAATTTTCAACATTTTAAATCTTTGATCGTGGCTCGCTAATGATCTTTGATCGTGAGCCTGCAAATTCTTAGATCACGAGATTCTTTGACCGCAATCTTTGATTACGAGGCTGCTACTAGATGGCCAGTTGAAAAATCAATTTTCTCAGCTCAGGGGTGGCTTATTAAGGTAAATGAGGGTGGGTTTTGCTCAGGAGGCTTTGTTCTATCAAGGCAAGGCTGGGGTTTCACATATTTGTGCCTAAAAATTGAGTTTCACAATTTTTTATTCTTTGAATGCTAGCCTGAAAATCATTTGGATGTGAGCCTATGAGTTTTTTGATCGTGATATTCAATGATTGTGATCTTTAATCACAAGGGAGGGACTAGATGGCCAGATTTGGAGGGACCAGATTGCCCAATTTTAACAATTTTTAAAATAAAATATCTCGGAAACGGTTTTGTATTTTCACCTGAAATTTGGAGGGTGTTGACAGGATATCTTGTAGATTTGAATTATCATGTTTATGTGTCAGACAATACATTTTTTGCAGAGATATTGTGCGGTATAATTTACATTTTGCAGACAGCGTTTTCCATTCTGGTACTGGCTTGAAATTTATATGGTAGCTACCCTTTCTGCCATGGATGCACTTTTCAGTTGTTAGGTGTCTAACATGTAAACAGGAGTGGAATTCTGTAGAAATTTGCAAGTTGGTGGGAGCACGGGGCCAAAAGGGCCCATGCTCCCACCAACTTTAGCGACTTTCTACTTTTCTATTTTTTCTTAAAAAGTAAGGAAATTCTATGCAAAAAACATTTTTAATGCATCATTTAGGGTTAAAACACAAAAAGTCAGGAAATGAGATGTTTAGTGTTGCCCACCAAGGACCCGCCCATCATCTCGAGATTGGCAGCTGATGGGGTGTGTCATTGGGGTTGTGAGGCCTAAATGTCAGCCCTGTTTCTGTTTGCATTTCACTTTGTGTCACTGTGCACATTACCATTTGTGTTTGTGGCCACCTTTCCATTTGCATTTGCTTTTGTCTTTTGTTTTGTGTCATCGTTATTGTTGCCATTACCATTTGCTTTTCCAATTGCATTCCCATGCCCATGCTCATTACGGTTTACATTTCCATACGTGCTTGCATTTCTGTTTCTGTTTCCTTTGGTGTTATTGTTGCTGTAACCCGTTACCATTTGCCTTTACAATTGTGGTACCATGACCGTGCGCGTAACGGTGTGCGTTTCCATACATGCTTGCGTTTGCATTTCCATTTCTGTTTCCTTTGGTGTTGTTGTTGCTGTTACCATTAGCTTTTGCATTTCCAGTTGCAGTACCCATGACAGTGCACATTATGGTTTGCATTTCCATACGTGCTTGCATTTGTGTTTCTGTTTCCTTTGGTGTTAGTGTTGCTGTTACTGTTACCATTTGCATTTACAATTGCAGTTCCGTAAATGTGCGCATTATGGTTTGCATTTCCATATGTGCTTGTATTTGCCTTTCCATTTCTCTGGCATTACTTTTGTTGTTACCATTACCATCACCATCTGTGTTAGCAACAGTGGTATCGTGACCATGCACATTATGCTTTGCATTTCTGTACACGCTTGCATTTGCATTTCTGAAGGGCCCACGCTCCTACCGCTGCTTTCTATTCACTATTTATAGTCGTTATTCTCAAAAAGAAGGGAAATTCATGGAAAAATCTCTGTTTAATGCACCAGTTAGGGTTGTTCTACAGTGACAAAAGCAAGGAAATTCTGTGTTAGAGTTGAAAGGCACACTCAGCCCACCCCCCCAACTGGCATCAGGGTGTGCATTGGGGTCATTGGTCCTAACTCTCACCCCATTCTCCTATACCTTAGCTTGTTTACACATGTGATGGGGTGAGAGTTATGGTCGATGACCCCAACAGGGGTTGGTAGGGTTGGTAACCGTAACATCAAATTTCCTAACTTTTGTTTCTGTAATGGAAACCCTAACTGATGCATTAATGGAGTATTTTTTTGCAATAAATTTCCCTTCTTTTTGGGATAGTATATGATTATCCTTATTTACTGTGGGAGCACAGGGTCTGAAGGATCCTGCACTCCAGTCCCTCTGTAGATGTGCATATGTGGCACTGCACTTCCATGTGTCAAACAACAGTGACCAAATTGTCAGCATAGCCATCTTATTACCCCCTCCTCAAGTATCCCACTACAGATAAATTATGAAATGCAATGCAAAACGTAATTATGCATAACTGAAGTGCTATTCTGCACCACAGGTGATAAAACACATTTTGGGCAGGATGTGGAAAATGCCAGCTGTATAGTTCATGAGGTGGTGTGAAAAATTGGCTATGCTGAGAATTTTGCAACAGAATATTGAAAAGTACCAAAGTTATGTGCGTGCTTCTGAAGAATAAATTCTATGGACACATGTAACTAGGGCATTTTTAGTAATTATTTCACCAAATTTTCAACATGGCCTTTTTGGAACCCTACCTCATGAACAGTGGCACTGCAATTTCATTCAAAAATACTGTGATATCAGCATAAGTTCAAAATGCTATAGGCAGCCATTATACAGTGCTTACCTTGATTCCTCAGTTTGCGATTTGACTTTGAAGAGCACAGATTTTTTCCAGTCCACAGAAGATTGCAGCCGATGGTCTCTGGTGGTAAATAAAGGGCAAGGGGGTGTGAGGGGTGGTGTGTTGCTAAGTGGGAAGGTCGAGATGGGGAGGGGGATGGGGAGATATCAGGGACTATTTTCTTTTTTACAGATTTTCAAGAAAACAAAAACATCGGGGGACAGTATTCTTTTTTAAAAAGTTTAACAAAAACATTCATTTTGGGACATTGGGAGTGGGCTTTTTAGTGTTACTGAGTACTGAAGGTGGTGGTTTACTTAAGAATGCTGACACAGGGATTGGGCACCCAGATGTCAGCAATGTAAATATTTGTTTATTATAACAATGGGCTTGGTGGGGCATCTAATACTGGGGGTGGTCATCCAAGTTTTGGGCACCCTGATGTCAGCAGCAAATTTTAAAAAAGGACTTTTTCTTTGTGAGGGCATCCGACACTGGGGGTGGGCATCCCTGTGGCAGAATTAATAATTAAATATTTGGGAACACTGGGGGTGGGTTCCCCAGTGCCCTACACTACTGGAGGAGGCTACATGCTGACATGGGGATTGTGCACCTCTTTGGCAAAAAGATTTTTATGAAATAAAACATGCCTCGACCCCCTTAGAGGCAGTAAAAGGAGAAAATCTCTTTTTACTAAGAAACACCAACAGGTGTTTAACTAAACAGGGTCAGAGGAACATGATTCTGATATTATTTGGCCCAGAAAGTGGGCAGAAAAGGTTTTGGGCTGTTGTACTGGAGACAATGTTTTTTTTCCCATACAAGTGATGCCACAAATTGCTGCAATGTTCGCGGAACAGTGCCACAATTTGCAACTTTTTTTGCGCTACTGTTCCATTAGTTGCATGAAAATTGCCTCAATTTGTTTGTTTGTTTGTTTGTTTATTCGCTTAATGGGTAAGCACACTGGAAACAAGTTCCTTTTACAGGTGCGACCCACATATATTGCATACAGACAATACATAATCAAACATACATATACAATGCAGCAAATTGCAGACAAAAATGTCTTTGTTACGTATAAAATTCATAAAAAAAATTCATAAAGAACAGTTACAATTAAATTGATATTCGAAATACATCCTCAATGCATCGGCAAACTTTTTGACAGAACACAACCACCTAATATCTTGAGGAATTTCATTCCAAATAAATGGAGCAATATAAGCAAAGGATCTTTGTCCACTTTTAGATTTCATAAAGGAATCTCGAGAAGCCTACTGTCTGACCTATGTCTAGAATAATGACCATCAATATATGGTCTCAAAACTTGAAATACTATGTGGAATTCGAGTCCATAACTTTATATATGAACTTGGCCACACAGTATTGGAAATTTAATGAAACCGTAACCAGCCCATTTCTTTCAAAATCACACAATGATGAGATGACTTAGAACAATTTAAAGCAAACTTAGCTATCAAGGAAGTAAAGTGATTTCTTTGAAATCACTGTCACAGAAGCAGTGTCAGTAATCATAGCTGCATAGTTCACAATAGGAAGTAAGCAGCAATTTGAAATAACCAGCCTAGACTCAGGAATAAGAAATGAACGGATTCTGTACAAAGAACCTAATCTACAATGTATTCTTGAGGTAACCCTCAAAAATGAGATTCATAACTTAGGTGAGAATCTAGTAATACCCCAAGATATTGAAATGTATCAACATAGTCAAACAGTAATCCATCAAGAGATTTAACTTCCAAAGTACCAACCTCAGATCTCAGTCTAGGTGGGTACCAAAACCATCACCTTTGTCTTAGATTTGTTTAAGAGTAATTTACAGGCCATAAGTGAAGACTGAAAATTGCACATTTCCTCTGTTAAAGAAACATCTAGATCTCCAACTGACAAACCCTCATGTATAAATTACTGCATCATCAGCGTAAAGTGTTAGAGAATCATTATTAATCACACTTACTAGTTGATCAAAAACAAAGAAAACAAAAGTGGCCCCAAAATAGAACCTTGTGGAACCCCACACTTAACCATTACAGAATCTGATACAGCACCCCTATATTTAACCCTTTGAAACCTATTTGTTAAATAATCCCTCGTCCAGTCCAAGAAAGACTCACCAACTCCCAATGACTCAAGTCTAGAAATCAACAATTGGTGATCAACTGAGTCGAATGCCTTGGTCAAGTCCACGAACACGGCACCCGTTTGCACACTTTCATCAAATAAGTGCTGCAAACTGCGGCACTATCAATGGCAGAAACTCAGAAAACCTCTTTCTGAACTCTAATTTTAAAAAGTAATTTCAGAATCGCATTCCTTAGGCCATGATTAGGTAAACATAATTGTTAATTGTTAGTGTTTAACATGGGGCAGAATTTTTTGAATTACAGTGTTTTTTTAGCTAACTGAAAACAAGGTGGCAACAGCACAAAAGTGTACAACCCATTTGCAGTAGACAAAAGTGCTTTTGTGAAAGCAAAGAGTGCATTCAAAGTAGACATATATTTTTCCCATAGGCTATAATAGGAAACTTTAATAACTTTGGAACGGATTAATATTTTGTCATCAAACCTTCAAAAGGCACATCAGTGACTCATGCTCCACACACCCTGTCAATTTCAAACCAAACACCCAAACCATTTGTGCTGTAGCCCCAAGCAAAGAATTTACCAAAAGGTGGTATTTTTCACATTTTTTGGCACTCCTCAGTTCCGGAACTGCACATCTGACAGGAACAAAACTTGACAGTTCTAGAGATCAATTTTCACAGATGTTCCATCCTTTGCTGAGCTCAGGAAGTGGGCAGGATGCATCTGTTAGATGGCTGCTAGCCCAATTAACATCAGGAATTCAAAACGTTTTCAGACGCCACTCCATACAATCACACAAGGAGTCACTGCAACATTCAATGATGATCACTGCTGTGTTTATTATAAACAAAACTAGAACAGCAGCTCACTAAATGAAATACATGAAATAATCAATGCGGATCTGCAACAAAGACATGCTAGCCCCACACTTCAGCTCCTAGCTTTCCTCAGGTGGCGTGGTCCAGAGTTCTCTACACACATAATTTATTGGTTGCCAGGCTTATGACATTACTTTTAATTTAGTTCAGAAGACTGATCCTTTGATGCTCTGTTAGCTATATTTAAAGCTGCAATACTAGTTTTAAATCTCTAAACTGTAACTTTTCAAAACTTAATTTTTGAACCTAATCTAGCAACAAATATCCATTATTGCAAGCTTCAGCACATAAATATCTTAACATAAAGAGTAATATTTCAAATACATCTGCTCTTGTTACTTATCAGGATATTATTAATGCTTGTCAAATTATACTGAATATAAAAAAACAAAATACAAAATACACTTCTAAAATCATGCCATCATAGCACCTATCCATACTTTAAATCACAGCAACTGCACAAACTAACCAGCATAAGTTATTAGTGTGCAACTATTTTTACTGCTCAAAATATCCTATCATGCCCCACGTATATAAGCAAGGGCTATACTGGATAAAATAATAAGTACAGGGCAGACTTAGAGTTTTAGGCAAAAGAAGAAGAAAAAATACAGAAGGAAAAATTATTACTGATACCATTTAACTTAGTCCTATCAATGCCCACCACCGAGAAACTATGGAATGGCTTATTATTTACATATACTTTAGTATACCTGAGAGTAGACATTTTAACAGATTTACACAAATAAATTTGCCCTCAGTGCATATTAAATGTTTTTTCACATGTTTTCGGGAACAGGTCTTAAGATTGAGGGTAATCTGAAGTGATGAAAAAGGGGTTGGGGGGATAGGGAAGAAAAAGAAGAAGAAGAAAAAAGGGGGAAAGAGGGGGATGGGTAGAGGAAAGGAAAAATAAACAAATAAGGTGAAGATTACATGGAAGATAACACAGAAAAAAGTGAAAGGAAAAATGGAGAGGGAAATGAGGAGGGGTAGTAAAGGAGCATAGGAATTTTTTAAACCCCTGTCGCAACTGAATTGCTTTTCATGTATTGTCTTTTCTTTCTGAGAAAGAGCTTTAAATCCCATGATTCATTTAGGCCCCTTTGTTTGACATTATCCAAAGTAAATATCCAATAGCTTTCCCTTTCCAAGAGGATATCTTGTTTGTTTCCTCCCCTATTTGGAGTCGTTAATATATCTGGAATATGATCTGTGACTAGTAGAGTCCCAGAGGGATCGGTCTTGGGACCAATCCTTTTTGATATATTTATATCAGATATGACATCCAACCTAAATAGCTTCACTATAAAATTTGCTGATGACATCAAAATAACAACACAGGTTGAAACCCTAATAGACTACCAAAAGCTTGTCAGTGATCTAAAAAAAATGTGAAATATGGGCTGATAAAAATCAAATGTCCTTTAGCATTGATAAATGTGTTATTATGCATTTTGGAAAAAAAACTCCACTATCAATATGCATTAAAGGACAAAGTAATAAGATCTGTAATGCAACAAAAAGATCTAGGCATAATAATAGACTCTGACCTAAATTTTCAAGTTCATTATAACAACATTATAAACAAGACTAGTAGGCTATTAGGCTGTATAAAGAGAAGCTTTGCTTCCAGAGATAGAAGATGTATTATGCCACTGTACAGAGCTTATGTGAGGCCACATCTGGATTATTGTTCCACTCTGTGGAGTCCCTACCTCAGGTGAGACATAAATAGAATAGCCCTTCTAACAAAATTAGTAGGTGATATTTCCAGCAAAAGTTATGAAAGAAGATTGAACGAGCTAGAAATGTATTCCCTGGAACAAAGAAGAAAAAGAGGGGATGTTTTATTCATGCACAAGATTCACAAAGATGATGAGTTACTTACACAACTGGATATGTCTTATAATAAACATAACTGTAACTTAAGAAGTCACAAATACCAGTTGACCCTTACATATCCTAAAACAAATAAAAGGAGATCTTATTATGCACAAAGGATAATCCCTTTGTGGAATTCACTTCCTAGTTCCCTAATAGAAAATGCTGATCATGTTATCTTTAAACATAAACTTGATACATTATTGTTATAATAAACATGGAATATACCAGCTTGGCTGGAGACATGCTTACATGGGCCTCGGCCTTTTGTATGTCTATACCTCCTAGTAAATATTCCATGACCATATATTGCAATGAATCCACCTTACCATTATGCACTTCCCAAAAATGTCTCCCAACTGGGCTAATATATGTTTTATAACTGAACAAACATGTTCATGTACTGTTTCTTTTAATATCCTTACAGTTTTTCCAATGTAATACAAGTGAAAACTACACCATAAGATATAGATCACAAAATTAGTTGAACATGTTATAAAGCCCCTAACTTGTACCTTTTTCTCATAAGATATGGAAACAAACTCTTTTTTTGGCATTCATGCATTGGCATACATTGCAATTGTAACATTTGTATACTCCTGCTGGTTTAATTGGTAATCAAGGTGATTGTTCCACTAGGGGTCTCTTAAACTGGTTATGTACCAGTTTATCTTTAATGGACGCTGTCTTCCTAAATGTGATTCTGGGATGTGAGCCCACCACTTCTTTTAGAATATTATCACTCTGTAGTGTCTCCCAATTTCTCCACACTATGTTCCTTATTTGTCAGCTGAACCCCTCCCAGGAATGATGAACATGGCACTTATTTACTGTTGGTTGCTTTTTGGCAAAATTTATTTTGGCACAAAAAATATTTACATTACAAATGTTAATACTTCAAATTCCTCACAATAGTAATTCATTCAAATTTCTTGATTCTGGCATCTTCTTTCTTCTGGTTCTTTATCTATCTTGACTTTCCAGGGCCTGGACACTTTGAATCTGGCCCCCTCCTCCACACCAGAACCAGGCCAGTTCCACCTACCAGGGCTTTTGCCTCCAGGCCTGGACACTTCTGAATCTGGTGCTTGGACCTATCCTCCCTCCCTCCCCATTTTAACACCATGTTTGGGTTCCTTGACCCCAGCCCATGTATCCTCCCCTCCCCCCTTTTCCTCCCCCACTCCCCCTTTCCTTCTCCCACTTGGCATCTTTGGTCCTTGCTGCCCTTCCCCTCTGGTGGCTTGAGTCAGCCCCCCTGGGCCTGCAGCTGCCTTCCAACAGCCAACCACACTGGACCCCTGCCCAGGGCCTCATGGCACACACTCTGCCCTCCACCTATCTCTGTGCAAACAATGCCCCATCACCTTCCTTAATAATGGTGGGTGGGTGGGTGAGAAAATTCCAGCAAAGAGGTCATCCTGCCTGTGTCCTAGCCTGATATACCCCCCAGGCCCCCAAGTCAGGCCCCCCAGAGGATCCACCCCAGCCAATCCCTGGGGCTCTGACATTGCCTTGTAATATTACGCTGCTACCTGGCTTGGTGATGTCACTGACCCCTCCCCTTCTACCTGCTCTTTCTCTCCCCCTACCCACCCCTCTCCTTTTTGCTCCTTTCTGGCAGTGGTCTTCAGACAACCTGGCCTACCTTTTAATGGCAAGCCCAGTTGTCCCCTGAACCCCTCCCAGGAATGATGGACACTACACTTATTTACTGTTGGTTGCTCATTGGCAATATTTATTTTGGCACAAAGAATATGTACATCATAAATATTAATACTTCAAATTCCACACAATAATATTTCATTCAAATGTCTTGGTTCCAGCCTCTTCTTTCTTCTGGTTGTTAATCTACCTTGACTTTCCAGGGTCCAGACACTATGAATCCAGCCTCCTCCTCCACACCAGAACCAGGCCGGTTTCACCTACTCGGGATTTCGCCTTCTAGCCAGGACGCTTCTGAATCTGGCTCCTGGACCTATCCCCTCTCCCCGCTTTACCACCATGTCTGGGTTCCTTGACCCCAGCCCATGTATCCTACCCCATACCCCCTTTCCTTCCCCCTGCACCACCTTTCCTTCTTCCATTGCCCCTCCTCCAGCCTGCAATGGACAGAGGGACTCCCCCCTTATGGGCTAGTATCGCAAACCTTTTTTGGCTATTTCTACCACTAGTTCCTCAACTGGCCTCAGGAATAGGTACATGGAAAATTCTGACACATGTACCCCATCCAACCTGTACACCACAGTCAAGTCAAAGGAAATGTCCTTGTGCTGCAGGCGTACTCCCCCATTTCAATTACCACCCTTGCTACCCTCCTATTCAGATGCTTCCTGACCTTCTCAATCAGCCGGATGTCTTTGACTCCCCTCCAAACCCACCAGGAGGTGATGTCAAACCAGCCGATTGTCACCCTCAGCCACCACCCTTTAATTTTTTCCAAATCCCCCAGGATGTTCTGCCCCAGTTCTCCCCATGCCAGGCTCCTAAAATCATTGCCCCCCAAGTGTATACTAATGCAATCAGGTGTGCCCCATTGCAACCTCAACTCCTCCATTAGTGGCAGAAGCTGCACCCACCTCATGTCCCTAATGCCTTTCCATAACACCCGGTGACCCCAGTCCTTTCTGCCCAATAGATGAAGGAGTGCCCCATTATCCAAATGTTCCTCTTGGAACCTGCCATGGAAACAAGATAAAAAGTGTGAGTCGATGTTATCAACATCTGAAATTCCAGCGTCCAGCCTTCTTTAACTCCTCCACTGCAGCCCCTTTTTCTACTGCCTCCATGGCTGCCACAATCCAAAAGGAATGTGGGGAAAATTCACTTGGATCCTCCTCAATGAAGGCCAGGGCCCTCCTGATTACCACCCCCCACCTGAAAACCTGTGACCGGGTAACCATTCCTATGATCGAACAAGGCTCCCCAACCCTCCCTCGGGTGCTTCCACACAGCTCCAGTGCACTCACTGTGCAGCAGGTGTACTGTGGTTGCCTCACCAATGACACCTTGGTCCCCCTTCCCCTTTGGTCTGTTTTGGACCTGGCCAGGTTAATGACCACCCCGTCCAGTCCCCACTTGACATCCCTGTGTTGCAGAGCCTGCACCACAGCTGTTTTCCATGGGGCCACCACTTCTCCCACCTGGAATGCCCTGGCTGCCATGACCGCAAACACGACCCAGAATAGAATCACCTCTTCGGCTGAGGAGCAAACCTTCTGAGTTCCCCTAATATTTTTTGAGCAACCTCCCTCTTATGGGGTGCCTCCCATCCATCCTGGCCACCTGTCCCCTCTGCCAACCTGCAACCATCCTTTTTATTGTCCTGCTGGCCACTACATTGGGCATGCACCTGTCCTGGCATACCCAACTGATTCCCACCAACTGAACCACTACTGTTGCATTGGCCAGCCCTTCTTCCCACTTCTCCACTACAAACCTCCTTACCTACTCTTCCTGGGCTGGTTCATCCCTGCTCCACCCGCGCTTCCTTCTAAATTCCAGAAATATCACCCACCCTGCTTCGTAGGCCCTCAACATGTTTGCTGACCAGGACCCTCAGTACAGCATCCTGGCTGTGTCCCTCCAGACTCCCACAACTGGTCAAGGATCTTGGTCCTGTGTGTCACTGCCTGTGGCCTCAGCTCCCAAAACCTTCTGAGCTGTAAATGGGAAAGACTATCAGACACCTCATTCCACAGCCCATCAATATGTTATGCTTTAAGAGACATGTTTAGCTGCAACCCCAACAAAGCCATGTGCCTGAGCAGGCTGCCTACTGTCTCTGTCCTCCCTCCTTGTCTATTAATAACCTACACCACTCCCTTGCTGTCACACCAAAACTGGATGCGCTTCTACCTCATACTAGTGCCCCACACTTCCATGGCCACCCATATCAGGAATATCTCCAAAAATGTGATGTCCTTCAATACCCCCAACTCCTTCCACTGCACTGACCATGCTTCTGACATCCATTCCCCTTAGAAGTATGCCCCCATTCCCAGGGCACTCAAGGCATCAGTGAATAACTCTAAGTCCATGTTCTGCTCCCACTCATCTTGCCAGAAAGTCACCCCATTATAGTTGTCAAGGAACTCTTCCCATACTTGGAAGTCCTCCCACATCCCTTTTGACACATCTACCCAGTGGTGCATCAGCTTAGCCTTCCCTGTGGCCCTACCCAGCTTCCTCATAAATGTCTTGCCTGGGTTGATGGCCATGGAGTGAAATTAAGGTGCCCCAGCAGTTGTTGCATTTGTGCCAGCAGCAGCCCCCTTCTCCTCCCCGTCACTTAGGCCAGTAGGCCCTAAGGTGTGCCATGTTTTCCCCAGGAAGCCTAAAACAGACCCCCTCCATGTCCACCTCTATGTCCAAGAACTCTAATCTCCTGCCTGGTCCCTCCATCTTACCCTGTGCCAGCGGCATCCCTATACACTGGCACATCTCTTCAAAGTCACACAACATCCCCTGCACCTCCTGTCTTGACTCTCTAATGAGGAGGAAATCATCCAGGTAATGCATTACCCTCCTGTGTCCATACCTGGCCTGAATACCCACTACACCCAGGTGCTGAATGCTTCAAAGGTAGAACAAGCCACAGAGCACCCCATTGGCATGGCCTTGTCAAAATAGATGTTCCCTTGGAATTGGAAACCCAACAGGTCCCAATCCACTGGCCTGATGGGCAAGAGTCAGAATGCCGACTCAGTATCAGTCTTCACCAAGCATGCCCCTCTGATTGCACTGATCAGTGTTAAGGCCTGCTCCAGCAAGGCATATGACACCGCCCTAAGATGGTCTGGTATGCCCTCATTCGCCGATGAGCCTTCAGGGTAGGATAAGTGGTGGATCAGGTGGAATTCCCCTTCCGCCTTCTTGGGTACTATGCCCAATGGGGAAACTCAGAAATGCACAAATGGGGGCCCCAAGTGGCCCCTCTACCCAGCCCACCTTGATTTCCTTTTCAATCTTGGTCCCTACTATCCCCTCCTTTCCCCTTACTGACCCAAGATTCTTAGCCCACATCTCTGTCTGCCCCCTTGAAAACCTAGTGGGAAACCCATCCAGAAACCTTCCCTGAGAAGCTCTGCTGCTCCCTTATTTGGGTAGTTCACAGTCCACTCCTCCACCATTGTTAGGGAAATGGGTGTACATGCCAGCATGTAACCCCACTGCCCACCCCCCTGGCTTTTAGCTAATGCCAGCCATTGGAGATGTAGTGCTGCCCCCTGTGGCTGCCCCCTCACCCCTTCCCTGCCCCATGAGTGCCCGGAAAGGACTGTTCATAGTACTGACCCCCGGTCAGTCCCACTTTATCGCCCCCTTGATGGCAGCTAGAGACCAAGTGTGATCCCTCACATTTTGAACAGGCATGCTGAAACTTACAGCTGCTCCAGGTGCAGGTGGCCTTGTTAAAGTCCCAACAGGTCTCGGCCCCTGTGGCCAGAAGGTGCTTCCTTGCCTGTTCTCTGCCAGCCCTGATCCCTTCCCCAGAGAGGGTCCTCACCCACAGCTCCAAGTGGGTACAATCCCACCTCAGATCCCCTTTTGCTGCCATTATCTTCCAAAAAGCCTCATCATATTTGAGCCACCTGTACCCTTCTTTTGCTTTGTACGCATCTCTGATGATGGACATGTACATCAGGAAGGGGATGGATAACTCCAGCTGCTTCTCCAATACCAACACGCTGTAGATGATAAAGCCCCATTGCCAATTCTTGATGGTCTTACCCTTATATTTCACCTTCTCAGCTTTGAGTCCTACTACCACCAGAGCCACTGCCATCTCTGACTTCCTCACTGACTCCTTCTGTTCATATTTCTTGGCCATATCCTCATCCACTAGACCGAGGATGTCGACATACTCCCCTTTTCAGAATTTTTACTTGATCGAGGACGGGACGTGGTCCCCAATTGAGCAGCCCATTACCCCTTCATAAAGCTTCTTGCCTGCTGGCTTGGTCCCCCTTCTTTTCTGCCCCAGCCCCTTTACATTTTAAGCCCTGGATGGCCCGCTCCATCTTTTTAATTCCTGCATCCCCCATACTGACCAATAGCCCCTCCAAATACTCCCACAGACTGTTTTCATCAGAGAGATCCACATCATTCTTATCCCACAATTACACAGTGGTTGGGGAGGTAGTAACAACAACAAAACAGGAAAGGGACCTGGGGGTAATCATATCAGATGACCTTAAGGTTAGCAAGCAATGTGAGAAGGCAGTAGGGAGGGCCGGGGGTATACTGGGATGTATAGGGAGAGGCATCAGCAGCAGAAAACAGGAAGTTGTTATCCCTCTGTACAGACAGTTGGTGAGACCCCATCTGGAATACTGTGTCCAGTTCTGGAGACCCCATCTCCACAAGGACATAGACAGGATAGAGGCAGTCCAGAGGAGGCAACTAAAATGGTGCAGGGTCTGCAAGAGAAGCCGTGTGAGGAGAGACTAAAGGAGCTTAATATGTATACCCTTGAGGAAAGAAGGGAGAGGGGGGACATGATAGAAACCTTCAAGTACCTCAAGGGAATCAACAAAGTCCAAGAGGGTAGCATCTTTCAGAAAAAGAGACTTGCAAGAACAAGATGACACAATTTAAAGATAGAAGGAGAGCGGTTCAGGGGCAATGTGAGGAAGTATTATTTCACAGAGAGGGTAGTGGATGCATGGAACAGCCTTCCTGAGGAAGTTGTGGGGTCTAAAACTGTGGGAGAATTCAAGAATGCATGGGACAGACATAAGGCAATTCTTGTGGGGGGCAGGAAGATATAGGCTGTTGGTTAACTAGGATCTGCGGCCTATCCTGTAGGTAGGGAAATGGGCAGACTAGATGGGCCTAGCGGTCCTTATCTGCCATCAAAGTCTATGTTTCTATGTTTCAGGCTCTTGTCATCTGGTTCCAGTGCAGGCAGAGGCACTGGGATGGGTGCAGGGTGTGGCACTTCCCATCTGGGTCTCTTACACCTCTTTCCCCCTGCCCGGGCTTTCCTCTTGCTCCTTAAGCTTTCTCTGTGCCTCTTCCTCTGCCTCTCTGCTTCACCGCTGCCACCAACTCCAACATCTTCCCCATCAATTTTGCTGCTTTCTGCATCATCCTTTCACTGGACATCGGGGTTTGCTAAGGTGCCATTGTTGTTCCTCTGTCACTGTAGACAGATGGGTGAGAAACAAATGTTCAGACTTGTGTACCCTCGTGACAATGAGGTTGCAAGGCCCAACATGCCTGTCCTTCATTTCTTTATCCCCCTTATGCATGATCCCCCTGGCCCACTCAGCTTCTTGGTCCTGCCTGCAAAGGACCACTTGCCTATGCCTCGAGCGCATCCTGTGACAGGCCAATCCAAACCTCTCCTCTCATTTTTTTTTATAACTTGCTGAGAGTCACCCAGTATGCTAGTGTAGGTCATGAGACTCACCAAGGTCTGGTATGCTGGAAATACCATGCTCGGTCCCTGCCCCTTGTTTTTTTACCTCAAGGATATATTGCCAGCCATCGAGCCCCCTGGTCCTGGCCTAGCTTCCCTGCTGGCCACCTGCTGCCCCTGTTGTCAGTGTCCTATGCTGGCACCCCCCCTTTTTTATTCTTTTTTATTGCTTTAATATTTGCCCAGAGTCACACATCATGCCCGCTGAGGTCATGAGACTCAAACCTGGTCTGTTCTGATGGCGGCACCGCATTCGGTCACGGCCCCTTTATCGACCTCCAAGCTATACTGCCAGCTCTCAAGTCCCCCTGGAGTGGGCCTAGTTTCCCAACTGGTCACTCACTGCCCTGTTGCCAGCGAACCATGCTGGCATCCCCTAGTCCACTGTTACTAGTTGCTATCCAGCTTGCCAGCCTCTCCATTTGCTGTGCAGGTGCTGAACTGCGCCACTGGTCCTGAGAAAAAACTGCTCGAATTAGGGGCCACCTTGCCCCAAGTGATCCAGCCAGCACTCCTCTTGTTGGACTGTGCCCCTCCTCCCACTAGTGCTGGGACCTCAAAGGCCCCTGGCCAAACTGGCTCCATCTGCATGCTCTTCCCAATGCCCAGAGCCTCCGAACTACAACCCCCCCACTACCACAATCCCCCAGCCTCTCCCCCCAAGCTATCTGGAGGAGCCAGTTCAATATAACCTCCTTCTCCTTGTTTCTTTGCCTTTTGCCTGTTAGCGAGGGAGATAAACCAAGATTATCTTTTTTTTTTAATCACTGGCCTGATCCACTGTGCAGCCTGGCTGTGCCAAGTGGCCCCCATTGGCCACCCTCCACCATGCAGGTCCTGCACTGTAAGCCCCAAACAGTTGATCATGCTGTCCCAAACCTCAGCAAATTCCCCTGTGGCTGCCACAATCTTCTGCTGCCACCTTCAAACCACTCACTTCCTGCAGAGGATGAAAGGGGCCACCTCACAACCCCTACCCCTAACTGAGGGAGTCCCTCAGGGTTCAATCTTAGGTCTACTTATGTTCTCCCTATTCACAAATGACCTCCATGAGCACTGTGGTGGAAGCTCCCTAGTACAGTACGCAGACGATGCGGTACTCTACAGAACGGGGGATCACCCATCTGTTATAGGACCTGGGCTCCAAAATGACTTCACCAAGGCTGAGACTTGGCTGAAGGAGAATCGCCTGGTTCTCAACCCCACTAAGACCAAGGCTGTGCTGTTTGGGCCAAAATCCTGGGCCTCCAGGGACCATCTCCTGCCACTCACTACCTTGGCTGGCTACAACATAGAGGTGGTACAATCAGTCAAATACCTTGGTCTCATATTAGACCAGGGCCTCACCCTCAAACCCCAAGTGGATGCTGTAACCAAAAACATACCTCAAAAACTGGGCCTTCTCTATCGCCTTAGCCACAACATGATACCAGAGACTAGACTAGCCATCTCACAAACTATCCTTCTCCCGACCTTAACCTATGCTGCTCCCATCTTACTCGGCACCACTAAAACAGACTGGGGCAGACTTATGACCCTATATCACAAAACAGCTTGCTTTGATCAAATTCCTACTCGAGGACCCACCATTATGATGTCCTCACTGCCCTCAACTGGCCATCCCTGGACAGTAGGCTCCAGTACTCCCTACTAAACTGGACCTATAAGCTCCAGGAAGCCCTTCCACTGGCAGGCCTGAATGGACTACTAGCCCCAAAGCCGCTCAGACGATCGCTTCGCTCCTGGAAAAAAAAACTCCTGGAGACTCCCCGGACCTTTACAGTGGCAGGAGAAAATCCTTACTTACCTAGCCCCTGAGTCATGGAACAATCTCCCCTGGCATCTTCAGGAGGCACCAACACTAGCCATCTTCCAAAAGGGGCTACGCGCTCACATTAACAAATCAAGTCCCTGCAACTGCCCCAACAACTAAGACAATCACACTTAATATCAGTCCATACCAACTAGACACTGCTTCCCTATAAGGGCAACAACCAACTTTGGTTTGAGCTGGCCCACTACCCCATACAGAACTTCCTGTAGACACAGAAGCACTTATTCACCTCCCCACCTGACTCACTGCTGTATTCCACACTACAATGTATTTGTTGCCCGCGTCCACAGAAACTGTACGGTGTATTCATAACCCTATTATATGCCCTCAGAAACTATATGGTGTATTCATAACCCTGTATTATTTGTACTACTATCTGTGCATCAGCTGATCGTTCATGTACTGCCCTGAATTGCTATATCTTGTAACAATTACACTACAATGTATTACGACTGTACCAACCAACACAATGTACCTCATTGCCCTCTTGCACAAATCTGGGATATTGTATGCTGTCTTACCAACTCTGTATGATCCGTATGACTCTGTGATACTTGTCTGTATGTTCAACCCTTATGTACCAATTCCCCGGGTTGCCCCTGAAAAAGGGATCTTCGGAGCCCAGCGGGCTTACCCGGTTAACAAAATTTGATAAATAAATAAATGACTGCAAATCCCCCAGCCCCCCAACCAGTGCAGACAATTGAATGGTCACTCCTGCTATGGCCTTCCCCTTGAAGGCCCCCCGACACTCCACCGTCTCTGTGCGTGACACCCGCAGCCCCCACAATGAACAAAATCAAAGGCACAATCTGCCCCATCAGCCAGCTGGTTCCTATCATACCAGCATTCCTCCTAGGGAAATGGACAAAAGGAGCACTCGCCACGTATTCAGCCGCACCAGACCATGGCCTACCAGGCCCAGGCTGCTCCCCACATGTGCTACCCTGGCTCTGTCTGCCTGACAACCCTAGTAAAGCCACCAAGAAGCATTCACAGTAAAAGTGTGTTCTTTCTCGGATGATTCTATGATTCTCCCACTGCAAACCAAACAAAATGGCCCCATTGTTCTCTGCAATCAGAAATGCCTGACCAAGCCTCCATTTTAAAAACCTGCTGGCTGACCAGCCATCTCTCAATCACCATGCCATAAGTGACCATGCCAGGAAGCCATACCATGAGCTATGCCATGCAAAAAGCACTGATTAAAGCTCACAGGATAGTCACTCAAAAATGTGCTCTTCCCATGCTTTCTCCAGCTTCAAAAATGCCAGGCTACCCCAAGCAACCCCCCCCCCAACCAGGAGCTCTGCAATGCATAAAACCACATTATGTTTTGCAAAAAATTACCCTTTTACATTGGAAACATGCTAACTGACCCCATGTTTTTGCTTTACAATGCCATGAGAACCAACCCACCCACTGAGCTCTTCATGTACAAAAGTACCCTTATCCACGAAACAAGTGAGCATTCGCAAATGGCTAAAGAGGTGCACTTTTCAGTCCTTTTTTTTTTTTTACTTAAAAATGCCATGATGGTCCATATACCACAATGAGCTATTTATATGTACCACTATATGTACCATGTGGCCTACGAGGCCTAGATGCCTCAATGTGCCTTGCCTGCTGCTTGCCAACAATCAATCAATCAATCAATATCTTTCTTTATCCAGGCAGGCACCATTGACCAAGCTCATTTACAAGGTGGACCTGCAGTCCTACAATAATAATACAGAAAGACAAGTTACAATAGTACAAATAGTAAAAATAGCTGCTATTATAGCAAAAATGCACATTTACAGGTAATAAACATTGAACATAGATCTACAAGGAGTCATGGATAATGAACTTGTGCTGGATCCAAGCCCAAAAACTGTGCATTTTGTAGTGGGAAATGTTAGGGAGAGGGTAGGCATACCAGATAGAAGATATCAAGCGCATAATGTAGGGAGAGGTGGGGAATGGGGTACAAGAGAAGAAAACCCAATTGTTAGAGCAGAGTGAAGAACTGGGAGGGCAGAGGACCGTACAAAAGGCGACAAAGTGATTTTTGCCCCAAAACGTGGTGACATATGGAGGAGAAAAGCTGCCATTGTACTAAGTACAAGAGGAGGAATATAGTAGCAGGGGCATAACTTGGAGGGTCCTGGAGGTTGGGGCAGAGGGAGGTGTTGGATGGATGAGGGACTGAATATTTTTTTGGGGCAAAATATGATAATTATCCCCAAGTGTGGTAGCATGTGCTAGAATCAGGCTGCAGCTGTGCAGAGCATCAAAGAATCAGATATGGGAGTTTGGCAATAAATCCTGTGGATCTGTTGGTGGGCATGCTAGAGGCAGAGGCACACATTTCAGCTGGGGGGCCACCGTTTGTGGGTCGCAGTTTGAGGGAGGGAGGTTAGTTAGCATCTAGTAAAGCAGTTGCAAATTTTCGTAATGCCATCACAGTAAAGCCTTTTGAACAAAAGGGTACATACTGGGGGTTTTCAGCTTAAGTATTTTGGGAGTTTTATTCCATATTGATGGGAGTGAGAATCCAAAGGTGGCTCTCCCGACTCATGTGAGTGCCCTGGGTATATTTAGCAGGAGTTGTGAGCTGCTTCTAAGGGAATAATTCTTGGGCACAATCAGAGACAGTCAACGATGTATTGAGGGAGTTTGCCACTGAGGGCTCTAAGTGTCCAGAGTGCTGCATTAAAGTTGCACCTATAGTGAAGTGAGGTCCAGCCCGTGGTGGTATATAGTGCACAATGATGGGTAGAGTAGGGGAGGTCAGTGATGAAGCGTATACCTCTGTGGTACAGTGTATCCAATTTTCCAAGATAGGAAGCTGCACAGCTACTGTATATGAAGTCTGCATAGTCAATTAAGGACAGGAACGTGGCTTGGACTAGTCATTTCTTTGTGTCTGCTGTAAGAAGTCTTCTTATCCTGTAAAAAGGCCAAGTCTTTGCCTTAATTTTTTCAGCAAGTATTCCAGGTGGTCAGCAAAGGAGAGTTTACATTCGATCCAGACCCCAAGATATCTGAATTTCAGAACATACTCTAAGCACTCTCCCAGCATCATGGTTATTGGGGGGAGGGAGTCAGTAGTGCTTGTGTAGTTTGTGGGGGAAAATAACTTGGCTTTAGTTTTCTTAGTGTTTAATAACAGTTTTTTATTGATTAGTTGGAGTTGCAGGAGGTTGAAATCATTTTGTAGGTCAGTACAAGCTTCTTTTGGTGTGGAACGACTCAGGTACAGCACTGTGTCATCCACGAATAAGTGAATACTTGCATCCTTGATTTCCTCATCAATGTCGTTGATATACACTGTGAATAGGAGGGGTCCTAATATGGATCCCTGAGGGACACGTCTTTGTAAGAGCTTTAAGGCAGATAGTTCGCCATCCGCTGTCACCTGCTGGTATCTGTCTGTCAGATATTCAGAGAACCAGTTTAGAGAAGTAGCATCCAGTCCTAATGTTTTTAGCGAGTCGAGGAGCAGGTCGTGGTCGACTGTGTCAAATGCTTTGATGAGGTCAAGAAACACAGCACATACTAACTTTTTATGCACCAACACCAGTTGCCAATCATTGGTTACTTTAACTAATGCTGAGTCTGTAGTGTGGTTGGCTCTGAATCCGGATTGATGGGGGTTTAGTAATTTTTCTCTGTCGATGAAGGATCTTAGTTGGCCATTTACTATTTTTTCCAGTAGCTTCAAGAGTGTGGGTAGGAGAGAAATTGGCCTATAGTTACTAAGGTAGCAAGGTTCTCCAGATTTCAATAGCGGGATAATGTGTGCGATCTTCCAAATTTGAGGGAGAGTACCTTGTGTTAGGGACAGGTTGAATAAATGAGTAATAGGCACTACCAATACGTGGCATGCTATCTTTAGGAAGTATGGTTCAAGTGCATCTGCACCGGCACTTTTCTTAGTATCCAGGTGGAGAATCAAGTCCTCCACTTCCTTGAGGGAAACCAATGAGAATGAGAAATGTTGACTAACAGAGGAAACATTTGGTGGGGTCATGCCAAGTTGGGTGCACAGGCTACATGTAGGCGAGTTATCGAAGGCTAAGCCTGCTGTGGTGAAGTGTGTGTTGAATGCCTGCAGTACCTTTTTTTGTCATTAATTACTGTATTGCAAGAAGTAATTTTTGTAGGGAACATATTTTGTGACGTGGCTTCCTCCAGTTCTTTGATTGTGGACCAGAATTTGAAGGGACAATTGGCTGAAGAATCTAGTTCTGCTTGGTAATAGCAGGCTTTAGCTCCCTAATCAGTTTGGTGCAGTGATTTCTGGCTGTTCTAAAGAGGCACCAATCTTCCTCTTTTTGGGATTTGCGGGCAGTTTTCCTGAGTTTATCCCTGGACAGTAGTGCAGCCTTGAGATCTTGAGTGAACCAATGGCATTTCCTAGCCTTTATGCGTATTTTTGACAGAGGCGCATGTAGATCCATGGAGTAGGTAATGATTTAATGTAGTATAGAATATGCAGTTTCCACTGTTTTACCAAGGTAAAAACTCTGCCACAAGGGAGAGTTTTTTAGGTCAAGTAGGCATGCCTTTGGGTTGAATGATCTGGTTGACCTTTAGGTAGAGAATTTGGTCGTAGTTGGCACTTTGTTGGCTGCCCAAACTCCAGCCATTAGGCAATGGTCACTAATATCCGCATCAAAGGTTCCAACATGGGAGAAGGAATGGGGTTTATTCATATGCAGAACATCCAGAAGGGTACTTTTGGCTGTATAATTTTTGTTGATACAGGTGGGATCTTCATTGAGTAGGGTGAAACCAAGGGAGCGGCAGAAATATTTAAGCTGGTAACCATCTTCTGACAGCCAACTATAGTTTAGATCCCAGAGGATAATTGTTTCCAGGGGGCTAGTGTCCAAGATAGTTGTAAGAGAGGACAGGAGCTGAGTACAGGCAGATGGTGGTCTATAGCATCCTATGACTAGGAGTGCTAACGATGGGGATAGGTCAGTTTTTATGTCCAGGCATTCAAATCCCACTACCAGTGAGTTAGAATTATGTGTTGATGCCACAAATCTATTTTTGATGTAGATGACAACCCCACCTCTTCTGGATTGCCTATCACATCAAAAGATCTGGTAGTTAGGTATATTAATCATGCTATTTGGCATAGAGGGCTGTAGCCAGGATTCTGAGATAACAAGCAGATCTGGTATTGTATGGGCAGTCCAAGCCTGGATAAGGGTGAATTTTTTCAGCAGACTGCGCACGTTAATGTGCATAAAACTAATACCTTTAAGAGATAGTGACTCAGAAGGGGAGGTGAGTTTATTTATGGGCCCTGGATTAAGCTCGACATTGCCAGAGCAGAGTAAAAGAAGGAGTAGCAATTATTTCAGGGAATCAAGTGAAAGACAATGAGCTTGAGGCTTTTTCCGGCTTGGCATGGAGGAGGAACTGGGGTCCCAAGCTTTGTTTTTTAATTTATGCAAGCCTAAGGACACTGAGGCTAATACTCTGACTGTGTAACAGCAGTGGGAGTAACTCAAATTAATTAGAGATAAGGAGGGAGGCATAGACAAACCTGCAATAGTTGCTCTTCGAGGAAGGTAGTCCACCTGGATCAGTTGGCAAGGAGCCTTGGCATAACATGTGATGTGTAGAGTCAAATTGGGCAAGCAGTCTTCAGGATGAGGATGTGGTGTACCCCAGTCTCAAATTTTTTCGGATAATAAGCCAGTAAGGGGTATGATACACAGTGCAGTCAGGAGGAGGAATTGCCACGAGGTTGCCATAATTGCAGTTGTTAATTAAATGAGGGATTTTTGATAACAAGGGTAGCTCTATGGCTGCCGGTTGCAGGAATCCCCTGGCAGAACCCTGGCAGTAACAAATTGTTTTAGTAAGAAAGAGAAGGCAGGAGATTTGTCAGGTATGGGAGTGGGCAGTGCTAACGGGTCTATATAATAGCACACAGGAGGGGGAAAGGGCAGGTGGATGAAAAATTGCGGCTTTGCCGTACCTCTCAAGCGATGGAGTCCGATGAGGAGGTCTCAGGCGGTGGCTTTGGAAGCGCCAACCACCCAGTGTCCATGGTCCAAACAGAGGGCATCTGAGCTGGGATCCCTAGCTGGTTCTCAGCTAGAGAAAGTAGAGAGGAGCTCAAATTAATAGTGGGGTAACACAAAGTCTAGCTCAATTAGCAACTGAAAAGCCAGCGATTTCCTTGGCGACTTGCAGTCTGGAGAGAGCTACAAAGTCACAAAGGGGGCTGTAACACTTGTCTGCTGGGAACATTTTTGACCCTAAACACAGGTCTTTGGCAAATCAGTCACAGTTCAGTAATTTGTAGTACAATTTTCAAGTAAAACAGTGCTTCAGCAAGACAAGATATGCTAGTCAGCAATAAGCAAACTTTAAGTACCAAAATGGTATGTCTCAGCAAGGCAGAATGAGATAAAATTGCTAGAAGGCTTAGTTGCAAAAAGGGGATGGGAGGAATTGCAGTTGTTGACAGTAAGTAACCAATAAATTGACTCATTGATAGGAGTGGGCAGAGACTGTACATTTAAAGGAGGCCTGGGAGGGGGAGGGGGAGGGGGATGAAAAATCAAGGGGAAGTTTGCATAGCTAACACTGAATCAGTGCACATACAGTTGGAGAGAAACTGCAGTGGGGGGGGAATGGTAAGTTACTTTACACACAGGCCGAGCTGAGCAGGCTAAATTGAAATATATAAATCAGAATCTGAGTACAGGGATGCAGGCTTACATTAAGCCACACATCTTGGGTGCTCTTGTCTCAGGTGAGTGAGACCAGCCAATCAGGGAGCTCTACACAGGCATGGAGCCAATAACACTACCCTGACAAGGCACTGAAATTGAAAACAGCAAATTGAAAATGATGATCCAGTTCAGCGTTCAAACAGCCCAGAGAAATCGTGGCAATTTTTCAAGCCTCGTACCTTTACCTATCTCTTTGGGGGATAGGTGGATCAGGCTCCTTGCACCATAGAGATGCTACGGCTGGATTGTGACTGCTGCCTGAGGTGGCAAGTGGCACCTGTAAGGAAAGAGACAGCAGATTAAATAGGAGCATATGGGGGGAATGTCTAAACAGAGACGCACAAAGAGAGCTGAGCACCAACTTGAAAGACAAGTCAGGGGACAGTCTCAGACAGAGACAAGGTGCCGGCTAACTCAGGAATCCAAAACAAGCACAAAAGAACAGACTGATGGGGGAGGGCAGGAGGGACAGAACAGAGACAGAGGAGGACAGGGGGGACAAAAGAAGATGATTAAGAATGAAAGTCAAGGGCAGGAGCCTTAGGATCAAGACAGAGGCTACTCAGATTTTACAATTCACTGAATTTTCTAACTAAGTCAATAGCATTAAGCATGTAAACCCAGTACAGTCTTAAATAAGATTTAAAAAATATATATTAACAAAGCCAGTAAAACTTTTTTACAAACTCAGTTCAAGGCAGTGTACAGAGTGAAAGCTTAACTGGGGAAAAAATCAAAGGGAAGTTTGCAGAGCTAGCACTGAATCAGTGCACATACAGTTGGAGAGAAAATGCAGCAGTGGGGGAATGGTAAGTTAGTTTACACAGGCTGAGCAGAACAGGCTAAATTAAAATATAAACTGGAAGCCGAGTACAGGGATGCAGGCTTACATTAAGCCACATGTCTCGGGTGCTCCTGTCTCAAGTGAGTGAGACCAGCCAATCAGGGAGCTCTACATAGGCGTGAAGCCAACAGTGCTACTCTGAGAAGGCGTTGAGATTGAAAACAGCAAATTGCAAGTGATGATCTGAATCAGCGTTCAAACAGCCCAGAGAAATCGTGGCAATTTTTCAAGTATCGTACCTGATCTATCTCTTTGGGGGGAAGGTGTATCAGGCTCCTTGCACCATAGAGGTGCTATGGCTGGATCGTGACTGCTGCCCATTGGGACAAGTGGCACCTTATCTATCTCTTTAGGGGGTAGGTGGATGTGTCCTGGCCTGATATACCCTCCAGGCCCCCTGGTCAGGACCCCCTGAGGGTCCGCCTCTCCAAGCTAATCCCTGGGGCTCCAGCATCATCTTATCATATTACGCTGCTACCTGGCTTGGTGAGGTCATTGACCCCTCCTCTTCTCTTTCCCTCCCCCCCTCTCCACCCTTCCCCTTTTTGCGCCTTTCTGGCAGGGGGCATCAGACAACCTAGTCTGCCTTTTAATAGCAAGCCCAATTGTCCTGATAAATGACTGTATTCTATAGAAAATGTAATAGGACCTCCATCTGCTTGAGATAGTTTACTACTTTCCCTGTACTGCATGTGAGTAATTATTCCTGTGGTTTTTTTCCTAACTCTCTGTAATGCTTCCTATATTTTTTGGGGGGGTACCTGTCTCTAAATCTCTGCAGCAATTCTTTCTACTGGCATTCAAAATCCTCATTCAGTGTGCAATTCCTCCTAATTCTAAGAAATTGCCCAAAGGGGATGGAATTTTTCAGTTTTATGGGATATGAACTCCTGTTGTGTAGTAGGACATTTGTAGCTGTCTCTTTCCTATATCTAGTGGTTGTTACTCTACCTGTCTCTTGGTCCCTTTTTAGGGTAATATCCAGAAAATGTATTTGTATTGAACTTGTTTCTGAAGTAAATCTTAGATTCAATGAATTATTGTTAATCCAAAGTATAAAAGCCTCTACTTCTGCTACTTGCTATTTATAGACAATCATCTATAAATTGTCCCCATTTTATATTTTTTTCAAAAAAAGGGTTTTGTACTAGATCAAACAGTACATCATTTTCACGCATACCCATAAATAAATTGGCATATACCAGGGCCACTGATACCCCCATTGCCGTGCCACACCTTTGAATATAATATTCCCTGTCAAATTCAAAGAAGTTGCGATTTAACACAAACTCCAGGGATGATATTATAAATTGTACAGGTATTTGCCCCTCTTGGTTATGCCTAGTCAGGGAATATGCTGCTGTTTGATTCCATCCATGCATTTAATAGAGGTGTATAGGGCCTCTACATTTATCGTAATCCGCTGGTAACCTTCCTGCCACTGGATTAATTAAAATTTTAAAATGGCATCATAGGTATCTTTAATAGAAGTGGGCAGGGTTTTCATGCAGGGTTGTACATACAAATCAATAAACTCACATAAGGGTGATATGAAAGAATCCACACCGGACACTATGGGTTTTCTGGGTGGGTGTTACACATTTTTATGCACTTTAGGGATAGCATAAAAGGAATGCATTATTGGGTTCTCATTATACAGGTATTTAAATTTGTTGTTTGTTATGACCCTTTTTCTCAGTGCTTTATCTAACAGAATAAATAATTCTCTGTCTTTGTATCATATGTTGGATTACTTCCCAATTTCTCATAGCTGACTTGATCTCTTAACAAGGCTCCTGTCATTTCCTTGCATTCTGTAGTATTCATAATAACCAGGTTCCCCCTTTGGCAGCAGGCTTCACTATAATCATTTCATTATTAATTAATTCATTAAGTGCTGCTGTTTCATTTTTTTAAAGGTTACCTTGATGTGGTCTTATATATTTCTCTAATATTTGCTTTACTTTTTGAACCATGGTTCTCTGATTGACAGCTAAGTTATTGTTTTGTATTACTTGGCAAAAATCAGATTTGCATCCAAAAATTACTCCCCTCAGATGTTTAAAGTCCCAACCAAGTCCTTCTTCCTTAGAGCCATTACTTAGTTCTTCCAGAAGTTCATTGAGAGCACTTAAATCCAATGTGCTCATCTCATTTGCCTGGTTGTCCTTTCCTCCATTTTCTTCCATTGCTGCCAATAGGTAATCCAATTCTTCCCTTTCATTAGTATCCCAGGTCTCCAGATACCCCATGGTTGCTACTCTGCTTGTCATTTTTTTAAGTTCAAAAAAATATTTTAATTTTATTTTTCTGAAGAGCTTGTGTAAGTCCACAAATACAATAAATCTATTGATTCTGGAGGTTGGTACAAAATTCAGTCCCTTACTCAAGACCACTGACTGTGTTTGGGAGAGTTCTTGATTTGAAAGATTTATGATTTGTAACTTGGTTTCTAAATTGTTGTTCTCAGAACTTTCCTTATATTTCTTGCTCCCACGTCCCCTTCTGCCCCTTCTTGTCCTTCTATTTCTCCTTCTCCTGAGCACTCTAAAAATGGCTCCTGTGTGGTATTCTTTGTTAAATCAATTGAAACAGACTTTTGCTGTGTGGGCATGTTACTTTGTTCCTTTTGGTTTCTGTTTTTTTCTATTTCTCAATCTACCCCATCTTTGTCTGCTGTATGATCTTGGCCTTACTGTTTTATTAGGTGTGATGAATGCTGTACCTGCTTCATAAGCTTTATTGTCCCTTATTAATTTATTTTGTTTTCTTTGTATCACCTCATTTTCATGTTTCTGTATTTTATTCTTTGAGGATATATCCATTTGAAAGAATTCTTTATGTTGTTTAAACATAGCAGTTTCCCCTTTAGCTGCTTTCAGTTCCTCACTTAATGTCTCATACTGTTCAGAGTATTCTTTTATTGCTAATTTGATATATTCCGTAAAGGCATTCTCTGAAATAGCTAACCATACATCCACAAGATTGCAGCATCATGAAAGTGCACAACCCATTTGCAGCAGGCAAAAGTGCTTTCGTGAAAGCAAAAAGTGCCTTTGAGGCGGACATATATTTTTTTCCCCATATGCTATAATGGGAAACTTTAAACTTTAATAACTTTTTAAGGGATGAATATTTTGTCACCATATCTTCAAAAGACATATCGGTGATCTAGACTCCATAATCCCTGTCAATTTCAGACCAACCCTCAAACCATTTGTGCTGTAGCTCTGAGCAAAGAATTTACCAAAAAGTAGTATTTTTCATATGTTTTGGCACTCAACAGCTCCACAACTGCACATTTCATAGGAACAAAACTTACGAGTTCCAGGGATCTATGGTACCAGACAGTGCATGGAAAATTTCATGCAAATTGAATGAATGGTTGCAGTTATTAAAGCGCAAAATTTGGGGTTTAACATAGAAGTGGCCATGCAACCCTAACAATACTGGTGCTACTGTGCCACTATAATATATGCAGTGAAACCTGTCGAGATGAAGTGCACTGTCACAGGTTTTCTGCATGGCAAAGGAATGAACTCTCATTGAAATTACATGGTTTGCTGCAGTAACTCTACTGCAGAATTCTGAAGAGTTGGGCTTCATCCAGGTGGGATTTTTTTAAGCATGCTGTAGGTAGCCAGGCTTCAGGCTTCCCCATGAGAGCTACCATAGGGCCTTCTACTGTTGTTGATGCCATGTTGGGGGGAGTCCAGCAGCTTGCATTGTGGCTGCCATGTGGCTGTACCAGGCAATTCAGGCAGTAAACACTGACATCTTCGACTCCCTGACCACTCCCCTGACTCCAATTGACTCAGCAGCTGCATGGTGGGCAGCTGCAACATCCAAATCCATTATCAGTGTTGGATGTGGAGGGGCACCTCTCTGCACATTGGCATGTTTCAAATTAATTCAGTTTTCTCATTTGATTTGTCTGTTTTTTCATAATTTTAGCATGTTAGAGTGGTTCTTGGTGTCATCATTCAGCCGAATTATCATCAGCCAGACAACAACAGCAAGGTGACCAACTCATCTGTCAGGAAAAAGTTTCATATTTTAAATTACACTGACCATTATGAGCTGAGGTTCCCCTGTTTTCCTTCTGTCTTATGGGAAAACTACTGTCTGGTTTTATTTCTTATACAGTGTAATCTGGCTAATAGGAGGGTCACAGGTGATCACTGGGGAGCTCACTAATTAGGAGAAGACCACGATTCTTCTAATTGCAATTCAGTATTAAATAGGAGAGGTAATTTACTTCTGACCTATAAAATATTACAAAATCCAGATTTGATGAAAATATGTGGTTTCAGTTTTAAAGATATACCAGCAAGTAATTTAAGATTGCATAAAAGACAGCTATATATTTCAAGGGCAAGGACTGTTAAAAGACAAAATTTATTTTCTATAAGATCATTTAAAATATGGAATTACCTACCTGTGAATATTATTATGGCATCCTGTTTCCATAAATTTAAGAGAAGATTAGATACTCACTTGATTTTAAATCAGATGGGTAACTGGCACTATGGTAAAATTACCCCACTAGGAGTGGGAGATAATTAAATGGGCCTTTTAGCCTATTTTGTCTTATTCTACCAAGTATTACCAAGTATTTATCAAGCTCAACCCTGGTCAATACATAAGGGTTTGTATCACATTTATAATTCATCTGTCTTAAATTCTCTATTTTGCTGGCACAATCTTTATTCATCTCTGTAGGGATGTCTGCTCCACTGTTCAAAATACTTATGGTATGCTGTCATCCCTGTTACATCAGTGCAGTCCTGTTGACCTGTATTGGGGATTCCATTATACAGTGTTGGAGAGATGAAGTCAGAAGATGTGACATTCAGTATTATAGGAACAGTTCAACATGAAAACCTCATCAGCTGGGTGGCCCCAAACATTTTCCTGGTTCATTACTCCTCACCTTTTTGTAAGGAATATTTGGGTTAGTCGTGCCAATAATACAAATTCACAAATAGCCATATGTGACTCAGACAATTGTTAGGCAAATGTCCTTGTTATACAGTTTGGTACACACATAGCAATACAAAGCATGGCATAATCCTATAGTTTAAAATTAAGTAGCAGTCAGTTTACAGAGATAGATAACCTGGATAACATTACCTTCCCTGTGGAGATGGGCAGCAGGCAGAGGACTTCATAAGACAGTGTCTGCATCCCAACCTCCTGGCACTCTTGGACAGGTTCCACCATGCCACATCAACAGAAATCATCTCAAATGCCATTACAGCGATGGCACAATGCTGTCAGTCATCATTATGCCATCCAGAAACACAAGTTTTTTTTGTGCGGAGTTTTGCCCCCCACAACCCTCATGCAGAGGGCTCTGACCCTCCATTCCCCCTGCACTAAAGATTAATAACTCCAAGTCAGAGTTGTTTCAGGAGGGACCAAACTCCCTAGAGACAGTGGCATTGGTAAGACAGCAGACGAGTACAGCGAACAGCTGATTCTATCATTGTACTGGTCTTTGCTGTCTTACTGTCACTGTAGCAAAGATATATGTCTTGGACCCATACTTATACCCAGCTTCATGTATAGTTGCAAGACTACATGCATGGATACTTATGAGGCCAAGGCATGCACAGCTCATGGCTATCCCTGAAGAACCTTGTACACTCCTGTACAAGGTCTGCTGCTGTCACCAGCTTGCATGCATCTACGTTGGTAACCAAGGACAACAAATGTAACTCTTCTTCTTCCCACTTATCAGTGCTAGTCTGTAAACCATATAAAACATTATTCTGTTGCTAGTCTCCTCTTGGAATAGATAACTCTGGGATGTTACATGTGTGGAAAACAAGTCAGTTTCTCATAGCAATAGCTTACTCAATCCTGGTGAATTTCAACTGTTGCTATATTGCAGAGGTAGGCCTATGTAATTCTTATTGGCAATATAAAACAATAGGAAACAATACAATATTATATAAAATAATGACAGATCCCAAAACTGTGCATCTTCACCCTCCTTGTCATACTCCCCACCTACCCAGAACCTCCAGAGCACCTCTGCTTGACCATCCCATGCAGAGCGGGTTACCAGAGACTATAACTAAAAGAGGAGAGCATTCAGTTGGATCCATAGTTCTAGGCTTTACTGGACGGGGGCAGGTATTCTGTAAAAGCTTGTTTAAATTTGATACATTTACAACACCTCCAGACTATCCTTTACATCTCGGAACTACAGAGATAATGGATGAGTTTACAAGTGGTTCTCATAATCCTGTATTATGCCATGCTATGCTACAGTATTTGCTGTACATGGAACTGATATGCATCACAAAATAACACATTTTGGAAAACTATGGCAAACTAACATCATATCTCAAGTTTGTCTATAAATGCTGTTACAGCTTAACATCAGACTCATATTTTGTAAAGAATTCTTTATTGTTGACAAGGAAAATATTAATTCCAGTGTTTACAGAAGGATACAACATAAAAAGAGTTGATAATGCAGGTCATCTGTTGTTGTTATTGCAATTAATGTAAAGTGAAGAAATATTCAAACAAATTAAACCTAATTCTGCTTGAAATCCTGCATTAATATGAACATTAAATGCAAGAAGTGAAGCTACTTTAAAATCTTTTCAACAAACTGTGTACTTTTTGTGACAACTATCAGGCACATGTAAACTCTGTAGTGTGTCATGATGTAGCATAGTGTTGTGCTACTTACATGTAATTAGAGATGCAGAGAAGTACAATGTTGCCAGTGAAGCTGGTATGATGTTGGGAACTTTTCACAATGCTCAGCTGGGAAAAATTTTCCCAGTGTAACCCAACTTTGTGTCGAAGAAAAAAACAACTTTTTAAACATGAAATTCACCCCACCCACTGGCAAGTGATGCCCACTCCCTCATACACCCAGACCTTAACAAATATTATGCCCCCACACTGCCACCATCCAATGTCAAGCTCAAGTTATATATAATACACATTGTTTATAAGGCATAAGTATAGTATTAGTATCCCTTCCTTCACCCATGCCAAATGACATAATTTTGAAAACTAATCTCCTCCCAGCCTCTCAGTAACACCCACATTGATAAACCAGCCCTCTGCTTACCCACCCTCTACCATCCATCATCCCTCCTCCCCAATTCATCAAAGAATATGGATATTCCTGAAAACATATATATAAAAAAAAAACATCCCCTGAGGAGTAACTATGTCCAGTCTTCAGTGTCCTGCACTGAATGAATGAACAGTGATATTTTCATATAGTGACACCTGATTGGCTGACAAGTATGCACTTCATTGGGAAAAGTACTGTGCAACATGTCAATTTTTACTTTGTGAAGTCAAGCAACTTTTCAGTGTTCACATAGTGAAGGTTTGCATACTGTACTTCAAGTACCCCTTTCTTTGATTACTCCATTAAGGTCACTAGTAGACTGTACATGGGAACTTTCAAGTATGCACTGCCAACTTTTTATCGCAAGAACTATGACCATAAACACCAAAGCTGGATCTATGGCAGAGGTGAGGAGTGGTACATAACCTCATGAAAAACTGAAGAAATGCAAAAGAAGTATTGGTATATTAGGCATGGTGGTCAGAGAGGGGGCTTTAGAGGCTATACATGAATGGTGTCCACACATGGTGCAGTAGGGTGCACCAGAGGGAGACTGTAGTGGCCACTGGGGTTGTAATTACCCCCCAGTGCCCCACAATGAGGCCTCTGGCTTCTTTTATGTTCTCTACTGGTGATTTAGGGACACAAAATGTAATAAATTTAATTATTTTAATTGTGGAGAACTGAATTATGATTCCTTCACTACATGATCTGTGTGAATGTTAAAAGGCTAATCAGGGTATTCAGGGGTTGGATAGATAACCCAGAACAGAACAGGTTGTGTACTCTCTACTCATACGCACTTCCCATTTCTCTCTTAGTGGTTTGGGGTACGGTTGCAAAGTTAAATTGCAAGTTGTTCCTATTGCAGCTGTGTAATCATGTGGACCTCATCCTCCACAACTGCACCTATAGTTGAGAATTAAGGAAATGCAGCTCCCTTGTGACCGTGGCAGGATACAAATAGTTTTAAAAAAATGAACTACAAGAAATGGGTCAGTAATTCATCCAATATTCTAGGACTGGTCTGTATCTTGAATTTCTTTCTTACAGCATCTTCCACATACAAAGCAGGAAACCACCAATTGCAAAAAATAATGTTCTTGATGTACATACAGTGAAATTGTTATAAAGGAAAAGAAACAGGGGTTGCTCCTTGAGAGCAGTGGTGCTGGGAGCACACAAATCAGGCTGTTTCCAGTTGATGAAATAGAACATATACAAAAACACACATAGGAAAGATTGCTATTGGATTCAAAGGCTGTGTTCATACCAACTAATTTGGAATCTGAAAAAAATTGAAAACTGATATCATATTACTTGTCTTTTAGGGAAAAAAAACATTTAATGTAATGATCACTTTGATTGTGAAAACAGTATGGTTGTGAAGAAGTTTATTTTGCAGAGAGAATGATTGGGGTGTGGAATGGTCTACCTGAGGTGGTGGATGCCAAAACCTTTAAGAAGATAGGAAATTATTTTTACATAGTTAACTGCCTTTCCATCTTCCTTTCCACGACATTATGTATCCTGATATGCTTTGATGATTTTTGGATAAATAAATAATCTAGTTTTGGGGTGCCTTCTTCAGCTACTGCTATTTTGTTTTATATTTCAAAGACATTCTATGGCATCAATAACTCCCATCCCATGTTATTCATCTGAATTACCTGGAATGGTGTTATTGATGTCACAGAAAGTTCTGGCAATATGAAAAAAGAGAACAGCAACTGATGAGGAGAGAGGGATCCAGGGTAGTTAAAAATGAAATAAAAATAGATTATTAATGTAACAGAAAATGTTGAATAACATATCACAATAACAGGTAGACAATAAAAGAATATCTGAAGGGCATCTAGAGGTGTGAAAAAATATCTCCTTTTATCTTTGAATGGTTTTAAGCACAGGTGGAACAGATTAAGGTCTTAATATATACTCAGTGAGGTATTAGTAAGGCAGGAAACAGGGGCAGGTATTGCAGAAATGACCCCATATAGACAACAGGTCCCAGGGTATGATGTGGCATTATGGGTTTGCTGGAGGGATTGATGGTCTTTTTCTGCCATCGTCTATGTTTCTGTTGGTAAAAAGAGATTTTAGCCATATCGGTCGTTGAAAAACTGGAGATGCTGGAAGGCATGATACCATGGGTACTAAAATGGCACAACAATATGTCAATCTCTTCATGGCCTGTCTAGAATATTTTTTGAAACAACACCCTTATAAACCATCAGTCTATCTCTAATATATAGATGTCATAGTCTTGATTTGAACAGAAGGTGAAGACTCCCACAAAAAGTTCCATCATGATTTTAGCAATTTTCATCACTCTGTAAAACTCTCTACTGAGCACTCCACCACCAGCATACTTTTTCTAGATACCACAGTCAGTATCACTAATGATGGACATATAAAAACTGCCCTTTACAGAAAACCCACTGACAGACACCGATACCTTCATAATTCCAGCTTCCATCCTAGGCATACAAAAACAGTTGTAATCTACATCCAGGCAATTTGATACCATTGAATCTGCTCTGATGAGAGAACAAGAGACAGATAGCTATCTTCACTTCAGAATTCCCTGATCCAGCAGGGCCACTCTCCAAGACAAACTGAAAAAGAATTTCACCAGGCCATGCAACTACCACAAAAATACCTGCTGGAATACAGGCAACAAGATCAAACTGATTGCACACCCCTAGCTGACACTTACAACCCTTGCTAAAACCCCTCTGGTTCCAGCAGATTATTAAAGAACTGCAATCCTGGCTGAGTAAAGATGAAATACTTAAGGACATCTTCCCTGAAACACCTGTAATTGCCTATAAGCAGCCCCCCAACCTCTTGAACATAATAATTCATAATAAACTCACAGCAGATTGAAGTTAATGGGAAACAAGAGGTACAACACCATGCAACATGGCAAGATGTAAGACCTGCACCCACATATGCACACAGACCACCAACAAGACAAGCCAGAACAACACACTAAAACTCAATGTATCCTACACATATCAATCCAGCAATGTGGTTTACCTAATTCAGTGCAAGAAGTGCACAGAAGGATGCTATATTGGGGAAACTAGACAAGCACTGCAAACCAGGATGAATCATGACTGACACACAATAGAAAACAAGATTAGCAGCACAGCAGCAGGATTCCATTTTTCACAAACAGATCATTCTCTCTCTGACTTATCTGTCCTGATATTAAGAGGCAACTTCAAAAAACACACAGGACAGAAGGGCATGGGAACTTAAATATATTAAACAATATTAATCTAATATTTGTTGACTGAATCTGGACATTGGATTTATGGCACACTATGGTAAACTGTAATTCTTTTGTAACTTGTTACCAAGGTTTTTTTTCCCCTTCTTCTGTGTTCCTGCCAAATGTTCTAATTAATTGTTCTTCCTGCCTTTTTCTTACATATTCTTTTCAGTTTCAGTCCTGCCCATGCCTCCCCACCTCACACTTTACTGTGTATACTAACCTTACGCTTTGTTTATCCAGGCCCATTTACAGTTTGTATTGTGTTTTATCTGAATTGTGTACCTCTACTAGCCAAATATTCTACATGAAAAAATGATCTTTTAAAAATAATAGCTGTCCAAAACTCAAGGCTCTTTTCCCCTCTTTATTTGTCCAGAAGATGCTTCTCCATGCTCAATATCTGATGCCAATAGTGACATTACATGGTATATTACTCAATTGCTGGACAGAGATATGCCATAGAAATACATCATTCTTACCACAAAAGTAAAAAAGCAAAACCAAAAAACAAACAACAACAAAAAAGAAACATAATCTTGTGAAACCTGCTCCAGGCAAGGGGTTAAAGTGCAGTAGAGAACTAGTACCTTGATCCTTTATCCCATCTTCAAACCCTTGAGTTAATGCCTACTGAAGCAGTCACTGCTCAGCACAGATGCCCACTTCCATTTATTTACATATGTATTTATCCTTACACTTTTCAGACCCATCCCACTGAAAAACTTTTCTGGTCAGTGAAAAGTGGGCTGCACAGGGCTCACTCAACATACTCTGCCTGACAGTAACTGGCACAATACTGCAAATATAAAAGCACTTAATTCTACTGTATGTCAGTGTCCTGCATAACACTAGTGGTAGCATTTTACATCTTCTGTCAGGAGCTATGTGTTTTTCCCCATGTGACTGCCCTGATTTAACCTTTAAGCTGCCAACAGAAATAGAACGCATAGTAATTCTGGACTAATATATCAGTCTGCAGCACAGCAATGGTTAATAAGGGCAGACACGTAATAGAATTAGACACTCACTATCCCTGAGGCAGGTGGTGCCTGAGATGGAGATGTTTACACCAATCAGTGTATGCCAATATGGAATGTAAACCTTGGTAGTCAGAAAAGTAGTTTATACTGCCTGCATCAATGGCCATGAATCTAACTATTTCTATCACCTTTTGCACTGTTGATTGTTCATGTTCTGTCTCTTGCAGTCTAATTTTTCTTGCTTTCTCAGACAGCGGTCACCTCAGAGGAACTATTGGATGCCCACAATGTTTTTGTTTATATATTTTAAGCACTTTACATGGCTTACTTAGATAAGACACTGTTGTGATGCTTTCACTACTGATCTGTGTAGCAGGGAGCAGGAGCAGTGCTTACTTTTATAGCAGTACTCCCTGACACACTCACATCAATTGGCCTTCCTTTTTTTCTATTTCCTGCTAAGGATTTTCAGCAGCTCACAGCTTTGGTGACCATTGCTAAAACTACTTTGATAATCATAATATTATCAGGTTATAAAAATGGCAAATGTTATACCACAGTGCTTGTGACAGTAACTGGGGCATCTCCATGATAAATGATTTGAATTCTACAGAACTATCTGGCCAAAATTATCTATTATCTAGGATTAGTCTGCAGATATGGATATTTAAGCTATCTGCTGCTATTAATCCAGAACTGATAATGCATATTTGAACATCTCTAACTTGTCTAGATATAATGTAACATATTTCAGACAATTGTTACTGTTCGCTAATTGTATCATCTTTTTTAATGTATAATTTTATTCATGAAAAAGAAGCATCTCTCTGTACAGAAGTGCAATACATCCTCATATAATAACAACTGAATGTCAGCAGCCCATAATGAAATAAATAATACAATTGTATGCATATTATGCAGCAAGTTCCATGTCCAGATTGTGTGATTTATATCAAAATTAATAAGTATAGTAGAATCTGAGAAGAAGGATTGTAAAAAGAGATGGCTAACCAGCTTCTAAACCGGTGTACCTTTGCATAGCTCACACATTGTATGAAGAGTTATTCTTTTCATATTGTGCAAAACAGTTTAGACCTATTAGTTTAGCAGTTCTTGAATGTTATAAATTAATCAAAAGATAACCAGTCACACAGTAAGCAATTTTCCATAATTGTGAGCTCCTAAGGCTTTGACAGTTAGAAACTTTGGATGTGTTATTTCTTTATTCCACATAGCATGACCGTCTTTTATCACTCACTCTATCTATCTATCTATCTATCTATCTATCTATCTATCTATCTATCTATCTATCTATCCTCTTCCCACCAACTTAACTACTGAGCATCATGGAGGAGACAAGATCCATTTATGATTATGATAGCTAAGTGCCCCATTTATTGTTGCATGAAGGAGCATGCCTGATGTCAACATTTCCTTATAAAATGGGGAGAGAAAAGCTTCATCTCAGATTGGTTGTTACCTGTGCATCATGTATATTTGCTGCACAGGTAAAAACAAAATCTAAATAGCATAACCGCAGTATGGGAAAAATCAGTCTGCCATTGGAACACACTGTTTTAAAATGATGCAATTTTTTTTCTTGGTTATCGGGGACAAAGCATCTGTACATAAAATGTGCATATCAAACATATTTAGTTTATATTTAGAAATGAAATAGTAGCTCCATAATGTATCTGGAAAATGGTTTAAGTAAGCAATAAGCCATGACAGGGTGTGCATTAGACACTTTAACACATGGCTAGGAGACGTAGTGAGTCACGAGGCCACCAGCCGAGTGCATCCAGCCTCCTAGCCATGTGTTAAAGTGTCTAACGCACACCCTGGAGGGGCTTATTGCGCTTATGAAATGGTTATGTAAAATATAGATGCATGTCGTAAGTAAAATTAATAGTATTTCATAGTGAAATTCTTAAATAGTTGTGCTACATTTTAACAAAATAGATCCTCCGCCTGTTTTTTCCTTTGAGTTGAGGACTTTTGACTTGCTAGTTTTGACCTGCTAAGGCATCCTTACTTGTATTTTTTCCCCTGTAGTTGTCATGTCCCCCCCCCACACACACACAGAAGTGGGTGAGAGGAGCAAGTGGGTGGCAGATTTATTTTGATAGTGAGAGGAATGCAGGATTTATGGATGGGAGCTGTGGTCTGGATTGCGTGTATGTTTGTGTTTTTATAAACACTTCAAAAATATCGGCTAAAAAACTAATTTATTCCACAGAACATGTTGGCAGAAAAAAACAGTGCTCCCTCAAGTCTGTTGTGCTATTTATTAGTTGAAGTGCAGGGTTGATTAAATACCAAACAACCTACTATTTATTTAGCAGGGTTGCTAAAATGCTGAATGTTTACCATACATTAGTTGTGTACGTCACTGTTGCAAAGTCATTGTTTATGGCTCCTCTGTGTCTCCGGTACCATTTATTTAAATTTACCATGTAAAGAGGCAGAGCCCAGAAGGCTTGTTTCCAGTTGCAACCTAGGGGATGGTGAGCGCATATGAAGGTAATAGGCAGGGGTAACATGGCAGCAGATTGGGAGACAGCTGCTCGGCGGTTGGCAGAAGCGAGTGAGCCGGCGGCAGGTTGAGAGACAGCTGCTCGGCGGTTCACAGTTAATGTGACTAGGTTTTTTTTTTATTTTTAAATCATGCAGTCAGCTTAAACATTAGTGTAAATATTTATGAAATGGGCATCTGAATATTTGCAGACATGTTGACAGATTGAAAATACAGCCTTGTATTTCACTAGCAGTTGGTGAAAATAAGATGGTTGATTTTCAATTTGCCAACATTCTAACTGGTATGTTTACTAGGATCAGTGCCAACAGGACACTGCTGGTCCTTTTTCCTGTGCGTAAGAAGGAATATCATGCAGGTATGGACCAAACAGGATGTCTGGATTCTGATGCCCATTTCATAAAAAATAATAATTACAAAGGGTATCAACAAACAAGTCGTTTTTTTTCCCTGATCACATTGCTGCTCCTGTATTACGTCTTCTCCCACTATATGTCAACTACCAAATGCTCACAAATTTTTCTTGTTTTTTCCCTTTTTATTTTTGAAACCAGTTCATGGGTCTTCTCTGAGACAGTAGTGACTGTTAAAGAGAAAAGAGAGAGTGAGGTTACTTGTATGAGGAGAGAAAAAGAGCGAGAGCGAGGTGGAACAACTGTTTCTGTATGACAGAGTAACCTTGTGCTCTCTTCTTGTACAGAATCCTTTCCCTTCACACTGCCACCTCGTAGTGTACATGAGAAATACAAACCTGACACTAAATCCACAGCTGCTGTGTGCTGTGTGTGTGGGTGGTGGGGGTAGGAAACAGAAGTACTAATCAGTTCCCCACCTGCTCTGTTTGCAGTCCCCGACTAAACTTCTAGTGAGTAAGACATTGGAAAGAAACAAGAATGTCCACTCTTCTGGTCTCAACGACAATGCTCACTCTAGTATGGGGAAGCTGGGGAAAGGACACTCAATCAAGACTTGCTTGTCTAAAAAAAAAAACACAGTTATGTTCTCCACCACCCTCAAAAGCCACTGCTCCATCATGGAAAAAAATTGCAGATTTCTCAGTGCAGTTTCTATCGAACCAAATACCAGTTTGTTGGGGGGAGGGTGTCCTGACTGCAAGCAATGTGATATCACCTGACTGCCAGAAACATAAACTGGTGGAAGGACACACAGGGGCTGAAGGAACTTGGCCTGCAGTCTCATGCCTTACAATGCCCATGGGTGTGCTGTATTATCTACTCTACACACACCCCATCATGTCTTATTGCTTATATGTTCTCACACAAACATTCCTCTTCCTGCTATCAGTGGGCTGGTGCATGCAATTCTAAAGGGATTCTTTGTAGTATACAGTACCTCCAACACTTTTATGCAGAAAGAAGCAACTATACAACAAGGAAACAGAAGTCCCTCCTGAGAAGGGAGAGCACATCCTTTAGACTGCCTTTCCAACTCTAGCCACAACTGGCTGGAAGCTGGGTTTCATATATGAAACTAAGTTCTCCTGATACTCAACATTTTGACTATTGAAGCAGTCTAAGGATGACCATCATTATCACAGCAGTGTTAAAAAACTTAAAGAAGTGAAGCAAACGGATCAATTTCTTCCTTTAACATAACTCAGCAGGAGTGCATGTGTGTGGAAGGGGAGAAAACAAGCACATTGACAACAAACAAAATAATATCAGTGCACATTATTTCCACACATTCAGCATGCAGCAGGGCAGGTTTTGTGCTAAAATACAATATATATTTGTTTATCCAAAATGGTTACTGTACTTTTAGTGTTCTATAAAGCTGGCCACCATAATAAAATGTTTTTCATCTCACTGCAGTTGCTGGACTGATTCAGCAGGAAACTGGTCAGTAAGAAGAAGCTCATGAAAGGTCAAGGGAGGCTAACATTGTGGTTGGGAGAACAATTGTTCTATGCATTTTATCTGGCTCATTCAAGGTAAACCAGGTTAAATATAGCTCATAAGCCACCAAAAAACTGTGTTCCATTTGAAAAGTCTCAGCCCTCCCAATATATGAGGGATATTGTTCCTTTGCGGATGTGACATTCATCTCAGCTGTACATAAACATTCAATGGAGCAAAGTTCAATATACACAAAAGTGCCTTCCATCTATTGGTGAAGTTGTCTCTTAGTATCTTATGTAAACACATGCTCCACCAATATATTTACTGTAGTTACATTAAAAGCTTAAAACATTGATGCCTCATTGCACCAAAGGTTTATTTATTTGTGTAGGCAGCAACAAGGTAAAGCTTGTGAATCATTACTGAATGAGTAAAAAAATAAAGCTCATATATGCAAAAAATTCATGTTTGCTGTCAATATTTAGATAAATATTTAAACTTTGAAGGTCAAAAATTACAACTTGGTTCAGGCACATATTGATTACTTCTCAGACTCAAGAACTCTACCCCGAGGCTGAGGTTCATAAATTAAAGCATCGATTACAAAGACGAATACATGCACTCATTTCAGATCCCTCATTTCACTTGAAACCTTAACTCTTTGCTAGCTCTCAGTGACTCTCAGTATCAGTGTGGTGGTTAACATGATATCCGGCCTTATCTCATTCATGGGATGAAATCATCCTAATGTCAAGAATTCAATATAAAAATCGAAAGAGGAGTTTGAAAAACAAAGACTTGCATGTTGTTGGATCAGAATGGAAAGCTGTATGGTGAAATGGCCCTGCAGCTGTAGCATGTCACAGTAGATGCATTTATAAATATATAAATGAGAGATGTTCTGTATTTGCTTTACAGCTGGTGGCCAGTTCTCTGATTCCTTAAGATGTATCATCATTTATATAGTGCTTTTCATAAATGCAGCATCCCAAAGTGCCTTACAAGCAATCAGAGACTGGTAGTGAAGTGACTGTTACTGTATAATGGCAGCCACTTAACACATCAATACCCACACACAACACTGGACAGTTCCATGAATCATTTATATAGGAAGGGGAATGTTGGCCAGGACACTGGGGAAATCTACTTTTTTTTTTAGTTGTTTAACCAGGAGTAGCACACTAAGCTGAAAACTTTTTTACAGGTGCGACCCGGGAGCACAGGGAAGTTAAGTGACTTGCTCAGGGTCACACAGTATGCAAGTGGAAGCTGTGGGATTCAAACCCGGGTCTGGTCGGCTGGATGTCACTAGATTTGCAGCTCAGAGCATTAAACCACTGTGCTATACTGCCTCCCAGGTCTGGTCTTCTGGATGTCATCAGATTTGCAGTTTAGAGCCTTAAACCACTGTGCTATACTACCTCCCATGTACTCTTGTGAAAAGAGCCTTGGGTTCTTTCACTTCCACTTGAGCAACCACCAGGAGAGCACCAGAGATGGGCAGGAGGGACCACAGTTTAACACCTCATCTGCAAATCCAGTACTGCACTCAGATGCCAGTGTTTATGGTATGAGCCCAGTGCCAGTGTGGGGCTAGAACCCATGACTTTTTGCCCCAAAGGTGAATATGCTACCAACTGAGCCACATGTTACATACGTCAAAAGAAACTGTGCACTGTTGAAGAGTGCATTTTTAAATAATGTTTGTGTATCCTTCACTAATCAAGAACTGCTTTTTAAAACACAGCTCAGAGAGTCCTGCAGAGAGACAAAAAGATGAATCTGATCAGCATTCTGCTCAATATCAGAGAAGAGTACATTCTGCACAGAAAAACTGTTCAAGTAGGAGCAGTAACTTTTGATGGTATATCCAGAACTAGCTAAATGAAATCACCCACTGATTTTTGAAATAAAAAATAACATTCCCTTTCTTTGTCCAAATATTCTTTATGTTTGCTAGCTATTGAATTTCAGTAATTTGTGAAATGTCTTGCTACAGTACCTAGACCAGCTGGTCCAACGGTCATCCAGCTTTCCCACTTCCTTGACTCCATTATTTTCCTTGACCCTTACCTGTCTGCCTTCAGGGAATGCAACTTAATTGTGTCATCCTTCCTGAGGCTCATGAAGGGGAGTAATCTGGGACACATAGCAAAATATGTTAATGAATCAGTGTAGCTCTCACAAAGATATTTCCATAATAAGTAATGCTGTATATGCTTTTACTATTTCTCATTCCTGATTCTGACAACACAATATAAATGGGTCCCTAGTCAGCTGGAGAGCCATCATAGTCATGGCAACAGGGAATGCTGCCTATTTGGTCCCAACTGGAGTTTTACCACAGTGCTTGCATCATTGTTGTTAATATGGGTTCACACCAATGTAACCATGTGGACCCTCCCCAGCAAAGAGCTGTCCAGTACCCTATGAAATGCATGGACAATGCACATGCATGTACTGCCAGAATAATATTGCAAGTCATCACAACTAGATGAAGTAAAAATGGCAGACACCAATACCTTTATCATACTTAGCAGAAGAATCCATTTGTTGGCCTTGACATGCTCGTCAGAAGAATTAGTGACAAAAAAGAAAAATCTGTATTAGAAATTTAAGTGTCAAATTTTAATATTTGCACTCACAGCCAAGAGATCATCTCCACAGAAAATAACAGGTAAAACTGTTTAATGAGCATCATACGAAGTACCAAATACACTGTGTTATAAATTGATTTATGTGTTTGTTTTTGTAAGAGGTGTACTGGTTGCTTGATATTATGCTATGGACTTAAATCTCCATATGGATTCATTTCAACACATTTCTATGTCTTACTATTTGACCAGCTTATGATCAATCAATCAAGTCTTTATTTAACCAGGCGTTCATCATTGAGCAGAAGCTCATTTGCACGATGGACCTGGGTGGAGCATGAACAATTGTACATACAGATCAACACAGGTATTTACAAGGCAATACAGATAGTACTCTTTACAGAGAGGAAGAAAAAGAAGTTCATATGTACATAGAATTATACAGATATTGTACAGATTACATGGCATTTACATACATAGAAGTGTCTATAGGAAGATAAAGCAGGTTATCTAAGGTTGCAGGAGGAAGTAACGGAAGAAAAAAAAAAAATATATATATACGCCAGGTAGAGGTGAAGGTGGAGGAAAGGGAGGGAGGTAGGGGAAGAAAGGCTAGGAGGGCACGGTGCACAGAAAGGAGTTGGTAAAATGGGATGTAGAGAAGGTGGATGGAGAAAAGGAGCATGTGTGAGCCCCGGGATTGAATGCTATAAAGTACGGGGCATGGTAGGATGTCACAACTCAGGGTAGTGAGCTCCTATCCGAGGTTGGGAAAGGAAGAATAAGGGGATGGACAGGCCTAGTGTTGATAATACAGGGGGATAAGAGAGAGAACAATTAGGCTGGTGAGGAGCAAGCTGGGGGGTCAGTACTTAAAATTGGGTCTAGGCGTGGCTATATACCAGTGCAGCACCGGTACTGGGTCAGAGTGGGTGAAGCAGTTACATACTTCTCTGATTGTATGGAAATAAAGCATCTTGAAGGCATTTATACCAATTAGAGTGCTTAATTTGAGGGTTTTTTGTAGATCGTAGATGATGTTTTATAAAAGAAAGGATTCACTAATATATGTTACTACATACTGTAGTGACAGGTTATAAGTAGACTGCATCAAAAATTCCAAAAATATGTAGGATAGACTCCGATTAAATTGGCCAGCTAGGAAACTGCTACCAATTTAATGTTCTTATAGTGTATGTGTAAACTAAGGAAATATTCTAAAACCCAAATCATTTGACTACAGAAATTGGTTTGCAGCTACAAAACATTTCTTTCAGTCTTTTGAATAACAGTATATCATAGAAACATAGAAGATGATGGCAGATAAAGGCCTGGCAGCCCATCTAATCTGTCAAGCCCTACCTACAGGATAGCTGGAAATATTGTCCCTTGCAGCAAAACACACCTACATCCCAGTCCTTCTTTTCTAATGTTCTAATTCTGTATGTCTATCCCACCCATGTTAGAATCTCGCCTCTGAACTAGCACGGGTGACTTCACTTCACAGTTTATTTCACTTATCTGCCGCTCTTTCCATGAAGAAGTACTTCTTGACAGCCTTCCTAAATTCCCTCTGAAGCTTCATTGAGTTTCCAAATAGGCAGATCATACTTTGGAATTCTTCCTTAATGTCTCAAATGAATGTGTTAGAGATAACAATCCCAAGACTGATCCCTGTTGTACTCCCCTAGTGACATCTCCTACCACAAAAGACAACCCTTCGTGTTCCCCCACTTACCCAGTTTCTTATATATTTCATAATCTTTTTCCCCATTCTGAGGTCATTTAAACTGGTACAGAATGTATACTACCTTCCCCTTGTCTATACGCTTTTGTAGCCAATCAAAGAACTCAGTTAGGTTCCTTTGCCACAGCCTCCCATTCATGACCACATGTTGCTTAATGTCATGAAGTCCATTTACCTCCAATAATCCTATGAGCCAATCTGTTTTTATGGTTTTGATGAATTTTTCCCACAATAGATGTTATGCTGACTGATCCAGAGCTTCCAGGTTTAACCCTTCTCCAGCTTTTGTGCAGGGACACCACATGTGCCATCCTCCAATACCCTGGCACTTCTCAAGTATCCAGTGAGCAGTTAAAGTGATCTACCTGTGGTGCAATAAGAATATGTCCCATGTCCATCTATACTAGTAGATCCATCCCATCTGGCCCAGTTAATGTATCTGCCATTATGGCATTAAATCCTTTAAATACCTGCCCCTTTGTGACTGTTACTAAATTGATAGTATCTTCACCCATGTCCCTTGTACTTTATAAGATAATGAGGTTATGGCCTCGAATTATCCACCATTAACATCAAACTGAGGCACTGGTCCAGTACTGCAACTTTCCATTTACCCCCTCTTCCAGCCCAACCACTTTCCTCAGCCTAACAATCTCCTTTTTGGATTTTCTTTTCTCTCCTATGTAAAGAACTAACAATCTGTCACCCTTCGCTGTTTCCTTTGCTATCCTTCAGTGTCAGGCTTTGTCATCTTAACTATCCTCTTGGTCTCTTTCTTCTTGGTAATACTTTCCTCCTTATCATGAACTTCCTGGCTGAATTTGAATGCCTTTATTTTTGCCCTCACTACTGCATTCCCTACTGTCTTGTGTATCACATGGGTTTCTTACATTGTTTATTTTTCAATATTTCCCTTAAACATTGACTAGGTACCTCCAATAACTTATTTTTGATTAATTCCCACTTATTGTCAACCACCACTGCTGACTCTACTCCTATCTATTTCTCCTTCAGCATCACACTCATTTTACCAGAATCAGTCTGTCTAATTAACCTTAATTCCTTAATCCTAAATCAGCTGTTCTAATGAATTATTCTTTACTGGCTTATCTCTGCTTCCACCTTGATATCAATCTACACAGTCTGGGTATCATTATTTCCTAATGGATCCAGTACAGTGACCTCCCCAATGCTGTCTTTGTTTGTTAATACCAAATCAAATATATTGTACCTCCTTCCCTAGTGGGTTCTCCTACTTTCTGTCTCACAAATGTCTCCTGAAATACTTCTATTAACATCTGGGGCCTGATAATCAAATTGGCACAAAGTGCAGCACAAATATTTGCACTGATCCGTGTGCATGTGCCCAAATGTACTGTTTTCTGTAAAATAGCACACCATTGCTATTTGACTGAATATAGGGCCATGCTGGCCCAGCACTAAGCTATCTAGTGCTGTGCAGACATTACTTCTGAAATTGGGCCCGCAATGGCTTGCACCCATGTTAAATTTCTGATACTCAGGCAGACCCATGCAAATTAGCCCATTGGGCATGTAAGGTGTTAAAGGACCATTTGCACACCTATTATGGATGCATTTGCATGGGGAGTGAGGCTGGATTGTGCAGCACTACCCCGGAATTACCTGGTCCCAGAGAGCTATCCCTGGTACTATTGGTCCGCCCCCACACCGATTACTGGCTCAATGATAAACAAACGCCTAACATACACATGTTAAACACCTGACCTACCCATGATCTATAACTGCCATGACAATGGACCCATTTGGTCCTGCTTCTAGAGTGCCGCTGTTGTTACTGTATTTATTGTATTTTGCCACTGTACTGCATTGTCCTTGATTGTTGAAATTACCCTGTAACACATCTACCTGTTGTAATTTACCATGTATGTTTCATAAGGTGCTATATTTCCCACACTATTATTTATACTGTGATGTTTGTACACTGTATGCTCTGTATTGTTTTCTATGACGTGGAGCCTTTGTAAAGGAGTCTTTGACTCAAAGGTATTAAGTCCCATTGTATTCAATAAATAAAATTAAAATAAATCTTTTCCTGGTGCTAGTGTTCCCTCTCCCCACCTGCACCCATGCCTAATGTTATAATTACCATTCCCTGGTGTCCAGTGATTGGCCCCTGACCCGAATCCAAGCATGATGTTATAATCGTTATTCCCTGGTATCCAGTGGTTTCTCCCCCCAACCAATTCCTGTCCTGGCACAGATGAAAGCTCCCCCCCACCAGTTTGTCAATACTACCCACCCACATTGACAGCTGGCCTACCACTGCATTGTGGCAGGCCATTTGCAAGTACTGTACATTCCCCTCTATAACAAAGCTCCGACTCTATTCACAGACATTGAGCTGTGCAACCCAGCCCATTCCTCTGTGGTGGTTAGTGGTCCCCCTTCCACCTGCATCACTGACAACCCACCCCCCCAGGCTCCCCCTCAACTGCCTGTCAGTGCTGGTGAATTGGTGGCGAGTGACACGGCCCTCCACACAGCACGTCAGTCACCTGCCATCTGACAGGAGCATGGAGAACACTGCTTATTTATAAGCAGGTGCCCTATAAATAAGCAGCCTACTCCTTGTTGTTTTCAGACAGTGGGCAGCCCAGGTGGTGTGACGAGGGCTGTGTCACTCGCTGTCGATTCACTGCCACCAAAAGTTAGGTGAGGGGACAGGGAGGAGTTATTGGTGCTGCAGGTAGGAGGGGGTCACTAACCACCACCAAGGGATGGGCTGGGGGGCATGCAGCTTAATGTTTGTGAATGGGGCCAGGCTTTTGTTGTGGGGGAGTTACTTGCAATAGCTTGCCGTGCACAGCAGTGGTGGCCGGCTATCATCATGGGGGAGAGTATTGACAAACCAGGGGAGGGGCTTTCATAGGTGCCAGGACAGGGGGGTGGGGGGAGGGATTACTGGACACCAGGGAATTTGATTTGATAAAATGTATTTTTATACAAGAATTACATTTGTTGGTACAACATCTCGTTTTCAACACAGTCCTGTAGTACAAACAAAACAAACAATATAAAATTACAATACATAAAACATGTCGTATAACAATTACTTAAAACAAATACAAGTCAAGTTCAAGTCTTCCCACATTTTCTTCTTAAGTGTTAGTAGGTTGTCAATAGACTTCAACTTATGGGACAAATTGTTCCAAAAATGTGCAACAGTATTCTGCAGCATAATGTCACCAAATCTATTGTATGATCTGTTCAATGGAAATTTCTGACTAAAAGATCTAGTATGAATTTGAAATTCACTATTATGGTGAAATGGTAATTACAACATTGGGCATGGGTGCGGTTGGGGGGAGGGACCACTAAACACCAGGGGCACTGTGGTTTTTGATCAGGACCAATGCAAGGGAGGGCCTCCCTACTTCCTCCACCAACTGCTAGGGTTATAATGGGTGTAAGTTGTAGTCTAAGTCAGCGATATTTGCACTGTACAAGGCATTGCACAAAGTGCCCTTGCACAGCACAAATACTCTGAATATCGAACTGTGCCAATATTCAAGTCCCCACCCCTTTATCTGAATTGTGATCCCCACCTCCAAAGTTTGCCCTGGCACAAATCCTGTTTACTCACGCTAACCAGGCTTTTCAATATATGACATATTCATGGGCAAACTAGGATTTGCTCTATGGCAAACTTTTGAATATCTGGCCCCTGGTTTCTTGAGCTCTCGGCTACTGGGATGCTATAGTCCTTGTCCAGCATGTTGAAATCTCCCTTTGCTAATACTTCCTCTGGCTGCCAGTCTAGTTTCCTCTCCTATATCTTAAAACAGTCTTCTCAGTCTAGGATGATGTTCAATATATCAAGCCAGTCTTAACTTTTCTCCCCAGCTGTGGCTACCTGCACCCACACTGGTTCTGTTTTATTGCCCTCCCTTAATTCTTGACCTCTATGGCTTTGGTACTATCATTCCCAGACAATACTACCCTTCCTCTTCCATATTCTCTATCCTTTTTGAGCAATGTATAGCCTAGAATAGCTAAATTCCAGTCAAAATACAGTATAGCCCATGATTCAGGTTTGCTGCCAAATCCATCTAGCTTTCTGCTAACAGTGTCTTTAGGTCACAGGTGTTTTTCCTCAAAACTTCTTGCATTTGCTCATATGGGCCTCTAGACCCCCATGCTTTCTACCCCCTCCCCAAAATGTTTTCATCTGATTTCCCCCTGTCTCACCTTTACTTTTATTACAATTTTTGACCAGGAAAGACACAGTAAGCCAAGGTTTTTTTCCAGGTGTATCCTAGGATCACAGGGAAGTTAAATAACTTGTTTACGATCACACAGTGTGCAAGTGGTGGCTGTGGGATTCAAACCCAGTTCTTCTGGTGTGCAGTTCAGCACTCTTAACCACTATGTTTTACCGCCCCCCAATTTCAGACCCTCTTTTATCTGGACCCTCCACTATATGTGCTCCCATACGTGTTAACTTACATCACTGTCTGATCCTTCCCCTCCATCATTTACTGTTTGAATTTCTTCCCTTCCTTCAGTGAAAGCACTGGAAGGAGACCTACTAGGTCTCTGTTTGATAGGAATGTTTACTTAGTCCTAACAGTTCTGCCTCCAACTTAATCTAGCTTTAATATTCCATGATGTACTCCATAAATCTTTGCCCCTATAATACCCTTCTCTTTTGTGTGTAAGCCATCTTATTTGTATAGTTTCCTGTCCTTCCAGACATGCCCCCAACCCCCTACCAAATTCAAAGCCCTTATCTCTGCACCGCTCCATCAGCCAAGACTTGAAGTAAGTAACGGGGGAGAGCATCCTCTCCACCTTTAACCAAACAGGTGAGTTACAGAAAAGGATACAGAGGAAGTCACATGTGTGAGCATTGTACCTAGCTTTCTAAAGCTATCTATTGTTAGGGTGTCTATCCCTGATCAGGTTCTTGGCAATATTTAGAGATGCAAAGAAGTCACAGACAAGTTGCATATCAGTAATAAACTTGTTTATTACTACAAAAGGCTATCACAGTTGCCCTAAGCAGTTCTTACCATAAGGAACTGGGAGCCGGAGCTGAACAATCCCCTATACCCCAAGTAGTGAATAATTTCTCTGAGGGAACATGTAAGGCATTACATTATATACTAAGCTAATTACTATGGTTACCAAGAGAATAGAAACATTTCTGGATACAAGAGATGATCTATATTGGCTAAAAGTAAGGTGGCACCACAGTAATAGATAACATTATACAATTTCATTAAGATCATCATTTCTTAGAACCTTTAGGTACAAATGATACACGTAAAATACAGGATGTAGCGTAATTATACACAAATCCAAAAGGTGGCAGTTGTGGTTAAGGTATCAGAAGATGACAAAGACATAAATGTCTTGGCTTACTATAGGCAGTTTCCAGGCATTAGAGAAAGTAAAGTGTATTACAATTATTACATATCCTGACATCTACTCTTATACAATAGATGCCTGTGCCCTATGAGTTAGTACAATATGTGCATAGAATGTGTGATATAAGAGTTGATAAGGTGTGCAATATGATGTCAATTAGGATGCATGGACCTCTTATAACACTGTCACCTCCCCTATAGATGGCCTTGCCAGGTCATTAGTCCCTATGTGCACAATGACATCAAGACCCTCTTTCCTATTCTATGGAATATCCTTCCAGTCCTACAGTATGTTTGCCCCATCTTGCTGAAGCCCATAGATGACACCTAAATGTAGTGCCTCCTGGATACCCTCCTTACACATAATGTCCTTGGCCCCCCCAATGATGGAGTCTCCTATTATTAGCATCTTAGTAGCTCTCACCCTACTTACCAGATCTGAGGTCTTCCTAGCTGCAATCTTAGAGCCAGACCCATTTAGTTATGATCAATAGCTGGCCAGTCCTTCAGAGGTTGGGCTGAACAATCCTAACTGATCAAAGCAGCAGAATGGTTGGATGTTTATACTACTGGACACTCATTACATTTCAGTTGAATCCTTTGTTCCCTCTCCACCTTGCTTTCTACTATATACCCCCTACTCAAATCCTTGGTGTTCTTGGGGAAGAGGAGTTGTTGCTGTCTCTATTTGCTCCACATCTGCTTTGATCCTGATGTGCTGCTCCTTCTTTGTCATAGTAAGTTCTGCTGTGCACACTGAGCAGAATCAGGTTCTCCAGTGAACCTCCCTACAGATGGTGAATCCACAGCTATCACAACACACTAGTGCTTCTTCTCCTCCCATAAGCCCCATTGCACTGTCGCATGGTCACACATTGGACCTGGTGCTCTCTCTGGATCTTGGGGTGATTGACTTCAAGATTGATCTGGTTATTTGTTCAAATAATAGCACTGTGGAGTTCACAATTGGAGCCTTCCCCCCGAATGTCATTCTCTGTGGAGATGGTCTGGTATCGCCTTTTATGGGGATTGTTCCCAACAGGACTACAGGCTGTGCTGGGCATATCAAGTGTGGAGACTGCATGTGTGACTGGGCTGGAGGAGGCAGTGACAGCCTATAATATTGCCACTGGTGCAGTCTTTGACTTGATTTCACCCATCTGTGCCCGACCTTTATCCACTTGCCGAAGGCCCCCCTGGTTTGATGGGGAGCATAGGGAGTCGGAGGTTGGAGCATCGCTGCAGTAGATCTGAACTGATGGAGGACAAATGGGCCCTGAGGTCACATTATAGTGACTATCAGGGAGTAATCTCCAGAAAGAAGGCAGATTTCTTGTCAAGGGAGATTGCAGTGGCAAGGAACAGACCATTTCATCTCTTCTGCATGGTGGATGGGCTATTACATCCAGCCTGTCTCCATGCAGGAGGAGCAGGTTGAAGCACAAGGTGCAGAGTTCACTCTGTTCTTTGCTTACAAAGTGTCCTCTGTCGGACCAGTATCTCTTCCACTGTCACTCAAAGGGCTTATGGGGTTTGATCTGTGATGTGCCACGGCATCCCTCTTGTATGGGCTGAGTTTGATCTAGTTGGAGTGAAGGAGGTGGCTAACATAGTCTTGAGGCTGTGACCAACATATTGTGATCTTGACCCAAGCCCATCACGAGTATTGGTTGGATGTGTGGACCTGATAAGGTCTGTTCTTGCTGGGATTATACAGAGGTCCCTTGAGGTTGGAGTCTTTCCTATGGCACTGAAAGAAGCCTTGGTTAGACCCCTTCTGAAGAAATTCTCATCGGATCCAGAGTGTCTCAGAAAATATAGACTGGTCTCTAACCTCACATTTGTATTGAAGGATATAGAGAAAGTGGTGGCCATCCAGCTTGAGATGCATCTTGCCTCCTCTGCCACTAATAAGTGTTTCCAGTCTGGGTTTAGATCAGGGCACAGCACGTTAACTGCACTTGTGAAGGTGCTAAATGATCCCCTAATGGTGAGAGATGGGGAGAGTGTATCATCTTAGTCCTCCTTGATCTCTTGGCAGCATTTGACACCGTGTACCATGAGGTGCTGCTGGACTGACTGCCGAACTGGTGTGGACTAATTGGAACAGTCATCAGCTGGCTTAGGTCCTTCCTCATGGATAGAGTGCAAAGGGTGATAATGGTGTTAGCCTCATCTAGCCTAATGCCTCTATGCTGTAGAGTTCTACAGGGATCAGTCCTGTCGTCCATGTTATTCATGGTGTATATTCTGCCAATGGGAGGCATTATCAGGTGGAATGGGCTGCATTTTCATTGTTATGCTGATGATACCCAGCTATACATGTCCTGTGCACTTGGATACCAGATGGCGGCCTCGGTGTTTAACACCTGCCTGGAGGAGATCCAGAAATGGATGACTCACATCTGGCTATGGTACAAACCAGACAAGACAGAAGTGCTAGTGGTGGATCCATGCCATCATTGTGATGGAGTGATGGAGGGGAATTTGGAGATTCCCTTGGGCTGGTACTGGGGGCTGTCCCTCTAGCCCCCCTCTGTTTGGGTTAAAGAACTGTGCATGGTTGTTGACGATGGCTTGACACTTGATGTGCAGGTGTCGGCCATCATCAAAAGTAGCTTCTATCATCTAAGGAACATTGTCTGGATCCAAGACCTAATACCAACTGAGGACCTGACCACCCTGGTGCACGCCTTTGTCACATCCAGGCTGGACTACTGCAATGCCCTGTACCTGGGGCTATCTGGAGGGAATCTCCACCATCTGCAGCTGGTGCAGAATGCAGCAGCTAGGCTGCTGACTGGTGTTTCAAGATTTGACCATGACATGCCTGTCCTCCGTGAACTGCACTCACTGCCAGTAAGGTGAAGGATTGTCTTCAAGGCTGGATTTCTGACCTATAAAGCCCTGCATGAAGGGGAACCTACCTACCTGCAAGATCTCTTTGTATCATCATTGCCCATCTCGGGCTCTCTGTTCCTCCGAGGGTTGCCTCCTTGTGGTTCCCAGGGCCAGGTTGCAGCATTCAGGGGACCACACATTCTCAGTTGCAGCACTGACCCAGTGGAACTCCTTGCCAAGACATTAAAGAGAGGCACCCTCAGTGGAAAGCTTTAAAAAAGGTTTACAAACATTCCTATTCAATCAGGCATTTGCTTTAAGCTGAAGATTGATAAATGAACTGACTGCTGTTTTATTATGCAATGTTTTAATTAATAAATGATAGAATTGTATATTGATTTTTGCATTATGTTTTGAAATGTGTTATCAGTGGACTGTTTTTAAGTAATTTTAAGCACCCTGAGCCTCCAGGAAGGGGCGATTTATAAATAAAGTTTCTTTCCATCTATCTATCTGTCTCTCTATCTATCTATCTATCTATCTATTTATCTATCTATCTATTTATCTATCTATCTATCTATCTTATAACACCCCACATTCTATACCTCTGCCATACCCTATTATACCTATGTAGAATTAAATTAATTGACTGTCATCCAACACAAATACATTTACCGAGTTGCTTATCTGTATTACCCAGAAAGAGTTATTCATGTGAGCCTTTGTTGACTTAGTAATTATAGATACCGGTAGTTTACCTCATTATCACTCCAGACCTGTAAGTTACCAGGTTGCCCATTTCTTTTGCTTTTTTTTGTTTGAGTTTGTTAACTATCCTAAGTCAGCATGTCCTGTAGCATGTTCCATACTATACATTAGAGAATAAGGATTACATCTTATACCATTACTATATAGCAGGAAATATTTACTTTCTTTTCATTTTCTCTATTTTTGCTGGTTTCATATTAACTTGAAAATAAAAAAGACGCTGAATATTAGGTAAATCACTATACAGTAGTAGCACTAGTGTTCCACCAGTGAAAATAAGATGATGTAAACATGTCAAGTATGCTCAAGGGCACTCTCACAGACTGAGGAACTTAATAGGGAGTTGGGGAACCAAATAAGGAAGTTTAGTGGTAAAAGTAATTCTGTGATAGTAGAGGATTTCAATCTGCCAGGGGTAGATTGGAGCACCCCAGCTGACATAAGTACCAGAGAAGAGGTCCTCCTGGAGGTCTTCCATGATGGCTTCCTGATACAGAAGTTAATGGATCCAACCATGAGAGAAACATACTGGATCTAGTGTCGACCAATGGAAAGCAAGTCCAGGACGTGGGAGTGGAAGACCTCCTCTCAGGAAGTGACCACCACACAGTGTGGTTCTTCCATAATCTAGGTAAGGAGATGGCAAGAACCAGGACCAAGACCAAGGTAGTGGACTTCAGAAGGGCATATTTCAGTGAAATGGGATGCATACTAGAAGGGTACCTAGTCAACATCCACTCAGGCATGGATGCCAACCAGAAATGGGCCATCATCAAAGAGGGTCTGACGGAGGCCACTACCCTTAGTGTAAAGAGCCACGGTAATAAAGCCAGGTCCAGAAACCAAGCTGGTGGAGCAGGGGGGTGCTTGAGAAGGTGAGGGAGAAACAGGGGCCCTTCAGAAGACACAAGAAATCCAACAGAGAGGAGGACAAGGAGGACTATATGAGGAAATACAGATAGATGAGCAGAGTTCTCAGGGCAGCCAAGGCTTCAAGGGAACTAAGGCTGACACAGGAGATTAGAGAAGGGGGAAAAGGAATTATTCAAGTATATAAGGGAGAAGAGAAATTGCAAGGATCAGATTCTCGAGATCAATAAAGATGGAGGGAAGGTGGGTAGAAAGGGGGGAAGAGGAGCAGGCAAAAGCACTCAATGAGTACTTCTTTTCAGTGTTTACCAGGGAGAGGGATGAGCCCATACCCCAGGGGAAAGGAGGGGTGGGCATGGGGGGGCTGAGGATAATGAAGGGGGAGATCTCAGAGAGCAGTGTGTTAGAGGACCTTGGGCCTTAGGTCCCTGCTGGTAGATAAGGCACCAGGGCTAGATGGATTGCATCCAAGGGTCATGAGGGAGTCGGCAGATGTCCTTGTGGGATAGCTAGCAGATTTGTTCAGCACCTCCCTGGAGGCTGCGTGTGTGCTCCAGGACTGGAGGATGGCACATGTGGTGCCCCTCCAAAAGAGTGGACCCAATGACAGAATAGATAGTTACAGGCTGGTCAGCCTTACACCCATTGTGGGGAAGATAATGGAGACTATCCTTAAAGAGAGGTTGGTGATCTTTCTGGAGAAGAATGGTCTTCAGGATCACAGGCAACTTGGGTTAGTCTTGGGAACATCCTGACAAACAAACTTGATTGATTGGGTGACAAGGGCACTTGATAGAGGTTATGAGGTAGATGTCTGTATCCGGACTTCAGCAAGGCCTATGACTCGGTACCACATGGAAGATTGACTGGTAAGCTGAGAAACCTGGGAGCAGGGCCAAAACTGGTGAGATGAGTTAGGAGCTGGCTATAGGACAGACAGCAGAGGGTGGTGGTGGTAGGGGAAGAACTCTCAACTCCCAGAGCTGTAACCAGTGGGTTCCCGCAAGGCTTGGTACTAGGACCAGTGCTATTTAATATTTTCATGGCTGACATTTTAGAAGGGATGAAGATTAAGATCAGACTATTTGCAGATGACACCAAGATTGGTGCAGAGGTGGATAGTATGGAAGGCAGGGGCTGGTACATCAAGAGGATTTGGAAAGACTTGAGTGCCCCCCTCCATCCAGTCTTTTGGAGATCTTGTCTTATTCATCACTGACTATTTTTGCATTGAACTGAACTGATTTATTGCTGGACAGTACCCTTATTGGGCTTTTTATAATGATTCTGTGGCTTGGGCTTCGCTGTCCTGAAAAAGAAGCTGGAAATCTCATTTCTAAGTGCATAATCTGTTTTTTGGGAGGTTGGGGGTGTGTGTGTGGGGAGAGGACTTAGTACAAAGGAGGCAGTATAGCGCAGTGGTCTAAGGCTCTGAGCTGCAAATCTGGTGACATCCAGCAGACCAGACCTGGGTTTGAATCCCACAGCTTCCACTTGCATACTGTGTGACAGTGAGCAAGTTCCTTAACCTCCTTGTGCTCCCAGGTCGCTCCTGTAAAAAAGCTTTCAGCTTAGTGTGCTATACCTGGTTAAACAACTAAAAAAAAAAAAAAAAAGTGTATGGGGGCTTTTATTAGCGAATGTATGCTGGAGTGAGTGTGTAGGATAATTTGTGTTATTAGGTCTGCATGTGGGTGTGAGAGTGTACGTAGTTCTGCTTCTGTAATTAAGGATTTGTGGGAGTATCATAGATAGGCCCTTTTAGTCAATCTGAGATGTTGAAGGGTCCAGGGCAGGCATGTATTGTCTATAAGGCATCCCAGCTGCATGACCTCCAGTCCTTCACTAACCTCCCTGTGTCAGCTATGATAGTGAGGTGCTACTGTGAGATCTGGATTTGGAGGAGCCGGTATGGTCGACTGTGGCAGGGTGCCATAGGCTTGACGGAGGTGGGGAGGATCGGGGTAGTTAGGTGCAGGAGATGCCCTGGGTTCAGATGGGACCTGGATAAAGGCCAGACGTCTTTGGTTCCCATCCCCAGGGGTCCCACCAGACCGAGTGGCAGATAGCTAGATCGGCTGCAGTGCCTACCAGTTCCCTTAGGGCAGTGCTTTGCAATGCGGGATCGATCAGAAATAAGATGGAAATTATGGCAGACTTTATTTCTATGGTCAGTCTGACTTGCATCATGGAGACCTGAGTGGGTGACGAATCCAGGCAACTTTTGGATGCAGCTGTTCCCCCTGGATACTATGTAGTGCACTGCCCTAAGGTTGAATGAAGGGGCAGGGTGTGGCCCTCTGTTTTAGATCTGACCTGGGCTTCCGTGTGCACTCAGTGGGAACTACCAAGTCATTTGAATGTGTAGGCTGCAGGATACTCCATATTTACCACCCTTCTGTGGTGGGGGAGAGCTTCTGGAGGAGATGATGGATCTCATCATTGGTGAGGTATTGGAGTCGCCCAGATGTTGGGGGAATTCAATGCTTGGGCTGATGATGAGTCCTCTAGGTTTCATTCTAACTTCCTCCAGATTTTGTCATCTCTGGGCCTGACCCAAGAAGTTACTTCCGTAACTCACCACATCAGCCACATGTTGGACCTGGTGTTCTCACTGGGGCTTGAGGTACATAACCTCAAGACTGATCAGGTCATATGATCTGATCATTGCACAGTCAGATTCTTGTTCAGGGCCCACCACAGAGCCCTTCCCCTGTTGAGATGGTCAGCTACCGGCCTTTGAGGGGAATGTCCCTGGAAGGCTCTCTGGTGGTGGCTTCTCTATCTAGTGTAGACCCTGCAAGTGCGAAGGGCATGGGTGAGGTGGATGCACCTATAATAAGGTGTTGTCACAGCAGTCAATGCACTTGTACCAGTCTGTGTATGACTCAAATCTTCTCACTTGAGGTATCCCTGGTTTGATGGACAGAACAAGGTGATGAAGATTAGGGGTCAGAAGTTAGAGCCTTGCTAGCAGAGGACCAGGCTGGAGGAGGAGGACAAACTGGCCCTGCGTACTCACCATTGTGAGTACCAAGGGCAATCAACTATAAGAAGGCAGTGCTCCTGTCCAGGGAGATTGCTGCAGGGAAGAACCGAAAAGTGGTACTTTTTCAGACTGTAGACAGGTTGTTACACCCTATCTGTCTGCAGCTGAAAAACTATTTTCTGTCACTTTGTGTGATGAGTTTGCTCAGTTCTTCACTGGCAGAGTGTCCTCTATCTGACAGTGAATCCCACCAGTGAGTTGTATGATGACTTGCAGTGATCACCTTGGAAGTAGTAGAAGCACTCTGCCTGTCTGGGGGGAGTTAAAACCAGTGGAGGTGGCTGAGGTCCTGGAGGTCGCTCCGAAACTGAAGCACGTAAGTTGTGAACTGGGCCCGGTGCTGATGCATTTTTTAATGGGATGCTTTGATCCCATTGGCCCGGTGTTTACCTTGATTGTGCAGTACTCGTTGTCAGAGGGTGTCTTCCTGGTTTCCTTGGAAGAGGATCTGGTGAGGGCTTTTCTGAAGAAACCATCTCTCGACTCGGACATCTTGTCAAATTACTGACCTATCTCCAACCTTCCATTTTTGGGAAAGGTTGTTGAGAAGATTGTGGTGCAACAGCTTGAGAAGCACTTCATGACCTTTGATTTGTATGAGTCATTCCAGTTTGGTTTCGAGCTAGGCATAGCACAGAAACAGCGTTAGTTCGGGTGCACAATGGCCTCCTTAGGATGAGGGATAGAGGAGAAGGATCAGTTCTCATTCACCTCAATCTCTCTTTAGCTTTTGATACTCTTGACCACTTTGTGCCACTTGTTCATCTCAGAGTGTACTGTGGGCTTGCCAGCACTGTCATCCTCTGGTTTGAGTCCTATCTTGCTGACAGTAAGCAACGGGTAGTGATAGGGAATTTCACCTCCTCCCTGAAGCTCCTGTCATGTGGAGTATCTCAGGGATTGATCTTGTTGCCAATGTTGTTTGCAGCATATATGCTGCCCCTGGATGAGCTCATTAGGAAGTACAATGTGTTTTTTCACTGCTATGCAGATGATACCCAATTGTATTTGTCCTTGGCCCCTGGAACATCTGATGCTGTGGAAGTGCTTAACACCTGCCTGGCCAACGTCAATGACTGGATGTCCTCCAACTGGTTGAGACTGAAATCTGAGAAGATGGAGGTTCTGGTAATGGAACTGGGCCAAATGCATGATAGGAATGCCTCCAGTGTGGCAACTGGTCTTTTTCTGGGGCCTTCACTGTTGATTACTTCCTCTAGGGTGCAAGAGATTGGTGTGTTCCTGGATGACGGATTGACATTTGAATCTCAGGTGTTATCAGTTGTCCAAAGAGGTTTTTACCACTTGAGGAATATTGCTAAGATTAAGCCACTAGTTCTGCTGAGGATCTGCCCACTCTGGTCCATACCTTTGTAATGTCCAGGCTTGATTACTGTAATGCCCTTTACTTTGGGGTCTAGAGAGGTACCCTCTGCTGACTGCAGCTAGTGCAGAATGCAGCTGCCAGGTTGCTGACAGGCCTTTTGAGGTTCTGTTATGTAACTCCGGTACTACGTGAATTGCACTGGCTGCTGGTCAGGTGAAGGGTTATCGTCAAGGTGGGTTTACTCATCTTTAAGGCCCTACATGGACTAGGCCCCGGCTATCTGTCTGATCTCCTAACAACTGCTGCTCAGGTCTGCTCCCTCCGTTCCTCCTCTAGCGGCCTCCTGGTGATTCACAGGAAGAGACTTAAAGGAGAAATAAACATTGCAGGGGCCACTCAAATTGTGAAAGCCCATGAAAAGACATTTCAAACGTGGCACTGGACTTCCTTGTAGGTGTTTGGAGACTGAGTTCTGATTATCTAATTAATCTGTAAATCAAAACAAGGTAGAAGCCATTTTAAAACAGAAAGTGATGTCACTGAGGGGCAAAATACATGTTGTTAATTACAGCTTGCCCATCAGTGACATCACTGTTGGTCTCATGATTCAATGAAATGGCTGCTGCCTGGTTTTGATTTACTGATGATTTAGGTGTTCATATCTCAGGACTCCTAACACCTACAGGTAAGCCCTATACCTCATTTTGAAGAACTTTGTATGGGTTGACAGAGTTTGAGTGACTCATGTAATGTTTACTTCCCCTTTAAAACTGCCTGTGACAGGGCCTTCAGTGTCACTGGCCCCGTCCTGTGGAATTCGTCTCCTCCAGTCATCAGGGAGGCCTTTTCAGCTGAGGTGTTCAAGAGCCACTTTAAGACCCATCACTTTTTGCTGACCTTCCCAGATATAGATATTTAACATAATACAGAAACTGCTGAAATGAATTAGTTACAGACTTTGCTTTAGTATTTGTTTTATCATTGTTTTGTGTTTTAAAGTGTATTTATGTATGTTTTTACTCCCTTGCATTTTTATGTGAGGGACCCAGAGCCTCTGTGAATTGACGTCAAATAAATACACTTTGCCTTGCCTTGTCTTAGTCATGATGTGGACTCATACTGTCCAATTGTCACTGTTCCTCAGAGATTCCGTTATGGTGACCTCCACACTGCACCCTCTCTAGTGTTAATAATCTAGAGTGGCCTGATTACTAGCGGATGCCACTGTGTTATGATCCACTCCCTGTTGAGCATATTAGGGTCCCTTTGCAGCAAGACCTCTGCCAAGCTAGTCATCCTTCCTATTTCTTGCCCTAATTCCTTGTCAGTCTCCTCTTTCTTTGATTTTGACCTGCATTCCACCACTACACTTCTGTTCATCCCTCCTCCTGTTTGAGGGTGAACCCAGAACAATTTCCCTTCCCTCCAGGTATCCTCTGCATTGATTACTGTGGCTTTTATTCATTCTTTAACATTAAGTGCCAAGCCCACTCATTTCTTCTGATCTCATGCTCTCTTGAACACAACAGGCTCAATTTTCAAAGCCCCAAGAATGCTGCAAGTCCCTGGTGCACCGATTGTTTGGCACACAGGGCTTGTGGCATTCTCCCAGCCGGTTATAGAGATTTTCAGTCCCAAGCATTAAATGCCACAAGTTTTACTAGATTTTCCTTGCTCTAATTTGCAGCATTCGGGGGACCCTTTCTACATGGCTTGCATCAAATATTTGGCATAAGTTGCCGTAAATGGAGGAAACTGTCGCAACTGTGCCCGGCAATATAAAATTGGGTGCAGATGCAACAAAGGAGATTGTCACAGCTGTGCCGAAAACTGACTTTGATTCAGGGCTTGACACAAGCCCTGTGTCAGCCTTTGAAAATCAAGCCCAATGTATCCTGGCATAACCATGGCTCAGTCAATGTGCCTTGTGGCTGTCATCTCTGTGATTGTTGCCAGTTCCATATGTGCCTTCCCCATTACAGCCTGTAAATAATAAGTGGTCTTGCCCAGGTTCCTGCTAGATGCACATATGATCCTCAAGCCCCCCCCTGCCCCTCCTCTTCTTTTTACCTGTTTTCATCCCCAAAATAAGGCTTCCCCTCCAACTTTTTGATCTGCCACTTTCTATCCTCGTCCTGGGTTCTCTGCTGCTACCAGCATGTTTATGATACTGTGCAAAAACAGAAGGGGGGTTAGGAGGGTTAGGGGAAATGGGAGGTTAACCACATTCAAATAGCACCATGTACTCGGCAAAACAGTGTATCTTCATTATTTTGCTTGAATGTGTACATGCCTAGTGAAAAATGACTAAAGCACTGTTTTAAATATTTTTTAATCTTTTTTTTTTTCTTCGTTATTTAAACAAGTCTTTGTACAATAGTTTGAATGCATGCCAGATTGTGAGTTTGTGTGAGGCAATATCACTTCTCAGGTGTTGGAGGCATTTGGCCTGTAGACTTGTGCCCAACCCCCCAAGGTGTGATGTTATCCCAATCTGACATAAAAACATAAAATCTGTTGGTAGATAAGGACCATACTGCCCACCTAGTCTACCCATTTCCCTACTTGGTTTGGCAATTCCTATGCTTATCTGGACTGCCTTTCCCTCGCTCTACTGTACAACAGGGTGTCTTTATTCTTATCCCATGCATTTTTGATTCTCTGTACTATTTTCACTTCCACCACATCTGCCGGTAGGCTGTTCCATGGATCCACCACCCTCTCTATGAAAAAATACTTCCTAGCATTCCCCCCAAGCCTCCCTCCCTCCCTCTAACCTCATGTTATGTCCTCTTGTCCTTGTGCACTTTCTTCTCTGAAATATTCTCCCTCCTGTCCCCTGTTTATTCCTCTAAGTTATTTGAAAGTCTCTATCATACCCCCTCTCTCCCTTCTCTCTTCCAGTGAATAGATGTTTAGTTTCTTGAGTCTTTCCTCATAAGGTTTGTGGTGCAGTCCATGTATCATTTTTGTTGATCTTCTCTGGACTGCTTCCATTCTGTCTATGTCCTTCCTGAGATGCGGTCTTCAGAACTGGACACAGTATTCCAGAGGAGGCCTCACCATTGATCTATACAGTGGCATCACCACTTCACTCCTCCTACTGGTTATGCCCCTTCCTATGCATCCCAGCATTCTGTTTGCCTTCCCCACTGCTTGTTTGCATTGTTTGGCTGACTTCAGGTCATCGGATATGATAACCCCAGGTCTCTTTCCTGACTTGTGGTGGCTAGAACCTACCCCCCCATCCTGTATTTCTCTCTTGGGTTTCTGTGTCCCAGTTGCATTATCTTGCACTTCTTAGCATTGAAACCCAACTGCCAAACACCTGACCATTCCTCAAGTAGCCTTAAGTTGTTTCTCATTTAACCTAGCCCTTTCTGTGTGTCAACTCTGTTACAGATTTTGGTGTCATCTGTGAACAGGCATACTTTCCCCTATAGTCCCTCTGCAATGCCGCTCATGAAGACATTGAATAGAACTGTACCCAACACCGATCCCTGTGGAACCCCACTGTCACCCCTCTCTCTTCTGATTGTATGAAATTTACTACCACCTTCTGGGTCTTGCCTTTTAGCCAGTGTCCAACCCATTTTACCACTTTAGAGCCCACACCCAGATTCCCCAATTTGTTAAGCAACCTTCCATGAGGAAAGGTGTCGAAGGCCTTACTGAAATCCAGGTAGGCCTCATCCACCGCCCCTCCCTGATCCACCACCCTGGTCACTCAGTTAAAGAAATTGATATGATTAGTCTGACAGGACCTACCCTCAGTGAATCCATGCTGCCTTGGGTCTTTTTCACCGCTTGACTCCAGGAGCTTTACTGACCTCTCCTTAAGCAGGGATTCCATCAGTTTCCCCACCACTGAGGTCAGGCTTACCGGTCTGTAATTGCCTGCCTCCTCCCTACTTCCAGTCTTGTGCAGGGGACCACCTCTGCCCTCCTCCAGTTCCCAGGTACCTCCTCCATCTCTAGAGATTGGTTGAAGAGGGTTGTCAGTGGACCTGCTAGAACTTCCCTGAGTTCCTTCAACACTCCAGGGTGAATCCCATCTGGTCCCATTGCCTTGTCTGTCTTTACTTTTCCTAGTTCTTCCAAGACTCTATCCACCATAAATGGGCTGGTGTCCACCTCACCCCCTGTACATCTTTCCTCGTGAGTCTTGGCCCCTCTCCTGCCTCTTCATTGGTAAATACTGAGCAAAAATATTTGTTCAGTATCTCAACTTTTCAAGGTAATCCTCCACCCACCCACCCAATCCCATCTTAAGCCTAATAATACCATTTCTGGTCTTCTTCCTTTCACTAATATAATGGAATATGGTCTTGTCCCCCTTCATAATAGCCTGTGCTATTCCTTCATCCATTCTTGCCTTAGCCCTTCTGACAGCTTTCCCAACTTCTCTCTGCTTTTCCAGATATTTCAGTCTGTCTTCTTCTTTCTGTGTCTCTTTGTATTTCCTGAATGCTTTACTTTTTTCTCACACTTTCTCAGCTTCTGACATAGAGAACCAGTGGCCGCTTCTTTCTTTTGCTTTTTGCTAAGCAATCTGACACATTGACTTGTCACTCCTGCTATGGATCTCTCATGCCTAAGCGACTGTTCTTCTACCCCTCCCCCCATATTTTCTGCTGCCAGGGTAAGTTTGAGCTGTTCCCCCATCTCCATGAAGTTGGCCTTCTGAAAATCTAGGATCTTAATCTTTGAATGGCTTTCTTCTGCCAACGTGTTGACTCTAAACCACACAGTTCTGTGGTCACTGGTAAAAAGGGGGGACTGCCCACCTCAACATCCATGATTCTGTCCCCATTTCTCAGCACTAAGTCCATTACAGCCTCCTCCCTGGTGGGCACAACCACTAGCTGCCTTAGGTTTGCCTCATACATGGCAGACATGAGGTCCCTGCTCCTTGATGTACTTGCAGTCTGGGTATTCCAATCTGCATCCGGCATGCTGAAGTCACCCATTAGTAGTACTTCCCCTTTGACTGTCATATTAAGGATGGCTTCCCCTAATACTAGATCCTTATCCTCCCCCTGCATGGGCAGCCAGTAAACTACTCCAGCATGGATGGTTGTTTTTCTCCCAACTACAGAGTGACCCACAATGACTCTGCTTCTTCCCTGGATCCCTGAGCCTCTGTAGCTCCAATCCCTTCCTTTATATACATAATAACCCTTTCTCCCTGCTTCCCCTCTCTATTTTTCATGTATACCCTGGTATGGCTGCATCCCAGTCATGATTCGCTGTGTAAAATGTCTCCGTAATAGCCACAATGTCCAGGTTTGTGTCTGCCATCAGTGCCGTTAGGTCTGGGATTTTGTTTTCCAGACTACGGGCATTTGTGCACATGACCTTCCACTCTATGTACCCCTTAATATTCCTTGTTTATTGGTCTTTGCCCTCTGCCACATTAGTGATGTACATTCTTTCTCTCCCCCATTGTAACCATGATAGTTTTACAGTAAGATATTAAGCTAGTTATTGGGTCCTCACTGTTTTAAGTTATGTCTTGTAATGGGGTGCTATGATAATCCCCTTGACTGTCTATGCCTCCCCCATTGGCGAGTTTAAAGAGCTAGTGTACTGCTTGGAATTAATAGTAATTTTCAGATGCAGTCAGCTATCACTTCTTATATCTCAAGTGTTTTTTTCTTTTCTGTTGGCTAATTATAAGATTTTCCACCTGGTAGTACTTGGGTAATGAGTGGAGTAGCACTCTGTCTGGAGGGAAAAAAAGTCAGTTCTGTTCCTCCCACTACATCATCACAAATGAGATCAAACACCTTGAGGTACTACAATCCTTGCAGCCTGAGCAGTGACTCTCACAAGCTACCAATCAAAATGCAGGAAATTGTGACATCAATAGTAACCAGGGAGAGCCAGTCCCTGCTGCTCCATGTGAAAGTGAAACCTGGCAGTGAGAAACGATTTCTAATTGGTTACTAGTGATTTCATAGTCAGTGTGGTCTCAGTGTTGATGCAGTGGGAGGAACAGAACTGACTTTTTTTTTCCTCCAGACAGAGTGCTGCTCCACACATCACCCCAGTACTGCCAGGTGGAAAATATTTTTAATTAGCATGCAGAAAAGAAAAAATATTTGAGATATAAGACGTGATAGCTGACTACATCTGAAAGTTACAATTAATTGCAGGCAGGTTTGAGGCAGTACACTAGCTCTTTAAATGATCACTAAGGATGTACTTAAACTTCTCAGATAGGATTCATTTGCTTCCCCTGGATAGATACAGGCCATCTGGAGATTATAGTTCTTCATCCTTTCAGGTGAGGTTCCAGTCCCCAGTGAAGCGATACCCCACCTCTCTGCACCATTTCTTCAATCATTTGCTAAATTCAATGATGTGGAAGTCCCTCCTTTCCCCATTTCCATGGACAGGTAGCACCTCCGAGAAGGTGACAATGTGTGCCACTTGCCCAAATCTCCTCCCAAGCTACCTGAACTCTTCCTATACTCTTCCTACATCTACCACCTCTCTAGCCAGATCATCAGTCTCCAAGTGAATAATGATGTCCAGCTCCCCCCTCCTTGCTATGATTCTTGCAATCCTAAGGATTCACTTGCCCTTCTTCTGAACTTTGCCTCCAGGTAGGCACATTACTTCCCTATCACCATTGCTACCTGATACCAGCTCAATCCCCCAGACAATGGAGTCCCAAACCAGTATTTGCTTCCTCCTCCTCCTGTGTGTTCTCCTTGCATCTGCCCTTTGGGTTCCATCCTGGATGACCCCCTCAATCCCTATGGTTTTTACTTCTGGAGATACTTCATAATATTTATTTATATTTATAGCAGAGCCATTAGCAGAATTGTTTAGTGAGTCTCTGATCACAGGAGAGGTCCCAGAAGACTGGAGAAGGGCTCATGTGATCCCGCTCCACAAGAGTGGTAGCAGGGAGGAGGCGGGGAACTACAGACCAGTCAGTCTTACCTCAGTAGTGGGCAAGATTATGGAGGCTCTCCTTAAGGAAAGGATAGTGCAACACCTGGAATCCATAGGGGCACAGGATCCAAGACAGCATGGGTTTACAAAAGGAAGGTCCTGTCAAACTAATCTCATAGATTTCTTTGACTGGGTAACCATAGTGGTGGACCAAGGGGAGCAGTTGATGTCGCCTACCTTGACTTCAGCAAAGCTTTTGACACTGTTCCACATAGAAGATTGATAAATAAGCTAGGTAGGCTCGGGATGGGTCAGAAGTTGGTCAACTGGGTGGCAAACTGGTTGACTGGAAGAAAACAGAGAGTGGTGGTAAATGGTATACAGTCAGAAGAGATGCAAGTCACAAGTGAGGTACCTCAGGGATCAGTCCTGGGGCCAGTCCTATTCAACATCTTCATTAGTGACCTTGCAGATGGACTAGAGGGTAAGGCTTGTTTGTTTGCAGATGACACCAAGATCTGCAACAGAGTAGATGATCCAGATGGGGTGGGCAGAATGAGAAGAGATCTGGATAAACTAGCAGAATGGTCAGAAGAGTGGCAACTGGGATTTAATGCAAGAAGTGCAAAATCATGCACATAGGGAAGAGAAACCCTGAAGCCACTTATAGGCTGGGAGGAGTTGCTAGCAGTCACAAAGGAAGAAAGAGACTTGGGCATCATCATCACTGATGACCTAAAATCATCCAAGCAGACCTCTAAAGCAGTAGGTAAGGCTAGGGGGGTGTTAGGGTGTATTAGTAGGGGTATCACAAGTCGTAAGAGGGAGGTAATAATCCCTCTGTACAAGACATTGGTTAGGCCCATCTGGAGTACTGCGTGCAGTATTGGAGGCCACACCTTCACAAGGACATTAACCAAATTGAGGCAGTCCAGAGAAGGGCAACCAAATGGTGCAGGGACTGCATCAGAAGACATATGAGGACAGATTAACGGAGCTCAATATGTATACCCTTGAGCAAAGGAGGAGAGAGGTGATATGATCGAGGCATTCAAACACCTTATGGCATAAACAAGGTGAAAGAGTCTAACATGTTTAAATATAAAAAATAGCAGGACAAGAGGACACAGCATGAGATTAGAGGGAGGCCGATTAAGGGGAATGTGAGGAAATTCTTTTCACAGAAAGGGTGGTAGATGCATGGAATGGCTTACCACAAGAAGTGGTGGCTATGAATACAGTGCAGGGCTTCAAACAGGCATGGGATAGGCATAAGGGAGCAATACAAATGACTATGAATAGATAGGTCACTGACAGAGCAAAGGCCAATGGCACATTTATAAGGTAGAAAAAGAAATGGGCAGACTGGATGGGCCTTGCGGTCCTTATCTGCTGTCAACTTCTATGTTTCTATGTTTCTATGATCTGCTGGATGGCATATGAGTTGTGAAGTGCCAACGACTGGGGGATGCGCCTCCGTGCTGCCTCTCGCACCTTCCATGAGCTCACTGTAGTCCATCCTTCCCTCCTTCTTGGCAACTTCTGAGGGAATGGTGGTGAACATGGTGGTCTCTGTATGAAGAGAAGTTTACATGTATCCTTGCCAAATCTGCTCAGAGTTCAGCTACCTTCTCCCTCAACACAAAGAGTTGCCTTCAGATAGGGCAGCACCACAGTGTCCAGATGGTCTTTCTGAAAACTGCTGCCCCACATCTGCTGCAAAGCACCACACCCATCATCTTCCTTCTACTATCCTTACCCTAACTGCCCCTTATTGACCTGCACCCTCTGCTGCTCTTTTCTTTTATACCATGTCCAGTGCCCAGCTATATATATTTGTACTGTCAATACTCTTTAGTTGTATAATGAATCAAGGAATGCAGATTTATGTCAGGGTGTGGTGTGTGCCTAAGTTGTGTACTGAAATAAGACGGCTAACAGTGTTTATGCAGTCAGCTGGTATTGTATGATGTAACAGGTTAACGGTATAAATTATAATAATAATAATTCTTTATTTATAATGAGCATTTCATAACCAAGGTGCATAACAATAAAAGCAGTTAAAACATATAAAACAAAACATCAGCACATTCAATAAATACATACTTGTCAGCCGACACCTTCGCTAAATGCTTTATTCCACAGAAATGTTTTTAAAGCCTGCTTGAAACCCCACACATTCATGCACTCCCTAATCTGATGGGGTAGAGAATTCAAGAGGGTTGGAGCCATGTACATAAATGCCCTGGCTCCCTCAGATTTTAAGGTCACCCTCGGAATCTCTAGCAACCTCTCGTCAGCTGAGCAGAATGGTCACTCAGGGAGATAGGGAATCAGGAGCTCTTTCAGGTAGTCAGAGCCCAGTCCATGTAGGGCTTTATATATAAGTAACCCAACTTTGAAAGAGATCCACCACTGAACAGGCAGCCAGTGTAGTTCCTGCAACACCGGCGTAATATGGGAAGATCTCAAAATCCCCATTAACAACCAGGCTGCTGAGTTCTGCACCAGCTGCAGGTGACGGATATCAACCCCTGGTAGCCCAAAGTAAAGCGAGTTGCAGTAATCTAAGCGCAAGGTCACAAAGACATAGGTCAATGTAGGCAGGTCTGCGGACGGAACAAGGTGCTTAATCCTGGAGATGTTTCTAAGATGGTAAAAAGAAGACTTTATGATGGCTGACACCTGTGCATGAAGTGTCAGCCCTGAGTCTAACAACACCCCCAGGTCTCGCACCTGTTCAGTGGCCTGGAGCTCAGCATTCCCTAGGAATAATCTCAGGGAACAGCCTGCCCCTAGCCCCCCTATCCAGTGACCTGGATCCAAAACCATCATCTCTGTCTTCCTAGGGTTTAATTTCAACCAACTGGACTTCATCCAATCTTGGATTTCATCAAGGCAGTTATTAAATACCGAGATTGCTCCTTCCTGATCGGGAGCGAAAGACAGGTAGAGCTGGGTATCATCAGTGGCCCATAATGTCTTACAATGTCTCTGAGGGGAAGGATATACACTGCAAACAACATGGAGGACAATACTGAGCCCTGATGGACCCCACATGACAGAGGGATCGAATCAGAGAAAAAAAAAACAGATACCACCCTCTGAGTTCTTCCAGTGAGATACGATCTAAACCATCTGTAGGCCAATCTAGAGAGTCCACAGATAAATTTCAGGCACTCAAGCAGAACCCCATGGTCGATGGTGTAAAATGCTGATGGCAGATCTAAAAGTACCAAAATGGACCCTTTTCTCTGTTCTCTCACCATCAGGAGATCATTGAGTACCCGAACCAGCGCAGTCTTGGTGCTATGCCTCTTCCGGAATCCAGATTGGAGAGGTTTGTAGATGTTATGGATGGTCCCGTGGTTCTGTAGTTGTACAGCCACTACTTTCTTGAAGGAGAAAAAGTAGTGGCTGCACAACTGAAAAGGATGTGATGCGCTACAGGTGGATGAGATGGGCCCCTTCTGACCACTACAGACAATCGGCCACATCAGCAAACCCCCACAGAAACACTCAGCACCTACAAAATCCCCCAAACAGGTAACTTTCCAAATGTATCCAGAAAGCAACTTGGTACCAACTGAAAGCAACAACAAGCTGCAAAAGAAACAATAACAACAGCAATAAAATCATCAAAAATCACTTCACTGAAATGAAATGCTTCCTTCCTCTTCTAGCCCCTTATGAGAATCCAACAGGTAAGCAGCTACACCACTCTGACTCAGCCCCACCTCCAGGTAACAGTTAGCAGTGGCTCTGCTGAGGAGCCAGGCCAGACAATTAGCACCCCTTCCCCAAGCTACGGGGCTAGACAAAACACAGTTCCTGTCCTAGAAAGTTAATGGCTTAGAAAACACAAGATAAGCAGAACTGTTTCCCAAGTGAGAAAAGTATGAAAGAACTAAAACCAGCAATGAGCAGTTTCTGCACAGAACTGAAACTGAGTATTTCCTCTTGACCACTAGAGACAATCAACCACACCAGTAAACCCCATACAGAAACACTCAGCTGCACCTACAAAATCCCCCACACAGGTAACTTTCCAAATGAATCCAGAAAGCAACCTGGTACCAACTGAAAGCAACAATGAGCTGCAAAAGAAACAATAACAATCAGCAAAAATCAACAGTTACTTCCCTGAAATGAACTGCTTCCTTCCTCTTCTAGTCGCACTGTAGTGTATTATTTTGTAGCCCCTTCATTGCCAAGAAAATGTTGCTTGAAATATTTTCTTACATATAGGCAAATAAAGTTTCGACAGTTCTGAGTTTCTTAAAATCCATTGCATTGGGGACCTGCTTTATTCCTCATCCTGTAGTGCCATTGTGTAGCAATTGCTTCACTCTCATTTAAAAGTAAAGCACATTGAACATAAATGTTTATATGTTTTACTTTTCTAATGTGTTTCTGTTCCAATGAGTTTCTGATATTTTATTATACTTATCTTTTATGATGTCCCCTGGATACGCAGTACATGATATTGCATTTAAAGCTGCCAAAGAGAGCCACAAACATCAAAATAAAGTTGAGAATATACAGTGCACATCATGAGATACTAAATGGGTTAAATAACAAGGTCTGAGATTTGTTTAATAATGAAAACTCCTGATTGGAGGGGAGACAATGTTTTATGAATTTTTACTGACTAATCCTTTAAATATAAATTCACATTGTTTGTAGGAGAAAACATTCTCCAGTAAGTAAAAAATCTAGAAATGGTTCTAAAGACAGCTCAAAATGATATAGTGCAGGATTTTCTGAGATGCTACTTACCAGTCTTTAGCATTTAATCCTATATAAAGTAATATCAAGTGGAGCTTTTAATGTCACATTCCAAGCCTTTGCTTGAGGCTATTAGTAGATAATTTATGTACCATGTCCCTTGACAGATTTAGCAATCTATCACTGCAATAATTTATAACAGTTGAGCAGTTTCTGTTGGGGGGGGGGCAATATTCAACACAGACACTGCACACAGCATGCAGTATGTGGATAAGGGTCACATTCTAAAACTTCCAGGCTACATCTCTACACTTTGAACATGTGGGTCATTTTGATGGGATTAATGACCCTCCCAGGCGATGCTGATGAACCGATATGCAGTGAGGGTCCTCAGTCTAGGAAAAGCCCACTTGTGATTGCGTTAATGAGATTATAAATTTTATGACTCTAGGTTTTTTTCTTAATGGCTGCTAAAATTGAAAACTTGCTTCAAACAAGGGCATGCCATGGTACTGTACTCTGAATTGTACTGGACATTTCTACGAGATCAATACATGGTAAAGCAACCAATTAGAATGCACTATGGCCTCATACATGATTAATTATACTAAAATTACTGTTACAAAATGACCTAAGAAATTGTGATTTGTGATTAGCTGACACAAGCTACATGCCTGGTCCTCAGTTCCTAAGATATGAACTGTTATGTAAATACATTTTTATATATTAGCAGGTCTAGAAATTATAATCACAAGATCCTGAAGAACTTTGTAGTAACAGTGTTCTCAGATTTGTTTTTATAAACTTCTTTCACAGCTTCCCCATGCCGCACCTTATCCTGGCAACCTCCCAGTTCCACCATGCCTTCTCTTCCTCTTACCCTGCCGAATGTTACCTCAGTATTCCCACTCCAAGGAGGGGGAGTGAGAGTGGGCCAGGTCCCCCCCACCAAACAACACAGTTTCGGGGAGCAAGTAGACAGTCGCTTTGTCAGAGCATGTGAGAACTGGTTGTGCCTCATTTCTGATGGTGTTTTTCTACCTTGCCCCCCCCCCCTACATTCCCATGGTGATTCCTGGACAGTGTTGAGCATGGGCATGAACACACAGTGCATGGCAGTGCACCAATCCAGACAATCAGCACCAACTCATGCTAGCAGTGCTCTCTCTCCTTGAACTGTCACTAGTGTTCACTCAGGTGGAGGTAGCACAGCGGTAGTGACAAATCTCCCTCTCCCATGCAGGAAGGTGTCTTCTGGGATGCTCAGTCCAACTCCCGAGTCCACCCCTTGCTAACTTGTACTCACTCCCCAACCTGGCTTTCCATCATTGAGAGGGGATACACTACCACTGCACCAAAATGCACTCCCATTTTAAAAAGATGCCCACATTTATGTCTTCAAGCAACATGGATGTATAACAATTCACTTACCTTCTGAAAATATACTCTAAACAGCCATCCCATAGCAATGTGAACATATACCACTTCACTTTTTCCCCCAAGTTACTCACCATAAATAGCAAAACAAGTAACTAAAGCTTCTACTTGCATAGACTAGCTAAGTGAGGGGCCATTGTTATGTATACTGTACCACTCAGTTTTGTCACTTTACATGCATGGTACAGTGGTAGCATTTCTATCAGTAATGTTATTGTAAGTTATAGTGCACCAGTGATATTGTTAAAATGGTACAACTTGCCATATCCCAATACCAATACTGGTGGCATTGGCTGCTACATAGAAACATTGAAACATAAAATTTAATGGCAGTCAATGTCCTTTTGGCCCATCCAGTCTGCCCATTTCTCTCTACCTACACAATTACTGCAGACGGTGACCCATCTACAGCTCTTTCTCCCCCCCTCCTTTCCACTATGATTTCCTTGTGTTTATCCCATCATTCTTGAACCCCACCACTGTTTGCTCCAACCACCTCCGCTAGAAGGCTGTTCCAGGAAGTCACCACTCTTTCTATGAAGAAGTATTTACTCACAATTCTCCTGAATCAACCCCTTCCAGCTTCATAGCATGTCCTCATGTTCATGAGTAGAGATGCAGTGAAGTTTTACTACGCCTGCATAAATAATGTGAAGTGAGCAACTTCACATCCACGTAGCATTTCACAAAGTTTCCATATAAAGGTCGAAATTTGCCTTAATGAAGTTCGCATTCAAAACTTCACTTTAATTTCAGATTACATTGTGAGAAGTTGAAGTGTGTGAGAAACAGGCCACATATCACATATCTGACTTTCTGCAGGTCACATGATGGGCAGGCAGGAAGTCAGTAAACCAGTTTCAATTTGTCTTTAGCTTTGCTAGAGCAGGAGCTGTAGCTGAGTGGGATAGTCACAACTTTTAAAACAAATCCTTTTCTACTTTTCATCCTTTTTTTCAGATTCCTGAGTTTATTTTCAACCACTTTCAACTCATTAGTCTACCTTTTTTTTGTTATATGATTCAGTTCTTCTGTTTTTTCTTTTTGTTTTTGTTACTAATGCTTTTAGTAATTTTGTTTCAAAATGGAGAGAGGGGGAGCAAGTGGCATTCCTCACAGCCCAAGGATTCTTGGGGTCCTAGGGTGAGCCATTCACCTGAACCGGGGTAATGTTTTTGAATCCAGTGCTCCCCCACCTCAAAAAATGTTGTTGCCACTGCCAGTCTAAGTGTTGTGCCAGAAACAGCAGCAGCTGCTTCTTCTGATGTTAGTTGTGGCACCCCTGCAGCACCAGTAGCTACTGACTCCAGACAGTAGCCCTAGCAGCAGTAGCAGCACAAGCAGCAGGAACAAGAACAGCAGCAGCTTGTTGGCCCCCCCAATTGCAAAGCAGCCTATGACATCTGCCCCCCCCCCCACTGCCTGTGCCTGGTCCTCCCCATAGCTCACCAGTGTGGCTGTTTTTCACTACACTGCCAGGTGACCCAAGTGTTATCAAATACAACATCTGTGGCATGCTGGTGCATTGTAGTAGAAAGGGCAGCCACGTGGGCATGGGTGACCAAATAATACACCTGTCAGTGCACCACCACCATGCCCAGTGGGAGGCCAAGGTGCAAGAATTAAGGACCACTCCTATAGGGGAGGGTATATTTGAAGAGGGAGCAGTACAGCGACAGCCTGCACATCATACAGAATGCAGCAGAAGGGAGCAAGTGGTGGCTTCCACAACTGCAGGCAATCCAGTGCAAACAGCAGGCACACAGGTGGACCTGAAAGTCCTGTGGGCTGAGACTGAGTACCTGCAGAATGGTCTTGACCAAACTCACCAGCAGCTGCAAAGAATGGAATCTCACTAATTGAAAAAGCTGAGCATGCTACAGACATTGATTGGTAGGCCCCAGGCCCATTATCATTATTTAATTTTCTTTTGTTTTCTGACTTAACATTTAGTGCCTGTTCTGTCTTTATTTTTCCTCACTGCCCCCCCAAAAAAATAAAAAAGGAAAGATAAAAATATGAAAAACACACCAAAAGAATAATAAAAGGTTAAAAAAATCCTGTCCTCTATGTTTTCTTCTTTTCCTACTTAATAATCTGTTTACATACCGAATAAATATATTTTTTACCAGTAATGTTTTCTTCCTGTTCTATATTAATTGTCATTCTATATTATTTTTTTTGTTCCTGTGGACTGTGTTAAATGCTCTTAGTCCACCCACAACTAAAATCAAAACACCCAAAAAACACCTGCAATAAAAATTCAAACCACAAAAAAATTTCGTATCTTATATCAAGGTAGTAGGCTTCTACTTCTATTTGGCTACTTCATTCAGCATGAGGTATTAGTGTCCTGATTAAGAATAAGCACATGAATAGTGTTCACAAGAGTCCCAACTATTTCTTGATGCCCAGAGGGAATGTGGAGTGTACACTTCCATCTTCAGTCTTATTTCAGTGTTATTTCAGTCCAGACTGACAAAGCACTGCTTTTCATCAGTGCACTGTTAATACACAGCACTGACTTTCTGCTACACTGTTGTACCACTGCTCAATCTTTCTTATTTTTTGATGCAGACTGTAAGAGCACTGCAAATAATTATTAGATTTTCATGCACACTTCTTTAGCACTGTATTTCCTTCACAAATTTGTGCTGCACACTGCAGTATCACTGGCAACACTTTATAATTTTTATCACACTTCTTTAGCACTGCATTGTCTCAGCAATCTGGTTACCCTTACTGAATTTGTCACAATGGCATTACAGTGGTATAGCAATGGCAATACTGTGGTCAGCTGAAAAATCCAGAATAGTACTACCCAGTGGTACTCTGGTATCACAGTGGTAGGTGATATATAGATTTTCCTCTGTGCATTGGTAGTGCACTGGTAGAATAGTATCCCTATGGCATTTTTTACCATTTTCTCTGTCTCTCTCACATACACTGGTAATACAATGGTATCAAGAAATTTTGAGATTTTTGTCAGCTCCCACAAATACTGGCACACTGGTAGCACAATGAAACTGCATTATTTTGACATTTCAGTATTAGGTACCTCTCACTGCAACCCTAGACTCATGTGGTAGCACAGTGGTACCAGTATTAATCTCATCATACTCTGTACTCTAACACATTGTTAAGATAAATTACATTATCAACCTCATGGAGAACAGCTCTCAATTCCATATTTGTATTTGTTCCCTTGTCTTTATCTTACTGGTAATGGACTGTTATTGTTCACATAGACCAGAACATTCAAAGAGCATTTGCGATTGCTAAACGGGTAAGTGACTCTCAAACAACACTTTGCACCCCAAAAACAGGGTAGGGTCACAAAATGATATCTTGAATAGCATAATTAGTGAGTCTCTGACCAGTTGGTAAATGGCTCTAAAAGCTGTTGCCTCCCTAAACCAGGTAGTATCACCTCTGCCTCCTACCACTGCCCCTTTGAGCTCCCGCCATCAGTAATATCACACTTCCCTTGATGTTCAGTGGTGCTGCTGTCCATTCCATACATTGGAAACTGCCAATAACTACCTGCTCACCCAGTCCCACCGCTCGCACCATTCATGGCCCCCACCATATGTTTATGCACTCTCCCCACTGTAGCAATTGGCACAGACACTCTGCTAACTTCTGTGACCAACTGAGGACAGAACACCAGTTCAGCTCTCATGTGCCAATTGTATAAACAGCTGTGTGCAGTTAGCACATGATTGTGAACTATCATCCATTTTGTGCCTGATCAAGGAGCTGAGAAGATGGTCTGTGCCAAATGTAGAAGGGTGTCAAATATATAGTAAGGCTGGGGACCAGAGGGTAGTATTTGCTATAAGAACTAACTGGGTCATGGTGGGGACTTTGGATATACAGAGGGCAAGGACTTTCACTCAACACACCACTGCTCACTCTATCAGGCCCTGGGCTGGCTTCCCCCATCAGCCCAACAGACCTATCTCCTGGCCAGCACAGTCAATAAGGCCATACAAAACTGAGCTACCTCTCCACAATCCCACGTTCTTTGGCCAAAAGTGTTTGTTCTAGAGCTCTGCCTCACTGCTGGCCCCATGCTTGAGTGCCCCCTAGTCTCCACCATATGGGTAAATGTGCATTCTCATCTGCAGCCCCTTTCCTTTGGAACAACCTGCCCACTCCACTTAGCACCACTGACTCTCCAGGACTCTTCCACTCTCTCCTTGGATCTCACCTTCTGTACTCCACTACTTGCTCCTGCCCTCCCAACTTATTATCATGCCACTACTTCCCTTCCCTCCTTTTCCTTCTTGGTCCATACCTACACTGCCAAGATACACTTTTTCCTTTACTCATCTCAGATCATGCCTAATTTGTATTACAACTTGGCTACTACTGTACCTGCTATTGTAATAAATGTTATTTATCCATTGTGCTGCAAGTTTATATATATATATTCATATAAATATCCTGTATATTTTTATTACTGTCTATTGTATGCCTTGTCCCAGCCTCCTTTGTACTTGCTTTTATTCCTGTGCCATCCTCAATGGCCCAGGTCATGCCCGAAAATGGTTCTCGGACCAGTGCACTTACTCGGTAAACAAATGAATGAGTAAATAAATAAATGGAAAACAGCAAACATCAGAGTTAGTAACAATCTACTGTATACCTACGGGGTGATTGTAGGATGGGGTAGGACTGGAGAACAGGTAAATTAAGAACCTGGACCTGTGGGATAATTAGGGGAGGGGGCCCAATGGAGACTGTTTCCCAGGAGGGCTCTTTGGAGGTGTAACTCCCAGGATACATTTTGCCTGGTGCTGTAATGTGGCCTGTGCTGTAATCGGCATCAGCAACATGGTTGTCACACCAGCATGGGTGAACCCTTCCTCCACACCCTCCTGAGTGTCAACCCTATAACATGTTTTGGTGGCATCTGCAAAAAGACATACCTTCCCATTCAGTTCTTCTGCAATTTCACTTAAGAAGACACTGAAGAGGCCCACTCCTAGTACTGAGCCCCATCCTGCACCATGCCTTTAACCAACTGTTGAAAGCCGTGCGGAGAGTCCTATCTTCTCCCAAGATGTATATAGGCAACTTTTTTGGCAAAAGCCACCAGGCATGCTTGAGGACCCTCCCACTATCCCTGAAATTTCCCTGCACTACCCCTACCCCGTCCCTTGCTAGGTCATTTGTCCCCAGGTGGACAATGACATCTAGCTCCCTCTCATCTCCTGCTGCCTAATGATACACTGTATCTGCTCTTATCCATCCAAGCCAAAGTACCTCTCAGGTATTTCACCTCCCTCTCCTTTACCTCACCCTGTTCGCAAGTCTATCCCCCTAATTAAGTCCCCCACCAGCAGTTGCTTCCTACTCAGCTGGGGGCCTCTTCCTCCCCCGTGTAACTGTGGAATGGTCCATGGACAGTGCTTTGCTTGGGGAAGGTTTCTCCAGGGGCCAAAAGGGTGGTTCAGCTGCAGGGAGGAGAGTGGTTGGCTGGGTAGGGCTCATTTCAGATGCAGGGAGAGTGGATAGTAAACAAAGCAGGTGAACTGAAACTCTGACAAACAAACCGCACAGGGGCAGAAAATGCAAGCCCCATAGGAAAGAGCACAGTGAGGGCTACAATAAATCATTTACCGGAGAAGTCTCAGGTCAGGGAACTACAGCTGAAGAGAACATAGAGAACAGGTAGGCATCAGAAAATGATGCATGGGGACAGTGGACAGACAAGGACTCATGAAGGCATGCATGGGAACTATGGATGCCAATGCTGGGTGGTGCAAAGGCCAGCTTAGGTAGGTGGACACTGACCTGAAGGTAGAGTGCACAACACACAGGGACCCCTGCATCCCTGCATGCTGGACAGCAGGGAAGTGTACCATGGAGCATAGCCCCACTGCAGCACAGTAGCTGATGGGGGTCCAGGACACTGTGGACACAGAACTTGAATGTGACCATGGTGCACAGTACAGCCTTGAAGCACTGGGACTGTGGGCAGACAGTGGCACTACACTACTGGTACAAACCACCCACAGAAAAGTAGCAACAGCCACAGGTGTGGCCCATGGAGTGTGATGTGCATGCGATCACACCCAAATGCCTGAGCTGGAACCAAAGCCGGTCATGTTGAACAGTCCTCTGGCACAATGCAGGACAGCGTGGAAGCCATGGAGGTGCCAGGGTGCTCAACTGCAACCCCAACAACATGGACAATCTGTGAGGTGGTACCATCCAGGAAGGGAAAGTCCAAGCTAAATGTGAATGGCTACCTCCTGGTCCATGAATGGACCTGCAATGAGACAGTGTACTGTTTTTTTAAAATATCATATTTTTCACCTGCTGTGGCACACACTCCAGCTTGGGGCATCCAGCAACCAGCTACACCCACCTGGAGAGCTGGGTAGCTCAAACTACACCCAGGAGGATCATGGATGGCCATCATGCCATCTTGCTGAAGGGCTCCCCCTCTGCCTTTACCAGCCAGAACAGACCCAAACCCTCCTCAACAGGACTCCACCAAAGTTCTCCGGGTGGCTCAGAGCACAGCCATCAAGCTGCAAGGTCATGCCCAGCCATTTTTCTTTGATTGGCCCCAGTAGCACGGATGTGCAATGACATCCAGGAGCAACGTACCGACATCTGCTGTGCTCCCCATAGTGTCACTGACACTAGTAGTGCCCCTGGGCATCCCCAGGGGTCTGCTACAGCACAGTGAAATTACCCAGCCCACCCCAGGACTGGGAAAGCAGTCTATGGATGTTCAATCCCAGTCTTCCCCTGCCGACTCATGACGGCCTAGGCTCAATCCTGAACCCGGGTCACTGGTGTGGCACAAGGTATGGCATCCAGTGCCTCAACCCTCAGCACCACCAGGACAGCCTGAGACAGAGTAATGGTGCTGCCAGCACCATAAGTCCAAGTCCTGCCTCAGCCAGGCCATCACACTGCTCCAGGATGGCCAGCACCACCTAAAGAAAAAGAATGAGCACAGTCATGCTCTGGAGGTGACAGATGCTCTATCAGCACAGGTGTTGGCTGGCATCAAGTAGAAGGCACACAGCACCATGGCTAGCCCCACATAGCTACTGCAGAGTAACGCAACTGCAATGACCACTGAGCTGTGGCAACAGTTGCCAAGCAAGAGGGCCCTGCTGCAGACTGTGAACAGGACCTGCCACAAGGACTTCTCACCAGAACCAGTGACACTGGCTGACCTCACTATCCCCAAGCAGCTACAGACGGTGACTGGATGGCCATGGTACAGCAGGATCACTGGCAGCACCACCCACCAGGTCCTTCTACTCACTATAGAGGACAACATCAGGAACCTAGCACAGGCACCCTTCTGGATGATGGATGGTATGTTCAAGACTGTGCCACACCTGTTCACTCATTGTACACCATCCATGCAGCCATGGGGCTGGGCCCTAACAACCTCATTATGTCATTGGTGTATACACTGATGACGACAAAGAGCCTGCAATGTTACTGCACCTCATTCCAGGAGCTGAATAAATATGCCAGTATACAATCTTGCACCCTCAAACCACCTATGATCATCACTGACTTTGAGCAGACTGCGATCAATGCCTGTAAGATGGAATTTCCACAAGCCATAAACAAGGGATGCCTGTTCCACTTTGGGCAGATTGTGTGGCAGAAGGTCCAGAGCTTTGACCTTGCACCACAATACAGAAGTAACCCAGACTTCAGCCTGAAGATCCATGAACTCGTGGCCCTCATCCATCTCCTGGCACAGGACATTCCAGTAGCATTCAGCCTCCTGAAGTCAACCATTCCACCTACTGCCACCACACTCTTCTATTGTTTTGAGCAGACACATGTGCTGGGCAGGATTTGGCTGTGCAGTAGGGTGACCAAGGTGCCCATGAGATACGACCCCATGTTTCCACTCAGCTGTGGTTGGTTGCAGATCTCAATGAGTGAGGTATACCATGGACCTAAAGCAATGTCGAGACCTGGCACTGCCATCTTCATGCCCTGCTCAGGAAGGTGCATGTAGGGGTTATGACAATGCTAGCAGAACTCCACAGGGAACAGCAATGGACCTATGTCACCAGGGAAGGCATTTGTTGTGGACTGCCATGGACACCACCCAAGAAGAGCTATGAGGAGTGGATAAGGATGGTACTAGCATCCAAGGACAAGGGCAAGCTGCTGATGTTCCTCTGTGGCATGGCACCCAACACCATCCTGTAGGGTTTCCATGGTAACTTGGCACCTGACAGTTGTACACTCACAGTACACATCATGCACAGCCACCAGGTTGCCACTGTGGCCCCCTACTGTTGAATAAAGTTTCACCCCCACATTTAACATGCACCCCAACCTGGTGGTGATGTCTCTTCACAACACTGCTGGGTATCGCCAAGCAGCCCACTGCACACTGCCACATCTGCACTGTGTGTCACATGTCGCACAGGCCTGACTCTGTGTGACTCCCCCCAAAATCCTTTCAGCTGTTCATGTGCCACACGCTGCACAGGTCTGAAGCTGTGTGAGTGCCCACCAATCCTTCCAGCTGTGCAACTGTGTGGTAACAGCATTCCCCGCATGGGCCTTGTGGAACCCCCACAACACACCTCGCAGCCTTCATGCCACAGTGGGCTCCTGTGGCACAGGCCCCCCCAAACACCTCCAGACTTTTTTCTGTGTGGTCACTGCAGGCCCATAGTGGGCTAGTATGACACGGCCACATGCACATATTGCACGATTGGTGTGATGGCATGTGCTCTGTGTCCTGGCATCCACATGTGGTGTTGCTGTGGACCATTTCCTGGTGCAGCTATGCATGCTCATGCTGTGTCACTCTGCTGTGTGCCTGCAGTGTCATGCATGCACCGACCAACAGGCATAGTACTCCAATTCCTTCATGCATGCCCAGCTGGCTGGCTGTCAGCTGACATAGTCATGCATGCAGGGATGCACGGACAATCCACCATGCTGCCTGGGATGGCTGGTCAACACACTAGGGCATGCACGACTATTTGTTTCATCCCTGTCCCATGGATGGAGAGACAGACATCCTTACCGGGGGGCCTGTGATCAGGTCAGTGTGTCCTCGGAGGGTGCACCACATATGGGGTGGGTGTTTTCACATCATCCATGCTGTTCAGTAGTATCTCAGGTCCTGGGATGGGTGGCATAGGTTGGGATCGGGTGCTTCATGTGTTTGTGAAAAATCCACTCAACAGCAGCACAGCATCCCGACCTCCTCTGGTCTGACAGTGTGTCAGGCGCTGTCCTAGGTCAGGCCATTGTGTGTTGGGCTGCTGGGCTGTTGGTTTGTTGTGTGTGGGATGCAGCATGTCAGACTAATAAGCGTTGGGATTATAAAAGGGTACCTAGTAGGGCAGGGTTTTCTATGTGCAAGCAGAGTGGTCAGTGGTGGGATGGGCAACTGGTTTCTGGGCAAGATGGGTAGTCTGGGGGTGGGTCCAGCTGTAGAAAGAGTTATCTAGAGGGTGCTGGTCTAGCTTTAAGGAGGGTGCTTTGTTTGGTGAGACTGGGAGGTTGGTCCAGCTGCAGGGAGGTGATCTACTGAGGTGGGGAGGCAGGTCTGGTGGGTTCCATCTGGAGGGGGATCATGTCTGAGGGTAGGAAGGATGGCTTGGAGCGGCCATCTACAGGGTGGGTGATAGTTGATGGCGAGAGGCTGGTTTGGAGCTTGTAGGGTGGACTAGATGCAAGCAAGAACACAACTTAGGAGATGTCTATTGGGATATGGTTGTCCAGCTGGGTGGTCATCTGGGCAGGGGGTGTTCAAGATGTGAGTGGTCATGGGGGGGGTACAGGCCCAAAGGGCTGTGCTTGGGATCTCTCACTGAAGTCAAATACTAAATTTAGTATTAAAGCATTTATTAATTTGCCTTCAAAGACTAATTTTAGTCATTTTTAATAATTTTTAATCATCATTCAAAAATACAACAGCTAAGAATACTAAATTCTAAGAAGTATTTCAGCAGACTAGTTGTTCAACAGTAAGTTATTGCTAAATGAGGATTAGAAATAGATCTGCAATACTCTTAAAAGTACTATTTTTTTTAATACAACTGAATCATAAATGAAGATTACAGTCATTGGAGTAGTTTTAGGATTTAAATTAGCCATTCAAGGCTGGGTACATTACCTTGCATTTCAGTTCTACTAAGCAAGGAGACAGATAAAACAACCAGCAACACCAATGAATTTTACAGAAGGTAAGCAATAATAAAATGTGGATTTTAACCTCGAAATAATATAGTGCAAAAAAAGTTGGCAATGTCCTTTGAAAAGTCTATTCTAAACTACTTTTCCCATAAGTCTACTCAGTCAGAGGCCTACATTTCCCAGCTCTCTTCCTGTCTGTGTCCAGTGTGATGAAACTGCACGAGTGCTCTGTGGTCTCCATTTTTGAACAACTGAGGTTTCCTACAGCTAAGATTTACATGTTAAGGTAAGAGCTAATGTTTAAAAAGTACATCTTTTTAACTCCCTGAAATGTTAAATACAGTAAAGAAATTATCACTCATGTGTTTTTTTTTTCAAAATGAAATGCTGTGCAAGTTTCACTTTCATTGTTTTGTCTTGAAAACATTTTCTCTTCTCTGAACTCTTCTGAACTCTTGGCTAAACTTTGAAATACACATTTTATTTTCAATCAACCCCCCCCCCCCTAAAGTGTTTAGGATGCATTGTGCCTCTAGATTACTTGTTATTTGTAGAATTTTTGCTGATTTAGTTACTTTAAAGTAGTGTTGGTGGTGGTGGGGGCAGGAGAATGAACAGTAGGAAGATTGTATAACTGAGCAAATTCAGAATGCATAGAGAAAAGATTACAACTTTTTTAATTTGAGAAAATCTGGAGTTACCCTAAAGGAAGAATTATTTACTGCAGATATTTGAGCGTGTTTGTGGGGGAACTGTTTCTTTGCATTTAATATTTGCATTTAACAGTTGCAAATCCATTTTGTAATCTTGGGATCAGTGTATTTTTTTTTTCTTTTGCAAATGACTGCATTAATTTATATATTATGTTTACTTTATTTCGTTTTTGTTGACTGGCTAAGTGCACTAGACAGATTCTTGCCTATTTTCAGGCACGACCCAGAGGGAGAGGAATACAGATGAAAGCCAACTGACCTTGAACCAGATTAAGTTGTTGGTGGTATTTTTAGTGAATTGGGGGTGGAGGAATATGGCCAGGGCACAAGAGAAAATTTCCCTGCTTTTTTCGAGAAGTGCCATGGGATCTTTAACATCCACCTGAACTACCACCAGAACAGCTAGATGGGACCTTCGGTTTAACGTCTCATCTGAAAGACAGTGTCTCAGGAGTGCAGCCATCCCCCTCATGCTGCACTACAGCATCAGTATTGGGATATTAACATAAGTGCCTGGTATGGGAATAGAACCCACTGCCTCCTGATCTCCCAGCCTCGGAGGCGAGTGTGCTACCTGCTGAGCCACTGACACTGCAAATGCAATATGTTAGTGTCACTTTTTTTTTTTAAATACTATGTTGAGAAGTATGGGGTCCATGGTTGAGGAAGGGTGATGGGGGCGTCTAAATGTAGGGAGGTTCTGCTCTGGATGGTGGGGTGTCCAGCTTTTGGAAAGGGTGTCCAGCTCTGGAGAGGTTACTCAACCTGCAGAGGGAAGGGGAGGGATGCTGGTCTGTGAGTGGGAATGAACCCAGTGGTCCAGCTGCAGGGAGGATTGTCTTCTGGGGGAGGCTAGTCCAGGGCATGAAAGAGTGAGCCAGCAGCAGCGAGGGTGGTTGGTGGTGGTGGTGGTGAGGCTAGTTCAAGGTTGGAAGTGAGGTCCAGCTGCAGGGTGGGTGGTTGGATGGTGAGGCTGGTATGGGGCTTCTGTGGATCTAGCTGTAGCTTGAGTGGTTAGGTGGGGACTGCTGTCCATGGGCTTGAGGGACAGCTTTAGATATGTGGGTCTGTTAGAGTGAGGTTTGTGGTGGTGCTCCAGCTACATGGAGGTTGTATAGAATGGTAGCTGGAGGCTGGGCCAGATGTAGGAGTGGTGGCTGGTTGTAAGGCTGACCTCGAGCCTGTGTGGTGCCTAGCTCCAGTGCTCATTATGTGAAAGGCTGGGGCTAGAAGGGTTGTCCAGCTGCATGGAGGATAGTCTGGTGCCTGGAAGGGTGATCTTGCAGAGAGGAGGGTGATTGACTATTTTGAGGGGGGGGCGAGGCTAAAGAGATTGATCAGCATAGAAGGGATCCAAAGTGGTAAAATTAATTAGAAACTGGTCAACATGTGTGGCCATCAGCTTAACAGTAGCACTATGACCTGTGGCACAGGTGACCTTAGTTCAGGAATGAGCTCACATCAGGGGCTTTCTGGGGAGAGTAGGAGGATCATCTGTTATACAAGAGGCTCTCTTCTGGGGAAGGAGGACAGCCAGCTCAGCTGTAGTACTGCCAACTGAGTGACCACAAGTGACAGTGCAGGTGGGAGCAGCCCAGGGGTGGGAAGACATTGACTGGTGCTGTGCCACACATGTCTGTGCATGTGTTTGTGCACCCTTGCCGCTTATGTCCTAGGGGATGGAAGAACATGCAAACGTATCCTGATTACCTAGGCAGCTGCTCCTCATATTGGATTCATTCTATGGTGGAGCAAGTCCTGGCAGATGCCAGAGTGATGGTGTTGTGGTAGCTGAACAGAAGGGGGGTGACCAGAAATGCAGGTTGGAAAATGGAGTAGTAGTTGGGGGTGGGGGTTAAGGTGTCACAGGGTGATGGTTAATCGCACTTATTACAGTGACAGGACAGTGAGCAGCTCAGCTCAGTACTGGCGCAGATCCTCTTCTGTGTCTTCATAAGTGACATTGCAGAAAAAATGACAAAGAAATGCCTTTTTGCAGACAATACCAAAATTTTTAGGGTGGGCATTAAGAAGGGAGCAGAGAGCATTCACATGCCTCTTGGAGAAACTCAAAAAGTGGTCAAGATTGGGGCAAGTTGAGTTTCAATGACAAAGTGCAGAATTGTGCACCTAGTGCATAGGGAAACCAGGAGCTGCCTTATAGGTTGATCCAAATTTCATGAAAATCTACCCCTGAAGGGTGTAAAGCCATACACAGAGTGAAATAATATTATTACTACCTATCTCAGAATGATATACAGTCAATATATACAATAAGATATCATATGTGCAACCTGAACATAACCTGGTCCACATAAGTAAGAAATATATATTTACAAATCCTTTTAACTTTATACTCTCATTGTGAAAGTATTTCTTTTTAAATCATTAAATCCATTTAAAATGAAAGTATAAAGTTTGAATGGCTTTTAAATATTTTTTTCTTACCCATGTAGAAAGGAGTTAAGCAATGAGAAAACTGATGAGTTGTCTGTGAACTTCTGCACTCTTTTAGAGGTAGGAGTCATGTTGTCATATATAGAAAATTGACTAAGATGTTAAAAAAGTTAGTAAGTTAAAATACATTGACACATTGTACTTGATATGTTAGATGCAGAAGATAGGAAGGAAAAGATAAAGGCTGTCACTCCCTTGACTTAGTCTTTCTCCTGGGGATCTATGCCTTTCAATTTGGGGGTGGAACCAGTCATATGGTCTGATCACTACACCGTGGGGTTCAGGTTTTGCACCCCACCTCATAGGTCTACCCCTGTGGAGATGGTCAGGTACCACCCTTTACGAGATGTAAGCTCTGAGGGCCTGATGGCGGTGCTTGGCCTATCAGACTTTTCTGGAGTGTGCAATGATCCAGAAGCCTTGGTGCTGTCTTATAATAAGGCTATCTCCTTTGCTAATATTGCTCCTATCTGTGTTTGTCCTCTCCCCCTTTGCCCTCAGTCCCCTTGGTTTGATGGGACCTTGAGGTAGATGCGGTGGGGAGGATGAAGATTAGAACACTGCTGGTGAAGATCCGTCCTTGATGCTATCTTAGATTGATGGATCATTACCAAGTCTATCATTCCACAATCTCCTGTAAAGAGGCAGAGTTTCTGTCCAGGGAGATTCCGGCTGCTCAGAACCAACCAGCTCAGCTCTTTTGAACTGTAGACAGGCTGTACAACCCATCCTGTCTGCAGGTTCGAACAATCTTTTCACAAATAGAGTGTGATAAGCTTGCTCGTTTCTTTGTGGCTAAGGTGGCGGACATCAGGGAGTGCTCCGGCCAGCACCTTCTATGGGAGAAGCTAAGGATCGGCATTGGGTCACTAACCCTGAGCTCTACTGGAGTTCCTTTGACCAACTGGAGCACATTGATGTCATGCGGATTGTCCAGGGTATGCACCCTACCTGCTGTAGTTTGGACCCGGCCCCAACTTCCCTGGTTAAGGGTTGTTGTGATGTCATTGGCCCGGTCTTAGCATGACTAGTCTGGTGCTCTTTGGAGATGGGTGAGTTTTCTAGCTCCCTGAAAAAGGCAGTGGTAACACTCCTCTTGAGGAAAGCTTCTTTGGACCCAGACTGCCATGCTAACTACAGACCAATCTCTAACCTTCCCTTCCTGGGGAAGGTGACTGAGAAAGTAGTGGCCATGCAGCTGGAGAACCGTTTGACCATCCATGACATCTATAAACCATTCCAGTTTGGTTTCCAAAAGAGGCATCATACTCAGACTGCGCTGGGTCAGGTGCTCAATGATCTCCGGATTGCAAGAGATCAGAAGAGCTATTCCATCTTGGTTCTTCTTGATCTCTCTTCAGCATTTGGCACTGTGGACCATGGGGTTGTCCTTGAATGCCTGAGGTTCATCTGTAGCCTGTCTAGTACAGTTCTCAGGTGGTTTAGATCTTTTCTCACTGGCAGAACTCAGAGGGTGGTGTTGTGGATTAATTCCTCTGGCCCAGTCTCTCTGTCATGTGGGGTACCTCAGGGTTCAGTGTTGTCCCTCATTTTGTTTGCAGTGTACATGCTGCCCCTCGGAGACATTGTAAGAAAGTATGGGCTGATGTTTCACTGCTATGCTGATGATACCCAGCTCTCCCTATCTTTTGCATCTGACCAGGATGGAACTTTCTCGACTTTTAATAACTGCCTCACTGAAATTCAGAACTGGATGGATTCGAGTTGGCTAAGGTTGAACTCAGAAAAGATGGATGTATTGGTTGTGGATCCGAGATGCCGGATAGAGGGAAGGGGGGCTGGTTTGTCTTCAGGACTTTTTCTTGGTGGCTCCCAGTTCCCCACCTCTGAACAGGTGTGAAATCTGGGGGTGATTTTTGACGATGGGCTAACACTGTAGTTGCAGGTGTTGGCAGTCATCAAATCTTCCTTTTATCATCTGAGAAACATCTCCAAGATTAAGCACCTTCTTCCATCTGGTGATCTGCTTACATTGTTCCATGCTTCTGTGACCTCACTCCTTGATTATTGCAACTCCTTTTACCTAGGGCTACCAGGGGTTGATATCCACCACCTGCAGCTAGTGCAGAATGCTGAGGCTCGGTTATTGATGGGTACTTCTCATACCTGTCATATTTCTCCAGTACTGTGTGAACTGCACTGGCTGCCAGATCAGTGGCAGATCACCTTTAAAGTCAGACTTCTAACTTATAAGGCCCTACACAGACCTGGCCCAGACTACCTGAAAGAGCTTCTGGTATCCTACTGCCCTAGGCGATGTCTCCGCTCAGCAGATGAAGAGTTGCTAGAGATTCCAAGGGTTTGCTTAAAATCTTCGGAGGCACGTGCTTTTATGTACATGACCCCAGTCCTTTGGAATTCTCTACCCCGTCCGGTTAGGGAGTGCACATCCCTGGAGGAATTTAAATGGGTCTTGAAGACCCATTTATGGGAGCAAGCTTATTTGACTTGATATTGTTTAATCGGATTTTAGGAATTAGTATTTATTGTATGTTTGTTTTAGTATATTTTATCTGGAATTTTGCTAAAGCGCCTTGGTTCGAGAAAGGCACGGTATAAATAAACATTATTATTATTAAAAGGAAAACTCTTAAAGAGACAGTATTGCATTTTTGATTAATTTAAAGTGATTTATGAAGCATGTGTTTTTTATGATATGTATTTGAAGTAATAGGCATGGCATTTTATTAAACATGGTGATTTTACGTTGTAGAAATTGAACCAGACTCCCTGATGAAGGGGTTTCCTGAAAGATAGAATAAGTTGTGTCTGGATGTTACCCAAAATAAATTTTAAATTATTTAATAGTTGGGTGAGTGGGTTGTTTATTCCAATCTCCTTATGTGTTTATTCATTTATTTTATTTATTGATAAGTTTCACCAGGAAAGGCACACTGAACAATATAAAACTACTCATCTAATGGAGCATTCTGGGGGAAGGGGAACATGGGAGTACAGTAATCAAAAGCACATTTCCATGCAATGCAGTACTATAGAAAAGTATATATACAGTATTCAACAACACATTTCCAAACATAATAGAAAACAGAGAAGCAACAGATTGAAAAACAGTACATCAGTAGCATTAGATAAACATTGGGATTTGATGTGAGAGGATCAAATAAACAGCACTGCAGACTAATACATTCAATGCAGACAAGGAAGTGCAATAAAATACATTGGTTTCTCCTCACATTAAGTGCTAGGCTGGGAAAGGAGATGAGGAAGCCAGAGGGGAAATTGTGAGGAGTGAAGAACCAGAGGGGAAAATAGAAGCAACTACAAGATGGAGAGAGGAAGTTGAGAAGGGAGGTCAAAATGGACCACAGGGAGGAAGAGTGACTGATTTGATGAAGTGTTGAGTTCCAGAGCTTACGGAATCTATAGGAGAATGATGATTGGCCTATAGAGGTGGTGCATTGTGGTATAACTAGGGTGCGGGAGTCACTGGATCTGAGGGACAGTAGGGCAGTGGGTTGGGAGGACAGTGAAGAGGCAAGGTAAGGGAGAAGTGTATCAAACCAGAATTTAGATACAAATGTTATGCAGCATGCCTGACTGCAGTTTTCAAGGGAAGGAAAAGCTAGAGATCACAGAGGTGGGTAATGGAAGGGGCATCCAGAGCAAAATGACAGAAAGCATTAAAAAGGGTGTTCAATCTGATTAAGGATGACTTCGGTGTGGCACTGTAGACTACGTCGAAGTAGTTAAAGATGGGTGGTATCATTTTCTGGACAATCTCCCACCTAGCCATTTTAATTTGGCTGTGATTGGTTTTGGCCTCTCCAGTTGGATGAAACATTTACTACTTCATTTATATATTTTTCGAATTTTTCTGTGTCGGAATTTTGACTTTCTTTTTGAGAATATAACTCAAACATACAGCTGTTGGGAACCTCCTACTGTTATATGGTTCTTCAATGCTTCATTGTTATTGAGGCCCTTACTTGCTATGGTCTGCCAATTTACACCTGGAAGTATGATGTTCCTGAAGTTTCAGTAAGCACTTATATCACCATATATTGCTGTATAAACAAGCATACAATCACAATAATTAAACATTGCAACATAAACACATTTAGTTCCACAATGCAGTTCACAATTGAAGTTCATGTTATATTACTTCATAATGTCTGTAGCTTTGGGCAGAATTCAGTTATAGTGATCTACTACAATATATCCTTTTGATTACAGTAGTAACATCTATGTTACTCAGCTGCATCTAACTGCTGATTAGAATTTACAAAACATTCTGCCACTTTATTGTTTGGCTAAATAAACATTAAACATGTTTCCTGTTACATCATGAATGCCTTAACAGACATATATATATATATATATATATATATATATATATATATATATATATATATATATATATATATACATACAATACATAGTAGTGCGCAGTCACACCACTATAGTTAGGGTTCATCTGTCCTTACATACTAAACTCAAAAGTTTGTGTGTAATAACTTTGGATCTGTTCAACAGATTTGCCTGAAATTTGGTATGCGCAGTAGGGCATGGTAGATCTCTTGATTTGACAAATTGCATTTTGGTTGGACTTACTGTCTTTCCTTACGAAAATGCTGAAAAATGCAAAATTATCCATTTTTGGAGGCAGTTTTGGGTTTTTGGATGTGGCCCTGTGTGGCTGTCTTGTGGTGTGATGGTCTGTGGTCTCATTCAAAAGAGCTCTGGTGGCTGAACATGTTGCTTTTTGTTTGGTTAAAAAATATTAAGGCATTCAAACGTTATGCCACTTTTAATTTCCCATTATAAGTGAAAGGGAAAATTTGTATGTATGTTTTGCAAACAAAGAATGGGGTTCTGACCATCTGGTCCTGCCTGGCAATCAAAGGATTTGCAGCCTCGTGGTTCAAGAATCTTTGTCCCTGAGGATTTTCAAAATTCTTTGATCGTGAGGTCCGCCATTTTGTTTTTAAATTTCCAATTGGAAAAACACAAATATCTCTGCTCAGGGGTTACTTCTGAAGTAAAACTTGGATGTGTTTTACTCAGGGGGCTCTGATCTATCGAGCCATGCCTTTGGCTTCATCCAAATTGGTCAAAAAATAGAGTTATAAGCTTTTAAAATCTTAATTCGAGGCTCGTTAATGACCTTTGATCACGAGCCTGCAAATTCTTTGATCGTGAGATTCTTTGATTGTGATCTTGCATCGTGACTTAAAACACAAATATCTTGGCTCAGGGGTGGGCTAGGGACACAAATGAGGGTGGGTTTTGCTCAGGAGGGTCTGTTCTATCGAGGCATGCCATTGGTTCCTTTCAAATCGGTGAAAAATTTGCATTTCACCATTTTTAATTCTTTGTTTGTGAGTCTGCAAATTCTTTGATCGTGAGATTCTTTGATCGTGATTGTGCATCATGAGCAAGGGATGAGAATTTTCTCAGCCCAGGGGTGTCCTAGGAAGTCAAATGAAGGTGGGTTTTACTCAGAGGGTTTCATTCTGTTGAACCATGGTGGTGGTATATCCCAGTTTCATAACTTATGTGATTTTTAAGATTTTTAATTCTTGGTTTGTGAGTCTGCAACTTCTTTGATCATGAGCCTACAAATTCTTTGATCGTGAAATTCTTTGATCGCAAGGGGAGGACAAGATGGCCAGATTTTTTATAATGGAATAGATAGGGAAATTTTACCAATCTTTAACATTGAATATCTTGGAAACAGTTTGATGTTTTTACTTGACATTTGGAGGGTGTTTATGGCATGCCCTGTAGATGTGAATTATGGTGTTTTCATGTCAGAAATTTTTTTTTTGCGGAGATATTGCGTGACGCACTTTACGTATTGCGGACAGTGTTTTGCTTGGGGTGGTGGCTGGAAATTGATAGAATACCTAGCCTTAGTGTCATGGATGTGGTTTTCAGCCATCGTGTGTATTAAATGTCAACAGGTGTGGAACTGCACCAGTCTGACAAATGAAAATCTCATACATTAAAATGTTATATCTCAGACACCGTTTGGTCTTTTCACTTGAAATTTGGAAGGTGTTGATGGCATGTCCTGTGGATGTAAATTACAGTCTTTCCATGTCAGAAAATATTTTTTTTGGTGGAGATATGGCATGGCACAGTTTATGTTCTGCGGACAGCGTTTTGCTTGTAGTGGTGGCTTGAAATTGATTGGATACCTAGCCTTAGTGTCATTGATGTAGTTTTCAGTTGTTGTGTGTGTCACATGTCAACAGGTGCGGAACTGTTCCACTCTGATTAATGAAAATTTAAAATTTTGACATGTCATATCTTGGACTCGGTTTGGTCTTTTTATTTGAAATTTGGAGGGTGCTGACAGCATGTCCTGTAGATGTTAATAAAGGTGTTTACATGTTGGACAATATATTTTTTGCAGAGATATTGTGTTGCACAGTTTACATTTTGTGGACAACGTTTTCTATTGTTCTACTAGATTAACATTTGTTTGGTGGCTGGCCTTGCTGTTGTGAATGTACTTTTTAGTCATTGGGTGTGTATGTGCTCCCACCAACTTGCACAACTTTCTACTTTTCTATTCTTTCTTAAAAAGTAAGGAAATTCAATGCAAAAAAAAACTTTGTTAATGCATCAGTTAGGGTTCTTCTACAGTGAAAAAAGTGTGGAAATTCAATTTTAGGGTTCCCACCCCTTGCACCCCACCCACACCCACCCCACCAACAGGCATCGGGGTGTGAGTTGGGGTCATCAGCCATAAATCTCACCCCATTCTCTTACACTGCACCAACACAGATTGGGATGGGGGTGAGAATTAGGGCCGATGATGCAAAAAGTTAGGATGATGACCCCAACGCACACCCCAATGCCAGATGGGGGGCAGGCTGAGGGGCTGCAAGGGGGTTTTCAACCCTAACACTGAATTTCTTCACTTTTGTCACTGTGGAACAACCCTAACTGATGCATTAAACTGAGTTTTTTTTGCCTCTAATTTCCTTTCTTTTTGAGAATGAGGACTATAAGTAGTGAATGGAATGCTCCCACCACATGATTTTTTTGTAACATAGTAATGGTAACAGCAACGCAAATGCAAGAGGTAACAGTTACACACATGGTGACACAAACATAAATTGTAAAGTAAGCATTAATAGAAACATAGGCACAAAGTGACGCTAAAGCGAACAGTGACACAAACAGAGACACAAGTGCATACGGAAGTGCAACTGTAAAGTGCACGGTCATGGTACCGCTACTGTAAATGCAAATGATAATTGTAACAGCAGCAATAATGTGAAAGGAAACAGAAACGTAGATTCAAGCGCATATGGAAACACAAACTGTAATGCACACGGAGACGGTGCCACAATTGTAAATGCAAATGTAATGGTAACAGCAACAATAATGCCAAAGAAAACAGAAATGCAAATGCAAACATAAGCGCATATGGAAACGCAAACCGTAACACACATAGGCACGGGAATGCATCTGGAAATGCAAAAGGTAACGGTAAGAACAACAATGAAGCAAAATGAAAGACAAATGCAAATGAAAATGGAAGGGTGACCACCAACAGAAATGGTAATGTGCACAGTGATGCTGAGTGAAAGACAAACACAAACAGTAGTGGAGACTCAAATGGTAACAGTAACACAAACGCAAATGGAAACGCAAATGGTAATGCGTACGGTGGTGTACCCGGGAACGCTAACGCAAATGGGCACGGAAACACAGGTGTAAAGCCTATGTGTAACAGTAACTGGAGTGCACACCATATTTTTCCCCAAGAATGTATGCATAATAATGGGCCTCGGAGCAGAAAATGAGCAGTTGTAATACTAAAATGGTAATATCTCAGTAACCGTACGACGTAGAAAAAAAATTAAAATTTCACATGATTCATGAGTTTCCTGGCTATGTTTTCATTAAATGCATAGCCCACAGGGCTACTCATTGAAGTGATGAAAATTCCATATCTGGCACCGTTTCTGAGATACGAGCCCCGAAAGGCGCGGTGGACGCCCCCATGTTAGTCTATGGGAAAAAAGTCAACTTCAGAGTACTGTAACTTTGCACCCATGCAATATTATGTCACCAAATCACCAAAAGGCACATTTGGGAGATGCTGCCTGCCTTCCTTCCAAATTTCAGCCCAAAAGACCAAACCATTTTTTTGCAGCAGGGTGGCAAAGAATTCCTGTCATTTTGGCAATATTCTAGAAAAGTAGTGTTGTGATTTGTGACGCTTTTCACAAAAATTTGTGAAAGTGTTGCAAGTGTGACACTACTTTGCGACACTACTTTTCCCAGAAATTTGAAAAATATATTTCTGGGGTGTTTAACCCCAAAATAAAGACATGGCTAGCATCCTCAGGGCTTGAATAGGTAAACACAAAAATAATTATGTCCCTAGATGGTCCCAATTTTAAATGCCAACCATTTCTGTGATCAGTAACTGAAAACAAAATGGCAGATTTGCGACAGTTTCAAACTTTTTGTTAACTTTTCCCATTGACTTATAATGAAAACTTGTTGTTTGAATAACTTTTGAACCATTGAATATTTGTTCACGAAATTTTCAAAAGGCACATCGGGGACCCTGGCCGCAGGTTCCTTGAAGTTTTTGGACCAGTCATGTAAACCATGCGACCTGTAGGCACAAGCAAAGAATGCACAAAAAACATTATTGTATGCACGAATGTCCCCTAAAAACTCTGTAGCCGTATATCTGACTGGTACGAAAGTTGCCAGATGCCAAGATCTATGGTTACGCTCTGTCCTGCCAAATTTCCGGCAAATTCTTTGAACAATGGCAAAGTTATTAAGGTGCAAAGTTTCACCATTTAACCTTAAAAAGGGTACTCAACTCTAACTATGGTAGCACTACCGTGCTACCATAATTCTTTGCAAAAAACTGCGTTAATGCAACAGTTAGGATTTTCTACAGCGACAAATGTGAGGAAATTTGGCATTAGGGTTTTCAACCCTAACTCCGACTTTCCCTCCACTGCCACACATACACACACACACACACACACAGAACACACAACTGGGGGGCAGTACAAGGCAAGACAACCAATCACAGACATACACCATAACACCAATAATATGTTGTAATAACATACAACTTCTTAAACATACCACAACAGGCAATCATCATCATGTTTCACCAACTGTATCACTTCTGCTGCCATCCCGGTCTCTTGGGTGCATACACCCCCTACTGCATAATAACATAATGTAAGTAGTAAAACACATGTATTGGTGGGAGCGGGGGGTCCTTTGGGCCCCACATTCTCACCAACTTGCCCATTTCTGCATAACAGCATAACCCAGTGCTACAACCAACTTGGACATTTCTGCATAACAGCATACCACATGTTCCCAACAAGTTGTCCGTTTCTGCATAACACTATAATATAAGTAGCAAACACATGTATTGGTGAGAGCCTGGGACCCTTCAAGCCCCTGCACTACCGCCAACTTGCCCCAAATTACCCATTTCTGCATAACAGCATAATGTAAGTAGTAAAACACATGTATTGGTAGGAGCACAGGGCTCTTTGGGTCCCGCGCCACCATGAACTTGCCCATTTCTGCATAACAGCATAGTCCCATGTTCCCACCAACTTGCCTGTTTTTGAATAACTCTATAATATAAGTAGCATAACATGTATTCCCATCAACTTGCCCATTTCTGCACAACAGCATAGCCCCATGTTCTCACCAACTTGCCCATTTCTGTATAACAGCATAATATAACTTGTAAGACACATGTATTCATAGGAACATCTCACATGCTTGTAGAGGATGTCAGTGTATGCACCCAAGAGATTGAGATGGCAGCAGAAGTGATACAGTTGGTGAAACATGATGATGGATGCCTGTTGTGGTATGTTTAAAAAGTATGTTATTTCTGTTGCATTATGGTGTGTGTCTGTGATTGGTTGTCTTGCCTTGTGCCACCCCTCCAGTTGTGTGTTTTGTGTGTGTGTGTGTGTATGTATGTGTGTGTCTATATGTGTCTGTGTGTGTGTGTATGTTTGGCTGTGGGGGGGAATATCAAAGTTAGGGTTAAAACCCCTAATGCTGAATTTCCTCGCTTTTGTCTGTATAGAAAACCCAAACTGTTGCATTAACACAGTTTTTTTGCGAAGAATTTCCTTACTTTTTAAAAAAAGCATAGGTAAGTACATTGTCGCACAAGTGGTGGTCGGGCCCCATCCTCCCACTAACTTGCAAATATCTGCATAACATCATAATATAAGTATTGAACCACATGTATTGATGGGCCCCATGCTCCCACCACATAGCCCAGTACTGCATAACAATTTCTGCATAACATCACAATATAAGTACTGAAACACATCTATTAGTGGGTGCACCACATTGCCCTGCACTGCATAACAATATACATCTGCCATACATTTTGAGCTCTCCTATACCTTATAATGGGATCTTCCTGCACACCCAAAAATGTGCTCACCATGGTTTTTACAATGCACATGTATAGTTTCCCATTGACTATAATGAGCATGCACCACAATTCAGCAACCATTACAGCCACTGATACAAAAATTGTCACAATTGAAGAACAAAGATGAATCTTTCTACATTCCAAATTTCAGGCAAATCAGACACATGGTTCAAAAGTTATTGAAGCAGAAAGAATGACATTTTCTTTTGTCAATATGGCATAATTCCACACCTTTTTAAGTTTTACACGCCAAACCACTGAAAGGCACCTCTGTGGTACTAGGGCTAGCTACCCTACAAATTTCAAGCCAATAGGACCATGCATAATCCTATTGGCAAAATATTAAGTACATCACTCAATATCTCTGTAAAGAATTAATTTTCCAACACATAAACATCATCGTTCACATCTCTAGGACATCCCTTCAAAACCCTCTAAATTTCAAGTAAAAAGACCAAACCGTTTCAGAGATATTTAATTTGAAACTTTGTACACCTTTAAAAATTCTTTGGTCGCGAGAATCGGTCATGACCTTGTGACCTAAGATCATTTTAGGCCATTAGGGGACATCTGGTCATGAAATTTGGGCTATCTGTTCCTTCCTAGGGAGATCTGGACCTGAAAAATGTGTCCATCACATCGTGAAGTGACGAAATAAGCTTGTGAATGAAAACAAACTCATGACCAAAGAATTTGCAGGCTTGCGATCAAAGATTGTTAGTGAGCCACGACCAAAGATTTTCAAAGTTTAAAACTCAATTTTTTGACACAACTGAATTAAACCACTGGCATGAGTCAATAGAGGGAAGCCCTCTGAGCAAAAACCTATCCTTTCTTTACTTCAGAAGTCACCTGTGGGCTGAGATAATTTTTTTTCTGACCGCAAACTGAAAACAAGACGGCGGCCATTGCGACCAATAATTTTCTCATGACCAAAGATTTTTTGGCTGCAAGCCTGAAATTCTTTGATTATGAGGATAGACCAGATGGTCAGAACCCCATTTTTCTTTTGCAAAACAACCATATAAATTTTCCCTTTGACTTATTATGGGAGCTAAAAAGTTTAATAACTTTCGAATGGATTAATATTTTTTCACCAAACAAAAACTGACATGTTCCTTCACCCAAGCTCTTTCTACATGCCAAGTTTTGGAACAGCATACCACACAGCGGCTGCTCGCACCACGGACAAAATCTGAAAAACTGCCCACAAAACTGCCAAAAAGTGCATTTTTGAGCGTTTTGCTTCACAAAAAATGTATGTCCGACTGAAACACAACTTGGCAAATCAAGAGATCTACCATGCTCTACTGTGCATACCAAATTTTGTGTAAATCTGTTGAACTTTTGCAAAGTTATTAAAGTACAAAATGTCAAGTTTAACATTAAAGTGCCTATTCAACCCTAACTATAGGGGCTTGACAACGACCTTATAATATATACTGTATATATATATATATTTATACAAAATATGTTTTGGGATAATGTATGGATAAAAAGTGATATTTAAACCAGGTAGTGAAGATATCATTGATATCTCCTTGTTCCTATACGTCATCCTAATATCTTCATGTTCCTATATGTAATCACTAAAACAAGTAGCCTGATCCTACCACCTTGCCCCGGTGTTTCCAAACAGTACTTTCACTTCCCATGCTACTGATGTTGTAAAACTCAGCTCGCACACTTAAAAGCAACTGTTAGACTCTATTACATGTGACACCACAAACAATTACAAAAAAACACATTTTATTCCCACTAAGGAAATCCATATTTGTCATAACTCAAGTTTGCATCTCTGCACTGCACAATGACAAATAAACAAACTCATCAGAAGATTCCCAAACAAGCTGCAGACCGAACCCACCCATCCAGGACTTTGCATAGTAGCAGAAACAGAAACAGGACTTCATTTGTAGAGAAAACAAATAGAAACATAAACAACTCACTGTACTGTCCATCATTTCTGCCCCTAAAATAAAAGAAAATCATTGAAGCTCACAAGACTGCATATTGTACATCCGCATCTAATGACCCATGAACTGGAGACAGAGTCACTATGGCAACAGATAGCTCCCGCTTACTTCTTCACTTTGTACTGGCTTACCCTCACCATTTTCCCCAGCTGCAAAAGACCAATGTAAAAAATACCCCCACCTCTTTCCACAGAAAGCACTGCTGACAAATGACAAGTAACATGGAACCCTCATACTTAATCTGGAGCTGTCAGGTGAGGGCATGGGAGTTAATGCAACAATTTAAAAACAAATCTAATGGCAATAGCAGCAACCCACCCCCACCCCAAATAAAACACAACATCAGAGGTAGAGAAAGGTAAAAATAAATAATTTTACAGATCAAAGATATGAACACTCGGTCCCTTCTGACTTCGCACTACAATTGCCTAACATTGCTGCTTAACATTTTCTCGTCACAAACAAAGACAGCCATTCTATGCTACGGATACTTCCCATTTAGAAAAATCCACACTACGCTTTACTGTTACACCCCTTCCTGCAGATCCCTTTAGAAAGTACAAATTAAGCATGCAGTACACAGCATGAAGCCTCATGCTTATCAAGTTGTTACAATAAAAAACAGTTTAAAATGAATGCTGTTGTACCTTTACCTATATTAAACTGACTAATTATTCCTTTTGCAATGCTGATCTCATGACAACTACAAGAAAAAAATCCCAAAACATACATTGTATTAACAGAACATGACATGGCCTGACTGAAGACATCATATTTATCTTCATGAGAGGCCAATGACATCATGATATCACTGGCCTCTCATGAAGATACAATAAATATGATATTTTCAGTCAGGCCATGTCATATCCCATAATATATATATATATATATATATGTATATATATATATACACATATTCATTGCAACAAAACTTAATTAATGCATCAGTTATGGTTGTCATTACAATGACAAATGTAGGGAAACATGGCATTGGGGTTTCCAACCCTAACACCCCACTCCCACCCTGAAGACACTGACAGCCATCAGGGGTGTGCTGTGGGGTCATAAGACATAATGCTAACCCCATTCTATATGTAAATAAGCTCAGATGGGCACAGGATACAAGAATGGGGTGAGTGTTAAACACAGATTGTTGTGTTTACCTAATCAGGTGCTGAGGAACACACTGAGGGCATCAGATTTTCTAATCTGAGCCTCCAAAATGAATTTTTCAGAATTGCCTCCCCCCCATTGCAATTTTTGAAAGAAACTGATGCGGCACTTTGGCATTTGTGAAAATGTTAAGCTGCTGGCAGTATTCTACTCCTTAAAAAAAAAACTAAATCCTTTTGTGGTCTATTTTGGGCCAAAGTAATGGTCCCACCATATTCCTCTGTCCCTCATTAGGTAAACAGAAGTGTTAACCTAACAAAATTAGGAAAACTGGCTGGGGACCTGATGTCTTTCATATTTGATGCAGGATCCTGCATCGAATTCCTGTTCTGTACACAGTACACCAACTGCTCCAGTATCGGTGTGCCTAATCCCCATGTCAGAATCATGTCTCCTCTCACCCACAAAACTCATGGCACACTGGGAGCCCACCCCGGTGTGCCCAAAACTTAAAAAAAAAAAAAGAAATTACCGACGTGGGTGCCCAATTCCCTGTCAGCAGCATATCTCCCCATCCCTTTCTTTCTTCTTTCAGATTTGCTGATTGGGCTGCCCAATCTCTTTGTCAGCAGCATGTCCCCCCAAATCATGTGGAACACTGGAAGCCCACTCCAGTTTTCCAGTTATGTGTTTTACAAAGTTGCCAATGAGGGTGCCCAGTCCCCTTGTTGGTAGCATGTCCTACCCCATAAGAACTCATGTGGCACAATGGGAGCCCACCCCAGTGTGCCCAAAACTTTTTTTCTGTACCTGTAACATGGTACAGAAGAAATCTACCCATCACCGTCTTTTTTCTCCTATAAAAATGGAAACAGTCCATTGTTGTCTCCCCAGTCTCCTTCCCCATCCCTCTCCCACTGACCACCCACTTCCCCCAACCCCCCACCTATACTTACCCTCCGAAGGTCAGAAACCGTGATCTTCTCAGGACCAGAGACACGTCTGCACTCTGCAAAGCTGATCCTGCAAAGTGAAGAATCAAAGGTAAGCCATATAATGGGAGTCAATGGTTGGAGGGGGTTTCAACTTAGGTTGATATCTCAAGCATTTTTTGGAATTTTTGCCCAAAATTTTCCACATAGGGTTCTTGGGACCCCACCTCATGAACATTAGCACTGTCATTTTGTTTCTTTGTCTCAGAAGGTGATTTTGGAGTCCTGTGTGGAATCACCTTTTAGGACCAATTCATGAAATGACAGTGCCACTGTTCATGAGGTGGGGTCCCAAAAAGCTCATGTTGCAAATTTGGTGAAAAAATATAAAAAAATGACTTTTATGAGCATGAGTTGTACAGTTTCTATGCACGCTCATAACTACGCCAATTTTTAATATTTTCACTTTGCATTTTCAACATTGCCATTTTTTCACAACTCCTAATGAACAGTACAGCTGTCATTTTGTACATCCTGCCCAGAACATGTTTTCACATCTGTGCCTCAGAATGGCGTGGTCGCTGTGCAAAATCAACTTTCAGGATGGATTAACAAAATCACGACACCAGTGTTCATGAGGGGAGATCCCAAAAACATCATGTTGAAAATTTTATGAAAAAATCCAAAAAATGACCACGTTATGAGCGTATGTTGTGCAGTTTCGACATATCCTCATACATTTGCTAATTTTTAATATTTTCACTCCAGATTTTCAACACTGACATTTTGTCACACCTCCTCATGAACAGTGCAGCTGTCATTTTTTTTGTTGAAATTATAGTTTATTAGAAGAGATTTTTCATGTTACAGTAAGCTGTGACATACATATTCCATTCAGAGAGGCATACATAATACTGTAACATTGTTATGTATTTAAAAACAACAAGAAGAGGGTAGGAACCAGAAAGAAAAGGCCAGAAAATAAGTGGGAGAGGAAGAGATAAGTAAAGGTAGGAAGTTAGAGAGGGGAGAGAAAAAGAGTGTTCAGAGGGAGAAAGAACTATACCAGAATACTCAGATAATATATTTATATTGTTTTGTTAAAGTGCTCATCTTTAACAATTTGTGCACTGCTTCCTCTCCAATTTTAAAATTAAGGAGAGGGGTATAAGACAAGGAAAGAAGGGATTGTTTGTTTTTTTTTAATTCCCCAGAATATTAGTTTAGGATTTATTAGGTTAGCATAGTTCTCCATCCAATTAATTTACTTCTTTAGGGTATCAGCCATACTTAACTAAGAGTTCTAAGATGCCAAGGTTTTATCTTGTTGCCATAAAATGTAAAAAGGGTAGCCAACACCCCTTAAATTTTGTCTATCCCCAGTCTCACCTTGGCTGTCAGGTATTCCAAATCAAGTATTTTCTTACAAATGCCATACTAAATTTCTACAGTAGGTTGGGTTGGTGTTAGCCAATTCACCATAATTGTCTTAAGAGCAGCCACCACTAGTATCAGAAAGAGGTATCTTTGGGCTCTAGTTATTAGCGAGGCTGGGGGTAGGCCCAAAACCAATGCTGTGGAGAATCAACTAAGGGGATCGCTAGCATTTCACAGATTGTTGACTGAACTTTCTCCCAATATTCTTGGATTACAGGGCATGCCCAAAAAATATGGAAATAGGACCCTAAGGACTGGCAAAAGCACCAGCATCTATCCGAAGGTGGTTTCCATAGTGTTTTGTCACGGTGGGGGCCCTGAAAAATCTTACTCCCATCTTCCAATGAAACTCTCTCCAGAACAAAGAGGCTATTGTAAGGTTAACATTTGCCCAGACCAGGTCCCATTCTTCATCTGAAAGAGGTGTCTCAAATTCTGCATGCCAAGCCTCTTTTATGCTGGCCAAGGAGTCAGGGGTGATATTACTCATGGTTTTCACCAGGATAGACACCATCCCCTGGGCCACCGAGCTGGACCCAAAAGCAACTAGATCCTCTCTAAGGGGATTTTCAAGAGCATCTGGTCTCTCCCAAGGCAGACCCACAGCTATGGTTCAGTAATGTCTCAATTGTAGATACCTAAAGTGATCTTGATGGCTAAGGCCAAATTCCTCCATTAATTGTTGAAAAGATTTAAAAATGGCATCCGAGAAACACTGACCCAGAGTGTGCAAACCTTTTCTGTTCCATCTAGTAAAGGGCATATCTCATTTCAGTGGGGCAAAGTCCTTACAACTCAATATAGGGGTAGAGGGGACTAGGGAGGGAGGCAGACATAGTTTTTTATTCACATCTTGCCAGACTTGAATGGTTGCACTGGACCAGGGGTTAGGAGTCTGCAATATCTTTAATCTGGGGAAATCCAAGAACAACATATCTGCAGCCTTTCTCAAAGACCAGGTGGACAGCTCTATTTCTGTGCAGCAGGGGGCATTGTCTGTGAGATAGAGAGCGCTTAACACCTGCATCTGTGAAACCCAGTAATACTGTTGCATATCAGGTAAGCCCAACCCTCCCCTATTTTTAGGGTCTTTACTATCTTCCATTTTACCCTAGGTTTGTGGCCTCCCTAAATAAATCTGGAAAGGGTAGTTGAGAGACCCTTCCAAAAGGATCCTGGAGGTTGCACGGGCAGTGCCCCAAATATAAAAAGAAATCAAGGGAGAATATTCATATGTGTGGTTTCTATTCTGCCAGATAAAGAAAGGGGGAGCTCCTTCCACTTATTACAATCTTCTCTTACCTCCTGTAGCAGGTGTGTATAATTTTTAGCAAAAAGCTGTTTCATGTCAATCCAAATTCCCAAATACATTAAAACCAGAAGCACTCCATTTGAAAGGATCTAATCTAGGTAGGTCTCCACCCACCCACTGAATATAATTCAGATTTTTCTGCATTTATTTTATAGCCTGAAAGTTTACTAAAGTCTGTCAATACCTTTAAAATATGGGAAAGGGCTTGAACTGGGTCTGATACTTACAATAAAGTATCATCCGCATAGAGTGATATTTTTATTTCTGTGCCACGAACCTTAATCACTTGGAATATCATGGATTGGCTGAGAAAAACTGCTAGTGGTTCAAGGATCAGGGCAAAAAGAAGGGGGAAGGGTACAGCCTTGCCTGGTGCCTATCTGAACCTTAAAAGTAGGAGAAGTCACTCCATTAACCTGAATCCTAGCCACTGGATCAGCATATAAATTTCCTACCCAAGACCTGAATTTGTCTACGAAGCCAAAACCTCCTAAAACTGCATCCAAATATTGTCAATCTACACGGTCAAAATCTTTTCCAGGGTCTAATGAAAGAACCACTGTGAGCTGACCTTTGAGGGGGTAGTTGGCACCGGAGAGAACATTCAGTAGCAGGCGAATACTATCTTGCAAATGTTGCCCTGGTATGAAACCAGTTTGGTCTGGGTGCACCAGGGTGGTTATCACTTCCTGAAGATGGTTGCTGAGTACTTTGGTAAAAATGTTTGCATCTTGGTTAAGTAATGCTATAGGTCTGTAACTCGCACAGAAGTTAGGGTTTTTCCCTGACTTGGGTTTCACTGTTATGAGGGCCTCATTCCAAGTATCAGGGAGGGCATTAAGATCTTGGGCAGAATTGTAGATCTTTGTTAGAAGAGGAACAAGCTCCTTCCCAAAGTTTTTGTAAAATTCTGCATTATACCCATCTGGTCCTGGTGCCTTCCAAGTTGAAAGATTTTTAATTACTGCTAGGACTTCCCCTTCTGTAAAAGGAGCTTCGATTTTTTCTCTTTAAGAATTAGAAAGAGGAGGGAGTTTCACCTGGGTCAGGAATTGCTGGATTCGATCCAAGTGTTGGGGACCATGGTCTGCCTTATACAACCCTTCATAAAATGCCCTAAATTCCTCTGCATTCTCTGTGGGGGAGAACTTATCTGGGGATGGACCAGTGGAGGAGGTAATTTTTTCTACATATCTGTCACCTGTTTGTTTTCAAAGTGTCTGGGCTAGCAACCTACCTGCTCTCTCTCCTTTCTCAAAATATTTCTGTCTTGTGCATCTTAGGTTGTTTTCTACTCTGCACTGTAACAGAATATCATAAGTATCCTGTGCCTGTTTCAGCTTATCTAGTACCACAGTTGATCCTGTGTGTTTATGGTCCACTTCAAGATCTCTTATCTTATCTAAAGTAGTTTGGAGCTTAGCCAGATATTGCTTATATTTGTGGGAGGTGTATGAGATAGTATGGCTTCTTAAAACTGCTTTTAGAGCATCCCATATATATTTAGGGGTGGAATCTGGTTCAGAGTTCTCAATCAAATAATGTTGGCTAGCTTGCTTAACTGAGTCTATATATGACTTATCATTTAGTAAACCAGTGTCAAACTTCCAGGATCCCCTCAGTTTAGGTTCCCCCCAGTACAACTTAGCCTTTACCATGGCATGGTCTGACAGAGTCACTGGAAGGATAGATGCATCTTGAACACTGTATAAACACTCAGTATGTGTGTAGAATCTGTCTAATCTTGAATACAATATTGTGGCTGGAGAAAAAAATGTGTAATCTCTGCAGATTGGATTTTGACATCTCCAGGGATCAACCAAGCCATACTCTGCACAAAGGGTCCTTAGTAGGTGGGAACATGCTTTTAAGCCAGGTGGTGTGGTGGAGCTCCTATCCCTCACCATGTCCTCCACACAGTTCCAGTCTCCCATACAAATAACTTGTCCAGGTGGCAGCCCTAATATTTTGGAAAACAATGACCTAAAAAATTCACCTGAAGGAGGTGTAGGAGCATAACCCGCCACCAGGTGGAGTGATCTCCTTCTAAGAAGCCCTGAAAGGATTAGCCAGTGCCCCAAACCCCTGCACTGTATCCCATGAGTCTGGAATGGCAGGACCCTCCTCACAAGAAATGCAATACCTGCTTTTTTACCAGTAGGATGTTCATCAGAGTATACTTTGCCCACCCAAGCTCTACAAAGGTTTAAGTGCTCCCATAAGGAGATCTTAGTTTCCTGAACACAGGCAATATCACAAGATTCTCTTTTCAGTTCTGTGAGTATCATACATTGTTTTATCACATTACTAATACCTTTCACATTTAAAGAACATAGTGTCAACATAGCCATGGTATATCTAAAGAGTGACAGACAACAGTTTCAATCCAGTCATATTCCCTTTGGTTGTCCCATAGGGGGTTAAAATAGCTACACAGCCCCTCTGAAGAAAGGATAGGGAAAGAAAGATTGAGATAAGGTGAGATAAAGAGAGAGTGCCAAAAAAGTAGAGGGCAAACAAATTGTCCCCTCCCTCAACATAAACCAATGGGTGAGAGAGGAAAACACAACTTGTAGGCAGTGCTGGTTACCACTGCCTGATCCTCCTCAAGGGAGGTGGCGTACTTCTCCTGAGGAGGAAGAAAGGACACATGCTCTTGAAGGGTGCTACACCCTTGCATTAGGGAGTGAGGATGAAGCACCAGTCAGGCCACACACTTCAAGCCTATGCCCTGCTAGTAGTGTTGGAGGTTACCAGTGAGGTGGGGAATGCTTCCTGGTTCTCCAGCTCAAAGCAACATCCAAAAATCTTTTTTTTTGTTTTATGAGCCAGAGCTAAAAAATATAACCCTTTAAATTGTGCTCCTTCCAACCTTATCAAATTGTTAATTCCCCTGAAATCAGCATTCTTGCTGTACATAATAACACTGCATAAATGACAAAATGCAAAGCCCTGAAAAGATTGGGAGGTAAATCGATCACTAAGTAATTTGTGATCCCAATACAGCATGAGAAATCAGACATTAACTTTAACAGTCCCCCTTTTTACAAATTCGGTTACATTTTACTATTGTCATCTACAGTCTTAAATATACTTATAGTGAGGTGTCTTTTCTTGCTTAGCAATCCCCAGAGTCATGGTAAGTGCTGTGGTAAGCAAGGATGAAAATGTGTGTAGAGGAGCAGAGATTGCATCGGGACATCAGGAGTGTCACAAGAACAACAGCCCCCACAGGTTTCAATTGCTACCTCCAGTCATTCCTAATATCTAGCGCTTTAAAGTTCCTACCAGACCTGAGGCCTGAACTTGTTCCAACCCCCTCCATAAGAACCAAAGAACACCAGCAGTCCAAGCATGAAACACAAACTTCCATGAAGCCGTCTCTCAAATATGTCAAGAAAAAGCACTCAGATAATTAAGAAATGAGAATCAGGAGTCCTTTATGCTGAAATAGCCATAGGCTGAGAAGGTATTTGCAAGTCTTACAGTTATTACTCAGTTGCCGTGTCCCCAGTTTAGAGCAACCAGTCACCATAGTGAGCCTGCGGGTCACTGGATCAGGTAGACTGACCTTTCTGAAGCCATCTAGAGAGGTCAGAATGCAGGGGTAACAGCGCTTCCACTCTGGAGTTTGGTTTGGCAGACTTCTTAGCACCTGGAGCCAAGGACCATAAAATCTGCTCAATTTGGGATTCAGCCATTTCTTCTTTTAGACCTGGCAAGGAAATTCCTTCCGTTGTCAAAAAATCCACAGCTGTTAGGAGGGAGCCGAATATTTTGTGTCCTTCTGGTAACTCGACCCACAATCAGGCAGGGTATCTAAGGTAGGCCTTTTTCCTCCAGTTGTTTTGTCACCAATAAAACTTTTTTCCTGCATGCAGCCATTGAAGGGGGGAAGTCTTGATCCACATATACTTTTGCACCATCAAAATTAAGGTCTTGTTTAGCCCATGCCATATGGAGGATTTTTTCCTTCACTGGAAATTTGAGAAATTTAATAAGGATAGCACAGGGGGGTGCCCCAGGTTTAGGTTTAGGGGCAATAGCCAAGTGCGCCCTTTCGATTTCAAGCAAAAAGTCCTCTCAGAGTTTCAGCTCCATTTTAAGCCAGCACTCCATATATGATGCCATGTCCTCATGTTCATCTCCCTCCAGAATGCCAACTACATGAATATTATTTTGCCATGAACGGGCCTCCGAATCTACTGCTTTTGCTGTAAGGGCCCTTTCTCTTTTGTGGAAAAAAGCGAGAGAATGACCGTATGCCACATGTTCATTTTGACGTGTTTGCAAGTGTTGTTTCACTAAGGTCATTCTTGTTTCTAGCTTTATGAAATCTTTCTGGATATCTGTAACTTTAGTATCTATTCGTTGAAGTAGTTTAATCACTTTTCTTGCTTCCATCCTTGTACTTATTGAGCCGGATTAAGCCATGACTTATTACTTTCAATGAATTTGCAAGTTGGTGGGAGTGTGGGACTCAAAGGGCCCATGCTCCCACCAACTTCTGCAACTTTTTACCTTTATATTCTTTCTCAAAAAGTAAGGAAATTCTATGCAAAAAACTTCATTAATGCAAAAACTTCATTAATGCATCATTTAGTATGTATCCTGTTGTACTACTTTTTGTTCCCACTCCCCTTCCCTCAGGAAGTACCGTGAGATGAGCATTGTTGCTCAGTGTAACCTTTCTGGTGAAACACTTCAATAAATAAATAAATAAATAAACACAAAATGTAAGGAAATGAAGGGTTGCCTCCTCCCCCCCCCCCGGACCTGCCAATCATCCCGAGATTGACAGCTGACGGGGTGAGTACTTGGGGTTGTGAGGCCTAAATCTCATCCCATTCTTCTTCCCTGTGGCTTGTGAATATGATTACACATGGAATGGAGTGAGATTTAGGCCTCACAATCCCAAGGACACACCCAATCAGGTATCAGTCTCGGGAACTAAAGACTCATTTATTTAGTTTAGAATATCCTAGCTATGGTTGATTAATTTTTGTCTGCTTTTAAAATTTATATGTATGTATGATTTCTCTGTACGGTGCCTTGGTTTTGAAAGGTGCTTTAGAAATAAAGATAATTGATTGATTGATTGATGATGGGCGGGTCCAAGGGGGGGGGGTAACCCTAAATGTTTAATTTCCTTACTTTTTGTGTTTTAATCCTAAATCATGCATTAACAAAGTTTTTTGCATAGAATATATATATATATATATATATATATATATATATATATATATATATATATATATATATATATATATATATTCTATGCAAAACACTGCATTAATGCTTCATTAAGGGTTAAGCAACAGAAGTCAGAAATGAGAGATTAGGGTTGAACCCCTAACTCCCCCACACACCCCACCCCGATCCTCCACAGACTGACAGATGCCAGGGTTTGTCATTGGCATCTTGAGGCCCAAATCTCACCCTATTCCATGCATGAGCATGTTGACATGCTACAGTAAAGGAGAAATGGATAAGATTTAGGCCTCATGACTCCAATGACACAATGTTGGGGGGTTAGGGGTTCAACCCTAATGTCTCATTTCCTGACGTTTTTTGCTTTAACCATAAATGAAGCATTAACACAGTTTTTTTCACAGCATTTCCTTACTTTTTGAGAAAGTGTAATATAAGTAGTAAAAAACACATATTGGTGGGAACGCGGAGCCCAGCTCCCACCAGGTTGCCAATTGTTGCATAACAGTATGCATCTGTGCCCACGCTCCCACTTATGCAAAGCTACAGAGCCATGCAGCAGCACTATAGGGCACCAAACCCTTGTAACAATAATCTGGGCATATCTTGGGAACTGTAACAACTAGAAAAAAATTCTAGCATCACTGTAATCGTGACAGCAAGTACTTCACGCAGCATTGAAAAGATTGTACCCATATTTCACATAGTTTCCAAGATATGGACACTGAAAAGCACTGGACATGCACTCTTTGAATGCTTGTGACAGTAATTTCACAATATCTCATGAATCATGCAATGTACAAATCAAAGGGGATGCAGTATAGCGCAGTGGTTTAAGGCTCTGAGCTGCAAATCTGGAGACCTGGGTTTGAATCCCACAGCCCCCACTTGCATAATGTGTGACCCTGAGCAAGTCACTTAACTTCCCTGTGCTCCCAGGTTGCACCTGTAAACAAGCTTTCAGCTTAGTGTGCCCCACCTGGTTAAACAACTGGATAAAAAAAAATCCACTGCAGGCTTACTCTATGATTTAAAATCTCTTTCCAGTGGCATAGCTCACCTAAAGGTGAGCTAAGCTATCTGTAGTGAAAAGTCTGTATCTCGCTTCATTTCCGAGATAATGGCACCAAATGTCATGACACAGACTGCAATGTAATCCTATGGGAAAAATGTCAATTACGTCATTGAATATGGCAACATAGTTCACATCTATATGACATCCCCGCAACACCCTGCAAATTTCAAATAAAAAGACCAAACTGTGATTGAGATATGATCTTTCCAAGGGCCATCTGGTCTTTCTCATTAACACTGCAAAAAAGACATATAAATTTCACCCTAGGATGTAATGGGAATTTCAAAGTGTAATAACTTTTGAATGGATTAATATTTTTTCACCAAACAAATAATGGCATACTCCTTTGCACATGCTCTTTCTACATCCCAATTTTCAGACCAATAGACCACATGGTGTAGACATAGCACCACAGACAGAAAATGCACAAAAGTAGAGAAAAGTGTATGTTTTGGTGCTTTGCTGCACAAACATCGTATGTCCAATTGAAACACAAATTAGCACATCAAGAGATCTAACAAACCAGACTGCATATTCCAAATTTCATGTGAATCCAGTGGATGGTTGCAAAGTTATTAACGTGCAAAATTTGAGGTTTAACATTAAAGTGCCTACTCAACCCTAAATATAGGGGTGTGACTGCATCCCTATAATAACCACCAAAAAGCATGTACTGGTGGGAGAGGGCCCTATGCTCCCACCAACTTGCCCATTTCTGCATAACAATATGCATCTGATGCATAGCTACAGAGCCATGTAGCATTCTTATTGACCACCAAACTTATGTAACAGTAATTTGTTCATATCTTGGGAACCGTAATAGCTAGAAAAAAATTCAAGTGTCATTGTATCCATGACAGTGAGTAGATCATGCCACAATCACTAATGAAACCCATATCTCACATCATTTCTGAGATATGGGCACTGAAAAGCACTGGACAGGCACTCTTTGAACCCTTGTGACAGTAATTTCACAATATCTCATGAACCATGCAACGTCCAAAAATATTCCACTGCACGCTTACTCTATGATTTCAAATCTTTTTTTTCAGTGGCATAGTTCACTTAAGGGTGATCTAAGTCACCTGTAACAAAAAGTCTGTATCTCGCTTCGTTTCCGAGATAACGGTGCCAAAAGTCATGACACAGACTGCAATGTAATCCTAAAGGAAAATGCCAATTATGTCATTGAACATCTCTGCAACCAATTAATTCCCCAATACCTATACATCATAATTCACATCTCTATGACATCCCATCAACACCCTGCAAATTACAAGTAAAAAGACCAAACTGTGATTGAGATGTGGTCTTTCCTAGTGCCATCTAGTCTTTCTCATTAACATTGCAAAAAAGACATATAATTTCCCATAGGATATAATGGGAATTTCAAATTGTAGTAACTTTTGAACAGATTAATATTTTTTCACCAAACAAATTATGGCATGTTCCTTGGCCGAACCTCTTTCTACGTCCCACGTTTTGGACCAATAGACCACATGGCGTCCGTGCAGTGCCATGGACAAAAAATGCACAAAAGTGGCAAAAAGTGCATTTTTTGGTACTTCGCTGTGCAAAAATCATTTATCTGACTGAAACACAATTTAGTAAATCAAGAGATATACCATACCAGACTGTGAATTCCTAATTTCGTGTAAATCCAGTTAATGGTTACAAAGTTATTAACACGCAAAATTTGAGGTTTAACATTAACGTGCCAACTCAACCCTAAATATGAGAGTGCGAACACACCCTACTATATATATATATATATAGATAGATATAGATATACATATAGATATATATATATATATATATATATATATATATATATATATATATATATATATATATATATATATATATATATATATATATATATATATATATATATATATATATATATATATATATATATATATCTACAATAACCCATGACAGGTCAAGAGATCAACCACCCCCCTCTGATGTTCTTTGACAATGCCGTGAGCTGCTCTAGTCTCTTTTTTGGCTTCCACCCCCCTATCCTCTCACTCTTCCTCACTGATTTCTTCTAGGTTTCTGAAATGATTCCTTAAATGTGTTATTTATGTATCCTATTTACCATGATGCCATACCTGAACTGATGAATATGGTTGTATGCTCTCTTTAATGTTGTATGCCCTTGTTTAACATGTTTAACATGTATGTACTCTCCTGACATGGAACCTTTGTAAAAGAGCCTTGGCTCAAAGGTAATTGTAATCCTAGATCTAAATAAACAAATAAACAGGGTGTGGGTTTACAGGCATTTAATGCTTGCTTGGGATGCATTGTGAGGCATGAGGCCACAGACTAAGTGTCTTCACGACACTCCAGGGGTGCATTAAATGCCTATAAACCTACATCCTGGAGTAGGTTATTGTACTTATAACATGGGTTTGGTACACAATCTAATCTGCTTTGTTAAATGATTTTGACACCTCATGAACAGGGATTTTGCTTGCAAACAGGTATTTTGACACATGAACAAGCATTTTGAAAGGTTGCTGTTTCTTTGCCAGTTCACTTCAAAGAAATGGTTAGGAGTTTTGGCTTGAAATTTGCAGGGTACAAAGGATGTGTCCCACAGATGTGACTTATTCTGGTTTGGTGTAAAAATTTGCATCAGTTCCATAGTTATGGCATTCCAAGGTTGAGAAATTCCCTTAGGATAATACTGTGGCAAATGTGGTGCCTTTCTGTGCCAATATCTCAAAAATGGTTTGAAATACAGATTTTTTGCTAAGTGCAGCTTAAGCACGTGTGCAGGTTATAGTCCATGATTACAACTGCAATGGAATTTTTTTCCGAAGTTGCTACAGTTACTGAGATATTGCACCATTTGTAGCACAATGCTTTCTTGAAATGTTTATAAGGCTGCACTGCATCTCTATAATTATAGGTAGGTGGGAGTGCAGAGGGCCCTGCACTACCACACATGGATACCATTATGCAGTAATGGGACTGCTGGGCCATCCATTATGAAATACTGGGAGTGCAGGGCCCACAGCAAGATGACAGTTCATTACAATATCTGTTCATTTATGGACAGGTGGGCCCTGCACTCTCAGAAACTGATACCATGGGAGTGCAGGGCACATAGAGCCCTGCACTCCCCCAAACCATATAAGGATAAGATTACATTTTCTCAAAAAGTAAGAAAATTCATTACAAAAAGCTTTGTTAATGCAACAGTTAGGATTGAAGTGACAAAAGTAGGTAAATGAGGCATTAGGTTTGAAACTGTAACACCCCCCTTTGCCCTACCACTCCACAACACCCCCCCTCCACAGACCAACAGGTGATGGGGTGTGCCTTGGGGTCACCGGGTATAACTCTCACACCATTCTCCTATACTGTATCATGTCAGCTTTGTTAGATGCATGGAATGGGTGAGAATTAGGGCTGATGGCCCCAAGGCACACTATGTCACCTGTTGATCTGTGGAGGGTGGGTTGGGGTGGTGTGGAAGGTGGAGGTGTTAGGGTGTCAATCCTAATGCCTCATTTCCCTGCTTTTGTCACTTCATCCCTAACTGATGCATTAACAATTGGTTTTTGCAATGAATAAATATATATACATATATAAATATATGAAATGGGTAAATGTAAAAGTTCCAAATCCAGTGTTCTTATTGTATAAAACACATCACAAGACTGTGCATATATCAGAGTGTAGGGCACACCTGCACTTTTGCCCTGCTCCAAAACCATTTTGACATTTTATAAGATAGATAAACCACTCTGAGTTGTGCGGTCACACTCTGATATATTCACACCTTGGGTGGTTGACACACTCTGCCTGCTGTCTCATGCATAACAATGCACACCAAGGCGTGCATATATCAGATTGTGACTTCACACCTCAGAGTGGTTTATCTATTACAAATATATATATATGTATATTAGAGGCAAAAATAATCCTTTTAATGCATCAGTTAGGGTTTTTCCACAGCGACAAAAGCGAGGAAATTTGGTGTTAGGGTTGAAAGCTCCCCTTGGACCCCTCCAGCCCACACCCCAACTGACATTGAGTTGCGCATTGGGGTCATTTTCCCTAACTCTCACCCCATCACATGTGTAAAGAAGCTGAGGAATAATAGAATGGGGTGAGATACAATGTACACCCAGATGCTGGTTGGGGTGGTGGGCTGGGGGGCTCTAAGAGGAGCTTTCAACCCTAACACTGAATTTCCTCTCTTTTGTTGCTGTGGAACTACCCTAATTGATGCATTAAACAGAGTTTTTTGCCACTAATTTCCCTTCTTTTTGAGAATGAGGATGATAAATAATGGATGGAATGCAGTGGCAGGAGCATGGAGCCCTTCAGGCCCCATGCTCCCACCACGTGATGTCTTGTTACATAGTAACAGGAACTGCAAAGCAAATGCAAGTGACAATAGTTACGCACATGGTAAAGCAAACGTAAATGGTAAAGCAAACGTTAATAGAAACGCAAGCGCAAAAGTGACGCTGGAGCGAACAGTGACACAAACGGACACCCAAGCATGTATGAAAATGCAGCTGTTAATGTGCACAGTGACGGCACCGGTATTTTAAACAGAAATGTTAAGTGTTACAGCAAAAAGAATGCCAAACGGAACAGAAACGGAAACGTGAGCTGCAGTGCTCACGTAGACGCAAACCATAACGCACACGTGCACAGTACCACAATTGTAAATGCAAATGGAAAAGTTAATATAAAGAATAATGCCAAAGGAAACAGAAATAGAAATGGGAACAGAAGCACGTATGGAAATGCAAACCGTAATGCACACGGGCATGGTACCGCAATTGTAAACACAAATGGTAATGGTAACAACAACAATAATGCCAAAGGGAAAGAAACACAAAAGGAAACAGAAGCACATATAGAAACGCAAACCATAATGCACATGGGCACAGTAACACAATAGGAAATGCAAATGGTAAAAGTAACAGCCACGAAAACGCAAAACGAAAGACAAACGCAAATGCAATGGAAAGGGCTGCCGTAAACACTAATGCCAATGCACATGGTGATGCAAACTAAAACGCAAGCACAAACAGTAGTGGAAATACAAATGGTAACAGTAACGCAAACGCAAGTGCAAACGAGAATGCAAAGCATAACGCACACGGTGATGCACATGGGAACGGTAAAGCAAATGTGTACATAAATGCAGGTGAAAACAGTAACTGTACCATTAACAGAAGTGCATACCCTGTTTTTCCCCAACAGCTCCATAGAGAAACACAGTGTGTACAAAGAATGTATGCATAATAATGGGCCTCGGGGCCGAAAATGAGGTGTTGGAATACTAAACTGCTTATATCTCAGTAACTGTATGACGTAGAAAAAACAAATTCACATGATTTATGATTTTCCTGGCTACATTTTTGCTGAATGCATAGCCATTGCCATGACGAAAATTCCGTATCTCGCACCGTTTTCGAGATACGAGCCCCGAAAGACATGGAGGATGCTACCATGTTAGTCTATGGGAAAAAATGTAAAATTTGGAGTACCGTAACTTGGCAGCCATGCAATATTTTTTCACCAAACTGCCAAAAAGCACATATTTGAGATGTTGGCTGCCATCCCTCCAAATTTCAGCCCAAAAGACCAAACCATTCTTTTGCAGCAGGGTGGCAAAGAACTCCTGTCATTTTGGCCATAGTCTGGAAAAGTAGTGTCGCAATTTGTGGGTGTGGTGGGGTGTTTGGCATTGTCAGGTAAGGCCATACAACTCCTAAGTGTGGTACGTTGTATGCACCTGCAATCAGGGATGTGTAAATTTGGTGTACACGGCCTCAGTTTTGCTGTGGATCTCCACTGAGCATACAGTACCTGGTCAGGTGGGTGGGGATGTCTTGTAGTACATTTAGACAGTTGTATTATATTTCTGTCACCTGCTGCTGGTTGTGTGTGATTGGCTGTGTTGCCTTGGTCCTCCCACCTACTTGCATATGTGTGTGTGTGTGTGTGTCTGTGTGTGTGGTGCTGGGGGGTTGGGGGGTGAATGCGGAGTTAGGGTTTTCAACCCTTACACCGAATTTCCTCGCTTTTGTTGCTGTGGAACAACCCTAACTGATGCATTAAATGGAGTTTTTTTGCCAAGAATTTCCTGTGTTTTTGAGAAATAGTGCTGTCATATAATTTTGAATATCTTATTCAGAACACATCTTTCATTTCAGAACACAGACTCAACAACATTTTGATACATTTGACTGAATAAGAACCTCTCTGATAGTATTCACACAAATATTCTTCATGTGCTACACCTTAGATGTGATCATAAAATGATTCGCCTACAACATAGAAGTTGTGTATCTTCACCACACTGAACAATCTCACTTTAATTGTGGTAAATAGAAAGTATGTACCAATGAACATGATGTACTATGTTTATATGCAGTACTGCACCAACACCAACATACATAGTATCACTGTAACATAATGGTGAAAGAAAGACATAACACAGGTAGATAAGGCTTAAAAAGATTTATTGCCCAATTAATAATTGTGAGAAGGCTGAATTAAGAATCCAAGTGGTGTATAAAAATCAGTCTAACAAAACAATCACATAAATGGTTTTCACTGTTGCTTGAAATACATGCAAACCAGTATCACAGATAATAAATTGGTGACATGTGATGGAGTCAAAAAATACATAAAGCCAGGCATCACATCACCCTCTGAACATGGCTTGCACATATGAAATACTAATGATGTTGTTATTATTGTGTGGCTGATAGTGTGAATATTCATGGGGTGGGCGAAATACCAGATGCAACTTATAAATTCATAGCAGTACAAACGGGCTATGGTTTAAAAAGAAAAATATTTCTGAAACTAACAGTTAAACATTTAATGTTAATGTATTCTATGTGTAGACATATGAATATATACAGACACAGATGTACATATCAAGACATATCGCAATATTACTGCATTTGGAAAATTCCCACCCGACCCCTCAATTGAAGCGATCAGAAAATATTATCAGGAACAAAAAAATGCTCAGTTGTAATCAGTGAAAGTGTCTGATGTACAGTTTTCAAGTATTTTTAACATACATTAAGGAAAGTTAGAACACAAACATGTCTGATACAATATGGTAACAATATTATATACATCACTTGAAATGTTAAAATCAATAGTTACATACCTACAGAACTGTTGACCACCTAGATCTGTTACATCTTCTACTTACATGAGAGAAATTGTTTAACCAAATATTATGCATATAACATCTAATGATATCATAAGCAAAACCTTTGCCCAGCAAATAATAAAGATATCTGCAATGGAACACTGTAACTTGTTATTTATGATGGCATATGAAATAACAGAACACTACATATGTGCAACTGCATAATATCTCATGCTAACAAATACAAGCATACTACTTCTTATTGTTTATGAGTGTACAAATTTTAAAGAGAAACATCATGCTTATTCAGCTATCAATCAATGTATATGTTATTAATACTACTACTTTTTACATCAGAGTACTAAGTAGTACCAAGAAAAATATTAAACATCATGGGCTGGATATTCAAAAGGGTTGCGCCATACGCAATAGGGTTGCACCTGCGCAAGTCTGAAATTGCGCCATTCTGCCATATTCAGCAGGAGGCAGTTGCGCCCCCACCAAGGCAAGCTGAGCAACAGCACAATGCAAATGAATGCATGCTGAACTGGAGGGGGAGGAACCATGCATAAACTGCACAGCCCGTTATTCAGCAGGCTGTTCAGAGTTGTGCAGGCGCAACCCCCAACCTGCACCTGCACAACTTTGAGCCCAACAAAAAAGGAGTAAGTTGAGGGCCATCCACAGGTGATCTGCCACATTGCAGGGTGCAACACAGCAGCTGCCACCTGTGGCTGGCCCTCAACCTACTCCCTGTGCCCCCCCTGCAGCCCAATCACAGGCATATAGTAACCCCCTGCCCCAACTGGCCCGATCGCGGGCAAAAGTGTAAAATCCCCTCTCCCGAAGGCCCGATCACAGGCATAAAGCTAAATAACCCCCCAACCTGATCGTGGGCATAAGCTTAAATAACCCCCACTAGCCCGATCATGGTCATAATTGTAAATACCCCTCCACCAGCCCGATCGTGGGCAGCACAGAGTCCAACCCCCAGGACATATCCTGGTGGTCCAGTGGACCACTAAGCCCAATCGCAGCTTGCAAAATTTTGCAAAACCCCCAAGAACAGATCCCTGGTGGTCAGTGGACCGCTAAGCCCAATCATGGGCTGCAAATGTTACAACACACCCACCAAGACCATATCCCTGGTGATCTAGTGTCCCCTCACCCCACCACCCATGAAGCCCCATCCCGCTCCCCTGGCAGCCAGTGGGCAGCAGCATCCCACCTGCCTGCCGCCTCGCTGCCCCACCGACTGACTGCCCAGTAGGGTTGCACACTCATTGGTGCAGAGCAAGTGCTAATGGGCATGCAGCCCATACCGGACAAAGCGAGTCAGATATGTGAATAATAGAATTCATTCACATATCTGGACACAATATCGCTCTGCGCCAGTAACTGCTCTGCGCAATGAAATGCAACCCTACTGAAGCGATCAATCAGTGGGCGTGGGGCAGCAAGCAGTGGGATGCTGCCGCCCACGGCTCACTGGGTGGGGGAGCGGGGTGGTGGGGCTTCAAGGAGTTGGTGGGTGGGAGGACACTAGATTACTAGGGATATGGTCTTGGGGGTGTTGCAGCATTTGCAGCCACGATTGGGCTTAGCGGTCCACTGGACCACAGGATATGTCCTTGGGGGTTGACTCTGTGCTGCCTGTGATCGGGCTAGTGGGGGTATTTATAATTATGCCCCACAATCGGCTAGTGGGAGGTTAACCTTATGCCCGCGATCGCCAGTCGGAGGGTGGGGGATTTTACACTTTGCCCATGATTGCTGCAGGGGCGCCGGTCCCAATGGCTGCTGCCTGGCAGGGCGCCAGGCACAGTCCTCGGGATCGGCGCACCTGCATGCTAATGGCATGCAAATGGGGCCATAAATAGATGCAAATGCCCCCCATGCCTTGCATGAATTATGGCCCCATTTGCATGTCACCTTTTGAATATGGAGAATTTGCACATGGCACAATGGTACTTGTGCCACCGCAACTTGAATGCTCCACTCTGACCACTTGCAGTGGCGCAAGTTCAACTGCGCCATTCACTGTGGCTGTGGTCGGGGGGGTGATATTCAAAGGAGCTGATCAATAGCGCAACTCCTTTGAATATCACCCCGGCCACTCCCCTGTGCAACTATTTTATGCAGCGCAAGGGCTTGCTCCACAAAATAGCGCAGTTTGATTATCCAGCCCCATGTGTGTATATACATATATATATATATATATACATACATACAAAATAGATACAAGACAATAAAACAATCATAGTAGTACACTACTGCCAAAAAAGTTGAGATATTTATTCAAGATGCAAGAATAAGAAAGAAACAAATACAGCCAGACATGATAGTACTCAACATGTGACAGAGTGATGTTAATCTTTAGTAAAAGATATGATACACAGTGATGTTAATGCACATGGACAAGTATTGTACCTTAGTACAATCATAAATCTAGCAAATGTGCCAAGTGTGATTTCTTATGTCTGCATATAACATACTCATGGCAAAAGACTATGTAAGAAGAGTTTGATCAGATAGGAATATCTCTTTTGACATGGCAAAAGACTATGTAAGAAGAGTTTGATCAGATAGGAATATCTCTTTTGACATGCAGAAGTCTTTGTTAGACATATAAGTATGGTTTCTCTAGTGACTGTGAAGACAGCTGGCGCCAATTAAAGACCACTGCAACTATTTTCACTGTGTCACTGATCAACACAACAATCTTAAACGTCACAATGAGTGTAGATATGCAAGAGAACCATGTGATATATTCCCGTGTAATCACAACTGTACATTTTTTAGTAACATCATGACCGTGCCAAAACTCACTCTGTAAGAAAAAATGGACAGCAAAGTAAAGGAATTTCACATGTTGTGTAACTATTCCTCTGACACATGAAGATTGGCATAATTCTTCAGTATCAGAACATATGCATTTTTTAAGTGTCGTGGCACTCTCTGTTTGAAAGAGCTTGTTGAATCGTTGCACTCACCCATCCAGTTCTGTACCTCAACAAACAAGTGTAATGTCCAGAATGTACAGACTGGCCTTAGTGGTAGATCTCAGCATGAGTATCAAACACTGCTAGGTTATATACTATTCTACCAGCTGTGAAATCAGTGATAGGTGTGTCAACTCTGAGCCCGTTGGAGTCAAATCTATGCAATACTAGCATAAGATATTGAGATGAAGTCCTGAGACATATGGACTGAGTACATGCATCTCCACATCTCACACACAGGTGACCACTTTCAGCATTAGTAAACAGCTGCCGGAACGTAACACTTTTACTCTAAGGCACAAACAGAGAAACCCAAAGCATGTCTTCTGTGGTTTCTCATTCTGAATGACCACATAACAGACATACATACTTGGTAACATATGACACAGTGAAATAGTGATGCATAGAAGTTCCCTCTTCATCCAAGCTGTTTATGATAGCCATCATAAACTCGGTAACATCCTGCTGCATGTTTGCATCAAATGCACTGCATCCATCATATGTGCCCAGCACTTGCCGCAGAGGTGTTAGTAACTGTACATTGTTAGACTGATCAGAAGCCATGTTGACAACTTGCTTCAATTCCTTTGACAGGACAGTGTCTTGAGAAGCAGATATTGCCTCAACAAAGTGTGGAATATGGAGAAATACCTGCACAGCTGAATTAGCATAGCAGTTAACTCTAGTACTGTTGTCAAACACTGGCACAATAGCCATACCAACTGACTTCTGAGCAACAGCTGGTTCCGCATCTGTATTTGACACTGTGACCTTCTTAGAACTCTGCACAGTTCCATCTGTTGCCAAGTTTGTTTTCTTTTGTTATCAACTGTAGATGTGACTGAAGGATGTGAGACAACCACATACATTGGTAGTGGTATTAAAGACATCTGTGGGTGGTACAGAGTTCGTAATCTGTTGTACTCAACTATACAACGCTTGTCAGAACGTATCTTCTGAGGTGCGACTGTTATGATGTGCAACCCAGAAAGACTACGAATGCGTGAAAGTGCCATGTAGCTCATGCCATCTTTGAAAATGTCTTTCCCTATGTCCACCATTGCTGAATCTAAACTCAAGCCTTGAGACTTGTGAATGGAAACAGCATATGCAACACATATTGGGAACTGTTTCCTGTTCACATAGATATCCTTCAATACCTGGAACTTAACACAGGTACGATCAATCTGGACAGGATGTTCCATGTTGTCAAAGTGGACAAGGGTCTTGATAAATGTCTTTTGAACATTGTAAACAAAGTCAATGATGTTACCCATGGCACCATTTACCACACCACGCTCCACATCAAGATTGCGGTGTAGCATGACACGTGCATTCTTACAAACTGTAAGTACAGCTTCTAGACCAGCTGTGTGTGAAACATCTGACTTCAATTCAGACAGTCATTCAGTCATCTTTGCTACCAGCTTCCTACTTAAAATGACACCATCGACTGTGTCAACAGCATGCAGTGTGCGAATTGATTGATTTTCTCTCTGCAACATGGCACTGTTGAACTCAGCGCATTTCTTTAGTCATGGCATAAGACACACATCACTGAAAACATCACATGCAGTATCTATGGATGTAGTGTCCATTCTGATTCTTCACCCATTTAACATTGCAACATGTTCTGGTGACAGAGAACCTGTACGAGCTTGATCCAACAGTGCCTTGTAAGTCATGTCAGCACTTTGGTGCATGTTCTGATACAGCTCAACATAGGTAAATAACTCCCACAGGTTAAAACATCCAATGCACCCAAGTGTATTCTTGGCCTGCTTCACAGTCAGACCTGTAAAGACATGTTCTGCATTCACAGGTGCAAGCTGTAAAAGGTCTCCAAATACAACAATGCTTTTTCCACCAAATGCATCTCCATAGTCAGTCCCCAAGATCTCCTGTAGATGTAGATGTATACAGGCAAGCATCAAATTGGAGACCATACTAATCTCATCAATGATGAGTAACTTCATTTTAGCAAACATTGAACTAAGCTGAGATGTAACCTCAAATGACAGTTTCCGATACTCTCCTGCTTTGTCATGCTCCACTGGCAACATGAACAGACAGTGTAAGGTCACGCCACCAATGTTGTATGCTGCCAGTCCAGTGGGAGCACTAACAGCAACAGGCATCACTGACCCTGTCAAGTTCTGTATTTCAGTCATGATAGTCTCAATAAGGAAACTCTTCCCTGTACCAGCTGAACCACTAACAAACATCAACAGTGGTTTGTAGTCAAGACAGTCACATTTCTTCTCTTCATGCAGTATCCCATGCCAGACAGCATCAGTTACCTCAGAGTGAACAACACACTGCTGCTCATTGAGTCTCTCTCTCAACTCAGCTGGGTCAGCACCACAGTATGTACCATGTTTCATGGCACTCTCCACTTCTGACATGAGTACTTCTGGGGCATTCAGAGGCAGAGGTTCCCCAAGGATCCCTTGTCCTTCTGAATCAAGATTGTCCTGTGAGCTAACAGGAGTATCCACCTCAAGTAGCTTCTGTGCCTTTTCAGGCTGCTACTTCTCAGTATCTAGTCTCTGTATGTATATCTCTGAGTATTGACTTTTCAGTGTCCCTTAACTGTGATTAAACTCTTCCTCAAATGTATCACAGTCACCTTTCAATTCAGCCTCATTTCTCTAGGGTCTAAATAGGAACAGCAGAGCAAAGCAGTAATGCTCTCTGCTCTCAGATGTTCCTAGATGTAACTTATAGTGGTCAATGAGCCAAGGCTTATGTCTCTTAACAAGACAGCCATCCACTCCTCTGTCTTTGTAAATGTCATGTGTACAATCAGGTGAGACATCTGTCTTGTAGTCATACCACTTAGCCACCTGAAATAGACACATATCATCCATATCTCTGTGTCTACGGGGGTAGTATGTGTCAATGAGGTTGTTCTTCAAGATATGTCGTAAAGAGGGTCTATTGACAGCCAGTTTCTCAGTCTCAGCATGAGGAATAAGTACATGTTTTTGCTTCTCTTTGTAGTTCACCCCGAGAAAGCGGACAGCATCAGACTTGCCTTACAGATGTGTACCAATCAAGGGATCACCAGCCCCATAAGCACCACATTATCTGTGTGAGAGGGTCTTCAAGCCCAGTGACCACAACTGAGATGTCAGGCTCTTGCTTGAACTAGCAATATCTTCCAAAAGATCTTGCAAACTAGTCTGCTCATGTTTAGTTATGTACAAAGTGACTTACTGCACCAGAGCCAACGAATTGTCAGCCACAAACTGAACATCTATGTTTGCTTGCCACATTAGGAGAAGAGTAGGGTTTTAGTCATTGATGTACACCTCTTTCTCACCTCTGGGTAACTCATATACCCTCTTGGTTGATTTTGCCTTCAAGTGGTGTTGCATTGTTGAAAACAGATCATTCATGCAGCCATCCTGACAGACACGTCTAGGAAATCTGAAACGACATCTTGCGTACCAGTCAGATTTGTTCTTTACTACTCGGCGGCAGTACTTCGCACAAATATGGCACTGGAACTTTTGTACCAACTTCCACAGTGTAAGACTGTCATACTTGTCTGGAATGTGGCAAGTGATGTATTTCTTGATAAATGCTAGCTGTTGTGCTGCTTCATGCTCACCTATACATGGGGCATCCTTGATCCACAGCAACATGTGAATATGGGGAGCACCTCGCGCCTGATATTCTGTCCTCCAAAAGTAATGTTCCACAATACCAAGAGGCAGATTGTCCTTTGACAAAATGAAAGTCAGAATATCATGGAACCACTTGTGGAAATGCCTTGTGACAGAGACAGGGTCAAGTGAGCACATTTCTATGAGTGTCATTGATGAAATACCCTCAACATCAGAATTTGCCCACTTCAACAGTTCTATGACCTCATCCCAGGAATACTCAGCACAACTCAGTGTGACAAACCATGTAGCTGCACCATGCTCTCACAGCATTGTCATCACCTCAGAGTGTCTGCAGTACCAATATTCTTTGGTGCCACATAGACTTTACAGAATCAAAGACAAATTCACTTGCACATTTTCGTCTTTCTGCTTCAATTTCTCAAGAAACTGTGCAGCTGTAATTCCATCAAGTGGAGTAGTCAGACGAATAGTATGTTCAATAGATGCAGACAATATGCTAAGTTCACTGTTCCACAGGAGATGAAACAGGTTGTATGTTGCATCTGAATTTGCCATCTTTACTGAGTATGCAGCTCATTCTGTACTCAGCACCCTGTGCACGCACTTCTCTTTCATCCAGGTGACCACCTGACCCTTTTGGGAATAAGTCTGGGAAACAGTGTGCTTCCAGTGTTGCCTCCCAAATGATGACATGCTCACCTTCCTCCTGTTTCATTTGATAGAGATCAATGTTGTCCCTTACCGGATCTTTGCCATGTAGTGGATGAATTGTGTACTGTTCGTACACATTGTCATTTGCTTCCACTTTGACCTTTTCAATCATTGGCTTTGTGCTGTCCAAGTCATCATGATCAACAGGCACACTAGTCATGCGATCAATATTAAGGTCTGCATAAAAAGAATTGTTGTTCTTTAAATGAGTAAAGCAAACTTCACTTTCTCAACATTAACAACATCATGCCAAATCACCTTAGACTTTGTTGGCACACCATTTACAAGAATGATCAAAGTGTTTTCAATGGAGATAGCCTTCACATTTTCCTGCCGTGGAAGTGGAAGATACATGATGGAACCCTTAAGAGATCTGATGAGTTCTTTTTGTGGAATATTCTATGTCTTTGCGTTCATACATAGAATAGTTTGAAATGGGTTCATTGTCTGAATAAGAATCCTTTCAAACAAATTCAATGTGGCAATCTCAGTTTGTGTCACATGTGCCTCCATGTTGTTCAAGACTGACCTTGGTGGCAGAATGTTACACTTCACTTTGGATAAACTGTGCTTGCACATCGCAATGATTGGGTCTAACTGAAAGTCACACTTTAACAGCAGAAATGCTGAAACTCGAAACCACATGTCATTGTATGGTGACAAGGTTTCCAGGTTCACTGTGACCGTTTGTTTCTCATAACAAAGGCGTTCACATGACACACATACAGAGTCATACTTCTGTCTCTTTGCCAACTCAGATCTGGCAATTGATTTCACAAACTGTTTGAGAATATCACTTTCTAGGACAGAGACACAATTCCCATCAGCAATTGATGACTGAGTACCAACAGTATCAGTCACATTGCTCACGCATCGCAGCTGTTTCAAAAATTGAATGGCACAGTGCATGTCACCAGACAACAGTAACTCATTCAGATGAGTGTACTGAGCAACAACTTGATGAACTTCATTTACCCTGTACACAAAGTTCCTCATCCCTGATTGATGTACTCCCAGCATGTGCATATGGTGAAAGACACTGTCACAAACACCACTATCTATGCCTGCAAGTGAGTGCCCATAAGTCCAGTGTGTGGATGGATCTCACAAAGGTCTATGCTCTCAAACAGTTTATGTCTGTCTTTATGGTCAGTAATGACAAACAGGTTGATAAAGTGCTCAACTTTGTCAAATGATGATTGCCTATGGTTGTAGCTGTCACCGTATGTCCATGAGAGACAGTGACTTTTACGAACCTGACTAGCTGCATCAGATTCATTATCTGATTCCATTGTAGTATCATCACACACACTGAGCACATTACACACTTTGCCGGACTCATCAATATACAACTTGCTGTCCTTTTTCTGAGAGTAATATGACTCATCCCAGAAATATGCCTCTGAGTGTTGTGTGTGCAGCCACTGTCCTGTGAAAACATCACAGAACTTGTGCAGGTTCAAGATAGAATACTGTTGTAGCCTCATCTTTACATCATACACAAGTTACCTAAACTGCTCAAGTACATGAGACATCTTACACAACAAACGTTGAAGAGCAAAAACTGCCCTATTAACAAATGTTCGTACTTTCAGGGGCAATTTCATCAAGCTGAGGTGGCTCTTTATTTTTCTGTGCTCATGTCTCATCACAGCAGCAATAAGTCTTTTAATCTTGGCTTTAGGAGCTAGAGATCGAAAATACTTCTGCTTCCTCAGATAAGCATCAGCAGTTATAAATTTTTGATGCTGCTTAGGATGTGTATTTATGCGAGTCTTTGCAACAGTAGCTTTTCTGCTTACAGATCTGCACAACTGTTACACATTGTTTCCTTGCTGTTGAGCAAGCACGTCCTTTCCCTACAGAGTGATAAAGCTCTGAATTCACTCCTTTTCTGGGATACTGAATCATTTTACGTCTTGAATAAGCATCACTGACTTTCACATCACCCTTATGCAACAGTGAACTACTGTGATACCTGTTTCTTCTCTGCATAGACTTCTGTCTGTGTTTAGATGGCATCTTCTGTGTTTCGCTATTCACAGTTCAGTACACCAATCTTACAGAACAATCAGACACCTGTATGGGAAGTACTGAAAAAAAAATCATGTCTTTAGTGTGTTTCTAACATTACATACTATCATGCACCATCTGTATCTCATATAAGAACAAAAAATACTACTGCCTAGTAAACATTGTAGAGATAATTACTGTCATAAGTGAAGCTCACTAAAGCAATAGCCAGTCTTTTCAAATGGTGACAAGCATATCATCAATAATAATATGAAAATAAATATCAAAAAATGTCAAAAATTAAATAGTGCCACAATGTTAAACATCCACACTGCTGTTCTACCTAATAAAAACAGTTTTTTTAAAAATCAGAAAAGTAGTAGTGAACGTGTGACACTTTCAAAAACAATAGTGTCGTACGTGCAACACTTTAGCAAAAAGTGGTGTTGGGTGTGCAACACTGTCAGACATAGTGTCACAAAGTAGTGTCGCATGCACGACGGTGTTGAATAATAGTATCATATGCACAACACTTTCACAAATCCCAATGATTTTACACCCCCTTTCACAGTCAACCAATCACAGACTGGTGGCTATTTGACTGACAGACACTGGAACCAATGTATCGCTGCATATATCAGGCCATATCGAACAGCCAATCACAACAACCGAACAGTGAAGAAGGACATAGCAGCCATCTTTGAGAAAACTGGAAACACCCTGCTTCTCACTCTGTAAGAACATCACATTTTCAAATCAACTTTTCTAGCATCATAAAAACCATTAGCAGTACAAAAATAGTATCAAGCAAAACATTTTTTAATGCTGTATTTGACTACGATAATATTATTTACCTACCATACTGTTAAAAAAGTTATAACAGTTTAAAGTCAGATTCTTAATCAGTACTTACTAGCACAGATAGAGCTACAAATGGAGGCAGAAGCAAGCAGCACGTGTATCATAACCACCTCAACCAATCACATTTCTCTGTTAAGCTGTAATTCTTTGAAGTAGCCAATAGCAATGTTGCATTTTCCCCTCTAAGAAATATTTCTGCATTTGTGTTTGACAGTAAGAACAGCCATTCAGTGTAGTAATAGTCAGTGCATGCACTGTATTGGTCAACCATGGTAAATCATTAACCAATAACATGCTAAATCAGTGTGTTTAGTATCAGCCCACAAAATCAGTGTTGAAGCAGAAAGGGAAACCTTAGTTTCACATTCACTTGTGGCTAGCCACTGCAGGAGAAACACTGATTTTTATAGTAGCTCTCTGTCCACTTCTCAGTTTAAAAGCTAAGAATGGCAGAAAATAGCAAATGGACCATGTGGATAGTGGGCAGCAGCATAGTGAGGCATGCTTCAGAGTATGCTCAGAGGAGTAGTTTTGTGAGGACCTGCAGCTTCCAAATTGCTCTGTAAGGTGGTTTGGCAGAGGTGGCATGAGCTGAGGTGGGAGCATCTCATGCTAACAATGCACAGACTTCTGACTACTCAATCTCAGCCAGACATACTGCTGATCCATCTCAGAGGTAATGATTTGGGCACCTAAAGAGGGGTGTATTTAGTCTCAGAAGCAAAATTGGACTTTGCTTCCATTATGCACATGTTGCCTGCCTGTAAGATAATTTTTTCTGACATTACAGAGCGAAGAGTGTGCCAAGCAGAACAGCACGTGTACCTGCTTGATAGAGCTCGCAGAAAGGTTAACATTCAAATATCTGGATACCGCCGCATGGCTGGGATACACACCATACATCAACCTGAAATTAAATTTTGTAATAATTGGCTCTACCTACCAGATGGTGTGCACTTCTCACATGCTGGCAATTGCCTTTTCTTGGGTGACCTTCGAGATGGGATCCTCACAGTCCTCCTGAAAAATATCATGGTGTAAGAGCACATCTTATTGTTACAAGAAACAGCTCTTTTAAGAGCCCACAAACTTGATAAATAAAAAGAACAGCTGCACTGGTTACGGACATACAAGAATTAACACTATCTCACTGTTACTGTCCATCATACATTCTGAGGTGTGCAAATGTTCAGGACTCTTACATACATACACATATAGTTTAAAAGCTATATAATTATTTATTCACTATGCTGTTTCACAATACATGTAGGAAAGACTGAATCATGACATAAGAAAGAGACAACGCTTCCATGAGTGTCATATTATGCAAAGTTTTCTCACATGATAACACATTGTAGGTGAGATTAACCTCCCTTCCAGGTGCCAGCATAGTGTTATTGCAGTCTACAGTACAAAAAGCAATCTGTCCACTCAGAAGTAACCATAGTATAACATATCTAGTGGCAATTGTGACAATAGTGTACCCCCTAACAGTCATACAGTCCTGCTCCCAACATAATAAAATGTTACCTGAGCACCCTCACAGTAACAAGATGTAATTGATGTCACATTGCACAACAGACATGTAGACAGTTCTTCTCATGTGCCTTAATGCAACCATCCACCTACGCCCCAGCACAGTTGAAGTATAACTGACAGTCTCAACCGAGCAGTATACAATGGACAGAGTCACTGCCAAAGACAGCATTGTAGAACCTCTGTGATGTGAGGAGGGGGGATGTTCAATACACTCCTAATATATGGCAGTGGATTTATTAAGCAGCATCCATGTGCAAAATGACGTTTTTGTGCGCATTCTTTGCTCATACCTACAGGTTGCACAGTTTCTGCAACCAGTCCTAAGTACAAAGCACAATTCTTCACTTAATTGTCCTATTGTGCTAAAAAGAGAATAGAATCAGAAAAAATGTAACTGTGATAATCTGTGATATCACATGTACAACAGAGGGCAGAAGAAAGGCAGACCTCACAAAACAGTGTTCTTTTTTTCAACATTTAATATTTTCTCCTACTGCAGCCACTGTCCTGCTTTTTACATCCAGCCATCGATCCACTCCACTGCCGACCCCGAAGTTGCATGCCCAGCTGGCAGACGCAACTTCACCTGCAAAAGGGCCCCCCCCCATAGCCCACCGGGACCGGCGAGGAACCAATACCGGCATATGCCTCCAGGCATCATTGGCCAGTGGAGCTGTGGCTATCAAGCTGCCTCGGACTCATGCTGTGATTTTTACCTTGTTCTTTTCCCCATTGGGATCACGGATGTGCATGACGTCCATGCACATACATGCAGACATCTGCTGTGGTCCCCCTCCATTACACTGCTGCCTGCAGTACCTCCAGGCATCCCCAGGGGTCACTGCAGCATGTTGTAAAGTCCCCATCCCACTCCAGGACTAGGAGAGCTGTCTCCTGATGCTCAACCCCAGTGCTCCCCTGCTGAACCCCGACAACCCGAGCTCGTTCCCGAACCCGGGTCACCTGCGTAGCATGAGGTGTGGCATCCAGCACCTCAACCCTCAGCACCACCGGGCTGGCAGACAAAACAGTGTTCTAAAATAAAATTGTTTCTCTATTTCTCACAGCTTGTAAAAAACATCCGAACATCATCGAGATGAGACTATGGAACTTGAAAGAGGTGTGCTGCCTGGTCCAGTCAGCACAGTCCAGGGGAAAACTGTGCTTCCTCATGAGGAGCACAAATATAAAGCTGGAGAAGATGTGGCAGCACATCCATGAATACCTGTGAATTGTACTTATAATACGCAATAAAAATGCACCGATGTGCAAGCGTAAGTGGAAGCTGTTGTACCAGCAGTTTTATACACTCAAAAGCTGAGAGAAGATACCAGACAGTGATGTGGGCTGGTTCTACATCACATATGAGATGTGGGAGGCGGCTGGAAAGCCAGATGTGGGGGAGCGCATAACACAACGTGAGTAAAGTAACTATCTGTTATTAAACAGCATGTTTTCTTTTACAGAAATAAAAAAAACAGCTAATTGATGTGCAAAGTATTAAAGAAATATAACAAATACAGCTTTTACACTGTGTTTAGAAATTCTGTCTGCCTAATTTTTTTGTCTTCTATTTAAAACCATTTAACAGGTCAGACATTGCAAACTACCATGTTACAGTGTTTACAGACATTTGTAATAGTTATACAACACAGCCATGCAGCATTTAAAACTATTATGTTACCCAGTATTGGTTGCATGTAGCACTCACACACACACATCATGTGCCAGTACACTGCTAGAATATGAATCACATAGCATCAGCACATACCTTGTTCCTGATTTTCTATTGACTCACATGATACCTTATGCACAGATTATAATGTATGTGCAGCCATATACCACAACTATGTGTCTCCATTGAGGGATTGAAATTACAGCATATCAACCTCGACAGCAAAGCTTGACAGGTCCAAACTGCCATCTCAACCCCGAGATGGGAACACATGATGACTTGTGTGTGGCTGTCAATATAACATTTTCAGTAGTACATGGTTATTTACACTAGAGTGACACACCCCAACTGAAGTATTCTAGTCACTTATCTAAATAGAATTTGCAGCTTCTTGAAAGGTGAAAGGTATGACTTTGGGCACTGGGTAGTTATTAAGTAGATATCTATAGAATAAATGAGTAAGGTACAATCCCATGACATTTCAACTGTGTATGAAAACTGTTTGGACTGTGTATAACATAAGTTTAGATAGTGCATAACAGTTTATAATGTGCTTAACAAGGATCTTCAGCAGGCCTATCTTTATACATAAGAAAGGGTAACCATGTATTATAGCATATTTCCATAATGATAATTAGTTTGTGGTTTCATAGTATTGATGTACCTGTTACATCAATTTTGGTAGATCTCTTTTCACTGTGATAATAATCTAAGTATACAAAATCCATTATACATATGTTATTGTAATTGTATACCATACATAGCATCTCACTGCTATCACCCTGTTGTTAAATATTTATGCATGAATAGATCTTTTTAGTTCTCAATAACAATACAGCAACTCAACTAGTTGTAACTTAACTATCAGACTAGACTGTATGTGTTCAAATGTATATTTTTTTAGAAATATCACCACACAAATACCACATTCAACAAATATCTTTACTATCTCTAATTTATAGTTCATCAGAGGAGGCGTTCCCACCACAAAGTGATGTAGTACCAGCTCAACCACAGGCTGTGGAGGCTGAACATTCAGACTCAGACAGTGTCATCATTGTCGAGTCAGAAGGTAAGAAAACCATACAACAAATCATTAATAATACTTACTGACAAGAATTGACATATATCACAGTTCTGAACTTGTATTACCTCTGTTATGTTGTGAACATTGCTATGTGCTGTACTAGTATGCCTCAGAGTGTGTAGTTGAAAACAGAAATTTATTCTGTATCTTCCAAGCAATAAGAGATGATTGGCTGTGCATAAAAAGTTCAAATTCACATCTAGTGCCACATAGTGTTGCACAAAGCCACAGGCCGAGAGCGTCCCTATTTCCTAGCCATACATTAGAACTGCTTAATACACAGCCCCAGAGTGGCATATTGTCCCTATGAAAATAGTCCTGTGTATTATAAATGTGGTTCCTACTTGAATATGTGCATTAGACACTTTTAATGCACAGCTAACAAACAATCATATTGTTGAAATCCATACCCCATTTTATTGTATAGCACACAACTTTGCTAATGACATAAAACTATTGATTGTACAAGTATACAGTATGTTATGCCATAATCAGCAAGCTATTCTATTACTGTAAGTATAAACAGTTTTCCTATCCTTCTCCACTTAACACAGGTATAGAGAATACTGAATTGACAACTATACACAACCAATGTGTTCTGCCACAGAAGTATTCTCATCTCCTCTGACCTTGAGACCAAACCTCAAAAGGTGTATGGCAATCAGAAACCTGTAGCAGCAAAACACAGTGATTGTGTATTGAGTATAGTTCATCCTGTGTTTTCAATGGTGCATAGTACTGCGCGATAAATATCCTGTGTCAGTTCTTATGCTTTCTAGATGAAACTACTCATGCAGTCTCTAGGGGTTCTATGATGCTGCCCTACCAGAGTACAGTAGAACAGTATTCCATCACCTTGATACTGTTGTATAACAACATCTTGAAAGAGCTGTAATCCTATTCATGAAAGCAGTGCACTATACGCCATAAAACACCAATTGCATAACTAATAATGACTACCTGACACAGAACTACTTACCTAGGGAGAATTCAGCATAAGACAACTAACTACCGTTTTACTAAAGACACCTATAGTTGTGCAATAGTAAATGGACAAGTGCTTAGTAGAGGTATAACACACTCGGCTTGTCACCATGATAAATAAGTAATTCATATAGATGTGGAAAGAGCACAGACATCAGCACAGGAAATGGAGGAAAAAACGTGAAGCTCTACGTGAGAAAAAGTATATAAAATAACAGCAAGAGTAACTAAACTAGTTGCACTGACTCTCTTAGACAATCTCTATGTCTGTCTTACAGTGGCCTGGGAGACACCAGAAACATCTCACCCACAGGTGAAGCAAGAGCCTGGCAGCAGTCCTGAATGTAAGTGTGTAATAATACAATATGTGCTGATAATTGTGTTAAGTCATTAGTAAAAAGACATAACATGTAAAATGGTATATGATGCAGTAAGGCACCTCAGGGAATGAGATATGATACTATATACCCCTCCAGGGTGTGGGCATGCTGGAGGAGTTGCCACGAACGTTGTCTCTCTCGATCACCAGGCGCACCAGAGTGACCATACCAGTTGTATTAAGTCTTGCATCACACCCACACCCTGGAGTTATAAATAACCATCATACAATGGTAAACACTGTTTTTGATATGTCTTTTGTAATATTTAAACTCACTGACATCAACAGTTTGAAGGAGGATGTCAGTATGCATATTTATTACCTGCCATGTGTTACAATCAACAACAGTACAATTGCAATGGGCTCCCTTCAAATGGAACAGGACTATTGATAGACCGATTGCCATTACATACAGATGTTCCTTGTGACACACCACACAAACCATGGTCAAATCTACCCAACAACCCACACACTCTCTAATGCCTTATTGCTCAAACAAAAAAATGTACAGTAATGTAACGTTATGCTGGCAGCAGTATCACTATATGCCACATTAACATATGAACAGTGCATGTGAGCTCCCCCCCTGTAACAGATCACCTAACAGCATTGCTTATCTGATAACATATAGGATAGTGTATGGCTACCGATGCACAACAAGGCTATTCTCCAACTGAGTGGTTACTATGCCGACTGTTGACCTCAAGAGCACAGCTCAAGAGGTCTTAGTCGGCATAGTAACCATGAGGTTGGAGAGTAGCCTTTTTGTGGATCGGGAGCCATATATTTTTCTACATAGTGTATGGTGGCAGGTTTGTACTTTCAGCAAAAAATAAACTCGTGACATTCAAGGAAACATTTCAGCATCTGTCAACTTTTACTAATGTTTTTTCCATGTCAAATCATTACAGCTTTCCAAAATCGGCACTTAATACGACTCTAAAACAGGACGGTAACACATAAACAATTTTCCTACTGAGCAGCTTCTGAAATGCCTGTGTGGATATAAATGAGGGAGAAGGGAGTGACGGAAAGGGAAACTGTTTAAGGAAAACAAAAGGTGCTTACTTTAATTACAGCAGTCATGAACCATCGCCTGCTTCTATCAGTCGGTGACAAGCTATGGGGAAATGTTTAATAGTCTACCCCCCCACGCTCAGGCACCACACTAACAACATGGGAACAAAATACAGGGTGGATGTACATGCTCCACTGCCCTGTGACCCCTGACTGTGCATCTAGTAACTCCTACCCACATTCAGTCATGCTGCTGATTAGTTTTTTTTCCTGTTTTTAGGTTCTTCTAATCTAAAAAACTGTTGGCGGTCAGACAGAGGCTTTGACAAAACTGCAGCAGACATCATTTTGAAGCAGTACTGTATGTGACTAGGTTGAAAGAGCTGAACTGAAGTTATGTGCTTAATGAAACTTTTTCTTAAAACAATCAGTTAGTCGTTACTTTACAATGTCTGCAACGAGAAACGTAGCTGAATGTGACTGCTTGTATTTCAGCAGTCATGCCAGTATGACGTATGCAGAGCAGCAGAATGAAAAGTCGTTCTGCTGCACTACGGGTGTCACTAGTGCAGCAGAATGACTTATTACATGGCATGGAAATCCATGCTGAACTAGGTTCCACCATACACTATATGCAACAACTAACAATGGCAAGTTAAATGTAATTGGAACAATTTACCTGATGTATTTATATCCATCGACTTTTTCTTTTATCTAACTCTCCACTGCAATTTCAATAATTGCTTATTTTTTGATGGGGAGGGACCAACTCATTGCTTGACGACATGCAACAGTTAAGTATCCTGGTTACTGTATAACTACAATCATGGAGCTGAACCATTTTCGCCCATACATATTTGTAGTGATTACTCTCCAATGAACATGCAGTTCCTGTTCTGTGCAAGCAAGGTATTGTCTACTGTTACGGTATAACAGCCAGCTCAGAAAGCTATGTGTACCTGCAGCTATGCATAATGACCACTTGTGTCTATTTACTAGTTTAACAGCTACCTCACACTCCTCATGGACCAAATGTCCTAACTATGAGACGGGATGTGTGTAACATTAAATAGGGTACACCATACAACTCTTAACTGTCACAACTTATAAGTTAATAGAATCACACAATTGAATTGTAAATATCCCTAGTCTGTATGAATGAGTAGCTGTAGGTTGTGGGCCTTTCTCTATCTAACACAATATAAGCACACACCTTTACTAACTTTCATGGTCCACAACCACAAAAGAGTGCCATTTATAGCTGTAGTACTTCTTTTACTGTGTTATCCACCACAGATAAACTAAGTACTCACAGAGTGAGTGGGGGGCAGGAGGCAAGAGAGGTGATATGATTGAGACATTCGAACACCTTAAGGGCATTAACAAGGTGAAAGAGTCTAACATGTTTAAATATAAGAAAAATAGGAGGACAAGAGGACACAGCATGAGATTAGAGGGAGGCCGATTAAGGGGGAATGTGAGGAAATTCTTTTTCACAGAAAGGGTGGTGGATGCATGGAACAGCCTACCTCAGGAAGTGATGGTAATGAATACAATGCAGGGCTTCAAACAGGCGTGGGATAGGCATGAGGAAGCAATGCAGATGAGTATGAATAGATAGGCCACTGACAGAGCACAGGCCGATGGCACATTTATAAAGCAGAAAAAGAAATGGGCAGACTGGATGGGCCTTGCTGTCCTTATCTGCCGTCAACTTCTATGTTTCTATGTTACCTACTTGTGTGTAGCTGCACATTTCCTTCTCATGCCACATAACAATAAGGTGTTCCAACTTGTGTGCAATGTCATCACAAGACTATAACAGAAATATCCACAGCCTCTAATTCATTGTCAGTCTGAACATTAAAAACAGTTTCTCATGTGTAACAGTATGAGGAGTGGGGGAACACCACCTGCCTGGCACCACCCAATTACCTGCTACTTAACTATTGCCCACACTCAAAGAAGCATATTTTCCATTTATGACTGCACTGTTTCTTTCTAATCACTATCCAGTGAAGATACAGTACCCAGAAACTGGCTGCCAGCACTATGTGGGTTGGGGGGGATTCACTAACTGACAGCACAAAAGTTACAGCTTCCCAATTCCATATGTTCCTACAAACAGAGACCTGCAAAAAACATCAGTTCCTAGCTTGTTTTCTTCTCACTCAACACTGAACAATCACAATACCCTGTGATACCTCTCAACCTTTTTTGTACCCCCAATATGTGGTGAATTAACAGCTAACTTTAATGGCAGTTAGAGAAAATGTGTAACTCGTTATCAAATCTTAACGTGACAAACTTAGCACTGCAAAGATGGTGTTCCTATGCTAAGTTAGTGTATTATTGATTGAAAATTATTTGTTTTGCATAATTAACAAAGTTTTGTTGCTTCTAAATCTTGCCTCTCAATATAAAACAACTCCTCACAGCGTAGAACAGGAAGCTGTGTTGAAGTATAAAGAAGAGCGCTCCTCATAATGCGTTACATCTCAGACAAATACACCCTTTGCAGCACAGTGTGTTACAGAGAAAAGAAGATACACAAATTTTTCTGTAGCTAGTAGAAAAACATCCACTACCATATGTCATCTAACTAATAACTGTTCCAACTACTGTGGAAGCTTAGACTGAAGCTATGACAAGCATAGCACCAAATCTTTCCCATAAAGTAACACTCTAAGAAAAAAGAGCTACAGAAACATAGAAACATTTTCACATTCTCACATAGTAAATCTTTGATGTTTTTTTTTTCTTTTCACAGATCAGCCTCATAGAAAGCGGCACGCTCTGCACTGCTGTAGTGTTCGTAGGCTAGAGCACAAGGTTGACAACCTCACTAAAGAAATACAGCAAATGAAAAAGGAACACATCGATGACATAAAACAAATTCGGCAGCAACAAGACAAAATTCTTGAATCACTCACCGCACAACAGGCAACAGTCAACCTTCTGCTTGAGCCTGTGGACACAGTGGCATGTGCCAGCACAGACAGCAGCACTGCTTCACCTGTGATGTGAACAAGTCTCCCTGGCCACCCATGGACAGCCTCCACAGTCTGACACTGGTATCTCCTCCCAAGCTGGTGCAACAGTATCCACTCTGGATGTGCCTCCACGCTTTTCCAGCTTCCTGCTTGGGCTGCCTGGACCACCCAGCAGTACACCTCATTATTTGATGAGCATTGTGTTTGGTGTTGAAATCTGTCATTATTTCCAAGTCTTATTTTTTTTTCTTAAAGAAACAAATATTTTTGTACAAAAATTGAATTTATTTTTTCAAAGCTGAACAGAGAACAGCATTATTATTTGTATGTATTTCAATCAATATATCTTTATACAAAATCAATATTTATTTGATAATAAAACTGAGTTTTATTGTCCAACTTAAAAAGCTTTTCATGTAATTGTCAGGAAGGGTAGAGCAATGTTCATTTATTAGCTGAACGGCCAGCAGGAGGCATTGTCTACATGGAACCATAGATCAGAACGAGAGAAATAGTTTTGCTGTAGGGGTAGTGAGGGCCACTAACTAAACCATACTGTAGCATAACTAACAATAACAAGGTCAGTGTGATCAAATGATAAAGTTGTCAAAAAGAATATGAATAACCTTTCTACCCCCAAAGGTTCTCACCCACTATTGAATACCTGACTATGTAAACCACAAAAGGTACTGACACTGCACAGACTTGCACCATTCTTATCCACAGCATCGGTTTTGCTGTGTCTGTCCACTCAGGAAACAGTACCTGATTAGTGGTGTGGGTGGAGCATTGTAGAGCTGAGGCCATGCAGGTCATAACTGTTCTAACTAGACCATACCTGTAATCAAGCAGGTGTAACGTTGATGTCCACATTTTTTGTATTACTATGGTTCTGCGGGGGGGGGGGTGGAATCCCACGCTGGGACTGTACAATCACCAACTGTGAAAAGTTGTGTACAGACACAATCAGGGACGTGCACCATTAATGTCCATGCCCTTATTTCTGGCATGGCAAAACACTCACTATGCATTATTTAATCTATGGGAGGCATAACATCACTGAGTCATGCAATTCCTAACTGTGCTAACCTTAGTGTACTTGAAATTATGTAGGTCTACCATTGATATCCACACCCTCAGTATTTGTTGTATCTCTCCACTCAAGACACACCACCTGGTCTGCACTGTGGGTTGAGCATTGTGTGGATGAGTCCGTGCAAGTCATGACTGTGTTAGATGAAGTGTACCTGCAATCACATAGGTGAAGTGTTGATCTCCATGGGCTTAGTAGTCCAGTACTACTCCACTCAGGGTTGCAGTAACTGGCCTAGTTGGGGGTGGTCCCTGGCTGAAACTGTACAACTCCTAACTATGCAAAACTGTGTGCACCTACAATCAGAGAGGTGTGCCATTGATGCCCATGTTCTTGTTTGTGCTGTGCCTCCACACTCACTATGCAGTACCTCATCTATGAGAGATGGGTGCATTGCCTGACTAAGTCATGCAACTCCCAACTGTGCTAACTCAACTGATCTTCCAATTAAGTAAAATCACCACTGCTGTTCACAGACTCTGTTTTTCTGCATTAGACCCCTCAGGATACAGTACCTGATCTGTAGTATGGAACGGGATCATTGCATGACTGAGGGCGTTCAAGCTATAACAGCGCTAACTGTATTGTTCATGCAATCAGGAAGGTGCACCGTTGATAACCATGGGTTTTGTTTTTATGTACATCTCCACTCAGAATCCAGTGCCTGCTCTGGTTGTGAGGACGGGGGTGTTCCAGATTAAGACTGTGCTACTGCTAACTGTATAAAGTTATGTACAGCTCCAATGAGGGAGGTGTGCCATTCATAACCATGATCTTATTTCTACCACGGCTCCACATTCAGTATGCACTGACTGGTTTCAGTGGATAGAGGGGGGTTGCATTGCCTGGCTGACAACATGCAATTCCACCATTGAAGTCCATGACCTTATTTCTGGTGTGCCAACACACACAGTATGCATCACCTATTGCATAGGTGGCGGGGGGCATTACATGACTGACTAATGTAATTTATAACTGAGCTAACCTGAGTGTGCTAACAGTTGTGTAGCTGCACCACAGATGTCCACACCCTCAGTATTTGTTGTATCTCTCCACTCAAGACACAGTACCTGATCTGCAGTGTGGGGTGAGTATTGCTTGGACGAGTCCGTGCACATCATGACTGTCTTAGATGGAGTGTACCTGCAATCACAGAGGTGAACCATTGATTTCCATGGGCTTTGTTGTCCTGTGGATCTCCACTCAGGGCTGCCGTAACAGGCCTAGTTGGGGGGGGAGGGGGGATCCTGGCTGAGACTGTACAACTCCTAACTATGCAAAGCTGTGTACATCTGCAATCAGGGAGATGCACCATTGACATCCATGGGTTTGTTTGTGATGTAACTCCACCCTCACTATGCAGTACCTCATCTGTGAGAGGTGGGGTGCATTTCCTGTCTGAGTCATGCAACTCTCAACTGTGCTAACTCAACTGAACTTCCAATTAAGTAAAATCACCATTGCTGTTCACAGACTCTGTTTTGCTGTATTAGTCCACTCAGGATACAGTACCTGATCTGTAATGTGGGAGGGGAGCATTGCATGACTGAGGCCGTACAAGCCATAATTATGCTTACTGTAGTGTTCATGCAGTCAGGTAGGTGTACCATTGATATGCATGGGTTTTGTTTTTATGTGGTTCTCCACTCAGCATCCAGTGCCTACTCTAGTTGGTGGGGAAGGGGGATTTCCAGATTGAGACTGTGCTACTGCTAACTGTGCAAAGTTGCATACAGCTCCAATGAGGGAGGTGTGCCATCTATAACAATTATCTTAATTTTCTGATGGCTCTACAGTCACTATGCAGTAACTGGTTTGCATGGTGAGGAGGGGGTGCATAGCCTGACTGACACCATGCAACTCCTAACTGTGCTAACTCAGCTGTACTTCCAATTGTGGAGCTATGCCATTGATGTCCACAGCCTCAATGTCTCTCCACTCAGCTATGCCTATTAACTATGTCTCTCCACTCAGAATACAGTACCTATTCTGTAGTGTGGGTGGGAACATTGCATGACTGAGGCCATGTAAGTCATAACTGTACTAAGTGAAGTGTACCTGCAGTCAGGGAGGTGTATCATTGATGTCAGTAATCTTTGTTTTCCCTGTGGCTATCCACTCAAGAAGCAAAACCTGTTCTATATAAGGAGACCATCACCTTGGAAAGAACATCAAGTACTAACTGTGCTCACTTGAATGCAATCTCAAACAGTGAAGTGCACAGTTCATATCCGTAGCATAACTATTCCTGTGAACCTCCACTCAGCATAAACAACTTGTACTGTGGGGGGGGGGGCATTGCATGCCAGATGTCATCCAACTACTAACTGCGCTAACTAGTGTGTGTCCAAAGCAGAAACCATAACAAACACGTTCATGTTATCACAGCTGTAAATGTAAATACTCACAGTAACACCAACAATAATGCCAAACAAAAGAGAAATGCAAAAGTAAATGCAAGCGCATACGGAAACTCAAAACATAGTGTACGCAGTCACAAAACGACAATTGAAACCACAAATTCTAACATTAACAGCAGACATAACTTCAAAGTAAATAGAAATGTAAATGCAAAATCAAGCACATACACAAATGATAGCGCAAAACATTATGCACATGGTGGCGCACATGATAATAGTGAAGCAAACAGGTACGAAAACACAAGTGGTTGCCATAGGAGTAACACCAACGTTAACATTCAGCCAGTTTTGCCCCAACAGCAGCATAGGCAAACACAGTGTGTACAAAAAATGTATGCATAATAATGGGCCTCAGAGCTGAAAATGAGCTGTTGGAAGACTAAATTGCTTATATCTCAGGAACCGCACAACGTAGAAAGAAAATGTAATTTTCACAAAAAACATGATTTTCCTGGCTAGGCTTTTGTTATTACATTGCCCATGGGGCTATGCAGCTTGCAACAAAAATTCCATGTCTCGGAGCATTTCTGAGACACGAGCCTCGAGAGGCGTAACTGATGCCACCATGTTAGTCTATGGGGAAAAACGTCAACTTCGGAGTATTTAACTTAGCAACCATGCAATATTTTTTTCACCAAACCACCAAAAGGCACATCTGTGAGATGTTGGCTGCCTTCCCTCCAAATTTCAGCACAAAAGACCAAACTGTTGGTTTGCAGCAGGGTGGCAAATAATTCATGTCATTTTGGCCATAGCCTGAAAAGTAGTGTCGCAATTTGCAACACTTTTTGCAAAAATTTGCCAAAGTTTTGTGCGTGTGACACTACTTTGTGACACTACTGTTTTTTTTTTAGAAATTTGAAAAACATATTTCTGGGGTGTTTAACACCAAAATAAAGACATGGCTAGCATCCTCAGGTTCCGGCTAGGTGAACACAAAAAGAATTGTGTCCCTAGAGGGTCTGAAATTTAAATGCCAAGCATTTTTCTGATCACCAACTGAAAATAAAATGGCGGATTTGTGACACTACTAGGGCCATTTACGACACTTTCGAACTTTTTGTTAACTTTTCTCATTGACTTATAATGGGAACTTGTTTCTTGAAAAACTTTTGAACCATTAAATATTTTTCCATGAAATCTTCAAAAGGAACATTGGGGACCCCGGTCACATGTTCTCTGAAGTTTTCAGACCTGTCACACAAACTGTGCGACCTGTAGGTGACAGCAAAGAAATCACAAAAAAGCGTAAATGCACAATTAGTTGTTGCTTAATAACTCCACAGCTGTACATTCAACCAGTATGAAACTTGGCAGATCCCAAGAACTACTAAGCCCAATCATGCATGCCAAATTTAAGGCAAATCCATTGAATGATGGCAAATTTATTAAGGTGCAAAATTTGACCCTTTAACCTTAAAAGTGCTACTCAACCCTAACTATGGTAGCACTACCGTGCTACCATAATATATATATATTCATGGCAAAATAATACATTACTGCAGACATTAGGGTTGTAGAATGCAAAGCGTGCAAAGAAAGGAAATGAAAAACATTAGGGATTTGGGTCTATGGAGTGTTGTTGAATCAGTGGTGGGGTCTTACTTGGGGTTGTCGACCCTAATACCCATCCCCTCCCTCCAGCCCTTAGTCTCCTGTATGAAACATATGATACAGCTCCAATCTAGTGTCTCACAGTGATACAGTATGGCTAACATAGTCTGCCAGAGCTTTCTTCATGTGATCAGGTGAGGAGGTGGACATTAGGGTTGACAACCTCAAGTAAGACCCAACCTCTGATTTGCCAATACTCTGGAGATCCAAATCCCAAATATTTTTCATTTCCCTTCTTTGTGTGCTTTGCATTCTACAACCCTAATGTCTGCAATAATAAAGTTTTTTTGCAATGAATTTCCTTCTTTTTCTGATAGTGGAATTGTATCCTCATTTGCACAGGTCCCTTTGGACAATATGAGAGACAGTCCTGACCCAGTGCCTCAGCCCAGCAAGCCCTGGCACACATATTGATACCTAGTGGGTGAGGTTCCCTGACCCACCACAGGGTTTGGCATTTCAGCCAAACCACTGCTCCATCCCTACCCAGGCCAGGGCTGGTGCTTCAAGTTACAGTATCGTCCATATCATCCTTGTTCTATTAAACTGGCTCACCACGTTCACACATGAACTCAGCTCACTGACATGGTAAGGCAATGTGCTCCCCTGTGGAGCAACAGACATCCCTGCAAATAATGTTACTTAATAAATTCTTCATTTTTTAATATTTTGACCTCAAAATTTCAACATAGTCTTCTTATGATCCCATATTTATACATCCTGTAGGTGAAAATGTTCAAATTCCTGCCAAAATTCCATTCTGCACAATAGTTGCAAAAACACATTTTGGCCAAGATGTGAAAAATGACAGCTGTAATGTTTATAAGGTGATGTGAAAAAATGGCTATGTTGAAAATGTGGGGTCAAAATATTAAAAATTAAAAAAATGATGCACATGTGTAGAAAAATTTAAATGTACACTTGTAACTTGGGCATTTTTAGGAATTAGTTTACCCTAATTAACAGTTCCTTTACCCTAATTAATGTTTTATTCTTCACCCAGCTAACTGCACAGATAGCAATTCCTTCTCCCAACTCAGACAAACAGACTCTTTTTGTGTTTTGTTTTTGTTTTGGGTAAAACAAACAGAAAACAAACAAAAAAAGTGTCCGTTTCTCTGAGATGGGCAAAGGAATTGTTATCTGTGCAGTTAGCAAGGTGAAGAAAAAGAAACTATTAATCAGGATGAAGGAATTGTTATCTGTGCAGTTAGCTTGGTGAAGAAGCAAACTGTTAATTAGGGGAAGTGGCTTAGAGAGAAGGAAGCCAGGTGTTTGCATTTAAAAACTGACGTAGATAGCTTGTGGCAGAGAAGAGCAAGAGGAAGGAGGTGCCATTAGAACCATACTGCTCTACTGGGACTATACTGCCCTCCATCCTCATCCATCCAGTTGGTTGAGACTGAATCCAGATAAGACTGAAGTGCTGGTAGTGGACCCAGGTCATCTGGGGGCTGGTTTGGGGGCTGGACACCCATCAGGTTTGTTGCTTGGTGGTATACAGCTCACTACCTCAGACCACATGCGAAACCTGGTTGTTATTTTTGATGATGGTTTGACTGTAAAGCCTCAGGTTTCAGCAGTTGTTAAATCATCTTTTTATCATCTTAAGAATATCGATCGGGTGGAACACCTGATTCCTCCAGATGATCTTTCAACATTGGTCCATGCGTTCATCACCACCCATCTAGATTACTGCAATTACCTCTCCCTAGGGCTACCAGGGGTTGATATGTGCCACTTGCAGCTGGTGCAGAACACGGCAGCCAGGCTTTTGACTGGGACTTCTAGGACCAGTTATATTATGCCTGTGCTCCATGAACTGCACTGGCTGCTTGTTCAGTGGTGAATCACCTTTAAGGTTAGTTTGCTAACCTTCAAAGCCCTACATGATCAGGAACCTGGCTACCTGCAAGATCTCCTTGTACCCTACTGCCCCCTGTGCCCTCTCCGTTCTGCCGAAGAGGGATTGCTAGAGATTCCCAGGGTATGACTGTAGACATCTGGTTCTCAAGCTTTCTCTTTCTTGTCAAAAACTCTATGGAATTCTCTACCTCGTCGATTGAGAGAATGCCAGATCATTGATAGGTTTAAAATTGAGTTAAAAGCTTATTTGCTTGATTTAGCCTTTCTAAATATTGATAATTTGTTTTATTCTTTTTAATCTTATATATATATATTGTTATACTTGATTTTATGTACAGTGCCTTGGTTTGGAAAGGAGCTATAAATATAAAGTTTGAATTGAATTGAATTGAATCCCTCCTATCCTTAACCAATTCTACTTTTATAGGCACAGGATTTGACTAACAGGAATAACCTGTTCAGGAGCAGGAAGGGAGTAATCACAGTCCTAGAAGGAAATGAGTAGCTCTGCGTCACCCTCTAGCTGCCGGAGGTCTGATTCCGAGCAGGTAAGAAGGAGACTACTGAGGAATACAGGAACTTACTGTCCCAGAACAGGAAGATCAGGAACTTTAAGGGCACGGAGGCAGTAGGAAAGAAGGGGGAAACATACATATATAGAACAAATAAAATAAACAAAAAAGAGGCAAGAGCAAGTATACAAAACAACAGTTAAGGGACCATAGATAAAGACATGATGGGAGTGGTGGGAATGGTGCAATGCAGTGGCTGTGGAGCAGCAGTCTTCCTGGAGATGTTCTGGAGGATGTAGTGTTGTCTCATCTGCAGGCACCTCTCAGGGCTGAGGGAGGAGGTTGCTCATTTCCAGGCTGAGTTGGCCAGGATTCAGGGGGCTTTCTTTCCCACCAGGGACCACGAGGGCCACTGCCCATGCCTCAGTGGTTGCCAAGAAATAGGATTGGTTGGACCACAGTGGGCTCAGGGAGAGTGAGGGTTGTGGAACAGAGGTGCATCCCTCCAGTTGTACCTCTCCACAATTCATATGCCATTCTGGCAGAGTGTGGTTCCTCTATGGAGGCACCCACAGTGGAGACAAAGGAGAATGCTGGGAACCTCCACAAAGGAGACCCACAAGAGGGTGGCATGGGACCCCACAGGGGAAGGAAACAACTCCTGGTGGGGGACTCCAATATTAGGGGGGTAGAACTGGGGGTGAGGGAGGGGAGAGGGAGGTAAGGTGCCTGCCTGGCACCATGGCTTGAAGGGACAGGGAACAAATCCTCAGGATTGCAAAGCAGCTGCATGGTGGAGGGAGCTGAATGTCATTGTCCACCTAGGAACAAATAACCTGGCTGGAAAAGGGATTGGAGCAGTGCAGGAGCAGTTTGTGGAGTTGGGGAGGGGCCTTAGACAAGTAGCATGCACGGTGACCTTCTTGGAGGTGCTGCCTGTCTATGGTATGGCTGAGGCTAGGATACTCTACACCATGGGATTCAATAAGTGGTTGAAAAACTGGTGCAGAACTCAGGGTGTTGGCTTCATTGGGGACTGGGGCTCCATCTGGAGGGATACAGGCCTATACTGGCATGATAGAAGGCATCTGTCCAGGAGGGGAACCAGGATCCTAGGTGATAGGTTTAAATGCTTCATTGGCAAGCATTTAAACTAACTAAGGGGGAGGCACTGAAAAGGAGAAGGGAAATCCTAGCCTTCCCCCAAAAAATCAGGGTAGTTAGAAAGGTAAGCACCAAGACAGAGCATTCAATAAGGAGAAGGGTGGGGTAAATGGAGAAAAAGACAAAAGCAGTGAGGACAGGGATGGGGCAAAAAGAAATAAGGTCATCAAAAATTGGGGGGCAATGAGTACCAATGCCCATAGTCTAGGTAACAAGCTCCCTGAACTTGTGGCCTTGATGGAAGAGGGATGCCTGGATATCATGGCAGTCACTGAAACATGGTACACAGAGAACCATGATTGGGATGTCAGCATACCAGGGTACACAATCTACAGGAGGGACAGGGAGGATAGAAGAGGAGGAGGAGTAGCTCTCTATGTAAGGGAAGGGATCAGAGCAATGGGAATAAAGGGTAAACAGGGAGAAGATTGTGGGTCACCCTGGAGACTGGAAATGGTACAACAATCTGCACAGGGGTTGTATACAGACCCCTTCTCAGGGGGAGGAAATGGACAAGGAGATGATAGAAGGCATCCTTAGGATGGCAGAGAAAGGGGGGATATTGCTGATGGGGGACCTGAATATGACAGATGTTAACTGGAACACCTTTGCTGCAGTCACAACCAAGAGCAGAACCATTCTCAATGTCCTACAGGGAGCATGCCTCTGACAGCTAATTTTGGAACCCACTCGAGAGGGAGCAATCTTAGACCTGATACTCTCAAATACAGATGGAGAGAGGATCTCAGATCTAGATGTGGGTAGCCATTTGGAAAAAAGTGACCACCAAACAGTGTGGTTCATGATAAACTTAGCTGTAAAGTCAAGCCATACAAAAAAGAAGGTACTGGACTTCAGGAGGGCTGATTTTGTCAGAATGAGAGAGTGCCTCAGAAAAGCACTTGCAAATAGGCAAGAAGGTGGGGCGGAGCAACAATGGGGGAACATCAAAACTACCATCACAGAGGCAACACGCCTTTGTGTGAAGCAAATAAACAAATCAAAATGAAAGAAAAAAACACTATGGTTCTCAACAGAAGTGGCAGAGAAGATTAGGGAGAAAAAGAAAGCATTCAGGAAGTACAAGGAAGCACAGAAGAAGCAGGACAGAGAAATGTACCAGTTAAGGCAGAAGGAAACGGGGAAGGTAGTCAGAATAGCAAAGGCCCAAATCAAGGAAAAGATAGCCAACTCAGTTAAGAAGGGGGATTAAAACATTTTATACATACATTAGGGAGCAAAGGAAGACTAAGACAGGGATACTGAGGCTGAATAAAGAGGAGGGTGGTTGGGCAGAGAGGGACAGTGAAAAAGCAGGGATACTGAATGAATACTTCTGCTCAGTATTCACAAAGGAAGAGGAGGAGGAGGTACCTAATCCAGTCAATAGAAGCACTCTGGACAGGGGGTTGATATCAGTCCTTTCACAGAAGAAAGTGTTCTGAAAGAACTGATAAAACTGAAGGTGGATAAAGCAATGGGGCCTGATGGGATTCACCCCATAATTCTAAAATAACTAAGGGGAGAACTAGTAACACCACTGACTACCCTTTTTAACAAATCATGGGACAATGATGTGGTACCGAAGGACTGGAGGAAGGTGGATTTGATTCTCCTTCACAAAAGTGGTAGCAAGACAGAGGCAGGAAACTACAGACCTGTCAATTTGTCCTCAGTAGTAGGAAAAATGATGGAATCACTTCTGAAGGAAAGAATTGTTGAGTACCTAGAGGCCAGTGGGGCAGAGGACCCAAGGCAGCATGGGTTCACAGCAGGAAGGTTATGTCAGATGAATCTAATCAATTTATTTGACTGGGTGACCAAAGTAGTAGACCAAGGAGGAGCTATGGACATGGCCTAACTAGACTTTAGCAAGTCATTTGACACAGTCCGACACAAAAGATTAATAGATACATTAGCCAGCCTGGAAGTGGGTCCCAGGGTGGTAACCTGGGTAAAACTTTGGCTGGACAAAGGACACAGAGGGTATTAGTAAACAGAGTCCACAGTGAAGAAATGGGGGTCACCAGCGGGATACCATAGGGTTCAGTACTGGGGCTGGTCCTTTTTATTGTCTTTATAAGTGACATTGCAGAAGGAATGGAAGGAAAAGTATGTCTCTTTGCAGATGACACAAAGATCTGCTACATGGTTAATACACAAGGTGGGGTGGAAAGGATGAGAAAGGACTTTGCTAGGTTGGAGGAATGGTCAAATGTATGTCAGCTTAGAATCATTGCAAAGAAGTGCAAAGTAATGCACCTGGGAAACAAAAACCGAGGGGAAGAGTACACAATGGGGGGGGGGGTGAGATGCTGACAACAACAAAAATGGAAAAGGACCTGGGGGTAGTTAAATCAGATGACCTAAAAGGTGAGCAAGCAATGTGAGAAGGCAGTAAGGAGGGCTGGGGAGATACTGGGATACATAAAGAGAAGCATCACCAGTAGAAAATGGGAAGTTGTTATCCCTCTGTACAGACAGTTGGTGAGATCACATCTGGAGTACTGCATGCAGTCCTGGAGACCCCATCTCCGCAAAGAAATAGACAGGGTGGAGGCTGCCCAGAAGAGGGCAACCAAAATGGTGCAGAGTCTGCACCAGAAGACGTATGAAGAAAGACTAATGGAGCTTAATATGCTTAGCCTCGAGGAAAGGAAGGAGAGGGGGGACATGATAGAAACTTTCAAGTACCTCAAGGGAATCAACAAAGTCCAAGAGGGTAGAATCTTTCAGAAAAAGAGATGTGCAAGAACAAGGAGGCACAATTTTAAGATAGAGAAGGGACGTCTCAGAGGTAATGTGAGGAAGCATTTCTTCATGGAGAGAGTTGTAGATGCATGGAACAGCCTTCCTGATGAGGCCATGGAGTCAAAAACAGTGGGGGAATTCAAGAATGTATGGGACAGATATAAGGCAATTCTAATGGGTGTAGAAGGAAGTAGGCTGTTGGTTAACTAGGATTTGCAGCTTTATCCATTAGGTAGGGAAATGGGCAGACTAGGTGAGCCAAGTGGTCCTTATTTGCCATCAAATTCTATCTTTTTATGTTCACCAAATATTCAACATAACCTTTTTAGGAAACTACCTCATGAGCACTGTTGGTGAAATTTTGTTAACTGGGCCCGAAAGATGATGTTTGCGCAGTGACCGCAAAACCACGTTCCAAGCCTAAATAACAAAATGACACTGCCAGTGTTCACGAGGTGAGGTCCCAAAAAGGTTATGTTGAAAAATCTGGTGAATAATTTCTTAACAATGGCAATGGTTGAACATAAGCTCAAAACACCACTGAAATACATTATGTGGCACTTACCTTTGTTCCTCAGTTCACGGTTTGGCTTTGAAGAGTGCAGATGTGTCTTAGTCTACAGAGGATGACAGCATATGACCTCATCAGGTAAATATAGGGTAAGGGGGCTATGGGGTTGTGAGTGCTCAGTGGGAGGGTTGGGATGGGGTGAGGGGGATGGTGTGGATGACGAGGGACAGTTTTCTTTCTTTCAGGTTTATAAAAAAAAACAAAAGACATCACAGGTCAGTTTTCCTTTTACAGGAACCGAGGAAATAAATAAAACTATTTCAGAACACTGGGGGTGGGCTCCCCAGTGTCCCACACTGCTGAAGAGTGCTTGTAAATGCTGACATGGGGGTTGGGCCCAAATGTCAGCACTATTAATAAAACAATGAGCTGTAGAGGGGGTATCCAACATATCTAACATAGAGGATGGGCATCCTGGTGTCAGATTATACCAAAATAATATATAAAAAAATATGCTGCCACTGGAGATTTGGGCCCTTGGTGTGCAGATAACAGTTTATTCAGGCACAGCATAGTCAGGATGGTTTAATTATAATGAAAGTGGTTCTATGTCAAAATAATGATTGCTGAATGGCAATCACTATTATGGCGAGTGTATATCGCCGAAAATCAAATAGGCGATATACACTGACCTTCAAATCGAAACCCAGCAAACTAAAGTCTTTTTTAGGGGGGGCTGCACCCCCATGCCCCCCTCTCAGGGGGCTTTGACTCCCACACTCGCCTGAATTAGGATTCTTAACTCCAGGGGAGTGCATGTCAGGGAGGGGGCACATATTCGGCCACAAACAAATATTAAGTCTGGGAGCATCTGCTTGTGGCAAAATTTAGTCCCTCCCACTCCCATTCTCAAACCCAGTATCTGCTCTGCCAGAGCCAGCCTCCCTCACCACCACAGCTCATGGCTGGCTCGGCAGCAGCAGGGACAGTTCTTGTACATAACCCTCTTACCCATCCCTCCCCTTCCCCTCTCCATTCCCTTTTTCCTGTCGCTTTCCCTTACCCTTGCAGTAGAACCAATCGCTACCCTTGTGGGTAGTCCATTCCAGTAGCGCCAAATATGGAGTTGCCATTTTGATAGTCACCCATATTCTAGCACTATTATCACTGGATACCAATGACAGTAGTCCCGTCCCTGTCATATGAGTCGTGACACAGCAGGGGTTGCTATACCACACAGCTTTCATTTGTTAGTAAATGACGGCTGTGTCATATAATGCAACTAGCTGTTTTTTGCAAAAATTCAGTTATCTGTAGAAAGCTGATTTTTTGAACTGTGCATATTCACAAACACAACTTTTTCCTTCACTAATTTGAAAACAACTTAACATTTGGACCTACAAACAAAAAAAAAAAAAACACACGCCTTGGACTAATCTCTATCAGACCTGAAAGTTTCAGGTTTCAAAGCCTCCTAATTTTTTAATTATCAGATGGAAAAAAAAAGTTGTAAAATTTTTAAAAATGGAGACTTTTATGTTTTCTGCACCTCTGTAACTTTGCCTTTACTGAACCAATCTACATGACATTTTCAGGATCAATAGATCCTGGCACATGGGGTGTGCTTTCTAAATGTCATGTAGATCTGTTGAAGGGAGGCAGAGCTATTAAGCACAGACATTGGGGTTTAATATGAAAGTGCTACTCAACCCTAATATATGGCTGTATAATATATATTCTTTGCAAAAAACTACTTTAATGCAGACAGTAGGGTTGTAGAACGGAAAGCGCACAAAGAGGGAAATGAAAAACATTAATGATTTGGTTCTCTGGAGTACTGATAAATCAGTGGGAAGGGGTCTTACTTGGGGTTGTCAACCATAATGCCCAACCCCTCCCCACAGCCCATAGCCTCCTATCTGAAGCACATGATACAGCTCCAACCTAGTGACACATAGTGATACAATATGGCCAACATAATTTGTCAGAGCTTTCTTCACAGTTCGCGCATGAAGACATCACATTTGACCTCATCTGATCAGGGATGGGGTGGGCATTAGGGTTGACAATCCCACATAAGACCCCACCACTGATTCTCCAATACTTCAGCATCTGCATTAACATAGTTTTTTTGCAAAGAATGTCCCTTCTTTTGTGATAGAATTGTATCCTCATTTGCTCAGGTCCCCTTAACTAGAGCCCATGTGACCTGAAATCCCATGAATCACTGCAAAATTTGCCTTTGCAGCTTAAAAACAAGGCGAAGAGAGGCGAAGTACGTTGTTTTCAATGTACTTCACCTTAAGAATTGGTGGAGTAGTGGTTTGGGAAGGCAGAGTAACGTGAAGTCAGTGTTTTCAATGGACTTCATGTTACCCATTAATAACGTGAAGTACTCCGCTTCACATTGTGGAGCACTCTGCGAATTCGCCTTCACTCCACAAATCACTCCGTGGAGTGAATTGGGACCACTTCGCCCATCACTAACTGCAAGAGAGAGGATTGCTTGCTTCCTCAATGTGTAAATATCTTAAGATATTTACAAACAGAGGAAGCAATTTACTGGATGTGGCAGAGTTCAAAGTTCCCTTTGACTGTGAAGGACCGGCTTCATTCAGACGGTGTGAAGACTGAGCTGAGGTGCCATGCTATTCCTGGTTGAAAGAACTTGAGGACAATTGAGGAAGTAAAGTGGGCCACCAGATTTCAAAGGAGTCTCCCCTCCTTGAGATGACAAGCTGCACAATAGATGGTGAAGTGGTGGAATTATCCTATAGTATAAACAAGTTGAGATGTGCAGGTAAAACAAATCTTTTGAAACATGACAAAACAAGATCACATAAGCATATGGGTTTAAAGGTTAAAACCTGTTCATTTACTAAAGTAGTTCAGTTTGTTAAAGCTTATTAAAATATGCAGTAAGTGTTCCATCAGTGCTTGGTAGGAATAATGCAAGTGCAATTTCCATACTCCTACTTGCACACCAGTGGCTCCATGGCCAGGAGTCCCATCTTGATGTCCTGGGGAAAGTACAAAGAAAAATATTTACGTTCACTATGTCCAATCACAAATGTGGGTCAGAAAACTTGATTTGGTGACCCTGTGAGAAAACAACACATCGTGGACCTACTGTACCTGCACAGAAATCCAGTCAGTATATGCCAAAGCCACAGGTAAAGTATTTATTGGCTCACATCCATAATAGTGGATCCTGCATAAAGCTTCAGATTTTTAAACCAAATGCCATATAAACAAACTGTTTAGATACTATGAGTTAGAAATAGGTTAACTCAGGAACAATTAGAGTATGCACGTCATACAGCCATTTAATAAAAGGTTCAGGTTTAATAATTTGTGTACGGAGTTTTGGGAGCTGTAAATATTTCCTCTTATATTGACAACAAAGCTGCAAGTTTTGAAGCTTATAGGACTGATATACCCACAGTTACTTTGCTTGATTAGTTAAACTGCATTAAAAATCATAACCCATGAGTGAGGAAAAATAAAAGAATAGCTTTTTGTGGAGAAACTAACCCCCGACCAGCTCCCAGAAGTCAGCAAACAGCATATTTGAAAAGTAAAAAAAAACACAGCTGCAGTATGGCTGTCGAACATAGCTCCATTCTCTTAATCTAGAACTCCAAGACTTCAGCAAAAACTTTAATTGGAATTCACTGCCACACCTTTAGGCTCCCATTTCTTTGTAGAAGTCCTCAGTAGCTTCTGTCAATTTGGGGCTTTAACCCTGCTATAATTCCTCCTTGCCTTTTTACCTGTAGGTTTAAACACAAAAAGAGAACCTCTACACTGGGCGCAATCAACCCACTTAACACATATTTTAACAGAAATCCCTTGTCTCTGATAACAGTTGGCATAACTTTTAAAAGGTGCAAAACAGCCTTTCAAAACAATGCAATCTGGTTTTTGCAGCACTTTTTCTGGATCCTGGAGTCCAGTCAGCAGGGCATCCATCTCTGTTTCTCACAATTTTGGTGCACTCTCGCAGTTTGTTTGAAAGTTAAACTTGGGTGGGCTCTCATGTTTGTTTAAAAAGTTTAAAATATCTGTGGGCAATCAATCATTGCTTAGCATTTGCTCTGAAAAACTCATGTGAGTGCAGAGTTATATTTGACTATTGCTCGTCCGTCTACACCTCCATGTCCTCATCATTCACTCATCTAGTCCCCACTTTCAATGCCATCTGTCGCTTTATCCTCCTAGCTCCTTTCTCCACTCACCACTGCTTGCTGTGTTCGTCCCTAGCCTGGCTCCCTCTTCAAGGTTGCTTTGACCTTGCTTTGGGTAATTTAGTTGATTGCTCACTCAGGAACTCTCATAAGTCACCCTACTCTACCCTCCTGGCTCGTAGGGTGGTTCCCAGATGCCTTAGGGAATCCTCCATCCCCCAACTAGAAATCCCTCATACCTCCACAGCCATGGACAGCAAAGCCTTCTCTGTCTCTGCCCCTACTCTCTGGAACCATCCCACTCCATCAGTGAGGCTACCCCCTTTCACCTGTCCTTTAAATCCAACCTCCAAGCCTGGCTTCTGTCTGAGGCCTCATGCAACTGCAACTGATCCCTAAACATTAGCCAGGACATTAACCACCCGCCTGGCTTACCTCTTGCCAACCCCACACCACACCCACCACATGATCCTCTAGATCAACTATGTCATGTTGTATAAGCATTCTGCAACTGTAGATCTATGCACTTGTGCATGTGTTTGATTTTACAGGGCACTGTACACTTGTAAATTGTTGTTTGTTAAGATTGCCATCAACTGTATATTTTTATACACTTGAATATTTTTTGTTTGTTAAGATTGTCATCAACTGTATATTTTTATACACTTGTATATTGTTGTTTATTAAGATTGCCATCAACTGTATATTTTTATACACTTGTATATTTTTTGTTTAAGATTGTCATCAACAATATATTTTTATACAGTTGTATATTGTTGTTTGTCAAGATTGTCATCAACAGTATATTTTTATAAACTTGTATATTTTTTGTTTGCCACACCACCTTATGCTCGGGGTGTGTATTCCATAAATCGGTATGTATAGTTTTGTCTGTTTGTTTGCCAGTTGCTGCCACCCTGTGGCCCAGGTCATGCCTGAAAACAGTCCTTTAGATCTGTGCACCTACCACGTTATCAAACAGATAAATAAAAATACTTTTACCTGGCAACACCAATATTTAAATTTATATTAGTGGTGATTTACATACCAGTATCCACCTTTTATTTAGTGCTAGCTCAAAATCTTACACAAAGATAGGTGCCTACAATCTGATATCTAAAAACTGCACTTCCAGGATCAGACAAAAAGCAAACTTGCTGAACAGTCACACATGAGTCAAACTGCAGAGCAGTGAGGTACATGAGGGCAACGATGGTAAACCCAGAAAAGTAAGAAAGTGCTCCATCAACAAGAAGAACAAGTAAATGGAGACGTAGCAGGAAGGGGGGGGGTCAATCACTGGATGTGAGTTTGGCTACTCCTGAAAAGGGGGTAGTCAGTCATTGGAACTGAGTTTGGCTACTCCTGATTGGCAGAAAATACCAGCAGCCAGAAACAGATGCTGTCCCTGACTGGTCAGATTTATGAGTGCAACTGCTGCTAAAAAATATCCCACAGGACTCTTGAGAACTGTTCCAGAGATGCAACGGTGGAGGTGACTTTAGACACCTCATCATGTTGTTGGTTTGCAGAGTGCTTTTCTACTAGTCTTAGCAAGAGGACTGCAGAGCTCTGACCATGCAGTCCTAAAAAGGCAGTGAAAAATCACATTCAAAGAGTGATTTTGCCAAGCAACCACAAAATTGGCTTTCGGGATGGATTTGTGAAACATCAGTGATATAGTCCAAAAGGTAGGGTCTGCAAAAGACCGTGTTAGAAATTTGGGCCCAGATATTCAACAGGGTTGCGCCATGTGCAATAGGGTTGCACCAGCGCAAGTCAGAAAATGCTCCATTCTGCGATATTCAGCGGGAGGCAGTTGCACCCCCCCCAAAGCAGGCTGAGCAATAGTGCAATGATAATGAATGTATGTGCAACTGAAGGGGGAGGAACCATGCATAAATGGCACAGTGTGATATTCAACAACATGCGCCATGCACAATAAGAGAGCAAGCAGAAGTTGCGCGATAGCGGAAATTAGCCAAAATAAAAAGGAACAAGAGAGAGGCGCAAGAACGCTACAGGGAAGGCACATGTTGCTGAACTATAGCCAGCCACACAGGCAACACAGACACACAGGGCCGGACAGAGAAAGGGCACCTGGAAGCACAGGCACAAGGAAGGTGTGGGGAGCCACAGCCACAGCCATAGCCGCAGTGCAGAAGGGGGAAATGCCACATAGCACTGAGGCCACCAGAGGAAGGCGTTCCCGGTGCAGGGGAAGTAGCAGCCAGGACAGCAGGGGGAACACAGAAACAGCTGCCAGGAGGGACACAAGCCAGGGACATGGCCAGTGCCACCGTCCAGATGGAGGCAGTAATGAGGGAGGTGAGAAGGCGAGCAGCAGGGGGCCACGGCCGTGGAAGGGCCCATCAGCAGTATGCCCCCAACAGGCAGAACCAAGCCTGCACCAGCTTCGAGCTGTACAGCGATACTGAGATCATGGGCTGGTACCGCCTGAATCAGGCAATTCTGAGGTGGCTCTGTGAGCTGTGCAGTGATGTGATGCAGGCACCCACACGATGGAGCCATGCTCTGTCAGTGGAGACTAAAGTGACAGCTTGCATGTGCTTTCTCACCACGGGTACCTTCCAGAGACCAACAGGGGTCACCACAGGCATAACCCAGTCGGCCGCATCACGCCACCTCACCCAATTCCTCAGCACACTGCTGCCACATGCTGTGGAGTACATCCATTTCCCCAGCACACTGGCGGAGCGCACAGCAAACATACAGGAGTTCCACAGGGTAGCATGTATGCCTGGCGAGCTAGGGGAAATAGACTGCACCCATGTGGCCATCCGCACACCACCTGGCCCCGAGGAGGCCGCATATATTAATCGGAAGGGATATGCTAGCATCAACTGCCAGGTGGTGTGCGATGCCAGGGGGCGCATAATCAAAGTCTGTGCCACGCACCCTGGGGGAGCACATGATGCCTTCATCTGGCACCAGTCGGCACTGTGCCACAGATTTGAGAATGAGGACATCCCCACTGGCTACTTAGTGGGTGAGTATAAAAACCACATTGACAAACTTAGGGCTTGGGAGGGGCATGGTCAGAGGTGACATGAGTAGTGGCCTACATGGCCCGGGGCAGGGCAATGCTGATCACTAAACTAACCTCCACCCTCTACACACAGGTGACAGTGGATACCCACTCTGTCCCTGGCTGCTCACACCATACCGGCGGCCCACATCCCCATCGCAGCAACGCTACAATGAGGCTCATGCCACCACAAGTAATGTCATTGACCGGGTGTTCGGTATACTGAAGGCACGTTTCTGTTGCCTGGACACCTCCGGCGGTGCCCTACAGTACAGCACCTCAAAGGCCTGTGGGCTATTCCTGGCCTGTTGCATCCTGCACAACATGGCCAACAAATGTGGGATAGCCATACAGGTCAAAGAGGGGGACAGCAAAGGGGACGATGAGGACGCCGGTGACAATGGTGATGGGCAGCCCCCCATGGGCAATGGGACCCCTGACTGCTCCGGCTGGCACAGCTGCACCAGGACACCATCACAGAGGAGCACTTCAGCCAACCCAGGTAAGTCATGGGGTCATGTGCAACCACCAGTGGCAAAGGCACAACCCACAAACATGCATGGACACACACCAGGGGTGCATGCCATCAAGGGAAGTGGACGGGCATGGAATCACACACACCACCAGGGATGGGCGAGGTCTAACATGGCACTCGGTCAGACACACAGACACACACACATGCACACAAACACACACACAACTCACCAGACATGCACAAAGGGTAGGAGGTACACCGACCCAGAACGCCACCCCTAGCCACACACATGTCCACAGACCACCACGCCCACTGCCTGTCATTGTGCATGTGTCAGACACTGGGCACCATTGCACAGTGGTGTACAGCGCAATGCAGGCATCACCATACACATGCAACTGCGGACAGCAGCCGGGAAGGTGTGCAGATGGACTGTGTGTGTGTACGTGCAGGGCCGGGTACCCAACCGTGCATTGCCCGCTGAATGACACAATGCACACAGGGCAACATCAGACAGTAGCCATGCTGGGAGACAGGTCAGTCACGCGCCACAGTGCCACGGCCGCCACAGATGTGTGGGCGGCCCCACCGAGACCTGCCAGCAGTGACAGGCTGATCACTGGCCTCATGGGGTGGCACCGATGGTCCTCCAGGGGTTCCACTGCATGAACATGACAGTGTTCATGCAGGGGTCTGCAGCACACCTAACATGCCTGCACCAGGCGTGCTCAGGATGCCCACAGCTGAACCTGGTGTCGACAAGGATGATGTCACATGACACCGGGAACAGGGGGTGGACTTTGCACTGTGCGGTGTCTGCAACGCATGGGCAAATAACTGTGTGCCCACTGTGGCCATGGCAGCTGTGATTGTCTGTGTCAGCCTGACAATGGCAGCGGTCACATCATCCCGCATCTGGTCCATCCCTGCCAGGAGCAGAGCGGTGTCTCTGCTGCGACGCTTCTCTGCCTGGTGTAGAGCTGCACTCAGTCCATCCACTGCCATCACAAGCCACATCTGCTGATTGACTGATGCTTGCAGTATGCGGGTGTGCTCATCCAAGAGGTCATCTGCCTGATCGGCATGCTGTCCCTCAGGGTGCTCACAGCCCTGATGTTCATCACCCCTTGAGGGTGGGTGCTGCACACCAGGGCCAGACCTGGGCATGTCCACAGGCAGTGCACTGATGCTGCCCCCTGACACTGTACCCCCATGCCCATTGGCCGACTGTGGATGCTGCCTCTCTGGCTGCCACTCCCCAGGGCTCAATGGTGCTGCCAGAGTGACCGCAACAGTCCCACTTTCCTGTACACACACCAGTGCTGGCCCACCAGTGTTGACAGCCACAGGCTGGGACTGTGATGACACGCAGGCCTACATGGCGGCACCACCCACAGCCATGGCCATGATGTAACCTGCTGTGTGGCCATCCTGTGGCACACACATGTCACTGACCATGACATTAGCGACATCTTCGTCGATGATGGATCTGGCACCAGCCCGAGTCTCAGCATGATGGCATCCATGGACACTGGCATGCTGGGACTCGGGCAGGGCCTCCTCCGCACCTGCTCCACCAACATCAGTCTGGACTTCCAGGTGGGCCCACTGTCGCCATGAGCTGCGTATTCCTGTGGAGATGGATGGGCCTTCCTCAATCTCCATGTGACCGGTCTCTGTGGAGAAGCCCACCACCGCTGACCCATGCAGATGCTCAGGAGCTGTAAGGGAAAACAATGTTGCGTTACTGCATGTGACCTACCCTGTCCCCCCCAAAAGACAGACCATGACCTACCATGCAGTGATGGGCTACCACCCATCTGGAATCCACCACCCGGAACACCCTCAATGGCACAACGCTGCATGCTGCCAGCAATCCGCTCTTCCTGTGGGGTCAGATGTAGCACCTCCGGCTGTCCCCCACCTGTCGCAGACCATGCTGCCCTGGTGGCAGCCACCTTCTCCTTAATCCTCCACCTGTCTGTGCCCATCTTCTTCTTGCACTCCTGCAAGGAGCACTGGTGGCTGCCATGCAGGTTTACAGCATGTGCCCCCTCCTCCCATGCAGCAGCATGGGCCTGTGGTGTTTCCTGGCATCCGCTGAGAAGTGGCTCCTGGTCTAGGTAGGCCTCGAACAGGGCATCCGTCTTGGCCTTAGTGAAATTTGGCCTCCTCTTCCTCCCACGACTCTGTTCCTCTTCCTCCACAACACGCTTGGTCATGATTCAGTCTGTGAGAATGACAGGTGTTACCTGTGACTGTGCAGTCCCATGCATGTCCCAAAATCCACAGTCCACACTCCCAAACAGCATGCAACTCATCGCAATAGACTGCAGTAACCGACTATGGCCAGTGCAGCCCAATGTTGCACTTTTATAGCACAACCAATGCAAATGAGGCGAGGCGCATCTTTAAGTGGATGCAAATGCAGGGACTGCACCATTGAATGGCTGATTAGCTGATTTGCATATGCCGGCTGAATATCACGCTTTGGCACTTTGTGGAATTGTGTTGAACATGCTGAGCCAAGGGCACAGTTCTGTGACATGCGCAGTACACACCTAACTGCCCCTGCCTGGGTTGATGACGCAGGTGCCTGCCATGCTGTTGATGTGCTGTGCATGGGAGCCAATGCAGGGCACGGCCACCATTGTGCCAGTGGTGCTACAGCCCTGTTCACCTATATGGCGCTATGGGACTGGGGCATCGTAGACGCACTGGGGCCCAGGCACCCAATCGCGCTGCATGCATTGGGTTTCAATCATGCTGTGGCTGTCCTTGTGCCAGAGACCCTTGACCCTGTGCCCAAACTTTGCCCCCTAGGCACCATGCATCAGGCATGGTGCACCACTATCAAGCTGTTCGGTGGCAGCGCGATAGGGAATGGCAATGCTGTACCGCACAGCATCTGCACATGGCAGGACCATGATGTAGAGTGCCATTTTGACTGCACTGAGCAGCAGAGATGGCATGAAGGTGTGCTGTGCAATGGAGCCAGCTGGAGCTGGCAAACCTTGTTGCCATTGTGGAGCCACATGTTGGGCCTTTATTTGAGGAGACACCCATGGACAGGGCCAGGAGTCAGGTGTGGCAGGAGGTGGCTGATGCCCTGGAGGAGTCCACCAGTATGGGGCAGATGGCAGAGCAATGCCACCACCGATATGGGGACCTGAGGCGGAGGGACCCGGACCTGCTTGTCCACCTGCAGGCATGTGCCACGAGGGGGCACGGTGCCATGGCCAGGTAGGTGCAACATCCATACACTTTTATCATCCATACAGGTATCACAGTTGCATGTGTCTGGCACATGGGGGGGGCCTTCTGGTGTTGACTGTGATGGTGTTATCGGGGTGTGGGGCGGGCGCGTCTGGCTGTGTGGGATTGCACACACATAGGGGTGGGGGGACTTTGCTACAGGATTGTACTGCTGTTCCTCTCTCCCATGTTTGCACCTGAGGCCCAGAAGAGCACTAGCTGGCTAGAGAGAGAGGAGGCACTGCCAGAAGAACCAGCAGGCCAGGAGGGGTGAAGGTCCGCAGAGGCACAGGGACCAGCCTGATGATGGTGAGTGTCTTACATCCATGATTACTATTGCATGCTGTGTAACAGGGCGGGCAGCAGGGCATGGCCACCATCCATTGACACCACTGCCATGCACGCAACTTGTTACAGTCAGCACTGTCCAGTGGCACTGCATGTCTGGGAGTGTGTCAATGGTGGTCCATGCGTGCACCGGGTACTTGGCTGTGCCACTGCCTTCACACCGCATAGCCAAGTCACTGTACGGCCATGGTGGTGCTGTGCAGGACATGGGCAGTGGGTGTGTGCAGTGGTCCACATGGCTGTGGCTGCCTGGGTAGGCAGGTCTTGTGGACAAGGTCACTGTGGGTGGTCGCACACCATCACAGGGTGTGGCACACGGCTGTATGCCATGCACAATGGGTTTTCTACAGGGCTGAACAGTCATGAACTGATGATTCTTCTCCCTTGTCCTAGGTGGACAACGCTGGATGGCCCTGAACGGGCATACAAGAGCTTCTGCAGCTGGCACGGGTGTCCCTGGCAGTGTTGGAGCGCATGGAGTGGCATGGGGTCTGGAGGAGAAGAACCTGGACGCGCCACAGGAGTGGAGAGCAGGGCACAGAATAGGCCCTCCATGACCCCCTGACACCCATAACCCCTGAACCCACCCTCACACTCCTTCTTCCCTCTCCCATTTGTACACCCCTGCCCCATTCCCTCCCCCACCTGGTTTGTGGCCCTTTCTCCCCATCCTTGTATATATTTGTACATATGTTTGAGAGTTGTTATTTTTTAATACATACATTTTGTTATAACAAGTGTGGTGGTCTCTGATTTGCAGTGGGCTACAGGTGCTCAGCTGCAGTGGTGTGCATGGTGTCAGGGGTGGTGCACACATGGGCATATGTGTGTGTGTGTGTGTGTGTGTGTGTGTGTGTGCAGAGGTGAACTGCCTATGGTGTGGGCAGGGGGATCAGTCACTGTCTGTGGTTTGTGTGTTGTACTCTGTGCACTGGATGCCTGTGTGCAGTGGTCCATGGGGCCTGCACTGTGTACATGGCACCCCTGTCAGACCATCCATGGCCTGTGCAGCTGACACCCTTGCATGTCTGTGATATGCACGGTCTGCTGGCGTGTCAGTGGCGGCTGTTGTGGCCAGTGCTGGGATGTGTCCTTGGGAGGGCGTGCAGGGTGCAGTACCACTGGAGGTGGGGTCCAGGGCATGTCCTGTCGCATGTGGAGTACCTCGTGTGCTGACGCATGGTCAGTCTCTCAGCTGTACCTCAGGGGGACATGCAAGGTGGCACTGTGTATGCATCTGTTGCATCACTGTCTGCTGCCGCCCGCTGCAGGGTGTCCATGGTGGGGCTGCCTTGCATGGTTCCATGGTGCACAGGGTTGCATTGTCACAGTGGGGGTGGTGGCATGCATGGGGTGTCCTGCACTGTTGGGTGCTACTCCTGGACAGGGTGTATGGGGATCATGGTGCAGGGTGTGCTCTGCATTTGTGGGATGGTGTGGTATGGGGTGGTCAGCCATCCTTGTGTGCTGGTCACAGCTTGCCAGGGAGTGTGATGGGGTACCATGGCCCGGCTGTGGGTTGGTTGCTGGTCTCCATGGGCCAGTGGTTATTCCAGCCCTCCCCAGTTGTGCAGTGCATGGGGTGGGGGGGGACGATGTCTGTTCTGCTGTGTGTTCCTCTGCCCATCTGTGGCATGGGTAGTGGGCCCATGCATCCCTGTTTGTGCTATTGCATTGATGCCCTGCTGCTGGGGGGAATCCCTGGTTGTGCTATGGTGCTTCTGGACTACTCAGCTGAACATCCCTTGTTGCGCTATGGCATAGGTGGTGCGATATTCAGTCGTCGGTCATAGGCGCATCTTCACCTGTGCAGTTTTTGAATATCGCACTTCTTGCGCATGGGCACAGTGGACTTGCGCTTGCTCCTGCTGTTGTGCACTTTTTGGGTGCAGTTTGAATATCTGGGCCTTGGTGTCAAAACATGCAAAAATTACCACATTATGCCTCAAAGTTGAAAACCACATTGAAATACATTGAACAACATTTATCTTAGTTTCTCATACTGCAGTCGCCAGTTCCAGTAGCAAGACTTGTCTTCAATCAGAGAGTGGATTTCAAACCTGGGACCTATTCAGGTGAGTGAGTGTCTGTAGGGGTGTACTGAGTGGTGTGGGGTGGTGGGTGCTGAGTGGGAGGCAGGGGTCAGATCGGTGAGGGATCATTTTATATTTAAAAAAAAATCAAGGACTGTTTTCTTTATTTCAGGTTCTGGAACACTGATCGGTTGGTGGGGGGGGGTACCACTAGACACCAGGGAATATAATTCTATGGAATGAGTACAGCAATTGGCAGGTGGGGGGTGCCACTAGAAACCAGGGAAATATTTTTTTTGTAAGAGGGCTACAATCAGAGAGTGAGCGGTGCCACTAGACACCAGGAAAACAAAAACAGGGAATGGAGATTGGAGGGTAAGGGATGCCACTAGACACCAGAGAAATACAAGGAATGAATGTTTATGGTGATCAGAGGGTGGGGATGCCACTAGACACCAGGTAAATACATTACAGTACTAAGGACTGCAATTAATAGGCTAGGCAAGCATTATCCATTCAAGAAAAAGGATCCTTTTTTCATGACTTGTGATAGGAAAAAGGATTTTTTTTTGTATCATGCAGTCATGAAAAAAGATGCATGGCCTGGTGTGAGGTCTCATTCCTGTATATTGCACTGTTCCCCTAACAGACGGTGAGCCATTTCACACTGTATACCGAGAGTAGGCAGGTACGTGGTGTGGAGTGCTTTGTGTGACTGTCATTAGCTTGGTCATCTTAGCACTACTAGCACTTCAGCTGCATCAGAGTGCTGGCCTGTTGCACAGCTCTTTTCTATACTATAGCTCTGCAGAAACACATGAATAGTATATACACTAAGTGGCTCACTATGGTCTTCGGTTGCTATTTGCCCCACTTTGGCTCAGGTACATACACTTGCATATAAATTCCACTGGTCCTGAGGTGCATGGCCAGATAGTGCTTGCCATTATAAGGACCCATAATGCAAACATGCAATGCCCATCCATCACCACAGCACCAAACTTTCAGGTACAGGGGACAGAGGGTGATATTGTTGGTGTCATGGAGAGGGCACTGACCAGCAATTCAGGGCAGGAGTACCAGGATTAGGGGCTGGGGATGGTGTTGTGATGTTTCAGGGAGGATCCACCATGACAGAGCATTGGTGGTTGAGGGGTGTTCATACTTATATGTACTCGTAGGGGGCACTGATGTGTGAGGGGGGCAGTGATGGATAAGTTACACTTTCTATGACTTTTGGAAACTTATTCTAGAAAGCTCTGTGCAGTCACTAGCAAGGATGGAGAAGTAATGGAAAAAGTAATACACCTTTACAGTTACAAATACTTATGTCTTTTTATACAAAAGAAATACATAACTGTAACTGATTACATTTATTTGAAAGTAACTAGTAACTTACCTATTACTTTCAAAAAATGTAATCTGTTATAGTTATTTAGTATTTTTGTAATGTATTTGTATAAAAAGAAATAAGTAACTATAATTGTAAGGTGTATTACTTTTTCTAGTACTTCTCCATCCTTGCTAGTGATTGCACAGAGCTCCCTGGAACAAGTTTCCAAACATAATAGAAAGTAATGGAAAAAGGTAAATTACCCAACACTGGAGGGGGGTCTGGCATATTGGACAGGACCAGGGGTACTGCTACATGGTGGGTTTGCAACCAGCTGCCTGGACCAAGGGGGGATTATATGTGTGTGTGTGTGTGTGTGTGTGTGAGTGTGGAGCATATAGTGGTTATGGCATTTGACACAGTCCCGCACAAAAGACTAATAATCAAGTTAGCCAGCCTGGGAGTGGGTTCCAGGGTGGTAGCCTGTGTAGAAAACTGGCTGCACAACAGGACACAGAAGGTAATAGTGAATGGAACACATTCCGAAGAAAGGGGGGTTACTAGTGGAGTACCTCAGGGCTCAGTACTGGGTCCAGTCCTCTTTAACATCCTTATAGGTGACATTGCAGAGGGTCTGAAGGGAAAGGTATGCCTCTTTGCAGATGACACAAAGATCTGTAACAGAGTTGATACACAAGGGGGTAGAAAGGATGAGAAGGGACTTGGCAAGGTTGGAGGAATGGTCAGACATATGTCAACTTAGATTCAATGCAAAGAAGTGCAAAGTAATGCACCTGGGAAACAAAAACCCAGGAGAAGGGTACACAATAGCAGGGGAGGTACTAACAACAACAAAAATGGAAAGGGACTTGGGTGTAGTCATATCAGATGACCTAAAGGTGGGTAAGCAATGTGAGAAGTCAGTAAGAAGAACCAGAGGGATACTGGGATGCATAGGACGGGGCATCACAAGTAGAAAAAGGGAAGTGGTTATCCCTCTGTACACACAGTTGGTGAGACCCCATCTGGAATACTGTGTGCAGTTTTGGAGACCCCATCTATGCAAGGACATAGACAGGATGGAAGCAGTCCAGAGGAGGGCAACTAAAATGGTGCAGGGTCTGCATCAGAAACCATATGAAGAGAGACTGAGAGAGCTTAATATGTATACCCTTGATGAAAGGAGGGACGGGGGACATGATAGAAACTTTTAAGTACCTCAAGGGAATCAACAAAGTCCAGGAGGGTAGCATCTTTCAGAAAAAGAGATGTGTAAGAACAAGGGGGCACAATTTAAAGATAGAGGGGGACAGCTCAGGGGTAATGTGAGGAAATTTCTTTTTCACGGAGAGAGTGGTGGATGCATGGAACCGCCTTCCTGAGGAGGTTGTTGGGTCTAAAACAGTGGGGAATTCAAACATGCATGGGACAGACATAAGGCAATTATAGTGGGGGGTTGCAGGAAGTAGGCTGTTGGTTAACTAGAATCTACAGCTTATCCAATAGGAAGGGAAATGGGCAGACTGAGTGGGCAAAGTGGTCCTTATCTGCTGTCAAAGTCTATGTTTCTATGTTTCTATGGCAGGGTCTCTCCTGCTGTATCCAGCACCCTTCTATTCCACCATGAGCAGCACTATGTGCCCTTGTGAATGGTGTGTAGTGTGGGCACAACCCATGTCCTTCCCCCCAGAATGCCCTTGTGTGTAGCTGTACGCATGACAAGGGAATTTATGAATGCCACAAGGGATCCATGGGACCTCAGCTGCATGTCATTCCGGTGTCATTCCAGTGTATATATTCCTACATGCCCGGTGTACATGGTGTACATAGTGCATTGGCATAGTGCATGGGGCCCAATAAAAGTATATACAAATTATGACTTTAAAAAAAAAAACACCAACCTAGCTAAATAGAACCCCTTTAGCTGGATTGTGTTTGCATTTTTAAGCTAATAGAAATAGCTTTTCTGGGCACACAAAATCCAGTGTGCCCAGCTTAGCAAGAGGAGCTGTTCACCCACATTCTCTGTATGAGAACAGTGGGACTTTCTTCACCCCTGCAGCTGCAGCTGGAACTCATGCTGCAGGCTGTAGTAAGTGCAATGAGTCACCATTCCCCTGCTGTCTGCTGATGCCCCCCATTGCCATCCCTTTAAGGATGTTACATTTCACTTGTGTCTAGTGGCACCCCCCACCCTCTGAGTGAAGTACACATATTTATATTATTTTTCCCTGGTATCTAGTGGTGCCTCACCCTCTGATCTTCATTCTCTTATAAATCTCTGGTTTCTAGTGGCACCCCCCACCCTCTGATCACCTTCCCCAAATGTTTTCTTTTCCATGGTGTCTAGTGGTGCTCCCCACCCTCCGATTGCCATTGCCTCATGTTTTCTTGGTGTCTAGTGGCACCACCCCACCTCCATTCACCGTCTCAATAAGTATTATCTTCCCTTGGCATTGAGTGGAGTCTTTCCACCCTCTAATCCCTATTCCCATAAAATATTTCTCTTTCCCTGGTGTTTAGTGGCACCACCCATCCTCCTATTGCCATCCCTGCAATAGGTTGTCTCTTTTCCTGGTGTCTACTGGCACCCTTTGCCCTCTAATCCCCATCCCCATAATAGTTTTCTCTTTCACTGGTGTCCAGTGGCACCCCCACATTCCAATCACCATCCTCATAATAGTTTTCTTGTTCCCTGGTGTCTAATGCACCCCACACCCTCCTATCACCATCTCCATAATAGTTTTAACTTTCCCTGGTCTCTAGTGACACCTTCCACCCTCTAATTGCTGTCACTAACTGAAATAAAGAAAACCATCCCTCAATGTTTTTTCTTGTAAACCTGCAAAAAAGAAAACAGTCCCTCACCAACCTGACCACACACCTCCCACTCAGCACCCACCATCAGACATGCCCAGTACACCCCGATACAAACCCTGTCTCACCTGAACAGGTCACAGCATGAATATCTACTCTCTGATTGAAGACACATCTTGCTGTTGGAACTGCCAACTGCAATATGATAAACTAAGGTATGTGTGACTCAATATATTTCAATGGGGTTTTATACTTAGCTAGAAAGATAGAAACTTTATTTATATAGTGCCCCTTCTCAGATGCTCAGCATGTTTGACAATATTTAAAAACAGTTTATGCACAATACAACACCCAATATCAAAACATAAGACAGAGTTCAGTATAAAATTCTATCACTCACTAAACAATATATGATAAAACAACATAGTCAGTTTGTTTTGCTCTTCACATATCAAATGTCTGATTGAATAGAAATCTGTTTTATTCATTTTTGAAGGTTTCCACTGAGGGAGCCTCCCTTAGATGTCTAAGTAAAATAATCCACAGGGTTGGCATGGCAACTGAGAACACATGGTCCCCCTAATGCCACAGCCTAGCCCTAGGATCTACAAGGAGGTAACCCTCAGAGGAATAGACAGCCTGAGATGGGAAGTGAGGGACCAGGAGGTCTTGCAGATAGGCTGGTCCCCCATCATGCAGGGCTTTATTGGTCAGTAATCGGACCTTGAAGGCAACCCTCCACCTTATTGGCAGCCAGTGCAGTTCATGGAGGACAGTCATAATAAGATTCAATATCACAATGCCAGTCAGCAATCTAGCCACCACATTCTGCACCAGCTACAGCCAGCAGAGGTTGCCTCTAGATAGCTCCAAGTGCAGGGCATTGCAATAGTCCAGCCTGGATGTGACAAAGACATGTACTAGGGTGCTCAGGTCCTCGGTTGGTACAAGGGCACAGATCCGAGCAATGTTCCTCAGATGGAAAAAGCCACTTTTGATAATGGCTGACACCTGTGCATCAAGCATCAGACTGTTGTTGAGAATCACATCCAGATTCTTAACCCAATCGGACAGGACCAGGGGAATACCCCCCCACACACAGTTCTACACCAGGGGAATCTCCAGCTCCCCCTCTGTTACAACAATGACCTGGATCTACTACCACTACCACCATCTTGTCTTGGCTGAGTCATAGTCAGTTATGACTCATCCAGTTCTGGATCTCCTCCAGGCAGGTGTTAAACACAGGGGCCACCATCTAGTTTCTAGGTGCACAGGACCGGTATAGCTGGGTATCATCAGCATAACAATGAAAACCCAGCCCATACCACCTGATAATGTCTCCAAATGGCAGCATGTACACTGCAGTATGTATACTTTAATATATAACCTCATTATTTTGCATATTTTGACCTCATATTTTCAACATGGCCTTTTTGGGGACCCTACTTCATGACCAATGATAGTGGAATTATGGCAATTCATGCCCAGAAGCTGATTTTGCAGTTGCTTGGTGAAATCACCTTTCAGGCAGGATTCAAACATTTTGATGACCATTGTTCATGAGTTGGGATCATAAGGCAATATTGAATATTTGGGGTCAAAATATGTAAAAATAGCAAAAGTATGCCCATATGTTGAAATTTTAATACACTCACTTGTAACTTTGGTAATTGTAAATATTTTGACCCAAAATTTTCAACATAGTAATTTCTTTACACAACCTCATGAATGTGGCAGGTGTAGTTTTTCAAATCCTGCCCAAAATGTGTTTTCATACCTGTGCCGTGGAGTGCAGTTTCTATGCCGCAGAATAATGTTTTGGTGGGGATTAAACATTTTCACTATCAGGTTCATGAGGTGGGGTAACAAGAAAGCTAGTCTGACAATTTGGTGTACAAATACAGTAAAAAGCTCAAGTTATGTTGCAGTATTTTATCATTCCATCATAGCTTCATAAATTTTCATTATTTAGACTCCAAACTTTCATCATAGTAATTTTTCCACATATGCCACTCTTTATTACTGAAGATTTTTGCATGAACCAGATCTTTATGTATCTAACTTCATCTAAATGTCATGCTTTTTCCTCCCCAGAAACAGTCATGTTCTCTGTTTTGAGATATGTGATGTCACAGAGAATCATGATGACTTCAGAGGTTGCATTAGTAGAATAGGATGAAATCTAGACAGAAAGATTGTGTTTTATTCAGATATGCATAGCAATAAAGAACAAGTTGAGATAAATACAGATGTAACCTCCACACCCCTGCTTTTTTGTAGATGACAGGTGGTATGCTGTTTGAATCTGACAGCAGTACCAGGTGGGGACTGGGTTCGGGGAGGAATAGGTTACTCGGCACAAGGGCTAGGTTTGGCTACTCTGCACAGGGGCACTCAAGTAATTCCGAACACAGGAAGCAATAACTGTAATGTCCAATACAAGGAATGGGATTCTAAAGTGTGGCTTTTATTCACATCCAAGCAGAACAAACAAAGCATAGACAGACCCCCACAGGGCTGCACTTCTGGTAATGCAGATAAAAAGAATCCGAAACACTTCTTCAGCACTCCAGCCCTCAGGCTCTGAACCCACCGGGCACACAGTCCAGACTTGCACGTTGCTTTGGGTACACAGCCCGAACTTGTACACTATCTGGGATTTCCCTGGCTCGGCTCCCTTGCCAGCCACTTGGGTACCTTCCATATGTCATGGAAACCTTTTCTGGTGGCTCCCTAAACTACCTAAAAGCACCTCAGCTCTATCAGGGAAACTTCCTTTTCATCCCATGTCTGGGTACTTTCCTCAGGCACTGGCCAAGTACCTGAGAGAAAGTAAAGGTGCCACAGAGCAAATCCGTAGAGGTGAATTTGGTTACTACTGATGGGGGGGTCTCCCAACTCTCGCTCCCACAATTCTTATCCATCCATTTCTCTGGACATTAAACATCTCATTCTGTAAAGCTTGGCAATGTAGATTAAAGCTAAAATGTATGTCACATTTCCTCTACTTGTCTTGCTTTCCCATTGTGCTGGACTTGAACATACTTTTACTTGGCTTAGCCCATTGCTCTAGGCCCCCACTGATTAAGCAGTCCAATCCCCACTTTACTTTACCTTTTGTGCTGGACTTGAACCTACTTGAATTAACCGGGGATGTCTATTACACTAGACCTCCTACAAATTAAGTAGTCCAATCCCCACATTCCAACAGTTCAGGTGAAAACATAGGCCCTATCTCAGAGCAAACTCACCCTTTGGTTGCAGGTGCCCCACAGGCAATTCCTCACAAGAATTTCTCTCCCACAGCTTCTGGTGCCACAGCACAACTTGAAATAAGGCAGCTTCTTCCTTAGCTGAAACCAGGAGGGTTGCCCCTGGAAGACAGGCAAACCTTTCTACCCCCATCCCCTCAGGGATGGGGCACATGGACCAGTAATAGCAGTCTCCACCACTTCACGATCAGCTTACTGTGTTCCTCTTTCAGTGGAAACACACACCTTCCTTACAGTAGCTCTAAAACAGAGCTTAGGGCTCTGAGAGCCTGCACTCAGACCGCTGTTCTGCTCCTCTCTTCAAGACTGCACCCAGACTCTCTTCAAAAATCTCCAACATTCTATCCTAAATTCCAACTGCAGCATTCCAGTTTGGCTCATGTTGCTGTGAAAGTTCTATGGTGATGCCATCCCTCAGTCTCAGCTGAGACTGAGAACAGAGTGAGACAGTGTGAAATCCATTTAACTGGAGTTTCACAAGCTGCCTTCCCTGCCTACCACTAGGTCTTACTGGGATTCTAGTAACCCCGGGTAACAAGGGGGTTACACAGAATATGAATATTATACATGTTTGTTGTTTCCTTTTTTATAGTCCACATTTCTTCCTACCAGTAACTAAGAACTGGTCATATGAGCCCCCCCATACAAAATACATAGTGAAATAAAGCTACATGGGTTCTAGTAAAGAATTGCAAGGTAATGAGCTTGTAAATTTTAAACATTCTATCAAACTCAGATCAGTAATAAAATATATCCTCCCCCCATTTCCCACTGGGTTAGCTCTAGTGTTAAATGTTAAATCCAGTTTTTGTGCACCTTAATGATGTTGCCATTGTTTGATGAAATAGCACAAAATTTGGCATGCATGGTCAGGTTGTCAGAGTCTCAAGAAGTGAAGAGTTTAGTGACAACATCTTGTACAGTTTTTGAGATATGGAGGGTCTAAAAAGTGAGATTTCCTAGGTTTTTTTCTATACTTAACACTGGATATTTTTGCTCTCACCTATGGCCTAGATGATATGAAATTTATCATGAAATTTTCAGGGATGATGGGGCTTGTGCTAAGGATGTGTCTTTGGATGGTTTGGTGAAAAAGTAAACTACAGTTTTTGAATTATAATGACCTTTCTGATATTGTTCAAGTTCAACAGATTTCAAAAAAATAGTTAAATCCATAAAAAAAAATGTTTGCAAGTGTTAACAGATCGTGAGTTACTGTTCATGTGCAGAGAAATTCCAATTGTGATATATAAAAAAAAATGCCTCACGAGTCATAATTTGCATGATTTTCTTGCTGTATGGAGAAAAAACAGTCAAGATGGCCTCCATTTTCCTTTTACTGATTTAAAGTTATAAACAGTAAAAATATAATCAAACTGTGTATTGGAACAAAAAAATAAACACCTGAATCTAACTCAATTGGACCCTGTTCAGCTAGGTTCTGCTGTTTGTTTATTAAAAACTTTGCTAGAAATGCCTTTTCTATGCACGCCAAAACCAGAGTGCCCAGCTTAGTGAGAGAAGCCATTAGCCCATGTTCTCTATATGAGAACAGCAGAACTTTCTTGACTTCTGCAGCCACAGCTGGAACTCGTGCTGCAGGCTGCAGTGAGAGCACTGAGCTGACCTTTCCTTGGTGTCTGTTGGTGCACCCCCATTGCCTTCCCTTTATGTATGTAATATTGGCCTTGTATCTTGTGGCACCTCTCACCCTCCAATCACCATCTCCATATTGTTTTCTATTTCCCTGGTGTCAAGTGGCACACCCCACTCTCCGATTGCCATCCCTGTAATGTAAGTTAGTGACATGCTTCTCCCGTCTGTGTGACCCAGTGAAATGTAAACAAAGGCATCACGGTGTAACAGGATAAACATGTGGATTACCCCCCAACACACACACACACATACACACTTTTGCAAGAACAGGATCCATGTGTTCAATATACCAAGAAAATGTCTAGAAGCTGCCAAGTGGTACAGCTGTCATTTCAGTTGAGCTGTCATTTGTTCACTTTGCTTGACGGAAACAGTAGGGTAAACAGATGGCTGGCAGGAGAGGGGATTACCTGTGGAAGATATCTCTAAAAATTTCCAGACAAGCTACTGAAAGACAGTTTTCAATGATGTGTGGTGCCAGACCTCAAACAGAACTACATTACGTGACTCTTTTGGCTTAAAGTCACCAGGCATGCAGTTCCATGCAGCTGCACCTGTTTCTAAACCACTGTACACATAGTACTACCTGCTTATATAGAAACAGTGTATCAGCCAGCACCGCATCTAATATTAAACAGCATATGGAATATAACTCAGCATTTCATGTAGTAGCACATATTCACAGTAAAGACACATGATAACATATACTGAATGGGAGATTACCCACTATAAGGCTGCCTACATCTTCCAAGTATATTTTGCTGTATATAAGAACCAATCTGGATGGATAGTCATTATAGAACTTCAACTCCTTTAACTGCCTTGAGTTATTGAGTTGGTGAGAAACAATATCATAACCAGCTCTAGTGTGTTTAATTAGCAAAGGCAGTAACGTTCTTGAACAGACACAACAGAGGAGTTTTTTGGGGGGGAATTCACTTTCCAAACCTCCACTCCACCACCCCCAAAGATAATGGGAATTTCATGTTGTTTGCTTACAAACACTGACCAGAAGTGGAAGAAATGCTGTTGCTCTGTGCAACAGAATGTACAGTGTGGTACGCACTTAAATATTGATTAGCTGGTTTCTAACCATAACCAGGGATGCCTGTGCTGTGTAATCCATCATCCAAAGTTAAATTACATTTATCTATTTATGTTTATTTATTTGAACTTTTGTAACCAGGTAAGTTCACTGAGACTATGCAGGTCCTTTTTCAGGGGAGACACTGGGGAAGGAACATAGTTAACAACATATGAAGTACAATGGTTTACAACATACAAAGATTCGTCACAGTATTATACGGAATCAAAATAAAAACTGATGGCACAAAACTGTACAATAGACAGGGCTATAATACATATGGACAATCACAGTAAAATATGTGATATATGGCAGTGTCCCAAATACAGTACAAAGTTATGTTTAGACAGGATCAAACATAGGGTACAATCTTGAGGATGGCTATACAGAGGATACAGTCTTAAGTACAGGCATACAGGTGTTTAGATATTCACATTGTAGAACAGTGATGTAAAATATAGGTGTATGCTTGGTTACAGTGCCGTAGTAGCCAAAGGTTGGAGGAATAGGCATTGTACTTTTAGGAAGCAAGGGTAAGAGCAGGGACCTGTATGTCAGGTGGGGCAGGAACAGGTTCCTAGAGCACATAAGTAGTTATTTAGTCCATGTTTGAACTGAGGGAGGGTAGAGCAGGAGAGGATAGATGGGGAAGGGAGTTCCAAGCCGAGGGGGCAGCATATGCAAAGGATCTTCTGTCTGAGGATAAAAGTGTCTTTGGCATATTTAATAGTGGAAGGGAAGTAGAGTGGAGAGCCTGCCTAGTTTGCTTTCTTACAATAATGTCAGATAGGCTTCATGGAGTGTAGAGATGTGAGTGCTTATAGGTGAGGCATAATGTGGAGTACTGTATTTTGTGTTCAAATTGTAGCCATCCCAAGGATGCGAGTACTGTACAATGGTGTTGGTGGGGGTTGCACTGATAGGAAAGCACCTATCTGGTGATACAGCTGTTTCAATTGGTCCTCATGGGAGGCTTTGAGTGATACATATGAATAGTGGAGCCCCATAGTAAAGTAAAGGCAGCAGTGAGGCTGTGGTAATTTTTAAGCAGAATGCATTAGATAGCAGGGGATTAATATGGTATAGCAAACAAATTTTTTCATGTAAAGTTTTGGTGTTTTTGTTAACATGGGCCTTGAAGGAGAGGTTAGGGTCAATCAGGATACCCAGGTATTTAAATGATTCGACTGACTCAAGTAGTTACCCATCACTGAAGTGGATGGAGAGCTGAGGGTTAAGAGCAGTTTTATTGGAGATGGGATGGAAAAACACAGTTTTAGTTTTTGTTAGTCTTTAGAAGAAGGTGGTTTTCAAAGAACCATGCTTCTAATTGTTGGAAGTCTGATTACAGGTGCTGATTAAGCCATTGGATGTCAGCTGAGGATCAATATACTATGGTGTCATCCACGTAAAGCTGAACAGATGACACTCTCAGAAGCCTGGCAGCTTGCTGATGAACAACAAAAAGAGTAAAGGGCCCAGGATGGATCCCTGGGGAACTCCATGGGTAATCAGTTTGAATGGGGATTGAAAACCCATATGACACTTTGGGTGCAGCAGAACAGGTAGTTTTGGAGCCATGAGATGGATGGTCAGTTGAGACTCAAGGATTCTAATTATAGTATCAGTAGTGCATGGTTCACCAGGTCGAAAGCCTTGGTGAGGTCAACAATTATTATCCCCTGTGGCTAGGCCAAGATCAAAAGCATGGTGAATGTCTGAGGTGACTTTGATGAATGCTGAGAGAGTGCTTTGATTTTTGCGGAAGCTGTGTTGGCAGGGGGATAGGAGTTGGTTCAAGGTAGTCTTGTAATTAGTTATAAAGAATTATTTCTTGTATCTTTGCAAGGTGGCAGAGAATTGAGATCAGTCTGTAGTTTTCAACAAAGATAGCTGACCCCCCTTTATGGACTGGGATTACTAGTGCAGTTTTCCATTTTGAGGGCAGAGTTCCTTCAAGAAAGGATCTATTAATCAAGTTTCAAACCAGTACTGCAAGTCCCAGTCTCCCCATTTTAAGAACCTAGGCTCAAGTGAGTCATGGCCAGGTGAGCCATGTTCCTTGAGGTTTGAAGTAGCTTGAGAACCTCTTTTCTGGAAGCTAGTTTGATGTGGAATTGCAGGGATGTGGTCCTAGAGAGACTTGTGGCTAGATATGATTGGTTGTCTTGGTTTGGAATGAAATGGGATACATAGTTGCTAAGGTCTGTAAAGAAATTGTTGAGACCATCTGCTATAGATGCTGGGTCAGATACTACTTTGTCCATAGCAAGAACATCAGGGCAGGTTGAGATGTTACCTTTGAGGAGGGAGTTTGGACCCAGAATTCTTTGGGGTTATTGAGATTTTCTGTTTGGATGGAATGGTAATAAGGCCACTCAACGTTAGTTATTTTGGACTTGCAGGAATTTCTGAGCTGTCAGTAAGCATGTCAATCTGAGGGAAGTCCAGACTTCTTGTACACGTTCCAGGTTGCTTTGCATTTTGACATGTGGTTCCTTATGTCTTTACTCAGCCATGTGGCTTTAGCTCCTTTGGATCTACATTGGGTAAGTGGGGCATGAATGTTTATCATGGTAGTGAAAGTGTCAATTAGGTATTCCAGAGCTTAGTCAACAGTAGGCAAGTTACGCATGGGGTCACTGTTAACATTGTTTAGGGAATTGAGGAAAGATGCAAGATCAAAGAAGGAGAGAGTATGAGATTCTACAGTTTTAGGAGGAGGAGGGTCTGGGGAGTGATTCCTCCAGATATAATAGACTGGTGAGTGGTCACTGATGCTGTCAGGTAATACTCCTGAGGCAGTTATTTTATGTGCACAGTTAGACAGGATCCAGTCAATAAGGGAGTGGTTTCCCATTCTATTATTTCTTCTCCTGGGTTCTGTGATGTGTTGAGTTAGGATAGCATCAGCCTGGGTGGAGAGGGCTATGTTTTTGTTATTGGTTAACCAGTCCATACTGAAGTCTCCATACATTATTACTTCGGGGAAGGGCTCAGAGATGGAGATAATAATCTTGGGTAGGGCAGTAGTTTCAGATTTGGGTGGTATATGCCAGCCCACTAGTGCAGCAGTGGGATTTCCACTTGCAATGCTAGTGATCCAGGTTTGGGAATGGGCCAGGGTCGTCCAAGGGCTGGCCAGGGGGAGGAGGATTGAGCACCTTTAGGACTGCTCTCCTTTTCCGGGTGGAAGGGGGGATCCGCGATTGCACAGGAGTGACACCTGGTGGAGGTCGGGTTGCTGCCCTGTAAGTGACGCGTAATCAACACTCTTTCTGGGGAGGGGCAGATGCTGGATGTCATTGCACATCTCCACCCCAGCCTACATGGGGAAGGAAAAACATGGCAGGACCCCTGTCTCTGTGAAGCCCTCCCTGGGACTTCAATTAGCCTCTGCCACCAGAAGCTCTCCCAACCAGATACTAGCCCACGGCACCGGAATACCAGGGACCAGTGCCACGGCCCCGCCCTCTGGGGGGGTAAGCCGTGGGTTACCGGGAGAAGCAATGGCAATTGGCAGTAGGTGGGAGTCTCGGGGGCCATGACCAAGGCTGAATCCAGACAGAAGGGTCCTGCCAGAAAAAGTAGAATAAATGTAAAAAAAAAAAAAAAAGATTTGGGTGGTATGTAGGTACATCCTACTATTAGCTTTTTGTTGTTGCCAAGGATTAAGGAGATAAAGATGGATTCTGCTGGTAATGGTAAAGATGCTGGAGGTGGAATTTCAGTAGCTGCGAGGTTGGACTTGATATATAAGAGAACACTGCCACTTCTTTTACCAACTTTGTCACACCAGAAGGTAGTGTACCCAGGCAGGGCCACTTCATGTGGGAGGATGGAAGGTTTTGACAATGTTTCAGAAATTCTGAGGATTGCCGGTTTAAAGGAAGTGACCAAGGCTTCAAATTCTGCAACTTCAGGATGCACGCTTTGACAAGTCATGAGCTCTATTTTGAGTCCCTTAGTATAAATCCAGTTAGTGGTCAGAGGTGCAGCCGTGGGATATGAGGTGCAGTGGGGTCTGGGTTGGTCTCCACATCCCTATCTAGTATGAGGCAATTGTGTAAGTGGAACAGTGCATGCCGGGAAGGGGGGTATAGGTGAGATTTTTGATTTTTCTGATTTTTGAGGTAAACACACATTGATTGCAATGTAGCCAGGTCCCAAGATTGATGGTAAATTTTCTGGCCAGGCAAGGAAGTAGGAGAGGTGCCTGAGGGGGCACACAAGGGATGTTCTGTGATAGAATGTGGAAGCACTGTTCCTAGTTGCAGTTATGGTGCTTCAGCATGCCTGAAGAAATGAGGAGGTCACAGGACACAAACATAAGAATATATATTGATGCAGCCACAAGTCCTAGATGCCACATAGATGTGACTTGATAGACCAGGCAGAAAGCTGGGTGGTGGTGGTGTTGCACTCTATGTGCAGGACCATATTAATGCCACCATTATTGCCCAGTCTGCCCCTCTGAGGTTAGTGAGTGGCTTGTTGCTGCATTTGTCCTGGGGCATCTAAAAAATGGTATATAGGCTGCTGCTGTAATCCCCGCTCAGGAGGAATACTGGGACTATCTAGTTTCCTGAAAGGCCTAGCCTCTACCCCCTCCACCAGGAACACCATTTTAGTTGGGGATTTTAACTTCCACTGGACTGAATCCCCTGCCACTGAATATGCACACCTCCTAAAGTCACATCACTTTGACCAAGTCATCTCCTCTCCAACCAGATACAGTCCTCACTCACCCAACCATTCCACCATAGATTGGATCGCCACCAACTGTCCAAACCAAGTCCTCCAAGCAGGCACGATGGCAGATGCTATCAGGGACCACACCCCCACATATATTGCATTAATCACCAAATTGATATGGATACCACACAAATTAATATCTTTTAGGAAATTTAAACCCTCCAACTCAAACCTAGTGCTTAGGGTAGCCTGGGACATAAATTGGTTCTCACCCTACCAACTAAACGATGTCTCGGTGGCAGTGGTAGCCTTCTCAGGGGTTCTTTTCACACTACAGGACATATACTTCCCAGTCACCACCAGGAGAATTAAAGGAGGTAACACCTGATGGCTATCACATGAACTGCTGGCCCAAATGAAAGCGAGGGACAAAGCATGGAGAGCCTTTAAGGCATCCCCTTGCCCTCCTTTATGGAATGCCTACAGGTCACTTCATACCTCCTGTATGCAGGCAGTAAAAACACTAAAACATAAATACTTTACCAATCTGCAAAATGAGTAGCTTAGTAACCCCCATAAATTCTCAGCCTCCATAAACACCCTCCTAAACCCGAAAGCCAAACAAACCAATAACTGATCTCACCTCCCCTGTTGGTCCCATAAATGATCTCAGTAGCATTGCCGATACCTTCAACAAAATGTTCACCGACTTCACATCCTACACTGCAAAAATCCCTCCTCAGTTCACCTCTGTCCAAAATAACCACCAAAGACATCCTTATCCACCTTGCCCTGCATTCTACCTAAGGGCCAATGATCACAGGGTCACTGGTAAACTCCTGAGAGGGCTACCTGCTAAGGGCAGCTCAGGCAGTGATGGTCTGTATCCCTCCTTTTTGAAACTCATCTCCCCAACCCTCGTCAGGCCACTTTCCCACATTTTCAATCTCGCTTTCTCATTCTCCACGATGCCTGACTCATGGAAACATGCACATGTGGTACCTATTTTCAAAGCTGGTGACTTGACTGCACCAGAAAACTACCATCCCATCTCCCTCCTCCCGCACCTAAGCAAACTATTAGAAAAAATCATATACCACCAACTTTCCGAATATCTGGAAAACTACAACCTTCTGACCCCACTCCAACATGGTTTCCACAAACACCACAGCACCTCATCAGCCCTGGCCCTTTTTTTCCAACCGTGTCCTTACAAACATGGACCTTGGCTTGGCCACAGGTGCAGTGTTTGTAGACCTTTCAAAAGCTTTCAACCTTGCGGACCACCACCTACTACATACCACCCTACTTAACATTGGCTGCTCCATGGATACTGCTACTTGGTTCAGCAGCTACCTAGCAAACAGAACCCAGTCTGTCACAATAGGCAAGGTTACTTTTGCCACCCTGACAGTCCACACTGGGGTACCCCAGGGCTCCATACTGGGGCCTCTCTTGTTCTCTTTTTTCATAAGTAATCTTCCTTCAGACAGCATAAAGTGCAACGCCCTCCTCTATGCTGATGATCTTGTCATCTACCATAGTGCCAGATCCCTTGAAACCTTATCCTCCACCCTCACCAACAACTATGGAGCAGCACAAAACTGGTTCCTTTCAAAAAAACTCCTGGTAAATGAGAAAAAAACAAAGGACATGCTCTTTGGCTCAAAGCCATTCCTCGCAAAGGTTGCCAAAACAAATGACACACTTCTGATAGAAACCACTGCTGAATCTCCCTTTGATGTAGTATCCTCCTTCAAATATCTAGGAGTGACTCTCGATCCTTCTCTCACTTTTAATGCCCACATTGATAATTCTGTAAAAAGGGTCCAACAGAAGTTGGGGGCAGCCTTCCGGGTCAAACACCTCCTGACCCCTGAAGCTCACCTTGCTATCACCTAGGGAAACCTCCTGCCTTTTCTTGACTATTGTTCTCCAGTTTTCTCCACCACCTCTGCCTCACTGCTCTCCAGGCTAAGTAAATTCCATTTGTCACTTCATCCTCCAGGTTCCTTACTCCAATCACCACTGCTCTCTTTATCATTCACTAGGCTGGCTATCCCTTCATGGCCACTATGAATATGCCTTGGGCAAGCTAGTCGACACCTCTCTCAGAAACCCCTTGAAGTCACCTTTATCACCTATTCTCACTGCCCGTGAGGTTACCCGTTCTCTCAGAGACTCCTCCATTCCCCTTCGGTAGTCCCCCAAGTAACTACTGTCATGGGGAGTAAGTCCCTCTCTATTTCTCCACCCTCTCTGTGGAATAAACTTCTACCTGTCATCAGAATTGCACCCTCTCATTAGTCCTTCAAATTGCAACTGAGAGAGAGTGGCTAAATTCCCAGGCCATCTGTGCATGCTCCCTAGGCAACCCTCCAACCAAACAGCCTCCATAGAAACCATACTGTATCCCTCTACTTACCGCCTGGACGTTGACTACTGCTTGCCCCTTCCTGGGTTCACATGGATCCCCATAAGACATTTCCACCTTGCAATGTCGCATATCCTGACTGATCAACTGATGTGTGGATCTATGATTTGACCACTCCACGAGTGATCAACCATGTATCCGAGACCTAGGCATGCAGTCTTGTATTTGTTATGAAACTTGTGTGTGGATTTTATGGGTAATGTTTCATTGCTGTGGATTTCATGCTACTCAGTGTATATTGCTCTCTCTGTAATGTAACCTGTGCCTATTACTTTAACCTTGTATTGCCTGCCACTGTATGGCCCGCATTGCAACTGAAAATGGTCAGCTTGCCTACCCGGTCACCGAAAACTTAAATAAATAAATAAATAATAAACATTATTCTGGAGAGGTAACAAGCTAGATAGTTTAATGTGCTTCAGTACTGGACAAGGGGCTGGGTGTGGTCTAAAATGTGATGGGTGATAGTTACTCTAATTCTCACTCCAGGCAAAAGAAAAAAAGAGAAAAAAGAGAGAACAGTGAGCTGTGTGGAAGGATGTGCTGCTAGGAAGGATGAGATGCACTCTTTCCACTCAGGTACTGAGTGCTTGACAGCAATAACTGTGCTTGGTAGATGTGGAAAGCTATAGTGGCCCTCTAGTGGTCAGATGGTATAAGGAGCCAAAGGAAAAATGGGTAGATTATAAAAGTAATTTTTCAGATAGGGCAAGTGGGAAGGGGTGGGTGAAAAGGTGCCAAAAATTGGTGCCAGATAGGCTGTCTGTCTGAAAAGTGTTGCTAGTGCAATTAGAAGGCTGAAATAGTCTGAAAATTAGAAGAGCTGGGGCTGCTGTGTTTGAAAATGGTGTAAACACAGCAAGCCACACTGCTGGATTGGATCACTGAACTTGTATGCTGCAGGCTCTAGGGGGTTATGGGTCGCAAGCTGGCTTTCTGTGGAGGGGGGAGTGTGTTGTAAGGCAATGGGATAGGGGTTAAAAATGAGCAAGAAGTGGGTGGGAGACATTGAGGGGGTGCAAATCTTTGAACAAATGAAATATTATCTATAGTAAGGCAAAGGCTAGCTTGCTTTGTGCAGAAACTAATCCTTAAGCAATTAAATTACTGTCTGTAGTAAAACAAAGGTGAGCTTTCTTTGTGCAGAAACATAAATAAAAACAAATAAAATGCTGAAACTTAAATAAAAATACATAAAATGATTGCGTTTCAAAGCATATTGCACCGAGTAGCAAGTATAATAAACTACATAAAATGGCTAACATTTCAAATCAAATCACAATATTGTCTGGTTGGAGTTTCAGATAACATTTACAGAAAAAGCTATAATTACACCGAAATATTGCAGTTAATGCAGGCTTAAAGAATTACAGAAAAAAAATGTTCTTAATGCTAGGCTCTCTGTCTGCAAAGTGCTGCTAGTGCATATAGCAGGCTGAATCAGTCTGAAAATTAGAGGAGCTGGGGTTGCTGAGTTTGAAAATGGCACCAATTCAACTAACTGCACTGCTGGACTGGATTGTTGTACCTTGTATGCTGCAGGCTCTGGGGGATCACGGGTCGTAAGCTGGCTTCTCAAGGAGGAGTGGGCTGTAAGGTAATAGGAGAGGGGTTAAAAATGAACAAGAAGTTGGAGGGAAGACACTGGGGTGGTGCAAATCCTTGCACAAATAAATTAGTATCTGCAGTAAGGCAAAGGCTAGCTTGCTTTGTGCAGAAACTAATCCTTAATTAAATTATTGTCTGCAGTAAGACAAAGGCGAGCTTACTTTGTGCAGAAACATGAATAAAAATACATAAAATACTGAACATGAATAAAAATACATAAATTGCTAGTGTTTCAGAGCATATTGTACTAAGTATCAAATAAAATAAACTACATTAAATGGCTAGCTTTTCAGATCCAGTCATAGCATTGTCTGGCTGGAGTTTCACATAACATTTACAGAAAAGGCTAGAATTATACCAAAATACTGCAGTTAATGCCGGCTTAAAGAATTACAAAAAAAAACTGTACTTAATGCTAGGCTCTCTGTCTGAAAAGTGCTGCTAGTGCATATAGTAAGCTGAAACAGTCTGAAAATTAGAACAGCTAGGGCTGCTGTGTTTGAAAATGGGATCAACAGCTAGTCACACTGCTGGAGTGGATCACTGTATCTTGCATGTGGCAGGCTCTAGGGGGTCAAGGGTTGCAAGCTGGCTTCCTGAGGAGGAGGAGGAGGAGTGGACTTGTATTCTACAGGCTCTAGTGGGTAGTAGTAGTAGTAGTAAAAATTTTATTCAATTGACAAGCAAAAGAATAGGAAACTCAACTGAGACAAGCTCATTTCCAGTGAGGTCCTTAGTACAAACTTTCATGTTGACATCAAAGAAAATTTTCCACAAAAATTCATACAAACATATATATACAAAAAACTACCACCACAATAATGTTTAAATTACAATAACTACTAACATCCATACAAATAAACTACATAAACATACATCACATACATTCCTATTCATAAAGTGCAACTCTTCATCATATTTAATACATAATGTTCATGGTTATTCAACAATAAACCTTTTATCTACTTCAGTTTTAAACCAACTTTTTATTTCTCCTATAGTGGGACTAGAACTAAGTGGCCTGCGATAAATTGGCAATAAATTCCACATATTGGGACCTAAATAGAAAAAGTGTTCTGTACCAAATCTGTCCTTCTTCTAGGCAAAACATATTCCATACCTTCCGCAGAGTGTAGGCCTCCTCTAGTTGTCCTAACCTGAAGTTCATCAGTAATATATTCAGGTACTTCACCCCTAACTGAATTAACCATATATATCAAAACATGTAAAGACCTTCTATCATTCAGGTACATCCAATTCAAGGACTGATATAGCTCTCTTCTGTGAGTTCTCTTAGGAACATCCAAAATAAACCTTGCTATCTTATTAAAAAGAACATCTATTTTAGCTAACTGGGTTAAAGTTGCCCCTATATAAACAATATCCCCATAATCCAACAGAGGTATCAATGTGGCTATGGCTACATGCTTCCTCACTCTTTCATCCATACAGTTTCTAATTCTATAAAGTGCACCCAAACATCCACTAACTTTCTTAATTATATAGTCTATATGAGAAATCCATCCCAGTGATCTATCCAGATGCATTCCTAAATATCTATAACATTGCACTTGTTCAAGAACAATTTTATCTTTAGTTACTATACTCAGACCTAACTCCTAATAGGTTACACTATTTTCTTTAGAGAACAGTATAACCTGGGATTTTTTTGAATTAAGGACAAGTTTGGATTCACTATAAAATAACTGAAGCTCATCAAATGCACTTTGAAGAGTACGTTCTATCTGCATTATTGATGAACCCTCCACATAAATAATAGTGTCATCTGCATATAGGTGACATTGTACATCAGTGTTAGAACAAAATCATTCATGTATAAATTAAATAATATTGGACCCAAAATGGATATTTGGGGCACTCCAGAGATAATTACCCTAAAACCAGATCCCCACCCATTTATTAAGACCATTTGTTTCCTTCCGATTAGATAAGCATCAAACCACCCAATCACATTAGAGGAGACACCCAAAGCAGGTAGTCTGGACAGGAGGATGTTGTGGTCCATGGTATCAAATGCCCTGGATAAATCAACAAAAATTGCCCCCACCGAAATCCCCCTGTCCAGAGCACCCGCAATATCCCCAGTAACTTTCAACAAAGCAGAAGTTGTACCATGCATAGACCTGAAACCAGATTGGAATTTACCAATCAGCTTACTATTTCCTAAATAAGTCTGAAGTTGTTTAGCTATCATCTTTTCAAACTCTTTAGCTACTATAGGTAATAATGATATAGGCCTGTAATTCTCCAATAAGGCTCTAGATCCATTTTTAAAAATGGGAATTACTCTAGCCGATTTCCACATTTCAGGAATTTCCCCACATGCGAGTGACTTATTAAAGATGTTAGTTAAAGGGTATGAAATAACTGGAGCAGCATATTTCAATAAGATATTAGGAATCTCATCTAGCCCCCCAGCTTTCTTAATATTTATTTTAAGTAATGCATTTTGTACATCTAATTTGGATATTGGTTCAAAATCAAACTCCTTACCCCTATCAGGGTCAGCTTCAATGTCTTTTTTAAGAATATTTAATGAAGAGAGACTGGTTATGCCTTGTGATAAAGCCATTTTGCCCATGGTTGTAAAATAGTCATTAAATCCATCCATGAGCTGTGGGCCCAATGGAACTTCAACCTTCCCAATTTCAAATTTCTCCGGGTAATCTAATTGTTGATCTCCCTTCACCTTTTTTAGAACTTTCCAAAATTTCCTCGGATTACCAGTCAAATTAGTTGTTAATTCCCTATTAAAGAAATAATTTTTAAACTTCTTAAGTTCATAATTATAATGATTCCACATTTGTTTATACTTCACCCAATCTCTATCATCTTTTGTCAATTTAGCTACCTTCCACGCCCTATCCCTCTGTTTCTTAACTTTAAATAAATAAGAATTATACCAGGGGGTATTATTAAACTTTAATTTCCTAATTTTGGGTGGAGCATGCCTATTACAAATTGCTAAAAAGTCCTCATGAAACATTACCCAAGCATCAGCAACAGTGGGGACTAATTCTAACCTTTCCCATTTGTACTCTTCCAACTCTAGCATAAAATTTATATCATCAAAATGTCTAAATGATCTATAATGAATTCTTTTTATGGATTTCCTTAATTTCTTTTGATTTCTAATACCGTATATCATCTGATGATCCAAAAAAGAATCTGGGAGGACACCACTAGCCACAAATTTATCTGGGTCCATGGTAAACAATAAATCTAAAACTGTAGAGGAAAGTGGATGTTTAGTGTTAACTCTAGTTACATCTGTGATTAACTAGGTCATACCCAAAATAGTACCCATCTCTACACTACTATGATTACTCTCTACAGTTTTCCAATCTACATTTAAATCCCCAATTAGCATAATCTCATAACCATTCAAATATTCCCCCCAGAAATCCTGCAGAACTTGAAACATCTCAGTACTAGCTTTTGGAGGTCGATACATACCCAATAGCAATAAAGGTTTATTAAAGGGAAAATTGAATAGTAATGGAAGGACTTCAGAACCACACCAGTCCTGTTGACAATTAATTATTGATACATTTAAAGAGCTAAGTGCATAAATAATAACTCCCCCTCACCTCTTTGTTTGATCTTTCCTCCATAAATTATAACCATTCATGCACACCATGTAATCCGGGATCTTATCAGTCAACCATGATTCTGTAACTATAATCACTTCTGGGCTATATTTAATAGTCCATTCCCTTAAGTGATCAATTTTTCTTAATAAACTACAGATATTAATATGAATCAGACACAACACTTCTTTTTTCAAATTATCAGCAGTTAGATCAAAATTCAGGACATCACAAAAGTTGGAGTTTTCGAAATCCAAATTAGTGTAGGGTCCTGGATTTGGATGAATGTCCCCACTTACAGTTAAGCTAATCATCAACACCATTTTACAAAATTTATATAACTGTCCTTTCGTGGTTATTTTCTTAAGGTGGTTAATTGTGGGATAATCCAAATAAACTGTATTTTGTCCCTACCCTACCAATAGTCCTTTAAATATCATTGTCCACTTAATTAAATCGGATTCTGAATGATCAGTCAACATCCCTGATGAAATTATATAATTACTTAATTGATTCCCCCTAATAAGGGTACTTGATGTATCCCCATGCAGCCAGTCACACCAATAAATCTGCGAGCAATCAATATTACTCAAAATGCTCCTAGGAGCAAGGGGAAACATACAACCACTCACCAAGAACAGAATGCCTAACTGAAATAATAACATTTTTAAAAATCAAACACAAAATTAACACCATACAACAAAATTATATATAAACACTCCTAGAGCCAAGTATTACCACTACTAAAATAAAAAATACACTATCCTAAATACAATTTCAACTTACACAATAAATTTCAATATGATAATCTTTCATGAATGATTGTTCTATATATAATACAAATAAACCTAAAACCATTAAAATAACAGGCACCACCAATATATTTAAACAAAACACTGCAAATAAATACTTTGATGTGCCTTAATTAAAAAGTTTAGCCTCACTTACTTACTCTACACCAACATTTTCTGTAGACGAGTGGCGCTCGCGCCACTCACTACCGCTCATGCTAGTGAGCAGCATGCAGATTTAAATGGGAGTTCCCACCCCCTTCTGTGACCTCAGCGGTCGACTCCCCCAATTCCCTTGTAACTTCAGATTTTACGATTTAATAGCACAGTCAATGAAAAAACAGCAGGATACACACAGTCTCTCACTCTGGGCTCCTTGCAGATGGAATCCTTCAACTTGCTGAATGGGGAACATGGCTTGGGGAGTACAACTGCAGTTTAGTTAGTTAGTTTCACTGTGAGCAGTGCACAGATTTAAATGGGAGTTCCCGCCCCCTTCTGTGACGTCAATGGTCGACTCCGCCAATTCCCTCGTAACTTCAGATTTTACAATTTAACAGCACAGTCAATGAAAAACAGCAGGATACACACAGTGTCTCACTCTGGGCTCCTTGCAGATGGAATCCTTCAACTTGCTGAACGGGGAACATGGCTTGGGGAGTACAACCGCAGTTTAGTTAGTTTCACTGCGAGCAGCACGCAGATTTAAACAAATACTAATCTTTTTAAATTTAAAAACATTTTGTCTGACTGTTTGAAGTCTTCTTGTACATGTTTTTAAAGTAATTTGTGTAGATGTGATTTCTTTTTATTTTTTTGTATTCTTTTGTATTGGTATATGTTAATTGTTTAATGTTTAATACAACAAACTAAATGCAGGACTTTGTTGTAAATGGGACTTTGTCCCAACAAATGTTATTTCTTGTGAAAAAATAAATTTTAATCATCAACATCTTCATCATCACCATCAAACATAATTCCCCAGATCTTGACTTGACCTAAAACAACCGGAAAGACACCCACAATACGAGGCAAAGAGAAGGGATCCTGCATGTCCCCCACAGGAACTGCTTTACATTTAGTTAAATTCAGTTTGGCAGATGAGACTCATGAATATAGCCGGATTTCCTCATAAGCCTCCAAAATACTGGCCAAAGCCTTAAGAGTTAAACAAGTGTCATCTGAATAGGGCACTAGTTTCACTTCATCCCCTGAGATATCTCCCATGAGCCCATGGATTTGAGGGTTATCCACAATCCGCGTGATCAGAGGATTAAGGGAAAAGATATACAGAAGTGGGCTTAGGGGGCAGCCCTGACGAACCCCTTCCCAAATTTTACAGGCTGGGACCATTTTTCCTAGAATAAGAAGAATACATGAGGCCTGACTGTAGAGTATCGGGATTTTGGAAATAAAACTATTAGGGATTCCATATGCTTGGAGGATGGAAAACAAGAAATTGTGATTAACCTTAGCAAAGGCCTTCTGCTGGTCTAAAAAATAATCCACTTTGTATCTTTTGATAATATTCCCATAGTTCCCATAGGAGAATTAGGGGATGAGATATAGACTTACCTGGGAGGCCACAAAACTGTAAAGAGTGAATTATCTCAGGGGCAAGCGCCCGTAACCAGAGATGCAGAATTTGTGTCAACATTTTAAAATCAATATTAAGGAGGATGATTAGTCTCCAGTTTTTCAACAAGGTCCTATCCCCTGACTTAAATAAAAAAAATCACCAAACTTTTGGAGAAGGCCTGTGGTACTGAAGTCTGCTGAAACAAAATTGAAAAACATTGCCAGACAAAGGGAAAGTTGGAAGGTTTTATGAAAATCAAAAGTAGCCCATCCAAACCTGGAGCCAAACTCGACTTTCTAAAATGGATGCCCTCCAGAATCACCTGTCTAGAAATAACAGTAGAAAGCTGAAAAAGAACTTGTGGGGAGAAGATGTGACTAGGTATGTTTGCTAAATATTGGGTCTGACATGTGTTGTCTACATTATCCTGTGGAAATCCCGGCACATGGGAATCTTGAATTATATCAAGGAGTTCATCATACGAGGACACCAAACGTCCATCCTTATTATGTAGAGAAGAAAGGAAGGATCCCTGATGTTGAGATTTACAAGCAGCATAGGGGTCGGAAAATGGAGATTTTTGGGTGCCATATGCAAGCTCTACTTGTAAGGAGGCCGCCCTGTCATATTGCAATTTTCTCATTTCAGATTGCACTAACTGAATCTGTGAGTCTAACTTATTCCCATGCTGAGATGTAAGTGAAAAAAGGTGTTGGAGTTGCTGTCGTAATGAAAGATATTTAAAATATTGGGAACTGGATTTAGTCTTCCCATAATACTGAAAATACCCCAGAACATCGAGTTTTGTTTGTACCCACCAATCCCCTACATCATCATATAAGTCAATAACCGATGCGCTAGCTGCCAGTACTTGCCAGACTGAGGCTTGTATGCCTGGGTCAGAATGAATACTAGGGTTCAGCTTCCATCGTGATCTCTTTACTGGAAACAATAAGGGAGATAATCATTTGGTGGTCGGAGAATTCAACGGGACAAACCATAGTGTTCTGAATAGTTAAATGTTTAGATACTAGGATGTAGTCAATAATGGTAGTGAATTGAGCCCTTTTATACATAAAGTATGGAGTGGTACATATAAAATGATTACAATTCATTAGCTCAGCCAGGTTGATGCACTTTAGAAATGCCAGAGAGTCACAATAGGCTTTGGATGCAGTTGTGTGCCCCCGTGGAACCTGAAGGCTACAGTTAAAATCCCCTTCCCCCATAATTACCAATTTAACAGTGGTTAACTAAGGTTGAATTGCGTCAAATAACTCAACTCTAGCCTCCTTAGTTTGGGATGCATAAATGGAAAAAATACCACACTGCATCCCATCCCAGAATCCATCTAAAATCAATGCTCTCCCAGGTTTGAGATCTATCAATGAACCGGGAAACTACAGACCAGTGAGCCTCACATCCATCGTGGGTAAGCTAATGGAGACTATCCTGAAGGAGAGGCTGGTGGCTCTCCTAGAGGCCAAAGGACTACAGGACAGCAGACAGCATGGCTTCATAAGTGGCAGATCCTGCCAAACCAATCTAGTGGAGTTCTATGACTGGGTAACTAGGCAACTGGACAGGGGCCATGCAGTGGATGTCCTGTGTCTGGACTTCAGTAAGGCATTCGACTCAGTGCCATGGAAGGCTGGGAAGGAAGTTAGTATGAGGCACAGGGGCGGGTGCAAAGCTGGTGAGATGGGTAGGGAACTGGCTTCAGGAAGGCAACAGAGGGTGGTGGTGGGTGGGGAGCCTCATACCAAGGGCAGTGATGAGCGGTGTTCCACAGGCTCGGTGTTGGGACCAGTGTTGTTTGGGATATTCATTGCAGACATATCATGGGACATCAAGAGCAAGATCAGTCTGTTTGCTGATGATACCAAGGTAGGCGCATGGTGGATGACCTAGGGGATGGCAGGGGTTGCAGGATGATCTGAAAGCTTGAACCTGGTCAGACACCTGGCAACTGGGGTTTAATGCCAAAAAGTGCAAGGTGCTGCATTTTGGGATGAAGAACCCAAGGAGGAGTTACCAGCTGGGGGGAGTGCAGCTAGCCCAGACAGAGGAGGAGAAGGATCTGGGTGCGCTTATTACAGGGTCAATGAACAACTCAGCACAATGTAGGAAGGCAGCTGCAAAGGCCAACAAAATGCTGGGTTGTATTGCAAGGGGTAGATCCTCGAGGAGGGAGGAGGTGATTCTGCTACTATATAAGTCATTAGTTAGACCACACCTGGAGTACTGCGTGCAGTACTGGTGCCGGTATCTGAAGAGGGACATTAAGTTACTGGAGGGGGTACAGCGCAGGGTGACAAAGATGATCAAGGGGCTGGAGGACTTATCATATGAGAGGAGGTTGAAGGAGTTGAACATGTACTCACTGGAGGAGAGGAGGGACAGGGGTGACATGATTGAAACCTTTAAATACATGAAAGGAATAAACAAGATGGGTACAGAGGGCTGTTCAAAGTAAGGAAGGGGAGGGCCACCAGGGGTCATGATATGAGACTGGAGGGAGGAAGGTTCAGGAGGGAGACGAGGAGACACTTTTTTACAGAGAGGGTGGTGGCTGGGTGAAATGCGTTACCTGCAGAAGTGGTATGCAGTAGGACAGTGGACTGCTTCAAAAGGGGATGGGACAGGACAAGGGGGAGGGTTAATGAAGGGGAAGGGTGGAAGGGAGAGGCAGCTGCAGAATAAGGGGTGCTAGCTGCACATTCGAGCAGACTTGATAGACCTCTAGGCCTTTATCTGCTGGCAAATTTCGTGTGTTTGTATGTTCGTATCAGCCGAAATAGTGTAAAACATGAGCCAACAAAAAGAATACTCGCCGCATCAGCCCAATCCATCCCAAAGGGCTAAAAAGACCAATCTGACTTAAATAGGGCAAGCTGAGAGAATAAGCCCATCCACGTCTCCTGTAATAATGCAATATTAAATGAAGAGTCATAGAGTAACTGAAAAATGGCTTGTCTCTTTTTCACATTGACCAAGCTGTGGCAGTTCAGGGATGCCACAGTAATGTTATTTAGTTGGGTCAGGGATTACCAAGTCATTTTCTTTTTCTTCCTTTTTTTCTTCCCAAGATAGGTAGCATCAAAAGGTTGTGCCTGAGCACCATCCACTTCCATACCCTTTTTGGGATCGTCCTCTTTGGGGTTGTCCTCCATGTCTGTGTCACCCCGGCATGAAGGGTTTAGCACCTAAAAAGTACATCTCCTTAGCTAATATTTTAGTGTCAACCATAGCAGCAGGGGTAGTTCCATCCTGGGTGAGCCTTAGGCTAGAGAACATATCCTCTGTACATGCCATTCCTGGCTCCAGAATCCCGATGACTTCTATTTGTGCTTTGGAAACAGCAGGTGCTGTTATCATGTTAGCTAATGGTTGCTGAGGCAACTCCCCATCCCCCTGTACAACATGCAGAAGAATCCCATCAGAACATATCTCGGGAGGTCCCATGGTGGTCCCTGCACCAGACATTTGTGTCAATAAGCCCTCATCCTTCTGATCCACCCCAGATACAGTACAGTGCTTGCCAGAGGCTATAAGGCCAAGCATGTTTTCAGAAAGATACCCCCGGGAGACTAATAAGTGGCTGCATCACTTTAACACTCAAAGAATCATCGGGTCGTTTAGCTGAAAAAGAGAAAACTGTAGCGGTATCTTGATTGACTGCATTTGTCTGGTAAGAGATGCTGGAAGAACGTACCTGTGATGCTGTTTGCTGAGATAGTGGGGTAGTACTGATAGCAGTGGTCCCGTCGGCAGGAGGGCTGATAACTGAATCCAGTTTGTGCACTCACAAACCATGTAATTTCTTCACTCTATGCAGCGCAGTGCATCTCTTTTGGAAGCACTTTTCCTCCTCACATAGTATCAAGTCCAATTCCTTAGCCATTTTGTCTGAGTAACAAGTTTCCACATCATGACCGACAATATTGTTAATCTCCAGATCATCTTGTAAAAGCATTGCCTTATGAGGTAAATACATGTCTTCTATTTTAGTATCATTGTTAAAAAAGATCTCAGGTTCTCTTAACTCAGAATTGTGGGAGACAACCAAGCTCTCTGTCATTTCCACCTCCTCACTCCTCGGCTCATTGGCCGAACTGGCCATCGCAATGATCAGTCAGCAGTGCCCCCTACAGACAGAGCAGAGAAGATTCCCTGGTGTCCTGGCCAAATTACCTCCCCCCCATTCACTAAAATTACAACCAACAGCTTAATCTGGTTCTGTAAGTGAGTTTACATCTGTACAAATATTCCCCTTCCCTTGCCCCTGGGTCTCACCTGGTAATGAGCCACAGCTCAGTGTGTCTCTCCTGGTCACAGACTTTCAAACAAATAAATAAACCTGAGTTAGTCTGTCAGGTATAAACTACTCTGTCAGGAATACTGAATTCAAGTTTTTATGTATGTGAGTAGGCCATATTTGGGGTCTCATTCTTTCCTTTTTTTATAGTCCTCATTTCTTCCAAGTAGTAACTAAGAACTGGTCAGATGAGCCCCACCCCCCATACAAAATCCACAGTGAAATAAAGCTGGAGGGGTTCTAGTAAAAAACTGCAAGGTAATGAGCTTGTAAATGTTAAACCTCCTGTCAAACTCAAAGCATTAATACAAATACATTTGCCTCCTACCTATCTTCCACTTGCCCACATGTGGTGCACTTGGCGAGTGCTGAAATATGAATACATAAAACCACTTACTTAACAGAGTGGCTTCATGACAGCCATTGACCTTACCATCAGGGTGGATCTAAAGATGAAAGCCAGTGCCTACCGGGCAGTACAGGCTGCCAGTTTGGCACCCAGAATAGCTCCATTGCAACATGCCCTTAAAAACTGCAGCTTCAGTATCTGCTCCCTCCTCCTGCTCTTTCCTCTCCTTCCAGGATTGAGTAGCTACAGCAGGGGTAAGTCTCTACAAGGTGCTCCAGCAAGACTCAGCCCTGAGATTAGTTGCTCTGTCAGTGAGCCAGATGAATATGGGGTCTGAGGAAGAGGAGGGTGAGGACCAGGAAGTGCATTCTTCCAGCGGGGGGGGGCAGCCGAAGGGCTAGAGAAGCATCTTCATATTGGGAGGCAGTATAGCACAGTGGGTTAAGGCTCTGAGCTGCAGATCTGGAGACCTGGGTTTGAATCCCACAGCCACCTAGGTGCATACTGTGTGATCCTGAGTAAGTCACTTAACTTCCTTTTGCTCCCAGGTCACATCTGGAAACAAGCTTCTGCTTAGTGTGCTGCTCCTGGTTAAACAATGTTCCTTTTCCCTTTCCCTTCTGCCATAGTGGTGCTAGTTCCAATCTCCCTGCACCATGAGTCTGTGCAACCACGTATGGTACTGGTGGTAGGTCTCTGTTTGCAGCACTAGTAGCCATAACTTCAGGTTCAAGCTCTAGGATATATGCTTGGCACTAGGATATTTACAGTACAGGTGATCTCACTGCTGCTGGAGATGAATGTCAGAGGTCTAGAAGGATGCTCCTCACCACCCTGCAGCTTGTCTGAACATCCAGTCCAAATCCCTGCAAGGTGACTGGGAGTGGTAGCAGGGACCTCCAGAGGAAAAGGTGCCACCAGCCAGCCATGGCAAGATACCATATACGAGTTCTTTCCAGAGGAGGCTAATTTTCAAAGGATGCAATTTCTATAAATAATTCATGACAGCCAACAAATGGGTCCCCAAAGAGTGGACAGGGGATGGGTCATTTAATGTAGCAAACAGTGAAAGCAGCATGCTACCCCGAGGACACCGACAGATATTAATGACAGTTCAGTGGATGAAAGATGGAGCAGGTTTAGGCTGTTGATCAATGCGTTGAAATCTGTCAGCGGGTTTGGGGAATGGGTTAATCCAGAAGAAGAAGAACATGCCCTATGCACACTGACGTGTTAATGGTAAATTGCAAATGTCAAAATTAGTTATAACAACTTTCTAATGTCAGGGGAAACTTAACATAATATACAGGAACCATTCACTTTATTAATTTTCTGTGCTTATAAACTGACACTCTCTATTACAGAAGATTTTTGCATGAATCAGGACCTTTGTTTATCTGACTTTATCTAACCATCATGCTTTCTCCTAAAAAAAAATAGTCATGTGCTGTGTTTTGAGATCACTGATGTCACAGGGAATTATAATCACTTCAGAGGATGCAAAAGTAGAAAGGGATGAAATCTAGACAGAAATATGCTGCTTTATTCAAATATGTTTAGTAGTAAAGAACAAGTGGAGATAAATACAAAATAATGATAATATATAAGTAATATATAATATGACCTAAATAATAACAGTAATAATAAAATACCAAAGCATAAGCAGAATTGTTTCTGAATGTCATACTTTAAAAATATTTCTTGGATATCAGTAAAGCACTATAAAAGATACATCCTTTACTTTTTTTAACATCTTCTGGCGTGCTTTGCCAGTTTTCAGATAAATAAATGTTTATTAATGATTTTGTTTTTCATTTCTCTGATTGCTTTCCCATGTTGTACACTACTGCTTTTTTTCATTTATTTGTTTTTCATTTCAATTTTTGGCTGGGATAGCTAAAGATAAATCACCACAAGGAGTTGGAACCTGGGTCCAATCAGGATTCAGTTTTACCTTTTCAGGTTTTCAGGACATTCTTCCTATATCGGTGCCATTATTCCTGCTCTGAGTAAACATCACTGAGAAGTGGAGTTTACAGGTTATCCCTGTTTTTCAAGGCATGTGGTTAAGAGATATGTTCATGTAAGGTCACAAAGAAAAGTTCCTACAAAGAAGACATGTTCATGAGAGGAGCGTTCTGTGCATACCAATCAGTTCTTCTACAGACATTGCAAACTACTTTGTGAAAGATCCCCACACATTCCCCCATACAGTACCTTAACAGCAGGTTTAGTTTAACTCTTGTGACTCATATTAAAAATCAGACAAGTCTTACTGACTCTGCAATCATTCTATGCAATACCATATTGAAACAAAATTCAATATAATAATTGAAATCAAAGTAATAGATGATTGGGGTGGGGTGTTGTTAAATACTTACACAATTTCCACAAAGAAATGATTGCAGTGTACAGTTTCTGGTTAGATTGTTTCCAACTTATTAGTCATGTTTGGATGGAATTAAAGTTACTTTTAAACTTAATACATTAGTTTCATGTTGCTCATAAATAGACGGGGAGCACTGCAATATCTTAGACTCTCATCCTTGGCACGCATCCCCTACTGTCCTTATGATAATCCACACAGATTTATGTTGAACATTGAAACCAAGGAGGGATTTTACTTGATTTTTAAAATAAATCTCATTTAATTTTATTAGTGAAGAGACTGGAGTGCTGCAGGTACTACTTTATAATATCCAGTGTTTTCAATACTGGTTATATTTTAACCATTGCCAGATTTGTCCCATACATAATATTTCTAGTGTTCTATTAGGAGAAACCAAAATTGCCCAATTTGAAACCTTTCAAGTCTCTCCTTATGTAGGGTATATAAAAAAATATATCAATTCCAAATGATGCCATACATATTTTTTATAAAACATAGTAAACAGAAATTTTTTATTAAGTTTTTAACTACCCATGCAGTACCTGGCCCAGTTTGCAATCTGTAAGGAGATGAAAGGCAAATAGTGCAGTTTTTCCTTTGATCCAATACATATTCAGAAGTACTCACCTTTGTCCATAATGCCCCGCTTGTTCATACAATGGTGCTTAAAAATAACTTTATAACCCCCACATACACATACACACACACACACACACACACACACACAAACACAAGCACATCCCCCACCACATTGCCCTGTATTCAGTCAGGAATAGCACAACTAATCTTTTAAGATCTATATGTGTATGTAAGCAAAAATTTATAGAACCCTCTCCTACAGTGTTCCTATTACAGTAAAAAAAAATAACATTTGTCCAGATAAGTCAGTGTATTCCAGGTAATTGAACCCAGATAACTATTGCTAAATTAAAGAGCCACTGTCACCTCGAGATGAACTGTTAAAAACTTAAAATTTGGGCAAAAGGCAGCATATATTTCTCATCAGCTTTGCATTTTTTATCCCTATTACTTATTACTGAGGTAATTTGCCTCAAAAGCAGCATACCTGCTTCTTGAGGATTCATCAACTCCTACTGCTTCTTCCCAACCTGATATCATAATACTCTGCTTGTGACATCACATTTATTTCTATTGCAACAGACTGTGATATCACAGCAGGTCACTATGATTTCAAGTAGGGAATATGCTACAGAGGCAGATGGACTCTGAGGGACAAAGATCTTGCTTTTGTGGGAATTTCTTTGGCAAAAAAATTATGAAGAGGAGAAATCTATACAAGGTACATGAAATACAAGCTGACTTGTGTCTAAATATTATGTTTTCCTTAGTTTTGCCAAATGTGTCAGCTGCTCTTGAAGATTAATCAGTCATGGGGGGATGTTTTTTATAGGGGGTTATAAAGTTATTTTTAAGCACCATTGTACAAATGTAATTAATTGTAGTTAATGTTAATGTGGATGGGGACCTGGACAATAAAAAAAGATTGAATCTGCTGAATTATGTTAGTGTTGTCTAATTGCTCCAGAAGTGACCGTGAAGCTGAATCATTTATAAGTTTTCTACACACTGAATAAAAGCAATATCAAACAATCTGGGAATAATCTGAGTGATGCCATCATCTCAATAAGTGATAAATTGAATTGTAGGATGGGGGGGGGGCTTTTGAAAGATTATCTATAACACTTTTGATATTGTATGCACCAGTAAAAGCATGTTGAAAATAAAGCAATTTGCACCCAGTAGCGAGAAGTCTATGGGTATAAGTACAGCTAGTCCATATTAATTGCTGAATTTGTTCCTGCTATATATTGATTTACCTCTGTGGAACTGTATTACCCTGCAATTTTTCCCACAAGTTGGTACATATAACACAAAAAGAGGCATGTGTTAATTAAGCTGTTTCAAAAGGTATACTTTGGTAGACCAGCATTGGAAATTGAAAATTTTGATATAAATCTGCTTGCTTCTGTCAAGTTATCCTGTTGTAGTTCTTCGATAATACAATGTGTAAATCTAACCTCAGTTTCATAATGCCCTGTTTGCTGTGAAGTTTGGTGGAAGCCTCCAGGTGTGCAGATAATGCATATGGATGTAATTGTATTGGCATATAGTAACTTTCTGGATGTTTGATCCTACTTCTAATATGTTTGCTTTACTTCTCTCATCTTCAGATAAGACTGCAAATGCTTAGACATGCTGGCAACCTGCATTAATCTTCTAGAAACCCTTTTAATATCTAACCATCTATCACTCTGATATATTTTTTGTATAATATATGCCATTGTCCTATGCTGTCATCTTAATTTTCTTGACCAAATTAGATCAATAAATAGATAGATACTAGAAAGATAGATAGATAGATAGATAGATAGATAGATAGATAGATAGATAGATGAATAGATAGATATTTGTTAGCTATTGTTAGATTTCATATACTATGGAAGGAGGGGAACTGGTCTGTTTTACCATGTTCAAAATTGTATACATTTTCCCCTCATATCAATGCTGTTAATTAAATGTCATCAACAAGGTTAAATGGTTTTATTTTCCTTCTTTTATTTAGGCATAAATGAATTTATTGCATTTATTAAATGGAATGCATTGTCCACATCTCCACTTAAAATAGCCCTATTTAAAAGTTGATTTTAAAATGACAGTTGTTCACTTTTAAACCTGTCATTAAATTCATTTAATAAATGCAAGTACAGTATGTGCAGTTTAATGTTTTTGTTTATCTTCAATAAACTGTATGTGTTAGGTCCTCATAGATTCTGTGTAGTATCAAATGTTCTGTTTAGTTTTTCCCTTGTCAGGCTTCTACTTAAACTCTCTGTTCTCTAATGCTAATAAATCCCCACAGCCTTGACTACCTAGGCAATGATAATCTTTTCCAACAATTATTTTTGCTACATAAAAGCACCAATGTATTTTATCTGTATTATTGCATTACTCTGTTGCCTTGTATATCACACTGCTATGCAATTTCCTAACTTGTATTAATCTTCTCTATTGTACCTACTGTCTTTTTTTTACCCTGTGTTTATGCTCTACCCCCAGGTCACACCTGGAAATGAGCCTTGGCTCAGTGTTACCAACTTTTAAAAATATAAATAAAATAAATAAATGTTTGAGAAATATTAGTGAGATGGAAATTTAAATTGCATTATATTTTGTTTGATGTTTCCCTGTGTAGTGCTGTAATAGTTTCCTTAAAGAGGAATATTAATGTATTTATAAATTATTTTATATGTGGATGATGCCATATTATTTTGTTTTAGTTCTGATTAACAGAAACTTCAAACTGATCTTCAGAGAGATTTTGAGGCCTTACATTTATGGTTTAATTTCCATAAACGTGTGCTTAATTTGGTTAAAACTAAATTCATGATTTTTTCTGGTATAAGGAATCAAAGTTTATGGTCAGACGTATGGCAGCTAGGATTCAATGCAAAAAAGTGCAAAATAATGCACCTGGGAAACAAGAACCCAGGGGAAGAATACACAATGGGTGGGGAGGTACTAACAACAACAAAACAGGAAAGGGACCTGGGGGTAATCATATCAGATGACCTTAAGGTTAGCAAGCAATGTGAGAAGGCAGTAGGAGGGCTGGGGTATACTGGGATGTACAGGAGAGGCATCAGCAGCAGAAAACAGGAAGTTGTTATCCCTCTGTACAGACAGTTGGTGAGACCCCATCTGGAGTACTGCGTCCAGTTCTGGAGACCCCATCTCCACAAGGACATAGACAGGATAGAGGAAGTCCAGAGGAGGGCAACTAAAATGGTGCAGGGTCTGCAAGAGAAGCCATATGAGGAGAGACTAAAGGAGCTTAATATGTATACCCTTGAGGAAAGAAGGGAGAGGGGGGACATGATAGAAACTTTCAAGTACCTCAAGGGAATCAACAAAGTCCAAGAGGGTAGCATCTTTCAGAAAAAGACTTGCAAGAACAAGGGGACACAATTTAAAGATAGAAGGAGGGCGGTTCATGGGCAATGTGAGGAAGTATTATTTCACAGAGAGGGTAGTGGATGCATGGAACAGCCTTCCTGAGGAAGTTGTGGGGTCTAAAACTGTGGGAGAATTCAAGAATGCATGGGACAGACATAAGGCAGTTCTTGTGGGGGGCAGGAAGATAAAGGCTGTTGGTTAACTAGGATCTGCAGCCTATCCTGTAGGTAGGGAAATGGGCAGACTAGATGGGCCTAGTGGTCCTTATCTGCCGTCAAAGTCTATGTTTCTATGTTTCTAAAGTAACTGGGATTTCAAATTATTTGATAAGTTTGGCAACTTAATTGAAAGAGTTTCCAGTTTTAAGTATTTGGGCATAGTCTTAGATCAGCACTTAACTTTCAATTTGCACATTGTTTCTTTAATTAGCAAATTGCACCATCGATTGGGTATGTTATTCTGTATTAAAAAATATCTCACCCGAGAAGCAAGAACTTTATTGGCTAATAGCTTTCTGTGTTCATTATTGATGTATGGCTCTGCTATCTATTCATTCCCCTCTGAGAAAATGTTGAATAAATAGTAAGTTACTTACCACAGTATTTTATGCTTTATTACCTGTCTACCCAGGATGGTACACCACTGTATTTTATATGAGAAATCTGGATGTTTACCCCTTGGGGCTTTGTTTAATCTCCAAGCATTGACATTTTTACATAAAATTAAAATAGATTTTGTTCCAAACAGTGTTGCAAGTTTGTTTCCCAAGAATATGTCTTCCACCCTCACTAGATCTAGTTTTAAAAATCAGTTTAAAATACCTTTATTTAGAACAAATTTTGCACAAAATTCTCTACAGTTTAAAACTACTAAGTTATATAATCAATTACGTAGTTATATCATTAATTGTTGCAGAGCTATTGGTTTTAAGCTATTACTTGGACAAAAGTTATCTGCAGATTCTGTCTGTAAATGTTTTAAATTATTTTTATTTAAGAGCTTGTACAGTTATTTGTCTTGTAATCTGTATGTAGTTGTATATTGATGTTTGTATTTTCATTATTTTTAAAGCTGGATTTCTGTGAAAACAGGCACTTGTGCTCACAGACCTTCCAGTATAAAATAAAAAAATTAAATTAAATTAAATTAAATGTATCCCTCAAGTTGAATTTGGAGTTTCATGAACAGTGAAAGCACATGCAAAATATTGGATTCCATCCCAACTGATAGCATAAGTTTTTGCTACAAATGATAATTTTTTTATCTCTGTGTTTCAGTACTGTTTCCATTGGATCAGCCTATCAAGTACCAGCTATTAGTTTGTCTATCTGCCCAAACACTATTTGGTTGTATGCACCGAGTGAAGCTTGCTTTTCAAAGATAGTAACTATACAGAAAGTAATGAACTGTGAAACTCCATGATTAATTAAATACATATTTCACTGAGCTGGAAAGCTTTATCTGTGTAACACAAACTTGGTTAAATATGTTGTTGTTATTTGTATATAATTACTGGTGTAAATTTTTATCAATGGGAATACTCAGTTGATATTCCCCGTAATCACCAGTCAGTTGTTATGACTTTCACGTGCACAGAGCAGTTCAGCGCGAGTGTTCCAGCACACTTTGCAGTAAACAATAAGGGAACGCTTCTGTAGTACCTGCCAGATGTGGAAGAAAACCAGCAGTCTTCAACTTCAGGCTGTATGTTCCCCAACCCGAATAGTACTCAGGGGACTGCAAAAGGAAATCTACACCACAGGAAGCTCTCTTCAAACAATCCTGGCCCAAACCTGTATGATCAACAAGGAGCGTCCATCAACATGTATCATGCAGCTCCCAAGAAAGTGATCAGAATAAATGAAGGTGTCCGTAACTGGAGTCAGATTCCAACTAGAGCGAGTTGGCAGTGAGATAAGGATGTACTGTTTGTAATTCTTTGCCTCCCTGTGCCCAAAGCACAACAAAGAACTAATTTACCTCCTTTCTCCTGAGCACCCTACCGTGTCAGGTAATTTTAACCTGATCCCTTAACTCATTTCTGGCACTTCATCAGGCGGACATCATAACATGGCCACGAACTGTCCTGCAGCAACTGAAAGTAAGCACACGGAGAAATGAAGCTGACACGGAGGTCTCACAGCCAGTGATTTAATTTTTTTAACCGCAGTAAAGTTATTAAAAGTTTGTTTTGGCTCTGAATACTCTCAACAATGTTCTAGTACAGTGCAGCATACAAAAGAAATGTCTCATTTACTTCAGTGTTTTTTCATGTTTTTTTCTTATTAGAATAGCCAGTGTATGTTACTATCTTATGCAGTTCTTGTAAGGTAAGACTGCTGCTATTTTTTCTGTTGTTCTGTAAGCTTGTGTATTGAGTTGCATAAAATAATAAAAAAAAACATATTTAAATTCCCAAACTGTGTGTTGTGCAACATGATTTTGAACAGTTTGTGTGTAGAAATGTAACTCTCTGGCTAGAAAACATTTACCCCAGTAATTATAAAATAAGACATAGGTGAACATTATGAAAATTTTAATGCAAACCCTCGGTGAAGGATGCATTGTTAAACCCCTCGAGCTTCGCTCTCGGGGTTTAATGATGCATCCCTCACCTCGGGTGTGCATTAAATTTTCATAATGTTCACCTCCCTATGCATTATTCTCTATATAATTACTGGTGATCATATTTATCAACTGAATCACTGTAACTGTCAAACTCCATAATATCCTCTTTTCAAGTTAGTATGCTTCAAAGCCATAATAACCTGAAATCCTGTTATTATGCTGTTTTCCAAATTGGCAATCCATCCTCTGCTGGTCACACAACACTGTCAGAAAGAGACACTTTGAGGGGTTCACACAGTTGTCTGCTGTGGCACCTGAGAAACTTAGTTTCATTCTTTGTCACTCATTTTTAGTGCACCACCTAACTGGCTGTCACTTTGTGCATAGGCGGGCCGACCGCGTAAAAATAAAAGGTGGTCCCATTTCCCGTTTCCCAGGACCCACAGTAATGGCCCAGATTTCCCTCTCATCCTTCTCACAGGAAAGAGACAAGTTTCTTCTTTTTGTTTATATGGTTGATCAAGCCTTTACAAATAACATTTATCTGATGATCCTACTGTTGTTAGGAGTTGGTTGGAGATTCAGGTCGCAGCCTCTTTGATTGCAAATGGACCGCAGTGACTGACTACTCTCACTGTGGTCCCAAGGTGATTCACACTTATTCAGAATTTCAATTTCAAACAATAAGGAAAAAAAAAAAATAATCTCTCAACTGAAGAGAGAAAGAGACAGACTGACAGACACAGCTAGCTGATGTGTGTGTGTGTGTGTGTGTGTATCTCTCTCTCTCTCTCACTCTCTCTCTCTCTCTCTCTCTCTCTCTCTCTCTGAGAACACTGCTCCAAAATCTCCCTGCACCAGTAATTATAAAAAAATAAAAGATAGACAAATGTGTCTTTAAGGATTTTTTTACACACCCTCGGTGTGTGTAAAAATGTCCATAACGCGCACTTGTCTATCCATTATTCTTTATTTATTGTATAAACAACTCATATTACACTCCCTGAGCACTGAAACTGTGTTGCTGTATTACTGTGCAACTACACCAAATGACATTCCTGTTAGAAAATGTAAATATGTTCTTTAATTGAGGATTGGGAATACTGAATGCAGGATACATCTGATAATTAAATAAAACACATCCTTATGCTAATAAGAATATGTTTACAAATGACTCATAAGGTATAGAAATATACTTCCTTAAAGGGACACTGTCAACCTGTTTTTTCATCATATTATTTCTAGCTGAAACCCCACATTTTATGATTGGTTACTCTCTGTAGCATTCACTGATGTTGCTGTTTGTTTTGTCTGTCTCCTTGTTTAGTGGATCTAAAATGCATGTCAATGCATATTTATAAACAACCTTGGTTTTGTTTACAATCTTGGTTCTGTTCTTAGTGCATACTTCCTGAGCCCTAGAAACACACCCAGACAGTGCAGTCACTCATAAGGCTGTAGCATCTTAAACTCCCACTGTATCATGAGGGGCTAGACTGTTTTGTGGGTTTTCCCAAGTTCAGAAAATATGCATTTGGAGTTGATCAAGGAATGTTTAACAAACCTGTTTTGGTGTGATAACACCAATATGTTGGGCAGTCTGTTTTTCACTTTTTTAAAGAAAATAGGAGTCAGAATCAAACTACCAACTGCATCAACAATCTCTGCAGAATTTTGGCACTCATAAACTATAATTTTTAAACTAGGGACACTTTAAGACCTAAGGGGGTTGACAGTGCCCATTAACATCTTTATTTATATTATCAATATTTAGAACCAGTATACTCCATTCAAGATTATTTGAATATCAAAGTTGTTTTAAAACAAAGATTCCCCCACTTGTGTTTTTTTTTCTTGTTGTTTAATTTATGTTTCAGCAAAACAGACAACCTAAGAAACATGTGTTTTGGAAATGTGGAACTCTCATATTTGTAGCTTAACCAATACTTCAAACAAAAAGAAACATGTTCACAAAAAAAAATCTGAAATGCAGAAAGACAGACTAAATGTTTCAAATAGTTTACAAGCACTTTCATACCTGGTAACACTGCTGGAAATGGGGTTTGCCCTTTAAGGGGCATACCAGGTTGTCCTGGTGCACCCCTTCCCTTTCATAAGGATGGTGTGCTCAGAAGGGAAGGGGGGGAAGGAAGGGGAGGGGCCCGGGATAGAACAATGGACAGGCAACAGGAAGGGAAGGGACAGGTGGAGGTACATAAGGTACAACACAGGAGTGGTTCAGCCACTTTTGCTGGAGTTTTGATTATTCTGAACTACAGTACATCAGATTGGCATCAGAAGAATTTGGGCAGGTAAGCAGTAACAGATTTTCAAAAAAAAAAAAACAAAACAAGGGGGGATTTAATTGTATGAATAATAAAGACAAGTATATCATAGTTAGGCAGTGCAATGTGGTAGGTCTTTTTGAACAGATGGTAGGAATAAGCCTTCTTGCTTTTTAAAAAAAATAAAAAAACACAAGCTGCCCTTGTAGTGCAGGGGTAGTTTCTCTGACTACAAAGTAGAAGTTTTGTATGGTTTGAATTTTGTGGGGGTCATTATGAGTAAAAAAAAAGTGAATAGGTAGAACCCTCAGATTGTGTACTGCTTTATGCCTGCATTTTAAAGAAATAAAGCATTGTGGTAATGGATAAGTGCATTTCTATGGGCACGATTGGTGCCCGAGGGTTTTAACAGACTTGTAGGCTGTTTGTAATTGCTGAAATAAGGTGGGGGGAGGTGTGAGAGCACCACTCAGTGGACATGGCATTTTTTGGTTGGCTGGGGCAGACGCCCGCGTGTCACAAGGCATTAGCGGCTAGTTGAAAGAGCGAGAGTGCCACACGTGCTTGGTTTGTCTTGTTGGCAGGGCAGAATGCCCTTTTGGTTGGGGAAATATTTTTAGGAGCCATGGGAAGGCAGAAGGTAGCACAAGGAGTGAAAGCAGGTGGAAAAGCCATCGGCAGGGGTGAGAGTGCCACGTGGTTTGGAGAATCTTGTTTAGGATAGCAGGGCAGTCGCCTGTCTGGTCAGAGGCAGAGGAAGGAGCAGCAGTGAGCAAACAAGAAGGATCAGCCTGAAGGGCTGGAGAGTGGTAGCATGAAGCCTGCATGGCTGTGAGAGCACTGCTGGAGGGGATTTATGCGAGGGAGCCTACATGGGAAGTGGAGGGAGGGAGGAATGCTCAGGAGAGGGGAAAAGACAGCTTTTGAACATACGTGCCATGAGGGGTAGCAGGCGTTGAGGTCCTGCAGGGCACAGGGAGCAAGGGAAAAGCGGTTGAGACTACAGTTTTTCTGGGTGGTGCAGGATGCCAATGGAGCGGGTTGCTGGAGCAACACACTGGACTGCAAGGAACGTCGGGGGGGATTAAGGCCTAAGGGGGTGAGTCAGTGCAGTTCGGCCTTGCCAGTCGCATGCCAGTGACTGCATGGGTAATAGGAGTATGAAAAAGGGGGCTGACCGGGGGACAGTATGGGATTCATGCCCTATGGCCCAGTAGGGCTAGTGGAGCGAGGAAGGGTCCCCCTTTTTTGGTTTAAGGGCCTGAAGGACAGGCCAAGAAAGTGGAGGGGTGATCGATGCAGCGGACAGATGGCGTGACAACATGCACTTGGGGGGAAGCATGACAGGAGGATGCCTGGAAACAAGGAAGGTTTTTATAAAAAAAAAGAAGAAAAGAAGAAAAGAGAAGCCATAAGTGGACACGCGGTGTGACATCACATGCCGGGGGGAAGGGAGGAGGAACAGACCAAGAGGGAGCAGGGCCCCGAGTCAGCTGGGGAGGCGGGCCTAACGAAAAGAGGCCTAGCGATCCAGAGGAGAGAAAACCCGGAGGCCCGAAAATGAAAAGGGGGCTCGACGGGGGGCCTTGCAAGGGGAAAAGGGGGAGTGACCAGAGGACTGGGCAAACTGGGCCCGGACATGCAGCAGGATGCAGTGCGCCATTTCAGGCCAAGGCCAAAAAAAAAAAAAAGGAGGGAGGAGCACGTGCATCTCAGTTGGAGGCTGCCTATGGGGGAGAGTTGGGTCTAGCCTCTCAGGTTACGGCCCCTGAATTGCTGTTTAAATCAGTTTTCTTTTCTTTGCCAGTGTTTTCACAGGTGACAAAGCAGAGAGCATGGCACCCAAGAAGAGCAGGCCTTCGAAATAAGATGCCTACAAGGTGAGAGTGGAGCTGGCTGAAAAGGCCAATAGGATGTGGGAGTTGGTGGAAGGGGAGGAACCAGGGAGGTCTGGGGAGAAAAGGAAAGCAGGGAAGGGTAAAGGGGGCATTGGGAAGCGGCCAGCGGGGAAGCCTCACAGCCCAACCAGGGCACAACCACAGATGGCAGGGCTAACCAAGGTGGTTAATCCAGTACCCCTGCACCCAGGAGACCCAGTCCCATCAGTACCTCCCCTGGAACAGGTGGTGGTTCCCCCAGTGGAGCCCAGTCTGAACCCCCAGCATACAGTGGTTCCTCCACAGCCACTAGTGAGCCTACCAACCCTTCACCCAGAGGGAAACATGCTAGGGCACCAGGATGTTAGCAGGCAGCAAGGAAAGGACAAGGTCACAGGTAATGCACCCAGCTATGTTGGTGACAGTATCAAGGAGTAAATAGGTCAGATCATTTTGGCACTTGGTTCGGGGGGCTTGAGCTGGATGGAGACTGCACTAGCCAAGACTAGGGCAAGAGAAGAGGAGGTGAAGGAGAAGGAAGGAGGAGTTGAAAAGGAGGGAAATGGAACAAGGGAGGTAGGAGCTCCAGGGATGAGAGTGGGTGAACACGTACCGCTGACCACAAAATAAAAAATAAGGAAGGGAGAGTATGTGGATATTTTCACTTTAGTAAGCCGGGATGCAGCGGTGAAATACGAAGAAACAGAGACTATAGGGAAAAGTGAAATGGCGGCGGCAGTAGTTTTGTTAGGCAAGAAAGAGGAGGACAAATTCACAAAAGGGAAGACTTGGGATTGGTGGTTCATAGGTTTCACCACATTCTCAGCCATAGTGTTGGAAAGAAGGCCTGAACTGGGCATCCCGCTCATCACATACTCCCTGATAATAAGGAGAACAAAAGCAAAAGGGGGTGTGGGCTGGATATATTATGACGAATTCTTCCGGCAAAGGATGGCCAAGTATGGGGATGTACGATGGGGCACAAAACAGTTAGATTTATGGACAGATTATGTTACCGATCAGTCCACACCCGGAGGGAGAGTTTGGGGAAAAAAGGTACCATGCTACAAAGATGTTGCTGGGCCTACAACAGGGCTTTTTGCTCATGGACACAATGCCATTTTTGGCATGCCTGTTCAAAATGTGGGGGATCACATCCAGCGATCAGATGCAGGATGACATGGGCCCAAGGAAAGCAAGGAGCTGGGGGACTCGGATTGGGTCAACAGTTCTTTCGGGAAGGGCAGGGGTATAAAGGCCAGACATGGAATAGAGGGGGAGGGGGCATGCAAATAGAGGGAGTCAAAATCATTGACCAGCAAGGCTGGGCATCAGCCGGGGGAGGGGGAGCTGGTGGGGAAAAAGAAACAAGGACAGGGGAACAATTTAGAGCAGCTAGAACCCCCTATCAGGATAGAGGCATGGAAGGAATGGTTGGACAGGTACCCAGATAAGAAAATGGCAGAAATGATTAAACAAGGTTTTCACACAGGTTTTTCTCTACAGTGTGAGGGACCAAGACAGACCAGAGAGGCAAACAATCTGGGCTCAGCGAGAGAGAGGGAAGACATGTTACAATGGAAGATAGAGAAGGAGAAGGCAGCAGGGAGAGTAGAGTGGCCACATGACACCCCCCCATTAGAGAACATGAGGATTTCCCCATTAGGTTTGGTTCCCAAAAAACAAGAAGGAGAATTTAGGGTGATTCATCACCTATCCTTTCCCAAAGGTGAGTCGGTCAACTATTTTATCGGCGAGGAATATAGTAAAGTGACATATTCCACCCTGGAAGATGCAGTCCGGATTATCCGGGCAACTGCAGATGCATGGATTGCTAAGACAGACATAGAGTCAGCTTTCAGACTACTTCTGGTTAGAAGAGAGGATTGGGACCTTTAGGGGTTTAGAATTGGGGGACAGTACTATTTTGACAAAGCCATGCCCATGGGTTGCTCTACAGCATGCACCGCATTTGTAGCCTTCAGCAGATGTTTGCAGTGGATATTTCAAGAAAGGACTGGTAATAAAACAGTGATCCACTATTTGCCTGATTTTCTTTTCATAGGCAGTGGAAAGAGGGAGACAAAAAGAATGTTAGCCAGTTTGTAACAGCTGTGTCAGGAACGGGGGGTCCCACTGGCACCGGAAAAAACAGAAGGGCCCAATAGGGTGTTAGAGTTTCTGGGCATTGAGATAGATTCTCTGGGGGAAGTATTTTGGTTACCAGCCAAGAAAGTGGAAAAATTGAGGGAATTGATTAAGATATGTACCAGTAGAAGGAGGGTACAGCTAAAGCAGGTACAATAAGTATTGGGGTATCTGAACTTTGCGTGTAGGGCTATTGGACCAGGGAGGGCTTTTACAAAGAGGCAAGCAAGGGTCACAGCCAGAGTGGCCAGGCCACACCATTGGGTAGACATAACAAAGGGAGTCAAGGAGGATTTCAAAGTATGGGAGGAATTCATTAGGGAATATAATGGCTGCTCTTTCTGGCAAGAGGAATGGGTATATAACACAGACCTCGATCTTTACACAGACGCGGCCGGAGGCCTGGGCATGGGAGGCTACCTAAGGGGCAGATGGTTTGTAGAGCCCTGGCCTTCAGATTGGGTGAGGGATGGTAAGGTGGGGGACATAACCTTGTTAGAGATCATGCCTATCTGGGCATGCACCCTGGTATGGGGAGAAGAATTACGGGATCAGAAAGTAACATTCTGGTGTGACAATAGAGCAGTGGTAGAGGTCTTGAACAACAGGGGAGCCAGGTCAGAAACAGTCATGCAAGTTTTGCGACTCTTGGTGCTAAGGGCATTGCAGATGAACATGTCATTCAGAGTGAAACACATAGAAAGGGTACACAACACCCTGGCTGACAGCCTTTCCCGTCTGCAGCTGGATTGTTTCTGGAGGATGGCACTAACAGCGGAGGAGCAAAAAATGCCCATACCAATGAACATATGGGACACTGGCAGGAGGGAGCAGAAATGTTGTTCCACAGTTCATGGGCACCATGGACTCTGAGGGCCTATGACGGGGCATGGCGAGTGTTTCAAACATTCAGGGCAACTCACCACATGGAGGTAAGTAGGCGGCTCACAGAAGAATAGTTGGGGAAGTTCACCATGGAGCAGTGGCAGAAGGGGACAGCCCATGCCACAATGGGGGTCTACTTGGCAAGGATTAGTGTGATCTGCAGTCTTAAAAGATGGCAGGATCCAATGAAGTCAATGTTCATTAGAGGGATGATGCAAGGATGGAGTAGTTTAAAATAAGGGACAGTAGATAACAGGAGGCCAATAGGGGAGCAGTGGCTGGGGAAACTAAAGGGATTGTTGCCAGCAATATGCAAATCAAAGGCCGAGGCCCAGTTATTCCACTCAATTTATGTGGTAATGTTTGCCGGGGCCATGAGAGAGAGTGAAGTGGGGAGCAGGGCAGGCAAGACAGGGAAGGGGGACTGGAATGGGAAGATATAAGTTGGGGGATGAAGGATATACAGGTCATGATTGAGAGGTCAAAGACAGATCAAAGGGGTCAAGGTTGCATGGTAACTCTAAAGAAACATGTAGAGGGCACAGTGTGCCCAGTGCAGGCTTTGTGGGCTTTCGGCACAGAGCATGAAAATAGAACAGGAAAATTATTTCTCCACGGAGATGGAAGCAGAGTCACGAGTTATCAAGTCACTGCATTACTCAAGAGGGGTACGCAATTCCTGGGGGAGGACCCTGTGAATTATTCCTCCCACTCTTTATGGATAGGGGCTGCCTCACAGTGGACAGTGGCAGGGGAGACAGTGAATAACATTTTGGAGAAGGGCGCATGACCCAAGTTAGTTAAAAAAAAAATCTGAACACTGCAGTGTGGAGACTAATGTATCACTTAAGTTGGTAATAGACGAGAGCCACGGGGACAAGGGAGTGATTATATGATGGTGAAAACTAAGTTCATAAATAAAATATCTATTCTGTTTAAACCCTATAGGAAGAGGGAGGATAACGGAAGTCTGGATCTGTGGCCACTCCTATATTTATTGGGCAGAAAGGAGAGCTGAGAAAAAGGCTGGGGGAAAGCAGCTTTACCAGGAGGTGAAACAATGTAAATTGGTATGGTGCGGCATCCGTGGGATGAGATGGGTGCAGATGCTCCCAACTTTAAAAGAGCTGAAGGAGTGGCGTCCCACTCCAGACTTAATTATTATTCATCTAGGGGGTAATGACCTTGGGGGCAAACCATGAGTAGACACATATATGTAGATAAAAAGGGACTTAGAGATAATACAGCAGTGGTGGCCTAAGGTATGCCTGGCCTGGTCGGATATGATACCAAGGAGAGTTTGGAGATTGGAACACAGCCATAGAGCTGTGGTTAGGGCCAGGAAAAAGATGAACAGAAGGGTAGGGACACTAGTGAGGAAAACACATGCCAAAAGGTACCACAATGTTAATCTATGGGAAATGTCTCAACTTTGGAACACTGTAACTAAGGGGCTGTTGAGATTTTTGCACCAAACCACCAAGGCACATCTGTGGAGCAGGGCTTGCCACCACCAGCTTTCAGCCCAAAAGCCCTAACCGTTTAGGTGCAGTGGGGTGGCAAAGGATTGGTGTTTTGGCTGCAGTAGTGTCACAAATTGCAATACTTTCGCAAAAATTTGAAAAAGAATGGGCATGACACTTTCACGATTTGAGAAAGTGTCACATCCATTCTGTCGCAAGTTGTGACACTACAGGGTGCCCAATCACAGAAAAGACATTTCTGTTTTTTTCCCCAAAATAATGACTGTAGTATGTTCCTCAGGCCCCAATAAGGTAAACACAACTGTCACTGTTTACCTAGGGGCACCCAAATTTAAACTACAGCTGTTTTTGTGCATTGCTAACCAAAAACAAGATGGACACTGCACAACACTACAGAGGTAATTTGAACAGTAAAATGTAGTGGTGGTAGCTTTTGAGAGGCACATATATTTTTCCCCATTGACTATAATTGGAAAATTTAAATTTTAATAACTTTTGAATGGACTAATATTTTTTCAGAAAATCTTCAAAGGGCACATCAGTGACCCAGACTGCATCTGTTCTGAAGATGTCAGACCAGATGGACAAATCATTTGGGCTGTAACCTCGAGCAAAGAAATGCACAAACCCCCCATTTTGGCATGTTTTTTGGCACTCCATAGCTCTGCAACCGCTCATCTGACTGTAATGCAACTTCCCAGATCCAGAGAACTATGGTGCCACACCGTGCATGCAATATTTCAGGCAAATCCATCATACAGTTGCAAAGTTATAGGTCGGACGGTGTACACTTGTCAGATCTGGCCATAGATATGTTTAATACGGAAATGATGGGTTTTATAGAAGCATGGAGGAGACATGCAAGAAAAATATTAAAAAAAAAAAATTGGGGGGAGAGATGGCTTGGAGGGGTCCCTCCGAGGTAGAAGTGGGATAGGACTCTATGGGGAAAGCCAGTCATCCAACGCAAGTTGGAGACCGGCTAGTGGGAAAATGGGGGGAGGAAGGAGGGAGGGGGACAGAAAAGGAATAAGATGAAAAGAGGAAGAAGCGGAAGGAGAAAAGCAGTCTCGGTTTTCACCGTTACCTAACAGAAAAGGAGAAGAAGAAGAAGGCACCCAGATTCTCACCTGGGGGGAGAAAAGAGGAAGAAAGAGGGATGATCAGAGATGGATATATGGTTGAAAATAAATGAACTTGTGAGAGATATAATAATTAAAGATGATAAATGGAACATGGAATTATGATATATAAATAAATTAATTGCCAAATCTGAGCACAACAACAAACACTGGTCTCTGTCTTTTTGTGAGGGAAAAGGGAGGAATCTGGGACAATGTGGTAATTTGGTAATCTGAATGATTTAAAAACACAGTGACTTTTGGTTTAACCTGCATGTCTTTTCTTTGTGTTAAGACACCAGTTGCACAAAAAAATGCATCCTTCCTAAACAAAACATGTAGTGAAATCCTAATTTTTTTTACTGCATGCTTTCTTTCTTGCACATCCCTTCATCTCTGTCTTCTTGCCTTATTTAATTGCACCAGCTTTGCATGTAAATTTGACAGTTTTGTGTGACATTCATTCCTATCTGTATAGACTTTAATAATGACGCTATTTGTCTGACATTTACCTTGACCTTGCACTTCCTCTACTGCTGCATTTTGACAACAGTCTTAACGATTTTAAAGCTGTGTAAATGTCAGCTTTTCTGCATAGGAAACAGTTCCACTGGATAAATCCTCTAAAAACTCATCTTCATAAATGGTGCCTATTTTGCATTGCTCTACATTTTGGTGTATAAATGCCTTCCATTGTATTACATGAAAGATGTCTTATTTTCCAGACAGATCATTGTTGTCAACAACAAAGCAAAAGACAAAACCTTTAACACAATGATGGAAAGCACTGTGTCTTAATTATTTGAATCTTGTACATTGTTTTAAATGCCATCTACTTAATTAAAAAAGTTCATATCACACAAATTATGTCATCTAAGGTATCTGCAGTAACACTATGTTACTGCTGCTAAAAGGAAATGGTGGAAGAAAATATGCCCAATGTGTGTGGGTGCACACAGTTTCAAAAATATACAGCTTCAAAAGGAAAACATTTCTAAAATATGGATAAATATGCCATATTGTAGTTCTTTCTTGAAATCAAGCTCCATGTGTTTCAAAGTCAGGAAAATGTAATCCTCATTTAGCTGGACTACATAAAGTATTTTGCGAAAAGTGAATTCTTCCTTGAGTTTGGGCTTCTCTGACTGTAACTTAGCAGATGGTTTTGATGTCAGAAAAGAAAATTTAAAAAGTAGAACTTGAAAACAAAGCATTTTGAGACACACAGATTTCAGAGATAATCATTTTCCACCATCTGTGGCTATTAGCATGGCTAAGCCATCATCTCTGCCCTATGGATCTCTTATTTGGTGTGCACATCCATTTCATAGGCCTAAAAGAAAAGAGGTTATTTTCTAAGACTGTCAGACAAACTGTAGCCAAGCAGCCCAGGCATGGAGTTCATTATTCTATGTAAACTATGCCTCTTCCCTATGGGCAACCCTTTCTCATGAGGACTGCTTTCATGGAAAGGGTAACTGTTGTTTAAAGTTCTTTGTTTTGAAAATTGAAAAAAAAACAGCTCCTGAAAAAATCATTTTTCCTTAACAAATGGGTGGTTGGTGGGAGTGGAGAAGAGGCATGTAGGCACTGGCGTATTTTCCAAAAGCATTTCATATAACAATTCATTTGGTGCCAAATTTCCTCCTAAAATTTATACTTGTAGGGTGGCCCAGTGGCATGGAAGGCTAAGGCACTGGACACCTTACCTTGCACCTCACCAGTGACCCAGGTTCGGTAGTGGACTCAGGTCATCATGGGTCAGCAGAGGAGGAAAAGATTGAGCATCTAGAGGACAAATCTCCTTTCCTGGGAGGGAGGGGATAGCAGATCCCACGGTCTGTTCACCCCCAGTAGAGGCTGGGGGTGCAGCAACAGTCAGGATCTCCACTAAAGGGATTGACTGCAGTGGCACTCCTGCAAACATGCACAGGAGCGTGCACATCTCACACTGGTGTACATTGCACTGCTGAGTCAAGGGGGGACAGAACAGCAAAAAAGTCCCAGTTACCTGGTAGGCAAAGGTGGGTCCAGTGGGATGGCCTCCATGCACAGTAGCAGGTCCTGTTGGCAGATGACTGTCTCTCTCCCTTCACTCCTTGGTCACTCTACTTGACTCTAGATTGAGCACCAGCAGAAGTCAGCAGTCCTGCCTCAGGGGCTCAGACCTGGGGGGTTGTGTGGCCAGAGGAAATTGAGAGGAGATGGGCCAAGCCAGGAGTCTGTCAGGAGACCTCAGGTGTGTGGGAGAAAGGCTGTCCCTGAGAGGCCACACTGGCGTTAGGCCAGGTGACCGATGAGTTAGGGGTATAAAGAAAGTTGAAAAAAAAAATAAATCTAGATTTCTAACATTAAGAACAACTGTGGCACATAATTTACAATTGAATGTAAAGCTGTGTTAAACTAAATAAGCCAGAACAATAATACAACTAACAAAACAATTGTGAGTGTAGTACAGTATAGTATAGTATAGTATAGTATAGTACAGTATAGTATAGTATGGTACAGTACAGTACAGTATAGTATAGCATAGTATAGTATAGTATAGTACAGCATAGAACAGGCTAGTCTAGTGCACATAATAGTTTGTACAGTAGTAACATCACTTTCTTCACCACCCCCACTGAGAGGTAAGACACATAACTAAAGAGTGGTGAAAATAGATGAACATGATATAGGTAGATAGAGATAGATGGATAGATAGATAGATAGATAGATAGATAGATAGACAGACAGACAGACAGACAGACAGACAGACAGAAAGACAGACAGATAGATAGATAGATAGATAGATAGACAGACAGACAGATAGACAGCCAGCCAGAGACAAACAGGTAGGCAGGCTGGCAGACAGACAGACAGACATATACATAGATATTATGATGGAAAGTCTTGCACCGATGGCAAAAAAGTAATACATCTTCTGTCATTAGTGATCTTCTCAATACATTTAATGAAACCTCTAGTCTTTAGGGGACTCTTACATATCTTATGGTTTGTGTCAAATAATGTCTAAAGGATTCCAGGTCATTAGTATCTGTCACAGTGGCTGTGAAGGAAAAGTCACTTTAGTAATTATGTGGTTCAAGCAGACAGCTACATATGCAGCCCATTGGGTTACATCATTGAACTGCTTTATTTTAGTAGCCATCTGGGTAAGTGAGGGGGAGGTTGTGCCATTTATACAAAGGAAACACTGAATGTACAGCTGCTCCCCTCTCCCCACCTTGTACCCGGTCCTCAAGCCCTCACTCTCAAACTTACCCTTGAATGATCCCAAATCCCCCCTCCTCATCACTGTTATATACATACCCCCCAGGGACCAGAAGGTAGCCTACCACTCGATCATGTCCTACCTTGCCACCTTACCATCCAAAAATGAAAACATTGTGCTTGGGGATTTTAATATCAACTGGCCCTCTAAGTCTGCCACCCCATACATCGATGCTGCTAATGCCCAGGACCTTACTCAAATAGTCCCCTGCCCCACCCAGCTGAACTCACGCATGAGGTCCTCCTCCCTACTGGACCTTGTCTTCACAAACTGCCCCCTCAAAATCACAAGCACTACTGTACTCCCAAAGGTGATCAGTGTCCACTCCCCAGCCCTTCTCTCCGGGTCTAGCAAGGCACCAAAATCCCCACCGAAAATGATCCTATGATGTTGGTAAACTTGCTCTTCTAAAAGCACATCTCAGTGCCATGTATTGGTCATTCATAAACAACCCCATTGACTGAAACAGAGCCCTTGATCTCTTCATTCATTTCTTTAATACCCTCTGTGACATGTTTGTCCCTCTTACCAAAAGGATGGTCAAAGGCAACCTAGCTCCCTTGATCTCTGACCACCTCCTGACTCTGGTGCGGACCAGAGATTCCCTATGGCAGCTCATCAACAAGACTGGACTGCTAGCAGACAGACAGAAATACAGAGAGGCCCTGAACAATTTCACATGGTCCATGCACAAAGCCAGGGCCGAATACTACAAATCTGCCCTAACCTCCACCTGGAGTTCTGGGTGCAAATTTTGGAATAATATAAAGGATATCTGTGGCAATGCCACAAACCATGCCCCCTCACAAATCCTTGTTGATGGGGCCCTCACTTCCGATCCCACTTGGATAGCTTCAGCTTTCAACCCTTCACCAACCTCAGCCATGTCCTCCCTCACAACTTCTATGGTCCACACCCAATCTACGATCGAACTCATCAGCCCCTACAAGGCTCCGGCTCTTCATCAACAAAGCCTGTTGCCTCATCCTGGGCTGCGATCAGCTAATGCTCCCTATATAATGCCACTAGCTGGCTGAAACTCAATAACAGAATCAAGTTTCACACTTGCCTCACAGCCAAAAAGATTACCCTTGGTCTTGCCCCCCCCCAGTCTCTCACCACTTATCCAACGGGCCCCGACATGCCAGCACACCCGTAGGACGAATATGCAACTCCTCATGGTCCCCTGCTGTAGCACCTCCCTATGCCAAAGGTCCTTTGGTTTCCAAGCCCCTACCTGGATAAATAACCTACCTAGCACCCTCACAAACATGAATAGCATCAGCACCCATAAAGCCTACCTCAGGAATCATCTACAGTCCTCCAAGCCCTGTGATTGCCATGGAAGCTAGCCCAAACCAGACCCTTTTTCATCTGACTAAGGCCTCTGGCTGTTTCTCACCCCCCCCTCCACCTGACCTCCCAGAATTAGCTACTTAGTGAAGATTATATGTGTAACAGTTCTTGAAAACTAATACATTGAATCTACTAGTATCCAAATATTAGCCTTTTACTGCATGTCTTGTACCATCATTGTTGCTTGTGTCCTCTTGCTGTACAACTCTGTTCTGTTCTCCATGTTGTACCTGTTCAGACATGGAACCTTTGAAAAGGAGCCCTTAACTCAAAGGTATTTTCTGAATAAACAATGAAATAAAATGAAAAAGATGGCATTCAGAACCGTGTGCAAGATTAAAATAATTAAGACATTCTAATACCTCATGGGTATAAATAAGGTACAAGGGCGAAGCATTTTCAGAAAAAAAGATGTTCAAGAACAAGGGGTGATGCTTTGAAGTTGGAGTGGAGTAGACTCAGGGGAAATGTGAAGAGGTACTTCTTCACAGAAAGAGTGGTGGATGCATGGAATAGCTTCCTAGTGGAGGTGGGAAGAGCAAAAACTGTCATAGGATTCAGGAATGCATGGGATAGGTATAAATTAACCTTAGTGGTTATGAAAGGGAGGGTAAAGCCAGAGATGAAGTAGAATCTGCAGTATTACAGTAGGTATGGTGAATGAGCAGACTAGGTGGTCCAAGTGGTCCCTATCTGCCATCAGATTCTGTGTTTCCATCATAGTTGTCATGTAAATAAACAGTAACTTATATAAGTTTTAGTTATGGCACAATAATGCAATGTGATGCTTTTGAAAGACCTACTGAAGAGAAAAAAAAAACAAATATGTTGCAGGAGATACCTTTTATTGGACTAACAAAATAATATCTAGGACTAGCTTTCGAGAGATAAAACTCTCTTCCTCAGGTCAAAGTGGAAACAGCTGAGCAGCATGAAAGATATAAAGGTTGGATGTGGATTCAAAACATAGACTAGCAGTTTACACATCAAAGCCTTACAGCTAATTCACACTCCTTACAGACAGGAAGACTCTAATTGTCACTGGAGTATGTCTGTTGAAGAGCTCAACTAGTAAGATCAAGGAGCACCTTATTTTTACTCTGCAAGGACCTACTGCAGAGTAAGAGAGTGTCAAAATGTAATATTACTGGTAATAGCACACATAACAGGGGAAATGCCTCATGTGTGTCTGAGTTTTATTAATCACAATCAGCTTCTTAATCTATATATGAACTAAACAGCTGGAAATATGTGATTGCTATTGAGGTTTGTAATTATTCTTAAAATGAAAGGAAATTCCTTGCAAAAATAACAGCATTAGTGAACCAGTTAGGGTAAAACTTAATGCCACAAAATTGAGGAAATGTGGCATTAGGGCTTCCAACCCTAACTCAGCATCCCCCCCCACAAACACACACAAAGCAGTGGAAGGACAGGGCAACACAAGCAACCAGAGACAGCCATTATCAGGTAAGACAAACAACTTACAACTCTGTGCAGATAACACAAGAGAAATCCATCATTATGATCCATCAGGTGCATGAGGTCTGCTGCCATGTCAGTCTGTTGGGGGGACGCCCACATGCTGGGCACCATCAGGGGCCACTGTGGGTAACACACCCCAAAGTGCTCCCTAGAGACCTACTAGGAGGCTGCCAGGGTCGTGGGGAATGAGGCAATGCATAGGTTGTGCTGGTGGGAAACAGATGGTGGACAACAATGTTAGGAGCAGCACCAATGGGGCTATATGAGTTCTGTTGCCATAATAGTGTGTTGGGGAGGGGTGCTCTTCTGTCCACTGCCATGGCAGTGTGTTGGTGGGAAAGCTGCATGCTAAGTACCCCAGAGGGGCTTGGAAGTGCATAGGCTGCTCTCATGGGAGACAAATCAATGGTGGGAGATATGACACCAGTGCTCCAAAAGGCTGAATGAGATACACTACCATGCCAGAGTGCTTCAAGGTCACCTTGGGGTCTGGTGCCATAGCATTGTGTTGGGGCAGCACCAAGAACAGGTGACTACCAGGAGACTACCAGGGTCATGGGGGACAGGTGAATGAATGGAGAGGGCTGTTGGCACAGAGATGAGTGACAGGTGGTGTGGAACCAGTACCCCAATGGAACTGTATGTGATCCACTGGCATGCCTATGTGTTGAGGTGGTTGTTAACATGTCAGGCAATGGGAAGCTGCCAGTGTCAAGGTGGACAGGATAGTGCATAAGGAGGGCTGGTGGGAGAGAGATGTGTAATGCTTTTAAAATAAAAAATAGTTTCACACTCCAGCTGTCTATGACATAGTGGAAACTTGATGGACCATGTAATGGAGTGACTCTGACCCCCAAATATTTAGGGGCTGCCATGCTTAGAGGGCACACTAGTAAAAAGGCAAAGTCATCCCTTGTATATCACTGGCATATTCCAAACAGTTACAATGGCCACACAAAGTTCTTGTGGGTCATGCAGAGTGCAACAATGCATCAACATCCACCCTGACACAGCCACCTATGATGATGACCAGGTGAAGTTAATTTGTGTAAAATGGGCTAACACAAGAGCTGTTGTGGGTGTTATGGGATGCACTGCCTGTGTGAAAGAGGCTCTTCATGGTTTTAATTTGCCCTATGCTCCTGTATAAAGGGGTATCTACCCCTTTCTGGGATGGGCCCTTAATGCATTGTATGATCCTTTTAACCCCTTTCCCTAGGACACATCTAGAAATTTGGAGTCCACAGTTCAATATGAATTTCCTGTTAAAAACTTAAAAAAATAAAAACTAGACATTTTCTGTGAATAAAATGAAGTGTTCAAGCATTTCTGATTGTCATGTAATGGCTGATGATTTCATCTAAAGTTCAAGGCAGGTTTTGTAAGCTTTATACAATCTGTCTTTTTGCAAAACAAATGAGAACTGTTTGCAGTTTTCTCTTTCATCTCATGCACTTAAAAAAATATGCACATCATTTCAAAAGCCCTTTCAGGGATAAAGATACAAGACATTACCTTGCGAAAGAAAGATTAAACAACACCCTACAGTATGTTTAGATAAAACCTTTTATTAGTGTAAATACCTGCTAAAGGCATTTAATGCTTTTTTTTTCAAATGAAGGTCTGTTCTGTTTGCATCAGATTCTAAAGGAATGTTAACAAATCCCAAATGAAAACCACATATTTGATATGTGTTTCTATACAACTGATAGGGGATAGCCAGTTGCTAGTGAGTAATAATAAGAATAATAAGAGAAAGTAAAGGTAAAGTAACTAGAACAAACTCCAACATTGTTATAGTTGGGACAGGATCATACAGAGATATAATTTCATTGCAGTTAGAAATCAACTACAAAATGTTATTATGAAAAACATTAATAAAGGTTGAAAACATGATCAGGAAATAAAAAAAATTGCATACATTGCTTCAATATTAATTCAGGTACTACATGTTACAGTATTTGGACTTGTACTTTGTACTGCTCTCTGCGATGGTACCCCCGCTTATAACACACTCCCCAGTGCTGCACTTGGAAATGACCTCAGACTATCAGTGTTCCATTCCTGGTCAACACATGGAGGATAATTGATGGGCAACAGTGAGCAACAATGTTGCTCACTTCGAGAGGTTGTTATGGCAACCATGTAAACCTTGAGAGTTTTCAGCTGTCATACAACCTCGAGAAGTGAACAACTGTTGTTGTTTACTGTTACCCATCCATTATCTTATATAGTGTATGGGGCAACAGTAAAATTGGCAGCTGCTCAATTAGTGATGCGATTATCTGACTTTGCACTCGTCACACCCCGCCCATCTGGAGAACAATCTCTAATCTTTCCCGGTCTCCTCGTGCCCGCCTGTTCTTACATAAAAAACATTTTTTATTTATAAAATATAGCCCCACACTCTCAGATAAAAAATTTTTTAAATAAAATGTGGCTGCTGCATTTAATTACTGTAGGATTTGCTTCCCCTTCATGTGGTTCTACTCACCGGACCAGAGTAGTCACGGTGACAGCCGTTTCCCCCCGAGTACAGTGCATTGAAAGAGCTGCACATGCACAATCTTGACTGATGCTGTTGTACCATTGATGTGACGTACTCAAGATGGTACAACAGCATCCTGACATCACATCGATGGTACAACAGCCCCGTGTTTCAATTGATTTTTTGGCTTGCATCACCGAGACCTGATTGGAGGAAAATGCTGGACTTATTTTGGAAGTGGCAACTCCAGTGGGGTACTTGGTGATACACCGCCTGAGATTGGACTGCAGAGGGGGGGTAGCGGTCTGTTTCAAGACTGAGTTGGGCCTCACTGGTGTACCAGTAGAGGAAACCAAATCATTTGAATGTACTGTGGTAGCTGGTGTGGGTTGCAGGATAGCTTTCGTCTACCGTCCACCCGGAGATGAAAAGCAATTCCTGCAGGAAGTGGCGGACTTCACCATCGACTTGGCATTGGAGTCGCCCAGACTTATGGTTCTGGATGACTTCAATACATGGGTCAATGATGAACCCTCACCTTTTGGACAGCACTTCCTCCAGTTGATGACATCACTGGGCTTCACACAGATTGTTACCTCATCTAACCATAGTCATGGTCATTCTTTGGATCTGTTTTTTTTCCTGGGGATTGAGGCCTCCTATTTGGGGGTGAAACCTGTCAGTTGGTCTTATCATTACACCGTGAGGTTCAACTTTTGCACCCCCCTTTCTTGGTCTGCCCCTGTGGAGATGGTCAGTTGCCGCCCTTTACAGGATGTGACCCCTGATGACCTTAGGTGGTGATTGATCTCTCAGAGTTTCCATATGCCAGCTCAGGTCCAGAGCCGTTGGTCTTGGCCTATAATCAGGCCATCTCCTCGGTCTTCGACCTGATTGCTCCTGTCTGGGTTTTTCCTCTCCCACTTCGCTCTCGGGCCCCCTGGTTTGATGGGTCTTTGAGGGAGCTTTGGCAAGTAGAACGAAGGTTAGAATGGTGTTGGTGGAAATCCACCCTGGAAGTTGACCATCTTAGTTAGGTGGAGCATTATCAGATCTACCAGTCAGTGATCTCCTGTAAGAAGGCAGAGTTCTTGTCCAGGGAGATTGCTGCCACTCAGAATCGACCAACTCAGCTCTTCTGAACTGTGGACAGGTTGCACAACCCAGCCTGTCTGCAGTTCCATCGAGCCTTTTCACAAATGGAGTGTGATGAACTTGCTTGATTCTTTGCAAATAAGGTGGCCGACATCAGGTCAGAGATCCTCTTGACTCATTCTATGGGGGATACTGTTGGTCGGTGCTTGGTCACTACACCTCATCCTTACTGGAGTACTTTTGAACTATCGGAGTTCAGGGATATTATGTGGATTGTCCAGGGGATACGCCCTATGTGCTGTTGTTTAGATCCCGGCCCAACTTCCCTGATTTTGGGTTGCTCCGATATCATCGGCCTGGTTCTGGCTCAGATAGTCTGGCGTTCCTTGGAATCGGGTGAGTTTCCAAGCTCCCTTAAGGACGCGGTGGTGACATCCCTTCTGAAGAAAGCTTCGTTGGACCCGGACGCTCTAGCTAACTACAGACCTATCTCAAACCTTCCCTTTATAGGGAAGGTTATTGAGAAGGTAGTGGCAACTCAACTGGAGAACCATTTGACCATCCATAATGTCTACAGACCTCTACAGTCTGGTTTCCAAAAGAGGCATAGCACTGAGACTGCTCTGGTTCGGGTGCTTAATGATCTCCTGATGGCGAAAGATCAGAGAAACCATTCCATTCTGGTACTTCTTGATCTCTCCTCAGCTTTTGACACTGTAGACCATGGGGTGCTGCTTGAGTGCCTGAGGTTCATCTGTGGCATGACAGCTACAGTCCTCAGGTGGTTTACATCTTTTCTAATGAGCAGAACACTGAGAGTTGTGTTGGGGATTTTTTCTGCTGACTCACTCCCTGTGTCCTGTGGGGTCTCTTAGGGCTCGGTGCAGTCCCCCATGTTGTCTGCATTGTATATGCTACCCCTCAGAGACATTGTAAGATGGTATAGTATAGTATAGTATAGTATAGTACAGCACAGTACAGGCTAGTCTAGTGCACATAATAGTTTGTACAGTAGTAACATCACCTTCTCCACCACCCCCACAGAGAGGTAAGACACATAACTAAAGAGTTGTGCAAATAGATGAACACAATATAGGTAGATAGAGATAGATAGATGCATAGATAGATAGATAGATAGATAGATAGATAGATAGACAGACAGACAGACAGACAGAGACAAACAGGTAGGCAGGCTGGCAGACAGGCAGACAGACAGACAGACAGACACATACATAGATATTATGATGGAAAGTCTTGCACCGATGGGAAAAAAGTAATAAATCTTCTGTCATTAGCGATCTTCGCAATAAATTTAATGGAAACCTCCAGTCTTTAGGGGGCTCTTACATATATTATGGTTTGTGTCAAATAATTTCTAAAGGATTCCAGGTCATTAGTATCTGCACGGTGGCTGTGAAAGAAAAGTCACTTTAGTAATTATGCGGTTCTCGCAGACAGCTGTGTCTGCAGGCCCATTGGGTTACATCATTGAACTACATTATTTTAGTAGCCATCTGGGTAAGTGAGGGGAGGTTGTGCCATTTATACAAAGGACACACTGAATGTTCAGCTGCTCCCCTCTACCCACCTAGTACCCGGTCCTCAAGCCCTCACTCTCAAATTTACCCTTGGATGATCCCAAATCTCCCCTCCTCATCACTGTTATAGACATACCCCCCAGGGACCAGAAGGTGGCCTACCACTCGGTCATGTCCTACCTTGCCACCTTACCATCCAAAAATGAAAAAATTGTCCTTGAGTATTTTAATATCAACTAGCTCTCTAAGTCCAACACCCCATACATCGATGCTGCTAATGCCCAGGACCTTACTCAAATAGTCCCTTCCCCTACCCGGCTGAACTCACGCACGAGGTCCTCTTCCCTACTGGACCTTGTCTTCACAAACGGCCCCCTCAAAATCAAAAGCACTACTGTACTCCCAGATGCGATCAGTAACCACTCCCCAGTCCTCCTCTCCTGGTCTAGTAAGGCACCAAAATCCCCCACGAAAATGATCCTATGATGTAAACTTGGTCCTAGTAAACTTGCTCTTTTAAAAGTACATCTCAGTGCCATGGATTGGTCATTCATTATCCACACCCTTGACCCAGACAGAGCCCTTGAACTCTTTATTCATTCCTTTAATACCCTATGTGACATGTTTGCCACTCTTACCCAAAATGATGGTCAAAGGCAACCCAGCTCCCTGGATCTCTGACCACCTCCTGGCCCGGATGCGGACCAGAAATTCCCTATGGCACCTCATTAATGAGACTGGTCTGCTAGCTGACAGACAGAAAGACAGAGAGACCCTGAACAATTGCACATGGTCCATGCACAAAGCCAAGGCCGAGTACTACAAAACTGCCCTACCTCCACCTGGGGTTCTGGGAGCAAATTTTGCAATAATATAAAGGACATCTGTGGCAATGCCACAAACCCTGCCCCCATGGAAATCCTTGTTGATGGGGCCCTGACCTTCGATCCCACTTGGATAGCTTCAGCTTTCAACCCTTCACCAACCGCAGCAATGTCCTCCCTCACAACTTCTATGATCCACCCCCAATCTGCGATCCCACCTCCCCCCTAGCTCATTCCTATTTCACTTACAGTGCATCTCCCTCAGGTCTGCAGAGCCTTATCTCAAAAAAGCCATGAGCCATTCCCAGTATAGTAGTGACTCCATAGACCTGAGACTGCTGCGGCTCACCCTTCATGAGGTGCTTATCCCCCTCACACACATTATCAACCATTTTTTAAGCCTTGGAAAATTCCTCATGCACTGAAAATCTGCCTCCCTTTCCCCTGTATTTCAAGGTGGAGACTGTACATCCACTAACAATTATCGATCCATCTCTATTCTCCCTCCCCTATCCAAGGCACTAGAGTACATTTATTTATTTATTTATTTATTCAAGAATTTAACCAGGCAGGCATACTGAGCAGAGGACCACTCGTTTCCAGATGTGACCTGGGGGAAACAAGGGGGGGGTTACATAAGGGAAGGAACAGTAAATTAAACAAACATTCAATGCAGATGAGGAGGCACTGTTATGGAGCCTATACAGTAGGTAGCTAAGGTAGACATGAACTTATATCCAGATACTAAGAGCGGCAGCAAGACATAACTTAGGTAGGAGAGAGGTGAGTGCCACCATAGAATATTGAGCTAGATTAGGAGGTAGATTAGGAGAGATGGAGGGAGCACCAAGTGTAGCTAACTAGCCGGGTGGTTATAAAATGCTATTTTAAGCTGATTAGTAGGCCATCAGGAAATTAAGGAAATTGAGGCCTCCTAGGGGGCAGGGCGGAAGCAAGAGGAGACCGAGAGGAAATGTTCTAAGATGCGGGTGTTGAGGTGTCTGAGATTGGAGTAGTGGCGGATATCTGCTGGTAAGTCATTCCAGAGTTTTGGTATACGGTAGCATAGTGCTGCCTGGCCCATGGAGGTGCACATAAGAGGGATTTGGAATAGCCTAGCATCTGAGTGCCAAAGCGAGTACACCGGGGGGAGCTGAGAAGTTTGGGATGAGGCCAGGTAAGGGGAGAGTGAGTGGGACCAGTATTTAGCAGCAACTCTGGAGCAGTGGATTAGCCGGTGGTCTGCAAGTGAGGGGAGGGACAGGGAGCTGTATAGGTCGCAGTGGTGGGTCAGTTTTGGACAATCCAGTATGAACCAGCAGAAGGAGTGGAAAAGGGTGTCCAGGCTGGACAGAGTAGATGGTGAGGTGGTACCATAGACCACATCACCGTAGTCAAAGATCGGAAGAATCATTTTTTGCACTAGTTCCCGCCTGACCATGGTGGACAGGTAGCCTTTGTTGCGGTAGAGGGCCCCTAGTTTAGGATTAAGTTTTTTGTGCAAAGATTCCACATGAGTAGAGAAATCTAGGTTTTGGTTGAGCCAAACAGCTGGATATCAGAACAAGGTACAGGATTCTAAGGGAGAGTGGTCCAGGGTTTCGAAAGGGGGGTACTCAGCGAGCCAGGAGAGACGTGGCTTTGAACTGAAAGTTAGAGAGACAGTCTGTTTTTTGTTTAGGAACAGCTGGTTTGTAGACAGCCAGTGTTGTACAGCATTGAAGTCCTGTTGAAGGTGGTCATGTACTGTTACCATGGAGGGGCCAGTGTTGTATAATACCGTATCGTCCGCGTACATTTGGATAGATGAGTGGGAGCAGGCTAGCGGGAGTTCATTAAGGAAAATCGAGAATAGGATTGTCTCTGATCAACTCACGAACCACCTCAACAAACACAAAATACTTTGCAAGCAGCAACATGGCTTCCGCAAAGGTCACAGTATGACTACCGTGCTACTCGAGTTCACCACTCACCTCCACACCACCCTAAACAGAGGTCATATCTTTGGCGCTATCTTCATTGACCTCACCAAAGCGTTTGGCACTATCTATCACTCCCTCCTAATAACTACCCTCTACAAACTTGGTCTCTCGCAAGATGCCCTCTGTTGGTTCTCAGACTATTTGGTGGACCATTTCCAGCAGGTCAAAATTGGTGCAACCTTATCTAGCAGACTGCCAGTCCACTCCGGTGTCCCACAGGGATCCATTTTTGGACCCTTACTATTCAGTCTCTTCCTAAATACCTTCCCTCAGTCCTGCTCAGGCAACCTCTTACTCTATGGGGACGACACTGTCCTTAACTCCTCTAATCCTGACCCTACCCAGCTCCACCTCTCCCTCCAATCCTCCCTTAGAGATGCAGACAAATGGTTCACTTCACAGTGCCTCATCCTAAACTATAAGAAGACTTAGGTTATGTTCTTCTCACACCCCCTTAACTCCAGGAAAGCCCACTGCCCCCAAGTCCTAACTGTCAACCAGACCCCACTTGAACAAGAGGACACCTTTAAATACCTGGGCATCACACTCGACCCAGCCCTTAATTTCCAAAAACACATTCTTCAACTGTCTACTGCCCTCAATATTTGGCTTGGCCTCCTCTACCAGTTTAAACACAGTATTACTCCAGATGCCCTTCACCTAGCAGTCTCCTCCTCAGTCCTCTCTCTTCTCGACTATGGCATCCTGATCTATAGCTCTACCAACTCATCAGCCCCGACAAGGCTCCAGCTCTTCATCAACAAAGTCTGTTGCCTCATCCTGGGCTGTGATCAGCTAACTCACACATGCTCCCTATATAATGCCACTAGCTGGCTGAACCTCAATAACAGAATCTTGTTTCACACTTGCCTCATGGCCAAAAAGATTACCCTTGGTCTTGCCCCCCCAGTCTCTCACTGCTTATCCAATGGGCCACGACATACCAGCACACACGTAGCACAAACAGGCAACTCCGCATGGTCCCCACTGTAGCACCTCCCTATGCCAAAGGTCCTCTGGTTTCCAAGCCCCTACCTGGATAAATAACCTACCTAGCACAATCACAAACATGAATAGCATCGGCACCCATACAGCCTACCTCAGGAATCATCTACAGTCCTCCAATCACTTTGATTGCTATGGAACCTCTCCCAACCCAGCCCCTTTCTTGTCTGACTAAGGCCTCTGGCTGTTTCTGATCCCCCTCCACCTGACCTCCCAGAATTAGCTACTTAGTGAAGATTATATGTGTAACAGTTCTTGAAAACTAATACATTGAATCTACTAGTGTCCAAATGTTAGCCTTTTACTGTATTTCATGTACCATCATTGTTGCTTGTGTCCTCTTGCTGTACAACTCTGTTCTGTTCTCCATGTTGTACCTCTTCTGACATGGAACCTTTGAAAAGGAGTCCTTAACTCAAAGGTATTTTCCGAACAAACAATGAAATGAAATGAAAAAGATGGCATTTTAGAACCATGTGCATGATTAAAATAATTAAGACTTTCAAATACCTCATGGGTATAAATAAGGTGCAAGGGGGAAGCATTTTCAGAAAAAAAGATGTTCAAGAACAAGGGGTGATGCTTTGAAGTTGGAGGGGAGTAGACTCAGGGGAAATGTGAAGAGGTACTTTTTCACAGAAAGAGTGGTGGATGCATGGAATAGCCTCCCAGCGGAGGTGGGAAGGGCAAAACTGTCACAGGATTCAGGAATGCATGGGATAGGTATAAAGGAACCTTAGTGGTTATGAAAGGGAGGGTAAAGCCAGAGATCAAGTAGAATCTGCAGTATTACAATAGGTAGGATGAATGGGCAGACTAGGTGGTCCAAGTGGTCCTTACCTGCCATCAAATTCTGTGTTTTCATCGTAGTTGTTATGTAAATAAACTGTAACTTATGTAAGTTTTAGTTATTGCACAATAATGCAAAGTGATGGTTTTGAAAGACCTACTGTAGAGAAAAAAAAATATGTTGCAGGTGATACCTTTCACTTATTTATTTATTTATTTAAGAGATTTACCAGGTAAGCATACTGAGCGGGATCCACTCGTTTCCATATGCGACCTGGGAGTTACGTACAAGCTATACAATTGGAGCATAGGGAATGGTGCATGCAACAGGTACAGAATGAGTACAATAAAGGGTGAAACATCAGGTCCAGGAAATGTTACAGGCTGGACTATGCATTTGGTATTTAATCATGAGTTTAGTTCAGTGTGCATGAGTTGTTAAAACATAGTAGGGGTCTATAACCATAGTGCATAAACAGACAGTGACACATTGGTGAAGGCAACAATTATAGTCAGTTGTTGGACAATATTACAGTTTATGGCATGTTACGAAGCCTCTTGCTAACAGAACTGGGCTGCAGGTTTCAGTTACATGTGACTGAGAAGTGGGCCTGAAGGAGAGTTTTCAAGGTCCTTGGAAGTGGAGGACTGCCTAATTTCAGCAGGGAGGTCATTCCAGAGTTTGGGCAGTCTATATTTGAAACCAGATTGTCCCTTTGTGGTGTGCATGAAAGGGATATGCAGAAGTCTTGAGTCAGAGCCTCTCAGGGAGTAGGCCGGGGTGGGTTGAGCTGCCAGGACGGAGCTGAGATAGGTGGGGAGGGAACTGGACCAGTGCTTTACTACGAGATTTGTGCAATGAAGCTGGCGCCTGGAGTGCAGTGAGGGGAGATCTAGGGTGCTATACAGGTCGCAGTGGTGGGTGGTGAAGGGGGCATTCTAGGATGAGCCGACAGAAAGAATGAAAAAGGGGGTCCAAGATTTCCAGGGTGGATGGGGGGGCTGCGCTGTAGATCTCGTCTCCAAAGTCGAAGATTGGGAGAATCATTTTGAGTACTAGCTCCCTCCTGACCAAGGTGGGTAAGCAACCTTAGTTGCAGTATAGTGCACCTAGTTTTGGGTATAGTTTTTTTCTGAAGGGAGTTGATGTGGACAGAGAAATCTAAATGGTGATCAAGCCATACACTCAGGTAACGGAAGGAGGTGCATGATTCCAAGGTGGTACCATCTAGTGTATGGAAAGTGGGGGGAGCAGCTAGTCAGGAGAGTCTAGGCTACGTGCCGAAAGTTATGGAGACAGTTTTCTTTGCGTTTAGGAGGAGTTGGTTAGAGATAAGCTAGGTTTGCATGGCATCAAAATCCTGCTGTAGTGCAGAGTTTAAGACCTCACTGGAAAGGCCGGAGGCATACAGAATGGTATCATCAGCGTACATTTCTATAGCTGAGTTTGGGCATGCCAATGGGAGGTCATTTAGAAATATGGAAAAGAGAAGGGGACCCAGGACAGAACCCTGGGGAACCCCCATGGTGACTGGGAGTGGTGGGAATACGTGTGGGCCAATTTTTACTGCTTGTTTCCTGCCAGATAGGTAGGCTTGGAATCAGCTGGTGGCTAGATCAGATAGGCCTGCATCCTGTAGTTTTGTGAGGAGTTTGGGGTGGGAGACGGTATCAAATGCCTTTGCCAGGTCAATGAATATAGCCGAGGTGAGGAACCCTTTGTCCATGCCTGAGGCAATATCGTTAGTGAGTCTTAGTAACGCAGTGGTGGTGGAGTGGGATTTGCGAAAGCCCGATTGGTAGGGGGTGAAAAAGGAGGTGGTATCAAGGAATTGTGTGAGTTGTGAGAAGGCTAGGTGTTCCTGTAATTTGGCCAGAATTGGGAGTAAGGAGATTGGGCCGTAGTTTCCAGGCTCAGATGGGTTGCCACCCTTTGGCAGCGGAATGACTACTGTCTCCTTCCATGCTGTTGGAATTTGGGCTGAGGAGAAGGAACGGTTTAGGAGGTCAGCTAAGGGAGTGACAATGGCAGAGGCAGATAGGTATAGGAGTTTTGCATCCAGTCCTAACGGGCATTTACATTAATTGTGGTTAAGGGAATGTTGGTCGGCTAGGACATCTGTCATGGAGATAGGATGGAAAGAGAACTTGGTGGCATGGGGGGAGTGCTGGGCAGGTGCAGGGGGGGTTAGGTGCAGGTGAAAAGGTTTGTAGGTCTGTTAGGAGAGATTTTGTACAGTTGGTAAAAAAGTTATTGAAAGTTGTGGCAACTTCGCTTTGCAGATACATTTTTGCCCTGAATGGTTAGGGTAGGGGTGGGCGGCTGGATAGGGGGAGTGAGCAAGGTTTTAATAGATTTCCAGAATTTGGATGGATGGCTAAGATTAGAGGAGAGGGCTGCTTGGAAGTAGTTCTTTTTAGCCTGTCTTATGGCTTTGGTACAGTTATTTCGGAGGGTATGGTAATGCTGCAGGTATTCCAGGGTGCCTGTTTGCCCTTGTTTTTTCCAGGCCTGGTCTCTTGCTCGACATCTGGAAATAATGTAGGCAGAGACCCTGGGGAGATGGGTTGCCCTTACCCTTTTGCTTCTGAGGGGGGTGTGATGGTCCCAGACTGCAAGAATTAGATTTCTGAATGTGTCGAAAGCATGGTCAATGGTAGGTGCCAGTTGGATGAACGACCAGTTGGCAGAGGCGAGATCATTTACTAGTGAGTTGAGGCAAAGAGAATTGTATGCTTTCGTGTGGAGTGTCCTTGGGGGGAGGTGGTTAGTAGGTCTATGCACCTTTCTGATCATGTAGATCATGTGGTGGTCGCTCATTGAATCAGGTAGGAGGCCAGCCTTAATAATCCTGTGTGGGTGTGTTGTAGGAGCCCAGTCCAGGAGGGAGTGGTTCAGGGATTTTGGGTTTAGGTGGGTGGGTTGCTCAATCTGTTGAGAGAGGTTAAGGGCTTTGATCTTGCTACATAGTTTTGAGCAGTCTTTGTCTAACCAGTTGTAGTTAAAGTCCCCGAGGATGTAGAGCTCACCGGCAATAGCCATCTCTTTAAGAGATCCCAGGTGGTCTATGATGGTTGATGCTGGGGTGGCAGGGGCACAGTATATCCCTGCTACATACATCGGTGAGCTATGTGACAGGACTAGTTTTACCATCTTGGTATCAATATGAGGAGTGTGACTTGGGAGCTGGACAGAGGTGTACTGGAATGCATTAGATATATACATGGCAATGCCACCTCCTTTCTTGTTGCCTTGTCTATCCAGCCATAATACTGTGTAGCCGGGCAAGGCTATTTCAGAGTCATCATGATGGGGTTTTAGCCATGTTTCGTATATTATACAAATGTCCGGTTTGAGGGTTAGGGCAGTGGTTTGCAACTCCGGGACTTTGTTTAGTACGCTACGGATGTTGAGGTGAATTAGGCTAAGACCCTTTGGCAGGATTTGGGGGCTGCGGTGGGGTGGTGGACCAGGGTTTGTTTCAACATCACCCACCAGTAGGAGCATCAGGGTGAGGTATTGTAGGGCAGTATACCATTTACTTTTTGTTTTAAATTTGGGGTTGGTAAAATTCGGGGTGTGGTTGGAGATTGACTTCACAAGGCTGCTTAGGGCAGATAGTTGCAGGGTGAAAGATGGTGGGACGATTGAGGGGTATGAAATCCAACCAAGAGTCGGTGGCTGAGCCTGGCTCTCAGTGGGTGTATTTAGGGGGCATGGGGGGGTCGAGACAGAGCTTATTGGACTAACAAAATAATTTCTATGACTAGCTTTCAAGAGATAAAACCCTCTTCCTCAGGTCAAAGTGGAAACAGCTGAGCAGCATGACAGTTATAAAGGTTGGATGTGGATTCAAAACATAGACTAGCAGTATACACATCAAAACCTTACAGCTAATTCACACTCCTTACAAACAGGAAGACTCTAATTGTCATTGGAGTATGTCTGTTGAAGAGCTTAACTTGTAAGATCAAAGTGCACCTTAATTTTATTCTGCAAAGACCTACTGCAGAGTAAGAGAGTGTCAAAATGTAAAATTACTGGTAATAGCACACATGACAGGGGAAATGCCTCATGCGTGTCTGACTTATTTTATCACAATCAGCTTCTTAATCTATATATGAACTAAATAGCCAGAAATATATGATTGCAATTGAGGTTTGTAATCATTCTTAAAATAAAAGGAAATTTCTTGCAGAAATGACTGCATTAATGAACCAGTTAGGGAAAAACTTAATGCCTCAAAATAGAGGAAATGCGACATTAGGGCTTCCAACCCTAACTCAGCATCTCCCCCCCCACACACACACACACAAGCAGTGGAAGGACAGGGCAACACAAGCAACCAGAGACAGCCATTATCAGGTATGACAAACAACTTACAACTCTGTGCAGATAACACAAGTGACATCCATCATTATGGTCCATCAGGTGCATGAGGTCTGCTGCCATGTCAGTCTGTCAGGGGGACGCCTACATGCTGGGCACCATAAGGGACCACTGTGGGCAACACACCCCAAAGTGCTCCCTAGAGACCTACTATGAGGCTGCCAGAGTTGTGGGGAATGGGGCAGTGCATAGGTTGTGCTGGTGGGTAACAGATGGTGGACAACAATGGATGGAGCAGCACCAATGGGGCTATATGAGTTATGTCACCATAATAGTGTGTTGGGAAGGGGTGATCTTTGTCCACTGCCATGGTAGTGAGTTGGTGGGAAAACTGCACGCTGAGTACCCCATGGGGGGGCTTGGAAGTGCATAGGCTGCTCTCATGGGAGACAAATCAATGGTGGGAGATATGACACCAGTGCTCCAAAAGGCTGAATGAGATACACTACCATGCCAGAGTGCTTCAAGGTCACCTTGGGGTCTGGTGCCATAGCATTGTGTTGGGGCAGCACCAAGAACAGGTGACTACCAGGAGACTACCAGGGTCATGGGGGACAGGTGAATGAATGGAGAGGGCTGTTGGCACTGAGATGAGTGACAGGTGGTGTGGAACCAGTACCCCAATGGAACTGTATGTGATCCACTGGCATGCCTATATGTTGAGGGGGTTGATCACATGTCAAGCAATGGGAAGCTGCCAATGTCGAGGTGGGCAGGGCAGTACATAAGGAGGGCTGATGAGAGAGAGATGAGTAATGCTTTTAAAATAAAAAATAGTTACACACTCCAGCTGTCTATGGCATATTGGAAACTTGATGGACCATGTAATGGAGCGACTCTGACCCCCAAATGTTTAGGGGCTGCCATGCTTAGAGGGCACACTAGTACAATGGCAAAGTCATCCCTTGTATATCACTGACACATTCCAAACAGTTACAATGGCCACACAAGTTCTTGTGGGTCATGCAGAGAGCAACAATGCATCAACATTCACCCTGACACAGCCACCTATGATGATGACCAGATGGAGTGAATGTGTGTAAAGTGGGCTGACACAAGAGTTGTTGTGGGTGTTGTGGGATGCACTGCCTGTGTGAAAGAGGCTCTTCATGGTTTTAATTTGCCCTATGCACCTGTATAAAGGGGTATCTACCCCTTTCTGGGATGGGCCCGTAATGCTTTGTGTGATCCTTTTTACCCCTTTCCCTAGGACACATCTAAAAATTTGGAGTCCACAGTTCAGTATGAATTTCCTGTTAAAAACCTAAAAAAATAAAAACAAGAAATTTCCTATGAGTAAAGTAAGTCTTCAAGCATTTCTGATTGTCATTTTCATTTTAAAGTTCTTTTAATGGCTGTTGATTTCCTCTAAAGTTCAAGGCAGGGTTTGTAAGCTTTATAAAATCTGTCTTTTTGCAAAACAAATGAGAACTGTTTGCAGTTTTATCTTTAGTCTCATGCACCTAAAAAAATATGCCCATGTCATTTCAAAAGCCCTTTCAGGGATAAAGATGCAAGACATCACCTTGGGAAACAAAGATTAAATAATACCCTACAGTATGTTTAGATAAAACCTTTTATTAGTGTAAATACCTGCCAAAGGCCTTTAATACTTTTTTTTTCAAATGAAGGTCTGTTCTGTTTGCTTCAGATCCTAAAGGAATGATAACAAAACCCAAATGAAAACCACATTTTTGATGTGTGTTTCTATACAACTGATAGGGCATAGCCAGTTGCTAGTGAGTAATAATAAGAGAAAGTAAAGGTAAAGCAACTAGAAAAAACTCCAACATTGTTATAGTTGGGACAGGATCATACAGAGATATAATGTCATTGCAGTTAGTAATCCACTACAAAATGTTATTATGAAAAACATTCATATAGGTTGAAAACATCATCAGAAAATAATTTAAAAAATTGCATACATTGCTTCAATATTAATTCAGGTACTACATGTTACAGTATTTGGACTTGTAGTACTTTGTACTGCTCTCTGCTATGGTACCTCCCCCCCCCATAACCCACTTCCCAGGGCTGCACTTGGAAATGACCTCAGGCTATCAGTGTGCCTTTCCTGGTCAACACATAGAGGATAATTGATGGGCAACAGTGAACAACAATGTTGTTCACTTCGAGAGGTAGTTATGACAACCATGTAAACCTCAAGATTTTTCGGTTGTCATACAACCTCGAGAAGTGAACAACTGTTGTTGTTTAGTGTTACCCATCCATTATCTTATATAGTGTATGGGGCAACAGTAAAATGGGCAGCTGCTCACTTAGTGATGTGATTATCTGACTTTGTCACTCGTCACACCCAGCCCATCTGAAGAACAATTTCCACTCTGTCCTGGTCTCCTACCGCCCACCTGTTCTCACATAAAAAACATTTTGTATTTATAAAACATGGCCCCACACTCTCAGATAAATTTTTTTTTTTAAATAAAATGTGGCTGCTGCATTAAATTCGGATTTGCTTAGCCTTCGTGTGGTTCTACTCATCGGACCAGAGTAGTCACGGTGACAGCCATTTCCCCCCGAGTACAGTGCATTGAAAGAGCTGCACATGCACAATCTTAACCTATGCTGTTGCACCATTGATGTGACGTACTCAAGATGGTACAACAGCATCCTGACATCACATTGATGGTACAACAGCCCTGTGTTTCCATTGATTTTCTGGCTTGCATCACGAGACCTGGTTGGATGAAAATGCTGGTCTTATTTTGGAAGTGGCAAATCCGGTGGGGTACTTGGTAAGACACCGCAACAGACTGGACTACAGAGATGGGGGGGTGCTGTCCCCCATGTTGTTTGCAGTGTGTATGCTACCCCTCGGAGACATTGTAAGATGGTATGGGTTGAGATTTCATTGTTATGCTGATGATATCCAGCTCTACTGCCTTTTGCTCCCGACCACGTTAGTGCTCTCTCAATATTTAATAACTGCCTCGCTGAAATCCAGGACAGGATGAATTCAAGCTGGTTAAAGTTGAACACAGGAAAGACTGAGGTTATGGTTGTGGACCCAGGCCACAGGATAGAGGGATTGAGGACTGGTCAGCCCTCCAAATTATTTCTGGGGGGCTCCTAGATTCTTACCTCAGAATGGGTGCATGACCTGGGTGTGGTACTTGATAACGGGTTGACCCTTCGTTATCAGGTGTCGTAAAATCTGTCTTTTATCATCTTTGTGACCTCATGCCTTGACTATTATAACTCCTTTTACTTAGGGCTTCCTGGGATTGATATCTGCTGCTTGCAGCTAGTGCAGAATGCTGCTGCTCGACTGTTGACTGGGGCATCTCGGAGGATTCATATAACTCCTGTGCTGCGTGATCTGCACTGGCTGCCGATTCAGTGGCAGATCACCTTTAAAGTAGGTGTATTAACTTACAAAGCCCTACACAGACTTGGCCCTGACTACTTGAAAGAGCTTCTGATTCCCTACACCCTATGCAACAGCTCCGTTCGGCTGATGAGAGATTGCTGGAGATTCTTAGGGTAACCTTGAAATCTTCTGGGGCCCGTGCATTTTTGTTTATGGCCCATACCCTCTGGAATTCTCCACCCCATCAGCTTTGGGAATGCATGACCATGAGGGGTTTTAAGCAGGCACTTTAAACTTTTCTATGGGGTCAGGCTTACCAGTGAACCTCGCGTATTTGTAGCTGTTGTATTAAATATTTATGTAATAGTTTTTATGTAATTATTTTTATTTTTGTAAAGCGCCTTGGTATTTGAAAAGCACTTAAAAATAAAGTTTATTATTATTATTATTTAAATACAGTAACCACATGAAGAAAGAGTAGAGCAGACACACAGAAATAAACACAATTAAAATGTTATGTAAAGACCAAAGTCTTTCTTTGTGAGTTACAGTAAGGGTAAGATCCCCAATAGCTCAACAATACATTTTAACAAATCTAAACACAACCAGTGGTGGTTGTGGTGCTTCTTATCTAAGAAGATACTGCAGATTTTTATCCAATCTTGCTATGTATGTTGCTTTTAATCATTATCTTAAACAGTAGAATGTATTAGCACTTGACTTGCACATGATCATGTTTAAGCAGTCAGTAGTAGACTAAATATAGCAGCTATAGATTTGATCCCCATGGCCTACTTTCAATGCCTCTCACCTCAACATCTCCTTTATCACACCTTTTTCCACTCTACTCTTGATAGTCCCTAGCCTCATCTTTTACCTTCTTTCCCTACCATTCCTTCTTAAACTCCCCCTGCTGTCTCAGAATATTTTTCGCCTATAATGCACTTATCTCTAATGTATGCAACTCTACCCAAGCATCTGCTGATACAGCATCAGACTTTACTGCCAGAACCCTGCCTTACCTGGCTGTAACACATTAAGAATTGTCATTTGTGAAGTATGTATGTGGTGTTTGTTCTATTGACAATGATACCTTGTATGCTACGTCCATATGTCTTGATTGACAATGCTACCTTGTATGTTATGTCCATAACTCTATGTAAATGACCCAGGACCTCCTTGTGAATGAGCTTGCTCAATGGAATTTTTCCTGCAATAAACTTGAACTTGATCTTGAAACATTGATTATCCCAGGTGTTTATGTCTACATGTATTCTGTACACTTTACACATTGATTTCACCTCCACCGCCCTCGCTTAGGTCACATCTAGGAGTAAGGAAGCCATGGATCAGAGCAAGTTAACTGAAGCAATCATTGTTGATCTCTCCAAAGCTTTCAGTTTGGTGGATCACAAACTTCTTTATACCATGTTGTGTTCTTTTGGGCTGTCTGACCATTTGATTGCTTGGTTTGACAACTACTTACATGATAGGCAGCAGTTGCTCAGATTTAATGAAATATTCTTGGAACTGGCTTCTGTCTCATTCTTTTTTTGCTGTTTATAAATTATCTCATTTGCATACTTGTAGATTGTAGCTTCGCCCTGTAAGCAGATGATCTGGTGCTCTTGTCATGCTCCCAGGATATCATGATCATTAATTCCCAACTGAATGAGGACTTCCATCTAATTTACTGTTGGCTATCTGCCAATAAGTTGGTCCTCAACCTAAAGAAAACTCACATTATACTTTTCAGCTCTTATTCAAAAATCAAGTCATGCACTGATCCCCTGGTTGTGTCCAGTATCAGTGATTTGCCACTGACTGCTGCCTGTTCTTTAAAGTATCTTGAAGTCACCCTTGACCCCTCAACTTGAACTCTCCTTGCACATCACTAATGTAGGTAGCCTTGTGAATGGTATGATTGGTGTGGCTTACAGAGTCAAGCACTTACTCACCCACACTGCACATCTGGTCCTTGCTAAGGGAGTGTTCCTACCCACCCTTAATTATGGAATCCTTATCAATACCAATTCTGCTGCATCCCTTTTGTCTAAATGGGATGTAGTGTATAATAATTTATGTTGTTTGAGCCTTTCAGCAGCCCAACACACATACACACACACTGTTGAGAGCTTTACGACAAACTTGGTTGGTTATTCCCCCATATAGTCATGACTTTGTGCTAGGGTGTTTTGTAGATAAGGTACTCCATACTGCTACCCCTCCCATTCTTGCTGAGCAGCTAAGTGCTACAAACCTTGACTATCCCCTAAGGTCCAGTGACTTGTCCCTACTCACTGTTCCTAAAACTGCCATGGGAGACCAAACCTGTGTGCATATGTTTCTAGGCCCTGAACTCCCTATTGCTATTTGCTTGAGGCATCTCCTCTCACTACATCTTTAAAAGATCTTTATGGAACTACTTGAAAGACTCTTTTACTTGCATTTGCCTGGGGTAACTAGTGCTTCTCTTAATCTAATGAGTTATGGGCCTAAGTATTTCTTCTTGGGTTTTCCTGTTGGATATTCTGTGCTCCTTGTGCTATGTGCATTTTGCTTTTTACTTCAGATCTTGTGATAGTACTGAAACAAATTGTTACAGTTCCAGCAAAATATATTTTCAGATATTTTGTTATATTTCTAGAGTGATTCTCTCTGGTGGCTTTCTGTGGTACTGCAGGTAGGCAAGGAATTTCTCTAGACAGATTACAAATATTTCAGGAACTATTTAACCGTGTATTTTGCTACAACTGTATATTGCCTTTATAAAAGTACTGTGCTGATTCATATTTTGTACCTTTATCTTGCTTCCTTTGTTTTACTATTATTCTGTTGCTGTTGTACCTTGATATTGCTCCTGTGTATTCCTATTATTTGTTCTTGTGGTTATCTTATGTACTGTTAGTCATCAGTTTGTATTACCGTATTGTAAACTCCTGGATCATACCTGAATAAAGGCAATTAATTGTCAAATTTGCTTACCTGGTCAATAAAAATATAATAATAATCTTGCATAATGTATCCTGTCTCATCTGTTAGGGTATACTCTCTCTTTTAATTCAGTTTGTTTTGTTTGATTGAGAAAAGACAAGGTAATAGACTGATAAAGATAGAAACTTAAGAAACTTAGTAAAGTTTATGTCTGATTTTATATTTTGCTGCCTTAAATCTCTTTTAGTAACTTGGACAAGGAGAGTGAAAGAGATTGCAGCCCTGGCCAATGGCAGATTCACAAAGCTGTGTATCTTGTTCAGTTGATGTGGCCAGGTGCACTGCTGGTGTGGGAATGCAACACATCTTATAGCCTTGCTCCTCTCATAATTGCAGAAAGCACAACAGGAAGCACTACTGTACTATGAACATGAGCTTTGACATTCTAGCAACATAAACAGAACCGTAGATGTACATGGAATCCATCTATTCATAACCACTGCCTATGGTCCTCTACTTAATGTCCATGGTGGATACATTATTTTATTTCAAACTCTGTTGGCCATTAAGAGGGTGTGGCATGTCATTAATCATGTGGGTGCCAGTACACCTCTGGTAGCTATCGATATTATTTTGATGCATGACAGTATGTTCATGTCATTTATCTGGAGCTGCTTGATTGCCATGTCTGTAAGGCCTTGATGTGTGAGTTCAAGTTTCTGCATGCCAGATATGTGTGCATAGCAGTCTGTGTGCTTGCTATGCCCAAGGCTCATGGCAGCCACTGTCTTTTGTCATGTAAGTAATAACACACGAAAGATTGTGCCATTATTGGAGATTGACGCATACCCTGGTGTGTTGTGAGACATAATGCTGCAGGCCAAGGGTCCTCACAGTACCTGGGTGTGCATTAATCCTCAATAAAGGCACACCATGGAGTGTGTTATTGCACTTATAACATGGGCAATGTAGAAACACAATCCAAAAAGCTGTAAATATTGATTATACTGTCTTAAAAATGTAGTAAAATGGATGCATCCTGCTGTGTAAAGCAAGATATTGTCCCTTCTGTAAAGCAAGATATTGTGCTAGTTAAGCATTGATCAATGTTATACACATGCACAGTACACCTCTGTGAATTCTGTAATCCCCCTGCTCCCTTAGTAACAACACGTGGATTAGGCAATACTGCTTTTATTGTAACAAAAATAAACAGTTCAGATATGTGCTGCCACATCTGTCTTACTTCTATGAATATCAACACATACAGAATGGAATAATGCATTTATTGTAAGAAAAATATCTTTTTTACATGTGCCCTGCAACGTCTGTGTAACCTGCATGAATAACACCACATGTATAACTGAACAATGTCTATAATATAACAAACATGAACACTTGACATATCTGGTGGGACTTCTCTGTTACTTGTATCAATATAAACAAACGGATAATCAAACAATGCCTTTATCGTAACAAAAATCTATATTTCACCTATGTGCTTCCACTTTTCTGTCATGTGTATGAGTAACAGCACATGCATAATGTAAGAATGCCTTTAATGTAACAAAAATTAATACTTCAGATATCTCATGCCACTTTTGTGTCAATGTAATGAATACCAATAGATGCATAATGGAACAATGCCTTCATTGTAACAAAATCAGTACTTTAAATATACCACATACTGTATATCTTCATCCTATTTAGGAATGCTACACTACTCAGTTAACTGACAGTCTTTATTATAGTATATGCAAATCTTTCTCATATACTACATGTAACCTAACTGTGGGCTACTCTGTAACAATTATAGAATGCTTTTATGAGTAACTCAGATCTTCTTCAGATATAATATTTTCATGAAAATGAAAACAAATGCATAACACATACAACATCTATGTTTTACTTGGTACTTGGTAATCTAGGACAAAAGGAGGCTGAATCCCATTGTGATTGTCCCCCACTATGAAGAATATTATTCTCAGATGTGATTTGCTGTGAGCCAGTTATCCAATCCCTTTTTAAAGGAACCAAATGTATTTAGGTCAATTAGTTCTTATGGAAGCTGGTTCCAGTAGCTAGGTGCCCTTAATGAAAAATAGTTTAATCTTTTACTATGCCTTGCCTTGCATACTTCCAGTTGTTCATTGTGCAGTATAGGCACTATTTTATGAGTTGTGTATAACATCCCACATTGTTGCGATAAGTCAGTTGATTATACTAATTTTAAAGAATTATGATATCTCCTCTGCAGGGTCTTTGTTGTAGAGAAAGTAAGCCAGTGGATTGGAAGATCTCCAAGTAGTTTCTAGTAGATAGATACGGGACCATCCTAGTAGCCCGTCTCTGGATTCGCTCCAACCTAGCTATGTCTTTACTAAGATAAGGACTCCAAAAGGGAGAACCAAAATCAAAGTATGGTCTGACATGAGATCTGTATAAGGGTATTATGTATTCTGCTGTTTTTGAGATGAAAGTGTGGTTAAGGAATTTTAATAACCCGTTTGAGCATATGGCAATTCTAGTGCAATGTTCCAAGAAAGAGAGTTTATTAATAATAATGCCCAAGTCTCTTTCACAGTCTGATGACTTTAGATTGATATTGTTTAAGGTGTATGTTGATCTAGGTTTGTGTTTTCCAAAATGTAGGACAGTGCATTTATCAATGTTAAATAACATACCGTTGGCAATAGCCCATTTTTCGATAACTAAAAGGTGTGCTGTTAGAGTCCTCAGATTTTGGATATTATCTACTATACCTCCTATCTTGGTGTCATTTGCAAATTTTGATGAGAAATTAGTGTGACCAATCTGCATGTCGCTGATGAATAAATTGAACAGTGCGGGGCCGAGGACCAATCCCTGAGGGACGCCACTGCTCACATAACCAACATCAGACTGAATTCCTTGGATTTTAACTGGCTGCATTCTGTTTGTTAACCAACTGTATATCCAATGCAATAAATGAGGTGAAAAACCTTGTAACTTGAGTTTATTGTACCATGTAAAACTTTATCAAATGCTTTGCTGTAATCCGACAAAATAACGTCCATGGGGATTTGTGAGTTAAGGCCTTCACTTATTGATTATAAAAAGCAATTAAGTTAGGGGTACAAGAGTGGCTTTGTATAAAATCATGCTGTGTTAAATCTATAATGCCAAGTGATTCCATTTCTTTATGTAATAAGTGTTTTATTATTTTTTCCATGAGTTTACAAATAATCCAGTTTAAACTGACACGGCTGTAATTCTCGGTGTTAGATTAAGAGCCATTTTTAAAAATGGGTATAACTGTAACTTTTAACCAATCTTGTGGGACCACACCTTGTGTTAAGGATTTATTAAAGATGATTGTCAATGGGATTGCTATAGTTTTGGAAATTTCCATAAGGAATCTTGGGCTAATATTATCATGGCCTTGGTTTGATTTAGGTTTCAGAGTTTTAACATCTTAGATGGTGTCTATTAAAGAAATATTGTAAGGAGTAAAATATAGAAGAGAAACTGAAAGTTGATTGGATTCTTTAGCAGAAAACACTGAACAAAAATAGTCATTAAAGGTGTTCGCAGTATCTTTGTCTGATGTGATAGTACAATTATTCACAATCAATGGGCCAATGTGTTTATCGTTACCTTTTTTACTGTTAAGATATGAAAACAAGATTTGTGACAATCCTTATTATGTGCTATTTTAAACTCTAAGTTACGTTTAGAGTGTTTAATTAACTGTTTGAGTTTTTTAACTGCTAATTTATATTTAAGCATAGTATTTCCTTCTTTACTATTATCCTCTGTTTTCAGGCATAAAAACAAATTATGCTTTTTTTATTTGGGTTTTAATAGATTTGTTGAACCAGATGGGGATTTTCTCATTTTTATTGTATTTTGACTGGGACACATAACCTTTCAAGGAGTACATTAGTGGATTTGAGATATTCCCATGCGTCATCAAGTAATAGGGGAGTGACAATTGTGCTCCAGTCAATGCTGGTTAGGTTCTCATTGATGCATTTATAATTAGCTTTATCATAGTTCTTAAATGTGGCTTGATTTTTCAGAGGATGATATCTGTGAGTTATTTCAAACAAAATAGAATTGTGATCACTACTGCCAAGTGGGTCAAGTATACTGACTTTGGCTAATTTATGAGAAATGTTAGTAATCATAAGGTCTAAAATATTGCTACTTATGTTAGGCGTTGTTGTTATTTGCTCAAGTCCAGCATCAATTAGTGCAGATGCAAAATATTTCTCATGATTAGTAGTGCCAGAATTAGTAGCCCAGTTTATTCCGGGTATGCCAAAATCCGCCAGGATTATGACATCATGTAAACTGGCTAGATGTGAAATATCATTTGACAGAGAGTAATAGTGAATGGAGTCCACTCAGAAGAAAGGAGGGTTACTAGTGGGGTACCACAGGGTTCAGTATGAGGACTAGTCCTCTTCAATGTCTTTATAAGTGACATTGCATGAGGACTGGAAGGAAAAGTATGTCTCTTTGCAGATGACACAAAGATCTGCAACAGAGTTGATGCACAGGGTGGGGTGGAAAGGATGAGAAGGGACTTGGCAAGGGTAGAGGAATGATCAAATGTATGGCAGCTTAGATTCAATGCTAAGAAGTGCAAGGTAGGGTAACAAAAACCCAGGGGAAGAGTACACAATGGGGGGTGAGATACTAACAACAAAAAAATGGAAAGGGACCTGGGGGTAGTCATATCAGATGACCTAAAGGTGGGCAAGCAATGTGAGAGGGCAGCAAGGAGGGCTGGGGGGATACTGGGATACATAGGGAGAGGCATCACCAGTAGAAAACAGGAAGTTATTATCCCTCTGTACAGACAGCTGGTGAGTCCCCATCTGGAGTACTGTGTGCAGTTCTGGAGACCCAATCTCCGCAAAGACATAGACAGGATGGAAGCTGTATAGAGGAGGGCAACTAAAATGGTGCAAGGTCTGCACCGGAAGACATATGAAGAGAGGTGAAAAGAGCTTAATATGTATAGCCTTGAGGAAAGGAGGGAGAGGGGGGACATGATAGAAACATTCAGGTACCTCAAGGAATCAACAAAGTCCAAGAGGGTAGCATCTTTCAAAAAAGAGGTGTGCAAGAACAAGAGGGCACAATTTGAAGATGGGGGTGGCTCAGAGGTAATTTAAGGAAGTATTTTTCACAGAGAGGGTTGTGGATGCATGGAGCGGCCTTCGGAGGTTGTGAGGTCAAAATCAGTGGTGGAATTCAAGCATGCATGGGACAGTCATAAGGCAATTCTAGGAGGTGGGGGTAGGAAGAAGTAGGCTGCTGGTTAACTAGGATCTGCAGCTTATCCAGTAGGTAGGGAAATGGGCAGACTGGGTGGGCCAAGCGGTCCTTATCTGCCGTCAAATTCTATGTTTCTATGTTCTATGATAGTGTGGTGATGTACACAAAATCAACTGATGGAGGCCTGTAGCATGTACCAACGGTTAAAAGTGGTTGACCTTTGAACTTAATTTTAAGCCAAATGCTTTCAGTATTTGTTGTGTAGTTACATAAATGAGAAAGAATGTCATCCTTGAAATAGAGCTCCCCACCCCACCAAGTGATTAACTCTGTCCTTATGGTAAAGATTAAAACCGGAGATCTCTTTGGACCATATAGATGAAGGGTCCTACCAGGTTTCAGTAACAGATATAATGCTGATGTCATGTAGAGCACATTAACTTCAAGCTCAGTGATTTTTAATAAGTTTAATGATCTAGCATTAAGTGATAGTATTTTGCACGTTCTCACATTATTATGCAAAATGGTTCCTAGTTTTAGAGATGTGGGGGTAGCCCCATTCTTCCCCTTGGAAATTAGTTTAAATGGCCATCTATGATTGATGAAATACTTTTGTCCAACAGAATGCTACAACTTCTACTAAGGTGAAGACCATCCCAGCAGAATAGAGAAGGTTTATCATTGAAATCTTACTAATGTGTTAAGCAAGGGATGCCTTGTGTGATATTATTTATTTATTTAAGGAAATTAGATACACCTTTGAGCCAGGGGCTCTTTTATAAAGGTTCCACATCAGGTTACCTGAAACATTAGGACAAGCATTGGTATTGTGCAAAAGAGAAATAAACATAGCAGCCGGAGGGCTTTGTCAATTACCAAAACATCACAATTGTGCAAATCACTTCTATAACAATTTAGGCAATATAGATTCATATAGGTAGCCATCCGACAGAGGGAGGCAAGGCCAGAGGCTGGTGTAAAGAAGGAGAAAGAGAGGGAGTGGAGGTGGGTTGGTCAGGGGCAGGGGCAGTGAGGAAGTGTGTGGAGGGAGTAGAGGAGGAGGGAAGGAGTAGGGAGGGAGGCAAGGGTGGGGTATAGGGGGGGGGATAAACCATTTAGGTGTAGCAGTCACAGGAGATGAGGTATTGATGCAGGCTGAGCTTAAAGGCACCCAGGGTTGCTTTGTTGGTAACTTCTGCTGGCAGGGTGTTGAACCAGGAGGAGGCTCTGAAAAAGAAGGATCATTGGTCTTGGGTAGTCCTGCAAAGGGGAACAGTGAAGGAGAGATTGTTTGAATTCCTGGTTTGTCATGATGCACTGCTTGCAAAGCCATTCATTTAGTGTTTTGATTCTGAATGAGATGGAATCTTGGAAAGAGACTTGGGCATCATCATCACCGATGACCTGAAATCATCCAAGTAGACCACAAAAGCAGTAGGTAAGGCTAGAGGGATGTTGGGGTGTATTAGTAATGGTATCACAAGTAGGAAGAGGGAAGAAATAATCCCTCTTTACAAGACACTGGTTAGGCCCCATCTGGAGTACTGTGTGCAGTACTGGAGGCCACACCTTCACAAGGACATTAGCGGTCCAGAGAAGGGCAACCGAAATGGTGCAGGGACTGCATCAGAAAACATATGAGGACAGATTAATGGCTCTCAATATGCATACCCTAGAGCCAAGGAGGGAGAGAGGTGATGTGATTGAAACATTCAAACACCTTAAAGGCATTAACAAGGTGAAAGAGTCTAACATGTTTCAATATAAGAAAAATAGCAGGACATAAGGACACAACATGAGATTAGAGGGAGGACCATCAACGGGTAACGTGAGGAAGTTCTTTTTCACAGAAAGGGTGGTGGAAGCATGGAATAGCCTACCACAGGAACTGGTGGATATGAATACAGTGCAGGGATTCAAACAGGCATGGAATAGGCATAAGGGAGCAATACAGAAGAGTATGAATAGATAGGCCATTGACAGAGCAAAGGCCGAGAGCACATTTATAAGATAGAAAAAGAAATGGGCAGACTGGGTGGGCCTTGCGGTCCTTATCTGCATTCAACTTCTATGTTTTTATCTATGTTTCTATGAATGAGAGGCTCTAGGTACTAGGAGAATTTTTGAGAAGAACTCGGTACATCCACTCTCTACTAGATCGTTGTTAAGGGCCACAAAGTCCTGTTTAATTTAGTCTAGGTGTGTTCGATAGATGTTGGTGGTCCCAGCGTGAATAATAACTAATGGGTTGTCCTCTGCATGAAGAAGTATGTCTTTAGCCCTTGTGGTTAACTGGGATAATCTGGCTCCCCTGAAACTAGAACATGTGTGAGATTCTTTATCTGGGTTACAAACTGCCCTGTCTGTATGTTTGATAATGGAATCACCTATAACAAACACCTCTATTTTGTTTGATAGAGGTGGAGATCTGGCCTGATTTTTCCAAGTTGTTGAATCCTGTATGTTAGCTGATGCACCTTCTTTAGTGATTCTACTTGGTGGCCTATTGAGGGGGATTTTATCCTGACTGCTAGTAACCATTTGTACTTGATTATTAGGTGATGGTGTGTGTGTGTTGTCTAGTAGTGGAATCACTTGGTTATCATCATCCAGTATGTCATATTTGTTTTTTAATGATACTATGGCGCTGTTGTATATTTGGTCCTCTCAACATTTTTTGAGTGTTTAATGACTAAAGCCCAGTTGTCCACAGTTGTTTAGGGAGAGGTGAGAGCATCCCTGGGGCAGTAGTTACATCATTAGTTGCTAGGGTATTAGTGGGACTGTAGATGTCTCCAGTTGATTAACCATGTGATCAATATAGTTTTCAAGAGCTTCTATATCCTGTCCCACTGATCCTCTGTCTGGAAGTCTCACCACTTCATTTTGCAGTGTGTAAACTAACAGACATGTGTCTCAAGTGAAATTAATTACTTGACAACCCTGGCCATACATATGGCAGGAGCTGCAATAATTTTGAAAAGGCATATTATCCATAGCTAAATGTAGTATAAGTATATAGACAAACTAAGTACTCTCTTACACAGTATATCTGGATAGTGGTATAAATACTGTCCTCTGCTCCCCTGCTACCCCAGCTGACACAGCAGACACGTGCAAGATGCACGTGTCTCTGCTCGCATCTCCACGCGCAGCCCCACGCATGCTCACCCCATTCACTAGTGTGAGCCTTTAGTGCTGCAAAACCAGATGTGAGATGAAGTTTGACTTCCAGTTTCGGCGCTGATGTCAATGTCAATGTGGCAGTGTTAAAAACACTAAAACCCCTGCAATATCAGCAGGATAGAACAACAAACAGTGTTGTTGTGCTTGCAAAGTAGGATTCAGGTAGTTGCTGTGCAACAAATTACTCTCCCTGGCATGTTAGGATGTGCTGGGGTCAGGGACACACCACCACAGTCCAAGAATACCCTGCAGAGCCAGTGACTGCTTAACTCCTCCTAGATGATACCCAGGAAGTTTTTAGCTATTTTATGGTACTCAGAAGAGATCATTAATCTTCAGATATGCTGCAAACATGACTGTTTGCAGGACATTTATCTGGTATGCAGGCACAGTGACAGTACTCACTCTTGCATATTATGTGGTGTACAGTCACAGACAATGACCCTGCCATGCAGTACTGCACATTTTCATATACATATCTGCAGAAACACATAACTCTTTTGAAGTGCACATTACAATATCAAAGTTATCTCACCACAACAGTGATACAGACATATGAAATATTGTTCAATTTCTAAATGAAGGTAGACCCCATACCATTACTGCATGCAGTCAATTACTTTGTGTGATAATACATGTTCACTGTGCCATGATTGGTAAAATGGGTGACACGAAATCTGGGAAACAAGATGTCACTGTCTATATCCATCACAATACCACTTGATGTACTGGTGACTACTTCCACATCTCCAGGTGTGATGCACTCTGATACAGTTTTGCTTGTAACACACTATACTTGGCCTTTACTGCTACTTTTGGATGCAGCTGGTGTACCCTGGCACATACTGTAGTTTCCCTATGTTATGGTACTGTTTGCACTGTGTGCACTTCTGCTTGTATAGTGTGATTCTCTTTTGCTGAAGTTTGTCTTGCTTATAGTTACACTTGAACACTGTGGTTGCATACTTGATGACAATAGGTGACTTAATTTTTCACGATTACTCATGGATGCAGTCCAATAGTTTCTTAAACTTGTTTTGCAGTGGTAACCCATCATGTTCATGATTTCATAAGATGACAGGCCTGCATTTGAGAGTATTTGAATAGCGATACTATGAATGCAGTGATTTGTGTATCGCTGCGATAACAAGCCTGTTCAGAAATTCAACTCACTAGTGTGTTCAGATAATTTACACCCATTGGTTGCAATGTGTACTTTACCACTGGGTATCAAGTGGGTGTATAACTTTCTTGAGGTGAAGATATAGTGCTGGAGCGGTGGGTGGACAATGACTCAAACATTATTATACAGAGCAACAGGGCAATCTGGGATACTAGAATCTGCAAACAGAAAGCCATGCAAACTTTCTTTTCTTCTGTTTATGCACATTGGAGTGGTTCTTGCTATGTGGGTTAAAAGACAATGGGGTCTGTTCACAAAAGTGGATGGGAATGTGCAGATTGCACATATCCCCACTTCAGAGCTCCACATCCACTGGAGATCTATGCAGGGACTGCATTCATGAACAGTGGTCCCTGTCCATCTCTGTTATGTGGCTTCACCCCCCACCCAGTGTGCAGGTTTGTGGAGGTGGCCGTTGTGGGGCTACACACCCAGCTGTGCAGCTCATTGGCTACCCAGACCTGGTCTCTTAGTGGATCCCTTGTGCCCATCAGATACCATGTTGCCAACGGGTGCACACAGCTGGAGCTATGAGGTGTGGGGGACCCCAGTTGTCAGTCCCTCACATTCCTCAATGTGCATCAATGACAGTGGTGTGAGGTGTCTGTTGCCCTCTGCCAGTCCCGCCACAACCAGTGGTGGCATCCGGGGGGGCATGCAATGGTTAGGGCTGCTCTCAGAAGTCTTAGCCATCACACCCCTCATGCAAAGCCCCTGCACTGTAATGAATGACATGTAATGTGAACACACCTCTCACAGCTGTCCCCGGGCTGCCCCCATGCAGAGCTGTGCATTTGGCTGGTGTGCTGGGCATGTGGGGGGGCATAGCAGGGTTGTGAATGGTGAACAGGGGCCATAGTGTGTGCATCCAGGTGTGAGTGGGCTATGCACTGAGTTTACAGGGTGCATATCCCTTCTGCTTTGTTTGTGAATAGGGCCCTATGTGAGGTACTCCTCTCCGATATAATCTGTCTTCACTTGAAAAGAGTTTTGTTTAATTTGTCTTATACTTTCTCTTCTCCGTCATGCCAAACCAAGTTGTGTTTTGAACCACAGACATTTTACAATGCCAGAAGTAGAATTGGGAGCCATAACTTCTGACTACCATAGTTTTGCAAGCTCACTGGCAGTAATTGGGGGATGGTGACTTGACTGATCATTCTCTTCTTTTCTTATTTGCTTTACTACTGCAATCAGTACATTGTTTGCGGGCTGGAAGACAGAATCTCTGTGAATATTTATCATTCTATTATTCTCACAGTTATTGAGAATCGATTTATGCCTCCTCGCAGACACAACATGCTGCTAACCATATAGTGTTGCCTGTGAAAACCATGAACTGATCCATAGATCATGAAGCGCAACACTTAACTCCAATAGACTTACTGTCTTATTGTCTATAGACCTGTTATTAGCGGTTAGCCAGTCTTCAAAAACCTTGACTGCCCACACTGTGCTTTGCTGAGTGTTCAACTCATCTTTTGATTTCTCAAGTTCAACCAGCTCACCAATTGATAGACGAGCATGTCACGTATTGTTCACAAATGCAGTCATATGGTCTGCTCTACTGGCACCTGCTCCTTTCCCAACTGCTTCAGCACCACTACTGTGTGACCTAATTCTCTTTTTAGCTGAAGTACCAGGTTTTGAATACTCAGTCAATACAGCTGTTGTTGTGCTGTTCACTGATTAGGTCATTCCACTAATACTACTAATACTGTTAATGTCATCTTATTGCACTACTGTGTAACTTCTGCCACCATATTGCTTGTGTGCATTAACACTGTCCTTATTTTGTGCTGTGGTACTTTCTGTTGCACCTCCAGTACTTTGAACTCTGTTAGTCTTTCTGGTGTCCAATAAATGGCTGATTCTTCTAGAGCTCTGTACTCAGCTACCCTCTGTGCAGTGCTAATAGTCGCACTACCACTGACTTGGGTTAAAATGCTGCAACATATAGGTTTGTTTCCTGGACTTGAAGTGCCAGCAGTAGATTGATGAGCTCCCAGTCTTATGCTTTGTGGTATGGTTGGCTTCTGAAGATTACTAGGATTGGTGGACAACTTACTGACTACACATTTTGCTGTGATTATTGATTGTTGTTTCCCTGTGGACACAGAATGGACAGTCTGCAGTTTCTGGACTTCCACCTGTCTGCTGCTTGAGTATATCTGCTGATTCCATATAGACCAGGGTTTTAAATTTGCTGCACTTACTGCACTGCATTTGTCTTTGTTTTTCATAGCCTCCAGCATTCTATACTCTGCCAGTCTCTCTTCTGTCCAATACACTGATCATCTTTCACTATTACTATTGGCTTCTGAGGAGTGATATGCATTGCTTTCCTCAGTCACTAGTGTCATTCTCAGCTACCCCTCCAGGAAAATGGGAGTTGAGCCACTCATTTATTGTTGAGATTGTCAAACAAATAAAAAGACACCTCCATATTAGCTGCCATCAACTTTATGCTATGCTGTTTCTTTCTGTTCTTTCCTTTCAGTTAGTGATATAACTTGTGTTGAATAACACTGCAGCATGACTGACTGGAGAAATAAGGACCTACTTTCTCACGACCTGAACTCTGACCTCTCATTCACTGGTTGTATATTGCTGCCTGCCTGATTTTCTGCATCATGTTAATCTGTATGGTTACCGTTTCTCACAATCACTGCTACACACACACACACACTGAAGACATTGACAATTGACATTGGTTCACTCTTTCATCACTGTACTCCAATGTTTTTAGCTGTCTAGCTCTGTAATCATCCTGCGTCTCTGATACAGTGTTTCACATACTTGTAACTCTCTATATCCCAGAAGGTATACCTCCCGACAGCAACACAAATACAGCAACCTACGTCGCTGCCAACAAAATCGACAGTTCATTGACAGGTCACTGTATTGGTGCGCCAGAGACAGGGGCACACTGTCTCCCAGTCCTGCACTTCCTCCCCAAATCAACCCAGAGTCAGAGTTGATTATAATTAGAATGGGGAGTGCGGGGTGCCATAGCCCCCCACATGGGGAGTTTTGGGGCAAAGCCCCCCGATAGAAAAATGGACCGGGAGTCCATCAGGAGTTATGTTGAGAGCAACTTTCAGTCGACATAAATTCCATTGCTGTGATACCGGTCAACAAAACTGTCGTCGAACTGGCATCATAGAGCCATCTCAGAAAATCCTTCAGCACACATACATCACAACGATGCAATTTACAAGAAAGTAACTAACATATTAAGACTGATTTGAAAATCACCAAGGGACACCTATGAGGGACTTACACTAAGTCATGATGACAAGGGACAAACAGCACATCCCCTGTGTACCTAGCTTGAGTGCTGTCTACATACATGTGCGATCGGGTTGATGTAGATGTTCTTTGCTCTTTCGTGGGGAAGGGGGCAAAGACAACTTTCTGAGCCCCAAGCATTATCCGTTCATGAAGACAACACAACCGGTACTTGCATATACAATGTTGCCATCTAATATTTTAACAAAGACATGGACAGAGACTCAAGTTTACAATACATTTGCAGCTTGCTCCCTCATTCTCTCTCTCTGTGGCACTTCTCTCTGTATCTGTCTCACTTATCTATGTCACTGTGTATACCATTTGCTCCAGCATGACACAGAACTTATCCCTTTTTGAAAACACAGCTCCGTAACACATACTCCTCTTTTCTCTCTTTGGTTACTTTCTTGGCATCTCTATAGTGCTATACAAATGAACTGTGCTATTCCCATGTGCTGTTCCCACTATCTGTTCTATCAGGTGCTCAGTTTAAGAACAGACACAGCACACTATCAAACTTTGCTAAGGTTGAGGTATCCCACTGGACAGGTGGGTGGGGACCACAAGACAGGTAACAAAACAATAGCATGGGCTACACAGACTAAAAGTAAAGACAAATAAAGCCACTCTCCCACATATGTCTACATTACAACTGCACTTCCTTTCACTAGGAAAACACACTTTACAAACTCAGCTGTGTATTGTACACTAATTGTGCCACCCGCTTAGTGATGACACAAATGGCTGCTGTTGAAAAATTTGTTCTCCCTAAACAAGAAGTGCAGTTCTGCCCAGAAATCTCACCATGACTGTTTCACCCTGACTGTGCCGATAAAAATTGTTTAATGCACTGTCAGGTGTTGCGGTTTTACCAATCACCCACATCCCTCTGTGTACCTCATGTTATAAATATGGATGAGTATTGCTGCTCCTGCCAAATGTTTTTCCTTCTCAGTGCTGCAGACACCCTGTATGATGCCCGATTGAGCAGTGCACAACATTGGGCAGTGTCTCAAGAACATCTGAAGTTGGCATTGATGTCTCCATAAGGGATGAGGTATATGCCAAAGATATAGGGATACTGCATGCCTTTGCTTACTGCTGTCTCTCATGTGGGGTAGTGGTGAAAGCCTGTATCTGTATGTGAGAGTATCTTATCCTTGCAGTTCCTATACATGACATCACATGGCCCATGTGTAATGTAATTCATGTTTTTTGCACCATGCATACTGGCCCCATGTGCATGTGCCCACAGTATGATGCTGTGCATCGTGAATATCTGTTTTCTTTGTCATTTTGTTCAAGACTTCCCCCTTGCACTAATTATTGTTTCCTTTACTGCTTTTTCTTTCTCTCCCCTCCTTAGAATCTAGGTATCTGTCTCACTGTGCTTCCTTCATTTCCAAGTTTGAGACAGCTGAATGGTTATCTGACTATTTGTCCAACAAGATGCAAAAGGTTAGGTGTGACAATTAATACTCTGGGATCTTTCTCTGAAAACAAGCAAAGCAAGGACAGTTTATTTATACAGCACCCAATTCCAAAGGCTCTGGGTGCCTCACAATAAGTACAGCAAAATGATAACATGTTAAGAACAATAAATACTAAATTAAAACATTATGTCACAAAGCCAGGCTCAAACTTTTAAGCATAAAGAGTTTTTAGGACATTTTTAAAAACGTCCAGTGAGGGAGCACCTCTCACCTCCTGATGAAGGGCATTCCACAGAATTGGTGCTGCCACCCCAAAAGCCCTATCACACAAGGATTTCAAACAAGAGACTCAGCAATACTCAATTTGTTATCCATTGTATAGATGTTTTTCCTCTCTGCTCGCCGCATGTTGTGGCCCAGGTTGTGCCTGAAAAGGGTCCTCCAGATCAGTGCGCTTACCCAGTTATTAAAGACTTAAATAAACAAGCATTTGTCAATGCTGAATGTTGTCTTGCAGGTTTTGCATTGGTAGTGCAGGCATTAGAGAGACACATAACAGAAGTAGCAATGAAGTATAGAACCAACATCAACCCCACCCCACCCTGCAGAAAGTGACAGGCATAGGGCTGTGCATTTGGGTCGCTGGCCATGACACTCATGCTATTTCACCTCACCCTACCCTGCAGTGTCTGACAAGTGTTGCATTGTGCATTGGGGTCATCTGGCCTTATGCTCACCTCATTTCATAAGGAAGTGTGTTGAGATGGGTGCAGCATAAGAGAATGGGTTGAACTTTGGGGCTGAAGAGTCCAAGGCACACGTTGATGCCTGTCAGTGGCTGCAGGGTGGAGGTGGAGGACCAATGGCATGAGCAGTACAGAAGACAGTCCAAAGACACACCCCTGATGCCTGTTAGTCTGTACAGGGTGAGATGTAATGATTAGAAACCCTAACACCCTAGGTGTGTGTTGGTATTTGCACTCCAAATTTTAAAATAAGGCCTTTTTGTGACCCCACCTCATGAAAGCATTTGGGACCTCTGTTCTTGAACAGTGCCCCTGTGATTTTGTTAATCTGTCTCGAACATTGATTTTCCCTATTGACCTCACCATTCTGCACCACATGAAAATGTCAGCTGCACCATTGATAAGGAGGTTTGTAGAGATGGCAATGTGGGAAATCTGGAGTGAAAATATTAAACATTCTCAAATTTACGAGCATGTGTGAAAACTGCATGTCACACTCTCTTAACACAGTCATTTAGTGGAATTAATTCACCAAATTTTTAACAGCCATTTTGTGATCTCTGCTCATGAACAGTGGCACTATGATTATCTTAATGTACACGAACATTGATTTCCTACAGTGACCGTGTAATTGTACGCCAGATATACGAAACTACATTTCGGGCAGGATGTGACAAATGACAGCTGAACTATTCACAAGAAGGTGTGCAAAAATGACAATGTTGAAAATAAAGAGTGAAAATATTACAAATTCTTGAACTTACTACTGTGCATGGACACTGCGCAACACATGATTGTAACATAGTCATTTTATGACATTTTTTCACCAAATTTTCAACTTACAGTAGGCATTTTGGGACCTCTGCTCATGAACAGTGTGACTGTAATTTTCTTACTCTGTTCTGAACATTGTTTTTCTACAGAGACTGCGCCACTGTGTGCCGGATGTGCGAAAACACAGTTTAGGTAGAATTTGGGAAATGAAAGCAGTACTATTCAGAAGGAGTAGAGAAAAAATGGCAATTGTGAAGATCTGGAGTCCAAATATAAAAAATTATTGAAGTTACGCATGCATGTAAACTGCACAATGCACACTTGTGAAGCAGTCATTTTATGGACGTTTGTCACCTAATTTTCAACATAGGCATTTTAGGACCTCTGCTCATGAACAGTCACTGTGATTTTCCTAATCTGTCCCAAACACTGATTTCCCACAGCGACCATGCTATTCTGCACCAGAAATGGGAAAACACATTTCAGCCAGGATGTGAAAAATGAAGAGGGTGTGTGAAGACTGGGCAACCCATACTCATAGCACAGTCATTTAATGGACTTCCATCACCGAATTTTCAACATAGGTATTTTAGGACCTCTGCTCATGAACAGTATCGCTATGATTTTCTTACTCTGTCCTGAACACTGACTTCCCACAGTGACCATGCTATTCTGCACAGGAAGTGTAAAAACACATTTCAGCCAGAATGTGAAAAATGACAGCTGTACTGTTCATAACGGAGTGTGGAAAAATGGCAATGTTGAAAATCTGGATTGGAAATATTACAGATTCATGAAGTTACGAGTGTGCGTGAAAACTGCAATGCATGCTCATAAAACAGTCATTTAATGGACTTTCGGCACCAAATTTTAAACATAGGCATTTTAGGATGTCTACTCATGAACAGTGTCACTGGGATTTTCTTATTCTCTTCAGAACATTGATTTCCCACAGAGACAACGATATTCTGTGCCGGAAGTGCGAAAACACATTCCGGTCAGGATGTGAAAAATGACAGCTGTACTGTTCATAAGGAGGTGTGGAAAAATGCCAGTATTGAAAATCTGGAGTGAAACTGCACAATGCATGCTCGTAAAACAGTAATTTTTTTTTTTTCATTAAATTTGCAATATAGGATTTTTGAGAGGCCACCTCATGAACAGTGGCACTGTCATTTTGTTAATTGGCCACGAAGGGTGATTGCGCACAGTGACTGCTAAATCACCATTTGGGACCAAATAATGCCATAACAGTAACTGAAATCATGATGAGGGGCCCCAATAACCTCATGTTAAAAAATTTGGTGGCAAAACTCCCAAAAGTGCCTGAGATATGCATCAAAGTTAAATAACCCTATTTATGCTATTATATAGCTTACCGTCATTTCTTCAGTTCACGGTCAGCGTTGAAGAGTGCAGACGTGTTTCCGGTCCACAGAAGATCATTGCACCAGGCTCTGGAGATAAGTATGGGGCAAGGGGGGGTGTAGGGAGGTGGGGTGGGTGCAGTTTGGGGGAGGGAGCTGCAGACTGTGAGAGACTTTTTTCTACTTTACAGGGGGAAAAAACATCTCAGGAAGGTTTTTATTTTTACAGGTATATTTGACATGCTGGGGTGGGCTCCTAGCATGTCACCTGCATGTTTTTTTTTGGGGGGGGATTGCAGCCGATGGGGATTGGGCACCCTGTCGACAAATAAAGAAGAGTGTTGGGGGGATGATGCCAGTGGGGATTGGGCACCTCATTGGCAAATGAACTTGGAAGGGGGATGTCACCTGTGTTTTTTTTTCGGTGGGGGGACTGTAGCCGACAGGGACTGGGCACCCCATTAGCAAATAAAAAATAGTTTTCGGGAGGATGATGCCTACAGAGATTAGGCTCCCCCACCAGCAGATGAACTGGGGGTGGCATGATGATGCCGACAGGGGGATTGGGCACCCCCCTAAGTCTGCTTTTCTGAGGACTGTGCAAAGCGGACGGCACAGCCGCTGTCATGTCACACTGAAACTTACACTGGGAAAGGCACTCCCTGCAATAAGGTGGAGCTTCCTCATTGCAGTCACTAAAACCTTTCAAGGTGGTGGACATGCTTTTGCACTGCTGTCATAGACAGCATGCAATCTAATTCATGCCACGGAGCCCAGCCCCAAAAAGCAGTGGTGCCACAGGCCACAACATGACCGTGCCTCCAATACCTGCTATTCTGAAATTACCACAACATGTTTCTTGCACAGGTGCAAGACAACATAAAAAGATGTCTGCCTCTGCTGACTTGAGCAGATGACCAGGAGCATAAGGTATAGGGAGGTCTTTCAGCTAGCCTGGACACAGACTGTGCCAGGCCTTGGATGTCAACAAGTACACCAAAATGCTGATGCAGCACCACACTGGCAGCCAGTGAAGAGCATAGATAATGGGTGTGATTTTTTGTTAGTCATTCATTCATGGTTTTTATTTGTCCAACCTTAAGTCATTACAAGTAGTCAATATTAAATACAATAAATAAAAATACATCACATCAATTACAAAAATAATATTGCACATAAAAATGTCAGTTACTCATTGCTATATTTTTTCCCTGAAACTTTAGCACAGCATCAGTATAACTAGCTAGAGTGAGAGCATCATTAACTGTACTGGTGTTTAACAACATTTCAAGACAGTCTTGTAAGCAGTACTGATACATTTCTGTTATCCCTTTGAGATACAAATTCCTCTATTTTGAATACAGAGCACATTGGAATATAATGTGAAACAGAGATTCACTACGACCTAGATTACAATGACAATTCAGATCTTGATTTTCCTTCATATTGCTATATCTAGCTACATAACCAGCATGATGCACTCAGACTGACAGGTCCCAGAAAACAACTGTACTGCTGCATTCTGGACTAAGCTGCAAGTGGTGCAACAGCCTCATGGATAACTCAAGGTAAAATCCATTAAAGTAATTCAACCTCGACATGACTAAGGCATGCATCAGTGTTTCCAGATCAGTCAGTTTAAGATAGGGGTTGATCTGGTCGATGTTTCTCAGGTGATAAAAGCCACTGCAGACAACAGATGACACCTGATAGTCTAAGGACAGATTGGAGTCCAGAATGACCCCCTGATTCCTCACCCTATCTGCAGCTTGAAGTGTCATGCCATCCAAAGAAGGTTGGATGGTGCTAATATCCTTTGCCACTGAACCCAACCAACCTGGCTCTATGAGTAACACCTCCATCTTCACAGGGTTTGGTCTAACCCATCTGGCATCCATCCACTCCTGGATTTCCCTATGGCACTCATTCAGTTCTGAAACCACCACAGCATCACCAGTGGCACAAGACACATACAACTGGGTATCATCAGCACAACAATGAAAACACAAGCCATAGTGCCTTATGATCTCTCCCAAAGGCAACATATACACAGCAAACATCATGGGGGCTAAAGCTGACCCATCTGGCATGCCACAGCAAAGTGTAACATTGCTCAAAATATAAGAGCCAAGTGACACTTGATGCACCTTGTCAGACATGTAGGACTTAAACCACCACAACACTGCTCCAGAAAGTCCTACATAGTGCCTCAGTTGTGACAACACCCAATGATCTGTTGTGTCAAAGGCTGAAGAGAGGTCTAGCAGGATGAGAATAGATTACAGGAGTACCACATGGGTCAAGTTTGGGTCAGCTGTTAACCTTTTTTATCAGCAATCTGAAATTGTGATTTCTCTAAAATAATTTTGTATGCTGATGATTGTTATTAAACACTGGGAATTGGCAACTTTAGGGAAGCATCTTCAGCCTGATTTTGCCAAGGTCTGTAGTTGGTTCTCAGCAAATTATCTTGTTGTTAATAGTAAAAAGACTGAAACAATGTAGTTTGGGAGAAAGCACACACTGAGGGGGGACACAGAGTTGCACACTGACACACCTACAGGGCTATGGATTGACCAGGACTAGGAATTTATGTGCCTGGGAAAGCTTCTTGATCCTACCCAGTCCTACTCTCCACATATTGATTCTGTGGTTAAATGTATAAACCAATGTTTTGAGTTATGGTATAGAAACAAGCATACTTTTACCATTGAAATGAAGAAACTTTCAATTATGAGTCTGATACTATGTATCATTGACTCTGGCTTGGTTGTATACTCTACTGCTAATTGTGCTGTGTTAGAGAAAATTTCACTAATTTTCAACCATTCATGTACATTTGCTTGGAATGCAAAATTTGCAACTGGGTGGATACATTCTGTCAATGTTCTCTATAAGTCTTAATGGAGGCAGAGAAACAAAATTGCCACATGTCTGCTCCAGCCTGCTACCCATCTGCTTTGCTCCATTTTTCTTCTTTTCAAACCCCTTTTTTGGAGTTCATCTGAGTTTTAAGGAAACATCTGAATGAATGAAGATGCTTTGACCTTCTAAAATTTATCTAAGGTAAAAAGGAAAACAGACTGAAAAATGGAGCATCCTTGTTAGTTGGTGTAGCCTGCTCATGTAGCTGGACTTGTTTCTGGAGCTGCTACTAGTTTCATTAGTGAGAGTTCTGAGTCTGCAGTGGCTGCATTTTCCCATTGTGGACACTATTCCTGTTTTTAGTGAAAATACATTCTTCTTCTGTAAATAGGCCAAGGATTATCCAAGAACAGAGACTGGATGATAAACCCTTGGGGTGTAAGTTAGGAGTGCAAAACATTTAAGTATTTTGTTGATGCTCTGGACACTTTAGATATTTTGGGGTCCCATACAGTATCCGCAGTGAGTGTGAGACTGTTCTTTAGAGATGTTTCTCATATCATATTGACTAAAGAAAGGCAGGCTCCCAAGAGAGAAAGAGGAAACTCAAAACACTTTGAAAAACTCAAAATGTGTTCATGAAATCTTCTTTTATAGACATGGTAGCGACTTGTGTACTTGCCTGGGAAGCCCCACTACTAGATCACTGCTTGAGTGGTGAATTCCTTACCAACGGTTCAGGATTAAAGGACTTGATTGGCATTCGCCCATGCTACTTGCTGTCGATTTGATGGTTGTGTGGCTAGCTGCTCAGAAAATTTTGGCTTTGTTTTTGTACCCTGTACTTGGCTTGACTAGACATTTTAACCTCAGTGGATTCTGTCCATATTAAAGGCATGGAGTTACAGAAGAGTTACAGAGGAGCATAGTACAATCTTCTGTTGTTTGCATATTAGAGTGCTTGCATGCCAAAATTCAAAAAAATTGTAAGGTATGCTGACTTTGCCTAGAGGCTCTCGGAGACCGGCCTCAAAAATGCATAATTTATTATGCTCAGATTGAGTGATTTCTTTATCTTATAATACATTATACTAAAAGAGGATCACACTTTGAAGGTGATAGGGCCTATTGAAAAAGCCCAGGATCTAGGAATGAGGGGCAGAGAAGCACCATGACTCCATGCTGTTAGCCAGGACCTTATATATTGAGCTTTTTTTGTGCTCCAGACTTCAAAAGGAACCCAATGGTTTGGAAATTCAGGCTGCAGGTTTGAGTTGTGTGAAGCCTTTTACTGAATTTACCAAGCTTGGTTTCAGGAGCCTTAAAAGGGACATGATTTTATGGGCCAGTATATTGCAAAGCTGACTTGGTGTCTTAAAATTAAAGGGGACAGGACATTTGTGTTAACTGGCAGCTACTTATAAAGTTCTTATTTGCAGAAATGACATGCATTCTCCTAAATTATCCATATTTAACTGTCCTGAATAAAACTGATACCAAAACTGTATTTTGCATTGTTTTGTATACTTTTGGGCAGCATTCTGCAGCAGTTCTTTTCATGGAACCAGTAATTTGGAATTATAACTATGTCACGGTCTGTGCACAGAATGCTAACTATAAACTGTTGACCTATCAGAACCATGCTCAGAGTTCTGTACACAAACCATGACATAGTTAAAACTCCAAAGTACCAGTTCCATGAAGAGAACTGTAACAGAATACTGCCCATAAAAAACAAAACAATGCAAAATACTGTTTTTGGTATAACTTTTTATTCAGGCACAGTTAAATATGGATAATTTAGAGGAATGTATATCATGCATGAGGATAAGAAGTTTATGAACAGCTGGCAGTTGAAAATTATTTCTTGTCCTCTTTGACACATGACGAACATGCTGGGCTGGATTTTCAAATCCCTAGAGAATGTCACAAACCCTTGGTGCATTGATCATATGGCAAACGGGGCTTGTAGCATTCTCCCAGCTGGTGATTAGGATTTTTACTCCCATGCGCCAAGTGCTGCAAGTTAGACCTGCTCCCCCAGTCTAGCTCATGGAATTCAGAGGGACATTTCTAGAGGGCTTGTGCAAAATATTTGGCACAGGCTGCCATAAACTGAGGAAACTGTTGCAACTGTGCCCAACAATAGAAAATCAGGTGCAGTTAGGGCACAGATGTCCAGTACAGCTGTATCAAAAATGGGTTCAATGCAGGGCAAGTGTCAGCTGTTAAAAAGCCAACCCATTGAGTTTATGTATGAGACTCCCTAGTAGGTTAGGACATTTTATTTCACATTCTCTTAAGTATTTTTGTAGTAATTGTAATTTGTTTCACTTAAATTCCTTTTATTGTTTTATTGTTATTGTTATATGTATGTGTAATCCCAGATGATATAATGTATGTATCACCTTAGTTAACCAGTGATTAACCAGTGATTTTATGTTCTTTGTAGAGGTGCTGAACTCTTAGAAATCTACATGGTTCTATGGTAGTCACATATAATAAAGCATAATTATCATGACTGAGATAGAATCAATGGAATAATAATAAAGAATATAAAAGTTGCTTTCACTAAACTCATAAGGGATACAGGTACGGGAAATATAAAAAATATATATATATAAAGGACTACCATGAATGCTAACATGCAGTTGGTTCGAGGATGATTAAAATGATCATCACCAATGACCTGAAGTCATCCAAGCAGACTACTAAAGTAGTAGTTAAGGCTAGGGGAATGTTAGGGTGTATTAGTAGGGGTATCACAAGTCAGAAGAGTGAGGTAATTATCCCTTTTACAAGACACTGGTTAGGCCCCATCTGGAGTACTGTGTGTAGTACTGGAGGCCATACCTTCACAAGGACATTAACCAAATTGAGGCAGTCCAGAAAAGGGCAATCAAAATGGTGCAGGGACTGCATCAGAAAACATATGAGGACAGATTAAAGGAATTCAATATGTATACCCTAGAGCAAAGGAAGGAGAGAGGTGATATGATTGAAACATTCAAACACCTTAAGGGCATTAACAAGGTGAAAGAGGCTAATATGTTTCAATATAATAAAATAGTAGGACAAGAGGACACAGTATGAGATTAGAGGGAGGCCGATTAATGGGTAATGTGAGGAAGTTCTTTTTCACAGAAAGGGTGGTGGATGCATGGTATGGCCTACCTCTGGACATGGTGGCTATGAATACAGAGCAGGGCTTCAAACAGGCATGGGATAGGCATAAGGGAGCAATACAGATGAGTATGAATAGATAGGCCATTGACAGAGCAAAGTCCGATGGCACATTTATAAGGTAGAAAAAGAAATGGGAAGACTGGATGGGCCTTGCGGTCTTTATCTGCCGTTAACTTCTATGTTTCTATGTTTCTATGTAAACTTAATATTATGGTAAGTTAGGTGTCTTGTACCACTTGATATATTTTTTCTTCTTTAATGTATAATCATCTTGCCAGTCCTTTCAGTCTATGTATTTTGTTTTATTGTTTAAATGATACAATGGATACTTTTGATTCTGCACCCCTCGCCTCCACTCTACCTAGTCACCCTCTCCATTCTTTCCCCTTGTCTTCTCCTTTCCCATGTAACTATGCCCTAGCCCCTCCCCTACCTAATGTCCTACCTCTGCTGCTTAATGCACCTGAGTCTCCACCCCTTTCCTCCACTCTACCTATTCTCACCTCTCAACCACTCTACCTATTGCCTCCATTCCATTCTTTCTCCCCTGCCTTCTCCAGGAGTATTACAAAAGACTGAAACTTCAGATACCGAGTGTCAGAATCCTGAGACTGATATCCAAAATTTGAAATCCCAACACTCGGTATTTGCCTGCGGAGGAATATTTTATAATAAGTAGGGGGTGGAAGGGCACATCTCCTTCCCCGTATATTTATTTATTTATTTGTTTATTTAAAATTTGGTAGCTGGGAAAGGCCCATTGAGCTGAGACTCATTTCCAGGTGCGACCGGGGGAAGGGGATATAGTGGAGATAAAATACATTAATTTGGAAAATACGTATAGTGACCACATACTACAGATACCGAAGTGCTATTATTCTGCCCTAGCCCCTATACAACCTAATGCCCTACCCTTGTAAAATCATCCACTCCTCCCCCCTCCCGGATAGTTTCTGGAACACTATTCCACTGCGCTTTCCAGCCTTATCCATGATAATTTGCCTTACTGCTGAATGCCTCTTACTGCATATTTTGCTGATATGGTCAGTTCTATTTCTGTTTGCAAAACCTTTATCTATTTTGATAACATTGCAAATACTGTCCTGTAAATGCTCTGTTTATCTACTCCATTGCCCCTTCCCAACAGGATGCATCTGGAAATGAGCTGATGTTCAGCTCAGTATGTCTTTCCTGGTGAAACATTTGAAAAATCAATACGTTTGTACTGTTTTTTTCAAAACCAATCAAATAATAAAATCCAATTTAACTAACTTTATCTCTTCGAGTACATTTACAATTGCCATTTTACTGTAAACAAAAAATAAAAATCACAGCTGGGCTTATTGATTTTTCTAAGCCTGTTAATACATACATACATAACTATAACTTCAGCATGATTAAGAATCAATTTCAAGTGACCCTTAGAAAATCTGTTATTGACCAGCAATCATTTGCTACTAACAAATTTTTGCAATTTGGGGAGTTTAAGTTTTTTTTTTTAATCTTTGCCTGTAGTATGTATTTAGACTTGGACACATTTGGAAATAAAGGCTATTTTAGCTCACTGGTTTTCCGAATACAATAAAAATGAAAACAAATGACAATGAAGTTCAGGTTTGGCTCCTCCCATTTCTCCCAACACCTTTCCTTCCTCACTTCAGCCCCCTCTATTCAAACTACACTACGTATAACGTTGATACATATTGCCTCACCATCCTTACATAAAACTGTTTACAGGTCAAGCTGCTTCCCCCTTCTGATTCCCTAATCTCTGGTTTTCTCTTCCTTCTTGTATCCACTCTTCTATATTTCTCAACTCCCACAAATTCCTTCTTTGTGACCTCTCTACTCAGTCCTGTAATTGCTCTGACTGCATTTTGACATTGTTTCCAAATGCCCAATGACCCCCCCCTCCCTTCTAATACTCTAGCTTCATTGTGATTTTCACATGTGGTCTATGCCAGATGCTATTTATGCACCTGTCCATTGGTCATAGAGTTAGTGTATGTTTTCTTTGTTTATGTTTTACTTTTCACAATGATAACCTATTTGTTTTATATTATTTTCCATGTTCATGTCTACTTGTTGCACATTTTTGTCACTTTGCTCTTACTCCACTCCCCCTTCCCCAGGATGCATCAGAAAATGAGATGTTACCAGCTCAGTATGTAAATCCTGCTAAAATACTTGAAATAAATAAATGTTCCTACATGTAGCATCTGAAAAATAGTTGCATTTGCAGACCCCCTCCAGTCCTATGGAGCACATTAAACAAAGTAGAATCTGCACTGCACTAATAAAGGCTAGGTGCTGAGACCAGGCCTTGCCAGCCCAAAACGAAATTCCAACAACAAAGGTAGTGCTCCATAGAGAACAGAAGTTCACTCCCATGCAGAGGTTGTAGAAATTCTTATTTATTTGGTAGTAGAGTTCAAGTATCAAAACAAAGTAACAAAGTTTATGCAGTAAATGGATGCTAAGCCAGAACCCCTGCACTTCAACCGTATACAGTAGGTCTTTCTTATGGGGCTCCTTGGGGGGCTTTGTTGTTGGAACTATGGAGCACTTTACCCTATGCAGGCCTTTGTGAATTAAGATTTTAGGCACATTCTGGTACCACATATTAAGTTTGTACATAAGTTTAGCTGTGGCAGAGTGATAAAAATAAATACGCTTTAACAGTTTATCATGGATGGAAGAAACATTTTAACTGAAGCTTACATGGATCCTTTCTTGTGTTCAAATATAAACTTGTTGATTTGGGAAGAGGTGCATTTTACTTCTGTAGATATTCTTTACAGTTTTTTATTCAGCCCCAAGGATTGAAAAAAGATGTCCACGTGTAGCTCCTGCTCCAAAGAAGGGGTAACCCGTGAAGTGGGTGCATGAGGAAGGGGGCCGTCCATTATGGTGACACCTTCCCAGCGCAGTCCACGCATGGCGGTGGACAGGTAGGGTGACCAGATCAGGGGGTGGGTGAACTAAGCAACAGGATGTCACTATACGTACATGCACGGGGGAGGTGGGAGCTAGCACAGTGATCGTGGGCTGGGATGGGGTGGAGAGGTTGTAGTGAGTGGTGCTGTGGTTGCCGGTCAAGCTGCGTCATGGCGTCGGGGATTGGCTAATGGCTGGGGTGACTGAGGTACCGGGTTTGGGTCTGGGCGCTGGTGCACTTTTTATTGCACCCAGCCTGACCTTTATTTTAACTATTTCACCCTCGATATGCAGCCCCCTGGATTTGAGAATCCTTATGTAGGGGGGTGTGGAAGGTGAAGCCCCCTCAAGGGGGGTGTGGGAGGGCACAGCTCCCCCATAGAAAGCAGTAAAAATATGTCCCTGGCACCATTGTGCTGGTGCGTCGGGGTTGTCAGAGTGCTGAAAATGTGTTCGGCACTCTAACTGAGCAATAACGGTGATCACCCTTAGGCGTTCGCTGTTATCACATAGACACCAAAAGAGGGTCACTTGGTATGGACTGCCCTTCCTTCTGGCATGTGCCAGATGGGATTGCCTCCAGGTTTAAAGGGGGAGTTCCCATGTTATAAATGATAACAGTGGGAGCAGTCTTTTAAGAAGAGCAAACTGAGTCAATGTTACTTGCTGCAAGTGCCTGCACTATGTTCCTGCAAGCTGAGCTCCAAACAGGCCTGAGCTAAAGTGACAAAAGATGCCTGGATGTGTATCACTCCAGGGGTCAGGACCATTCAGCCATGCATCCTCTGCTTTGTGTAACAGTGAAAAGATTATGGTGGACTATAGTGAACTAGATATTCCTGTTACTGTCAGAAATTTATCTGTGAGACACCAAGCAAACAAGGTACTGATTTGTGTTTTGGACCCCTGCCAGGTCCCATAGAAATAGAAGAAAATGGAAATGGCACTAAATGTAGTGAAAAGAGAGGAGCCCTCAAAGTTCCCCTTAATTGAGGGTTGAATCTTCCATGGGTCTCTCTTCATGGCAGCCCCCTCTGTACCAGTGGATATGCTTACTATTGTTGTGCTGTACTTTGAGTCCTGTAAAGATAGTAAGGTAAACTGAATTCCACAACACTACCACCAATATGGTATTCTCCAACACTACCACCAATATGATATTCTCTAACACTACCACCAATATGGTATTCTCTTTTACCGAAGATTACTTGAAGCTGAATCACTTGGCTGAGGTTCCCTTTGGGCCCTGTCTATATAAAGAAAGTATCTGCTATGCTCTCTAAGAGGAAGAAGCAGGGATGTATAATCCCACTAAGTAAACCCAAAGCTTCTTGGTTTGAAATGCTAGCTGTGTCTCTTTGTGCTCTGTTATCATAGCATTACAGGATAACCCCTCACACAGCTGAGGGTTATATAGTACCAATAGCCTGATTTTCAGTCACGGCTGTAAGCTAAATCCAGTTTTGGCTACCATTATAGGTCTTGGGAAAACAGATTAAACAGCAAGCATTTTGTTTTATAAAACCTTTACAAAAGACTTCAATCTCACTAGCAGAGAATTAGGTGCATTAAGATCTTTGGAAAATGACCATACTTAGATAGTAAAAGTGCAGTCAAAGGGGGATATGTAGTCTTAATGGGCTGTGAGTAATGTAATTTTGAATGCCTACATCAGTTAGAGAATGAAAATAACTATTTCAGTAGAATTACATGGAAACTGAAAAGACAGAGAAAAATATAGAAAACTTTATAGAACATGCACAAGACAACAAATGGATACAAGGAAGCAGATTTACTTAAGCAATAAGGCACGACAGGGTGTGTGTTATCGTGTAATAACGTCACTCCTGGGGTGGGTTGAAGCACGAGGCGAAGCCGAGTGCTTCCACCACCCCAGGAGTGACGTTATTACACGATAACACACATCCCTGGAGTGCCTTATTGCTATTATACAATGGCTCGTGTGTTAAAAAAAAGAAAAGTATGTTTTTATTTATTTTTATTACATTTTTGTGGGTAAGTACACATTTTAAAAAGTAATCCCTATTTTTTGTACCACTGGGTGCGCTGTTGCTTGGCTGATCTTGTGTGGAGAATGCTGAAGCGCTTGTCATTGACGCTCTTTTATGTGACGCGAGACGTTGAAATGCGTTCTGCTTATGCCTTACTTTCGCTTTTAATGTCGTGGAAAGTAGCTGTGAGCACGGTAAGCAACTAAGAGTTGCTAATCTGACTGGAGGCTGGTATTTTTATGTGGTTTTATTTTTTTTTTTTTTAATGGCGTAGAGCGAGGAGAGCGGGAATTTTGAAGTTGTGTGCAGTCGGTCAGCGCGGGTTACTGAAGCCGCTCGCTTTCGGTGCGAAATGCTGCCAGCAAATTTGTTTGTCTTATTCTGCTACTGAATTGTGGTGCTGCTTGTTAATGTGACAGGCTACGAAAATGGAGGGGGGGCCGCATGGGCGGTGTGAGGATTGCCGTGTCTCTAGGACTGGTACCAGATTTGTGTTATGTGGTCAGATGTGTGTGCCTGGACTTAATCCAGTGATGTTATAGCTTAATATCATCACTGTCCGAGGCACACACTGACCAATCAGAGTGCAGGAAATTTCATTGCCATTGTATAATAATCAATAATCAATATAAATCCAACAACTGCAGTATTCTGTTGTTTTCCAAAAATCCAGAAAAAAAGAACAAGATTCGATACCCAAGCTGCAAATGTAATGGCAGCCTGAAAACTAATGCTCATAAGCTGCTGTTAAATAATTCAGCAATATTGCTGTAGTTGGTGCTCTCGGGTCCTTACTAATATAGTCATCTGTGAGAGTACAATTTTTGCTTCATAAGGACATCAAAATTGCCTCCTTGGTTTTGGCAGATGCCTTCAAAATCTTTGGGTGATGTCCGCCCTCAGCCATTCCTCTGTAGTTCAGCAAATAGTGGGAGCACCCATGCACGCTCCAGTGGGGGAATATCAGCACAGTGATATGGAGGAAATTAAAGTGATGTTGCGGACACTCCTCCAAGATATTCCTAACCTCCAATCATTTATTTTTTTTAGTCAAGTAAATGTTATTAAGTTTTTTAAGAATATGAACAATAACTTAAACATCAACAAAATCACTTTGTAAAACTCTTAAGTAGTACAAATGACAATATAGACAAAGACAACCTGTGAAAATATAAAATTACTCCCCAAACCCCCAGTACCCTCCCCAAGCTGGACTGCCTTACTCATCTGTTGTAGACTAACGGTGAGCACCATAAGGAGCCAGTGTATCAAAATGTTATGCATCTATGAATCTGGAATTTCCATTAGTGAAGATTGGTGAAATCTGGACAACATAGTTTAATAACCATTAAGAAGACAGAGACAATAATATAAAAATAGGCTCCCAATTTGTTTTGTTGTGAGGCTCACAATGCCTTAAGAAGGCTATTTGCTTTTCAACCATTAAAGCTGACATAATTTCCTGGTGCCATTCTTTTAAGTGTGGAGTTGACGTATCCCTCCAATGTCTAACCATAATCAATTTCACAATGATACTAATCATTGCTATGTACAATTTTCATGTCCTGGGTAGGCCAGGCAGATAGATGCTGACAAGACAAATACTTTGAGTGAATAATTCCTCCAAGCCCCGCAGGGGGTCTAGAGAATGTATGATATCCTTCCAGAAGGGAAGTATAGCTGAGCAGTCCCATAACATGTGTTTTAAGGAACTGTCTGCCTGCCCACAATGCAGATAAAGGGCTGAAGGGGCCTTACCCATTTCAAACAATTTCGCTGGAGTGCTATATAAATTGTGTGAAATGCAAAACTCTGTAATTCATAATCTGTCTTGTTTAAGAAATTTATATAACTGACTCCATATCATTTGCCATTCAGCAGTGTCAGCTGGGAGAGATAAGGCCCACTGCCAGTAATAACAGATCCCGGACAAGGTGTTCAGATCCTGGGACTGGAACATCCTATAAATCTGTGAAACTATATGGGGTTGAGAAATAAGTTTTGAGAAGAGATCAGGTACCTGCAAGTTCAAGAAGAGATCAGATAACTGTGACTTCAAGAAGAGATCAGATACCTGCAATTTCAAGAAGAGATCAGGTACCTGCCACAATCATCGGTTTATGACCTGGGACAATAAGTTGAGGCTGTGGAGTATAGGGTGTTAGATGTTGAGATGGCCACCCTCAAAATGGATACCCAAGTGTCCATTCAATTGAACAGAATGACTCAGTTGGAGCAGCAAATCAGTTTTTTATGGGCTAAAGTGAACAACCTCAGAACCAAGGTTGTCAGAGCAACATCAGAATAGTGAGTCTCCCAGAGGGCTCTGAAGCTAAGGACATGTCACTTTTTCATCAACAAATGTTACTGAAACTGCTTGATTTCTACTGTGATGGCCCGGTTGAAACTGAAAGAACCCAACGTACCCTGAGTCCGAAACCTGCAGTGTGGAGCACCCCCTCAACCTATCCTTGCTTATTTCTTGTGTTGCTGTGAGACAGAACAGATACTTTGCCTGGCAAGGGGACAGGGCATACTGTGGTGGAATGGCCACTATATTTACCTATTCCAAATTTTTCCAAGGAGGTAGTTGATAAGCAGAAAACCTATAGCCAGGTGAAAAAATAACTTGCTAAAAAATTCCCCCTACTACATAAGGTACCAAACCACCCTGAAAATCCAGTGGTGGGGGGGGGGAATGGCTGTCCTGTAGCCACCAGGGGAAGCTGAACCATTTCTGAAGAGCTCAGAAAAGAAATCTAGGGATAAAGGAAAAAACAAACCTGTCAGCAGTCACAGGGAAAAAAGCTGCCAGTCTTCCTAGCTCATAGCCTCCACAAAGACAGTTTTGCCAGATCTACTGGAGATCGATCAAAGAGATCCCTGGATTACTGTCAAACTGAAGAGATCCTGAACAAGGGGCAGGGATCAAACTCCAGAATCTACTGAGGGGAGAACACATCAATGATAGAGGAGGAGGAGGGGCTCAAGTCACTTGATCCCAGAATCCAGACCACTCACCCCTAACATGGAGCCACCAACTAAGGCCCCAATGAACCCTCTACTGCACAGTGGACAGAGGTACCCCCAGCCCAACAAGATCAGTATGAGTTGAGCCCAATGGACATGGACTTTATGACTTCTGCCTGGCCTGATGAAGAAATCCCCCTCTGCCTGAGTTTGGTGAGCATCATAGAAGAAACTGACAGCCCAACAAGACTGTCCCACAAGATGAGGCAATTGCTTTCTCTCATAGACAGTACTGTGGGCTCTGCTGAGAGGTAGCTAGACACAATGCTGATCTGGAGAGAGGACTTTTGTTTCTATTCTACTGACTCGCTATCAGTGAAGAGTCTTGCTATAGCTGGTAAATATTAAAAAACACTGCTCCCTTCCCCGATCTACACTAACTGAACATTGGCTATGTTCCTCTGAGCAGGCAGATCAGAATCTATCATTGACCCTGAAGCTGCCAGACACAAGAAGATTCTATTTTTTTTTTGTGTGTGCAAACTCATGTTGCAAGGCACTACCTGCCTCTCCATAACACCAGGCAGGCTAATTTTGTTTGTTCTTCTTTCTGGTTCTTGACCTAGATGAGTGTCAGTAGCAATAGTGGGGGTCATAATGGGAGACAACTGCCTTAGCAGATGGGATTACCTGGAGAGAATGGACTAGTGGAGGGATTAACACAATTTATGTGGCCCTTGTTTTACCTTCGGACTGGTCGGCAACTGGAAGCTAGGGCAGCAGGGTCTGAGAAATTATCTTATTTAGTTCAGTGTTTTTTCTCCACTTCTGTGAGCCCTTCATGCCCTAACAGATGTTGGGAATGACAGTTGCTCACACAGTTGTGTAGATATGGTGCTGTGGAACTGCAGTGCTTGGTGGTGGTGGTGGGGATATATAGCTCTGACTTTTATAGCTGAGGAAATCTGGGAACCCCCTCACAATAAGCTACTTACTGGGCAGACTTGAGTGGAATAGAGAGGATGGTGAGAGAAGGATGAGAAGTTGTAGTCTGCTTGTAGGCAATGTATCTCATGGCCTTGCTCACGGCTTCTTCACACATTCATGCAGCTTGAATGTATGACTTACAGGGGGAGGGCACTGGGATAATTTCAAGTGGATATAGGCTTCTCATGCAACACATTACCGCTTTTCTCCACACACATTCAAAGGCTGGGATGATGGGGGCACAGAATTCCAGCATACACACTACCTTATTTTCTTATAATCTAAGTAACCGTAGGCACACGGGTTACATACTACAATCAGATCTCTACAGGTGCCCAGCTAATGCTTTTCATTTTCCGGGTTGATGCCTTCAGGGTGGAGGGGCTGCCCTCATTTTAATGGACCCTTAATTGAGTGAGGAATGTTGGTTCTCTTTTTACACTGAAGCTGTCTGCCAATATGTTGAGGTGAGGCCTGGCAGAGAGGTCAGTGCAGCTCACTTTATGACTACTACTTACCCTGATCCACTTCTGAGTGGGTTAATGAGCATACAGTTCCAGCACTGATGAGGACCCAGATTACTGTCCTTCTACATTGCTACCTGAGGAGCACTTCCTTCCTTGTGCTCAATTTTCCTGGGAGCTAACATGATCACTTCCATGGCCGCAGTCTTTATGAGGAAACTTAGCATGCATGAGACCAAGGATTCAGAAGCAGCCAAGTGCCTTCTCTCCTGCATTCAGGGGAGTCAGATACACTGATCCAGCCTGATGTCATGAGACAGTTGACCTGGATGTAGCCACTCTTGATACTCATACAGGAGATATGGTGTTTATTTTAAATTTTTTTTTAGGAAAAGGCATACAAAGGGGTGGGAAATGCCCTTATATATCACGGAGGTCCTGTATTTTCCCTTATGGTGGGCATCACCCCATTATTATCAGAATGGGGTCATAGACATTTCCTATAAGGTCTGACATCATTGTGGGGGCTCCCTGCCCTCCCCCCTCCATTCAGGCCTGGGCTCTGATGGTCTTCAAAAACTATGATTCCAGGGGCAGGCTCCCCCGAGGTTCACCCCCCTCATTCTCACAATGTCAAACCATAAGTAGGCAATGGAGGGTGCAGTTTAATAATGCCAGCGAATTACCCATAAGCGAACACAGTGAGATTTTGATGTACAATAGGCTATAGAGCAAGTTATCATGTTGTTCACTCATTTGAAGGAAGGATAGGTAGGGATAGAAGGGTGGAAACAGTAGGCAGCTAGGAGGCAGCCCTTCTGATGAAGCCACACTTCAGATTGACTTTTGGATTCTTGCTAGCTTTTTTTTTCTTTGTTGTCTATCATTTATGTTGGCGATTACATAGGCGGTGAAGACACTTACTCCCTCCACAGGAGCAAATTTGTACGAGACAGGTGTACTGATATAGACAGATGTATTTTTATCTTCTAACCTTGCCCTTTTCTACTTCCAAGGGGTTAGCTACTCAATTAAACAGAAAGAAATTGACCGCTCTTAAACACCTACAGTGTAATATTGCACAGTTGTAGGAAACTCATCTCCTTAAAAAAGAGGTGAATAAACTGAGGGGGGATTGGGTGGGGGCAGAACTTTCTAGCTGCTTTTTAAAGGAAAAGAGGAGGATATCTATTCTAGAGAAAAGGGGTTCCCAATTATGGGTCTAAACCATAGAGACAGGTGGAGAGGGTAGGTGGGTGTTGTTACAGGGACAGATGCAGCAAAGGGTCATCATTTTACTTAACATATATGCACCAAATGAGAATAGACCAGAATTCTTACACCAGCTGGCACAGAAAGTGGCAGATAACGTAACTCCTGGTAGTATTGTCATCACTGGAGGAGATTTCAGTCTAGTGCAAGACCACCTCTTAGACAGATTGTATAGAGAGCTGGGGCATCTGCAACACAGCAAAGCAAGGCAAGCTTTGCAGAAAATGCATGAAGATATTTGGCAGATTCTGCACTCCAAAAAGAGGGACTATATGTATAGGTCACCTCATTTCACTTCCAAAAGCAGGTTGTTCTATATTTTTTTCTGAGCCCCTCTGCTGAATCAGAAGTGTTAGGGGGCAGAGATTCATTTGACGGTGGTATCTGACCATGCATCTCTCTCTCTCTCTCTCTCTCTCTCTCTCGCTCTCTCTGTCGCTCCCTAATTTTGATCACGACCATACCCAAATCCTCCAGATGGAGGTTGACCCCTCTTATCCTCCAATCATCAGACTTTGTGACTTGGCCAAAGGAGAAAATTTCTACATAGCTGAATTGTCAGCCTGAAATGACTGTGCAGATAATATGGAGTGTGTTTAAAGTATTTATCTGGAGTAGGATAAGCTACTCATCTAAGTTGGCAAAACAGATGAATATGGAAACCTCCAGGTTGCAATCTCAACTCAAGGAGGCCAAAAAGGTATTGAATTATGCACCTGTGCACACTAAGGCTGCTGTATCAAGGGTAACTCAGTTACAATTCCAATTAAAAGGGACAGAAAATGTGTGCAAACTGGCAGCTGTTTATAGATTCTTATCTGCAGAAATGATATATATTCCCTGAAATTGTCCATATTTTAACTGCACCTAAATCAGGGGAATTGATATTGAAATTATTTTTGTATTGTTTTGTTTTATACAGCATTCTGTTACAGATCTCTTCATGGAACCAGTAATTTGGAATTTTAACTATGTCACAGTTTGTGCAAAGAATACTAATTATGAGCTGTTGACCTATCAGAACCGTGCTCAGAATTCTGTACACAAATCATGACATAGTTAAGGCACCAAAATACTGGTTCCATAAAAAGAACTATAACAGAATGCTGCCAATAAAAACAAAACAATGCAAAATACAGTTTCTGGTATTACTTTTTATTCAGTCACAGTTAAATACAGATAATTCAGAGGAATGCGTATCATATATGTGCATAGGAACTTTGTAAACAACTGCCAGTTGGAAATTATTTCCTGTCCTCTTTCAACACAATGCTCCACCATCAGGTGGAATGGTCCTTGTTCTACTTTCAGCAGCATGACTGGGAAGGGGGAGAAAGGGCCTCCAAAACTGCTAGCTTATCAGTTATGAAAATGAGCAGCGGAGACCCACATCTCACACATTTGCCACGGTCCCAACTCAGTTACTTCAGACACTAAGCAGATTAATGACACATACAAAACACTCTATGCAGTTAGAACAACCCCCCCCACCACCACCAGGGAGTATTAGCAGCTCCCTCACTGCTACTAGCATGCAGGGACTGTATCTGGAGATGAGAGCCATGTTGAAGGCTCCTTTTACCATACATGAAATCGAAAATGCCATCAATGCCTGCTTAAGGGTAAAGCTCCACGCCCGGAGAGCCTTGCTATGGAGTTTTATCAGGTCTTTTTTAAAGAGTTGTTATCCCATCTGTTTTGTATCATTCAGGCTAGTGGTTGTCTACCTTTTTAGGTCCAGGGACTTCCTGACCACCTGTCAGCCATGTCAGGGACCCCCTATCAAAAGTATATATATATATATATATATTTCCACATTTAGTACGGCAGTCCTCTGGTCCAATAACACACTTAATGATAACATTTGTCCACAGCCTTTATATATATATACACAACTCACCAGTCATCAATCTCTGCCACTGTTTGATTGAGGCATAAGAACAACTGAAAGAACCCACACCTTGCTGACTGAGCCATATAAAAGTACTGAGGAGCAAGTGAAACAGTGAGTGAAACAGCTGATAAAAATGAGCAGCTCCTTTATTTATTTGAAATGCAAGTTTGAGAGCACAGGACACGAGGAGTGAGGAGAGTGAGAGAGCAGCTTCTTTATTTATCTGAAATGCTAGTCGGAGAGCGCAAGATGCGAGGAGCAAGGAGAGCAAAGACACAGCAAAAACCAATGAGCTAAATCACAGAGGCAAGTAAGGACAGTTGTGAGTAATCAAGGGAACTAATTAACTCATGTGGCACCTCCTGCAGTCAGTTACAATGAGTTGTACTCGCGCCAATTATAGCCATTCACGGTCGCGGTCAGTTTTTTTTAAGCAGTCTGTATTTTCATTGCTAAAACCTTTAGTGCTCTTTCAGTTTCATTTATTGTTCTGTGGACCCCCTAGCATGCACTCGCGAACCCCTTTGGGTCATGGACCCCCAGTTCACAACCACTGATTCAGGTCATTGAGGCAGGGAAGAAGTTTCCCAGTAGCATGCCAGAGGCTACCATCACAGTGTTGCCTAAACTGCATAAGGGAAAAACTGAGTCCGCTAAAAATCGACTGATATCACTGATTAATGTAGAAGCCAAGATATTGGCAAAACTACTTGCTGTGCAGCTAGAGAAGATGCTCCCATGCATCATTCACCCAGCACAAACAGGATTCATAAAAGGGAGACAAGGGGCTGACAACATTAAGGCATTAACTGATGTGATTCAAAAAGCACAAAAAACACATCATTCAGCAGCGCTTGTCGTGATCAATGCAAAAAAAGCCTTTGACTTGGTGGAGTGGGACTACTTATTCAAGGTCATGGCATCTGTAGGGATTGGTCATCAGTGAATTTCCTTTGTGAAAGGCCAATACTCTGATCCAAAGGCCTTGGTACTGACTAGTGGACTTTTGTCACCTACATTCCCACTCCACCAAGACACAGGGCAAGGCTGTCCTTTGTCACCACTGCTCTTTGTGCTGACTATGGAAAACTTGGCTGTGGCTATCCAGATGAGTATGGATATATGTGGCATACAATTGGGCAGCCACAACCACAAGTTACTCCTATATGCCAATGACCTGTTACTAACCTTATCTCATGTCAATCAGTCACTACCAGCAGCATTACAGCTGCTGACCCACTCTGGGACACTATCAGGGTTGCAAGTCAATTAGTCAAAAACTGAATTACTCCTGATAGTGCCCCCCCCCGGATCCAACCACCCCACTTAGCAGCCATCAGCATTTCATGGGCACAGGAAGATAATTAGGAACTTGGGAATCCACATCTTCCAAAATCTTAGGCAGTGGCCAACTAAAAACCTACAACCCCTGCTTTCTGAACTAGAGCTGGACTTGCAGAGGTAGAAGAAACTTAATCTCACACTCCGCTGCAAAATCACAACCGTTAAAATGATGGTCCTACCAAAACTCAATTAATGCATCACAGATCTGCCCATGTAGATTGCAGAAAAGTGGTGGCAGAAAATAAACAAGGTATTTGCTTCCTTTCTATGTGCTCAGCAACCACCCAGATTTTGGAAGCAGTGACACAGGGCCCAACAGAGGGTCGCGAGGGCAGACAGCAAGCAGCCCTCCCCAGCCAGCAGCCAGTGCAATCGAGGACACCCCCCCACCACCAAAGTGGACCCAAAGTTGGGGTTGTGAGGGCAGACAGCAAGCAGCCCTCCCCAGCCAGCAGCCAGTGCAATCGAGGACATCCCCCCCACCACCACCGAAGCAGACCCAAGGGTACGAGCGCTCCGCTAAATTCGGAGCCTGTGTCAAGAGTTTGATGCCAAAAACGGAATTCAAAAATCCGGGACAAAGAATGGACTCCAAAGCTGTAGCCTTAAGGACTTTTTGTATTTACTGTCGGCACAGGCTTACAGATAGAATATTTGCAGGCATTAACTTGGATTTAAGTACTTTAATACCTTTTTCTGAGGGTCCCTTTACAAATAGCATACAGTCATAGAGTTTACTTAAGGTGTTGCAAAGAATTAACTGTTAATACCCTTTCTGTGGGACCCTTACAAACAGCATACAGTCCTAGAGTTACTTAAGGTGTTGCATTACAAATAGGCTACCTGTTTAGTGCTGCTCCTCCCTCACTCTCAGTCGGCTATTTAAACCCTCTGTCTTTCCTTTCACAGTCGGGATCATGAGGGCAGACAGCAAGCAGCCTTCCCCAGCCAGCAGCCAGTGCAATTGAGGGTGCCTCCCACCACCACCGAAGCAGACCCAAAGGTACAAATGCTCCACTGAATTCGGAGCCTGTGTTCAGCCCCGCCACCCCCACCACCGCCCTTGGTGAGCTCATCATTTTATAACACTCAGTCACGTGAGTCATGAGCTCCAAAACCTATCAGCTTACTCTTCCATTTGCAGCTTATCAGCTGATACCACTAGTGGCCGCTATACCTCTGCCAAAGCATTTTCTCCAATCTCTACCAATTATGCTACCTTTTCTACCCCTGCTATTCCTCTCACTTGCCCCCTGGCATCCCTTCCCCCAGCGGACCTCCCAATAAGGGAACAGGCCTCACCTATGACCCCTGCTTTATCCTCCAGCCCATCTATACAAACTCTCTCCAGCAGCAAGACCACACTAAAGTGCACAATTGGCCCATTAGTGCCACCATCCCGCCCCCCTCTTTTAATTTGGGTCATACTATTCTCCACATCCCAGCCCTCCACTGCCCTCCACCCGCAGCCTCAGATCCCACCCCTACCACCAGGCCCAAATACCTCTGGCACAAATGCAAACAGTATATCACACTGCTACTCCTCCTGGCTGGAGATATTGAAGTCAAACCTGGACCCACCACACCAAACGCTCACTCCCCATTCTCGTTCCCCAAGGGTCTCAGGCTCCTGCACCTCAACATTTGCAGTTTACTAAACAAAATCACTGTGCTGTAACCAATTTCCCTATCCCATCGCCTTGATATCCTGATCATATCTGAAACCTGGCTAAAGCCCCATCACACCAATGCTGAAGTGTCCATACCTGGATACACAATCATCAGACATGATCGTCCAGGGAATAAGAGAGGTGGTGGAACAGCCATGTACATCTCCTCTAAGCTGCAGTTTACCATAATACAAATTCCCTCACTCCCAGCCCACATCGACTCTCTCCTAATCAAACTCTCGCTCCCGTGTTCTACCCCTGTGTACATTACAGGCGCCTACTGCCCCCCCAGCACACCCCTACCTGACATCCTAGCACACCTGGACACGCTAAAGACATTAACCATGTGAAGCAAGCTTCATGCCATCAACGATTTTAACCACAACTGGCTAGCCACAGATAAGGGCCACCTCAAGACCAAGATCAAGGCTCTAAATCTCACACAACTAATTGAACACCCCACCCAGCTAAACCATAAGACGCAAAATCACTCTCTCCTGGACTGGATCTTCTTCTCCCACCCATGCAGGATCCAACATGTGGGCCTGCTCCCAGACTCCCTAAGTGACCACCACATGATCTTCATGATCAGAAAGGTGTATAGGCCCACAGCCCCCCCTAAGATTCTGTGCACAAGGTCATACAATTCCCTGGACCTAGCATTGCTCGTGCATGACCTAGGTCAAGTAGACTGGTCTTTCATCCCAGCGGCCACATCTATTGATGCCGTATTCGAAACTTTCAAGGCCAAATTTCTAAAAGTCTGGGACTACCATGCCCCCCGCGCACATAAAAGGATCAGAGGCGCCCACCTTCCCTGGATCACCGCTGATATCATCAGCCAATGCCACTCCAGGGACCACACATGGAAAGTCCACAAGAAACTGGGCACCCAGGCATCCTTCCAAAGCTTCAGAGCCCTCCGCAACTCCTGTACCAATCTCATTCACCAGGCAAAAAATAACTATTTCCTCTCGGCTTTCAGTGCAAACCTAAACCAGCCGACAAATTTTTGGAAATCATTCAAATCCATTTTCTCCCCACCTACCCAGTGGCCACCACCGACACTGTCACTACAGGGCACTTCCATCACTGATCCCAGTGAGGTTGCCACTGCTTTCAACACCTACTTCTCCAGCTGTGCTGACTCACTTCTATCATCCCTCCAGCACCCTCCCACTCTGTGCCCCCCCCACCAAGAGCACTCCTACCGATCATATAGTTTCTCCTTTGGCCCTGTATCTCCAGACGAAGTACTCAACTCCCTCCATTCTCTGAACCCTAACAAAGGTAAATGCCCCATGGCACTGGATGCCAAGATGTTATATCTGTCCGCCCCAGCCATAGCCACCCACTAACTGCTCTATTCAACCTCTCCTTCTCACTAGGCAAATTACCAACCAAATGGAAACAGGCTACCATCATACCCCTCCCAAAAGGGGGTGACCCCTCCTCCCTGGGTAGCTATTGCCCCATCTCCCTACTCCCAATCTTGGCAAAACTACAGGAACGTCTTGTCCTTGCCCAACTTTCTCCCTATCTGGACACCTCCTCTTTCTTTACCCTTTACCAATCAGGTTTTTGCAAGTTGCACTCAACTACCACCTCCCTGCTAAGACTCACTGATGACATACTCGCCAGCATGGACAAAGGCTACATCACCTCTGCCATCTTTATAGACTTAGCCAAGGCCTTCAACACCATCTCCCATACACTGCTCCTTTCTAAACTAAGAGAAGCCGGTCTCACCAGTCCAGCCTCCACCTGGTTCCACGACTACCTGGTGGGTAGGCACCAGGCTGTAAAAAGTCGCCTCTCACATCTCCAACCCCCTACCAGTTACCACTGGTGTCCCCCAAGGCTCAGTTCTGGGCCCACTGCTCTTCTCCATATTCTTAAACGACCTCCCATCAGTCTGTCGCTACTCATCCATCCAAATGTATGTGGACGACACAGTGCTGTACGCCACGGACCCTTCCACAAGTGAGGTGGCAAATCTGTTACAGCGGGATTTCAGCACCATCCAGGACTGGTTCCGGTCAAACCAACTATTTCTAAACCCTAAGAAAACTATGTTGCTAACTTTTGGCTCACAGCAAAGACTTTCCCATCAAGCTCCGTGCCCCCCTTTCCAAACTGTGGATGGGACCCTCCTGGGAAGCTTGCAACAGTTTCAGATACCTAGGTGTCTGGCTTGATCAGCACCTTGATTTCACCACCCACGCTGATTCCATACATAAGAAACTACTCCCTAAACTTGGCACCCTATATAGGAACAAAAGCTCTCTCCCCTCTCTTGCCAGGAAAGCTAATGTTCAAAGGATGATACTCCCAATACTCGACTATGGTGACATAGTCTATACTACTGCTCCCTCCTCCATGTTGGCCAGCCTTGACACCCTTTTCCACTCTTTCTGTTGCTTTATCCTGGACTGCCCACAAACAACTCACCACTGCACCTTATACAGCTCCCTAGCCCTGCTGTCCCTCCAAGACCACAGACTAACCCACTGTGCCAGGTCTGCAGCCAAATTCTGGTCCCACACCCTTCTCCCCTCCCTAGCTTCTGTCCTGTCCCCACAACCTCCTCCTCCTTCTTTCTCCCTCAGAAGCATGGACCCCAGGCTCCTCCACGTCCCTTTCATGTGCACAACAAAAGGGTAGGCAGCTTTCAAATTCCGTATCCCACAGCTATGGAACACCTTGACAACCGATATAAGACACTCACCCAACCCCCACCTCCTCAACTGCCTGCTCAGCACCCACTTCTCCTCAAGCTGCTCATGCTTTAGCTAGTGTCCACTATGTAGTATTGCTGGTTTGTGTTTCTCTGTAACACTATCCCGTGTATATTCTCCCTCCTATGTTCCTGTATGTATCTGCCAATTGTCTGTATGGTGGGTGGCCCCCTCACTGTGCTGTTTAACTACTGTTCCTGTGATTATACTATTGTCTTGGGACTTGTCCCCCAGGTCACATCTGCAATCGAGCAATCCCTGCTCAGTATGCCCTCCTGGTTAAACTCATAAATAAATAAATAAATAAAGTGGTTGGGTTGCCCCATGGCCCTGGGCCTATTATCTGACCCAAGGGATAAAGTGTGGAGTGGCTTGTATCCAGCCTGAAGGGTACACACTCCCATGGGTCCAAATAGAACAAGCCCTAAAAAGGTCCTCAACCCATCCAAGCTGCACTCTGGGCAACACAAAAGTGTTCAGTCCTCTCAGCCCATAGAGTTTACAAGATATGGTTTTAATAAGTGGAATGCAATATTGCATCATAAGACTTTCTCCTTGAGGCTGTCAGAATCCCTGTGGTATAACCTCAAGTTTCAGACTACAGGCAAAACAATATATTGGCCCAAATGGGCCAAACAAGGGATCAGAACTCTAAAAAATAGTATCTGCCCTGCTACTTTAACCCTGAAACCCTTACAGCAACTCAAGGAGTAATTCTACCTTCCCAATGCAAATCAGTGGAGATGTTTGCAGCTCTGACATGCCCTCAGGATCTGGTTAGGTCTGGAGTTCACATATCATTCCACCACAATGGGGGAACCATAGACCAATGAATATTGTCGCATGGTAGGAAGGGTAAAATTAAAAAAATATACAGTTACATACAACAACTATATCTCCCTGACTGGAAACCACACAGGCTTTAATGGGCAGCAGAGCTGCAAGTAGACATAATGCCAGAAACCTGGAATATATTATTATTTATTTATTCATTTAGTTTGTGTTGACTGGGTAAGTGCACTAGGCAAATTCTGCCTATTTCCGGGCATGACCCGGAGGAGGGGGATACAGATGAATGCCAGCTGACCTTGAACCAGATTAAGCTGTTGGTGGTATTTTTAATGAATGAGGGAAAATTTGGCAAAGGCACCTGGGAAATTCCCCAACTCTTTTCACTCTGCCAGCAGGGGGCTTGACTTCCTGAGATCAGAGTGGAGGAGCACAGTTTGGAGCCGGACAGCAGAGGAGGAGGAGGAAGTGCTGCTGTGGCAGGGGAGAGGCCTCCTCCCCTGCCTTGCATACCACTAGAGGCCTGAAAATGAGTTCACACACTTTTATGGATCAAGATGATTGAAGTTAGGAGCTGGAAAGGAAAAAGAAGAAATTAAGAGAGAAAACTTCTTCTGTGGAGATGGAGGGAGAAGATGTTGCAAGCGTGAGTAAAAAAAATGTTTTGGAAAATAATCAGCAAAAGAGTAAAGGAACAGAAGGTCTTATAGAGCCAGATATTTCTGTTGTGGAAAGCAAAGGAAATAGTCTGGATTCCTATCAGTCTAAATTGAGAAGCAATGATGTGGCAGTATCAAAGCAAGCTGCACCTGCTGAGACTGGGAAAAAACAAGTGAAAGTGTCAGCACAGAAAGGAAAGGCGAAAGTAAGTCGGAAACAGCTTGGCCTGAAAAGGATTGTAGAAAGCAAGACAGAAAGTAAAGAAAGAGCTGAAACAAATAAAGAAAACACAGATTTTGAAGATATTGAGGAAGTCACAGAAAAAGGGCCCATTAGGAAACAGTAAAGGAGAAATAAAGGAGGATTCAGATTCAGAAAAGACAACTTTTAGAGACTTTGCAGACACACCTGAATGGGTAACAGAAGGCTTATTACAAGCAGGTTGGAAAAGAAAGGATGGTGGGTCTGGGTGGGATCTAAACAGGCCCAGTACATCAGGAATTAATAAAAAACAAAAAGAAGACACAAGGGATGTAGAAAGTAAATTAGGGGAAAAAGTGGATGAAGCCGAAAAACAGAATGATCTAACATCAGAGGCAGATAAAACAAAAGAGATAATTTTTGATGGACTTGATAGCAATAATGAAGAGTCATCTATGGAGCTTGAGCAGAAAACAATATTAACAGACAAAGAAATGCAGGAGGAAGGGGAAGACCAGAAGGAGAAACCTGGGGTGGGAATACTAAAGAAAGATTATTTCTAAAGATATAAAACCACAGCAAGCTAAAAGAAGAAACGCAGAACACCTGAGATTTAGGGGCCCTCTGAGGATGTGCCCAACAGAATTTTTATTGGGAAAGAACTCTTAATGAATAACATGAAGTTTTATCCATATGAAATATATGCCCTTATTCATGTACCAGGAAAAACAGAATTTGACATAAGTTTTAAACATGGAGGAGGGTTGGACCACTTTTGGAAATTATATCAGCAAATGAAATATACAGACTTATGGAAGGATTTCTCAGTTATTCCCTTATCAAAACCTGTTTTTAAGATAGTGACTGTGTTATTTAGAAATGAAGGCGTCAATGTTGTAGACATTAATTTCTGGATCAAGCAGAGGGGTGTAATGCATGGGCCACCGGAACCGATATTGGATGAAAATGGTCTGTGGACAGGTGGATGGAAATATAAACTAACACTTAAACAAGTAGATGGGGAAATTCAACATTTGCTGAACTGTTTTTTTCTAGGCCAAGATAGAGGCATTGTTTTTTATGCAGGCCAAGTGCGGGCCTGCTACAAATGTGGAGAGCGAGGTCACTTAAGTAATATCTGTGGTAAAGTCAAGTGTGGCCCATGTGGGTTGTTAGCATTTTAGCAGAATGCACAACCAAGTTAAATATAGTTTGTGTGAAGAGGAAGGGCACACCTTTGCAAAATGTCCCTGGGCTTCCCATAACAGCCCAGAAATGGAGAAAGAGCAGAGCAAGATGTCTACCTGGCTGTGGCACAGAAAGAGAAAGAGAAGCAAGATAAGGTAATAAGGGAAGCCATTATCAGAGATGACATGGAAAAAGGAATAAAGGTACAAACTCGGACTAAAGGGTTGGTAATACCAGAGCAAAAAGAATCAAAAGAAAAAAAACAGGGACTTTTAACATGGAAAGGAAGACAGAAAAAGAAACTGGATTTACTACGGTCACAAGATCTAAAAACAAAAAGAAGAGTACAGCAAAACAGATAATTTCATTGGAAAAAGATTGTGAAGGTGTAGAGTTAACACATAAATACACCTTATTGCAAGACAAGGAATGGTCCACTATGGAGGAGGGCTCTGATCGGTCTAAAACGGATATTTCTGAAGGTGCAGGAGAGGAAGATGGAGACACAACAGACATGCAGGTGTCAAAGAAAAGGAAAAAATCTACAGAGGCAGGGTAAAAGTGAGGGGAAAACAAAATGGGAAGTTTAAAATGCCTCACTCATAATACAAATAGTATTAAAAATAGAAGGAAGAGGCTGGTAACTTTTAAAATACTATATGACTTGAAAAGTGACTTATATGTATTCCAAGACACAAGGTTACACACTATAGATGAAATTCAACAAACTCAGAAAGACTGGACATGGGGATCATCCTTATGGTCCTTTGGGATAGATAGGTGTACAGGGGTGGGGGTAGCTTTCTCTTCTCAAGATGTTCAAATTTTAAAAGTAATAGATTTGGTACCTGGAAGAGCTATGATTATTGATGTTATCTTAAAAAAGAATTATGTGAGAATTATTGTAATTTATAATCCACAAAGGAAAAAAGAAAGGAATATGCTAATAGATCAAATAGAGGCTTATTTGCATACTTCAAAACTTGTGGTGTGGGGGGGAGACTTTAACTGTGGGTTATCTAGAGCAGATTCGGGAAGGGCAACATCAAAAATGTTTTGTGATACAACTCACTTGAAAAGAATGTTAGATAAAGCTGTGATGGATGATGGATATAAGTTAAAAGGGAAAAAAGGAGAACACACATAGTTCAAGGGTTCATGTTCTACTCGTATAGATTTCTGGATGGTACAAAAAAAAGTGGAGGTAGTTGATATAAGGAGTATACCAATTGAGACATCAGATCATATGGCAGTAGAAGTTGAAATTAACTTGGGGAATAGGATGAGAATAGGAAAAGGCAATTGGAGGATGAATACAGCTAAGCTACAAGAAGATACTTGTATAGAAAAGATTAAAATAATACTGAAAGATAAGTTAACAGTTATGGAATTATATGATAGTGGAACAGAATGGTGGGAAGATATTAAAAATGAAATCAAACAATATTTGATCGAAGAAGGACAGAAAGTAGAGGCAACAAATTATGGGAAGTATTTAAAATTAAGGGCTAGATTATATAAACTTATGCCAAGGCAGGTTAAAGATAAGGTGGATAAATCTAAACAAATTGAAGAAATTAAGGTTAAAATGAAATAATACCAATATAATAGGGTCACGTCTTTAATTATGGAACAAAAAAGTGGTACCCAGGGAACAAAATATCATATAAATCCTTATAACAGTAGTAAAGAAAGAATAGAAAATTGAGTTATGTACAAATTACAGGATGGAAAAGGGAGGATACATACAGATATAGAAAATATTAAATGTACAGTACATGAGTTTTTGAAGGAGAAATACCAGCAACAAAGAAGTAGGAAAAGTGAGGATTTTTTTCTTACAATGGAGATGCCAGAGTTGGAGGATGATGAGGCACGGGCGATAAAGGGGAAAATTAAAGAAGAAGAAGTGAAAGAGGCAATAAAATCTTTGTCAAATAACATGGCACCTGGGGTGGATGGGATTCCGAATATGTTCTATAAAATTTTGGAAAAATAAATAGCTCCCATTTTAACAAAAGTCTACAATGGTATAATGAATGGAGACAATTTGGCAGAACGCATGAAAAAAGGAATAACAATTTGTTTGTATAAAAAAGGAGAAAAAACACAACTTAAAAATTGGAGGCCCATTAGTTTATTGACTTCAGATTACAAACTTTTAGCCAAGGTAATAAATAATAGGTTAAGGACTTTTTCAGTGAAATTGATAATGCAGTCTCAAACGTGTGCTATTCCTGGACGGAGCATACAACAAAATGTAATTTATATTAGAGAAGTCATAAATAAAGGACAGGAGGATTCTTTGCAAGGGTATTTGTATGCCCTGGATCAAGAAACGGTATTTGATGTTGTAAAGCATCAGTATGTATGGGATACCTTAGAAAAGTTTAAAATTCCAACAGAATTAATTAGTTTAGTAAAAGCAATATATAAGGAAGCACAAATTTGTCCTATTGTTAATGAGCATCTAGGGACTTCAATGTATATAAGGAATGGGGTTCGGCAAGGGTGCCCATTAAGTCCCCTACTATATGTATTTTGTCTAGACCCACTTCTGAGTAGAATAGAGGTGGAGAAAGAGATTAAAAGTATTGTATGTCAAAACAGGGAACTGAATAAAACAAGTGCTTATGCAGATGATTGCTTAGTTTTAATAAAAGATCAGAGTTCAGGGGATAAGTAAATAGAGTCAGTAGAAAAGTATAGCCAATATACAGGGATTAAGATAAATAAAGGGAAAAGTAGAATTTATCCATTGGGGGCAGTGGAGAAAAAGAAAAGAGATTTGGAGATAGCAGAAGGAAGCATTAAGGTGCTGGGAATAAGATTTGAAGGGGATGATGCAACACAACAAAACTAGGAAGAATAGTATCAAATAACTCAAATAAAAGTACATAAATGGAAACAATGGAGTATGACATGAGAGAAAATAACTTACTTATTAAAAACATTTATTGCCCCAATATTTTTATTTTTAGCATACATTTTTCCAGTACCATTTCAAATGCAATCCAAAAGTCAAAGTCTTTTTTTTTTCAGTTATTGTGGGGTAGCAAGTTAAATCCTATTAAAAGGGGGATAACGTATAGAACCATAAAAGATGGGGGTTTAAACATGACAAATCCAATCGTTTTTTATATTAATATTTTTGTGTTTTCAAATATTGCACCATTAGTAAAAGCTGAGAACAAAGCTTGGTCTCGGTTAACACAGCAATGGAATGTACCTTTCATTAAATGTATTGGGAAGAAAGGGAATATAGTAGGAGGTAAAGTGTAGCCTATATATGGAAATTGGAAGGAAGTATTTAACCCAGTGGAGGGTAACAGTGGATGATCTAATTAGGGGTAACAGAAAACAGATGTATAAAGAAATTATGGAGAGGAATTTCTGGGAAAAATAAGTTTTTAAGGTAGAAAAAGGAATAAAAGAGCAGGAAATTTTAGCTGTTACGTTGAAAAAAGAATTCTGGAAAAATGAAAGATGTAGTATGGATGTGTAGTCATGGGAAGTTAAACACCAGAGGTAACCATACACATACAAGAATGGAGGAAAGAATATGTGGAGAAAGAGATTGTGGGACAAAAGAGGAAAGCATGCAGCATTTATTTTTTGATTGTGATTTTATTAAACCTTTTTGGGGTATGGTAGCCAGTTATTGGGGGATGCAAGCTTTTAAAAATATGACATACGAGATTTTGATCTATGGTCAGTTAACAAAAGAATGGGAAAAAGTAAATAAAAAGACAGTCTATATTATGTTGGCAGTTTTGAAATGGTCTATATGGCAAAACAGATGCTCAAGATTTTTGCAGAATACGGATTTGACTGTACAGGATGTATTTTTGAAGTTTCAAGATGAAGTAGATAAAATTTTTCAAGATGAATGTAAATTATGCGGAGAAGAGAAAGCAAGAGAGCTGTGGAAAAATGTTACTGGAATTGGGTAGATAATATGGATATCATAATGACTGTGTGATTAGTTTTTGTTCTGGAAAAAAAAGTGTGTTTTTGTTTTAATAAAAACTTCCCCTACTCTTCTGTAGGGGGAGCTGTTGAAACATGGAAGTCAATCCAGGATTTGGTCATTCTGCTGGTGTACCTTCAGGAGAGCAGATCTCTGCTCCTGCAGGTCCAGCTGAGATTCAATGCTACCAGTAGCTGAAATGGTGTAAATTGAAATGGAACTTGAGCCAGAAATGGAAGAGGTGCTAACGGAAGATGTGTTAGTGAAAAGTCTTTTACCAGAGCAACTCAAGCATATATTGAATCTCTTACAAGAATCAGAAAAAGATACAGAGCAGCAAAATCAGAACCCACCTGGAGAGGAAACTGTCGCTGTCAAAATAGAGCAACAGCGTAATGACAGCACTTCGAGTACAGCTGTAACTCTGTGTGATGCTGCAACATCAAACAAACTGCTTGGAAAGTGGCCAACGCCCTTGGATAATGATATTAGAGATAATGAACCAGCACAAGAGACTGTGGTAGAAGGAGACTGTGTGCAGAAGGCAGCAAGTTCAAACATGGGTGATGCTCACGATATGAAAACTAATGACTTGCAGGAAAAAATGACTATGTACCTGAAAGAGATTTCACTGAACAGGTTGAAAAAATAAAACTTTCTAAACCCAGAAAAATACATGTGGAGGTGCGGGGAAGGCAGCTCACAACAAGTTTTTCTAAGAAGAGGCAGACGTGAGAGCTTACGTGAGGATCAGGAAAATATAAATTGGACAGAGGATAATGCATTAAAAGGGGCATGCAGGAAACAGAACAGTAATGGCGAATGGCAGGCTGATCCAGCATATCAACCTAGCACCAAACAAAACAGCATGGGGCTGAAGAGTACTGAGACAAAACTATATTTTGTACAGAATCTGTCTTGGATCTGCACTCAGAGGATGTGAGGCTTAATTGTCTGCTCCCCCCCACCCTGATGTCTCTACTTCAGAGAGCAGTGATACTGGAAGTAATGATCCAGAACCAACTTGGGGAGACAGAGTTGAAAAGGAGCTACTACAAGATAAAACTCAACCCGTTGCTTTAGAAGCTTCTCAGATTTGGGTGTAATTTCATAGAAAAGAGCAGGTATTTCAAAATGCAATGCCAGCTGAAAGCAAAAATGCAGTGCGTCTTCAATATCTGGGCGATCTTCCTCATCCTCCAGATAGATTATATGTTGGCAAATCTCTAATAAAAGATTCCTTGCATTACTTTTCAAACAAAATCTACACTTTAATCCATGCAGCAGGGGATATAATTTTTGATGTAAGCTTAAAGCCCTGATGGGTTTGGACTAATTTTGGGCTACATACGACAAATTAAAGTGTTCTGTCCTATGGCTCCCTTTTCGAGCAATTCCCCTCACCAAGCCAGCCATAAAACAGCTGATATTCTGCATAGGAATGACGGCATAAATGTAAATGATATAAAGCATTGGTTGCAACAGAAGTGTGATTTACTGGGGAACCCACCCCCATTCTGGATGATGAGCATATTTGGACAGGGAGGTGGAAATTCAAAGTGAAACTGAAGATGAGTGCCCATGGGCCCAAACACTTATCAAGCTCCTTCTTCCTAGGCAGGGATAGAGGGCATTGCTTCTATCCCAGCCAACCTAAATCATGTTTCAAATGTGGAGCCCTGACTCATTCAAGTAATGCCTGTGACAGGGCAAAATGCAACCTATGTCTAGAATTTGGCCAAAACAGTACACAATGCTCAAATGAATTAAGATTTCATCTGTGTGAAGAAATAGGACATGGGTATAAAAATTGTGAATGGGCCACACATAACAGATCAGATCGTCCAGACCAAGACAACATTTTGAACAATGCACAAAAAACAAGTATTGAAAAACAACAAAAACTTTTGGAGGAACAGACATGAAATGAACAGAGGACAATGGCGCCGGTTGCTGAAATAATAGTGGAAGTAGTACCATATCAGCCTGCCCCCACGCTACCTGCAATTTCAGATACAGGAATGGGGATGGAGGAGCCGGGAAGTATACCCTCAAATTTGGAGTCTGAAATAGATGATCAAGAGACACTGGCTTCAAAAAAGACATTGTAGAAAGCTGGGCCTGACCCAGAAAGAAACATGATGCCCCCTCCGGAAATGAAAGAGGTCAGGACAAAGAAAAGGGGTCCAAAGAAAACAAATCCAAAGGCAAAACAACCAAGAACTTCATTGTCTCCTCAAACTATTAAAATGAAAAATAGATATGAGATCTTTGAGCCCCATGATTCAGATGGAGAATCAGAAGCTTCCTCTACATTTTCTTTGCAGTAGCGGGGTTCCTAAGATTCAGATGAAGAGCTCCTGGTGGAAAAAGTACAAGCTGCCAGGGTAAACCCAAGCAATTAGTTATAAGGATAAGAAGTAGCAGGCTGTAAAAAAAAACAAGTTTAATGTTGTTTCTTTTTTTCTTCCTTTCTTTTTAACATCATGCATTCTCCACATATTTATAAGATTGCCACTCTCAATGTAAATAGCATCAAGAATCCCAGATGGAGAGTGGTCACTTTTTCATTGGTGAAAAAATTGCATTTGTATATTTGCTTTACCCAGGACAGTAGGATGTCCACTACGAATGACATAGAGGCAGCCAGTAGACTATGGTGCTGGGGGCCCTCCTTTTATTCAATGGGTCAGAGTTCTTGTGTTGGGATGGGGATTCTTTTTACAGGATGTGATTACACAGTTACCAAAGTTCTGGATTTATATCCCGGGAGGGTCCTTATGCTTGATGTTTTACATAATAATACAGCCTGGCGATTAATAATTTGTATGCTCCTCAAATGAAGAAGGAGAGAATAGACTTGTTTATTGTAATTAGACCTTACATATTTACATCTCAACAGATAATTTGGGTAGGAGACTTTAATTGTGTCCAGGATATAAAGGACAGGGATGCAAAAACTGACAATTTTGTGATTAGAGGGCTTTAAATAACATAGTGGAACAATGGGGTTTAAGAGACTGTTATAGAGCTATCCACCATTCTGATGGATATACATACTATAGAAGTAATCTTGCAACACAAATAGATTTTATTTTTTCTTCTCAATCTGAAGATTTTGCAGGCTCATACTATACCAATAGAGAATAAAGATCATTTATTAGTTCTTTCACATATTTCTCACTCCCAGGAAATTCAGAGAGAAAAAGGATACTGGAAATTTAATAATAATTTATTACAAGATCAAAATTGCAAAGAGCAAATATGAGATTTATTTCAAGCTAGACAATCAATTGCCTGTTTAGAGGAGGATTTAGGTAGATGGTGGATGGCCACTAAGACAAATATAAAGGATACATTTTTTGTCTATGGCAAAGGAGAAGTATACAGAACAATGCAAAACCTATTTAATCCTGAGAGCACAGCTTTTTAAAATCTTTACATTAATTAATAAGGGGTATGTAGAGTTTGCAGAGCACATTAAAACAATTAAAGCATGTATGGAGGAATTACAGTATCGAAAGCTACCTCCTTGCTCCACGAACATAAAATAAGTACTCCAGGCAAAACTACTTCAGGAGATATATTTGAAAGTTGCAAGTCCAGAGTGCAGCATAAATGCATGAGTAGTCTAAAGAATAAAGATGTTAAAGTAGTGACATCACAAGATGAGATTATGGATATTGTGGTTGCACATATGAATATTTTGCATTCAGATCCTTGTATATCAGAGGAACAAATTCAGAAAGCAATTAAAAAACTAAAAATTCCAGATACCATAATTCAAAACCTGATTATACTGATTACATTGGAAGAAGTAGAAAAGGCAATCAGGTCCTTGAATAACAACACCACACTGGGGATAGATTGTTTAACTACAGAATTTTATAAAATTTTTAGGAAGGAAATGAGAGACATTTTAGTTGTTGTGTTTAACACAATTTTGGATTCAGGAAATAATGCACCCCAGCTAGGTCTTGCTACACAAATATTTTTATATAAAAAAGATGATCGGGAAGTATTGAAAAACTGGAGGCCTTTAGCTATAATGAACACTGATATTAAAATTTGAATGAAAATTTTGAATTCTAGAATAAGTACAGCAGCCCATTATGTTATAGAGCAGAGTCAAACTTTCTCAATAAAAGACAGAAGTATACATGACAATTTGTTACTAATACAGGAAATTGTAAACTTAGGAAATAATGATAAAGTGAATGGATTTCTTCTTGCATTGGACCAGGAGCAAGCTTTTGACAAAATCTCACATACATATCTGAAAATAGTTCTAAAACACTACGGTATCCCACAGCAATTTATAAGCTGGATAGCTAATATCTATAGAGTAGCTGCTACAACTCCTATAGTGAATGGACAACTGGGTCAGATAGTAAAAATTGATAGGGGAGTTAAACAGGGCTGTCCTCTAAGCTCTTTGCTCTATGTCTTTTTCATAGATCCTTTATTGAAACGTATTAACCTAGATGAATCTTTAAATCAGATTACTTTGGAACCTGGGGATAATATCTTTAAAGTGATAGCATATGCAGATGATTTAAATTTTTTTTACCAGATATACCCTCAGTAGAAAAGGCATTACAATTAATAGATAAATTCTCAATCTTGACAGGGGCAAGAATTAATTGTGCCGAAAGTATGGGGTACAGACTAAGTCATGTTACAGAGCAAAGAGCACAACTACAAGAAATTTTTATATCTGACTCCACAATAACAGTACTAGTTATAACATATGGGAAAGGAGATATGGCTTCCTTAAATTAGTCAGATAAATTAAATAAAGGATTGGAAAAAGTACTGCAATGGAAAAATTGGAAGCAAACAAAAAGGAAAAAAGTGGTAATAGGTAAAACTTTCTTGATTCCGTTATTTACTTATATAAGCGTTATATTTCCTCCCTTTGGCAATCTGGATACGAAAATAATAAGCTTAGTATTTCTTCTAGTATGGGGTTCTAGACTGAATCCAATTAAAAGAGAACAGTTGTACAAATCTTACCAAGATGGAGGGATTAACTTGTTGAACCCAATCAGCTTTTTGTATAGCTTATTCTTATAGGACAATATTTCTAAATTTCAATCCCCCTATAATGCTGATTGGAAAAAATAGCAGCTCTTTGGTTAGTGCCAGCATTACAATTATGGAGACAGTCCCCAAAGAAATTAAAGAAAGCTGTCGTTCATATGGCAACATTTTTTTAGCCAGTAGTGGAAAAAATCAGAAAATGGAATCTTTCAGTTATGCAAGTTTCATATCCTGATAGGAAAAAAAAAACATATGTGGCAAATCAAGAATTAGGATATAATATACAAACGGAATAAAAAGGGGTTCAGCTAAGTCATAATAACAGAATGGGAGATTACTTAACAGACAAAAGAATACCACCTTAAATGTGGGATACAGTGTGGTTTTGTGGGCATGGGAGGTTGGAAGTAAAGGGAACTGTGAAGCATAAAAAAATTGAGGAAAGATGGTTCCATAGAGTGAAGTGTTACCAAACAGTAGAAATATTAGAGCATTTTTTGGTACACTGTTCCTATGCACAACAAGTCTGGAACATGTTCAGTGTGAAATGGAGGACTAAGTATTGGAAATAAATAACATACGAGGAAACAATTATTGGATATTCTAGAAGGTTACAAGGGATTGAGAAAGGGACATTGCGTGTATTGTTCACTTGTATAACATGTATTTGTGGCAATTTAGATGTAAATTTGTCATAGAACAAATACAGCTTTTGCCTAATATAGTAATTCAGATGATAGAGAAAGAAGTATGTTTAATATGGACCTATGAAACATGTACTTTATCAAGGGAAACAGTTAAGAAAAGATGGGTAGGAATACCTCAGCATATCTATGGAGGCAGATAAAGGCATATAATGATAATTGAATAACCTAGGACTTCTGGTAAATGAAGTTGAGACTCAAGTTTCTCATTATAGATGTAACTATATAGCATAGCACATTAGAATAATGGATTTTGTGATTTTAATAAGAATATTAGAAAATGTTAAGTAATTTTTGTATTTTGAAAGATTTCCATATTATACTTTCTAGGAAAAGGGTTGCTGGCCATAAGTATTTACATTATAGATGAGACACATAGAGGAAGGAGAAGAGGAATACTAGATTCTAAATCAGCAAATAGAATGTTTTTTTTTTCATTTCTTATGTTATACCTAGCCATACATATATTTTTTGGTTTGTCTGTTTAGTTTAGTGATATGGAAGTTGGATGGTGTTTATAGTTTGTAACAGCTATGTTTTATTTTTATGTTAATAAAAAATTCCCCTACTCTTTTCGAGAAGTGCCATGGGATCTTTAACATCCACCCAAACTACCACCAGAACAGGCAGAAGGGACCTCAGTTTAATGTCTCGTCCGAAAGATGGTACCTCAACAGTACAGCACCCCCTCATGCTGCACTACAGTGTCAGTATTGGGATTTAGCCCAAGTGCCTGGTGTGGGGAATATATGCTGGACATTAACACATATAAGCACTTCTGATCCCAAGACTCAACTCAGACAATAGAAGGTGCTTTGCCACTGGCATGATACCCCAGATAAGCTTGCCAGAATGGGAGCTACCATTAAGAATAAGCGCTGACATTGCCGCTGTGTACAGGGTCAAATAGGCTACCTCCTATGGTCCTACCAAGAGGTGAGGACCATTTGTCAGTGGGTCCTTGATCAGGCAGATATACTGTTTGAATGGGACATACCCTCATTCCCAGTGCTATGGATGCCATGAGATACATCAATGCTCATGGAACAAGCAGCCAAGCAAAGACATCTAGCATACACTATGGCCATGGAAGCTAAACAACAACTGCTAATGAAGTGGCGGCAGCCTACAGCACCTTCTCATATAGAATGGGAGATGGCAGTTGCAAAAACTGCCTCCTTCATCAGGGTACTAAAGAACCATTGAGGTAAGGCCTCCAAGTTTGACAGGGTCTGGTATCTGTGGATAGGTCAGGGACCAGGAAGGATAACATAAGTCTAAAGGGGGAGGCTACTGAACACACGGAAGGGTGAGATAGTTGTTTGGAGGACAGCCAGCACATTGGACCAGCATAGGCCTAGTAGTTCAAAAGTGTACCAAGGACTGCACTTACAGTTTATGCTTTTCTAGTCTCTACAATGGCCTAGGTATGCCACCTGCATGCTAATGAGCATTTGCCAATTGTTATTCATCAACAGGCATGAGGAGATCCCACATTGAGAACTAACACTGATCTGTGTGGAGCCCTCTGTTTAAGTAGGATCCTTTGCAGAAGATAATATAAATGGTAGTTGCCACTGTTATGACAGCATACATACTCTTATTAGATGAAGTAATAAGTTTGCAGTCCAAAAACCCTAAAGAACTATACTAGTAATGCAATTAAAATTGTGGTTTCATTGTTTGTGTAGATGTGCTCGTAAGGATTGTGTAGTAGAAGGTTATTGTAAAACAAGCAAATTACCTCTAGATTTATTGCTGTTAGTTGATGCCCTATTTTCAGTTCATATTCTCTTTGATTGCTCTGTGGGGAAGAAATTGCTTGTCACAGAAATGTCCTTTCTTCTTATTTTTGTTAAACAATATATACCATCTGATTAGTATTTCATGTTTATGGTTATAGTTCCATGTAGGTTGCCTTTGGCCAGGATTACTTGCTTAATTAACGTGCATGTGTTGTACTCCATTCCTATTTTGTTCATTTAGAAAAATAATAAAAATTCTTTAAAAAAATACAAGATCCCCTGGAAGAACACATAATTTTAAGAACTGTCTGCTAGCTGGAACCTTTGTCAAAGCATATGGATTTTTGTTCACTAAATTACAAGTGCAGGAAACAAACAACTTCTTAAAAGACACAAACAATGTAATTCTGACACTCAGTTGAGTAGGCAGTATAGCACAGTGGTTTAAGGCTGTGAGCTACAAACCTGGGAGACCCGAGTTTGAATCCCACAGCCCCCACTTGCATACTGTGTGACCCTAAGCAAGTCAGTTAACTTTCTTGTGCTCCCAGGTCACACCTGTAAACAAGCTTTCAACTTAGTGTGTCTCTCCAGGTTAAAAAAAAATGTGATTGAAGAGAAACTAAAGGAATGTCAATTAGTAGCTTTTGATGTAGTAGATCTTTGCACCAGCATCTCCCACTCTGAGGACCTTTATACCCTATCAAGTTTCCTATTAACTAGATATTCAAAAGAATAACCATGAACAGAATTCCTACTTGAATTAGCCTATTTGTTTCAAAAACAAAATCACTTTGTGTATGACAATAAACATTTTTCCAAACTGAGGAACAGCCATGGCTTCAACATGGTTCACTCATATGCAAACATTATCCTGTCAAAATTTGAAGAAGAATTTGCTTATAATGAAGGAACTTAACTTTTATAGTGTATCAAACGTTGGAGACGAGTCATTTGCAATATTACAATTGCATGGAAAGGAAGTGAAGAAACACTTCTTAAGTTTCATGACTAGTTGAATAAAGCTACAGACAGCTTAAAACTTATTTTGAACAGTAGCCCTTATAGTATACAATTTCCAGATAGAAAGATTGCCAAAGTGTGAGTGCATGTGTGTGTGTGAGTGTGAGTTTGTGTGAGTGTGTGTGTGTGGGGGGGAGGGATTTACAAGAAAATACAGAAAACCAACTAATAAAAATATCTTCTTGCATGTCACTTCATACCATCATCACTATGTCAAAGATAACATTTGATCAATAAGTGAGGATCAAAATAACTGAACAACAGCTGTCGACTATATGTCAGCAGCTGAGGATTTGAAGAAACATTTCTCAGCAACAGGATATGACCATAAATTGATTAAAGATGAAGGGGATAAAGCAATACAGCCACAAGAGAACAATGATTACACCCAAAACAAAAAAGTTTGGAAACAGACAAACTTGTATTCTCTACATTGTTTGGTGAACAGTTTAGTCCTCTTAAGAACATTTTTCTTAAAAACTGGTACATTCTGCAGAGGTTCTTTGTCTTTTATGGTTTTTTATTTTAATGGGTTCACCACAACATATCCAAGACACACTGTCTTAGGGTAGCTGGTCCATTCCACTGGGGTGTCAAACAGACGAGGCATACCGATGAGTCCTGGTAGGACGAAACATGTGTCTATGTCTTCTGTTAGCACCCTTTGCAAATTGTGTGAGAGGCCTTTCGGCACCATGCAATTCTGCTTAAAGTTGGACCAGCATAACATTCTGTGGTGATTTGCATATGCAGCCCATGATGCTTTGCATTGTGTGGGCATGTGTGATTTTGTATTTTCTTGAAACTTGGCTTCCCAGCCAAATGCCCCTTGGGGTAACCCTTGCCTCAGTGTTTGCGCACAGAGGTTCTTTGTCTATTAATTTTTTTTTATTTTAATGGGTTCACCACAACATATCCAAGACACACTGTCTTAGGGTAGCTGGTCCATTCCACTAGGGTGTCAAACAGACGAGGCATACTGATGAGTCCTGGTAGGACGAAACACATGTCTATGTCTTCTGTTAGCACCCTTTGCAAACTGTGTGAGAGGCCTTTCGGCACCATGCAATTCTGCTTAAAGTTGGACCAGCATAACATTCTGTGGTGATTTGCATATGCAGCCCATGATGCTTTGCATTGTGTGGGCATGTGTGATTTTGTATTTTCTTGAAACCCCAAAATGTCAATTTTTCAAAGGCAAGCAACATGTCATTCAGCATATAATATGCTTATAAAGGAGAATAAAAATGTTCCTGGATGATTAAGAAATTTGGGCTAACTACATATATGGTAATTGCAGTTGTTGTGATAGCAGTGAGGAGCAGGGAATTCCAAGACTCCCTCCATAAAACAGAATAGTTAGTGAGGTTAACACCAAGGTAGAAAGGTCAATGGGTGTCAGGGCAGGGGTAAATTGAGAAAAAGGCAAAGGCAGTAAGTACACGGATAGGGCTAAAAGAGGTAAGGTCATTAAAAAATGGAGGGCTAGGAAAACCAATGCCCGTAGTCTGGGTAACAAGCTTCCTGAACTTCCTGAAGTAGCCTTAATGGAAGACAGACACTGAGATATTATGGCAGTCACAGATACCTGCTTCACAGATAACCATGACTGAGATATCTATATTCCAGGGTACACAATCTATAGGAGGAACATGGAGGATAAAAGAGTAGGATGATCAGCACTCTACATACTGTAAGGGAAGGAAGCAAAGCAATGGAACTAAAGGATAAACAGGGAGGAAAGGAAGCACTGTGGGTCACCTTGGAGACAGGAAATGGCACCACAATCTGCACAGGGGTGGTATATATACCGCCATCTCACTGAGAGGAAATGGAAAAGGAAATGATAGGAGACATCCTTACAATGGCAGAAACAAGGGAGATATTGTTGATGGGAGGCCTGAATATGCCAGATGTTAATTGGAGCACATTTGTTGCAGCCATAGAAAATTAGAAACCTAGAAGCTGATGGCTGATAAGGACCACAAGGCCCATCCAGTCTGCCCATTTTTTTCCTGCCTTATGAATGTGCCATAGGCCTTTACTCTGTCAATGGCCTATCTAGTCATACTCATCTGTATTGCTCCCTTATGCATATCCCATGCCTGTTTGAAGCCCTGCACTGTATTCATATCCACTACTTCCTGAGGAAGGCTGTTCTATGCATCTACCACCCTTTCTGAGAAAAACAATTTCCTCACATTACCCGTTAATTGGCCTCCCTCTAATCTCATGCTGTGTCCTCTTGTCCTGCTATTTTTCATATATTGAAACATGTTAGACTCTTTCACCTTGTTAATGCCCTGAAGGTGTTTGAATGTTTCAATCATATCACCTCTCTCTCTCTCCCTGCTTTGCTCTAGGGTATACATATTGAGCTCCGTTAATCTGTCCTCTTATGTTTTCTGAAGCAGTCCCTGCACCATTTTGGTTGCCCTTCTCTGGACTGCATCCATTTTGTTAATGTCCTTGTGAAGGTGCGGCCTCCAATACTGATTTCAGTACTCCAGATGGGGCCTAACCAGTGTCTTGTAAAGAGGGATTATTACCTCCCTCTTACAACTTGTGATACCCCTACTAATACACCCCGACTTCCTCCTAGCCTTACCTACTGCTTTAGTGGTCTGCTTGGATGATTTCAGGTCATCTGTGATGATGATGATGCCCAAGTCTCTTTCTTCCCTTGTGATTGCCAACAACTCCCCTCCCAACCTATAGGTGTCTTCAGGGTTTCTCTTCCCTATGTGCATGATCTTGCACCTCTTTGCTTTAAACCCCAGTTGCCACTCTTCTGACCATTTTGTTATTTTATCCAGATCTCTTCTCATTCTGCCCACCCCATCTAGATCAACTACTCTGTTGCAGATCTTGATGCCATCTGCAAAGAGACAAAGATTACCCTCTAGTCCATCTGCACTGTCACTGATGAAGATATTGAAAAGGACTGGCCCCAGGACTGATCCCTGAGGTACCCCACTTGTGACTTGTATCTCTTCTGACTATATACTGTTTACCACCACTCTCTTTTTTCTGCCTGCCAACCAGTTTGCCACCTAGTGGACCAACTTCTGACCCACCCCAAGTCTACCCAGCTTATTAATCAATCTTCTATGTGGAACAGTATCAAAAACTTTGCTGAAGTCAAGGTAGGCGACATCAACTGCACCCCCTTGGTCCACCACTCTGGTTACACAGTCAAAGAAATCTACGAGATTAGTTTGACAGGACCTTCCTGTTGTAAACCCATGCTGTCTTGGATCCAGTGCTGCTATGGATTCCAGGTGTTGAACTATCCTTTCCTTTAGGAGGGCCTCCATAATCTTGCTCACTACTGAGGTAAGACTGACTGATCTGTAGTTCCCTGCCTCCTCCCTGCTGCCGCCCTTGTGGGGCAGGATCACATGAGCCCTTCTCCAATCTTCTGGGACCTCTTCTGTACTCAGAGACTCACTAAACAGTTCTGATAATGGCTCTGCTAGCTCCACCCTTAGCTCCTTTAGTACCCTGAGATGTACGCCATCTGGTCCCATTGCCTTGTCCACCCTGAGCTTAGCAAGCTCTTGTAGGACCCTTTCTTTTGTAAAGGTACTTGTGCACCCCTCCCCATGTCCATGGTGCTGAGCTGTGGGCCCTGCCCCACCTTCTCCTCAGTAAATACTGAGCAGTAGTATCTATTTAGGATAGATGCTTTTCCCTTGGTCCTCCTCTGCACACTCCCCCTTATCCACTTTGATCTTAGTAATATCCCCTCTGGACTTTCTCCTTTCTCTAATGTATCTAAAGAAAGTCTTGTCCCCTCATTTTACTGTTCATGCTAGTGTTTCCTTGGTTTGGGCCTTTGCCTGTCTTACTGCCTTCCCTGCTTCCCTAAGGGAAGTTTGATATGCCTCACTATCTTCGTCCCTCTGCATTCCCTTATATTTTCTGAAGGCCAGTGTTTTCGGCTATGACCTTTTTTGCTACTGCTTTTGAGAACCAAAGTGGTTTCATTCTTCTTTTGCTCTTGCTTTTCTAACCCTAACAAGATTGGATGTTGCTTCAAGTATTGCATCCTTAATGCTTGCCAACTTTGCCTGTACCCCCTCACCTGTATTTCTTCTTACCAGGGGTAGCTTAACTCTTTTGGCCATCTTATCAAAGTCAGTTCCTCAGAAATCCCATATTTTTGCATTGAAATGGATGATTTTGTTCTAGTGGCTAAATTGAACCATATCATGTGATGGTCAATGGCCCCCTGGTGACCTTCTACCTGGAGTTCTGTGATCCTTTCCTCGTTAGTCATTACTATATCTAGGATTGCCCTGTCTCTTGTGGGTTGTTGTACCAGTAGATTGAGGCCCTCCCCCAGTAGGGAATCCACTATGTGTCTAGTTCTAGTGGATGTTCCTGCTGGTATTGACCAATCTGTATATAGCATGTTGAAGCCTCCCATTATCAGAACCTCCCCTTTAGCTATCATGTTTTCTATATCTTCTAACAGTAATATGTCTATGTCCTCTCTGTGGTCTGGAGGCCTGTAGACAACCCCAGTTCATTTGGCTGTTCCATTTCCTGTTTCCCAGGTGTCCCACAGTTCTTCTGGCTCCTTATGTGTATTCTGAATTTCTATGGCTTTGATATCCAAGCCACATCCAAGAGCAGAGTCATTCTTGATGCCCAATAGGGGGCATGCCTCAGGCAGCTGTTGTTGGAACCCACTTGGGAGGGAGCAGTCTTAGACCTGGTACTCTCAAATGGGGACAGTGAGAGGATCTCAGATTTAGACGTGGGTAGCCACTTGGGAACAAATTACCACCAGACAGTGTGGTTCACAATAAATGCAGCCATAGAGTCAAGCCATACAAAAGCAAGGGAACTGGACTTTCAGAGGGCTGACTCTGGCAAAACGGAGAGTGCCTAAGGAATGCACTAGCAAAAGGGCAGGAAGGAGGGGTTGAGGAACAATGGGGAAAAATCAAAACTTCCATCACAGAGGCAAAAAGCCTTTGTGTGAAGCAAATAAACAAAACAAAATGAAGGGAAAAAAAACCATGGTTCTCAAAAGAGGTGGCGGAGAAGGTTAGGGAGAAAAAGAAAGCATTCTGAAAGTTTAAGGAATCACAGAAGGAGCAGAACAGAGAACTATCAGCTAAAGCAGAAGGTAGTGTGGAAGGGAAGCAGAACAGTAAAGGCCCAAACCAAGAAAAAAATAGCCAACCCAGTTAAGATGGGGGATAAAACCTGTTATAGGTACGTTAGTGAGCAAAGAAAGACTGAGGGAGGGATAGTGAGGCTTAATAAAGGAGAAAGGGGTGGGCAGAGGGTGACAGTGAAAAGACAGAGATACTGAATGAACACTTTTGTTCAGTATTCACAAAGGAAAATAAGGGGGATGTACCAAAAGCAAACAACAGAAGCACTCTGGATAGGGGTTCGATACCAGAACATTCACAGAAGAAAGACTCCTGAAAGAACTCTTAAAACTCAAGGTGGACAAGGCAATGGGGTCTGATGGGATTCACCCCAGAATTAAAAAAAAAACTGAGGAGAGAACTAGTGACACCACTGACTACCTTTTTACAAGTCATGGGAGGAGAGCATGGTTCCAGAGGCCTGGAGGAGGGCGGATGTGATTTCCGTTCAAAAAAGTGGGAGCAAGACAAAGGCAGGAAACTACAGACATGTTAATTTAAACTCAGTGGTAGGGAAAATGATGGAATCACTTCTGAAAGAAAGAATAATTGAGTACTTAGAGGCCAGTGGGGCACAGGACCCAAGGCAGCATGGATTTACAGTGGGAAGGTCATGTCAGACTAATCTAATCAATTTCTTTTATTAGGTGACCAAAATAGTAGACCAGGGAGGGGCTGTAGACATGGCATACCTACCTAGAAATTAGCAAGGCATTTGACACAGTCCCACATAAAAGATTAATAAGCAAGTTAGTCAGCATGGGAGTGGGTCCTAGGGTGGCCACCTGGATAAAAAAAATTGGCTTGACAACAGGACGCAGAGGGTAATAGTAAACAGCGTCCACTCTGAAGAAATGGAGGTTACTAGCTGGGTACTGCAGGGTTCAGTACTGGGACCGGTCCTCTTTAATGTCTTTATAAGAGACATTGCAAAGGGACTGAAAGGAAATTATGCCTCTTTGCAGATGACGCAAAAATGTGCAAAAGGGTTAATACATGGGGGAGTGGAAAGGATGAGAAGGAACTTGGCTAGATTGGAGGAATGGTCAAAAGTATGGTAGCTTAGGTTCAATGCAAAGAAGTGCAAAGTAATGCACCTGGGAAAACAAAAATCCAGGGGAAGAGTACACAAAGGTGGGGGTACTAACAACAATAAAAATGGAAAGGGACCTGGGGGTAGTCATATCAGATTACCTAAAGGTAGACAGGCAATGATAGAGGACTATAGCACCCTGGCGGGCTACAAAATTAATCTTAGCAAATCCGAGGCTCTAACCCTGAGTAGATCACCCCCCCGAGAATTTAGGATGACCTTCCCCTTCGCATAGGTCCATAGAAATACCATTCACTACCTTGGCATTAATGTATCTGTAGACCTCAGTCAGCTTTACAAAAAATAATTATTTAAAACTATTTCAAAACCTTCAGGCTGATATGGTCAGATGGCAGTTATTACCCAAGACATTATATAGGAGAACACAAACTCTGAAAATGAATGCCTTACCAAAGCTTCTTTTTCTTTTACAAACCCTTCCTTTGTAACCACCCTAGAGATTTCTGGACAGCTCTACAGAGAGACACAGCAGTTCCTTTGGAACAACAAGCATCCCAGATTAGCCAGAAACATATTATAAACCCCCACCGGGAAAGAGGTAGCCTGGCCTTCCCACATTTTTATCTCTATTTTGTGGCAGCCAGAGGGGCGCAATTATGTACTTGGGCTAAACACAGAGAAGATTTGGGATGGTACCCCCTTGAAGAAGAATCTCTCAAGGGATGGCCCTTTGGCCCTTCTAACCAACAGTATACCATTAGGCATACAAGGCTCACTAACTAACCCCTGGGTCACCCTTTCCTTAACAATTCTGAAAAAACTTAGAAAGCTTACCCACACCCCAGATGGCCCAGGCTCCCTCTCTTTGATCAGGTTTGAACCATCCTTCACCTCACCCAGATCAGACTCTGGATACCAAGTCTGGGCCGTTCACCGGCTCTCTGCATTTGTACAATGCATTGATGATGGTGTTTGTCTGTCATTTGCACAATTGGTGGAGAGATTCCATCTTCGTAAGGAGGATCATTTTACAGATTCCATCTTCATAAGGAAGATCATTTTAGATATCTTCAGGTCCGTCATTACATATTATTTTCTAACAAGTTACAAATGCTGAGTAGGGACAGAACAGAACTTGAAAATTTCTTCTATTTCTCTTTTACAATTAAAGATAACACCTGCCCTCTCTCACAACTGTATAAAATCTTAATTAGTACTAACATATTAGGGTTAGAACAGGTAAAAAAAAGGGGGAAGATGAATTATCAGCCCCCATATCTCAGTCTATTTGGGACAGAAGATTTGGCAGAGGATGGCAAATAACCAGTTCCCCAACCTGGCGATAGTTCCACTGGAAAATTGCATTAAAGTATTTTCTCACCCCCACTACAGTAAAACATTTTGGACATCACTGGTCTGATCTGTGTTGGAGGAGATGAGGGGACAGAGGAACTCTGACAGATATGTCCTGGGCTTGCCCCAACATTTTAACATTCTGGTAGGAAACACATACCCTGATACAAAATATCACAGGCCTACAGATCCCCTTCACGGGGTCAGATTTGGTACTGGGCCTTCCAACCCTGCTTTTCAGATCCAGACGGTCCACCAAACTAGCTCATATGATGAGGTTTGCAGCACTGAATTGCATAACATCAAGATGGTTGTCTCTACTCCCTCCCACAGTGCAGGACTGGTTGTCCAGAATGAAACAACTGGAATCTATGGAACAGATTACTAGTACCCTGAGATTGCAGAGTGCAAATTTTATTCAAACATGGCCCCCCACACATCAATATGTACAAGGACAGGTTGATACCCCTTGATAAGAGTCGTGACCAGATTTTATAGTCCAGATTATTAATAATAGAGGATGTGAATTTTTGCCTGTTTTTTTTTCTTTACTGAATTTTAAGTTACAATATATTTTCCAAACAGATCCAGTTAGCAGTGAGAGTTATCACCTTGGGAAAGAATAGCAGTTGATTCAGCTACTTGAAATTTGATCATTAGATTTCAACAATTTGATATGTATTTACATCTTTATTAATAACTATCTATCAATCAGATAACATGACGGTATTTCTTGTAAATTGGAACTGTAAAACATTTCTGATATATAACAAACATGAAGTTTTAAAGGTAGGCAGGCAATGTGAGAAGGCAGTAAGGAGGGCTGGGGGATACTGGCATGCATAGGGAGAGGAATCACTAGTAGAAAACAGGAAGCTGTCACCCCTTTGTTCAAACAGAAGGTGAGACTCCATCTGGAATATTGCATGCAGTTCTGGAGACCCCATCTCTGCAAGGACATAGACAGGATGGAGGCAGTCCAGGGAAGGGCAACTAAAATGATGCAGGGTCTGCACCCAAAACCATATGAAGATAAACTAAAGAAGCTTAACATGTATCCCCCCCAAGGAAAGGAGGGAGAGGGGGGACATGTTAGAAACTTTCAAGTACCTCAAGGGAATCAACAAAGTCCAAGAGGGTAGCATCTTTCAGAAAAAGAGATATTCAAGAACAAGGGAGCAAAATTTGAAGATAGGAGGGGGATGGCTCAGGGGCAACTTGAGGAAGTATTTTTTCACAGAGGGGGTGGGTGCATGGAACGGCTTCCCTGAGGAGGTTGTGAGTTCAAAAACAGTGGGGTATTTCAAGAAAGCATGGGACAGACATAAGGAAATTATAGTGGGGGTAGGAGGAAGTAGGCTGATGGTTAACTTGGATCTGCAGCTTATTCAATAGATAGGAAAATGGGCAGACTAGGTGGGCCAAGTAGTTCTTATCTGCCTTCAAAGTCTATGTTTCTGTATTTCTATGTAACATACAAATTCAAAACAGAAATGTAGCAGGCAATGAAACAATTCAAATTAGAGACATCAAAGCATGCAAAACTGATCACATAATACACATGCTTGAATGTCAGTGTAATTTGTGAATTGTGAAGTAGGTAAATCAAAACATGAACTAAGAATGTGAATATTTGAACATAAACATATTTTTAGAAGATGTGGCATGAATTCACCTATTGTATGATATTTTAAAAATGCAAATCACAGTCTACCTATACTCAGATTCTTTAGAATGGATTGGGTCCCAAAACTAAAAACAGGGTGGAGACTGGGATAGAAAGCTAGTAGTTAAATAAGCCTACTGGATTTTGAAGTTTAAATTTACTGAAAAAAAACATGGACTAAATGAAGATATCGATTGGCATCCCATTTTTTGGGATGTTAGAAAATACAATCTTCTATTTGACCAACAGACAATAGTATTTTAAAATGTGTCGGTACATTGAAAATTGTACAGTAATGCTTTCCTGCTTAAGAAGTTCAGAAAACTCTTAAGTTTTTACGGCTTCAGTGGGAGGATCCTTGCAAACTTTTTGCTATGAGAAAAGGATTCTGTATTATTTCCAAACGAACAACCTTTTCGAGCTGTGCCACAGTTGTCTTTGTGTCTGTGGAGCACTCCACTCGCACTGCACTATTTTTTATTTTAAAAACAAAATCTGTACTCTCCTGGTCATGACACTGGGGGATTGGGCACTCCCAGTGTCACTGTTATGTTTCTGGGAGTGGTGTGGGGTGGTGAGTGCTGAGTGGGAGGTTGGGAGGGAGGATATCTCTAATTTTAAAGAAAAAACAAATGGTGGTCACAGCAGAAGACAGCACATTCTGACTTGTCCAAGATGGCCATCACACTCTACTGCGCATATGCTACTAGTCATACATGTGCAATAGAGTACAGCTGCAATCTTGGACATGGCAGAATGTGCCATGTTCTGCCATGACCATTGTTAGTTTTTTCTTTAAAATAAGAGATACAGTAGCACCATTGTTTTTTTCTTTAAAATAAGAGATAGCACCCCCATCCAACCCACCCTTTCAGTACCCACCAACCTAGCCCCCCAAAGAAGCAAAAGAGTGACACTGGGGGTGCCCAATCCCCCAGTATTATGATCAGGAAGGTGCAGATTTTTTTTAAATTAAATTATACATCTCCCACATCCAACCCTCCCTCTCAGCACCCACTACCCCTTCCCCCAGAAACATAAGAGTGACACTGGTGCTGCCCTGTCCTCTAGGATCTCAATCAGGACTTCCCTGTTTTTTGTTTTTTTTTTACATATTCCCCCACCCAAACCTCCCTCTCAATGGCCCCACAAGACATAAAAGTGACACTAGGGGTGTCTCTATAGCAATCTTTGTTCCTATTTTTTTTATGACAACTGTAAAATGAAAACCATTCATCAAAGTCTTTTGCATCGTTCCTTACCCCCCACCCAAACCCCACACTCAGTACCGACCATCCCACACCTCCCCAAGCCCTTACTTACCCATCAGGGTCCAACAATTAATCATCTCTGAACCACAGACACCACTTCATTCTTCAAAGCTGGACTGTGAACTGATGAAAAAGGTATGCGGCTCAATGTATTTCAATGGAATTTTGAACTTAGTGGCATAACTTGGACATTTTTGCATATTTTTTGCCCAAATTTTCAACATGCCTTCATTGGGACCCTACCTCATAAATAATTGAACTGTCATTAGGCATATCTGCCCAAAAGGTGATTTTGTGGTCCCTGAGTGAAATCACCTTTTGGGCAAGAGTTGAAAATTTTCTCTGCCCTTGTTCATGATGTGGGGTCTTAAGAAGGCTATGTTGAAAATTTGCTGTAAAATATTAAAAAAACAACAAAGTTATGAGCCTATGTTGAGTTTTGCAAACACAGGCTCATAACTTTGATAATTTTCAATATTTCTACCCCACGTTTACAACATAGACATATTTTTAAAGCACCTCATGAATGTGACAGTGGCCATTTTTCAGATCCTGGCCAAAATTATTTTTTTACATCCCAGAAGGTGATTTTGCAATCCCTGAGCAAAATCACTTTTCAGGCAAGAGTCAAACATTTTCTTTGTCATTGTTCATGAGGTGGGGGTCAGAAGAAGGCTATCTTGAAAATCTGGTATGTAAAAATATTAAAAACCAACAAAGTTATCAACCTATGTTTAATTTTGTGAACACAGGCTCATAACTTTAGTATTTTTTAATATTTTACCCCAAATCTACAACATAGCCATACCTTTACAATACCTCATGAATGTGACAGCTGTCATTTTTCAAATCCTGGCCAAAATGTTTTTTATTTATCTCCCAGAAGATGATTTTGTGGTCACTGCATGAAATCACCTTTTGGGCAGGAGTCGTAAAATTTCTCTGCCATTTTTCATGAGGTGGGATAATAAGAAGACTATGTTCACAGTTTGGTGTAAAATATTTAAAACCAAAAAAGTTATCAAGCTATGTTGAATTTTGCAAATGCAGGCTTGTAAGTTTGGTAACATTCAATATTTTTACCCCAAATGTTCAACACAGCCAAACATTGATTTCACAGTCCATGTGTGAAATCACATTTTGGGCAGGAATTGAGCATTTGCTCTGCCATTGTTTATGTGGTGGGGTCATAAGAAGGCTATGTTGAAAATTTAGTGTAAAAATATTTAAAAACAAAACATAAAAATGATCAGGTTATGTTGAATTTTGCAAACAGAGGCTCCTAAGTTTGGTAATATTTAAAATGTTTAACCCAAATTTTCAACATAGCCATTTCTTTACAGTACCTCATGAATGTGACAGCTGACATTTTTCAACTCCTGCTCAAAATGTGTTTCTGCATCCTGAAAGTTGATTTTGTAGTCCCTGCATGAAATCACCTTTTGGGCAGGATTTGAAAACTTGCTCTGCCCTTCTCCATGAGGCAGGGTCATAACAAGACTATGCTGAAAATTTGATATACAAATATTATAAAACAAATTTAAGAGCCTGTGTTACATTTTGCTAATGAAGGCTCGTAACTTTGGTAATTTTTCAATATTTTTCCACCAGAGTCCTTGCATGTAGCCCAACGATGCTGGCCAGAGTTTGTTAACAAATGTCAGTGATTAAATCACTGGGTTTTACTTGTAACATTAACAAGATGGTACATTAAACAAAAACAAACAGTGTTTCAAAAAAGCGAAATAAAGTAGTCTGTAAGGGTCTATACAATAATATGAGAGGAGATAGTAAATCTTAATGTTAACATTTTAACATTAGCACTAACATGAACAAACTTCTTAGTTTAGAATTTGTTTAGTACCATTCCATGTTATTGGTGGCTGTGTGTGAGAGATCTGCTGTGATGACATTAGCCAGTCTGGATGCTGGTTGGACAACCAACATGTTGACTGTTGCCATGACTTTTCCTGCTGGATGGATGCACACAGTCGCATTATAAGGGATCATGTCAACATGGTGTCAAGGGGACTGTGGAGGGTAGAAAAGAAGCAACATTCTGGTAATAGCATTTGATGAATGCTAACATGAAATAGGGGCAAAATGGGAGTTAGAGATTTTGTTGTAACTAGAAAGTGAAGTCTAAATGCTGACATACTCATTTTCAATACTGGATAAAGCATGCTCTATAACACTGAAAAAAAGAAAGCCTAAAATATGAAAAAAAAACTATAAGAAAATCATATTTTAACAAGCATTTGTCAATGCTGAATGCTGCTTGCTTATATGTGCTGTTTAGGTATTTGGAAGTGATAGTATCATGCCTAAGAACTGTCATAAGCCCCCCCCAAGACATCCACTGTGTCTTTCTGTTCAATATTCACAGAAGATGGGGAGGGACAAGGGCCACAGCAGTACAGCAGTTGCCAAGGTGGTGAAGAGGTGGACAATAGTCCATTCACAGGCAAAAGTGTCCTGCAGGAGCTGACTAAATAGAAGGTGGACAAAGCGATGGGACCAGATGGCATACACCCAAGAATATTAAGAGAACTGTGAAGGGAAATAGCAGTACCTCTGACAGCCATGTTCACTGAGTCATTCAACACAGGGGTGGTACCAGAGTATTGGAGGTGGGCACATGTGGTCCCCCTGCACAAATCTGGCAGCAGAGAGGAGGCAGTGAACAACAGGCCGGTCAGCCTCACCTCAGCAGTGGTGAAGATATTGGAGACATTGCTTAAGGAAAGGATAGTAGGGCATCTAGAAGCCATCAGAGACCAGGACCACAGGCAACATGGATTCATACTGGGAAGGTCATGTCAGACAATTCTTGTTGATCTCTGGGTGACAAAGGAAGTAAATCAGAGTGGGGCAGTGGACAACGCTTACCTTGATTTCAGCAAAGACTTTGACACCGTCCCACATAGGAGGCTGATAAGCTAGCTGGGTAGACTTAGCATGGGGGAAAGGATGGTAAACTGGGTTAGAAACTGGCTAACAGACAGGAGACAGAGAGTGGTGGTAAGTTGGGTGCAGTCTGAGGAGAAGGCGCGACCAGTGGGGTGCAGCAGGGATCGGTCCTGAGCCAGTCCTGTTCAATCTCTTCATTAGTGACATTACAGAAGGGCTGAAGGGAAAGGCCTGCCTGTTTGCAGATGACACCAAGATCTATAACACAGTGGAAACCCCAGAGGGGGTGAAGAAAATGTGGTGGGACCTGGGGAAGCTTGAAAAATGGTCTGAGGACTGGCAACTGAAGTTTAATTAAAAAAAGTGCAAAATTATGCACCTGGGACACAGAAAACCTGGGGAAAGCTACAGGATGGGGGAGAGGGGGGGTTGCTGACAGTCACAAAGAAGGAAAGGGACCTGAGGGTTCTTATTTCAGATGACCCAAAATGTCAAAGTGCTAAGGCAGCTAGGAGGGCCAGTGGCATGCTGGGGTGCATAGGCAGGGGTATCATCAGCATAAGGAGGGAGGTAGTGATGGCATTATATAAAACCATGGTCAGGCCTCACATGGAGTACTGTGCGCAGGTCTGGAGTTCGCACCTTCGTAAGGATATTATCAGGCTGGAGATGGTCCAGAGAAGGGCAAATAAGATGGTACAGAGCTTGCAGCAGAAGATTTATGAGGAGAAATTAAGGAACCTCAATATGTACTCACTGGAAGAGAGGAGGGAAAGAGGGGATATGATAGAAACATTCAAGTACCTCAACGGTATAGATATAACTAGTGAGAAGCAGGAGACAGCTGCTATAGGCACATGTGCCAGCTTCTGTGTGATATTCTTTTGTTCTTATACATCTGTAATCTCCAGTATTTCAGTAACCACATGACCACACTGGCTTCTTTAGGCAATTTTACACTTATTGATGCCTGGTGTTAGACAGCAGACAGAAGGCTCACCAGATTGTGTTCCCATTTGAAAAAACTTCTTAGAGTGTTCTTTTACTGGTAAGCATTTTGGAATGCTGGTGAGTGTCTCACAATTTGTATTATGATTTTATCTCCTTATGTCTGTCCCCTTTGGTTCCCCCATCCCCACACCCCAACAGTCATCGGTGGCCACAGCTGCAGCCTTCTTCTTGCTAAGATGGTGGGTGAGCAGCTGCCTTCACAGTCTGTGAAGTCTGATATCTTTCAGAGCCACTTATTGGTCATCTTCTAACACAGGCGAGGTGCTGCCAGCTGAAAACTAACTCAGGACAAGCAGCTTTCAAAGTGGGGAAGAAATGGAGTGAGCAAGAATCAAGTACCCATTCAGATGCAGCGTTGATTTTAATATCAGCATAGCAGTGTGGACACTGCAAACAGAACCCCAGCTCTTTAAGCAGCCTTATGAAGAGTAAAAGCTTCTTGAAGCAATGGGGTTCTGTTTATTGTACTGTAAGTGGGCTGCATCTAACTCAGTAATTTACTGTACCTTACATCTGTATGTATGGTAGGCCCAGCTTTAAATAAACACTGCACCTGAATGAACACATGTTGCCATAGAAACATAACATGTCATCAGAAAAGGACTGCTCAGCCCACCCAGTTTGCTCAAGTGTTCTCCTCCTACTTGTAATTTCTACCTATATATGTTACTGTATGTCTTATTCTGCCTGTGTCCACGGGGACCTCCTTATGAATGAACTTTCTCAATGGATTTTTCCCGCAATGAACTTGAACCTACTCCATCTCCATAGCCCTATTGATCTCCGTTAACCCCCTCCTTCCCCTTTTTCTAATATACTCCTATGTTTATCCCATGTATGCTTAATGCCCCCTACCATTTTAGCCTGCACCACTTCTCCTGGCAGTCTGTTCAAGGCATCTACCACCCTTTCAGTATAGAAATATTTCTTCACATCTATCCTGAACACCCCCCCACTTCATTGTATGCCCCTTGGTCTGAGAGCTCATCCTCATTTGAAGAAAACTCCCGAACAGTACCCTGTTTACCCCTGTGAGGTACTTTGTAGGTCTTGATCATGTCACCTCTTGCCCTCCTATCTTCCAGAGTGTACATGTTGAGATTCTTCAGCCTTTCCTTGTAGGGATTCCTGTGAAAATCCTGAATGATTTTAGTTGCCCTCCTCTGGAAAAACTTCACCCTATGTCCTTTCTGAAGTGTGGATTCTAAAACTGGACACAGTACTCTCGCTGGGGGTATACCAGGGAGTGATACAATGGCAGCACAACATCCCTCTTCCTCTTACTGAAGATGCCACTCCTTATACACCCCAGAATCCAATTTGCCCAGCCCATAGCCTTGTTACACTGTACTGCTACCTTGAGGTCTTCTTCTACAATAACCTCAAGGACCTTTTCATGTCTAGAGAGTATCAGCACTTCCCCTCATCCTATACTCAGCATCATGGTTCCTATGCCCTAGGTACATGATTTTACACTTGTTGGCATTCAGTGTTGGGTAAGTTAATTTTTCTATTACTTTCTATTACTTTTGGAAACTTGTTCCAGGAAGCTCTGTGCAGTCATTAGCAAGGATGGGGAAGTACTAGAAAGAGTAATACACCTTACAGTTACAATTACTTCTTACTTTTTATACAGAAGTAATACGTAACCGTAACTGATTACATTTATTTGAAAGTAACATAGAAACATAGAAGTTGACTGCAGATAAGGACCACAAGGCCCATCCAGTCTGCCCATTTATTTTTCTACCTTGTAAATGTGCCATCAGCCTTTGCTCTGTCAATGGCCTATCTATTCATACTCATCTGTATTGCTCCCATAATCCTGTCCCATGCCTGTTTGAAGCCCTGCACTGTAGGCATATCCAACATTTCCTGAGGTAGGCCGTTCCATGCATCCACCACCCTTTCTGTGAAAAATAACTTCCTCACATTTCTCCTTAATCAGCCTCCCTCTGATCTCATGCTGTGTCCTCTTGTCCTGCTATTTTTCTTATATTGAAACATGTTAGACTCTTTCACCTTGTTAATGCCTTAAGGTGTTTGGATGTTTCGATCATATCACCTCTCTCCCTCCCTTGCTTTAAGGTATACATATTGAGCTCCATTAATCTGTCCTCATATGTTTTCTGATGCAGTCCCTGCATCATTTTGGTTGCCCTTCTCTGGACTGCCTCAATTTGGTTAATGTCCTTGTGAAGGTGTGGCCTCCAGTACTGCATGCAGTACTCCAGATGGGGCCTAACCAGTGTCTTGTAAAGAGGGATTATTACCTCCCTCTTCTGACTTGTGATACCCCTACTAATACACCCTAACATCCCCCTAGCCTTACCTGCTGCTTTAGTGGTCTGCTTGGATGATTTCAGGTCATCGGTTATGATGATGCCCTAGTCTCTTTCTTCCCTTGTGACTGCCAGCAACTCCCTTCCCAGCCTATAGTGGCTTCAGAGTTTCTCTTCCCTACGTGCATGATCGTGCACTTCTTTGCATAGTAACTAGTAACTACATAGATACATAGACAATGTCTGCAGATAAGGGCCTATGGCCCACCTAGTCTGCCCATTTGAGCTTGTAAGTTCAGTTTGTTTTCCTAGAAGTCTATTTCCCCTTACCCCTGACCTCTAGAATTCCTTTATGTCTATCCCATGCATTCTTAAATCCCGTGATTGTTTCAGCCCCCACCACTTCCTCTGGCAGGGTGTTCCACTTGTCCACCACCCGTTCTGTGAAGAAATTCTTTCTCATGTTTCCTCTGAATCGTCCTCCCTCCAACTTCATCCCATGCCATCTAGTCCTGAAACATCTTTTCACTTAAAATAGTGTTTTCCTGCACCCTGTTCCTCCCTGTAAGATACTTGTATGTCTCTATCATATCCCTCTCCTCCTCTCCTCCAGGGAGTACATGTTCAGTTCCTTCAACCTGTCTTCATAGGACTTGTGATGCAACCCATGCACCATCTTTGTTGCCCTCCTCTGAACCTTCTCTACCCTGTCTATGTCCTTACGTAGGTATGGTCTCCAGAACTGTACACTGTACTCCAGGTGGGGCCTCACTAGTGTCTTGTATAGCGGAATTATGACCTCCTTTTCCTGCTGGTGATGCCCTGCCTATACATCCCAGCATCCTATTTGCTTTACCTGATGCCTTGTCACACTGTTTCCTACCTTGAGGTCATCAGAGATGACAACCCCAAGATCCTTTCCTGCTTGGTGCATGCTATATCCTCAACCCCCAAACTGATATATTGTGCCAGGGTTTTGTGCCCCATATGCATTATCTTGCACTTCTTTGCATTGAATTTCAACTGCCAAACCCTTGACCATTCTTCAAGTTTCTGCAGGTCCCTTCTCATTCTGTCTACACCCTCTGGTGTGTCTACTCTGTTACAGAGCTTTGTGTCATCAGCTAACAGTGAAATTCTGCCTTCTATATCCTGTGCAATGTCACTGATGAAGATGTTGAATAGGACCGTCCCAGCACTGATCCCTGTGGTACCCTACTGGTCACTCTTCCTCTGTGGAGTGACAGCCATTTACCACCACCCTCTGTGTCCTGCCACCCAGCCAGTTACCTACCCACCACACTACTGTCCTGCCCACACCCATATTCCCCAGTTTGTGTAATAGTCTTCTATGTGGCACAGTGTCAAAGGCCTTGCTGAAGTCCAGATAGGCCATGTCCACTGCCCTCCCCTGATCCACCTCCCTAGTCACCCAGTCAAAAAATTCAATGAGGTTGGTCTGACATGACCTCCCCCTGGTGAAACCATGCTAACTCATTACTTTCAAATAAATGTAATCTGTTATAGTTACTTATTACTGTTGCATTGTTTTTGTTTAAAAAGAAATAAGTAACTGTAACTGTGAGGTGTATTACTTTTTCTAGTACTCCTCCATCCTTGCTAGTGACTGCACAGAGCTTCCTGGAACAAGTTTTCAAAAGTAATAGAAAGTAATAGAAAAAGTAACTTACACAACACTGTTGGCATTGAACCCCAACTAAGTAAGAAAATGGAATTGATCTGAATGAATTGCAGGCTTTTAAGCAGCTTTTCTGGGAGTGTGTATGTGTGTGTGTGGGGAGGGGGGATCTGCTACTATAACTATTTGCTTTTTATTTTGGCCTCAAATCAGGTGCACTCCTGTAAACACATAAAACATATTTAAGAAAGACTCATAAGAAATGTGATAAAGTCTTTACACATTAGCCAAGGCTGAGCTTGCTAAACCCTTAACACTGCATTGCAGACAGGAGAGATGTTGCCTGTTCCTAATTAATGAGCTTCCCACTGGTCACCTGTGAGCCTCTTATGGGCCAGAGCTCACTACACAAGCATTTGTCAATGCCGAATGGCTGCTTGCTGGCATTAGCAGTGGGAGTGCAGGAGTTAGACAGATGCAATATAGGAATGGCAGTGAAGTATTGAAATGATGCCAACTCCACCCCCACCCTGCAGAGATGGACAGGCATTGGAGTGTGCCTTTGGGTCATTGCCTATAACGGTCATGACATTTCACCTCACCCTACACTGCAGACACTGACAAGTGTCGAGGTGTGCCTTGGGTATTTGGGCTTTACATTCACCTCATTCCATAAGGAAATATGCTGAAATGGGTGCAGTATAGAAGAATGGGGTGAACCCTGGGGCCAAAGAGTCCAAGGTGCACCTCGGTGCCTGTCACTGGCTGCAGGTTTGGGGTGGGGGAGGAATGGCATGAGCATTACTGTCGACAGTCTCAAGTCACACCCATGAAGCCTGTCATTCCCTACAGAGTAGGGCATTATGGTCAGAAACCCTAACGCCCTGGGCATTTCTTGTTATTTTTACTCCAAGTTTTCAACATGGGCTTTTTGTGACCTCACCGCATGAACAGTGACACAATCAGTTTGTTAGCCAAAAGGTGATTTTGCACAGCAACTGTGCCATTCTGCGCCACAGGTGCAAAAACACATTTTGAACAGGATGTGAAAAATGACAGCTGGACTGTTCATAAGAAGGTGTAAAAAAAAGGTAGTGTTGAAAATCTGGAGTAAAAATATGAAAAACCTGGTGAAGTCAAGAGCGTGCATAGAAACTGTGCAATGCACACCCATAATTATTTTGGGGATTTTTTACATCAGATTTTCAACATAGGCATTTTGGGACCTCTGCTCATGAACAGTGTCACTGTGATTTTATTAATCTGTCCCGAACACTGATTTCCCATAGCGACCACACTATTCTGTGCTGGAAGTGAGAAAACACATTTTGGCCAGGATGACAAAAATAACAGCTGTACTGTTCATAAGGAGGTGTGGAAAAATGCCAATGTTGAAAATCTGGAGTGAAAATATTACAAATTCATGAAGTTATATGTGTGTGTGTGTGTGGAAACTGTGCAATGCAAGCTTATAACACAGTTATTTTATGGACTTTTGTCACCAAATGTTCAACATAAGACCTCTGCTCATGAACAGTATCACTGTGATTTTCTTAATCTGTCCCAAACATTGATTTCGTACACTGACCACGCCATTGAATGCTACATGTGCGAAAACACATTTCGGACAAGATATGAAAAATGACAGCTGTACTGTTCATAGGGAGGCATGGTAAAATGACAATGCTGAAAATCTGGAGTGAAAATATTAAAAATTCTCAAAGTTATGAGCCTGCGTAGGAACTGCAAAATGCACGCTCGAAAAACAGTCATTTTTTAGGAACTTTTTTCACCAAATTTTCAACATAGGGTTTTTGGGGGCCTACCTCATGAACTGTGACACTGTCATTTCATTAATCCATCCTGAAAGGTGGTTGCACACAGAGACCATGAAATCACCTTTTGGGACCAAATAACAAAATGACAGTGACTGAGTTCATGAGGTGGGGTCCCAAGAACCCCATGTTGAAAATTTGGTGAAAAAAATTCCTAGAAATGGCCGAGATATCCACTTAAGTTGAAAAAAACTATTTATGCCATTATACAGCTTACTGGCTTTTTTTCAGTTCACGGTCAGCTTTGAAGAATGCAGACGTGCTCTTGGTCCACCAAAGATCATCGTGCCAGACTCCGGAAGTAAGTATGGCGTGAAGGGGGTGTGGGGAGGTAAGGTGCACAGAGGGTGGGTGCAGGTTGGGCAGGGGGTGCCACAGACAGCACAGGACCATTTTCTTTATTTTTACAGGGTATTAAAAAAAAAAGAAGAAAAAGGAGACTGCAAGTCGATTGGCAAACTGGGGATGGGCTGCCAGCGTGCCTACAGGATATTTGTTGGGCAAGGAGAGTGGAACTAATGGGGGTTTGGCACCCCATCTGCCATATACTGTGCTTGGGGGGTACATGAGCTGAGGGGGGATTGGGCACTCCCCTCAGCACACATCAAATGCGTGGGTGCATTATGCCGATGGGGATTGGACTACCATGTCTGCAAATGAACTGGGAAGGGGATCATGCTGACAAATGTATGACAGCTTAGATTCAATGCAAAAAAGTGCAAAGTAATGCACCTGGGAAACAAAGACCCAGGGGAAGAGTACACAATGGGGGGTGAGATACTGACAACAACAAAAATGGAAAGGGACCTGAGTGTAGTCATATCAGATGACCTAAAGGTGGGCAAGCAATGTGAGAAGGCAGTAAGGAGGGCTGGGGGGATACTGTGATGCATAGAAAGAGGCATCACTAGTACAAAACAGGAAGTTGTTGTCCCTCTGTACAGACAGTTGGCAAGACCATATCTGGAGTACTCTGTACAGTTCTGGAGACCCCACTCTGCAAAGACATAGACAGGGTCGAGGCTGTCCAGAAGAGGGCAACCAAAATGGTGCAGAGTCTGCACCAGAAGACATATGAAGAAAGACTAAAGGAGCTTAAGATGTATAGCCTCGAGAAAAGGAGGGAGAGGTGGGATATGACAGAAACTTTCAAATACCTCAGGGGAATAAACAGAGTCCAAAAAGGGTAGTATATTTCAGAAAAAGAGATGTGCAAGAACAAGGGGGCACAATTTGAAGTTAGAGGGTGGACAGCTCAGAGGTAATGTGAAGAAATATTTCCTCACAGAGAGGGTTGTAGATGCATGGAACAGCTTTCCGGAGGAGGTCATAGAGTCAAAAATAGTAGGGGAATTCAAGAATGCATGGGACAGACATAAGGCAATTCTAGTGGGGGTTAGGAGGAAGTAGGCTGTTGGTTAACTAGGATCTGCAGCTTATCCATTAGGTAGGGAAATGGGCAGACTAGGTGGGCCAAGCAGTCCTTATCTGCCATCAGATTTTATGTTTCTATGTTTCTATGTGACGGGGGGATTGGTCACCCCCTGTTGGTTTTTACTTATTTATTCAAATGTTTCACCAGGAAGGCACACTGAACAGTGGGTGGCAGCTTTCTGTCAGCTTCATAGGGACTGTGAGAGGCCGATGGAGAAGCCATCACCATGGGAACACCACACAATGCAGCTGTGTAATTGGTTGCTGCAGTCAGGGATGCCCTGCAGCAAAAACAGCTGATTGCGTAGTAACAGGCTACTCCCTGATTGCAGCAGCTCAGTTTCTTTGATCACAGTAGCCTGCTCATTAACTGCCCTCATTGACAGCATGCTCCTCTATTCACCGAGGCAGAGACCAGTTCCTAAATGGGCTGCTGCCATTCGGCACAACACTGCCACACCTCCACAACCCATTCGTGAAGGAAGCCTGACGCAATGTATTTCTTGCACATGCGTGCAAGCAACACAAAAATTGTTAGTAAATCATGGAAAGGTGGCTGTAGGTATTTATTTATTTATTGAAAACTTTGTAGATTACCTTTGAGCATAAGTGCTCATTTACATGGGTTCCACACCAAATACTGTACATAGTCACAAAAATATTACAAGTACAATAAGCAGTTCTGGAGGAAATGTACACAAGACGGGCTCAAAGCACTTAAAGGGACAGTAAACATTGCAGGGATTGCTCAAACTGTGAAAGCCCATGAAAACATGTTCTGAACAAAGTATTTGGCTTTCTTGTAGGTATCAAAAGTCTGAAGATATTTATATTTAAATAATCTGTAAATCAAAACAAAGCAGCAGCCATTTCATTCAATCATACAGAGGAAAGTGATATAATTGAGAGGGAAGTTGTAATTAACAACATACAGCTTGCCCCTTAGTGACATCACTTCTGTTTTTAAGACTACAATAAATGGCTGTTGCTATGAGTTGATTTGCACATTAGTTAGCTATTCATATCTCAAGACTCCTGTCCCCTACAGGTAAACCCAATGCCTCATTTGAAAGATCTTTTCATGGGGTTTCACAATTTGAGTGACCCCTGCAATGTTTAATGTCCCTTTAAGGCTGAACAATTACTTCCAGTTTCGAAAAGAAATCCATACAGATTGTTTGTATGAAAAGTCACAAGTCATGTACAAAGAAAAACAAATAACTCTGTTTAACAGTTACATTTGCACTGGACTGCAAAGGCAGACCACAAGGATCTCTTAAACTGATTACTCTTTGGGAGATTTAGCAGTGTACTGTAGCAATCAATTCACTACACTGATTCTTGGCCCTGACAGCAAATGACCACTTGCCCAGCTGATTATGCAGGAAAGGAGGCTTAAGGGCATTCCTGGCCATATTCCTATTGTTATATTGGTTGGAGATTGTGCGGAAGCAATTTGATAAAGTACGGGGTGTTAGGCCCAAGAGTGGTTCTTAAGCTAGCAAACAGGTCTGTAGCTTTATTCCACTGGATAAAGGTAGCGAGTGAGTACATAAAGAGTACAGCTATGAATGCGTTTATCTGAACCAAGTACAAAGTGGTATGCCTTATTACAGATCAGCTTCATTCTGTTTAGCACCATGTGACAGGCAGCTGTGTAGACAGGCAGCTCATAAGCTATAATAATTTAATAGTAACAGTAATTTATATACTGTATGTCTTTTGTATCTTTGCCAAATATTAAAAGCCAGGTGGTGTCCAATCATAAATATAAAGCAAAAGCCTAAGGAGCCAAACAAAGGATGCTGTCCTTATAACAAAGGTATGTAAAGGCTGAATATTATAGACATTGAAACAATACTCAAGCAAGAATATGCAGTAGAGTTTATGAAATATTTAATAATTTGACAAAACAATTTGAATGTATATTTCATTTTGATATGTTATGGTATGACAAGAATCTGTTTGAAATGAGGCACAAAGTGAAACAAAGATATTAAGTGAAACACACACAGCAAGGGGCACTGTTACTTATTTCTGATTATTAAATGAGGAAAGGAAATCCTGCGTCCTAACTGGTGAGGACCCATGTCCTTATAGGACAAAGATCCTGTGGCTGGCACATTTTGGGGGGCACCAAGATGCAATGCACCCAGAGATGCATGCCTTCCTTCTCTCTCAGTGTCTATAGTCAGTAATTTTTTTAACTTTACCTTTCAGGATTATGAAATTCCTCGGTGCATGCAGGTGGCACCCTTCACTACTGTTGCCATTGCCACACCTGCCATCATCGCAATATCTATGCACATTTTAAATCCCATTACTGAAATTATTTATTTATTTAGTTTTTGTTGACCGGGTACATGCACTAGACAATTTCTGCCTATTTTCAGGCACGACCCAGTGGAGCGGGATACAGATAAATGCCTACTGACTTTGAACCAGACTAAGCTGTTGGTGATATTTTAGTGAATTGGGGGGACATTTGGCCAGGGCACCAGGGAAATTCCCCTACTCTGCCTGCAGGGGGCCTTGCTTCCTGTGAGCAGGGGGGACCCTTTTGTCTGTGGGACCAACATGGCAGATGAGAGTCCTGGAGGAAGGCAGGTTGCTGTGGTGATGAGGAAGCTAGTCTCCTCCCACACCTCAACACTGTTAGAGATTGAAGAAATGGCTAATTGACTAGATGGAGAACAAAATATGGAAATGGTAGAACTAAATGAGAACAAAGAAACCCATGGGATGACATGTGGAACCTATAAAGCACAAGAAGAGAGATAGGAGGAGGGTATGGAAGTGGATTGTAATGTTGATGGTCATGAAGAAAATAGTGCTGGTAAAGGACTAGGCTTGGGATCAAATCAAATGAAACACTTGAATTGCAGAAAATCCTGGACTTAGAAGAATATAAGTTCTTAGCAATAAAATATTCCCTTATGTAGAAGATGTGATGGCTTAAAGTTGGCAGTAAAACTGACACTGTCAGTACTCAACAGCTGGATAGTGGTTTAAATACTCCTAAAGACCTGTCGACTGCTGGAAGTAGCGTTGAGGCTGTGAGTGTTTTTGGGGACCAGGAAAATACCTCCTCCTGTAAGTACAAATCCGAATAATGACAATTTAACTGCACAAAATGGAATGTTGTCTAAAAAACAAAATAAAGTAAACCAGAAGCAAGGCCCTGGTCAGTAGAGGCTGCTCTCCAGGGAGCAGGTTGGGAAAAGTAATCTGAATCAGGGCAATGGGTCTCAGGCTGCTCACCTATTCGAATGCCATCACTGGTACATTTTGTCTCTCTTACCCCTCAGGCTGAAATGGAGACGCAAATATGCACAAAAGAGCACATAACTGAAAGCAGTGATCCTCTGGTGATTCCAGAAGACTTGGCTTTAACCCAAAATAATCCAGTTTTGAACCTACCTTCCACAGAGACATCTATGAAAATACTGGAAACCCCCACACATTCAGATTGAGGGACCACGGAACGCTATCCCAGACAGACAGAAAAATATATTTTCTTCTTTATTTCGACTGCCTATTTTACCTGCAAAATGTCACAGTGCCATTTGACTCTCCTATGTTGGGGGCCTACCTGAACCTTCATACCAAGTTTAAGTAGCTAGGAATCTTCTTAAGGACTCCATGAAATTTTTCTCCCATGAGGCGTATGCTTTAATCCACATCTCTCTGGAAATTACATTTGATGCTAGTTTTAAAACATCCAAAGGTCTAGAGAGATTCTGGGTGAAATACCACTCCCTGAAGCATATAGCACTGTGGACCCCATTCCTAGCTATTCCCATGAGTAAGCCAGTGTACAAAACTATCACCATTCTATTTAGGGTTAATTTATTAAACTGCGGAAATATAACCTGCAGAAAGGAACACTGACAGTGGTCAGTTCTGAGGCTTTTTTTAACTGCAGTTTAATTCTTTAATCCACCCCCCACTGATCAAGGGTCCCAGTAAATACCCTCCATGGACCCTCCTGGTTTCTAGTGCCCTCCCACCCACTGATCATAGCCCCCAAAACATATTGTTTCCCTGATATCTAGCAGATCACCCTCCCTATCCTGGATTCCTTAATCCACAAATAAACAGCCAGAAGTCCACCAACTCATCCCCCTCTATTCCCAGTATTCCGTGGAGTCAAGTGGACCTCCCCATCCCTTATAAAAAAAATAATCCCAATTCTCTGGTATTTATTGGACCTCCCAACCACCACCCTGACAGTTCATCTGCCACTACACCTCTCCCCCCCTCCCCACCCTGCCCCTGAGTGGGCCAGTAGAGCAGCACTCCTCTCACCTCCACTACCAGTGGATCACTGTATTGTCAGTGAATGACCACATGGTTGTATAAGCAGGTGTTCATTCACTGACAGTTCATTGAACTGTGGCTAGAATAAATTCTGTAGTTTATATGAATTTTTCCACAGTTCACAAAAAAAGTCTGCAGAACTCGGTGAAAATCTGAGGAAAATCCCAGTTTCACCAATGGCGAAAGTTCCGCAATTTCCACGAAATTTCCAAAATTTTGTGGAACTTCCGCGAAAGTGGAATTCACAACTTTCGCCCACCCCTAATGTTAACGATCCCATGGCACTTCTCAAAAAGAATAGGGGTAAATTTTATTCAAAACAAAATTGTGATACATATGCATCATACATCCACAATAGTAAGGCCCATTTCTCCAATCCATACAATGCTGCCAATGATTTGTAAGAAGGAAAACAAAAATTAAACTTGTGAAGGCATACAGACAAAAACAATAACATTACAAGCTTGATGAACCATACAGATTATAACATCAAACTCTGGATATGTCTCCTTACCCTCCAGGGCTCCAAACAGGTCACCTCGGTTCTCGTTTATATATGGCTCGTGCAGTTTGTTTTATAATTATTTTACTATGACATTCAATCAAGTCTCAATTGTGCCTAAAATGGTAATCCAGGCCATATTTCCCCATAACTCTAATACAGCCCTCTGGAATAGGTTACTACATTCTGTAATATACACATTATGTACATCCTTTACAATTTCCCCCACATAATTCCATGTAGGAGCTCTCTTTCTGTTGCAGTGTGAACAAACACCTGACCATCCAAATGTTCCAATTAATGATAACAAACAATAGGTGAAGTGTATTTAAGTTCCATTTCTCCCAATCTGGGGAGACGTAACTATACATTAGGTTTTCATATGTTATCTTCTTAAACAAGGGCTCACCTCAGTCCTCAGCTATGTATTCCCAAAACCCTTTAATGAAGGAGCACTGGAAAAAAAGGTGCTCAATTGTTTCTAAAATGTTAATGCACCATAGTCTACTGCATATTCTTTCTCAGAGCTGTTTATGTTTTTGATTATTTTTGATATTTATCTTTTCGTGGCATGAGAGCCAGTGAAAATCCCATATAAGAACTGGAATCCTTGGGTTATGCAAAAGGGTTAGTAATGAGTTTTGAAATTGATCTGGGCATTTCTCAAATGGTACTAGGACCCCACATAGTGCGTTTACTAGAGTTTTGTATAAGACTTTATGTGAAGAGGCAGAGATAATCTGTTGAGTAGACACCCTCCATTGTTTTCACCTAAGGAAAGTACCTCTAAGATACTGCAAACACTCAGGTCTTTTCAGGTTCCTTAGGGTATTCTGTTCCCATGAGTGAAACCATGTTTTACAATTCTCATACAACCAGGGCTCCCATCCCCTGCCAGCATTGATTAATAGAGGTTTTAAATTATACATGAAAAAAATGCTGTTGAAAAATAAAATGGGGCTGATCATATTCAAACTTCCCTCTCTGATAGATAGATATAAAATATTCCTTTTTTTGGGGTTAAGTCTGCTTCCCCACACACCTTGAAAGAATATGCTTATTAATGAAGTTTCAAGCTTTTTAGGGATTGGGAAGACATAGCTGAGATACAAAAAAACTGGTATCAGGAAGGTTTTTATTAAAAATACCCTTTTCTTTTTCCCAATCTTATTTCTATTCCAGTGTGCCATTTTCTTTCTACCTATCTCCAGTTTCTCTTCCCAGTTTAAAACATCCATATCTATGGCCCCAAATTTTATACCTAGGACCGGTATAGGTGCTAGTGTAAGTTGCAAAGGGTCTGTAGTGTTATCCTGCTGCATACTATTTCCTAGTGCCTTCCCAAGCCAATTTTCCATGTTTAAAGAAGCCCCTGATGTTGTTCCAAAAGCTGTACATAGAGAAACTGCATGCTGGACCAAAGGTTGGTCTGCAGTTAGTATGCACACATCGTCAGTATATGCTATGGCTTTAAAAGGGCCTTGAATACTCTGACTCACTATTGGGGAGATGGAATTTGACCTGTTCATCTTTTTTAACAAAGGGTCTATGAAAAAGATATATAATAAGGGGCTCATGGGGTACCCCAGCCTACCCCCCCTTAATAGGTACCATTGGCCTTCTTCTCCCATTTACTATAGGTATGACTGTGGCAGTATTATACAGGGATTTGATCCAACCTACCACCTTCTGCAGCACCCTATAGTGATATAGTGCTTCCCACAGGAAAGAGTGGCTAATTGAATCAAAAGCTTTTCTTTGGTCCAAGGAAACTACGTATCCAGGATATATGTTTGAATAGCTTGTTACAAATATTTCTCTCAGAAAGATGAGGTGATTTTGTATTGCATGGTTTGGAACAGCACAAGTCTGTTCTGAGGAAATTACAGTGTCAGCTATGGGTAGTAATTTTTTTGTTAAGATTTTTGTTAAAAGTTTGCAGTCTGCATTCAGCATGCAGATAAGCCTCCAATTGTTTAAATTAGTCTTATCCCTTTTTTATGTAGAAAAATCAGACCTCCGCTGTTAAAATTTAGAGGGATATTGCCAGAGTCTAACATTGCATTTAGGACTGCTGTAAATTCATCACTTAGATGCTCTCCTATAATTTTATAGAATTCATTGGGAAGCCCATCCAAGCCAGGTGAGATGCTATTTTTTAACTGTTTGATATTTTCTAAAACTTCCTCTTGTGTTATTGGCTGTTCTGCCTTGTTTAATACCTGGAGGGGAACATCTTGGGCATGTATCTTTTCTAAATAGTCTCGAATTTTCTGAGGGTTAGAGGAGATCTCTTCAAATAGTTTCATAGAGTAGTCAGTGACCACCTGCATTAAGTTCTTCTGTGATTGCTGTGAATGGCCTCCTGCATCTACTAAACTATGCATAATCTTTTTGTCCACCTGGCTGCCATTATATTCAAATGGGTTTACCACTTGTGCAGTTCCCTGGGTCCCAAATTTGTACTGATTATATAACTGCTCAACTTTTTGCTGTACAAAAAACCCTCATTTCCTTTTGCACTAATTGGATCTGGGAACTAAGGTTCTGTCTTGTTGTATGTGAAATGGTTAGTACATTTTGGAGATGGTGTCTCTGATGCAAATATTGCAGGTAACTGAGGTTACATTTCTTCTTGCTGTATTGCTTTAGTAAATATATTAAATCTAATGTGGTGTCCTCCCATCATCTTATGGAGTCATCATAGCATATCCACACAGACTTTTTTGCTAATAAGAATTGTTCTATTGTGTTAAGAAGCTCTCCATCTTTTAATAATGAGGTATTGAACTTCCATATTCCTGGACCCTTAATTATGGAGACCCTCCTATGGTCTGTGAATTCCAAAGGAGAAACAGCAGTGTTTACAATATGCAAGTTTGGGGACAAAAAAACATAATCAATCTTGGTGGCCAGAACCCCTTTTTGGAAAGTGGGAGTATGTTTTTTGGTGAATTCCAGGTAAGCATCCTTAAATTTGGCTGTCTGAATGGCTGTATTTAAGGATCGGGAGTCACAATATATTTTTTTGTAGTAGCATACAAGCTTTTATTTTGGTTACTCAATCTACAGTTAAGGTCTCCAGCAAATATAACTTGCTTTGATATATGCAAGCATGGCTGGATGAGGGAAATTAGCTCTATTCTTCCAGTTTTCATCTGGAGTCCATATATATTTATCAGACAGTATGGGGTCTGGTCAGTTAGGGCATCTAGTATTAGCACTCTACCGGGGACCACATTGTATAGTTTTACTAGCTTAAAGTTTATAGAGTGTACCAGAATGCCTATCCCGGTGCAGATGTCCTGGCCAATAGACCAAAAAGTTGGTCCCTTTAGCCAATGCCTTTGGTCTTGTTTTATTTCGGACAGAGTGTGAAATCTCACATCCTGCAAGAAGATTATACCCAAAGGCAGTGACACAAGAAATGCAAACACAATATTTCTTTTGTTGACTCTTTCTATGCTGTTTACATTAATTGCATGGCATTCAAAATTAGTGTGGGACATGATTAGTTATTTGGAAGGAGGCACCCAATATTTTTATGTTACTATTCCTGATTACCACTATTTTTCACCTTGATCCCTTAGACTCTTTTATTTCCATCCTTGCTTTCCTCTTTTGGGCTCCTCTGCCTTTTGAACTCAACTCAGTGTCAGTCGTCCCCTCTGGATGTGAGGAAAGGACTGAAGAGGTGTCAGAGTCTTCCCCTGATCCTTCTGATCATTCCTGCAAGATCTCATAACTGTTTGAAATTGGTATAGGAGAAGTCCTGACTGTTTTTGAGGAGGGGAGGCTGCTTTTAGCTTAGGCCTGGTAGATCTTCTAAAACTTTTTTGTACAGGTTCGGGGGGGCGGCATTTCTGCTTTTACCAAGACATGGTCAGCAGTATTTTCTTTATTTGTTTCCTGTACCTGGAGGGGGGGGTCCCTTTGCTGACCCTGGGTTCTTTCCTGCAAGGGAAGGGATGCTGATGATGTAGAAGGTTCTTCTGGTTCATGAGTCTGAGAGGCAGGAATCATTCTGGACCTAATCTTTGCTTTCTGTGCCTAGGAGATTTAATAACTGTTGGTCTACCCCCCCATCATGGTGTTCCTGGTTATGTGCGGCCCAGGTGCAATTCTGGAACGTGTGCCCAAGTTCTTCACTTAAATTACATTTGCATTCATTTAAACAGTTGGAACTGATGTGACCTAGATCACCACAGAGATTGCATTTTACAGTATTACACACACTGCTTAAGTGGGATGGATCCCCACATCAATAGCAGGCCTTAGGCTGTCCTGCATTAAAGAGTACCCCTCTGTCGTGACCTATCTCCTATCACAGTGCATCTCATTTTCAGCCAATACAGTACATCTGATCCACAGTTTGTATATATTTTTTCTGCAGTTTTAAGGCAGAATTTCTGCAAAAGTTCCGAATATGATTTCCGAACTTTTTCAGAAGCTAAATTCTCACTTTTGCTGAACTTTTCGCACAAACCTATTTAACATCCACCTGAACTACCACCAGAACAGGCAGATGGAACATTGGTTTAATGTCTCATCCAAAAGAGGGCACCTCAGGAGTGCAGGGCCCCATTCATGCTGCACTGCAGTGTCAGTATTGGGATATTAACCCAAGTGCTTGGTGTGGGGCTAGAACCCACAGCCTTCTAATCTCCCAGCCTCAGAGATAATGTGGTACCTACTGAACCACTGACACTGTGATACTGTTAACTTCAGAAACCTAACAACAAGTTCAGGACTGATGACTGCAACAGTTGACACTGACCGTGATCCTGAAGTTTCTCATTTGCTCACTCTTTTTCCTGGCTACAGTTACAGCCGGTGCACTGTAAACACCACACTTCTCACACTGCTGACAGCTCTGCAAACAGCATGCTTCTCTAGTACTTATCAGTTCTGTATGAAAACACTCACAATAAAAAAAAAATGTGTGTATGGGGGGAGGGATTGTGACCTGGAAGTCTAACATTTGCTCACTCTGTTGCTTGGCTACAGTTACAGCTGTAAATGCTATACACAGCTTACTTCTCACACTGCTGTCAGCTCTGCAAACAGCACGGTTCTTCAGTGCCTGTCAACTCTGCAAGAAAATGATCAAAATTAAGAAAATTACAAGACAGCCAGTGACATGGAGGGCTAAGGTGCTGGGTGCCTTACATCCTTCCATGTCAGTGACCCGAGTTCAGGAATGAGCCCAAGTCATCAGGGGATGGCCAGTGGGGAGTGTGAGGAGGTGGACTGAGCAGCCACAAGAGACATGACTCTATAGGGGGTGTGGCTGAGTCAGGAGGGGAGAGTAGGATAACAGGGTGACATCCAGTGGAGCAGGCATGAAGACATCAGCAAAAAAAGTATTAATGCTCTGAGGGGGAATAAGATGGTTTGAGGAGGATGAAATAGGCAGAGATTGGTCATATGCATTATATATATGCATCAGCCATGTGGAATATCGACAGCTAAACTGGACAGTAGAGGGGAGGTTGAGGTGATGGTACCCTCTGGTACCTTTAGACTGAAGGGTAACTCAATTTTCCTGGCCTTTCTGAAGTCCTTTCAGTTTGGGTAAGGGAAAAATTATGAGAGGAAGGAGTAAATAGACATTTAATGGATGGTTAAAGTGGTGGAGCCTGGAGGAGGGGGTACCATTATGTGGAATATTGAGGGGATATCTGGGACAAAATGAAAGCTCTTCAAGGGTGAATGCCTTCACCTGTCAGGAAATGGGATCAGTGCATTTGGGCAAAAGCTAGATATCTTCAAGGGTAGAAATTTAAACTGATAGGGCTACTGATACTGATGGGAACCACAGATGCTGGAGGTAAAAAGTGGAACATAGCTAGGATCCTCTAGTAATGGGGGCTACAGTAATAGCCGTGAGAGTGTAAGCAGCTTAGATGGGGACCAAAATAATTAAGAAATGTGAAAACTGCCTTTTGTGATCAGGAAACACTGGGGACAATGAAAGGAACAGAGTAAAGGTCTCCTTACTATTTAAAGAAATTCACAATTTGTCCTTGCTCAAGGAAGTGATACCATGCTTTCTTCTCTAACTTTCATCTTAATCTACAATAAAAGTCAGGCAATTTGTTTTATTTCTCTTATTTCCTTCTGCTTGAAGTGCTAGTTAAATGGACTGATTTAGGACAGCATGGATACTTAATTTTTTACTTGAACTTTAGATGAGAATGCTTTTAACAGACAGTACATGTCAGTTTCCAGTGCATTTAACAGACAGTACATGTCAATTTCCAACTTTAAAATGACATTGACATAGGATTTCAATGTAATTTGCCTATCTTACATTTTTATAACTGGTATAGATCAAGCTGCATTAGTGTTCCCAGATATTACCCTGCTTATGCTTTGACACAACAGATTACTCAGGACCAACAGCTATTGATTTTCAATTTGTTTTCTGCATTGTAATATTTTCTTTTAAGTTGTTTGGTTTATCTAGTAGTGGGTAAAGCAGCCCAACATATGTTATATATTCATGTTACTTACTAATAATTAATCTTGAATTGAAACTGCTTAAGAAAAAAAAGATATGGGGCCCGATTCCAAGACAGCGTTGAGAGCAGGGCGGAAAGTACACCAGTGCGTAAAGTTATGCCAAAAACCCTATGATATGCGAGCTGTGTCATATTCCAAGAGACTCGCCAGATACAATGGAAAATGCAGAATTATGCATGTTGCAAGTTAAGCCTTCAAGACATGGCATAATGTCGCAACTCATCAATACTGTCAGCAGTACATACCTCCTGACTGTAACACATTACCTGGCACTGTTCCCTACTGTATGTCCCATCACTTCTCTGTTCCACATTGCAATGCCCTGTCCCACATTCTGTGTTTGGCTATTGTGCTACATGCTATGGTAAATGCTGCACCAGGTATGTATTTCACTTACTATTGGCTTATCTGGCCATGCTGCTACCTATTTCACTGTGTCCTGGGCTTCCTAAGGCACATTTGCTTGGGTGTTCCACTGTTTGTCCATTAGTTCCACATTCGGGGCCTACTGGTTGGGAGTATGCTGCAGTCTGGCTTTGTGGGGGGTTCAATGGCTTGTGCTCTGGTTAGGACAGCTTTTCCTTGTTCTAACTTATGTTGCCATCCTCTGACGTGGTTCTTTATGCCACCTGTTCTGGAATAGCAGTTCTATGGTTCTGGTGTGTTATGCATGTCGTAAGCCACAATACCCAGTGGTGGAGGCTTTTTTTGGCGTAACTGTATCGTAACTTGTGTTTGTCATAACAGTTGCAGATTGCAGTGTCAGTGTTTTTTTAGAATCATGCTTGTCACAAATCACTGGTGTAACTTGCAATTTGCACTATCAGGACTGGCGTACTGCATTTATGCCTGGCACAACTGCCTTGGAATTGGGCCCATTACCTTTTATTGAAGTATCCTGCTCGTTTATAAAAAAGGAAAGAATCAAAAATACTATGTAGGAAATGTTCCACACTTAAAGCAGCAGTGCATGATCATGGTGACAATTTTGACCTCTGCTTTTTTATTATATTTTTGATTGCCTCCTATCTCTTGACTTATATGATACCTTTCTTTCCCAATTTTTTGATACATTTTAAATAATAAAAGGAACCTTTTAATATGGCTTACATAAAGTTTGCGTCAGTATTCTCAACTGCTTTTTATACTTGTTGTCCCATGAGGTCAGAAGGCAGTGTCTGATGCATGCTAGTTCATTACAGTCACAAAAAAAATTATCTTAAGTGATGGACATTCGAACACAACAGGGAACACTTATGAAAACATAGTCCATGGCATATTAAAGAAAACTATTTTTCTATTTCTTCAGCTTTAACAAAGGTGGCAACACAAACTCAAAATGTGGAAAAAAGCGTATCGTGCAAGTGAGGAGATAGGTGGCAAGCTAAAATAACATAAAAGTATAAGTCCAAATGTTCACTACTATCATGCACTGATGCTTGAAATGGTCTTTTGTTATGCTTCTTGTATCTACAGTACAACCTCAATTATCGGAAACACAGTTATCCAGATCTCCTGATTATCCAGACTCTGACATTGTCCCCCAACTCTGGTTTGCCTAATTCTGTGAACCCTCAATTATCTGAACTGTTGATTTTCCAAACAAGTCTGATGTCTCCCAGAGCATTCAAATGATCAAGGTTGTACTGTATACCCACATTTCTATGATTTCTTTTTGTTTGCCTGCATATTAATTAATTAATTAATTAATGTGTAACATAATAGGATAGAGAAATGTGTGCAAATACAATACCCTCCTATGTATGTAAATAATTACATGCTATATATAAAAAGTTTAAAAGAAAAGGAAAGAGTGTCAAGGTGAGTGGTGCTCAGAATTTCAACAGGGAACAGGAACAGCAGGAAGGTAAGGAGTGGGGGGGGCACCAAAGGGAGGGATGCTAACATGAAGAGGAGCAGTAGGTACATACTGTAAGATGGAAAGCAGTCTGCCTAAATGCCATGATCCAAGGAAAAAAAAATTAGTGAACTGAAGTTGATGGTCATAGATGCAGGATTAGACTTAGTTGCCATTAGTGAGATGTGGACCACTGCAAAGGAAGATTGGGACTTGGCATTACTGGGGTATACCCTGTATAGGACAGAGAGTAGCAAGGACAGAGGGGGTTGGGGGGCCCTCTCTGTTAGGAAAGCCATGGAGGCCGCAGAGGACAGGCTCATTAGGAGAGCGGATGGAGAGACAGAATACTTTTGGGTACAGTCTATAACACCCAGAGAGAAGAGGTTACTCATAGGGATGATCTGTAGACTGTCAGGACAGAGGCATTAGGGGTACGATGTATTAGTGAAAGTAATTGAAAAGGGCTCTGCAAAGGGGCCGGTAGTAGTTGTGAGGGACCTCAATCTACCAGACATAGACTGGCATATCCCAGCAGCTAGAAGTACTAGAAGTCAGGCCCTACTTGACATGTTTCAGGACTTCCTACTGCTACAGCTGATCAAGAAACCCATAATAGAAGCTGCCGTTCTCTACCTGGTGCTCATTAACTCAAACGTGGTATGTGGAGCATGGGTTATGGAACCACTGGGGTTCAGTAACCATAATATTATATTGTTTGAACTGGCTGTGGGTAAAGGTCAATCTTATCAAAGGCTAAGGCTCTGGAATACAGATGGGCAGATCTTCATGAGGGAAATAGTCAAGAAAAAAATTGTAGGAGTGGGCAAGATCATTGGAGTTTATGAGAAGCGGGGTTAAATTACAAGGATCAAAGCAACTAAGTCAAGTTTGAAAGCCATTTCACGGTGTAGCAAAAAACTAAAGACCATTCTGGTTTTCTATGTAGATGAGGGAGACAGTAAATACCAAAAGTGGACCTTCACTAGCTATAAAAAAACAAGAGACAAAAGATCGAATACCAAAATAAGATGAAGAAAGGCCAGAAGGGCATAAGGGATACAAAGGAAGATGAAGAGCTGCAAGTTGGGTAGGGGTCAAGTGAGGGGAAAAATAAGTTCTTCTGGTATATCAGAAAAAAAGAAGCCATAGTGGAATTTGTAAGGGTGGCAGAGGGGTGGTGGGTAATTGAGGATGATGAGCAGAAGACAGACATCCTGAAGGCCTACTTCAGCTCAGTTTTCATAGTACACGACAGTGGGCCTCTGCCAGAAAGTAGCATAATGGCAGCAGAAAGGGGGATTTAAGAAATGGGTAAATGGAGATAAAAGTAGTGACATTAAGGGCTTGCATCCCTGAAATTAGATAAAGCACCAAAACCAGATAGGTGCCACCCATTTAGGGTGCTGGTGGCAGTGCACATGGTCATTAGGGCACCATGTTTTGAGGTCGCCAGCACCTCTTTTTGCAGGGGGCTGAACCCCCCACACCCCCCCTTTCTATATATACTAACTCCAAGGGGGGGCGGACCTCATGGGCGAGGCATCAAACTTCCAAAATTGGTGCCCTAATGATGGGTGCACAGCTGCCAGTGCGCAGATGTCTGGAAGGACACCTGTTGGGATGCACCTGAAGATGCTCAGGGAGTTGGTGTAAAAACTGGCTAAGCCCCAGTCAGGGGTATTTAATAGCTTGTTGCAGTTGGAGTGGCTTCAAGGGATGAGTGGACAGTAGATGTGATTCCACTCCAAATTGAGGGGACAGGGGTAGAGAGGACCGAGGAAATTAGAGACTCATTAGGGTAAACTGATGAAGACACTAGTCAAGGAGGAACTTACGACCTACCCGGAAAGCAATGTGCTGCTGGATAATAAACAACATGGATTCATGGCAAGGAGGTATTCTCAGACCCACTGGATAGTATAGTATTCTTTGAGATACAAGGGCTATGTATAAGAGAAAAGCAGTAGATATTAACTACTTCAACCTCAAAAAGGCATTAGACTCAATGCCACACAGAAAACTGCTGAAAGAAGTTAAATAACCTTGGGCAGCAAAGGACCTAATAAAATAGGTGTGAAGCTGACTTGAGGGAGACAGCAGACAACTGGTTTATGTGGTCAAAACAGGGATAGGGAAGCCATGAGTGTGGTGCCACAGGTAACAGTCCAGTGATTTGTCCTTTTCAATATGTTTATCAGTGACATATGTGAAGGTGTACAGGGCAAGATGTGTCTCTTTGAAGACAACACTAAGTTGTGTGAAAGTGTAGACAGTAAAGGGTGTGGGGTTAAGGGAAAAGCAATGGGACCTGGAAAGGTTAAAGAGATTGTCTATGACTTGCCAGTTGATATTTAATGGAGTCATTAGTATCCAATACCCCCAAGCTGCTCTGGAGACTGCAATGTTTTTTAAAGTTATGCTTTCTTACATTAAAATGGATTTCTTAGTCTGATGCCAAAAAGTGCGATGTGATGCACATAAGGAACAGAAACCTTAGGACAAAGTATCAGGTGGGAGGGGTCAGGTCAGCCACTACTTTAGAGGAAAGGGACCTGGGAGTCCTCATATGTGACTTCCTGAAACAAACTAGCTCATGCTGTGAGGTCTACAGAAAAGCATCCAGATTGTTCTGGATGTGTTTTGATTATAAGAAGAAAGAGGCACTACTGCCTTTATATAGGTCATTGGTGAGGTCCCATCTAGAGTACTGTGCCCAGTTCTGAGGTCCCACCTTAGGGAAAACAAAGGTAGACTGGAGAAGGTGCAGCAAAGGGTCACAAAGATAATTTGAGGACAAAAGGGCTGATCCTATGAGGAGCAGCTAAGGGCACTGAGCATGTACTGTCTGTATTCCAGAATGTGCAAGGGACACATGATAGAGATCTTCACTTTCCAGAAAGGAATAAACAAGGTGAAGTGTAAGGAGCTATTCGATAGGAATAGCAGGTCAGTAACAAGAATGAAGGCATGGGCATCAAAGGAAGTGGGCAGGAGGAAGATTCTGGAGGGATGCAAGAAAGTTTTACTTCAAGGAGAGAGTGATTGAATAGCCTACCAAATAAGGTGGTGTGAAGAAAAACAAACTGGTTCAAGAGTGCTGGGACTGAGTAAGGGGTCTAATAGTTATACAACAGGTAGTCATATGGCAGGCAACAGGGGAACTGGGGGAAAACCTATCAGTGAGAGACGGACAATGGTTGGGTTCCTAGATAAGTAACTAACCTGACTTTCATAAAAGGCCCCGAAGAAAGGGTGTGTGCATCAGGAGGGTCAACAGTATTAGGAGTAGCCACAATCCACCATGTAGACATCATACCCTTCTGGTAACCATCTTACACATTAACCTGCATGTAGACATCATACCCTTCTGGTAACCAGCTACTTGAGACAACTCAAGCCAGGAAAGACTTAAGTGCCAGATGGATACACCCTTGAATCATAGTGCAGCTAAAGGAAACATTGATGGGACATATGAAGTAATCCTTCATTCTCCTTGGACACGAGTGGTGTCAGAAGACTGTACTGTGGCACATGTGGTCCCTATCTTAGTGGAAAGTTGAAATACAGGCTGCACCCCAGAAAGCAGTGCTGGGCACTACTCTTAAAATGATTATTGTGACAGAATAATAGACCACTAGATGAGAACAAGGATCTCATCATTTCTCCGCATGGATTTATGAGGTGCGGATTATGCCAAACAAACTGATCACATTCTTTAAGGGAGTGACCAGGGAAATGGACTGGGGCATTATATATACATAGTTTATACAGACTTCAGCAAGATCTGAGACAAGGATTGCTAACTGCCTTAGTGTCAAGAAATAGGATTGTGGAGAAGGAGCATTAATCTGAGTGGAGGGGATACGCAGCAGCTTCTCTCAGGGATTGGAGCTGGGGCCAGTGCTGCTAGACATTGCTTTATCATAAAGGATCTGGAAGTTAGGATCTCCAGCAGGCTGAGTAAATTCACTGATGTCATAAAACTGATCAGGTTAGTGGCCTTCTTCAAGGATGAGAACAAACTGAAAGAGGATCTGATCAAGCTGTGTGATTGCTCAGACTCAAGGGGGCCCAATCTTCAAAATAAATAAATGCATAAATAAAGACATATAAAAAGATGGCCACATGTGGCAGAACACAATTGTAAGGATGGGTACCAATATGCAACCGTAAGGTCTGCCATTTGGTGTTTGTTTTTGTTTTGTTTTGTTTTTTTCCAAAAAGGTTGCCTTCTTGATAACATATACTCCATTTTATGCAACTTATACAATTTTTTTTTCTTCAGATGCTATTCCTGTTATTACCATATATTAAGACAGTACAGGATACATTTCTAAAAATTTCTGATTACAAAGGAAATTACAGAGTACCCTGGGCAGCAAAATGGGTGGGGTAAAACTATAAAGTTGTACTTTCTTGCACAACATACTTATTAATTTCTGTTTATAAAATGGGATAAGGGGCTGATGGAGATACAATGCAGTCCCTTCAAATTTATATTACTGTGTTACTGACAGAATAGGTAATTACTGCACCTTACACAAAAGCAGTTTCAGGCCTTCTTAAAGGTACATGAGTTTTGAAAAAATCAGAGAAAAGCAGCACCTACCACAGTGGTTAAGTTAGTGTCATCAGTGAATTTGATCAGCCTGCTGGAGTCTATTTATATAAAGAATGAACAATGGGATTAACACAGTACTGGCTCTACATCACTGTAGATAACACACGTAACATGATTAAATGCACCATCTGATGGTGCAAGCACATGTCTATGTCTCATAGAAATATAGAAACATAGAAGTTGATGGCAGATAAGGACAGCAAGGCCTATCCAGTCTGCCCATTTCTTTTTCTACCTTATGAATGTGCCATCAGCCTTTGCTCTGCCAATGGTCTATCTATTTATACTCATCTGTATTGCTCCCTTATGCCTATCCCATGCCTGTTTGAAGCCCTGCACTGTATCCATATCCACCACTTCCTGAGGTAGGCTGTTCCATGCATCCGCCACCGTTTATGTGAAAAAGAACTTCCTCACATTACCTCTTAATCGGCCTCCCTCTAATCTCATGCTGTGTCCTCTTGTCCTGCTATTTTTCTTACATTGAAACATGTTAGACTCTTTCACCTTGTTAATGCCCTTATGGTGTTTGAATGTTTTGATCATATCACCTCTCTCTTCCTCCTTTGCTCTAGGGTATACATATTGAGTTCCGTTAATCTGTCCTCATATGTTTTCTGATGCAGTCCCTGCACCATTTTGGTTGCCCTGCTCTGGACTGCTTCAATTTGGTTAATGTCCTTTTGAAGATGCAGCCTCCAGTACTGCACGCAGTACTCCAGATGGGGCCTAACCAGTGTCTTGTAAATAGGGATTATTACCTCCATCTTCTGACTTGTGATACCTTACTAATACATCCCAACATCCCCCTAGACTTACCTACTGCTTTAGTGGTCTGCTTGGATGATTTCAGGTCATCTGTGATGATGATGATGCCCAAGTCTGTCTCTTCCCTTGTGACTGCCAGCAACTCCCCTCCCAACCTATAGGTGGCTTCAGAGTTTCTCTTCCCTATGTGCACGATCTTGCACTTCTTTGTGTTAAACCCCAGTTGCCACTCTTCTGACCAATTTGCTAGTTTACCCAGATCTCTTCTCATTCTGCCCACCCCATCTGGATCATCTACTCTGTTGCAGATCTTGGTGTTATCTGCAAACAGACAAACCTTACCCTCCAGTAATAATAATACTACTACTAATAATTTTATTTATATAGCACCTTTCAATGTATCAAGGTGCTGAACAATATTAAAACAATTCAAACACTGAATAAAAACAGAACTTATCCATAAAAATCAACATATCAACAAAATAAAATATTTATAATAAAATCCATACATTAATAAATAGCTTAATCATCTAAAAAAGCCATATTCCATAAATAAGTTTTCAAGTCTCTCTTAAAGAGCTCCACGGAGGTGCACTGCCGTAACCGACATGGTAAAAGTTCAAAAGAGTGGGTGCAGCATATGAAAGCGCTCTGCTGAAGGATTTTAAACTCACTCTTGGGATCTCTAACAACCCCATGTCAGCCGGCGGAGAGATCGGTCGGGCAGTAAGGAACCAGGAGGTCTTTCAGATAGGCTGGACCCTGATCTTGAAGGGCTTTGAAAGTCAATAAAATGACTTTAAGGTGATCCACCACATAGAAAGCCCAGTGCAGTTAGCAGCCTTGCCAGGAGTAATATGACAGGACCTGCTTGTCCCAGTCATGCATGGGCTGCAGTGTTCTGCACCAGCTGTAGGCGATGGATTTCAACCTAAAGCCCAAAGTACATGGCATTGCAATAGTCCAAGCGTGAAGATACAAAAGCGTGAACCAAAGTAGGTAGGGAGTCGGACGGAACAAGGTGCCTAACCCTGGCAATGTTCCTAAGATGATAAAAGGAAGTCTTGACAACGGCTGACACCTGAGCCTTAAGAGTCAGCCTGTCATCAAGAATAAACCCAAAGTTACGCACCCATTCTGAGGACGGGAGAGATACTCCACCAAGAAAAATTCCAGATGGTGCACCAATACCCGGCCTCACAATCCGACCTCCTGGGTCCACTACCAGCACCTCTGTTTTCTCCGAGTTCAACTTTAGCCAACTAGAATCCATCCAGTTTTGGTTCTCCCCCAGACAGTTGTTAAACACCGAGAGAGCTCCATCCTGGTCGGATGCAAAAGACAGATAGAGCTGGGTATCATCTGCATAGCAGTGAAACCTCAGCCCATATCATCTAATGATACCTCCGAGGGGCAGCATATACACTGCAAACAACATGGGAGACAGCACAGAACCCTGGGGCACTCCACACAACAAAGAAATTGGGTCAGAGGAAAAATTCCCCGACACAACTCTTTGTGATCTCCCGGTGAGGAATGACATGAACCATTGCAAAACAGTTCCAGACATTCCACAAATTTGCCCCAGGTGAGCTAGTAACACCATGTGGTCTACAGTGTCAAAGGCTGTAGAGAGATCAAGAAGAACCAGAACGGAGCGTCTCTTCTGATCCCTCGCCATCAGAAGATCATTCAACACCCGAACCAGCGCAGTCTCGGTGCTATGTCTTTTCCGGAAGCCAGACTAGAAGGATTCATAGACATTATGGATGGTCAAATGGTCATCCAGTTGAACCGCTACAACCTTCTCAATAACCTTCCCAATAAAGGGGAGGTTAGAGATAGGCTGGTAGTTTGAAAAACAGTCTGGGTCCAAGGAAGATTTCTTCAAAAGAGGAGTCACCACTGCTTCTTTCAAGGAGCAGGGAAACTCGCCTAACTCCAAGGAGCACCAGACTATTTGCACTAGGACCGGACCGATGATGTCAAGACAACCCAAAATGAGGGGAGTTGGACTGGGATCCAAACCACAACTTGTGGGACGCATAGAATGGATGATCCTCATAATGTCCACGAACTCTGGTCATCGAAAGGAACTCCAGGAGAAATGAGGCACTGTCATCTCATGCTGTCCAAAAGCATCACCCTTAGAGGTTACTAGACCCAGGTTCACCCTGATGTCGGCCACTTTAGTTGCAAAGTATAGAGCGAGCTCATCGCAGTCTACTTGCGAAAAGGCTTTCCGAACATGTTGGCAGGCTGGGTTGCACAGTCTATCCACATTTCGGAACAGCTGAGCCGGTCGATTCTGAGCAACTGCAATCTCCCTGGACAAGAATTCTGCCTTCTTATGGGTGATTGCAGATTGATAGCTAACATAATGTTCCATCAATCTAGAGTGGTCGGCATCAAGGAAGGACCTGCACCAGCGACGCTCTAACCTTCGCCTCTGTCTCCGCATCTCCCTCAAAGTCCCGTCAAACCACGGGGCTCCAGGGCAAAGGGATAGGGGGCACTCATGAACAGGAGCAATAGAATCCAGAGCCGTCACGACAGCCTTATTATAGGCCAACACCAATGCTTCTGGACTACTGCTCACCGAAACGAAGGATGACAGGTCAAGGACCGATGCTAGACCTTGTGGCGTAACATTCCATAATGGGCGGTACCTGACCATCTCTAACAGGGGCTGGTCTTCCAGGGGGTGCAAAAATTGAACCTCACGATGTAATGATCAGACCAGGCAACTGGTTCCACCTCCATGTCGGAAGCGTCGATCCCTAGAAGGAAGACTAAGTCTAACGAGTGCCCAGATTTATGCGTTGCAGTGGAAACCACCTGTGTAAGGCCCAAGGAAAACATCTGTTGGAGGAAGTGATTACCAAAATTAGAGAGTTCATCGTCGACCCAGGCGTTGAAATCACCCAGAACCATCAATCTGGGTGACTCAAACGACATGTCGACGAGGAAGTCTGCTACTTCCTGTAAGAAACATCTCCCATCTCCAGGTGGACGGTAGATGAGCACGATTCGAACGCCTACACCTGCTACAACTGTACACTTGAAAGACCCAGCCTTACCTACTACTACATTCGCGAGACCCAATTCAGTCTTAAAACAGACTGCAACCCCCCAACCCCTGCGGTCCAATCTCGGGCGGTGTATCACTGAGTACCCGTCGGGAATCATGGCCTCCAAAATTGGGCCAGAATTTTCATCCAGCCAGGTCTCGGTGATGCAAGCCAGGTCAGTGGAACCAAGAAGATCGGCAATAATGGCGGTCTTATTCCTAACAGACCTGGCATTGCATAACACCGTAATTATTGGACAAACTTCGAAGGTTGTCAAGCCCATCTGCCCACTGAAATCAGTAGAGCCCCTGGGTATGGATACCAGACAGGGTAAACCTCGATCTGGATTCCGTTTCACCCAAGGGCGCCTTCTGGACCTGACTACCCCGATACGGTGAACCCGCTCGTTCATCCTCCCCTGTTCGCCAACCCCCCCCCCCACGAACAATACGCAGTGCTCTGCAGTGCTGGTAGATGTCAAAATGAAGAGGAGGAGTAACAAAGGGGCAGAGGGCGCGAAGGGAGGAGGATGAATAGTGCACCACCGTGGGGGCTAAGGGCCAGCACATGTTGCTATTTAACTAAAATAAAACCTGAACCCAAAACAAACTACTTAACAATCAACCAACAAAACATAAATACAACCTTTAAAAAAGAAAAAAGTCTACACCTGGACTATTACCCACCCTCTGGATTGCTCTCACCACCGGGAAAGAAGAGGGAAAGGCACTCTCACTGCCCAACCCACATGGGAAATAGAAACAGAGGACAAAGAATTAAAACTCCTCCCAAGTTCTCTCACAACAGGGAGGTGATGTTATTTGTTCTTTCCTTCAGCCAGGAAAAAGACAAAATAAATCGAAAGAAAAACAACAATAAAATAAAATGACTAAATAAACACAAAAAACTTTAGGACACAAAGTCCTCTCACCACCAGTGTCCAAAAGCCATAATCATCAAACACTCAAAACAAAATTAAAAAAAAATCCAGGGTTCCTTGAAAATGAATACATCCACATCAGGCAGGAGACAGTTAAGTAAAACACAGAAAAAGTCATGGAGTTTTAGCCAAAGTAGTTCAGGAATCCATGAAATTTAGTCCAGAAAAGGAAAAGGTCAGCCCCTCCCATGCCCTTTTCTCCCAGAAAAGTGATTTTTAAGGAGTCTAAGCCACCCTAACCAAAGAACCATGAAAAGTGCCACAAACGTAGCAGTCCTCAAGGTTCAAGGGGCCGGGGTACTCCAGCCAGCTCCCTGACTAAGAAAATACCCCCAAACCCCCTGCAGCATAGCAAAGCTCCAGACCAGACACCTACCGGGCATTTAACAGTAGAGACTGACACCAAAATTCCACAAGCAAGTCAATAAAAATAGTCTCCAAAAAAATCCCAAGTCAGACGAAACACCCCAGACTCTAAATTTTAGAAGCTGATCAATACTTTGAAATCTTGACCTCAGCACAACCAGGCACCCCGGAGGCCAATATTCTGAAGGAGAGGAAAGAAGGACAAACCCAGCCAATGTCACTCCTGGGACGAGCCCGTCATGAATCCATCCCAATGTTCTGCATGTCATAGAAATAGCAGGCTCTTCAAGCCCTAATCCAACAGAGTAAGGAGCACTCCTCCACCACGAAAGTTCAGCCAAAAACTCAGAGCAAAATAGTCATAGTAGCCACAAGACAAAGCAGCCTTGTCCTTTCCAATTTACCAAGAAAGCCTCAAGGTAGTGAATCTTCACATCCACATAAATCAGAGGGTTCCACGTTCTCTCCACCGAACTCTACACTAAAGTCTGAAGTGAACGATTAAAGCAAAAGAGCCCCACTGGCATTCTTCCACAGAGTGGATCCTGCCGAGACACTGAAAATGCCACCGAAGGACCGTGGCAGCAAAGGAGCCCGACCAGTGTCTTCCCACTAAATGAATCCTGCCGGAATGCCGAAAAGACGCTGAAAATATCAGCGCAAATCTGTAGAGTTCAAAAAATGAACAAAATAACTTAACTAACAAACTCAAAAACTAAAAACAAACAGACTCAAATCACGGATGACAGCAACACGCCCAGCCTGGCGACCATCTTCAATATCACTGATGAAGATATTGAAGAGGACTGGCTCCAGGACTGATCCTTGAGGCACTCCACTTTTAACTTACATCTCTTCTGACTGTATACCATTTATCACCACTCTCTGTTCTCTGCCCATCAACCAATTTGCCACCCCGTTGACCAACCTCTGACCCACCCTGAGCCTACCCAGCTTATTAATCAATCTTCTATGTGGAACAGTATAGAAAGGTTAGCTGAAGTCAAGGTAGGTGACAACAACTGCTCCTCCTTGGTCCACCACTCTGGTTACCCAGTCAAAAAAATCTATGAGATTAGTTTGACAGGACCTTCCTTTTGTAAACCCATGCTATCTTGGTTCCTGTGCTCCTATGGATTCGATGTGTTGCACTATCCTTTCCTTAAGGAGTGCCTTCATAATCTTGCCCACTACTGAGGTAAGACTGACTGGTCTGTAGTTCACTGCCTCTTCCCTGCTTCCACTCTTGTGGAGCAAGATCACATGTGCCCTTCTCCAGTCTTCTGTGACCTCTCCTGTACTCAGAGACTCACTAAACAGTTTTGATAATGGCTCTGCTAGTTCCACCCTTAGCTCCTTTAGTACCCTGGGATGTATGCCATCAGGTCCCATTGCCTTGTCCACCCTGAGCTTATTGAGCTCTTGTAGAACCCTTTCTTTTGTGAAGGGACTAGTGCACACCTCCCTCCCCCTGTGTCCATGGTGCTGAGCTGTGGGCCCTGCCCTTCCTTCTCTTCAGTAAATACTGAGAAGTATCTATTTAGGATAGATGCTTTTACATGGTTCTCCTCCTTCTCACATGCCCCCTTATCCCCTTTTATCTTAGCAATACCCCTCTGGACTTTCTCCTTTCACTAATGTATCTATAGAAAGTCTTGTCACCTTCTTTTACTGATTGTGCTAGTGTTTCCTCGGTTTGGTCCTTTGCCTGCCTTACTGCCTTCCCTGCTTCTCTTAGGGAAGTTTGGTATGCCTCCCTATCTTCATCTTGCTGCATTACGTTATATTTCCTGAAGGTCAGCCTTTTGGATCTGACCTTTTCTGCTACTGTTTTTGAGAACCAAAGTGGTTTCCTTCTTCTTTTGCACTTCCTTTTCTCTCTAACACAGTGGTATGTTTCTTCAGGTACTGCATCCTTAATACTTGCCCACTTTGCCTGTACCCCCTCACCCATTTCTTTTTGCCAGGGCTTGCTTAACTCTGCTGGCCATATTATCAAAGTCAACTCCTCTGAAGTACCATATTTTTGCCTTGAAATGGAGTGATTTAGTTCTAGTGGCCAAATTGAACTATACCATGTGATGGTCACTGGCCCCCAGGTGACCTTCTACCTGGAGATCTGTTATCCTTTCCCTGTTAGTCAGTACTAGATCTAGGATAGCCCTGTCTCTTGTGGGTTGTTGTACCAGTTGTTTGAGTCCTTCCCCTGCAGAGAATCCACCATGTGTTTAGTTCTGGCAGATATTTCTGCTGGCATTGACCAATTTGTATCTGGCATGTTGAAGTCTCCCATTATTAGAAACTCCCCTTTAGCTGTTCTGTTTTGTATCTCTTCTAGCAGTAATTTGTCTGTGTCCTCCCCCTGGTCTGGAAGCCTGTACACAACCCCAGTTCGTATGGCTATCCCATTTCCTGTTTCCAGATTGACCCACAGTTCTTCTGACTCCTTATGTGTATTCTGAATTTCTGTAGAATTTGATATTTTCATTTACATAAAGGACCACTCCACCCCCCCTTTTTGCACCTTGATCTCTTCTGAACAGTACATAGCCAGGTACTGAAGTCTCCCAAGTGTGGTTATTGGTAAACCATGTCTCACTAATGACTACTATGTCCAGTTTAGCCTCTGTCATTATTGCCTGAAGGCCTGGGATCTAGTTTCCCAGCATGCGAGCATTTGTGTCCATGATTTTCCATTGGCCAGATTTCGGTGTGTTAGTTGTTGGTCGAGGTCTTGCATTTCCCCAGTGCGTCATATGGGGAGCCGGACCTTTTTATCATGTCTTATCACTGTGAGTGTGCATTATGTCACTGGATGGCAATGGCAATATTATTTATATGGCACCCAGTCCCTGAGGCTTTGATCATCTTACAATAAATAACAAATAAAACAATCAATTACAAAATCATGAATCACAAAAATCACAAATCCAGGCTATAACATAATTTTAAAAAGTGGGTTTTCAAAGATCTTTTAAAAGTAGCCATTGAAGGAGCATCTCTCACCTCCCAGGGAAAGACATTCCAAAAGTCAGGACAGCAACACTGAATGCTCTGTCACCAAATTATTTTAGCCAAACTCCGGGTACAGGCAAGAAGTCTTCCTCCATTAAGTGGAAGGCCTGACCAGGAGTGTATGGCAACATAAGGTCTTGCAGATAGCCCAAACCCAGACCATGCAGGGACTTGTACATCATCAAACAGACATTGAAGCTAGTGCATCACCTGACTGGGAACCAGTGGAGAGCACAGAGAATCAATGAGATGTGTTCAAAATGGGATGTCCCAGCAACCAGCTGAGCTGCCACATTCTGAACTAGCTGCACGTGACAATCAGTCTCACAGATAACTCAAGGTACAGAGCATTAAAGTAATCCAACCTAGATGAAACCAGGACATGCCGTAGTGTTGCCAGAGCAATCAGGTAAAGAAAAGGCTTGATCTGGGTGATGTTACAAAGATGGTAAATGCCACTGCTCACAACAGTTGACATCTGGAAATCCAGAGTCAGTTTGAAGTCCACAATGACCCCCAGATTTCTGCACCCAATATGTGGCATGAAGGGCCACCCTGTCCAGCAAAGGAAGGATTGTGCTACTGCTAGTTGCCGCAGAACCTGAATGCCCTGGCTCCACCAGTAACACCTCTTTCTTGGCTGGATTGACCCTAAGGAGGACAGAATGGTTCTGATAGCTCATTATGAGAGTATCAGAATGCAATCACCTACAAAAAGGCAGCTTTCATGTTTGGGATGACTGCAGCTGGGAAGAATCGACCAGCTCAGCTCTTTCAGGTTGTAGACAGGCTGCTACATCTGGCCTGTCTGGAACCCATTAGAGCTTTTTCAGCTCAAAAATATGAGAAGTTTGCTTGATTCTTCTCAGACAGAGTGTCCTCTGTTAGGGCTCGGATTTCTTATGGTGGAATACTGTCATCCAAAAGGATTGGGCCTTGGGTGGGTGGGTGCGTTCGGCCCCCCTGGGGAAGAGTTCCAACTAGTGATGATGGTGGAGGTCTGTGGGGGAATCTCTGGGCTGAAACCAACTTTCTGTGACCTAGAACCAGGCCCAATGTGATTATTTGTTGACTGTGTTGCAGTTCGGGGTCTGGTTTTTGCCAAGATTATCAGGTGTTCATTAGCGATGGTGGTTTTCCCTGAGTCTCTTAAACAGGCTGTGGTGAAGCCCCTGATGAAGAAACCATCTTTGGACTCTGACACCTTCAATAATTACTGGTCTGTACTTAACCTTCCCTTTTTATAGGGAAGGTTCTTGAGAAGGTGGTTGTAGAGCAGCTTGAGAGGTGCCTCAAGGACTTCCAGATTTATGAACCATTACAGTACAGGTTTAGGGTGATGCACAACATGGAGACCACTTTAGTATGGGTGTTGAATGACCTAGAGGAGAGTGATCAGTTCTCATCCTTCTCAATCTCTTAGCAGCATTTGACACTGTGGATCATGGGTTGTTGTTGGGCAGGCTGATAGAAAATGTTGGACTCATCGGCAAGGTAATCAGCAGGTTCAAGTCCTTTCTCCGGGACAGGTCCCAGAGGATGGTGATGGGGGATTATTCCTCAAGCCCGATGGCCCTGTCCTGTGGAGTGCCTCATGGTTCTGTTCTCTCCTCCATGTTGTTCGCAGTGTATATGCTGCCCCTTTGTGAGGTCATAAGACAGTATAGGCAGAGTTTTCATTGCTATGCTGATGATACTCAGCTCTGCCTGTCTTTCACACTGGGAAGATCTGATGCGGTAGATGTGCTGAATAAGTGCTTGTCTGAGAACCTAGCTAGGACGTTATCAAACTGGTTGGGACTCAGCCCAGGGAAGACCAAAGTACTGATGGTTGAGCCAGGTTGAAGGGGAGGAGCGAAGGCCTCTGGTGTAGGTTTAGGGCTTTTTATTTGTCAGACTGAACTAGAGGCCTCCCCTAAAGTGAGGGATTTGGGCATTGTACTGGACAGTGAGCTGACACTTGAATCTCATGTGTTGGCTGTTGTCCAGATTGGTTTATCATCACCATAATATCACCCAAATTAGATCCCTTATCCTTCCTGGTGATCAGGCCACATTAGTGCATGCATTTTTCAAACCAAGCCTTGACTACTATAATGCACTTTACCTTGGGGTCAAGGAAGGAGTGATACAGCACCTGCAGCTGTTGCAGAATGTTTTAGCCCAGCTATTGACGGTCCTTCCGAGGTTAAGTCATTTTACGCCAGTGCTGTGTCACTTATAAAGTCCTACACACACTGGGTCTGGGATACCTAAAGGAGATTCTGAATCCCTATTCCCCAAGTCACTGTCTCTGATCTATGAGGGAAGCCCTTCTGGAGATCCCTAGAGCAAGGTTAAAATCTTTCGGGGATTGGGCATTTGAAGTGGCAGGCCCAATTCTTTGAAATTCTCTGCCAGGGTACCCCTGGGAGGTGACCTCCATGGAGATGTTTAAAAGGAATTTCAAATCTTCCTTTTTTCAACAGGCCTTTGGGGATAGAGGAATATTCATTTATCATGAAAAGCAGTTAGATTGTTGATTAATATGACTTTTAATAAGTACTATTTATTGTTATTTCTATTCATTTGTTTTATAAGTGGTTTGTATATACCACTGCTGTTTGTCTGTTTTATACTTTGTAAGTACCCTCTGAGCCTATGGGGAAGGGTGCCCAAAAGAAATAAAATCTACTACTACTACTACTACTAAGGTAGCTAGCCGCCATCTAATCTTGGATTTTTCTAAGTCACTAAGTCAGTTTCAGGACAGTAGCACTGTAATCAGGGGCACAGGACACATACTGCTGGTGCCATCAGTGAAGTAATGAAATGCCAGACTATAACATTTAATGATCTCCCCCAATGGCCACACATTATTGGCAAATTACATGAGGGCCAGAATTTCCCCCTCAGACACACCACAGCATAGTGCAGCACTACTCAGTATAAAGGAGCCAAGTGTCACCTGCTGTATTCTGCCAGACATGTAGGACTCAAACCACCGTAGCATTGTTCCTGACAGTCCTACATAGTACCTGAGGTGATACAGGAATACCCTATGATTCATGGTTAATTAGTCTGTCGACAGTGATGAAGAACTGAGTTGCCAGTTCTTTCCAGCTGCATCCAGTTGTGACTAGGACTCTGACTTTTTTAGGGTGATTTCCCACTGATACTCCCCACAGTGATTCCTCAGCACCAATTTGTCTTCCTATGAGCAGGATCTCCGCCAACAATGCTCCAACCTCAACCACATAGTTTTCAACCTCTTCAGGTCCACATCATACCAGTGCAACTGAGGTGTAAGGTCAAGGGGTGTACATGGAACAGCACTACTGACACATCAACAGAAGAGAGGGCTACATTATAACCCTCCAAAGCTGCCTCAGCTCCCATCATGCAAGTCCTCTTCATGCTTGAGCTGTCCAATACTGACAGGATGATCTGAGGCTCCATATTTTTAAAACAACAATACCTGTCCATCTGCACAGAGAAGGTTTCAGTTAAAGAGGGAGCCCCACATAGGAACAGAACAACATAATATTCTGACCAAATGACTGCATCCATCTTCACATCACTATTGACTCATGCACTATTTCGGTGTGATGCACAGCCTAACATGTGCTAACCCCTTAAAAACTAAACCTAAATAAACACTGAGGGCTTGATTATCAAGTGATGATGCAGACACAGTTGTCAGTGTTGAGTTGTGCCTGCATCATCTAAAATGCAACATGTTTAATTCTATTTCAAGCATTTTTATGCATTTATAACAGTTTAACAGCATTATGGCTCAAAAGTGATGATGTTGTTTTGGATGCCTGTCTTATTTTCCTTGCCATGTTGCCTCATTTGTGCCAAAAAGTTACACCACATTTGATGTGGCCTAATTTTTGTCACAAACTGTACAGTTTTGGTAGACAGATGCTGCAAATGGCTGCATGCCCCTTCAAAAATCAGTCCCTTTAATCTTTTGATATTTCCATTCATTCTTGATTGAAACCTAGCTAGTGGCTATAGCTGTAGGAATGATAAAAAGCATCAGTAAAGATACTAAAATAAATTGACATAAACACATCTGAGAGGAGATGACACAGATGTGATTCTGTTGGAGTTAATAATCAGCTACAAACCTAATTATCCAGAATATTCCTAAAGGCTATATACAGATCTTGTGAAGATAAAAACTATAAACAGAAAAGATTAGAAAAAAAACAGTAAAACAGGCAGAAAGTGGTTAAGAACATTTAGATTAAAAATAAAGAACCAAGATATTCAATGCAAGGTGAAAAGCTATCCGTTTTCTGAAGAGCACAAAAGAAAGAGGCCAGGGTAAATGGAGCATGACGTTAAAGCAGAGAGGATGATATTAATGAAATGAGTCATTTTAAGAACATTTAAGGGGCAAGTTACAGGAAGCCACCTTGTCCAGCAGCACACCAGTGACCAAAGTCAGGACACGACTAACAAATTGCAAATAAGGATGTTTAAAGGGAGAGCTCTGAAGCACTAGGTAAAGCTTTATAAAAACAGCAGGGCAGACTCAATGGACTATAAGCCTTTTTCTGTCCTTTTTTATTTAGTTGTTTAACCAGGAGTAGAGGACTAAGCTGAATGTTTTTTTACAGGAGTGACCTGGTAGCACAGGGAAGTGAAGTGACTTACTCAGGGTCACACAGTATGCACATGGAAGCCATAGGATTCATACCCAGGCCTGGTCTGATGGATGTCACCAGATTTGCAGCTCAGAGCCTTAAACCACTGTATTATACTGCCTCCCCTTTGCCATCTATGAATCTAGTAGCATGGAGTGATACCACTGACATCTCTGCAAAACCTATAAAGGTTAATATTTGCACAAAAGTCTGCTGTCATTCCTCATATTGTCTATATTTATCCCCCACTCCTTTATTATTTCAGACAGCTGACTAACAATAGGATCTTATCTCTCAGGCTACTTTTTCCATCTGCCTGTTTAACTTGATGTCATAATCAGCTGTTTATCAGTCCCATTTGAATGCTATGCCAAGTGCAGACAAACAGTAGAAACATAGTATGTCAAAAGAATAAAGATCCTGGGCCACATACGGAGTCAATTTTGAGAAGGCAGGCTTCAGAGATTATTCCAGTCCATTTCATCATCAGTGTTTATCACTTGTCAACCAGGGGCTTACTGACCATTAGAAGCTTTTAATTAATTCATGGTGTCAAAGGGAACCAGAATCTTTTCCCAGTCACCTGCACAGTGGTTATCCAGATCTAGTCCATCCTGGATCATGGTGTACTGCTGCCACCTTAGAGGTGTCTGTTGCCCCACGGCACATCAGTGGCAGCCCTGTAAAACTGCTTTCTGCAGTTCTAAAAAACAGACAAAATACACATTCTCACTCAAGGATGGGTGTTAAGCCAAAATTGAGGTATCAACAAAAGGCTCAAAAGCACCACTCAAAGTACACAAAGTAATCAGAAATATATTCTCCAAAAGTCTGCAAAGTGTATTCAACCACAGATTTATTGCATATTTTGATTACTTTATGTACTTTGAGTGCTGCTGTTGTGCCCTGTTTTTCTGCAGTTCTACACAGGAGCCACATTTTGTTGCATTTAACAATGATAACAGGGATTGGAAATTGTGCATTGCAAGGTACCTCATCAGCATTCGGGCCCCAGCTGCTTTTCATGTGCTGGCACAATTGTCATTTTGCCTGAGTAGGGAGTTTTTTTTCTTTAACATTTTAAAGTTAATGACAATACTATTTATTCAGTCCAATTTAACATATTTGATTAAATTCAAAAGGTACAAATTAATTTCAAAACAGTCAGGATGGTCCTTTCCTTTCAGTGGCATCATTCATTCACTAACATTCTTTAGGCTGGAACAAACAACATGGCCTTCACTGCTGTTCTTTATTTCTGAAGAACTGTTGTGATGCCTTGGAAAATATTCTGAAGCTTGGTTTCAAAATTGACATTGCCTTCGCCATTTGTTTTTGAATACCAGACTTTTCCATTTGCAGAAAGGACAACTTTGGCTGTGCAGTGAATGGCTTGTGACCCCTTTGTTTATGACACAAAGGAGCACAAAAGTAAACTACATCAGAAAGAGGTGTTTGTGACCATTTTGCAGCATCTTAGTGTGGCTGTGTTTGAACCTCAGTTTACATTCAAATGTCCCTGCAAATAAAGAATTAGGAGATAACAACAGGAAGTATATGAAATACAACTAAAACTATGTATAATTCTAATGTTTAATTTGCTTTTCTATAAGCATCATAATCTCTTAGAGAGGCATTTTTGGAAGGGTATAACAGAAAAATAGTAAAGCTTTAAAGCAGTTGCATTATTAATTTTTGTAAACAAAAATTGTATTTTTATATTTTTTCATTAAACTTCCAATTGAAACTAGGAAAACGGTTATGGTTCTCATTGACAAAAGTCCACTAGTATCTTCTGATGCAGAGGCTAATATATCAGATTTTGATTAACTCCACTTAGCATGTCAACACTTGTGTTTGCAGTGCCTGTACTTTGACAGGGACCAGTCTATCCAACCTTTCACTTAAAGCAGTAGTGTTTGTTAGCTTGCCAAACTTTAATCACAGAAATTTTAGCAATAATTTATTTTTGACATACTGTAATTGAATTATCAGTGTATTTGCATTTCTAACTGTTTGTAAAACAGTTTATGTTACACATTTTATAATTAATGACAAAAGACAATAAAGATGGCCCCCTCAGGCAGTTTTTAAAAATCCCTTCACTCAAAGTTACCTTTTGACTTTAAATATTGGATTTATCCTCTGGATGTATTAGGATTGTGCTAGCACATGTTTTTTGATGGCAAACAGCACACCATACCAAGCAGTTTATTTTATTCATGGGGGTGTGGCTAGAAAACAATTACTTTAAAAACTGCAATGCACCATATCTCAGTTCAAGAATGGGATACAATGACAGAAAAATGGATATATTCATGGTTGTACCAGAACTATTATGCATTATCATTAAAACCTATAGGATGACATTGTTTTCTGCTAACAAATGCTGCTACTTAAAAAAAAATACCCAAATACTTCCATGAAGTTATCATTAGAATGGGCTAACTTTGGAACCAATATGGCTAGTAAGTGTCTTTAAAAATAAAAACTTTAAATAATTTTTAGATGCATAAGTTCTAGTTTCCATGCATCTACACACACCAATGTAAGTGTGAAAGTGCACTATGTTATGGGGACAGAGATGAAAAACCCATCTCCACCTGTTGTGCTTTCTTTCATGCTTCAGTGACCTGAGAGAATGAGAAGGAAAATGCTGCAACAACCTGTTGTCGAGTTATTATGGAATTCAGCCACTTATTATGGCATTTTATCAGGTGTGAATATCCATCCATTATAGGGAGGTCACCAGTTATTATACGAAGATTAACATGCTCACTGATGAGCAGTGTTCTGTGTGCACTCTTTCATCAACTCAAGACCCAGTTGAGATTCAAGTGGCATAGCAGAGAATTGCAGAGTGGAGTCACAGCTAAACAAAGCTAAACAGCAATCAAACTAAAGTAAAAATAAATAACACATAAATTAAAAGGCAAACTTGGACTGTATAGTATAGCATGTTGGAGTGTCATAGTGAAGTATTGAAAGATTATTTTTGGGTAGCAAGCATTTAGCACTACGACAATAGTATGCAGTGGTAATCTATAAAGTTTCAGTATCACAATATTTTAGCTGAATAATATAAAACATAAAAATAGCAAAAATATTCTGACAAGGAAAATGTTGTACTATCCAGTTTGTGTTTCACATGATATATGTTATTTAATGTAAAATTTGTTGTTATTGTGATTGTGTAGAAAGATACTTTTCTTGCTTGTGGCCGCACACACCACAATGTCCACTAGGGAGCATCTCAGACTACAAAGACCCTAATAATAGCTGTCCTTCCATTTGGTCAGTGTCAGGTGGTGTATACAATGTGGCAGCAATGTGTCTTTAATCTTAGCCATCTTTTTTGGTGTCGTTCTCTGATTAAAGGTATCACCATTGGCTTGATAGACATGTAAGATTAGCATATATTCACATTTTTTTAGTATCAGTTTGTTGATCAGTATTGCTTATGGCTAGTACTGTCCTGTTATGACTATTATTGACATCTGTTCCTCTTTCTGGTAGAGACTGGGTATGAGTGACATTTTATACTATTTCTTCTTGTTTTATGAGCAACCTTTCTAGGGTACCCTCTCTGTTTATATACCAGTATGTCTCTAGTACTTTCCAGTTCTTCTTGAAAATCTTCCTCTACACTGCAATTCCTACTAACTCATAAGAACCCTAAGTATGGTATGCTTGCAATCAACTTTTGTTGGTGGTAACAGCTGTAGTGAAGTAATGTATTTTGATCCATGGGCTTCCTATATTGCACTATCTCTAACTTTTCATAGTGAACAGAGATATTCAATCTGAGCAGATCTGAGGCAGTTACAGCCACAGTCAGGGTTGAAGGACAGGACAGATAGTTTTTGTCACTGCCCTCCTTCCCAATCCTGGGACTATTCTACAGTGTTTGACTTGCTTGCTGTGGCAGATCAGGAGACCAGCAGACCAGAGGAGTTTTAGTCCAGCAGACTGGGATAGCGGAGTACTCAGAGTACCAATCAGATGGGAGAAAACAACAACAAAACAAAAGGAGCCACAACAGGACTTTCAGCCAGAGTTTTAAATAGCTCACTAGCACCTCAGACACAGCTAGTTTTAGCTACATTCAGGGTCAGAGGACAGGACAGATTGTTTTTGTCACTGCCGTCCTCCCCACTCCTGGGACTTCTCTACAGTATTAGACTTGCTTGCTGTGGTGGATCAGTAGATCAGAGGTCTGAGGGAGTTTTAGTCCAGCAGAATGGGCTAGCGGGGTACTCAGGGACCTAATCAAATGGGAGAAAACAACAAAAAAGTTCCAAGACAGGACTTTCATCTGGAGCTTTAAATAGCTCACTAGCACCTTGAACACAGCCAGTGTTAGCCACAGTCAGGGTCTGAGAACAGGACAGATTGCTTTTGTCACTACCTCTCCCCACTCCTGGGACTTCTCTACAGTGTTTGACTTGATTGCTACAGCAGATCAGGAGACCAGCAGACCAGGGTAGTTTTAATTTAGCAGAACATTATGGAGAGTCATGTGTGCAAATGCTTGAAGTCTGTGCAACAAAATAGTAGACCTAGAGGCCACCATGGCAGCAGCAGACCTGGATATAGTCACAATTACAGAGACCTGGTGCAATGAAAACCAGGACTGGGATATAGCCATGTCAGGATATGCTCTAGTGAGGAGAAACAGGCTAGGGAAAAAAAAGGAGGTGGGGTGGTTCTTTATTTGAGGGAAGGCATAAAAGCCACAGAAATATGGAGGGAGCAGGGAGAATCAGAGGTACTGTGGGTCACCCTGGAGATTGGGAAGAGGGCTGCAATTCAAACAGGGCTGATCTATAGTCCACCAGCACAGGGGATAGAGGGGAAAAAGGCTATAATGGAAGAAATCCCAGGGATGGCTAACGGGGGGAGGTATTGCTGGTGGGGGACTTCAAGCTACAAGATGTGAGTTGGAGTCTCCCAACTGCAGCAACAGTTAGAAGTGGGGTAATACTAGACACCCTGCAGGGGGCATTCCTTGGGCAACTAGTTAATGAACCCACTCATGAGGGAATGATATTGGTCCTTGAACTGTCAAACGGGTGGTGTTACTGACATCATAGTGGGGAGCCACCTGGGGACCAGTGATCATCATACGGTGTGGTTCAGTACAAAAACTGGGCCAAAATCAAGCCACACTAAGATGAGGGTCCCAGACTTGAGGAGGGACAATTTTAAGACAATGGAGGAGTGCCTTTTGGAAGCCCTACCAGGGATAGGAAAAATGGGTGGGGCAAAGGAACAGTAGGCTAAAAGAAGGAAGGCCATTGGGAAGGTAACAAACCTCTGTGTCAGGTGGGTAAAAAAAGAGGAAGAGAAAAAAAAGAGATTGCTAAGCTCACCAATGAAGTAGCAGAGAAAGTAAAGGTAAAGAAGCTAGCATTCAAAAGGCAGAAGTCAACACAGAAGGAAGAGAAGAGGAAGGGTTATCAGGAGAAACAAAGGGAGGCTGGGAAAGCAGTTAGGAAGGCAAAGACACAAACAGAAGAAAACACTCCAAGTCAGTAAAAAAGAAGGATAAAACATTCGTTAGGTACATAAGCAAAAAGAAAAAGAGCAAGGCAGGGATAGTAAGACTTAAAGCGTAAGGTGGGAAGTGTGGAAGAGGACCAGAAGAAAGCAGACATATCGAATAAGTACTTTTGTTCAGTATTCATGAAGGAAGGGGCAGTTGACATGCCACAGCTAGGGAAAAAGGGCAGTAAGGAAAGGGAGGTGGACACTAGCACTTTTATGGAGGAGAGAGTCCCCAAGGAAGTAGCAAAACTAAAAGTGGATAAGGCAATAGGCCAGACAGGGTTCACCCCAGGATAGTGAAGGAACTAAAAAATTAGCTTACGTTGCCTCTGACAGCTCTGTTCAATCTATCACTGGATACAGGGGAGGTTTCAGGGCACTGGAGGAGGGCGGATGTGGTACCACTTCACAAACGTGGATATAGGGAGGAGATGGGGAACTACAGACCTGTAATTCTGACTTCAGTGGTGGGTTATGTTATAGAAACATCAATGAAAGAAAGGAAATACTTTATGGCCATTGGATTACAGGATCCAAGGCAGCATGGGTTCACAGTTGAAGACCCTTCCAACAAACCTGATATAATTCTTCAACTGGATGACCAGGGAGGTGGATCAGGGAGGAGAGGTGGATATGGCCACCCAGATTTCAGTAAGGGCTTCGACACCACTACACATAGAAGACTGGCAAACAAGCTAGGCAGCCTGGGACTGGTTTCAAAGTTAATAACCTGGGTATGAATTTGGCTAAGTAACAGGAGTCAGAGGGTAGTGGTAAATGGGGTTCACTTGGAACAAAGCACAGTAAACAGTGGGGTGCCACAAGGGTCAGTACTGGAACAGGTCCTTTTCAATGTCTTTATCAATGACATCACAGAGGAGTTGGATGGGAAAGTATGCCAATTCACAGATCACACAAAAATCTGCAACAAAGTGAACACACCAGGAGGGGTGAAAAACATGAGAGAAGATCTGAAAAAGCTGGAGGACTTGCCAAGGGTATGGCAGCTAGGCATCAACACCAAGAAGTGCAAAATTATGCACAATGGGCACAGAAATCTAAGGATAATTTATCTACTTGGGGGGAGGTGGTAACAGCCACAGAACAGGAAAGGCACCTGGGGGGGTCATCATATCTAATGACCTGAAGGTAGCAAATCAGTGTGATAAGGCAGTGTGAAAGGCTAGTAAAATGATGGGGTGCATAGGTAGTGGTATCATCAGCAGAAGGAGAGCAGTAGTGTTATCCCTGTATAGATTGATGGCGACACCCCACCTGGACTACTGTGTTCTGTTCTGGAGACCCCATCTCCAGAAAGACATAGATCAGGTGGAGATGGTGCAGGGAAGAGCAACCAGAATGGTGCATGGCCTGCATCAAAAGGCTATGACTTAGGGACTTAAACATACTATTCAAATTAAAACTTTTAATCAGATACCAGTGGTGAAAGCAAAAAAAAATGAAAGTGGCTAACATTAAGGACCCATTGGTGCACACATTGCATACACTCACTGACACTAAACATGGTGCAGAACAGCTATTATTAGGGCCCTTGCAGCCATGGAAGGTTCCTTGTGGACAATGTGCCATGTGTGGCCACACAAGCAAGAAAAAATGTACACCCTTACAATAGCAACAAATTCTACATTAAACAACATTTCGGGAACATCAGGAATAAGGACAAAAATTCACTAGTAGCAGAACACTTCAGGGCACATGGCCACAATGGAACATCCTTGCTCTTCTGGGGACTAGAAAAGATTGAAAGATCTATATGGGAAGAAGACTTTAACAGCATATTAGAAACCTCTGTTTTTTCACAGAAAAATAGCTCACATGGGCTCACAGATGCTCTGTGTAACTAATCTTTCACTGTCTCCTTAACTGCTCCTGAATTATATGATGTAGGGAAACAGACCCATGTGAGCATCATGTGGAACAATTATTTTGTAGGATATGAACAGGAGATATAGTAAGAACAATACATATAGTAAAGAATGTATACATATTTGAGATTATACATCTTTGGGGTGGTGACAATATGTGGGAATTGTGTTACAAGCATAACAGCGCCTGCTGTATACCAGCAACAAAAATTGATTACAGCAATCAACAAGTTCTGGTCAGAGCCAATACTACTGTGGAGAGCTTTTAGGAGTGGCAAGTGTGGTGAAAAGAATATGTTGTGCTCTCACTGCACCAAAGTCAGAGATAATACTGCAGTGATTACAGTACTGCCCATGCATAATACTCGTACATATGTAGTTTGCCCTGGAGTCAGCCTTGCGCAACATAGCAGTGCTGACATAACTTTGTGTAACAGCCCAATGCCAACAGGATAATAGAATCACATTAGTACTAGTCTTAGGCAGGTAGGAAAAGGCATCTGGTGGGGAGCTCATTAGGGGCTTTCTACATAATGACATCATTATTTACTCAGCTAGCGTGACAGAAGGATGATTATGCCATTTAGGACTCTCACAGCAGCATAATCATTTTAGAGTCAGCTGTTCTCTGGGAACTTAAAATGTTAGTCAGTAAGTTCAAGTGTGGCAGTCAGAATGGCAGAAGGTCTGCCACTGGGGCTCTGTTAAAGGGAGCCCTGGTATTTCTCAACCTGGTTTGGTAAAATCTTCAGTTTAAGCCAGCCCGGTGGCACTGAGGGTTGAGGCACTGGACTCCAAGCCTCACACTATGCTGGCGACCCAGGTTCGGAAATGAGCCCAGTCCGCTGGGGGTCGGCAGGGGAGAGAGATGATCGAGCATCCGAAGGACTGCTCTCCTTTCTCGGGGAGGGATCCAGGGGTAGCCCGGTACAGCTGCGGCCCCCAGTGGAGACTGGCGGCACTGCTACACACATGGGCTTGCTAGCAAGTGAAGGGGTAGATTTTGGGTGGCTGTCTTCTGGACGTGGGTGGAAGCACCCACATCTCGGGCTAGGACAGCATTGCACATCCCACATCAGTGGCGTAAACACTAAAGAAAAAAACCCTCTGGTTTAGATAGGTGACAGCCCTCCCTGAGCCATGCCACCACTTGCCCAACACTGGAGCCCTTCCACCGCCCCTTCCATCTCCTCAGGCCCTATGTCACCAGGGGGGCTCAGGGAGAAAAAGTAACATCCTTGAGGATGGCAAGGCTCACAGTGGGTGGTAGAGTGGTACTGACCAGTGGTGAGGCCTGAGAGAGAACCGGCTCCGGGGGCCATAAAGACAGTTAAAGAAAAAATCTTCAGTTTGCCTGCAGGACTCTTTAGTTTCACTCCAGGGGGAGTGAGAGAGAATGCAATTAGTGTGGATCCAAGGGCAATCCCTGAAGTTCCTGAAGTTCACAACTGCCTTATGGAAGAACAATGAGTAGAATCTGACAGCTACCAGAGAAAGAAAGGTGCCTTTTTTTCTTTCCATGACTGTGAGGAAGGAACAACTAATCTGTGAGTACAGAATTTGAGACTCTTCTCTGAGGGAGTTGTCTGAGGTGTGTGTGCCCTAGATAAGGCTAGATCACACCGGTCAGGGCCCCTTTCACCACAACTGTGCTGAATTTAAAGTTAAAGTTGGGAGTCTTTAGCAATTCATTGGGGGATTGGAGACTCATTTGGTGTAACCCTAAAGAAATGGCAGAGGCTGTTTGGGGCAAAGGGTGGGTGGAATGCCATCTGGAGTTTCAGGTAGGGCTAAGGTGTTCATGGATGAGCATCACTTTTCCCTGGGCAAAGACCATGCACCAGGAGGATTTTAAAGTGTGTGGCACAGCCCACAGATATACACTTTGGAAATGGAAATGTGTGGAAAATGTTTAAAATGTGTGGCACATCCCACAGACATACACTTTGGAACAGAGATAGAGATGTTTTTGTGGAAAACATACTGCCTAGCAAAGAGTCCTGCAAAAGAGAGTGTGCCTGTATTGCAATGACAAACTTTTGAGGAACCACCTTTGCTTTAAGTAATATCTGTAAATAAAGTCATATTGCAAAATCCCAGTTACTGCTTTGGACATTCTGCTTGTTGCTTCTAGTGTGAACATTATTGGGGCCCCTCAACAGTTAGGTCTGGCATGTGCCTAGCATCCTCTCTCATGGACCTGGTTGTAAAAAAATAGGTTCATTTTAGTATGTACCCCCATCCTCTAGATAATTAGCCTGATATACACTCCAATGCTAGCAGGGGTACCACGAGTGTAGTTCTGCCAAAAGAAAATTGCATGCCATGTAGTTGGCAATAGTTCTTTTAAGGGGGGTGCCAGCTAGTCAAAGGTGGCATGGGGGTTACATACATATGCACAATACTCATGAATGCACACTTTAAGTCAGCTCCACCATGTTGCATATGGCGGCTGTCACTTCTGCAGTTGTGGAAAGGAAAAGTAGTGCACCAGGAAGTGGGTATGTTTATGCAGCCCACAGATGTGAAGGGCTGCATAAACAGAAACACTGGAAACTATGCTGGTGTACTGTTGCAGAACATCAGATAGTGGTCCAGTTACATGCTTCTACAGTGCTCTTATACAAATCTGATGATGGAATAAAATCTGTGGAGCTTGGCCCACACAGCAGTAAAAATCAGACTCAGGAGGACTCTACTAACAAATTAGATATCTGGTCTGGGGTTTGCTCATCATCACAGTCACTTTCTCATTTTTTTCTAAGAAGTAATTTCTGGTAAATGTGCTTTAACCATATTGATTTCAGTGCTGGTAGACTACTTCTGGGTTTCTCCTGATTGTATTAGGTAGGAGTAGTAGCAGTCTTGAAGTGGTAGCTGCCGGTGGTGGCATGTTCTGAAAAAAGTGATCCCCATGCTTGTCTGCACATTTTAGAAATGACCCCTTTCCTTGTTTTTGCTGTAAAAAAAAATGACCCCTTTAACACAAAAACAAGGAGTCAGTTATGGCCTCCACTACCGCTCCTTTTTGCTTCAAGTGAAGAATGTGATTATGGGTTTGCATCAGATGTACAGTGGAAGCCATAGATGCATTATAGTGTTAAACAGTAATCAACTGTATCTAAAAGTGTGGGTTTTTTTGAATGTGTGCTTTCTTAATGTTATCAGCACCACTCCACCCATTTTGTACTCTGTACCTGGATTTCTGTGCCTCAAGTGCACTATTTTACATTTTTGTGTTCACGACAAAAAAGCCTTTCAAATGAGGATAGTCACTAATCTAAATTCTTTATAGTTGTTTCTTTAAATTACCATCTAAAATGCGAATTTTGTAAAAACAAAAATGGAAATACAGTTAATAACATGATCATATACTGCCCTCATTTGAAAGGTCTTTTTGTCCTGAACAGCTTTCAGACTGGTTGTTTTTGTGTACCTGGAATAGTTTTAAAGATATTTAGGTTTGTTTGGAATGTGTGCACATTTGCTAAGAATTCTGCACAGTGCCCTAGGAAAATTTTCAATGAAAAGCTGTTTGGAGTTCTGTCTCCAATGTTCTAAAAACAAAATGGTTCGAATGAGTTAAAAGGGACAGGAATTGACTACTTATGTTCAGGTGTTTGAAATGTCTCCACTTTCATAAATTATATTCATACCTCTAAAGGGTCCCTATTTAACTGTGCCTGAATAAAAGCTGAAGCTGTCAGTTGTGCAATTCAGTGTTGTCAGAACTGTTATTTAATACATGTTGATACATGGACATATTAGGATAACAGTATCTCAATTAACAAGGGTGTCTGGGTTAGGTTTGGATTTTGAATATACACATATACTAGTCACTTGTTACAGAATTACAGATATACCATGTTTAAAACAGTATAAGTTTGACTATTCATGAGTAATGTGGACTTACTGCATGCAGAATTTAAGAAAAATATATCTGTACAGTACACTGTGTTAAATCTCATTGACACCACTGAGTGAAACAGCTGGTAAATGCTAAATTTACACTAGGGCAGGTTGTCGTCTAACCTGTTTTTTACTTAACACATAGATAGTTTCATATTTATAAGACTTTTACCATTATTTACTATGTTTTGATGAAAGAGCTACTGATGTCTGACAGAAAACTTTGAAAAACATAATAAGTAGGTAAAATTCTGCTTGTATTCCATATATATTCTAGATTTCTCCTCCCCATTATTTATTACTGAGGAAACGTGCATGAATACATGTTTTTTATCCTTTACAGTTGCCTTAAAGTTAATTTGCCTCTGTAGCTTACTCTTCACTCTCTACTTCAAGTCACAATGCTCTGTTGTGACATCACAATCTGTTGCCATGAGACTAACTGTGATGTAACATGCAGTGCATTTGATCTCAGGTATGGAGACTGCAATAGAAATAGATGAACTCCTCAGGAACAAAAATCCTGTTTTCATGCAAATGATCTCTGCAATAAGTAATGGGGAAGAGGAATAAAGGACTAATGTGGAACACAAGCTGGACTTTATCTAAATATTGTGTTTTGTTAAAGTTCTCCTGAAGTTGTCAGCTTCTCTTTAAGCTTATTTTTCCTTGTGGTTTTTAATCATTGGCATTTACTAATGCTAGTGCAGACACACACAGAGGGTTTTAAAAATGAAGCTTCAGTTCATTTATAGCTTTTCTCAGGGAGTGAACTTTCAAGTCAGTGTCATTTGACCTTGAGATAGCTTTCTTTTTTTTTTTTTACTTGTGGTGCTTGCACACCACTTTATCCACCTACACTACCCCCTTGGTCCACTCCTTCGGACCAGTGATCAACCACCCCGGAACACTGACTCTGAGTCTGCCCCTAGAGTGCTCGCTTGTTCTCCCCTGTATTACCTTGATTCCCAGCAATCCCCCCTGGGTGGGGTGAGGATGGACCTTCCTCAACCTTACTGGAGGAGAACTTGGCACAGTGAGGTCTGCCCGTAGTCATGTAGATCCTGGTAGGCACTGATCAGTCTTAATCTAGGACCGAGAGGGCTTTTTTCCAGATTTTCTTGTTTCCCCACCCAAACTACAGAGGCACTGGCACGAGGACTGACATCCAGAGAGTGATGTGCTGATGCAAGTCTCCTTTCCAAGTGCCCAACAGCATCTCCCCCTCCCAGACTCCACTGTATGGAGCTGCCAGAGCCCTTTGAGAGCCTGTGCTTCCATCGGCTCTCTTTGGGACGTCAGGTACCTCCTGGTACCCCTGGTGTCCCTCCCCGAGGAAGGAGAGCATCCGCTGGGATGCTCAATCTTCCCTCTCCCCACTGACCCCCAGGGACCCGAGTCCATTCCCAAACCTGGATCGCTGGCACAGCACGAGGTGTGGTGTCCAGTGCCTCAACCCTCAGCACCACCGGGCCAGCTGAGATAGCTTTCTTTTTGATGGAACTTTTGTTGTCTTTATATGGGTATTTTTTTTAATGCAGTTTTAACCAATGGGGTCCTTAACATCTTTTCATATTTTTTTTGTATGATCTAGGTTTTGAGAAAGTATGTTCTTTTAAAACAACTGCCAGTGTTTTCTCATGAAGGATTCTGTGTAATCCAAAAGCTAAAAGCACATGTGTTCTTTTGTAACAACTCTGTTGGTTCAATAAAAGGTATCAAATCATCTGTTTCTGTGGATCTTCTGTTACAAGGACCAATATGGCAACAAGTTTTTCTGTGGTTTCATGGTTTCAGAAATGTCAGCAGGAACTTATCAGTACTGTTCCCACAGCTGTGAAACCATGAAGTGACATAGTCAAAACTCCAAACTCTTGGTTCCATTAAAAGGAACTGCACAGAATGTTGTCCATACAAAGGAAACAATACAAAACACAACTGACAGCTTCAGCTTTTATTCAGGCATGTGAGAATTATGGGAAATGATGGATACTTCACCTCTTGTCAGGATCACAAAAAGATAAATGTTATTCTTGCAGCAGTACAAACATAAGTGAACGTGAAACGGCAAAACAATAAACCAAAATAAATCAAAATAGCAGTCCACAGTTAGCAGCACTGTCTACAATACTCCCTAGGAACAGGATAGGTGACTGATAGGGTCAGTACCCTATAACCAACTGACTGAGAATGAAATCAGAGCTATTTTATACCAGATCCCTGTCATGTGGTAGCCAAGGCTCCAACCCTTTCTGTTTGTTATAGACAAAATCATTTATCCACATCTAAATAAACATAGCAACATTCATCCTTTATTATCATGAACAAATATATATTGTGTCATACATCAATATAAAATGAAATACAGCAAAGCTGTTTTTAGCAGCTCATCTTCAGCAACAGGCCACTCCCACCTGCTGCTGCCCATAAATGGAGGATAGAAATGCCCGGCCAGCTCTATAGAGCTGCAGACAGCTTGAGGAGTGCCCTGAAAAAGAGAAGTGTGCCAAAATCACCAGACAACTAAATAACAGGAAAAGAAAAACAAACCCAAGGCAAGTTACTATTTTATATGTATAGTGTTTACACTTTTTACCTAATTAATAACCTGCCTGAACTATTCTAAGCAGCTCTTTCAGCTGCTCCCTCCCTAAACCCCATTTTCATCTGAGAGGCTGTTGCAGTGTTCCCTGCCAAAGTAGAGAGTAAATCACTTTGCGCTCATGAAAGAGAATAGGGAACAACTGCCAAATATGTTTTACTCAGGACAGCTTCTTCTTTCTAAACCACCTGAGACACCATCAAATAATACTGCCCAATCATTTAACCCCTAGTTGTGTCTTTTTCTCTGTACAGCTTGTCTCCAGCATAAACAATCACAGCTACAAAACTAAGTGGGGCCATTTGCACTATCGTGCCAACTGCTGTGAACGTTCAAGCAGGAGATCATGTGTACGATTGCATAGAAGCCCGAACAAGAAACAGAGGAGAAGTAATAGGAACGGGATGGTGTGCACACTACAAAGACCTGCTTTTTGAGACATAGCGAGGGATAGGGAGAACATCCACAGGTGACCTTCCTGAGGATGGGGAAAACATGATAGCAGACAGAAAGATGAGTTCAAGGAGAAGATAGTAAAAGTGCTGCTGCAACAGACTTGAAAATAAATGATTTCCTAGGATACACAATCCTTCTCACAAGGTACAGTTAAATAGGGATGCTTTAGAAGTATATATGTAATTTATGAAAATAGAGACATTTCAAACAGCTGCACATAAATAATCAATTCCTGTCCACTTAAAATTTGGTATGACAATAAATGAACATGGTGGACTGGATTAGAATTTCACTTAAGAGACGTAGTAATTTACAAAACTGAGGCTGTTCAGAAGTGCAATAGGAGTTATGCTAAACAAATGTAAATATCTCTAAAAGTTTTTAAGTTATATATAAAAAACCGTATGAAAGTTGTTCAGGACAAATAGACATTTCAGATGAGTCTATTCATTTAGCTGCACTAATTATACATTTTTTTAAACTCTGGCCATCTGATCACCTCAGTTCTCATTTTTTGTAGGAGTTATGCCAAACAAATGTAAATATCTCTAAAAGTATACGCGTTACACATAAACCATCAGTACAAAAGCTGTTCAGGACAAAAATACCTTTCCAATGAGTCTATTCATTAAGCTTCACTAATTATATTTTTTAAACTATGGCCATCTGATTACCTGAATTTTAATTTTTCTTCACAATTTTCACCTTTCGGATGGCTATATTTAAAAAAATTGATGAATTCAGATTAGTGACTACCCTCATTTGAAAGGTCATTTTGTCCTGAACAACTTTCATGTTGGTTGTATATTGGTAACTTGCACACTTTCTGAGATACTTACATTTGTTTGGCATGACTTATACTGTGTTCACTCAGACAGAAAAGAAAATTAGGTTGTTTGGAAGACCATATTTTACAAATTGTAAAGAATCCAGATTAGTGACTACCCTCATGTGAAAGGTCTTTTTGTCCTAAACAACTTTTACTCTGCTTGCTCATGTGCACATTGACTAGTTTTAAAGATATTTAGATTTGTTTGGAAGGTGTACACATTTGCTCTCAGAGAAAGCAGCTTGGAGTTCTGTGTCATTCATATTAAAAAGAAAGAAGGGAGTTTTTTTTATCTACCATAGGGATTTTCAGTGTTATGGAAGGATACATTGAAAACTACTAAAACATGTTCCACAGAAACCCCTTTTTAAGCTAAAGAAATATGGCTCCACCACAGCCATAAAAATTGGGGTGTTTAAGCAGTCCAGAGATAATAACATCAAAATGTAGAAGCAATTGATTTCAAACTGAATGAAAAAGAAACAAAGATGTATAAGACAATCAGGATATGTGTAACCATAGTTAGCACTAGAAGCTAGTTATGAAAAGCAACCTAAATAAGGATATTTTTAGGTTTTTGCATAGAGCACTAATAGATGCCACTAGTAATCTGTGTGGTGTAAGTATGCAGACTGCCTATGGGTAAAGAGTCTATGAGTAAGTCAGACAGACTGTCCTGCATCCACATAGTGGGTTACATAGCAAACCAGATTGCGAGGCAACACATGCATGTCACATGACTTCTGATATGATTTCATGGGTGTCAGACATCTTACAGACTCAAGAGGATGGACTGAGCAGTTGCGTATTCCTTGACTGCAAGGAGAGGAATTTATCACAGAGCTGTGATTTCCCCCAAAAAATGCTCAAAAAGGAAATGTTTTATTCTGCTATAGCAAAAAAGTCAGAAGGGACTTGTTACTGCTGGTTTATTAACTCTCAGAAAAAGGCACATAAAGGAAAACTTATAGAAGATAACAAGCTCAAAAACAAGACTAGAGACTGAGAGTACCAGACAGGTAAACGAGTGGCTTTAAAGAACTATGGGGATGAGAAGGTGGAGAGTTTGTAATAACCATTTGAAGTGATACACAGGATGGTATGTTTTGATAGGTGCATAGCACACTCCTCCAGCAGGTATTTAAAAAAATAGCAGACAAATAACTAAGAAAAATATACCACACATTGAAATGAATTGTACTGAATGAAGAGCGGAGTAATATAATTGACCAAGTATATTTTAAAGGAGTACATCACACGTTCTGTAATTATAATCATAATTACTTTAAGTAACATTTTCTGTTTATTTTTTAAGGTGATGATTAAATTATAATCTGCTAATGAAGCTTTTTAAATTAAGTCAAAATGTTTGGGCAATCAGCAACACAATTTTGTTTTATAAGAAAACAACCAGAAGGACTCTGAAAATATGTTTTTGTGATGTGTCCCTTCCTCCATGCTTTTTTCAGATCATTGTCAGAATATCCTGGGGCAGCTCCACTCTACACTGCCTATTAACGTGAACACCATTTCCAGAGCAACTTCTATTTGTTTGTAGCTTTCCACTGGATACCAGCAAGTGCTGAATTAGAAATATTAACTCAGACTGGCATTTTCAACACAAATTAGTATGTCTCTATAAGAATAGCACCTAAAAGAGTAGACGTATTTGCATAAATCTAGCTAAGGCAACAGAGTTGCAACCAAAAGTTGCAAAAGAAGGTAACAGATGTTAATAAATAATCTCCTGAATTTTAGAGATTCTGGGGTGTGATGCCCTAGTGTTTGACTATTTACTCAAAGCAGTGTTAGTATTACCCAGACATTAGCCCTTTCTCTCTATCAAAGCATAACAGGAAGATTTGTCGGAGTATGGGTGGCATTGTGCTGAAGCACTGTTTTTTTTTTTTTTGTAACTAATAATCACAAAGTGCATGTGATTGTTTGAGACTGCATCTTGAATATTTATTTATCTAGATATTTTTTTGATGACCTTTATTGGATATGGTATAGCTACCTGTATGTGTTGATTTCATGTGGTGAGCAACAGCTTGCGGTACATCTTGTAGTCATGTGTATGGTTTTGTGCAGATTTTAAATATGTTTACACAGCACATGTAAGTCTGCTCTGATGAGGTCTAGTAGAGACAAGACAAACAGAATGTTGTACCAGCTAAGACATTCACAAGTCCCCTTCTCCCCCTAAATAAACACACACACACACACACACACACACACACACACACACACTCACTCACACACACACGTGAAGTGTGTAATCATGGTGTTATGTAGTAGGCTTGAGGATTTTGATTGTACATATATTTACAGAAACCTTACAAACTGGAAACTATCTGCCTTCTTGTACTATTTGTGCATCCTAATATTATCCTTCTTTTTTATCATCATTTAAATGTCATCACCCCTTTCCAGTCACTATAACAATAAAAAGAGATCTAAGGTACAGTATCTGTTTCTATGCACACAGTTAACTAAATCAACTGTGGCTGTTCATTCTCTCTAGGATGGGAAGGACTATATCAAGCAAAATTATCAGAATCTGAAGAGCCAAATAAAATCAAGAAAGGGTGATCAGTAACTTTTGCTACTGAATAAAACCCTTGGGGTCAGGTGGGCAACAGTATGTGAAACAGGTCATTTTATTAGTTGACCCTGCTGTGGCAACACAAAAGCAATGAGCCAGAAACATAGAATAACTTTCAGGAAGGGGGGGCCAACCTGAAAAATAAGCTGGTCCATGGCCAGTATGAAAAGAAAGTACTCATAATGAGAAATTGGTAGCCAAACAAATGTCTGGGTTCCACAAGTTTCTTAGATGTAATGTTGCCAGTATGTCCAATTGGGCAAAAAATGTGTTTCAGCAAGAAATCATAAAAGGGTTAATGTCAGAAACTTCATTCATTGTACAACTGCTTGTGTGGTTTATGTACTTTGGTGCACATGTGGCTTGCTATACATTTGAAGAACAATGCACATTGTTGTGGTTCTTGAATAGGAGCATATCTGGTCCATTCTGAAGCACAAATTAGACACTACCATTGGAAAACATTTATTTGAGGCTTACGACTATTACCTCAACAATCATAAATTTATTGGGTTGAAATAGTTGAAGGCACCCAGAAGAGGGGCCACAGCCTGAAGGTGCTTCATAAAGAGAGATCAATCAGGTTTTCAAGCTTGACTGAGTAATTTTTTGGGAGGGGAGGGTAAAAAATGAAAATGTTGATTTGAAACTAATTTTATAAAAATGCCACCTGCCAAAAATAAAAAAAAAGTGAATAAAAACTCTTAAACATAACATAGCCCCCTAATTATGTTAATTGCTACAATATTCAAAACTGTTAGATTATGGGTCTCTAAAATATTACTCTTATATTTATCATTAGAAGGATGGTTCTTTAACTGCTGAAGGATATTTTGGGATTTCCAATTTATTCATACTTTTCTAATTGATTTTTTTTGTGTAAGAGTATAAGGATGAAAGTGATGATTTCTGTCTCTATCTCTATGTCATGTGCTGTAGACACATACAGATCCCCTGATGGTATTCATTGCCATGAAATGCAATAAAAAGGTGATCATGTTATGGTTTCAGTAGCATTCTCTGCAGTTTTAGCACTTTTATTTTCCCTGTCACATTTTGCTTTAATTTTTCCATTATGCAATATAATGAATGTTAATCATATTTTCTGTCAAATTATTGTGTCTGACAATTTATTCACTCCTTTAGAATTAATTATTATAAAAAGAAATGTTAATGATTTTAGGTACAGTGCAAAGTTTGGCCTTTAAAATATACCATATAAGAACCAAGTAGCATCAAGAGCATTAGGATTTTGTAGGGATTGTTTGATACAATGATTTCATATTGCAATACACAAACACTTACTGCAGATGATGTTGTTAAATGGAGACAGCACCTTTAAAGTTCTGAAAATGGATGAAACTGTTGCCAACAGATTCACAACACTTAAAGTAATTGAAGACTACTCTATGCAGTTCTGCCACTGACAAAGCTCCTTCTGTGTGAACAAGTGTCTGAGCAATTGTCCTTTCTTCCATGATTTTGAAAATTTCACGTCAGTGGTTTTATGACACACTGTTGACATTTCCCACAACCACATTTTATTTTCATAAAAGGACTAGTATGCTAAAAAGTGATGCTGAAAGCTACTGAATCACTACAATTAAAATGTATTTTCTAAAAGGAATTTGCTGTCCTCAGAATTCCTATGAGGTTGTTCCCCACCCTTTGTCCATTTTGATTCCTCTCAGTACAATTGGTACTTTGATTAAAATTGGATGACTTACCTGAATTCAAGTAAATTGCTGTGTTTTTCTTGTTCAGCTATTTAAACTTTTTTGCCATGCCAGAATAATACACAGCCTTTAAGAGCTAGTTAATACTAGTTTTTAAAAGCAGTCAACCACTACCTTTTATATCTAAGGTACTCTTTCTTTTTCCTTTGGTTAATTAGAATATTGCCTACCTGATGTTAGAAGGTGTGATGTGTGGAACAGCACTCTCCCTTGCAACTGACACATCTAGCTGTGTCCCCATTACATATTTAGCATTGCAACCTCACTGATTGTGATCACTGCTGCTTTGGAACAGCCAGTCAGTAACTGTCAGGTCAGTCGCTTGTGATGTCACTATTAGAGAGATCACAATACTGATGATATAGTGGAGGGAATAGAGATAGATATGCCAGCTACCATGATAAGAGTTGTTCCATATATCCAGCACAATATTATCATATACAAAACTTTCTAATGAGCAAAAGGAAAAGGAAAAAAAAAACTTCAGAAATAAAAAGTTACAACTGACTACTTCTTAAAATGTGAATTATTTTCCTGACTGCCTGTATTGGTTCCACTAGTTCTTTAAATCTGTTTGTTACAATATTGCAATATATACTGTATATAATGCACTCACAGTAATATAATAAAAAATAAACCCATGTACGTTATGTATTTTTTTCTTGTTGAATAAGTTTCCATTTTAAATATGTTACCTACAGTATTTTTTTCTTACTCCTAAATACAATTAAAATACTTCATGCCTAATACATATGTGTGTGATGTGCCACTAGTGGATGTTTATCTTTAACAGTATGTCACATTTATAAGACAGGGTTTATAGTGATGTGACCTCCACGCTTTCGTGACCACTTGCCTTGATTACTGCAATTCTCTTTACCTGAGGCTATCGGAGGTTGATATCCACCACCTGTAGCTAGTGCAGAATGCAGCAGCCAGGCTTTTGACTGGAACATCTAGAAATAGTCATATTATGCCTGTTCTGCGTGGGCTGCACTGGCTGCCGGTTCAATTTTGGATTACCTTCAAGGTCAGATTACTGACCTATAAGGCCCTACATGAACAGAGACTGCAGTATCTGCAAGATCTCCTTACTCCCTACTGCCCCTCTCGCTTGCTCCGATCTACTGATGAGGGATTGCTAGATATTCCCAGGGTTCGTTTGAAAACATCTGGAGCACGTGCGTTTTCATTTGCCACTCCTGCCCTGTGGAACTCTTTACCTTGTCGGATATGAAGCTACCTGACCACTAACAGCTTCAAAGCAGAGTTAAAAACATTTTTATTTACAAACGCTTATGATGTCTGATTTTATTATTGTCAATGTTTGATATTTCTCTGTTATTTATTTATTGTCTGTACAGCGCTTTGGTTTAAGAAAAGCGCTTAAAAAAATAAATGTTACTTACTTTTACATGAAAGTAATAGGTAGTATGAGAAGCTGAAGTAGCCTGGAGATAAAAGACTGTGTTAGTAAATTTTTTTTTTAAATGACCTTGGCAGAAAAAGACCTCTGGTGAGTTAGCCTGTAAGGTTCAATATTAGTTGTGCTTTCTGGTTGCAAAATGACATAAATATTAAAACAACTTTCTGCCTGGTTGGAATCATCTCCACATAATTCATATTAGATACTGTATAAGAAATAGTGCAGCACAGTGTTTTGATATGACAAAATGTCAATACGATGACTAAGCATGCTTAGATAGTGTGTGTGTGTGTAATTCTAAAAAAAACACTTGTCATACAGTATATTCCAAAATATTATCTGTGAAAGTGATAATATTTGAGAATGGAGAGATCTAATAGGCACTGTTGAGGATGGCATAATTATACTTTTAAATATATTTATAGCTAACACAGGTAAGCAATAAGAGTAACTAGATTTTCAGGTTAGACTTAGGGGAAGGGGAAGGAACCATGCAGTACAGAGGATAGCAGTTATAAAAACACATACAGTCAGAGGACAGCAGTTATAACACACACAGACTTACTGTACAGTCTACAATGCATAATGTGATACCACTGCATCACAGAGATGTACAATGCAACACAATGATCTGCTAGATGTAATGTGTCAGATGGAATTCTAGAGACAATACAAAGTATGAAAACAACACAATACAATGTTGTCTCTAAAAAGTTTTTAGCAATAAATGCCATACGTTTTTGTAAGAAGCAGATCAGTCACTTGTGGAAAACACACAAATGACAACAGGCAAAAGTGTGGGACCTGGTGTTTGCTGGAGCAGCTAGCCCACTCACTACATACTAAAATAAACACACTCTGATCAGAGCCACTATGGCTGCTAATGCCTTAACTTGATAAGGGTATTTAATAGGTTTAAACGTAAAGATGAATTACCATAGTCAATTTGCCGTGTGTAAATTTCAGTTTTGATCAAGTTAGATCATTTATCTGGTTGATCCTGTATTTCCCATGTGTTTAAAATGTGAGCAGCCAGGGTGTCTTGTACTATATGGGGAAGGAGAAGGTTTGCACCAAGGCCTTCAAGTAATGGTAGAAGGAATGGCACAGAGAGGAGAGGTATGGTTACACTGGGGACTGTAGGCCAACCTCAAAGGATAGGCGTGTATACCAAGATGATGGCCTGCTTCCATCCTGGATGTAACCATAGTACTCAGTGGATATTTTAAATTTTACTTTGATGGACATTTAAAGTAGCCAAAGAGGGGTAATGGAAGAAATAGGGGAGACAGAAAGTGGGCCACAACTGGCTGAGATAGAAAGTAGGGAGATACTGAAGGAGAAAGTCCCAACAGGATGCAAGTTATTCAAGGAAGCAGGGGTTTTACAAAGGAGGAAGGGGGAGGAGCAGTCAAAGGAGAAATGTGAGGAAGGGGGAACAGTTGGAAAAAGGGGAAAGTGACAAGAAGAGAGCTGAGGGCTGTCAAAATGGTGCAAGGTCTGCATCAGAAGCCCTATAAGGAGATACCAAAAGAGTTCAATATGTACATCCTGGAGGAGAGGAGGGAGAGTGGGTTTATGATGGAGACCTTTAAATACCTCACGGGTTAATAAGGTACAGAAGGGAGATATGTTTCAGTGAAAAAAGTGCTATAGAACAAGGAGTCATGATATGAAGCTGGACATAGGTAGATTCAGGAGAGATGTGAGGATGTACTTCTTCACAGAAAGGGTGGTGGAGTCCTGAAATAGCCTTCAATGTGAGGCAGTGGGGGTGAAACCAGTGGGGCATGGGGTCAAAATGTCACATGGCAGAATGCTGTGCAACTTAATTGCGTTGCGTGATTTCTTGTTATTTTATGTTCTGTGCCCCCCTGACCTCCCCCACTTAGGATTCTAACTCCAGGGAAGGTCCAACACGGAGTGTGCAGAGGTCCGGGGTTCACCCATAATGCCGTACACTATTAAGCGTACGACATTATGACCTGCTAGGAAACCAGTAGTGAGTTTCAAAAATGCCTGGGATAGGCACAAAGGAATCCTAGGAAGAAGTAAGGCTGTGGAGGAGACTGTGCTGTAGATCAAATAGGGTCAGCAGCAAAAATGATCATAATTAAAAAATGGTCAAACTAAATAGTTCAGCAGCCATTATATTGCCATCAGTTTCTATGTTTCTATGTAAGACAGGTTATGTGATTCAAATGGATACAGTGTAAAAGTATTAATATGCTCAATGTTGATACTATAAACTATGTGGCACACATAATTCATGTTGTACTATGCTACACAGACACAATAATCAAATGAACAATAATATATGCATTAAGCTAGGGAGAAAAAATCAATGGGAACACATGTGAAGCAATATACTACTCATAGAGTGGTGACACCATGATAGGTACATACTGTATGAAGTGACTGTTGATAGCACCCAGCCATATACCAATGTTGAATTAGCTACTATATAGGATTTTATTTATTTTTTTACTTTTTTAATAATCCAGACATTGTCTACATAGCAATGACACATAGCCAAGGATACTCCTTAAAATTTGTGACCTTTTTTATGTTTGTTTTTTTCCACTTTATTCATTTTGGTGAAATAATTTACAACGTGACAAATAATGAAATATATATAGACAGCAGACTTGCAAGAACAATTTGACCTGCATTTTTGAGTGATAAGACAACATTAGGCCAGGGTTGCATTCAGGCTGTAATGTTGACAGTATTTCTATAAATTACTAGGAAGTGGGTGTTAAGGGTGATATGTCACCCAAGGTGTAGGCCTCCCTTCAGAAAAATTTATCCATGAGTGCAGTCAGAGTACCTGAGATTATCATTCTGAGAACCAGAAAGCAGATTTTATTTAGTGCTGAAGGTCAATTTAATATGCCCGTTTTAAAATATAAAGAAAGGCATTCACTTCTAGTTGTAAGGCCTGGGTCAGTACAAAAAAAATGCACAGAGTCACCTTGAAAAATCATCAAAATTCCAGTTTTATTATATAAATTTACAAATAAATTCATATTTGTACTCCCCTGTCCTAACAGTTTCCATTTGACAGTCCATTCCCCAGAGTCAATACATCTGCCTCTGTGTGGACCCACTGAATCCTTTGGGCAGGCTCATCATTCTGGCTTAGCTCTCAACTGTCCTGATTTTTTAGAATTTCCCGAATTCAGCCCTCCTGTCCTGAAGTCCCAAGTAGCCTGTTGTTGCTCCCAAATTTGGAGAATGGCAGCATCCTTGGCATTGTCTCCATCAGACCCAAGAGTCACTTTCTTGTTTTCAGATGCCATTTGGCATCCAATGTCATGCACCTGTGACAACAGCCAATCAGAGCAGTGCAATATGCTGACGCAATAAGTTAAAAAAAAAAACAATAGCTGTATTGCTACCGCAAGTGCTGTGGATTGGGATTCCCCCCCCCCAATCCAGCTCCAAAACATGAAAGGAGTCAAAGAGACACCCTCCTGGGCCGAGACATCATTCCGGTATGCTTGACCAAACTTTAGTGCAACATAGTACCTTGCACTTAGTTTGTGAAATCAAAATTCTTCCCATTAAATTATGATTGGTAACCCCACATCACTTATAGTAATGAAGATAAAAGTAGGTCTGAGCTTGGAGGATACAGTGGGTTGCCAGAAATGTGTCCTTTCTTCTTTGTTGTTCTGATGTTGATGCGTGGTCTTATCAATGTCTACTGTTTTGCCAGAGATGTCCACGACTTGAAAGACTACAACTCCCGGAGTGCATGCCCATGGTTCCAAGTTCTGTTCGGGTTGGTTTCATGGGAGTAGACTTAAGTTGGCTAGTGGGAAAGGAAGAAAACTGTTTCAGGCATATGAATGATAAGCTAGTTGGTACTGTATTTGTTGTGTTGGTATTTGTTGAGTTTGGGAACCGAGATGGCCTTAGAAATATGTAATGGGCATGTCTGTGTTTATGGTGGAGGTTTGCATCTGTTAAACAAATCCATCATAGTGTCACTCCCTAAATAGTGGAGTTCATTATTTGGGAACTGGAACAGAAAGTTCTCCTGGCCTGCTTTCCTTTGGAATTTGGGGACCTAAAAGGTAAGAAGCAGCATTTTGCTTACTGTGGCTACCAGATCATATTTGTAAGGTCCCAGACCCCTTACTGCAAGTGTCAGTTGTGAATCTGGAACTTTTTAAAAACTGTGAACGTCTCTTGCCTTGCTGTCATTCATGGGAAAATAAGTTACTGCCCCTTTCACAAGAATAGAAAGTGAAGGTGACACTGGTCCTGAGATGATTTTCACAATATAATGGGGCTGAATGAAGTAAGTAGGAGGAACTATAAATAGTGAGCCTTTTGAGAACATGTTTTTAATGGAAGTGTCCCTAGAAACATGGAAATCCTACTGGCTCACTATAATTGGGAATGAAGAGATCACAAAAAAATAAGTAAATTCCACATTTAAAAAAATATGTTATAAGTTTCAAGTGTCAGAAAACCCTGAATACAATTTGAGAAGACCAATTTACACTTCCAAAAGATACCTGCTACTTAATTGTCCCAGGTTATGAAATATGTCACTCATTTCACAATTCAGAATTGCACTGTCCCAAATGGAAGGGCTTACTAATGAAAAGACTATTGAAAATAAACATTCCACAAATAACTGCCCAGCAGAGGAGCTTGAACTTGGGGGACTGCTGAGAGCCTTTAAGAGGTAAAGCCTCCTGCACTACAGCCTGCTTGTGGTGTGGTGTTTCACACCCACCTGCCCCAACTACCCCCACCCAGGGGTGGCGCTCCATTTATTGCTGCTGGCAGGTGAGGTGTCACATCACATGACCTACCCATCATTTTACTAAGTGTTCACTTTCCCATTTGCAGCTTATACACTCCAACCACTAGGGGTTGCTGCATTTTCCACTCTGGCACCACTCCAACCACTCTTCACTCCTTCCTAGCAACTACTGCAATCCCTGTCCACTAGAGGTCTCTGCAGTTCCCTCCTAATTCTTTCTGCTGCCTTCTTTCCTCACTCCTTCCCTTCAGCCCACCACTAGGCCCCTTGCAAGCCTCAAAACTTGTGCCCCTTACTCCAAAGTCTGCAGCCCAACCACCAAGCCAACGTCTACTTCTAATTTCAAGGTTTTAACCCTTCCTTCTTTGAAACAAAGATACGTATCCTCTGTCCTGCTGCTGTTCTTAAACCCAGTACACTTGCTATCAGAGTCGGCAGCTCTACCACTTAACCATTGTATCTGACTATCTTATCCTTACTTTCTAAGACATTCATAGTCTCTGACCCCCCTAGTGTGCCAAAATATTTCACCATTTCTCTCTTGGTGCCACTGCAGGCATTGAACCCTGCATCCTTGCTATTTCACTCAGCAGCTCCACCACTCAGCAATCACATCAGACTGTTATTTGTGATAGGTTTTAAGACTCTAAAAGCCTCTAACCCCCATAGTCTGCTAAAACATTTTCTGGGTGCTACTGCAGGTTTTGAACCCTGCACCCTCCTGCTGCAGCCACCTTCCTGAGACCTTTTCTATCACCCTAGGGGAGCTTTGAACCTGGTATCCTGTGCACTTGAGGCAGGGGGCTCTACCACTGTACCAAAGTGGTGACCATGTTTATGGGTAGACCTTTCACCCTCTTCTACCCATCTCATTACTGCTATCTGCAGACCCATCCTAAGATGACTGCCCACCTTCTCTTGTCATGCCTCTCCCTCCTCCTTCTCACGTGGCCTCCATCTAACCCAGGTGTCCCCATGGCACCACAGGTCCCCTACTCTGGGGCCCTGGAGTCGCCTCCCTCCTTCTCTACTATCTCCTTGCACCCCAACCTGTCATACCTTCCCCCCAGTCCCCACGTGGCTTCCCCCTTTGCGCCTAAGGGCAACTTATTTTACTAGCCTGCCCATCCTGTGCCTCTTTGCCCACTCCTTGTGTCTCTAAGCTCTCCCACTCCTACTATCTCACTCGACGCAAAAATGCCTTCCACACCCCCCTGATCAGGGCTGTACTTCTCCTCCTACTCTTTTTTTTTTTTTTTATTTAGTTGTTTAACCAGGTATAGCACACTAAGCTGGAAGCTTTTTTACAGGCGTGACCTGGGAGCACAAGGAGGTTAAGTGACTTGCTCAGGGTCACACAGTATGCAAGTGGAAGCTGTGGGATTCAAACCCAGGTCTGGTCTGCTGGATGTCACCAGATTTGCAGCTCAGAGCCTTAGACCTACTCTTGTCAGGGAACATTCATCCCAACCCTGGCCCAACCCACAATAACTCCTTGACTAGATCCCCTGGACTTCTTATTGCTTCAATGAATATCTGCAGTCTCCTGAAGAAATTTGACTTGCTCCAATGTTGGGTCACTGTCCACAAACCTGACATCATCTCCCTAGTCGAAACCTGGCTATCTGACTCTACCCCTGACTCCCTTGTCTCACTCGCTGGCTACTCCCTCTTTCGAGAAGACCATGTAGGGAGACGAGGTGGAGGCTGTGCTATTTATATCAAAGACTCCCTTACTAGAGTAGCCCTCCCAGCCCCTGTCCTTAACCTCAGGGCCCAGGCCCTTACCCTAAAACTTACCCCAACCCTCTAAAGGCCCCCTCTTTCTAACCTCCGCCTATATTCCCCCAAAAAATCAAACTCAGGCCCTGGTCCCTCTAATAGAGTATCTCACCTCTTTACCACATTCCCCTGAGCATATTCTCATGGGTGATCTAAACATCAACTGGCTTAGCCCTGCATCCTCCTCCTCCACCTGTGACTCCTTTACTGCTATTGACTTAACGCAACTTGTTACCCAAACAACAAGACTTGAACCCCACAATGGGGTCGAGCACTCTTCTGGATGTAGTCCTCACCAACTAACCTAACCAAGTTTGCAATCTACAAGTCCTTCCAGATGGAATCAATGACCACTCTCCTATTCTTTTCCATTGGATTACGTCCCTCACCAAACCCACTGCACAGGCCACCCTACGGCGGCGGTTGTGACCAGGTGGGCTGACAGGCCTGAAGCAACTTCTAGCCCAAGTTGACTGGTCTCCCATTGAGACTACCCCCAACCTTTATTCGGCCCTGGCCTTCTTCACCTTAATGTTTAACAAAGCTTGTGATATCTTTGCACCCCTAACCAAACTTCGTTCCAAGGTATGGCATACTCCCTGGGTCACTCCTTCCCTACTCCAACTCCTCAGGCACAGGGATAACCTGTGGCACCTAGCCATTGAAACTGGCCACCCTGCCAACAGACAGGCATATGCTGTTGCCCGAAATAAATGTACCTGGGCCATATGCAAAGCAAAAGCCGATCATTATCGGGCCTCACTCACCTCGTCCTGGGGGGAATGCTAGAACCTTCTGGGATAACATCAAACAACTAAATGGTGGTACACGCTCTCCTCCACCTTCCCAAATCAATATTGAGGGTATTATCTTTACTGATCCTACCCTCATTGCTAACCATCTCAATAAATCCTTTACTGACCTTAGCTCTGTACTCCCTAGCAACTTTTTTGACCCCCCCCACTATCCTGACCCTGCTCCCTCACATGCATCTTTCCACTTCCACCAGGTTACTGTCAATGAAGTCAGACCATATCTGACCAAGGCCCTAAGAGAAGCAACACCACTGGCAGTGACTCCTTGGACCCCAAACTCCTCAGCCTGGCATTGGACCAGGTCATTGCCCCAATCACTAGCCTCTTCAACAAATCACTCTGTCTAGGGCAATTTCCATCTGCCTGGAAAATTGCCACTGTCACTCCTATACATAAGGGTGGAGATAGGGCCCTTTCTGGTAATTATTGTCCTATCTCAATCCTCTCACCACTCTCAAAAGCCTTAGAGAAAGTAGTATCCTCCCAAATATCTGAGTTTCTTACCAAATACAGTATCCTCTGCCCTGAACAACACTGCTTCCATGCTGGGCACAGCACCAATACCGCCCTCATCGAGTTTTCTAACTTCCTCCATTCCTCCCTGGACTGGGTCTCTCTTGCTGGTGCAGTGTTTATCGAGCTGTTAAAAGCCTTTGACACCGTATCCCATCCTCTCCTGCTGGATGCACTCAGCCATGCTGGCTTTGCTGCAGGACCTGTGTCATGGTGCTCCAGCTATCTGTCTGCCCAGTCCCAGCGTGTAAAAATCAATGACACCCTCTCTGACCTCTGCCCTATCCAATCTGGGGTTCCCCAGGGCTCTATTCTTGGGCCCCTGCTCTTTTCCCTTTATCTCAACACCCTGCCAGGTGCCTGTACTGGTAAACTCCTCCTTTATGCAGATGATGCTGTTATCTTCGCTTCTGACCATAACCCCACCACCCTCCAAGATTCCCTGCAATTATCCTATAAAGACATGGAAGCCTGGTTTAAAGAACATAGACTGGTTATCAATCTTAAAAAGACCAAATCTATGATCTTCTCCCACCCCCAAAACAAAGCTAGTAATTTCCAACTTCAAGTCTTTGCCAGCTCTATGTTCCCACAAGAACAAGGTTACACATACAAATGCCTTGGGATAACCTTTGACCCTGCCCTCACGTTCCCTTCCCATATCTCCACCATAGCCTCCACCACCAATATCAGGTTGGGAATCCTTTACCGCCACAAACACTGTCTCCCCCGATGCCCTCCGACTTGCAGTTATGTCCTCCATTCTGTCACTTGTTGACTATGGCTTACTAGTCTATGGGGCTGCTGACCAGACCTCGCGAAACAAAATCCACCTCACCTTAAATAAGGCCTGTCGACTAATCTTAGGTGCTCCCAGACTTACACATACCTGCCATCTTTATTCCCAGGCAAATCTGCTCCATCTTGACGAACGTCGTAGGTATCAAACCTGCATCCTTACAAAAAAAAAACTCTCCTTGGGCTCTCTCCTCCTGGTTTGACTGCCGTTATCCACCATGTAAACTCACTAGCTTCAACACGGTCCTCCTGTACAACCAAGTTGAAGGTACCTAGGGCAAGGACCTCTCATGGACAACGGGCTTTCCTCTACCGTGCCCCTTCTTGGTACAATTCCCTCCCTGCCAGTATCTCAGACACCCCCACAATCTCCTGCTTTAAAACTACCCTCTGGAACCACATTTTCACTACTCGCAGCTGTTGCTGTTTCTAAGCTATCTTGCTCACTCTCTGGCAAAGCCCCCTGTTGTCTGCTCAAATCCTCTACCTTCTCTACCCTTGGTTCCTGTTACCTCCCTGTTGACTCCGCTAAAACACACTGTATTGATATCTTATGTTTTTCTGATGTTCTAGTTATTTCCCTGAACAATGTTAACTTCACCAATCCTGTATGTGGTAAATTGTTGATCTCATTTGTCCTCCTGTATCCTCAAAAAAACTGTACACTGTTTCTCTGTACCAAGTTGTTATCACTGTATTGTCCTCTCTGTGATGAGGTACCTTTGTAAATGAGCTTCTGGCTCAAAGGTTGTAAACTGATGCTTAATAAATAAATAAATAAATAAATAAATAAATAATCACTAGCTTCCACGGTGGTTAGAGAGTGTATGTCCAGGGTTTGGTTAACATGTTTTCTTTCTCCAATTATGAGTGTGGTATATATGCTCAGGAAGCATTCTCAGACACTGGATATTTAGAAGAGGTGAGGTAGTATGTGAAGCAAGTTAGCATGTCAAGAAAGTAGTCAGAATAACGTGAATATTAATAATACATTTTCTTTTTCCTACTCATAAATGGTTTGGTAATAGAGTATATTATATCATTAAAAATCAGGTTTTGTTTAATAAAAATGTGTACCTCCAGTGCTTCCCCCCCCCCCCCATGAGACCAAAGGGCTTCTGAGTGGAAAAGGTGGGGTCCACATTTGTTGCTCATACATTACAGTTTGGAGAGCTAAGAAAACAAAATCCCTTGTGGTCTTGTGACTGGGCATTGTGGAATGAATGATGGCAGTCTGCAGACTCTACATCTGATCATTTTGTTTTTAAATTAAAATTGTTTAAATCTGTTCAAGTTCCTTCCTGATCAATGGCTGCTACTGCCATCCTATGAAAAATTAAACTTTTGCTCTGATGTTGTTTGTCTTTGCAGCAGAACTAATTCCTGGCAGGCATACAATGCTTTGCTATCTGTGCCAAAATGACATACAGTAGGTTACAAACTGTGAATGAATGTGTTGTGCTTGTACAGTGTCTTATTGAATGCATTGAGCTTAAGATTCAGAATTAGCTCAGTCACCATTTTTATTTGTGCAACTCTGTTTAGCAAATTAACGTTTTGTTTACCTATGCTTGCCTTTTACAAGAGAGTACTGTATGTATTAATGGCAGTAGCATAATGTTGAAATTAGGTCAGCTTGTGGTGTGCATTTGAATAGATGTAAAAACTGTGATGCTGTGCTACATGTGAAGTAAAAAAATGGTGTCCCAGATTTTGAGCATTTGTCCCTGATTTTAATGGGCAGTATCCCTCATGTTGGTCCTGGCAGGGTGAGAGGTATGAATTCTGTGGTACTCAAGTGTTGCAGTTGACACCCCTATGATTTCTTTGCAACCCCCTATGATGACCCTTGCAATGCCTAGAAACTCACTAAGAATTACATAGGTACACAGAGCTGTATTTATCATTCAGTCCACTTAGACTTAAATTGGTCCTGAAAGGGTTAACCTCCACACAGGCATGAAGCATTGTACACACACACACACACACACACACACACACACACACACACACACACACACTTGGGGGAGAGAGAGAGTGAAATACAACTTGAACCTCCACTGGAAGGCTGGAGGACTGCAGTCCGATTACAAACTTCATTTTGATCAGTTACAGACTGATTTACTAGAGAATGCATGTTTCATTTGATATCAGTGGATACAATCACTGTTTGAATTAGCATACATTAGCTGAGACAAACAGTCAAGTATATCCCAAAAAGTTTTTTTTGTTTTCCCATACAAGGAGCAAACCTTGCACCAGCAACACTATAGCTATAAAACCCTGAAAGTACTCTGAAAAGGCACTTCACAAATTAATTAATCCAAGAACCATGCTAACCAATTAATGGTTAAATTATACAGAAAAGAATACAGCAGTTTTGCAACTCTTCAGAATATGTCTGTTTACAACCTGAGTCCAGCTCTTTCCCCTTGTTGCTGGCTGAACCAGAAGTCAATGCACAGCAAGAAAAAATAGTGTAGGTGGGGGAGCAGAGAAAAAAGAAGAGCATTGTGATCTACTGAATGGAGTCTGTGGAGTGCTTTTCAAGTACAAGAGATGCTGTGCTTCAAATCCAAAATGTGCTTCGTTGGGAGTGTGACATGCCTTCTCCCTCTCTATGATAGCAAGACAGCATGCAGAGCTTTGCCTTTCAGCCATAAAAAGTGGGTGTACTCAAACAAGGATCTCAGTGAGCTGTGGGGCATGTAGTACAATACTAGGAAAGTCACAATAGCATCCCAAACTACAAGGTGCTAGTTTCATTATCTGACAAATACATTCAACATTTGAAAGCCACTGGTATCCATTCAAGCCATCTTAACATTTTTTGTTTTCAAAACCAAAATGCTAGGACAAAGCATGAGACTACTCAGGCCACCATGAATCGTTGTACTTCATGTCAAACACTTTGAGAGGGGACCCTAGTTCTCCTAGTTCCTTGTTTGATTGTGCCCTTATTTTGTTTCAGTATTCAAATGAGAATGTGATGATCTCAGAATTAGGGGTCAGGGGAAGGAACAGGAGAGCAATGTGAACTCTCTTAATTTTTTTTTTTCCCTTGGCATCCAGTGATACTCCCTCAGCCCTTTTGACCTTTCCCATCTCTACTCTAAATGGAGATCAGCACAGCTCTCTTCTCACATAATTGATAAGGGTGAAAAAGTAGACCATTTGGAACTTTGCTTTGGCTTTGAATTGGAACCATATGTGCCAATGCAAGGAGGCTTAGAAACAAAATTCCAGATGTTTATATATTTTTTTTATTATTTATTAACTCTAGGATTAAACACCTTTGAGCAGGAATAGCTCATTTACAAAGGTTCCATGTCAAAATGAAGGTAGACAAACAGGGTGAACATCATTACAAAAAATTATATAGAAGCTACACAGAGGTAGAGAACATAGAAGGGTGAACATCATTATTCATTATACGAGACTACACAGGTAAGGATTAGGAGTAGAGCTGAAACCAGTGATAGATGTGGGGAGACTGGCTCAGACTGAGAACTTAGCAGTTCTTTGGTAGACTAGTTGTGATAGCATTAGAGGGGAAGAACAGCAGGGAGGTAGACATGGAAACCATCTGTACATTCCTCCATCACAGGGGGAGGAGTTGGCTAAAATACTTGGGGAAGCCATCATCAGAATGCAACTAATCGTAAGGTGCTACTGGTTGATGCATTTAATGTGACAGATGTGGATTGAAGCCTTCCAATGCCAGATTCTGACATGAGTAGTGTCATCCTTGACTCCCTACAAAGGGATTTTTGCAGGCAGTTGGTCAGAGAACCCAATAGGGATGTTGCAGTGCTGCACCTGGTGCATGCAAACAGGGATAGCATTGCAGACGTCACAGTGGACTGCCCCCTTGGTAAAAGTGATCAACATATAGTGTGGTTATCATTATGACAGGAAAAGAGGCTAACCACATAAGGACATAATATTGCAGTTTATAAGAGTGAATTTTTAAAGAAATGCAGGACTTCCTCAGAAACTGCCTCGAGGAGGAAAGGAATTTCCAGGAAGAGGTGGAGGCACATTAGGTGAAAAAATTTGGAAGGGGTATAAGAGGGGGTGTTGCTGACAGTCACTAAACAGGAAATGGGCTTTAGGTTATCATATCTGACAACCTAAACGTGGCAGGACAATATGATAAAGCGGAGGGGGGTATGGCTAATGGTATGCAAGGGTAGTACATAGGAAGGGGGACATCCAGCAGGAGCAGGGAAGTGGCATTGAAACTCTACAGTTCACTGGTGAGACACCACCTGGAGCACTGTGTACACCTGTGATGGCTTCACCACAGAAAGGACATAGACAGGGTTTAGTCAGTGCAGAGGAGGGCACCAAAATGGTGTTGAGTTTGCACAAGAAGCCCTACAACAAGACACTAAGGGATCTCAACACATACACCTTGGAAGAGAGGAGAATGAGAGGGGGCATGATAGAGACTTACAAGTGCCTCACAGGGGTGAACAGGGTGTAAGAGATAAATATCCTTCAAATGAAATGGACTGACAGGACCACAGTGCATCTGATGCAGCTGGAGGGAGGGGGAGTTTAAATGAGATGTGAGGAAATATTTCTTCACTGAAAGTGGTGGTAGACACCTGGAACAGACTACCAGCAAAAGTTGCGGAGGCAAAAACAGTGGGTGGCTTCAAGTATACATGGGACAGACATAGATGTGTATTAGAAAATAGGAAGAGAGGAGGGAGAGTTGCCAGAGACCAGTTAGAGTCTGCAAAGACAGACTAGGCAAGGAACATCTTGGCAGACTCAGTGGACCAAGCATTCCTTTCTGCTGGAAAATTCTGTCTCTATGGAGCCCATACATCAATTCAGCTTCCAGAAATTGGCTGCACTACTTAGGCTCAAAGTACAGTAATTAGCATAAGGTAAGCCAAACTATAAATAGGGCCAAAACCTAGGTTGGATCCCTATATGGATAATAGGTCCTGGGTTTGTTAGGGTTATGGGCAGACTTGATGGACCAATGGTCTTGCCACCATTATCTGTGTTTCTATGTTTCTTTGTAAAAATCAGTGAATTTTAATTACTGTAGCTTACTTGTGGCAGGCATTATTGGTGGATATACTATGATATTCTGAAATTCGGTATCCTTTCACTCAAGATACCGAGTCAACATGCCTGGAAAACAGACGCCCGACAGCACCACCTTCCTGAGTAATGTCAGTAAAATTGCAACATGTGCTGTAAAATACAATGCAGGGAGTGGGCTGTGCCCCCCACCCCACCCCCATAACTAAAATAAACTCAGAGGAGAAGCGGACCCTGGATTAAACAAAGAAATTAGTTATGGGGGGGAAGTGGAAAGCAAAGCAGTAGCTGGGTTGGGAACAGAACCCGGGTCTACTACTGCACGCTAGCCGAGCTGCCAGTGGCTTACCCCTCCATGACAACTGGGCAGTTCAGCCAGCTTCTGCATCCTGCACTTCCTTGTAGTGCAGTACTATCTGTATCCGCTTCCTCCCTGTTGAGCATCTAGAAGTCAGGACTACATCCTTTGGGACAGTGCAGCTGTTAGGCAGTAGTGTCCGGGCAGGTAAGTGTCTGGGTAGTCAGCCACAGGAAACAATAAGGGTACCTTGTTGGCATGTACCTGCTGTAGATTACTGTTTATGGCATTGTGACAGAATCTGAAGAACCCACTGGGACTGCAACTGCAAGTGTGAGCTTTAGTACCAATTAGCATTCAATGGTGATCTCAAGGCATATAATCCTCTGTAGCTTCTGATTTACATCCATGGCAATTACTATATTCTCTCTAGATACTGGCATCATTGATTTTTGAATTGTCAGAGGGATTTCCCAGAAAGGAATACACCTGACTACTTCTTTGGGTGCTCAAATGGCAAGAGTTATATTGATCCACTTATAATAATACATTTTTTCAAAACCATCACCATCATCATATTTCATCATTTGCAGTGCCAGTGGCTCAGTAGATAGCACACTTGCCTCTAAGACCAGGAGATTAGAGGGCTGTGGGTTCAGTTCCCACATCTGGCACTTGGGTTAATATCCCAGTACTGACACTGTAGTGCAGCATGAGAGGGATGCTGCACTTCTGAGGTGCTGTCTTTCGGATGAGACGTTAAACCGAGGTCCCATCTGCCTGGATTGGTGGTAGTTCAGGTGGATGTTAAAGATCACATGGCACTTATCGAAAAGAGTAGGGGAATTTCCCCGGTGTCCTGGCCAAATTTCCCTCATTCACTAAAAATACCACCAACAGCTTAATCTGGTTCAAGGTCAGTTGGCATTCATCTGTATCCCCCTCCCCGGGTCGTGCCTGAAAATAGGCAGGATTTGTCTAGTGCACTTACCGAGTCAACAAAAACTAAATAAATGCAAATTTACAGAATTACATTTTGATCATTCCATCATAGCCTCTTGCAGGCCACTTTCTGGTATCCACTCTGGTCTTCACAGGGGCCCAGGTGTATGAACCTGGTGCCCCTCCTAACCTCTTTATTGACCAATTATAGCTTCTAGGGTCAGGTCCCTTCCAACCGTGACCACCCTCTCAATTCTCTCTCTTCTCCCTAACCCCTCCATACCCAAGTGCTGTTGACCCTGTCTTGTGCCTATTGTCCTCCCCCTTTACCCTTTACCACCCCCTTCTTAGTTGCCCACTTCCTACCCATTCTTTAGTCCATTCCTTCTATCCCTCCACATAGGAAAACCTTTCTGCCTACCCTGGCATACTCCCTCTGGTCCACACCCCTGAGTGTGACCTTGCCTTGTTCTCACTCTTGCCTTGCCACCCTCACTCAGTGGCCCAGATCCCTTGGGTCTGCCACCCCATGGGCTGACCCAGACCATCCATCCGTATCACTCCCCCTTCAGTTGCTCAAGACCTGGGCAGGTTAGTGGGGTTCAAAATGAGTTCCAGCAGGAAAAGAAGGGTGATCACTTGCTTATCTGCATTTTTATACCCCCAAGAACCCCAATCAGAACCCCAAGAGGCCCCTCCCAACTCTCAATTGTAGTCCTCCCATCCACACCTGGGCGCCTCTCCCTTTTTGTCACCTCACCTTCCCTTTAGCTCTCCACCCCTTTCTTTCTTGATCTCCAGACGCTACCCCCGCTTACCCCCATCCCCATCCCTCTCCTGGCCTTGCCCTGTAAAACCTGTTCTTCAGGATTTCTGGTGGCAACATCTGACAACTCAGGTTGCCTTTTATTGGCAATCCTATTTGTCAGAGGGAGTTCCCAGAAATGAATACACCTGACTACTTATTTGGGTGCTAGAATGTTAAGAGTTTTATTGATCCACTTATAATATTACATTTTATTCAAAACCATCACCGTCATCATATTTCATCAATTACAGAACTAAATTTTGATCAATCCATACTAGCCTCTTGCAGACCACTGTCTGGTATCCTCTCTGGTCTTCACAGGGGCCCATGTGCATGACCCTGGCACCCCTTCTGGCCTCTTCATTGGCCAACTCTAGCTTCTAGGGTCAGGTGCCTCTGAAATGTAACCCCCTCTTCAATTCTTTCTCTTCTCCCTACCCCCCCATGGTCAGGTGCTGTTGACCCCATCCCGTGCCTATTGCCCTTCACCTTTTCCGTTTTCCGTCCCCGTCTTAGCTGCCCACTCCCTGCCCATTCTTGATTCTGTTCCTTCTATCCCTAAACCAGCCCACCTCCAGTTTGCAATGGACTGTTGGGCTCCTCCCTCCAACATCCCCATTCAGATCCTATTGCCTCCTATTCTTCTCCTATTCTTCCATTCCTTCCACAATACTTCCAATAAAAAAGACTCTACTAACAATGGACAAGTGTACCCCATCTTCCCTGCAGTGACATGGGACTGAATAAGTTATCTCTTTGTGATTAATGTAAATCTATCTTAATGTCCTTATGACTGGCACCAATTTCTATTTGAGGCAATTCCTCACCTTTTCCACAGCCTTCATGTCTCTAGCATATCACCATATGTGCCTGGAGATACTCTCTGACCAACCTATGATCACCTCCAGCCACCACACCTTAATGGTGGTAAAATCCTCTTTCATTTCCTGAAGTAAATTTCCCCAAGGCTTTTCCCCCAAATCATTCCCTCCCAGATGAATAATCAAGAAATCCAGACTTGCCACATCACCTCATTTCTTCCAGTGAAGAGAGGAGCTGGGCCCATCTCATGCCCCGGACCCCTTTCCATAGCACCAGTGCCCTATCGGTGTCCTCATGGAGTTGTTTCCCTCCCGGCATAATTGCAGCATGTCTCTCTGCCCAGTACACAAATGAATGTCCTACAATCCATATCTGTTTCTGCCTATTCAAACCTGTTGATACAAATGACAAACGTTAGAACATTCTTCTCACTTATCTCTTATAACTGTCAGATTGCCACCTGTCTACTCCCTTGATTGCCTCTTCGGAAGCTCCTCTGCTGCCTTCACTGAGGCAGCCCCAATTCTATGAGTGCAGTGAAAATTGGCTTGGGTTCTCACCCAGAAAAACTATGCCTTTCTTTAGAACCACTGCTACCTGGTAACAGGTAACCAGGTCCTTATTTCCATGAATGAATACGGCCCCCCTTGGCTGCAGTTCCTATATTCATTTAGCACTGCTACTGGACACCAGCTTAGGCCTACTTGGCTAGTCAAGCTAATGGCTACTCCTGTTCCTTGGTCTGTCTTGGACCTCCTCAGCCATATTAAAATCTTTGTGGGTGCCCATGTTACTTCCTCCTACAATCCCTGCTGCCAGTTTATTCTGAGCTACCACCTCCGCTACCTTGAAGGCTCCTCTCACCATCACTGAAAATACCGCCTGAAACAAACATGCCTTGTAAGCTGAGCTACAAATCTGTGCAATAGAGTTAAGCAACCTGACCAGTAACTGGCCCACGACTGGCTTCCTGGTGTCACACCTGCTGTCTTGCATCCTCTGCCACCCCATGAGCATGAGCCTAATTACTCAAAATTTGTTCAGGTCCTCTCATCCCTTATTACAGCAAGTCCAAATTATCCCATCTATCATAACCTTCATGGCTGCATGTGTAAGTCCCGCCTCCCATCTCATCACCATGTATTGCATAATTGGGACCTCTGAGACTGGTCTACTCATCTTGAAGCCTTCCCCCTGCCTAAACTCTTGGAATGTGGCCCATGCCCCCTCATAAGCCTTCAATGTGTTGATAGACTAAGAGCTTCGGCATAACTATCGGGCTAGGTCCATCCAACTGCCCATAGGTGATATGGTACCAAAGTCCTCTGTGTGGCAGCTGCTGGTACCAGTGACCTGAACATTTCCAACAGAAGACAGGAAAGATTGTCAGCAATGTTGTTCTTCACTCCCTCTATATGCTTCACTCTGAATAAGTTAATCTTCAACCCTGTTAACACCAGCTGATGTAAAATCCTGATCACCATTTCCATGGACCCCTTCTGTCTGTTAATGACCTCAATCACTGCTTTAATGTTGCACCAAAATATGACTTTCTTGTTTGCTAACCAGTGACCCCATACCACCACCACTACCCATATGGGGAAATTTTCAGTAATGTGATGTCCTTCAATAGCCCCTTAAGCCTCCATTCCAATGGACATGCCTCTGATATCCATTCCCCTGCAAAATATGCTCCCATCTCCAGTGACCCTGCCACATCTGTGTAAAGCTCTAAGTCATTGTTAAATAGCCAATCTGTCTGCCAAAAGGTGACCCCATTGTAGCTGTCTAGAAACTGCTTCCAAACTATCATATTCCGTCTGACACCCTTTGATATATCCACACAGTGGTGCAGTAACCTGGCCTTTCCCGTGCACCTTGCTAATCTCTTGGCAAATATCCTCCCTGGGCTAATAGCCTCATAGGCAAAATTCAAATGTCCCTGTAAGCACTGCACCTGAGCCAATGGCACCCACCTCTGTTGGATCACATGATGCAGTAACTCCTTCAACCTCAGCACCTTGTCTGTTGGTAACTGGAACATCTCATGTTCCACATCTCTCTCTATCCCCAGGAATTCCAGCTTTTTGGCTGGACCTTCCATTTTATCTGGTGCTAGTGGGATGAAAATGGCCTGGCACATGTCTTGAAATTCACCCAACTTCTTTGCTGTTTCACACTCGCTTTTGTCTATTACCAAAAAATCATCCAAATAATGCACCATGGTTGTATGCCCATATCTATCACCAAAACCCACTGCACCCAACTACTGAATCTTTCAAATGCAGAACAAGCTATAGAGCAACCAATGGGCATGGCCTTGTCAAAATAGTGGTTGCCCTAGAATTGAAAACCCAACAGGCCCCAGTCATCTGGGTGTACCGGCAGCAGATGAAAAGCAGATTCAATGTCCATTTTTGCCAACCATCTCCCTTTTGAAAGCATGATCATATCCAACACCTGATCTAGGGTTACATATGAAACTGCACTTTGATCCTCAGGTATGCCGTCATTAACTGACGCACCCTCCGGATACAAGAGATGGTGTATCATTCAAAACTGGCACTCCTGTGTTTTGGGGACCACTCCCAAGGGTGATATCCTTAAATTCATGAGATGGGGAAAATTGAATGGTCCCTCCACCCTGCCAGCTGCCAATACTTTCTCAGTCTTCTTCAGTACCATTCCCTCCCTTTCCTTTACTGAGCTTAGGTTCTTTGCCCCATTGCCCTACGTGGTCCCACGTAACCCAAACAAGACCTCCCTAGAAAAACCCTCCCAATGAAAGTTTCCCCCTTTGCTGGTCTGGGTAATTCTGTGACCAGTCATGTACCACCTGCATCTTCACTGGGGTACAGGCCAGGCAGAAGCTTTGTCTGTCGATCCCCGAGTCTCTATGCCCTCAGTTACCCCTGTAGCCAGAACTGTAGTTCTCCCCACCCATATGATCCCTATCATCTGCCCCCTTGGTAGTGTCCATTTCACCCTACAGTATTGAAACCATCCTGAAAGGACAGTTACAGAAGGCCTCATCATATTTAAGCCAACCATAGCCCATCTTAACCTCATATGCATCCCTAACTATTCTGGAATGTGCCAGTAATGGAATGGCAAGCTCTGGCTTCTTCTCTAATAAAATTGCACTAAATATCATGAAACCCTCCTGTCACGTCTCAATATTCTTCCCCTTATATAACGCTTCCTCCTCTGTGTTCCCCACTACCACTAGTGCCATTGCCATTTCCGATTTCCCAATTGTTTCTTCCTTTGCTGTATCTTTGTTGACCAGGGCAAAAAAGATCCACAAGTTCCCCTTTTCACATATTTTCTTTTATGGCTGTGGCACATGGTTCCCCAGGATCACCCCCGGAATTCCCATTATGTATTCTGTCCCCCTATGCCTTTTCACACACCCTCGGCAGTCCCCCCTTTCATTTCCACCAAAACCTTCTCCATTTTCTCTATGCTCACACCCCATATCGCTAATAATCCCCTCCAATATTATTTTAAGTCCCCTTCCCCCACTTACCAAGTCCTGTATCTGGCTCGAGCGGGGGTTCCGGCTCCAGCTCAGATGCTGGCAGTCTCTTTCTTTTGCCCTTCCCCATGGGTCCTGGTGGGTTCTTCTGCTTCTTGTTTCTCCCTTCCTACTTTTCCCATACCCTTGCTGCATTGATGGGCTCCGTCATGTTGGACATGATCTGGGCTGCTTCGTCTCTCAGCTAGGTGCTGGTGGCAGGAACGGGAACCCTCTTTGGTGGCATCTGAAATGGTCTCATGTTTCTTCAAATCTAAGATAACAATGGTACACAAATGGAGGGAAGGGGCAGAAAAGGGGAAGAAAAGGAAAAACACCTGACATGTTAGCCCCTTTTGTAATAAGTAACCTTTTTCTCTCTCACACTTTTTTATTACCCCTCCACCCCATGTCCCCCCTAAGAAGGTGGTTCCCCTGTTCCAAAACCCTAGCTTGTATGGCCTGTCCTGCTGTCAGCACCCCAGTCTGCTTGTCTTTCTTTCTTTGTTTTTGTTTTGCTCTGACCAGGCCTGTGCTCATGGCATTGGAAATTCATGTCCCCCATGCCCCTCCCATCCTTCCTCTGAGTAGGCCTCCTGTGGCTTGTACTCCTTGCAAGTCCTTCCTCTCTGAGGTAGGCCCATTCCCTGCGAGCCACCAATGAGACAATGTCTGCCTTTCACAAGCTGGGAGGGCAGGTGGCCACACTACCGCAGGCTAGAGAACGCACTACCACAGCCCAGAGAAATACCCACTGTGCCCCTAGGCCCCTCGAGCACAACATGTGGTCTCACATTATAAAGAGAATAAATAGGCAGCTGTTTTAAATGTCTTTTAAGCTGATTAACTGTCTAATAAATTGTAAGATTTGTCAGCCCATAATGCTTTTTTTCTTACATTAACATATGTATTTTGAATGGATTTTAAGATAAGTGATGCATTACACATGAACCAAAAGCACATTCATAAGCACCCACAGATTAGGACAAACACCAAAATGGTTATAAAAATGTTCTCACTATTTATTTTTTTTTAAAAGTGCAGTTTACATCCAACACCTGTGCTGCAGATAGATAAAAACCATCGGAAGTCATAAACAGACAAGCGGCACTCAGCCAAGCAGACTAACGTTTTTGCCTGATAACTTCAGGCTTCATCAGAGTAAAGAATCTCACCACCTAGTGCCAATAAATATTACATAATACATGACCAGTTTAAAAAGACCAGTCACAAATCACAACCAGTGACATCTCATTTTACGCACAACTTGATGAATAAATCGAAGTAAATAAACAATGGTGGTATCACAAAATGTTCTGCTGTCTTAAAGATATACACCCATAAATAAGAGGTTTTATATAAATATCTATAAGAAACTTCTCTGTATAAATAAAAATGCATGTACATATTTCTACACTCCGAAACATATATTGAAGAGTGTACTATGTGGCCATTAATAAATTCAAGTAATTCATCAGGCACAAGTTTTAAGTTTTGTAATTTTCAACACAAATCCGGTTACTGGCATATAGGTATACATCAGTATTCCTAGGTACATTGTTTAATTTAATTTATCGCCCCTCACAATTTTTTCAGGAAGGCAGACAAATCTATACTTTCATTCATACCTTCATTTCCTCTTGCTTCCAAAGTGTATATCCACCAGCTCTCTCGTCTACCTATCAGCTTTTTCAAATTCCCCCTCTCACATTTAGGGTCACCTTTTCAATTCCTTTAAATTCTATGCTGTGGGTTGAATTTGGCTTATTTTTTTATGTGTTTAACTATGGCATATGAGATGTCTGCATGCTGTATAGCATGCACATGTTCACCCATTCTCTGCCTCAGTTGTCTTGTGGTACGGTCTACATAAATATCATCACAACTACAGGACAAAAGGTAAACAACACTCTCAGTTAGTTAGTTAGTTAGACCTGTTAGTTTGACCTCAGTGGTGGGGAAATGATAGAATCACTTCTGAAAGAAAGAATTATTGAGTACCTAGAGGCCAGCTGGGCACAGGACCCAAAGCAGCATGGATTCACAGCAGGAAGGTCATGTCAGACGAATCTAATTGATTTCTTTGACTGGGTGACCAAAGTAATAGACCAGGGAGGGGCTGTGGATATGGCCTACCTAGACTTTGGCAAGACATTTGACTCAGTCCTGCACAAAAGATTAATAATCAAGTTAGCCAGCCTGGGAGTGGATCCCAGGGTGGTAGCCTGGGTAGCAAACTGGCTGCACAACAGGATGCAGAAGGTAATAGTGAATGGAACACATTATGAAGAAAGGGGGGTTATTATGGGAGTACCTCAGGACTCAGTACTGGGTCCAGTCCTCTTTAACATCTTTATAGGTGACATTGCAGAGGGTCTGGAAGGAAAGGTATGCCTCTTTGCGGATGACACAAAGATCTGTAACAGAGTTGATACACAAGGGGAGGTAGAAAGGATGAGAAGGGACTTGGCAAAGTTGGAGGAATGGTCAGACATATTGCAACTTAGATTCAATGCAAAGAAGTGCAAAGTAATGCACCTGGGAAATAAAAATCCGGAGAAGAGTACACAATAGCAGGGGAGGTACTAACGACAACAATAATGGAAAGGGATCTGGGTGTAGTCACATCAGATGACCTAAAGGTGGGTAAGCAATGTGAGAAGTCAGTAAGGACAGCCAGGGGGATACTGGGATGCATAGGGAGGGGCATCACAAGTAGAAAAAGGGAAGTGGCTATCCCTCTGTACAGACAGTTGGTGAGACCCCATCTGGAGTACTGCGTGCAGTTTTGGAGACCTCATCTACTCAAGGACATAGACAGGATGGAAGCAGTCCAGAGGAGGGCAACTAAAATGGTGCAGGGTCTACATCAGAAACCATATGAAGAGAGACTGAGAGAGCTTAATATGTATACCCTTGATGAAAGGAGGGACGGGGGGACATGATAGAAACTTTGAAGTACCTCAAGGGAATCAACAAAGTCCAGGAGGGTAGCATCTTTCAGAAAAAGAGATGTGTAAGAACAAGGGGGCACAATTTAAAGTTAGAGGGGAGACGGCTCAGGGGTAATGTGAGGAAATTATTTTTCACGGAGAGAGAGTGGTGGACGCATGGAACCTCCTTCCTGGAGAGGTTGTGGGGTCTAAAACAGTGGGGGAGTTCAAACATGCATGGGACAAACATAAGGCAATTATAGTGGGGGGTTGCAGGAAGTAGGCTGTTGGTTAACTAGAATCTGCAGCTTATCCAATAGGTAGGGAAATGGGAAGACTGGGTGGGCCAAGTGGTCCTTATCTGCCATCAAAGTCTATGTTTAAGTTGCACAATTAATAAAATCCTTTATCTCATATTGTTTCTTTGTTTTGGGGTGTGAAAAATATTTACATTGTTTAAGATAAGGACAGTATGAACACTTACCACATTAACAATGTGCCTGTTGGGGTTGGGGGGAGTAACCAGTTAATCAATGTAGGTTCTGTGGCTGGGAGAATACTACACACTACTGTATCAGATACTGTTTTGGTTCTATGGAACACCACTTTTGGCCATCTTTTTCCACTGATCTAAATTTCGATTCCAAATTTAAAACTGGCCAATTGCTGCTAACTATTTCTTGAATTTTGCTATGCTGTGTTGAATACACTGTGACAAAGGGACAAGCAAACTTTTTCTCGTTCTTGTAATCAGCTTTAGAAGTCAGCGTAGTAGAGAGTTCCATACTATGTAATGTTTGTATAGCTGAGCAAATACTTCTGTTGCTGCAATCCCTCTCTTTGAACCTCAAAACCTGTTCACTTTGTTTCTGAATTCATATTTTCTGTACAATTCCTAAGTGTTCTTATTAACTGACCCTTGGGAATATGCAAGTAATAATACCTGACAGGGTGGGCAGTATTGGGCAATACCAGATCACCCAGGGGCATAATGAGGAGGTGTCAGGCCCTATAGCCCCTGGAAGGTCCGATATTGCCCATACCGCCCACCCTGGAGGGTGTTATTGCACTTAGAAAATGGGCTTTACTGCAAATTTTAATTAAGTAATGCAAAAGTATATGAAGACACTTTCATGATGAATAGAAAGAGTGAAAAAATCATTGTTTGGGTAAAGTGGTCCCTCTTTTCTTTTTGCTGTTCTATCTGCTGTTGGCCATTCTCTTTTAAGTAACCCTTCCCCCTTCAGCACGATGTCTAGAAAAAGAGATGTAGTGCATTTTAAAATTTCCATCAACAGTGTTTTGTTGCTTAAAATAACAGTTGTCTGCTGTTCTTGAGTTTTTTTTGGGTTTGGAAGATTGTTCTGTTAGGCACACGGTATTGCGCGCCTGTGGTACATGAAACCCGGAAGTGGACAGCAACTAGTGTGATCTGATACAGTAACGCTGTAAACCTGTTAGTAATGAAGTTTGCTTATTTTTTAAAAGAATAATGATTCAAGTGTTATCAGGGAATGTGCCAGTGAGCACCTCTGAAGAAATTGTGTGGCATTGTTTACGTGTGGTTGGATGGCAGCAACACTGTGAAGAATGATGAGTTCAGGAGGAAGAAATCGTGTTGTTAAAATAATGTTAAGTACATTACGTTTGTTTGTTTTTTTCAAACAGAAAAATCATAGTTGGGGGTTCTGCATGCGTGTGTGGTGTGGGGCTCACTCATTGTTTGTACCGCTAACAGAGAACAAAAATGTGGCCATTTTCTGTTTCTATGTTGAGTGTTGGTTGGAGCATCTCTCATTAAGTGAGAGAAAAAAATGGCGACATTTGAAAAATTTTTGTCCAGTGCTTCAGCCAATGATGAAAGAGGCTGGGCACTAGGATATCACATATGAGGCTGGCAAGGTTGGCATGGCTGGTACTTTTAACTTACAGGGCTCTCACTGTAAGTTAATGTACCCCCTGCCAACCAATCAAATGCTTTATATTCTTATGCCCATTTTCTAATAAACTTTGTATGATGTGGATGACAGCCATTGAACAGTATGAGACTATTCCTGTCTGTTCTCTTTTGGTACAATGTGATACATACTTCACCATTTGATTTCTGGTATATTTTGAGGTCCACAAAAACTACTTCACTTCAATTCACAACCTATTTAAATTTAAGAAATTAATTCATCTGTTGTAACCATAACACAACATTTGTCAATTCAGTTTCACTGCCCCTCCATGCAACAATAATATCATCAATAAAGTGCCACCACAGGGCCGCACCAGAAAGTTGTGGATCCGTGCCGGCGTCACAGATTACAGCAGTCTCCCACCAGCCAATATATAAATTACCATAACTGGGGGCCATGGTGGCCCCCATTGCTGTGCCCCTGATCTGTAGGAAGAACTTGTCTTGGAACATAAACAAATTCATAGTCAGTACACATTCTGCCAATTTAACCAAGTACCATGTTGGTAAATCTATTCTTTCTTGTTCTGTTCTTTGCTCTAAAACATATGTTAATGCTACAAGACCACCTTTGTGTGGAATTACCATATATAATGATTCCACATCCACTGTTTCAAATGACCACTCTGGCTGCTTATCCAAGTTTTCCATATTAATCACATCAGTAGGATCCCTAATGTATGACCTGTTTCTGTACAAAGGGCTGAAGATGTACATCTAAATACATGGAAATAGGCTCAGTGAGCCATCCTTTCCCAGAAATTATAGATCTTCACAGAGGTTTCTGAAAGTTTTTATGAACTTTGGGAAGCATGTGTATTACTGGTGCTCCAGAATGTGTGACTGTAAGTGCTATATATTCCTCTTCTGTGATATAGCCCTTTAAGAATCCTTGATTCAATAAACAGACAACCTCACCTTTAAACTTTGCAATCATAGTTTTTTTACTTTTTTGATAAAAAGTGCTGTTCACCTGCTGTCTTTCAATAAATATCTGACTTAGTAGGTGAAAGATATACCAGTGCACAATGCATGTTTCCTTCTCTACACCCAGGTTATGAGTATTCTTGACAAACATTAAAACATAGCTTAAAGCCACTCACAATTATGACCTTGACTAGAAAGATGTAAGCTAATAAGGCTTCACATATCATGGTCAGTTTGGTTGATTTTGCCCAGTGAACTGTTACTTGTAACTGAAAGATATTGGGCCAGATTCTCAAAAGCTTATGACTGGCTTAACTTGACTTACACCAAATAAAATGGTGCAAGTAGCAAGTTATGCCAGCAGTTGTGACAGCTGGTATTCTGCAAAGCAGCCTGCGACATGCTGTAGGCTTTGTTGCTGCAAAGCCGTCCGCAATGCCGCACCACCAACAGTGCAAGGAATCTTCTGGATGCTGCGGCCTTGTCTCTGCCATGTGACACCCCAGCATCATCTCAGGCTTTGCTTCCATAACCTTGAGCCCACCTCCCCCACTTATACCTTCTGGCTGCACTGCCGACTGCACTATTCAACAACAAAATTAACCGAATCTGTGGAACTTGTTTCAACTTGTGAGTCTGTGACCCATTATCCACCTAGTTAGTGATTCCCGAGAGGTTTGGACACCATACCCTGAGTGGATGCATAGCTGTGTACTGTGGCTGGGAAAACAGACCAGAACAGTTCTGTTCAAGCAAAGCACAAGCAAACTGAAAATCAGCCTCATGGCTTCACCGATTCTCAATGACCTCTGCACCAAAAGGCTGTTCCTTTGCTACATTTTTTACTGCAACCCACATATGATATTCCACCAGCATTCCTTCTGCAATCCTTCATAACTCCATGATACACCTAGCCCCACAGCAACAAATCAATATTCTAGCTGACCACCATAATGTTGAACTCAGTTCTTCCTGACATAATGAAACTTTTATTTTATTCCTGTATTTTCCATCTTTTTATTCCTACAACCAAAATTACCTGGTCCGTCATTCAGTGATATTTAATAGGATGCCTGCAGTGAGTTGGATTGTCACCCATCTGGCCCCCCAGCATGCAAGCCATCCCCCTGCTCATATGCATTAAATGGTAAAAAGGATCACTCTTGCCCTCAAAGTGCTGGACTTACTGGTTCAAAATGAGTTCCAGCAGGAAAAGGAGGGTGATCCCTTGCTTACCAACATTTTTATACCACCTAAGGACCTCAGTCAGGACCCCATGAGGCCCCTCACAACTCTCAATTGTAGATCTCCCATCTGCACCTGAGTGCCTCCCCCTTTTTGTGACCTCACCTTCCCGTTAGCTCTCTGCCCTTTTCTTTCTTGATCTCCAGGTCCTCCACCTGCTTACCCCCATGCCCCCCTCTCCTTGTTGGCCTTGCCCTGCAAAACCTGTACTACAGGATTTCTGGCGGCAACCCCTGACAACTCAGGTTGCCTTTTATTGGCAACCCGATTTATATAATCCCCCCCCCCAAAATGGAAAGTCATTACATTTTAGGGTATTACATTGCCCATAGTGGATCTTCTCTAACAGATCTAGACTCTGTGTTCTCAGTGGCACACCTGATCATATTGAGCTTGTTGGTGATGAAAATGTGAACATTGCTGTAAGTGCCATTAGGAGGAGGATGTGCATCATTCACTACTGCCTGGTACTTGTGAGCCAAAACATGGTGGCAGTGCCATTGCCAGTGGGAGGAGTCTTGGGAGACTTGTAAACCAGATTTGTAAGACGGGAATATAGTGCATGTTAATTGTTGGACCTGTGAATAATCAAATGAATAGTTAAAGTGGATTGTTGATAAACTGAGTTTGAGAAAGGCTATAAATTAAAAAGTCTTTGGTTCCAGCCATATCATGAAGACAGCAGAAGAGGAGGAGAAGAAGTACAACCAGGAGCTCCTGTACACACATTCCAGCAATTTTTTCAAGCTTGCAATGCTACACCTCTGTAAGTGTATGCAACAGTTTCTGCTTAATATAGTCAGAAACATCTCTGCCACTTCTTTGTTTCATACTGCTGGTGTCAGTTATGACTCAGATGAACTAGTGGTGTCACAACCTCCTATAATGTTAGGTATCAGTCCTAATATATTACCTGCTATGAGAGCACATGGAAGAAAGTGGAGTCATCCACAGGCTACAATGATGTTAGAAAGAAAAATGTGATTCATAATAGAAGAAGGAGGAGGATGATGATGAGCAGGATATGCTACTTTCTAAACCAGTTGACTGTTAGAGTTTTTATGTTAATGTAATTGTCTGGATTATTATTCACAAATGTTGCTTTACTTATATATGCCATGAAAATTGGATTTGTAATGGAAGGAGGAGGAAAATGAAGAGGAGGATGTGTTGTTTTTAGAACCAGTCGGTGTCCATGGTTTTACTTTTAATGGCCCCATGCACAAATGGGTGGAGTGGCTATGCACCACATAATTTGGGCACGTAGTCACTCCACACCCATTGCACCCCTGCACAGGATGCACCAAGGGGGTGAGCAGCACTTACTTGCCTGATCCCCTAGCAGCATGAGGAGCAACATGTTGGGGGTGGGCAGGGGGTGGACCTGCCCTATGCATCATGCACTGAGGCGCATAGTGCTGCCTGCAGGGGTGCAGAGGAGGGTGCAGGTTATGCCAGAGGATACCCTGCCATAACTGACTGCACTCCCCCACAGTAACCACCCACCAGACATGGTGGAACCATGAAGTAGCTCACTGTGCCACCTCAGCCCACAAAGCAGACAGGCAGGGCTGGGGCAGCTGATCTGGTGTGTGCCTGCACAGCATGGCACACAGTGCCACCATCAAGGTGCTGCACCCATGCGGTGCACCTGGCCACTCAGTCTGTGTGCTAGCAACTCCCCCATCAACCAACACAGTGCATCCTGCCCCTGTATGGACCAGTGTCCCACACCCCAACATATGGCAGCACCCACCAGTCTTGGCAGTATGCCCCCCCGTGGAGCACCTGCCCCATTCGGCGGGTCTGCCACACCCTCCACACAGTTGTCCCATGTCTGAATCCTACCAACCCACATTGGTTGCCAGTGTACCCCCCACCCGCCACAGTACCGATCACCCCCTTGCCCCAGGACCCTCTTGCTGGGGCCACATCCAGGATCTGCCAGTGGCACAGCCCGCCTACACCTCCACAGCTGCTGACTGTACAAGTGCTACCAGGAGGGCGCCCTGCTGAGTGACTGGTGCAGGGGTCCACTGGGTGATGGGAACATGCCACATGGGTCCAGATGCCTGTGGTAGGCATGCGTGAACCCAGATCTGCACCCTTCCACAAGGAATACACTGCAGAACTGATGCTGGGCATCCAATTCAATGCACAGCTGTGTCCATGACTCCGCCCATGGCCACCCTGCATGCCAGGAGGGCAAGGCCACAAACAGGTGGCTGGCGGCCATGAATGCTGCCTGTGTGCACCTGTCCACAGATGTGGAGCTCTGCAGGTGGGTTACACATCTCCGGTGCATATAACCTGCCCATTCGTGCATAGGGGTCGATGTAATTTTTATTAGTTAATATCCTTAAATGTGCCCTTATTTGCTGCAAAATCATTATGTAGTATGTCTGTGTTGTTTTTGTAAGCAAGACAAGATGTCTCTAAAACTGTCAATACATGAAGATGCAGGAAGAAAGCTTTGCAATTTGGTGAGGGCATCTAGTGTACTTTGTTGTTTTACAACAAATTCAGTATTAGCTGAGATATGCACACAGGAACTGGCTCTCGTGTTTGGTTGTTGGACACTTTGTATTGAAGTGGTAATGCAGTATCAAAGGGATGCATCAGTTGAATCAGTCTACTGTTACCCATGGTGGTTGCACTACTTGAATGAACTGTCTTATCCCACTTATTCCTTTACCAAACTTAACTTGACTGTCCTTGCTGCTGCTGATACTGCTGTTCGTCTGTCTCACCAAATTGGTGACTGTAAATGGACATGGCTGTTAGGAGGATAACATGCTCTAATTTTAAATCATTAGCCATAACATTGTTCCTAAAGTTTGATTACAAAAGGGCTTTAAAAATACTGGCTCCTGACTGACTGTCTGGCACGATTTACAACATGTAAATCGTGGTATGATCCAACTGGAAGAGGTGACAGCCGCCAGTCAGCCCCATCAGGAACCCTCACTTGTATCACTCTGAGTCCCCCACAACAAAAATGGAAAACCTCCTTTAGTCTGTACAGTTCACTCCTACACACTCACACACTCCATGAATACCCCCAGTCCATGAAATCACTCTGAGCTGCCATCGACTAAACATTCATTTGATCCCTGCTAAACAGTGGTGTAGCAAGCAACTACTGTTGTAGGGATGTCTACGATCACATGGTTTTCCAGGGATTATTTCCATGATGAACCATTAGACCCACATCACTCCTTACACTTTCTCTCTGGTTTGTTTCCGCTTCCTCTTGATCTCTGCTTGCTCTCTCTTTGTACTGCTCCTGCTTGCTCTCAGTCTCCACTCTGTTCCCACTTTGTATTTCAGCTGCTGCCCAACTCTCTCTCTGTTCCCCATAAGTTATAATTTTTTTGTGGTTAAAGATTTTTATTATTTTCACATTTAATGCACTACATGACACATACAAAATAACTAAAACAGTATTATGTGTGCAGCAATAACATAATCACAACAAGATAATGCAAGTATAGGGTAACTTACGTATGGAACTGCTACTACTTCAGCTTACAACGTCTGCCTGATATAAAAGGGCTGTGGGAGATCATCAAAAGACTGCCTAGCCATGTAGAAACAAATAAAACAGGACCTACCTGGTATGGCCTGGAGTATCAGCTCTAAGAGGTGATTCTTGCGGTGGTACCCAGAGTGGCAATTAAGAGGAGCATTTATAAGGGCAGACCTGCAACAAAAAACAAAAAGAGCACACATAAAGCATCTATTGACTTCAAGAGTGTTAAAACAGCTGGTTTTCTATGAACTGTGACATGTAACTGGTATCTGAGAGCAAACAGAACTCTGGGAGTCCGACTGATAGGGCTGACTCCCAAGCTTGAGGATAGTAGGGGGAGCATGTTGAGGCTGGTTCAGCCAATGCTTTCTTTAGGTTTCAGGAAAGTGATGAAAGGTTGCCATAGAGTTACATACTGGGGAAGGGTGTTAGCCACCACATGTGTTATTTATGACAGATTGGCCACCTGTGTAACGGGTGTTAAGCACTTCTGTGATCAAGGGAACCTCCTGTGACCTTCATCTGCATAGACGTATCCTCTTGACCAGCATACTGAGAATGGCTATCTACTTTTGATCCTGGGGGTTGAGCTGGGGGGTAGATGTATGGATGCCTAACAGCAACTCATCATGTGAGGGGGGGCACAGGCTTCTGCAAGACTGTGGACCCCAGGGCACAGACTTGTTGCCATAGTGTCTGGATTACTCAGCAGTGCCACAGTATGTGAATTAGTTCCCCCAGACCTGCCTGGCACCTTCAGCAGAGGTTGTCCTGGGACAATTTGGCCTTGTGCATAACCACAGGGGTCCTGTACCAGGATTTCAGGATATTGTTTTGTATTAAAATGCTCTTGGCGTATGGGTAGACCTTGTCCACCAGCTTCAGACATGACTTCCATTAGTGATCTGATATCCGAGCATTGAGAGAGGTTTCCCATTTACTTTTGGATGATGGGGATTGGGAGGGAATTCATGCCCTGAGTACTGAGTATATGGCACTGGTCTAGCTTCTCTTTAAGATCAGCCAGTGTTCAAGTGGTGGGGAGAACATACCAAGGTGATACCTACAGGTATAGTTGCTTAAGGCACTCCTGAGTTGGAGGCATTGCCAGAAATCCCTGGGGGGGGGGGATGTCATGGCTGTCACATAATCACCTAAAGAAGTCTAGGGTGGTAGTACCTGGATCACGTAAATCTCGAAGGCACTTAAAACTTGTTTCTGCCCATGTAGTCCAGTAAATAGTTTTTTTTATCGACTGTAATGTCTGTGTTGCCCATAGCGGGGTAAGGCTGGGAGGGGCTGGTTTGGAGTTCAACCTCCTGTGGAATGTACTGTAGTATTCTAGAGAGGGTCCAATCATAGGTAAATGTGAATCCCCCATTGGGGGTGATTGTACAACATCAAGGATAGGTGTGCCACTTTACTGTATATCCACTCCATACTGAGCCATTGGGAGGCCTCCTGGCCTGGGTCTGTGAACCACTTGAGTGTTTGGGTGGTCTGAAAGGCCCATTTATACCCATCAGACCAGGGAAGATACCATCCCCATCCAACCAATGGGACCTCAGTTTGTTTCTACTATACATTGGCTTCTTGCCTTCCCAGATAAAGGTCACCAGAATGGTGTCAATTTTTTTGTACCAGTAGGGAGGAAGGTTCAGTGGGATGTGTGATAAAAAGTACATCATCTTAGGCACAGTGACAATTTTTATGGCTGAGATTTTGCCAGCCAGGTTAAGTTGGAGGGCCCTCCATCTGTCCAATTTGGTTCGAATAGTGGCGAGTAAGGGTTTCAGGTTTACCTCCCAAAGCTTGGTTAGGGTTGGGTTGATTCAAATTCCCAGGTAAGTGATACCTCTGGGCAACCAGTGAAAGGCTATGTGCCATGGCCATACTAGGGGTGCACTTACCATTTAAGGGGAGGACTTCTGTTTTTGTTTGATTCAGTCACAACCCTGAATAAGTGGCAAAATCCAAGGGTGCCCAAAAGGGAGGGAATGGTCTTTTCAGTGTCGGCTAGGGGGATCAGGAGATCATCCGCATACATGAGGGTGGTGAATTCCTCTCCTCCAATTGTCACCCCTTAATAAGGGAGTTCTGTCTAATAGCTGTGGCCAGGGGCTCCACAACTAACACAAAAAGCAGTGGTGATGGGGGCAGCCCAGGCGTGTGCCACTGCCCAGTGGTGAGGTGGGGGGGCAGCATAGAGTTGGTTAGGATTTTGGCCATGAGGGAGAAATAAATTGTCCTGAACTACAACCTAAATCCATCTCCAAACCCCATTGTTGCCAGTATCTGTTGTACAAAATTCCACTCCAGGGAGTCAAAGACTTTCTCAAAGTCAATCACCACGGCTGCAGCTGGTGTAGGGAGAGTTCTGGCCTTGTGAATTAAGTTTACCAGTGACCTGTTATGGTCTGCACTATATCATCCTTTGACAAATCCCACCTGAGAGGGATGTATAAGAGTGGGCAGGATGGAGTTAAGCCTACTGACAAGTATTTTGGTTAGAACCTTGTTGTCAGCGTTGTCAGCATTCAGTAGTGAAACAGGTCTGCAACTGACTTCTTTCTGGGGGTATTTCCCCTTTTTTGGGAGAATAGTTATTACTGCCTCCTGGAAGGTTGGGGGGAGGGTGCCCACCTCAAAGTCTTCCATATACACCTGCTGGATTATTGGAGTAACTACTGGCTGCAGGAATTGCCAGATTTCCAGTGGGAAACCATCCCCACTGAGATCCTTCTCCTTCTTTAGGGATCTTAGGGTAGAAGCCACCTCCTCAGTGGTGAGGGGGGCATCCAAAACCTGGGTCTGTTGGTGTGAGAACATGGGAATGTGAAGGACCTGTAAAAAGAGGAGAACCCTCTTTGGGTCGGGGTATCTTGAGGATGAGTAAAGCGTGTAGTAAAATCCGCCATTATTTGATTTATATCCTCTGTCTTGGTCCGGAGTTTAGCCTGTTTATCTATTAGCCCTGCAATGTGCCTTTCAACTTGTTGCTTTTTCAACTAGTAGGCAAGGACCTTCTCAGCATTCCCCCCCTTCCCAGTATTTGTGCTTTAGGCATGTAATAGGGACCTCAGCTTTCCTGGAAAGCAGCTAACTCACTTCCATCCTTAGGGCAGCCACATGACAACCTGCCTGGGATTGGAGAGAGTGATTACGGAGAGGTTTAAAGCATTCTTGTGCTTCACTTAACTGCTTCATCAGTTCCAATAGGAAATGCTCTATTTTCCATCTTCTCCTATGGGCATAACCTATGATCACCCCCCCTCCAGTAAAGTGGCTTTAAAAGCCTCCCATGTGTTACCCGCAGAGGTGTCAGAGATAGGGTTGCTTCGGAAATACACAGTGGCCTCATGCTGGAGCTACGGGGTAAAAGCAGGGTCTCTTAAGAACAGGGGATCTAATATCCAAGGTGGGGAAGATAAGGAGGGAGTGCCCCATGTGAAGGTTGGCTGCACCGGGGCATGGTCTGGGATAACAAGTGGCAGGATAGTAGTTTCTAGGGTGCTTTGGGTGATGCTTGGGGAGGTGAGCCAAAAATCAATTCAGCTGTGGGAGCTATGGACTAGGGAGTGGAAGGAGTAGTCACACTCCAAAGAGTGGTAGATCCTCCAGATATCACTGAAGGCCATATTCTGCTGCTTTTGTGCAAGGGTCTGCACTCCCCTAGGGTGGGGCTCTATGTTGGAGGGGCACCTATCTAGAAATGGGTTGGTGATGAGATTGAAATCCCCCCCCAATTAGAAATGGAACATTCTCCGTGGCCACTGCCCTTACCTCCTGAGCTAGCCCTTGAAAAGAGGTCAGCATATCCTCCTTGGGACCATACACATTCCCAACAGCAGAGGACCTTCTGCAGTGCCCATCAGGGTTATTACGACTATTACCCACTGCTCACTAGGATCACTAACCTTTTTCTTAACTGACCAGTGAAGACGCTTATTGATAAGTATTGCCACTCCTCTCTTTCTAATGAGATTTGAGGCATGTAAAACCTGGCCCACCCAGTCTCTAGCTTTAACCTGTCATGGTCCCCTGCAGTTAATTTGGTCTTCTGTGGGAAGGTCACTCCTTCCCACAGTCCCTTGAGATGAGACAGTACCTGCTTCCTTTTATTGGGGGTGTTTAGCACCCTCACATTCCATGTAAGACATGTAATATCAACCGTTAAGTAAAAGAAGTAGTGCCAGCCCAGTGGCACTAAGGGTTGAGGTGCCGGACTCCACGTCTTGTGCCATGCTGGTGACCCAGGTTCGGGAACAGACTTGGATCATCGGGGGTTGGCAGGGGAAGGCAGAGGATCGAGCATCCCAAGACAGCTCTCTCTCTCTCTGGGGTGGGCATGGGACTTGCATTGCTCTGCAGTGGCATCTGGCGGCTTTGGGGTGCACTGCACAGTTGTAGTACACAGAAGAGGGTAGGAGCTCAGCAAATTTTGGCACACAAGTGCACTGTACATCATTGCATGCCAGCTCCAGGCAGAACACCAAGGCAGAAAATAGCTGGGTGGTTGCAGTGGCTGATGGCCGTGGGCTGGTCCCCCAGACCTGAGATGTGCGCCTCGAGGCATTGATTCCAGGTTCCCGGGGAGATGCTGTCTGTGCACCAAGCTTGTGGTGAAGAGTGTGTAGCTCTCCAGACTGGGTCTAGGGGAGCAGCTGCCAGCTGCCAGATGACCTGCCATGCCCACGCTGCAGGAGGAGAGAGAAACAATGGCATGTTAAAAAAAAAAGTAAGGGAAGTAGGTACATAACATGGCAATGAAGTAGAGGGGAAGCTGAGACTGGAAGCAGGATGATGGCCACCACCAGGAGCACCAGAGTACTAGTTAGAGCAAGGCATGCAGTGGGAATAGTATGTGGCACTTCCCATTTCTACACAATTACAGCATAAAAACTACATGCAAATATCTTTCTGTGTGTCAAAACAGCAGTAAACATCAGCATAACCAATAAACTATATACAGCATTGTGAATATTACTTTCAGATAGGGGGTATAGAGGTATTTTAGTGGCCACAGCTCTTTGCTGAAGGCCCACCTCTATTTTCTGGGTGCAAACATGAGATGCTGTTCCCTGGAGCTGTCTGAGGATGAGCCCATTGAGGGACAGCCGCCAGATATGCTGTGGTATTGGCTGTGTAAACACTGGTAAGGAAATCGTCTTGCCGTTAGCCATTGAGGAGAGGCTATGGAAAGAAACTGGGGGCTGAGCATGGAGGGGGACTGCCCGCCCCATTTCTTGTGCCTTGGCGGGGGGGTAGAAAGTGAGTTTGACTCAGGAGAGGGGTATTAATAGCCATGGCTAAGGCCATTGTCCCCCATGAGCATGGGTCCCGGGTAGCTATGGCAAAGTGACAAGTGTAGTAGTTGGGGGGGTATAAGGAAACCCTCTATAGCCTCAGCTGCCAATGTAGTGGGGCTCTGGGGGTACTGTATGGGTCTAGTTATCTAGGTAGTGTATGCTAGTGACAGAGCTGGCATGCCCAGGACCTTCCCTCCATGGGTCCCCTATTAGAGAGAAGCATATACAGCTGGCCTGGGACCTGCCGAGATACCCATTCGGTACCCGAATACCCCTTGTCAGAGCACCTCTAGGCCCAGTTGAGCCTAAACAAACAGCTGCAAGGAAACAAAATTTAGTGCTTTCAAACTAATATCGGACCCAAAAAAAAACAAAGTAAAGATCCTAAACATATCTGGACTGGTGGAGGGGGGGAAGAGGGGGTTTTCAATACTGGAGTACAGTTCAGAGGTCGCAGCAACCCCTTCCTCTCATGCATGATCTTGGAGCACAGTTGAGGTTCACCCCAAATGAGCCCTCCTGGGATAGGAGTGGGGCTGGTGGCTGCAGCCAGGTGCCGCCTCGCATGTAGAAGCTGGTGGTGGTGGTGGGGGGGCATTCACCTCCGAAGAAAATTGAGAGCCATGGCTCTAGGCCTCGCTGCAGTGATCTAAGCAGACCATCGCCCACAATCCACATTCAACCACCCAGGTCCCTTACTCCCAGCCTGACCCAAAACCATGATGAGAAAAAACAGGATTTAAAGCAGTTACTTATCCAATCTCACTGGTCCATGGTTCAGCTGCGTAGGTGAGTGGAAGAGGTCTGGAGCAGCTGGGATTGGGCTGCGGGTAGGAATACTGCATCTGGTGAGTGAAGCCATCTGTGTGTCCGGGTGATCATAGTCTCTCCAGAGCAGAGGATTTGGTGGCAGCCACATCTGGAGTTACCCAGGAGTTGAGCAGAGATGTTGGCTGGTGCTGGTGCACTTGCTGGCCGCCTATAGGTTCCCCAGAGGACTTCAGAAGCTGCTCCAGGGAGCGTGGTCTCAAGGCTTCAAATCTGTTTTTGGTGAGGAAGTCCTGGAACATTCCAGGGGCTGTAGTGTCCACCTGCTGCTATTCGGAGGTGTCTTTGTGGGCTCTCTCTCTGATGGATGATCCCTCTTTCCATGTCACCTGGATGCATTCTGTTTTCTGTTACTTTTTGGCGGGACTTCCCACGGGGTGTCTGCAGTCTCCTGCCATTCCTCCGATTGTATCTTATGGACAGGAGAGCATCTGTCTAAACCCTCTGAAGCCTCCCAAGAAGTAGTTTGCTGCCATGCTGGAGGGCTGATGTCCTCAGGCCAGTTCCAATGAAGGAAATCTGTTAGACCTTTGGGAGTATCAAACATTAAAGGGACTCCATTGTGCTCCACCCACATGGTGACTGGGTAGCAGAGGGAGAAAGGCAGTCGAATCCTATGCATGATGTGTCTGGTCTCCATGTAGACCCGGCGCCTATCGGAGAGGTCCTTAGAGAAATCTTAAAAGATACTGATCTGAAACAAGCACCAGACAGTCTGCTTGAGCTCTCGAGCTTTGGCCAGGAGTAACTCTTCCTCTCTGAAGTCAATAAAACAGGCTATGATATGCCGGGGTTTGTTCTATGCCCTAGGCATGGGAGCGAGAGAGCTGTGGGCTCTTTCCACCTGAAGTGACTGCATGGAGTCTAGCTTCAGCATTTCAGCTAGGGTTTTTGCAGGAATCCCTCAGTGTCCCATGTGTCAACCCACTCTGGGAAGCCTAAAAACCTGAGATTATTACATTGCCCCCATTCTCCAGGTTGTCAATTCTGCTCTGCATTTACAGAATGGTGTGCTGTTGGTCCTTAAGGATCATGGAAATGTCCTGTACCTAAAGTTCCACTGCATTCTCCCATCACTCTGTTTAGAATATGTGGGTCTCCAAAGTTTGAAGCCCCTTAGTGTCACGGTTAGTGGCCAAAGTTACTTGGGACATCTGCGCTATTAGTTGTCCAAACATCCCCTCCATGAATACATGTTCCCAAGCCACCAGCTGTGTAGGCTGAGCCATGATGCAGATGATGGTCCCCGTGCATCTCAGCACCAGATCTGAGTCAAACTGCAGGCGGTTCTGTAAATATTGGGTGGAAATATTATATTCCAGATCCTTACCTTGTTCTGTCCTGCATTGCCTGTATTAGGAAGATTTGAGCCACAGATAATGTCAGGGGGCTGCAGGATTTAGCCCTCATGGCTGGAGAGCCAGTAGCTTATGCTGCCATTTTGTTAGGCACCCCTAGCGGCAGTCCCATAAGTTGTAATTAAAAAGGAAAAACACAAGGCAATGGGGAAAAGTGTTTAAAAGAAATTCCCCAGAGTGGTACCGCTACACGTCCTGATGGCAAACTAAAACCCAGAAGCACACGATTTGTCTCATCTCCTGGTTAGCCCTTGCACCACACACTGACATATTTACTTAGCATACACAGTCTGTCTGTGTAAGAAAACATAACTCAGAGGGCCATCTCTTTAAGACAAAAAAAAAAAAAAACAGCATGTCACTTTGTATGTAGGGCTGTATTAGTATTTATACACAGCAACATTGCAGCCATAGCAGCAGCCCCAGCAACGCAGAACTATGGGAGGCAGTATAGCAGTGGTTTAAGGCTCTGAGCTGTTAATCGGGAGACCTGGGTTTGAATCTCACAGCCCCCACTTGCATACCGTGCGACCCTGAGCAAATCACTTAATTTCCCTGTGCTCCCAGGTCATACCTATAAACAAGCTTTCAGCCTAGTGTGCCATTCCTGGTTAAACAATTGGGGGAAAAAATCTTTTGGACTAGCAAATGCAATAAAAATAAATCAAAATGCCCTCAAACTATTTTATTTATTATTTTTTCCATTTTAAAAAGGGGGACATTACATTCTCATAATATGCCACTCAAGAGTGTGGATGATGCTAGGATTTACCCACTTCTGGTGTGGTTTGGTTACTGGGCCTGCTGCCACCTGACCAAACCACACCAGGTATGGGTAAATTCTGGCATCACTCATACCCTCTCATGGTATACTGCTTAAGCAGACTCTACTTACCCCCAAACAATCCTTTTTTCACACTAAGTGTAACATGCTTTCAGTGGATACGTCCACACTGCAGATGATCCATTTGTCTTTTAGGGATGCATGGGCGGAGCCTGCAATCCTTTTATGAACACAGAGTGAGAACTCTGCATTTTTGCCTTAATTAAAAAAAAAAACTGATTCTTTCCGCCCATCACAACCCTACCCCGCTCTCTGGTGCCTGTGTTCTTTTAGTGCAGATCGTCCCCACCAAGCTCTCGAAACCCTCCTGCTACTGTCCACTTTGCACTGCACCTGCACTGTACTGCCCCCACTCCCACCAGAGTGCTGTTCGCAAATTAGAGTTTGGTCGGTATCATGTAGAAGTGGGTGGATCTGTGTGGTTGGGTGTTGTGACTGAGTGACATATAACAAAGAGCACTGTATCTCAGTTTTGATAGTAAAACAGTGCTGTCATTCATGTCTGGCTCCCTGATGCATTATTAATGCAGAGCACACTTAATTCCTTTCTTCCATTCCCCGTAGTGCTGTTTTTGCAATTCATGTCAGACTCCCTGATGTATTACTAATGCAGAGCACACTCAGTTCCTTTCTTCCATTGCCTACAGTGCTGTTTTTGCTTGTGTCACACTGCTGTTGTTGTTTACTGTTCTGCCACGCAGTAGCATGTTCTGAGTGTGTGACATCGCAACAGCAATGTGAACAACGCACATTTCAGCACTGTTTAGTGCCTTGCCGTGACAGGCCATTCTGAAGCAGCAGCGACTTCTCCATTAATATACTTCCTTAGTGCAGTCTCTTAAACTGTTATATAAAAAAATGAAGAAAAAACTATAGTAAGGGTGACCCAGGGAAAAACAGTTCAGTTATCTTAACTTATAGTGGTTCAGCAGCAAGTTGTTACCGAACTATCATTCCTTTCAGCACTGGAACAACTAGCTATCTGCCTGTTGCAACACACTTTACAAGGCATCAAAGCATACCTAAAATTAAAGTAACTGTTGGAAGTTGAGTTTCAGGGTTGGGTGAGGATACACTGCACAAAGTATTGCAGAATTCTGTCTGTCTTTCTGTCTCTGTCTCTGTCTCAGTCTCCCTCTCCCTCTCTCCTGAAACATCAGCTTCTCAGGTCAGCCTGTTCAGACACTGTTTTTAGCAAGTAAATAAAAGAATAAAAAATGGAAGTTTCCTACTGGAACCAAAAGTGTTTGTGAATTGAGTTTTAAAACAAACAGAGATGACTATGTCCAATTGTCCACAGATTAAAACTCTCAAGGAAAGTGTTCAGCGACTGACACTACTGTTGTGCAACACTCTGCAGCTCAATTAATTGTCTATTATATAATACAAGGAAAGTGTTCAGTGACACAGGCACTACTGTTGTGCAACAGTCTGCAGCTCAATTAATTGTCTATTATATAATAATCGTGGTCTTATCTGTTTGTGAAGGTTGGAGTTCTCTGCACTTTCAAGATTGCATGGACACCTTTTAATTTAGGGTTGCCATTCCCTTTAACGCTGTTAGTCTCTATATAGTTTAAAGTCCTTTTCTGTACTTTATAAGCTGGGGCGTATACTGTTTAATTACATTTAGAGTTTAATATATAGGCATATGATTACAATGTCAGATAAACTATTGATATTTGACTCTTTACAAGATTTCATTGTCATCTCTGATTTAAACAAAGCATTCTTCCTTGGGTCATCTGGAAGAAAAAAAACTGTAATTCTTGTCCACCTCCACCGACTCTGCAACAACTAGGATAAAGGTATTTTACTGCCTGAGAACATTCTGTGCAAGTAGCACCACACATTTTGTAGACACTCTGAGACTGTATGTTATATTTTTCTGAATACACAGCACACAGCACAGTGTATGCTAGAACCCCTGGTGATCTGCTGCAGTACATTTGAAAAGTGCGATAGATCATCAGGAAGCATATTAATTCTTACCAGATGATCTTCACAGCGTGTTCCAAGCGACTAGTTTTACAAGCTGATGGGAGCCCTCCCCCTCCAACAGGAACTTTGTTACCTTGATGGTAGCTTGTATGGGAGGTGCAATAATAATTAAAAAAATGCAGTATAAAAGACTTCTCACTGACTGCAGCAGGAAATAAGGCAACCTGCTTGCCTTGATTTCTGTCTGTTAAAGGGATTGGGGGGAGCAACTCAGTTAAACATGGATTGTGAGACAGACACCAATGTTTGGTCACTCGCACCATGCCTGGTTCCCTTAGTCATTATGCTCTGGCAATTTTAAGACCCCAGCAAGTGCAGACAGGTGACAAATATGTTATTTATGGTTTCATCAGAGCACTTCACATTTTGAAGACTACATTTTCGGCAACATTTCTCTCTTTTTATTCTTATATAGTTATTTATGCATTTGTTTTTATTTTAAATGTTGCTGTATAGGATCTGCTAAATCTTTCTTCTGTTGGTGTTGAATGAAAACCCAACCTTTGATTTGTATAAATCACGGAGTGTTCCTTTCACATTTCAGACCTCTTTGCCTCTCATTAAAGACACTGCTTTGCTCTCCCTGCAAAAATTTATTTTCTTCATGGGAAAAAAGAAAATAAAGGTTTGGTGAAGATGCAATGAAATATTATCCTGCATCCCCTGGACTCAACTCTGGATTAATATGTTCCCCTCCTGTCATCAACCATGAGTTTTTTCCATCCAGTCTAAATTCTTTCACTCTTCTTATTTTATTTATACTTTTCTTACTGCATGTAAATCCAACCACAGTTCATCTCAGAGCTTCCGTGGGTCTCAGGCTCCTTCCTTCACTTCTGGACTAACTTTCACAGGGCAATCTACTTTTGTTCTCATTTATTAGAAACCAGAGATAACAGAGTCTTCTCCAATGGATTAAATGATGAAGTACCTCTAATCCACAAAAATGTCAGCCTACAATCTCAGTTCCCGGGAACAAAACAAATAAACTGGAAAGGTAACAGATTTCCAAATCTCCTCCTAAGCATCTTTGTTTTCATTAAGCCCGCAAGGACAGGCTAACTTTAATAGAGTTAATATACAAACTTTCATAAAAACGCTAAAAAAATTATCTCTGATATTCATTTAAGCAGCATCATAAAGATGGAGCATTTACCTGGGAACAATGGCTTACTGCCTCAGTGCTTAAATGATGGAAAAGTTGCAGCACGAGCAACACACATGGAAGTGTGACTTTTGTCAGTGGCTAAGGGGTTTTCATAGCATGGCCTGTTAACTGAACACATCTCACTCCCAATGAAAATGCAGCTTCATATTATTTTTTTTTTGCATTTATCAAACTTTTGTTTTAAGAATGACTGGATGATTTACATTTAAATGACAACACAATGGGTTGTTACTATATCTTAAAGAAACTCATCCATACCTTTCTGTTTAGTTAAGTCTCAAGATTAACTGTTTGGTTGGTCATGCTATAATTCATCTATCTATTCACTTTTCTCACCACTACAGGTCTTACAAAATTTCATAGACAAACCGACTTAGAAGTCATAATCCAGTGTAGTTTAAAAGGGAACTGTTCTGAATCCCCAAGTTATTGTCCTGGGAACCCAGTGCCGATACCAGTTTAGGCAGCAGTCTCAGCTATGGTAACCAGGATACCAGTATCGGCCTCAGGGTACCGACACTAGTATGTGTGGGAACCTGGTACTGGTATCGGTCTTGGCCCAGCTTGTACAGACAGCCCTGTGATTTGAACCTCAGTACTGGCAGAGATCCCGACCCAGCCCCATTAGGGAGCAGCCCTCTTAGCCTGGAACCCACTGATAGTTAGCTGCAACCCAACCACAATTGCTGTGATTCTTCTGTTATTTGCTGTCATTTGTGATGGTAACAACAAACATGGGATGGGGTGGGGAGGGGGCCACAGATATTCTGTCTACTGGATTAGGCCAGTTTACTCCCAAGTTGGTATCATGATTACTGTGGCTGTTGCATTATTTTCTGCTGTCAGTGTTGTGGGAGTGCCTTTTGTGTGGGAGCAATATTGATAATTACTAGTGAGAGTGTAAAATGAGGTGGGGGGCACATATTCAAAACTAGATAATCCTTTAAGAATGACTGTTTACATTTGATATTGGTATTACCCTGGCTGTGAGCCATTGTAGTCTTAATGTGTGTAAAGCAAATAATACATTTAATATTATTTCATTGACATGAAACAAAATATTTTTCTTTGTACTGCTCATTTCTCACTGTGAGACAGTTGTAACATGTTGTGCCAAGGGGTAGACTCAATGAATCAATCAATCTTTGTTGCCTAAGTGTACACCTCCATGTATTTTCCTGATAATGTCTATGCCTTCCTTACAACAGAAACTAAAACAATTCTTACTACTTACAAATCATTGTGTTGTTTCTCCATACCTCCTTAAAAATTCCACACAACTTCACTAACTTCATTATGCAGCCCTGGTGGATCTGACCAGAAATTGTTAGATTTGTTGGGGCTGGTAGGCTGCTTCTGGAGGAACTGAGTGGTGATTGTGAGACTTCTTTTTTCAGCCACCGTAGAATGACATTCCTCTGAGCAGCTTGGGTAGGACAGGCATGGCAGTGGTATGATACGTGATAATTTAATTTGATGCAATATAATGAGATATTTGGATGATAACATAATTCAATACAATATGCTATGATACATAAATAGAATAATAGATAGTTTAGTGTGTAGTGCAAGTAAGTAATAGCATTGAGAGGTTCTGGGGACATAGGAACTTCGAGAACAGACTTGAGAGGTTCCCATGTGCCCCGGACCTCGAGATACTACTACTCTATTGTGATACATGCTAAATTATCTGTTATTTTTTTGTAATTTATTTATTTCTTTAGATTTTGGTAACTGGGTAAGCCCACTGAGACCAGAGATCCCTTTTTCAGGGGCGACCCAGAATTAGTTACAATATATGGATCTGATCTGTTTTCAAGGTTTTACCTTATTGGTGTCTTTGCAGAAGGCTCACATGCTGTACTGGCTGTCGTATTCAGCAGTTAACTTCAAAGTAGGAGTTGAAAATGTTGAACAACATTTTGGAACAGATGAACATTTATTTTCAATATGTGCCAATGATTGTAGCAAAGTCTAAACAGCAAAAAACAAACTTAATGGTAAGGTGTAATTTTTTTAAAGAAACTGTCGTTTCCGTGCTCTGTGTTTAGTCAGGCTTGGATTCCGAGTATATGTAATAACGTCTCTTGTTGATTGTGAGGCTGTGGGGGCTCAAGCTGCACACTCCAAACTGTAAACTGCACAAAAATATGAAAGGCTGGGGCTCAAGACTGAACAAGCAGCAAAGGCAAAGCTGGAGGACAATACTCCCCTTAAGGGAGAAGACTGTGCCAAAGTAAGGTAAATAAAAAATTATGTAACCAAGTACTGTCAAACCAGATTTATTAGTAGACGAGAGAACAAGCAAAATCCTCAGCATTTCCAATTAACAAATTCTTCCGGGGTGAAACCAAAAAATGCAGTGCTTAAATAGTACAATCTGTAAGACATAGGTGGTGTCCTCTGTTGTATTTTGTGGTTTTGAAAGAGCCATTGTGTTTTGTTTCTCTCCTTCGATGACCATGTAGTTGGCTTTTACTGTAAGCTAGCTCATAGTCAGCACAAGCCTTTTCCCTGTGCTTGTGCTCCTGTGCTTTTGTGATAATAGTATTGTTCAGAGCCCTGAACGATAGCATTACAGGAACTGAATGATATTATTATCACTCTCCATTGACAGTATTATCACTTTGTGTCAATGGTATTACTGACATTTTTGTATGCTTTTTGATAGTATTAAAAAGACCTATCCATATATTACGAGATGATAATATAGTCTAATCAAATATGTGAAAGGATAATATAATCTAACATTATATAACATATGAAAACATATTTTCATGTAAGTTTGATCATTTATATATTTATTTGAAAGTGGGTGACTGGGAAAGATACACTCAGCTGAGGTTTGTTTCGCAGTGCATCCTGGGTAAGGGTGAAAGAAGGGATAACAAGAGCAAAGATTTTGTACAATTAATTACTGGAAAATCAAAGATTCTAAACAGTAATATATACATAATGTACAATGTAATATGAAGTATAGGAAAGACAAAATATGAAATTAATAATATTTAAGCTGGTCCACTTGTGCAGCAGTAGCTCTACCACTTGCAACACTGATTACCTTGGTTCAAAAGTGATTCCTAGGAGTTGTAGGGCCAGCCAGAGGGAGAACGATCAAGTGTCAACTGGACTGCTCTCCTCCAGAGGGAAGGATGGGGAAGAGCCTGGTGCTTGACTGTCCCCTGCTGGAAGCCAGGGAAGAGGCAGCCCCAGCTGGAAAGATTGGGAAGGCATGGCAGATGTCAGCTTGCACATCATGATGTCATTGCACACCACGTCTCTAACAGAGGATGAAAAGGGAAAACCTACAGTCGCACAAGATGACCACTGGCATCCACAGGCCCTGCACCTGGTGACTCAGGCTCCTTCTTGAATCTGGATAAGGTCCTGGTGGGTCGAAGGACTCCTTGCCACCCTGGAGGACTATATGCCAAGGAGGGCTATGGTAGAGGCAAGCTCTGGGAGAAGCCAGTGTGATGGAGCTGGGAAAACTGGTGGGAAGGATGGCCAACCAGAATGGAAAAAAAGAATATTTACACATTGTGAACAAATACATATTGATATATATTAATATACATATTACCGTACCATCCTCACAAGTATAGGGGGGTTGATAGGTGGTGTGCTTTGTGCTGGTGGTGTGAGTGGGTGCTGAACCACCATTGTTTGCCAGTCCAGTTGGCACCCGGCAGTCAGGGGGGCCACAGGATGCCAGGGACTACCAAGAATTACGGAGATGGGTGTTCATGGGGTGGGGTGTATCAGTAGACACCAGAGACTACATCTGCATACTGAGGCTACAGGATCTGAAGGTGGGGAGGGCCCCAAGACACTAGGGTACCATGTGACTGGACTGGGGCAGTTGATCAATCAGATTTTGGAAGGTGCCACTGGACACCAGCACATTCACTGGTTTACTGGGCAAGGGTTCAGGGTGGGGGTAGGCTGCTATACTGTGACCTGCTACCAGGACATTGCACCCCATTAAGCTGGGGTTTGCAAAGACAGTAACTTGCACCCATTTGGGTGATGTTTACCACCAGAGTAAACCTCTGAATTTTGCCAGTACACCTGTATGAAATGGGGGCCATTTCATTTGCATGGACACAGTGTTTTGTTGGTGCTCTGGTGCTCATGGGTTTTGCCTCGATCTATGATACCAATCTGACAAATTATTTGTCGACCAGCATTACAGCGATGGATTTATGTCGACCATAATTTGCAATCAACATAAATCCTTCTGGGGAAATAGTCGCTTTTCAGGAGGCGGCTTCACCCCCAAATCCCCCATCCATAGGGCAGCCCCCACTCCACCCAAACTTAATGATTATCAACTCTGAGTCAGAGTTCATTTGGGGAGGGGGTGCAGGAACAGGAAAAAGTGTGCCGGGGTCCTGGGCGGACTTTTACAGTGAACTGTTGATGTTCTCGGTATTGACGTGTTCGTTTTTAGAAGTTTTGTTGTGCAGAGTATATGCCATTTTGCCACACTGTTGGGGTCCCTGAATATAGATCACACTCATACATCAGGCACAGATCCTAGTTTGCATGGGCAAACACTTCTTAGTGCCCACACTAACCTTTGAATATCTGGCCTATGGTGGTTGTATCAGTCCAAACTCCCACAAACTTATGGCAATCAGGGACATTTGTTTCACCTCAGGTACTGAAAAAAAATGTCTGTCAGGCATGCAAGCTGAGCCAGTGACAGCAACAGCAGTAATTCTATCACTCATGTTCCACTCCCCTCTCAATGGAGTTGAACAAAACTGTTTCTGTAGTGCTAGAATGCTCATTATTGGGAAAGGGAGCAAGTTTACTTCCTGCATCATCAATTGTCTCTCTTACAGGAACAGTAATTAAATAAGGAGAGATGTGACTGGATGATTTTCTTAGGACCCACAGGTAGTGTTGCTCAGCTAGAATCCTTCCAAGTCAGACACCATTGGATACCAGAATTTTGTCCAGATTTTGGATGGCCTCAGTCAGATGGCATAGACATATGACCATGGGTCTGACCTTTTAGGATCCACAGTAACTATCTAAAGTGAATACGAACAAACCTCCACACACACCAACACATGTACCTAGTTCCAACATTTATTGAAAATGCTGCATGGGTGTCCAGCCGTCTGTTGCATCTTTTTCAATAAATTTGGAACCAGGTACCTGTTTTGGTGTTTGTGCAGCTTTGGTCATCTTCACCTTGCAGTTCTTACTAGCTGGAGCAACTTTAAGGACACTTGTGTGTGCTCCAATTTTTTGTTTTATACTGAGTAAGTATTCAAAGTATCTGCAGATCCAGTCAGGATTTAATGGATATCACCATTGGAACCAGGTATCTTTCCATCAGATCAAACAATCTGTCAGATACCACAACTATCTGACTTTGGATCCAAAATCAGACATTGATCAGAATATGGTCAGATTCAGAGGTGGATACCAACACAACTGACAGAGGGTACTTGGATCCACCAAAGTACTATCCAAGCACCACTACTCCTGTGGTGTGCAGGGATACACAATGCTCTTGTTCTTGAGTCAGACTGGGCTGTGATATTAGTGAAATTAGTGCTTTCACTGTTTTCTGCACTCTAGCACTATCTGTGATTCAGAATCCGTATTGAGATTTTTTTTTCATCTCTGACCAGCCATTCATTATTTAATCACAATTAAATACAATAAAGTTGTCCATTAGAAGCATTTCATTTGTGAATTGAAACAAATGAATCTGCTTTCATCCTAAAAATGGGTCCATTGCACTCATGATGTGAGATACAGTCAGAAGGAGTTTTGCAATACCTGGTTTGGAGCTCCATTCAGTGCACCACTAACAAGTAAGTTAACAAAGGAATACTGTTGGAAAAGTTGTTAAAACTCTGCTATCAGTTGCCTCTCTTGCTCTGACCTCTGAAAGAGTTACTTAGTTACATAGTCCTGGAGCCTGACCATGTGTTGTTTAAAAAAGCAACCTCTGGTCAGAGCCAAAATGTCTGCTAATGATTAACTTGATAATTTGTGTATGCCTCTGTTAAAATCCATAAAGAATTAAAGTTTATTGTCTTTATTTGCACACATACATATCTGAGTGACCTCCTGACTCCCTATCATACCCATTGCCCTCTCTGTTCCTCTGAGGTAGGCATCCTCGCAGTTCCCAGGGCTAGGCATAAATCATTAGGTGATCAATATTTTGAGATTGGCAGCTCAGTCCTGTGGAACTCACTGCCAAGACCCTTGATGGATGCCCTCTCGGTGGAGGCCTTCAAGAGGGGCCTGAAGTCTCACTTGCTTAGGGAGGCCTTTGGATAATAGTTAAGGGTCTCCCTCACACTGGTTGCTATTTTATTTTATGTACTGTATGTCATTATCTAGTTGACTTATTATATTATTATACATGTCTTAAGTATATGGATCTCTTTTGCTTGATACCTCATTTTGTTTCCTTGGTCTATGTACAGCACCCTGAGACCCAGGGAATGGGCAATATAAAAAAAATACTTATGCACTTACTTACATGCTTATTGTATGCAGTTTTTAGTATACCAAATGGAAGTGTTGCACCTCCTCTTTAAAGTATAATATAAACTGACAGGAAGGCAACATAGACAGGGATGCACAATGAACAAGATGGCAACATAGACCGGGGGGGGGGGGGGTTCAAATGTTTAATTCTGATCATTGTCTGCAGTGGTATGAGAACCAACAGTAGCATTTTATGTTTTCCACTAAACTACTTCAGTTTCATAGATCACAAAAGTTTAGAGCTAATGAATTATTTTCAGTGATTAACTCATTTTCTTCAACTGTCAAATCTTGAATGATGTACGAAGAGTCACAGTATGTTTGTTAAAGTAGGAATTAATTAAAAAGTTCTCATACTTTGTGCTGGTGTCTTGTTTCAATCATCATTGGTTTTGCTGCTGACCCGATTCTCCAGAGTGAGCTGCTGGAAGAGCATCATTTGCAGTTTTATGTATGAACTGTATATGTAAAGTATTAGCATCATCTATTGGCCCAATGTAGTATAGAGTCTTTCATACAAGTGGAAAGTCCAGCCGTCTTATGCATGTCATGGGTTACTGCTGTTTCTACATGCATATACAGTCATTTGAACTGGGGATGTAATTCAGTCACTAGAACAAAGTCATTATTTAGTGATTCGGGGGTATTCCTGTGAGTTGAGTGAGAGAACATACTAACATACGAAATTGCTGGCAGAAAAAGGCCCACAGGTCTATAAATTCTGCCCAATTGTGCAGCTCTTGGTTTCATATCACTAGAGCTGCCCCATCTCCACCCAAACCCCTCCCTTCCTCCTCTTTCCCAGTCCTTCCCCTTTTGCATTTTTGTCCGTACTAATCTGGCCTTTGACTCTGTCCCAACCCTGCTTAAAGCCTATCCACTGTCCTTTGAGAGATTAACTCCTCTGGCAGTCCGTTCTAACCCATCATCACTCTCTTTCTGTGAAGTAGTGCCTCCTCATCTCCCTCCTAAACCTTCCCAATTCCAACTTCAGACTGTGCCCCTAGTGACCCTTCCCCCCTTTAAGCAGAACAATCCTCCTTCCCTGACTTTATTTCTGCCTTTCAAGTAGTTAAAGGTCTCTATCATGTCCCTTCTTACCCTTCTGTCTTCCAGTGAGTACATGTTGAGCGCCTTCAACCTCTCCTCATATGGCACCTCCCCTAGTCCCATGATCATTTTTGTAGCCCTATGCTGCACCCCCTCCAGTAGTCTCACATCATTTTTAAAGGTATGAGCACCAGTACTGTACACAGTACTCCAAGTGTGGCCTCAATAGTGATCTATACAATGGCAGGATGACCTCCCCCTTTCAAGAGGTGATCCCTCTGGCAATGCACTCCAGCATCCTATTTGCCCTTGTTGCTGCTCTTCTACACTGTGCTGATACATTTATGCCCCCTGTGACTATTAACCCTAGGTCCCTTTCCTCCTCCAAAGCCATTACCTGCACTCCCTCCAGCCAGTAGCTGTTTCTGGGATTTCTGGCTCCAAGGTGCATGATGTTGCACTTCTTTGTGTTAAACCCCAACTGCCACTCCCTAGACCAGTGTTCAAGTTTAGCTAGATCCTCTCTGAGTGCCTGCCTGTCTTCTTCATTGTCCACTTTTGCACAAATCTTAGTGTCATCCATGAATAGGCAGATCTTACTCTTGACTCCCTCTGCAATGTCTGAATTGAAGACATTGAACAAAACAGGCCCAGCACTGAACCCTATGGTACTCCACTCATTACTGGCAGTGGCTTGAATGTCTCCCCCCTTACAACTATCTTCTGTTGTCTGCCCTGCAGCCAGCTCTCAACCCACCCCACCAGTTTTTCCCTGTCCCCCATGTCCCTCAGCTTGCTCATTAACCTCCTGTGTGGCACAGAGTTGAAAGCCTTGCTGAAGTCCAGATACAGGACATTCACAGTGTAGCCTTCATCAAGCACCCTAGTGACCCAGTCAAAGAAGTTGATCAGGTTAGTTTGGCAAGATCTTCCCATTACAAACCCATGCTGTCTCTCATCCTGCAGTCCATTGCTATCCAGAAAGGTTATCAACCTCTCCTTTAGAATGGTCTCCATCAATTTCCCCACTATGGAAGTCAAGCTCACTGGTCTGTAGTTATCCAGTTGGTCCTTGGGTCCACTCTTGTGAAGGAGCACCATGTGAGCCATCCTTCAGTCCCTGGGTACATTCCCTGTCTCCAAGGAGGTGTTGAACAGGTCCTTCAGAGGACCTGCCAACAACTCTGCCTGTTCCTTCAGGACCCTTGAGTGCACGCCGTCCGGTCCTTGTGCCTTGTCCACTAGCAAGGCCTTAAGACCCTTCAGAACTCTATCCTCTTGGATGACCTCATCTGTTATCTCTGCACCCCTTCCACCCTTGCCCCCTTTCCCCTGTGGTGTTGGGCCATCCCTTTCTTTTGTGAACATGGAGCAGAAATAGTCATTGAGTGCCTCTGCCTGATCTTCCCCTTGTTCCACCCATCCTCACTCTCTCTTGATTCTAATGATGTCATCCCTACAACTCCTCTTCTCCTTTACATATTTAAAGAACCCCTTCCCCCCCTCTGATCCCCTGAGCCAACTTCAGCTCCATTGCTGCCTTGGCTGCCTTGACTGACCTGGTCACCTCCCTAGATGCCTTTGAGAACACTTCTCTATCCTCCTCATACCCAGATTTTTTGAACTTAATGAAGGCCAGTTTTTTTCCCCCTCACCTACCCCTCCACCTCCTTGCTGAGTCAGCTAGTTTTTTTTTTACCTATACTGCTTACTCTGAGATTTGGCACACGTGTTTGTGGCCTCATTTATCCCCTTCCTAATGATTGCCCAGTTCTGTTCATCATCCGTCCCTGAGTTAATTTCAACTAAATACCCTTCTAGGTCCATTCTGGCAAAATCTGCCTTCCTGAAATCCAACACTCTTGTCCTGGTCTTAGCAGACTCCCTCCCTGTGTTGAGGAGGAATCACACTGAGCGGTGGTCACTTCCTGCTAGAACGTCCTGTACTACCACATCCTGGACTTGGTCTCCATTTGTTAGCACCAAGTCCAGTATGTTCCCCTCCCTAGTAGGATCCATCACCCCTTGCACTAGGTAACTGTCTTGGATAGCCTCCAGAAGCACCTGTTCATTTGCTTGTACTGTAGCTACTGTCTACCAGTCAACCCCAGGTAGGTTGAAGTCTCCCACTATAACTGTATTGCCTTTGCCACTGACCTTCCTGATTTGCTCCACCAGCTTCTTATCCACCTCCTCACTCTGTGAGGGTGGCCTGTACAGCACCCCCATCCTGAGTTTCTGACCTTTAGGGCTTTGGAGCAATACCAATATGACTTCTGGCCTCCTCTCATCCCCTACCTCCCTAGTACACAGTATCCCATCACTGACATAAATAGCCACCCCTCTTTCCATCCTCCCAGTCCCTGCGGAACACTTTGTATCCTGGGATTGTGAGATCCCAGTCATGGTATTAGGTGGCCCGGTTTCTGAGACAGCTACAATATCTACCTCTCCCTCCACCATCATTGCCTGGAACTCTGCCACCTTGTTTGCTAAGCTCTGTGCATTCAAGGATACTACAGTCCACCTTGTGTCCTACCCCTCCTCTTCCCATCTCTCCCCTTCCCACGTTTGTCTTGGTAACTTCCTCTCAGTCTCCTCCCCTCCTCTGAGGGATGAGGCTTACCGATCTCCCCTGGGAAGTGCCTCTTCCCTACTATCAGACTCAGCCCCTCCCCCCAGTAATATTAATTCTTTGAGGAAATGCCTGCAGCGTTGAGAGTTCTGTCTGACTGAATGACAGTCACTATGTTAATGTTATGTGTCAGTGAAGAGCTTTCTGGTGTCATTTATCCATATAGATAAGTGTAGCCATATGTAGTTTTTGTTTTTTGAAAACAAATAAAAAAATACATAAATTAAACAAACCATGCTGTACAGAATATACTTCTAACTGCACATAGTTGAAAACCCAAGTCTGCCACCTAATTTTGAATAGGACACAATATTTATAATGAATACAAATGTATTTAAATACACAGACACATAATTTTTATTAAAAATGTAAATAAGTAATTTTGCTACTGTAGAAAAGAAACATATGTTTCTCCCCCTCCCTGTAATGGAACACATGTGGATATTCACTATCATAACAAATGTATGGAGATTCATCAACATAGATGGCCACACAACCAGATGGAGATACTGTATATGTTTCTTTTACACAATAATTAATTTGTATTTAGTGGGTATCACGTGCAGGATAGCATCATTACTAAACCAGTTCTGTATTCAGATCTATATCCAAACAATACTTGGCACAGCCTGTTAATTAGTCTAACTGAACACAACCCAGCCCAATGAGAAATAAGGAAATATGAACCCTCCCTTCACAAGTTCCCAACATTCCCAACTCAGGAGCAGTAATTATATGTGGTGGAGTATCCAGATCAAAACTAAACATTTTGGGCATGCTTTGAAAAGCACCTTTAGAGCAACTCAAGTTGCATCAGTCTAGGGCTGCAGCAAACTCTGGATGTGTCAGTGACCCTGCACCCAGTTTTATCAAACAGGGGTCCCTCCCCAGGAGTTGCCACAGTTGTAAACACGTGGCACATCTGCACAGTTTGACACAGGGTTCCAACCCCCCCCACCAAGAACAACACTAGAGGGCCCACAAAGGTAGGGGGTGACTATGCCTGCCAGGAAGGGGGTTGGGGGCAGAGGAAGCATGGGGGGGGTGACCTAGGGGGTATCAGAGCGTTGGCAGCAATGTCAAGGTGGTGAGGTAGCAGCGGGGTCTGCTCATAAGTCCGTGGTTGGATAACGTGGAGCGGTCATCATCTAGGACCACAGAGGGTTGTTTTTCCATTTTTTCTGTTGTGGTCCCCATCCATCCCCCTGAGAATGCCGGCTCAGGCAGGTTACATGCTTACGCACTATGCCTGCTAAGTGCCTAACAGTGCCAGTACTCCTACTGATCCCAGGGACATTGGGTGCATAGAGCAACCCTGGTATCCCACCCCAGAAGGAGGAGAGCATCCATTGGGATGCTCAATCCTCCTTCCCCCTGCCGACCCCTGGTGACCCGAGCTTGTACCCAAACCCAGTTCGCTGGCATGGTGTGAGGTGTGGCATCCAGTGTCTCAACCCTCAGCACCACTGGACCAGCCCCGTAAGTATTGTTTGACAGTTAGCATGACTGTGACATCACACACCATCTGACAGTATGGGTCAACCCTGCACTTTTGTGTCACATCTGAGTTTGTGTAAGGGAAGCCTATAACTTGATATCAGCTGATCCCTGCCAGAAATGAAAATGGCTGTGCATTCATAAACTCAGCAAAACCTCACAACATTCAGAATTACAGCATCAATCAAGTACTAGTGCAAATAGTAAAATCAAGTTTCAAAGCCTGTACACAGATTCACAAGAACGTGCCTGTCAGAATGCAGTACTTTTGGTGGAGGAATTCAAAGAAGCTGAACATGTCATGACCTACCCTGACTGATGTGATAGCATGAGTCAGCTACTATGGAGACCACTTGTAAGTTGGGCTGAGTGATTACTGTATAAAACCAAGAGAAAACTTACAAAATCTGTAAAAAATAAATAAAAAGACAAAGACACTGTTTTATTAAAAATATCACAAACTCTTTATTACTGCAACTGAAATCCAACCAATACAGCTATTTGTCATTGATCTTTAAGCAGTGCAGCCACATGACTATGTGTAACATGTCCAGCACTCTTCCCCCCCTTAGCCCTCTGCTATTCTCCAGGCCCGTGGCCAAGTGCTGACTCTTAGAATGCTGCCACCTCCACTGTGTCAGTATTGGTAGGGCTGCAATTAAATTGTAGTATATTTCCAGGAAGAAACAGAAAGGAGTGCTTGTTATGATAGCTGTGGGCAAGAAAAGACTGTCAGTGGCTCAACAGGTAGCACATTCGCCTTTGAGGCTGGCAGATCAGAGGGGTGTGGGTTCAGTTCCCACATCTGGCACTTGGGTTAATATCCTAGTACTGACACTGTAGTGCAGCATGAGAGGGGTGCTGCACTGCTGAAGTGCTGTCTTTTGGATGAGATGTTAAACCGAGGTCCCATCTGCCTGGATTGTAGTTCAGGTGGATGTTAAAGATCCCATGGCACTTATCGAAAAGAGTTGGGGAGTTTTTATTGTAATAATAAACAGATAACAACACAGTATATCAGAGCAACAGTGAGAAGAAAAAGGAGAAAAAAAATTAAGTCAACAAAAATAAATCACTGTAACAGAAAAGAATAATAAATTAATAACAAACCAAGTTACTTAAATTTTATAAGTGAAGAAAACCTTCCCACCATTTCTGAAGTTTAGAGGGAGCAAGCCATCTTGTGAATATATTTTTAAAAGCTCATTAGAAACTAATATACTAAAACAGATATACAGTATGACATTTTTTTCTGATATATAACCCATTGGCACCTAGCTTGCCATAAAAAATATCATAAAAAACAAAAAAATAAAGATAACGTCCCACTATGGAAATGAGAAAGGTTAGCAGGATAAATTCCTAAAACCAAAATATCATATGTGGCAAAGGCAAGCCATTTAAAGTTCCATAATTACGCCAAATAAGTCCACAAACCTTTTGAATAGGAACACTGAAAGAAAAAAATGCTCCATCATCTCTTCAATATTTATACAATCCATATAGGGGCAATTCGTTTCATCAATAACTTTATATTTTGCATTACCCCGAACATTCAGGCACCCATAAAAAATCAACCATTGTGTTTCCCACTGTAGTATAGGCAATCTATTATTATTAAGCTGGGCTAATACTTTAGAATTCAAAGCTGCTGGGCAGTTCTTAAAACAGGGGTCTTGAGGATATAAAGTTGTCATGATTGACTGGTAAAAAACCTGCATACTATTATTCAAAATAATTTCTTTAGTGATTTTCCATCGGTATAACTTCTGTGCAGCAGGCCAAAAATACTGCGGAATATGAATGTGGGGATTTAACTTAGGAGCCAGATTATGCCAATTTATAAAATATTTACCCAGTGCCCTATTAACCCACCTTTGTCCAATACTTTCTACTGGAGTTAAACCATGTTTAATATAATTCATTATGAACAAGGAGTGCAAAAAAACTACAGGGTCCATCATCCCAAGACCATCTGATTTTTTTACTCAAGTAAGTGTAGTATCTTTTTACTGGATTTAAGTAGTTACTCCAAAGCATTTGGAAAAATAAACTGTATGTCTTGGTTTCCAATTGAGACAGAAGAGGGAAAATCATAGCTATGTACTGTAAACAGATTATGAGGAATTATTTAATAATATGTATGATCTTCATCTTTGAGAATTTCCACTGCTTCCATCTTTTAACTTTTTTATCCACCGTCTCAAGCACTCAAGCAGTTTTGGAGACCAAACAGGATACCAAGAATTTTGAGTGGATTCTGGGAAATATGAATGCCATCCTGTACCATAGCGGCAGGACCCATTGCCCCAATAAACAACCCATTAGTTTTATGTAAATTCAATTTGGCATTCAAAACTTTAGAAAAAGAATTAAAAGCTTTCAAAAATTTATGAATTTGAGTCTAATCAGAAAAGTACAGTATTAAATCATCTGCGTAAACCTGCAACAATAGCTGACTATCCTCAGATAAAATCTCTGTAATCCCAGTCCACTGTGGTAAATTAACTAAAATCTGCAAAAGAGGGTCCAGAGAGAGTATATAAAGGAGAGGGCTAAGGGGACAACCTTGATGAACCCCAGTCACTAAGTGAAAGCTTTCAGCTGCACAACCTTTCAAAAAAGGAAAAATTGCATTACGCTTACATAACATCTTAATTACTGTAAGTTAGCCATTGTAATATGAACCCCATAATGTTCTAAAGTTAAAAAAAGAAAAGGTAAATGTACCCTGTCGAAAGCTTTTTCAAAATCAGCAATAACCATACATCCAGAAATGCCTGATAGAGATAAGTGTTCAATGACATCTCGTATGACCATCAATGCAGATTGGATTCTTCTATCTTGTATCCCACAAAATTGGTAGGGGTAAATCACCCACTTAGCATAATGTTTTATCTTGTTATTCAAAATGCTGGCAACAATTTTATAATCAGAATTTAGCAGGGTAATGGGCCTCTAATTCTTAATAACATTTCTGTCTCCGGATTTGAATAAATGAATTAATAGTCCCTCTGAGAATGAAGGAAAAATCACAGTATTATCCAAAAAATATTGAAACACAATAAGAAGACATTTGCTTAGTTCATCAGGAAACTTTTATATAAGTTATTGGAGAGACCATCTTTTCCTGGGGAAATATTTTGTTTTAATTTTTGAATTACATTGACTATTTCCTCTTGAGTAATAGGCCCTGACATTTTTGATGCTTCTGTGAATGCTAAAGGTGATTTAATAGATCTTAAATAAGAAAGCATCAATTCTTCAGAGATTGGAAGGGGAAATTCCAAGGACTGATAATGGCTTTTGATTAACTCCCTCAACTTGTCAATCGTTGTAGCCATAGAATCATCTGACTTTCTTAAGAAATAAATAGTGTAAGAGTTTTTCAGGGTTTTACAAACCTCAAAAGGGTCCCCTATAGGGGATCCTTTTGTACCATTAGTGAGTATGGCTTGCAGGATCTTGGCTCTATTGTACTGTAATTCCTGCATACTAGTTTTAAGTTTGGTAATTTGCTCAGAATAATCATGCCTGTAAGTATATGCTATTGTGATAAGCCTCTGAAGCTGCTGTCTGAGTGACAGATACTTCAAAAAATTACGATTTTTTGCCATAACCCCTTGCTTTTTAAACCAGTTACATAAATCTGATTTAGTTTCCATCCACCAATCACCTATATTAGTATATAAAAAAAACACTGATAATCTATCTTTTAAAATAAATGTAACCCCTGTCTGTATGTGAGGAAAGTCTAAGATGGAGGTATTTAGTTTCCACCTAACCTGCCTATGTTCAGGCAGACCCAAAAAATGAAGGGTACATAACAAAAAGAAATGATCAGATTACTCACTAGGTATCATTTTAAAGGAGTCCACCTGTACAGAAGAGGAAACTAGCATATAATCAATTAATGAGTGAATTTTCCCTTTCACAAAGGAAAATTGGGGCCCATGGGGAAAATAAGTAATACAATTCAAAAGGCCAGCCAACTTTAATAATGTTGGCCAGAGCATGCGAGTCACAGTAAATCTTTTTATTCTGTTTGGGTGAATCAATAATAGTACAATTGGAATCCCCTCCCCATAACACCTTAACTGAAGTTACCAGGAAAGGCTGAACTGCTTTTAAACAAGCAACCCTATCCACCTTCGTTTGTGGGTTATAAAAATTAATAAACCAGTAACCTATGCCATGCCATTCCCATCCAATATCATAACTCTGCCAGGAATCAAGTCAATTAAGTTGTGCAATGTAAATGAATAAGAAGTAAACAGAATGCCTACACCATCTGCCCTATCAGTTCTGAAAAACCAGTAGGAGGGTACCCAGGTCCAATCCCTCTTGAAAGCAGATAATTGTTCAATGGAATGCATCCCAAGTCTCCTGCAAAAAACAGACTGAAACCTGTCGATCATGAATGTAGTGAAAAACAGCCTGCCTTTTAATGGTATTCAATAGGCTATGGGTGTTTAAAGATCCCAGGACAACCACATTGAAATTCATGTTAGCAATACAGACCCTCTATTTCTTCCTTTTTTTCTTTTTTTTCTCCTTATAATTATCCACCGGTTGTGAAAAGGAGGATAATGAGGATTTTTGAGAGTCTGAGTCTCCCAATTCCATTTCTGTGTCCCCTCCTTGGGGTGAATAAGGCCACATAGGAATTGCTAGATTTTATAGGGGAAACAGGAGGAGGGGATTTGGAATGTAAATTCCTGGAAGATCGACGAGGCAGAGGAGACACAGGGACAGTAATCTTAGAATCTTTCTCAGAAATAACTAAATCAGCATTGATATAACATACTGGAGGAAATTCCAAGGGGTCAGGAGGTCCCATACAGGGTTTTTTATCCCCAGGAGGACCCAAGCCAACAGATTGGGCAACCTTGTCAGGTCAAGGGGAGGAAGACCTGGTAGGAGGTTCAGAGTGGATTGCATCTGTCTTTATCCTAGAAGGAGGAGAGGGAGAAGGGGAAGGGGGGGGAGCCCGCAGCATCTTGGGCTTTCTGAATTAAAAGGTCTGGACTTATACAAGATGCTTTGTTTTTGGCTGCCCAGGGACACTTTCAGAAAACATGACCATATTCTTCACAGAGATCGTACATTGAGTGATTAGCACTTTGCATAGTAACATGACCCACTTCCCCACAATTATCACAATGTGGCTGGTCACAGACGCTGGAGAGATGTGTCCTAGATCCACAACTGTAACAGGCTCTAGGTTGTCCCCCATAAAAACAAACCCCTCTATCCCTGCCTAATAAAAAATAATTAGGTATGTGCTCTACCCCTGAATCTGTTTGCCTCAATTTAATTTTATATTTCCAACCCCCAGTCCAAAACTGTTCAGAATCTAGGATGGGTACTGGAGCACTCAATACCTCACATTTTTGTGATAACCAAAAGGTGATATCTTCCACATGAACCCCCTCATTCCTAAACATTACTGCCACAAATTTTATTAGGGGCTTAGTAAGGGGAATGACCAGAAAGGGGGTCCATGTGGGTGAAAACTTCACCTGCCATATCGATCCCAAAATAAATCCAGAACATGTGATGTCCGAAAACTAATATCGAAATTATCATCTCCAGAAATATTGATGAAGGTGAACACATCTTTAGGTGCAAAATGAAGAGAATCTTTCAATAATGTTTTCCCCACAAAGTATCTGTACGGCCTATTATACAAGCCTCCTTAGTAACGTATACGGACAGTGTTACGTCTTGGTGCTGCTTCTCTTCTAGCAGTAGAAAACAGCTCAGCCATTAAGGGCTTCTGTTGAGGAGGTTTCAGCAAAGAAGAGTCCTGTAAAGAGGGAGAATTATCTGGAAGTCGGAGATCAGAAACCATTTTGGAAATGGTGGGCTGTAAGGCTTGTAAATCAGGAGATATGGTGGGAGGAATAGGCTGAAGTATATCTGTCAAGTTTTTATTAATAGGACCTCCAGTAGAAGTGTTCAGCTTCAGGTCAGGTTTCCACACTGGGGAGTGTTGTGATAAAGAAAAATCAGTATCCCAAGCTGGGTCAGGTGTCCAGATTCCTGACAGGGCCTGTTTCCATCCAGCTCCTGCAAGGTCTTTACCTGGAGACCAAGCCTCCTGAGTTGTTTCCAAAGATGTAGAAGAACCTGCAGTAGCAGGTCTATTAGACGTAATACTTTGCTGTTTAGATGCAGTATCAAGGAAAAATTCAATAACCCTAGCTTAAGACCTCGCAGTAGCTTGAAACACAATTTCAGGCTGAGCTTGCAACTCCACACTTGCAGGATACTTCAGTACAAAACCCACTGATTTGCTAAGTGGAGGAGTTTCATTTTAAATGTATTTTGCAGTGGGTAACCCTATAGGGACCTCTCATTGATCCTCTGCAATAGCAGGTAAAGAGACTGTTTTGTTCAAAGACAGCAAACTAACCAGCTGTAGGCACTCGCTAGAGCTTACAATATTACTACCAGCCTGTAGTTTGATAGAAGAGGAGTTTAAAGATGATGTAGAGTTGGTAAAAATATGCAGTGTCTTACCACGCCTCACAGGACCTTCTGAAGTTTTAGGCTTATCTGCAAAGGTGACAGGAGCAGCCGCACTGCTGACAGGGAGCAATACAGCAGACTGTAATATGTTAACAGGATCCATTGCTGCCACTCGTTGCTCAGACAGTCCTACAGATGAGCATAGCCCTTGTACCTCTCCTGAAATCACTGAAAAGAGATTGTTTTGTCCTGAGGCTGTAAACTTACAGACTTTAGGCACTCGCAAAAGCTTGCGAACCCACTGTCAGCCTGAACATTATTAGAAGCAGAGTTCAAAAAGCGAGTAGAATTCATAGGACTTTGCAATGACTCACTGCACTCCACGGGGCCTTCTGAAGCTTCAGATGCAGCTGTAGATTTGACAGAAGCAGCCACACCATTGACAGGGAATAACTCTGTAGGTTGAACTTGTTGAACGAGATTCACTATTACCGCTCGGTGCACTGACCTTCACACAGGTGAGTGTAGTCCTTTCATCTCCTCAGTTCCATAAAAGAAATTTGAGTTAGAAACTTGTACGATTTCCTCAGGGTTTTCCAAAAGCTTACTCATTTCTTCAATAAAGATAGGTGCATCATGAAACTCCATATCAGAATCCACATCCATGCTATGAAGAGAGTTAGCCTCAGTGTTGCAAACAGTGGGAGCTGAGGCAAGCTCTCCCACCAATGAGACGTCTTCCTCCTTCGGCATCTCACACAGAGTGGCCATCATGAAGATGGCCTGTCTCCCTACTGGCAAGAGTTGGAGAATTTCCCTGGTATCCTGGCCAAATTTCCCTCATTCACTAAAAATACCACCAACAGCTTAATCTGGTTCAAGGTCAGTTGGCATTCATCTGTATCCCCCTCCCCTGGGTAGTGCCTGAAAATAGGCAGGATTTGTCTAGTGCACTTACCTGGTCAACAAAAAAAAAAAAAAAAAGAATTGCAAGGAAAGAGGAAAGGCTGAGAGCCTGAGGCAAAGGAAGCACCTGACTGGAGAGCTGCAGAAGGGGCAGGATGGGAGTGGAGAGAGAGAGAGAGAGAGAGACAGAACTCTGATCGTGGAGCTGCCAAGGTGACAGAGAAGAGATGCACTGGTTCATGCTGATGTGCTTCAGCTACACTCACTGGGCAGAGCATGGGACAAATATTGTAATGCATTTGGTATCTTGTCACACACACCCAGAGACCCATTTTCCTCTTTTCCTCCTCCTGTTTGCTATAACTGGTTATGCAGCCATACAAAAACGGAGGTTTGCCACTTGCATAGAAGGCCTGTTATAGTAGATGCTTTGTGGTGCACTCTGTAGCTTATGAGGTTGGGGTGGGGGAGGGGTTGCATCATCAATGGACCTTTTTTTCATGGAGTAAAAAACAACAGTAGAAAGACATCAAGGGACCGTTTTCTTTTGTTCAGTCTCCCACAGACATCAGAGGGTGGGTGAGGTGCCATTAGACACAAGGGCAATCTTAAATATCTAGGGCATGACCATCAAAGGGTGGGGTGGCACCATTAGACACTAGGGATGAAGTAATCTTTTATGGGGTCGGGAATAGGAGGGTGGGGAGTGCCACTAGATGGCAGGAATATATATATATATAATATTTACAAGGACAGGAATTAGAGGGTAGGGGTGCCATTAGACACCAGGGAAAGGGAAAATATTACAGATATGGCAATCAGAGGGCTGGTGGGTGCCACTGGACACCATGGGAAAATATATTAAATATACTGTATATATAAACAAAATAAATCACAGGGTGGGGGGTGCCACTGGACACCACAGAATAATATGTTAAATAAATATAAACCCCTCATGACATCACAAGGTTCCAAAATGGTGGCAGTGTAGTAATAAAATAAGGCAGACTCAGTCAGGGATATATCTGGACTGCTGCCAGCCAACTGCTATTTCCTCGAGCCTATCGAAACTTAATTTTTCTCTATCGCATGCACTTTGTGTACTGTTTTGCTTTGCAGTGTTTAAGACTGTGCACATTTTGATGAATGTATTGCTTGCATAGACTATTATTTTTGTAAATCTATTATTCACTATTTATTTCTTCTCATTCTGTACTATCTTCCATACCCCTTCCCCTTGCACATACCTGGAGAAAAGCTGCTGTCAGTTCAGTATGTCTTTCCTGCTAAAACATTTGAAATAAATAAAAGAGTCAGTCCTGAGATGCTCATGTAAGTAATAATGTATGACAGAGTGGGAAGTATTGGGCAATATTTCCTACTATGGGATGTAATGTGGCCTGATCCTGAAGTTAAAGGGCCATATAGTCACTAGAAGAGTGGGTATAGTGCATACTGCCCACCCTGGAGTGTATTACTGTGTGTAGAAAACGGGGTTTTGACTACATTTACAATAAAAAGTTAAAAAATTGTAAAAGGTAAATAGAAACAAAAAGAATTAGTTGTAAAGTAATCATGCCACTACTGGAATTGCTAGTAAAGGGTGCTGGTATGTTTCATAGTATGTTTTTAAACAGTCATAGTCATAGTACTACCAGTGATTTTTTTGTTCCCCTTCCCTTGACAGTGCAGATTGGAGGAGATTACAGACACCTTTTGTTTGATCGTGCAGTTTGGTGGAATTTACAGAAAGTATTTGTTGGACTGCAACTGGTAAGAATGCTTCATATACAGTGAGTGCTTGGGACAGGAATAAGCTTCATTGAGATGGCTGATTCGAGATCAGGATTGATGGTGCTTCACAGAGTGAGTCGCGCTGGTGCTAAGGTCACAATAGTTTCATTTAAATTATGCTTATTTGTGCCTCAGTTTGCTTTTTGTTTGCAAAAAATGAGTCAGAGACAGCCAGGGCTAAGAACAGGGGAAACCAGGGCTGAGCGTGGAAATGAAGGATGAGCCTGTAAGCTTGAGGAAAACATGGCATGAGTTTTAAGTTTTAGAGTTCTGTTTCAGCTGAATAGTATATCTTTTGAAAAGGAAGGCTGGCACTGGTACTACTTATGTGGTGGTCTCTTTTGTCTGATTCCTGCCAGGGTGCAGGCTGCTGTCAGACATTTGATTTATAGGATTGTAACTACCCATTTTCTAATATTTTATTATAAACCTGGGATTGATGGTCAGCTAATTAGATCACACCACCAGTGAGCTGAAATTTACAGAAAGACTGCCGATTTGAAAAATCAGAAACAGTTGCCATTGTGTTGTCTCTCCTAATTTATGTCATGGTGGGCATACCGACATTTTCTCTCCCACCACCATTTTGGCATGGCTAATCAACAATCTGCAAGCATTCTGCTTACAGTTGGCTTCCCTGCCAATTATAAAGCAAGCAATTAGACAAAACATGTCTTTCTTTTTTAAAGCACTGTTTTTCCCACAAACAAGTAATTAGAATATAACACTCTCACAGGCGGACATTTGCAGGAGGTTAACACCTGGTCTGGGGTTAATGGCCGTTGGCTTCACCATGGGCCATTAACATTTCCCAGCAGGGCATTAATCGCATAGAAATGTTGGTATGTTTGGGTACTATTGCATAACTAATGTCCTTATCACCCAAGCTGTACTGTAGCTGCAGGACCTCCCTGTGAGCGCCCCCACCAGTATGTTGAATAATTGCATAATTTCTTGAGTACCACTAGCAGCTAAACTGCATATGGTAAATCTTCCTAGGGATTCCAGATCTAGAGAAAGTCCAGTATTTTACAAGAAAATATTCTACTATTTAGGGAAATGATCTCTGGCTATGAGGGCTACCACGTTTAGAACTGCCAGAATCTGACAAGTATCAACATACTTCCATTGAACGATCCAGGGGTACCTTTCAAAAAAACAAATAGAATTTTTAATATAGTAACATGGTACTTTAATGACAGACAGGACTTATGGTCTAGCTTGTCTGCTCCTCCTGCCACACAACCGTTACTACACCCAATGGCCCTGTACATGAAGTCAAGACACCAACGGAAACTGGGCACGTTGGTATATGTGTGAATGCCATGGACTGGGACTCATGCGTCATTCACGAAAGGGGTGTGCAGCAGTTACACACCTGATCCCCCAGCCGCATGGACAGCACTGCGCCAGGGATGGGATGGGGGCATGCCAGCACTAGGCACCATGCACAAAGGTGTGTAGTGCTGGCCATGGGTGTCCCGAGGGGGAGAAGGCCACACAAGGGAGAACCCTACCATAATCCCACTATGCAGCCTGTGCACACATGGCAGCCCCTTCTCCGTATCACTGGAGGCACCCCCAACCCCCAAAACAGCATCCCTGAGCACGGCACTGGCAAGCACCTGCCAGCCTATCATGGTGTACCCCTGGTCATTGTTCTTGTCAACCTTCCCCCACCACCAACACATCATCCCAGAGCACTGTGTCCCGCAGTTCCTGTGATGGACTGTGCCATCCCATGCCTGTGGCACTGTCAACACCCCCACTCCCCAAAACCCCATGCCTGTGTGTTGGTGCCAAAAGAACAGCCAGCAGCACAGCCTTCATCTCACCCCCACGGCCGCAGGCAGTTGGGCATCCACTGAATGCACTGCCAGCGCACGCCCTGCCACTTTGGTGATCCATTAGGCCCCTGGCCGGATCCGCAAATCCGTTCCCGGCCGCCCTCCAAGACCTGAGCACTGGGGAGTGGGGCCACAGACAGGTGGCCAGCAGTAGTGAATTCTGCCTGTGCTCACCTGTCTGCAGGTGTGAAGCTTCGTGGGTGGGATATGCACCTCCAACATATAATTCCCACCCCTATGTGCATAAGGGCCAATGTGATTATAGGCACACAACCAAGTTTAACAGCCAGAAATGTTACCCTGTGCAAGATGTTTAACCTTCAATGCCAGTATCCAGACAAGGATTCAGTCTAGTCTATATTTTTTATTGCAGCCATGTGCTTTGACGTGTTTTAATGTCTTATATTTACTTTTTAGGATTCCATAAAAATATATGGCTGCTGTCAATCTTTTAATGGCAACTGGCACCAGATTTAAACAAGAGGTAGTGACAAAGTTAGTACCCATATTTCACAAAACTGGCAAAGGAAACTATGTAACATTTGTCCAGTGAAGACTGTAACTGTCAAAGTGCAAGGGCAGTTTGTTCCATGTTCTCAGTAGCCAATTTATGAGTAATCGAGATATATATATATATATATATATATATATATATATATATATATACACACAGATTTTACAGAAGCAATTTTCTCTACTTAGGGATTCTTCATTCTTTGTCATAATTTGCATTGATCAAAGTTCTCAAGCCCCTGAAAATGATGAAATGTGATTATTGAGTCTATAGTTTTATGACAAGTCAAGGACTGATGTAGCTGAAAGATCTTCCAGTCAAATGCATTGTGGTATTATGTAGTTCACTCATGGACTGCAGCTCAAGCTGAAATTCCATATGAGCTGTAGCTGCAAAATGAAATGCCACTGCAGGAAATTCCAGAAGCAGAGAAATAGAAATGGAGAGGCAGCTCCAAAAGTAGAGACGTCCAAAGGGAATGAAAAAAAAAAAACACAGAAATGGAAACTGACAACAACTGGGACAATGGGGGGAGGGGCTATAGGAAGAATCAGCCACACATGATCGATCAGAGACAGGAGCATGTTGCACCAACACAGTGGATAAGGCAGGCAGCAGAGTAGAAGGTACAAGCAGAGTCAGGGGCAGACAAACTGCTGGGCATCACCAGAAACCAGGGGAAGCAGGGCAAGTGAGCACGGTCAGTTGAAGAAGCAATGGCAACAGGAGATAGTGGGGCAAATGTACAAAAACAAGCTGTGAGCAGCAGCAGCAATGGGTGGGACAATCATGGACAAGCAGACAATGAAGGTAAAGGTACTGGGGAGATGAGCACAAACCGATTGTAGGGGTGTGTGGGGTGGTGGGTGCTGAAAGGGAGGGTTAGGTGGTGGGGACAGTTACAGAGACACCAGCAATAGACATTGATGGATGATTTTCAGTGTTACAGCTGGCATCTGTTACAGCGAAGCTATACCAGGATGTTTTAAATTCCTCAGAAGGCTGTCATGACAGATCAGCTTCCTGGTTGGTGTAGATCAAAGGGAGAAGTGGACCCATGATTGGGTCAGCTTTTTCTTTTCAAGTATAGAACATCTCTGCCCGGCAAGACAAAGCTCTGCCATGATCAGGCTAGCTGATAATTGGTGTGGTACTTACTCCCCCCCCTTAAACACTGCTCTGCATTGTACAGTGTCACACCCCTCAATAGGCACTATCATAGCAATATATGTGCTGCGGGTACACACACATGGTGAACATAACAACCTGGGTTTTGGGAGATGCCCACGCCACCTTCCACTCACTGTATTGCTGTTGCTCCTCCTCCTTATCTCTTTTTGACTTAGTACATAGTCAAGGTTGGACATGGGATCCATCTGGTAGTTGGATGGTAGTGGAGAGATTTCTTTATTCCCTGATGGTCCATGTTGGGAGCTGGAGGGGTGAGATGTTTGGGAGGGAATGACCACATTTTTTTTTCTGTGCTGGGTATGGTGTAGACCTGTCAAGTTGTTGGTGGGAGGGTCAGATCTTTTTTCCTCTGATCGGCCTGGTTGAACATTGGAATTGTCAGGTTGTTTTGGGAGGGTTATCTTTTTATTTTTATTCCCTGACAGGCCAGGTTGGGCATCGGCCATCTGAGACTGTTGAGGGAGGGAGACATTTTTTTTTTTTTTTATTCCTTGAAGTGCCAGGTTGATCACTGGACCTGTCCACCACTTTGGGAGAGGGGGACGGATACTTTTATTTCGTAACAAGCCACACTGGGCACTGGATCTGTCAGGTTGGTAGTACTGTAGGAGGGGACACATTTGTTTATTCACCGACAGGCTGGGTTGCATGTCTCATCCATCAAGATGTTTGGAAGTGATGGACAGATTTATTTTTATTCCTTGGTGAGCTGGAGTGAGTATTGGACCAGTCAGGTAGTTGAAGGGGCAGGGTTTTTTTTTATTACTTGATGGGTTAGGTTGGGCACTGGATCTGTCAGGCTGTTGGGGAGGTGGGTTGATGGGTTGTGTTGGATATGGGACCTGTCAGGTAACTGGAGGAAGGGCACCGATTTCTTTTTTTTTTCATTATGGGCCAGAATACTTACAAGACTCATCAGGTAGTTGGGAGAGGGGCCAGATTTTTAAAACTCTGGCAGGCCAGGTTTGGCACTGGAAATATGGATCTAGTCTACATTCCCTGCTTTACCAGTATGACTCTCCTTTGCCCTGCAAAACACTTTGGGATACAGTGTGTATGGCAGTCATGTTGAGTAAGTATTGATTTGAAAATTGCCTCAGTCTGCCCGCCCCCTTGCTCCAGCAACTGCCCCCCCATCCTTAGTTTTTCCAGTCCATGGCCTGGCTACATGGAGTGACTTAAATCTAATCTGTTTATTTATTATACAAACAGGATGGGAGAGATACTTCCTAGTTCCTACACACATTGAACTGTGCCACAGCTATGCTATTCTTTGCCCTTTTGCATTGCAATAATTTAGCCCCACCGCCTGAGGAATAACTGGGAGGTTCAAAGCACCAGGGTTTTACTTATGCTGTTTGTTATTTCATCTCTCCAAATTTATGAAACCACCACTGCAATCACTAGATATTGCTTTTGCCCATTCATTCAGCAATGTCTACATTTGTAGTTTTCAATAATTTAGTAGCAGGAAAACTCAGTTTTGTTTTGAAGATTTCATGTTTTATTTTTTCAGTAAAAAATAAAGTTTAGCTTTCCATTCATGGAGTTGTCCAGACAGAGAATTATTTGTTAGTTCCTGTCTGAGCTCATTCATTGTATTTCCTGTCATTACAGTATATGTGGGTAGGAGAAACAACCTAAGAACTTCTTCAGTGTATCATCTAGGTTAGTTGCATGTGCACAAGATGGTCTCCACTTGCTCAGCCGATTCTTATGCAGTCTATTTCTGGTGGACAAAAGAAAGTTAGCAAAGCATTACAGACAGCTGTAAAGAGGTGTACCCAGTTCCCTGATGCTTGTTAATGGTACAGCTGCAAAACATGTCCTGACTTTGATCCCTACAGCAACTGGTCTGCTATGCAGACCACCCCATAAAATGTAAATCAGTGTGTTCTAATGGTTAGAGCACCAGCTTGAAAACTGGGAGACTGCAGGTTCAAATCACTTAGGGCAAATATTTAATGTGTGACATTGGGTGAGTAGCTTTACCTCTCAGTTCTTAATCTACCCAGCTATGAAAATGGGTAGAAGCAGGGACCCACTTGAAATGAGATACTGCATTTCAGTTGGGCTATTCTGGGTAAATAAATTGTAAAACCTTTGCCCAACTCTCATCAGATCCTACTCCCCATGGGTGAATTTGGACTTGCCCCATCTGTCAAAAGCAGTGTGCTCCTTCTCATGTACAGAAGTACTAGTAATGACTTTTATGAAGAGGGCAATGCTGTTTCTGTGAGCTGAGGGAAGGTGGTAGAAGATGGGTATTAAAAGGGTAGGGGAAGTGGGGACAATTGTGATGGCTTTGAGCATTTTGTTTATGGTAGGAGAAAGTGCAAGATGAATGGGAGCTATATTGATTTTTACTAAAAATAAAACCTGACATGTCAGCTACCACTGGGCACCCATGCACATCTTTCTAGTCCTCAGGCATGGGGGCTAGAGTTCACCCATGTCGTAGCAACAAACATATTGGCAATGCCGACTGTGAGTCAGCAGCATGCTGCCAGCATTAAAGCACCAGGCATTATGTTTCACAGGAGTTACAGTGCTAAAGCGCCCTCCCAGAAAACCATGGCTTTTTGCAAGGGGGCTTCACACTGGCATCACACTGGCATTCTTTTGACCGGCATGCCCCGGAGGGGGTAGAAACTGTGTGGGGACCAAAGGAGACAGGAGTGAGGGGTGGTCTAAAATCAAGATTGCCCCTTTCACTGTCACCCTTTTTGCAGTGCTGTAATTGCTGTGACAACGTTCAATCGCCTTTCTAACAGTATACTGGGGGATAGCACTCCCACCTAGGTCAACAAATTGGTAAGGAGAACTGATTTTAAAATGCAAGTGGGCAAATGGTTTAAAACTGTTTTTTGCTGCATGTCTACACAGTGCATGAAAATCTGGAGAACAATCCCTGCTTAGTGCAAAAGTACCTAAAATGTACAGATAACCCAGAAGTGAAGAGTTTGGTAAGCTTTGAACCAAGTAGAACATGATTCTGCCTTGGCAATCTGGTAGACTAGGGTAGAACCTTTGCTAGTTGCACTCTTAAAGTTCATAAGGTAGAACTTTTAGAGGTTCATACAGCCCTTTCCAAAATGCTAGTTTGTGGCACATTCACCATAGAATGGTTTAGCACTACTTTCAATCAGATGGTGGCTGGTGAAGGAGGAGAGGAAGGCTGTGCTGGTCATTGTTAGGAGGGAGATTCGGGGGAGAATTCAAGGGCCCTTGGAATGTGCTCCCAGTACTACATATCAGGATCAAAGGGGAGGCAGTTGTTTCTTGCCACCACTGGTTTAGGCTCCCAGTACCAGACTGAAAGTCTCTTTATGGGAGAGTGGGAGCATTTGTTGGCAGTAGGAAAGGGAAACTAGTGCTAGACATAGACGGCAGGGGAGGTAAAAGGGTTCTATTACTGTTTGCCAGCGCCAGGGATGGGCTCCAGGTTATGTTGAGTGTGGCTGGTGTTTCCAGTACCAGAGATACGGTAGTGTCCTGCTGTTGGACATTACATCTGGGAGAGGGTTGATGCAGTGTTTGTCAGCACCAGAGAGGGACACTCAGTGCCCAAGTTATATTTGGGACCCATGGTATTTTTTGACTATAGGGATGGGCTCCCAGTTCTGCATTTTATGTTTGGGGGTTTGTGTTATTTGCTGGCACCAGGAATGGGTTCCCAACATCAAAGCTTGGTAGTAATTGTGAAAATGGCGTCATTCCCCTGTACTGCTTTTTATTTTATTTTCCCACAAAATTATTTTAAAAATTGAAATTATATTGTTTTACCCTTTCTACCTTTAAAACTACTAATTTATTCATTTTGACAGACTGTGGGATACTGATAGAAAAGGAATGCATGATAATTTTATAGGTCCATTGTTTAAAAGACATCTGCGTTATAAGATGAAGAAAATAATTTACCGTACAGGAGTAGAAGTGCATACTCAATCCAAACTACATGTCGTGGTAGGTTTAAGCATATGTGATTAAAAGAGAATTAGTCAGTCTTTTCTCATTAAAGTCCAATTGGAGATGCTGAAGCTATAACCCTTTATCATTGATAGAGTACTCATCATGAAAATAGTTTTAGTAATAAAGGCAACACTATTTAATCTTTAACTAGAATCAGCAGCCTTTTGTCAGTCTGGCAGCTAAACATTGAGAATGTTACCTTCATAAAAAAATTACCTGTGAATGGACTGTATTCACTGTATGTTACCCAAGCCCATGTAAGCAAGCCTGCAGCTTCTATTCCCTGGCTGGAGGGGAGGGGTTTCAGAACAATGCCATCCCCTCACCCTCACCCATCTAGCTGGGTCACTAAGCTCACCCCTAAACTCAGCTCATTGGCATGGGATCACAAAGCATGTATGTTGGGGCAATACTGGCATTACACACACAGTTTCTTAATTATAACTTTTTTCCCCCAAAATGTTCAAGATAGCTTTTTTATGACTCCCCTTATAAACATGACTTGTGACATTCATATTATGTTGTCTGAAATGTAATTTCACACCACAAGTGCAAAATCACATCTGGGGCAGGATTCACAAAGCTTTGCCCAGGCACAAACAGTTTGCCTGGGGCACACTGGGCTTTGTGAATAGCTGCTATTCACAAGGCCCAGTTTTGCCCCACAAACTGGGTTTGCACCTAGCCAAAGCAGGGAGGGGGGCTGCAATTTAAATGAGGGGGAGGGGATCTGCATAGCCCTGCAATCCTATTCACAAAAGATGTGCTCCATGAAAGGGCCTTTGCAAAGGTCCTTCCATGGAGCAAATTAAGCTGAAAAAATCCTGGCGGTACTCACCGCAAACCCCAGAGATTTGCAAAGGTACTGCAGCCCCCCCAGTCCCTGATTGCTGTTATCTGTGATAAAAACATTATCCTTTTCCATGGTGTAGTGTTCCACCCCCCTCTGTAATCCCCAAATCCCCAATCATCACAAAAAGATACATGAAATGCTCTATGTTCAGTAAAGTGTCCAACCCCCATCCCCATACCCCAATCGCTGGTATATGTAACAAAAAAATACCCTTTTTTCTGTATGTAGTGGTCCCACCCATTCCCTGATCAATCTAATCATGTGAAATACTCCCATTTTCTGTAGTATAGTGTCCCTCCCCCTCCCTGGTTCCTGATCCACATAAATTAGTAAAGGATTAAACCCATTTCCATAATGTACTGTCTCACCCCCCCACGGTCCCTGATCTCCCACCCATACTGTCAGACCAGCTTTCTATAGTCCAAGTGTATTTGACCTCTCTCAACCCCCACCCGCTCAGACACCCACATACCACCCCACTTCCCCCATCCCAGAATGGCCCATCGGTCGGCAAGCAGAAAAGCCCTCCACTCATCTCTATGGCTGCCCACCGACTGAACTGTCAATGACAGCCACAATATACACTACATGACCATTGGTTGAATTGATCAACCAATGGGTGTGTAGTGTAAACTGTACCTGTCATTGACAGTTCAGTCAGTGGGCAGCTGTGTAGGTAAGTGGAGGGCTGTGTTGTTGTTGACCAGCAAGCTGTTCTGGGACAGGGAGGGGTAGGATGTGAATGCCTGAGGGGTGGGGCTTGGAGGAGCCACAACATGGAAAAGCTGATCTGACAGTATGGGTGGGAGATTGGGGACCAGGGAGGGGGGTGAGACACTACACAATGGAAAGGGGCATGATTCTTTATTGATTTACAGGGATCAGGGACCATGGGGGAGAGGGAGGAAGGGACACTACACTATGGAAAATGGAAGTAGTTTGTATGATTAGGCAAATCAGCAAATGGAGGGGGACAACTACACAAGGAAAAAGTGTGTTTTTTTACATATACTGGTGATTGGAGATGGGGAAGGGGGTAGGGCACTTTACTGGAAACAGGGTATTTGATGCTTTTTTGGGGGGTCAGAGATCAGTGAAGGGGAGAGACACTACACTATGGAAAAGGGGTTGTAGTCATGTTTATGACAGTGATTGGACTGGAGGGGGCACTATATTGGGAGACTGTGGCTGCGTGGGGCATGGGCTGGTGGACGGCATGCTAGACCACAAAAAGGCCATGCAAATGAGCCCATAATGGGCATGCTAATGGCCAATAGTGCCTTGCATGCCAATGGGCTCATTTGCATGGCTACTTTGGTGAATTGCACCTTAGCGTGTGTGTGCTATTATTAATGGCCCATTCTCCTGGCGGGCTGTGGGGACAGTGCTGCTGTGCTTCCTGGTGCTTTTTATGGGTTAGCATTGCCCCCTGCAGACCCCTATTCAGAGTCAGATTGTTCAATGTGCTATTCGACTGTGAATGGTACAATTGCCCTGTGGTGAAAACTTTTGAGTGGAACTTCACCCATTTTTGTGAATCCTGCCCCGATCCAGGATTTACAAAATTACATCTGTCACATTTATGAGGTGATGTGGAAGAATGACTATGGTGAAAGTTTGGAGTTAAAATATTGAAAATTAGCAAAGTTATGAGTGAATGTTGAAATATTGCAACATTCACTCATAACCATATAATTTCACTATATTTATACACCAGATTTTCAGCATAGCCTCCTTATTACCCAACTTCATGAATCCTTTAGGTGAAAATGTTCAAATCCCCACTGAAATATTCTGCGGAACAGGTGTGAAAACACATTTTGGTCAGGATTTGAAAAACAACTGCTGTCACATTTTTGAAGTACTGTGAATATATTAAAAATGTGGGGCTAAAATATTGAAAATTACTAAAGTTAGGCATGAAAGTAGAACAATTTAAATGTACACTCATAACTTTGTTGTCTTAATAGTTTGACCCTAAGTTTTTAACATAGTCTTTTTATGATGCCACTTCATGAACAAGGGTGGAGAATTTTTTTTTTCAAATCCTGCCTGAAAAATGATTTTAAGAAGTGACCACAAAATCATTTTTTGGGGACAAAATAGCATGATTCCACCATCCTTGGTCATGAGGTGTTGTCCTAGAAAGGCAACTTTAAAAATTCGGTTTAAACAGGACAAAGTTATTAATAAAAGTTCAAATCCATTTGAAATATGCTAATCCAGACTTACCTTATTTTCTCATATCTCCGTAGCTAGTTCCAGCAGAAAGACATGTCTCTGATTGGAGAATGGATCCACATTGTGGGACATGTTCAGGTGAGTGAGGGTGTGTGAGTGGGAAGACAGGGTGGGGCAGTTGGGGTGTGTGTGAGGGGGTCAGATTGGCAAGAGGCTGATTTCTATTTTTCAAGTAAAAAGAATCAATGAGGTACTGTATGGCTTTCTTTATTTCAGTGGACATTCACATTATGACACTGGGGATTGGACACCCCAGTGTCAGGCTACTGTTTGGCAGCACCAGGCATAGGCACCCTCGTGCTTGCCATATACATAATATAAATGGGGTGGGTGACCTGGATGGGAGGGGGTCAAGAGAAGTAGTACCAGGGGTGGGCACTGCGTCTGCTTGTATTATATATTTAAAAATACATAAACATTGAGAAGTGAGGGGTGTCTGTTCTGTAGGGGAGGGGGGGGAAAGAATCTGTACCTTGGTTAGCTTAAGAAATATTTTAGATAGATGGATAGATAGATAGACAGAGACAGGCAGAGAGACAGAGACAGTGACAGAGAGAAGAGGGGATCAACGGCTCACTGCTTCAACTGAAGCTGGCAATATGACTCCAGCCATAAACATTAAGAAGTGAGGGGTGTCTGTCCTGCAGGAGAGGGAGGGAGAAAGAATCTGTACCAGAGGAGTGCACATTGGTTAGCTTAAGAAATATGATAGATAGATAGATAGATAGATAGATAGATAGATAGATAGAAGACAGATAGACGGACAGACAAACAGACAGACAGAGACAGGCAGAGAGAGACAGAGACAGCGACAGAGAGAACAGGGGATCACCAGCACACTGCTTCAACTGAAGCAGACCATATGACTCCAGCCACAGCTTCAGAATTCAAAAAAGTTCCAATGTTCTCATACAGAGAATGCAGGTGAATGGCTCCTCATGCTAAGCTGGGCACCCTGGATTTTGGGCTGCTCAGAAAAGGCATTTCTGGCTATTTTTTTTTAAAGAACAGACACAATGGTCTAGCTAATTAAGTCCCATTAGTTAGTGTGTGTGTGTTTCTGTTTTTATTTAAATTACACCATTTTCATGTTTTTTAGTTCAGGGAAAAAAAATATGATGGTGGCCAACATGACACGAAAAAATGTTTTTCATGCCATGAAAAGCAAGTGTCGAGAAATCAAAAATGGTCTTGCGACATTAAATTTTTTGTGTCGTTACAGAATGTTATACAAAAAAAAAACTACTGAGCATGCTCAGAACAGAAAAAAAAAAAACAATTGTTTAAGATTTTTTAAAAAAAACTTCCAAAGGCCACAACGCTCTTCCATCTTGAAAGTTTCAGGAAAAATAAATCTATTCTGTGTAGGCTGTACATGAGAGAAAAAACTAAAACCCATGTTAAGTATAAAAAAATTAGATGTCTTCAGGAAAATGACATATGCAGATTTCAGAAACCACACAGGCAGCCATCACAAAACTTTCCACATATTTAGACCTTGCCTGCTAGACAATGCATGCAAAATGTCAACTCATTTTGCCAAACACTGCCAAAGCTACTCAGTTGCAAAATTTGGGGTTTTACACAGAACCTGCTGGTCAATCCTAACTATAGTGATGCTAACATGCCAGTATAATATATTTACAAAAAAAGGCAAATACAATTTGTCCAATGAAGTGGTAATAAAGTATGTGATCTTGTATCTCTATGCCACCAAATGGTGTTGCTTGTATGTTGCCATGCTGTCGTCAGTCCTGACTGCCCATTGTTCATGGAAGATAGTAATTAAATTCAAAATAAGAAAGGGACATTGGACAGTTTAGGCTTAGTCTTGCTGCTGCAGTTATGCCCCATTTCTTTGTCCAACCCCCACATGCCAACAGGAAAAACATGGTGCTTCCTGGGTCTCACTTTCCTGCCCCCCAACTTCCTGATCCACCCTCCTACTCATTTACCTGACTGGGTCGCTGTGTGTGTGTGTGCATTTGCAAAACCTGGCTACACAGCACACACACCAGAAGGACCTATCTCTAATACTTCTGTGGGTAGGACCACCGAACATAATTCTAATTCTGTGGGTAGAACAGGTTCATAAGCTATGGATTGGAAGTCATGGTCAAAGACTAAAATTAGAACAAAATAAATAAATAAATAAAATAAAATAAAAAAGATAGTAAGGGGAATCACCTTAAGGAGTGAGGAGGTGATTCTGCCACTGTACAGGGCACTGGTGAGGCCTCACTTGGAGTACTGTGTACAGTTCTAGTGCTCCTTCTTTAAAGGACATAGGACTGTTGGAGGGGGTACAGAGAAAGGTGAACAAGATGCTAATCAGGATGAAGGGAAAAACCCTATGAAGAAAGGTTAAGGAAGCTCAATATGTACTGTCTGGAGGCAGAAGGAACATGGGCGATATGATTGAGACTTTCGAATAACTGAAGGGTATTAATAGGATTAGTCATGTGGGCCTGTTTAAACATAGAAAAGAAGGGATCACAACAGGGCATATTCTGAAATTGAAGAGGGAGGTTCAGAAGAGAGATGAGGAGGCACTTTCTCACAGAAAGAGTGGTGACTGTAGGAATCCTTTGTATGAGGAGCTTGTTTTGCAAATATCAGTTGGGGGATTTAAGAGGGGGTGGGACAGGGTTGGGGCAAGATCAGGATGGAGAAGGGATTGAGGATGGGGTAACTCAGTTGGTCCTATCAGTGAGGAAGGTGAAGAGGGGGTTGAGGGCAGTATCAGTACTCAACACTGAGATCTGCACACTCGAGTAGAATTGATAGACTGTAAGGCCTCTATCTGCTGGCATCATCATATGTTCGTAACACATCCCCACTGCATTCCAACATTGTGCATCCCAGCCACATCCTAAAATTATGCATCCCTGCCATATTCCGAAATTGTGCATCTCTGCCACATTCCAAAATTTCACATTCCCACCACATTCTAAAGTTGTATCTCTATGCCATATTCTGAATCTGTGCCACAGCCACCTTTGAGGCATCAAAGGCAAGCATAAGAACCGTATCTAAAACAAGCATTTGTCAATGCTGAATGTTTGCTTGCTGGCATTGGCATTGGTAGTGTAGGAGTTAGAGCTGCGTAATAGGAATGGCAGTGAAGCATTGAACTGAAGCCAACCCCACCACCATGCTGCAGATACTGACAGGCATTGGGGTGTGCCTTTGGGTCGTCAGGCATCACGGCCACACCATTTCACCACACCCTACCCTGCAGACACCGACAAGTGTCACGGTGTACCTTAGGGTCTTTGGCCCTTAACTTCACCCCATTCCATCAGGAAATATGGTGAGATGGGTGCTGTATAGGAGAATGGGGTGAACTTTGGGGCCGAAGAGTCCAAGGCACACCTCAATGCCTCTCACTGGCTGCAGGGTGTGGTTGAGGGTGGTATGGTATGAGCATTACAGGTGACAATCCCAAATCACACCCCTGATGCCTGTCATTCTCTACAGGGTGGTTCGTTATGGTCAGAAGCCCTAATGCCTCAGGCGTTCGTTGGTATTTTCATTCCAAATTTTCAACATGGCTTTTTGTGACTGCCACCTCATGAACAGTGGCAATATCAGTTTGTTAGCCAAAAGCTGATTTTGCACAGCAACTACACCCATTTGGCACCACGGGTGTGAAAACACATTTTGAACAGGATGTGAAAAATGACAGCTGTACTGTTCATGGGGAGGTGTAAAAAATGGCAATGTTGACAATCTGGACTGAAAATATTAAAAAAACTGGTGAAGTCACAAGCGTGCGTAGAAACTGTGCAATGCACACCCATAATGTAATTAGTTTGGGAATCTTTTACAGCAGATTGTCAACACAGGCATTTTGGGACCTCTGCTCATGAACAGTGTCACTGTGATTTTCTGACTCTGTCCCAAACAGTGATTTCCCACAGTGACCATGCATTTCTGGGCTGGAAGTATGAAAACACATTTCGGCCATGGTGTGAAAAGTGACAGCTATACTTTTCATAAGAAAGGGTCAAAAAATGCCAGTGGGAAAATCTGGACTGAAAATATTACAAATTCATGAACTTACGACGGTGCGTGGAAACTGCGCAATGCTTGCTCATAACACAGTCATTTTATGGACTTTTGTCACCAAATTTTTTACATAGCCATTTTAAGACCTCTGTTCATGAACAGTGTCACTGTGATTTTCTTAATCTGTCCCAAACATTGATTTCACACACCAACTGTGCCATTGTGCACTACATGCGTGGAAACACATTTTGGGTGAGATGTGAAAAATGACAGCTGTACTAGTCATAAGGAGGTGTGGTAAAATGGCAATGTTGAGAATCTGGAGTGAAAATATAAAAAATGAGCGAACTTATGAGCGTGCATAGGGACTCTGTAACACACGCTTGTAAATTAGTACTGTAATTTTGGGGAATTTTTTTCACTAAATTTTCAACATAGGGGTTTTGGGGGCCTACCTCATGAACTGTGACACTGTCATTTTTCAAATCGGTCCTGAAAGGTGGTTCCACGCAGTGACTGGAAAATCACCTTTCGGGGCCGATTAACACCATGACAGTGCCAGAATTCATGAGGAGGGGTCCCAAAAACCCCATGTTGAAAATCTGGTGCCAAAATTCCAACATATCCCTGAGATATGTATCAAAGTTGAAAAAACCCTGTTTATTCCATTATACAGTTTACTGGCATTTCCTCAGTTTGTGATCGGCTTTGAAGAGTGCAGACGTGTTCCTGGTCCACTGAAGATCGTTGTGCCGGACTCCGGAGGTAAGTATAGGGTGAGGTAGGGGTGTGGGGAGGCAAGGTGCAAAGAGGGTGGTCACGGGTTGGGGGGAGGGGGCAAGACAAGCAACGAGGGACCGTTTTTAGTTTTTAGGTCTTTTTTTCTTTTGGGAAGATGACGCAGGACTTTTGCCATGCTGGAGTGGGCTCCCAGTGTGGCAGTTGGAACTTTTGTTTTTGAGGGGGCAGTGGAGCTGATGGGGGATTGGGCACCCCGTCGACCATACAGAGGTTTGCCACACTGGGGTGGGCTCCCAACGTGGCACCTGGAAGTGTGTTTGGGGGAGGCAGAAGACAGATGTTTGCCATGCTGGGGTGGGCTCCCAGCACTGCACCTTGAAGTGTGTTTGGGGGGGCTAGCAGACAGATGTTTGCCACGCTGAGGTAGGCTCCCAGTGTGGCACCTGGAAGTGTTTTGGGGGGGGCGCTGAGCCGATGGTGGATTCGGCACCTTCGTCGGCCGTAGTTCACTTCAAACTGAATTTATGTTCCAGAAAGAGAAAGCAGAGATGTATACAAGCAGGATTGCCAGCAATATAGTAATCAACATTATCTTATCGCTGCTCACTGAAGCAATCTCTCCCTTTCAACTGTACACCACTGCATTTTCAACTGCTGTCATAGACAGCTGCAGCATTCATTGTGGACTGTGGCCATGCCTGCAAACACACTGACTGAACTGGAAGACAGGGTGCCACACCTACATAAACTATTAAGTAGCAGACTACTATGATTCTCAGATAGGGTCAGGGAAGTGATTAGGGCCTATAAGAAGGTCTTCTATAAATACAAGTAAAAGCAGTGGGAGGCAGAATGGGAGGATTATCTACAGAAAGATAAGGAGTCAGACAGGTTCATCAGGAAAGCAAAAGCAGACACAGAGCTCTGTATCGCAGAGGGGTTAGGAACAGAGAAAAACTGTTTCTTACATCATATATCAGTGGAAAAAGGAAAATGGGCAATGCATGGCTAGTTGGGGGGGTAGTTTGAATAGGGTGATAAAGGAGGATGAGCAAAAGGCAGACATCGTGAATTACTACATTTGCTCATTATTCACTAAGGAGGACCACAGGTCCATGCCAGAAAGTGACATCAAAGTGGCCACTACAAGAGTCCCAGAAATCAGGCAGCCAATACTAGTGAGAGGGTCCTGAAAGGGCTGCTAGCCCATAAGATAGATAAGGCCCCAGGACCAGATGGGCTGCATCTGAGTATACTTTTTTTTTTTTTAGAGAACTATTTTTATGCTCCTTAGCTGCCTGACCTGGTCCACTTACCTCATCTTCTCAACCAGCTCAGGGACATCCAGCTGCCAACCGCATCTACTGCGGGCACCCAGACTCCTATGGCTTCCTCCCCCCACAGCAGGGCCTCAGGGAGCCCCCAACTCCCCGTGGAACATGGATCTAGGTGGACAGCACAGTGAAACTGCAGACGGCCATCAAGCTGCTCACTTCAGGCACCATTGTTCCCTGGTTTTCTGAGTCCCCATTAGTGCATGCTCAGGCAGTGCCCCCCGGTCTCCACTGGGGGCTGCTGCTGAGTGATGCATTCCCTGATCCTAACCCCAGAGAGGACAGCAGTTCTCCGGATGCTCAATCCTTTCCACCCCCTGCCGACCCCGGTACCCCGAGTCCGTTTCCAAACCTGGGTCGCCGGCATGGGTCGAGGTAAGGTGCCAGAGCCTCAACCCTCTATACCACTGGGGAGATGAATCCTAGTATACTTAGTGAATTAGTAGCAGAATTGGCTGAACCACTGGCTGAGTTGTTCAACAGCTCACTTAAGTCTGGGGAAGTTCCAAGGGATTGGAGAATTACAGACAATGTATCGCTTCATGAAGAGGGAGATAGGGAGCAACCAGGAAACTACAGGCCTATCAGTCAGACCTTCATTGTGGGGAAGCTGATGGAATTACTAATCAAACAGGTCCTCATGGACTACCTATAGAGCAATGGGTGCCAGGATAGTAAACAATACGGTATTGTTGTAGGAAGGTCTTGTCAGACTAACCTGATTTTTAGTAGACAAGGGCCATGCTGTGGATCTGCTGTACTTTGACTTCAGTAAGGCTTTTGATTCAGAACCACACAAAAGGTTGCTCAAAAAGATGGAAGACCGGGGGCGTGGCTTGGACACTGAGGAAGACGGCTGCTTAAGCTATTAGCTCGGTCCCCAGCTAAGCTAATCCAAGCCAAAATGTCCATACCCAGGGACAATCTCCGCCCTGAAGCCTAAATATACCTCTTTAGCTTTTTTTTTATCCAATTTGTGCAGGTTTTTTCACTTTTGAGACTGGGTAAACTGTATTGTGGCGCCGGTCCTCACGCTACCTGACCTAGATCTGAATAGGCCTCAAACTTCAGTTCGGCCTGGTGACTATCTCCCTACAACAGCATCATGGTAGATCGCCATCTACTGATAACTGCGGCCTCTGCAGCGTGTGTGGTGTCCGTCTTTTCCCCCCTACCACCAGCAACTCCATGCGGACTCACCCTAGCTCTTCCATGGCCTCTTCCAAGCACCCTTCAGACGGCCTAGCCATTGCTGCCTTGGAGCCCTCCTCTCAGCCACCTGATGTGGGCAGCTCCCTTCAACATATCACAACCCTACTAGAAACATTGTTCTCTAGGCTCTACGGTGGACTCCATATAGAGAACTGTAGCAGACACAGTTGCCGAAGTACGCGTTCTCAATGACAAGATGAATGTGGTGGAACAAAAAACAGAGGACCTGGTGTTAAATCAGGACAGAATCTTACAACACCTCCAGGAGCATGATGACAAGCTAGTTACACTCAGGCAAAGAGCTGAGGATCAAGAAAACCGTGGCCGATGCAATAATATTAGAATCCTTAGTGTCCCTGAAGGGTTGGAAGGCCCTAACACTGAACACTTCTTAAACGAGGAAATTCCTAAAATGCTGGGGGACAGGTGGAATGGCCCAATAGAAGTGGAGAGAGCACATCGGATCCCCAGTGGCCCTCACTCTACGAATTCATCACCACGGCCCATCATAGCATACATACTTAAATACTCTACCAAAGAGAGAGTGCTAAGGGCAACCCGGGACAAAGGAGAAATTATATGGCATTGGGCAAACATATCTTTCTTCAGGGATTTCTCTGCTGAGGTGGCGGCCGGAAGAAAAGTCTTTATCCCTATCAAAAAGATCCTGGCACAACAAAGGTTTAAGTATGGCTTTTGTCACTTAGCCTGCCTGTTTGTCTCCAGGGACAAAAAGGACATAACAGTTGAGACAGCGCATAAGGTTGAACTGTGAGTTTCCAAACATTGGCCTCGGATGCCCTTAAAAACTTCATCTTCCAAGAAGATTTGGAACCCAGGACAGCGTCCGCATGACAGAGGGAACCAATTTTCTGGCAGTAGCCTCCAGGGAGACCATATTAATGGCCAGACAGTCCCACGATCAACTGCATCCCCCAGGTCTTCTTACCCCACGATCTCTATGGGGCTGATAAATAACAACTGCAATACTCAGCAAAAGCCTCTCCTCCCCCCCAAACTCAGTGGGGCTCAGGCCAAACAACGTGGATATGCCACCACTCCCATAGGGACCATGACTCAGCCTCTGAAGAACCAGAGACAGCCCCACCTGCCAAACAGAGCAAGGATGATCTGCCCCCCTCCCCCCTGGAAGCCAACTCGAAACCATTGACATCCCAGACAATCTTATTATGGAGGCAGCGGCCATTAACTCTTGGGCAGACTTTCCCTCAGAGATGGATGACCATCCAGACCTCGCAGCATTGCCGATCGAGCCTGGACTGCTAAAGTTTACTGAAGCGCTTTCCAAGGACCTACAGAGCACAACCACATGTCTAAATCATACTGGGGAAACTACTCCACCAGACTGAACTGTCTAAGCAGTCTTAAGACTTATTTTCTTTCTATAATGCTTAAGTGCCCTCTCTAATATTATAATGAATACTTGCAGGAGTTCAGAATGATGTAGGCAGCGGGTGGGGCCTGTTACCCACCGACACAGCATTGCGGCACTGTGGCCTGATTCTCTTGCTCAGTTCATTAAAGGGAACCTTGTAGTGTACCTGGGAGTGATCCTTGGGGCAATGCATCGTTAAACAGCCACATTACTTTTAGGTGGTTGCCCCCTGCACACATGAGACTCTCCTCGAAGACGGGGCTACCCACTGTAAAGGACCCGCATCAATAACAGGCGGCTGCTCCTCTGCATCCATGAGGCCCTCTCTTACTGAGTAGCTAACCCAGTTCTACCTCATCCAGGCCTTTCCCCTCTCAGCTGGGCTGACTTGCTCATTTTGAGGGGAATTTAAAGAGTGCCATTGTTATATCTATAACTCTCTCGCATTATGAATAGTGCCTGACCAGAGAGCCAGGCTCTTTAACGTTTTGAGGCATTGAGTTAAATCCCCACTCTGTTCTACTCCCCTTCTCCCTGTCCCTTTCTTCACTATCCCCCTTTTTTCCCCTCCATCTGCCCTCTCCTCCCTTTATCCTCCCTCCCTCCCTCCCTCCTCCCCTTTTTTCTTACATACCCCCCCTCCCGGGATGTCCCATCTTCTAGCTCTCTTAGGTGAGGGAACTAGCTTATAACTGCCAAGTTCTAGCTGAGGATGGAGTCTCGAAGCACTCAACGGTTAAACTCCTATTTCCACAACTTGAGTAGTTGGCTAGTATGGCTGTGTGATTCCCCTCTCAGCAGAGGAGGATTAGCACCCTCGTGCATAACCCAAACTACCTTTAGCTTACTGCTTCTATAATCTGTTATATATGTTGTTAAGATTGTTATTAAGGGATTGACAAATACACTGTTTAGTCCACTTTTTAGTGGATGTCTTTCTTGAATGTACCAGGTATTGTTAAATATACTTGTATTGATTGTTCTTTGGTGCACTGCATTCACCTGCTCTTCTTTATTAATAGGTCATCTCTGCTACATCTCCCTTGGGCCAGTTCCCTCTGATCTCTTCCCAACCAATTTTCCTTTCCACACCTCAGGTAACCTGTTTGCTCACACCTATCCACCTCTACTGGATCCCAGGGGTGAGTACCTATACATCTTTTAACTTCAGGTGTAGAGATGCAATGCTCTACGGCAGAAGTTAAACTTGTATCATTGAATGTAAATGGACTGAACCACCCAACCAAATGCTCAGTGGTCCTTAGGCACTTACACTCCTTGCAGGCGGACATTGCACTCATTCAAGAGACACATCTCACTGCAAGAAATGTATTGTGGCTCAAAAAGTCCTGGGTAGGGTCAGTAATAGCTAGCTCAGCAAAGAACAAATCCAATGGGGTAGCCATTTTAGTTCAGAAAACACACCCTGAACAGAAGACAAAGTAGTTACTGATGCCCAAAGCCGCTGGATAGTGGCTAGATTCTCTTACCCTGGAGGACATGCGGTGTTGGCTAACATTTATGGCCCAAACATGGACTCCCCAGAACTCTTCTTAGACTGCAACTAAGCTCTTGAATCTCTCTCTGCAGGATACCCCAACATCCCCATAATAATAGGTGGAGGCTTCAACCTAACCTTAGATATTTTCCTGGAGAAGTTCAAACCTACTCGCCAAACACATCCTAAAGTGGTGCTAATGCTGCAGGAGATGATGAAAGAGTGGGGAATGACTGATTGATGGTGGAGATATCATCCCACGGGGAGGGACTACTCCTTTTTCTCTATGGTGCGTACCACCTATAGCCGTATAGACTTCTGGCTTATTAACTCTCCTGCAGCCCAGAACATCGTCTCTTAAAAAATAGACAATGTTCTGGTCTCCAAACACGCCTCTGTTTCCTGCACTTACACACCTTCAGGGCAAAGCGGTTCAGGCACCAGATGGTGCTGTAACCCCTCGTTAATCAGGGACCCCTCATTTCAAGCCATGGTACAGAGCACTGCTCAGGACTACTTCGCTAATAACATGGTCATGGATACTTTCACTGCTACAGTCTGGGAAGCATTCAAGGCTGTCTTGTGGGGTCACATCATAGCATTTGTGGCTCAAAGAAACAAGGCTAGAAGGGCTGACCTGAACCACCTTCAAGCTGAACTGTCAGCATTAGAGGCTAAGTTTAAGGCCTCTATGGCAAGCAGCCCTGACCCAGGGAGCCTTCGAGAGATAGTCAGCCAAAAATACCGCTTTAATACAATGCTCCACCAACAAGCGGAGTGGCTGATGGCCAGGACCAAGCATGCTTACTGGGAAGAGGAAGACAAGGGAGGTAAACTTCTAGCCTTTCAGTTAGAGAAGCAACAGGCTGCCTCCTGCATACATGCCCTTAGGAACCATAGGGCAGAAGTGGTCACTGATCCTAAACAGATCAATGAATGTATGCAACAGTTTTACCAGCAATTATACCAGTCACAAACATCCTTAGAGCAAAACCAACTGGAGTGCCTGCTGAGGGAATTTTGCTCCACAGCTAATGTCCCCCAATTGGCGGAACCTATGAAGCCCACATTGGACAAGCCCCTCACTGAGTCAGAGTTACGGTCGGTGCTATCCCAACTCGGTAAGGGTAAATACCCAGGGCCAGATGGCATGACCACTGAGCTGTACCAACTCATAAGCTCAGAAATCACCCCACTGTTATCTGCTCTCCAAGAGGCCCATGTGACTGGTACCTTCCCACCCACCATGCAAGAGGCTCTAATCACCCTCATCCCCAAAAAATCAGATGATCAGTTGAACTGCGCCAATTATTGTCCCATATCCCTAATATCTGTGGACAATAAGATTGCAGCCAAGATGTTTGCTAGTCAGATGATGGACGTTCTGCCCTCCATAATACACCCATCACAGGTTGGGTTTACCAAGGGAAGGGCTACTGCTGAAAACATCTGACTGGTCCTTAATCTTAAGTGGCTGGCCTTGCGCTCCCCCACCCCTATGGCCGCAATGGTGGTGGATTTCTCAAAAGCTTTTGATTCAGTCGAATGGCCCTACTTACATGCAGTACTCCGACTTTATGGTTTTGCCTGTACTTCAGGCCGTGGATTCAAGTACTGAACAGTGAACTCCTAGCCAGAATCCTAACCAATAAAGATATTTCCCCACACTTTTCACTACAGCGAGGCACATGGCAAGGGTGTCCACTCTCCCCTCTGCTATTCTTGGTAGCATTAGATCCCCTTACATGAAAACTACAGACTACCAAAGAAATCAAGGGTACACAGGTAGGAAAACACTCATACCTGATGACCTCCTATGGGGACAACTTACTCCAACACTTGCCCATTCCCGGGAATCCCTGCATCCAGTCCAGGAGACACTGCATGCGTTCATCCAAATAGCTGGCCTGCAAATTAATAAAAAAAAAAAAACTAGCATTACCCCGCTAAATGCAGCCTGCTCCAAAGACTGCCTACAAGGTTTGGGGCTGTCCTGGGCTCCCAACAGCCTATCCTATCTGGGTATCCATATACCATTCGACTGGAAACAGATTGAATCCAGGAATTTCTCTCCTCCTCTTGCTCAACTAACACTCAAAATATCCCACTGGTGCTGACTTAACCTCTCCCTCGCAGGGAATGTTGCTGCAATCCGAATGCTCCTCTTACCCAGAGTGGCATACCTTCTTAACAATCTACTCATCGCTCTATCAGACAAAGTTTATCACCCACTTGACAAACTAATCTCCCACTTTCTTTGGGATGGTAAAAAAATGTGGTGAGGCAACCATAAGTTTTGAACCCACTGGTCCCGGGGAGACCTTGGACTTCCCTGGCTTCAGGGTTACCATTGGTCTTTCCTCTCAGCTCAGGTTGTCAAGTGGTTCGTCCCTACATTCTCTCCACCTGTACTGTGGGTACAGCTAGAAGCCCAAATTCTACAAAAGTCTCACCTTAGTTTACTTCTGACCAACACCCCATACCCCAGACAAGCTCACATCGGTCATGGCCAAAACCAAGAGAGCGCAATTTTGACTGATGCCTGCATCCAAGACCAAAAAGCAAGCGTGGCTCCTACCATTCAAGTACCTTAATCTATGGCACAATCAGCTTCTAACAATGGACAACAAACCATTTAGTTGACCGTCGTGGGACAGGAAGGAGATACACACTGTCCAAGATTTGTACTTGCCCAACTCCACCACACTCATATCATTTGAGCAGCTTAAAACCCACTACTCGCTCCAGTCCCATGATTTTTGGAAATTCTTGCAGCTCCGCAATGCGGTACAGTCCTTTAGCTGGTCCCACGTACCCAATCCGAAATGGCATTGGCTGTCCACACTGCATCTAAAACCCTATTTATGAGGTCTAGCTGTTAAATTTTTCAGTACCTGGCATGAGGCATAACCTGACCACACAGAAGTCTGTAGAGCTGCATGGAGCAATGACTTAAATTGCTCCATTGCATCAGAAACCTGGTCATACTGCCTGCATAAGGCTTACTCTGCCAATAAAGATGTTAAGAGTCAACTAATTCAACTCAAGATTCTTCTCTGCTGGTATTTCAGTTCAGCAACCCTTCACAAATGGGGTATCCTCCCACATGCAGAATGTTGGAGGTGTTGGTGTAGCCCGGCCAACATCTTGCACCTCTTGTGGCAATGTCCTGCTCTGGTCTCCTTCTGGTCCACAATAGCTATGGATTGTTCTGGGGTGCTGGGACAGCCTATTGATCTCTCCAATCCTGTGCTTCTATTAGGAGACACTACCTCCCTGAAACAAATTGAGCCACAGCAACAGAACTGGAGCCTGTCAGCTCTCTTAGAAGCCAAACGGCTCTTATTGATGACCAAGTGGCAACCCTCCCCTCCTGCCATTTCTCTATGGCACTCTGCCCTAGCCAGGCTTGCCACTTTTGAAAGGCTCGCCTATGTTAGCAGAGGACAACTCTCATTGTACTTCTGTAAATGGGAAGCATACCTTAATTCATCACTTTGTTGAGTACCACTCCCCCCTCCCAGTAATCCTCCTACTTGAAAAGCTTGCGAAGTTTAACCCCAAAATGGCAAGCTAGATCATTAGGATATTGATATAGATTATGTCAGACCCACTCTGCGTGCTTGAATCCCTCCACACCAGCTCCCACTTTCACTTTTTTCTTCCTTTTCTGTAATCTTTAGACACAGTATAGGACTTGGCCAAAGGTGCCAAGTGAGAGAACTGTCCACGCTGATAATCAGACTCTATGGCCCTTATTCTGTTTCCTCTGTAAAGACCAATGACGTAATGAAGAACTGACCTAAAGTTTATTATACTGACTGTATAGAATGATATGAGACTATAATCACGAGATTCTTATAAGCTGATATACTAGTTATGTATAATTTTCTCTAGGTGTATAGAATTATTCTGGTCTGTAACGAGAACACTATATTATGTGTCCAAACATGTATGCTCCAATGTTTGTGGAATGCACTTAATGAATAATAAAAAATTACTATGATAAAAAAAAAAAAAAGATGGAAGACCTGGATGTGGCTAAAACCATAGTGAACTGGGTGAGCAGTTGGCTAGAAGGGAGGCAGCAGATGGTGGTGGTCAATGGGGTTAAATCAGATGAAAGAGGTTACGAGCAGGATTCTACAGGAATCTGTCCTTTGTCTGGTCCTCTTCAACATGTACATTAATTATATTTTTGGGGGAATACAGAACAAGCTGTGTCTCTTCACAGATGTCACAAAACTATGTGGAAGGGTGGACAGTGATGAGGGAATAAGGGATAAGCAGAGGGACCTACAAAAACTAGAAAGGTGGCCAAAGGTCTGTCAGTTAAAATTCAACAAAAAAAGTGCAATGTAATGCACCTAGGGAAAAGGAATTCCAAGACAGAGTACTGGATGGGTAGGGTAAGATTTAGCACTACAGAAGGGAAATGGGATCTGGGAATTAGCCATCAGTAATTCCCTTAAACAAATGAACCAGTGCAGCAAAGTCTATAGCAAGGCTAACAGGATGCTGACATGTATCTGGAGGGGTACTGATAGCAGAAGAAAAGAGGTAATAGTTCCCCTATACAGATACCTGCTGAGGCCTCACCTGGAGTACTGTGTCCAGTTCTGGAGCCCTCACCTCTGAAAGGACAGGAATAGGTTGGAAACAGTGCAGTGCAGAGTAATAACAATGATTCAGGACAAGCAGAGCAATCCTATGAAGGGTGCCTCAAGGCACTAAATATGTACTCACTGGAAACCAGAATGGAGAGGGGAGATATGATAGAGATCTTCAAGTTCCTTAAAGGAATTAACAAGGTAAACTGCAGAGAAGTATTTACCCAGAATACCAACTTGAGGTCACATAGTCATGAGTGGAAATTAACAGGAGGGAGATTCAGGAGTGATGTGAGGAAGTATCTCTTAATGGAAAGGGTGGTGGAATATTGGAACAGTCTGTTTGCCAAGGTGCTGGGTGCAAACACAGTCAGGAGATTCAAGCAGGCATGGGATAAAATGAAGGGAGTTGTGGTTACCTGGAGCTATAATTCCAGTGAGGAGAATGGGAGCTAGGATGGGAAGGGTTAGTACCCTGGAGGAACCGTAGGCTCCAGGGAAGGTTCCAGGGAATATAGGGAATATAGGGAATATGGGCAGACTGTATGGAACTCTTTTTCTGCCATCATGGTCTATGTGGCCTACCTGCAGGCACCTCTCTGGGCTGAAGGTAGAGATTTCCAGCCTCCAGGCAAAGTTAGCTTGGTTGCAGGGGATCTCATTCCCCTCCCAGGGACCACTAAGTCTAGACCCACTACCTCAAAAGGAGACCAGCAAAAGGAGTGTGTGGACTACAGTGGGCCCAGGGAGGGTGAGGTGAGTGGATCAAAAGTGCATCCCCCAGCCGGTGAAAAAAAAGAACTCTTACACAGTTTTGGAGGAGCGGGAGGAACCCACTGGGACACCAGAAGTTGTGACCATGGTGGATGAGCAGGTTCTTCACAAGAGAACCCCACAGGTGGGTGAATGACAACCCCAAAGGAAGAGGAAACTTTTCCTAGTGGAGGACTGCATAGTCCAGGGAGTGGATTTGGGGATAGGTGCAGTGAGGGAAAGGGAGAAAAAATGTTTACCTGGTAGCACAGCTTGGATGGATGGGGAGAGGATCCAAAGAATCATGAAGGCAGTAGCGAGGCTGGGGGAGCTTGATGTCACTATCCTTCTGGGGACAAATTACCTAGCTGGAGACAAGGCAGGGATAGCAAGGGTGCAGGAGGAATTCAGGGAGTTGGGAGTTGCCTTGCACAGGTAGAAAGCTCTGTGACCTTCTCAGAGGTGCTGCCTGTCCACTGCAAGGGGGAAGCTAGGAACCTCCACACCAAGGACTTCAACACTTAGCTGGAGAACCAGTGCAGAGAAAAAGGTTTTGGCTTCACTGGCAACTGGGGAACCACCTGGAGGAATCTGACCCTGTACAAGGGGGATAGCCTACACCTGTCCAGGGAAGGGACTGCTGTCCTTGTTAAACAGTTTAAATGCTTCATTGGTATGCATTTAAACTAGCAAGGGGGTTGGTAGAAGGATGTAGGGAGAATGAAACTGCTCAACCCCACAGGATAGTGAAATCAACAGGGAGGACCATAAAGTTGTGATATCGCTGGAGGAAACAAAATCCATAAAGGCAGGAACTGCAGAGGGCAGGAGGAAGGGGAATGACAACAGGAACGCCAAACAGAGGAGGCAAAAAGGCAGCAGTGGGATGATAAATGGAAAAATGGCAGAAAATAGAAGGCCATGTATACCAACACCTGCGGTCTAGGGAATAAAATCTCTGACCTGGTGGCCTTGATGACAGAGACTGACCTGAACATTGTAGCTATTAATGAAACTTACTATACTGGAAACCATAACTGGGTTGTAGCAATACCAGGTTATATTCTTTTTAGGAGAGACAGGGAGGATACGAAAGGAGAGGGTAGCTCTTTATGTCTGGGAGGATATTAGAATGACTGAGATACAGGGAATGCAAGGGGGGTGAGACTGGCAATGTCACTGCTATTCGTATGGGTGTGATATACAGACCTCCAGCATAGGGGGAGGAGGGGGACATGGTTCTAGTGGAACCCATTCACATGATGGCAGCTAAAGGGGAGATGCTACTGGTAGGTGATTTTAACCTGCCAAATGTGGATTGAAGCATCCCAGATGCTGCCTCAATCAGGAGCAGGGATACCCTGTACTCTGTGCAAGGGGCAGGCCTCAGACAGCTAGTGGTAAAGCCCACCAGGGAAGTTGCAATTTTGGACCTTGTACTCACAAATGGGTACAGAATTGAGGAAGTCTGGGTGGGCGGACACCTGGGATTCAGTGATCACAACACAGTGTGGTTCAGCATGATTACAGTGGCAGAGTTGGGCCACACAAAGGCAAGAGTCTTGGATTTCAGCAGGACAGACTTTACTAATAAGGGGCTATGTCTCAAGCATGTCCTGGCAGGGAGGGACAAATGGGGTGGAGTGAAGAAGCAGTGGGCGCATCTGAAAGGAGTCATAGTGGAGGCAACAAACCTTTGCAATAGATAGATAGATAGATAAGATAGATAAGTTAGATAAAAATGTTTATTTTTTAGTGGGAGATAACTTTTAGGACTGTGAGTCCCTGTTTTCCAAAGTTGTCCTTTTTAAGCAAGCAGTTACATAGGAAGGATTCATACATAAGTTTGTCAGTTCCACATAGACAAGTAGACATTAGAAGCAAACATTATGTAACACATAGTGAGCCTCGATTTCTGCGGACACATTTACAAATATTTAGTTGGGACATACAAATGGATAGTAGATTGGGATAAGATATGGACAGAATCAACAAAGATGTCAAAAAAACAAAGATCTATACAATCAACCCAGCCTCCACATACCTCCATCACATCATATACTTTCCTTATTCTACCCTAAACAGAGACACTTATCGTTCCACACTATATCAATACCTGCTTTGAATTGTCCTACATGTTTTGCATAATGAACCTCAGGATCAAACTCATTCCAAATTTTTGAGAGGTAAAACCTTATTTGCATTTTGCTATACACATTGTTCTCAAAAGGGATCATTAAACACCTATGCTTTTAGTCTCTCATGTTATATTTAGTATTTGGATTCTGTCCATTTTTAATTTTATTCAGATTTCAACCACCAAATTCTGCATACAGTATGCTTTTAACCCCATCCGCATTTTCCTCCAAGTTTCAAGGGAATCCCAATTTAGCTGTTGCAGGACTACAATGTTGTGTGTTATATTGGCATCTTATAACATATCTGGCCATTCTATAGTGTGTTTTGCCCAGCTTATTTAACAAGGTCTTTATAGCATGCTGATAAATTATACTACTGTATTCCAGTACAGGGAGAAGTTGCTGTACAACCCTATTTCTACTTTACTCAGTTTACTCAGTTTGTTAAGACATAAGGAGGCTTACTCCCATCTAAAATGTCCTCCATGACAGCATGGGCATATTTATTTCCATCCAAGATATACATCTAGTCTTGAATATTTCAAATGAAGGGGGCATCTACCACATGCTGGGGCAAGTTGTTCCATGCCTTTACTGAGCTTATGGAAAAAAAAATTATCTCTTTTTGTGGTTTGAACGTTTGGCACCTTTAGTTATTATGGCTCCATAAATTTAGAGCTCTATTTCTGTTTCTTGGGGTAGCATTGAGAGCCTCCTTCTGAGAGCCCCAAGTCTAATATTGACTTTCCCTACTGTACTGGTCACATGTTCCTCAGGAGAGCTTATTGTCTATATGTACCCCCAGATACTTATAAAATGCTACCTCCTCCAATTTGTATTTATCAAAAGTATATATATTTATTTATTTAGCTTTTGTTAGCCAGGTCAGCATGCTAGACAGTCAAGTGCCTATTTTCAGGTGTGACCCAGGAGAATTACAAGGTACAGGCATAACAGTTTAGGGACAGGGTAAAGCAATCAACATGGTACAGTCAGGTACAGTCAGTATCAACAGCAAGATACAGGCAAATACAGTTCAGAGACAAGGTACAGCAATCAGTATGGTACAGAGAGGTGCAGGCAGTATCAGACAGAATGGCAAGTGCAGAGTTTAGGCATGGCAATGGCAGGAGGCAGTCTAGGAAGGAGGCATGTATCAGTAAGATGGGTACAAGGTATGCAGGCAAACCATAAAGGGTAAGACAGCTAATTGCAGAGGCAGGTGGAAGCTTGTTTTACGTAATCCCAGAGAGAGGACCTGAAGCAGGAGTGGGAGGGGCTAGCCCTGACATGGGCAGGGAGAAGATTTCAGGGCCATGAAGGCTCAATCCCCTGTGATGGAGCCAGTTTTGGGGACCATGAGAGACTGGGAATCACTGGACTTCATAGGTAGCCAGGGAGGGCAGGATTGAGCAGTACAACAAGTGCTGGAGGGGTGGCCATTCTGATGATGTTGTCTATGAAGTTGCCCATAATGAAGGATCAGTGGCTACTGGGAGAGAGCCACCCTTGCCTGGAGTAGAGTTGGCAGTTATGGGTGAGGCATGGGGCTGTCAAGGCTAAGTGACATACATTACTGTACACTGTGTCCCATTTCATGAGCCAGGCTTTTGGAGCATTCATGAAGGAGGTGAACCCATAGCTGAGCGTGGGATATTCAGACAATTATTTTGTACCTCTGTTGTACTTCTGGTACTGAACAACATTACTTGTAATTTTTCTTTCTGAGAACCATCCTCGAGTTTTGTAACCAGTGCTGCAGGTTGTCAAAAACAGGTTGCAGAATATTTTGTACTTCTATTTTATCTTTGGCCGTGCCTATTAGGGCCATATTATCAGCATATAGATAGATCTTATATCTTTCTATCAACAATGTCAGAGAATATGTGTATGTATATATATATATACACACACATACATACACATCTTCTCTGACATTGGGCCTCTATTGTTCCATATATATATATATATATAGTCAAACAGACGAGGCATACTGATGAGTCCTGGTAGGACGAAAGACGTGTCTATGTCTTCTGTTAGCACCCTTTGCAAAGTGTGTGAGAGGCCTTTTCACCATGCATTCTGCTTAAAGTTGGACCAGCATAACATTCTGTGGTGATTTGCATATGCAGCCCATGATGCTTTGCATTGTGGGGGCATGTGTGATTTTGTATTTTCTTGAAACTTGGCTTCCCAGCCAAATGCCCTTTGGGGTAACCCTTGCCTCGGTGTTTGCGCACAGAGGTTCTTTGTCTTTTAAATAGTTTTTATTTTAATGGGGTCACCACAATATATCCCAGGCACACTGCCTTAGGGGTAGCTGGTCCATTCCACTGGGGTGTCAAACAGATGAGGCATACTGATGAGTCCTGGTAGGACGAAACACGTGTCTATGTCTTCTGTTAGATCCCTTTGCAAAGTGTGTGAGAGGCCTTTCGGCACCATGCAATTCTGCTTAAAGTTGAACCAGCATAACATTCTGTGGTGATTTGCATATGCAGCCCATAATGCTTTGCATTGTGGGGGCATGTGTGATTTTGTATTTTCTTGAAACTTGGCTTCCCAGCCAAATGCCCTTTGGGGTAACCCTTGCCTCGGTGTTTTCGCACAGAGGTTCTTTGTCTTTTAAATAGTTTTTTTATTTTAATGGGTCACCAATATATCCCAGGCACACTGCCTTAGGGGTAGCTGGTCCATTCCACTGGGGTGTCAAACAGACGAGGCATACTGATGAGTCCTGGTAGGATGAAACACGTGTCTTTGCTTCTGTTAGCACCCTTTGCAAAGTGTGTGAGAGGCCTTTCGGCACCATGCAATTCTGCTTAAAGTTGGACCAGCATAACATTCTGTGGTGATTTGCATATGCAGCCCATGATGCTTTGCATTGTGGGGGCATGTGTGATTTTGTATTTTCTTGAAACTTGGCTTCCCAGCCAAATGCCCTTTGGGGTAACCCTTGCCTCGGTGTTTGCGCACAGAGGTTCTTTGTCTTTTAAATAGTTTTTAATTTTAATGGGGTCACCACAATATATCCCAGGCACACTGCCTTAGGGTAGCTGGTCCATTCCACTGGGGTGTCAAACAGATGAGGCATACTGATGAGTCCTGGTAGGGACGAAACCGTGTCTATGTCTTCTGTTAGCACCTTGCAACTGTGAGAGGCCTTTCGCACCATGCAATTCTGCTTAAAGTTGGACCAGCATAACATTCTGTGGTGATTTGCATATGCAGCCCATGATGCTTTGCATTGTGGGGGCATGTGTGATTTTGTATTTTCTTGAAACTTGGCTTTCCAGCCAAATGCCCTTTGGGGTAACCCTTGCCTCGGTGTTTGCGCACAGAGGTTCTTTGTCTTTTAAATAGTTTTTAATTTTAATGGGGTCACCACAATATATCCCAGGCACACTGCCTTAGGGGTAGCTGGTCCATTCCACTGGGGTGTCAAACAGACGAGGCATACTGATGAGTCCTGGTAGGATGAAACACGTGTCTATGTCTTCTGTTAGCACCCTTTGCAAACTGTGTGAGGGCCTTTCGGCTTCATGCAATTCTGCTTAAAGTTGGACCAGCATAACATTCTGTGGTGATTTGCATATACAGCATGATGCTTTGCATTGTGGGGGCATGTGTGATTTGTATATATATATATATATACATACACATATATATATAACAATAGGGCCCAATGTCAGAATATGTGTATGTATGTATGTATATATGTATATATATATATATATATATATATATATATATATATATATACATACATACACATATTCTGATATTAGCTCTATTGTTTTATATATATATATATATATATATATACATATGGAACAATAGGGGCCCAGCTTCAATCTCTGGGGTACACCCCTTAAAATCCCCTCCCTGTCTAACAAAATTCCATCCAAACACACCTGCTGCATGCATTCCATCAAATAAGAAAGCATCCGTGTTTTTACTCGGTAAGACATGCCAAGGAGCGAAAGTCGCTTTATCAGGATGTTATAGTCACCCAGGTGAAAAGCTTTTGAGAGGCCAACAAACACCATGCCAACAGACTCCCTCAACTCCAATCCATTTGATACTGTGTTAATGAAGTCTGCCAGGGTGGTGTCCATCAACCTCCACATCCTGAAGCCCGCTCGGCAGTCCAATAACAATTTATATTTCTCAAGATACTCATATTTGGGCACATACCAGTCTTTCAAAAACCTTTCAGATGGTAAACAGCAAGGCTATCAGGTGATAGTTTGTTAGATTATCCCTAATCTCTCCCTTAAAAGTTAGTAACATTTTAGAATTTTCCCAGAAATCAGGATATGTTGTTTGTTGTAGGCTTGCATTGAATAAACTGATCAGAATAGGAGTTATTTATTCTACTGAATGTTTTAAGAATTTTATTTCCACTTGTTCTAACCCAGTGGCCTTTTGTGAGTTTTATTTATTTATTTGTTTTCGAATCTTATTCAATTTTATAGTTCAGAAATAGAATTGTGGTAGTTTTCTATCAGGTTGTGTTTCTCTATTTAAAACTCCCTGTATATTGATATTATTATATTCTATATAATTTATATTTATGTCTGGAAGGTTACAAAAGTATTGGTTTAAATTATTTGCTGTTTGGTGGGTTGTCATTTCTATGCTTTTCTCAACTCATATTTTAATGTCTGTTTCTTTATTGATGTTTCCCTCTAACTGTTTTATTAGTATCCAGTACTGGGCAGAGTTTTCTGTTTGATTTATTTTGTTTTGATAGCATCTTTTCCTAGCTTTTTTAATCATACTTTCACATTTGTTTCTGATTTTTTTAAACGATTCCCAATTATCTGCCTTCAGGGTCTGGTTTGCTTTTTTTCCATACCCTGTCCTTTCATCTAATTTGTTTTTTGATATTTTCATCTACTCATAAATGATGTTGGTCTCGCTCTTTACCTTTTTTAAATGGGGCATTTTTGTCAAATATCTCCACAAATGTTCTTGTGAAATCCCTAACTGCTAAGTCCACATGTGGTATTAAATTTATGTCTTCCTAATTTACATGCCCTGTTAGGAAAGTAAACAAGGGCAAGAGAAAGAGAAAGCCACTATAGTTCTCAAAGGAAATGGCTGGGACAGTAAGGGCAAAAAAGATGGCTTTCAGGAAATACAAGGAAACACAGCGGGAGGTGGACATGGTAGTGTACCTGGATAAACAGAGAGAGGCAGGGAAAGCAATCAGGAGAGCAAAGCAGAGAGGATAAAATAGCACAGGAGGTAAAAAAATGAGACACGATTTTCATGGGTACATTACTAAAACGAGAAAAACCAAGGATGGGATAGTAAGGCTAAAAGGGGAAGAAGCGTAGTGTGGCAAGGGACCTGTGAAAAGCTTCAATAATGAATAAATATTTTTGTTCTATATTCACAGAAGAAGGAGAAGGTGAGAACCCACAGTTAGGCAACATGAACAAACATGGGAGGGAGATGGACACCAGCCCATTTATGGAAGAGAGCGTCCTAAAAGAAGTCATAAAACTGAAAGTGGACAAGGCACTGGGACCAGATGAGATACATTCTAGAATATTAAGAGAACTAAGGGAGGTGCTGGCAGAGCCACTGACAGCCCTGTTCAATAAATCATTTGATACAAGAGTAATTCCAGAGGACTGGAGGAGGGCAGATGTAGTCGCTCTTCACAAAAGTAGGAGTAGGGAGGAGGCTAGAATCTATAGACCAGTCAGCTTCACCTCAATAGTGGGAAACATTATAGAATTGCTACTTAAAAGAAAGGATTGTGGAACACCTTGAATCCAGTTGAGCACAGGATCTGAGACAGCATAGATTCACAGTGGGAAGGTCATGTCAAACACATCTAATTGATTTCTTTGACTGGATGACTAGTGTCATGGATTGGGGGGAGTGATGGATGTGGCCTTCCTGGATTTCAGTAATGCCTTCAATTCTGTTCCACATAGAAGACTGGTGAACAAGCTGGGTAGCCTGAGAGTGGGTCACAAGGTGGTAAACTGGGCTAGGAACTGGCTGAGTGAAAGAAAACAGAAGGTTGTAATAAATGGAGCTCAATCTGAGGAAAGGAGGGCGACCAGTGAGGTGCAACAGGGATCAATGCTGTGGCCAGTCCTGTTTACTGCCTTCATAAGTGACATTGCAGAGGGGCTGTAAAGGAAGGTGTGCCTCTTTTCAGATGACACTAAGATCTACAACAGAGTGGACACTCCTGGATGGGTGGACAAAATGAAGAGGGGACCAAGGTAAACTGGAGGAATGGTCTAGAGTATGGCAGCTGAGATTCAATGCTAAAAAGCACAAAATCATGCATTTGGGGCACAAGAACCCAGGAGAGAATTACATGATGGGGGGGTATACTTATCACCAAACAGGAAAGGGATTTGCGAGTAATCATATCTGATGACCTGAAGGTGGCCAAACAATGTGACAAGGCTGTGGGGAAAGACAGTGGGGTGCTGGGGTGCATAGGGAGAGGTATCACCAGCAGAAGAAAGGAGGTGGTGATGCCACTGTACAGATCATTGGTGATGCCTCATTTGGAATACTGTGTCCAGTTTTGGAGGAGAGGCCACATCTCTGTAAGGACTTAGACAGGGTGGAAGCAGTTCAGAAAATGAGAACAAAGATGGTGCAGGGCCTGCACCAAAATTATCTGAGGAGAGACTGGGAGACCTAAGTATGTATACCCTGGAGGAGAGAAGAGACAGGAGATATGATAGAAACCTACAAATATCTAAAAGGCATAAATAGGGACCAGAGGGTAGCATCTTTCAGAAAAGGAGATGTCCAGGAACATGGGGCATGATATGAGGTTGGAAGGGGTAGACTAAGGGGTAAAGTGAGGAAGTATTTCTTAATGGAATGGGTGGTGGATGCATGGAATAGACTCCCAGCAGAGGTGGTGAGGGAAAACACAGTGGTGGAATTCAAACATGCATGAGACAGGCATAGGGAAACCCTAGCAATAGGAATGAGGAGGTAAAGCCCGAAATTCAGTAGGGCCTACAACTTTTACAGAAGGCCGTTAAAATGGCCAAACTGGATGGGCCTAGTGGTCCTTGTATGCCATCAGTTTCTATGTTTCTCTCTTTCTGTATGCTGTGGGTAAAGTAGATGCTTGGTGTGATTTTTTTATTTTTTAAACGTGATTATGGTGGTTTGTAAAGTAAAGGCTAGTGCTGGTTTTACTTTACAAGATAATATGCATTCTTCTTCTTTTTTCAAGCTGAGTGGAGGCATTAATATTAGTACGTGCTGTGTCCCGATTGCTGGAAAAAGTCTGAAGTCATTTTTTTTTTCTAAACTATGTGGCTTTGGAATCTTCTTAAGCAATCAGGACAGAGGAAATACATGCGGAGTGTGTGGAATAGCTCTTAGCATGGCAGCTGACATATCTAACTCTACTGCCCCACACGACATCATCAGAGTTATGATCTCACTGACAGTGACATCACAGTTGAATGATCTGGCAGTCACTCACTTGCTTTTCCTATGTAGCAGTGAAGTCACAATGCTGATGACAGTATGGGGCAGTACAGCAAGACATATCAGCTGCCAGGCTAAGAGCTGTTCCACACATCACACCTACTAACATCAGGTAAACAATCTTCTAATTAAACAAAGGGAAAATAAAAAGTACCTCAGTTAAAAAGGTAATGGTTGGCTGCTTTTAAACTCTAGTATTAGTTTTACACAGCACACTAGCTCTTTAATCTTGATATACATTATTATAGGATTGATACACCATACCTGTATGGTGGATAGGACATTGGCAGAGTAAAGTCCTATGGCACATTCATAAGGTAGAAAAAATGGCAGACTGGATGGGCCTTGTGGTCCTTATCTGCCGTCAACGTCTATGTTTCTATGTTTCTTTGTTACCTAATTGTCGAGGGAAACATCCCATTCAACAAATTCTGATTTGTTGATTTAATTTTGGCTATGCAGTATATCAGCGCTCTATATACTAGGATTAAAATACAGTAAATCTGTTTTTATTATTCAGCTATTTCACACTGTGGCACATCACTATACAATAATGTGGCCCACTATCTTTTATTTATAAATCTTGGAGTTCTCTAACTGGCATGATGTGAGCCCACTGTGCTGTCACCTACCTGAATTGTTTATGCTGTAGCTTTATTAAGGAGGTGTCTAACACATAGCTGTAAATGGTTCAGATTGCAGAAGATCAGGGAGGCAAATGACATTCCATAAATCACTACACATATTTGTTTTAAAATTCATATTCAAATTTGACAGTTTTACGTGGCTGCCATCTTTTCTTACTGTTTACCCATTCTCTGAACCTAGTAAACTTTTTGCCATGTCTCATGTAAAAGTAAAGTAACTAAAGTAAGTCCTAGGGTAGAATGAAACTTCCAGTTTCTTTCTGACTGTAACGGAATAGTTGCAGCTCAACAAAAAGCTGTCTCCTGTCCTCAGCCAATCACTTGAACATTTACCAGATTTTTCAACCCTTTTTGTAAAACTACTGACTGCCTCTTTCTTAGCTGAGAACATAATGCAGATGGATTTAGCCATGTGCTGTACTGCCAGGATCAGTAAAATTATATTATTTAAATTCTGCCATCATTGATGCCCTGAGACTCCAATCTGAAGCCTGTTTGCTGTTCTCAATTGCAATTACAATGATTCCTTAATTCACACACTGTCTCACTCCCTCATTGTCTCTCATGCTCCTTCACACGATCACAGCACTAAGAAGAAAACAGACTTGAAGAACCAAAAAAAAAAGAGGCAGAAACAGGCAAGGAATTTGAAAAAGTAACAATTTGTTGATCTGTACATTGAGGAGAGGGGAACATGAAAAAACAAGAATATCTGTCTCAAGAGGAAAGTTACTGCCCCTACCTTCCTTTTTTATTTACAGTACTGGACAGTTACAGTTAAGGAGGCAGCAGTAGGACAAATGTCCTAGGTGGAAAAAAAAAATGTCAAACACCTGAAGGTGGAAAAACTACTTTATCAAGCATTTAGCTAAATATTTCAGTCTTTACATATTTAAACAGTTTTTATTTAATTATTATTGACGTGTAAAATAAATTAATATGCACAATAAGACACCCTTGTGGGTGTGCATAGCTATATCTAATGGACACCCGGGGCTGAAGGTACTCCATTCACAGTGTTATGCCTAATTTCTCCCTTCTGGTATGCATTAGACATGTGTAATTCACACACTCCCATATTGTACTGCTTATATTTTGTGCTGTACAGTAGTTACCAGCCCCATGAGGATCCCTCAACCGTGGCTGGAAACCTACTTTTCAGTTTTTCTACTGGCACTGTCTCATATCTATTTGATTTCACCAAGGAGAGGGCTTGCCTGAGACTGTCTGGGAGGCAGAACAATTGTGAAAGCTGTAAGTGATATGAGACTAAAGTGCATTTTACGATCATTCATGGGGTCTAGTGAGCATAGTTAAAGAAATTCACTACAGAGAAATTTTAAAATTTAATCTACAAGGCAAATTTCTACTTTGCATTGAAGGAGAACTTTGTGAATGGGGAAAAGACAAACGTCACCTGTAAATCAGGACTGTAAGGTGAAGTTTGCAATGGTTTGTGGGATAGGAGATCACATGGTGCTACAATGAGTTGTATTATCATGTGTAGTCTGAATTGAGTGCAGAGTGAGGAATAAAGATTTGGAGTTAACTTCTCTATAGCTTTGTGCACAAAAAAACTTCTGAAAGTGTTTAAAATATGCAACTTTTTTCTAAAAATAATCACTCCATTAAGTGTGAACTGTGCCTTCTGCCTCTAGATCACCAATTAATGTTGTATTTTTTTGTTATTTAGACAGTCTAAAACTGTAGTTTAATTTTCTGTATTCCATGTAGTGAGGAAGTGCTGTGTAGCTGGGGTGGCCCCCTTTTGCCCGACACCACGATGGTGATGCGAAACACAGAAATGACCACTACAGCAACAGTTGCTATGATGGTCCGTATCAATGTTTTGCTTTCCCCCAGTGTCCTGCCCCCTCCTCGGACCAACTCTGACCTGGAGTTGAGAATCCTAAAGTTCAGTGGGTGGGTGGGGGCAAACCCCTCCGCACGGGTGTGTGGAGGAGCACAGCCCCCCACAGAAAACACTGGGGGGGGGCACGTGATGCAGAGCACCTAGAAGCAGCTCTACTCTGGAGCTCCCGCCTATTACCCTTTATTAAGCCACTTTTTCACCCTACTATCCTCAAAGAGCACTCACCTGATTCCAGTCTTGCACTATTTTAACACCCCTGACCTCAGCGATCATCTTTTTGCCCGAATTTAGCATCGCAATCGGCTTGGCAGCCCGTGATGGAAGCTGAGATGAAGCAGGCCAGAATTAGAAACACTCCACCACCTACCCCAGAGAAAACTACCAAAAAATCAAAACACCAAAGCTCTGGGAATACTCCTAAGTCGGGCTCCTCTACTTCTTCAGCGATTCCCCTGACTGAAGATTGTTTCCTCCAAGAGCTGCTGCCATTCAAGGAAACATTGGAGGACATCTCTGCAGAGTTAAAATCTATACCAGGAGATCTTAGCACTCTCTCGATAAGAATGGGGGACTCAGAGGCAAGAACCTCTTCACTGGAGAAGTGGAAGGAGAAGATGGACCCAGAAATTGACCACCTTCGGCAACAAATCAGCAAGCTCCAGCTGAAAACAGAAGATTTGGAGGGGAGAAGCAGGAGAAATAATGTGCTGATCTTAGGCCTACCCGAAGCTGAAGAAGGAGCTGACACTATTGCCTTCCTGCAGAAATTTTTCAATAAGATAGTCAACCCATCCCCCCTCAATCCACAGTACCACATAGAGTGGGCCCACCACTCTCTCAGGCTGAAACCTTCACCTGGAGCACCACCAAGGCCTATAATAGTGAAATTTCTAAGCTTCTTGGAAAAGCAGCATGTGATAACCAAATCTAAAGAGCTCCAGGGCCATTTTGTGGGGTAACTCCAAATTAAGAATAGCCCAAGATCTTCCCTTCAAAACACATCAGAAGCGCTCTGCATTTCATCCTATGGCCAGCAAGCTGACAGCTGCAGGCATACGCTTCAAGAAGATTTACCCCGCCAAATTACAGGTGGCAATCAATGGTACATGGCACTCCTATGAATCCCCTGAGCAGGCAGTCACAGATCTCGCCATCAAGCTACCCAACCTGTTCAAGACAGGATGAACTCTTACAGCAATTACCGTAGGGCTATTGATGCTTAATACTTGTGTGGGTTAACCATTTACCTGTTCGGAGAGTGTTTCTTTTCCTTGCCTCTTTTGCTTTCCATGGTTGGGTTGGGAAGGGTGGGTAGGCTGTTGCGAGGCCTAGCAGGCCAAATTTTATCCCAGTGGAGTGTGTGTGTGCTCCAGCAGGGGGGAGGGTAGGAATCTTTGTTCAGCGGGCGTTTCCACACACCGTTTTAAGGGACAGACGATCTGGTCCCATCAGATTTCAAGTTCCCCTGTCACTTCCTTGCTCTCTCATGGTTGTAACTGCCCCAGGGATAGAGGATACGCTGCTAGTTAGGGGGGAGATTTATGGGCCTCTACCCTCTCTATAACTGGCCTAGTAATGCAGGCTGACCCTAAATGATGCTACTTGGAGCAACAGCCTCATCTTAAAGTAGGTTGGACTGTTTATGCCTAAGATATGGTTAAAAGTTTTCCTTTAAATGTCTGGGGAGTTATGAGCCCTCCATGTTTTCAATGTCCCCATCATTCTCCTTTGATTGCTCTGTTACTAGACACACCAAGGCAGGGCTTACATTTGCTGTTTCTCAAGAGGGTTGGTGCGAGGGGGCTTTGGGATGGAGCAAGCTCAGAGAGAGCTGCGTAACACACCAGTGAAGGGGGTGAAAGGCGCATTTCTTGGGAAGCACGGAGATTTATGGTGATCTCCAATCTTCTTTGAGGCACCTTCCAGAATCAGATCATAGTACACCATCTCAGATCTGGTGTCTAAGTTCAGACTTAGTTTCTCAAAGAAATGCTGCCTACTGGGTTTGGTCCTCAGAACCATTTATAAAGGAGTTAAGATTTGCTCTCATAACCATCTGGGGACCCTTTGTACATACTGTGGTTGGAGGGGTTTGTGGGGGGAGGGGGATTGTACTGATCAGATGTCTTTCCTGTTGATTATACTGTCTGATGCTAAAGTAAGATGGTTAAAGTCAGTTATATTTTCAACAATCCACATATTTAATAGAGATAATTGAGAAGGACGTTCTTGCTTTATTAGTATTTCTTTTCACGGGATGATTGGGAAAGGGGGTGGGACTGGAGTGTGCCTTTTGAGGTATTCTTTTCAGTTAACAGTACATGGATGTTTTCCCTTAAATAAGATAGATAATGTCTTTGGTACCAATTAAAATTGCCACATGGAATGTCAGAGGCATCAGAGACATGATAAAAAGATATCAGGTTCTCAAAAACTGTGCTCTATTAAATAGTGACATTCTTTTGATGCAAGAAACCCACCTCCTGGTCACTGAAACAAATGGGTTACATCGACAGGGATTTTCCCAAATATTTACTGCCTGTGGGTCATCATCGAGCAGGGGGGTGGCGATTTTGATCAAAAGGCATCTATCGTTTGTGACAGAAGACAGTCTATCAGACCCAGAAAGTAGATTTATAATAGTCAAAGGCTCACTCAACAATACTACTATAGTGTTGGGTGCTATTTATGGTCCAGTTGGGGGAGATGCGGATTACCTTATGGGCTTGGCTGATAGGCTGAGTGGATTTTTGCTCTCCATGCTAATTCTGGGTGGCGATTGGAATATTCTGCCATCACAAGATCTTGTCAGAACTTATCGGCCATTAAAACCCCTATCCCTTCCACAAAAAGCCCTAAGGGATTTTATGGCGTTACTGGGGCTATGCGATCCATGGCGCCTGCTTAACCCCTCTAGTCAGCTTTTTTCTTTCTACTCCCAGGTTCACCAGTCGTGGTCCAGATTAGATTATATCTTAATTAGTACCTCTCTTTTATCTGGTCTTCACCAGACAGGAATCGAACCAATTGTTATATCTGACCATTCAGTTGCATGGCTTTTGATCTCCCCTGATTCGGACCTTCAAAGGGACACTACCTGGAGACTAAACACACAACTTCTAAAGGAGGAGCAAATAACCTCCCACATTAAGACGTTAATCTCCTCCTTTATTAATATTAATAAGGGGTCCACAACAAGGGAGTACTTAATATGGTGTTCTCTTAAGTGCTACATCAGAGGGGAATTTATTAAGCTAGCTTCCAAAAGGAAAAAGCAAAGAGAGGCAAGAGTAACTTCCTTGCTGAATCAAATTAGGGTCGTCGAAAGTACTATATCTACATCTTCCTCTCTAAATTCCTTGGAAACCTTACTAAAGCTTAGGAATAAATATGCAGATCTATTAAAAGAAAAGGCGGAATATGCCATCCTAAAAACTAAGGCTTGATACATTGACCAAGGAGAGAAACCGGGTAGAATGCTAGCCCTCTGACTATGGGAATTGGAAAGTTCAAGGTTAATCCCCTCATTGCAAGCTCCAGATGGCTCCATTAAAACTTCCCCTCAAGACATTTCCCAGGTCTTTGAAACCTTTTATAGGACATTATACAGTAAATGTTCCTCTCAGGCACCCCTTTCAAGTATAGAACAATATCTGGAAGGCCTTAATCTCCTATCCCTACAAGCCCATCATTGTTCTGTTCTGTCTTCTCCAATTACCTTGGAGGAGGTAGAAGATGCAATTAATGGGTTTGCACTGGATAAGTCGCCAGGTCCTGATGGTTTTCCCTCCAATTTTGACAAATTTTTTTTGTAAAGAATTAGCCCCCCTTCTTCTAAAATTATATAAATATATGTTCACCTCTGGCTCTTTAGACCCCACCCTGCTGGAAGCTATGATAGTCCTAATCCTGAAACCAGATAAACCGCATAGGGAGCCGGCAACTTACCGACCAATTTCGTTATTAAATTACGATATTAAAATTTTAACAAAAATCTTATCTCTTAGGATCAAAAGGATTTGGTCTCATTTGTTGAGACCTGAGCAGGTAGGTTTTGTGCAAGGCCGATCTTCAGCCAACCATCTTCGGACTCTTTCACATATCTTCCATGCTGCTCAAACCTCTCAGATCCCCATGGCCTTAATTTCATTAGACGCTGAAAAGGCCTTTGGCAGAGTAAATTGGGATTTTCTTTGAGCAACACTTAAGAAAATGGGCTTCCTGGCAGTTTTCATTCAATGGATCCAGACGGTATATAAAGCTCCTGCCACTAAAATTTATTGTAATGGGGTTTTTTCTTCTCAGTTTTCTCTGTTTACGGGTACCAGGCAAGGTTGTCCCTTGTCTCCCTTTTTATTTAATTTATACCTGGAACCCTTTTTTTCTCAGCATTAAGCGTTCTCCCCAGGTTTTAGGTTGCTCAGTGCATCAAAAGTCTCTGACCCTTTCAGTGTATACAGATGACATTCTCCTCCATTTGGCCTATCCGGATGTTTCGCTAACACATTGCCTACAAATTATTACACAGTTTGGACTTTTATCTAATTATAAATTAAACTTATCAAAAACAGTAATATTTCCTCTAAACACCCTCACTCACCAAGCTAACTTCACTCATTTTGGTATGAATTGGTCCCCTCACTCAATTAAATATTTAGGAATACATCTCACTAAAGACGCGGAGGTCTTCAAGAAACTCAGTCTGGACGATTTAGTGGTGAATATTCAGCAGGATCTCCAAAGATGGGCAAAACTTCCTCTTTCTTTATGGGGCTGTATTAGCATTATTAAAATGAATGTTCCACCCCGCCTCTTTTATCCTTTAAATTTACTGAATCTTTGGCTCCCACTGTCCTATTTCTGGCAACTCCACTCCGCCCTTTCCAAATTCATCTGGCAGGGCAGACGTCCTAGACGTTCTTTTCTGAAACTTAGCCTTCCCAAAGAACTAGGCGGACTCCAATTCTATAACTTTACTTTCTACTACTGGGCGAGTCACTTGTCTAAACTGGGGAGATGGTTCTCGGCCACAGTTAACGAGCATCTTCCCATTTGGCTACAGCTTGAAAGACGGCTTCTGGACTTGTATAACCTCAATTTGTCCAGGATAATTTTTAATGCTAACTCTGCATTACCAATCCTAATACAAAATTCGGTTGTTGGTGTCTCATTAAAAGTTTTAACCCAACGTTGGAATTTTTTCAACTTTTCACCTAAAAGAGGTACTGCGCAATCCCTTATCTTAAACTCTAATATCAAAATAGGGGGTTCACTGATTTTCCCGGATTGGCTTCCCCAGTTACAAGGAGTCCTAGTGGAAAATCTGTTTTCTCAAGATGCTCTCCTCTCTTCCCCCGAAATAATAGCTAAATTTAATATACCTCAGAAATACATTTTTAAGGTTTTCCAGCTAAGGCATTTTATGGTTTCCATCTTTGGAACTACATTTAAACAGTCTCAGGTTAGGCCCTTCCTAGACCAGATACAGGACTATGCAAATAAGCCCCATGGAATTTCAATGACCTATTCCTATCTCCTGGGAATTAAATTTCTTAATGCCCTTCCAGGATCCAAAATATGAGCTTCTCTTCTGCCGGACACTACTCTGGTATGGAGTCAGATCTGGAAAGACATGCACAGATATCTTATTCAAGATAGGCACAGACTTATTCAGTATCATATATTAAGCAACCTGTACTATACGCCAGTCAAGCTAGCCAAATTGGGTAGGCTTCCTGCGTCTGTATGTACTAGGTGTGGTAAATCCAAAGGGAACCTGATACATATATTCTGGCATTGTGAAAAGGTGGCACCGCTGTGGGACACAATTCAATCCAAACTAGATCCATTACTAGGATTGGATGAATTGTTTACCATAGAGATATGTATCTTAGGGATGTTCTCCAATATTAGGGTCCAGGAACGTAGATTCCACATGGCATTAATTTCTATTGTTGTCAAAAGACTGGTTCTCAAGCACTGGATGGACCAGTTGGTTATAAATTACACTGAATGGTTGAAGGAATTATCACTCTGTTTCAATACCGAGAGGTTGATAGCCAGCTCCTGGAATCATATGGACTGATTCAATTATAAATGGGGTAAACTTTATGCTTTATATCTGAATTAAGATCCATGTAATGCATGCCTCTGTTTGTTTCTGCTAGTCTTACTTTTTTTGTACTCTGTAATTGTTTGGATCATAATTTCTCATTACTTCCCTGTAATGTTGAGCTTATATGGCACACTCCAGGGAAGGGGGAGGGTTGGGTAGTGAGACAGGGTGGGGGGTGGAGAGGAGGGGTTTTATAGGAGTATTGGTATTGTTATTTTTATTATAATTGATCCAGAGACAGTCTGGTTTCATGTTATTACTTTCCTACATTGGTTATTATTTGGGTTTTGTTAATTTTCTTTATTGTTCTGTAGTTTTGTGTTTTACCATAAATTCAATAAAGATGTTGAATTTCAAAAAAAAAGAAAACACTGGGGGCTTGGGCTGCACAATACCTGCATCGGTATTGTGCTGTCACTGTGTGGGTGGTAGACAGATTTACTGTTGATCGAACTTGGTGTTCCCGTGTAGCTGTGGGTAGAAGAAAGCTTGGCTACAACAATTTCAGTATGAACAAAATCTGGTCAGAGCAACTGTGGCAGCTAATGTAGTCACTTGATAAGGACTGTTTCACAGTATCAGTTTCAGTATTGAGAGTCAGCACATGTCAGGTTTCAAAATGCTGACATCACTGACCCTGCATGTAAATAGGGTAAGTGATGTCAGCATTTCAAAACTTGACACATTCTTACTGCCGATACTGAAAAGAAATCCGTGAAATGGTTCTTTTCAAGGGACTACATTAGTGGCCATAATGGCTCTGACTAGATTTGTAACCTGGATATTAAAATAAATGTGCTATTAAATAACACTACATTATGTTTGCCATCATCAATGTGATTGTTTTTAAGTTTTCTTCAAAATACCTCTTACTAGATGCCTGCAGGAAATTCTACTTATAGCACTGTTTAGGCCATAAATAGGAAAGTAGGGGCAGTAACATTCCTCTTGAAACAGATATTATTCTTGTTTTTCCAAAGGCAGAGCATTACTAAGCTGTCCAGGGCATCTCTTCCCCCTCTGCTTAGCAATCTTTCTTTCTCCTTGGGTAAGTTTATTTTTACTTTTAATAATGCAGTTGTCTTTTAAAAGCATCCATCTGTTGAACATGGCAATTCAAAGTTCTAAAGGCATCAGAACTGAGTTTCCTGCTTACAGTCTTCCCCTGGCAATGATAATACCCTGATAAGATGGTGAGACTGTGCAGAGAAGGAGCAGCTGGTAAAAGACAAAAGCTCCAATACAGACAAAGGGAAATTAATGCTCACTGTAGCTCATGCAAAACCAGTTTTTAAATAAAGTGCAGATGCAGACATGAAGACAACAATTCCTTGGTGCATTGTGGTGCTCTGCCACTTCATGGGGTGGGGGTGGTCTGACAGTAATTGTTCCACAGTTATACTTTCTTGTTAAAGGATAGACATGGGCATTCAAATAAGAATACATATTTAAACTTCAAGTGAAGTATAAAAAAGTAATGTTGGAAACAATTACAATATTCACATTTTTTCCTAGTCACACAGGATGTAACATCTCTTTGAAGCAAATCATCATTACTTAGTATTTTAGAAAAGTTCTGCCAGTGGGAGAAAGTAAGAATCATATTACAAGGTAAAATATTAGAAAAGGGGATACAATACAAGAGACATAGGACCCCAAGGTAGTGGGATCTGCCGTGTGAAGATCACCATTTAAGCACCAAGTGCCACAAATTGTGTGGGGACTAGGCCAGTTGGAAGAGGGGAACACATGTGGGGGATCTGGTGTCAGGATCGGAAGGATGATCTGCTGGGAAATCTTGGACAATCCTGTTTTTTTGATCCCCTTTACTGGAGATTTTATCCTGCAGGATCAATAAGTGCCCTTGGACTACTGGATTGCTTCAGGGTCAGGAGCAAGGAGCCAAATGTGGCAGCAGCAAGGAGCCGAATGTAGCTGCTTCTCACTTCAAAGTTGGAATGGATTTACAGGAATTCAGCACTGGGAAGGTTTTCTGATATATTTGTATTAGCTACATCAAAATCTAATTGTGACCCAGTATTGCCATAATAGTAGGACTTTTACAGCTCGGAACAAGTGCTGCATATTGTTCTACGTTTGCAACTGTCCGAGAAATCAACATTAGAAACAGCGTAAGTTGAGCCACTGTCAGAAGGCCAGTTTGTAAGATGAATTATGCTTCCAGTCATAAGGAAGACCATTATGTGTGTCCCTTCCACCACTACCCCTTTTCCTCTGTTAGTTAGCCAGCGCTGGTGCACACCTCTGCAACAGTAACCACCTCTGTTAGTCTGCGTTTAGAAACTCAGGTATGGATTTCTGTAACACTTATCTTTAAAGTATCTTGGTATCATTAAGAGAAAAGAAGGCCAAATCCCCATCCAGATTGTCTCCAGCCATCAGGTGGGTTATTGCACTGTCCTTGAGTAGATTATGTATTTATCAAGTTCGCTCTTGTAGCTGTCTATGGTCTTTTGGTTTACTACAAAATCAGGTAACAAGTTCCAACTACAGGCTGATCTGATGGTGAAAAATTGCAGCCTTTTATTAGTGTTTGCCTCTTGCACCAATATTTACTGTATATTTACCAGTTTTTAACCATCTCTCCTCTCCAGAGGTCTGGTTTGGCTCTTGTTGGAACACAATTGTGTAAAAATATTTCCTTGTACTGGTCTTCAATCAGTTGCAGAGGACTAAACTCAAATAGTCTAGAAATGGAGATATTTATATAATTGCTCTCTCCATCCAATGTTAACATCACCTTTTACAATAGAATAGAACATGACATTTTCAAGAGTTTAGTAAAAAGAAACCTGATACTAGTATCGATCAATGCACTTATAGATATTATTTATATGTCTTGCTCTGTGCTAGTTTTTATGAAAAGTAACTGACAGCTACATGAATGAGCACTGGTGTCTCAAGACTGTGTCACGCAGAGTCACAAAGTGCAAGTGTGGACTTACATCAAAGACAATACGAAAAAAATGAGCAAACTGAAAATATTTTTTTTTCCTTAAAAAGTATAATATGGTCCAAGACACAGAACAACAGACCACAACATCATAAGTAAAAGCACTTTATTTATCACACTATATGTTTATTTAACAAACTAAAATCAGTCATTTTCTTACACAGCTGCTTTACTGTAAGAAAATAGTGCACTGGGGGAGAAGAAGGAACACATTTTAGTAAATGGGGCTGACATGGATGGATTTGCAGGAAGTTGTGCTTTGTCTCCACTCCACTGTAACAACACAACTTTGCTGCATTAGGAATTCTGGTCAGACCACTTCTTCTGATAGCAATATGTCAGCATAACTCTTAATCTATGCAGCTGTAAAAAGGTATTCTAGCATAGGTAGTGTTTTCTGTTTTAGCAGCACTAGCTATTATACTCAATGTTTTGTGTGATTGTTTCCCTGCTTTTTTATGTTTTGTTATTTTAGTTCAGTAGAACAGTTAGGTATGTTTTACTGAATTATTGTTGCCACTATATTTTTTACTGTATTGATTTCATTTTTGTAAACTGATAGAAGTGTGCTTATTTTGTGTACCTAGTAATGTTGTTGTAACTACCTGAGTTGTTGCATCTTGTATGTGTCTCCTTAAATCCATGTTGTATATTGTTTTCGTAAAAAAAACAAAAACAAAAAAATGATGGTGTTATTGTTTACTATCTGTGTCAGTAAAGTAAAGTACTGTGTATCCTTACGTGTGTCCTAGTCCCTTAAATCCCTATTGTGTATTGTTTCTATAAAAAGAAAGAAAAAATGTGGTGTTGATGTTATTTACTGTCTGAGTAAGTCAGTAAAAAGTTGTAAACTGTTGTGTTGTGTTCTGAAATCTACACATATGAGAAAATGCTCGTAAAGAGAAGCCCTGAAAATGATGAGCCTGAGTGTTTTGTTATGCAAGGCCAGGGAATCAAATACTGCTGAGAAGGAAATATCACGTGGTGAAAGTGAGGATAAGGAAGAGGAGCAGGAGGACATGTCTCAGGAGGTTAACGTTCTAGGTGGGATGGAGACGATAATCTGGACCCTCTATAGGAACCAGAGAAAAAGAAAAGTAAGGGCTAGGGAATCACTAAAGCCCCCCTCCCCACCCACACAGACACAAAGTTCTCAAATGGTTGCTCGCTACGATGAGCCAATAAATAACAGAGTATGTTAACAGTTGCAGCAGTGTAGAAATCATGCCTCAAAACACCAATTTCTAGCCATCCAATGTCCCAGTACCTGGTCCACCGCCATGTGAAGACAGGGCTACAAAATCACTTGTTTGATATTTTTGCATTCTAGACATGGCAGTTAGTGTAGGGAACACACTTATATAGTTAATATTTATCTGTAATATATTTTTTAGACTTATTTTGTGAGTTTCCTTTTTCCTTCATTGTCACAGTCACCTTAGAAGTCACAGTCATGTTAAAATACATTCCAATATTCAATAATCATAAAAAATATACATATTTACTTGCTTCGATGCCAACACATCAGTTGCATCTAAAATGAGGTAGCAGAGGCCGTCTACCTTCCTTCATGGTCACGGTTACATTAAAAGTGAAAAGTCATGGTCATTATAAAATACATTTAATTTTATGGAATCATTTAAAGAAATATGGATTTACTTTAGTTGATGCAGCCATTTTCAAAGTGCATAAATCATCCCCAAAAAACACTCATTGCCACACATGGTCACAGTCAGACTCATGGTGAAGTTAAAAGTAATGGTCACATTAAAATCTATTGTTCATCCCACTTCTATGGGTGCTGAGACAGACACTGTTAAATGTACAACAAATAATGGAAACAGATGGTGCTAGGTTAAGCTGTGCCTTATTGGAACACTTACCCTGTGATCAGGTTACATCCATTGTTAGATTATACACTTGATCACAGTCACGATCACATTAAAAATTGCAGTCACATTAAAATCCATAGTTCACCCCTGTTCTACAGGTGCTGAAGCCGGCACTGTTAAATTCACAACAGATAATGGAGGCAGATGGTGAATCTGATATGGGAAGCTGTGTCTTAATGGAACACATGCTTTGTTGTCTTGACCCATTCATCCTAACGTCATACTGATGGTCACTGTCATGGTCATGATAATATGAGGTATAATGTTCTATAATCATTTGAAAATATACATTCACTTGCTTCAACTACAATCCATCTGTTGCATCTAAAATGAGGAGGCACTGGCTCTCTACCTTCCTTCACAGTCACAGTCAAGCCATTAAAACAAATTATAGTTTTCCTTAATCATTTAAACAAATATGCATTTACTTACGTCATGAGAACTACAACAGATCTACTTCAACCAAAATGGTGACGCAGTTTTCTTCCTTCATGATCATGGTCACATTTTCACATTATTAAAATAGATTTCAAGTGATATAATTATAATTTGAAATTATAGTTGCACCTAATTATTTCAGCAAATAAGCTTACTTGCATCAAGTGGGCTACAACCCATTTTCTTCATCTAGTATACAATGGCACTGTCTCCTCCTTCCTTCATGGTCATGATCATTAGTCACATTATTAAAAACCTGCAAATGACAGTTCCACCACCTAGAAATCTGTATGTATGATTTCCTCCACCTAAACATTTTCAGTTTAACTAGTGCTAAATCTTTTCATTCACTCTCTGCAGTTGGTACACCTAGATAACAGACACCTTTTTTGTCGACATGAACTTCCCATAACTGGCACTCAGTGTTGCATGATTCCATCATCAGTACTCCTAAGAATCATGCAGAATGCTTGCCGCAGTTATGAAAAAGCAATTGATTTTCTGACTACTCCACAGCAGTGTTATTCCCTCTGAAAAGAAGCATGGGGTGAGCAGTGTTGCTATCCAGGTAAAGGTTAGCTGGCAGTAAGTAAAGAACAGGCTCCATCTTTTTATATGCAAAGTACTGGAATGGCCTGTTAATTTCTTCCCAGTGCGGGTTTAATTTAGGCATATATGGAGTTGTGGGAAGGGGCCTGTGAACAGATTGAAATTGTCTAGGGGGAGTAGATTTTCTGGATGCCAAAGTACTACATGTTCTCCACCAGCTTGTCAGGCAAAAAATTATTTGACTATTCTACACTGTAGCTATAGAAGACTTCTAGCACTGACAGCAGCTATAGCCCACAGTGTTCTCCACCCAGTGGCTGTGGATATACTGGTGGCAGATGTTGTGTGCAAACAGTAACATGACAGGCTCCCTGAAGAGGGACTTGTGCTGCTGTTGACTGTTGAATGGAGAAGACAGATGGACTTCTCTTCCTTTTGGGGTCAGACGGTTGCAAGTTTAGTTAGTTAGTAAGTTAGTTAGTTTTTATTCACCGGTCACACTGTGGTCACTAGGATCACAGGTAGAAAAAGTAGCTTAATTTTGACCCAACTTCACCTTTGTGCACCCCAAGAAGAAGTTACAGGCAAAGATGCTAGGCAAAGTCACCAATGGTGAATTCCTGAACACTTCACAAAATTATCCACGGAGGCGGATTTTGTGACTTCGCCTGAACTTCGCCTAAATTAAAGCTTCACATCTCCTGTTCCTCTGATTTTCTCCATGTCCTAAAGGATATACTTTAGGAACAATAGTCCAAGCAAACCTGATGCACCATTTGTGTAACCGCCTTACCACTGCAAACCCCAAGTTTTACTGCCGCTTGCACTTACCCAGCTACCAGTGACGGGTGTGTATACCCTTTCTCAAAAAGTTGGCACCTCAGTTGTGCTATTTGCTATTCATTGTTGGGCTTAGAAATAAGGTGAAACAAAATCTAAAACAAATCCTATAGACCTGGGGCCAAATTTTCAAAGGGCTTCAATGGACAAAAGGGAGTTGCATCAAAGGTGTTTGACACAAGTTGTGATTTGCATCACAACTTGCAGCAAATACAATTTTATAATGTGGTCTGCATCAGAGCCAGACACAGCTGTGTCAAAGCCCCCTTGCACCAGAGGTGTGTCCCAAAAAAATGTGTGCCAGGATGCAAGGGGGCTTGCACCATGGTGGGGCTGCTACATTCCCTTATTTTGTATATTCAAAGCCCCACCATGGATACAGCAAGGGACACCAGTTGGACCAGCCACGAGATGGTCTAAGTGGTTGTGCCCTTTGGATGGGGTAGTTCAGGGGACAAGAGGGGCACACAAAAACCATGGGAGGAGCAAGTGATGGTGTAGGGGTATGGATGGGCAGAGGACCCAGCCATGTGGTGCCCAGTCGTGTGCCATTGTAATGTGCCAAAAAACATAATGCACACTGGTGCCTCTGATGTACAGAAACATCTTGATAGTCTAGTGCCCCATAACACTGAACATATTCCCCAGTCCCCTACTAGACCACACCACCACCGATCCCTGATCTTCTTCATGTTAATAGACAAAAGTGCCCCTGTACTATGGTGCCCCCAGTCCCTGATGTCGCCAAAAAAATTGCCAAAATAATCCCTGGTGGTCAAGTGGACCCCACTCCCCCCACCCTATTAGGCATTGCCAAACCAACCCACTCCCCCCCCATCCCGAGCTACTTCTGCATCTGGCACTTCTCTTCACACACCACCACCATGGCCAGCTGCAGAATGCATTATGTGTCTATTGTATACTGTTATACAGTAAGTGCATAATGCATTCTATGACTGGACATGGTGGTATGTGGAGGGAAGTGCCAAACACAGAAGTGACTCAGGGATGGGGGGAGTGGGTTGGGTGACCATTGTCTGTTGGGGTGAGAAGGGTGGGGGGCCACTAGGCCACCAGTTAATGATGTTGTAGTTGTGTGTGGCCATGGCAGCAGTGTGGATGGGGACAGACTGGGTCAGGGCTTTTGTCTACTCAGGGAGGAGGATAGGGGTTATGCAGGAGTTGGGGGACCACTATAGCACCATGGCATTGATGGGGAGTGAGGAGGTGCCCCAAGCCTCATGGGACAGTGCCCTATGGGGACAGACTGTGCCATGCCACAGCCTGGTGTCTGCTGCCCCTTCTGTGCCCTGGTTCCAGGCTTGCTGCTCCTTGGGGCACCTGGGTGACGCCTGCACACTAGTCTGGAGATGCATTCTGGCCTTGTACCACAGCCTCTCAATGCACCACTCATCTTGGCACAGGGACATATTTTGCAGCTATTCTAGAGGGTTTGCCTCAAGTGACAAACATTCTAAAATAGCACCTTTTGCGTTTGCCGCTGCTGTGTCGGATGCAGCCCCCTACTTTGCCACAAGCTGTGTTCAGCACAGTCGGCTTTAAAAATTAGGCCTGTAGTCTCCAGTGCTAGTCTTGTGGGCATCTTTCCCACAGGCATCTCCTGCACTCTACATCCACCCCATCTTCTTATACAGAGATAATTAGATTTCTGCTTGAAATCATTTCTGGTCTCCAACATGTAGTCAGGCTCTATAAGGGAGGTGAAGGAGTTGGCATTGGTTTGTGTCATTTATGACTATTAGGAGACTGACAAATCTGTTTATTATAATATCATAAGCATGGATGAATAAGTATACAATGCAAATATGCACTAATTTATGAGGATCCCCTACCCACTTGGCTACCTAGAGTGCCATCCACCAGGCTCACTCACTGTATAGGGCCCAATTTTCAAAGGTGGTGTGTCCTCCACAAGGGACCTGTGGCACAGAGTGTGAAGCAAGTACCGACTTGAGTGAGACCTGTGCCGCAACACAGTTTTCCATGAAAGTGTGTTGCAACCCCTCTGCCACAAGTCCCCTGGGACAACACAGCAGTTCCACCAGCTCCCCCTTGGCATACCTTTCAGCCCATGGGGGGGCCACTTTACAGGGCTTGCGCCACAGCTTTGGCATAAGCTGCCATAAATGGTGGGTACTTTCACAACCTGTGTCCAGGGTTCTAAAATTGGGTGCAGGTTGCATCAAACCCTTGGATGCAGGTGTGGCACACTTTGTGGGGATGCAGGGCTTGGTCACAAGCCCTGTATCCCCATTTGAAAATTATGCCCCTATGTGAAATTTCACAGTTTACTACATGACAAATGGGGATTATTATGATTAGACTGCTTCTAGTTCCTGAAGTATCCCACAGGATATCCTAGTAAACACTATGATAAGAGCTCTTGGTCCTGATGGATGGCACTGCAGGTTATCACCAAGGCTCACCTTGTTAGGCAAAAACTTGCTTAGGCATGTCTTCAAGACCTGTACTGTCATGTTCAGTATCTTTACTGACAGTCTGTTCCATTGGTTCACCACCATCTGGGAGTAGAGGTATTTGTAACATCACCTTTGAACTGATGTACCATCATGAGCAATGCAATACCACTTCTGCCTTCCATGCATGTTGCTGCTGTCAGATGACCATCACAGTTAATGTGAACAGTGTTCTGTTAGTGAGGGGAGACCAGGTGAGTTTTGGGGGAATTAGTCAACTGTGAATGAGAAAAATAGTTTGTGCAAAGCGATGCCAACTTGTAGACTGTAGAGAAACTAACAATATACAGTATCCTTCTAGTGGTGATATGTGGCATTGCAAATATGGCAATCAATGGAGCCCTCTCATCTTTCAGCTAGGGAATAACATTTCTGTATTTGATTCATTAAAGTTGCTGCCTTTAATCTCAGGATTACTGGTTTGATTCCAGCTAGTAATAGATATGGGAATGTCCTGATATAGGGGATGGCATAACAGACTACTATTGTCCATCTCAGATCATGCTTTTAGGATCAGAAGTGGGCTTTTTCATAAGAAATTGTCCTTCTGTGGCAAGAAGGGGCTAAGTAGTGATGAAGGATTCAATTAAAAGATGGTGTCAACTCCAGTCATATAGCAGTATGCTTGAAATGCCATAGGGGATTCCTATGATTCCTGTCAGAGCTCCCAGTGGTGGTATGTCAGTCTCTCTTATTTGCTCTCTAGCTACCATTTTACTGTTCCACATGTTTTTATTGATATTGATGCAGGCTCACTGCATGTTATGATGGGTCACATGTTATTGTGCCCACTGTTTTCTTGTTGCTAACCATGTATATGAATATTACTTTGTGTTAATATCAGTAAATTTATATTATTTTAGTAAATCACTGGTTCTAATTATTAAATATTCTGCTGTTTGTGACTGCCATGCCCCAGTGCAGAGGACAAAGATCCATGGAAGATACAGCCCCTGGATCACAACAGACTTAATAAGCTGCATAAAAAATAGGGACAACTGGTGGCATAGGGTGCAGAACTCTAGCAAACAATCAGACTTCCAGGAATGCAGAAGACTATGGTATGACTGCACCTGGACCATCTGCTTTGCCAAAAATAAACATTTTAGGGAAGCATTACAAACATCATGGGGAAACAGCAAGTCTTTTTGGAATAACCTAAAAGATGTAATAGGGAAAGTCAAGAAAGAGGCTCCACAAATGCTCAACATCGATGGTGCCCCTACCCTTGACCCCCTGACTATTGCGAACATGTTTAACAAAGCATTTGCTGACCTTAACAGTGTACTTCCGACAAATTTTTTTTAAGAAACCAACCCAAGCTCAAGCCAAAGCCCAGGGCCCACTCAAACATCCCCCCTCCTTTCTATTTCAAATCTGTCAACTACAACCAAACAAGAAAGTACATTCGTAAGGTACTTGGAAAATCCAGGAAAAGCGGCGACACACTCGACCACAAATTTATTTCCCTTGCACTTGATGAAATCCTAGCTTCCATTACTAAACTGCTGAACTTATCCCTGCAGCTGGCTCAACTCCCCCAAGCTTGGAAGTCAGCCCTTGTAACTCCGGTGCACAAGAGTGGTGACTGGGCACTGCATGCCAATTACAGACCTATTTCTATCCTTCCACCACTGTCAAAAGCTCTGGAGCACATAGTCTCAGACCATTGGTTGAATACCTTAATGAATACAACATTCAGTGTCTGGAACAACATGGATATCGGAAAGGGCACAGTACCTCCACAGCTCTTCTGGAGTTCACCAGCTGAATACACAGTTCACTGGACCAGGGTAACCTTGTTGGGGTGGCCTTTATTGATCTAACAAAGGCCTTTGACACAGTCAGTCACTCCCTACTACTTCAACAACTCACCTTGATAGGCCTCTTGAACCCCGCTACTAACTGGTTCAAAAGCTATCTAGCTGATCATTACCAATAGGCAAATATTGGAAACATCACATCTGGGCCCCTACCAGTTCATTGTGGGGCCCCCCAGGGGTCAATCCAAACCCCTCCTTTTCAGCATCTTTCTAAATAGCCTACCTCATGTGACCAATGGATACTTCTCTATGCAGATGATGCTGTTATTTTTACTTCTCAACATGACCCTCACACCTTAAACTATCAGATACAACATCCTTTTAAACAAACTGAAGATCGTTTCAGAGCCCACAAGATGGTTCTGAACTATAAAAAGTCAAAAGTAATGCTTTTTAGCAGTGCTAGAAGCAAACACAAAGCAGCACCCCTTAACATCACTAACTGCACAGGGATTTCAACTGAACAAGTAGAGCAATTCAAATACCTGGGAGTTATGCTTGACTGTACCCTCTCCTATGCAGAACACATTGAGAATGTAGCCAAAACAGTCAACATAAGAATTGAACTCCTGCACAGGCATAAGAAATGCTTAACACCTGAAGCATTCCAAACCACAATCCATAGCACAGTTGTCTCATCGACTATGGAATGGTCATATACAGCTCATCCACTCCCACCTTACTATTTAGGATAGAAGTAGCCCTAAAAAAGCCCTAAAAAAGCCTGCAGACTGCTCACAAATTCCCCCTGACTAATGCACACATGTGACCTTTATGAGCAAGCCGGGTGGCTACAACTTGAAAACAAGACACAATACCAAACCTGCCTCTTAGCTAAAAAATCACTACTCAGACTCCAGCCTCCTGGAGTCACAAGCCTATTAAGCATATTCACGGGCCCACACTGCACCAGGAACTCTAACCATCATGTTCTCACCATCCCTCGCTGCAGAACCTCCCAAGGGCAGAGGTCATATGCCTACCAGGCACCACTTTGGCTCAATGACCTCGGCACTGAATGTCACAAACCCACTCAGCAGGTCAGGCCCTCTACTCCCAAAGTGCCAACCTCTGAGTGCAGTCTTGTGAACAGTGTAACAGACAAGGTAATCCTCTCGTCTGTTTTTGTGAGTTCAGATCAACCTTTGGTCTCAAGCTGTGGATGGATTCAAACTGTGAACCTCTTGCTAGCATACTCAATGCACAGGCTCAGATATTTCTGTCTTCAGGGGGCCAGATATCTTTGCCTACAGGCATCTAACCAGGTATACAGAGACGAACCCTTAAAAACTTTAATAAAGACCTCAGATTTAAAACGCTTCTCTTTCCAGTTTGGTACCACCATTCAAGCTTATGTTTAGTATCTGCAATAACCATATACTTTTCTTACAACTACAAAGAAGTCAAAGACAGACCAAGTAAGTTCTAAAAAGAATTTTACTAAAATAGTTAAAAATATGTAAAACGCAAAATACAGAACTCTTATATCACCAGACATACAGCTCATTTAAAAGAAACAAGGTTTAAACAGTGCAAATTCCTACTTACAGTAGTTAGATTTGAAATCTTTCTAAATATCTGTTTACCAGTGCTCCAAAGATCTTTCCTCAGTCAGAGTCTAGGTAAAAGTGTGTGTAAGTAAAACAGAGTATTCCTTAAACAACTGTATGGGACAACCCATTTTTGTGTGAGGTCAGCTAGCTCCTCCTCTGTCAGATTATGTATAAAAAAATATATATCTTATACAAAAGTATTACATTCTACAACTTCAGCATAATTCATGTCCTTCAAATGACACTTCTTTTGATCCCATAATAAGCTTCCTCCTTTCAGGACATGACAGCATCTTCATGATTTTCGCACTTTCATGTAATAACCTGGGTTTTCCTTTCATCATCATAAAATGGATATGTTCTAGTAACTATGGTTGTAATTAACTCAGACAGACAGGATCCTTAATTAAGGCCTTACATGTAACACATGGTCTCTAAAAACTGAGTGTGTGTGAACTCACATGCTGTCAGCATTTTTCTTATGGCTTGCATCTTTCCGCTAAAACCTGGGGGGGGAGGGGGTTGATGAGTGAGGTCATTCTAAGAGCATCAGATTTTTTTTTAGCAGAGACAGTCAGTCATACATTTTATATAAAAAAAATGATACAGCACTCATAGCTGGCTGTCTACGTCACACTCCTCCTCCCCACCTAGACTGAATTTGGGGGTTCTATCCCCTATATGGGATGAGCATCCCAAATCAGTTCACTCCTCATAGACCCTAGACAGTGCATCTGAGTTCTGGTTCTTTGCTCCAGCCCTGTGTACAATTTTTAGATCATACCCTTGTAAAGCAAGACTCCATCTTAGTAATCTGCCATTGTTCTTTCCCATCTGCGTCAGCCAAACCAGGGGGTTGTGATCAGTCTGCACCACAAAATGCTGCCCATACAAGTATGGCTCTAATTTCTTTAGGGCCCACACTATGGCAAGACACTCCTTTTCCACCATGTAGTACGCTTGCTCCCAGGGAAGCAGCTTTCTGCTCAGGTACACTACTGGGTGATCTGTCCCTTGGCTGGACATCTGGCTCAGTACTGTCCCAATACCCACGTTTAAGGTGTCCGTCTGAACTATAAAGGTTCTTCTATAGTCAGGACATGTCAAAACAGGAGCACTGAACAGTGCCTCCTTCAGTCTGGTAAAGGCTTCCCCACAGGCTGGGCCCCAGGTAATTTTCTTTGGCATCTTTTTCTTTGTCAGGTCAGATAGGGGAGCAGCCAGGGCACTGTAATTGGGTACAAATTTCCTGTAGTAACCTGCTGTCCCTAGGAAGCTCCTGACCTGCTTCTGGGTTTCTGGTCTGGGCCACACCTGGATCACCTCAATCTTTATTGATTAAGATGGAGCTGTCCCCAGCCTACCACATGCCCGAGGTATGCCACTTCTCCCATGGCCACCTGACACTTCTCGGCTTTGACAGTGAGCCTGGCCCACTGTATCCTGCCCAGCACTTCCCTAAGGTGGGATAGGTGTTCCTCCCAGCTGGTACTAAAGATGGCAATGTTATCCAGGTATGCCACGGTGTACTCCTCAGCACTATTTAACATCTGGTTCGCCAACCTTTGGAAAGTGGCCAGGGCATTCTTCATTCCAAAAGGCATTTCTTTAAACTCAAATAAGCCTATCGGAGTGATGAAGGCCGACCTCTCCCTAGCTCTGTCTGTCAATTCTACCTGCCAATACCCCTTGGTCAGGTCAATAGTTGTAAGGTAGGTTGCACCTCCCAACTTGTCCAGGAGTTTATCCATCCGGGCATCTGGTGGGCATCAAACTTTGTGACTGCTTTCAGTCCACAATAGTCCACACAGAAATGAGTTGAGCCATCTGGCTTGGGCACAAGGACTACGGGTGAGGCCCAGGAGCTGTGGGATCTCTGGATTACCCCTACATCCAGCATTTCCTCCACTTCCCTCCTAATGTCCTTTTGGACAGCCTCTGACACCCGATATGCTGTTCGCTGTATGGGCGTCTGTGTCCCTGTCTCCACATCGTGTGTCACTAAGGGGGTTAGTCCAGGCTTGGTGCTAAACAAGGGGGAAATGTCTGCTAAAACCTCCTTTACTTTCTGGACCTGGTCCGGGGCCAGCTAGGGAGACAATTTTTCTGTCTCCACAGAGGACTCCTGCTTACTTTCTTCCAGCAAATCCAGAAGGGGTCTCCTTCATCCGTCCCCTCCCCATGGCTACACACTGCAAAACACCATGTCAGCCCTATTTGCATATGGCTTCATCATGTTGACATGGTGCATCCCTTCAGTCTGTCTTCTGTCAGGTAACTCCACAATGTAGTTTAAGCCATTTAAATTCCTAACTACTTTGTATGGTGCTGCCCACTGAGCTTGCAGCTTGTCTTTCTGGACTGGAATAAGGACCATGTCTTCTTGACCCACCATGTACAAGTGAGCTCTGGCTCTGCAGTCGTACCACACTTCTTGTTTCTGTTGGGCAGCTGCTAGTTTGCTCTGGGCTGTCCTCATAAGCTCCTTCAGCCTTTCCCTAAACCTAAGGACATAATCCACAATGGGAGTTCCCTGGGTGGCATGCTTGCCTTCCCAGTCCTCCTGGATCAAGTCTAGGGCCCACATACCCAGCGTCCATATAAGAGTTCGAAGGGGGAAAATCCTGTCGACTCTTGTGGCACCTCCATGTATGCAAACAACAGATGGGGAAAGTATTTCTCCCAGTCCCTCCCATGCTGTTCAGCAAACACCTGGAGCATTGACTTTAAGGTACCATTGAATCGTTCCACAAGTCCATTGGCTTGTGGGTGATACAGTGTCATGCATCTCTGCACCACCCCACACTTCTCCCATAAACATTTCATCAGATCCAACATGAAGGAACCCCCTCGATCGGTGATTACCTCCTGTGGAAACCCAACATGGGAGAAAATCCCAAGTAAGGCATCTGCTATTTTGTCCATCCTCAGTGAGGATAGGGTGACTGCCTCTGGGTACCGGGTGGCATAATCCACCACAGTCAGATTGAATCTCTTCCCTGAGGAGCTGGGGGCATTTAAAGGCCCCACAATATCCATTTCCGCCCTCTGGAATGGCTCCTCCACTATGGGCAATGGAATCAGGGCTGGTTGGGTTTTCTTTCCTGCTTTCCCTATTTCTTGGCACCGGTGACAAGACCTGCAATACTCCTTTACCTGCTGGGTGAAATTAGGCCAGTATAAATTCTGGGCCAACCACTGCATTGTGTGCATGATTCCCAGATGACCAGACAAGGCAATATCATGTGCAATCTTGAGCAACTGCTCACGATACCCCTAGGGAATGACAAGCTGCCTGCCTAGCATCCCTCCCACCCTCTGTCTGTACTGCCTGAGTATACATAACTCCATTTTCCCAATGAACCTTATGTCTGCCATCACCTCCCTGTGTTCGTCAGAGTCTGCCCAAGCCCTCAGCTTCTCTAAACTAGGGTCACTCCTCTGAGCAGCTGCAAACCCCCACACATTCCCAAGGCATGGGACAAGTTCCATTCAGTCACTAAACTAGGGTCCCTAGCACTAACATCAGGGCCCTCAGGATCACTGTCAATCCCAACCCTTGGACAATGGATCACCCTTCCCTCTTCCGAGTAACCTTCCATAGCTGTGTGGTCACTTGCTACCAGGGAAATTTCTACCCCTTTTTTTTTATCATCTCCATATCAGGAGACATAGGCTGGGGAACCAGCCTCTCAGTGGTTTCCACCATGGCTTCTGTGAGGTTCAGGAACTACAATTTTCCCTTGCCGCTTGGCTACGGGTAACTGCACATACCATCCCCTGTTGGAGATTGTTACCCAGGATCACATCCACTGCTAATGTTTTGGCTACAGCCCCTCTGTTTTGGCTATAGTTCCCTCTGTTTCACCCCAGTCTAAGAGAACACTAGCGAGGGGCAATGTTTTCTCTTCACCCGTGAACCCTTGGACAGTAATGTATTTATTGGGTATAAGCTGACCAGGTTGTACCAGATCTCCTTTCACCAATGTCAGGGATGCCCCGTGTCCCTTAACCCCTGAGTCTGTACACCATTCACCATGACTGGGTGCATGTGTTCCCTCATGTTCACTGGCATGCTTCCAGAGACACGCAAACAACCCACTTCTTTTCTAGCACCCTGTTGTGTATTATTGCTTGGCTTTTTGGGACACTGTCTGGCAATATGCTCAGTCTCTTTACACAGCCAACATGCATTTCTTACTTCAGAGAAATATTTTCTTTGAAACCTGGGGCCAACTGGTTTTTGTGGAGGCTGTGAGGGTTTTAGCTGCCCTGAAGGCTTGCTTTTCCCTTTCTGCACTACCATGCCCACCCTATTCACTCTCAGAGCAGGTCTGCTCTTGGCATAGTGGTCCGAGAGTTCAGCAGCCTCTTGCACTGGTTTTGGATCTCGGTCCTCTAGCCAGGTTTTTAGTTAGGCTGGGCAAGCCCAATAAAACTGTTCTGATAAAATCACATTTTCAATTTTGTCAACAGAGTTTGCCTCAATTCCTTCCCACCAATGTTTTAAAAACTGATGTTGTTTCGTGGCTAGCTCCTCATAGCCAATATCAGAGCTTCTTCTGAGCTTACAGAATTTAGCTCTGTTTGATCCAGCAGTTAATTCAAACTTTTTTAACAGTGCAGCTTTTAGCTTGCTGTAATAATTGCTGTCTTCATTGTCCATTTGACCCAATGCATCCCGAGCTTTCCCGGTAAGTAGCGGGGATAGCTGGAAGCTCCAGGACTCTCTAGGAAATTTAGCCTGAATACAAACTTTTTCAAAAGAATTTAAAAAGGCATCCATGTCCTCTACTTCCTTAAATTTGGACATTAATTTGGAGTTCAATTTGTAGCCCAGTCCTGCAGTCCCAGTTACACTCAAGCCACTTATCTGCTCTGGTGCCACTGGTCAGAGTCGTATCTTTTCCAGTTTGTGTTGCCTCTGGCACTCCTGCTCCTTACGGTCTGCATCTCTCTGTTCTCACTCTGCCTTTCGGTGTTTGCATTCTCTCTTCTCCTCTGCAGCTCGCTGGCGCTCACACTTCTCACGGTCTGCCTCACTCTGTTGTCACTCTACCTCTCGATCCGCCTCTCTCTGTTCTCGCTCTGCCTCCAGTTCCATCCTGTGCAACTCAAATTTCAGTTTGAGTACCTCTGGATTCAAGATACTGGTGACCATCCCCTGCTTCTGTGGCCCTTCACTGACAGTAGCCCTGCTGTCCTTTTCAGTCACTGTCGGTGACTCACTGCTCTGGGTATCTGCTACCATCAGGGCCTCTATGAAGTTTTGCTTTTTGGCTGTCACCTTGAACGAGACTCCCCTGTCCCCGCGCAACTGCTTCAAGTAATCTACAGTGTGCCTGCTGTAGTCGGAAGCCATCTTCTTCTTCTTCCCTGACTATGGCTACTCTGACTTGCAAATACTTTAGAAAAAAAAATAAAACAGGTAGGAACTCAACTGTATGCCAAGTGATATATAGTTCTGTTTCCTTTTTAAAATAAAACTCTGTCTTTTTCTTTCTTTGTAAGAGAGCTTACAGTCTCAGCTGACACAGAACAATAAAGCTTGTGATGCCAAAATTATGCCACAGCTGCCAACCAATCTGTCACATACCCACTCAGCAAGTCAGACCATCTACTCCCAAACTGCTAACCTCTGAGCACAGTCTTGTGAACAGTATAACAGACACGGTAACCCTCTTGTCTGTTTTTGTGAGTTCGGATCAACCTTCAGTCTCAAGTTCTGGAGGGATTCAAACTGTGAACCTCTTGCTAGCATACCCAATGCACAGGCTCAGATATTTCTGTCTTCGAGGGCCAGATATCTTTGCCTATGGGCACCTAACCAGGTATGCAAAGATGAACCCTGAAAAGCTTTAATAAAGACCTCAGATTTAAAACGTTTCTCTTTCCAGTTTGGTACCACCATTCAAGCTTATGTGTAGTATCTGCACTAACCATATACTTTTCTTACAACTACAAAGAAGTCAAAGACAGACCAAGTAAGTTCTAAAAATAATTTTACTGAAATAGTTAAAAATATGTAAAAACGCAAAATACAGAACTCTTATATCACCAGACATACAATTCATTTAAAAGAAACAAGGTTTAAACAGTGCAAATTCCTACTTACAGTAGTTAGATTTGAAATCTTTCTAAATATCTGTTTACAAGTGCTCCAAAGATCTTTCCTCAGTCAGAGTCTAGGTAGAAGTGTGTGTAAGTAAAACAGAGTATTCCTTAAACAACTGTTTGGGACAACCCATTTTTGTGTGAGGTCAGCTAGTTCCTCCTCTGTCAGATTATGTATAAAATATATATATATATATATATATATATCTTATACAGAAGTATTACATTCTGCGACTTCAGAACAATTCATGTCCTTCAAATGACACTTCTTTTGGTCTCATGATAAGCTTCCTCCTTCCAGGACATGACAGCATCTTTATGATTTTCGCACTTCTATGTAATAACCTGGGTTTTCCTTCCAATGTCATAAAATGGATATGTTCTAACAACTATGGGTGCAATTAACTCAGACAGACAGGATCCTTAATTAAGGCCTTACATGTACATTAAGACATGGGCCCAGATATTCAAACTGCGCCCAAAAAGTGCCAACAACAGGAGTAAATGCAAGTCCTCTGCGCCCATGCGCTAGAAGCGTGATATTCAAAAACTGTGCAGGTCAATATGTGCCTGCAGCACATGACTGAATGTCACACCACCTGCACCATAGCACAACCAGGGATGTGCAGTTGAGCAGTTCAGATGCACCATAGTGCAACCAGGGATGCTCAGTGAAGCAGTCCAGATGTGCCATAACGCAACCAGGGATGCTCCATGGAGCAGGGCAGCAGTGCAACAGCACAACTAGGGACGCAGAGGGACAGGATGCAGGGGCCCACCACCCATGCCGCTGATGGGAAAAGGAGCATGCAGCAGAACAGACATCGCCCTCCACACCCCATGGACTGCACAACTGGTGGAGAGCTGGAATAACCACCAGCCCATGGATACCAGCAACAAACCCACAGCCGAGGCATGGTGCCCCAGCACACCCCCTGGCAAGCTGTGACTGGCACACAAGGAGGGCTGACCACCCTGTGCCACACCATCCCACCAATGCAGAGCACACCTGGCACCATGATCCCCAGACACCCTGCCCAGGAGCAGCATCCACCAGTGCAGGACACCCCATGCATGCCACCACCCCCACTCTGACAATGCAACCCTGTGCACCACAGAACCATGCAAGGCAGCCCCACCATGAGCACCCTTCAGTGGGTGGCAGCACACAGTGATGCAACGACTGCATACACAGTGCCACCACACACATCCCCCCTGAGGTACAGCTGAGAGACTGACCATGCGTCGGCACATGAGGTACCCCACACATGACAGGGCATGCCCTGGACTCCACCACCAGTGGTACAGCACCATGCACACCCTCCCAAGGACACACCCAGACCCAGCACTGGCCACAACAACCAGCACAGACACCCACAGTGGTGCATGGAAGCATGCAACACACAGGATGCAACACAGTGCATGGACAAACACCCACCCATACCCAAGGGCACACCAACACAGGGACACAGTGGTGGGGCAACCAAGCCCCCAGCGTGTGGCCACGGAAACCATGTACACATGGCCAACACCCTTTCATGGCACAGGAGTGCCAGCCACCCTGCACAGGCACCGTGGAGCTGTACGCCACCAGCAGTTGCCCGGAGCACAAGTGACAGACAGTGGTGCATATCTCCTGTGACACACACAAGTGACAGCATGTAGGTGGGACAACAGCGGCAGAGGCCACAGCGTCACCCGAGGCAGACATGCACCACACCAGTGACAGGAGGCAACCCGGCATTGTGCCAGGTACAGTGGCTGTCCAGCATTGACAGCCACCACTGACATGCCAGCAGACCGTGCAGGTCACAGACATGCAAGGGTGTCAGCTGCACAGGCCATGGAGGGTCTGACAGGTGCACCATGGACACAGAGCATGCACCGTGGACCACTGCACACAGCCATCCAATGCACAGGGAACAACACACACACCACAGACAGTGACTGATAGCCACTCCCACACTATACTCAATTCCCCATGGACACACACACACGCACATGACTGCACCACCCCTGATGGCATGCACACCACTGCAGCTGAGCACCTATAACCCGCTGCAAATCAGAGACCACCACAGTAGACATATCAAAGGAAATGTATTTAAAAATAGAAAACAAAACTATATACAAGTATTTACAAAGGTTTGGGGGAAGGGCCACAAACAAGGTGGGGGTGGTTAAGGGACAGGGGTGAACAAATTCTAGATGGAAGGAGGGGTGTGTCCAGTGGGGTAGGGGAAATCAGGGTCATTGCCAAGCTCAGCGGGAGCCCCTCTCCCCTCTCTGGCTTCTCCTCCCACCATGACGCCGTCTGACACCGAGCCTGTCGATGCATTCCAGTATCTCCAGTGACACCCTGGCAACCTGGAGGATCTCCCGCGCACCACCCTGATGTCATGCAGCTGCCATCCACCTAGGACAAGGGAGCAGTGTCAATAGGCACAGTCCCATGCAGCCCATGCACTGTGCATGGCATACAGCTGTGGGACATGCCTCTGATGGTGTGTGACCACCCACAGTGATCACGGCCACAAGACCTGCCCACCCAGGTGCACACAGCCATGTGGACTGCTGCACACACTCACCAGCCAAGTCCTGCACAGCACCACCATGGCTGTTCAGTGACATGGTTATGCGGTGCGAAGGCAGTGGCACAGCCATGTACCTGGTGCATGCATGGACCACCATTGACGCACTCCTAGACATGCAGTGCCACTGGACAGTGCTGACTGCACCAAGCTGCATGCATGGCAGTGGTGTCAGTGGATGGTGGCCATGCCCCACTGCCTGTCCTGTTACACAGCATGCAATAGTAATCATGGATGTAAGGCACTCACCATCATCAGGCTTGTCCCTGTGCCTGTCTTGTCTGGCCACCCTCTCAGCCTGCTGTTCATCATGGCACAGCCTCCCCTCCCTCACCCGCTGGTGCTCCTCTGGGCCTAGGGTGCAAACATGGAGAGAGGAACATCAGTACAATCCGGTAGCAAAGTCCCACCACCCCCATATGTGTGCAATACCACACAGCCATACCCATCCTCTCCCCATCCTGATACCACCACCATGGCCAACACTGGATGGCCCCCCATGTGCTGGACACATGCCACCATGATACCCGTATGGGCGTTAGCAGTGTATGGATGGGGCACCTACCTGGCCATGGCACCATGCCCCTCCTGGTACTTGCCCACAGGCAGGCAAGCCTGTCTGGGTCCTGCCGCTGCAGGTCACCATAGTGGTGTCTGCACTGCTCCACAGTCCTCTCCATGCCTGTGGCCTCCTCCAGGGCCACTGCCACCTCTTCCCACACAGCACTCCTGGCTTTGTCCAGGGGTGTCTCCCCAAATAGGGCAGCAGCATGGGGCTCCACTAACTGGACCAGATTGGCCAGTTCCAGTTGGCTACAGATGGGCACCATTCTCCATGCCATCCTGTACAGTTTTGGTGTCAAAATGGCGCTCTGTAGCGCACACTCACCATGTGTGGATACTGCGTGGTACTGCTCTGTCATTCCCCATTGCGCTGTCACCGAACAGTATGATAGAGGTGCACGCATGTGGATGCATGGCGCCTAGGGGGTAAAGGTCAGCACAGGGTCAGGGGTCTCTTGCGCATGGACTGCCACAGTGCAATTGGTACTCACCAAGTGTAGAGTGGTAGGGTGCCTGTGTGCAACTTCCTGTAGTGGCTGACCGTGCTGTGGCCCCAGTGTGCCTACGATGCTCCAGTGCCAGAGCGCCAAACATGTGAACAGTGCAGTAGTGCCACTGGCACACAATGGTGACTGTGCCCTACATTGCCTCCCATGCACAGCACGTCAGCAGCATGGAAGGCGTCAGCGTCAGCACCCTGGGCATGCGCCATTCGGTATCCACTGAGCATGTCACAGAAATGCACCCTTGCCTGAGCATGTTCAACACAATTGTGCAAAGAAGAACAGCGCGATATTCAGCAGGCATATGCAAATCAGCTAATCAGCCATTCAATGGCTCAGATACTGCATTAGCATCCACTTAAAATTGAGCCTCGCCTCATTTGCATGCGTTGCATTATAAAAATGTGACATTAAGCTGCAGTGGCCATAGTCTGTTATTACAGTCTATTGTGGTGAGTTGCATGCTGTTTGGGAGTGTGGACTGTGGTGTGTGGGACATGCATGGGACTGCACAGTCACAGGTAACACCTGTCATTCCCACAGGATAAAGAATGAGCGATCGTGAGGTGGAGGAAGAGGAACAGAGACATGGGAGGAGGAGGCCTAACTTCACCAAGGCAGAAACATGCCCTGTTTGAGGCCTACCTTGACCAGGAACCGCTGCTCAGCGGACAGCGGGGAACACCACAGGCCCATGCTGCTGCATGGGAAGAGGTGGCACGTGCCATCAACCTGCATGGCAGCCACCAGTGGTCCATGCAGGAGTGCAAAAAGAAGATGGGCACAGACAGGCGGAGGATTAAGGACAAGGTGGCTGCCATCAGGGCAGTACGGGCTGCAACCTGTGGGGGACAGCCGGCAGTGCAACACCTGACCCCACAAGAAGAGCGGGTTGCTGGCAGCATGTGGCGTTGTGCCATCGAGGGTGTTCCAGGTGGTGGATTCCAGATGGGTGGTAGCCCGTCACTGCATGGTAGGTCCTGGTCTGTCAATGGGGGGGACAGGGTAGGGCAGATACATTTATGCTATTGTGTTCCCTTGCAGCTCCTGAGCATCTACATGGGTCAGCGGTGGTGGGCTTGTCCATTGATGATGATACCATGGACATAGAGGAGGGCCCATCCTCCTTCACAGGTGTCCGAGGGTCAGGGTGACAGTGGGCCCACCTGACTGTCCAGACTGATGTTGGTGGAGCAGGTGCGGAGGAGGCTCTGCCCGTGTCCCAGCATGCCAGCGTCCATGGATGTCAGCATGCTGAGACTCGGACTGGTGCCAGATCTGTCACTGATGATGATGGAGCTCACTTCATGGACAGTGATACGTGTGGGCCTCAGGATGGCCACACAGCAGGTGACATCACTGGTATGGCCATGGGTGGTGCTGCCATGGAGACCTGAGTGACATCACAGCCCCAGTCTGTGCCTGTCTGCACCAGTGGGGCAGCACTGGTGTGTGTCCAGGACAGTGGGGCTGTTGCAGCCACTGCAGTGGCACCATTGAGCCCTGGAGAGCGGGCAGCCAAAGGGGCAGTGTCAGCAGTCGACCAATGGGCATGGGAGTACAGTGTCAGGGGGTGGCATCAGTGCACTGCCTGTGGACATGCCCAGGCCTGGCCTTGGTGTGCAGCGCCCACCCTCAAGGGGTGCTGCCCATCAGGGCCACGAACACCGTGAAGGACAGCATGCTGATCAGGCAGATGACCTCTTAGAAGAGCACACCTGCATACTCCAAGAATCAGTCGATCAGCAGTTGCGGCTTGTGACAGCGGTGGATGCACTCAGAGCGGCTCTGCGCCAGGCAGAGGAGTGGCGCAGCAGGGACACCGGTCTGCTCCTGGCAGGGATCGACCGGATGCGTGAGGATGTGGCCGCTGCCATTGACAGGCTGACACAGACAATCACAGCTGCCATGGCCACAGTGGGCACAGTTATTTGCCCATGCATCGCAGACACTGCACAGTGCAATGTCCACCCCCCATTCCCAGTGTCATGCGACACCATCCTTGTTGACACCGGGTTCAGCTGTGGGCATCCCGAGCATGCCTGGCGCAGGCATGTTTGGTGTGCTGCAGACCCCTGAGCGAGCATGGTCACGTTCATGCAGCAGAACCCTTGTGGGACCATCAGTGCCACCCCATGAGGCCATTGGTCAGCCTGTCACTGCTGGCGGGTCTCGGCGGGGCCACCCATGCATCCTTGGTGGCTTGGCACTGTGGCGCGTGACTGACCTGTCTCCCACCATGTCTACTGTCTGATGCTGCCCTGTGTGCATTGTGTTGTTCAACATGCAATGCACGGGTGGGGTAACTGGCCTTGCACACACACACACACACACACACACACACACACACACACACACACGTTCCTTCTGCATACCCTCCCAGCTGCTGTCCACTGTGGCGTGTGCATGATGATGCCTGCATTGTGCTGTCTGCCACTGTGCAATGGTGTCCAGTGTCTGACACATGCACAATGACAGGTACTGGGCATGGTGGTCTGTGGATGTGTGTGTGGGTAGGGGTGGTAGTTGGGGTCGGTGTGCCTCCTACCCTTTGTGCATGTCTTGTGGGTGGGGGATGTGTGTGTGTGTGTGTGTGTGACTGCGTGCCATGTTGGACCTTGCCTTTCCCTGATGGCGTGTGTGGTTCCATGCTCGGCCAATTCCCTTAATGACATGCACCCCCTGGGGTTTGTCCATGCATGTTTGTGGGTTGTGCCCTTGCCACTGGTGGTTGCACATGGCCCCATGACATACCTGGGTTGGTTGAAGTGCTCCTCTGTGATGGTGTCCCGGTGCAGCTGTGCCATCCGGATCAGTCAGGGGTCCCTTCGACCAAGGGGGGGGCTGCCTATCATGATCTTCACCAGTGTCCTCATCGTCCCCATTGCTGTCCCCCACTTTGACCTGTACAGCTATCCCACAGTCATTGGCCATGTTGTGCAGGATGCAACAGGCCAGGAATAGCCTGCAGGCCTTTGAGGGGCTGTACTGTAGGGCACCGCCAGACATGTCCAGGCAATGGAAATGTGCCTTCAGCATCCCGAACACCCTCTCGATGACATTGCGTGTGGTGGCATGTGCCTCATTGTAGCGTTGCTGTGATGGGGTTGTGGGCCACCGGTATAGTGTGAGCAGCCAGGGATGGAGTGGGTATCCACTGTCACCTGTGTGTTGAGGGTGGACATTAGTTTGGTGATCAGCATTGCCCGGCCATGGGCCATCTAGGCCAGTCATCATGTCACCTCTGACTATGCCCCTCTCAAGCTCCATGTCTTTCTGCATGATTTGCATACTCACCCACTAGGTGCCCAGTGGGGATGTCCCCACTCTCGAACCTGTGTCACAGTGTGGACTGTCTGAAGGCATCATGTGCTCCCCAAGGGTGCGTGGCACAGACGTTGATTATGCGCCCCCTGGCATCACACACCACCTGGAAGTTGATGTTTGCATACCCCTTCCGATTCATGTATGTGGCCCCTTCGGGGCCAGGTGGAATGAGGATGGCCACACGGATGCAGTCTATTGCCCCGAGCATGCCAGGCATACATGCTACCCTGTGGAACTCCTGTATATTTGCTGTGCGCTACACAGGTGTGCTGGGCAAATGGATGTACTCTGCAACATGTGGCAGCAGTGCGCTGAGGAATTGGGTGAGAAGGCATGACGCAGCCAACTGGGTTATGCCTGTCATGTCCCCTGTTGGTCTCTGGAAGGTACCCGTGGTGAGCAGGCACATGACAGCTGTCACTTTGTCTCCACTTACAGAGCATGGCTCCGTTGTGTGGGTGCCTGCATCACATCACTGCACAGCTCACAGAGTCTCCTCAGGATCACCCAGTTCAGGCGGTACCAGCCCACGATCTCAGTATCAGTGTATAGCTCAAAGCTGGTGCAGCCTCGGTACTGCCTGTTGGCATACCGCCGATGGGCCCCTTCCACGGCCACAGCCCCCTGCTGCCCACCTTCTCACTCCCCTCAAAACTGCCTTCATCTGGATGGTGGCATTGACCATGTCCCTGGCTTGTGTTACCCCTCCGGCAGCTGTTTTACTGTCCCCTCCGTTGTCCTTGCTGCTACTCCCCCTGCATCGGGAACACCTCCCTGTAGTGGCCATAGTGCCCACTGTCTGTGCCCTCAGTGCTGTGTGGCACTTCCAAATGTTGTCCTGCACTGTGGCACAAGCTCCCCACACCTTCCCTGTTCCTGGTGGTTCCAGGTGCTCTGTCCTGCTCCTGCCCTGTCCTGCTCACAGTTTCTGTGTGCCTGTGTAGCTGCCTGCAGTTCACCAACATGTGGCTTCCCTGTAGCATTCTTGCACCTCTCTCTTGTTCCTTTTTATTTTGGATCATTTCCGCTGTCGTGCAACTTCCGTTTGCTCCCCTATTGCGCATGGGGCATGTTGTTAAATATCGCACTGCACCATTTATGCATGGTTCCTCCCCCTTCAGTTGCGCATGCATTTATTACCATTGCACTCTTGCGCATTGTGATTTGGGGGCACATCTGCCTCCCGCTGAATATTGTAAAATGGCACATTTTCGGACTTGCGCTTTCGCATCCGTGTTGCACATGGCACAACCCTTTTGAATATCTGGGCCATGGTCTCTAAAAACTCAGTGTGTGTGAACTCACATGCTGTCAGCATTATTCTTATGGCTTGCATCTTTCAGCTGGAGCCAGGAGGGGGGGAGTTGATGAGTGAGGTCAGTCTAAGAGCATCAGATTTTTTTTAACTGAGACAGTCGGACATACATTTTATATAAAAAAAAAATGATACAACACTCAGAGCTGGCTGTCTACATCACACTGAACATAACACCACACAGAGATTGGGGCTTTTCAAGACCAAGCTAAGAAAACACGTACTGAACAAAAGCTCCTGTGACTGTACTTTCTAATTACTCCACACACAACCACTTCCGACCCTGGTCTTATTCACCTTTCAGATTATTACCATCTCCTCACTACTCCTACTCTGTCTGCACTCTCCTCTCCCACCTCCCCCTAAATAGTCATCATGGCCCCTCACTCAGTGCCCCCTACTCTCCTTTCTCGATAGCTACTTACTGTCTTTTACCTGACAATGCCACCTAGGCTGCTACTGTTACCTAAATTATCCTAGTGTTAAAACCATCTCTGTTTCCTATTTACAATGTATTTTTGTCTATGTTTACTCACCTAGCAAGATACTCCTAAACCCACAATGTATGTATACCCACTCTTTATGATGTGGAACCTTTGTAAAAGAGTGGTTTCCCGTTCAAAGGTATTGTAATCCAAGATTGAATAAATAAAAAAAAATATATATATTTATATGATATTCTGACGGTCAGTCAGATGGTGCTTGAGCCACTTAAGAAAGTGTGCTTCTAAATGTGTGCTTTACTCTGTGCAAAAGATGGTGTCAGTGCCTGGCACTATACCACAGATCAGTTTCTTTTTGGCGTTTCTTTTATCAAGAAAGGATCTTGAGTTTGTAGCCTTATTTGCAAGATTGTGTAAGTGTTAGTAAATCAACCCAGCAAAATGAAATACAGTAACAACGGAAGGTAAAAATATTTTCAATATGATACTTTGTCACAGTTAAAAACACTGATATAGGTAGAGGTCATGCGATGCAGCAGACTGTGTAGCAGTGCTTGGTTTAAGCTCCCGCTATCTAAAGCTTTTATTTCAGTAAAACTAGCCTAGAAAAAAGGCTTGTACTATTCCTAAGGCAGTTACTTGTGATGGATCGCCATGTAGAGGGTCCTTCTCGAAGATGGAGGCGGAAATGAGAAATGCGCTGCCCCGACATACTCCACCCGTCTCTCTGGAAAAATCTGGGAAAAGATGTAAGGCCCAGTCGTTGGGGAGCGGCAAGCCTTCTACCACCACGGCCTCTCAAATTGCGGCTTCGGAAACGACTCCCCTTACTTTGGAATTATTTCGGATGGAGCTGCAACCCTTTCGAGATGACCTCAAATCTATAGCGGCCGAGATCAAGCAAATGTCCGGTGCACTGGAAGAGCTATCTACCAGAGTCTCCGATTCAGAGGCACGGATTGTTTCCTTGGAGAAGAAGATGGATCACATGGATGATGCCATAGTGGAAAGCTGGCAACGCATTAAGAAGCTCGAACAAAAAGTGGAGGACCTAGAGGGAAGAAGCCGTAGAAATAACGTGGTGGTCCTGGGCATTCAAGAAAAAGAAGAGGGCAATAATGCCATTTTGTTCTCCCAGAAGCTGTTTGAACAGATTGCTGGTCCCTCTCCTTTTGGACCCTCGTATACATTGGAAAGGGCCCACCGTGCACTGCACCCGATTCCTGCTCCTGGCCAACAACCCCAACCTCTGATGATCAAATTTCTTAATTTTCAGGAGAAAATTTCTGCTATCAAAGATTAAAGAACTGGAACAAGTCCTTTGGGAAGGCAAGAGAATTTGTTTAACCCAGGACCTCCCGATCACAGTGCGTCAAAGAAGGGCGCTATTTCACCCCATTGTAACTAAGCTTATTGTGGCAGGAATAAAGTTCTGTATGGGGTACCCTGCTCATTTCAGGTGCTAATCTCAGGAGTCTGGGCATCCTTCAATGAAGTGGATCCCACCATGAAGGCGCTACAGAAGGAATATCCTGATCTTTTCAAGCCTAGTCGAAGTAACAGGGAAGCCGTCGTCGTCTCAGGGGAAAGTATTTAAGATCGGAGAAGTCCTGGCAAAGAAATCCATAAGAGACTTAACTTTAGCTTTACCAAAACTGTTTTTGTTACTCCAATGTTGGTTATCTTTATTACTTTCTTTATCTGGACTTTTAGGAGCTGATAATTGCTCACCGAGTCTGGAATTTTCACGGTGGGAGCTTTTTCAATTCGGATGGGAACTGGGGGTAAATCTGTATGCATTCTCCCGGGTGGGTAACAGTTTCTTATTCTGGCCCATCATCTGTGGAGGGAGTTGTCTTTATTATTTGATTTTGTTCAATTTTTGGTGAGGCTATGCTATGGTGCTGGGGTTCAAGCAGCGCTAATGGTGGCAGTTATTAATGTGATGTGCCACGTGGCTATGGTTCCACCAGAGGGCATTCCTTAACCGCGCTTACTCTTGTAGATGGGAATAACCTGTAACTAGGGAAATTCTGACATTTTATATTCAGTCATGAAGTACTCGCTCTACCCATGCTATTCCGGCAATCTCGGACAGGGCAGAGAAAGGAAATCACTGCTATATGGAGAGTAGCTTCTTAGCATAGCCCCCGCTTGGTACCCAAAAGTTTTGGGAGAAGTGCCATTTGATTATGGTAGGGGGTAGAGGTTCTGGTTTATCTAATGGGAAACAAATTTCCTTGAAGTTCTTATTTCACATCCTGATTGGGTATAACTGCCTCATCAACCTTTGGGATAGTGGGAGGGGAAAGGCCGGGGACTGTAGCAGGACTATCTGTACCGCATAACAATGACAGGAGGGAGACTAATTAGGGAATCTCAGTACAGGATGTTTGCTTATTCTTCTCATGGTACACTCATTGGGTGGAGGAGGGTGGGAGGGAGGGATTTTATCCACTAGGTCCGCATTGCCAATGCTAAGATGGTTTTTGACTAGAACACGTATCGCTATCGGTGCAGAATACAGAGTTTTGCAGTTTCCTCAATTTGCCATAATAGCTAACAGGGTAAATATTGTGACGTAGAACATTAGAGGGGCTAGGAATAAAAAGCAATATCAGGTTTTACATCATTTAAAATTAATAAACACAGATATCTCTTATCTCCAGGAAACACATCTGTTGGATACTGAGGCATCTCAGCTTCAGAAACTCCAAATTTGGCCAATTCTTTAGCGCTGAGGACTCCTCCAATAGTTGTGGGGTAATGATCCTTATTCATAGGAAAATCCCATTTAACGCAATTAAAGTAGTTAAAGACCCAGGGGGTAGGTATATTTTGGTGCACGGTTTACTGTATAATAAGGAAGTAATTTTAGGCAGTATTTACAGCCCTAACCAGGATAATCCTGAATTTTCACTCAATTAATACTAGTTTTACTGGCATATATTTCCATCCCCATGATTATTGGGGGGGGACCTTCAATTTAGTACTCGATCGGGTTATGGACCGGTCCAGTTCTCAGAAAACTAGCTTTTCTCCAGCCCAACGGGCTTTCAGGGAATTTCTTGCTCAACTTGGATTGTGTGACATCTGGCGGGTGTTGCATCCCCAGGACAGGAAATATACCTTCGTTTCTCACGTACATTCCTCCTCATCGAGGATAGATTACATATTCCTGTCCCATCCCCTGCTTCCTGGTACACTAGACTCCTCAATCCTGCCCGGAATCCCCTCAGATCACACCATAGTCTCCTGTTGGATAATGGTGGTATCTCTTCCGAACAGGACCCCCAGATGGAAGTTAAATGATCTACTGCTTAAGGATGCTTCTTTCATGAAACAGATACAAGACCAGATCAGCATTTTTTATCATTCTAACAAGGACACCTCGAGCAGTCCTGACCTGCTATGGGGAGCCGTCAAGGCGTATATCAGAGGAATTTTAATCAGCATGGCCACGTACAGGAAAAAGGCTTCCAATGCTAGAATGTCCCAGCTGCTTGCCCAAATTAAGACTTTAGAAGAGGACCTTCCCCTCGCCCGTGCTGAAAATAATCGGCATGAGTTAATTAAATTGAGAGCCGCATATATGGAACTCCTCTGGGAAAAGACAGATTATTCCATATTAAAAATGCAGATATCATATACCGACCAGGGGTAAAAGGCAGGCCGGCTCTTAGCACTTAGGGTTAAACAAATGGAAACAATTTGCTATATTACTTCCATACGGTCGTTGCATGATAATTCCCTTAAAATCCACCCATTGGAAATTATAAAAGAATTTACTAATTACTATAAAGAGTTGTACGGTCCCATGTCCATTCCCCCAATGGCCCAACAAATACAGGGTTTTTTACAGGATTCACATCTACCTCGACTTTCTCCGGAGCAACAGAATGTTCTGCTGGCTCCAATAACTACGGATGAAATTTCAGTGGTTATTAACACCCTGTCAATTAACAAAACTCCAGGTTCCGACGGATACTCTGCTCTATTTTATAAAAAGTTTAAAACCCAATTAATGCCAATGCTCCTCCCCCTGTATAAGCACATCCTATCTGGGGCGGATACTAACCCCTCATTATTCGAAGCTCTAATCATTTTGATCCCCAAGCCGAGCAAACCATCGGATTGTGTAACTAACTACCGCCCAATTTCGTTAATAAATCTGGATATCAAGATCCTGTCCAAACTATTGGCAAATCGTCTGGAAAAGGTAATGGACACCTTGATAGGTCCGGAACAAATGGGGTTTTGGAAAGGGAGATCCTCTGCAGACCACTTAAGAACCCTTTCGCATGTCTTCTCGGTGTCCAGAGATGCACCTTATTCCGCAGCCTCGATTTCCCTGGATGCTGAGAAGGTATTCGATAGGGTACACTGGGAATATCTCTTTCAGGTCTTTGAGAATTTTGGTTTCCCTCCATATTTTATTAATTGGATACGTGCATTATATAAATCTCCCTCTGCCCGGGTCTCAGGGAATGGAGTTATCTCACAAAGCTTCACTCTCCATACAGGTACCAGGCAGCGCTGCCCCTTATCTCCATTATTATTTAATTTGTATCTCAAACCATTAATTAGAAGGCTGCAAAACTGTCTGACTATCCTGGGGATCCCTATTTTTCCCTGTGAAGTAAAGGTATCAGCTTATGCGGATGATCTTCTCCTGCAGCTTTCCGATCCGGGAAGGTCTGTTCCTTATATTCTGGATATCATTGCCTCTTTTGGAAGTATTGCCAATTATAAGTTAAATATTGGCAAGACAACGGTATTCCCCTTAAATCATAGACTCTTTAGGTCGGAGATCGAGGCTTATGGACTGAACTGGCAGCAAGATTCTCTCCGATATTTGGGAATAGAACTTGCCCACAGCTGTAATCAAGTTATTAGGTTGATTTAGATACTTTGGTAAATAAGGTGGCTCAGGATCTAAACAGGTGGGCTTCCCTTCCCATTTTACTGTGGGGGAAAAAAACCTAATTAAAATGAACGTATTTCCATGCTTATTATACCCCCTGTCCATGCTTAATATATGGCTCCCCATATCCTGGTTTAAGAAACTATGATCTTTACTTATTAAATTCCTTTGGTCTAATAAATCCTCCCGAATAGCTTACCACACCTTGGTGGCCCCCAAGAAAAAAGGAGGCTTGAGATTGCCTAATGTACTTCTGTATTTTTGGGCTTCACATATCAATAAATACATGAGATGGACATTTCAGGGAGATCTATGTAAGGCCCCTGTGTGGCTCAAAATTGAACTAGAACTTTTACATTCACTAGGCTTAAATCCCACAGGATTGTTGCATGTTAAGGAGAGCCTCCTTCCGGTAAAACTCAAAAACTCAATAATTTACATATCCCTTAAAATCCATGCACAGGTCTGCAAATTCCGTAAATATAATCATTTTAAGGATCTTAACCAACTTATTGTGGGCAATCTCAACCTTAAAATTGTGGGTAAACCAACTTCCCCATCGTGGCTTTCAATATCTTCGGATCAGGAAGTCTCTGGTCTTATTGATGACAACTGTAGATGGATGTCTAACCAGGAAATTATGGGCAAGCTTGGTATCTCCAATAGACATACTTTCCAGGTTATTCAACTTAGGCACATTTTAACAAGTGTCTTCAGCCACTCACCTTGGACAGACCACCCTATAGCCTTCCATAGGAATTCAGTGTGATGGTGGTGGCCCCAGGGCGGTAGCCAAGATTTATAATACAAACATATGAACATACGAAATTTGCCAGCAGATAAAGGCCTAGAGGTCTATCAAGTCTGCTCGAACGTGCAGCTAGCACCTCTTATTCTGCAGCTGCCCCTCCCTTCCACCCTTCCCCTTCATTAACCCTCCCCCTTGTCCTGTCCCATCCTCATTTGAAGCAGTCCACTGTTCTACTGCATACCACTTCAGCAGGTAACGCATTCCACCCAGCCACCACCCTCTCTGTAAAAAAGTGTCTCCTCATCTCCCTCCTGAACTTTCCACGCTCCAGTCTCATATCATGGTCCCTGGTGGCCCTCCCTCCTCACTTTGAACAGCCCCTCTGTACCTGTCTTGTTTATTCCTTTCATGTATTTAAAGGTTTCAATCATGTCACCCTGTCTCTCCTCTCCTCCAGTGAGTCATGTTCCAACTCCTTCAGCCTCCTCTCGTTATAAGTCCCCAGCCTTGATCATCTTTGTAGCTCTGCTGCACCCCCTCAGTAACTTAATGTCCCTCTTCAGATACGGACACCAGTACTGCATGCAGTACTCCAGGTGTGGTCTAACTAATGACCTATACAGTGGCAGAATCACCGCCTCCTCCTCGGGATATACCCCTTGCAATACAACCTAGCATTCTGTTGGCCTTTGCAGCTGCCTTCCTACATTGTGCCGAGTTGTTCATTGACCATGTAATGAGCACCCAGATCCTTCTCCTCCTCTGTCTGGGCTAGCTGCACTCCCCTAGCTGGTAACTCCTCCTTGGGTTCTTCATCCCAAAATGCAGCACCTTGCACTTTTGGCATTAAAGCCAGTTTCCAGGTGTCTGACCAGGTTTCAAGCTTGCCAGATCATCCTACAACCCCTGCCATCCCCTAGGTCATCCACCACCGTGCCTACCTTGGTATCATCAGCAAACAGACTGATCTTGCTCTTGATGTCCATGATATGTCAGCAATGAATATCCCAAACAACACTTGTCCCAACACGAGCCCTGTGGAACACACTCGTCACTGCCCATGGGTGTGAGAGCTCCCACCACCACCACCTCTGTTGCCTTCCCTGCAGCCAGTTTCCTACCCATCTCACCAGCTTTGCACCCACCCCTGTGCCTACTAACTTCCTTCCCAGCCTTCCATGTGGCACTGAGTCGAATGCCTTACTGAAGTCCAGATACAGGACATCCACTGCATGGCCCTGTCCAGTTGCCTGTTACCCAGCCATAGAACTCGACCTGGTTGGTTTGGCAGGATCTGCAATGTATGAAGCCATGCTGTCTGCTGTCCTGTAGTCCTTTGGCCTCTAGGAGGGCCACCAGCCTCTCCTCCAGGATAGTCTCCATTAGCTTACCCACGATGGATGTGAGGCTCACTGGTCTGTAGTTTCCCGGTTCATCCTTGGGGCCACTCTTGGGGAGGGACACTACATGAGCCATCCTCCATTCCTGAGGTACACACCCTGAATGTAGTGAGGCATTAAATAGGTCTGCCAAAGGTCTTGCAAGGACCTCTGCCAGCTCCTTCAGTACCCTGGGGTGGATGCCATCTGGGCCTGGCGCCTTGTCCACCCTCAGTGCCTTCAAACCCTCTCAAACTCTGCTCTCCATGATTTCCCCATCTGTCACCACTTCCCACCCTGCTTCTGCCATTTCTACCACCTTGGGTGTCACCCCTTCTTCTCTTTAGTAAATACTGAGCAGAAGTACTCATTTAGTGCTTCCGCCTTATCGCACCCTGCTTCCACCCAACCCCTCTCCTTCCTAATCCTTACTATGTGGTCCTTACAGCTCCTTTTCTCCTTGATGTACTTAAAGAAGTCCTTCTCCCCCTTCTTAATGCCTTGTGCTAGCCTGAGTTCCGTAGATGCTTTGGCTCCCCTTACTGCCCTTGTCACCTCCTTCGATTCTGTCAAGTACTCCTCCCTGTCCTCCCCCCTCCCTGTTTTCTTGTACTTCCTAAAGGCAGCTCTTTTCCTCCTTACCTTTTCCATGACCTCCTTGCTCAACCAGATCGGTTTCTTAGCCCTAGCCTTCTTGCTCTGAGCTTTGCAGCAGATTTTGGTTGCCTCCACTATCCCCAGCTTTATGAGCTCCCACCTCTGGTTAGTGTCCATACTAGATTGAATTCTGGCCAGGTACCCTTTTACCACTTCCCCCATCCTCCCAAAGTTGGCCCTCCTGAAGTCCAGCACTATTGTGCCAGATTCCACTCCTTCCTTGCCCATATCCATTGTGAGCCATACTGAGTGGTGGTCACTCCCTGACAGCGGTTCCTCCACTGTAAGTTCTCTCACAAAGTCCCCATTTGCCAGCACAAGGTCAAGGGTATTCCCTAACCTGGTTGGTTCACTGACCATTTGCTACAGGAAGCTGTCCTGGAAGGCATCCAGCAGTACCTGCTCCCTTCTGTTCCTGGTTGTTGGGGTGCTCCAGTCCACTCCTGGCATGTTGAAGTCCCCCACAATCACCACACTACCCTTCTTGCAGGTCCTCCTGATCTGTCCCGCTAGTTCCCTGTCTAACTCCTCTGTCTGAGATGGTGGCCTGTACACCACTCCCATTCTTAGAATCCTATTCTTGGAATCCTGGATTTGCATCCAAAGTGACTCCATACTACCCTCCTCCCCTTCCTCCCTTACACACTTCAGTCCTTCCTTCACATATAGTGCCACCCCCCTCCTTTCCCAATCACCCTGTCCCTACGAAATAACCTGTATCCTGGTACAGACAGGTCCCAGTCATTGTATTGGGTGGCCCATGTTTCCATGATGGCTGCAATGTCCACCTTTCCCTCTGCCATGAGAACCTGTAACTCTGCAGTTTTCCTCCCAAGGCTCCTAGCATTAAGGGTAACCACCTCCCACCCTTTCCTCCCTCCCATCCTGCCCTCCTTTCCTAGCATCACTAACAGTACTTGCCATTTGTCCTTAGTCACTGTTATGGGGGGTAAGCTCATATGGTTTCCCAACCTGTGGTCTCTGCATATCTCTTCCCCAACTGCCACCCTCCACTCCTAGTTTAAATTCCCAACTTCCTCTATGTACTCCTCCATCCTCTGTTTCAACACTTTCTTTCCCTCCTCACTCAAGTGTAGTCTGTCCTTGGCATAGAGACTACTGTCCTCCCAGGTCCTCCCACCCCCCAACAGCCCATACCCTTTAGCACAACACCAGGTGCTTAGCCATCCGTTAAATTCCTCTATTCTCAGCTTTCTTGTTGTGCTTGCCTTTGGCACTGGAAGTATCTCTGAAAATGTTACTGATCTTCCTGCCCCCTCACATAATTATGCTAGTTCCTCAAACCTCCTCTGGACTGTATCTACTGTCTTGTCAGCCAGGTCATTTGTCCCAAGATGTATAATTAAATGAGGCTTGTCCCTACCCCTTCTAGCATATTTCAGAACAGACTGTCCCACCCTTTCCGCTGTCATTCCTGGCATGACCTCCACCCAAATGCGACTATGCCTCTCCCCCTTGCTACCCCACCTAACTCCTCTTAGTATTGAGTCCCCCAGCACTAAGATTCCACCCCTCTTACTCCCTGCTTGCTTCCATTCATCTCTCTCTCTCATTTCCAGCTCCTCTTCTTCCTCTTCTTCCTCCTGCACATTATTTCCCCCTTTTACCCCTGTTGCAATTCTCCCAGCAGAACTTCCCCCCACTCCAGTTTGGTCCAGGCATTTATCAATTACTCTTCTAATTTCATTATTTCCCTCCTCCACCTTCTTCCTCTCTAGCAGTGCACAACTATTTTCTGAAGGTCCCTCTCCTTCTCTCTTCATAGTAACCTGATAATATACTGATTGGCTGGAAATCACCAGATAACTGTTGGCCAATGGGTCTGTGGGAATCTCTTCTCCCCAGACAGATGATTAATTGGTCGACCATCTGGTATTCCTCCCATAAATTCATCAAACAGGATAGGTTAAGGTTAATGCAACTTTTTATATTGCACAACACCTATTATACTCCTTGCAAATTGGCGAAACGGGGCTCAAGGTTTCCAATATATGTGTGAGGAGTCAACAGCAGGAGGGAAATTTGCTCCATATTTTCTTGGAATGCCAGAAGGTAGCCCCATTATGGCACAAGATTATGCAATCTTCAGACCCTCTTTTGGGCCTTAAGGAACTATTTACTCCTCATATTTGTCTTCTAGGGGACCTTTCGGGAGTCAGAGTTAGCAACCAGAAATATCACATAACACTCATCGCTATGTCAGTCAAAAAGTTGGTTCTAAGACATTGGCTTGACCAGCAAGAAATCTCCTATGATGAGTGGTTAACGGAAATATTAGCATATTTTCGCACTGCGAAAACTATAGCTAATTTGAACAATACAATGACCAAGTTTAATAAGATATGGGCCCCCCCTTTATGCTCTTTGCTCATTGTAGGATAAATTAAAAGGGATACGTGTGATAAAGGATTAGGTGATCAATTCCAACAAAATAAATCTTAGCAGGGTATGAGTTTTTTTTATATTTTGAACCTAGTGGATATGGGTGGGGGGAAGAGGAAGGGGACTCAATGTAAGGTGGGTGGCAGATTCATGTATAAGTAACATTGTACAGAAATGATATGTCTGTATGTATAGCTGCCTGAGTTGTATTATTGGTAAAATGATTAATAAACTTTAAATTAAAAAAAAAAACACTGATATATTGATTATAAATGTACATCACATTCTCTTGATAAGGTCACTTTGTTTTCTTCTTTTTTTTTGTTTAATCATCCATTTATGGAATCAATGGATGGGGTGCAGGGTAGAAAATGTTGGGGAAGGGGGCAGCGTGACCAAGGACTACAGTTGGCTTCCAAAAGAGGGATAATTTTTGTATTACATTTTTACATTTCTGAAATGCTTTTTAATTTTAAAATTGTTAATGCATTTTTAAACTTCTTAAATCCTTTCTAGTTTTCAATGCAGAATATCATGACTAATTAAAAATGAGTAGTTTCTAGTCCCAAGTGCTTAGGACCTCACTATTCATGATATTTACAATATGCATTAATATTCATTACATGCACAGCCTTACTGGCAGTATCACAGCAGGGATCACAACACACCCACTTGGAGCAGGAAATCATTTTCTTGGTCTCTATGTCCTCCTGTTCTAGTCCATATCATGTTCTTGACTTAGAGCACTGACTTGTGTTGCTGACACTGAAAGCGGTCGTCATCAACACAACACTCACAGAAAGCCTCCTACTGACTTTAAAGATGTCATTTACAAAATCATAGACAATGATATTGAGATTAGGTTGTGAAAAAAGTACTTTGAAAAATAACTGTCTCTGTGTATGGAAGATATTCTTTGTATATTGCAAGGTTAGGGCTTGATGTGTATGGAATTCAGTGGCTCTTTATAAGTTGTTGTGCAGAGTTGAAAAGTTGTGCACATGCAAAAGATGTTGTGTGCAGTCTTATCACAAATTGTACCTGTGTCCCTGTTCGTGTTAACTCCTGCCTGACATCTTGCTTTTATTTTCACTCAGTTCTCTCTCTCTCTCTCTCTCTCTGTCTCCTGGCTTCCTGTGCTGCTCACAGCTCCCATTCACTAGTTCCCTCTACAAAACCATATATTATAAAAAATTAAAAAATGGGTGACCATGCGCAGCTCACCTTGTGTTTCCTTTGAGTGGTTGAGATAACAGCAGGGACCTCTCAGGCTTCACTCTGCTTTTATCTCTACTCCTTGATGAAAGCACAGGCTTGTTGCATATGGTCACCCATACAGTATTCCTTATATAATGACTATTACAGAAGGGTACCTGTGTTTGCACACATTGCTTTCACAATCCACACTGGCTAAAATACTCACCATGTCACATAAAATCATATCCTATTTACTCTTGTATTTGTTTTTAAAGGTGTTTTGATTTTTGAATGCTTAAACCTATAAATGTGTTTCATAATATACAATCAGCAGTTTGGAGTTTATCTGCTTTATTATAAGTGATCATTAAAATCCCTTAAAAACAGTGGCAAACAATGAATTTAGCTGTAAAAAAAGTAGACAAAACATTGTCAACCAGGCACCCTGAGGTCCCACATCCAAAACCTATGTGAGGGTAACACCCTCAGTCTATAGCAACTGCCAACAAAGTTTTATGGATAAAGGGGACCCTTGTGCCTATTTGTTGAGTTGTGTAGGTAATTTCACACACTTACCTTTATGTTTGGATTTTAGGGCATATTTCTCACTAGCTTAATTGCTACTCATTAGCAGTAATGAGATTTTTCATGAAAAATTATTGCAGCAATGGCCACAGGGTAAAAAGTATTGCACTATTAAAGAATTCTGAGTATTATTCTAAATGACTTGTAGTGTGCAATAGCCTTATTGTGCCTGCAAGCAGAGCCTCAGATGTAAACTGCAACATCTGTGGAGACAGCAGCTATTCCACAAGATGTGGGTCTGAAAAGGATCCTATAAAAAGTTTCATGAAGAAGGGCAGAAACTGGAGTGCATACCATTAGTGCACAGTACCAAACCTTAAAATACACTGGGCAACTTGAAAGCAACGGTTTTTGGCAAATCAGTGCAGGCAGCTGAAGGGTATCCTGAATGTCAGCTTTGATCAGTGTTGACAAATCTTTTTATTGCGTCCCCCTCCCCATAAAATATGGATGTATTATTCAAGGTCCTCAAGGAAATATGTTTGTCAAAGAAAGAAATAAAAGAACAAAGTCAATCTGAATTTCTTTGATCTGTTACTACAGTATGAGGCAGCAGATTTCTGTTAGCTATCTATACCTTTAGAAGGAGGTAAGGTTTCCATTCTGGAACCTAGTTCAAGGATTGGCTTTCTACAAGGGAACAGCATGACTAGAGAATGTTGTTTTTATGGGACATTTTCACATTCCAAGTTGACTAAAAACAGTATTGCACCATTTGTTTTTATTCTTAATTTTGTATGGCATGACCACAGATTCTTGTGAACCTTGAGACTGGGGCCTTTCTCTATAGATTTAACATGACTGCCACATGTCTTGCAAACCACCAGTATTACCCATAATAACCGGTAATTCTACTATACATACTAGTATACCCATGTGCCAATGAGACGAGAGTGTGGGAGGAATGGAAATTAAGGAACAGCTCTCGAATCCAGCAATATTTTTTACTGCAATGGTCTACCACATACTGTACTGTGCAAGGAAACTAAACCAACAGACAGCTGCTTTTTGGGTCATGACATATTTATTTACTAACTGAGTGTATACCCTTGAGGAAAGGAGGGAGAGGGGGGACATGATAGAAACTTTCAAGTACCTCAAGGGAATCAACAAAGTCCAAGAGGGTAGCATCTTTCAGAAAAAGAGATGTACAAGAACAAGGGGGCACAAACTGACGATAGAGGGGGGATGGCTCAGGGGCAATGTGAGGAGGTATTTTTTCACAGAGATGGTGGTGGACACATGGAATGGTCTTTCTGAGGAGTTCATGGGGTCAAAAACAGTAGGGAACTTCAAGAATGCATGGGACAGACATAAGGCAATTCTGGTGGGGGGTAGGAAGAAGTAGGTTTGGTTAACTAAGATCTGCAGCTTATTCAATAAGTAGGGAAATGGGCAGACTAGGTGGGCCAAGCAGTCCTTATCTGCCATCAAAGTGTATGTTTCTATGTTTCATGCAGTTCTAAACAGTTACTCTAAGACCAAGGGCTGATCAGGTCTGCCAGATCACACCTTTTAATTAGCTAATTTAGTTGCTAATTAGCAGAACACAGAGTAGTCTTTATTACTAAGCAGTCTTTTTGTTTAGAATTTTCAATTTGTTTTGTCCAGATGTTACCTTTCCAGTCATCTTAAAGCAGCAGTATCCTTGTTCATAAATAAGCATTACAGTACAAACATGAAGCTGCTCCTCCTCCTATAGATTAGCCTGCTTCCAACAACCTAGTGGCTGAATGTATCATTCAATCTATGCAGCTATCAAAAAGAACTGCCATCAGGGGTGCTACAAAAAAAGTTAATTTTTGAACAGTATTATTTAAGATGGAGTTACACTGAAAGGGTTTCAGTTTGCAGCTCTCATAGATGTTTTTGGTGTATGCTGTTTGTGGCCCTTACTACATAAGCCCTCACACCTCTCAGATTTGTGTTGTCTTCCTGTCCCTATCACTCCTATCACATTGCCTCACAACATATCCTTTCAGTGGAGTCCTCAGGAGTTCCCTAATCCCCAACTTCCCATGGTGCCTGTGGTGGTGATGGTTGTGTAGGGCCTGAGAGTACTGCTCTAATCATCCTAGAAATCGGGACCTTTTTTCCATTTTTCTTGTTCCATCCCTCAGAACATTAGTGGTAGCTGCTTCATACATGCAGTTTCACACAAGTGCAGGGTGTGAGATGGAACCAGCTTGCCTCCTCCCTCACTGCTACTCCTGCCAGTACCAAACCTCATGGTTGCTTAGGTGGTAGTGCTGTGGGCAGTCATTCCTACCCTCAGTACAGAAGAGCATCCTCTGGGGTGATCCATCCTCCTTACGCTGGTCTGCTGCCCCTCCAACAGTGGAGGCTTATCCTAAACCTGGGTCACTGTTGTCATGTATGGCAGTGCTGTCACTGCATGAGCTATGGTCTATGACACCAATATTTAATGTATTCTGTGGCTGAGATAAATCATTTGAAATGCTCTTTTTATTGCATTTAGTATTAACGGACACACTCTTTGGTTTTAGTGGAAATTCAATTCCTAGTTCTCAAAACCATCTGCTATCTAAACTCATCTTCTAATAGCCTATAGGGTGACTTAGAGGGCAGTTGTTGCTGTGATATACTGTATATACACACTTTATCTCATGGAATCAATGAGGTATGCTCTGCATTTTCTTGCCCTGATTGTCCAGCATAAACAGTGGTAGATATTAAAATCTCTCTTTTAAGTGGATTAAGGAAAGAATGTATCAGTCCTTGTAATCTGTCACTTTTATAAAATTCATCCTATGGGTTTTCAACCAAGTGTGTGTGTTTTGAATCGCTAGCTTGGGTATCACAGTAGTTCCTAATTTGACACTGTTGTGTTTTATAGAGGGGCAATTACTGCATTATTTGCTCTGCTCTGTACTCAATCCACAAAATTCCAGAGCTACACACTTCATAAAACCCCCCCACCACCCCATCCTGGTTGAAAGTATGTACCTGGTCACTTTATCTGGTATTTGGGTTTGCAAGTGTAGAGTACGGAGCTAATACTAAATTGCCTTCAGTGAATATACTGAAATCCTAAGGTTTTTGCATCATTTCAATCAGACCTATGGGACTCAGTTTTCATTCAGCACTTTAGTGCATACCTCTCAACTGCTATGAATTTTGCATAGCATTATGATTTTTACAGTCAAATTTACCTTTGCTCCACAAAGGTTTACTGATGTTTTTAATAATGTTAGATATATTTCTGGACTCAGAAACTATTAAATCATTAAACTAACTTGACAGACACATCCCTTAACGCTAAATATATGGGGCCCACTATCTTTAGACATACTATTGTTTAAAATTAGGAAGTGCTACACATGTTGGTCATGTGATCTGAATTTTGAAGGCCAGTGCCATGAATTTTAATGCTGAGAGGTTGAGAGGTATGTGTCAGTATTATGACACAGCGTTTTATACAGGGACTACACACTGAGCATGTCCATGTGATTGACATGCCACATGATCTGCTGCAGTCAGTGATGCTGAAGATAGAGAATTCCTCTTGTTGCACACATCTCATTGCCACTGACTACTCTCTCAGAGGGAAGGGACCTGACTGCTGAAAGCAGATTGTATCAGGTTAAATGGAGTGATTTTTTGATAATAAAAAAGGTTACAAATCATCAGATAATTGTGCAGTATCATTCTAGTTAGCTATACCACAACATTAAACTGTAATTTCAGACAGGCAGGCCAGTGAAACTGTGTGCTGCATGAGGAGAGGAGAGTGTAGTGCGAATCTGCAACTATAGCCCCCGCAGCAAGGCATTATGAATTTACTAGACTGAGAAAGGCAGAGTAAAAATGCACATAGATTTAAAATGTAGAAGAAATATGTAACTGGGTCAACCATTTATGTGAGGTATATAGCTCAAAGGTATGCAAAGGGGTCTTGGTTATGTCTTTCTTCTAAATTTAATTTTTTGTGTAAAAGTATTATTTTCTTAACATCATCTTTGGTCCTGGAATCATTCATTTGTTCTGCCAAATGGACTGAACTATTTCTGGGAACAGTTAGCTACTGCTGCACAGCCCCCCGTCCCCCATCTAAGCTATTGCTGATTTTGATAAATGTAAGGCTACAGTCTTTGGAAGGACATGTTTTAATTAATTAATTCAATTCAAATTGTTTTAACTTTGTTATTAATTGCTGTCTTCCAATTTCAGATCATGCAGAGCATCAAAGGCTGCCTATTTTGGATCCCTTTGAGGACTGCATTTATCTGTGAGGTTTGAGATATTTTAGCCATAGTCTGTATCTGTTGTGTCAGTACCATCAATATTGAACTGTTTCAGTCAGCCATATTCACTGTGATATTAGTTTGGACTATAAGAGTAGTGCCAGTATGGACTGTTTACTTAGTGCACACATTACAGTGGTGCACAACAAGATTCTGACTCATGCTTCTGCAAATGTGGGCAACCGAGCACAGGGATTGGGATCTGGCAATCCCAGGGTACAAACTGCACAGGAAGGACCATAAGGAGGTGAGGGGGTGGGAAAGCAGTCTATGTGAGGAATGGGATCAAATGCACAAGGGACGAGGGGGAGGAAAGGAGAACAGAGGCAATCTGTCTGCAGCTCCTAGACTCAAGTGGTAGGAAGCTGAGGTTTGAGGTGGTATTCAGGCCACCGTTCCAGTCTGAGGAGCTTGACAGAGAATTAGTGGGACAAATAAGAAAGGTATGTAGAAAAGGGAAGGTGGTCATCGTAGGGAATGTCAACTTGCCAGGGGTTGACTGGAGCATTCAGGTCACCTCCAGTGCTAGGGAGGAAGTGCTCCTTGATGCAATTCAGGAGGGTCTCCTGATTCAGTTGGTCAGTGTACCTACTAGGCTAAAGAACACTTTAGATCTGGTATTGTAGAATGTGGAGGATCTACTTGCTGACAGTGATCACCAAACAGTGCAGTTTAATATCACGATGTGCGGGGAGCCAGAGAAATCAGCAACCTGTGTGGTGAATTTCAGGTGGGTGGACTTTGGGAGGATGCAGTAAGTACTGAAAGGGAAATTGGAAGGCATAAGGCAGGAGATGAAAGTGGAGCAGAAATTGGACATTATTAAATGAGGGATTACAGAGGCAATAGAAGTCTGCACCAAGACGCAGAGGAAGAGGAGCAGAGCAAGGAAACCATGCTGGTTGAACAGCGAGGTAGTGGAGGTGGTGAGGGCAAAATGAGAGGTGCACCAGAGATATAGGAGGATGGGGAAGGAACTGGACATGGTGGAGTATGCAAGATGGTCTAGGGAGGTGACCAGAAAAATGAGAGAAGCCAAGGCCCAGAGGGAGCTAAGATTTGCACAGAGAAATAATGAGGGGGAGAAAGACTTTTTCAGCTACATCAGGGAAAAAAGGAAGTGCAAGGAGAAAATAGTGAGGATAAAAAAGGGAGGGGAGTGGACAAAAGGGGAAGGAACAGGTGGAGCACTGAATGAATACTTTTGCTCAGTGTTCACGGAAGAAAGGGGGACCACCACCAGGGGTTGGGAGGTGGGGTCAGGGAGAGGAGGCAACAGATGGAAGAATTGAGAGAGGTAGAGTCCTAGAGGGACTGAGGGCACTGAGGGTAGACAAAGCACCAGAGCTGGATGGGATCCACCCCCAGGGTCTGGAGGGAGATGGCGGAGGTGTTGGCGGAGCTACTGGCAGATCTGTATAGCACCTCACTAGAGTCGGGATGTGTGCCACTGGGCTGGAGGATGGCACATGTAGTGCTGTTACACAAGAGTGGACCAAGGGATAAACTGGTTAATTACTGTCCAGTAAGTCTCACCTCCATAGTGTGTAAACTCATGGAAACAATACTAAAGGAAAGACTGGTGTCATACCTGGAGGACAATAGCCTTCTGGATGTGAGGCATCATGGGTTAATTTTGGCAAAGTCTTGTCAAACCAACCTGATACAATATTATGACTGGGTGACAGGTGAACTGGATAAGGGTCATGCGGTGGATGTTCTTTACTTGGACTTCAGCAAGGCCTTCGATTCAGTTTCTCATGGGAGGCTTGGGGGGAAGCTAACTGGTGTAGGGATAGGGGTAAAAATTAAAAACTGGATTACAAACTGGCTGAGTGGGAGGCTGCAACAGGTGGTGGTGGGAGTGGAGCTCTCAGCTCCAAAGCTGGTGACAAGCGGAGTGCCACTGCGACCAGTATTACTTGGGTTCTTCATATCCGATATTGCACACATGGTGGGGAGCAAGATAAGTCTGTTCGCAGACAACACAAAACTGGGAGCAGTGGTGGATGGAGGGGAGGAATGGAAGCAGCTGCAGGAGGACCGAAGCAAGCTGGAGGAGTGGCCAGAGAGGTGGCAGCTGGGGTTCATTGCAAAGAAGTGTAAGGTTATGCACTTCAGGGCAAAGAACCCAAGATCACTGAGGAGGAGAAGGACCTAAGGGTAATAGTAACAGGGACCATGAACAATACTATTCAGTGCAGGAGAGTGGCTGCAAAAGCAAACAAAATGCTGGGGTGCATAGCGAGTGGTTTTTCATTGAGGTGAAGAGAGGTGAGCTTGCCCCTCTACAGGTCACTGGTAAGGCCACACTTGGAGTACTGTGTGCAGTTTTGGAGGCCATACCTGAAGCATGATATCAGGCTACTGGAGGGCTGTAGAGGATGGCAATGAAAATGATATGTGGAATGAAGGGGAGAGACTATGAGAGCAGGCTGGGAGACCTGAATATGTACACCCTGGAGGATAGAAGGGTCAGGGATGTCATGATAGAGACATTCAAGTATCTGAGGGTAATCAATAAGGATGGGGCAGATGGGGTCTTTAAACTAAGGAGGGGGTGGGACACCAGGGGGTACGAGCTAAGAATGGAGGGGGGAATATTTAGGAGGGAAATGAGGAGACATTGTTTCATGGACAGGGTGGTAGCAAAATGTAACACACTACCAGAATGGGTGATATCATGTAAATCTGTTAACAGCTTTAAAAGGGCATGGGCCAGGGAACAGGGGACAGTGAGAGTGTGGGGGCAGCAATAAAATGACAAAGGGAAGGGGGTGGGGCAGCTGCAAACTTGGGGTGCTAGCTGCAGACTTAAATAGACCAGGTGGTCTGTTTCTGCTGGCACATTTGTATGTTTGTATGTTTGTAATTTTTACTAGTAATTTTACAATCAAGCGAAACTACTGTCATAACTCAAATGGATCATTATTGTAAAGCAAGTATGAACTGCAAAACTTAGTGCACACAATATAGTGGAAAGTAGCAGAATTCTAACCTGCACCTGTGCACATGTGTAAAATGTCTATTTGTCTATATTTAATAGTTGAGTTTGTATATAGATGTCTGAGTGTTTTTTATTGTGGATTTTTTCATCTACATACATGTATATTTTTAACATTATGGGGTCAATATTTATGCACTGTTACTTCAAGTCAGTGTCAGTGGCTCAGCAGGTTGCACACTTGCCTCTGAGTCTGGAAGATTAGAACGTTGTTTGTTCAAGACCCACATCAGGCACTTGGGCTAATATACCAATACTGACAGTGTAGTGCATAGTGAGGGTAATACTGCACTCCTGAGGTGTCATCTTTCAGATGAGATGTTAAACCAAGGTCCCATCTGCCTATTCTGTTGGCTGTTCAGGTGGATGTTAAAGATCCCATGTCACTTCTTGAAAAGAGTAGAGGTGTTCATTAAAAAAGAAAACTATGTAATCAGTCAGTTTATGGAAATACAGTGTTATCACCTTTGATATAAGGAAAAAGAAAAGTCATTCAGAAAAACTTTATGAAATAGAAAAAAAAAGATTAAATACAAAAGGATGTGACCATCAAACATACAGAAAACTTCTATACACAATTTAAGTAACAGGTTGGTTTGTCAGAGTCCATAATCTAGGGCAAAGTTCTCCATTTCCTTTCCAACATAGTGTTAATAGTTACCCATGCTTATGCCTGATAAGTCTTATGAAGTGCACCACTGACCAAAAGTTCAATATGTGCCATCTACTTTTGCTTTTAACTAAAAAACATCGGGTATTCCAGATGTACCATTTAAAAACTGAAAACATAAGTCTTAGTGTACTCTTCTCCCACTTATCCCAAATTAGAAGAACATTTCCAAATACCTGGAGGTCATAGGTCACCAAAGAAAAAAATTGTTTAGACCATTTGTCCGTGAAAGAAGTCCAAAAGCTAGAGATATAGGTGCAGGCAAAAAAAGATGTTCCATCATTTCCAACTGTACAGAACAGGAGACTCGGTTACATAATCTGTCAGTCAGTTGTTTATCCTTTTGATTAGCCTTTACATTCAGCTTGTCATGTCAACAAAGCCAATGAATATCTCACAAATGTGGTGTCGTCCATGTTTCTGTAAAGTTTAACATGAGGGAAGAAGGGGTTCCGGGGACAATTGTTGAATACTTCCTGGCATGAAAATGTGCATCCAAAATGTAAGAATACTCAGATTTTCTAGGCATTGTCAAAATCTGGTGACTGATGACATGCCAGATTTTAACTTTGAAAAAGAGTCTCTGATATACATAGGAGCTAGAGCTGATGCCTTAACAAATTTCAAGTTACCCATATCCTATTTAGTTAACCAGGTCTGACAAGTAAAACAAAACCAGGATTACCAACCTGTAGTCATATTGACTAATAATGGTATTAGATTAGAAAAAAGAAAAATGCTTAAAAAAAAAACAATGGGGTGTACAGTTCCATATTTAAACTTCCTTGTTCAAGGGGGAAATAGCACCTGCCAGAGATACTCATGATGTACAGAGTCAAACGTCTTTCTGTGATCCAAAGAGACCAGAAATGCATGAAGTCTATCTGTATTTCCTCTTTCAACTATTTCCCTCACACATATTAAATGGTCCAAGATATGCCTGTCTGGTATGGACTAGAACTGTACTAATGTAATCAGATGATTTAAGGCTAGCAGTAATCTGTTATTTAGCAGTTTTGCTAAATTTTAAAATCAGTATCCAAATGGTTGATTGGTCTCTAATTTTGAATGTTCCTTCTATCTCCCTTTTATATAAATAAATCAGTAGTCCTGTATTCATGTGCAAAGGCATTAATCGAGACCTAAGGATGTGGTTAAAAACTGCCACAAGTTCCTCTTTGAGCTCTGGACTAATTAATTTGTACTGTATAACTCACTCGCAAAGCCACCTTTACCAGGAGAGGCACCCAATTTTAGTAAAGAGGTGACAGATTTAATTTCCAAAACCTGTATGTCTTGTATTAATGAAAGACATGGAATGGAAATAGCATCCAAAAAAATGTTTTATAGCAGTTAAAGAAACAGTTGGGGTTTGAAAATCCTCTGTTATGTGTTGGGTAACTATATTCAAAATGCCTTTTGTGTCTCTGCGATAATTATTACGTGAGTCTAGGAGACCTTCCATTTTTCCTTCTGTATCCAATCCTGACAGCTTTCATATGGACATATCATTCCAGACCTTCCTTGAGTACCAACTGTATGTTGCTGTTTGAGGCTAGAAGCTTGCTACATGTGGCAGCAGACCATATTCCATTTGATTATACTGATTTAATTAGTATACTCTTGCCCTGTTTCACATGATAAAGGCAGTCATTTTTGTAAATGATGGGCTCGATTCTCAAAAGACAGTGCAAGCCACGCCAAAGGCTATGAACCCAGGCCTTGAGAAGTCTAGTGGACTGCTCCAGCCCTGATCCCTCATTAAGTTTACTTCCAACATACTCTGTGGTCTAGTGGACCCCCCCACTCCACAGTGCACTATCGCCCCACTCCCCCCCAACCCATAAAGGAGCCAGTGACTGGCACAGCTCATTTTTGTGCCAGGGAAACATCTGTAAGAATATTAAATCTCATGTCTTGTAAAACAGAGACATCCGAGTGATGTGAAAGTAAATGGGAAAAGATGACTCCCTTTTTTTTTAATCATTTTTTATGCTGTTGACATTGACAGTCTGTAAATATAAAGTGGGGGCCTTGAATCAAATGAGTTCCTACAGTATGTACCAATATTACCTAGCTTTTTTCCTGTATTACTCATCCCACATTTTATTTTAGTCTTAGATGTGGCCTTCCTTTTCTTTTTCCCCAAATCCTTAGGTTATTCCATGTCAGACATAGGATCTGGGTGTGAAGACCACAAAGCGGAGGTGTCCAAGTCAATTTACAGAGCCCTCAGGGGGGTACTGTAGGATCTCATTGGTTTGTAACCTGTACTAAGTCAGTTTTTTTAGACTTTGGGATGCAGGAGGCTCCAATCTTGTCTCCTTTTAGTAACCATTTGTCTGCCACTGAGATCAGGGTCAGGGTTGCATAACATCACTATCAGTAGGTGAAATCTTGTCAGTTTGAAGGGAGTCAGTCTGTGTCATAATTTGCACATCAGCTTCAGTAACCTCAACCAGCCCATCAGTAGGAACCAGGGTAGTGTCTTGTGCTGTTAATACCATCATGGTTACAGTGTTAGTCTCCATAGTTGCAGGAAGGAGAGTGGCTGAGTTAGATGCAGGATGTGCAGTCTCTTGGACAGGGTGTAATGCAACTGGGGTAGTCTTGGCCACAGACCTGGAGCGTTAGGCTAAAGCCACATATAAACCTTGTTTGGTGCCATCAGCTTAGTTAGGCTGGTTGTGGGCCACCCATGGGAAACTCTGGAATGAATGTCCCAGTTTGCCACAGAGGCTGCATCGTCTTTCATTTACACAATGTGCACTAGTGTGCGGCAGCTCATTACACATATTGCATCTCATCTTATCACAAATGCTACTTAAGTGAGCAGCAGACCCACATTTGCAAGCCTTGGGTTGTCCTACATAAACAAATCTTCCTGGTCTCACCACTTCAAGAAAGCAGTTGGGTAAATGTTGAATCCTGGTATCCATAGATTTTTGCATTACCCAAATTTCTTAACCCCCAGTTCGTATATTCTGAGTATCAATAATTGCTTCAGATTCTCTTAGGACAGTGCACCTCTGTTTGAGCCAATTAACCTTGTCATTGGCACTCACTCCTTCATTACAAAATAATATCATAATAGTCTTTTGTACAGGCATTGACAAGGGAATGACATCAAACAGGGACCATAGTGGAGTAGTCTTAAGAAGAAAGCGATATTTCACCCAAAATTGTTCCAAAGCAGTTGTCGTCTTGAAGCTCACATCAAAGGTGGCTTCACCAGACACATGAATCAATGAATAAATGTAATTTGTAGAAAATCTCATAGAATCTTTCAACTGAGTTCTAGCCACTAAAATTGTCAGGCGCCTCATCCATGCCACCTCTGTATTGGAAATGAACTGCACAAAAGCAAGGCATATGGTCTGGAGTTAGATTTATTCAAGGTAGATAATGAAGCTGCAGGAGGAATGTCTAAATCTGTACCATTAGACGGGATCAATTCTGCATTGATACTGGGCAAAAGTCCCAATTCATGACAGTCTTCATTGAATGTTCTATTAATCTCAGGAGTACTACAGATCCAGTCTTTTGATAGGGGTGGGGGGTGGGGTGGCTGCATTCCCAGCTGAGCCAAAGTGCAGCACTGGATTTTGAGTAAGCTTTAAGCCTGCAGGTAAATCCATAGCATGCCCTGCATTCATTACATCATTATCTACAGCAGAGAACTCAGTATCCTGAACATTTTGCACAGCAGAATGAAGTAAAACAGTCTCTGTATGTAAACAGTTATCTGTCTGAGATATCCGTATGGGGGACGATCCAGAGACCCATTCACCAGTCTCAGTCAAATGTTCTCAACCTGCTGCTGCTAGTGCTCCTTCCACAGTCCATTGCAGATGATCTACTTGTGGTATGTGAAAAGTAGGAGTCTGTCTTAGGCCAAACCGATGTTGGCCTGTACTTGCCATTCCCGATGGAACTCCACAAGTCGAGGGTACTGCTGTTGGGTCAGAGGAAACTGTGGCACTTGCTAGGATTAACTCGACATTTGGCAGAGGTTCCACAACAGTAGAGACTGCATCTTTCCCCAGAAATGTGTGTTGCATGCCACCCATACATTCCGACTAACTGACTGTCAGCACCTTTGATACTGTGTCATTAAGTCAGCTCAGTTAGCATGTCCAGGGGAGTCTGGTGTTCATTCAAGTAAACACTCTCAGATTGGAGTCTGAAAATTTCTGCTTGCTGCTGCTTTTTTCTAAATAAATAAAGTGATTTTTCCTCTGCCAGAAGGGCGTACAAATGTTCTTCTTTCTCCATTGCCAAGGTTGAAAACTCTGAGGGAGCAGATTGTACGGGTAGAGAAGGACCTTCATGCTCAGATAACATCACTTTATTCAAGTCATGCATTCCAGGGTCATTCACTGTCTGGAACTCAGGCAGCTCCATTTCCATTTCATTTAGTTGGTTGGTCTCTAGAAATGCCAAAGCAGGGGAGGAGACATGCTCCACAGTCCCCATGACATCCATTCAATTGCCATCCACACCAGGAGTGGCCATCTTGGCAAGACAGCCAGTGTTGCCCCCTACTGCAAGAGTAGGGGAGTTTCTCTGTGTCCTGCCCAAGTTTCACCCATTCAACTGTGAAGATAGAAGTTGCCAGGGTCTGAACACAGTGCACCCAATTCATCATTCCCCATCACAAATCATGTTTTACAGGAAACAAATAGTAAATGAAAATGATAAATAATAAAAAGTAAATAAATACATCATATTTCTACCATATTAAATTTTTAACATAAAACTATTATCAGGTTGCAGTCACATACGTCATTCTCTGATGCATTTTATTACAATGCAGTATCAAAGCAAGAAAATGCATAACAACATCCTTATGATAGTACTCCACCTCTTCTGCTGTCTTCTCCTGATGACAGTGCAAGTTGTGCATGTGATACTATTAAAGACTTTAATAGTGAGTATCCTGAGACAACTAAGGACATTTGAAGCTTTGGATACAGAATGCTGGCCCCATTTGGACATATTTCAGGGAAGACATGGATTTGTTATCAGAGTACATGATACAGACTTATGTAACAGTGTACTTGCAGACACTAGATGTTCCAGCTGTGAATCCAGATGCTGTCAACAGGAATAATTAATCCAAAACAAATGAACCACTCAAGGCAGGAAATAGACTTCAAAACCTTTACTAGTCAGACAGCCAGATGCTAAACAAGCAAGCCCTGGTACTTTGAGACTACAGTACATATCTCTTCCTTAGGGAATGTTGTCACTGGGTTGTAGTGGTCAACTGGGTTTTAAGCTCTGTCACAAGACCACTAATGTAGCAATACAGAACAGTGGCATGCCAGCACCACCTGACACGTGTATTAATTACTGATCTCAGTGCTTTATTATCCCCTATTTGTAGTCTACTTTACCCAATGACAAGAGCTACATTAGGAGTCAAAATGGTTCAGTTCAGTCCTGAAAGCTGAATTGAATTTGTGTCCCAACTTGAAGTCAAACTATAGTTGCCAATGACCTACTTCTTTAACCTTCAGCATGCAATTCATGTTATTCTGAAATTTGAATCATAAATACACGAGACAGGCAGCAAAGGGGCAAGAGTTGATGACTTTCACAACATAGCAGATAGGATCAGAAAAAGATGTACAGTATCTTAAGCATACATGACAAACTGGTATATTCTGTAGACTGTGACTGTCACAGAATAATAGGCTAACAGATAATGTTTTCTTTTTTTTTTTGTGCCTGGCAAGCAAACAAAGTGCAACATATGAACATATGAAAGGTGCCAGCAGAATCAGGTCTTGCAGTCTATCAAGTCTATCAAGTCTGCTCATATTGCAGAGTCCCAAGTGACAGCTAAAGACTCCTTATGTAAATTTTCTTTTTTTTTATGTTGTCTTGCACACACGTAAGCAACATCTTGTGGTAGTAATAGCACAGTGAGATGTGTGTCACTGTTGGCGAATGCAGGGCGTGCTTTAACAGGTGCGTCCTTCATTCCCCAATTAGCCAGCATGCTAGTGTTGATGCAAGTATTATCTAAAGTGCCACCAACTTGAAAGAAATGTGCCACTGCAATCAGAGACAAGCTTGTCATGCAGCGGCAGAGACGACACACCTCCCGTACATGCTTTTCCTGGTGAAACATTCCAATAAACATGGCAGAGGCTCCTGCCACTGCCACACAATCCCCAAACAAAGCTGACATCGGGTTGCAGTCACCATGTCGGCATGGCCCCCACCCCCCCACATTGTGTGGCACACTGGGAGCCCATCCCAGTGTGCTGCAACTCACACAAAGCCGACCATATTGGTACCACGATGTCCAGGTCCGGTTTGGTCCCCCACCCCCTCACATGGTGTGGCACATTGGGAGCTCACACCAGTGTGTCACTGCTCACACAAAGTCACCTTGTTTGCACTGTGATGTCTGGGTCTGGATTTGTCCCCCACCCCCCACATTGTGTGGCACACTGGGAGCCCACCCTAGTGTGCCGCCACTCACACAAAGCCGACTGTGTCAGCACCACAGTGTCTGGGTCTGGTTTTGTCCCCCACCTCCTCACATTGTGTGGCACACTGGGAGCCCACCCCAGTCTGCCACCACTCGCTCAAAGCTGAACGTTTCGGCACTGCAATGTCCTGGCAAATTTTTTTTTTTTTATTTGAAAAAACAAAACGGTCCCTAATTGTTCGCGATGCCCCCTACCCCAACCCACACCTACCCTCTGTGCACCCCACCCCATACTTACCTCCGGAGGTCCGGCCCTGCAATCTTTGGTGGAGCAGGGACATGTCTGGACTCTTCAAAGTTGAACTGCAAAATAAAGAAATGCTGATAAGTTGTATAATGGCATCAATGGGGGGGGGAAACTTAGGTGGAATTCTCAGCCATTTATTTTGAATTTTGGCTCCAAATTTTCAACATGGGGTTCTTGGGACCCCACCTCATGAACACATGGACTGTCATCTTGTTATTCAGTCCCAAAAAGTGATTTTGTGGTCACTGTGTGGAATCACCTTTTGGGACTGATTAACGAAATGCCAGTGCCACTGTTCATGAGGTGGGGTCCCAAAAAGCCTATGTTGCAAATTTGGTGAAAAAATTCCCCAAAAAAATGACTGTTAGGGGCATGCATTGCGCAGTTTCTTTTTTTTTTAATTTAGTATACTTTATTATGTTTTCAAATAGGTGTAAGCTGGTACTTATGACAAGCGTATTACTAGTCTCTAAAAAAAAAAATACAAATTGAATACAACATGACCGTGAGATACAAAGTCTGCAACTTACAAAATCCCCCCCTCCCCACCCCATATCCACCTGGTCTGCCACCAGTATTACAGGTTCAAGCCATGAATTCCAGAATATATCCATCCTAATGGGATACAGGTATACCAAGTACTTGAGCTCCCCAGCTCACTAGTTACTTATTAGGAGAGTATAAAGAGGCTCCCATCTCCTAACATATTTCTTGGTATTATTGGACAACTTAGCAATCGTATGTTCAGCTTGCAGAGCAAACATGATTTCATGAAACCATTCCAAATAACTGGGAGCATCAGAGTCCTTCCAGTGTCTTAATATAACATTTTTCACACTTGCCAATATCAGAGCCATGTGGGCTCTCTGATTGCCCCCAGGTATTAATGTATACTCCCCGATGAGACATATTTCGATTCAAAAGAAACCTGTCAATGCCAGTAAGGGGCTTAATCTATTCTCTATGCTTCGCCAGAAGGTAACTATTTTTCTACATGACCACAACATATGAATCATATTGGCAGCCTCTTGTTGGCATTTAGGGCAGCGGCTATTGTGCAGGAGACCAAATCGGTGTAATTTGAGGGGGGTATAATATAAATTGTGAATTATGCGAAACTGCATATATCTATATTTATCCCATTTAATATACTTATATCGATGCGCCCAGATAGGGGCCCAGTCTTTAGAAATGGAGGGGATCCAGGGAATCTTAGTCCATTGGGTGTAGCTGTGGTTATCCTCTGAATCAACTACTGATTTAATAAAATCATAAGAAACTGATATAACGTGGGAAGGAGATATGGTCTCCAAGTAAGGGGCTAACATTTTAGAGAAGGAGTCATGCCATAACCCAGCCCCTAAGTGCTGCGTCAATGAGTGAGATAGTCGAAAGTATTTAAAAATTGAGTTTTTCTCCCATCGAAATAGAGAACAGCCTTCCTGAAAAGAAATCATCCTCTGGGCAACGACCAATTGTTCAACCTTCTCGATACCTATCTGGGGCCAGAACGTCTGAGCTTTTATTGGTTTACCAGCTATAGAGAAATTAGGATTGCCGAATATGGGTTGAGCTATGTCCTTCACTCTGTCTATTTTAAGGAAGGCACTGAGCTGTTGCTGGGACCGGATCAGGGAATTTAAGGGAGTATCTCGTAAGGATCTGGGAAGCTTTCTTAGTGAAATGAAAGGTAGAGCTTCAGGATCCATCCCAGTACCCAGACAAAGATCCTGCTCAATCCTGACCCAGGAGGGTAAATGGTGAACCTCCTGACTGGGCTGAAGCCAATATCGGACTCATGCCAGATATATTGCTAGGTAATATAGATATAAAAATTGGGGTTAGACCACCACCCAATTTTTTCTTTGTTAATTTTAGATAGCTTTTTCTCGCCTTTTTATTTTGCCATATAAATTTGCTCAGGATCCCATGCAACTGAACAAACCATGAATGTGGCAAAGTTTGGTTCAACATTTGAAGTGGGTATAGTAATCGTGGCAACAGCATTGCGCAGTTTCCACGGATGCTCATAACTTTGACAATTTTTCATATTTTCACTCCAGATTTTCAACATTGCCTTTTTTTCATACCTCCTTATGAACAGTACAGCTGTCATTTTTCACATCCTGCCTGAAATGTGTTTTCACACATCTGGTGCACAATGTCACGGTCACTGTAGGAAATCAACTTTTGGGACAGATTAAGAAAATCAGTGCCACTGTTCATGAGCGGAGGCCCCAAAATGTCTATGTTGAAAATTTGGTTAAAAATATCCCCAAAATAATTGCTTTATGGGTGTGCGTTTCACTGACTTTTCATATTTCCACTCCAGATTTTCAACATTGCCATTTTTTGACACCTTCTCATGAACGGTAAAGCTGTCATTTTCAGATTCTGCTGGAAATGTGTTTTCACACCTGTGATGCCAAATGGTGCAGTCACTGTGCAAAATCACCTTTTGGCTAACGAACTGATAGTGCTACTGTTCATGAGGTGGGATCACAAAAAGCCCATGTTGAAAATTTGGAATGAAAATACCAACAAATGCCCGGGGCATTAAGGTTTCCAATTGTAACACCCCACCCTGTAGAGACTGAAAGGCGTCAGGGGTATGACTTGGGATTGCCGGCTGCAATGCTCACGCCATTCCATCCCCACCTCCACCCTGCAGCCAGTGACATGCAACGAGGTGTGCCTTGGACTCTTCGTCCCCAAAGTTCACTCCATTCTCCTATACTGCACCCATCTCAGCATATTTTCTTATGGAATGGGGTGAGCATAAGGCCCAAAGACCCCAAGGCACACCGCAACACTTGTCGGTGTCTGCAGGGTAGGGCAATGTGAAATGGCCTGAACACTATGGCCAACTACCCAAAGGCACACCCAATGCCTGTCAGTCAGTACTTCACTGCCATTCCTATTATGCATCTCTCTAACTCCTGCACTACCAATGCCAATGCCAGCAAGACAACATTCGGCACTGACAAATGCTTGTTTTTGTTCCTTTAAACTTTACATTTCATTTCAAAGTTTACAGTCCTGCACAGCATACATCTTTCATCTGCAGTGGTTACAAGGTGCAGATTTATATGAAAACTAGATGGAGTATTGAATCCATATACAGTGCAACATGGAATGTATTTTAGGGCAGATTGATCAACACTTGTCTTACTCTACTACTACTTCTACAACTATCACTACTAAGACTACTACTACTGCTACTACTAAGAGGGCCTTCTTCTGTTCTAAGTAAGTATTAGAGTATGGTAGGGCATCCTAATGGTCTGTGATTGAGCTGTATTGTAGAGAAGAGTGGATATACTTACTTAGCTCCCTGCCCTCTGCCACTGCATCCTGACTCCTTACATACCTCCTCCTGACTCTGTCCTGCTGTCCTAAGTCATCGATAGCAGCAACTATACATAGGTTTGTTGTCTCTTATAAAGTTTTTTATTTGTCTTAATACTATGTGTATTCTCTTATTGCATATCCTTGCATTGACTATGTTATTTTATATATTCCCATTATGTTTGATTCACTCTATATATTTCTGCCTTGTATTCATATATGTGACTATACAGACCCATCTTGTAAATAAGTTCTTCACAATGATTTTTCACCTGGTTAAATAAAGATTGACTGATTGATTGATTGATTGATTGATAGCAGTGGAGTACAGTATGTCTCTGGTGGGACATCCCACCAGAATCCTGGGTGTATACTTCAGGGCATCCTGTAGGATCCTTCAGCAAGGGGAATGCTCTCCTTCTCAAGACTTGGGGGTCCCTCTGAAAGATGCAAAATAACACAAAGAAACTTTTGTTCTGCCACAGTAGCTGATTGTTCTTTATTTGTATTACAGTTCAACGGTATACATCACATATTATGGCACATACCTGCCTACCAGACCTGCTCTACACCTGAAACTGTAATGTAGGGTATGTTTTAACCTTTTGAGTTGGCCAATTGGGGGGAAGAGTTATAGAAAACCTGTAAGTCAGTCTCTCATCGAGGGTCAGATCAACCTATCCCTGTAGAGGGACTCATGTATGCCATGTATGGGCCCAGCACTCCAAGAACTTAGGTAGTGTGTTGTGTTGCAAGTGGGATAACCTGTCTAGCTCTGCCACAGAAGTGAGTAAGGCCAGAATCTCAGTGGGTATAGGAACTTGGGTCATCCTCCATCTACATATGATGGCTCTTTTGGTTTGCAATGCAAGAAGGGCCAGTAATCATTATTCTGGTCGTGTGAGTTGGACTTGGGGTGGCTTGATACCTAATAGGAAAAATAGGGCAGACACAGGGATCTGTTTCCTAAGGACTCATGTGCCTATTTTTATGATCTGTTTCCATAGTCCCTGGAGCAGGGAACAGTCATATAGTATATGGTATTGAGCAAAGCATCTCTGGCACTTATCATTATCTAGTATCTGGACCCTGTGAAGCACAGTTGGGGTTCTATACCATGCATGAGAAATCTTATTCTGGATCAACAGACTAACGTGCTTCCCTGTACCAGTTATGAGTGTTTTCCCAAGCCTTCGTCCATTGATTTTCAGAGATGGTACATCCCAACATTTTTTCCCATTTAACTCTTGATTCCCCTGACTGATGTGGGAGGGTGTCTCTCAGCTTGGCATATATTCTGCCCGCCAGGCCCTTAGGGTGGGACAGTCAACTGGTGGTCTCGCAAGGCAACTATGGGGCAGAGTAACTTTTCAATGTGTGATGGATTGCATCCCTTAGCTGGAGATACCTCCAGAAGTCATTTTGATGCAGTCCCTCCACTGCTCTTGAAGTGTGCTAAAGGTGACCATCCTTATGAGAGAGGGTCTTATGCCTATCTTCTTTTTGTCTATACTATTCAGGCATCTGTAAAGTGCCTAGGTCACGATGAGATAGTGCACTCTAACAAATTAATAAACTAAACAAAACTAAAACCCTCTCATTCATAGCCATTCCCCTTTTTGGTCTGTCAGTGCCTTTTACCCTGTCCCATTCCATTTGGAAGCCTTCCATTGTTTTAAGTGATACTACTTTCTCTGTGAGACCATTCTACCCCACCACTACTCTCTCCATGAAAAAATATGTCCTAGTTTCCCTCTTGAACCACAACAGCTTAAGGCAATGATGATGATGATAACATTTTATTTTTATACAGGTTCAGACTTTAGAGATTTATACCTCTATTTTCAAAGTGAGTCATGTACAAACAATAAAGACCATAACATGACTTGTATCACATATAACAAATATCACATATATCACTTGTAATAGATACACAGCCACATAATAAAATTAGTACAAGTGGATTACTAGACAATGCCGCTTCATGTTTTTCACTAAACCAGAAGAGACACTCCTTGTCCACCCTATTTATACCCTTCACATTTAAAGGTCTCAATCACCCCCACAGGAAGAACATGTTTGGGGTTTCTGGCCTCTCCTTGTAAGTCCTGCCCTGCTGACCTTAAACCATATTTATTGCCCTGCACTGGACTGCCTCCAGCGGGTTAATTTCCTTCTTCAGGTAGGGACACCAGTACTGCACAGTTTACTCCAGGTGCTGCCTCAGCAGTGATATGTATAATGGCAGTATGACCTCCTCCCTTCTGCTGCTGATCCCCCTGGAAATGCAGCCCAACATTCTGTTGGCTTTTACTGCAGCCTTCCTGCATTGTAAGAAGTCCTTAGTTATTTTTATTTATTTATTTTTATTTGTTTATTTATTTAGAGTCTAGGATTACAAGTACCTTTGAGCCAAAGCTCTTTTATAAAGGTTCCACATCAATTGAGGTAGAATACAAACATTACGTAGAGTTGAGCTACAATGGTGTACAGACATTTTTTTAGTAAATAAAATACATCACATTTAGGGAAAGTGGGAACCAGAAGGGTAAGGGTAGACAGAGGTACCTGAGGCTTGGAATGAACACAAAAAGAGAGCATTTGCCAGGCCTCAGAAAAGAGCTTGGGGGGTAGGGGCAAAAATGGGAGGGTAGGCTGTAGGATGAGGGAGGGGGAGGAGTAGAAGTGCTAAGGGGGAGATCAGATTATGAGGGACAGTCACAGGAGCTAGAGGCAGCTAGGTGGAGGTGAAGGTTGGCTTTGAATGGGCCTAGCTTTTGCAGAGAGGAGATGTCTTTGTTGAGTCCATTAATCCAGCTTGGAGATTGGTGCACAAAGGATCTTTTTCCCAGTGAGGTGTGGCACCAAGGAATGTGCAGCATTTGATTTTCTGAAGCCCTGGTGAGGTGGGGGTTGCATTCAGTATTGAGAAGAGTTTTGACTCCAGTGGAAGCAAGATGTAACATCATTTTCTTAGCCATTAGACAAGTTTGGTACTTGATACAATTTGATAACTGGAGCCATCCTGTTTGGGCATAGAGATCACAAGTATGGGTGAAATGGTGGGATCCTGTGATGAGTCAGCAGGCTTTGTTTAGGGCAAAAAGATAAGCGCCTGAGGGCTGTGTCAGCTGCAGAGCCATAAATAATCAGACCATAGTCAATTAGCAAGACCACTGAGCTCTGAACTGCTATCCTTAAGGCATCCGAGGTAAGGCATTGCCTTTGCCTATAGAGAAGACCAATGCATGTGTTTGCAGCTTTGGCAACACTATCTATGTGGATGCCATAGGATAGGTTGCTGTCTATGGTGATTCCCAGATATTTAAAGCAGTGAACCTGTTTGAGGACAGCACCAAGGCAGTTTGTAATATTAAGGGGGTGAAGCCTGTGTTTGTTGTGGGAGCCACAGAAAAGCATTGACTTGGTTTTCTTATAGTTGAGAACCAGCTTTTGACTACTAAATCATGTTTCAATGGAGATGAAGCCCTTCTGAAGCTTGTTTTGGAGTAGGCAGGGGTCCTGTTGGGTGGTGTGAATGACAGCATTGTCAGCATAGAGTAGGATTTGTTCCAGACAGGATTGTGGAAGATTGTTCAAAAACAGGCTGAAGAGGAGTGGCCCGAGAATGGATCCCTGGGTGACTCCTGAGCATACAGGTCTAGCATCTGAGACGACAACAGCAATTTTCACTCTTTGGGAACAGTTTTCCAGGTAGCTCTTAAACCTAGTTGTAGACTCAGGGGAGAGCCCAGCTTTTAGCAGTTCTGTGAGGAGTATTCGATGATGGATGGTATCACCTTCAGATAACTAGTGATCAACACCCCCTTGTGTTTGTTATTCCTTGGATTTGGTTAACAGGAACCATCCCAAGCTGTACACCATCTTCAGGTTCTTGGCTCCAGTTTGTATAATCTTACACTTTTTTACATTGAAGCCAAGTTGACAAATTCTAGACCACCTCTTGAGCTTGGCCAGATCTTCTTTAAGGTTCTGTACCCTTCTGCTATATCCACCCTGCCATAGAGCTTGATGTTGTCCACAAACAAGTAAGTCTTGGCCTTTTTACATTCTCAGATGACACTGATGAAGACAGTGAAAAGCATTGGTTCAAGCACTGAGTCCTGTGGGATGTCATGGGTAACATCTCCAGCACATGCTAGATTAAACCCCCCAACCACCATCCCCTGAATCATGCCTTTCAGTCAACCAGCTACCCATCCAGGAAGTTTCTTTCCTACTCCCAGATCCTCCAGCATTTTGTTCACCCTCAAATGGAGCACAAAATGAATGGCCTTGCTGAAATCCAGGAACAGGATAGCCACTGCTTGGTCATTGTCATTTAAGGAGGCAGTATAGCGCAGTGGTCTAAGGCTCTGAGCTGCAAATCTGGTGACATCCAGCAGACCAGACCTGGGTTTGAATCCCACAACTTCCACTTGCGTACTGTGTGACCCTGAGCAAGTCACTTAACCTCCTTGTGCTCCCAGGTCGCTCCTGTAAAAAAGCTTTCAGCTTAGTGTGCTATACCTGGTTAAACAACTAAATAAAAAAAAAAAATTGTCCACTGCTTTAGTCAAAGAAACAGGTCAGATTGGTATGGCATAATCTCCCAGCCATGAATACATGTTGCTGCTCATTATGGAGGTCGTATTCTTCTAGTTATTCTGCCAGTCTCTCTTTAAGTATAACCTTCATGAGCTTTCACACAGTTGAGGTCAGGCTGACTGGTCTGCAATTGCCTGGGTCATACCTGGGTTTGCTCTTGTTGATCAGTACCATGTGTGCCATTTCCTAGTCAAGAGATTCCACCCCAAACTAAAGCAAATTATTGAACAGGTTCAGCCAGGGGGCCTGCCAGTTCCCTCAGCACTCTTGTATGGATGTCATCTGGCCTCAAGGATTTGTCTACTTTCAGGGCTACTAAATCTTTCTTCACCCTGTCCTCCTCTATAATTCCATCTGTGCTCCTCTACCCTTCCTGCTGCTTCTCCTCTCCTTCCCCCTAGTGGCACCTGGCCATCCATCTCTTTTGTGAAGACTGAAGTACTTGTCTAGTACCTCTGCCTTGTCCCCATTATCTATCACTCACCACTAATGCCTAACCCTTCCTGAACTTTACTATTCCATCTTTATTAACTCTTTTCTCACCTATGTACAGGTATTTAAAAAAATACTTTTTCTACTTTTTTAATCCCCTCCACTAGCTGCAGTTTTTTCTGAACTTTAGCCTGCCAGACTACTTTTCCTTCCTCCCTAGATGTCCTCAGATTCTCTGCTCAGTCCTCCTCCATCTGGGTCATTCTGAACATTCTGTAGGTGGTACTCTTTTCTGTGACTGCTTGGGCCACCTCACGACTAAACCAGCTTGTTGCTTTGGCCCTCGAGTTTTTCAACTTTAGCCTAACACACTCCTTTGTGGCTGCCACTCTTCACTCCTTAATTATGGACCACTTTAATTACACCCCATTTTTTTGCTGATGCCATCTATGTGATCCTTTAGCAGCTCCCCTATCCTTCTGAAGTCCACCGTTCTAAAGTCTAGAACCTTGGTCTTTGTGGCTACCTTCTCCCTGCCCATGTCCAACCTGAATCACACTGTGCAGTGGAGGAGGAGCTGTGTCAACTAACATTTTATGCTGTCTTTTTATTTCCACAAGGTATGCCATTGTTGTCTAAGGGAATTTCAGTAATACTTATTATCTGGTTATGTGTTCTTGTGGCTTTGTCCTTTTCTTTCCCCACACAGCTGAAAAAGAACTGAAGGCTGACAGAGAACTTACTGATGGTTCAGCATTAGCCAAAGACAAGCCCCATGTCATGCAGAAGAGAGAAGACAAAATGAGGACAAATGGAGACGGCACAAGGAGGAACAGAGGAAATGGAAGAAACTGGAGGGAAACAAAGATTGTATAGAGCTCTGAAAAGTGGTTGGTGGAGAGAGAGCTGCTATTTAGAATCAGGAAACTAGGGAAAAAAGAGAAACAGAATTTGGAGTTGTGCACTTTTTGCCTCACTAAGCACAGATTGGTAGACACTTTAAACAGATACTGGGGTATGGACCTCCTTCTAACCCCTATTCTTTTTCTCCCCAGAACTGAGCCCTGTACTTGGGCTCCTGGAGCTGCCTCCTGGTGCAGTCCACCGGCCCAGCAGAATGGCTGGCTGCACCAGCTGAAATCCACCCTGAACTCTCCAGCAAGGTACAGATTGAAGGGAACCATTTCCATTGGCCGCCTGTCCTCTGAATCCTACCCCGCTATTGGTCCTCTGTGAGCTGGCTCTATCCGATTGGCTGTGTGCCTGCCTGGAGCTGCCTGGCTGGCTGTGGCTTCTATCTGCGGCTCTTTACTGAGCCTGGTTGCTGGTGCTGAGTCTGATTTCCTTAGGGGTGGAAGTTGCAGGCCCAGTCTTAACACTCTGGTACTGGAGAGAGAGATAATCCTTAAACCCGAGAGCGACTTCAGAGGAGAACCCCATATGAAGTAGCTGTCAAAGAATTAAAGAATGATTTATGGTGTCAAAGGCCTTAGTGAGATCTATAACAATTTATCCTACTAGTTTGCCGTCGTCCAAGGCCTTATGCACATAATCAGAGAATTCGACAAGTGCAGTGGTAGTACTGTGGCTCTTTCAAAAGCTGTGCTGCTGCAGACACTGGAGATCATGTTTCAGGAGAAACACAGACATAGAAACATACATAGAAACATAGAGTCTAGGTGGAAGACTAGGTTTGCTGCCAAGGCACCTAGCTTCACCTGAGGTTTTTTCTTCTAGGTTGCTTGAAAGGACAGAGCAAATAACCTCACCAGAGTAAGGAACAGGATTAAGGCTTCTTTTGGCGGGGCAGATTTACTGTGTGTTGTTATTTTTATTTTGTACTCACAGGGATTGTTAGTGTTTGTTGCTAACATGTTATTGCTTTATTTTTCTCTGATTCAATTTTGTTGTTGCTGGGTATACCTTCTGCGGCATTAATACAGGGTGTGCCTACAGGCGTGTGCTTTCAGTTGTCTTTTGCAAGGTATATCTTCTGTTACTGCTTTATTTTTCTTTGTAGCAAAGTTTTTCTTACAGGGTTAATCCTCTGTGAAATTATTACAGGTGGTACTTTACAGGTTTTACAGTTTTATCTATCATTAGGATAAGCTTTCAGGGCTACTGCATTTGTTGCTGGCTGAATGTTTCTGCTCTTACCTCCTTGTTTCTTTCGTCTGTGGTTCTTCTTTTATGGCAGGAGAAGGGCCCAGCCACCCACCCCCATCCCCAACCACCCTACACTACACTCCTTTTATAGGGTAGCACAGTCATGACATTTCTTTTAGCAAAGCAGGAAGGGGCATATCAGAGGGGTATACACACAGTGACCTCATTTACAGGGGGCACTAGTAATTTAACTTGTTTTAACAAGTTATACAGAAACAAACAAACAAAACACAAAATCAAAATTTTGCTTTCATTTTCTTCCTTCTAATTACTCTGACCACATTATAAACCCAGCAACTTATCTGCAATGGATATCATTAACTGCAGGTACTGCTGAGCATTTTTCAGAAGGGCAGTTTTACAGGATTTAGGACACTGTCCTACATGCTGGGCCATTGGAGATCTAAGGGCTCAGCTCCAGGCAGCAGGGGCAGAGATTGCATGCCTCAAATTGCATATTCAAGAGGAAATATATTATAAAAACCACCCACTATTTCCCCAACATCCAACAGAAGCACCTCGACTGCAGAGGGTAGTTGGCACAGGAGGTTGGCAGGTGGTTCGGAGGGGCAAATTGAGTGCCCCATCACTCAGTGCTTTCCAACATATCACCTCCACAAACCATATAAAAACTATAAACAGGTATATGCCTCTGTCTCTGAAATCAAACAAAGGGGCAGAGGACACTGCAGAGCAGGACACTTTAGCACAGGAGCTAGCACAACAAAACTCACCCAAAACAGGAACCAAAACAAAAAAAGCAAAAATGAAATAAAAAAAACTTCTGATCATAGGAGACTCCATGGATATGGGAGTTGATACATATCTCCAGCCAGGGGTAATGGTCAGATGTCTCCCAGGTACATCAGCATGGAGTGACACTGACCGCATTGCTAAACTTGTTCAGGAAGCAGGAGAAAACATTGACTTCCTGGTACACATAGGGACTAACGCTCTTGCCAGCTGGTCGGTTGTGGAGACCAAGGAACACCTGACCAGGCTGGGTAACAAACTATCATCCATTTCATCTGGCATCTCCTTCTCTGAGATCCTGCCAGTTTGGGGGGGGGGGAGGCAATGGATGGAAAATTAGAGAAGGGGAGATAGGGGAGCTAAACATGTGGCTCAAGGGCTGGTGCCAGGAAAAAGGACACAAATTTGTTGGGAACTGGCAACAGTTTTGGGAGCGAAAGTTGTTTAAATTTGATGGACTTCATCTGACTAAGAAGGAAGTCAGTGCATTGAGAAAGAAGCTTGACGTCTTTGCAGAATATTTAAACTAGCAAATGGGGAGAGGGGTGTAGCATCCCTTAAATCAAATGGGAAGAACACCCCTCCACCCTCAGCTAGTGGTCAAACAGGAGTTCAACATGTTTGTAGTTAATTTGCATTACCAGGTAAGGAAAAAGGTCTGGCTCCCCATACGATGCACAAGGGGCACACCAGACCTCACCCAACAATGAACACAATGAAATCTGGCCAATAGAAAATCATGTACACAAATGCTCGCAGTCTGGGAAACAAGTTCCCAGACCTGCAGGCAATAATGACAAATGCTAAACTGGACATAGTAGCCATTAGCAAGACATGGTTTACCAGTAACCACACTTGGGAGACTTCAGTACCTGGCTATGTACTGTTCAGAAGAGACCAAGGTGCAAAAAGGGTGGGGGGTGGAGTGGACCTTTATGTCAATGAAGATATCAAAGCTACAGAAATTCAGAATACACATAAGGAGCCAGAAGAACTGTGGATCACCCTGGAAACAGGAAATGGGACAGCCATGTGAACTGGGGTTGTGTACAGGCCTCCAGACCAGGGAGAGGACATAGACACATTACTGTTAGAAGATATAAAAAACATGACAGCTAAAGGGGAGGTTCTGATAATGGGAGACTTCAACATGCCAGATACAGATTGGTCAATACCAGCTGGAACATCTGCCAGAACTAAACACATGGTGGATTCCCTGCAGGGGAAGAGACTCAAACAACTGGTACAGCAACTCACAAGAGACAGAGCTATCCAAGATCTAGTACTGACTAACAGGGAAAGGATCACAGATCTCCAGGTAGAAAGTCACCTGGGGGCCAGTGACCATCACATGGTATGGTTCAGTTTGGTCAATAGAACTAAATTATCCCATTCCAAGGCAAAAAAATTGGACTTCAGAGGAGCTGACTTTGATAAGATGGCCAACAGAGTTAAGTTAGCCCTGGCAAAATGAAATACAGGTGAGGGGGTACAGGCAATGTGGGCAAGCATTAAAGATGCAATACTTGAAGCAACATCCCATTGTGTTAGAGAGAAAAGGAAGTGCAAAGGAAAAAGGAAACCACTTAGATTCTCAAAAACAGTAGCAGAAAAGGTCATAGCCAAAAGGCTAGCCTTCAGGAAATATAAGGGAACACAGCAGAATGAAGATAGGGAGGCATACTAAACTTCCCTAAGGGAAGTAAGGAAGGCAGTAAGGCAGGCAAAGGCCCAAACTGAGGAAAAACAAGCACAAACAATAAAAGAAGGTGACAAGACTTTCTATAGATACATTAGTGAAAGGAGAATGTCCAGAGGGGGTATTGCTAAGATCAAAGGGGATAAGGGGGCATGTGAGGAGGAGGACCATGTAAAAGCATCTATCCTAACTAGATACTTCTGCTCAGTATTTACTGAAGAGAAGGTAGGGTAGGGCCCACAGCTCAGCACCATGGACACGGGGGGGGGGGGGAGGTGTGCACTAGTCCCTTCTAGAAAGAAATGGTCCTATAAGAGCTTGATAAGCTCAGGGTGGACAAGGCAATGGGACCTGATGGCATATATCCCAGGGTACTAAACGAGCTAAGGGTGGAACTAGCAGAGCCAATATCAAAACTATTTAGTGAGTCTCTGAGTACAGGAGAGGCCCCAGAAGACTAGAGAAGGGCTTATGTGATCCCACTCCACAAGAGTGGTAGCAAGGAGGAGGCAGGGGACTACAGACCTGTCAGTCTTACCTCAGTAGTGGGAAACATTATGGAGGCACTCCTTAAGGAAAGGGTAGTGCAACACCTGGAATCCATAGGAGCACAGGGTCCAAGATAGCATGGGTTTACAAAAGGAAGGTCCTGTCAAACTAAATCTCATAGATTTCTTTGACTGGGTAACCCGAGTGGTGGACCAAGGGGGAGCAGTTGATGTCACCTACCTTGACTTCAGTGAAGCTTTCAATACTGTTCCAGATAGAAGATTGATTAATAGTTGGCCAACTGGGTGGCAAACTGGTTGATGGGCAGAAAACAAAGAGTGGTAGTAAACAGTATTCAGTAAGAAGAGATACAAGTCACAAGTGGGGTACCTCGGGGATCAGTCCTGGGGCCAGTCCTCTTCAATATCTTCATCAGTGAAATTGCAGATGTACTGGAGGGTAAGGTTTGTCTGTTTGCAGGTAACACCAAGATCTGCAACAGAGTAGATGATCCAGATGGGGTGGACAGAATGAGAAGAGATCTGGATAAACTAGCAAAATGGTCAGAAGTGTGGCAACTGGAGTTTAATGCAGAGAAGTGCAAGATCATGCACATAGGGAAAAGAAACCCTGAAGCAGCCTATAGGCTAGGAGGGGAGTTGCTGGCAGTCACAAGGGAAGAAAGAGACTTGGGTGTCATTATCACCCATGACCTGAAATCATCCAAGCAGACCACTAAAGCAGTAGGTAAGGCTACAGTGATGTTGGGGTGTATTAGTAGGGGTATCACAAGTTGGAAGAGGGAGGTAATAATCCCTCTTTACAAAACACTGGTTAGGCCCCATCTGGAGTACTGCATGCAGTACTGGAGGCCACACCTTCACAAGGACATTAACCAAATTGAGGCATTCCAGAGAAGGGCAGCCAAAATGGTGCAGGGACTGCATCAAAAAACATATGAGGACAGATTAATAGAGCTCAATATGTATACCCAAGAGCAAAGGAGGGAGAGAGGTGTTGTGATCGAAACATTCAAACACCTTAAGGGCATTAACAAGGTTAAAGAGTCTAACATGTTTCAATATAAGAAAAATAGCAGGATGAGAGGACACAGCATGATATTAGAGGCAGGCCTATCAAGGGGTAATGTGAGGAAGTTCTTTTTCATAGAAAGGGTGGTGGATGCATGGAACGGCCTACCTCAGGAAGTGGTGGATATGAATACAGTGCAGGGCTTCAAATAGGCATGGGATAGCCATAAGGGAGCAATACAGATGAATATGAAAAGATAGGCCACTGACAGAGCAAAGGCCGATGGCACATTCATAAGGCAGAAAAAGAAATGGGCAGACTGGATGGGCCTTGCTGTCCTTATCTGCCATCAACTTCTGTGTTTTATGTTTCTCTACTGCATGTGGTTCCTATTGTGGCACTCTGCATAGTCTAGTTTACTGGTCTGGTGGCTCTCACTAGGCTGAATTTTCTCCTACCTACCCTCTCCCACCCCCGGCCTTAATTAACCCTTGCAGGGCCTTGGACTAATATATCAGTCCAAAATTCCTGTACGTTCTAATTCTGTCGGCAGCCTAATGGTTAAATACAGATAGACCCTGCCCTGCTATTTGATATCCAGTCCCTGATTGGCTGCTGTACAATACAGACTAGCCCATTGTCTGGCTTTCACCACAGGCTTTTATTCTTTTGTTTCTTGTAGACTCTGTCACAGATAGCTGCAATGGTTAGTTCTTCTCTTGCTATTCTGGGACTTCTGATCACCCTGCTATCCCAAGAGGGACAATACCTCCCCTCTACTTCACCTCTAGAAAATAGACTCTGCCCTACTGCCCTAACAGCACGTGAATCAGGGTTTGTCATGACTTCGTTTACACTAGGTGTCCACAGTACTACCTACCCATCTCACCCAGCTGCCCATGTAATCTTGTTTCCTGTCTGTAGCAGCACCCTGGTACTGACCCAACTAACTGCTGCTCCTAATAGCCCAAGATGGCATATACCACCTTTAGGCAACCATAGAAGGAGAAACTGGACCAAATGACAACTCCCCATCACCACCAGAATTTCATTCCTATTATTGCTTTTACACACTCTTGATGTGCATCCCAATACTGGACTGTCAACTGCTAACAAGATAGCTGAACATAGGGGCTGTAGTTTAAAAACAGCTGCCTTGAACATCTGCAGCCTTCTGCCAAAAATAACCCGGTTCCTATTATGGACCAGGATCCACTCCCTTAACATCATTTGCTTGACCGAGACCTGACTCACCCCAAAAATGAAGGATAATGCAATTGTATTACAGGGATATAGAACACACAGGCATGACAGAATAGGGAAAGGGGGGTGGCTGCCTCATTTATGTTAGGGAAGGCATACAGGGGTGAGTGTCACCTATCTCGAGCTTGTCTGGTGACTTGAGATGCTAGCAGTAGACCTAATAGGGAAGCACAACAAACCCTTACTATTGCCTCAGTCTATCTACCACCTGGTAAGGCAAAGTTGGGGCTTGGCCCCATCCTTGAAGCACTCTAAAATTAAGAAGAACTCGGACATCATCATTATGGGTGACTTCAATAGTAATTGGCTCTGTAAGGATTCTGATACCTTTAAAGAGCAGGTTGCTGGTGTGAATCTTACACAGATAGTAACTCAGTGTACCAGGCTGAATTATAAGACTTGCAAAAGCTTGTTACTGAATTGGATTTTAACCAAGCATCTCTCTAGGATCAAACAAGTAGCAATGCTCCCCGATTGCCTTAGCGATTGTTCCTCAGTCATTTGCAAATTGGTGAATAAAGAAGAAAAGGTTTCCCCCATCACTATTAGTCAACGAGTAATTAAGAGGGGCTACATGCATGCCTTTAGGTCAGCCTTAGCTTAGGTGGAGTGGTCCCACTTGGACAGACTCTATTACATAGATCAGGATCTGAAATATTTAATTGATAAATTTAACAAAATCTGTGATTCTTTTGCCCCTTGGAGGAAAAGAAAAATCAGGGGTTCATCTAATGGATGGATCACCCACGACCTCCTTGAACATTGTGTTGCTTTCATGCATGTGCAAGAAACACATTGCTTTCAGCAGTTAGAGAGAATGCCTCAATGCGTCAGGAAATTTGGGCCATGTCACCATGTAATCAGCTATTTTGGTGAATTACAAGCTACCAAAACAGCTGATTGCTGTCCACATGGTGACTGCTTCTCCATCGGCCTCTCACAGTCCCCAGGAAGCTGATGGAAAGCCACTGCCTGAGGTTCAGTGAGCCTTCCTGGTGAAACATTTCAATAAAAAGAAGCCAAGGGGGGTCCAATCCCCCTGTCGGCATCCCCCTTCCAGCTCAATTTGCTGACTGGGGAGCCCACTCCCCATCAGCATAATGTCCCCCCTCCCAAATTTGTTCTGTGCCGAAGGGTGCCTAATCCCCCTTGGCTCTTGCCACCCCCACACATATATGTGGCAACAGGGGTGCCCAATCTCCCTGTTGGCATGCCCCCTTCCTGGTAATTTTGCTGACAGGGAAGCCCACCCCCCATCGGCATAATGCTCCCCAAATTTCTTGTGTGCTGATGGGGTGCCCAATCCCCATCAGCTACAGCCCCCCAAACATTCAGGTGTCATTCTAGGAGCCCACACCAGCATGCCAACATTAAATGTCCCTGCAAAAGAAAACCTTCCCATGAATTTTTTTTTTAAAATAAACCTGTAAACTAGAAAACGGTCCCTAGTTCATTCCAGTGGTCCCTCCCCCAACCCGCGCCCACCCTCTGCGTACCCTCCTCCCCACACACACACTCAGCCCATACTTACCTCTGGAGCCTGGTGCAATGATCTTCAGTGGACTGGGAACATGTCTGCACTCTTCAAAGCTGACCGCAAACTGATGAAATGCCGGTAAGCTGCATAATGGCATAAATGTTGGTTTTTTTTCAACTTTGGTGCATATCTCGGCCATTTTGGGGTATTTTTTCACCAGATTTTCAACATGGGGTTCTTGGGACCCCACCTCATAAACTCAGTCACTGTCATTTTGTTATTCAGTCCCGAAAGGTGATTTCATAATCACTGCATGGAACCACTTTTCGGGACTGATTAATGAAACGGCAGTGTCACAGTTCATGAGGTAGGCCCCCAAACACCCTATGTTGAACATTTGGGGAAAAAAATCTCCAAAAATGACTGTTTTACAAGTGTGCATTGCACAGTTCCTACACACGCTCATAACTTTGAGCTTTTTTAATATTTTCATTCTAGATTTTTTACATTGCCATTTTACCACACCTTCTTAGGAACAGTACAGCTGTCATTTTTCACATCTCGCCTGAAATGTGTTAACGCACATGTAGTGCACAATGGCATGATCGGTGTGCAAAATCAATGTTCAGGACAGATTAAGAATATCACAGTGAAACTCTTCATGAGGCAGGCCCCCAAAAACCCATGTTGAAATTTTGGTGAAAAAATTCCCCAAAATGACTGTTTTATGAGCATGTGTTGCACAGTTCCTGCTCACGTTTGTCATTTCGAGCATTTTTAATATTTTCACTCCAGATTTCCAGCATTGCCATTTTACCACACCTCCTTATGAACAGTACAACTGTCATTTTTCACATCTCATCCAAAATGTGTTTTCGCTCATGTAGCACACAGTGGTGTGGTCTGTGTGTGAAATCAATGTCCGGTACAGATTAAGAAAATCACAGTGACACTGTTCATGAGCAGAGGTCTTAAACAGGCTATGTTGAAAATTTGGTGACAAAAGTCCATAACATGACTTTGCAATTTCCACGAACCCTCGTAAATTCACAAATTTGTAATCTTTTCAGTCCAGATTTTCAAGATTTGCATTTTTTCACACCTCCTTATGAACAGTACAACTGTCATTTTTCACAACCTGGCCGAATTGTGTTTTTGCACTTCTGACGCAGAATAGCATGGTCGCTGTGGGAAATCAGTGTTTGGGATAGATTAAGAAAATCACTGTGACACTGTTCATGAGCAGAGGTCCCAAAATGCCTATGTTGAAAATCTGCTGTAAAAAATCTGAAAACTAATTACATTATGGGTGTGTGTTGTGTAGTTTCTACACACACCCGTGACTTCACCAGTTTTTTTATATTTTCACTCCAGATTTTCAACATTGCCATTGTTTACACCTCCTCATGAACAGTACAGCTGTCATCTTTCACATCCTGTTCGAAATATGTTTTCGCAAATGTGGCGCCAAATAACGCAGTCGCTGTGCAAAATCACCTTTTGTCTAACGAACTGATAGTGTCACTATTCATGTGGTGGGATCACAAAAAGCCCATGTTGAAAACTTGGAGTAAAAATACCAAGAAATGCATAGAGTGTTAGGGTTTTTGACCATAACACCTACCCTGTAGAGACTGACAGGCGTCAGGGGTGTGACTTGGGATTGTTAACAGTAATGCTCATGCCATTCCACCCCTACCCTGCAGCCAGTGGCAGGCATCAAGGTGTACCTTGGACCCTTTGGCTACAGAGTTCACCCCATTCTCCTATATTGCACCCATTTCAGTGTATTTCCTTATGGAATGAGGTGAGTGTAAAGCCCGAACACTTCAAAGCACACCTTGAAACTTGTAAATGTCTGCAGGGTAGGGTGAGGTGAAATGTTGTGACTGTTATGGATGATGACCTAAAGACACATCCAAATGCCTGTCCATCTCTACAGGGTGGGGGTGGAGTTGGTGTCAGTTCAATACTTCACTGCCATTCCTATACTGCATCTGTCTAACTCATGCACTTCCACTGCTAATGACAGCAAGTAACACTTGGCATTGACAAATGCTTGTTTCAGGACTTGTGATAACCTATGGAGTATTACCAGGAACTCTAGTAACTCACATGATCTACAGAAATACAGGGCAGCCAGAAACAAGTGCAAGCACCTCACTAGGCTGGCCAAGGCAAAAGACTACTAGGAGCAGCTAGACAGTACTTGGGGTAATGGTAAAAGTTTTTGGCAAAATATCAAGGAACTATTGGGAAAAGATCACAGGATACATCTCACTATGTTAAATGTCAACGGCACTCCCATTTTAGATCCTTGTTTAATCGCTGAATCCTTCAATTCAGCATTCACTGATCTCAGTGCTGTTCTTCCTCCTGGCTATCGTTCTCCAACCAAACCAGCCATGTTGACGGCAAGACAAGATACTAATGCTCCTAACTTTTACTTTAGGTGCGTTTCAATTAGAGAGACTAGAACCTATGTTAGGAAGGTCCTAGGAAAAACTAGACTTGGGAGCAATAATATTGACATGAAACTTGTGGCAGTTGCACTTGAAGAGTTGCTGGTCCCTATCACCAAACTATTTAACAAATTGCTTTCCACTCTCCATGGCAAAATTCCCAGCCACCTGGACGTTAACGCTGGTGACCCGAATGCTGAAAAGTGGTGATCACTCTAGCACGTCCAATTATCGACCGATTTCTATTTTCTCCCCCTTATCAAAAGTGCTAGAGAGAACCATGGCAGATCAAATCTCTGAGTATCTCCTGAAACATGATCTCCAGTGTCTGCAGCAGCACAGCTTTTGAAAGAGCCACAGTACTACCACTACACTTGTCGAATTCTCTGACTATGTGGATAAGGCCTTGGATGACGGCAAACTAGTGGGATCAATTTTTATAGATCTCACTAAGGCCTTTGACACCATAAATCATTCTTTACTTCTCCAACAGCATGGGGTTCTCCTCTGAAGTTGCTCTCTGGTTTAAGGATTATCTCTTTCTGTCTCCCTGATACCAGAGTGTTAAGATCGGGCCTGCAACTTCCACCCCTAAGGAAATCAGACTTGGTATCCCCCAGGGATCTATTTTGGGTCCCCTCCTCTTTTGTCTGTTCCTAAATATACTCCCTGAAGCTTGTAAGTGTAAGATCATTTTGTACGCTGATGATGCAGTCATCCTGAGTAGCAGCACTCATCTGATCCAGCTGCAGAATGAGCTACAGTCCACTTTCCACTCCTTGGAAGAATGGCTCAGCACACAAAAGTTACTTCTTAATTATAAGAAAATTAAAACAATGCTGATCTCTAGCTTCAGGCATAAGAAATCATCCCCTGACTTGACAATTGACAATAATCAGGCTGCCCCCTTAGAACAGGTATGCACCTTCAAGTACCTCAGGGTTCACATTGATGAGACCCTTACCTTTGTGCAGCACATTGATCAGGTCATCAAAGCAGTCAGTGTTAAGCTGGGTATCTTATATAGGCATAAACAATACCTCAAGCCCTTCTGGTCTCTGTCACACAGCCTCCAGTTCCATACTGGCAATTATCCTCTACGAGTTGGTGGTCTAGAGGTTTGCCTTGGACACTACACTTAAGCAGGTCATAACTGCCCTCAATGAGGCATGCAGATTAACCCTGGGTGCTGATAACTGGGCACATACCTGCTGACTCTATGAACTTACTAATTGGCTGAATCTCAACAACAGAATAAAGTACCAGATGTGCCTTCTGGGCAAGAAAATCCTACTAGGGAAAGCCCACCCCTCCTCAAACCACTGATGCAGGCTGGTCACTCTTCTTACCATATCAGGGATATGACCCACTGCTCATTAGCCATCCCATTTAGGAAAATCTCTCTCAGCCAAAGGTCCTTTCCTTACAGGGCAGCCCTATGACTAAATGAGATCCCCACACACATAAAAAAACACTTCCAGCCTCCCTGTCTTTAACATGGAACTTAAGCAACATCTCATTGCCAATGGTGTCTGTGCTTGTAGATAATCTTGGCTGACCTCTCTGATAAATGCAAGTGTGGTGGGGATAGTTGTGCTCCCCCCCCTTCTTGGCCCTAGCCCCAGCTCCTTGTCCTCTGCACTTAACTTATCTTTGGTCCATCTTGGATAGTTATGTTATTTTTTCATGCTTCATCCCCTTTTACATCCTCCTCCTCCTCCTCCTCAGCTATAAACCCATCCTTGCTTCTCCTCACCCCTAATTCTTGACAATTCATGATTGGGCAGCTCTGTCCGTTGATCTGTAATTTCTCTATATACCTTTGGTGCTCTATTGACAAACTCAACCTAGTATTACTTCAACTGTAGCTCACTTTTCCACAGCCATTGTAAATTTACATGTTGTCTTAATGTTCTTGAACTTGAAATGTTGTACCTCAACCTTAGCTGCATTATGTGTTGTCCTTACTGTACCTTTCAATATGCTGATTGTGTACTATATTAATTTGTCATTGTTCCTGTTGTATTAATCATGTACCTAATTTTTGATGTAAAACCTTTGAAAAAGATCATTTTGCTTAAAGGTTATCTTCAATGAATGAAATAAATAAATATAAACTAAATAAATCTTAGTGTCCTAAACTGACAGACAAAAACTTCACTGCCTTATTACTTTCAGAAGTCATTCATTTGCAATGGGAGGAGTGGTTACATTTTATCTGGTGGCAAACCCTTGTTCTAAAGTAAACTGTTAAAGTACTTCTAAAAAACTGGATGACTAAAAAGACAGCCTGGGTTGAAAGAGAGGAAGCCGTTTTCAACTTTGAAGGCTCCCAATGTATACCTGTTTCCCCCGTCATTTGAGGAAGATACGATGTTGGCTTCAAGCAAAATATCCCAGAAAACATTTTACTTGGCAGATTGAGCTTAGTGTCTAGCCACTTCCCCATCTCAGAAACCATTAACATTTTTGAAGTTTTGGACTTACATAACTTATTTTGTTCAGTTAACATTTTGTATTCCTACCATGTACCGATTTTGGTTGTTATCTTATAACTGGGTGCACTGGTGTTTTAAGGGGGAAATATTGCTGATTCTGGACCTTAAAGGTATTCCCTGGACAAAGACATCAAAAATAGTTGCTACTAGATATGGCTGTTTTGGGTGGTCAAATCAACACCACAACAGAAAAAGAAATGGTAAAAAGATTAAAGAAAATAAAATGTTGAAATCTAAAAAGCAGGAAGAGAAAAAAAATAGTGGAGACTAATTCATTAACTAAAATTACCACTAATTTAAAACTATTTGCTTAAACCAAATTAAACTTATGACTTGTTTCTCTTATTCTACTCTCTCCATGGATTCTGAAACTTATGAGGAGGAAAGCCTACCTAGAATCATTAAAGAAGTAACCAGGAATGTAAGCAGAAATATGTTAAGTGAATCTCTAGAGTCTAGCCTGCTTTTTCCTACACTAGTAAACATTGTAAAGGAAGTATGAATGTGCAAGAGAAAGATTTTGAAATGGACCTGCATGAGCTTATCTTTTTGAAATTACATTATAAAGTTATTTCCAAAATTGTAGACTCCTATGAAGTGTCAAGGCAAATTTCACAGGCTGACAATTCAGATAAGGATAACATTGGAATATTCTGGGATAGCATTACGGCTGCAGTCACAGATACGTTCAGATATTTTTGGATATTTCACAATATATCTAAAAAGATTCTCTCTGGTGGCTCTTAATAGTACTGAGGTAGGCAGGGAGTCTCTCCAGATATATCACAGAAATTTCAGGACCTATGACTGCAACTGTAACATTATTAAAGGAGATCTTGGATCAATTATTTGTGGTCTTAAATGGCTATTGCAGACCTCCCATTTTTGCAATAACAAACAAGTTCTAGACAAGGAAGACAATAGAAGTGTACAGTACTGTCCTTTTTTAGACAAGAACCTTTTGAAATTACTAAAAGATGCTCACACTGCTAACGTGTCATTAATGGAACAATTAATCATAATTGAGATGAGATCTCCTCATTAAGTGAGGCCCATTTTGTTAATGACTCAAGACTTGATAATATTCCATCAAGACTAGACAAGTAAGGGGTATAAAATCAAGAATGATTGAAAAGTGAAAGCATTATTCTGGAGGAGGTTTTAGTGAAATAGGAGATTATTAAAGGCAAAGAAGTTCAAATGAGGAGGGAAAAGTGATGGGATTAGAATTTAGTGTTGCGTTCATTTAAAAAAAAAAATCTGTCCAGCCAATGAATGGAGGAAGTAATTGTAATTGAAGAAAGAAGAAAGAGGAAGATAAACATTCTGTGATAGCAACATTACAAGAATTGAATAGTGGCACATCAATTTCTGATAATGTGTCTTGAGAGAGTTCCTGAGGGCGACTTTTGTCAAGTAGAACTACTGGATAAAAAGCTATATTCTAGCATGGTCAGAGTCCCATCCTCTATCAATGAGTTCTTATTTAAATAAGTTGCAATCTGACTGAGACAGAGCACCACCAACACCCCCACCGATGAGGCAATCACTTGTCCTCTGACTTCAACCCTACATTACACTATACTATACTCTGATCTTTCCCTACCCTTTGGTAGATCACTGCCTAACCCACTAAGCCTCCTTCATTTCTAAATTCTGGCTGGTTTCACTTCCCCTTTGTCTCATCTCACTTCTCTCCCCTATGTCTCCTTTCTCTTACTCTCTCCATGACTCAGGCTATTGCTCCCTGCTGCTTCCTTCTCGTAAATCTCTTGTTGGACAGAATGCTTTCTCTTTCCTAGTATCTGGAACTCTCTTCCCCTAACAATTCAGTCTGCCTTCTCCAAATGTTCTCTTTCCTCTCTATTCCAAGCCCACACTGTTTCTTCCTGCAAATGCCAATAGCCCAATGTCCTGCTTCTCCCCTTTCCTCATTTCCTACACTCTACCTGTCCCCCAAGATTCTGCAACTATGCCTGTCCCATGTCCCACTTCTAACATATTCCAACCTCTACACTCATCCTATCCAGTCTAAACCCTCCCTTCCTCTGACCCTCATACCCTAAAATCCCTCCCTCCCTTTAACCTCTCCATCTTTTTCTCTTCCCCTCCTCATTACCCTCCACTACTACCTCAACACCATTCCTAGTCTTCCTGCATCCACTTCCTCCTCTCCTCTACCTTCTCCACTTTCCTCCCCTTATCCTATTCCCATCAGTTTGTCCCCCTCCTTTTCTGTATACTTGCTATTTGTAAGCCTAGTTCATTTTCCCTCTTCTCTTCTTCTCCTCCTCCTGTCTCCTCCCTGTGGCCCCCTCCTGTTTAATTGACCTCTCTGTACCATGTCCTGTTCCTGACATTATAGGCTGGGAGTGCTTGGTACCGCACACTCCTGATGTATTCAATTTGTTTTATTATTAATTATGCCAATAAGTTACTGTGTGTTACTATACATTGATGTCTTATTGCATTATCATATTGCTGTGTTTTTTTTTTACTTATTATGTAATTATCTCCTCCCCCTTCCTCCAAGACACATCTGGAAATGAGCTTTATGGCTCAGTATGTCTTTCCTGGTAAATCTTTTTTAAATAAAAAAAATAAATATAAATAAAAAAATAAATAAATGTCAGACTGGTGAAGGATATTGCATATAACTCTTATAAAGTGGAAATGATGGATGAAGTGATTCTAAGGCTGAGCAGTCTTTTGAAAATAAATAGAGACCCCTTAAATGGTAAAAGCAAAAGGTTTTATACTCCTAAATAGAGAAATCTACCTTTACATAGAGGTTGAGAATGTACTTGATGTCATTCATTATGATGATTTATACATCAAAGATAATATCCAGATTTCTGTTGTCAATTTGACACTCACTCTTTATATTTGTAGGAGTTCCTTAGTGTTGGAGATACTTGTTCTTGGGCTTGACAGACCAGTTCTCCATAATAGCTTAAGAAAAAAGTTGTTATGAGATTAAGAAGGAACAGATTATCAACATATATACTAATAATAAAAATCTCCTGAGGCTACAAGGTGAAATAGCTTACATTGGTACAAGAGATAAGTATAGTACCTCTATTTTTGGTGAGAAACAAAATGGGCATAAACCAGACTACAAGTTAAAAGCCATGATCCACAATGTGCATGGAAACTTAATGGGGATAGAGCTGCAATATAATGACACAGTATTTGTTAAAAGAATATGTGGGCTAGGTGAAGCATTGTACCTCGATGTAGTTTTGAGATCACAGGAGTTGGCTGCAAAAATTATGGAATCCCATCATAAATTGCAGTCCCTGGAAATAGCAGTAAAAATAATGTAGTTAAAAACTTGACCCTGCTGTGGATATACAGTGAAGCCCACCATGATGAAGTGCAGCACTGCAGAATTCTGCAGTAGAGTTACTGCAGTAAACCATGCAATTTCAATGGCAGTTAATCCCTTTTGTCATGCAGTAAACCTGTGACACTGGTGGACTTCACTGAACAAAGTATACATAATTACCTATACAAAGGAAATGTAGTTTTTGTTAATAATAGTAGTAGGGAGAATAGGTTCAAAGTATCAGTGAACAACTGACTTGATGTGTTTGGACAAGAAATTTATTAACACCATAATGTTTATTTGCTACAACTGAGGAGGAAATTGTAAAGGACTTGCAGAGGAACAAAATGAAATGTAATGATGATGGGGTTGTATTCTTGTCTAGGAATATGTCTAGACATTTTCTGAAGTGTGTTGACCCTGAATATAAGGAATTTAGTTTTATACATGACTGCATACTGTAACACTCCAGGAAACATGGTACTCTGATGTTAGTAGTATTGAACTTAATGGTTTTCATGTGTTAAGTGCTGCTGCTGCTGCTAGGAGAGACATGGTTATGGGTAGAATGAGTGGTGGTCTCATCTTTTATTAGAGAGTAGATGAGCTTTTTAAAAATCTTGTATCATGTTAATGTACAGTTGAAATATCATTTTAATTATCAAAGTCTTTCTATAGGACAGGCATCTGTATTATTAGTTAATATTTACAGTATCATCATCCTAGCAATTCCAAATTTCAAGGTCTTAACTTCTGGTCACTTCTGTCCGAAAAACATCAACAGCGTTGAGAAGAGGCAAAATTCTGTAAAATATTAATTATGGGGGATTTCAGTTCCAGAGATGGGAATATTGCTGAATGGATCTTAAAGGATTCCTTTAGTGATTGGCTTGGTAAGGTTCCAGAGAAAATTAGCTTGCATTAAGAGTCAAATAATAATGCAGCCCACCAGCTTGATTTTATAGTGAGCTATCAACTGAAATTTATGAATGTCAGAATAAAAGGCAATAATTCTGGTAATTTTCTAATTTTTCAGGTCAGAGATCATTTGAAATTGGCTATTTAAATTGTCAGCCTACTGATTTATTGAGCTATCACTGGATGCACGTCATTCTGAAAATCAATAGTGATCATTTTCCTCTGGTTGTTTCACAACATAATGAAAAAAAAAAACAATTAGATCAGTGGTTGTTCCTTGTATTAAAATTCATGACAAAAACAGTTTTGAGTTGGTACCATGTTGAACTAATTCCAAGTCTTTCAGTAAATTATTAAAAAAAAAAAACTTTGAAACCGATGACAATGGGGATGTGAACCCCAATAAGTTTTATCATCTTTTGTTAAAAGCAAGATGTCCATTTATAATAGTATAGCTAGAAATATGAATTGTAACCTGTATAGTATGGGGGAATGAAAGTATGACAAACGATGAATGCCCTGCTCAGAAAGTTTAATAGTAAAGTTCTATATGCTAGTGAAATCTTGGGTGATGGTAATATAGATACAATCAAAAAAGTGGTAAACAGTGCATATAAAAGGCTTCTGGGCCTGCCAGTATCTGATCCTACTTGTCCAGCGAGAGAAGAACTGGAGGTGTTGCCTATAAGTGTATTTGTCATGCCAGCTAAAATTGCCTTTTGGATTAAACTTACAAACCTATCAATAGAAATGTTATCATTCATGGATTTGCAAGGAAAAGAAACAACTTTTTCTTATAAAAATTGAGTGTCTCCTTGGTTACTCAGGATAAAAATTGAATCCATCTTACAATGTTTTTTTTCTTTCCTCCTGGAATTATGTGAGTAGAAGAATTAGTATTAGTTATGAGTATTCTAAACTTGTTAAACAGATATTTATCTTACAGTACTTGTCAATTGGATATGGAAAAAATAAAGTAAACTGAAATGTTCTTCATGGTTCGCAGATAATACAAAACAACATTATTTAAAACCTAATCTTAATCTCTTGAATGATCTTGGTAAATTGAAAATCTCAACACATTATCATTTTGAATTACAAACAAATAAAATCTTAGTAAAAAGGTTCAATAGAAACTCTGTAAGTGTGATATTTGTGATTGCAATCTGGGTTGTATTAAAGACGTGTATCATGTTAGCATAATTTGTCTTTGGTACAATAGTACTAAGGAAGAATACTTGAGAAAGTGCTTGATAAAGAGTTGATCTTCATTAAATATATTTTGGATCAATTATATAACTCTGGAGATATTAAAACATTATATCTCACAAGTTTCTATTCCATGTTTATAGAATTAGAGAAAGAACATGAGGTCATGCTATATTTTTATCTTATTGTCTTTAGCCACTTTGTATATTCAGACAATGGGTTTTAGTATCATGGATACCCTTTTATTAAATATCTGTCTATCTATCTATCTATCTATCTATCTATCTATCTATCTATCTATCTATCTATCTATCTATCTGTCTATCTGTCTATCTGTCTTACAGTCATACATATATATTTTATGTCATTGTGTACTATTTCATTATAATACATGGGTAGGAATGTTTCCCCATAGAAAAGGTCATTATTTATTTTCCAGTACTAATCTGTCAAGGAAAAAGTACAGTATATACCTGCACTAATCACCAAATTGCAGCTATAAACCTACACCAATTAAAGTTATATACCTACACTGTTCAAACAGTTAATGGGACAATACCAATAACACAATTAAGACATCATTAGGAAACAGCCAAAATAATTAATAAGCTGCCAAAGAACCTGGAAAAAACAGACACAAAACCCTCCAAACCCAGAAATCTCCTAAATGCCAACCTGTACTCATTACACACAATTCCCTTCTTGCTTCAAGAGACCTTCAGGTGCCATAACATGATTGCAAATGTGATCTTCATTTGATCTTAATATATTATAAACATCAGACAATTGGAAAGGGTAGAATACTCAGAAGAATACCCATCTTGGGGGATAATTAGGGCAATAAAGTCCTTCACCATTTGGGCTCATTGCCTTATAGCCCAAATTAGTCCCTTCAATGGGTATACATCCTTGCATACCACTCTTGCCCATTATTTATTCTATATGTATTTTATGTCTTTGGTTAATGTATTGTATGATATTATAATGGTTTGTTCTACTGAACAATCATTTTTCTACTACAACACAATTTGTGGTGGTCACGCCTACCCAGGTGCTCCTTAAATTGGATAACCTAGTACCAGATCAAGGATTGCCCCTTCCCTAGTGGGTACCATGACACCCTTAGTCAGAAATCCACTCTGCACCAAATACTAAGATTGCCTGGGTCCTGGTTATGTGCAAAAAGTTTGTGTGCCCAGGGAAATCACCAGTCTTGTACAAACGATTCAGTAAGGTATCTGGTGGAGCTCATCAAGTTTCAGGTACATTCAAATCCAACAACAAAATTCTGGCCTGCTTGAGCAGTGAATGCTACTACACACAAAGTCTTTTTAAAGTTTGTTATTTTTATTTATAAAGTCCCAACGTTTCACCTAGTATTAGGCTTCTTCTGGGGAACTGTAAAAAGATTTATAAACAAATATTTACTATATTTCACATTTGAAAATAATATTCAGGTTTTTTTAATTTTCAATTTTTAATATCTTTCCATATTAGATCACGCTAGTCAAAAATGACTGGGTGTACCATCTTTCTATTGTAATTATTAAAGCAATATTAAAACCAAAATTATATTTTAACCACCTGGTTATCCTTTACATTCATTAACAGTCATAAAATTCTTATACATTTTGCTCAACTAGATGCCACCAATATAAATGCATGAAAAATTCATTGTCTTACTTTTTAACAATGTCAGCAAAAGCCAAACATCTGCCAAGCCTCCTTAAGAATTGCCTCCTGTATGTGCTCACTTTAAAAATAAATAAAACACTTAGGTCAAATACTACATACTCCAAATTGCACCAAACAATGCTACTTTATCATTCATAGTTTAAGTTCTCAATATTCATCTTTTTATTTATTCTACTTTTGATTTCAGATATTTTTCTTCAACCATTTAACTGATAATTAAATAAATAAAAGGGGACAGAAAGAGGAAAAGAAGTTATAATAAAGAACATTAATTGTTAATTTAAGTGCTTCTTTAAAGTTATTTGCACACATTATGCAGTATTTCTAATATGTTCTTACACTCAATTCTAAATATTCACCTTTTTATATATGGTACATTGCTTTTTAACATGTTTTCTTCATGTCTCATGTCTATTACGCAATGTGCACCAGGGAAAGCTTTGGGGTGGGGGGTTGAGAAGAAAAAAGCAATTCCTTTTTTATTTAACTACACAAGTGTTAAATCATGTGTTCATAAACCAACCCATTTTTTTTATATTTCAATCTACCTCTACTCAAGTTCCTTAAAAGCTTAGTAATTAATGTAATAATGTTCTTTCATTTCCTTTGAAGTTCAGATTTAACTTATTTAAACCATGTGTGCACAAAACAAACCTAAATCAGTTCTCTAGTGCCATGTGCTTCAGGCATCTAATGCAGTTACATGCAAAGCTTCATTTGTTTCCCATAGTTTTCCTTTTTAGCTTATCAGATAAACATTCTCCTCAAAATGTTTCTAAATAATACAATTTACTTCATGGTCTAAAACTTTTCATTCACTGATTTAATAATCCTTTTGCTGTTAACTAAATAAATCCTATGACCAAGTGCATTTCTAAGTATAAGTAATACAGAAAAAAAAAATCTGACTTACTCAATGGAGTTCTGAAGGCAGACTTGCAGCATTGGCTGCTTGGCTGACTAGGCCTCTTTATGTCAGGGAGAGAAGTCACATGACAATAAAGCTTGTGTCATCATTCCTTGCCAAAGCAAGATGGTCATCATGGCGACCAGTGACTCTTCTCCCTGACATATTTCAGCACTGCAAGGATAATTAACTCTGCTGGAAAGTCTTTTAAAGGGATATGCACATAATTATATCAGCTTGAGATGCTAAAAGGTGTGTAGTTAATATACATGATTTCGATTGTGTTGTAACACTTAAGTAGTATTATGCTAACTAGCCCTATTTAACACTCCCAGCGCAGAATCACTGAAAATGAGAGATGGGGCCATAGCTACATCAACCATTTTCTTGGAAGAGCATTGAAGGTTTGCTCTCTTGCTATTAACTGAAGGACCCAACACAATTCCAAGAAAATGGTTGATGTAGCTATGGTCCCATCTCTCATTTTCAGCAATTTTACATTTTAGCATCTCAAGCTGATACAATTATGTTACCTTTTACTATTACCAGTGGTTTTGCAGCTAGCTGGGAATGTTAGATGGGGCTATTTAGTAAAATAATATTATAAAGTGCTAAAAATGCACTTGGAATTGTGTTATTTCCTATACACCTTTTTTAACATTTTATGCAGCTTCTATATATTTTTCTGTGAACAGTGGATGGACTGATTAATTCAGTCACTTCCATTAATAGTCAGTATACATTTAAAAACTGTGCATATCCCTTTAAAAAACTTTCCAGCAGAGTTAATTATTCTTGCAATGCTGAACTATGTCAGAGAGAAGAGTCACTGGTCACCATGACGAACACCTTGCTTTGGCAAGGAATGATGACACAAGCTTTGGTGTCATGTGACTTATCTCCCTGACATAAAGCGTCCTAGTCAGCCAAGCAGCCAGTCTGCCTGCAGAACTCCATTAAGTCAGATATTTTTTTCTGTAATACTTATACTTAGAAATGCACTTGGTCATAGGATTTATTTAGTTAACAGCAAAAGGATTATTAAATCAGCGAATGAAAAGTTTTAGACTATGAAGTGAATTGTATTATTTAGTAACATTTTGAGGAGAATGTTTATCTGATAATCTAAAAAGGAAAACTAGGGGAAACAAATGAAGCTTTGCATATAACTGCATTAGATGCCAGAAGCACATGGCACTAGAGAACTGATTTAGGTTTGTTTTGTGCACACATGGTTTAAATAAGTTAAATCTGAACTTCAAAGGAAATGAAAGAACATTATTTCATTAATTACTAAGCTTTTAAGGAACTTGAGTAGAGGCGGATTGAAATATAAAAAAACAAACATTTGTCAATGCCGAATGTTTGCTTGCTGGCATTGGCATTGGTAGTGTAGGAGTTACAGAGCTGCATAATAGGAACGGCAGTGAAGTATTGAACTGAAGCCAACCCATCAAATATGGGTCATTTTAGGGGGGACTCCAAGGCTATGCGATGTCGGCCTATTTTTTAATTTCCAATTTTCTGTGGGGTAACATTAATTTTCTTGATGTGGGAGATGGATGCTGGGGACTCTGGGGATTTGACACTTAAGAGATATATCATCCATTCTACCCTTTCAGTGATTGGAGGCTGGGTCGGGATGTATATAGTTGGTTACGGGTTAAACATAAAAGTACAAAGGTCTTATATATTTTTCTCAGCCCGTTACAAGAGGGACCTACAGCTTTTTGGGGGTTTGGTAAGGGGGGGAATATTAGCCCTGAAATGATTCTGGGTTTCATTTTCTTATTTGAGGTATTGTGGGGGTATGTTTTTGAGGATATTTTGGGTTATTAAAGGGGTCCGTGGTGCATATATTGTCAGGTACCAGAGTATACTTATTAGTTCGACAGAGGCACAATGTGATTAACAATATTAAATTTGTCACATGGAATGTGAGAGGGCCCACAGCACATTAAAGAGAATGCAGATATTGAGACATCTGGAGTCCTTGCAGCGAAATTTCCTTTGTTCGGAAACACACCTACTCCCACATGCGGTGGTAAATATCGAAGAAGGGGCATTGGTCAGGTTTTCACCTCTGGGCGTCTTCTAAAGCAGGGTACAGCGATCCTCATCCATCGGTCAATCACCTTTCAATCCACCATGACAATCTCGGACCCTATGGGCAGATATATCTTAGTGAAGGGTATCCTGAACCATACAGAAGTTCTATTAGGAGTATTTACGGTCCGGTAGGGGAGACTCCTTCTTCCTTGCCAGTCTGATGGGGAAAGTGCAAGATTTCCTATCCTCCCAATGATTCTTGGAGGTGATTGGAATATATCCCCCATGAAGTTGGAACAGGTCCAATGCCACTCTTGCCCCCTCTCAGCAGCCCAAAGGGCACTTACGAGACTTTATGAAACTCTTGGTCTATGTGACCCATGGAGAACACTAAATCCAGTTGCCCCGAATTTACATTTCACTCTTCTGTACATGATACATGGACTAGACTCGATTATATTATGTAGTAATTCTCTTCTTAGGAATATAAATGTAGCGGGTATAGATGCAAAGTGGTTTGGATCATGCTCAGTTTGGATGGTTACGCTATTGGATATTAACACTACTAGGAATCCACTGTGGAGACTAAATAATCAACTTTAAAAGAAGAATACATTAGTACTAGAATATCAGGGCTGATTCAATACTTTTATCTCGAAATCAGAACTCTATAATTAGGGCAGACCAAGAGTGGTGTGCATTGAAGTGCTGTCTGAGAGGTGAATTTATTCGCCTAGCTTCCACTTGAAAAAGAAAGTAGAGCGAAACCCGATCCCTTCTCACCCAAATCAGAATGATAGAGCAATCTTTGTCTATGTCCTCCTAGCGGATACACTGGAAACCCTTTTGTTTTAAGAAACGGTATTCTACACTATTGCAAGAAAAGGCTGAACTCGCCATATTGAGAACTCTAAATGTAATCGTAGAATGTGGGAAAAAGCTAGCCACCTGTTAGCTTTGAGGACTAAGGAAGCTGGAAGCTTCCAGGGCGATCAATTCCATTGAAGATTTCAATGGGGAGATCCAAACTAATCCTCGGATATACTTTCTGTGCTTAGATCCTATTTCTCGTCACTTTATAACAAACCAGACCCTTCCCCCATCGGTTTAAACACTTAATTATCTCGCAACTCTCTCTCTACGTCTTTAGATCAAGACCAGCAAAGCGTTACTAATCTATCCATATCTTCCCAGGAGATTTTAGCAGCTATAAAGGACTTGGCTCGGATAAATCTCAGGTCCAGACGGATTCTCTTCGAACTTTTATAAACTATTTGCTAAGGATTTAGTGTCCGGCCTACATCGTTTGTACCAATACTTATTGACCGGTAGTACTCAGGATCCTACCCTTCTCAAAGCCCTTATCATTCTTCTTCTCAAGCCAGACAAACCCTCATATCTTCCTTCAAACTAGCGTCCCATCTCTTTATTAAACTGTGATATTAAGATCCTGGCCAAAATCCTTGCTAAAAGGATTGAGCAAGTATGGTTGCCCTTAATCAGTTCCGAACAGATCGGATTTGTTGCAGGTAGGTCTCCGGTGGATCACCACCACAAGCTGCAATATCTTTTAACTGCAGCGCAGACTTCACATTCTCCGATGATTTTAGTTTCTCTTGACGCGGAAAAGGCGTTCGACAGGGTTGACTGGTCCTTTCTATGGGCTACATTACAAGTTATGGATTTTCCCCCACTATTTGTGACATGGATACAGGCGTTATATACTTCCCCTACAGTAAGGCTGTATTGTAATGGCGTCATGTCAGATTCCTTTACACTTACCTGGTACAAGGCAGAGCTGCCTTATCTCCTTTTTATTTAATTTGTACCTTGAACCTCTCCTAAGATCCTTAAATTCATCTCTATCAATATCAGGTATTCCTGTCGCAAATAGTGTGGCTAAAATCTCAGTTTTGCAGGCGTCCTGCTTCTACACCTGTCGGACCCTGTTTTGTCGGTTGAGAGCGGCTCTAAGTCAGATTAAGGTTTTCAGTCGATATTCTGGCTATAAACTTAATGTTACTAAAACTGAAATTTTCCCTCTTAATCGTTTCACATATAAGGCAGACTTTCTTGAATTTGGGATGAAGTGGACTACGTTCTATTAAATATCTGGGAATACATGTTTCTCTCAGTCCGGCATTGATGAGGAAACTGAATCTGGAAGATCTATGGCGAAATATTAAGCAAGATCTTTTGAGATGGTCTAAACCACCTTATCGCTGTGGGGCAGGATTAATACGATTAAAATGAATGTTACCTAGACTCTTCTATGCCTTAAATATGTTAAACTTATGGATTCCCCAATCTTTTTTCAAGGATATTCATTCTGGAATAAGTTCTTTTTTTTGGGACAATAAAGCTGTTAGAAAATTCTATAACAAATTATCTCAGCCCAAAGAGTATGAAGGGCTCCGGCTTCTGAACTTCTTGTATTATTATTGGACCTTGCACCTGAACAAATGTGGTAAATGGCTGTCGGCCACTGACTCCCAATCCCCCCTAGTTTATAAACCATTATGGCTTCAAATGGAATTAGATCTTATGAAAGCTCATAATGTAGATCTGAAAGCTCTCTTTTACAGATCAGGCAAAAATGTCCCTTCGCCACTTCGCTCTTTACCTTTAGGTATCTCTCTCTGAGTGGTATTTCAGGTTTTTAGACATCGTAGGATCTCTCATACAGAGGACTTTTCTCAACCTATATGCTTAAAGCCTAACCTCCGTATGGGTAACTCGGTGATATCTAGTAAGTGGCTGCCATCTATCTCAGACTGTTGTGTAAAAGATTTCTATTCACTAATTACATTCTGGATACTAAGGAAATTCTGGATAAATTTCAATGATTCGAACAAAGTAGCCTTTAAAGTATATCAATTCGACATCTCTTGCTTACTAAATTTGGGAGGACAACAAAGTTCACCCCTTCTCAATTTTTCTCTCAGGTTACGGCAATTGTTAATCAACCACATAGTGTCTCGGGGTTATACAGCCTATTATATAAATTTCCCGGAATTCCACCCAACCCTTGTCCTAAGATTTGGAAAGACCTATATCCCAATGAAGGTGTTGAGTGGCAGTACATCTGGAAAAGTTTACACACATATCATACACAAGATAGATACAGACTTACACAATATTGTATCTTAAATGATCTTTATTACACCCCGATCAGACTGGCAAGGATGAAGAGGGCCACCTCAACTAAATGCCTCAGATGTGATAAAGAGAGTTCCCCATTACACATTTTTTGGTTTTGTTCTTCAGTATCTCCTCTCTGGGATCAAATAGAGGCCTCACTTGACCCTCTATTGGGCTTGCAAGGGCTCTTCTCCCCTAAGGTCTGCATCCTAGGTGATTACCTAGAAATACAAGTGAAGGAGAAGAGATATCACATGGCATTGATATCCATGGCAGTTAAAAATTAGTCCTTAGACATTGGAAGGACCGTTCAGTACTAACTTACTCTGGAATGGTTGCATGAGATAACTTTGCTCTTAGTGTGGAAAATCTCATAGCACAGGTAACCAAGTATCCTCCTTCAAAAAGAAATGGGGCAAATTAGGCGCCTTGTTATTCAGGAGGCAATAGGAATCATGATGAGCTGCGGGCCCTCTCCATCTAATCTTTCCATAACTATTAGTATTTAATATTTAACTTTTATCATACCCACTTGGTTTCCTCCTATCTTATTTCTCTTTCCTTTGTTTGTTAATTCTATTTTTAACAAAGGGGGATATGTTTCTCTGTTGAGAGTCTTTTATTATTGTTACCTGAGATTTTTAGTAAATGTATCATTTTGCACCACAGGGTGGGGGAGGGGGGAGGAGGGAGGAGGGAGGGGAGGGAGGTTTATTTGGTTTTCCATTTTAATCCTTACTGTCAATGTACTCGATGCCTATTGTCTATGTTCCAACTTTTACTACTGTCTTCTGAAGTCTTACGAAGATTTTGGCTAATGATATGATTATAACTTTGTTTTTTATGGCTAAACTTAATAAAACATATTGAATTAAAAAAAAAATGAACTGAAGCCAACCCCACCAGCACCCTGCAGAGACTGACAGGCATTGGGGTGTGCCTTTGGGTCATCAGGCATAACGACCACTCCATTTCACCACACCCTACCCTGCAGACACCGACAAGTGTCACGGTGTGCCTTGGGGTCTTTGGCCCTTATGCACACCCCATTCCATCAGGAAATATGGTGAGATGGGTGCAGTATAGGAGAATGGGGTGAACTTTGGGGCCAAAGAGTCCAAGGCACACCTCGATGCCTCTCAGTGGCTGCAGGGTGTGGGTGGGAGTGGAATGGTATGAGCATTGCAGGTGACAATCCCAAGTCACAGCCCTGATGCCTGTCATTCTCTACAGGGTGGGGCGTTATGGTCAGAAACCCTAACACCTCAGGCATTCGTTGGTATTTTCACTCCAAATTTTCAACATGTTTTTTTTATGACCCCCACCTCATGAACAGTGACAATATCAGTTTTTTAGCGGAAAGCTGCTTTTGCTCAGCGACTACGGCATTTGTCACCACATGTGCAAAAACACATTCTGAACAGGATGTAAAAAATGATAGCTATACTGTTCATGAGAAGGTGTAAAAAATGGCAATGTTTAAAATCTGCAGTGAAAATATTAAAAAAACTTGTGAAGTCATGAGTGTGCATAGAAACTGTGCAACGCACACCTCTAATGTAATTAGTTGGGGATTTTTTACAGCAGATTGTCAACACAGGCATTTTGGAACCTCCAGTCATGAACAGTGTCACTGTGATTTTCTTTATCTGTCCCGAACAATGACTTCCCACAGTGACCATGCATTTCTGTGCTGAAAGTGTGAAAACACATTTTGGCCATGTTGTGAAAAATGACAGCTGTACTGTTCATAAGGAAGTGTGGAAAAATGCCACTGGTGAAAATCTGGACTGAAAATATTACAAATTCATGAACTTACAAGGGTGCATGGAAAGTGCGCAATGCTCACTCGTAACAAAGTAATTTTATGGACTTTTGTCACCAAATTTTCAACATAGCCATTTTAAAACCTCTGCTCATGACCGATGTCACTGTGATTTTCTTAATCTGTTCCAAACATTGCTTTCACACACCGGCTGCACCATTGTGCACTACCTGTGCGGAAACACATTTTGGGTGAGATGTGAAAAATGGCAGCTGTACTGCTCATAAGAAAGTGTGGTAAAATGGCAATGTTGAAAATCTGGAGTGCAAATATTAAAAATTCATTAACTTATGAGCGTGCGTAGGAACTGCGCAATGCACGCTCGTGAATCAGTCATTTTTAGGAATTTTTTCACCAAATTTTCAACATAGCCATTTTAAGACCTCTGCTCATGAACAGTGTCACTGTGATTTTCTTAATGTGTCCCATACATTGATTTTGCACACCGACTACGCCATTGTAAGCTACACATGACGCATTTTTCATCAAGATGTGAAAATGACATCTGTACTGCTCATAAGGAGGTGTGGTAAAATGGCAAAGTTGAAAATCTGGAGTGCACATATTAAATTCATGAACTACGGCGATGTATTAGGAACTTTAATGCAATGCACACTGAGTAAAACAGTCATTTATAGGAATTTTTCACCAAATTTGGAACATAGGCTTTTTGAGAGCCCACCTTATGAACACTGGCACTGTTGTTTCATTAATCAGTCCTGAAAGGTGATTTCACGCAGTGACCATTAAATCACCCTTCAGGCCCAATTAATGCCATGACAGTGACAGAATTCATGAGGAGGGGTCCCAAAAACCCCATGTTGAAAATCTGGTGCCAAAATTCTTAAAAATGCCTGAGATATGCATCAAAGTTGAAAAAAACCCTATTTATTACATTATACAGCTTACCGGCATTTCTTCAGTTCGCGGTCAGCTTTGAAGAGTGCAGACATGTTCCCGGTCCAACGAAGATCATTGCGCCAGACCCTGGAGGTAAGTATGGGGTGAGGGGGGTGTGGGGAGGCAGGGTGTGCAGTGGGTCAGTGCGGGTGAAGGCAGGGAGACTGCGAGGGACTGTTCTTTTATTTACAGGGTTTTTGTTTTATTATTAAGATGACGCGGGACATTTGCCATGCTGGGATGGTCTCTCAGCATGGCAGCTGGAAAGACTGTTTGGGGGGGCTCATGCCAATGGGAGATTGGGCACCCCCATTGGCCACAACAAGCTTTGCCATGCTGGGGTGGGCTTCCAGCATAGCACCTTGAAAGATTTTTGGAGAGGGGGAGCGTGGAGCCGACAGGGGATTGGGTACCCCCGTCAGCTATAACAATCTTTGCCACACTGGGTTGGGCTCCCAGCGTGGCACCTGCACAGCTTTTTTTTGGGAGGCGGTATGAAGCCGACAGGGGATTGGGGACCCCATCGGCTATACAGTGTGTGCATGGGGGGGAGGAGCACATGAGCAAGCAATATGCGTGCGTGCCTGTGTGTTGGGAGGGGGAGCACTGCTCACTGAAGTGGTGCTCTCTCTTTCAACTGTACGGCACTGCATTTTGGATCACCGCACTATATTTCTTGCACATGCATGCAAGCAAATATAAAAATGGGTTGGTTTTTGAACACATGATTTAACACTTATGTAGGTAAATAAAAAAGTAATTGCTTTTTTGTTCTCAACTCCCCCCCCCCCAGCTTTCCCTGGTGCACATTGCCTAATAGACTTGATGCATGAAGAAAACATGTTAAAAAGCAATGTACCATATATAAAAAGGTGAATATTTAGAATTGAGTGTATGGACATATTAGAAATACTGCATAATGTGTTCAAATAACTTTAAAGAAGCACTTCAATTAACAATTGATGTTCTTTATTATAACTTATTTTCCTCTCTGTCCCCTTTTATTTATTTATTTATCAGTTAAATGGTTGAAGAAAAATATCTGAAATCAAAAGTAGAATAAATAAATAGGTGAATATTGAGAACTTAAACTATAAATGATAAAGTAGCATTGTTTGGTGCAGTTTGGAGTATGTAGTATTTGACCTAAGTGTTTTATTTATTTTTAAAGTGAGCACATACAGGAGGCAATTCTTAAGGAGGCTTGGCAGATGTTTGGCTTTTGCTGACATTGTTAAAAAGTAAGGCAATTAAATTTTCATGCATTTATATTGGTGGCATCTAGTTGGGCGAAATGTATAAGAATTTTATGACTGTTAATGAATGTAAAGGATAACTGGGTGGTTAAAATATAATTTTGGTTTTAATATTGCTTTAATAATTACAATAGAAAGATGGCACACCCAGTCATTTTTGACTAGCATGGCCTAATATGGAAAGATATTAAAAATTGAAAATTAAAAAACTGAATACTATTTTCAAATGTGAAATACAGTAAATATGTGTTTATAAATCTTTTTACACTTCCCCCAGAAGAAGCTTAATACTAGGCAAAATGTTGGGACTTTATAAATAAAAATAACGAACTTTAAAAAGACTTTGTGTGTAGTAGCATTCATTGCTCGAGCAGGCCAGAATTTTGTTGTTGGCTCCTGGTTATGGCAAGGATCATCCAGATCACCTTAGATAGGTTAAAATCCCTCATAATTTCCACTTCTCCTTTTCCTACAGCACCTCTTATCACAGAACCCAATTCTCTGTCCCCTCCTTGCTCCTGGATAGGCAGTCTGTTAACCACCCCCAGTTTTACCTTCTCCTCCCTTGTAGATTGTCTCTGCACCCACAGAACCTCTGTCTTTCCCTCTTCTATCTCCTCCCTCAAGCTTATTATTCCTCCCCTTATGTACACCACTATCCCTCTTTCCCTACTCCCCTTTCCATTCTGTACAGTTTGTATGCAGGGATCAAGAGATCCCAATTGTGATAGGAGTAGACGAAGTTTCAGTGACTACCAAAAAACCCTCCCTCTTCTGTGACCACAGTGCCTCCAGGTCATCCATCTTGTTATCAAGGCTTCATGCATTAAAGAACACCTCCCACCACCATGATTCTATGCATCTCTCTCCCCATCGCTCCAACTGTACTCCCCCTTGCTCTAATTTTCCTGCTTACTCCCCAGCCTTCTAACTTCTCTTTAATGTCATTATTTTCCTTGTTTGCATTTTCTCTGTGAGCATCCATAATAAGTTACCAATCACGCTTTACCTATATCCCCCACACTTCTCCTTTCCACTTTCCCAGGTCCACCTTGAAAATGAATTCATTCAATGGTATTTCACCTGGTAAAATAAAGATTGATTGAATGATTTATTGACTGATTCTCCCTACTGGTTTCTACCCTCCATTTCTCCCAGACCTTATTCACAATTAAACCTGTCTGGACTGGGGGTCGGGGGGCTTTCAGCCTCCTCCTCCTTCTCCTCCACCTCCCAGAGGATCTAGGCCCGAAGACTCATTTTACACCTCAACAGTTTAAATTCCTCCCCATGCTCCTCTCTTCTAGTCTGACCATCCCTCTTTCTGCTCTCCTTGTCCACCCCTCTTGCCTTCCCTACCTCTGCATTGACCTGTCCTCTTGTACTTCCTAAACTCCCTGCATTGATCCCCTCCCCCTTTCTTCACCCTTGTCCTTCCTTTCTTTATACCTGCTCCACCCTCCCTTAATACTCATCCCTTTCTTCCACTGCTGTTATGTGCCCAACAAAAGAGTTGCTGTCCCATTAATGATTGCACTTGCATTATGGCTACAGCAGGAACCTTTCGGAGGTGAGAAACTCAGCACCATACTGCCTGTTCTGTTGCAATGGTCAACAGCTCACTGTTTGATCTAAAATAAAATAAGCTGTCCACATCAGGCAACCTAGAAGTGAGTAACACTAGCCCAAAGCAGTGTGGACTGTGCACTAGACTAGCAAAGAATGTTAAAATTGGTTTTACTATAGTGCTGCAACACCCTTCCCATTGACATCCCCGACAGTGACACACAATGCCGAGTGTTGGCATTGTTCTGTTAGGAGTGTCTGTGTGTTTTCTTTGGGGTGCTGCACCCCAGACTCCCATGTGGGGGCTCCACCCCACACCCCCCACTTACTAAATATCCAACTCTGAGTTAGAGTTGTCTTGGGGAGGGGGTGCAACATTGGGAGCTGCATCTCCTGTGTCAGCAAGGGCCAGCACAATGACCCGATGATTTCAGGTAAAATCTGTCAATATGCTGGTCTTCATGGTTGTGGAGCCGACCTATAGTCAGCATACCATTAAAATCAACCTCTGAAATACAGTAGGTTACATAAAGTAATATATCAGCAGAATACAAAGGCAGTAATATGATTCTAAACAATGGTTATATTTGTTGGCATGATGACATAGTAGCGACAATGTCACATGGTGACAAATTTAATCCCCAGTGCAGAATACTTAAGAAATACAGCATTAGCTCTGGTCAGTAATCTGTAACTCATACAGATCAGGATCCTTCCACTGGAGAAAATCAAAGACTGTGCCTCTTTGCAGGTTATCTAACTGCAAAGTAGGGACATACAGGATGTAAAATCACACATTTGGTTTGGTTTAAGCTTTCAGTTTTGGGTATCCAACATTCATTCAATATCCCCTTTCATCTGTTTTTGGTTTGAGTATGTATGTGTTGAATAAGAAAATATTTTATATACGACATAATTTTTCAACGTCACCAAACTACACAGAAGAGATTTTTCCTCTCCTACTGTAGCAAACACTCCCTGTTTCCTCAGCAGAGTTTAACTTAGTTAACCCTACCTGTCCCACTCACCAACTCTATCATTTTACCCTTACAAATTATCATGACTACTCTTGGAAGCCCCATACAGTACCTTTATCACGGCTTAGGCTGAGATATAGAAATACACACCCACCTTCACACTTCAATCAATCAATTAATTTTTATTTGTATACTGGAGGGTATGGGAGCAAAAATGTCTGTTTTTGGAAATGTCCAGTGTAGGAATACAAAAAAAAAGTAATATAAACATAACATACAAAACAAGCTTGGGCAGAGCCATTACAGCTGTAAATACATTAACCAGATAAGGGTGTTTCATGAGCTTAAACATAAACATAAACATGACTTGCCACTGCATACACTAACGGAATCAAAGTACTGTACATTGAGAAAGAGCAGATATAAAAATAATGTCACCTTCTGTATCACAGTTACCCATATGTTTCACATTTAGTTCTATGCACTGTTACAGCAATCAACTCAACAGAAGTGGGCCATCATATATATGAAAGTACTATACCTTAACTGCAAACACTATATGTTGTGATAAGGTGGAAGATAAACACAATGTTGAGACATGCTTAGGAAGACATTTGATGTGTTTAATTGATTTTTTTAGAGATTGCTATACATTACACACGCACAAACACACACACACATATGATTAGTATAAAATAAAAGTGCATATACCCAAATATCAACGTAAATCTTAGAAATTTCATTACATATTTCATTACAAGTTGTTCTCTTGAAGGAAAGTCTTACTGTACAAGGCCTAAAAATGGGTGTTAGGTAAAAGTAAACTGGGATAGGTGTGTTATTGATGGTATTGCATAGTTTATCTTTTATTGCTGCTCCACTCCAGGCACACACCATATGAAAATCAACAACCCCTTGATATTTTTTTTTATTTAGTTGTTTAACCAGGTATAGTACACTAAGCTGAAAGCTTTTTTACAGCAGTGACCTGGGAGCACAAGGAGGTTAAGTGATTTGTTCAGGGTTACACAGTATGCAAGTGGAAGCTGTGAGATTCAAACCCAGGTCTGGTCTGCTGGATGTCACCAGATTTGTAGCTCAGAGCCTTAGACCACTGCACTATATTGCCTCCTAAAGCCATGAGGCAACAGGAATTAGTACAAGGACAGAAACAATTAGGAGTGGGCAGACAAACTTGAGTATGGTAAGTCAAATAATATTTTAAAAAGTCTAGCTATTATCATTAATTTTTACAAATGCATCTGCACAGTTGACAATTTTTGTAAGACGATAATAACAATGGGAGTTATTCCACATAACACATAATTTAAGTGAGAGGAATGAAGTTAATAAAAATGAAAGTGGAATGAAAGAGAAGTAGCTATAAAATGAAAGGGGGGTAAATACAAAGCTATTCCAGCTGCAACAGGTGATATGTTATAAATAAAATACAGCTCACTGCAGAGCAGGTTTGAAGCCACACAAATGTCCACAGTGGAGACTTTTCTGAAATAGGCAGTAGAAGCAGCCATGCTTCTGGCTGAGTGCCCTTTCACTTCTCCCAGAAGAGGTTTATTGTACTTCTGGTAACAGAAAACAATGCAGTTTGCCAACCTTTTACGCAGGCACTGTTTTGAAAATTCTGTGCCCTGTCTTTTGGGAGCAAGAGAAACAAACAACTGATCAGACTTAAAAACATCTTTAGTCTGGTTAGTGTAGCAATGCATAATTCTATGCACATCCATAGTGTGTGAAAGAGCCTCCCCCGATTAGAATACTCAGAGAAGAATACCAGCAGTTGAATTGTCTGATTCATCTTAAACTCAGAAACCACTTTAGGTAAAAACGTAGGGTTTGTATACAAAGCCACCCGGTCTCTGTGGAAAATCAAGAAAGGCTCCTTACACACCAGGGCTTGTAGCTCTGAAATTCTTCAAGTTGAAGTTATCGCAACTAAGAAAAGCCCTTTTCAACACAGAGAATGCATAGCACAACTTGCTGCTGGTTGAAAAGGAGGCAAAGAAAGTTTTTCCAAAACAAAATTCAAGTCCCTTGGGGGGACAGGATTATGAATCAGTGGTTTCAGATAAAAAATTCCTTTCCAGAAGGTTTTGAAAACCTCCAACTGAGCTATGGTTTTGCCATCTACAGGGAGGTGGTAGGCTGAGATGGCAGATAGATGGACCTTTGAAGAAGAATAGCAGAGGCAGAGATCTGAAAGATGCAAGTGATACTCCATGACCTGGGGCACCAGGTAAGAAAAAGGGTCCCAACCCTTGGAAGCTGCCCAAATGAAGAATCTTTTCCATTTCATGGCATAAGTAGTTCTGGTTGAAGGCTTTCTGGCCTCTACAAGGACATGGGTCACTAGGGTGGAAACTCCAAAGTGTGAAGCAACTATGTCCACAGGTGCCACACATGCAGGTGGAGGGATTTGAGGCCTGGATGTATCAGTCTGCCCTGGTCCTGAGTCAGAAGATTGTGGCAGAAAGGCAGAGGTTCTGGGAGTTCTATCAATAGCTGTTGAAGCAGAGAGAACCAAATCTATTGAGGCCAAAGAGGGGCTATTAGAATCATGTGATCCCCTTCCACCTGTAGCTTCAGGAGAACCCTTTGAAGCACTGGGAAGGAAGGAAAGGTGTACAACAACCTCCCTGTCCAGCAAAGAGACAGCACATCTTGCCAGAAAACACCACGCCCTGAAAGGAGTGAGCAAAAACTGCGTAGTTTTGCATTGGACGGGGAGACAAAGAGGTCTATCTCTGGCTGATCCCAAAGGTTGAATAAGCTTTTGACCAACTCTTGATTTCACTCCCACTCATGAGCCCTGACATTGGTGTGGCTGAAACTGTCTGCCAGGACATTGTTGATGCCTAGCACATGGACAGCAGATCATGCTGGACTTCCCAGTACCACACTTGCATCACCTCCCAGCATAGAGGGTATCAGCGATTGCCTCCCTGTTTGTTCCAGTTCCAGACCACAGATATATTGTCAGTCTGAACTAGGAGTTTCCCTGGACATAGAAGAGGCTGGAAGACCTGGAGGGCATACAGCACTGCCCTCACTTCTAACACACTGATGTGTAGAGACACTTCCGGCTAAGACCACATTCCCTGGGTCTGATGATCTCCTAGGTAGGCTCCCCAATCTTGACATGAAGCATCCATTGTAAAGGTCATAGTAGGAACAGGGGGTTGAAAGGGAATCCCGTGGAGAGATTGGACAACTCTTGCCACCGAGAAAGATCCTTCTTCATATATCCAGACACTAGGACCCTGTGGTCCAGGTTTTCCAGCTACTGATCCCATTGGACATGCAGAGTCCATTGGGCCACCCTCATATGCAGTCTGGCTAGAGGAACTGTAGAGATCACAGCTGCCATCAGCCCAAGAAGATGGAGAATTGACCGGGCTGTTGTCCAGCATGAGATGGCCACTAATCTAGCCTGTTCCTTCAGGGTCTCCACTCTCTCTCAAATGGAAGGAAGGCCCTGCCCTGGACTGTGTCCAGCACAGCCCCAAAATCAACTGTAATTGCTGGAAGAGGAGAGGTGGGACTTGGGATAGTTGACTGTTATTCCAAGTCTGAAAAAGAGGTCCAGGGTGAAGGAGATGGACTCCCTCAGATTGCTCTGTGATGGGGCTGACAGAAGCCAGTCATCCAGATACAGGCACAATTAGATCCTTCTGCAGCATAATGCCACAGCCACCACTGCTACGCATTTGGTAAAAACTTGAGCTGCCAAGGATAGACCAAGAGGGAGAACTTTGAACTGGTAATGCTCCCCCTGGAAGGCAAACCAAAGAAAGCAGTGGTAGGGCTGGAAGACAGGGATGTGCAAGTAAGTATCCTGCACATCCAGCGCACAAAGCCAATGGCCCTTGTGGAGCCAGAGTAGAAGTCCCTGGATGGTGAGCATGCAGAACCTCTTGTACTCAACATAGAGGGTGAGCATGCTGAGGTCCAAGTGGGGTCTTAGGTCATCCATCTTTTTGGGCACTAGGAAAACATGGAAATAGTACCCTTTTCCTATCTCTTCTGGAGCCACAGACTCTATGGTTGACATTTGCAGAAGAGCATTGAAGATTTGCTCTCTTGCTATTAACTGAAGGACCCAGGAATCTGTGGTTATGTCCTGTGACCCTGAAAGGTGGAGGGAATATCGCCACCCCACTGGTTCCCCCAGAGGATCTGGAGGAGGTGGGGGTCCCTCACAAGTCAAGAGGCTGAGCAGAGGGAGCCGGCAGCACCTCCATGGGATTTCTGGGACTTGGCAGGGGGAGTAGGGATCCTGATGCTGGATACTAGCATTTGGCCTGGTGTTTGGCAGGGGCCTCTTTATTTTGGCATCTCTGTTGCCAATGAAAAGGCTGTTTACCTTTTTAACACCCTAGGTGCATGAAGCGGACATCATAGATGGATTTATCACAGTCCTGAAATTCAGTAATAATAGCCATGGCATCACCTCCAAATAACACAGATCCCCTGAAAAGGGCATCTAGGTTGGAGGTCTGGACGTCTTGTACCAGGCCAGCAATATTGAGCCATGAATGTTGCCAAAGGTAGACAGCAGTGGCTGTGGTGCAAGCAGCTAAGTCTACTGTGTCATAAGTGGCCAGGAGGGCATGATGAAAGGAGATTTTAGCCATTCTCAGTGTCTTGGCAATCTTGGTCCTAAGCTCCTGGTCCTGGATCGCTTACAGCTTAGACTCAAGTGAGGCCAGGGAAGATTTCTGATAGGAAACCATATAAGCCACATAATTAAGGGACTTGAGGGCACAAGTGGAGGAGGAATGGATCTTGTGACCGATATTGTCCAGCTGCTTAGACTCCTTATCAGGAGGAGACATGCTCAAATGTTTAGGTTTAGAGGACTAGTTGTGGGCAGATGTGATAACAACTGGTCTGCATTAGGATGGCCAGTAAAGTGTGTGACCCCATTTGGGGGGTGGTACACACTGTCTGCCTTTTTTGAAAGAGCCAGAATGGAGGAAGGCTGTTGCCAGATAGTGGATGTTAGGTCTTTATGGGGCTCAGTCCAAGGAAGTATGGGCATAGAAGCTGTGTCAGTCAAGTCTAGATGTTCTGCAAGCCTTTTCCAATTTGGATCCTGTTCCTGGATAGCCTAGCCACAGTCATTTTGTATAGTTATGGGGAGTTCTGCAAAGGAAGGGTCCTCCAGAGGGGATTCGGAGACTCCTGAGGCAAAGGATCTATAGGCGTATGTGTACCAAAGCTGTAAAATGAGTCAGAGTCAGAGTCTAAAGAGTGCCTGCTGGTGGTCTAACCCCTTTTTAGAGGAGTGTCCTGGGTTTTATCCCTGACCTGGTGTCTAGAGAAGCCTTCTCTGGAAAGGTGGCAAACCACAGGAGAGGTTGATCTAGGTGTCAGAAAAGAGGCGGGAGAAGAGGCAGCTACTGGTTTCTAAAGGTCAAGCTCTGAGGCTAGTTGAGTCCTGGCCTCCTGAATCAAGGTCTGAAATGCTGCCTGGATATCAGTCTGAGGCTGCTGTGGAGGCAGAGGCTGAGGCTGAGGAGGAGGAAGAAGAGGTGGAGATGGAGGAGGAGGAGGCTTGTATAATGGATAGCCCATCGTCTAATATTGAAGGTATCCATGAGCTTGACTGAAGTAGGGAAAGCCAGCAGGAGTATACCCTTGATTAGATATAGCCTGGCATCTGGTACCCTGTTACATAATGGGGTTGATAACCAGGCATTGGATATCCCAGTGAAGGGTGCATTTGGTATTGTGGGGGTGGATATCCTGGAACATTGCCAATAGGTCCAGCCAGAGGCAGAGCTGAAGGCCTTGATGGAGGTGGAGCCGAAGGCCCAGCAGGAGTTCCAGAAGGACCAGGTGTTGGCCTCATTTATACTCAGGCATTGGATACACCAGCGAAGGGTACATTGGGTATTGTGGGGATGGATAGCTAAGAACATTGCCCATAGGTCCAACTGGAAGTGAAGCTAAAGGCCCCGAAGGAGGTGGGGCTAAAGGCCTAGCAGGAGGTACAAAAGGACCAGGCATCAGCCCCATAGGGACATTCGAAGGGGCTGGCACTGGATCAGGCACAAGAATGTCCTGTGCCAGAAGATTTGACACCTGGGGGCCTGACAGAAGGCCACCCAGCATTTGAGGAATAGCTGGAGTACCAGACCTACCCTGACACAGTGAAGTGTCACCTGGTGAAGGGTCACTTGGCGTTGGGGTGTGAGTAGAACCCGATGGAAGACCAGCTGTTGTCTGGGTAGCTGGATTCCAAGATGGAGGAACCTGGTTGTCCAAGGGGGCTTGAGTTGAGGAGGTCATGATGAAAGGTCCCTGGAGAAATTAACAATAGGCCCAGTGGGCGAACCAAGAAGAGACTAAACTGGCAAAGGAAGGGGAACCACCAGATTAGTGCCCTGGCTCTTGATTTTCAAGTAAGCCTAGAGGGTCCAGTTGGGTCAGTGGGAGTGAGGAACTCTATAAAGTCTGTTCCATGTCTGGCAGCTTGCTCAACTCGATATTGGGGGCAGTCCTGTAACCCCGATGGGAGATCCTCAGCTGTGCATTCCCCAGAGAAACTGGGGAGCGACTTATCAGCCGTGACCATGCAGACGTCAGAAGAGTTGACGTCCGACTTATCAGCCTGGGCCACACAGACAACAGTGGAGCTGGAGTCCAGCTTACTGGATGTGACTGTGCACTCCTCGATGTGACTGGGGAGTCACTTATCGACCTGGCTTCTGGCGATAGACCCTGAAGAAGATATTGTATTTATTTATTTAATTTTTAGAAATATACCTTTGAGCAAGAGGCTCATTTACAAAGATTCCATGTCATGGTACATTGACAGGTAAACAGACAATTAACAATAAAAGAAAAATGAGGTACAAATGAGGTACAAAGGTTACAGCTAAGTTAGCAAAACTAAATTGTTACAGGGAAAATAAGTACACATTGAAATTGCAGGAACATTAGAAGCAGCCTTGGGCCTTGTCAGGGTTTGGGAAGTCTTATTAAAACAAGCACATCACTAAGTTAGAGGCCAAGTGGACCTTGGGAAAAATGAAAGATGAGAGAGGAGGCAGTAGCTAGCTGTTGCAGTGAGCAATAAAAGGTCAGATTACTAGAAGTTTGGGTGGTGGGGGGAGAAGGGGGGCAGCAAAAGGTCATATAGAGTGGCCAGTGGCCGGGCAGTGGGGAGATAGTGGGAGGAGAGGGAAGGGAAGTGGAGTGAGAATTCGAGAGGGGGAGAAAAAGGAAGGAAGGAAAAAGGGTTAGAGAGGAAGAAAGGTAGCCGGTTGGGAGGGTGGCAGTCCCAGGGTTAGGATGGAAGGAAAAGGCAAAGGGAAGAGCCGGATCAGGGACTTGTTATAGGAAGCAGTCACAAGAGGCACTAGCTAAAAGGTGTTGGCAAAGTTTGTTCTTAAAGGAGCCTAGTGTAGGAGTGTTGGAGATATCCGACGGAAGGGAGTTGAACCAGTTTGTGGCCCTGGCAAAGAAGGACCATTTTCCTTGAGTGGTTCTGCAGCGAGGTGCAGAGAAAGATTGCCTGTCCATTCTTCTAGTTGTGCATGAGACTCAGTAGGTGGTAAATAAGTTCTGGACTCTGGGAGGTACGAGAGCCATGGTGGTCATTTTGGCTAAAATGCAGGTTTGGTACTTTAGTCTGGCTGAGAGTTGGAGCCAGTTTGCCTGCTTGTAGATGTCACAGGTGTGACAGAGGCAGTCCGCAGAGGTAAGAAGCCAACAGGCCTTGTTAAGTGGTAGTCAGGCAAAGTTTATGCTTGTATAAGAGCCCTATGCGAGTATTCACTGCTTTTGTGATATTATCAATATGTTTAGAGAATGACAGCATACAGTCGAGGATCACACCCAGATATTCGAATTGGTCCACCTGCCTCAAAGTGACACCCATGTAATATCTTATAGTTAATTCATGGTCCTTATATTTGTTGTGGGTCCCGTGGAACAACATTGGTTTGATTTTTAAATAGTTGAGGATGTGTTTGTGTGCCTTAAACACGGCTTCAACTTCTGTTAAAAGTTTTCTACAGTTGTGGCTGTAAAAGAGACAGGTCATAGCTACTTGTGAAGATTACTGTATCATCATCACACAGAAGTATTCAGTCCTGACAGACAGCAGGGAGATTGTTTAGAAAAATGCTGAATAGCAGTGGGCTCGGGATGGATCCCTGAGGGACACCAGAGCAGACAGGAAGGGAGGATGAGAGAGAGTCACCTATCCTGACCTGCTGGGTACGGTTACTGAGGTAGCTATGAAACCAGTAGGTGATATTAGTTGAGAGACCTAATAAGGACAATTGTTCAATCAGCAGGTAGTGGTTGACTGTGTCAAACATCTTTGTTAGATCAATGAAAGCAGTGCCGACAAGTTGGCCCCGGTCCAGGGCTTGTTGGATGAAGGTGGAGAATTCGAGGAGTGCTGCGGTGGTACTGTGCCCTTTATGAAACTGGTGCTGCTGAGAATAGTGTACAGTAGCAGCTACAGACACTGCCAGCAATTTCCCGAAATTTCTGTATTTTCAGAAATATCTCCTGCTTTCTGCATTTCCACAGTAGGGGCAGCAGAGAGAAACTCTTTAGAAATTTCAGGAAATATCTAGAAATAGCTGGCAATGTCTGTGCCTACCACGTAGGTTGTATTTTTCTAGGTACTCACTTAGTTGATCAGCAGTTATACATTCCAGAGCTTTCGAGAGCAGAGTAAGTATGGAGATCAGTTGATTGTTATTAAGAAGGGTTTTGTCATCATCTTGGTGAATGGGGGTCACCATGGCCGATTTCCATTTATGGGGGAACTGAAAACCATAAGGGAGAGGTTGAGAATTTTAATAAGAGGTTGAAGGACTTCATGAAGGGTAAGGATGAGTAGTTTCTGGTCAAGGGAATCTCCACTGTATCTGGACTTTCCGAGCACTTTAAGGAGATGTTTTTTGGCTAGCCTTTCTGAAATAGTTTTGAAGTAGAAGGGAAGGTGCTTCTCAGGCAGCACAGGATCATTGGGAGTAGTGGAGTCTGGGAAGCAAAAGTCAGAGGGTAGCACATGACTAACGTCCAAGTAGATGGTGTTGAATGCATTAGCTATGGTTACTGGATCCTGGATGATGATGCCATCAATGTTCAGAGTTGAGGGTGATGTGTGGATTTCTTCCCTGTAATTTCGGTGAGGTTGCTCCAAAACTTTCTCCCATTTTTCCAGGTGCTGGCAAGCGTTCCTGTAATAGTTGACTTTCTCAAGGTGAATAATATGGGTGCAGAAATTTCTGGCTGTTTTATATGCCTGCAAATCAGCAGGAGAGCAAGCTGCCTTCGCCCAGTACCAGAGAAAGTCACTGTCTTTCAGTTTCTTTAGGAGGTTTAGGGTGAACCATGGGTTGTTGTCTCCCTTAATCTTATGTTTCATAAAGGGAGCATGCACGTCATAGGCTATGTTGAAGTTGGTGATAAAATAGCTTAGTGCTGCATCCACGTTGGTTGGCAGTGTCAATTGGAGACCAGTCATACTCCTGCAGGAGAGATTTTAGGGGCCCTAAATGAACTGAGACCAACATCCTCCTGTTGATAGTTTAGGAGGAAGTTTGGTGAATTTTTTTGGTCCATGTGCACCAGATGGAGGAGTGGTCACTTAGGGAGTCAGGCAGAACTTCTGTCTTCATGATATGGTCCAGACGGTTTATAAGCATCCAGTCCAGAAGTGTGCATGTTCCCATTCTGTAATTAATCCTGGTAGGTGTTGTAACTATTTGTGAGTTGTTAGTAGCAGCCAGTGCATCCTTGTAGCTGTTTGCACTATGGGCCAGCCAGTTAATATTGAAGTTGCCAAGTATGATTACTTCCAGGTACAGATCTAGAGAGTTGATATAGTCAAGTAGGAATGGAAGGGCCTGCGATGCCAGCTTTGGGGGAATGCAGACTGAGGCAAGAGTAAGTGCCTTGTTATGCACGCCGAGTAGTACCTTTATAGTAAGGACCTGAATGTCATTCCCAGGGGTGGGTATGTTCAGGACATGTCCCAAGGGGGAATCTTTCAAGTAGATGGCACAGCCCCCACCGTTTTTGTGATCCTATCTTGTCTGTACACAGTGTATCCAGGAATAGCAATTGCAGAGTCAGGGATCTTCGGGGATAGCCAAATTTCAAGCACTAATAGGATATCCAGGTTGTGCTGCGACACCCAGGCAGAGAGCGAGTCCAGTTTAGCCAGAAGGCTGCAGATATTAATGCTTGCCAAGGAGAGAGTCCCAGCAGGGTGGATATGCATGTGGCCATGCTGGGGAGGGCCTGTATTTGGGTGACTGTTTCCAGAGATGAGCAACAGTAATAGCAACAGGTATTTAATTATAGATACAGTGAACTTTCTAAGGGATTGTTGGGCCTTTCTATTAGGTGGTTTATTCCCAGCAGGATGCTGCATGGAGTGGCTAGTTAAAGGATAGTGGCTTGTTAGTGAAAGTAAAGTGCTAATAAGCAGGTGAGCCTTCACTGCATTTTGGAGAGTAGATCAGAGGTGAGAGAGTCTAGGTGGGATTCGACAGAAGGAGGGCAAGAAAGACTGGCTTGTATTACTCCTGTACACTGACAGTGGATATGGGATTCTGTAGGTCAGAGATAGGTGTTGCGGTGGTTCAGTAACTTTATCAGTAAGTGTGAGAAGCACTAGGAATGTTAGCAGAGTAGGCAAGAGGCAGGTAGAAGTTATAGTGGTTTTCTAGCAGCAGCTGCAACTGCAAGGACATACAGGAGCACACACACTCCCACACTTATCCACGATTCTCGGCGAAAATCTTGAATTTGTATCCAAGTTCAAGTACCTGGGAGCCTAGCTCGACAACAGACTCTCCTTCATCGAACTTATGGAAGATCTATTAAAAAAACTCTGTCAGAGACTTGGCCTCTATTTTAGAATCAAGCACTTCCTCACAAGCAAAGCTAAGCTAAGCTTGGTACAGGCCACATTTCTCTCCATAATTGACTATGCTGACTTCTTACATAGTAGTTGCTCTGCCTCTTATCTGGGTAAGCTGGAAACACTCTATCATAGGGCATTGAGGTTTGTTACAGGATTACCATACGATACCCATCATTGCACTCTATTCGCAGCTGTTGGACGGATCTCACTCCATTTTAGAAGGGACAGAAATGTAACATTTTGGACATTCAGAGCTATATCCAAGCAACTACTGCAATACATCTCAGACTGCTTCACCCAAACTCCTATAAGCAAATATTCTCTGTGAAGTTTCTCTTCCATCCTGCTCAAAGTACCTAAAGTCAATACCCGCTTTGGAAGATCAGCCATCAGCTTCATGCTGCCCTCCCTATGGAACAGATTGCAGAAAGTCCTAAAGCTGAGTATACCCATATAATTTACGTCCTTCAAAACCCTTTAATCAAAGCTTATTAAGGAGCAGTGCAAATGCTTTCAATAGTACAAACATGAATTGTGTCCCCTCTTATTCTGTATCTCTTTTCTTTCCTACCAACTTCCATATGTCTGCAATCACTCCATAATGCTATTATGGCATTTCCATTTTGCACATCCTTTCCCCTCATCCTTTCACCCATTTACTAACTGATCCCTTACCCCTCCTTCCCTCCTGGATACCCGCCTCACTCCCCCCCTCCCTTCGCTCTCTGAAGCCCGTTACAAACCATCACCTGATTCACCTTTGACTATTTCCTTCCACACTATCCAACCCAGCCACTCACCTTGTATGCAAATCATCAACAAACTTCCTCCATGCCACATTTTAATTTCCAGTCTATGACCCTAGAACTATGTATATATGTAAATAGGTAAGAATTACAGTATTTCACTGATCATTTCAACTATGTAAATTGTATAAAGTAACACTATGCATATTGTATCTTGTTCCTTGCATTGCACTATGTCTATGTAATTTTCCCTGACCTAACCAGGTCCATCTTGCAAATGAGCATTGCTCAATGATGCCCGCCTGGATAAATAAAGATTTGATTGATTGCTCTTTAAGAGTGTAGGACAGCACTATGGTAGCAGGCCAATAGAGGTGAGGTAGGAAGGAGGGAGGGCAGGGTTTAGACTGATTTAATAGAGGCTGTGGGTGGTCGGGGCTGGGGTGGGTGGGTGGGTGGGTGGGAGGAAAATACCCTGCGAGAACAGAGAAAACAATCTGGAGTCCTTGCAGAAGCAGGCTGGATAGCCGGGGAGCCAACTGAGAGCAGCCTTGTCGAGAAGCTGTGTCCAATCAGGAACATGTTGCCTTGTAGTGCCTGAATTAAAAAAAAATATCCCATTGTTTAAGCAAGGACTACTCGGGGTCCAAGCCTGGTCAAGATCAGCTCACAAATCTGGGCTTAAGAAGCACAATAGATGTTCCATCATCCAAGAAGAGCACCAAGTGCACTGTGAGTAAAGCAGGCAAGGAGGCTGTGGTCTGATCTGCTGGAAAGGTTACCTGGCCATAGGGGTACTTACCAATGTGGAGGCCCCTCTGGTGTCAGTTTTGCCCAATGGTCACTGCCAAGTGAATAGAGACCTCTCCCAGTCTTTGTGTCCCTCCTTGTCCTTTTTCTTCTTTTTGGGTTCTGGCATTGGAGAAGATTTTTCCAGCAGATTCTGCAGCTCCTTTTTGATCAAAGCTAGGTGCACCTCCAGCAAGTGGGCTTCAAGTTTTTTCTGGTGGTTAATCTGTGTGACCTGGTTGATGAATTGGCAGGCCGCACAGTTCTTGACCCGATGTTTGGGGCAAAGGCAGATAACGCAGCAGGAATGCTCGTCCGCATGCAGAATCTGGGTACCACAGGACTTGCACTTCTTCTTTTCGACGCATCACCCAACTGTTCATGAACAGGCCACTGGGCTAGCAAGGAAAAGACTGACCCAGTGAAGGAAGGGGAACATTCAGATTAGAAACATAGAAACATAGACTTTGACGGCAGATAAGGACCGCTAGGCCCATCTAGTCTGCCCATTTCCCTACCTACAGGATAGGCCGCAGATCCTAGTTAACCAACAGCCTATTTCTTCCTACCCCCCACAAGAATTGCCTTATGTCTGTCCCATGCATTCTTGAATTCTCCCACAGTTTTAGACCCCACAACCTCCTCAGGAAGGCTGTTCCATGCATCCACTACCCTCACTGTGAAATAATACTTCCTCACATTGCCCCTGAACTGCCCTCCTTCTATCTTTAAATTGTGTCCCCTTGTTCTTGCAAGTCTCTTTTTCTGAAAGATGCTACCCTCTTGGACTTTGTTGATTCCACTGAGGTACTTAAAAGTTTCTATCATGTCCCCCCTCTACCTTCTTTCCTCAAGGGTATACATGTTAAGCTCCTTTAGTTTCTCCTCATATGGTTTCTCTTGCAGACCCTGCACCATTTTAGTTGCCCTCCTCTGGACTGCCTCTATCTTGTCTATGTCCTTGCGGAGATGGGGTCTCCAGAACTGGACACAGTACTCCAGATGGGGTCTCACCAACTGTCTGTACAGAGGATAACAACTTCCTGTTTTCTGCTTATGATGCCTCTCCCTATACATCCCAGTATACCCCCAGCCCTCCCTACCGCCTTCTCACATTGCTTGCTAACCTTAAGGTCATCTGATATGATTACCCCCAGGTCCCTTTCCTTTTTTGTTGTTGTTACTACCTCCCCCCATTGTGTATTCTTCCCCTGGGTTCTTGTTTCCCAGGTGCATTATTTTGCACTTCTTTGCATTGAATCCTAGCTGCCATACTTCTGACCATTCCTCCAACTGCCAACTCCCTTTTCATCCTTTTCACGCCTCCTTGTGTATCAACCCTGTTGCAGATCTTTGTGTCATCTGCAAAAAGGCATACTTTTCCTTCCAGTCCCTCTGCAATGTCATTGATGAAGACATTAAAAAGGACTGGACCCAATACTGAACCCTGCAGTACCCCACTAGTAACCCCCCTTTCTTCAGAGTGGACTTCATTTCCAATTACCTTCTGTGTCATGTTGTTCAGCCAATGTTTTACCCAGGCTACCACCCTGGGTCCCACTCCCAGGCTAGTTAATTTGACTATTAATCTTTTGTGTGGGACTGTGTCAAATGCCTTGCTAAAGTCTAGGTAGGCCATGTCCATAGTCCCTCCCTGGTCTACTACTTTGGTCATCCAGTCAAAGAAATCTATTAGATTCGTCTGACATGACCTTCCCCCTGTGAACCCATGCTGCCTTGGGTCCTGTGCTCCACTGGCCTCTAGGTACTCAACAATTCTTTCCTTCAGAAGTGACTCCATCACTTTCCCTACCACAGAGGTCAGAATGACAGGTCTGTAGTTTCCTGCCTCTGTCTTGGTCCCACTTCTGTGAAGGGAATGCATCCGCCTTCCTCCAGTCCTCGGTACCACACCATCCTCCCATGATTTATTAAAAGAGTAGCCAGTGGTTTCACTAGTTCCTCCTTAATTCTTTTAGAATTCTGGGGTGAATTCCATCAGGACCCATTGCTTTGTCCACCTTCAGTTTTAGGAGTTCTTGCAGAACCCTTTCTTCTGTGAAAGGACTGGGATCGACCCCCTATCAAGAGTGCTTCTGTTAATTGGATGAGGCACTTCCCCTCCTCTTTGTGAATACTGAGCAGAAATATTTGTTCCAGTATCCCTGCCTTTAACTGTCCCCTCTGCCCACCCACCGTTCATTCTATTCAGCCTCACTATCCCTCCTTTGTCTTTCTACTCGCTGATGTACCTATAAAGGTTTTATCCCCTTCTTAACTGAGTTGGCTATCTTTTCCTCAGTTTGGGCCTTTGCTATTCTGACCTCCTCCCTGCTTCCTTCTGCCTTAACTGGTACAGCTCTCTGTCCTGCTCCTTCTGTGTTTCCTTATACTTCCGGAATGCTATCTTTTTCTTCCTGACTGTCACAGCCACCTCTTTTGAGAACCATAGTGGCTTTTTCTTTCATTTTGATTTGTTTATTTGCTTCACACAAAGGCTTGTTGTCTCTGTGATGGCAGTTTTGATAATTCCCCATTGTTGCTCCACACCTCCTTCTAGCCTGTTTGCTAGTGCTTTTCTGAGGCACTCTCCCATCTTGCCAAGTCAGCCTCCTAAAGTCAGTACCCTCACTTTTGTTGGCTTGACTCTGTAGCTGAGTTTAACATGAACCACACTATTTGATGGTCACCTGTCCCCAGATGGCAACCCACTTCTAGATCTGAGATCCTCTCACTGCCCCCATTTGAAAGTACGAGGTCTAAGATTGCTCCCTCACTAGTGGGTTCTGAAACTAGCTGTCTAATGCCTGCCACCTGTAGGGCATCAAGAATGGCCCTGCTCTTGGATGTGGCTTCAGCAAATGTGCTCCAGTTAACATCTGGCATATTCAGGTCTCCCATCAACAGTATCTCCCTTTCTCTGCCATTCTAAGAATGCCTTCTATCATATCCTTGTCCATTTCCTTCCCCTGACATGGGGTCTGTACACAACTCCTGTTGCGGATTGTGATGCCTTTCCAGTCTCCAGGTGAACCACAGTGCCTCCTCTCCTCCTGTTTACTCTTTTGTTCAGTTGCTTTTATCCCTTCCTTTACATAGAGAGCTACTCCTCCCCCTCTTCTCCCCTGCCTGTCTCTCCTGTAGGTTATGTACCCTGGTATGTTAACATCCCAGTCATGGTTCTCTGTGTACCATGTTTCTGTGACTGCTATGATATCCAGGCATCCATCTTCCATTAAGGCCATCAGCTCAGGGAGCTTTGTTTCCCAGACTACGGGCATTGGTACTCATTACCCTCCATTTCCTGATGGCCTTACTCCCTTTTGCACCATCCCTGTCCTTCTTGCCTTTGTCACTTTCTCCATTTACCCCTGCCCTTATCCCTATCGATACTTCTATGTTGGTGTTTGCTGCACTTACTACTGTGATTATTTAGGGGGGCTAGGATTTTCCTTCTCCTTTCCAGTGCCTCCCCCCTTGGCTAGTTTAAAAGCTTACCAATGAAGCATTTAAACCTATCACCTAGGATCCTGGTTCCCCTCCAGGACAGATGCAGCCCATCATGCCAGTATAGGCTTGCATCACTCCAGGTGGACCCCCAGTCCCCAATGAAGCCAAATCCTGAGCTCCACACCAGTTTTCAACCACTGATTGAATCCCTGGTGCAGAATTCAAGCCTCTCCTATGCCATAGATGGGTAGCACCTCTGAGAAAGGTTACCGTCGTGCTACTTGACTAAGGCCTCCCCATTCCACAAACTCTTCCTGCACTTCTCTAATCCTTTCTTGCAGGTCATTTATCCCTAGGTGGACAATGACATCCAGCTCCCTCCCTGTGCAGCTGCTCTGGCAATCCTGAGGATTAGCTCCCTGCCCCTCAAGCCATGGCGCCAGGCAGGCACCTTACCTCCTCTCCCTTCATCCCCCAGTTCTACCTTCCTAACAATGGAGTCCCCACCAGGGTTGTTTTCTTCCCCTGCAGGGTCTCCTGCCACCCTCCTGTGGGTCTCCTTTGTGGAGGTTCCCAACATCCTCCTTGGTCACTGTGGGTGCCTCCATAGAAGACCACATTTTGCCAGAATGGCATAGGAATTGTGGAGAGGTACAACTGGAGGATGTGCCTCTGTTCCACCACCCTCACCCTCCCTGAGCCACTGTGGTCCAACCGCTCCTCTTTCTTGGCAACCTCTGAGGCAACAGCAGTGGCACTGGTGGTCCCTGGATGGAAAAAGATGTCCCACAAATCCTGGCCAACTCAGCCTGGAGATGAGCAACCTCCTCCCTTAACTCAGAGAGGTGCCTGCAGATGGGACAACACCGCATCCTCAGAACATCTCGAAGACTGCTGCTCCACAGCCACTGCACTGCACCACTCAATCATGTCTTATTTCTGGCCCCTTAACTGTTTGCAATCCTTACTCTTTCCTCTTTTTTCTCTCTCTCCTTTCTGCCTGTTTGCCCTTTAAGCTCTTGATTGTCCTGTTCTGAGACAAGAATATCCTATATTTCTCAGTAGACCACTTACTTGCTCAGAGGCAGACCTCCAGCAGCTAGGGGGCCGGAGAGCTACTTTGCCCTTCTAGGATGGTGGATCCTTGGTGGTTCTGTGATCACTCACTTCCTGCCCTAAACAGAGTCTGTTATCAGTCAAATCATGTGCCTATAAAAATAGAACTAGCTTTGGGTGGGGGCATGGAGGGAGGAAGGAGGCAATATAGTCCCAGCAGAAGTTCCACACAGCAGTCCTTTCTCCTTGTGCCTTCTGCCAAGCTATTAGCTGAAAACTTTCTAAGGCAGTCTTTAAATGTAGCTTCCTTCTAGTTGATTACCCCCTATTTACAGATCTTTCTACAAGTAATTTAAACCTCACAGCAGTTAAGTCCTTTCAATCACCTGAGATTTACACCTAGATAACTCTTCAGATACCCATTCAGTTCAGTAAACCCAAACACACACTTTTTTTTTGTATGTTAGTTTTTTTACCCTAAATTAAAGGTCCAAATACAAAAGTTATTCTACATTAGTCCCAGCAGAGAAATTCAGTCACACAGCAGTCCTTTCTCCTGGTGCTTTCTGCCAAGCTATAGTGCCCATCTCTGGCTTTTGATCTTCAGGCAAGCCTGGAGGGTCAAGTTGGGTCAGGGGGGCAGAACTCCAGGAGAAAGGAGCTACTGGAATAACTAAAACTTCTCTACTGGGACTAAGAACTAGATCTCTTGTACTGGAAACTTCAATTAAGGGTGAAAAACAAACAAACAAAAAAGGAGTTGGTGTGTTTGTCAGAGGTAGTTGAAGTAAATTGTTATCTGTTATCTGTGTTATCTGTGTACTTATCTAGGTGCTTGTCACAGGTGTCAGAAGGGAATTGTTATCTGTGAAATTAATTAAGTGTAGAAAGATTTGCAAAGTAGGGGGGAGTGGCTTAGCTAGAAAGAGCCAGGTTAAGACCAGATATAAATACTGCCCTAGATAGCTTCTGCTGGCGGACAGACAGAACTCCAGGAGGAATTAGTTACTGGTATAACTAAAACTTCTCTACTGGGACTATATTGGCCTCCTTCCCTCCCCTCCACCCTAAACCAGTTCTACTTTTATAGGCACAGGATTTAACTGACAACAGGAACTTCATGTTTGGGAGCAGGAAGTGAGTGATCACAGAGCCACCAAAGACTCACAATCCTAGAAGGGCAAAAGTAGCTCTCCATCCCCCTCTAGCTGCTGGAGGTATGACTCTGAGCAAGTAAGGAGACTACTGAGAAATATAGGAACTTCTTGTCTCAGAAGAGGAAGATCAGGAGATAAAAGGGTGCAGAGGCAGTAAGTAAGTAGGGAGAGAAAAAAAAGAAATAAACAAACAGAGGAAAGAGTAAGTATTCCAAATAACAGTAAGGGAGCCAGAAAAAAGACATGATGGGAGTGGTGCAGTGGCTGTTGAGCAGCAGTCTTCCGGGAGATGTTTTGGAGGATACAGTGTTGTCCCATCTGCAGACACCTCTCTGGGCTGAGGGAGGAGGTTGTTCATCTCCAGGATGAGTTGGCCAGGATTTGTGGGACCTCCTCTCCCACCCAGGGACCACCAGGGTCATTGCTGTTGCCGCAGAGGTTGCCAAGAAAGAGGAGTGGTTGGACCACAGTGGGCTCAGGGAGTGTGAGGGTGGTGGAACAGAGCCTCATCCCTCCAGTTGTACATCTCCACAATTTATATGCCATTCTGGAAAAGTGTGATTGCTCTATGGAGGCACCCACAGTGGAGACCAAGGAGGATGCTGGGAACCTCCACAAAGGAGACCCAAAGGAGGGTGGCATGGGACCCCACAGGGGAAGGAAACAACTCCTGGTGGGGGACTCCATTGCTAGGAAGGTAGAACTGGGGGAGGAAGGGGAGAGGGAGGTAAGGTGCCTGCCTGGCTCCATGGCTTGGAGAGACAGGGAGCGAATCCTCAGGATCACAGGAGCAGCTACACAGGGGAGGGAGCTGGATGTCATTGTCCACCTAGGGACAAATGACCTGGCTAAGAAAGGGATCAGAGCAGTGCAAGAAGCATTTGTGGAGATGGGGAGGGGCCTTAGACAAATAGCACACATGGTAACCTTCTCAGAGGTGCTGCCTGTCTATGACACAGGTGAGGCTAGGGTGCTCCACACCATGGGATTCAATCAGTGGTTGAAAAACTGGTGCAGAGCTCAGGGATTTGGCTTCATTTGAGACTGGGGGTCCACCTGAAGGGATGCAGGCCCATACTGGCATGATGGTCTGCATCTGTCCAGGATGGGAACCAGAATCCTAGGTGATAGGTTTAAATGCTTCATTGACAAGTATTTAAACTAGCCAAGGGGGGAGGCACTGGAAAGGAGCAGGAAAATCCTAGCCCCCCAAAATATCAGGGTACTAAGTGAGGTAGATATCAACATAGAGTTGTCAATAGGGAAAAGTGCAGGGGTAAATGGAGAAAGTGACAAATGCAATAAGGACAGATATGGGGCAAAAAGGGGTAAGGCCATCAAGAAATGGAGGGTAATGAGTACCAATGCCTGTAGTCTGGGCAACAAGCTCTCTGAACTGGTGGCCTTGATGGAAGAGGGATGCCTGGATATTGTTGCAGTCACAGAAACATGGCACACAGAGAACCATGACTGGGATGTTAACATACCAGGGTACACAACCTACAGGAGAGACAGGGAGGGCAGAAGAGAGGGGGAGTAGCTCTCTATGTAAGGGAAAGGATAAAAGCAACTGAACAAAAGAGTCAAAAGGGAGGAAAGGAGGCACTGTGGGTCACCTTAGAGGCTGGAAATGGCACCACAATCCGTACAGGGGTTGTATATAGACCCCCATGTCAGGGGAAGGGAATGGACAAGGATATGATAGAAGGCATACTTAGGATGGCAGAGAAAGGGGAGATACTGTTGATGGGGGACCATAACATGCCAGATGTTAACTGGAGCACCTTTGTGGCAGCCACATCCAAAAGCAGGGCCATTCTTGATGCCCTTCAAGTGGCATGCCACAAACAGCTAGTTTTGGAACCCACTCATGAGGAGGCAATCTTAGACCTCGTTCTCTCAAATAAGGACAGTGCGAGGATCTTAGATCTAGAAGTGGGTAGCCATTTAGGAACAAGTGACCACCAAACAGTGTGGTTCATGATAAATTCTGCTACAGAGTCAATCCATACAAAAGTGAGGGTTCTGGACTTCAGGAATGCTGACTTTGGCAAGATGGGAGAGTGCCTTAGTAAAGCACTAGCAAACAGGCTAGAAGGAGGGGTGGAGCAACAATGGGCAAATATCAAAACTGCCATCACAGAGGCAACAAGCCTTTGTGTAAAGCAAATAAACAAATCAAAATGAAAGAAAAAGTCACTGTGGTTCTCAAAAGAGGAGGTGGTGAAGGTTAGGGAGAAAAAGATAGCATTTAGGAAGTATAAGGAAACACAGACAGAGCAGGACAGAACTGTACCTGTTAAGGCAGAAGGAAGCAGAGAGGGTAGTCAGAATAGCAATGGCACAAACTGAGGAAAAGATAGCTAACTTGGTTAAGAAGGGGGATAAAATCTTTTATAGGTATATCAGGGAGCGTAGAAAGACAAAGGGAGGGATAGTGAGGCTGAATAGAATGGATGGTGGGTGGGCAGAGAGTGACAGTGATAAAGCAGGGATACTGAATGAATACTTCTGTTCAGTATTCACAAAAGAGGAAGTGGGGGAGGTGCCTAATCCAATTAACAGAAGCACTCCGGAGAGGGGGGTTGATCCCAGTCCTTTCACAGAAGAAAGGGTTCTGAAACAGCTCCTACAACTGAAGGTGGACAAAGCAATGGGGCCAGATGGAATTCACCCCAGAATTCTAAAAGAATTAAGCCAAGAACTAGTGACACCACTGACTACACTTTTTAACAAATCATGGGAGGATGGTGTGGTACTGAGGACTGGAAGAAGGCGGATGTGATTCCCCTTCACAAAACTGGGACCAAGACAGAGGCAGGAAACTACAGACCTGTCAGTTTGACCTCTGTGGTGGGGAAAGTGATGGAATCACTTCTGAAGGAAAGAATTGTTGAGTACCTAGAGGCCAGTGGGGCACAGGACCCAAGGCAGCATGGGTTCACAGTGGGAAGGTCATGTCAGATGAATCTAATTGATTTCTTTGACTGGGTGACCAAAGTAGTAGACCAGGGAGGGGCTGTGGACATGGCCTACCTAGACTTTAGCAAGGCATTTGACACAGTCCCACACAAAAGATTAGTAGTCAAATTAACCAGCCTGGGAGTGGGTCCCAAGGTGGTAGCCTGGGTAAAACATTGGCTGAACAACAGGACACAGAAGGTAATTGTAAATGGAGTCCACTATGAAGAAAGAGGGGTTACTAGTGGGGTACTGCATGGTTCAGTACTGGGTCCAGTCCTTTTTAATGTCTTTATAAGTGACATTGCGGAGGGACTGGAAGGAAAAGTATGCCTCTTTGCAGATGACACAAAGATCTGCAACAGGGCTGATGCACAAGGAAGCATGGAAAGGATGAGAAGGGACTTGGCAAGGTTGGAGGAATGGTCAGAAGTATGTCAGCTTGGATTCAATGCAAAGAAGAGCAAAGTAATGCACCTGGGAAACAAAAACCCAGGGGAAGATAACACAATGGGAGGGGGTAGTAACAACAACAAAAATGGAAAGAGACCTAGGGGTAATCATATCAGACGGCCTTAAGGTTGGCAAGCAATGCGAGAAGGCGGTAGGGAGGACTGGGGGGATACTGGGATGTATAGGGAGAGATATCACCAGCAGAAAACATGAAGTTGTTATCCCCCTGTACAGACAGTTGGTGAGACCTCCATCTGGAGTACTGCATCCAGTTCTGGAGACCCCATCTCCGCAAGAACATAGACAGGATGGAGGCAGTTCAGAGGAGAGCAACTAAAATGGTGCCGGGTCTGCAAGAGAAGCCATACGAGGAGAGACTAAAGGATCTTAATCTGTATACCCTTGAGGAAAGGTGGGAGTGGGGGACATGATAGAAATGTTTAAGTACCTCAGTGGAATCAACAAAGTCCAAGAGGGTAGCATCTTTCAGAAAAAGAGATGTGCAAGAACAAGGGGACACAATTTGAAGATAGAGGGGGGACTGCTCAGGGGCAATGTGAGGAAGTATTTTTTCACAGAGAGGTTGGTGGACGCATGGAACAGCCTTCCTGAGGAGGTTGTGGGGTCTAAAACTGTGGGAGAATTCAAGAATGCATGGGACAGACATAAGGCAATTTTTGTGAGGTGTAAGAAGAAATAGGCTGTTGGTTAAATAGGATCTTCAGCTTATCCTCTAGGTAGGGAAATGAGCAGACTAGGTGGGCCAAGCAGTCCCTATCTGCCATCAGAGTCTATGTTTCTATGTAAAGATTGTTGCATGTCTGGAAGCTGTCTCAACTCGATGTTGGGGGTATCCTGTGTCCCTGATGGGAGAGCCCCAGCTGTGCAGTCCCCAGAGGATCTGTGGAGTGACTTATCATCCACAGCCCTGCAGACATCAGAAGAGCTAATATCCAACTTATCAGCCTGGGTCATGCAGACAACAGCGGAGCTGGAGTCCAGCTTACTGGCTGTGACCATGTTCTCCTCAGTGGAGCCATGGAGTGACTTATCAACCTGGCTGCTGGCAATACACCCTGGAGAAGATATGGGCCTGAGGAGCACAATATGAGTTTCATCATCCAAGAAGAGCCCTGACTGCACCATGAGTAAGAAAGGCTGTGGTCTGATTCGCAGGAGTGATAGGAACTTGGCAGTAGGGTTACTTACCAAAGTGGAGGCAGCTTCTGTGTTAGTGGTGCCCAATGGTTGCTGCCAAGTGGATGGAGACCTATCCATGTCTTGGTGCCTCTCCTTGTCCTTTTTCTTCTTTTTGGGTTCTGGTGTTGGAGAAGATTTTCCCCACAGATTCTGCAGCTCCTTTTCCATCAAAGCTAGGTGCTCCTCCAGCAAGTGGGCTTCAAGCTTTTTATGGTGTCTTATCCTTGTGGCCTGGTTGAAGGATTGGCAGGCCGCACAGTCCTTGACCTGGTATTTGGGGCATGTGCAGATCACGCAGCGGGAATGCTCATCTGCATGTAGAATCTGGGTGCCCCAGGACTTGCACTTCTCTTTGACGCATCACCCAGTTGTTCATGATCCTGAACTGTACCTCCAACTATAACCAATGCTGTAAATTTGTCACTTTTACTTATTTGCTTCATCTTTCTTCTGTATATCCCTCAAGATCTCTGTATTAGTATTTATGTTAGACCTGTTTACACTATATTTTACTATGTAATTGTTTGACCTGATATTCAGTTCTCTTTTTATGCTTAATTGGACATTTGTGTAAATGAGAATTTTTGATCACATACCTTTCGGTATAAAATAAAGATTGATTGATTGATTAAAAACTGGACTGACAGACCTGAACCACAACAGTTCTGTAAAAATCCAAACTGGTCATACTGGATGCAACTTGCACAAATGCTGCTGGTCTGGTCACTCTGGCTGCACTGTTCAGTCTGACTTTTACATATCTGGTCCACTCTTGAATGTCTGTTTTTCAGCCCTTCCTTGGCATGGTGGAAAATGGAACCATCAGGACCAGACCAGATAGGTAAAAGCCAGACCAGATCATCTGGAGTGAGTGGATCAGCAAAAGTTGCACAAGCTGTGCCCAGTCCAGATTTTACAGCTCTGGTTCAGGTCTGGTGTATTGGTTTTTACCCCACTACATGTGACTTAGTGACATACTGTACAGATGGATGCATAGTCTAACCCATTGAAGGCTGAAGTTTCAGAAAACCATTATGCTATAAATATCAAGACTCATTCAATTCCTGATGATCCCCAACCCCAAGTCACACTTAGTCCTCTACCAAAGTCATGCTCAAATATTGGTGCCTCTACATCAAAACCATTAAGCTTTTAATATCATCAAACCTCTTCTGCTGCCATGAGCTCCCCCATCCATGGTATCCCATTCTTCTTGTAGTAGCCATCCCCCAAAACCAGGTAATTTTCCAGGAAGCAACTCTTTACACCACATCAACTAAATTATTGCTAAACTACTTGTTTTTAAACATTTTGTTGAGAAAGTTTTGTTTTAGTATATCCATGGTCAGGAAAAATGAGTTTGTAAAGAAAACCAAAGCCCTCATTTATCAGTCCATTTAATCACAGTACAGCATGTTATGAACTGATCAGATTCTATGTGTAACCTAAGTCAAACAAAAATTAGACACACAAGTGGCTACCTATTTGCAAGTGAGGCAAATGTGGTTACTATCATTCAGTTGTAAACACCTATAGTCACAAACTGCAGGTTAAGAACATTCTGTAGAATATAAACAGTAGCCCAACACTGCCTGTCTGAGATAACAAAGTTGTTGTATTATTTGGAAACAGGCATCACTGAGACTCTTTGCTATGGAATGGCCTGCAAAGTAGCAGAATGACTGCTCTTAGGATGGCGGTACCAAATGGCTTAATGAGGTGTTCATAGGGGCTGAGGGCACAGCAGACTTTTTTGTTATGCAGAAAGTTCCAGGAAGTATTTAACACATTCTACTTCTAATAGCTTTCTATGATGTCTGCACTATCCATAAGTAATCTGACAAAGAATGACTGCCAGAAGACAATGAGTTCACTTTCTGTGGCCTCAATTAACTCCTCAAGCCAGAGGAAAAATAGTACTCTACAGCTTCCTATGCATGCATACCGGCAGTGTAGTAATGATGCTTCAGTGGAGGAATCCATTTTTAACACTCTATCATGTTGGTTGTTAGCAAAAAATGACAACAACTCTTTTCTGAATGCAAAATGTCTGCTGGGCTATGCCTACAACCATGAAAAGGTAATATAAACATAACAGAGTCTAGCAAATACAACATAATTGCAAGGATATCAGTACACTACAACACAGAATGGAAAACATTTTAGAGAATGATCACAAGACAGACAGAGAATTAGGAAGCACTTACAGTATATGTAATTGTGGAAAGCATGATCCAACTCAGCTCAAGAAACTGGTTGGTCATGGTAGTTTTATTTCACTTTTTAGACTAGTTAAGTAGCTTACCTGTTATCCTTGATTCCCTTTCACCAGTGACAGCAGTTGCAAATATGCAGACTCTCCCACACAGCATCTTTATGAGTGACAGGCAGCAGCAAGAGGAAAGGTCAGCCAAGCAGTGTGATTAAGTGCAATGCACCAGCTACCAGCCTCCCCCACATCTGTCTGTGGTTCATGAGGACATAGAGGGACAATAGACTAAGCTGGATTTGAAAGCTCAATTTGGTCCATATCACAGGTATGGGGATTGGAGGAAATCATTTTAGATGTCCAAAAAACAGTTTTGTGAGAATTCAGAGATGATGACTATTATGAAACCCTAAGAAGATGCAGTAGGTGGCATTAGTGAGGAATGGGAGGGCATTGGACTGTATTATACATCAGGTAGCTGGGTGGAAGTTATTGGGGGTAATTACTTGAATGGTGGAGCCTTGCAGCAGGGAGTACTCCTCTGGACACTTTAAGAAATCACCTCTGCTAAGGAATACTCATTATGTCTGTGGACAGAGCCTTAAGCCATATCATTTTAGCTTGAAAAGGGGTTCCCATGGAACACATTTTTTAGTAGTTTTCTATGTATCCTTCCATAACATTGCAAATCCCTATGGCAGTTAAAAAAAAAAACTTCTTTCTTTTTAGAATGATGGACACAGAACTCCCAGCTGCTTTTCTCTGAGAGCAAATATGCACATCTTCCAAATACATCTAAATATCTTTCAAACTATTCAACGTGCACAAAAAAAAAAAAAAAAAAAACAGTGTAAAAGTTGTTCAGGGCAATAAAAAAAAACTTTCCCATGAAGGTAATCACTAATCTGATTTTTTTTTATTTAGTAAAATATGGTCTTCCAAAGAACCTCATTTTTTTTTCTCCAAGTGAACACAGTAGGAGTCATGCTAAAGAAATGTAAATATCTCAGAAAGTATACAAGTTACCGATATACAACCAACATGAAAGTTGTTCAGGACAAAATTACCTTTTAAATTAGGGTAGTCACTAATCTGAATTCATTAGATTGTTTAAACTATAGCCATACAAAAGGTGAAAATTGTGAAGAAAAATGAAAATTTAGGAAATCAGATGGCCATAGTTTAAAATATATAATTAGTGCAGCTTAATGAATAAGCTCATTTGAAAGATATTTTTGTCCTGAACAATTTTCATATGTTTTTTATCTGTAACTTGTAAACCTCTAGAGATATTTTCATTTGTTTAGCACAACCCCATTACACTTATAAACAGCCTCAGTTTTGCAAATAACTATGCTGTGAAATTCTAAACAAGACCACCTTGTTGATCTCTTGTCATGCCTAATTTAAAGTGGACAGTAATTGATTACTTACAGTATGTGCAGCTGTTTGAAGTGTCTCTGTTTTCATAAATTACATTTATACCTCTAAAGGATCCGTATTTAACTGTGCCTGAATAAAAGCTGAAGTTGCCAGTTGTGTTTCCATTGTTTTCTATGCATGGACAACATTCTGTACAGTTCCTTTCATGGAACCAAGAATTTAGAGTTTTGACTATGTCACTTCAGGGTTTCAGAACCATGGGCACTGTACTGATAATTTCCTGCTAACATTTATGAAACCATGAAGTCACATAAAAAATGGTTGCCAAATTGGTCCTTGTAACACAACAGCCACAGAAACAGATGATTTGATACCTTTTATTGGACCAACAGAGTAGTTACAAAAGAACACAGGTGCTTTTAGCTTTTGGATTACACAGAATCCTTTGTCAGAAAAAACTGGCAGTTGTTTTAGAAGAATATACTTTCTCAAAACCCCATTAATTAGGGGTATGCAGAGCCGGCCCGGTGGCACTGAGGGTTGAAGCACTGGATGCCACACCTCATTCCATGCCAGTGACCTGGGTTTTGGGATGAGCCCAGGCTGATGGGGGTCATCAGGGGGAGAGATGGATTGAGCACCCAATGGCAGCTCTCCTTTTCTGGGGAGGGTTGCATGCAAGTCTCGCTGCCCTACTGCCATCCCTCGGGTGAACCCAGGGTTAACAAAGCAGATCAGGTAACGCAAAAGGGTATGGGCAGCATCAACCAAGATGCCCTTGGAGGAGTTGTGTCTTTATGCATACCTCCCAATTTGCTCTCCTAGAGTGCTGACGTCTGCGGAGAACAGAACATGGAAAAATGGTGGCCCATCACTCCTAGGTGATGACCCCTCACTGAGCACCTCAGCCACTGACTAAGACAGGAGCAGGCTCTGCTGTGTATAACCCACTCCATTTATGTGCAGGGAGAAGGTAAGAGGGGACCTCTCCTCGCCCCACCCAGGGGGATAACTGAGATACCTTGGGTGTACTGAGGGGGTGAGCACTCTAGGGTCAGACTCCTGTGTGTCGGGCCACCGAGACAAGCAAGGCATGTAGGGGCTCTGAATGAGTAATGTGATGTGGCAGAAAGGAGGAAAAAGATCATAGTTAAAAAAAAAAAAATTAGGGGTGTGTGAAAAAAAAAACAACTGGCGGAGGAGTTTCTGTGAAAGTGTGAATTTCACTTCCACGAAAGTTCAGAAATCATTTTCACAACTTTCATGGAAATGCTGGCTTAAAACTGTGGAATAAATATACAAACTGCAGGTTAGTTTATTAAACTGTGGGAAAACAATCCACAGAATGGATCACTGCCAGTAGTCAGTTCTGAGGCTTTTTTTCTAACTGCAGTTTAATTCATTAATCCACCCCCACTGATCAGGGGTCCAAGTAAATAAATAAATACCTCCAATCCCTCCCTCAGACCCTCTTGATTTCTAGTGCCCCCCCCACCCACTGATCATGGCTCCAAAAAACATTTTATTTCCCTAGTGTCTAGCGAACCCCCCTCCCTATGCTTGATTCCTTAATCTAAAAAAAAAAAAACATCTGGCAATATACCGACTCATCCCCCTCTATTGCCATGTATTCCCTGGTGTCCAATGGATCCCCCATCCATGATCACTTATAAAAAAAATTAATCCCAATTTCCTGGTGTATAGTGGACCCCCCACCCTGACAGTTCATCTGCCACCACCCTGCTCCCCCCTCACCCTGCCTCTAGCAGGCCACTGGTGCAGCCCACCTCTCTACTCCACTGCCAGTGGCCCACTAAATTGTCAGTGAATGACCTCATGGTTGTACAAGCAGGCAGTCATTCACTGACAATTCATTAAACTGTGGATAGAAGAAATTCTGCAGTTTACATGCATTTTCCACAGTTCACAAAAAATGTCCACCGAATTTGGTGAAAATCCGTGGAAAATCCCAGTTTCACCAATGGTGAAAGTTCAGAAATTTCTGTGAAATTTCAGAAATTTCACAGAAGTTCCGCGAAAGCAGAATTCACAACTTTCTCCCACCCCTACAGATCATACAAAAAAAAAAACAGATGAAAAGCTGTTAAGGACCCCATTAGTTATAACTGCAATTAAAAAAAACAACATACCCATATAAAGACAGTGAAAGTTCCATTAAAAGAAAGCTATCCCAAGATAAAATGACACTGACTTGAAAGTTCACTCCCTGAGAAAAACTATAAACCAAATGAAGCTTCAATTTAAAACCCTCTGTGTGTGCCTAGGCAAGCATTAGCAAATGTCAATGATTAAAAACCATTAGGAAAAATAAACTTAAAGTGTAGCTGACAACATCAGGAGAACTTTAACAAAACATAATGTTTAGATTAAGTTCAGCTTGTATTTCACATTAATTCTTTATTCCCCCTCCCCATTATTTATTGCTGAGGTCAATTGCATGAAAACAGAACTCTTGCTCCTAAAGAGTTCATCTATTTTTATTCATGTCTCCCTATCTGATGTCAAAATACACTGTCTCTGAACTAGTGGTCTTGATGGAAGAAGAATGCCTGGATATTGTGGCAGTCACAGAAACATGGTACACAGAGAACCATGACTGGGATGTCAACATACCAGGATACACAATCTACAGGAGGGACAGGGAGGGTAAAAGAAGAGGAGGAGGAGGAGCTCTCTATGTAAGGGAAGGGAATAAAAAAACAGAATTAAAGAGTAAACAGGGAGCAAATGAGGCACTCTGGGTCACCCTGGAGACAGGAAATGGTACCACAATCCGCATGGGGGTTGTATACAGACCCCCATCTCAGGGGAAGGGAATGGACAAGGAAATGATAGACAGCATCCTTAGAATGGCAGAAAAAGGGGAGCTATTATTGATGGGGGACCTGAATATGCCAGATGCTAACTGGAACACCTTTGCTACAGAGACATCCAAGAGCAGGATCATTCTTGATGCCCTACAAGGGGCATTCCTCAGACAGCTAGTATTGGAACCCACTCAGGAGGGAGCAATCTTAGACCCTGAGCTCTCAAATGTGGACAGAGAAAGAATCTCGGATTTAGAAGTGGGTAGCCATCTGGGAACAAGCGACCACCAAACAGTGTGGTTCATGATAAACACAGCCATAGAGTCAAGCCATACAAAAGCAAGAGTATTGGACTTTAGGAGGACTGACTTTGGAAAAATGAGAGAGTGTCTCAGAAAAGCAATAGCAAACAGGCAAGAAGGAGGGGTGGAGGAACAATGGGGAATAATCAAAACAGCCATCACAGAGGCAACAAGACTTTGTGTGAAGCAAATAAAGAAACACAACAAAGGAAAAAATGCTATAGTTCTCAAAAGAGGTGGCAGGGAAGGTTAAGGAGAAAAGTATAGCATTCAGAAAATATAAGGAAACACACAAGAAGCAGGACAGAGAACTTTATCATTTCAAACAGAAAGAGGCAGGGAAGGCAGTCAGAATACCAAAGGCCCAAACTGAGGAAAGGATAGCCAACTCTGTTAAGAAGGGGCATAAGACCTTTTATTGGCACATTAGGGAGTGAAGAAAGACCAAGAGAGGGATACTGAAGCTTAATAAAGGGGAGGGAATGTGGACAGAGGATGACAGTGAAAAAGCAGGGATACTGATCGAATATTTCTGCTCAGTATTCACAAGAAGAGGAGGAGGTACCTAAACCAAACAAGAGAAACTGTCTGGAGATGGGGGTCGATACCAGTTCATTTACAGAAGAAAGGGTTCTGAAAGAACTAGTGAAATTTAAGGTGGACAAAGCAATGGGGCCAGATGGGATTCACCCAAGAATTCTAAAAGAACTAACTGCATAACTAGTGACACCACTGACTACTCTCTTTAACAAATCATGTGAGGATGGGGTGGTACCTGAGGACTGGAGAAGGGTGGATGTGATTCCTCTTCACAAAAGTGGGAGCAGGACAGAGGCAGGAAACTATAGACCAGGTATTTTGACCTCAGTGGTGGGGAACATGATGGAATCACTTCTGAAGGAATGAATTGTTGAGGACCTAGATGCCAGTGGGACACAGGACCCAAGGCAGCATGGATTCACAATGGGAAGGTCATGTCAGATGAATCTAATAGATTTCTTTGACTGGGTGACCAAAGTAGTAGACCAAGGAGGGGCTGTGGACATGGCCTACCAAGATTTTAGCAAGGCATTTGATACAGTCCCACACAAAAGATTAATAAACAAGTTAGCCAGCTGTGAAGTAGGTCCCAAGCTGCTAGCCTGGATAAAAAATTAGCTGGATAACAGGACACAGAGAGTAATAATAAATGGAGTCCACAGTGAAGAAAGGAGGGCTACTAGCGGAGTACCGCAGAGTTATGTACTGGGACTGGTCCTATTTAATGTCTTTATAAGTGACATTGCAGAGGAACTGGAAGGAAAATTATGTCTCTTTGCAGATGACACAAAGATCTGCAATATGATTGATACACAAGATGAAGTGGAAAGGATGAGAAGGGACTTGGCAAGGTTGGATGAATGGTCAAATGTATGGCAGCTTAGATTCAATGCAAAGAAGTGCAAGGTAATGTACCTGGGAAACAAAAACCCAGGGGAAGAGTACACAATTGGGGGTGAGATACTGACAACAATAACAATGGAAAGGGAACTGGATGTAATTATATCAGATGACCTAAAGGTGGGCAAGCAATGTGAGAAGGCAATAAGAAAGGCTTGGGGATACTGGGATGCATAGGGAGAGGCATGAACAGTAGAAAACAAGAAGTTGTTATCCCTCTGTACAGACAGTTGGTGAGACCACATCTGGAATACTGTGTGCAGTTCTGGAGACCCCATCTCTGCAAATACATAGACAGAGTGGAGGCTGTCCAGAGGAGGGCAACCAAAATGGTGCAGGGTCTGCTCCAGAATACATATGAAGAGAGACTAAAGGAGCTTAACATGTATACCCTTGAGGAAACAATGGAGAAGGGGGACATGAATAGAAATGTTCAAGCACCTCAAGGGAATCAACAAAGTGCAAGAGGTAAGTATCTTTCAGAAAAAGAGATGTGCCAGAAGAAGGGGGCACAATTTGAAGATAGAGTGGGGACAGCTCAGAGTTAATGTGAGGAACTGTTTTTTCATGGAGAGGGTTATGGATGCATGGAACAGCCTTCCTGAGGAGGTTGTGGAGTCAAGAACAGTGGGGGAATTCAAGAATGCATGGGACAGACATAAGGCAGTCCTAGTGGGGGCTAGGAGGAAGTAGGATGTTGGTTATCTAGGATCTGCAGCTTATCTGTTAAGTAGGAAAATGGGCAGACTAGGTGGGCCAAGCGGTCCTTATCTGCCTTCAAATTCTATGTATCTATGTTTATGACATCACAGTTATTCTCATTGCAACAAATTGTGATGTCACAACAGAGCATTATGACTCGAAGTAGACAGTAAGTATAGAGGCAGATTAACTTTAAAGTAACTAAGTGATAAAAATCATGTATTCATGCACATTTTCTCAGTAATAAATAATGGAGAGGAGAAATCTAGAGTATATATATTGAATACAAGCAGAATTTTACCTACTTGTCATGTTTTTCAAAGTTTTCTTTCAGGCATCAGTAGCTCTTTCAGCAATACGTAGTAAATTATGTTAAACATCTTATACTTATGAAAATATATATGTGTTAAGTAAACAATAGTTTAAAGGACAACCAGCCCTAGTGTAAATTAAGCATTTACCAGCTGTTTCACACAGTGGTGTCAATCAAATTTGGCACAGTGTACCGTTCAGATGCATTTTTCTTAAACTCTGTAAAATAAGTCCATATTACTAATGAATAGTCAAACTTATACTATCTTAAGCATGATATATCTGCAATTCTGTAACAAGTGATTAGTGTATGTGTATATTGATTGTTGTATACAAACCCCCCTCTCAGGGGGAGGAAATGGACAAGGAAATGATAGAAAGTATACTTAGAATTGCATAGAAAGGGGAGATATTGCTGATGGGTGATCTGAATATGCCAGACGTTAACTGGAGTGCAGTTGCAGCAGCCACTTCGAAGAGTGGGATTATTCTAGATGCCCTACAGGGGCATGCCTTAGACAACTAGCATTGGAACCCACTCAAGAGGGAGCAATCTTAGACCTGGTTCTCTCAAATGGAGATGCAGAGAGATCACAGATGTAGAAGTGGGTAGCCATCTGGGAACTAGCTAATTACTATAGTATGATTCACACAAACACAGCAATAGAGTCAAGCCACACAAAGGCAAAAGTACTGGACTTCAGGAGGGTTGACTTTACAAATGAGGAGTGCCTAGGAATGCACTAGCAAATGGGCAGGAAGAAGAGGTGGAAGAACAATGGGGAATAATAAAAACTGCCATCACAGAGGTAACAAGCCTTTGTGTGAAGCAAATAAACAAAACAAAATGATATAAGAAACCACTATGGTTCTCAAAGGAGATGGCAGTGAAGGTTCAAGAGAAAAAGAAAGCATTCAGAAAGTACAAGGAATCACAGAAGGAGCAGGACAGAGAATTGTATCAGTTAAACAAAAGGAAGCTGGGAAGGCAGTCAGAACAGCAAAGACCCGAACCAAGGAAAAGATAGCCAACTCAGTTAAGAAGGGGGATAAAACCTTTTTTAGGTACATCAGGAGCAAGGAAGATTAAGGGAGGGATAGAGGCTTAATAAAGGGAGGGTGGGCAGAGGTGACAGTGAAATGGCAGAGATACTAAACAAATATTTTGCTCAGTATTTACAAATGAAGAGGGGAGGTACCTAAAACAAACAATAGAAACACTCTGGATACAGAAGTTGATACCAGCCCATTTACAGAAGAAAGGGTTCTGAAAGAACTCTTAAAACTGAAGGTGGACAAAGCAATGGGGCCTGATGGGATTCATCCCAGAATTCTAAAAGAACTAAGGGTAGCAATAGTGACATCACTGACTACACTCTTTAACAAATCATGGGAGGATGGGGTGGTACCTGAGGACTAGAGAAGGGCAGATGTGATTCCCCTTGACAAAAGTGGGACCAAGATGGAGGCAGGAAACTACAGACCTGTTAGCTTAACCTCATTGATAGGGAAAATGATGGAATCACTTCTGAAGGAAAGAATTATTAAGTACCTAGAGGCCAGAGGGGCACAGGACCCAAGGCAGCATGGATTCACAGCGGGAAGGTCATGTTAGATGAATCTAATAGATTTCTTTGACTGGGTGACCAAAGTAGTAGATCAGGGAGGGGCTATGGGCATGGCCTACCTAGACTTTAGCAAGGCATTTGACTCAGTCCCACACAAAAGATTAATATACAAGTTAGCCAGCCTGGAAGTGGGTCCCAAGATGATAGCCTGGGTAAGGAATTGGCTGAAGAATAGGACACAGAGGGCAGCAGTAAATGGAGTCCACTCTGAAGAAAGGGGGGTTACTAGTGGGGTACCGCAGGGTTCAGTATTAGGACCGGTTCTCTTCAATGTCTTTATAAGCAACATTGCAGAGGAACTGGAAGGAAAAGTATGTCTCTTTGCAGATGACACAATGATCTGCAACAGAGTTGATGCACAAGGTGGGGTGAAAAGGATGAGAAGGGACTTGGCAAGGTTAGAGGAATGGTCAAATGTATGGCAGCTTATATTCAATGCTAAGAAGTGCAAGGTAATGCACCTGGGAAACAAAAACCCAGGGGAAGAGTACACAATGGGGGGTGAGATACTAACAACAACAAAAATGGAAAGGGACCTGGGGGTAGTCATATCAGATGACTTAAAGGTGGGCAAGCAATGTGTGAGGGCAGTAAGGAGGGCTGGGGGGATACTGGGATGCATAGGGAGAGGCATCACCAGTAGAAAACAGGAAGTTGTTATCCCTCTTTACAGACAGCTGGTGAGACCCCATCTGGAGTACTGTGTGCAGTTCTGGAGACCCAATCTCCGCAAGGACATAGACAAGATGGAAGCTGTCCAAAGGAGGGCAACTAAAATGGTGCATGGTCTGCACCAGAAGACATATGAAGAGAGACTAAAGGAGCTTAATATGTATAGCCTCGAGGAAAGGAGGGAGAGGGGGGACATGATAGAAACTTTCAAGTACCTCAAGGGAATCAGCAAAGTCCAAGAGGGTAGCATCTTTCAAAAAAAGAGGTGTGCAAGAACAAGGGGTCACAATTTGAAGATGGGGGGGCAGCTCAGAGGTAACGTAAGGAGTTATTTTTTCACAGAGAGGGTTGTGGATGCATGGAACGGCCTTCCGGAGGAGGTTATGGAATCAAAAACAGTGGTTAAATTCAAAGCATGCATGGGACAGTCATAAGGCAATTCTAGGTGGTGGGGTTAGAAAGAAGTAGGCTGCTGGTTAACTAGGATCTGCAGCTTATCCATTAGGTAGGAAAATGGGCAGACTGGGTGGGCCAAGCGGTCCTTATCTGCCATCAAATTCTATGTTTCTATATTCAAAATCCAAACCTAACTCAGACCAGCTTGTAACTAAATACTGTTATTCTAATATGTCCATGTATCAACATGTGTCCATATTTACCTAATCTACTGTTGTATTAAATAACAGTTCTGTAAATCTCAAACTAACACAAACCACAACTGACAGCTTCAGCTTTTATTCAGGCATAGTTAAATAGGGATACTTTAGAGGTATGAATATAATTTATGAAAATAGAGACATTTCAAACAGCTGCACATAAGTAATCAATTCCTGTCCCCTTTAACTCATTCAGAACCATTGTGTGTTTAGAACGTTGGAGACAGAATTCCAAACTGCTTTTTCTTGAGAATCTTCTTAAGGCACTGTGTAGACTTTTTAGCAAACGTGCACACATTCCAAACAAATCACAAAAACAACCAGTCTGAAAGTTGGTCAGGACAAAAAGACCTTTCAATAGAGGGTAGTCACTAATCTGAATTCCTTACATTTTGTAAAATATGGTCATCTTATTACCTGTATTTTACTCTTTGTTTTTACAAAATTCACATTTCTGATGGCAATAAAAAAAAACTGTAAAGAGTTTAGATTAATGACTACCCTCATTTGAAAAGCCTTTTGTCCTGAACACAAAAATGTGAAAGAATGCACTTGAGGCACAGAAATCCAGGGGCGGAATACAAAATGTGTGAAGTGGTATTGACAATTGACAACATTAAGAAAGGACACATTCAAAAAAAAAAACATTTTTCCATACAGTTGATTACTGTTTAACAATATTATCCATATATGGCTGCCACTGTACATCTGATGCAAACCCATAATCATGTTACTCACTTGAAGCAAAAAGGGGTGGGGGTGGAGGCCATAACTGACTCCTTGCTTTTGTGTTAAAGGAATCAGTTTTTCTACAGCAAAAGCAAGGAAAGGGGTAATTTTTTAAAATGTGCAGACAAGCATGGGAACCACTTTTTTTCAGAGCATGCCACCACTGGCAGCTACCACTTCAAGACTGCTACTATCCCCACCTAATACAATCAGAGGGAGAACAGAAGTAGTCTACCAGCACTGAGATCAATATGGTTAAGGCACATTTATCAGAAATTACTGCTTAGAAAAGAATGGGAAAGTGATTGTGATGATTAGCAAACCCCAGACTAGATCGCTAGTTTGTTAATAGTCTCCTCCTGGGTCTGATTTTTATGGCTGTGTGGGTCAAGCTCCACAGATGTTATGCCATTATCAGATTTATATAAGAGCACTTTGGAATCACATAACTGGACCACTGTCTGATGTTCTGCCACAGTGCTCCAGCATAGTTTCCAATGTTTCTGTCTATGTAGCCCTTCCCCTCTGTGGGCCACATAAACATATCCACTTTCTGGCACACTACTTTTTCTTTCTGCAACTGTGGAATTGACAGCTGCCACGTGCAACATGGGGGTGCTGACTTAAAATGTGCATGCATGGGTATCATGCATACGTATGTAAGCCCCATGTCACCTTTGGCTATCTGGCACCCCATTTAATTGAACTACTGCCAACTACATGGCATAAAATTTTCTTTTGACATAACTACATTCATGGTACAACCTTTAGCAATGGAGTGTACAACAAGCTCATTATCTAGAGGATGGGGGCATGGAGTACATACTAAAATAAACCTTCTTCTTTACAACCAGGTCCAGGGGAGAGGTTGCAAGGCATGTGCTAGACATAACTGCTGAGGGGTCTCAATAACGTACACACTAGAAGCAACAAGTGGAATGTCCAAAGCAGTAACTGGGATTTTGCAGTATGACTTTATTTACAGATGCTACGTAAAGCAAGGGTGGTCCCTCAAAAGTTTGAATTGCAATACAAGCACACTCTCTTTTGAAGGACACTTTGCTAGGCAGTACTGTTTTCCACAAAAACATATCTATCTCTCTTCCAAAGTGTATATCTGTGGGATGTGCCACACACTTTAAAATCCTCCTGGTGAATGGTCTTTGCCCAGGAAACAGTGGTACCCATCCACAAACCACTTAGACCTCCCTGAATCTCCAGATGGCCTTCTTCCCACCCTTTGCCCCAAACAGACTCTGCCATTATTTCAGGGTTACACCCAATGAGTCTCCAGTCCTCAATGAATTGTTGAAGACTCCCAAATTTAACTTTAAATTTAGCATAGTTTTGGTGAAAGGAGTCCTGACCAGTGTGATCTAGCCTTATCTAGGTCACACACTCACCTAAGACATCTCCCTCAGAGAACAGTCTCAAATTCTGTACTCACAGATTAGTTTCTCCTTCCTTCCAGTCATGGAAAGAACAAAAGGCACCTTCCTCTGCTAGCTGTCAAATTCTACTCATTGTTCTTCCTTAAGGCAACTGTGAACTTCAGGAACTTCAGGGGATTGCCCCTTGGATCCACAAGAATTGCATCCCCCCCCCCACCAGAGTGAAGCTAAAGAGACCTGCAGGCAAACTGAAGATTTTAACAAACTAGAGTGAGAAATACCAGGGCTTCCTTTGATAGAGCCCCAATGGCAGACCTCCTGCCACTCTGACTGCCACACTTGAACTTAGTGATGAACATTCTAAGCTCCCCAAGAGCAGCTGACTCTAAAATGGTTATGCTGCTGTGAGAGTTCTAAATGACAAAATCATCCTTCTCTCAGTTTAGCTGAGTAAACAATGATGTCATTATGTAAAAAGCCCGTAATGAGTTCCCCACCAGCTGCTTTTTCCTACCTGCCTAAGACTAGTACTAATGGAATTCTAGTAACCAGAGGGGACTGGGTTGTTACACGTAGTTATGTCAGCACTGCTATGTTGCGCAAGACTGACTCAGGGGCAAACTGCACATGTGTGAGTATTATGCATGCACAGTACTGTAATCACTGCAGTCTTATGGCTGACTACGGTGCAGCAAGAACACCGTATATTCTTTTCACTGCTCTTGCCACTTCTAAAAGCTCTTCATTGCCGTATTGGCTCTGTCCAGTTTTGTTAGAGTCTTTATACTCTCCTAACTCCAAAAACCACCTCTGTTAGTATATTGTTATTTGTGTGAAGGGATCAGCCTAAAACTTAAAGCCATAATTAGTTGGTCAAAAATTACTATGCAGTCGTGCAGCTGTGAGCACATTCCAGCAGGAGAGTAGCTTTTGAAATGTAGTGGCAAGTCAGAGGAGGGCAGAAGAATTTGCTGCTAACCTAAAAAATTTTGCAAAATAGACCTGCTTCTAGCCAGAGGAAGGCTGAGGACAGAGTCAGTAGCTGAGTTTGACTACAGATAGAGATATACTCTAGGTGGTCCGATGCAACACTGGAAGCAGACAGGCTGTGTGAGCTTATACAGCACAAAAAGCTGAATATTTAATAAACATTGCTGGCAAGGCACTCAAGGAAACTTCCCAAACTCTAATGCAGTGAAAGAAGCAATAAAAGCCTCAGTGGAAAGGTAAATGCTCAAAATAGTTCTAGAAGGAGTTGGAACTAAAGTACTTTTTTCATTAGCCAAACTGAAGAAGTTTTACAAAAGATTTCAAGATCTCTCTGGTCCCTTTATCAGGTTATACCTGAGCAACCCAGGACTAGGGTAACATTAACGTGTCAGGTCTGGGAAGATACTGGGCCTGCAGCTTAAAAGGACACTGTCAGCCTTTTGGAACCTTTTTAAATGTCATGTAAGGAAGTGGTCTGGAGCAAGCCTTATCACTATAAAATGCATACATGGCAACATTTTTGTGCAGTAGTGCAAGATACTTATATTTCTTTAGAAATAATATTTTGCTCAACCCAAAGGAAATGTCGACTCTGCACATCCACAAGCTACAATGGCACAGAGCCGAGGGGAAACTCATTCATGAATGAGTTAGGTCCCATATTTGGCAACTGTTGCATTGCTTACCAGTCATGATGCAGAGTTGTGCAAGGATATTCATACATGAAAACAAGGACTGTAGCCAGTTGTATTCTGTATGTAAAAAATTCAGGTCATGACTAAAGGCACGCACATTGGAGTCAACTCTAATTCACATGCCCAGAGTCATGTCTTCAATTATTACATACAGAATAAAACTGGTTAAAGTGCTCATTTTCATGTGGGAATATCTTTGTCGAACTCTGCATCGTGACCGGTAAATGATATCACAGTTGTCACATATGGGACCAAAGATAACTCACTCATTCATGAACAAGTTTCCCCTTGGCTTCATGCCATTCTAACCTGTGGACACGCAGAGCCGACATTTTCTTCAGGTTGAGCAAAATATATATTTTTTTAATTAATGAGTATCTTGCGCTACTGTGCAAAAATGTTGCCATGTATGCATTTTATACTGATAAAACTTTTGTACTGGGTCATAACTGCATATGCCAAGCCATGCAGAACAGGAGCACGTTACAGGTAGCGCGTATGGGATTAGAGTGACAGGGGAAATAGCAGCGATGCGATACTATTGCTATCCCCTGTCACTTACCAGGAAGGAAGAAGTGTATGTAGGCACTGCTGGTTGGGTCCTCAGTCAAGCTGCTCCCATGGTGGAGTGACTAGAGCACCTGACCCTGCAATGTGTAGGCTGGTGGAATCATGGTTTGATTCTCCACTAGGGAATCTCTTAGGTTTCTTTTTTTTTTGCCTCAGTGTCCACATCCCCTCAGAGTTGATTAAATTAGTTCTGGGGGATGTTGGGGTGTATGGGGGGGGCGAAGTCTCCTTAAAACAAAAGAACAGCTATCTATTGTTGCTGGGCACTGTTTCTTTCTGTGCTGTGGTCATGTGTGGTGTTGCCTGCAACATTGTAACCCATGCCTAAAGCTTGCTCCAGGCAGCTTTCTTACATGATGTTTAAAAATGTCTCAAAAGCCTGGTAGTGTTCCTTTTAGGTTTTGCTGCTTTAAGGAATGCTCCAGAGGTAGAATTTGCATCTCACAGCCTGGGGAGATGGGACAGGGAATAATATTAATAGGAATTGAATACTGGAACTAGAGAGAAGTCCTGATCCAACAGCCAGTAATGATTGAGTCAGAGTATTCCATGTTTTTTTGTTTCTTTTTTTACATTTTAAAATCTTTGGCCAGGAAAGGCACACTGTGTAGAAAATAATTTATAGGTGTTTTCCAAGAGCACACATTTTTGGGCACTGCTTTTGTCTCCCAGCAATTTTGAATTGTAGTTTGTATATTTGTCACCTGCAAACCTTCTGTCTTGTAACTTCTGTTTGCTAGCCATGTAATCAGATTTGTTCTCTATGTTTATGCGTTTTGCCCTGTACTGTATGTACTGCAATTGTACTGCACTATTGTGTGTCATCTTTATAGTTCGAGTTACTGTATGCCTGAAAATGGTTGCTGGGACCAGCACACCTACCCAGTGAGCAAATAAATTAATAAAAAAACAGGGTGGTTTAGTGTCTTTCTCAGGGTCATACAGCATACAAGTGTGGGTTGTGGGATTTAAACCCAGGCCTGCTAAGTGTCCAAATTCATAGCTCAGTGATCAGTCCTCTAGACTATACTACCTCCAAGAGTTTGGACTTGGAGACAGGCTTCAGAGAGAGGCTCTGAACCAAAAGAGTGAGTAGGCTGCGTCCAAATGGAAAAGGACTGAATCAAAATTTGCTTCTCTGTTAAATCCTTTACATGGCTGTCAATATCCTAAACTCTAAAACTGCAAACTTATTTTGCACCCTAACTGAAATGAATATGTTCCAGTGATTGAAGCTTGGCTGCTTTACAAGCCTGCACACAAATAACCAGAACCTGAATATGCCATTATTAAGGCTCTAAATTAGAAAAAAAAACACTCTAAATGTGAAATATCTGATATTTGTCAGCTGTTCTCTTCGATTGTTTTCCATCTCTACTTCATAGACCTTTTTCGTTACTTGTCTTACTCTGATCTTTTATCTTTCTCATTAGTATTTCCCATCTGTCTCCTTTTATGTATTTATTTAGTTATTTATTTATTTATTTAGTTATTTTTTGGCCAGTGATCAAAACATTCACATACATGCCACTGATTTATAATATTTCTTTATTTTTTTTTTTTTATTTAGTGAATTATGTTATACTGTAGTATGTTAATTATAATCTTACATCCTTACTGAAGGAGAACACCTCAGAAAAAAAAAACTCACACCTACTGTAAGAGTGGGCCCAGCCTGACTTTGAACTTTGAGTGCAAAACTTACTTGTTACTCTCTTAATTGATTCATATTTATAATATCTGGGTCATCTTGCCATCCCTCAGCTCAAAACATCATACCTACTGCTGCTCTGGTGGCACCCTGGAATCATACAACCTGGGTGGCAGCAACAGGCAAAACAATTGCGAGAAATGATATGTGATCCTTATAAAAAGCTTAAGTCATCTGTCTGTCAGTCCACTTGTCCCTCCTAAGCTAAGAAGAAGTCATGTACTGCACCTAGCACTGGAGGGGAAAATGTACTTGCAAACAACTGATCAGAGCTTTTTAAAGAGATCAACAAATGTTCCTGGCAGTGGAATCTGGATGCAGCCTGGCCCTGCTGTCAGTTATGTGGGGTTCTGTGATGCTGCCAGAACAGCTGCAGATATGAAATGTCATGGCAGGAGAAGGCATGATCAACCAGACATGATACACTCTAAATTAAAGAGAGTGACATCAAATTGCCTGCCATAGAGGACAGTACTTAAATGAGGACAAGTTACAGAGTATACCATCGGATCTCATTGAAGAGAGTAGGCCTGCCCACTGATGATTTATTGTATTTTTATAAAACTATTATCAGGCCTGTGATGGAATACAGGTGTCAAGTAGTGCTGTATGAGTAATGAATCATATTTCCCAAACAGCATTCATAATGCACTATTCGTTATTTGGATCAGAATAATGAATAGTGGCACTAGTCATACTTAACATATTCAGGAAATACAATATTTAATAGTTAAACATAAGAAAAGGCCCCCCGCTCTAGATTTTGTAAGACATACAACCCCCATGTCCCATCCTTTGTTAGAATCTATCCCACTCTCTTCCCGCCTCCAGCATCTACAATATTCAATTTATTAACTATATTTACTAAATCTTCCATGATTGGTGGCTAGAACAGCCTTCCCAACTCCATGGCCAGCTGCTATCCTTCAGTACTCATTTGCAATAAATTAAAATATGTCTCAGCCTCCCCAACTTGGCACTTTCCTCCTCCCACTCACCTCACCCCTCCCTGCATCCAATAGCCAGGTAATGGTGACTATAAAGAGGAAGAGACCAATCAATGCCACCATCCCACACACATGGTGGGCCACCTTCTTCTGAATTAAAGTGCTCACATGCTTGCCCATAGTAAGACCAGCTAATCACCACATCATCACATTTCCCTACTTCTGTGATGTTAAGCTGACCAACAACAGTGGTATTAAAGCAGTGTTTTGCAAGAAATGTCCCTCATTTTTGAGATAGTGGAATTATATCAACATTATCCTAGGTCCCTTCAGGATCTGTGTGAACAGATGCAGGGATGCAGGGTGCTTCGGGCCTTGCATCAAGGGAAGACTCCATCCACCTACTGAAGTATAGAGTACTGCAGATCCTACACATTTGTGTAGCAAAAGATGACAAGAAGTCATGGAGCTGTCTGTTGGGCTGAAGAAGTGAAGGGTTGGGTAATATGTATACCCTTGAGGAAAGAAGGGACAGGGGGGACATGATAGAAACTTTCAAGTACCTCAAGGGAATCAACAAAGTCCAAGAGGGTAGCATCTTTCAGAAAAAGAGACTTGCAAGAACAAGGGGACACAATTTAAAGATAGAAGGAGGGCGGTTCAGGGGCAATGTGAGGAAGTATTATTTCACAGAGAGGGTAGTGGATGCATGGAACAGCCTTCCTGAGGAAGTTGTGGAGTCTAAAACTATGGGAGAATTCAAGAATGCATGGGACAGACATAAGGCAATTCTTGTGGGGGGCAGGAAGATATAGGCTGTTGGTTAAATAGGATCTGCGGCCTATCCTCTAGGTAGGGAAATGGGCAGACTAGATGGGCCTAGCGGTCCTTATCTGCCGTCAAAGTCTATGTTTCTATGTTTCTATGTTGTCTGGGACCTATTCTTCCATGTGGCCACAGAAACACATACTGTACACAGGACAAAGAATTGATCTTTCCTCCAAAGTGCAGGGACCTCTGGTGTCCATGGGTTCAGTGGTGCAGGGTCCTATTCCAAGGGAGAAGTTCTCTTCACTACATGGTACTTGGGCCCTTGCAGACAGCCCTGCAACTTCCCTTCCCAGACTGTGGTGTGTTGTTGCATGACAATGCCATCCCTTCAAGCTTGTCCTATCCTGCTGGCTAACTGAGTTTGCCCCGAAACTCAACTCACTGGCACGGGATCACAAAGTGCTACTTTATGGGGAAAAGGCTGGCACTACAGATGATGTTTCTTAATAATGATTACGTGTTTTAAGTTTTGCCTCTAAATGTTCCAGATAGTCATGTTATTACCCCCTCTTATGACATAGCATTTATAGCATAGTGGCTGAAATGTCATTTTGCACCACAAGTGCAAAATCACAACTCATCCGGGATTTGAAAATTACAGCTGTCAAGGGTATGAGATGGAGGGAATGGCTATGCTGAAAGATTGTGGTCAACATTTTGAAAAGCAGCAAAGTTCTAAGTGAATACTAAAATATTTCAACATTCACTAATAACGTGGCCATTTTAACATCAAAATTTCAGCATACTCTTTTTATGACCTGGATCTCATGCATCTGGCGATTGAACATTTTCAAATTCTGGCCCAAAACATGATTTTGTAGAGTGACTACAGAATCACCTTTCGATATGGATTTAAAACATTTCGCCTGCATTACTCATGAGGTGGTATCCCAAAAAGGCCATGTTGAACATTTTGTGGAAAAACATTGAAAATCAGCAAAGTAATGAGTGAGCATTGAAACATTTCAACATTGACTCATAACTTGGTCATTTTACCACATTTTCCACTGCATTTTAATATAGTCTTCTTATGACCTCACCTCATGAACCCAGTGGCCCGGATATTCAAACTGCGCCAGGCTGTGGCGCAAGCCTGGGCGCAGCTCAACTTAGTTGCGCAGGGGTGTGGCCTGGGCGATATTCAACAGAGCTGCGCTATGGCGCAGCAGCTTTGAATATTGCACCCTGGCCACCCCCACTGTGCATGGCGCAGTGGCACTGTGTCAGCGAAAGTGGCCAGAGTGGAGCATGGGAGATGCACTAGTGCAAGTGCCATTGTGCCATGCACAGCACCTGCGATATTCAAAAGGGGACATGCAAATGGGGCCATAATTTATGCAAGGCGCACATGGGGCCATTTGCATGTCATTATGGCCCCATTTGCATCCCATTAGCATGCAGGTGCACCGATCCCCAATGACTTGTTCCTGGCACCCTGCCAGGCAGCAGCCGTTGGGGACCTACACCCCCTGCAGCCCGATCGCGGGCATTCATCTAAAATAAAACCCCCCTCTAATATCCCTGGTGGTCCAGTGGACTGCTATGTGCCCAATCACGGGCATTTGTCTCACTAAAGAAGCCTTGTCTAATATCCCTGGTGGTCAAGTGGATCGCTATGTGCCAGATCGCAGTCATCGGTATAAACCCCCCCTTCAATATCCCTGGTGGGCCAGTGGACCGATCGCTGCTCGATCGCGGGCATCTTTTGAAATCACCCCCCTCTCCAATATCCCTGGTGGTCCAGTGGACTGCACTCTGCCCAATCGCGGGCATCTGTAAAACATAGAACAGTCCTATTACACTGGTGGTCAAGTGTACCCCCTCCCCACCCGCCCACTGAGCCCCACCACCCGCTCTCCTCCCCTCTCAGCGGTGGCGGCAGCACCGACCTGCCTGCCACCCTCTCTGCCTGCCGACTGACAGCTCAGGGCTGCACGCCCATTGGTTCACAGCATGAGCCAATGGGCGGTAGCCCATACCGCATTACCACAGTCCAGATATGTGAATGAATCAGAGTGACTGAGCTGTCAGTCGGCGGGTGGTAGGCAGGTGGTGCTGCCGCCACCAGCTGACGGGGAGCAGTGCGTGGGCCCAGTGGGCGGGGAGGGGTACACTAGACCACCAGGGTAATAGGACTGTCCTATGTTTTACAGATGACTGCAATCGGGCAAAGTGCGGTCCACTGGACCACAAGGGATATTGAAGGGGGTGTGTCTTTACATGGATGCCCACGATGGGGCATGGGGGGGCACTGCCAGGTGCGGCAGGAACTCAGGTGGCCACCCACAGGTGGTAGCTGCTGTGTTGTGCCCTGCAATGCGGCAGCTCACCTGTGGGTGGCCATCATTTGTTCCTTTTTTGGGGGCTTAACTTTGTGCAGGCGCAGGTAGGGCCAGATGCATGACTCTGCACATCCCGGCTGAATATTGGGCGTGCAGGTTAAGCATGGGCATGCCCTACCTGTGCGCCTGCATACATTACTGATGCGGTTCGGCACATCGGATTCAGCGGTGCACTTTTCCCTTTGATTATCGCTACTGGGATTATCAGTGGTTGTGCATGGAGCACACTTGCTGCCCATGCACAACCCTTTGAATATCTGGGCCTCTATGTAAAAATGCTTGAATCCCACCTGAAATGTGTTTTTTCAGAGCAATTGTGAAATCATCTTTCAGAATGGCGTTGAAAAATATCACTTTCATTTTCCATGAGGTGGGGTCCCAAAAAGGCCATGGTGAAAGTTCTGTGGAAAAATACTGAAAATGAATGAAGTTATCAATGAATGTAGAAATATTTCAATGTTAACTTATAACTTAGTCCTTTTACCATATTTTTCCACCATATTTTCAATATTGTCTTCTTATGACCCACCTCATTAACCTGGTAGATTAAAGTATTTGAAATTCCAACTGAAAGGGCATTTTGCGGAGCAATGGTGACATCACCTTTTTGAAGGGGTTTAAAAAATTTCACTCCCTTGTTCATGAGGCGGAGTCTCAAAAAGGCCATATTGAAAATTTTGTGTAAAAGTATTGAACATGACCAAGTTATGAGTAAAAGTTCAAAATGCATTGAAATCCATTAAATCGACTTACTTTGTTTTCTCATATTGCAGTTGCCTGTTCCAGCGGCAAGATGTCTTTTCAATTGGAGAGTTTATCTACACAGTGGGATACCTTTAGGTGAGTAAGGCTATATGTGTGGAGGGGTTTGGGGCGGTGAGTGATGAGTGGTAGGTCGGACGGGGGTGGTTGTGGGTGGGGGTCAGATCAACGATTAACCATTTTCTTATTTATAAGGAATTTAACAACAAAAAAATGATGAGGGATTGTTTTCTTTTCTTTTGTTTTCATCTATTCAGCTGTACTAGATCTGACACTGAAGATTGGGCACCCCTGTGTTGGCTTTTACACTACAGGGCACCAGAGGTGGGTGCCACAGTGTTGCCACCTATGCATTAGGGGTGGGTGGGTGAGCTGGAGAGGAGGGGATTGGGCAACTGATATCATGGGTAGGAACCCTGGTCTGTTTTTGCATGTTACTATATCCGGAAAGGATGAGGGAGGGTTGGTTGAGTGGGGAGTGAGAGAGAATTAAAAAACAAAGATACATATATATATATATAGAGAGAGAGAGAGAGAGACAGACAGACAGACAGACAGAGAAAAGAGGGGGCTGAGGAAGCATTTGCTGGCTCTATGCTGGCAGTCAAGCTGACAGCAGTACTCTGTCAGCAGCCATGGAAATCAGGGAAGTCCTGCTGCTCTCATACAGAGAATGTGGGTGAACAGTTCCTCACACTTAGCTGGGCACTCAGGATTTTTGGGTGCCCAGAAACCTTATTTCCAGCATCATGTTAAAATACAAACACCAGAATGTAGCTAAATGGGTTCCATTTAGTTACCTTCAGGTATTTTTTTAAATACACAATTTTTAGGTATTTTCCTTGTTTTTTTAGTAAGAAAAAACAACATGGTAGCCATCACAAACTGGGGAAACATTTGGTTCATAAGAGCTGTTTGTGGTATGCAACAACTTAGTGATGTTACACGAAAATGTTCATCAACCAAACCTTTTTTTTATAGCTCTTTGGTCCCCATCACATCCTCCCACCAACAGGTGACAGGGACACGTAGGTATTTTACTTGTGTTCTCCCCTGACCCCCCTCTGAGGCCCGAGCACACAGCAGTGCGAGCATGTGGGGGCACATTACAAACCCCATGGCACCAGCTCAGCCCCTTCCACCTCCCATAACTGTTTTTGCTGCCCCCAGTTTTCCTATGCTACCCACCAGATGTCCACCTGGTGGGAATGGAAGTACAGGGGGGCACCAACCACACTCTCCACCCTCGGGAGAGGAGAGCTGCCCATCAGCATGCTTGATCCTGCTTTGCCCTCCCCCCACACCAACACCTGAAGACCCAAGGTCATTCTCAAACCTGGGTTGCCAGAGTAGTATGAAGTGTGGCACCCAGCGCATCAACCCGCAGCACCACTGGGCCGGCACAACAACCAAACTTTTACGGTTTTATCAAAGAGTTATTCAAAATCCTTACCAAGCATGCACAGAAAAAAAAATCATTAATACTCTGTAACTGATTAATAATTTTTCACAAAACCTTCAAAAGGCACAACCTTGGCACAGGCCACTTCTATCCTAAAAATTTTGGAAAACATCTCTGTACTGTCTAGGCTGTATATGAGAACAAAACTAAAATGTGTATTAAGTACAGGGAAAAACACCATAATTCATTAGAAATCATCCTTCTGATCTAGGAAACAGCAATTGATGCCATTATGAAACCTTTCACATCTTGAGACCCTGCCAGTTATGTCACATTTTTTCCACTTAATCAAATGCCACCAAACTTATTAAAGTGCAAAAACTGGGGTTTAATACTAAATACCTTACTGAACCTTAAATATTTAGCTATTGAGCCAGTATTATATATACTGTAGATATGTAATAGATAATCCACTCCAGAGTGTGTGGTAGTGCTTTGATATACACATGCTTTGGTGTTCAACCACCCAAAGTATGCATATAACAGAGCAGGACCATGTGACCTGTAGTGGATTATCTACCTTATAAAATTGCTGTAAATGTTTTTTTTTTGGGGGGGGGGGGCAGTCCTTGGTCCTTGTGTGACAGAATTTTATTTAGGTGATCTGATTGATCCTTTCAGTTTTTGTGTAGCAGAAATTATGAGTTTTACTTAGGTGATATGGTTAATCCTGCCATCATTTTCATAGCTAAAAAGTGATAAATAAAACCTGATTTTTCCTACACATTTTTTAAACTTATGAATGGGAGAGAGGCAGGCAATGCAGTAAGGAGTGCAAAAGTCCAAGCTGAGGAAAAAAATAGCACAGACTGCATCAAAGGGGACAAGGCAAGGAAAGGAGGGAAAGGGGGAGACTCAGAGGAAATACTTCTTCACGGAGAGGGTGGTGGACGCATTGAACAGCCTCCCAGCGGATATGGTGGAGGTGGTAACAGTTACAGGATTGAAGAATGCATTGAATTGACACAAAGGGATCTTACAAGTAAGGGAAGGGTGAAGACTGGAGACCAAGCAGGGTGTGTGGTGTCACTGTATGTAGGGAAAACAGAGCAGACTAGGTGGGCTAGGATGTCCTTATCTACTGACAACTTCTATTTTTCTATGTTTCATAGACATTTTTTCAGGTAATCAGTGAGAAAAGGAAGACTACATCAGGGTTTGCATGGTTAATAAAGGAATCGAGGCTATACTGAGGAGGCCCAAGAAAAGGAAAATATCTTAAACAAATACTTCTGATCAATATTCATAGTTGAGGGGTAAGAGGAAGGACCACAAAAAAGCACAAAGAGATGGGGGGGAATGGCCCGGCATCAGTCTTTTTCTGAGGAGAAGGTCAGGAAAGCACTCACCAATCTAAGGGCAAGCAAAGCAATGGGACCAGATGGCGCGCATCCAAGAATGATAAGAAACTCTGGGAGGTGCTAGCTGTACACCTGACAGACTTGTTTAACAGTTCACTGGAGACTGATGTGGTATCAAAGGACTAGAGAAGGACAGCTGTAGCTCTACTTTACAAAAGTGGTAGCAAGGTGGAGGCATGAAATTGCAGGCCTGTCAGCTGACATCTATTGTTGGGAAATTATTAAAGAAAAGAATCGTAGAACACCTGGAATCCAGTGGACTGCAGGATCCGAGTCATCATGGCTTTACAGAGTGAAGGTCATGCCAAACAAGTCTGATAGATTTTTTTGACTGGTTAACCAAGGAATTGGATGGGGGGGGGGGTGGAAGACATGGCCTAATTGGATTTCAGCAGGGCCATTGACCATTGACACTGTTCCACATAGAAGGCTGGTAAACAAGATGGGTAGCATGGGAGTGGGCAGTAAGGTGTTAACCTGGGTCAGAAACTGGTTAGGGGATAGGAGGCAGATGTTGGTGGTAAATGAAGTTCTCTCTGAGGAAGGGAAAGTGACCAGTGGGGTACTGTGAGGGTAAATACTTGATCCAGTCCTCTTTAATGTCTTTACTAGTGATATAGCAGTGGAACTTGAAGGGGAGGTCTGCCTCTTTGAGGATGACACCAAGATCTGCAACATGGTGGACACTCCAGAGGAAGTACAAAGGCTGGAAAGAGACTTTAAATGACTGGAGGAGAGGTCAGAAGTTTGGCAGCTAAGATTTAATGCAAAAAACTGCAAAATAATGCACTTGGGTCACAGAAACCCAGGACTGCAGTACAAAATGGAAAGAGAGATACTAGCAGTGGCCAAGCAGGATAGAGACCTGGGGACATACATATCGGATGGCCTGAAGGTGGTCAGACAATGCAACAAAGCAATTTGGAGAGCTACTGGGATGCTAGGAAGTATAGGTAGGGATATTACTAGGATGAAGAGGAAAGTGGTGCTGCCACTATATAGGTCTTTAGTAAGACCACACCTGGAGTACTGTGTCCAGTTTTGGAGGCCACATCTCAGGAAGGACATAGACAGGAAGGAGGCCACCCCAAGGAGGGCTTCAAAGATAGTACATGGTCTACATCAAATGTCTTATGAGAAGAGGCTAAAGGAATGAAACATGTACACTTTGGAGGAGAGGAGTGATATGATCAAGACCTTTCAATACCTCACTGAGGTAAATAAGGCACAAGTGTGAGGTATTTTTCAGAGGAAAGGATGCCGTGATATAAAGTTGAAGGGGGTAGATTTAGGAGAGATGTGAAGAAATACTTACTCACAGAAAGGATGGTGGACGGTTGGAACAGTCTCCAGTGGAGGTTGTGGGGCTTAAAACAGCGGTAAGATTCAAAAAAATCTGAGATAAGCACAAGGGAGTCATAAATGATAGGTAAGGGGGTTGCAATGAAAGTTCTGTAGACCTGGAGGGGTCTGCAGTGTAAGCAATGCAACAAAAAAGGGAAGACTGGATGGGATATGTGGCCCTTATTTGCCATCAGCTTCTAAGTTTCTATGTTTCTATTAATTATAGAGGCCTGACAGTGTCCCAAAATTATGGTTATGTCTGTCATAGATCCTAGTAGTATCAAACGGGCCATACGTCATCTCAGTCCTTTGGTCTACTAACATGGATAGTCTTCTTTTACAATATTGGTCCTGTTTAAAAGTTGAAGGGCCAGATATTCAAAACTTTGCCCCAGGGCTAAATTAGCACTGCCCAGTGGGCAAACTTAGCCTGGAGCACAAAGCAAGTTATATTCAAAAGACAATTGCCCTGTGCTAATCCTGCGGAATATAGCAGTCTAACCAAGCCGGGCAAACTGGTCTGGGAGTGCAGGGCAAAAATAGCCAGGGAATAAGATAGCACTGAATATAGCAACGGGGAAGTGCAAACTGCAACTGCAGCTCATTAGACTCTGTAGCAAGCCAGTGTTGCAGGTGGAGAACATTGTGTGTGATTGCACAGAGATGTCTCACATCTACTGCAAACACACCTCTCAACCTCCTGCCTCATAAATCAGGGACAAGGCTTAAAACAATCAGGGACAAAGGTTTAAAATTAGGGACACATGTTAAGAATTAGTGAAATCCACTTAGGAAGCTGGTAGAATAAGTGGTGTAGTGTAAAATGCATTTTCTAAGGAAAAACACGTCTGTAACATTAATGTCTGACATTATTGTATGCTTACAACCCCCACTGTTTGGTCATGGAAACACAATGTTTAGGAGGGACAGAGTAAAACACTGAGGTAAAATCAGGGACGTCTCTGAAAATCAGGGACAATTGAGACGTATGACGGCAAACAACAATGTAAGCCACACACTGCAGATCTGTGCTATGCTGAAGTGAGGTTTGTCCGGGGCTAACCTGATTGCAGAGTGCTAACACATTAGCCCAGTGCAAACTGGTTAGTCCGGGAGCTTTAGTCAAAGGTCCCATGCAAATGAGCCTACTTAGGTAATCCGTGGGCAAACAGGTACATTTGCATCTCATTAACTGCTGCTTAGCATACATTACCATGTAGTTTGCCCAGCGCTACAGCATGGAGCACAAAGCTCCCCCTTTTGGTCAGAATGGAAGTACTGGCTGACGCTGCAGACCAAGGCAGACCCACAGCATCCCCTGTTGGTTGGTAAAGAAGTACAGGCTGGAAGCAGCAGGAACTGTGTGCTCCCAGGCACAGTTGATGCATACATATCTCACAACCCTTTGCCTCCTGAAACAGGGACAAAGCTCAAACAAATTAGGGACAAAGGACCAAAATCAGGGACACATCTTCAAATGTAGAGCTATCCAACCAGACAGCTGGTAGAATATGGGGCTTAGTGCAAAATGCATGTTCTAAAGAAGAACAAGTCTGTAGCTTTAATGCTTACCATTATTTTGTGCTTACTATTGCCACTGTTTAGCTAGGAAAATACAACTGTGAGGAGGGACAGAGTAATAATCATGAGGCACATTCAGGGACATCCCTGAAATTCAGGGACTGTTGAGAAGTATGCACCTCACCCATTCACAATAACAGTAAATGTACTATTCCTGGTAGTCTAGTGGTCCCCCCCCCCAGCATGAATCCAGACCCCGTTAAATGTAAAAGACGTTCTTTTCTCTGGTAGTCTAGTGGTCCCCCAACCCCTCAGCATGAATCCAGTCCCTCGCTAAATGTAAAAAACATTTATTTCCCTGGTAGTCTAGTGGCCCCCACCCCTCAGCATGAATCCAGACCTTCGCTAAATGTGAACAACATTCATTTTCATGGTAGTCTAGTGGACCCCACCCCCAGCATGAATCCAGACCCTCACTAAATGTGAAAAACATTCTCTTCCCTGGAAGTCTAATGATCCTCCCACCCCCCAGCACGAATCCAGACCCTCGCTAAATGTAAAAAACATTCTTTTCCCTGGTAGTCTAGTGGTCTCCCACTCCCCAGCATGAATCCTGACCCCTGTTAAATCTAAAATAAAGTCTTTTCCCTGGTAGTCTAGTGGTCCCCTCACCTCCAGCACGAATCCCGATCCCCATTAAATCTAAAAGAAAGTCCTTTCCTTGGTAGTCTAGTTTAACAGGGGGTTGGGATTCATGCTGGGGGTGATGGGGGTATCATTAGACTACTACGGAAAGGATTTTCTTTTAGATTTAATGGGGGTCAGGATTCATGTTGCAGGTGGGGACCATTAGACTATCAGGAAAGAATTTCAGTTAGATTTAACGGGGTTAGATTTGTGCTGGCAAGTACTAGATTACCAGGGCAATATGTGCTATATCATGGCTACAGGGATCCATGTTGTGGGGGACCACCGCATTACTGCCAGCTTTCTTGCGCAGTATCTAGTGGCATGCTACAGGTCGTCTAATGCTCTATATAAGTGCGCTTAGCCTTTGAATATGCCACGCTGCTGGTATTCATGGGCACTCTCCTAACCTGACTCTCTGCATGTTCCTATCTATTACCGTCGGCTCTACCACTTAGCACCGGCGCTAATAGGGCTTTTAAATATTGCAGCCTCACTCAAATCCAGCGCTATTCCAACGCTATGGTTTTGCGCTAGGTGCAATGGCTTGAATATCTGGCCCGAAGAGTGTTAAATTTATGTATTTTTCCCATTTTGTTTATCAAAAAGTTCTGCAAATGCATAGGAAACAACTACAGAGGTAAGTTATGAAAACTACAGGTTTGTTAGATGTTACGGAAGAATAGGTCATTTTGGTGGCTCGATGAACAAATGTTAATTTATTTTGAAGTTATTCATTATTTATTGTTTACACATGCTGAGTTAGCTGAAAAATTAGCTGGGAAAACAGAACTTTTTTCCTTGTTAATGTTTTCAGTGAATGAAACCTTTGCAGTTACCTAACTCTTCAAATACTTACTAAAATAACATTAATGTTTTCAAAATATTTGTGCTGCATGACAGGTTTCAAAATCTGTGTGTTACCTGGTGGTTTTCAAAATCTGTGCACTGCTTGATTTTCTTTAATGTATGCCCTGTGTGATGTTTTTCACAAAATGATTGGTCTTAGGTCCTTTCTGTTGCCAAAGCACCTGAGTCCATCTGCAGGCAGTAGTAGTAGAAGTAGCTTTATTCATTCTGTAAATGTACCTCACCATTATCTGTAACTGCTTCTCAAACCTGTACTCTATTCTATTTGTCCCATGTAACTAAAACTAATGTTTTGACTACCCTATTGTATGTACCCTCTGTATGGCACGGGTCACATCTGAAAACAGACACTAGAACAGTGCGCTTACCCAATAAACATATAAATAAATAAAATATGTGTTCATGGTGCCCTTCCCCAGAGGCCCAGGTGCTGCACACAAAGGAGGAAATAGCATACGTGTCCACATATAACAGAATAAATAATATGAAAAATTAAAAGTGGAAGAAATAACAACCCATAAAACCACATATAAATAAACAACAGCTGGATTACATTTCAATATATAACTGATACTCATAATATAAAAGAACAAGTTAATTCTCCAAGTGCCTGAGCAAAAAGATGTTTTTTTAATCCCTCTTTAAAGACCTCCACTGAGGGAGGCCTCCCTTAGGGCCCTCAGGAGCTAATTCCATAATATTGGCCATGCTTCTTCAAAATGCTGGTCCCTGGAAGTTTAAGTCTGACCCTGGGGACAACCAGAACACCCTCCTCTGTGGAGTGGAGGGGGAACGCAGGCAGGTAAGGACACATGAGATAGCACAAGTAGCGCAGACCCAAAACATGTAGGGCCTTATAGGTTAGCAATCCAACCGTGTAGGAGATATGCCAGTTGACCAGCAGCCAGTGCAATTTACACAGTACAGGGGGAAATATGACTCAACCTCAAGAGGCCAGTCAACAACCTAGCAGCTGTGTTCTGCATTAACTGCAAGCACTGTGGAGTGCCTCCACTGACTCGAGGTAAAGACCATTGCAGTAATCCAGCCGTAAGGTCACAAAAGCATGTACCAGAGAGGGACAGTCCTCAGGGGGTATAAGGAAATTAATCTGGCTGATATTCCTCAGGTGATAAAGCCATCCCAGACAACTGCTGAAACCTGAGTCTCAAATGTCAACCCATCACCAAGGATGACACCCAGATTCTTCACCTTTGAAGCAGCCACAAGCCTGGAGGTTCTGATGAACAGCTCCATCTTCATCCCAGCTGCTGACACTCCCCCACTGTGACCCAGCTCAGTCACTAGTACTTCTGTTTTGCTTGGGTTGAGTCTCAGCCAGCTTGATGACATCCATTTCTGGATCTCAGCCAAACACTTATTTAGTATATCCACCATGCAGTGATCGTGAGGTGCAAAGGACAGAGTAAGCTTAGCATCATCTGCATAGCAGTGAAACTCCACTCCACACTATCTAATAATCCTACACAGGGGCAGCACATATACTGAAAACAACATATGTGAAAGGACCAATCCCTGGGGTACACCACAGTATAGATCCATTGGGCATGAGAAAAACTTCTCATCACTACCCTCCGTCTTCTGCACTTGGGGTAAGACTCAAACCAGCTGATCACTTTTCCAGCGAGTCTCACATACTCCTTGAGTCGATGCAATAAAATCCCATGGTCTACAGTGCCAAATGCTGAAAAGAGATCAAGGAGAACAACTGACCTCTCTCATCTTTCTCTTGCACTGAGCAGGCATTATACATCCTGACCAATGTAGTCTCAGTGCTGCACTTTGACCTAAACCCCAACTGGAGAGGCTCATTGATGTTGTAGGTCACCAAGTGTGTCTCAAGCTGCAGTGCAACTACCTCCTCAATAACTTTGCCTAAGAAAGTCAGGTTACAGACAGATGAGTAGTTCTACAGGATGCAAGGGTACAATATTTGCTTTTTTAGGAAGGGTTTTACCAGTGCACTTTTCAGTATTGAAGGAAAATTCCCCTCCAACAATGAACACCTAATAATCTTGGTGAACATAGGCCAAGCTGCCCCACACAGCTCACTAGAAGATGTGATTGTCCTGGATCTAGCCTACAATACATTGATTGCAGTTCCAAGATCACCTTCAGAGCCTTCTCAGTCTTCAGTGACTGAGAATCTCCCCAAGACCACTGACGGCTTATGTGACTTTTAGGCTTGAAACTGCTGGGCCTTAACTGCCCAGTTGAAGAGGTTCTGGCCCTAAAAGAGGACACTTTGTCACAGAAAAGCCAAGCAAACTCCTCTCAATTAGTGAATAAAGCAGCGTCCATGGGCTTTAGACAAGCTGGATGCAAAACCCTGTCCACATCCTGGAAAAGGTGAGCTGGTCAATTCCTCCCAGGCACAATCACTTTCAACAGAATTTCTGAATTTTTATGAAAGATTTCCCATTTGTAGTTCCCATAGTGAATATACCCAGCCAGTTTTTCCTCCTGAGCCCCGGATCACCTCCAGCATTGCTACAGTCTCCATCCCTTTGCTTTCATCTCCCTCAATTCACCGTCAAACCACATCGAGAAAAGGTGTGAAACCAATGGGCATAGACAAACTGGTGGTACAAGGTCAAAAGCCCCACCAGCAGCCCTATTATTCATCACCAGTGCTTTTTCCATATCCCTAGCATATGCCACCATCATAACTGGGGTGTTCAGTACCGCCAAAAATCCATCCATCCTCAGCCCATTCAAAGAGAGGTATCTGACCACTTCCACAGGGTTTGAACTACAGAGGGGTGACCTGAAATCAAACCTGATGGCACAAAGATTTGATCAACTAATCAGATCAGTCCAGGGATTTTCCACCTCAAACCCCAGGTGGAATAGCATGTCCGTGTTGATGTGACATAGTAGTAACTGATTGTTCTAGGCCCAGAGCTGTCATATTTTGAAGAAAATTAATCCTGTCCAGAAAGTGACAGTTTGTCATGGTCTCAGATATAGAAATCACCCAAGATAATTCACCTTGATAATTCCAATACCCTCCCAGCAATGAACACCATGATTTCCTGAAGAAAATCCCCCTCCTGCCCCGATGACCAGTACTCAAGTAGGATTGTGCACTCGGCACCTGGACCCCTACGCTTAGCCACACACTCAAATAATGAGGTGTCCCCAGCTGGATGCACCATCAGGTTTAATTTAGATCTAAAGTAGATTGTCACCCTTCCTCCCCTGTGGTCCTCCCTCAGGCAGTGCACAATAGAGAAACTGACAGGGATGGCTGCCTCCAAAACTGGACCAGCATCATCCCCCAGTCAGGTCTCCATGAAGCATGCCAGATCAACTGAAAAATGAGATATAAAGTCTGAAATAATATCAGTCTTATTCTTAATTGATTTGGCATTGCACAGCACTGTTGAAGAGGACAGGCAGCAGTGTCTGGCCAATAGGCTACCTGTCCACTTGGTCCAGTAGAAGCCCAGAGTTTGGGGATAAAGCATTTCTGATCCCTACCAAATCCCTATTTATCCCCAGGACATCTCCTCATCCTCACATACTCTGGTCAGCCCCTCAATGTCCTGCCCCCATTCCTTACAATCCTATATCATCCCAAAACTTCCTACTTCCATCATCTGTGCCCACTTCTGGAAACTGTGCCCTCAGCCACCTTGCAGTGGTTGACCTAGAAGCTGGCAGTCCTTGTCTCTGTTTGAGCAACAGGACAAAAAAAAGTCTCTTAGGGTTCCTGAATGCTGCTGTTCTGTCCAAATAGATTTTGACTGCTTTGATGACATCCTGGATGAGTAACTGACCCCTTTGTGGATCATCTGGTCCAGGGTCAAAAAAGGGAAGCAAAATCTCTTGGACATGTGAAAAGGTGATGATACTTCCAGTAGGAAAAATGGAACTGGCCTGTCTATGATCCTGTCATCATGAAAAATCAGGACTGGTTTGTTACAGGCTAAGGCTTGTAGTTCACTTTTTCTACATGCTGAACATGTAGTAATGAGAAACACTGTCTTTAGTGAGAAGGTAATAAGAAATGTCCTCCATGGGTTCAAAAGGATCCTTGGTTAATGCATTTAAGACCATGCTCAGCTGCCAGGGTGCTAATGGGGATTTTTGTTTTGGACTGATGTTGGCCAAGGCCTTGAGCAATGTGACAATTTGAGGGTATGTTCCCAGGAGTGAGCTGTTGATTGTTCCTGGAATTGCTCCTATCGATACAGATTGAAATCTTAAGGATGTGGTGGTTAGGCCTTTATCAAACCTGTCCTGCAGGAATTCTAAATTTGTGGAATAGAACAAAATGTGACATCAATGGTATAACTGTCGCACCACTAACCAATATCTGCCATATGTTTTATTTGTTGATGCTCTGCAGGATTGTAGTATAGTGTCTATTATCTTGTCTGAGATTTCTGTTGCTGACATTCTGTTTCTTTGCGGGATCATGCTGTCAGTTTGAATGAATGAGGTGCAGGATGTAGATTGGGCCCTTAAGACAGCAGGTCTGGCCTGTTTGGCAGCTGCATTGGATTGTCCATCATCATCCATACGATGGAGGGAGAACCATGTTCTCCTGGGTCAGTTTGGGCCAATGAAGACTACTGTTGCTTTGGATTTTTCAAATTATTTGTGGTAACAGGGCCAGTGAAAAAAAAAAGATGTACACTTTTTGAACTCTCATGGCAGGGACTGAGTGTCCACTGCTGCTGTTCCTATTTCTTTGAATCTTGAGAATAAAAGTGGGAGTTGAGTATTTAGTTTTGTGGCCATGAAGTCAAGATTGAATGGCCCCATCAGGTTGTGATCACATAAAACACCTGTTCATTTCGATGCAGTTCCCTGGGATTCAATGTCTGCCTGCTGAGCAAGTCTGGCTGCTTATTCAGTTACCTGGCTAAACTGATGGGTGACGGGCTGGCTAGATGATGTTCTGCCCATGTCAGTAGCAGGGTAGCTTCCCTAGACATCTGTTTGCTCTTTGTGCCACCCTGCTTGTTGATGTAGGCCATCATCAGGGCCGCATTTTGACATAGGCAACATAGGCAAGTGCCTAGGGCCCCACCTGTTCAGGGAGCCTACATAATCCCCAAACTAATATATATATATATATATATATATATATATATATATATATATATATATATATATATATATATATATGTCATAAATTAAAAAAAATCCTGAACTACCTTTTTTTTTTTAATCACTGTCAGTAGGACTGAAGGCAGGGCAGGCTGAAGTGTCCAACGGTAATCGCACCTTTTCGATTCTGTGCTAAATGTGGCTTTTTGTTTCTGGGGGCTTCGGCCAGACTAAGTTAGAAGTGTTAACAGGCCAATTTCCTGCTCTTTGCCTCCCGGCCCCCTGCTATCCCACATGGGGAGATGTATCCAACAAATTCCTGTCCCTGATTGGTGAGCCTGATGGAGGAATGGTTCGGCAACCACCCTGGCAGCAATCTTAAATGGAGGCCTCCTTGGAAAGTCTGTCTACTACACTTTTTTTTTTATTAGTCTTTGGTAACTAGGTAAGGCTCACTAGGCACAAGTGCCTGTTTTCAGGGGTGACCTGGGAGCACTGGGCGGTTAAGTGACTTGCTCGGAGTCACACGGTATGCAAGTAGAGGTTGTGAGAATCAAACTCAGGTCTGGTCTGCTGGATGTATCAAGCTCATTCACACCTCGTTCCTCTAACATCTAGGCTATACTGCCAGCCTATACTTGACTTGTCTTGTATTTTGAGAGGGCCCCCCTACCATTCAGATTGCTGATGGATTGATACCAGAGCCAGCTAGCTACCAGCCAGCAGAGGAGCTGCCTACTGGACTACCGGAGAGAGAGTCTGAGCCATGAGCCATGAGCTGCTACAGGGTTCAAAGAGGTCAGACAAGATTTGCTAGAGCCCAGCCAGCCAAGAACAAAGGAACACAAGGAGAAGCTACAAGCGTACAATGTTTAAAGATCAGGTCAGGTCACTGATGGAGAGATAAGAAGAGAATCAGAGTCAGGACCAGCACTTGAAGAGAACAGACCACAAGAACAGAGCTGGTATCGCTCCGAGAGTTTTTTTTTACACTTTAAATAACATTCCATTTTGTTTGATTTGATCCATCCTGAGTAGTCCTACTGGCCAGCTTGCTTGCACACAGCAACACTGTAGTGAGAGAAGCATCAGACCCCAAGATTTAGAACAGGAAGCAGGAGAGAGATAACAGTATCCACTATCCATTCTGCTGCACCAGGCACAGTCCAGCAATAACAGATTTTTTAACTAATTCTGTACTTCTGTTAGATTAATTGACCAAAAATTAGCGTGATGGGGATGACTGGCTAACACATATAGCTGATGATTAAACATGTCATTTAGCTAACAGGTACAGGCAGGCTGACGATTAAATCTGACTTTTCTCATATATGAACAATAGAACAATGTACAGTATTATTCAGATATTGGCATCTGTCTTAGCATTACTTATCTAATTTTTTGTTACTGTCGAGTTCAGCTGCACTATATTTTAAATTCACTCTAAGTGGCATTCCATCTAAAATAAATAGGAAACAGATGGACCATGTGTATCTCTATTTGATCTGACCAAAGATTCTAAATCAGCCTGAAACTGAAACCTTTACATACTGCCTTAAGTTCCTCAAAATAATCATTCATACATCTGTACTTTAAACCCCATTATTACATTATTGCTAACTAAAGAGCTATTTCTTCTTTTTAGACTTAGAAAAGCATTTAAAGCCCATATTCAGTCCATCTTTACACTAAAATCATTATATTCAAATGTGTTGTTTTTATAAGGAGCATCTGCTCACCTATTGTGCTTCCTGTTATGTTTCACTGTGAAATACATAAAGCATTCTTTTAGAGAATGGGTCATAACCTTGTAATATATCTGTGATGTGAAACACACCCACCAGGCACAAAGTGACACAGAGAACATTCACGGTAAACAGTATTATTCATTTCTAGTTTGAACAGTTGGGAAGAAACATGGTTTTAAGTTTTGGAGTCTAATTTCTTGTAGTGGAGTAGTTACCACCTTCTCTAGCCTCTGTGTTGTCTATTTCTCCTACTTTAGATAACATACAAAAAAAGACTCGAAAAACATAAAATTAATTTCCCCATGCTGCAGAATGATTGTTTATTACCTTAGATGAAATATGAAAGCCTGGTGAAAAGGGGAACAAAATGCCCAGTGTGTATTTTGCAAAATGCCTGTATCATATGGTGTGGTTTCTCTATATGCAATCCATTTATAAGTTCCTTAGTTAGTTTTGTATGTTATAATCCCTGAAATCTTATAACCATGGATTGCATAGTTTTTAGTTAAAGCAGTCCTTTTCTTGACTATCAATTTTTATGGAAATGGCAATATATAACACATTAACATGTGCAAAACAAATAACTGGTATATAATAATGTTTAAGGGTAGCTACTTTAAACAGCAAAGTCCCAAAGCAATCCTGTATGTTGTTTCTTATTTTCTTTTTGTCATTTACACAGACCACATCAAGCATTTGTAAATGCCAAATGTTTGCCATTTGCATTGCTTTGCAACAATGGGAGCAGACTGTCAGGGTTTAGTTTCTATTATAATTGGGGACAGTTCTTCTTTCTTACTGCATTCCTTATCCCATGCAGACATTTGGTATTAACTTTAGGTAGTAGTGGGCATCCTTATTTGGACTCTTAGTCTAGGCATGTGTCAAGGATTGACGGATTTACTGAATGATTTATCTTTTGAGTTATCTTGGGGAAAACAACAATGCACATTATTTAATTGAACATATTGTACTTTTACTCAGTAGTGCCTTTCTTTGCTCCTTGCCACTATGGGGGGGGGGCAAACAACTGGGTACATAAGGGAATTATTATTGGGTCAGGACAACTCAGAGGAAAAAGATTAGTCATATTGCAACAGAAAAAATGTCTATTGTATCCAGCTTGCTTTTAAACACCCCGGCCTGGATATTCAAAAGGGTTGCGCCATGCGCAACAGGGATGCACCAGCGCAAGTACGGAAATGCACCATTGTTTGATATTCAGTGGGAGGTGGCTGTGCAGTGCAATAAGCAATGCATCAGAGTGCAATAGTAATGAATGCATGCATGACCATAGGGGGCAGAACCATGAATAACATGCGCAGTGCAATATTCAACAGCATGCGCCATGCGCAATAGGGGAGCTAGCGGAAGTTGCATGACAGCAAAAATGATCCAAAATAAAAGGGAGCAAGAGAGGGGTGCAAGAATGCAAAATGGAAGCCACAGGTGGGAGCGTGGTGACAGACATAAGGGCAGTACAGAGGGTAGCAGTGAGCAGGACTGGGCAGGAGCAGGACAGGGCCCACCAGAACTGAGCCAGAAACAGGGTAGGAGTGAGGAGCCTGTGCCACTGTGCAGGAAAGTCAGTGAAGTGCCACAGTGGACTGAGAGCAGTGGCAGGAGGCAGGACAGCCACAGCCAAAGGCCGGAGGTGTACCCGGTGCAGAGGGAGCATCAGAAATGGACAGAGGGGGGAACAGGATAACAGCCGACGGGGGGGAACACCAGCCAGGGACATGGCCAGCGCCACCTTCCAGATGGAGGCGGTAATGAGGAGTGTGAGAAGGCAGGTAGCAGGGGGGCACAGCCGTGGAAGCGCCGTCGGCAGTACCCCCAGAACAGGCAGTACCGAGCCTGTACCAGCTTCGAACATTACTCTGACACAGAGATTGTGGGCCAGTACCACCTGATCCGGGCGATCCTGAGGTAGGTTTGTGAGCTGTGCAGTGATGAGATGCAGGCACCCACATGACAGAGCCATGCTCTGTCAGTGGAGATGAAGGTGACAGCCGTCATGTGCCTGCTCGTTGCGCGCACCTTCCAGAGACCAACAAGGACAGGACAGGCATAACCCAGTCGACCGCATCACACCTACTCACACAATTCCTCAGTGCACTGCTGCCACATGCTGCGGAGGACATCCATTTCCCCAGCGCAGAGACGGAATGCACAGCACACATACAAGAGTTTCACAGGGTAGCATGGTTACCTGGCATGCTTGGGGCCATTGACTGCACCCATGTGGCCATCCACACACCACTTGGCCCGGACGGAGTGTCTTACATCAATCGGAAGGGGTATGCAAGCATCAACTGCCAGGTGGTGTGCGATGTCAGGGGGTGCATTACCAATGTCTGTGCCATGCACCCTGGGGGAACATACAATGCCTTCATAAGGCAGCAGTCCACACTGTGCCACAGGTTTGAGAGTGGGGACATCTCCACTGGCCACCTAGTGGGTGAATATGCATATCACGCAGGACGACATGAGCAGACGTGGGGGGTGCATAGTCAGAGGTGCCATGGGTACCTGCCTTGTTGGCCCATGGCAAAGCGATGCAGACCACCATACTAATATCCACCCTCTACACACAGGTGACAGTGGCTACCCACTATTGGCTCAGTACCTCCTCATCTGCGATCAGAGACTCATTTGCCGCCCAAGACCTGATGCAACTCGTCACTCAGCCCACAAGAATAAACCCTAAGAGAGGTACCAGCACCCTTCTGGATGTTATTATAACTAACCGACCCCATAAAATCCAAAACATCCAGGTCCTCCCAGACTCCCTAAGTGACCACTCTCCTATCCTATTTCATTGGGCTGTCTCCAATCCCAAACCCAAAGCCCAGACCACCCTTCGTGGCTTCCGCCCGCATCCCTGAGTGGGCTGAAAAACTTTAAGTATTCCTCACCCAGATAAACTGGTCCCCCATTCATCATGCTACTGACATTGACACTGCCCTTGCCTTCTTCACTCACACCTTCAACATGGCCTGTGATCTCTTTGCGCCCCTCACCAAAATCTGGTCCAAAAAACAAAATGCACCCTGGGTTAGCCCGGCCCTTCTACAATTACTAAGGAATCGGGATAACCTCTGGCACCTTGCCACTGAAACGGGTCATCTGTCTGATAGGCAGGCTTACAATGCAGCCCGGAATAAGTGCTCATGGGCCATCAGGAAAGCCAAGGCCGACCATTACCAGGCCTCCCTTACCTCCTCCTCGGGCTCGGCCCGGACTTTCTGGGTTAATATTAAGCAACTTAATGGAAAAGCTCACTCCCCTGCCCCATCCCAGCTCACTAGAAATGGCACTACCACCACCGAGCCTGACACCATAGCTAACTGGTTCAACACCGCTTTCACTGACCTTAGCTCAGTCCTCCCTAGTAATTTCTTTGATCCTCCCCCCAACCAAGCTCCCCCTATCCTCCAGCGCCCCAGCTTCCACCTGCGCAAGATTTCCATCCGGAAGCCAGACCCATCCTAGTCAAAGCTTTGAATGGCAACAGTCCCGGCAATGACTCTCTGGACCCCAGTATCCTCAGACTGGTGCTAGATGAAGTCCTTGCCCCACTCACTAGCCTAATTAACCAGTCACTCTGCCTGGGACAATTTCCCACAGCGTGGAAAACAGCCATTATCACACCAATTCACAAAGGGGGTGACAGGTCATCGGCCAACAACTACCTGCCAATCTCCATCCTCCCCCATCTCTAAAGCCCTGGAGAAAGTGGTGGCCATTCAAATCACTGATTATCTGGCTAAGCATAACATTCTATGCCCAGAGCAACATGGCTTCCATGCTGGTCACAGTACCAGCACTGCCCTAATTGAATTCTCCAACTTCCTACACTCCTCCTTGGATACCAGCTCCCTAGCTGGTGCAGTGTTCATAGACCTCTCAAAGGCCTTCAACACCGTCTCCCATCCACTTCTGCTGAATGCACTCTGCCACACTGGTCTTTCAGCTGGCCCCTTAGCATGGTGCACAAGCTATCTTGACGCTCGATCGCAGTGTGTAAAAATCAATAGCACACTCTCCGATACCTGTCCCATTCACTCTGGGGTCCCCCAAGGCTCCATCCTGGGCCCCCTTCTCTTCTCGCTCTATCTGAACACCCTGCCCAGTGCTTGCCCTGGCAAAATTCTACTGTATGCAGATGAAGCTGTCCTTTTTGCCACCCACTGCAATCCCATCTCCCTCCAGGACACCCTACAGCAGTCTTTCAACAGTGCCGAAGCCTGGTTTAAGGAGCGCAGACTCGTCATCAATCTTAAAAAGACCAAAGCTATGCTCTTTTCCCACCACCAAAACAAAGCTAGCAACCACCCACTCTATATCCTTCCAAGTACCAATCAGCCACAGGAACAAGTCTGCTCCTACAAATACCTTGGGGTTACCTTCGACTCATCCCTCACATTTCACAACCACATCGATGCCCTAACATCCACCACTAACATACGGCTGGGCATTCTCTTCTGCCATAGAACCTGCCTTCCCCCAAATGCTCTCCGGCTCGCTGTTACATCATCTGTTCTGTCCCTTGTAGACTATGGCCTACCAGTGTATGGTGCTGCCGACACCACTGCACTCAAAAAAATTCACTTAACCCTGAACAAAGCCTGCAGATTGATTACTGGTGCCCCCAGGCTCACTCACACCTGTCAGCTGTATGTTGAGGCCAAATTGCTTACCCTGGATGAACGGCTCCAATACCAAACCTGTCTCCTCACAAAAAAAACCCTACTCGGGCTCTCCCCCCCTGGGGTAACGGCATCCATCCACCAGAGCCCTCCCACTATTGCAACACGGTCTTCCAACAAGACCACTCTAATGGTCCCCAGATCAAGAACCAGCTGTGGCCAGAGGTCCTTCTGCTATAGAGCCCCAACCTGGTTTAACTCTCTCCCTGCCCCCATCTCCAATGCCACCACCATCTCTAAGTTCAAAACCACCCTTCGAAACCACATCATCAACACTCGTAACTGCTCCTGTCTCTAAAAGTTGCCTCCACCTCTACTTCTCTTGACAACGCCCTCCAGGCGGCTCTCCAACTAGCCATCCCCACCACCACTTCCCTGTACACCATGCTTATGTTTAACCTGGCCAGTACCAGCTGTTTCAGTGTTTACCTACTAGATTGCTCACTACTGATACCAACTTGTGTTAACCTGTTCTCAACTTACATGTACCCTGTAACCCAAATGTATTTGTCAACCACAATGTGATGTAAGCCTCTGTTGAACGCCTATTGTTTTGCAAACTTACGCTATGTAACCAAAAACACAATGTATGTCTTTATGTGATGAAGTACCTTTGGAAACGAGCCTCTGGCTCAAAGGTTGTAAACTGATTTTACAAATAAATAATAAATAAATAAACTATGTCCCTGGCTGCTCACACCATACCGGTGCCCCACGACCCCATCGCAGCTACAGTACAATGAGGCACATGCCACAACATGGAATGTCATTGAGCTGGTGTTTGGGATGCTGAAAGCACGGTTCCGGTACCTGGCCAGATCTGGCAGTGACCTACAGTACAGCCCCTCGAAGGTCTGCGAGCTATTCCTGGCCTGCTGTTTCCTGCATAACATGGCCACCGACTGTGGGATAGCCATAGAGGTTGAAGAGAGGGATAGCGATGGGGATGATGAGGAAGCCGGTCCAGCCGGTGATGGGCAGCCACCCACTGGCAAAGAGACCCCCGCCTGATCCGGATGTCACAGCTGCACTGGGACACCATTACAGAAGAGCACTTTGGTCAACACAGGTAGGTCACAGGGCCATGCACCACCATCAATGGCAAGGGCACAGACCCTTTCTGTCTTTCCAGTATAAATCTTGTCACACGGACACTTGATAATATAAATAACCCCTTCTGTGGAGCAATTAATGAAATCTTTTATCTGAATATCCTTGTTATGAGCGAAATATTTTATTGTTTTAATTCTATAAGTATTGTTACAGTGTACAAAATGTCCACATGTAAAGTTACCTCATATCTCAATAGATGACAAAGTATTTTGGATGTTTTTCTGGTATTGTGTGCACTGTTTTAGATAAAATGTTAGCACGTGTCCTACTCTTTTTGGCAACTACCAATGGTTGGGCATGAAAATATGTGCTCCCAATTCTGTAGACTGAAGCACATTCCAAAGTTTTTTTGTATTACTTATTTAATTGTTCCAAAATAATCTGAAAATGTAACTGCAAATAGTATTATTTTCTCTGCATCATTTCGTCCACTACTATCCTCTATTGTATGTATTAACCGAGCTCTTTTTCTATCCTTTATTTTTTCTCTTGCTGCTAATAGAGTACTATCTTTATATCCCCTTTCCTTAAATCTCTCACACATTTCTACCTGTGCTTTCCCAAACTCTTCTGGGCCACTGCAATTACGTTTTGCCCTAATAAGCTGACCATAAGGTATAGACTCAATTAGATGTCTGGGATGGAAACTATCTGCTCTTAGTAATGAATTTCTATCCGCTGGTTTACGATAGATTTTAGTTGCTAGTTTACTATCTAATTTCTAAATAAATAAATCCAAAAACTGAACTGCCTCCAAATTATATTGCATAGTAAAAATCAACAAATCTGTTCTACTATTTAAATACTCATTACATTTCTTGAGCTCATCAACTGTTCCTGTCCAGATATAGAAAATATAATCTATAAAGTGATGAAAAGTCTGTATATGAGTCAAAAATGGATTTCCCTCTGTAAATATATGTCTAGTTTCAAAAATCACTCATGTATAAATTTGCATATGATGGGGCCATGCTAGACCCCATCGCTGTTCCCCTCACCTGTAAATGAAATTCCTGCTCTAATTAAAATAAGTTTTGAGTTAGTACTAATTCTGCCATCTTGATAAGTAAACAATTAGGGGGTTTGTCTTATGTTCTATTATCTGTTAACACTCTGCTCAAAACCTCACAACCTACCCTATGAGGAATTGATGTATAAAGGTCCTTGAGGTCCCAAGTAACCAATATGCAATTAGAGATATCTCGGTAATAATCATTCTCTCTTTCTAATAACTGGACCACATCTGTAGAATCTTTAATGTAAGTTCTAGTTTGTTCAACAAATGGTCTAAAATAAAAGTTGATATAAACAGAGAGTGGTTCTAATACTGAGTTAATCCCGGAAACAATAGGCCTCCCAGATGGATTATATAGATCTTTATGAATTTTAGGTAAGATGTAAAAAAAGGGAATAGTCTGTGTTTTCTTTAATAATGTATTAAATTCCCATTCTGAAATCCACTGATTCTCCAGGGCTAGACTCAACAGGGTTTCAACAAAATTCAAAACTTGTTCCGTAGGATCTCTCTGTAATCTCAAAGAATTGTTTGGGTCTTCTCAGTGATCCAAACAATTATTTGAGATTGCAGAGAGTTCCTACGGAACAAGTTATTAATTTTGTTGAAACCCTGTTGTAGCTTCCCTATCTTTTATGTGCTGATATGGGGAGTACAGTCCCCCTTGCCCCCCCCCCATTATTTGGTATGCATCCATTGAGTAGTAGTAGGTACTGTTAGATATTGATTTCAAATTCACTATGGACACATTACAGAACACATTAAGTATCTACAAAAGGCTTGGCTATATCCTTTTGGATTAATGGTATCCCAAATGGTGATTTACATGCCTTAATACTTAATTTTATATTGACATACACATTCTCTGCAGAGACACCTGGCTGTAGGACCTTGTGGTGCGGTGGCTAGGTGATGCTTTATAGCAGGTCGGGCACACAGGTGTTGAGAGTATGAAACATGTGATGTTCTCTCAACTATTGCTGTACCCAATTCTCTACAGTGGGTATTTGAATTTTTATTTATTAGTGCGTAGAATGCTTTGATCTTTTGCTACAGGTCATTCGGGAGTACTAGTGCATGCCAACCCATGCTTACAGGATATATCTTGTGAACTTCTAGTAAGTCAAATTACATGTATCGGTAATATTGTGGTTTTGTAAAGAGTGTGTAAAACAGTATTTTATAATACTTGTTTCCAGCAGAAAAAGATTCAGATAATGAACGATGTTTCAGGAACAGGTATGTTCCTGCGTGCATGGATCAATTGAGATGCACTTTTGTTAAATATTTAATACACACACAAGGTGATATTTTGGTTTCTGGTTAGGGGATAAAAGAGATGTTAAACATTTTTTTTGACAAAATTTCACGGCTTTTGGAAGGTGCTATTGCTGCTTTACCAGTGTGGGCTATAGTAAAAGGTAAGGGTATTACACATAAAAATATATCTTGAGATATAGGTGTTTTCAGTCGCTAAACTTTTATTTATTATATTAAATATTTTTCAGCCTATACAGAACGTAGAAATTCTAGATAACTAGAGTAATGTGTACTACGTGATTAACTTGAGGCGTATGTTTAAATGCTTATTTTGCTCGCAATTTTGTTTATTGCATGTCTTATTAATAGCAGTTTATTATTGAATTGGATGATTTTCTGACTTGGTGTGATGCAGCGCGGTAAGCGCTGTAGGACTGATACTTTGCTAATAATGTCGGGGTGAGCCCCAGTTCTTTCTTTTTGATAAAAATGATATTTTTTGGAATGTGTTAACTATAAAAGTGTTTATTTTTATCATTTTACAGATAAATGGATCACATAAATACATTTTGTGGGATTTGGCATGTATGAGACATTTAACAAGGAGGACTAATGGTAAGATGAAATGCCATACTTTATACAATTGATGTACCATTGAAGGGTTGATATATATTTACAGTATGAAAATATAATTTTTGCATATATATATATATACACATTTTACAGACACAGTGTGCTTCACTGATGAAGAGCAGTTGCTTGAAACATTTGATGAACTGGACACAGTACACGGTATATTGTCTTTGTTAAGATACCTAAGAACAAACTATTCTCATAGAATAAAGAATATTTATATCTATATGACACTGGGTGAGAGGGCTTTATTATCTACCAATCAGAATTTTTTCTTCAGCCATATTGGTAGCTAGCACCTCCCCTTAATGTTATCTTGTTTCTTTTTTATTGAGGTTGGCTGTGCTGGATTTGCTTTTTTCTGAATTTTTAAAAGCAACTTTATTACAAAATATATAAAAGTATACATATACAAACAAATGCATCATACATAAATTATACACAATATAAATATAAACCATTTAAAAAGTGGAATATTTTCACTTTTCATTTCATTAACATGACAGCTTTCCATTCTGGTGCAATGTACTGATCCTGAACCAATTCCCTAGAGAAATATGTTTTAATGCAAGCGAGCAACACAAGGGAAAAAATGGAACAGGAAGCAATCTAAACTCAACTAACAGGGAGATAGATCAAATAACTAAATAGACTTGTTTTTCTGGACTCTATAGTATTTTTTCTTAATTTTAACAACTGTGGAGATGAATTTGGCTATCGTAGAGGCACTGGCTTGATTTCAAAGGTGAAGAAGTATAAATACCCTGTCATAATTACTGTTTGCATATATTTTCAAAACGTTCAGTAGGAAATTGTTCCTTGGCTTAGCATAAAGTAGACATATGTTAATAACATGAGTGAGTGATTCCTGATTTCCTTTATTACATCTACACTAATGGCTCGTTTTGCTTGAGCTATCATTTAATACATCTGTGTTATTATAATATACATATTTAGATGTTATCAGTTCAAACCTAGTCCAAGTAATTCATTTCCTCTCACATGGTGCAATTGGTAGTATTAGGCAATCCTCCAAACAGTTGCTCATTTTATTAAATTTAAACCATTCAAAGCATTTTTGATCTCTTGTTTTACATATGTCTAGTCTGCTCACATTTTTAAATAATTTTTCCCTCATTAGGGTCCTAAATTTTGATGAAATATCAATATTTCTATTGTAATCTTTCCATAGATGGATCATTTTCACTTTCTTGAGGTATTTATCTAGGGCTGTTAACCACTTTGATTTATGACCCTCTTTTGACCATGCAATTTTTTCTTTGAAGCATGTAAGAGGAAGATTATTGGATTTGTTATTTATTATCCTTAACCAATAGGAGAGTAAAACCAACTCAATTAATGATTCCACTGAGATCCTTCCCAGCTCAGCTCTAACCATTGTATTTGCCATAGAGCTGGGAACACCCAACAGAGCCTTGTAGTAATAAGAGAGGACCTTTTCAGACCCCTCTATTATTTGAAGTCCCCAAGCTTCAGCTCTGTATGTTAAAACAGGGTTTATCTTAGCTTCTCCTGCCTTCAGAGTAGGAATAATATAGTTGCCCCTATACTTTAAATTAAATTTCAACAGTGCTCATGCAATAGTTTTTGCCTTCAAATGTTGATCCCTTTTATGGGAGACCCAATTAGCTGAACATGTAAACTTTACTCCTAAATAAAGATAATTATCTACTGTTTCAATCTTACTTTCCCCTAGGAGAAAATTAGTCTGTGAATGATAGTTTCTTCAGGTACCAAATATCATTATTTTGGTTTTATTTAAATTTATAGACAATTCCAAATACTCACACTTCCTTCTGAAGATACCAATTTTATTTTTCAATCCGGTTTTTGACAGGGCAAACAAAGCAATATCATCACCATAAGCTAATGAGTGAAAAAGATTGTTATTAATTTTTGGGGAATCCAATTCGGTCTCCTTATCAAAATACAAAAGATCATTAATATAGATGTTAAACAGCAAAGAAGCCAGTAATGATCCCTGCTTAACACCTCTGTGTGTCTTAAAGTATTCTGTTGTACTTCTTTTATTATCAAATCTTATAGATCTGTTTTCATAATGAAGTAGACAGATCATGGTGAGCAAAGATTTATCAGTCATTAATTCTGAAAGTATTGTCCATAATTTTTGTCTATTTATGGAATCAATGACTGATGAGAAGTCTATAAACAAAATATGTAATTTCATTTTCCTCCAGTGAACATATTTCTCCAATAAATGTACAAATACAGATACTTTGTCTATGGTGGAGAACCACTGTCTAGACCCAGCTTATGTAGGTGCTGGTATAATATTTTTCTCCACTCAACCTGTCACTCTATCTAACAAAAGCCTTGAAAATATTTTAGAGACTATGTTCAGCAAGCTGATTGGGTGATAGCTAGATGGATCATAAACCAACCCCTTTTTAATGTAGTGCAATAATGGTGTTTTTTACCCATTCTGTGGGAATGTACTTATGCTTAATACACAGATTGAAATAATAGGTTAACAGGGGTGTCCAGAAATCTAGGTGCTCTTTATAGATTTATGATGGAATTCCATCTTCTCCTGCCACTTTGTTACTTTGGTATGTTTAAGTTTTAAGATTGCTCTATTTTCTTCTGTTTAAGAGAATACAACATTTTTCTCCAGAGATAACCTTAGGTTATTTATTAAAGACTCATCAGCACCATCTAATTCCATTCTGATAAATATTGTTTTGAAGTGCTTTAGCCAAAGATCTTGTGGAATATGTATAAACATTGATGGCTTATATTCTTTACACCTTTAGCTACTAAATTGCAAAAGGAATATGTGTCTCTATTTTGGATTATATTATACATTTCCTGCCAAAGTTTTTACAGATACAGGCTTTTCCTGTTAATTAGCCATTTATTATATTGTTTCCTAACTTTGTTTAAATTCTGGAAATTGGTTTTAGTCAGAAATGACTTTGTCCATTTCATAAGTTTATTTAGTTTTTTCTTTTCTGCTTTGCATTCCTCATCAAACCAGCTCTGGGGTAAATGATTATTTATTATCTCTCTACATATATAATTTTGTTAATATCCAAACTTAATTGATACAAGAGATCTTCCACTTGTTCAGGATATTCACAACCCAGTTCTATTGTTCAGGATATTCACAACCCAGTTCTATTTGCACTATCTTAATAACTTTGTAAACTTCCTCACCTTTAATTTTACCACTTTTCAATCTATTTTCCCCTTGGCAGCTTAAGCCAGCTAGGGGCCCTGGCTTAACTTCAAATGTTGATGTTTCCCCTTCAAACTGTATTTTTACACAGACTGCAGCATGGTCACTTTCTGATCTTATCTGAATATCAAAATATGTGATGAGTTAGATCAACTCCCTATTACAAAGAACATAATCTATTGTACTCAGACCAGTAGATGAAAAATAGGTAGTTTGTCCCTCATATTCACCCTTCTATCATTCAATATCCATAGCTCATTCTCCCCAGTTAATTGACTCATTGTTTTCCCCTGCTCATTGATGAGTAAATCTTAACTCTTCCTAGGTCCCATTATGTCTGTATCTACCATGTCCAATAGAAGTTCCCTTAAATCATATTGTGACACTCTTGCATTAAAACCCCCAGTGATCAAAAGATTATAACCTGGGAATTTGTCAAAAATTATTTCTAAATCTTTCTGCACACTAGCCCTTTGAGATATATTATTTTGTATTTTTGTTCTTGCTGGGATATAAATATTAAAGTAATGGGAATCATATTCCAAAGTATATGTTGTATAATGTAATTACGTTCTATTGTTATTGTGTCTTTTATTATTATGTCATTCTTTACTTTAATATATACTGCCAACCCTATTTTTATGCCTACCATAATTTGCTTATTTCAACACCAGAGAATGTATAAGAAGATAGCCATTAATGTCAGTTGGGGTGCCTGCCCATGTCTCTTGCAAGAAAATAACATCTTTACAGTTAAAGAAATTGGCCCACTCAGGATCATTAATCTTCCCCCTCAGTCCAGAAATATTCCAGGACATAAAATGTGTTTTCTCTCAGTTGCCAGTTGAAGCCATGGTCAAATCCCCACAACCCCCTCCAAGCAGAACAGTCTTCAGTCATTCATTCAATGGAAGCAAATCATTTTATCTATTTGAGATAGAGACATTAAAACAATTTTGGAGATTCTCAGCAGGGTCAAAGTAATTTAAATCATTGGGGTACTTACTGCAGTTTCACTTGTTTTTTCTACATCCTCAGAATCAAAATCCACTAAATAAAGACCCATGGTATCCAAGATATTTGCATTTTTTATGATCTTTTTGTAAATACTTTCATATTTTATCACTAATTTGATTTGATCACAGTCTGAATTACTACAAAGATGTGGCACCATAATGGCCTCTGGGTTTTCCATATATATGCGTAACAATTGTTCTAACAAGTTAATCACTGTCGGTTTAATTTTTAGTGGATTCTCATTTTTTAACCGGTTAAAGCCAAATAGAGATAAGATCTTAGGGATCTTCATATCATCTTTAGGTATAGGTTCTTCAAATGTCTATCTAATTGGAAAATCCAATATTTTGCTGTCTTCAATATGGACCCCCAAAATATCCAACAAAGGCTCTTTTGTGAGACTCTCATTGACAGTGGTGTCTCCCTCCAGAGTTACATCAACCTGCCCAGACATATTTTCAGATTTCCATCTCAAGATCCCTTTTATTCCTATATGCACAGCTGGCATTTTCAGAGCATGAATACAAAGATTTAGGAAGGCATTCTGTAATTTCCAATTATTTTCATTAAGTATTGTATTTAGCTTGAAAATGCAGAGACATCTTTGTTTATTTGTTTTAACATTTAGTTGGTCTGTATTCACAAAATCTATAGATCATCCTATATTCTCTAATAGCCTACTACTTAACCAGATTTGATTAGCAATTCTAACAGTAGAACAGAAGATAAACACACACTCATTTCCCTCAAAGTCCCTATCCTTCCAAAGTTGTTTTAGTCAGATCTGCTCCTGTGGTTGTCCTTATTAAATGCACAATCTCTTCCTTATTTCTCTCTTCCAATTCACCAGCATGCCAGTTAAAGCCATACAAGGCTAGAATTGCACATTCTAATATGTTAACCAGCCCATCCTGTTTGGAGGCCACTTGTGCCTCAGAGGGTCCTGAATCCGGAGCCTGATGTACACTCTGGCAACCATGGTTTGCAGTTTGCATATTAGAGGACCCATCTTTAAAATCATTTTGAAGAGTCTTAAGCTCTAGATCAAACTCTTTTAACTGCACAGAAATGCAGTAACATCATACTGGGTCTTATAATGAAGTTTAACCAGTTGATCTTTAAAAGGTAATTCCTGTAAGATCTGAACTGATTGGAGTCTGAGGTTTCTAACTTTACTATCTTCCATCCTAAGATTTTTACTTATTAACAGACCACTGGTACTTATTTTTGATCACTTTTCAGAAACAATCCCACTCTGATATTACCTTCCATCACCAGACACTCACAAATCACCCATTATTGTTGCAATGAATTCTGTTTCTTTTGTTTTTTTTTATTTACATTCTTCCTCTTTGGTCAGGAGACTTGTCTCACAGGTTTGTCAGGGACACACAAGGAAGGGAAATCTGGTCTTAAGTCTGGTACGTCCTCTATAACCAGAGAGGGAGATTTAATTTGGGGGTTCATTTTATCGAGTTTAAGAATAATATCATCAAGCCGAGAACCATTTATAGCAATATTGCCTTTAAGGTTCTCAATTTCATGATGAACTGCAATTAGTTGCTCAAAAATCATAAGGTGTGCAACATAGGGATCTTTCATAACATTTTTTAATTCTTCATCAGTGCCACAAGGGATAAGAGGAAACACAATTACATTTTTCCCCAACAGCTTGTATCCGTTGTAAGTTAGGAACTCCACCTTTAAGATCCATCAAATTAGTCTTGTTTAAGCTATTTAAGGTATCACATAAATCTGAGACAATCCCTTTTAATTTATGTATTAGATTCATATTATGATTAACTTCTGGACTACGAGATCCTGGGGAGAAGCTCAATGAATCTGACAGAGTCATAATATAAATATATTGAGGCTTCAGTTTCAGTACCATAAGTCTTACTTATATTACTAGTGAAATTATTATGTGTAGGTTGATTTTCATTAGTTTTAACAGTTACTATAGATATATCAGAGGAACAAAAGTAATCCTCTGAAACACCAGTGATATAGTCTTTATTAAATACCTTTGGAATAGAGGATAACCTAGAGCAATATTGTTCTGAGCTATTATTCAAAACCACATGTCTTTTATTAATATGCATGCAAGTGGTGGAGATCTCTGAATTTAATTCAATCTGAACTACTTGGGGTTTTATCTGTACAAAATGGTCATTCATTTTTGATTGCTTACTTGAACCTTTATTCTGTTGCAATTTTTTTTCTAGTCTTTAAGGTCACCTTAGATTTCTGTTTCCTCATCCCCTTGTTGCTTAACTTCTGCTCACCTCAGCACTTTTTAATTTTTTGCTTTTTGTCCCTTTTTGTATGTGCAAGCTTATTCTTTCCTTTAGGTTTCCTTGTATCTTTTCCCACCTGATCCTCTATCACTACCTGAATTTTATCATCAGAGCAATAAGTAGAAGTTACAAGCACTTTATCAGAAGCAGGACAAGAGTCCTTTATAATGACAGTCATCTTTGTTCAATGCTGCAGAAACTGCAGCTTGTCTTCAGGTGTTAACCATTGTGTATATTATATAGTGCCAGATAGTTCTTTCACAAGTCAATTTTCAAATTTATGGATGTTGTTTCAAATTAACCCATACTCTTCTGGCTTAAAGAAAGGAAGATATATACACTCTTGAGGGTTTGAGGACTTATAATTCACTTATAGTTCAAAAAAGTTCAGCATTTGCCATCAAAGGAATGAAACAAATAAATCCAATAGCAATTCAGATACACAAAATGAGAGAGCCAGAAGAACAATCCAACCTTGTCCAACCTTATCCAATCTTGACAATATTAAGACCTTTTTCACCTTATTTAATAATATTATCCAGAGTTCAGATGATGAAAAAACACTTCCAGTACGCAGGATCTTATGTACAAAATTTGCGCCTTTATGACCTTTATGGCCTCTGAATCTGTGCAGATGGACAAAATCAGGTCTAAAAAAATAAAATAAAATTATAAGTTCATGTAAGAGATAAAATCTAATACCAAAAAGAAATGCTACACTCTGGGGAAGGCAGTCTGATAAAAAGAAAAAATGCAACCAAGTCACTCAGTTGGCTGGCTCAGTTAAATCAACTAAGCCCATTGAGTCAGTCAACTCAGTCAATTCAGACAGTTAAAAACAACTGAAATGGCTAAAAATGACTAAATTAACCAAGGCTAATTAAATATGCTAAGAAAGCACTTCTTGGTACGGTCAGCATCTATCATCTACCAAAGTAGGAAAAAAGGAGAAAATGGGGGATACAAGTTCTAACTATCATAAAATCCCCAAAAACCTAGTGCTTTCTGATATGTTTTTTTACTACTACTAAAAATTCATCTAAAAGCAGTATTATGCCCTCCTATAGAAGCAAATCACCCAGATGCAGCTAGAATATCATAAAGGTAATATAGCTAAATATAATATCAAAATATAACTTACTGCATCATCTCTAGAAATATGTGCATTTTCAATAAAGGATCAAGACCTTCAGGTGTAGATAAGCTAAAGCACTGAGAATCACCCTTGGATTGCCCTCGCAAATACTAACACGTAATAGTAGAAACTGCACCATCCACTTAGACATTTAAATGTTTAAATGCACTATGCACTCGCACTTGCGAGCTTCTATTCATGCTGTGTCTCACTAGTCTCACTTGTCACAAAAGATGGTGAAATCTGGCCATGGAACAATGCGCATGCATTACATGCATGTGTACCACATGCAGAACAAGCACCAATAATAGACCAGTACAGAGTGCAAAGAGCAAAAAACTAAACAAGACAAAAAAATTATTAAAAAAAATTAAAAGTGAATGCACAAATGCACCAACATGTCCATGGCAAACAGTCATTTACAAATACCAGGGGTATATCAGGGGCATATCGGGGAAATAAGAAAAATGCAGCACAGAAATACAACCCTAAAAGCACAGAAAAACCTCACCACACTTTTGTGTTTATGTTTGTGTTTATGAAAGCATCTGCAGACAAAATAGGTTAAAAAAAGAATATAAATGCAAACACAGCACACAGCCTTTTGCTTTCCAAAAATCCAAAGAACTCCTCACAGACTTCTTGCAGATAACTCAGCAGTTCCCAGCAATTAGGAAAATGTTCAGCAGCATTTAACAGCAGGAGAATCACTCAACAGCATTCAGCGGCATTCAACAGCATTCTACTCAGGTTTGGGCCTTTCAAAAGGGCTCCTTTGCACTTTCTTAGTCCGGCCTCCACTATAAGTTTTCCTCCTGTGAAAGGACAAAGAACACCTGAGAAGGAATGCTTACCAGTGTGTAACACAAGATAATCTGGTAAGAACTGCTAAATTATATCAATGGTGGCATATCTTTTATAAATAAAAGTGAAGCATTTAGCATTCCCTGCTCTCTCAGCTCACTCTCCACAGCTCAGCAATATGCAGCTCTGCCTCTGGTCCTGACAGAGACTCAGTCAAGTCATATTAGATCAAAGGTTTTGGACTTAAAAACTGCTGACTTCGCTGAAATGGGGAGGAATATCAAAAGTGCCCTGGAGAGAATGGGGCAGGAGGGGGAGTGGAAGAACAGTGGAAACATCTAAAGGAAGCCTTACTGGAAGTAACAAATCAATGTGTCAGGTTGGTATCCAAAGACAAGAGAAGGAGAAAGCCACTCTGATTCTTGAGAGAGGTGGTGGTAAAGGTCAGGGCAAAAGGAAAGGGTTCAGAAAATATGAGGAGACCCAAAGGAAGGAGGATAGGAAGGAGTACCTAGAGTGTCTAAGGGAAGCAGGAAAGGCAGTAAGGAGAGCAAAGGCATGGATTGAGGAAGGTTTAGCACAGTCAGTTAAGAAAGGGGGAAAGACATTCTACAGGTACACTACCGGTCAAAAGTTTTAGAACACCCCCATTTTTCCAGTTTTTATTGAAATTTAAGCAATTCAAGTCCAGTGAATAACCTGAAATGGTACAAAGGTAAGCGGTAAACTGCTAGAGGTTAAAAAAAAAGTTTAGGTTAGCAAAAACTGTTGTAGAGAAATTGCAAAGAAAGCCAAGGTGTCAGTGAGTACAGTTTCCTACACCATCAAAAGGCACTTGGAAACTGGAGGAAACTCTGACAGGAAGAGGTCTGGCAGACCCAAAGCCACAACAGAATCAGAAGACAAGTTTCTGAGAGTCAACAGCTTGTGTGATTGGCAGCTCACTGGACAACAGCACAGAGTGACTGGCACCCTGAACCAAAAGGGCTACCACAGCATTTTGCAGCGCCATGCAAAACCCTCTGGTCTACACCTAGTTGGTCAGGGGTTCATTCTACAGCAAGATAATGACCCAAAACATACCTCCAGGCTATTTCAGAACTACCTTCGAGGAAAAGAACAAGACGGGAGGCTTCAAATCATGGAATGGCCAGCACAGTCTCCAGACTTAAACCCCATCGAGCTGGTTTGGGATGAACTGGACAGAAGGGTGAAAGCAAAGCAACCTACAAGTGCAACACATTTGTGGGAACTTCTGCAACAGTGTTGGGAAGAACTTCCCGAACAATATTTGATGTCCATTGTAGGAAGAATGCCACGAGTGTGTTCAAGTGTTACAGTATATCTGCAAAAGGTGGCTACTTTGATGAGTCAAAATTTAGATTAAATTTTGTTAAACAAAATGATTCTATGATTTCTTTTTATCTCAATTGTTTATTTGTTCTATGCTTTAATTTCAGAGTACATTGAGACATTAACCTGCGTAAATTTCAATAAAAACTGGAAAAATTGGGGTGTTCTAAAACTTTTGACCGGTAGTGTACATCAGTGAAAGGAGGAAAAACAAGGGGAGATTGCAAGGCTCAAGGGAGAGGGAGGGAGGGAAATGCAAGGAGGGTGATGTGGAAAAGGCAGAAATATTGAATAAATATTTCTGTTCAGTATTCATAGAAGGGGGGCAGGGGCCACAGCAGTACAGCAGTTACCAAATGGGTGAAGAGGTGGACAGTAGTCCATTCACAGGGGAAAGAGTCCTGCAGGAGCTCACTAAATTGAAGGTGAACAAAGTGATGGGAACAGATGGCGTACACCCAAGGATATTAAGAGAACTGTGAAGGGAGATAGCAGAACCTCTGACAGCCATGTTCAGAGTCATTCAACACAGGGAGGTCCCAGAGGATTGAGGAGAGCACATGTGGTCCCTCTACACAAATCTGGCAGCAGGGAGGAGGTGGGGAACTATAGGCCAGTCAGCCTCACCTCAGTAATGGGGAAGATCATGGAGACATTGCTTAAAGAAAGGATAGAGGGGCATCTAGAAGCCATCAGAGCCCAGGACCATAAGCAACATGGATTCACAGCAGGGAGGTCATGTCAGACAAATATGGTTGATTTCTTCGACTGGGTGACAAAGGAAATAAATCAGTGTTGGGCAGTGGAAGTTGCTTATCTTGATTTCAGCAAAGCCTTTGATACCATCCCACATAAGAGGCTGATAAACAAGCTGGGTAGGCTGGGCATGGGGTACAGGGTGGCAAACTGGGTTAGAAACTGGCTAACAGACAGGAGGCAGAAGGTGATGGCAAATGGGGTGCAGTCTGGGGAGAGGGGGGTGACCAGTGGGGTGCCTCAGGGATCGGTCCTGGGGCCAGTCCTGTTCAATGTCTTTATTAGTGAATTAAAGGGCTGGCGGAAAAGGTCTGCCTGTTTGCAGATGATACCAAGATCTGTAACAGAGTGGATACCCCAGAAGGGGTAGAAAAAATGAGGCAGGACCTGGGGAAGCTTGAAACATTTTCTGAGGACTGGCAACTGAAGTTAAATTCAAAAAAGTGCAAAATTATGCACCTGGGACACAGGAACCATAGGGAAGCTACAGGATGTGGGGGAGTTGCTGACAGTCACAAAAGAGGAAAGGGGCCTGGGGGTTATTATTTCAGATGACCTTTAAAATGTCAAAGCAGATTGCTAAGGCAGCTGGCAGGGCCAGTGGCATGCTGGGGTGCATAGGTAGGGGTATTACTAGCAGAAGGAGGGAGGTAGCGGTGCCATTATATAAAATGATGGTCAGGCCTCACATGGAGTACTGTGTGCAGTTCTGGAGGCCGCACCTTCGTAAGGACATTAACAGGCTGGAGACAGGCCAGAGAAGGGTAATTAAGGGGGTATAGGGCTTGCAACACAAGACTTATGAGGAGAGATTAAGGGACCTCAATATGTATTCACTGTAAAAGAGGAGGCAAAGAGGGGTCTTGATAGAAACCTTCAAATACATCAAGGGTATAAACAAGGTGCAGAGGGGAGACATTTCCCAGTAGAGGAGGAGCACAAGAATGAGGAGGCATGACATGAAATTGTAAGGTGGGAGATTAAGAGGGAATGTGAGGCAGTTCTTTTTCACAGAGATGGTGGTGGATGCTTGGAATGGTCTGCCTCAGGCAGTGGTGGGAGCGAGCACTGCGGAAGGATTCAAGCATGTTTGGACAGGCATAGGGGAACCATAGAGGCACAGCAGTGCGTGGGTCTGAAGCAGTAATCCAGTACAAGAGCTTATGGGCAGGTTAGATTGTCCAAGCGGTCCATATTTGCTAACAATTTCTATGCTTCTATGTTTTTAACTTGGTTTTTGAAATAAATGGAGTTGTAATGTGTGGTAAGCCTGGCAGCCAGGTGAAAGGCTTTTCTGTCAGCATTGGAAGAATGCCAGCTTCTGTGTCAAGGAACATGAGAACAGAGAAGATCACAGGTCGGCAGTATTCATACTGCTCTCAGGAAAGAAAACTGCAGATTGGGTTGATGCTGGAATTGCACAGCAGTATTGGAATGAGTGCCAGTACTGGAAAAAAGTACTAAAGCATGTGATTGCTGTGGTTCGTTTTTTGGTCCGAATGTGGATTGGTATTTAGAGGTGACAACAAAATCTTGGGTCCTTCAAGAAATGGAAACTACTTGTGAATTATGGAAGTTCTCGGTAAATTCTACCCTTTCCTGACTGACCACATTGCAAAATTTGGAAACACTGGTAAAGGACGTCCATCTTATTTGTCTACCACTGTCTGCAATGAGTTCCTCGACCTGATGGGAAAGAAAGTGATGAATACTGTTGTGGAAGAACTGAAGACGGCAAACTACTATTCAGTCAGTCTTGATTCTACACCTGATATTTCACATGTGGATCAGCTGACCTTCATTGTGCAATATGAGGTGGCCCATGGGAGTCAAGCTGAACTTTTTCTGAAGTTCATCCCTATTCACAGCCATAAGTCTTCCAATCTTGAAAACACTGATGTCTGTGGTTCAGGAGCTGGGCATGGATATTAAGGATTGCCACGGTCAGGCTTATGATAATGCAAGCAATATGGTAGGAAAATACAGTGGACTACAAGCAAGAATACAGAAACCCAGTTCTTTGGCTGACTTTATCCCCTGCTTGGCACATTCCATGAACTTGGTTGGAGCATGTGCTGCTGAATGCTGCATAGAAGCTGTGTCCTTTTCTGGATTTATTTTGTTTCCATATAGCTTTTTATGGCCTCCAGGCATGGCAGGTGGCTCCAGTGCCTCCCTTGGAGGGACTTGGTCTCTGGATGCACTGTTCCCTTAACTGATACCCCTCCTAATTCCCCCATGGGTCATCCCCCAATGCAGGACTGGAGTGAAGGGGCACTGGCTTTACTCCCACCCCCGGAGCAAAATCCAGATGTCAGGGGGTGGTCGGGGTGCTAGTCCAGCCATTATGGAGCTTGTCGGCTCCTTTTCCTTTTTCTTCCATTTCCCTTCCCCACCAATGTAAGGATGGTGGCTTGTGCCCTCCCAACCCATACTACCCTCCAGCCACTCCCAGAAGGGCAGTAAGCAAGTGGGATGACAATCTCTCCCTCCCCAAGAGAACAGAGCAGTCCTCTGGATGCTTGATCCTCTCTTGCCCCTGCCAACCTCCGGTGGCCCAGGCTCGTTCCTGAACCCGGGTCGCCAGTGTGACATGAGGAGTAGCAACCAGAGCCTCAACCTCCAGCCCCATAAGGTCCTTTTTTGGATTTCTTCAGGGGTGTTATACGTTCTTTTCTGCTTCCACACATTGCTGGAATGTAATGTTGGAGCGACTGCCCAGCACACTCAAAGTCCCAAAGTCCTTGTCTGTTATGATATGGTCTGCTCAAGCTTATGCATGTAGCATACTGTTGAATTGCTACTAACACCTCTACTCAGCTTTACAGGACCTGTCTGATAATACTTCAGAAGGAGCAAGCACAAGGATGGAGGCTGCAAGTCTCGCTGTCAAGATGGAATTGTTGGAAACCGCACTGATGATGACAATTTGGAATTCCTTATCGCAGCACCTGCATGCCACAAGTAAGACACTCCAGAAAGTTAGCATTTCATTGAAGTCTGTTGTGGATTTGTATGCATCCCTGGCAGGATTTCTTTAAGGTGTATGCAGCAACTTTGATGACTGTGAAACAACTGCCAAAAACTTGTTGAACCAGACACATCATTCCAGACAAAGCATCGCAGACATGGACAATAAAAACACATGTTTGATAAGGCAAGAACGGAAACCATCTTAACAGGCAGAGACAAATTTCATGCAGAGACATTCTTTGTCATAATAGACACATTGATTACTGCCCTGCAGAAAAGAAAAGAGGCTTACGACATTCTACAAAAGAAATTTGGAGCTTAACAGTCTTTCCATTGCCAGATGTGAATGAAATCCAAAAGAGGGCTGAGAATCTTGTTGCTGCTTACCCCACAGATTTGGAGAATTCGTTTCCAGAGGAATGTCTGCAGTTCTGCTCATTTGTTAAAGATGAAGATAGTAAAAGTGCTCTTAACTTGTACAAAATGTTGAAGGTCCAAGGATTGGAGTCAACCTTTCCTAATATGGATGTTGCCTTTTGCATATATCTGTACACACCTGCCAAAAACTGCAGCGGAGAGTGGTAATTTTCAACCTTGAGTAGGGTCAAAAACAAAGTATGGAGCACAATGGACCAAGAAAGACTGAATGCACTGACCATCTTATCTGATGAAAGTGAACTTGTGAAAACTACACATTTTGATGATCTTATCAATGAGTTTGAGAATCTTAAAATCCAGAAGAAACCAATGTAGACATACAGAACAATCTTCTGTTTTGTATTTTTTTTGTTTTGTTCTTCTTTAAAAGTTGTGTTTTTAAAATGGTGTTTTACATTGTTGTAAACAAATTAAACATGTTGGTATGACACACTGTACTGTTACTGAATGGTAAAGGGGTGCGGTTGCAAAAATGGGGTGCAGTTGTGATGAGGGGGGGCTCTAGATTTTCTAGAGCCTAGAGCTTTAGGTTGCCTTAATCTGGCCCTGGCCATCCTTATTGTCTGTTCTTATTTTGATATGCTGGTCTTTAATCTTTGGTAGGAATTGCACCATGGCTAGTCTGACTGCCCTAGTTTCTAAAACATTGATTGGTAGATTGGACTCTGCTGCCAACTACTTACCTTGTACTGCTATGCCTCCCAGGACTGTGACTCATCCTTGTAGACTTGTTTCCATATCTATTGAGGCAAACACTTATTTGTCTAGGGTGGCTCCTTGCAGAAGGTTTTGCCTTTGAGTCCACTATTTTATGGACTGCTTCACTTGAGTTTGCAGTAATAATATTTTCTGATAATCCTGGCCTGCATGGGCCAGTTCTCCACCAGAAACCTTTGTAGAGGACACATGTAGTGATGGGTGAAGTAGGAAAACTTTGCTTTGTAAATTTTTTTGCAACTTTTCTGGAATTCACAAAATTAATTCGCAAGGTGAAGTCGCACTTTACCTGAAAGGTGAAATTCGCAAATGTGAAAAACTGCAAGGTGAAGTCACACTTCACCTGAAATGTGGAATTTGGGAATGTGGAAAATGGCAACTTTGCCTAACTTCCTCCGTATCTTGTAGGTTCAGGTTTCCGTTCCTCTTAAAGAGTCAATAATGATTTGGTCTTGGGTAATCCATAAGAATGATAGTCCACACTGCTAAGAAATGAACATGGACAAATTCCAATATATCAGAATTATAGGTATATCACCCTGACCTTGACATTTCGACAGCACGCAACACTACAGTGACTACAGTGCCATGTTACTGTAGCAGCTGTGCTGGAACCCAGCATTGTCTGTTGGGGGTCCTGCACCCCCCAAATCAGCTCCAACTCGGAGTTGAGAATCCTTAGTGGGGTGATGCAAGGGGGCATAGCGCCCCATGTGGGGAGTTCAGGGGGCGAAGTACCCTGAAGAAAACATTCAGTTTCCTTTAAAACCGGCAGCCTACTGCAAAATGCAGTTGACCTGCTGGTTTCACTGACTGGTTGTTTAACAAACTTTTTGTATACGACCAGTCATGGATCCAGAATTATATACTTTATTGTTCCAAGCTTTAATTTTTTTTACACCTTTTAGGGCAATGTTTCATTACACCCAGTTGCTTCCTCAAGCCCTCAGTGTTGCACTAGTAATAAGCTGTAAAAAAAAAGTTCATTCTTTTTTTAAATGTCTGTTGACAATCCCATATAATACAGTCATAGTAGCATCTGAACTATAAACCCCACATAATACTATTATATGTAACCAATCAATGTTGGCTTTTATGCCTTCATGTTTCTTATTCTTTTTTTTATCCTTCCTTTATTGTAAAAGAATTGGGGTACACACAATTATTGTGATGATACAACGAGATTACTATAATGGATAATGCAACGTGTGGCTGTTTCTAACTACCGCCTGTCCATTACATAGTACAGAGAAAAACATGTCAGACTTGTACATAAAAATACAGAACAAAAAAAGACAAATTAAAACTAATGTGGGCCAACAGATGTAAAAAGGATAAAGGGGTATATTACTCTGTTAAGTTCATACTGGATAATGTACCCATAATTCTCATTTAGAAGCAAGCTCGTCCATTTCAAGTAATAGGAGCAAGTAGCCTATAATCCCCACCAAAACAATAGATAATTTGATATTAACAAACTGATATTTAACATAACATAGAGGGGCGGAGAGTTATCAGTTCTAGTTCAGATGAAATTTTGTTCCCACAGTAATCACTATCCCCAGGGCTTAAATCTCAACATCTCAACTCATCTAGGGGTCCACCTCTCCCTGGGTTTGATCCTGTATTAGTTCCCATCTGGCCCAATGAGAGATATATATGCCTCCATTCTATCTTGCAGAGCAAAAGACAACTGCTCATTGTGCTTGATGGTGGCTATTAAGGACCTCCATACCAAGATCTGAGGAGGTGCCTTTTGCAGCAACCTTTTAGAAATGGCTTTATAAGCTGCACACAGCATAATGGACCATAGGTACAAAGTAATTTTATCTTTAACCCCCATAGGTGGAATAACTAATACAGATTGATCCCTGAAGGGGGTTGCTGAAGGTTAAGGGCCAATGTTATACTTTGAACCACCTGATCCCAGAAATTAGATATTTTGGGGCAATCCAGGAAAATGTGCTTATGGGACACCCTTGCCTCCCCACACTCCCCCCCCCCAACACCGAGAATGGGTCCCCGGTTTTCTAAGGGCTGCCATGGAAGGTACCATGAAGAATCTTATTCTGATCTTCCAAACAAATTCTCTCAAGATAGGAGATGATGTGGTAGACCAAGTGCCTTTCCACACCTTACTCCACTCCCGTCCGGGTATTGCCTGAGCAATTTCCTTTTCTCACCTAGATTTTACTGGGTCCATATAATGTGCCTTTTGCTGGATTAGAAATTTATAAATAGAGATGGCTTTTTCTCCATGGCAGAAGGCCCAAATATTTGAAAATGAGGGGAGATCCTCATTTATTTCAAACCTATCCTCTTGGGCCCTAATTTGTTTAAATATAAATTCTCAGATTTGGTAATAATATAGCCTATCTCTCTCTGTCCAGAGGTATCACTGCTGTGCCTCTTCAAATATTATCACTGTGTTACCCCTGAGAAGTTGCCAGGGGGCCACCAGTCCCTTGCTTCTTTGGATTTCATACCATTGCCCCTGGATGGAAGACCCAAATTGGGGTATCATTACAAACCATTAATATTTCCATATTTGCTGTTGTATAGCTTTACTTTTTCTTCCCCGACTCCTGCCTTTCAGTACAGTGGCCATGGATTTTGGAACTAATTGTACCATCTGTTTAAGTAGGGGCACCAAGAACAGACATACTGGCAGTGGAGGGCTCACTGATCTCGTCAGGTCTATCTGCTTCCAAGCTGCTCCATAGAAGCACCAGTCTCATCTGTACAGCTGTCCAGTAGTCTAACAAGGAGGGGAGGGCCACAACACCAAGAGGTTTGGGCAGGTATAATTTATGCATATTAACTTGAGGTTTGCCCTGATTCCATTGGAAAATGCCCATGGATTTCTGCTATGATAGTAGTTCTTTCAGTGAGACATCATATGGCACACATTGAAAGAGATACAGATAATGTGGCAAGATATTCATTTTAAGAGAAAGGGTACGTGTATAGAAAAAGGTCAGGAAAAGATTCCACCTTCTGAGATCATGTTTGATGTTTGTCACTAATGGAATGTAATTCTGGGAATGTAGGAGGGACAGGTCCTTAGGGATGTGTATCCCCAGGTGCTTGATGGATTGCTTATCCAATTTGATTGGGCAACTGGATCTGAGGGCAGGAGTGGGATCATATCCAATAGAGAGAGAGCCTCTGTTTTAGAAGTATTAAGGGAGTAACCAGATAAAAGGGAGAAGTCCTGAATTTTTTGAAAGAGGGCCATTATGGATGAGTCGGGGTCTGACAAATAAATCAATAGATCATCAGGAAAAAGAGCTAATTTATGCTCTGTTTTAACCATCAATATTCCCTTAATATCAGTCAAAAGACTAATGTACTGGGCCAGAGGCTCAATATAGAAAGAGAAAAGTAGAGGGGATAGGGGACAACCCTGTCTAGTCCCCCTGTATAGGTTGAAGCTTTCTGATATATGACCATTTGTCCTGATGTAACAGGTAGGTCTGCTATAGAACTTGAAAATGGTATCAGAGAATTGAGCCAGAAGGCCAAAGCAGGCAAGGACCCCCTTCAAAATCTTCCAAGAGACCATATCAAAAGCCTTTTCTGCATCGAGCCCAAGAAAAAGTGCAGGTGACTTCTGTGTCTGTTCCATTATATAAATAGTGTGCCTAACATTATCCTGTGCTTGATGGCCAGGAATAAAGCCAAACTGATCCATATGGATTTTGGTTGGGGCTAGTTGAATAAGTCTCGTGGCCAATACTGACACAAAGATTTTATAGTCTGCGTTCAGTACTGATATAGGTCTGTATGATGTACAGTGTGAAGGGTCTTTGCCTGCCTTTGGTATGACAGAAATTATTGCTTCATTCCACGAAGGAGGAATTACACTTTCCTTTGTTGTTATAAATGAAAATACTTGTCCCAAAAGTGGGGTTAGGGTTTTAGAGGAGGTTTTGTAAAATTTGCCTGGTAAACCATCAGGTCCTGGGCATTTCCCTGTTTTTAAACCTCCTATAACTGATTCTATCTCCTTCATAGATATTGGGGAGACTAATTGAGAACTTTGATCTTTAGTCAGGGTGGGCAGGGCAAGGGAGGAAAGAAACTCATGGATCTTATGGTCAGGGGGTGGGAAGGTCACTGTATAAAGTGATTTGTAGTAATCTAAAAATGATTCAGAGATTCCTTTTATATTACTCTGAAGTTTGCCTGACGTAGGGTTCCTTACCCTCAGGATGGTGGATCTGATTTTCTTGGCCCTCAGTTGACTCGCTATTAATCGCTGGAAACGGGGGCCACCACAATAATATTTATGTCATAGGAATATTAATTTCTGTTCTATAGCATACTCAAGAATATTGTTAAGCTCTTTTTTTAGTACAGCTAGCTCTCTGCTTCTAGTTTTAGTAACCCTATCTTTCTGAAGTTCCTCAAGAGCTTTAATTTTCTCTTCTAAGGAGTGTTGGTGAGATTCCCTCTGTTTTTTTTTTTTTATGGAAGGAAATTCCAATCAGCTTCCCCCTGACTATTGCTTTTATAGTCTCCCAAACGATTGACACCGAGGTATCCTGGGTGTCATTATCCAAAAGGGCCTGAGAGACTGTGGCCTTAATCGCCTCCTGAGTCTCCTTGTCCCTCAAGAGGAAAAGGTTCAATCTCCAGAAGGTTTTCTTCCTCAGTGTCTGTGCCGTAAGTGTACAGAAAATTGGGATGTAATCGAAGAAGGCGAAATCTCCCATCTTTATCTTCTGGGCCATATTTAGTTGTTCCCAGAGGGCTAAGATGAAATCCAGACAGGAGTAATAATCATGGGATTGGGAATAAAAGGTGTGCCTTCATGCAGAACATTGTAGGAATCGCCAGACATCCTCATAACCCAGTTCCTGAAGAAGTTTTTGTACTTCCCTGGTGGTTTTGTTTACCCGACCCAGGGTAGGGTGACCTAGAGCCCCTTCAGTAATGTTTATGTTAAGGTCCCCTCCACATATTACCTGGCCCTCCAGCCATTCAGCTAACTATGTAAAGAATGCCCTATATACCCAAAAGTTAGATGCTGGGGGTATATATACTGAGGCTAGAGTCATCATTTGCCCATCTAGGTAACCCTTGAATAATACGAATCTCCCTTCCTTATCAATAATCTGGTCCTTGAATTCAAACTGAACCCCTTGTCTGATCATTATACCAGTCCCTCTTCTTCTTCCTCCTCTGTAAGAGGAAGCCACCACACAAGAGAAACCCAGATGGTCAAATGTTTTATGTTCCACCTGTAAGAGGTGGGCTTCCTGTAGTAAGATAATGTTGGTGCCCTCCCTTTTTAAGTATTGCAGAATTTTGCTGCATTTAATAGGGTTGGTTACCCCATGCACATTGTATGTGCAAATGGTATATATCTGCAACATATTTATGACTTAATTAAAATGCTTAAACGTGCACTTTGGGTTACTGTTTTGCCTGGTATGGTGGCTTCCCTCCTCCCCTCCAGTCCTGTCAACCTTTGTGGAGGGGTGTTACTGCTCCTAGATTCCATTGGCCCATTAAGAACAAAATTAAATACAAAAGCCAACATGGCTTCAACTTTAATCGTAACCATAAAAACCATAACACAACTCATTGCTTCCAAGGCTGGAGGCTAGTCTACAATATTAGCCTCTGTGTTCTTCCTCTGTGAGGAGAACGAGGAGGATTACAGGTGTTTCCATTTCTGGAAGACCTCCTCTGGAGCCGCGGTGTCTTAAGGCTCGAAATAAAAAAAGTGCGAGCACTTTTTTGGTATACCAGGCACAGGTTGCAAGTAGAAGAACATTTTTTGTTGTGTCCCTGAGACTTAACCACACTCTAAATTCCTGGCTCTTTATTAACAGAACAGAATGTATATTTGTGAAACCACTCAGATGAATGCATATTTAGTGCTGAAAAAGACTGGTCCATTAACTACCACCCCCCTGCCTCATATACTCCGTGTCAAACACAAGAAATTCCCCAACAGGGGGTGACAATGGCTGAGTGCAGGAGTGGAGTAGTAACCATAAACCCTTTTCATGTTTGGGGTTCAGATACATTTGGGAGGGTCAAAGTCCTCCCTGCTTATTTTAATTCTGGAAGTCTCTGTCAAATTGGACCGATATCATTTGTACCCCGCAGTAAAAGATTAGGTCGGCTTTTTCCAATCCCCTCCTGTGTTCCTCTGTCCCCCACACCCAAGTCCATCAGTTCAAGCTGAAGAGACTAGAAGTTTGAATGTTAGAAGAGCACTTAACTAAAGAGCAGTTCACCGATGATGGGGAAGTCTGTAGAAGATCTTCGATCATAGTGGGAGTTATTTTACTGACTCACGATTTGTCCACTTGGTTGGTTTTCTTGTTGAGTAGGAATTGGATTCTGTGCACTGCCTCCGAATGCTGGAGTATTTTGGTTCCCCCCTCACTTCCTGCTCATGGTGCACTGCCAAGCCTGCCTGCTCTCCCCTGCAGGTTGGTTCTGGATATCTGGCACTTGAATTTTTCTTTCTTTTACAGCCTCTGATGCCTCTTCCACTGTTGAGTAGACCTTAACTCCGTCTTTCTAGAAAATCCACAACCTAGAGGGATAAGGAGTATGAAAGTGGATTGCCTTCTCCCGGGAGAGTACGGAAAATTGGCAGGTAACACATCCGCTGTTGCTGTATCTCCTGGGGATAGTCATGATCTAAAAAGAGATGATGAGAGAGGTATTTTATTTCCTTTTTGGCCCAAGCCCATCTTAGAATGTCCTCCTTTACACTAAACAAGATAAGCTTAAAGACGATAGAGCGTGGGTGAGCAGCGGGGTCAGTAAGTTTTATTTGGAGGGGATCAGTGGCCTCTCTCAATATGAAGCTCATATGTGGCAGGGAGCTCTAGAATGTCTTTTAATAGATCTTCTAGAAAGGGAGCCACCAGAGAGGTTTCCATATCCTCCGGGAGTCCATACAGCCATAGGTTCTCAAGTCGGGACCGCGCATCCAGGTCCAGACATTTGGCTTGTAATTCCCCTGTTTGCTGTAGCAGGACCTGGACTAACTCAGAGATCTGTGTAGATGTATCTTCTGTTTCTGAGACCCGTTCTTCAATTGAGCCTATGCGCGTTTCAAGTGTGGTCAGTTGTTTTTGCAAGCCTCTGAACTCCTGATTGTTTTCTTTTCTGGATTCTCTGATTTTGGTTAGGAGTGTTTCAAACCTGGACCTAGACAGCTGTTTATTCTCTCCGTCAGTATCATAGACCACCATGTGAGAGCTCGCGGGAGAGACAGATCTGCTAGGAGGGTCTGTATTATTTAAGTTGCCATCCCTCGCTTTGGCTTTACCTTCTGATTCGTTTCTGCCTCTGTTACTTGCTATAGGCATTCCTCCTGAGCTCCGAGACATTTTAGAGTGAAAATATTTGGTTTTTGGAGGTTTTAGTGGTTGATAGGTTGATGAGCACTGAGAGTTAAGCTACTTGCAGCCCCGTGACATCACCAGAAGTCTTCCATGTTTGTTATTCTAATAAAACCTCTTTCCCCTGTTATAAAAGGCAGCTGCTTTGTGCAATACTACTGTTCACATATTTTCACACATTTTTTTCATCAGCTCTCTCTCCTGATTTATTATTTAATGTGCATTTCAACCATATGTATTTATCCTGTAGTATTTACAGCAGTAAATGGTAACTATAAGGATGTGCATATTATATTGTTTATGATATTTTTCTATGTTCAAAAAACACCCTATCCAATTTAAACAATTCCTCACCCAATAGTTTTTCTTTTCCTCAGTTTTTATAAACCAGGCACTTCTTTCCAAGTTCTTGTAGTAAAAAGTGAAACCAATGTCCTGTTTTTAGATAGTATCTAACAAATATTTCAAATTATGTTCCCTCTCCTTACAATTTATATGCTGCAATAGATTAATAAACATTTCATTTTAACTCTCACCTGGTTTGTGTTATTTATGCAGTTGAAGGCTATTCTATAAAATCAGTCTTTCATGTGGACCTATTGTGAAAACATAATATTTTTAGTATATTTTTAAGCTCTTTTACTTTAGAATAACTTTGATTTGCACTCCTCACTAAAATTGTATTTATCATCAATATTTTTTGTCTTGTAATTGCCTTTGCCCTCGACAGTCTTTATCTTTCAATAACATCCCTTAAAAGACACAGAAGGAGATTGTCTCATTATTTTATAAATAATCCTTTAGTTTAAAATCCTAATGCAGCATTTCTGTGGCTGTAAAACAGCTTACCTTTACACAGCAGTTGGGGCATGATTCTTCAAGTATATGAGAGCCCTCGATGCCCACACATGTGCAGTTTAATTAACGCATTGCGGTAGGGAGGATACCGATGTTATGCCAATGTCGTCATTAGCTCTGCCCACTAGTGATGCTGCTTAGACTGCAAGGCATAGTAATGGAGGCAGCTAGGGTGGCATGGAGGGTAAGGTGTGTAGCTGATCCCTGCTAGTGCCACTCTCACCTCCAACAGCGGTTCACCCCCCCCCGCCTGTGGTTAAAGCCACTATTCATCTGATTTGTTTACTTTTTTCCAGAGGAAAATAAAAAGATACCTGTCATAAACTTAGTAAACATTTTCTTTGTTTTTACTATAATTATACAGCTAAATACCCTCTTATAATTGAGAAAAATAAAACAAGGCATAGAGGGGAACAGGAAGGTTAGTAGCAGCCAGGGACTTCCTATATTTGTTCCTCTTTTCCATAGTAATGCCTATTCACATATTTCTGTACAAAAATATATTGCATACTGTTCTGTCAACTATTAACTGTTACAGTTATTCTTGTATAGTCCAATATGGTAATTAAAAGTTCCATGCAGTGGTAATGTCAGATCATTCCAAAAAATGATTATCACAAATTCCTTTTTAAATATTGTTTTATCACCATAAATAGAATCAATCACATTCTTCATTGAGTTCAAAGACTGACCCAAATGTTCCCAGGCTGTAAATCCAAAAGACCTTTCTCCTTAGGAGTTTATCATCCCAGTTCTCTTGTGCGTTTTCCAGTTTAGAAATATTTTCCAGTCCCCAAAATCTTAAAGATGAGACTGGGTGTCAGATATTCAAAATTTTACCCTGGGGCAAAATTAGCACTGCCCAGTGTGCTAAAATAGCCTGGAAGTAATACCCAGCTATATTCAAAGGGATAGCCTCGGTGCTAAATCTGCTGAATATGGCGTGCTAATGAAGCCGGGCAAACTGGGCTGAAGGTGCAGTGCAAAATACCCTGGGAAGTAAGACAGCACCGAATATAACAAATAAGACCTCTCTGAAAATAGCAAGCAGAGAAGGCAGTTCCAACACCCACAGAAACACAGTGCAGAGGAGAGCCTGCAGTGCCCTGGAGCACAGGCAAATGAGCATGGCCCTGAATGTGACCCCAGCAGCAGACAGCAATGTACAACCCAAAGAATTCCACACACACTCAGCCATTGCAATGGCATGTAACACCGCATGACAGATCAATGGAATCCCATGCAAATGACAAACCTCTGAAAATACCCTATGCACCCAATAATGACACTGGACACAGTAATGTAAAGATGCAATATATATGTATTTCAAAATCCATCACACCAGTGAGAAAAAGCAAAACAATGCAAACATACTAGTAATGTGAAACAGAAAACAAAAACAGAAACTGCAATACAAAAACTAAAGAAGGGATTACAGGCTGGCAAAAAAAAGCAGCACCCCTGTAATGTGTGCAGAAAATCATAAAATCAAAATTGGGCCAGGGTCCTCAATGTTCAACAGGCTGCTGTGCAATTGGAGCAGGCAATCTCTCCTCAAGTATGGCCGCCACCCTCCTGGTTTCTAATGTGATGACAGCCTGCTGTTCGATGACCATCCTCTCCTGTCACACTATCCTGCGCAAGAGTTCATTCCTGCCCTTCAACTCCTCAGGTCATGTGGCCCACAGTGAGTTCCTCTGGGGACCTACAGGATGAAGGAGGACCATGTCAGGATGGTACATTGACAGAAAGGTGCAATGTACACCCCAGGCTGCTGGCCTGGGGGTGGACAGCATGTCACAACAACCATGCCCACACAGCCATACTATGGGGAACCACATGCACCACCCAACATGCTCCTGCATGTCACAGAAGGAAATAAAAGGCAGCACTCACCCAATCAAAGTACACAGGTGGACAGGGAATACTAAGGCAAATGCCACAGAGCAGAGGAAGCCCTTTGGCCCAGTGGAGTACACATTGACACAGTGAAACCACACAGGCATACCATGCAGATGACAAGGACAGCTGCCCACAGCACAAAGGAAGCTGTGTAACAACATACTGGTTGGGTCATGCTGTCCAATGGAACAGTGGAATGATGATGACAGCTAAGCAGAAACATGCAAGGAATGCGTACAGCAATGACACACTGCTACGGACTGTGACCTGTACCAGACAGAAGCAGGCTATGCATCCATCTGCCAGTAGGCCATGCATACAGGCCTACAGGCAGACTGGATGGGCCAATCTGTCTGTAACCGCCAACAATATCTATGATCCATGAATCCATGTGGTGGACCCCCCCCACCCAACAGCAGGAGCAGGATGGCAGTATGCAATTTGAACATGCAGTGGACAGAGTACCCTAGGCAATGTGGACACACAGCCCAGCAGACTACCCCCCATAGCAGGACAGCAGTATGCCACTTGCTCACGCCATTCACAATGTAAACCAGGACAAGTCAGTAACACAGCCCCATTCCCCACCATAAGAGGACAGCAGTACACCACTTACCCATCACATGCACAAGTTAAAGCAGGACAAGTCAGTAACATAGCCCTATCCGCCCCCCCCCCATAGCAGGACAGCAGTACACCACTTGTCCATGTCATGCACAAGGTAAACCAGGAAAAGTCAGTAGCACAGCCCCACCCCCGGTTCTATGTGATAACAGCAATTGCACAAAGGTGATCGCCGTTATGGTGAATGTACATTGGTGAAAATCAGTTTCACTGATGTACACCCTGGCACACAGCAAAAGGGTGCCGGGGACTTACATTGTTTTTGTTTATGTGGGGTGCTGTGCCCCCTACACCCCCTACTAAAGGATTCTCAGCTCCAGGGGGGTGCATGTTGGGGGGGTGCAAATTCAGAAAAAAAAATTGGGGCTGTGCGCAACAAAATGTATACTCACCCGGACCCAAAACCGGCACCCTCACAGCTGAAGCCTTAGACCCACCCACCATGCCATTTGGCAGCTTGGCAGCCCAGTGCCACAACATGCCACACAAACCCTCCCTCCTCTTTCACCATACTCACTCCCCACCCACACGCCCATGTATATATTGTGACAGAATATCACTATACCTGCAGTCGCCACCCCCATCCTGTAGTCCTCTGATAAGGTGCCCCTATTGTGTTGCCCTTTTTGTGAGCACTCAATAGTGGGAGCCCTTATCACTAGATGCACCCCCCCAGCAGGACAACAGTACACCACTTGCCCATGTCATGCACAAGGTAAACCAGGACAAGTCAGTATCACAGTCCCATCCCCCCCACGTAGCGGGACAGCAGTATGCCATTTGCACTTGCCATGCACAAGGTATACCAGGAAACGTCAGTAACACAGCCCCACCCTTCCCCCCATAGCAGGACAGCAGTATGCAAATCACCCATGCCGTGGTCATAGGAAACCAGGCCATCACAGTAACCAAAGCCCCATTGACTACCCCAAACCCAACTTGGTGTGGGTGATCACATACACACTGGACAACCGCAAAACCGCAGCACAGGAAACACAGTGCAGCAGTGTAGACCCACACTTAGCAAAAGCCTTTATAAGTTTTCTAGTTGCAGCTCTATATCTCTGCCTGCTGGATAGTTTCATTCTTGGGCTTAGTTACTGTCTCACTCCTGCAGTCAACTGCACACTTGCTTCAGTCCAGTCTCCAGTTCTATATTCGCTGCTTTCTCTCTTTTTCCCTAGTTCTATGTTCCTTCTTTTTCTTACCAGTGTACACTATGGGGGTGATCGCACTTCACTGCAGCTTTGTAGGAGTATTTTCCCTTCTGCTAGCCCTCCAACTCTCAGTAGATCTTCTCTGCCAGCCATCTACTGACTCTGGCTACTCAACTAAAGCCGAGGACTGGAGCTATTTTTTCTCAAACCTAATTATCAGGGGTAATACCTCTATCCCTGAAACCTGGCTCCTAAAGCTTATCCCATTTGTTAGTATAGTGGACTACCTAAGCCATTCTTCTTTTTATATGCCACTGGAGGGCAAACTCCAAACCTCTTTCCTTGAGACCTAGGTGCCTCATGTCATCTCTCTTTCTCTCTCTCTCTCTCCAGTGATATTGAACCTAACTTGGACCCTTCTGATGGCATCACTCCCAAGAACCCAACTTATTGGTTCACAGAAAAGGGGCTTAAGCTTGCACATATGAACATTAGGAGTCTGTCAGCTAATTTTGCACAGCTTGAAGCCTGGATTGCTCACAACTCCCTTGATGTCTTAGGTCTAACTGAGACTTGGTTAAAACCCCATATACCAGATTCATTATGAAGGATCAATGGATATAAACTACACAGATGCGATCATTCAAATGCTAAAAAGAGTGGTGGTGGTTTGTTTCATACCAGGCAGGACCTTGACATTACGGTCCTCCCGGTCAACACTACCTGTCTAAGTGAAACTATTCATATAGTTATTACCTTAGGTCTCACTAAGAAACTAAATGTAGTGTGCATCTATAACCCTCCTAAAAATGGACTAACAGGCCTGACTAAGGTAATTGACTATCTTTCCTCACTAAAGGGTAGAAAAGAGCTCAATGTTATGGGGGACCTCAACCTGGATTGGCTAGGGAAAAACTCTAATCTCTATGCTGCTGAACTCAGCAGGTTACACATGTCTCAGCTGGTCACTCTCTTGACCAGACAGACCAGTAACAGCAGTATCCAGTCTCTTCTAGACTGGGTCATCTCCAACAGGCCTGACAGGATCAGCGCTGTTGGAGTTTTGCCAGACTCTGTGACCACTCCTCAGTTTACTGTGTTTGGAAGTATAGGGTCTCTAAACCACCCCCAGAGAAATACTTTTCAGGGATTTTCCAAAAATAGATAAGAGAGCCCTAATCTTGGAGCTACAGAACACAGACTGAGCACCTCTATATAATACTTGTAATACAGAACATGCTGCTCAATACCTTCTTACCATGCTTTTGAACCTTCAAGACAAATATATTCCAGTAAAAAGGTGCCACATCTGGGGATCTGCCACCCCCTGGTTAAATTCTTCTCTCCTGTCCTCTCTCAAAAAGAGGGATAAAGCCTGGAACAAAGCTAAGCTAACCCAGTCCCCATCGGACTGGGCCGAGTACAGAAGACTCTGAAACCTATGTAAGGTTTTCATCAGATCTGCTAAGGGCAATTACTACCGTCAGCTCCTTAGTACCTCTGTCAGTGACTCTCATGGTTTTTGGAGTCATGTTAACACCATCATAGGGAAAAACAAGTGCAATACAATCTCTGATATGGTCGTGGATGTCTGCAATTGCAGTAACCTGCTCACTATCGCTGAGGCTCTTAACTCCAGATTCACTGACCTCTCCTCCTATAATACACCTTCTGGGCCTTTACCTGTCACTCCACAGGATGACCTTAAACCTTCCAACCCATCTTTCATCCTTCACCCAGTCTCTGAGAGTGAAATCTTATGCTTACTTAAGCCCATCTCTCCTGCTGGATCGGCAGAGGCAGATGCACTCTTACCAAAATTCCTTAGAACCGTTGCACCATCTATAGTCTCTCCAGTGACTAGACTTTTCAACATGTCTCTTCTTACGGGACATGTCCCTTCCTTCTGGAAGATTGCTTGAGTTGTACTGGTCTACAAAAAGGGGGACATCACTAATCTGGATAACTACCGCCCTATTGCCATCCTCTCCACCCTCTCTAAAATACTGGAGAAAACTGTTGCTACCCAGGTCTCTGATTACCTACACTCCTTCAAACTCCTCACCCCTGACCAACATAGTTTCCATGTGGGCACAGTACATCCACTGCTCTCATACAGTTTACAAATTATGGCAGACTCACTATGGACAAAGGCTGTCTCAGTGGGGCTACTTTTGTTGATCTTACAACAGCGTTTGATTTAGTTGACCACCCGCTGCTCCTATCAAAGTTGTCATCCCTAGGATTCTCTGGCTCTGTCACCTCCTGGTTCCAAAATTATCTTTCAAAGCAGCAACAATTTGTCCAGATCTGAGATGCTAAGTCCCCTCTTGCTCCTACTTGGATTGGAGTGCCCCAGGGTTCGATTCTTGGCCCTCTCCTGTTTACAGTCTTCATAAATGACATCCCACTGCTCACTAGTGCTTGCTCAGGTCTGCTATATGCAGACGATCTTGTTCTTTACTCATCCTCTTCAAACCTCTCAGAGATCAACCTGAATCTCAATAGTAACTTCAATACCTTTCAGAGCTGGCTACTGCAAAATAAGCTTATCTTAACTAAAAATAAAACAGTGACTATGCTCTTTGGTTCAGATTCAAAAATTCGGTCCTGCACCCAGCCATTAAGAATCAGAGCAATTGATGGTTCTCCCCTTAACACAGTTACCTCTTTTAAATACCTAGGAGTAACCCTTGATCCTGCCTTGGATTTTGACCTGCACCTAGCTTCAGTTATTAAATCTGTCAATATTCAACTTAGACTGACATATAAGGTGAGACATAGTCTAACATCCACTGCGAGGATGGCCATTGCACAGGGAATCCTGAGACCCAAATTGGCATATGGGTTAATAGCCTTTCCGGCAACTACTGGAGGGCTCCTCTGAAAGTGGGATGTCTGCTACAACAGCATTTGCCGTTTTGCTTTGTCTTTGCCCAGACTTGCTCACCGATGCACTCTATACTCCAGTATGGGATGGTTTATCCCCTTAGCCTTTCGACAGTTTACTTCCTACTGTTTTATAAAGAATATAATCTCCTCCCAGATACCTGACAAACTGGCTCTACTGCTCAAACCTGTGACCTCTGCCTACCCACTAAGATCAGCTGACAAATCCCTTCTTGTCCAACCGAGATGTAAAACCAAAATGAGGGAGAATACTTACTTTAGCTGGGCCCCTAAACTACGGAACTCCCTTCCACTGAGTCTAAAAATCTTCCCTTCTCCACACAGCTTCAAACAGGAGCTTTGTATGGCTCTTCTAAGCATTGAACCCTGCTCCTGTCCTCTACCCACCCACTCCTGTACTGGTTCCTCCTAGTTGCCTACTGGCTCCAACCTCTACTACTCTCAAACCTGCCTGGAAATCCTGTAATTTCCTCTCTTCTAGCACTTACTCACTAGTTGTTTGACTTATGACTGTTAGCTATTTGCACTTATTTTTCTGTTTTGTTACTACATATAGATTCCTGCAAATGTATTGTAATTTGATGAAAATTTTGAATAAGTGTACTATGTCTGACTTCTACTTGTCCCATGATGTTTTCTTGTATCTACTATTGTCTACGTACCCTTTGTTGTAATCTCCCAGGTCGTACCTGAAAATAGGCAGCTTCCTGGTTAACAAAAACTAAATAAATAAATGAATGAATGAATGTACATGTGCCACCACAACTTCCCCATTAATTGTGTGTCCATGCGTTGGACAACACCAACCTGCCACAGACATTGTGAGGGTGAGTTCAGAGGTCAGAGGGGGTGCTTGGCTTGCTGTCGGCAAGATAGTGATATCACAGGTGTGAGTCGTTGTTCCTCGGTTATCATGCAGTGTGAGCAGCATGAGTTGCCAGTGGTTTTGAGAACACATCCTGAAGTCCATGTTATAATAAGTGTTAGTGATAGGAAGGAAACCAGCACAGATGTTGGGCGCGAGCATAACATCTGTGCTGCAGGACACAGCCATATCACTGTACCCATAAATGAGTGACATGGACTCGGATGTGTGTTCTCCAAAGCCACACTGGCAACCATTGTACAACCTGCTGCACTTGCATGATAGTGTGTGAACAATGTATGGTACTCACACACTACACAATGCTGCTTATCACTGCTGTCTTCTGCCCGGTGTGCATGGCCAGGCGCCCTCCTGCTGTCCTCCTGTGGCCTCTGGTTACTGCAGTCTGCAGGGTGAAGAGGGAATACCACCGTTAGTACTTGAATGACTGCCATGTGAACATCCACCAATGCCTGTGCCACCTAGTGGTAGCACAATCCCTGCCTCCCGGTGCCACATGTCACATGGCACACATTATGCCATCTAGCGACGTTCCCCCTGTGCAGTGTATGTACACACTGCAGCATGCGCACCACACAATACCATGGACAGAGATATGGTGGAAACAACCATGTTCACTAATGAACACACTGTGAACTGCACCCACGTCTGCCTGTCAATGAACATGCACAGTGTGTGGCCCTTCGCAACCCAAGGGCATCATACACACAGATGTGGCCTATGGAGAGATGGGAAACATTCACATGCATATAAACAGACCCAGAGACACACATACATTGAGACACAGATACACACACACACACACACACACACACACACTCTTGATAAGCAGTCCTGTGGCACAGGTGTACACCTACCTGGCGCTGGCACTGGCGCTAGCACTGTCCCATCAAAGACCAAGTGACTGAAGTGCTCGAGCATCTGTGCCTCATGCCACTGCATGTCCTTGTAGCAATGTCGGTACTACTCCCTGTTCCCATGTAATGCCTGTCCACTGTGACAGAAAACCTGGCAATTGACACCCACACCTGCCTACGTGGCTTGTCCCTCTCCTTGATTGCACCAAAGAGCTGCCTCTCCCGCTGAAACACCAGCTCCACAAGGTTGACCAACTCAGTCTTCCCCACCTATGGTCCCTCTGGACCACTGACCTGACCCGTCTTCCTGAAGACATCTCCTGTACTGGCACTGCTTAAACTCCAGGAGCTACACCCTAGCACCACTGCCACTCCCAGTTCTGTAGGTCTGCAATTTGTCTCATGCATACTGTTACATGGCATTATGTGTTTCCATGGATGTGCCAATGCATTAGCACCACGCTAACTGGAAATCCAGAAACTGGGCATGCGTGACCCCACTGTGACCCGACGTGTTTGCATATTCGCAGTATGTCATGCAGTAGCCACATTGTGCAATACACACCACATTTGCATAGCATAAATGGCAGGGACTACTTTTGCCCGGGGCAAACCTGTTTGCCCAGTGCTATAATTTGCCATATTCAAAGGCTGCATGCAAATGCATGCAAATGGACCTAGTTGTGTAGTCAGTGAGCAATCCACCACATTAGCATATCATTACAGCCTCATCTGCATTATTTAATGTGTGGATTGCCCAGCAAGGCTATTCAAGGACTACCTGAGCTCCACCTGAGGGGCATACAGGTACTGCAGGCCGAAGTAGGAGTATATGCAGCACAGCAGCAGGCCCAACATGTCACAGGAGGCAGACACTGATGAGAAAGGTAGGTTTCTCACATGAATGGCATACAGAAATTGCACCACTACATGTCTTTTACAATTGAACTTTGAATTGGTGACACATACTGTGTGTGTAGTTGTCGTAGTGGGCCTGTGTGTGTGTAAACAGCATTGTTGCCTGCTATGCACCTTGCAGCAGGCCTCTGTATACACAGTGACCGCAGGTGCAGCAGGCAGGTGTGCGCAGGCACAGCGCATCACTGCTATGTCACAGCCAGACATGAATACACTGTGATTATGGCCCTGTACATACACACAGCACCATGTATTGTGGCTGCGTTGCCTTCACTTGGTCATGCAATGCCGGTGGAGGGGACCACATTGGGGACGCCCACCGGGCCGTCATGTGCCACAGGCATATGTGCTGTGTGTAGTGTATTGCACAACACTGGAACACAGACACAATGCCTCCACACAGTTTCGCACAGTCAGTCACAGTACACAGCTCACCCTGACCAATGTTTGTCTACATTCCCCACAGGTGCCCCTGAGGGATGTGCATGGCTACAGTCCCACAAGTTCTCCAAAGATGAGCTGAGGGCACTCACGCATGGCTATCTGTCACAGTAGGAGGTGATGCAATGTTACAGGAACACAGACTCCACTGTCAGGCTGATGTGGGACCAGATAATAATGGAGGTCCACGCTGTTGGTGGCCATGTGCACATGGTGGAAGCTGCATGGAAGTGCTAGAATGACATGCAAAATCAGGGGAAGGAGGATGAGGTGTGACACCTGAGGGAACTACATGCCACAGGTTGTGGCCCAAGAGAGGTAACTCTGATGACCGTGGACCCCATAATGGAGGCTGTGGCAGTGACCATATGTACAGTGTCTGTGGCTGGTGTTGAGGGTGGTGGGTGTGAGACACTGCTGATTCTACAACGCTCATGTGAGTGCATTTCTGCTGTGTGCAAACACACTGGGGGCAGTCCTGCTGCCACATGTACCACTGTGTGCACATACTGTTACCAGCATCATGGTGGTGGTCATCATGTGTGTGTGTAGGTGTGTGCCATTGCACGTACTGTGTGCATTGTTGGGTCTGCACTATGGTATACGCATGTATGTCTGTGCAAACGTGCACATAGGGTGTGTGTGTGTGTGTGTATGTGTTAGGTGTGCACAATGGTGTTGGGGTGAACGGTGTGGGACTGGTGGCACTCTGGACTACTGCATTCTGTTGCACTGGTATTATTGTGTGTAGTGCCATCCCTGACACTCACAATACGTGTTCTTCTTTCCACACCCCAATGTGCTGGACTTGTGTATGTGGGGCGTGCTGAGTATGATGGCCCATCAATGTCAGGCATTCAGACAACATGGTCTCAGGGGTCAAATGGGGTTGTTACCATGTCTGCCAGGACAACAGCGGCCACTGCCATTCTGGATGTGTCTGATGGGGAAGGGGATGAGGAGAGTGATGATGAGACAATCATCCCAAGCATGGACTACATGGGCGCAATGGATATGGGTTGGGTGTCAGCATCAGACAGTGAGGTTGAGGCTGGGGACATGTCAGGGCTAAATGTCTCCATCCACATGGCCATTGTGGATGCACCACCAAAACATCAGCAAGTGCCCCTACTGCAGACCAGACCACCCATGTTGTGTGGCCTCAGTCCCAACACTACTGCTGTGGGTGTCATCACCATCTCCACAGTGGCAGCTGTCGTCCATGAGCAGTCCACAGCAACACACACCCCTGACCCCAAGACTGCTGCCTGTGGGTAGCACAGTGGCCTGGTAAGCAGATTGCTCTCACAATCTGTGTGTTGCAGCCGACACTGCTGTAGAGCCTCAGGATGCCACACAGGCCATCCGCTGGCCACGTACCACAGAATGCCACCCGCCACTCCCACCCACTGTCGCTACTAACCGTGCACCCCAGGGTCATGGTAGACTTGAACCACATGTGCTGTTACAGTCTGTGGTTGTATCACAGACAGTTGCATGGGATGAGCTACATGCCTTCAGGGATGAGATGTGACTGGAGCTGTCCCTGTTCCAGAGACTGTGAACATGGGCCTATTACATGCAGAGCAACAAGCTGAGTAGCGCCATGCCCGTCATTTAATACACTCTGTGATGTGTTTGGGGAGCTCACAGGAGCTGTATGGGAGCTCACAGTTGCTCTGCTCCCTGGTGGTATTGCAGGGTGGCAGCACAGCACCTGCCAGCAATGTCAGAGGTTCACCGCTGGATCACAGCATGCTTCCACTGCACATTCTGGACAGTCTGGCTCAGCCAGCACTGCTGCATTGTACTCACCCATGGGGTTGTCATGGCACATGGGATGCAGGTCATCAGCCACACCAAGCCCCCACTGGGGCCATGAGCATCCAATGGTGATAGCCTCACCATTGTCCTGCATCCAATGTCTCCTCTATCCAGAGTACCCCACCTTTGCGGATGCACAGTTGTGAATCTGTCCATGTCCGTGGTGGCAGATTGCACTGATGGCATGTGCATGCCACTGAATCCTGCATGCATCCCACATCCATACATGCACATGCACATCCCTGCCCAGTCACACATCACACTTCAGTCCCATAGTCACATGTGTGCCATGCGTGAAGTGTGCCACAATGCTTCTGATTACGTTTGCTTGTATTGTAAACATTCTATCACATGCTTGTTGTCCATGTTGTGTTTACTCACCTGCCTATCTGCATGAAGGTTGCAGTGATGGCATTCTTATTCTCCTGGGACCTCCTGGCTATCCTGGGTTCTCACAATTCAAGCTGTTCCACTGTATCCCTGTTACCTGGCTCTGGGTCACCGTCTAACTATTCCTCAGGTTTCAGAGTACATATTCCACGGTTCAATGCCATGTTGTGCAGCATGCCACAGGCAAGGAATATGTGGCATACCTCCTGAGGGCTGTACCTTAGGGCACTGCCAGACCTGTCCAGACAGCGGAACCTCATCTTGAGCATGCCAAACACACAATCGATGATGTTTTGTGTTGTGATATGTGCCTTATTGTAACATTCCTTCACCACTGTGAATGGACAGGGGATGGGTGTCAGTAGCCAGGGTCTCAGGGGATAGGCACTGTCCCCTGTGGAAACATAGCCACATGTCAGCAGATGTTTACTGTACTGGTCACCCAGCTTGGTAGACATCCCACTATCAGGCCTGTCCTCCTTGCATCTCCTCATTCCTCATTCCACACCCTATCTACTGCTACATGATACTATCCAGCCACTGGTCGTTGTCCTGTGTGCCTACTGTGGGTACTCACCAACAGTGTGTCCACTGGATATTACACCATGCTCAAACACCTGGCACAGCCTTGACCTGTTCTAGATGTAGGCACCGAGGGCATTGCCAGGGAACTTGGCAAGGACACGGACGATATGCCCTGATGCATTGCATACCATCTAGCAACTGATGGAGTGGTAAACCTTCCTGTTGATGTAGGGGTCTCTGTCATCACCGGGTGGTGCACGGATGTCAACGTGGATGCAGTCCATGTTACCAAGTACAGCTGGTAGGTGTGCAACTCGATAGAACTACTTCATCATCTCTCCGCATGCCTGTGCCATGCTGGGAAATACTATGAATTCAGCAGCATGGGCACAAAAACTTCCAGGAACTGGGTCAGAAGAAGTGAGGTAGCCAACTGCGACATGCCAGTGATATCATCTACTGGGGTCTGGAATGTCCGAGTGGTAGAAAGCACATTGCAGCGGTCACCTTCTGCTCAACTGACATGGCATGGCTGCGTTGGGTGTTAGGCTACAGCTGCTCATGCAGGAGCACACACAGCTACCTCAGCATGACCCTGTTCATTCTATACCAGCCCATGTGGTGGTCATCTGACAGGGTTTCGAATGATACCCTCGGCTGATGTCTTCTGTGTGCAGTATATCTCCTCCTTGGCTTATGGTGTGGCTCAGGATGGGCCCGGTCCCTCTCTTCCTCCTCCACTGGGGCATCACAGGCAATCACCTTATTGATTTCTGTTATCTCCAGGATACACCCTCCCTTCCTCCTGTGACTTACACTGTGTTTAGGCCACCATTTTATAGGCGGTAACTAGTGCTGTGCAAAGTGTTGCACAGTTGCTCATTGCGCCACGCAGCAGCTTTGAATATAGCACTGCGCTTGTATGCATGATCCCGCCCCTCACTTTGCCCCATGCATACATTATCTTGCTACGCTGGTACAAACAGTCTTCAATGGCGCTATTTGGTCTTTTGAATATTGCATGTCAGCACTATTCTGGTGAAATTCTGGTGCAATCAGTTTGTGCCCAGTGCAAAACTTTGAATATCTGGCCCCCGAGTGTCCTGAGAAGTTAAAATGTTTCACTACTGTTGAATCCTTGTCATGGAGCCTAATATCTCTCTTATGCTCACTTATGCGTGATTTCAGTTCTCTTTTGGTTTTACCACATATAGTTTGTCACAGGGGCAGCTTAATACATAAAGCACATGGTCTGTGGCGCAAGTTATATGTTGTTTAATTGTAAACTTCTAATTGTTCCGAGTATGTTTGAAGATTTGTTTCTTGTTAGTATTGCCACATTGATAGGACCTGCCATTGGACAATGGACCCAAAAGTAACTGTTTCTGTTCAGTTGTTTTTTCCCTAGGATGTACTGTGTGCACTAATCTGTCCTCAGTGTTTCATTCTTTTTAGATGTGATCAATGGTGTATTATTAAAATGTGTACAAACGTTATTTCCTAACTGAAAGATGCCCCAATTATTAGTGATACTTTTACTGATATCCCTACTTAAATGGCTGTATACAGTGGAGAAAACTATCCTCTTCCCCCACATCACTTTTCTACCTGTGTTGGAGGTACTCTTGCCTGGTGGTGTTCAAAACTCCCTCTATAGCCTCCGTTAACAAGTGGGGTATATACCATCTTGCTCTAAATCTTGTGTCCATTTCCTCTGATTTTTTTAAACTCATGTGTCTCACTGCAGTTACACTTTGCTCAAATTATTTGCATTTTAGGTATGCTACTTTTTTATTCTTGGGTCATGATAACTACTGTAGTGTAGTGTTGTATTGTATTTCTGTCTGTTTCTTTCCTAAACAGTGTTGTTTCCAGTCTAGTCCTCCCTTTATAAATTTGTAGATCCAAAAATTAAATTGTCTGTGTGTCAGATGTCATATAGTGAAAGGTAAACTCTGATTCCTAGGGCCAGATATTCAAAACTTTGCCCCATGGCTAAATTAACACTGCCTGGCAGGCAAACTTAGCCCGGAGCACAAAGCAAGCTATATACAAAAAGAATAGCCCAGGGAAAACAGCTTCTGAATATAGCATGGAAATGAGGCCAGGCAAACTGGGCTGGGAGTGAAGGGCAAACTTAGCCCTGGAATAAGACAGCTCTGAATATAGCAACCAGGAAGTGCAAACCACTATAGCAACACAGTGCACAGAGACGTGAAGGTAGTAGAGGTGAACTATGTGGCTAATGTGTGTGCCAGCAAATGTGTGGACCCAGAACAGCTGCAAGCAGCAGCGCATGTGAAAGTATGGTGTTCAAAACTGTATACTATTCCCCGAACTGTTTGCGCAGCGCTAACATGTTTGCCCGGGTTTAGCACAGGGCTAAACTGTTAGCCCAGTGCAAACACGTTTTCCAAGTGCTAAACTTTGCCATATTCAAAAGTGACATGCAAATGAGCCTACTTAGGTAGTCCCTGGGCAAACATCCAGATTAGCATTTCATTATGCCTTGATTTGCATGCTGTTTGCACTGGGCTAACGGTTTAGTCCTGCGCTAAACCCACACAAATGTGTTAGCGCTGATCAAACAGTTCAGGGAATATTACACAGTTCTGAACACTGTACTTTCACATGCACTGCTGCCTGCAGCTGTACTGGGACAACACAGCTTAGGCACAGATGGTGGTAGTGCTGCATGCAACTGTCATACTGTAGGTCATGCTACAGTACACAGCAGACATTACAGTAGCAAGGGGGCCGGTAGTGTCTGGACACAGCACTGCCTATGGTGTGTAGGGCAGTGCTGATGACTGCACTATACACAGTGACAGGCCCAGCATGCAGGCATTTACTGACAGTGGACATTACTGTTACTCTGTTGTGTGACCCACAGATGCTGCACCTCTGGCATTTGATGCTCACAGTGACATATACATGGTGGCTTTGTGTGCTGTGGCAGTTGTACAGCTGTGCAGTATGTGGCCGGGCGGGCATATATTATGAGAAAGACACACTGGTGTTGGGGTATTCCCAATACTGGCCCATGTGCACTGCATGATGTGTCCCAGCCTTGTGGCCACACCTGTTCTGTGGCACAGCCTGGCCACCTGTACACTCTCCCCTCAACCTCCTCCATGCCCACAGTGCTGCATGTGTATGCTGGCTTCTGTTGGTGTCCACAGAAGAGTGATCCGTAGGTGTGTGCTGTATGGCCACGCTGCCTAGCTGTCCACTGGTGGCTGGGTCACCATTTACTGCCCAGCATGGCTGGGACTAGTGGCAGATGATGGCATCATTGTGATGCCATCAGTGAGCAGCATGTTTCCTCTATGTCTGGCTTTGTCTGTGTGTTATATTTTCTTTGTTAGGGTTGCGCAAAGCCAAGCAAAAGTCACCAAACACTGCTCAAAGCCATAATATCGCGCAAAAGCTGATTGCCCAGAGTTAACGCTACCTTTTCCTGGGCAGTAATGAGCACCACATGAAGTGTCGCGCTAAGTCACGCAAAACAACTTTGCGTGGCGCTAGTCGCTGAATATAGCATTGCACCTGTATTCATGTACACACCCACTCAGTTTGCTCCTTGCATACATTATGATTTTGCCCGGTGCTAATGCAGTTTGCGTGCACTATTTGGCCTTTTGAATATAGCAAACCCACGCTAATCCCACGCTAAACCTGCGCAAACAGTTTTTGCTGGTGCAAAGTTTTGAATATCTGGCCCTAGAATTAAAAAAATCTTTAAACCTGTCCAAATCTATTTGAGTTCCCCTCCAGATGACAAATATGTCATCTATAAATCTTTTCCAGAATACAGTTTTGTCCAAAAACAGGTTTTCCAATGATCTAGTATGTGTTTTTTTCAAATTTCCCATAAAACGGTTGACATAAGAGGGAGCCATTGTGCTGCTCATTGCTGTGCCTTTGACGTGTAAGAAAAATTCGTCAAATAAAAAAAAATATTCTTTTTATGTTGGCTTGCGTGCTTGGGCAAGCAACATCTTGCACTAGTACAGGTTTGGGGGGCACGGCCGCTGTTGGGCAAATGCAGGTCATGCATCAGTAGGTGCGTACCTCATTCCCCAATCAGCCTGCATGCCGGCGCCACACCGTGCATACATAATGGGGCGAGCACATCTAAACAAAGGCCAGCTGCAATCCGAGCAAAGCTCGTCATACACAGCGGTCCTTTGCTTGCCATGCTCACTGCCATTATGAGCATTGTTGGTGAGCGGGTGGCCGCCTCATGCCTCCTGACATCGGGGGTGCTCAATCCCCCTGTCGGTAACCCCCCTGCTGTGTTTGTGTGCCTACAGGGGAGCCCACTCCCCGTCAGCACACCTCCCAAATGTTGAATGCCGAGGGGGTGCCCAATTCCCCTCAGCTCGCGGCTCCCACTATCTTTGTACACCGATGGGGGAGCCAACTCCCTGTTGGCATCACCCCACTAATTGTTGAATGCCGAGGAGGGGTGTCCAATCCCCCTCAGCTCATACTCCCCCCTGCTTTCTTTGTTTGCCGACGGGGATGCCCAATCCCCATTGGCATTACTCCCCCATGTTGTGTGCCAACGAGAGTGCCCAATCCCCGTCAGTTACTGACCCCTCGAAAAAACAGTTAGGTGGCATGCTGGGATCCCACCCCAGTGTGTCAAATGTCCTGCAACATGAAACTGTCCCGCGATGGTTTCCTTTTTTTTTCCCTGTAAAACAAAACCATCCTCATAGTCTCGATGCCCCCCACCAGCACCCACCCACTGCGCACCCTGTCTCCTCACCACCCTCACCCATACTTACCTCTGGAGTCCGGTGTGATGATCTTCCTTGGACCGGGAACACGTCTGCACTCTTCAAAGGCGACCGTGAACTGAGGAAATGCCGGTAAGCTGAATAATGGAATGAATAGGGTTTTTTCAACTTTGCTGCATTTCTCAGGCATTTCTTGGAATTTTGGCACCAAATTTTCAACATGGGGTTTTTGGTAACCCTCCTCATGAATTCTATTACTGTCATGGCGTTAATCAGCCTCAAAAGGTGATTTCACAGTCACTGCACAAAAATCACCTTTCGGGACCCATTAATGAAATGGCAGTACTAGTGTTCATGAGGTGGTCTCTCAAAAATCCTATGTTCCAAATTTGGTGGAAAATATCCAACAAATGCCTGTTTCACTAGCGTGCGTTGTGTAGTTGCTATGCAAGCTCGTAACTTTGCGCAGTCACAATATTTTAACACTGGATTTTCAGCATTGTCATTTTTGTACACCACCTTGTGAACAGTACAGCCGTCATTTTCCACATCCTGCCCAAAATGTGTTTCCGCACTTCCGACGCACAATAGCGTACTCACTGTGGAAAATCAGTGTTTGGGCCAGATTATGAAAATTACAGTAACACAGTTTATAAGCAGAGGTCCTAAAATGCCTATGTTGAAAATTTGGTGCTGATACTCCATAAAATGACTGTGTTACAAGCGTGCATTGGCAGATTGCATGCACGCTCATACCGTCATGCATTTGTGATATTTTCACTCTGGATTTTCACCAATGCCATTTTTCCACACCTCCTGATGAACAGTACAGCTGTCATTTCACATATCCTGCCCAAAATGTGTTTCCGCACTTCCGGCACAGAATAATGTGGTCGCTGTGCGAAATCACTTCTTGGGACACTTTGAGGAAATGACAGTGACACTGTACATGAGCAGAGGTGCTAAAATGCCTATGTTGAAAATTTGGTGCCGAACGCCCATAAAATGGCAGTGCTGCAAGCATGCGTTGCATATTTCGCATGCACCCTTGTAACTCCGCAAATTTCGTATATTTGTATGCCACATTTTCAACACTGGCATTTTTTTACACCTCCTTATGAACTGTGCAGCTGTAATTTTTCACATCCTGCCCAGCATGTTTTCCCGCACTGTACTATCAAACAACCAAAGGGACACCCTGATGCCTGTCACTCTCTGCAGGGTGGGAGTGGGTTGGCATCAGTTCAATACTTGACTGCCATTCCTATGCTGCATCTCTCTAACTCCTGCACTGCCAATGGCAGCAAGCCAACATTCGGCATTGACAAATGCTTGTTTAGTATTATTTCAGCTAATTGATAATGATATTCTTTAGGTGGGTGTTGATCTGTCCTGTCATGTAATGCTTGCAGAAGAGATGATAACCCCTCTTCATGAATAGTACTTGATTAAAACTCAAGTCATGATTAACACCCAAGTCATGCTTCTTATTATTGCTTCTTATTTCACTCTAATTGCTCCCCCTTTGCTTCACCTTACCATCCCTTCTCCCATTTATTTTCCCCTCCTATCCTCCCTCTACACCCCCCCCCCGAGTCCATTCTATCATTCACTTCCTCCCTTACCTCCCGGTTTTCCTCCTTTGGACTCTGGTCTACTGGTCCATCTATTCTGCCCCCCCATTTCTATGCTAGCTTATTTACTTTAAAGCTCTCACCCTCCTCTTTCCACTCTTGTCTCTCACACCTTCCCCACTCTTTACCCTGGAAGTTTTCTTGTCGCACTTTCAAGCTCCTACTTACTTTGTTCCTCCTGTTAGCAAAGGATATCAAGTGTATTCCCTGCCCATTCTCCTCCTTGTACTCTCAAATTCCTCATGGGCTGAAATTAGCCCATTTAAATATCAGGAGCCTCCTCCCTAAACTTACATTGTTGCAGCCATTATCCTTGAACCGCTCTCCCGACATTCTAATCATTGAATCATGGCTAAATTCCAATATTTCTGAGGTGAGTGTCAATACCAGGCTACTCCCTCCTCTGCCAGGACCACTGCTCCAGAGTAGGTGGCATTGCTATGTATATCGCCTCTTTCATCCAGTTCACCACAATACTCTCTATATCCATCCCAAAAGTCTATGAAACGTCTTCTGAAAAAGGACTCCCTGCCCTGATCCTTATCCATTTTTGTAGCAGGGATTTACTGCTGCCCAGATTTTTATCCTTCCTCTATCACAACTCTACCATCTATACTTCAGTCTTACTCCTATTCAGGTGAACAGTATACACTGGGTGATTTTAACGTGAATTGGCTTTTACCCACTCCAACTAAAGCTCAGAATGAAATTGCATTGCTTAACCTAACCCAGTTAATTAAGGAACCCACTCATCTAAACACCAAATCCCTAAATCACTCTTTAGTTGATTGGGTTCTCACTTCTCACCCACATCACACTATTGCTGCTGGTATACTACTTGATGCCTTAAGTGATCACCACCTGGTATACACTGTTCATAAAATCCATCGCCAAAAAAAGTAATCACCACTTGGTATACACTGTTCACAAAATCCATCGCCCAAAAGTTCCCCCCTCAAAAAAATATTACTGATCCACTCATATAAATCCTTGAATCTGGCCCCTATTCTAAATGACCTATCTAACACTGATTGGTCCCTCATCTCCCAGTCTTCCTCCATTGATTCTGCCCTGGAATAGTTTAGTTCCTAGTTACTCGTCATCTGGGATTGCTATGCCCCCCCCCAAGATGCACCCATGTGTGTGGCTCTCACCTCCCTTGGGTTTCGGCTAAGCTGTTGGCTTGTCTACATGCCAGGGGTCAGGCATGTAATTTGCACAATCAAACTAGCTCCTCTATAGCCCTCCAAAAACACCACACTCTCAAAAATGCTTGCACTAGGGTAATAAGACTGGCCAAATCTGAATACTTCTCAGCCACGTTTAATTTTAACATCAACCACCCATCTAAGTTATGGAAAGTGGTTCACTCTTTGTTCTCCCCTTCTTCTCATCCACCTCTCCTGTTCTGAAGTTTGGTGATATCTCCCTAGCTGATCTCCTTTCTGTGGCCTTTGAGTTTAACATGGTCCTTACCTCTTGCACCTCCTCACTTCTTTCCACTCTCTCTCCTTTCTCAGCTCCCTCCTTCCCCCTTGATCCCTCACTTTCAGATTTCCCCTCATCATCCTCTTTCTCTTTCTATCCTTTATCCCCATTTGATGTTGTAAATCCTCTTCTTACCCTTAACCCCTCTAAGGGCAAGTGCCCCTCTGGTCTTAACTCCAGAATCCTTTACCTCTCTGCTCCTGCTATTGCTACTCCCTTTGCTTCTCTACTAAATTTATCTTTCACTCTTGCTTCTGTCCCATCTCTCTCTGGAAACATACCACTGTTATTCCCCTTGAAAAGGAGGTGATCCCTCCTCCTCTGGGAACTACCATCCTATCTCTCTGCTCCCCATTCTTGCCAATCTATAGGAATTCTTGGTTCTATCCCAACTCTCTTCCTACCTTGATTCCTCTTCTTTCTTCACGTCTTACCAGCCTGGTTTCCACAAACAGCACTCCACCACCTCCTTCCTCCTGAGGGTCTCTGATTCCATATTCACTGGGATGGACCAGGGCCTCATCACCTCTGCTATCTTTATAGATCTAGCCAAAGCATTCAATATGGTCTCCCACCCCCATCTGCTTGCTAAACTTAGTGCTGTGGGTCTCTCTAATGCAGCTACCAATTGGTTTCATTCCTACCTAGTAGGTAGAACACAATTCATTCAGATTAGTGATGCAAATTCCCCTCCCCTTCCCATCAACACTGGTGTTCCTCAATGCTCTGTGTTGGTCCCTCTACTTTATTTATCTTCCTAAATTACCTTCCCACTGCCTACCTTCCCACCTGCATCCACATGTATGTGTATGATACTGTCCGGTTTGCATCTGGTCCTTCCCCTTCTGTTGTAGCATCAAAACTTCAACATGATTTTAACAAAGTACAGCTCTGGTTTCACTCAAACCTGTTATTTTTAAATGCCAAGAAGACAGTCTCCATTACCTTTGGCACAAAGCAGAGATTCTCTCAGCTAAACTCCTTCCCTTCCCTTCTTACCACACCATAAATGGGACATCACTTGAGATCTCCTCCTCTTTCAGGTACCTTGGGGTCTGATTTGACCAGCATCTCACCCTTCTGGACACATTGATGCCATCCACAAAAAGCTACACCCTAAACTGGGTGCTTTATACAGAAATTGTGCGTGTATTCCTCTGCCGGCTCATGGTGCCCTGGTCCAGGAAATAATCCTACCTATTTTTGACTATGGTGATGTAGTTTACAGTGCTGCTCCCAAATCTTCCTTAATTAGGCTGGAGTCTCTTTTTCACTCTTTCTGTCATTTTGCTCTTGACAGTCCGCCCTGTACTCATCGCTGCACCCTTTACCAAACTCTCTCTCTCTCTTCCTTCTCTAGATGACAGGTGCCATATTCACTGTGCCAACTTTCTTGCCAAATTCTGGTTTCACTCCCTCCCTCCCTATGTTGCCTACTCCATTTCTCTAAAACTGTCTTCTTCTCACTCAGTCAGAGACCATGAACATGGCACTTAAACCATTCTGCCCAGGACTACCTTGGTTGGTCAGCCTGCATTCTCACACCATTTGCAAAAAAAACTTGGAATGTCCACCCTTTTCCAAACCATCATGCTGCCTTCCCACATATCCTCAACCCCCTCCTCAGGGACCCTTCCCCCCTTTCTCTAAATGTGTGCACTTTTTTTGCAGATTAGTACTTATCCTATATTATTTATAAAACTGTTTGTTTTTGTTTTAATAGTCTCCTAGCACTTTCTTGTTAGTGTTGTTGTGAATTGTAATGTATTGTTATCTGTTTTGCTCATAACATGTATGTTTGTATTCTATGTCCATTTTGTACTGTTTTTAACTTTTGCTACTGTATTACTGTGTATCCCTTTCCGCACTCCCCAGGATGGATCTGGAAATGAGCATGTCTGCTCAGTATGTCTTTCCCAGTGAAACTTTTAAATAAATAAAATACTAGTATATAAGTCATTCACAACATGCCAAAATAGTGTCCTCAAGATTTACCTCTGTCCAGTCGAGCTCTGTGCTTAGTTCAATGATATGTTCCGAGTCCCTTGTGTATGTTTTAATTTTAAGTGCTTCAGGTTGTAAAAAGTAATTCACATATTTGGATAATAGTTGAAGTACTGAATCTGTGCCTGAGACTATCAGTCTCTCTGGTGGTTGTATGGGGTCTTTACGTACCTAGGGCAGTACATAAAAAGCTGATATCCTTATTTTTTCTGCATAAGGAAACTCTTCTCATCCTCTATAATCCTACCCATTTCAAATCCAAAATCCCCTGTTGTATTTCCATTGTGGGGTCCCCAGGAAGAAGCTCATAGTTAGCCCAATCCCCTAACTGTCTCATGCAGTCTTTTCTGTAGTCTGTGTAGGTCCAAATTATCACTCCTTTACCTGGTGGTTTTATTACCAAATTCTTATCCATTTCCAGTGCTTGTAAGGTTTCTCTTTTTAAGTCAAGTCAAGTTTATTTATAAAGCACCTTTCAGAACCAAGGCGCTGTACAAAGATAGATAAAATAATAAAATCCAAACATTTAAAAACAACCATAACTAAGAAGAATAAGCCAAAGTAAAAAGATATGTCTTTAAAGCAGTTTTGAAATTATCAACGGTTGGACATTCTCTCAACCAGAGAAGTAGAGAATTCCACAGGGTTGGTGCCGAAAAGGCAAAGGCACGAGATCCTGAGAACTTCAATCGAACCCTGGGAATCTCTAGCAATCCCTCGCTGGTGGAACGGAGAGGACAGAGGGGGTGATAGGGAATCAGAAGATCTTTCAGGTAACCGGGTCCCTGGTCGTGTAGAGCTTTAAAGGTTAGTAAACCAACCTTAAAGGTGATCCGCCACCGAACAGGCAGCCAGTGCAGTTCGCGAAGCACAGGCGTAATATGACTGGTTCTAAGAGTCCCAGTTAAAAGCCTGGCTGCAGTGTTCTGCACCAGCTGAAGGCGTTAATCTCGTCAAATTGTTATATTTTGGAAATAAATCTCTTTTGTTAATCAAATTTATTTCTTTTTCAACTATTTTTATCTTTACTACCCTTTGGTAGGTTAAAGATAGACTTAACCCCAAGGCCAGTTGTAGTTGCCTTTTTGTTATTGATTCTGGTGGCCTTTTGCCAAAGAAATCCATTAATTATAATTTATGGTAGAATGTAAGTCTATTTCCAGCTGAAAATTGTCTAATTTTTTTGTGGAAAGAGAGGACTTTCTTTAAAACTTGTTCCTCAATGAATGTCATCACCCTGCCACTCAGGTTGAATATCACCATTGACTCCCCTCTTTCTCTGCCTCCTCTTCCACCTCTTCCACCACCCCCTCCACATGGTGCCTTAACATTGGTCTCTCCTGTATCTTTCCAGTTGCCAATTTCTGTTCCTTAGATCATATCTTTGATCCAAGGTACCTGGGGGTCTCCCCCCTCCCATGTGGGCATCCGGGTGTGATGGATCCTCCTCTTAAGAAGGCCCTTGTTCACTGTTTGTGGTGTCTTGTAATCATTAGCCAGTTGAGACAGAGTTGTCCCTGCTCTCTGAGTACATCTGATATGTTGTAGCGTGGTATTGTTCTGATCTAAAACCACTAGGTTTAAGATGCCAGGTGCAAACTTTGTTTTCTTGGTAATCAATAATGTCCCTCTTAAACTTTTTTAATTTTTGTTTTATGTAGTCTTCATATTCTGTCAGTTTTTTTTTTTTGCTCTAGTGCTGTGGTGAACTCCTGGTGCTGTACCTGTGTTTATAGTACTCTGTTGTGTCCTGCATCACTGCACCCAGTCTATTCCTTTCTTTAATTATGGCTTCTATGAGAGCCAAAATGAAATCAGTTGAGCATTTATTCCTAATACCTGTCCATTTCTCATTCAGTTCTACAGTCATAAACCCCAGGTTTGGCTTCACCAAGACTCATAGGCCCCTCTGAATTCTCTTATTTTTAATGCATTCTGTTAGGGATGATGAATGCCATTCAAGTCTAACATCTCGTTGGTCCAGATGCTGTGTCCAGTTTAACACTGTCTTATTACTAGTAATATCTGTCCAGGTTTTATCTTGTAGTAATAAGTTTAAGACTTGTCCTTGTTCCTCTGTTGTAAAATTGTATGAGAGAAAGGTTGATTCTGGACTATGTTGAAATTTCTGAAAAGGCCTAGTCCCCCCTCCAATGTTGTACTATTCTAGTAGTGTTGGATGTCATATTATTGTAACGTATCTAACTGTGGTGATTTTAGGTGTAAGTGAGATGGAAAGGAAATAAAAGAGAGATACTGCTATTGTGTATTATCTATATGTTGTCTTCCATTACTTTAAAAGAACTAAAAAATGGCACCACTGAACCAAAGCAGTCAAATCCCAACTTACTCCATATCTTGTAGGTTCAAGTTGCCCTTCCTCTTAAACAGTCAATAAGGATTTGGTCTTGGGTAATCCACCAGTATGATGGTCCACAATGCTAAGAAATGAAGATGGATGAACTCCGATATATCAGAATTATTTATTTTATTGTTCCCAGCTTTTATTTTCACACCTTTTAGGGCAACATTTCATGGCCCAGGCACTTCCTCAGGCCCTCAGTGATGCACTAGTGATAAATTAAAAAAACAGTATTTAAAGTTCATTCTTTATTTTTTTTTTAATGTTTGTTGGCAAACCCATATAATACACTCATACCAGCACCTCAGATACAAACCCCACATAATAACTATTGTATATAACCAATCAATGTTGGCTTTTATGACTTCATGTTTGTTATTCTAATAAAACATTGAAACATAGAAACACTGAAGCTGATGGCAGATAAGGACTGCAAGGCCCATCCAGTCTGCCCATTTCTTTTTCTACCTTATGAATGTGCCATCGGTCTTTGCTCTGTCAATGGCCTACCTATTCATACTCATCTGTATTGCTCCCTTATGCCTATCCCATGCCTATCCCATGCCTGTTTGAAGCTCTGCACTGTATTTATATCCACCACTTCCTGAGGTAAGCTATTCCATGCATCTACCACCCTTTCTGTGAAAAAGAACTTCCTCACATTACCCCTTAATTGGCCTCCCTCTAATCTCATGCTGTGTCTTCTTGTTCTGCTATTTTTCTTGTATTGAAACATGTTAGACTCTTTTACCTTGTTAATGCCCTTAAGATGTTTGAATGTTTCAATCATATCACCTCTCTCCCTCCTTTGCTCTAGGGTATACATATTGAGCTCCGTTTATCTGCCCTCATATGTTTTCTGATGCAGTCCCTGCACCATTTTGGTTGCCCTTCTCTGGATTGCCTCAATTTGGTTAATGTCCTTGCGAAGGTGTGGCCTCCAGTGCTGCATGCAGTACTCCAGATGGGGCCTAACTGGGATCTTGTAAAGAGGATTATTACCTCCCTCTTCTGACTTGTGATACCCCTATTAATACACCTCAACATCCTGCTAGCCTTACGTACTGCTTTAGTGGTCTGCTTGGACGATTTCAGGTCATCTGTGATGTTGATGATGCCCAAGTCTCTGTCTTCCCTTGTAACTGCCAGCAACTCCCCTACCAGCCTATAGGTGGCTTCATGGTTTCTCTTCCCTATGTGCATGATCTTGCACTTCTTTGCATTAAACCCCAGTTGCCACTCTTCTGACCATTTTGCTCGTTTATCCAGATCTCTTCTCATTCTGCCCACCCCATCTGGATCATCTACTCTATTGCAGATCTTGGTGCCATCTGCAAACAGACAAACCTTACCCTCCAGTCCATCTGCAAGTCAATCTGCAATGTCACAGATGAAGCTATTGAAGAGGACTGGCCCCAGGACTGATCCCTGAGGTACCCCACTTGTGACTTGCATCTCTTCTGACTGTATACCATTTACCAACACTCTCTGATTTCTGCCCATCAACAAGTTTGCCACCCAGTTGACCAACTTCTGACCCACCCTGAGCCTACCTAGCTTATTAATCAATCTTCTATGTGGAACAGTATCGAAAGCTTTGCTGAAGTCAAGGTAGGCAACATCAGCTGCTCCCTCTTGGTCCACCACTCTGGTTACCCAGTCAAAGAAATCTATGAGATTAGTTTGACAGGACCTTTCTGTTGTAAACCCATGCTGTCTTGGATCCTATGCTCCTATGGATTCCAGGTGTTGCACTATCCTTTCCTTAAGGAGTACCTCCATAATCTTGCCCACTACTGAGGTAAGATTGACTGGTCTGTTGTTCCCTGCCTCCTCCCTGCTACCACTCTTGTGGAGTTGGATCACATGACCCTTTCTCCAGTCTTCTGCGACCTCCTCTCCTGTGCTCAGAGACTCACTAAACAGTTCTGATAATGGCTCTGCTAATTCCACCCTTAGCTCCTTTAGTACACTGGGATGTATGTTATCAGGTCCCATTGCCTTGTCTACCCTGAGCTTATCGAGCTCTTGTAGGGCCCTTTCTTTTGTGAAGGGACTAGTGCACACCTCCCTCCCTGCTGTGTTCATGGTGCTGAGCTGTGGGCCCTGCCCTACCTTCTCTGCAGTAAACACTGAGCAGCAGTATCTATTTAGGATAGGTGCTTTTACATGGTTCTCCTCCTCACATGCCCCTGTATCCCCTTTGATCTTAGCAATACCCCCTCTGGACTTTCTCCTTTTACTAATGTATCTATAGAAAGTTGTTTCACCTTTCCCCTGTGATAAAAGGCAGCTGCTTCATGCAATACTACTGTTTACATATTTTCACACGTATTTCTTTCACCAACTCTCTCTCCTGATTTATTATTTAATGTGCATTTCAACCATATAAATTTTCCTATAGTACTTACAGCAGTAAATGACAACTATAAGGAGGTGCATATTATATTGTTTCTGGTATTTTTCTATGTTCACAAAAACATCCTATCCAATTTAAACAATTCCTCACCGAATAGTTTCCACCCTTTTCCTCAGTTTTTATGAACCAGGTACTTCTTTCCAAGTCCCTGTAGTTAGAAGAAAAACCAATGTCCAATTCTTAGATAGTATCTAGCACATATTTCAAATTATCTTCTCTCTCTTTACAATTCATATGCTGCAATATATTAATAAACATGCCATTTTAACTACCACCTGGTATGTGTTATTTATGCAGTTAAAGGCTATTCTATGAAATCAGTATTTCATGTTGACCTGTTGTGAAAATGTAATAACTTTAGAATATGTTTTAAGCTCTTTTACTTTAGAACAACTTTGCTTTGCACTCCTCACTAAAAATGTATTTACCATCAGTGGTTATGTTTTGTCTCGTAATTGCTGTTGCCCTCAACTGTCTTTATTTTTCAATAACATCCCTTAAAAAACACAGAGGGGGATTGTCTCATTAATAAATAAATAATTATTTAGCTTTGCCTTAGAATAGTTTTCCTAAGGTGAACTTGGCAAGGACTCATGAGATAGGACGTCACGTGGGCTCTTTTTCAATGTTGTAGCTGACTTTAGTGCAGTGCGTGAAGGAGAGAGCTGGATTCAGTTGTGTTCTCAGAGTTGTGATCTGAAAAACCTTTTAAAACTCCTCAAATTTCAGAGTTTGTTGTCCAAAATCACTCTATTGAGAGTATGCTGTGCCGTGTGCCTGCGGATCATCAAACATTTTCAGATTTTAAGGTCATCCTTATCCTACTTTAATTAGTACTTCTGTGTCTTTATTGCAGACAGTGTTGTAGTGTGCTTTGGGGAAGGGGAGTTTATTTAGCTAACGTCCTGAAGCAGCAAAAGGCAGGTGTGCCTTGTAAGTGTCTTGTCTCTAATTGTGTAGTGATGTTTTTTTACTTAGTGTTTTGCATTTTTTTTCAGTTTTCAGTGCATTGCTAGTTTAGTTGTGTAGAACAGTGAGGCTTGTTTTATTGAACTGTTTCTGAGTATACTTAGATCAATTATTGTTTCTGTTGCATAGAAGGTATTTTTATTTTCTGAACATTTAGTGTCTTGTATGTGTCCAAGTCCGACCTCTAGAAATCCCTGTTGTGTTCTGTTTTTCTTAATAAACGCACAGACACAAAAAATATTTCTGGTGGTGTTTGACTAAAGTGTTGTGTAGTCAGACTCATCACTTGTGTATTTGTCGCCCTATTCCCAGTAGTACCACTTGAGCATTATTTTGTGTTGAAACCAAAAAAGAAAGTTAAAAAAAAGTTGGCATATTTATTTCAGTGAAAAGTCCTGTAAAGTCTTGAGTGGTCTTAAATAGGTGCCACCCACCCTTATATTCAGCCTTAAATCCCTCTTGTATATTGACTTGTTAACCCCCCAAAAAGAAAAAAAAAACCTTCTGTTGTTCTTCTACTGTCTGTGTAAAGTGTTTTATGTGTTGTGCATGGCTTTCTAATCCCTAGTACCATAAATAATCCCTGCTGTGTAGTGTATTGTACAAACCTCAAAAAACGAAAAAGAAAAGAAAAAAAAACTTCTGGAATATTTGTTTCAGTATAAAATCTTGTAAATTCTTGTGCAGTCTTATATCAGTGCCCCTAGTTTCTGTATCAAATCCCTTTGTGTTTCTTCTTGCAACTCACAATGCCCCCCAAAAAAGAGAAAAAAAAATATTCTGGTGCTATTGTTCTTGTTACAATTAGCATATGCGAATGACTTGGAAGAGATGCTCTATAAAAGGGAGAGGTGCAGGGGAGGCAGCAAAGAAGTGTTCAAAATCCATGTGGCAAAACAATGCTGCTGTTAAAAAAAAATAGGCCTGCTGCAGTGTGCTCTGTGGGTTCTGGAGCTGGTAGTAACGAAAGAGTAGTTGATGGTGGTGACATCAGTGTAGCCAAATTTTTCTCTGCCACATCTGTGGCAGCAATGCTGCTGGGGAATGTGGGCAGAAACAAGCTAAGCAGTAGTAAACATCCCAAGGGGCATGTTTACTGGGTAGGCTGCAAGGGTCCACACTAGCCATAATGTCCCAGAGGATAACACTGCAGTTTTAACAAGCAATCATGCCACCAGTCTTTGGAATTAAGAGACACTCTATACATCCAAACAAGTGCTTCAATGCGTACTACAATAGTAACACATAATACCTCTGGAAAAATTATTGGAGTGTACAACACCCCAAAATCACCTCCCAACTTGAGCATGGCACCAAATCCACAATTTAAGTCCAAAAATCATCATAAGTGCACCAAATATGCATCTACTCTTGATCAATAACCATGCCAAGTTTCAGACAAATGTAACACCATTTGTCAGAGTTATGGCTAAAAAAAACTGAGTAGTTGGTGGAAGTCATTTTGACCCATCTTCACTTCTGTGTACCACAAGAAGGAGAAGTTACAGACAAAGTTGCAAGGTGAAGTTACCATTAGCAAATGTCATGTTAAATATAACAACTTCACAAAATGATCCACAGAGGCAAATTTGGCGAATTTGCCAGAACTTCACCAGAAAATTAAAACTTCACAACATCTCTAGTAGCATGTGCCATCTTACCCAACTGTGTAGGTTGATACTGGATACCATGATCCCTAGGAGCTGCATCAAGTCCCATACCATTGAGTACTTGTGGTCTAGCACCCTGTTGCATTAGGCTAACAGTCTATTTATTCACTCCTGTGATGGATGTACTAGCCCTCACGCCATATTAAATACAGCTCCCAGGTGCTACAGGGTTGAAGTGTTAAGGCTGCTCTTTGTCCTGTTTGCTATCCAGACTTGCTGGGTCAAGAAGTTCTTGGCTGCTAATTGTTGCCCCCAGGTCTGCCACCTTGGATCTGGCTGTTATCAGCCAGTCATCTATGCAGGATACATTGTATATTCCCCTTCTTTCTTAGAATTGCAGCCAGAACTGTCATCACTTTTGTAAACACTCTGGAAGCAGAAGTTAGTCTGAAAGGTAAGCATTTGTACTGAAAATGGAAGCTGAGCACCCTCATTCAGAGGAAATTTTGGCGTGATGGACATCTTGTTATGTGGAGGTGTGCATCTTTAAGATTGATTCAGGTGAGGTGATTGCCCTTTCTGTTCACTACAATGTTTCTGCGAAGCATCTCCATATTTAATTTTTTTTGTGTTGGACAACTTGGTGATAAATTTCAGTTCCAAGATAGGCCAGAGGTCCCCGTTCTTGTTTGGCACCAGGAAGAACATGGAGTATACACCAGACTGTTGCACTTGCTTTGATACTGGTCCTATGGCTCTGTCCTGCAGATATCTGTTTAATCAGGCTCTGACATGTGGTAGTGATGACCTGCTTGGAGATATAGTTGACTCCACTGGGTAATTAGTTGAATTATATGGCATCACCCCTTGATATCTCTTGCAGCAGCCATTTGTCTGTCACTGTTTTGGCTCAGGTCTTATCATAGAGTTGTAGTTTTCCCCCAACTGGCACTTCTGTTTCCTAAGCCTTGTACTCCTTATGCTTGATATGCCCTGTTACCATAGAATGATTGGTTGTTTCCTCTTCCTCTGCCCCATCCTCCTTAATGTTTCTACTGTTTGGAACATTCCCTTGTTTATTTAACAAATTTGCTTTGAAGTTAAAATCTCTGGAGTCACAATTGTGGAAGTAGTTGCTTTTTGGCCCTCTTTGGAACTGATTTGGACATCTATTTTTCCTTCAGCTGGGTAGATAGCCTGATTTGTCCCCAGCCAGGTCTCTTCCACTTCCCTTGTGTTCAATGTAATTCTTCAAGCCCAGGCAGAATAATAAATTGCCTTTGAATTGTAGCTGCATCAGCATAGCCTTGGATTCTTGATCAGCTTGCTAGAAAATACAAATGCTGTCTTGCTCGATTCATGGTTACCATGACCCGTGTCATCATTTTGAATGTATCCATGGCCACATCCTCCATTTACCTATTGCCCTGCATGGTATACTGCATTGTGTTCTTATGTTAACTTATTTTGTGTTAGTCAACTTGGGTGGCCTCTAACAACTTCAGGATGGCTCTGGTGTTGTAAATGATTGTCATTGATGCCTTTGTAGTCATATTTAGCATCTTTTGTGCTTTATTATGGAATCCTGTGCCCTCTTATCTGCTGGGTCCTTTAAAGCTGTGGTGCCTTCAGAGTGCAAAACTGTGTGGTGACTCAGGGAGTCTATTTGTGTATCTACCTTAGGAGACATCAACCATGAATGGGTATCTCCTGTCAAAGGCTGATTTTTCCCTTGTTTCAGCTGGGTTGGGGGCATCCCATTCCTTGAAGAGTAGGCCCTCGAGCACCTTGCACATTTTAAGGAATTTTGGAATCTTTTTCCTTTCTCTGACAAATAAGTATATCTTTTGCTCTTCTTGGGGACATTACTTTTAAATTTCAAAGTCTCACAACTTTTATGATGTTGTGGTTAGTATAAACCTCAAAATCTTGTTTGTGTTCCCCCGTTCTTGGTCTTCATCCAACTCTTCCAAGGAATGCTCATTATCTGTATATTCAGTGGTGGTAACTCCATCCTGTCTGGGTCTTTTAACTGCCATTTTGGGTTTGTTTGACTCATCTCTCAGCCTCTTGGGCATTGCAATGATCTAGATTTTTTTAAGAAGCTTCTGGAGCATTTTCATCAATGAGGAACTGCAATAAAGTAAAGGCCGAGTCTTCCATATGGTCATCTGCTGATGTGCTGATAGCCATACTGACCTCCTGCAAATCAAAATCAACCAGACAGAGGGAACATAGTTCACCCAACTGGGTATACAGCATACTTTCTTGTTGTGACTCATTTCAGAGCAGACAAGAAGATCAGTAATCTGAGATGAGAAAGTGAAATCAGTATCACAGTGTCAAACTGGTGTGAAGCACATGTAGGATACTTTCAACAGAAGGGAGATGACAGACATGGGAATTCAGAATACAAATGTGAAATGAGCCACCTAACTGGATAGCCACCCACAGGTGTCATGACTGGGAGGACTTGCAATCAAGACAACTAAATGTATCACAACTAATAATATACAACCTCTGTACCAGCAATTAACCAAAAAATGGATTGTTAGTTCAGCCTCCAACAAAACACTACCTGCTTTCCAATACATGGTTACCAAACAAAAATAAAACTGAAAATGTACAGTCCTATAACAGCTGGAGGCCAATAAGACATGATTGTACCACTCAGAAAGAAGGCTCTCATGCATGCTGTCACAAAATAGCTGTTTCCCCATACAGTTGTCAAACAAATATGACTGCCATCTGCAGGTCCTAGTGACAAATAACAGACCCATGTAAGATGGCCACCAAGATCAGTTGTCTCGCAAGATCTTGGTGCCCTTTCTGAAGCCATCTATTAGTCATACACAATACCCCCCCCCCATAAGTGACTTGGAAACCTGTTTTCTTGTGAGATATTGGCACCATCCTGTAACCAAGACAGTAGTAACACAGACCCCCATGGGATGGCTGCTGAAGCAAGAAAACCCATGAGGTCTCACTGCCATCTTTAGTTCCCAGAATGGCTCTTTGTAAACAAATAAGCTGCACTCAGGAAATACTCAGCATACAATTATAAACTGCAGGTAACAAAGATTTATTGAAAGCTGTTAGTAAGGAATAAACCTGGCTGCCCTAGCTGCACCACCTTAGTTTCTGTGATGCACTGGTCTTTTGTGTGTGCCAGAATGATGCTTTGCTTGGTCCACCAAAACTCCATTTCTCGAGGTGGCTCCAGGAAATATGCTGCCTTGAAGCAGATTGTTAAAAAGACAATATAGTAGTGGATAATTGGTTCCTGTCTTTATTGAGTGATCTGACCATTCATGTAACTGGAGTCACTATTGTGGGCATTCCAGTGGATGCTAGCATGGGAATGGAAGGAGTAATGGCTCCAGTGCTGCACACAGGATTTGGTATCTCAGTGCAGCCATGAATCCTGAGTCCCACTGAAGAGGTGGCGATATTAACATTGGACAATTGTGTGATAGGTGCATGTAGGTATCACAGATCATGGGGGAGTGGCAGGACTACAGACTTTTGTGTTGGACTGATTCATAACAGGCATGTCCTGCAGATGAGAACCCTTGAGTGTACACTGGAAAGATGGACCTCTGCTTGGACAAAGGATCATTTACAGGAGCAGAAGTATTGGGTAAGTTCAGACTTCACACAAGTACCCAGAGAGAGAACCACCAGAAATTGCAGGTGAAGGGTGACCTAATTAACAGAAAAACAGGAGAAGTAGCCAAGGCAGACAACCCAGGTTAAAAATGCATTTGAATTCAACAATCACTGAGTAGTCCAGAACAAACATGGAGGTAAATAATTCAGTTGAAAGGTGGCAAATGCTAACCAGATGAATCAAGGAAAAAAAAAAACAGAACTACACCCTGAGATTGCAGGGCTTAATTACAATGAACAAAGCACAAGATAAATTGCATATCATGATTATCTAATTGTGCACAGTGCAAGCAGCTTCAAAAACCTGAGTTTCCAAAATAAACAAGCATTTGTCAATGCCGAATGTTGTCTTGCTGGCATTGGCAATGGTAATGCAGGAGTTAGAAATTTATAATAGGAATGGCAATGAAGTACTGAAGTGATGCCAACCCAACCCCCACCCTGCAGAGACTGACATGCATTGGGATGTGCCTTTGGGTCATCAGCTATAATGCTCATGCCATTTTACCTCACCCTACCCTGTAGACACTGACAATTGTTGTAGTGTGCTTTGGGGTCTTTGGGTGTTATTTATTTATTTAGCTTTTGTTTACTGGGTAAGTACACTAGACAAGTATTATGCCTATTTTCAGGAACGACCCAAGAGAGTACAACATAATGATACAGAGTGGTACAGAATAATACAGAAACATCATGATTTCATTGTCATTATACTTACCCCATTCCATAAGAAAATATGCTGAGGTGGGTGCAGTATAGGAGAATGGGGTGAACTTTGTGGCCAAACACTCCAAGGCACACCACAATGTCTGTCACTGGCTGCAGGGTGAAGGTGGAGGTGGAATGGCATGATGAGCATTACAGCCAATGATCCCAAGTCACGCCACTGACGCCTGTCAGTCTGTACAGGGTGGGGAGTTACAGTTGGAAACCTCATGCCATAAGCATGTGTTGGTATTTTCACTCCAAATTTTCAACATGGTCTTTTTGTGGCACCACCTCATGAAAAGCGGTACTATCAGTTTGTTAGCTGAAAGGTGGTTTTGCACAGCAGCTATGCCATTTGGCAACAGAGAGACGAAAACACATTGTGGGCAGTATGTGAAAAATGACAACTGTATTGTTCATGAGGAGGTGTAAAAAAATGGCAACGTTGAAAATCTAGAGTGAAAATATTAAAAATTGGTGAAGTCATGAGCATTCGTAGAAAGTGTGCAGGACATATCCGTAACCCAATTAATTTTGGGATTTTTTTAACCACATTTTCAACATAGGCATTTTGGGACCTCCCCTCATGAACAGTGGCATTGTGATTTTGTTAATTTGTCCCAAAAGTTGATTTCCCACAGTGACCACGCCATTGTGCACCGCAGGTGTGAAAATACATTTTGAGCAGGATGTGAAAAATGACAGCTGTACTGTTCATAAGGAAGTGTGAAAAATGGCAGTGCTGGAAATGTGGAATGAAAATATTGCAAATTTGCAAAGTTACAAGGGTGCATGGAAACTGCACAACGCATGCATGTAGCACAGTAATTTTAAGGACTTTCATCACCATATTTTCAATGTAGCATTTTAGGACCTCTGCTCATGAACAGTGTCACAGACATTTCCGAAAACTGTCCCAAAAACTGATTTCACACAGTGACTGCGTTATTCTGCGCCGGACGTGTGAAAACACATTTCAGCCAGAATATGTAAAATGATAGCTGTACTGTTCATGAGAAGGTATGGAAAAATGCCAATTTTGAAAATCTGGAGTAAAAATATTACAAATTCATGAAGTTATGAGCGTGCATGGAAACTGTGCAATGCACGCTCATAAAACAGTAATGTTTTAGATTTTTTCCACCATATTTGCAACATAGGCTCTTTGAGGTATCCCCTCATGAACAGTGGCACTGTTGTTTTGTTAATTGGTCCCAAAATGTGAATCCACACAGTGACCATGAAATCACCTTTTGGGACTGAATAACGCCATGACAGTGACTGAATTCATGAGGAGGGGTCTCAATAACCCCATGTTGAAAATTTGGTTTCAAAATTCCCCAAAATGCCTGGGATATGCACCAAAGTTGAAAAATCCCTATTTATGCCATTAAACAGCTTTCAGGCATTTCTTCAGTTAACAGTCGGCTATGAAGAGTGCAGATGTGTTCCAGGTCCACCAAAGATTGTCACACCAGACTCCAGAGGTAAGTATGGGGTGAGGGTGTGTGTGGGGAGGCAGGGTGTACAGTGGGAAGGCATGGGTTATGGGAGGGGGCAGGGAGACTGCGAGGGACTGTTTTCTTTTTTACAGGGTAAAAAAAGGAACATTGTGAGACAGTTTTAATTTTTTCAGGCACATTTGGCACACTGGGGTGGGCTCACAGCATGTCACCTGATTGTTTTTGGGGGGGCTATAACTGACAGGGGATTTGGCACCCCTGTCGGCACATGTGGGGGCAATTGCTGAGGGGGATTGGGCACCCTGCTCAGCACACAACAGATGGGAGGGAGACATTATGCCAATGGGGAGTGATCTTCCACATCGGCTAAATAAACAGGGATTGGGGGACTGTAGCCGACAGGGATTGGACCCCCCATTGGCAAAGAAAGAATGTTGGGGGGAAGCGCATGATGCCGAGGGTGATTGGGCACCCCTAGACAAACATGTGTGGGGTCATTATGCTGATGAGGGTTGGGATCCCCCATTGGCAAATGAAGTGGGTCAGGAAATGTGACAGGGGGATGGGGCACCCCTGTCACCATGTTTATGTGGGGAGGCTGTGCCACTGCAATTACATGTTGCTGGCATGCCACCTGCATGCTATCTTACTGGGGAATGAGGGATGCACCTACTGATGCATGCCTTGCATTAGCCCACAGTGACCACACCTCCAAATCTGCTCCTAATGCAATATGTTGGCTGGCGTGCAAGTGCGAGCAAACATAAAAAGTGGAAAATGCCATTAAACAGCTAAAAGCTTATGTAATAAAGGGTTAATTGACAGGGAGACAACCTAGAAGGTGACCTAGCTCTCTGCATAAACTGAACTAAGTAATGTCTCAAGGAAAATGAGGAGACAAAATCAGATTCACGAGTTCTGTTTGTTCATCAGCTTACCAGAGGACACTACTGTAACCCAATGGTCATCACTGGGAGTGCTGAAAAAAGGTGCAATGGATAATATAGTACTTGTGGAGTACAGCGAAAGAGATGTGCTAGACATTAATGAACTCTGTGCATGTGTAACAGATAGCAGGTGTTTTTGGTAAGATATGACAAAAAAAAAGAAACACTAAGATATAAGTATTAGTAAAGATTACTGTAAAGCAGAACAACACTTTTTTAATTTCTTGAGTTACCTTGTGAACAAAAAAAGTGTTGCAAGAAATGTTTTAAATCTGTCATTAAGAAAATGTTTAGAGCTGTACAACATGAAAAACAGTTAAAAATATAACAAAAAAGTATGTGCATTTTGTACTACAATTAAAGTCATATATAAATAAAAAAAAAAACAACAACATTATGTCTCATCTCCTGCTTTACTCAGGTACCATGTAAAAAAAGTTAAGACTCACACAGGGCCTGAAAGACCATGTGCAAAGCAAGTTATGACTCATCTCCTGCTCTGTGTAGGGCCCAAAGTGCCTTGCATAAAGTAAGATAAGATTCACTTCTTGCTTTGTGCAGGGCTTGTAGTAACTTAGAATCCATGGCCTTCTTCATACAATAAGTGCTATGACTCTACATTTTCAAACAGTAAGGAAAATCTTTGCATAAAAATACGTTAATGCATATCTTATGGTTACAAATCCATAGAACAGGGAAATGTGTTGTAAGGGTTATAGGTATCAGCATGGGAGAGGAAACACTAGACTGCTATGGAGATGGCTATTATTAACAAGGAGACAGGGTTTGGGTTTGGCTAATAGACTGCCAGGTAGATGGCTGGTATTATAATGAGGATTGTGACAAGAGGGAGGTACTACTAGATAATCTGGGAATCACATTTAAGAATCAAGGGGATTGAGTGGAGGGAGTTGATTCTGTGTTGATGCATGGCATCAGTGCTGTGGGGAATGGGGGTTGTATACCACTGTGAGTGAGATATTAAGAGTAGGTTCTTGGAACTGCTAAATAGTGCTACCACGGCAGCCATTTACCACTTACACAATCCTCTTAATTTACCACTCTGCCCTGTAGGTAAGAAGTTATTCTTAATTGCTGGACACAGTGGATATTTAGTGTACTCATACTATCCACTGCAACACTCTGGTTCCCTTTGAATATGGGTCCCACCTTTTTTGGATCTGCAATATTATGTTATTGCTGCACCATTCATGTTTCTGCCATGCCACCTTTCTGAATATTGGGGCCTTTGTCCCTCTAAAAGTATTGTATTTAAGGGAACATAAAGTGACTAGGATCTGCCCCCTGAGAAAGTGCCAGCATTGTACAAAGTGCTGTGGGATTCTTGCTATGTACTGTATATGTTGTAAGACAGTGTATTTGCAATAAAATCTTCATACCATACCTGGAGTCCAAGCACAGCATCTTGCATTACCAACACCGGAATAATTTCCAATGGATCATTTGCAAAGGGTAGCTAAATACTGAAGAATGGTTAAATGTGGATAGAGAACATGTCACTAATGATAAGTAATATGAGATACTGTACTCTAGGGACTTAGAATAGTGAGTGTGCGAGATAAAGCTATTAAGTGGTTAAAAGGTGGTCTTCTTTTTTCTTTGTAAAACTAGGAATACATGATGTACACATTTAAAAACCACTACTGTACAAAACTGACAAACTGGGAGGAGTACAGAAGTCTATGAAATTATTGCAAAAACATATACATGTATGAGTTAATAAAAGCGTATACTGCAGGAATTTGCTTGATGCATTGGCTGCTGGAGATTCACAATGGTTCTGGAGGTATGTCAAGCAATTTATGGGAATTTAATCAAAACCGTAGTTTGAAGGATATGAAAATTTCATTTCATTTAATTTATTTATGGAAAAATAATTGAGCCGAAACTCATTTACAATGGTGTTCAGAAAGCATAACATTTACAAAAAGTTACAATACAATATTACATTTCAGTTACAAAATTATGTAATAAATAAAATACAAATAATAATCCAAAGGAGAACACAAAAACTAAACAAAGAGCAGTAAAAGTTAAATGTCCTCATCTCAGGTTATATCCTCACAGCAAAGCTGAAATGTTGAAAGTAAATTATACCTCCAAATAGGTAGCATGGAATGTAGCAGAAGTGGAGTCATATTGATCTTAAATAAGAACCAAGGATGTCCAGGTCAAAGCTTACAGGGTTGCAAGTAAATAAACCAGCGAAACCTGACAGCTTACACTCAAGGATGCTTAAGGTGGTTGCAAGGCCTGATGCAGATTTAAACAACAACAACAGGGCCTGATGCAGATATAAACAACTGCTATCAGGACCTGGGGTGGTCCCTAGGGTACTGGGTCAATATGTGGAAAGTATAATGTTGCAGGCAAAACTGCGCAGCATTAAAAGTGAGTGGAACAACAGCTACAGGGTACAAAATGGAACATGACACAAATGGTGCAGAGCGGTAGCAGTAACCCTGTAGCTGTTCACTGGAAAGCACTATTGCAAAGGATAAGACCTCGGCTGAAGGAGGAGTGCCTGCCACGCAGCTGCCATTGCTCAGGGAGTAGAGCCATCGGTAGTGAAGGACTGTGGAGTGGCTGTGGACCATGGTTCTATTCCTGGTCTAAAAGTAGGATAGTATTTTTTTTTTCTTCTTTTCACTTGAGTGCCATTGGCGATACCCAATGCCCTAGTTTCACTCTGTCCCAAAGTTGCCCCCCTGAATGAGGTTAGTTTATGAGGCACAGCCCCCCATAATGGGAGTGTGTGTGGGGAGCAAAGCCCTTTGCAAAAAAAAAAAAAATAACAGTATTTTACTGTTTCCTTTAGATGATATTACTGCTTGGTGTTACCAAGCAGTATATTTGTGTTCACTGTTTTGACAGCGTTGTATAGTGCCATGCTGTTTTTGCTTGCCACAAAATGACCCCATCTTTCCCTGAGGACAGGCGGACAACAAATATAATCCCTCTGCACATGAGTGTAAGGAAGAGTGAACCCAAAACATTTCTACTGATGTCTATAGTGGGAAACATGATAGAGTCTTTACTAAAGGAGGAACTGGTGGATTTCCTGAAGATAAAATGGAATACAGGACCTCAGACAGCATGGGTTCATGAGGAGAGCTCTTACCAGAAAAGCTGGTTGCCTTCTTTGACTTGGTGTCCAGGGCAGTAGAGAGGGGACAGGCAGTAGATATGGTATGCTTAGGTTTCAGCAAGTCAATTTGCTCAGTCTCCCACAGGATGTTGGCCAAAAAGTTAAGGAATCTAGAGCTAGGAGAAAATGGCTGCTTGGGTGGAGAATTGACTAAGGGGAAGAACATACAGGGCAATAGTTAAAGGACACTTTTTACAGGTGAATGAAGTAACATGCAGAGCACCTTAGGGGTCGGTGCTGGGCTCAGTTCTTTTAAATGCCTTCATTTGTGACATAGGGAAAGGCATTAAGCATAAAATCTGCCTCTTCACAGATGACACAAAGATCTGTGCAAGGCTGGACATGAAGAAAGGCTTAAGGGAACTCAGGGAGGACCTTGCAAATTAAAGAATTGGTAAAGATCTGGCAGGGCAATGTTAAAATATGAAAAATGATGAATGTGGGTCAGAGGAACCCATGAGTGCAATGCAACTTACCTAGGAGTCATTATTTTGGAGAACCTTAAAACAACTACATCTTTTAATAGAGCTGGGAGCAAGACAAATATGATGTTGAGTTGAAACAGAGATAAGCAGTAGAAGTTGAGATGTGAGCCTCCCACTGTAAATGTCTGTGGCATGACCACACTTGGAATATTGAGCAAAGTACTGTAGGTTACATCTGAGGAAAAACTGTGACTAGGTGGAAAAAGTACAGTGTAGGGCAACCAGGATGGTCAATGGCGTAGGGGAAAATACATACAAAGAGAGATTACAGGACTTTAACATGTCCACTCTTGAGTAAAGGAGGGAAAGGCATAACAAAATGAAGACATGCAAGTTCCTGTATGGGATACATAGTACATACACCAAGGACATTTTTGCTTTGAGTTTAGTCCAATTATAGCAAACTTCTTCATGGGACCAGTTTTGTTTCTTTTTTAACATTTCCATAGGATAAAACACTGTAAAAAATATGTAGCTCACTTACTGTATACATTTTATATAAGAATAAATTAACTGTCATATAATTAGATGATGGGGGTCATAAATACCTTACATCTCCATTTAGTATGGTATCTTAATATGTTTTCATCAACCCATGCTGAGAATTAAAACACATAAATATTTTAATGTGTCTGTTTCTTTTTTCTTGACATTACAAAACACTCATAAAGTGAACACAAACTAAGCAGTCACATCTCCATAACCATTGCATAGCACTCACAAATAAATAGCTTTAAAGCAAGTTAATTAGTGTATGCAGTCACTGAGCAGTCCCCACCTCCCTGAGTGCCATCAAATTAACTCTTTTAATTTATTTATTTTCTTATTTTTAAGAATGTTTGCTTTGCTCTGCATAGCTAGCATCTGCTGTCTAAGGTTGCTGGGGAGAAATGACAAAGAAGTAGGCTTATCTACAAGATCTTCTTACTCCCTACTGCCCCTCCCGCTCACTCCAATCCACCGACGAGGGATTGCAAGAGATTCCCAAGGTACGGTTAAAAACATCGGGCTCATGAGCTTTTTCTTATGTTGCCCCTACCCTCTGGAATTCTCTACCTCGTTGGTTAAGGGAAAGCCTAACCATCTTAAGTTTTAAATTGGAGGTCAGATCATATTTATTTTATCATGCTTTCCCAGAGGGTTCTTAAATATTTGTTTATAGATATTACTGTTTTTTATTGTCTAGTTCTGTTTATGTACATCACTTTGGTATTTGAAAGGCACTTTGGAAATAAAGTTTTACTTTACTTATCTTTTAAATCTTCTTGAATTAATAGTTTGAAATAATGCCATGCTGGGAAACATAGAAACATAGAAACATACACTTTGATGGCAGAGAAGGACTGCTTGGCCCACCTAGTCTGCCCATTTCCCTACCTACAGGATAGGCTGCAGATCCTAGTTAACCAACAGCCTATTTCTTCCTACCTCCCCCCCCCACAAGTATTGCCTTATGTCTGTCCCATGCATTCTTGAATTGTCCCACAGTTTTAGACCCCACAACCTCCTCAGGAAGGATGTTCCATGCATCCACTACCTTCTCCGTGAACAAAATCCTTCCTCACATTGGCCCAGAACCACCCCCGCCCCATCTTTAAATTGTGTCCCCTTGTTCTTGCACTTCTCTTTTTCTGATAGATGCTACTCTCTTGGACTTTGTTGATTCTACTGAGGTACTTAAAAGTTTCCATCACGTCCCCCCTCTCCCTTCTTTCCTCAAGGATATACATATTAAGCTCCTTTAGTCTCTCCTCATATGGCTTATCTTGCAGACTCTGCACCATTTTAGTTGCCATCCTCTGGACTGCCTCTATCCTGTCTATGTCCTTGTGGAGATTGGGTCTCCAGAACTGGATGCAGTACTCCAGATGGGGTCTCACCAAGTGTCTGTACAGAGGGATAACAACTTCCTGTTCTCTGCTGGTGATGCTTGTACCTATGCAACCCACTATGCCTCCAGCCCTCCCAACTGCCTTCTCACATTCCTTGCTAACCTTAAGGTCATCTGATATGATTACCCCCAGGTCCCTTTCCTTTTTTGTTGTTGTTACTACCCCCCTATTGTGTAATCTTCCCCTGGGTTCTTGTTTCTCAAGTGCATTATTTTGCACTTCTTTGCATTGAATCCCAACTGCCATATTTCTGACCATTCCTCCAATCTTGCCAAGTCCCTTCTTATCCCTTCCACGCCTCCTTGTGTATCAACCATGTTGCAGATCTTTGTGTCATCTGCGAAGAGGCATACTTTTCCTTCCAGTCCCTCTGCAATGTCACTTATAAAGACATTAAAAAGGACTGGACCCAGTACTGAACCCTGCGGTACCCCACTAGTAACACCTCTTTCTTCAGAGTGGACTCCATTTACAATTACCTTCTGTGTCCTGTTGTCCAGCCAATGTTTTACCCAGGCTACCACCCTGGGACCCACTCCCAGGCTGGTTAATTTGACTATTAATCTTTTGTGTGGGACTGTATCAAATGCCTTGCTAAAGTCTAGGTAGGCCATGTCCACAGACCCTCCCTGGTCTACTACTTTGGTCACCCAGTCAAAGAAATCTATTAGATTCATCTGACATGACCTTCCCACTGTGAACCCATGCTGCCTTGGGTCCTGTGCCCCACTGACCTCAAAGTACTCAACAATTCTTTCCTTCAGAAGTGACTCCATCACTTTCCCTACCACAGAGGTCAAACTGACAGGTCTGTAGTTTCCTGCCTCTGTCTTGGTCCCACTTTTTGTGAAGGGGAATCACATCCACCTTGCTCCAGTCCTCGAGTACCACACCTTCTTCCCATGATTTATTAAAAAGAGTAGTCAGTGGTTTCACTAGTTCCCCCCGTAATTCTTTTAGAATTCTGGGGTGAATTCCATAAGACCCCATTGCTTTGTCCACCTTCAGTTTTAGGAGTTCTTGCAGAACCCTTTCTTCTGTGAAAGGGCTGGGATCGACCCCCCTATCAAGAGAGCTTCTGTTAATTGGATTAGGCACTTCCCCCTCCTCTTTTGTGAATACTGAGCAGAAATATTCATTCACTATCCCTGCTTTTTCACTGTCCCCCTCTGCCCACCCACCATTCATCTATTCAGCCTCACTATCCCTCCCTTTGTCTTTCTATGCTCTCTGATGTACCTATAAAAGGTTTTATCTCCCTTCTTAACTGAGTTGGCTATATTTTCCTCAGTTTGAGCCTTTGCTATTCTGACTTCCCTCCCTGCTTCCTTCTGCCTTAACTGGTACAGCTCCCTGTCCTGCTCCTTCTGTGTTTCCTTATACTTTCTGAATGCTATCTTTTTCTCCCTGACTTTCCCAGCCACCTCTTTTGAGAACCATAGTGGCTTTTTCTTTTGTTTTGATTTGTTTATTTGCTTCACACAAATGCTTGTTGCCTCTGTGATGGCAGTTTTGATGATTCCCCATTGTTGCTCTACCCCTCCTTCTAGCCTGTTTGCTAGTGCTTGTCTGAGGCACTCTCCCATCTTGCCAAAGTCAGCCCTCCTGAAGTCCAATACCCTCACTTTTGTATGGCTTGAATCTATAGCTGAGTTTAACGTGAACCACACTGTTTGATGGTCACTTGTTCCCAGATGGCAACCCACTTCTAGATCTGAGACCTCTCACTGCCTCCATTTGAGAGTACGAGGTCTAAGATTGCTCCCTCATGAGTGGGTTCCAAAACTCGCTGTCTGAGGCCTGCCACATGTAGGGCATCGAGAATGGCCCTGCTCTTGGATGTGGTCACAGCAAATGTGCTCCAGTTAACATCTGGCATATTCAGGTCTCCCATTAACAGTATCTCCCCTTTCTCTGCCATCCTAAGAATACCTTCTATCATATCCTTGTCCATTCCCTCTCCCTGACATGGGGGTCTGTACACAACCTCTGTGTGGATTGCGGTGCCCTTTCCAGTCTCCAAGGTGACCCACAGTGCCTCCTCTCCTCCCTGTTTACTCTTTTGTTACTTGAATGCAAGATACTGTGTACAGTAAGGGAATTCTTACTCTGACTCCATGCTTCATAATGTATGACTGCTCAGAGGATCTTGAGGAGTATTTCTGTGTCCCTTTTGCCATCAGACTTTGTTGATGTTACATGTGCTTCCTTAGAAATCCACAACAAACCTCATTTTGGATTTCAAACCTGCAAGCACTGACTCCTTTGCAAAATTGCTCTGTATTTTTTCAAGTTATGTACTATTCATGTTACTTGGGCCATCCTACAACATCCTCTGATATCTTGCACTTTTATATTTCTTATTTGTTTTTTAAGCATACTTGTCTTTAAAACAATGCCTTGTGTTTCTTATACACTTTAGAATTATACATCTGTAAATGAAAGTGATTGTGTTGTTTCTATAAAGCTTACTGTTTGATTTATTGAACAGCTTCATGCTAATCTTAAGGAAGTTGGCAGAGAAGGATGATGTGACAGTGAATTCTCCAGGATGCAGGAATCCATAGACAGCTAGATATACAGGAGAAGAAACCATGATGTTTGAGGTAGAATCAAATGGTTCAGAGTGCAACGAATCCAACATATTTCTCATTATTGAGCCATCTATAGGGAGACAATGAGGGGTTTTAGCAATTGTAGCACTTTGGATACCCACTAGAAGAAGTTTTACTGATGGACTGGAAAACAGTGAAGACAAGGATGGATTAGACTGTGAGGAAAAGAACTGGATACCTGATATGTATTGCTTAATAGTTCTGATAGTTTTAAGCTTGATGGTAAAAGGTTAGAAATTCTAGTACATGTTCTACATGAATAGATGTATTCTGGGAGAACTGCAATGCACAAAATGATGAATACTTTTTGCATGCTGTAGTATAAGTAGCTTGGGTGGCTGGAGCTAGGGTAGCCCACATGATGGTGTTGGCTTGTGGCAATAAAATTCTGAATCATTATGAGATCTCTGAATGAAGGAGGTGGAGTCATGACTGAGTCCACTAAAGGATGGAGGCAATGAAAGGTCTGAAAACAGAATCAAGATAACACATCAGCTGCTTCATTTGCATAGCAAGGTGTATGAAAACACTGCAGTGTAAAATTGTTATAAAGAGATAGCCAAGTCAGCCTCAGCATGAACAGCATCATAGAATAGGACAAACACTGCCTCTGTTAATGATATTCACTGTGGGTTGACTATCAGAAAAAAATAGATACGGTCTGAAGGGACCAGTGATGACCCCATATTAAGATAGCTGCTATGACTGGGTAACTCTTAAAGAGAGAACATGTAGATGAAATATCACAAAGTGTGGTGATGTCCGGAGGCCAGGGAGCAGGTATCCAGGACTGCTCAAAGACAGCCACATAGCAATGTGCTGGAAATGCACTGGTAAAAATACTGGGGTGCAAGTTGGGATAAGGGTCTTTGTAGAACATTGAACAGCTGTTCCAGCAAGCTAAAAATTGTGACCACATGGTGAGATCTGATTTTGCAGCAGTCGTGATTTGGATATGGTAGTGCAAGCCAGAAACTGATTATGCCAGTGTAAAGAGGTAGGAAATGAAGGATTGGCCTTGAGGAATTATCCTCACAGCAAACTTGTGGTATCCCAGAAGGCAAAAGAACTTCACATTTCATGCAAGAGGATCATTTGAAAATGACTCCACTTAAGCGTGTATCTGGTGCAGTTTATCAGGAGGTAATCGAGCTTCTATACGGTCAGTATCTAATGTTATGCCAAATAATTTGAGGGATGTCACTGGACCTAGTGTTTTCTCTTTGAACAGAGGAACTGATAGTTCATGAAACAGCTGGAAAAGAAACATAGAAGCACAGAAACATAGACTTTGACGGCACTTAAGGACCACTTAGCTCACCCAAACTGGCCATAATACCTGCAGTGGTAGGAGAATCTGGCAGATAAGTCAGGAGAAAGTTGTCTAAGAGATGAATAACTGTTGAATGGTACCAAATGTTAAGTAATGCCCAACAAAGCACTTCTCCAAACATGTTGAAAAACTTTGGGCTACCTTTGCGGCAGAACATAAGATGTACTGCAAAGTAATAGTGGTTCTCCCAAGAGATTCCATAGAGATATCAGAGAGATTGATGAATGGGTAACAGCTTGAATGCATCTGTAATATCAAGTTTTCGAGAACCAGGAGCTGGGGCTAAGCATTTAATGACGGTTACGGCATCATCAATATGAGCATACGATGGAGAATATTCATTGTAGGGAATCAGTGAATTGATGATAGAGTGGATGAGTACCAAGGTGCAGACAGGTCAATGATGAAACACTTCTTACTTAGAACATTTTCTAATAGCAATACCTACTATATGTAGCAATACCTATGGGACTGATTCGCTAGGTAAGAAATGGCAGGTGCTGGAAAGGACTCACGAGGAATCTTCTGTTAAATATTTATTTATTTATTTGAATTTTATTGACTGGGTTGGCCTGCTGAGACCAAAGGTCCCTTTTTCAGGAGTGACCTAGAATTAATTAAATATATGATAGCACAAGACATTGGTCATACACTTTACAGAGATCATTATACACAGTCATAAAGAAAATATTAGGTCTATACATAGGCAAAGTTACTTATGGAGATAATATGGAGATAATATGGATAACAGTTACACAGCGTGGGACATGTCATTAGTTATTGTATTACAATTATGAAATCAGTAGTAAACAAGTACCACATTTACGAAGTTCTTTTTGTAACAGCTGATGGACAACTGCAGGTTCATTGATAGTGGACTGACAGGATTGGTGGATGAACAGGAGGCAGATACTGTTAGGGGACAAAGGGGAGTGAAATGACTAAAGGAACACATAGCAAGCAGGGGTAAGCTCGTTGCCTAGCAAAGTGATGGCAAAACAGCCCAATTCAATTTTGTATTGTAGTGAGCAAATGCCGCAGCAGCTTTTGCGGAGAAGGATCAATGATAGTCATAGAAATGGGTTCCTTCATAACAAGTACTTAAGTCTACCATAAGATATAGGTAGAAGTCCAATTCCTTGTGTCTTAATGGAAATGCTGAACATATAACTCCACAGTAGAGACTGAATGCTAGGACGACTTCAGACAAAGTCAATTTCCTCAGAAGCCTAGGATTTAAAACTTCGGTGTCATGGAAATGTTGCCGCAGGAGACGATTCTGTTGTCTATAATCTCATGAGAAGAAATGAGAAGAGAAATCAGGTTAACATCGTTCCCATCAATAATGTACTTGTGAAGTTGACCTGGAATAAGGTGAACAGGAGAAACAACTGGGGAAGATGATGGACGCACCATACCTGGGTTCTGTAGTGGATATGGCTCTGAGGCAGATGGAGTATTGACACCTGGAAGAGTACTCAGAGGAACAGGAATGTCTGGAGCATGGCTGGTGGATGGGATAGTGGCAGAAGCTGATGTTCTGGATGCAGGAGTAGGCTGAGCAGGGAAGCAAGTTTCAATTACTGTTATACGGGATTGCAGGTTGGAAACTGATGAGGCAAGCTGAGCCATGAAGTCCCAGATTTCAGACAACTGTGAATATTCCGGTTGAGGAACAGGCTGGCTGGAACCAGGATCCTGAGCAGGTTGAGACAGGAAAGATAGGAACAAATTATACAACTTCTGTTTGCAGGCAGAAGCCGAATGTTGGATAACCCAACTTTTTAGTTCGGCTACAAGGTGGGAACAGTCCATTCTTTAGTGGAGAGGTTCGATTTGGAGGCCTGTTTATGGACAGGAGGAGCCTGGGAAGAAGTCCAAGGAGGCCTTGCAGGACCTTCTTCAGGATTTGGAGGCATTTTTTCAGGAGGCATGAAAGATGCCATGATGTCAATATGTTCTGCATATGACTGAGCTAAGGGCGATAATACCAAGCAGCTAGGGCCAGGCAATGGGCTGAGGAAAAGCCTCGGTATGGGAGACACTTCACTGATGGGTTAGAGGGTTCCATCTCTGATTGGTGATAGCAGCCCCTAATTTGGTTTTGTAGAATCTACGGAACCCAAAACAAGAATGAATCAAAAGAGGATCTGAACAGGATGAAACAGACTCCCATTCCTGGTAGACTGGGCAAGCCCACCTTCACTCAAATACCTCATGAAGTATGAGTTAAGGATGGAGGATGTCGGACTGCTGGTATAGGCTGTAACTGGATGAAAAAGACTCCCATCCCTGGCAGACAGGGCAAGCTCACCTTCACTGTATTATCTCACTAGGTATGAGCTAGGGAAGGAGACTGTCAAACTGCTGGTATGGGCTGAGCAAGGAAAGCGCAGGTGGCTGCTGTTGTACTAGAAATACATATGCAAAGCAGAAATAATTAGCAGGAGAAAGGGATAAGAGCAAGGAAAGAGTATTGGGAACAGCAAGGAGGAGGACACAACTTACACTGTTGGGCAGGAGGCAACATTGAACAATGGAGAGCATAGTAAAACAAAATTGTTAGGAGGGCAAATTGGGTATGTACAGCTTTAAGCTGAGTGCTGCGAGAGCACACACACAACCCGGACATACAGGTGAAGAACTAGAACAGCAGCTCCAAGAGGAGTGAGAAAAGCCCAAAAGAAAACAGCAACAATGGAAGAATAAAGCACAGAAGATGAGGTGGTGAGAGGACCATGGACAAAAGGCTGGAGTGGGGAGGAAATGGAGGGAAGGGGTAAAACACAGATGCCAAGACAACGGAGAATAGGAATGGGGGAAACAGGCACAACAGCAACAAATGGGGAACAGAAAGCAAGATGAGTGAGAAAGAGGGTACAAATGAATAAAGAATGGAGAAGTGGAATGAAAGGAAGGAGGGCAATAGGCAGGGAGCAAATGGAGAACAAACTTAACAGTTGAGAAGAAAAGAAACAGCAGCAAGAGCAGGAAACTGAAGGAGGCACAGCTGCACGAGCCATGCAGGAGCTCAGTGTTCTTCAAAACACAGTAAGTGTGAGCTTCTGGGAGAGGCTGAAATTTTATTTATGATGTGGGAGGAGTTATTCCCAATATTGAACCTCAGGCTTCAGCCCTCCCAAAAAGGTTTCATATAAACCTTGTCTTTGCCATATGGTTGCCACATAGATAGCTGCATAGCTGGTGCATAATCATGGTGTTTCTCTCCTTACTGTACAGTTACTGTGCTGCAGATATTCACTGCACTTTATGGAGGAAGGGAGGAAATCTAAATAGAAAGCAAAAATGTGAACCAAAATTAAATAATATATATATATTTTTTTAATTTGCCTTACATTTTGTTTTCTATTTAGATTTCCTTCCTCACTCCATAAAGTGTAACGAATATCTGCAGCACAGTAACTGTACAGCAAGGAGTGAAATGTCAAGATTATGTGCCAGCTATTCGGGCCTTGAAAGTGAAGGGGAAGAAGTTGGAGCTGAAGGATGGGACCTGTCAGTGCAGTTGGGAGCCAAAGACCGGGAGAGATATTAAGTATGGAGGCCCGCCAAGTGAACTTCGGCACATAGGTAGAGTAAACAGCAATGGGGCCCTTTTGAAGTAGTCTTACTCATGAGTGAGTGCAGAGCATGGTGTCAGATGGGTGCCCTGTGGGCAGGCCTGCTATGGTAAATTGGGCCTGGACGGAGTATAGTCGAGAAGTGGCAGTCTGGAACACTGAGGGCATTGTGGTGGCAGCACTACCTCTTTTCCCACGGCTGGTGGCTGTCACAGAGTTGGGACTCCCAAGCTGAGCAACCTGTGGAGGTAGGGAAAGGTTCATGTGGGGAATGGTTGGCTGGTACCACAGCAGGGTGACAAACTGTCCAGGTGCTCTGTGTGGCATGGCAATTAGTCCTCTGAGTGATGACAGTCCTGAAACTGGAATCGCTGCAGGAGCAGAAATGATGGGAGTTACTGGCAAAGGCCAGGGTTATGTAAGACCACCTAGATAGGGTCCAGCTGCTGTACATTGGCTCAGAGATTGGGTGTCTGGAAGTTCTTTGGTGGTTTGGTTCTTGCTCAAGAACACTAGTTTGACTGATGTTAAACCCTTAAGTAAAGGAAATGCTCCATAAAGTTAAGATAACCCCAGTGGAGAATGTTTATTGGAAGACCAAGTTTGGAAAAGAGATTGGGACAGTAGAAACGTCTCATTCTATCATAGTCCCCAGTGAATGTCTAGTGTTTGAGGATTAAGGAATGGTAACTGAGCCAGAGAGGTCTGTGTAAGGATTTAGAAGGATAGGGAAGAAATGAAGGGAATTGGGATGGAAGTGCTGCTAAGTACGAACTACCTCTGGGTGTGGCCTGTTTCAGCCTGCTGTAATGCGACTGCCAGGAATGTAGCCACGTCAGCTCAAGGGATTACTGCATGAAATAATTCAGTCTGTTAGCAAAAGAGACTGTTGCAGGAAAATCTGGTGTCCGTCTTTAGATGCCTCCACCTAATGTGCTACCCCCACGCTCCATGGAGTGGTTCATTAACTTTTCTTGTTCCTTAAACCTGTTTTTTGCATTTTGATTCTTGCATGGACAGCGGTGTCAATCAATTAGAACTGCGCAGTTGTGCCTGCTAACCGCCTTTGCCACTGCAGCTCCCCATTTACATCTAAGAAGCCCTCCTGCTCCCTCCAAAGTGAGGTCCACCCACTGCCATCAGAAGAACTAGGAAATGAGCACATTTCTACTGTCTTTGAACTGTGTTGCTTGGGTTGTACAGTACCCCCCACCACCAATTTTACCATCCAGATACCCCTAGACAGGGAGGGGGGCTTATACATATATCAATAATTAAAAGATAATGTACTTAGGGGAAACTACAATGGAAAACTCTAATGCATAAAGTTACTTTATACAGATACAGTTTCTTTTTTTTTCTTTCAGTAGCCCCTCCACCCCTGCACATTTTGTATCGTAGGTCATTAATAGATCCTGTATTCCTGTCAAGAAGCCTTTTACATTAACATTTTAATGAGCTCTTGGATACAAACCAGACATAGAGGAAAATAATATACATTTTTAAGAAGTAGTCAGTTGTATCTTTTCACTTCTAAAGTATTTTTTTCCCCTTTTGCTGATAGAAAGTATTTTATGTCATAATATTGTGCTGCATGTGTAGAATATCACTCAGCCTGGCAGCTGACATATCTATCCCTAGTCCCCCATTTCATCATCAATAGTGTGATCTCATAGACAATGACATCACAGGTGACTGACCTGGCAGCTACTGAGTGGCTGTTACTAGGCAGCAGTGATGTCAAAGTCACTGAGGTCACAGTGCTGATGATGTAATGAGTGGAACAGAGCTAAATATGTAAGCTGCCAGGCAGAGTGCTGTTACACACAGTGCACCTACTAACATTACTAACATCTTGTAACGGCATGTTGGTGCCCAAACACTGGATACTATGCCAACTATGTACAAGACATGTGTTGTTCAGATAAAAGGGCTTCTACGTCACAATGGTGATCACTGTTAGAGCAAGTGTACATTGCTGAAAATAAAAAACGGAGATGTACAGTCACAGCAAAAACAACGGCGGCGACACAGATCTTTATTTATGTGAGGGGCTGCATCCCCCAATCCCCCAAGAGGGCTTTGCCCCAGGCACCCCCTTAACTAAAGAATCTCAACTACAGGGGGTGCATGTCAAGGAGGGACTTTTAAAAAAATAATAAAAAACGCTGCACGACAAAAAACACTTGCGCCTTCCCAAACCCAAACAGTACACCTTCCCAACTGTAGCCAGCCACCCTCATCATCATGCTACATGTCCAGCTCAGCAGCCTTCCAGTGCACAGCCTCCCACATACCTTCCCTCTTCTTCTGTCCCCCCGTGGTGTGGATCCGGTCATCCTCATTGGCTTCCTTTTCACCCATTGCTAGCCTTTCAGGGTAGCCCACAACACAGGTGCTAAGATTAAGTCATTTATATCTGAGCCGCTCAATCTCAGTCATCCTTTTGATGTGATACCTATAAAAGGTATCCAGCTATTAGGGCTGGGCGGACTGTTCTGCCCAAGATCCAAACCCCCGAATTGAACCTGCAATCCACGGACCCAGATAAATACAGACTTTGCTGCAGATGTCTTGTTCTGGGTCTATGGAGTGTCATTTAGTGTATTGTTGCCATGGGGATGCCATCGGCATGCTTGTTCCATGTATAAGCGGCCAGAGGCAACCAATCAGGCAACAGAAGTCACGTGATGTACTCAACATATATAACTGTGCTGAGTGCGCAATGTGGCCCAGACGAGTTGGAGGATGGTCCGTTGTGCTTGTATTGTAGCTGGCTCACTGCAGCAGAGCTGCCAGAAGTTCAGAAGTGAAAAGAAGAACAATAATATAAAAAAATATATAAAATAATACTACTTTTTGGAGTGGAGGAAAGAAACTAGAGACGAGAGAGAAAAGAGACTTACTGGGGTGAGGGGGCATAGATAAACTTATCATTAGGGGAAGGTGAGGAGTCAGGATTGGAGAAGGAACCCAGAGGGACGGGGAGAGAGAGAGAGAGATAGTGGTGGCATGGGTGGCTGCCGTGGGGGGGGGCAACTATGGCAAATAAAATGTAGGCAGTGTGTATACTACAGGGAAAGGGCAGGCTGGCAAAATCTTTAGCTTCTGCCATTCCAGATCCAGAGGAGAGAGACTACTGTGGGCCCAAGAGAAATGTTACAGTTACAGAAAATCCCAAATAAAATTGTTTTGTTTCTTTCCTTGGCCTTAGACTGTGTGGCTGTGTCCATGAGCAAGGGCAGGCTGGTAAAATCTTCGACTTGTACCATCCAGAGGGGAGTGAGAGACTGTAGGGGGACCCACAAGAAATGTAACAGTCCCAGAAAGTCCAGATAATTTTTTTTCATGGCTTCAGTGTGACTGTGTGTACAGGGCAAGGGCAGACAGACAAAATAAATCATTGATTTGTGCCATCCAATCACAATCACTTGTTAAAGTTCTTTCATGACTTCATGTATTACAATAAAAAAAATACTGTTCGGACAAACGACATACAAGTTCATGGGCCTGTGCTGCTGGCTGTAGGTGGCCCAGGAGATAATCTGACTTTGTGACTTGTAGCAGGCTGTTTACACTACAACACAAGTAAAGTACACACAAGTGTCATCATCATCATGCATTACCCATTATTCCTCCTTATCATTAATTTTATAGTACATCGCATTACATCATGTATAAGCATTAACCAACCCTAGTGTGGGACTGTGCTGCATGCAGCTACACACCAGATGTGTCTGCATCTCCAATTCAAATTCTGAGGCACATTTAACAGTTGCTGAATTAGGTTGCTTAACAGCAACTGTAGGAGTCAGTCAGGTAATCTTGGAAGGAAGTGGTGGTGGACTGCTGTGCTGTCAGTGTGCTGTGAACAGTCATGAGCAAGGCCACTGTTTTTCGGTTTTTACCGGAAAATACGGTAAAATTCCGGAATTAGGGCTGCCTGAAAACCGGTAAAAATGAAGATTTCATGGAATCTGGCATTTTCTATCAGATCAGTAAATCTATAAAAAAGTCTGTTTTTCTTTTAATTCCTTCCTGTACTGTTTTCAGTTTGCTTTATTTAATGCTCTGTATATTAAGCCTTCTTTCATTCTGATTATTTATGCACATATTAAAAGAATGATAACAGAATCCCAGTAAAATCCGGAAATTAGAGTAACAATCACCGGTGAAATTCCGGAATCTTAAGTCTTGAAAACGGAATTTAATTATTTTAATCACCGTAAATCAGTGGCCTTGGTCATGAGTCATGACAGTAAATTTGTCCCTCTTCTGTGGGTGTGGCCGGGAGTCATCAGAAGGACAACAAGTTAGTTAGAGGGTCTTTTTTTTACAGGTTAGAATACTAAAAAAAATGGATCAAAGTGTTGATGAGGTGCATTCTATTTCTCAGGTAAGCAGTGGCACTGCAAAAGACAGCAATCAGCATGAAAAGAGAAAACAAAATCAAACCCCAAAATGTGATTTTTTTCTCATCTAAGGTTTCGTCTTCCAAGCAAATGTTTGAATCCAAAAAAGGTGAATGTCTCAGACCATCATCAGTCCCAAGTTAAAAAAAAAAAAGTTATGTAGTTAAAAATAACAAAGGCTTGGCAGGTACCACCCACAGAGGCACCCAAAGGTATGGAACAATTACATATTATTCTACTGCCAGTCCCTCACCTGATTCTTCTGAGGTTGAAACCGACAAGGGTAATAACAAAGATGAAGAGAATGATCAGGCAGCACAAGGTTTACTGGAGGAGACGGAAATTACAAATGAGGATGAAACAGACATAAATGTTTTGGTTGTGGAGGGGGACAGTGGGAATAAACCACAAGAGGAACAGGCTCAAGAAAAATCTGAGTGGAGGACCCTGATAAGGTAACCGAGGTGCCGTTGCCTTCCTGGAAAAAAAAATAAAAAAAAATTATCATCTTTAGTTTGGTCATACTTCTCCATTAGTGCTTCCGATGAGTTGGTAGCAACATGTGCTATTTGTAAACAACCAATCAGCAGGGGTAAAAAGAAAGGAGCATTGGGAGCTTCAGCACTGAAAAGGCACCTAGACAGATGTCATGACATTACTGAGAACTCAAGTTGTGAGTCTCAAAGAGAAAGTCACAATGATAGCTCACTACACTCAGGGGTAACTCCCATAGATGAAAGCAGTAGCAGCCCCCACAGCACTACTGAAACACTTCCACCACCACTTCTCCAATTTGAAGGACTTCACCTACTGTTTCTGAAAGTGACCATGTGTTCAAAAGCGCTTCTCTTCCTTCAAGGAGACAGCTTACTATCTCAAACATATCAGCATAAAGCCAAATATGCTTTGACTCACCCTGTTGATGTTACAATAACAAAAAAAAACTTCAGAGATGATAGCAGTTGATTTGCTACCATATACTGTGGTTGAACATATAGAATTCAGGCTTCTGCTTGAGTACCTTGAACCTTGATATAGTTTACCATCATGGAAATATTTCTCGACAACAGGGATTCCAGATCTTTATGATGTTGTATGTAAAAACTTAAGATGTGCCTTGTGCAATGCTGTTGGGAGGGTGGTGCATCTCAGAACAGATATCTATACAAGCTGACAGCCTAAACCCTCCATGTATGTCATGGCACATTGGGCATGTTTGATAATTCATGAGGGACTGGGGACAGTGAAGCACTGCAGTTGGCTGTTCTAAGAATGTTTTATTTTCCATCTGAACAAACATTATACAACATCAATGAAGAGCTCAAAAAAACAGTATAGCAATGGCTCGCTTCACATGGACTGTCAGTTGGCTTTACAGTTCCAGATAATGGATCCAACATAAGGAAGTACAGTCCAAGAGAACTTCGCACACCTTTAGTTCAGTCCCCATGAGGAAAACCAGCTGATTGGTTGAAGCTCTGCAGAGTGTCTTTTGTGGAGACACAGGAAAGATGCTGAATTGAATTGAATGTAAAAGTGGAATAAACCCTTTTTGAAATCCAGCTACTTTGCTTGTGGTGATTGCACTAAAGTAGTGCAGAGTTCTTTTGAACTGTACTTCATATTGGGCAGGGCAACCCCCTCTCTGTGCCCATCTCCTAAATGGCTGAGCACACAGAAACCAGGTGGACTTCCAACATAAGGAAGGCCTTGGAGGAGGGGGGCTTTGTTCACATCCACTGCTTTGCGCATTGTGCATTGCTTAAATTTAATAGTTCACAGTTTTCTTGATGATGACAGGGAGATTAAGGCTCTTGATAGCACTGCTAAAAGAATTTGCACTCATTTCAGTTACTCAAGCAAAGCTCATCTCTTGTTTGAATAAATACAGCAGAAGCAGAGTTTACCTTTGCACAGACTGATCCAATACATTTCTACTTGGTGGAAGTTGACCTTTAATATGTTCCAAAGGCTGTTGTAAAAAAAGTAAACTGTCAGACAATACCCCTTGGTAAGTAAAATTGATGATGCCGATGTCAATATTACTCCACCACAGTGGGCCATGCTAGAGTTTCTAATTTTCCTACTCCAGACATTTGAGGAAATCACCAGAGAGGTTAGTGCAAACACAACAACTCTCAGCCAGGTGATACCCCTAATAAAAATTTAAAAATTCAGATTGAATCTGATTAGGGAAAAGTTAGAGAAGCAAGACAATTCCATGATCACACAGGCTGCCACTGGTGTTGCTGACACATACAGGTTGCCCCCAGAATACAACAAGATCTAAAGAGTTGAAGAAGATGACAAACTATGTAAAATGCTGCAACATGCTTCATTCTGAGTACTACATTAAAGCAGCAATCTTGGACCCACGATACAAATTAAAGTGACTATTGAGTGATGCTGATGACACTTGTTTTGAGATAAACAAGAAATAATTGATGAGGTGTGTGCTGTCGTGGAGCAGAGTAAAACAGCAGCACCACATTCAGAATCTTCTTCACAACACAGTACAGCATCATGTTGCCCATCCTGTAGTGTTGCAGAATTTTCTCCCTCTTCCTCCTCGACTACTGCAGCTGAATCTTCTTCTTTACCACCACCCAAAACACAGCACTGCCCAGAGTTACTTGGTTCACTTCATGTCTCTGGAGTCACTTAGAAGATGTAGTTGTAACATCCTCTTCATCTGCCTCTTGTAACACAGCCTCTGCACAGACCACTGTTGAAATGTACCTGGCAGAGCCCAATATTAGCTGTAATGCTGATCCTTTGAAATACTGGAAATTGAAACAAAATATGTGGCCTGCTTTAGTAAACATTGCATTGAAGTACATGAATTGCCCTCTGACTAGTGTCTGTTCAGAATGATTGTTTATTTCAGCTGGTAATGACATTACTGACACATGATCCTGTTTGAGACCAGAACATGCTGAGTGCCTCACATTTCTTAAAGTCAACATTCCTCACTATAATTTCAGATGTGATACCTGAATAAAACATACACGGACTGCTCTTAGCAGGCCCAATCCACAAAACACTTTGAAGAGTTTGGGCCTGTGGTGAAAATCTTTTGTGAATAAGGTCTGCCACATGAGGTAGCAGTTAATTGCAACAAATCAGGTCAGGATGGACTAGGCCAGGTCACTATTACTTGAATGGTCACATAAGCAGCACAGAACAGAAAAAAAAAATAATAACATCAGTGGGTTCAGAGTCCACATATAGCAAGCAACCGCATTTCATGTCACAAACTTGCTTGGTGGTACAGTACTTTGTACCACTTTCTGATCTGTAAGGTAGGGTACTGCTATCTACTACTATAACTACTATCACTTTTTGCACTCACGAGTCACGGTCATGAGCCATGACTACTACTCGTTGTCACAAACCTACTCAGCAGGTCAGGCCATCTGCTTCCACAGTGCCAGCCTCCGAGCGCAGTATTATGAATAGGTAACAGAACAGGATAACCCTCCTGTCTGTTTGTGGGTCCAAATCACCTTTGGTCTCAAGTTCTGGGGAGGAATTCAAACTGTGAACCTTATACTAGCATACCCAAATGTACAGGCTCAGCTAAATCTTCTCTTCGAGGAATGCCAGATATCTTTTGCCTAAGGGCACCTAACCAGGTATCCAAAATGATCCCTTAAAACTCTATGAAAAGACCTTAGGTATTCTTACCTTTTTCTAGTTCAGTAACACCACTAAGCTTATGAAACGTTTTCAACTTTAACTATCTATACTTCACATGTAAAAGAAAGAACTTTGAAGGCACACCAGGCAGTCTCTTTAAAGTAAAAGGTTTACTTAAAAAGTGGATAAAAATATGTAAAATGTAAACACAGAACAATATATCACAAAGCATACAATCACTTAAAAGAAAACAAGGAAAAAGTACAAACATAAACTCCTACCACAATGCAATTAGACTTTCCTATCTAATGTATATCCTTCTTACAGCACTTATAGGAGATGTTATTTCTAAGAGTCCACCAATAAAAAGTGTGTAAATGATTAGACACAGAATAGTTTAAACTTGATTCTCAAACACACCTCTTCCATAATGTCACCCAGCCCCTCCCTGTTAAATACAAAAAAATAATACACACAGGGGGCCAGATATTCAAAACTTTGCACAGGTTTAGCGTGGGTCTGCTATATTCAAAAGGCCAAATAGCACGGGCAAACTGCATTAGCGCCGGGCAAAACTATAATGTATGCAAGGGGCAAACTGACATGAATACAGGTGCAATGCTATATTCAGCAACTAGCGCCACGCTAAGTGGTTTTGAGTGACTTAGCATGGTGCAAATCACTGCCCAGGAAAAGCTTGTCTTAACCCTGGGCAATCAGCTTAGCGAGACACTTTGGCTTTGCGCGGTGTTTGTGCAGGTTTAGCACGGGTTTTGCGCGACCCCAACAAATAAATATGACACATAGATAAAGCCAAACATAGAGGAAGCATGCTGCTAACCGATGGCATCACAATGATGCCATCATCTGCCACCAGTCCCAGCCATGCCAGGCAGTAAGTGGTGACCCTGCCACCAGTGGACAGCATGGCAGACAGAATCTGAATAAAGCAACCAGAAGTGCAACCCACAACAACAACACAGTGCACAGCAATGTGAGGGCAGGTACAGATGAACTACATGGCCTGCGGACCACACATCTGTGGACATGAACAGATGCCAGCACACACATGCAGCACTGTGGGCATGGCAGATGTTGAGGGGAGCATGTATGGGTGGCGAGGCTGTGCCACAGACCAGGTGTGGCCACAAGGCTGGGACACATCATGCAGTGCACATGGGCCAGTATTGGGAATACCCCAACACTAGTGTGCCTTTCGGATAATATATGCACCCCCCGACCACATACCGTACAGCTGTACAACTGCCACAGCACACAAAGCCAGAAATGTACATCTCACTGTAAGCATCCCATGCCACAGGTACATCATCTGTGGGTTACACAACAGTGTAACAGTAATGTCCACTGTCAGTAAACACCTGCAGGTTGGGCCTGTCACTGTGTACAGTGCAGTCATCATCACTGCCCTACACACCATAGGCAGTGCTGTGTCCCTCATACTACTGGCCCCCCTGCTACTGTAGTGTCTGCTGTGCACTGTAGCATGCCCTACAGTGTGACAGTTGCACGCAGCACCACCACCACCACCTGTGCCTATGCTTTCTTGTCCCCTGGGGTACAATATGCTATGCTGTGCTGTACTGTGTACGTGTAGCCTGCAGCTCTCATCGTGCACTGCCAGACTGACCTACAGGTAGAGCTGCGGTTGGACCTGGTGAGCCCCTGTACTTCCAGACTGACCTACAGATGGCTCTGTGGGACCCTGTAGTAACGCTGGGCAAACTGCATGCAAATCAGGGTATAATGAGATGTTAATCCGGTTGTTTGCCCAGAGACTCCCTAACTAGGCTTATTTGCATGGCACTTTTGAATATGGCACATTTTAGCTCCGGGCAAGCGTGTTTGCACCAGGCTAACTGCTTAGCTCCACGCTAATGCCGCGTTTATGTGTTAGCATGGCGCTAACGGTACGGGGAATAATATACAGTTTTGATCACTGTTCTTTCACATCTGCTGCTTCCTGCAGCTGTACTGAGTCCATGCATTTGCTGGCACACACATTGGCCATGTAGTTCATCTGTACCTGCCCTCACATTGCTGTGCACTGTGTTGTTGTTGTGGGTTGCACTTCTGGTTGCTTTATTCAGTGCTGTCTTAGTCCCAGCTATTTTTGCCCTGCACTCCCAGATCAGTTTGCCCGGCTTCCTTAGACTGCAATATTCAGCAGGATTAGCACTGGGCTATTTCCATTTCCATATAGCTTGCTCTGTGCTCCGGCTAAGTTTGCCTGCTGGGCAGTGCTAATTTAGCCCCTGGGCAAAGTTTTGAATATCTGGCCCAGGATGTCCTATAGGGAGGTATATTAAATAAGGTGACATCAGCAAAAACTCATTTCCCAATATGACTCTTTGATTTACAGTCCCTCTTTGATCTCTGAGCAGTTCCTGTTCCCAGCCCATATCCAAAGACCTTTGCAACTTAGCAGTTTTCTCACCTAGATATCATATAGCTTCTTAACACCAGTTGATATTAACTGTTCTTCCTCTAAGATGTCATAAAATGTATATTTTAAGTTCCCAACTTCAAAAAAGCACAGATCAATCAACAAGGCCATAAAATGCACTTCATGGAAGTTAATCACATTACAGAGCTCTGCTGTTTAACATATATCCTGTCATTTTAACTGAAACCTTGGGGGGGGGGTCATCCCGCAGGCTGTCTCATGAGAGACACTCAATAACACATTATATATATAGTACAAATATTATAGAGCAATCATAACCAGCTGGTCAAGCATCATACTTATCACTTTTTGTCCTTACTCCAGTCCTCATTACTACTATTACTTGTTACTTGTCACTTTTTTGTCCTTAGCAACTGATCCTGACTGTACTGTTTTAATGTTTGTGCAGTGCATGAATGGCTTAGCAGATGCCTGAAACTAGAAACTGAATATTCTTTGTATATTTCTCGTGTCCCCCATATCTTGCTACAATTACTTAACAGAAAAAAATGCTACTAAATTCAAAAAATGTCTTTATTGTTTGTGTGTGCGTGGTATGCTAACCTGGTTACATCTCACTTATAGTAACTTGGCTGAGATTATACTAACATACTAAAATGCCAGCAGAATAGGCCTAACGGTCTTTTGTGTCTGCTCATTTGGTCAGCCCCCACCCTGGGAGCTGACCTTGCTGCCCCCCTCTCCCTTTCTGACTTCTGCCTTCCCAGTCACAGATATTCTTGCTGCACTGGTTTTTGCTTCCAAAACCCTTCCCCTGTACCTGTCCCACCCTATCTTGAACCTCTCCACCATTTCTGCCTCCACCAGCCCCCTGGGAAGTGCATTACATGGTTCCACCACCCTCTCAGTGAAGTAGCACCTCCTCCTTTCTCCCCTGAATCTCCCCCCCTCCAGCTTCCACCCATGCCCTCTAGTTGCCCCCTCCTTCCTTCAGATCACCCTGACTGTGCCTCCCCTATTTACCCCCTTCCTGTACAGTACCTGAAGACCACTATCATGTCCCCCTGGTCCCTTCTCTCTTCTAATGTGTACATATTTAGCTTTCGAGCCTCTCCCCATAGAGCCTATCCCCAAGCCCCAAATAATTTTGGTTGCCCTCCTCTGGACCCTCTCCAGGAGTTCAATGTCCCTCTTTAAATGTGGCCTCCAAAACTGCACGCAGTACTTGAGGTACGGCCTCACCAAGCAGTTATACGGTGAGCCCCCTAGCAATGCATCCAAGCATCCTGTTGGCTTTTGCCACTGCCATCCTACAAGTCTCTGAGTTGTTCATCTTGATATCCACCACCACCCTCCAGGACCCTCTCAGCCATTGAGACTTGTAGCATTTCCCACCCCCCAGGGTGTACACTTGGCCCAGGTTTCTGGCTCCCAGGTGCAGTACCCTGCATTTTCCTGCATTGAACTTCAGCTTCCGCTTTCTAGACTACCTTTCCAGAGCCTCCAGGTCCCTCTGTAGGGCCACCCTCCCCTCCTCCCCATCCACCACGGTCCCCAGTTTTGAGTCATCCACAAAGAGACTCATCTCACTTCTGATACCCTTCCTTATGTCAGAGACATAGGCATTGAACAGGAGGGGCACAATGACAGATCCCTGAGGGACTCCACTAATGACCATCCTTGGGGATGAGACTATCCCTCCAACCACTACCCTCTGGGTCCAGTTCTGGATCCAATTTCCTATCCATCTGATCTTCTGGTTCCCCAACCCCATTTCTCCCAGATTATCCAGTAGGACCCCATGAGCAACAGAGTCAAATGCCTAGCTGAAGTCAGGAAAGAGGACGTCCACTGGTCTACCCAGGTCCAAGGCACTTGTTACCCAGTCATAGAACTCCACAAGGTTTGTCTGACACTATTTCCCCTGGATGAATCCATGTTGTCTATCATCCATACACCCCAACTTTTCCAGGTCCCCCCCAGTCTCTTCTTAACAATGCCCTCCATCACCTTGCCCACCACCAATGTCAGGCTGATGGGCCTGTAGTTCCCTGCCACCTCTCTTGATCCCCCCTTGTGGATAGGCACTATATGAGCCACCTTCCAGTCCTGGGGTACCCACCCTGTCCTCAGAGAGATGCTGAAGAGCTCCACCAGAGGTTTCGCCAGGACATCCGCCAGTTCCTTCAGCACTCTGGGATGTAATTTATCTGGCCCTGGTGCTTTCTCTGTCTTAAGGGACCTGAGGGCTTCCCTCAATCTGTCTGCCATGATTTCCACCTATGCTACCTCTTCCCCCTGCTTTGCCTTCACCCCACCTGCCAGTGATGCCCCCCTCCCCAGACCTGCCAATTGGTAAGGGTCCCCCCCTCCTCAGTTTCACCATCTCCTCCCATGTATGATGCAGACCCCCCATTTTCCTTGGTGAAAACTGAGGCGACGTACTCATTTAGTACCTCAGCTTGCTGCCCCGGGTCTTGTGCCCATCCCTCCACTGTTTTAATCCTGCTAATATGCCCCTTCACCCTTTGTTTTTCCCCAATAAAGAACCTCTTGTTCCCTCTCCTAATTTCCCTGGCCAGGTTCTGCTCCTTCCTTGCCTTAGCCACCCTCACCACCCTAGTGGTCCTTCTGGCCATCTGCTCGTACTCCCCTAGGTCTCTTTTACTTCTTGAGCACTTGAATTGCCTATAGGCCACCTTCTTTCCCCTTACCACCTGCTGAACCTCTCTGGTCCACCAGCAGGGTTTTCAGGCCCTACCGCATTTTCATCTTTCTCTTGCGCAGGTGCTGCAGGCATCCTGCACCCCCCCTCCTGATGATTTCCCACCTACTGTCAGCATCCATGTCTGGCCCAATCCCATCCAAGTGTTCCTTAAGAATCCTTCCCATTTCCTTGAAATTCACCCCCCTGAAGTCAGTTACCTCCGTATTTGTGCAGCCTTCTACCCTTCCTAGGTTCAGGCAGAACCAGACTATGGCATGGTCGCTCCCCGCCGATGGGTCCCTTACCTCCAAGCCCCCAATCTGGTCACTGTCTGCCAGGACCACATCCAGTGTCTGCTCCTCCCTGGTTGGTTCCGCCACCTGCTGAGTTAGGAACGCATCCTGAAAGACATCCAACAACCTCTGTTCCCTGGCCATCGAGGATGTCATAGTCTCCCAGTCTGTTCCTGGAATGTTTAAGTCACCCAATACCACCACCCTTCCCCTTCCCAATCTGCAGTGTCTCCCAACCTCTGCCACCAGACTCTCCTTCAGCTCCACCACCAAGGCAGGGGGTCTATACACCACTCCAATTTTTACTCTCTTGCCCCCCCTTGTTATCAAGATGACCCAAACCACCTCCACAGTTCCCTCCTCCTCCTCCACTCCTCCTATGGCAATGCAGTTTCTGACTATTATTGCTACCCCTCCTCCCCTTCCCTCCCCCCATCCTTCGTGAACATGGTGTAACCCTCCAGGTTCAGGTCCCAGTCATGCCTGCGGTGGCCCAGGTCTCAGTGACCACTGCCACATCCACCTCTCCCTCAGTTAGCATCTCCTGGAGCTCAGGCATTTTATTGTCAATGCTTCTGGCATTTAGCATGAGTACCTTCCACCCTTTCCCTATACTTCCATTTCTCCTGCTCATGTTCCTGTGGGGGATTCTGTCTTCCCCTGGTCTGCACCTTACCAGTTGGCCTTTTCCTGCATTCCTCCAGATCCCAGGTGGGGTGGAGACAGAGTCCCTCATTTATCAGACCCCCCTCTACAGCCTTTTCTCCCATCCCCCCTTCACAAGTTTAAACCCCACCTTTCACCAATTATCATTATATTACTATATTTTATTTTTGACACTTAAATTACTTGGCAGTGGTTGTCAGCAATTGTGGCACTAGGAAGGATGTAATTGTGTTGTGCATCATCAGGTCTTCAGGTGGCAGTGGCAAAGTTTTTTTATGACTGCACTGCACTTGACTGGTCCAATGTTTGACTGGCTGCCTGCCTGGGTGGTGATCACTATATCTTACATTTTTCTTCTTTATGAATTCAGCATGTTGATCAGATTCTGTGGGAAATAGAGTAGTCGTAGTACTAGAAGACATTACCACCTCTTGGACCAGTTTACCATATACCACAGTACACCGGGACATGCAAAGTAGTTGCATCATTCACATGGGTAGGGTAGGTGGGCTCTCTTAGTGCTGCTCATTTGATCATTAATATCCATTTCGTTGGCCTGTTCAGCTCTGACTGGAACATCCATCAAAATAATATCCACATGGCACCATTAATAAAAAAAAAATCTTAGCTGCCTGGCAGTGCTTGCAGTGCTTGGTGGTGTTATGATATAGGTACTTGCATCTGTCTGTCTGCCTCTCTCTCTCTCTGTCTCTCTGTCTCTGTTTCTCTCTCTCTCTGTCCCCATCTCTCTTGCTGTCTCTCCCAGCATACTCATGTAATGGACCTGAGCAGGCTATGCCACCATTACAGGCCAACCATGAAGGTGCTAGTAGTGAGTGATTACTTTTTTATTTAGTGGTTTTACATTAATTTTTATACAAATAATCCATTAAGTTATTTCCCTTGGGCCTCTGTGTCAAATGTGATGACTTTGGCCACTTTTATGCCTTTGTTTGCATTGTTCAAATATGTGTCAATTAATCAGAACTAATCAGAACAAATCAGAACTTCACTGTGTTCTGGTTCGTGTTTAATAATGTCAGAACTTCATTGAATTCTCCCAGCCCAACCAGTTATCCAACGACTCCTGTTTTCCAAGGTCAAGTATGACTAAAATCTCTTTTTGCTATGAGATGTATTTTACTGGGCTATATCTTGGCAGATTCTGCTGTAGATCACAGGTTCATACACTGCTAGACCCAAATACTCACTGCATGACTCTGTGGATGTTAATTAACCTTGCAGCGCTCCAGTGTATGCAGAAATGGGTAGGACCAGTACCTCACTGAAAATGAGATGTCACATGTCAGCTGGGTTACCTGAGGTAAATAAACTGTCAAATAAAAATCACAAACAAAACAACTTTCCCGCCCACCCCTACCCAGTGTAGGCCATGTGGTACAGTAGTTAGAACACTATTGTGAACTGGAGGATGACAAGTTCAAACACTATTAGAGCCAGATAGTCAGTAACCCTGAGCAAGTCACAGAATGTTCCAGTGTTCCATCTGCATCTCAGCTGAGGAAAGACCACAACCATCATTAGGGCACAAGCACAATGCCAAAGGCAAACATCATGCCCAACAATAGTGACACCCAACCCACAGCCCACCCAATGCCCCGGGTATGTTCTGCCTGTTTGTGGTGGGCTGTGCCCCCATACCCACTGTACTTAAATATAATTACCTCCAGGTTGGAGGTGTATGGAGCAGGGTGTGCAACACCAAGATGGCACCATCCCTGCAGAGCACTGCAAAATCCAATTTGCCTGCATGACGGATGAACTGTTTGCAGCAACCTAATTGCAGTGCCCATATAACAGTATACCCTCAGCTGGGCTATTCTGCATTAATGCATTTGCTGAAAGGGATAAAAGCAGAACCCTGGAGGAAATGAGATATTTTGACTCAGCTGGAATATCTTTGCTAAATAAATTGTACAGCAGCCAGTGCATTTTAAGGTCTCTGCTAGCAGACAGTCGCGGCAGTGTGTTCTAGTATTGGGTTCTGTTGAGAACTGGAGTCTCAGCTGACCTATCTTGGGTAAGCCCATTGTAAAAAATAGGTAAAAGCATGACCCCAATGAAGAAAAGATGTTGCATCTCAGCTGGGCTATCCTAGGTAAATGATACAGTATGTAAATGAACAACAAAATGGTTAGTAGTTGCCTGCTTATCTCAGGTTCCCCAAAGACTGTGGGGTCTAGTAGTTAGATCACTTTTTGGAGCTAGGAGAACACAGCTTCAAACCCTACTCGAGCCAAATACTCATGATGTAAAACTGAGCAAGTTGCTTAAATCTCTTACTGCTTCAGTCCATCCAGCTGTGGAAATCAGTGGAAGCAGGGTTGCACTGGAAGTGAGATGTTGCATCTCAGGTAGACTACTCTGGGTTAGGGACATTTTTCAGTTAATTGGTACTCCTTAAGTGAGCCTTGGCTTAGTTACACTTTTATTAGTTCCCCTTGGGGCAGAGAGGGATCCTCATATAAGTCTAGGCATGGTTTGCTTTAAACTGTTGTCTGCCATGGCTTTGGGAAGGGAGACCACTGACTAGTACCTCTGCAGCCAAGCACTGCTCTGTGAGTGATCCCTAGGGTGGTACCCCATGTAAATGTTTGTCACCTGATGCAGCTCTATGGTGGGTACTAAGATGTGTTAGTTCTGACCTGAACTTCTACCACAGGGCACAGCTCTACAGGGTCTTCTGAATAGCTAGAGCTCTGACCCCAGCTTCTACTACCAGGTATGGCTGTTTGGGGGTTCCTGAAAAGCAGGTGCCATTATCTAAACTTCTGCCACTTAGTACAGCTCTATATGAGCTTCCAGCATTAGGAACCCTGACCTGAACCTCTGCCACCAGGTGTTGCTCTACTGCCAACTACAATGTCTGCCACAGGGAGTGGCTCAATGGGTGCTCCCAAGGAGCAGGATTCCCTGCCCAGCCTCTGTTGCTGGGCATGGTTCTACCTCCGATGCCAACCTTTGTCACTGGGAGTGGCTCTATGGGGGTCCCACAGGAGCTGGAGTCCCAGTCCAAACCTCTGCCACCAGGTGCAGCTCTACCCTAACCCTGCCTACTACTGGACATGGCTGAAAGATTCAATGACACCTGAACACTTGTCATTACATCTGTCTTGCATTTGTGCCCATCACATCTGCAGTACAAAAAAAATATAGAAAACATTGTTGACATTGACCAATAATTATTTATTTTTTAGCCATGGTTTTGTTTCTTAGTCTACATTTTGAGTTGCATGGGATACCATGTAACAGTTAAAATAAACTGCAGAACTGCCATATGAAATGCATCCCTTGCTGTGATTATCTGTGAAAATTGAGCATTGGGCACCATGGTGTGTATAATGTAGGTCTGAGCAAATCTGTCATGGTGCATGAAATGCATAATCGAACAGTTTAAGAATTATTTTTGTTTTTATTTAGGTGGGAGCAGTTGCTTACAACAAACACTGACCACCAGTAAATCTACTTATCCATAAACAGTCATTTTTAATTACTGCACAAATTCTTACGGTGGTCAAACACTTTTGCTACCATTAACACCAGCTTTGCCTTTCAAACTACTGTATGTAGGTTAAGTCTGAGACAAAGTTTGGTATCCCTAGTCTATTACAAAAATAGTCCAGAATATCATCACATCCATCTAGAGTAGCAGGTATCAAAATGGCAACTTTATGTAATTAAGTCACTTTGTCCCATTTTTCTTTCTAAAGTCATATATTGTAGATAAAAGTAGGTTACACAGATTTCAGGACATCTCATGGGAATGTTATACAACTGTTGGTTTCCTCATGGGGTTGCTTTAACTCTTGATATAGTTTTCTAAACATCTAATGAATGGTATATAGCATTTTCACTAAAGGGATCTGATAGTATTTGTAGCAAGCTTATTACCCTGCTAAGGATGAACCTGGTATAAATTTTCATAATTGTTTCTAAAAGAAAATGAGTAATATTAGAATTATATATATATATATATATATATATATATATATATATTAACATTATATATACTCAACATAAGATGTCATGGCTTCTGTTGAGAATACTTTACTTTACAAATACATTTTCCCCATTGGAGCATGAGGATTAATGAGCAAATATTCTTAACCAAGTGCTTGCCTGGTCCCCATGGGAATGTTAACTTCTACATTAAACTAGGTCACATTAATGAAAAAAAAGCAATGGTGGCTGTTTGACTGGAATACACATAATAATGTGTTAACAAGTATATTTTATCACATTACTTAGTATGCAATGATAAATGGATATATCAAAGAACATGGTTATTTCAGGTATATTGCTTTTACAAAGCATTTTATATTTGTTTATAAAAGACATGAGACTCCCCTTGTAATAGCTTATGTGGTGAACAAATTGTATAGTTAAATTGTGTTAGCTTGAGCTAAATATTTACCTTCACTTAGAATACATGCTATTATACCTACAGCATATCTTCACTTAAAATACATGTTATTACACTTTCAACATTTAGTTTTCATTAATAACCTGAAAATAGAACACTGAGAACAATGGCTCAGACAGGGAATTTGCAATAGAAAAAAGACTGCTTTAAGGAAAAACAAGGTAAAACACAAACAGAAACTGTAAAAATAGTGTGGTATATATGTCAGATATGTAATGAGATGCAGAAGAATAACACATTTATCTCCACACATAGGCGGTAGGACCTTCATAACTAACTCATGACCTCGCCACTCTTGAGTTATAGGTCTTACCACTCACTAGTGGAAATTTTTTTATTATTGTTTATTTATTTGAAAGTTTGTGACTGGAAGAGGCACACTAAACTCTGGTTTGTTTCCAAGTGCGACCTGGGGGCAAGGGAAGGGGAATATGTGTACAGATGTTGACTGACCTACAGAACCAGATTAAGCTGTTGATGGCATTTTAGTGAATGGGGGGAATTTGGTCAGGACACAGTGGGAATTCCCCTGTTCTCCAGTATGTGGAACCTTTGGCCATACTTCCAAGATGGCCACTTCACAGGAGCTGCTGAACAAGATGGACATCGAGGAGACAGGGGAGAGGGCCTACTCCCCTGATCTCACTACACAAGAGGCTGTAGATATTACAATGGTTGCGGCTGATGTTTCCGATGAGGATACAGCTACTGATGTGTTCCTCTCATCAGAGGAGATACGAGAGGAAACTACCAATGTGTAAAAGAGACAGATGCTTGTCATACAGAACTTGTAAGGTATTGAACTGCAGGAGCAACCCGTGGATCACAAGTTTCATCTTCAGGTGGAAAGAGAGAAATGTTTAATGAAAGCCTATGCACTGGGGCTGGAACTTGAGGCTCTCACTGAGAAAGAAACAGCCATCACATCAGCTGTTTCAGCTGTCAGTAGTCCAGTGAGTCAGCCAGCCGATGACGTGCAGACTTTAAAGCCTGCTGCTTCTCAGAACTTTCTTAAAGATACAGCGACAACAGTTGAGTCGGGTGAGTCTCCCATTGTGGCTGGCAGTGATAGTGGTCAGAAGGCTTTGTGCCAACAGCCAATAGTCCCAGGCTCAAAAAATTCATTGGACATGACAAAGGCTGTCAAACACAGACTGGGTACTGGGCGGCAGACTCAAGCAGCCGCTAGTAAATCGGCAGCCTCCTCAACATCTACAGTGCAAAGTAATGCTACAGAAGAAATTTGTTCATTTCCTAAAAATAAAAGCTATTCGGGATGGAGCAAGCCAAACCAAGACAATACTTCAACTAGGCCTCAGTCTGTAGCCCCAAGGAACAGTGACATTGGGGCAGGTAACTGTCCCACATCCATGCCTTAAAGGATGCGGGCTGGATTCAAAGCACTGATGGGCATTGGACTCTTGACCTCAGGATTCTTCCTTTCAAGACCTACTAGCAAATGCAGCAACAAATATGGCCACCATCCCAGAAGCAAATATAAGCTTCACCACACCCTGGGGTAACTCTACTTCCATTATAATAGCTGTTTCTAATCCTACTATTCTTTTACCCAACAAATTTTAGAAACTAGTAAGCTTATTACAGAGCATAGAACTGCTAATATTAATCAAGAAATGGAAGACCGAGTTAGGTTGGACCCCTCAGTGGAAGTTCTGCAGAATGCAGAAGGAAGGGCAGGGTTAGAACCAATCTTTAAGAGGTCAGATTTATTTCAGAATATGGTCAAACCTGCCCACAAGCATTATGCAGTCAGATTACTGTACAAAGGGGGTTTGAAGTTTCCTCCAGACAAAGTACACATAGCTAGGATATTGTTAAAAGGCTCCATTAAATATTTTTTCTCTGAGATCTTTGCCCTTATTAGCATTGGGAATTCAAATTATGACATCAGCTTTAAGAATGTGTCTAATCTAGATTGTTTTTGGACACATTATCAAGCATTGAAAAATAATCGTGTTTGGATTCCTTTTCAGGCCATATAGCTGACCAAACATTTAGTTAAGAACATAACAGTGATGTTTAACAAGCATATGTCAATGCCGAATGTTTGCTTGCTGGCATTGGCAGTGGTAGTGTAGAAGTTACAGAGCTGCGTAATAGGAATGGCAGTGAAGTATTGAACTGAAGCCAACCCCACCACTACCCTGCAGAGAGTGACAGGCATTGGGGTGTGCGTTTGGGTCATTTTTAGGAATTTTTTCACCAAATTTTCAACATAGCCATTTTAAGCCCTCTACTCATGAATAGTGTCACTGTGATTTTTCTTAATTTGTCCCGTACATTGATTTCGCACACCAACTGCACCATTGTGCACTACATGGGCGGAAACATGTTTTGGGTGAGATGTGAAAAATGACAGCTGTACTGCTCATAAGAAGGTGTGGTAAAATGGCAATGTTGAAAATCTGGAGTGAAAATATTGAAAGTTCGCAAACTTACGAGCGTGCGTAGGAACTGCGCAACGCATACTCGTAAAACAGTCATTTTTAGGAATATTTTCACCAAATTTTCAACATAGCCACTTTAAGACCTCTGCTCATGAACAGTGTCACTGTGATTTTCTTAATTTGTCCCGGACATTGATTTCACACACCGACTGTGCCATTGTGCGCTACATGGGCAGAAATATATTTTGGGTGAGATGTGAAAAATGACAGCTGTACTACTCATAAGAAGGTGTGGTGAAATGGCAATGTTGAAAATCTGGGTGAAAATATTGAAAATTTAGCGAACTTACGAGCTCTTGTGGGAACTGCACACTGTAACTGTCATTGTAGAATTTGTTCAAGATTTCAACATGGCAGTTTGGGACCCCTTCTGAGATTGATGTCACTGTCGTGGCATTATTCATGCCCCGGGATGATTTCATAGTCACTGCACAGTCACTGCACGTAAATCAGCCCCGCCCGGAACGCCATGACAGTGACATCAGTCATGAGAAGGGTCCCAAAACCTATGTTGAAAATTTGGTGCAAAATTCCAAAAATGCCTGAGATATGCAATAAGTTGAAACCCCTATCTAGCCATTATACAGCTTACGGCATTTCCTCAGTTCGCGGTCGGCTTTGAAGAGTGCAGACGTGTTCCCGGTCCACCCAAGATCATCGCGCGAGGTCCAGAGGTAAGTATGGGGTAAGGGGGGGTTGGGGGTGTGGGGAGGCAGGGTGCACAGTGGGTGGGTGCGGGTTAACAGTATCAAGAGTGAGAGGAAATGGGCTGGAGTTATGTATACATTACAAAACAATAAAAGTAATGCAACTGGTCATGGAATTAACTTGGCAGAAGGCAATACTGGACCTTGTGCTCACAAATCATTACAATGTGATGGTGTTAACAGTGGAGGAGCACCTGGGGAACAGTGACCACAAGCCACTGTGGTTTGAAATCACAGAAGGAATAGAATCAAACCACACAAAAACACTTATCCTGGATTTTAGGAGGGTAGACTTTGGGTAAATGAAGACGTGCTTGAAAGAGGCACTAATGGTAATGGGAGGGAACTGGGGTGGAGGAACAGTGGGCAATATTTAAAACAGAGATTACAAGAGCAACAGAAGTATGCATTAAGCAGGTTAGCAAGGGGGAAAGGAAAAGGAAGCCATTATGGTTTTCCAAGGAGGTAGTGGAGAAAGTGAAAGACAAAAAGATCACATTCCAGCAATGCAAAAAGACACAGGTGGAAAAGGATAGGGAGACGTACCAAGAGAAGCAAAGGGAAGCAGGGAAGTCAGTAAGTGAAGCCAAAGCTCAGACAGAAGAAGGCATTGCAAAATCAGTGAGTAGAGGGGATAACATCTTTTACAGGTACATAAGTGAAAAAAGAAGGGCAAAGGGAGAGATAGTGAGACTGAAGGGGGAGGACAGGGGCCCCGTGGAGGATGATAACAGTAAAGCTGACATACTGAACAGATATTTCTGCTCAGTCTTTACTGAGGAAGAGGAGGGTAATGAGCCTGAAGGGAGTACAAGGCGTGGGAATGGCACAGAAATGGACACAAGTCCTTTTACAAGGGAAGGGGTCCTACAGGAACTGGAAGGAATAAGAGTCAATAAAGTGATGGTGCCAGATGGGGTGCACCCCAGGGTCCTAAAGGATTTAAGAGAGGTAGTGGCTGAATTTCTGGCAATCCTGTTTAGCCAATAACTGGAATCAGGGAAGGTACCCAAAGATTTGAGGACAGCAGATGTGGTCCACTTATACAAAAACGGGAACAAGGGGGAAGCAGGGAACTACAGATCAGTCAGCCTGATCTCGGTAGTGGGGAAGATCAGGAAAGCTCTACTGAAAGAGAGATTGGTAGAACATCTGGTTGCCAATGGACTGCAGGACCCAAGGCAGCAAGGTTTCTCCTGAGGGAGGTCATGCCAGACCAACCTCATTGGATTTTTGTTGACAGGGTGACAAGGGAGGTGGATCAGGGATGGGCAGTGGACGTGGCCTATCTGGACTTCAGCAATCTTTTGACACAGTACCACATAGAAAGGCTATTAAACAAACTGGGGGATATGGAAGTGGGCAAGACAGTAGTGCAGTGGGTGGGTAATTGTCTGGTCGGCAGGACGCAGAGGGTGGTGATAAATGGCTGACATTCCATAGAGGGAAGTGTGACCAGTGGGATAACACAGAGATCAGTGCTGGGACCAATCCTAGTCAACGTTTTCATCAGTGTCATTGCATAGGATCTAGATGGCAGAATTTCCCTGTTCACTGATAACATGAAGCTCTGTAACAGAGTGGACATGCCAGCAGGTGTAAACAGAATGAGGTGGGACCTGCAGAAGCTTGAGGAATGGTCAAGGGTTTGGCAGTTGAAATTCAACACAAAAAAGTGCAAGATAATGCATATGGGGCACAAAAACCCAGGAACAACACATCATTTGGGGGAAGGGAGGATATTGTATGCATCAAGAAGGAAAGGGACCTTGGGGTTATCATCTTTGATGACCTCAAGGTAGGGAAACAGTGTGACAAGGTATCAGGTAAAGCAAATAGGATGTTGGGATGTATAGGCAGGATCATCACCTGCAGGAAAAGGGAGGTCATAATTCCACTATACAAGACACTAGTGAGGCCCCACCTGGAGTGCAGTGTACAGTTGTGGAGACCTTACCTTCTTAAGGACATAGACAGGGTAGAGAAAGTTCAGAAGAGGGCAACAAAGATGGCACAGGGATTGCATCACAAGTCTTATCAGGACAGGCTGAAGGACTTGAATATGTGCTCCCTGGAGGAGAGGAGGGAGAGAGGGGATATGATAGAGACATGCAAGTACCTTACAGGGAAGAACAGGGTGCAAGAATACATTATTTTCCAACAAAACACATGTTCCAGGACTAGAGGGTAAGGGATGAAGTTGCCGGAAGGGCAGTTCAGAGGAAATGTAAGGAAGATTTTTTTCACAGAAAGGGTGGTAGACAAGTGGAACACCCTGCCAGAGGAAGTGGTGGGGGCTGAAACAATCACAGGACTTTAAGATTGCATGGAATAGACATACGGGAATTCTGTAGGTCAGGCGTAAGGGGCAACAAATGTCTAGAAAAACAGAATTTACAAGCTCAAATGGGCAGACTGGGTGGGCCAGAGGCCCTTATCTGCCAACAATATCTATGTATCTATGTATCATCTTTGTTTAGGGAGATTCAACCCTTCCTTCATATATCATGACTCATTATTTGGTTGGGTGACTTCAATTGTGGCCTTAAGCACTCTGACAGAGGTTTACAAACTCCTAAAATTTCCTGTGACTCTGTAGTATTATAGCAAATTGTAACTATGGCAGGCTTAATTCATGCCTATTGTATTTTACACTTCGGGGGGTATTTATTTAAGGGGTACCCTCAAAACCAGTATTGATTTTATTTTTGTTTCTTCCATTTTACAAGTTTTAGAGATCACAACACGTCAGTGAATTTTCAGACCACATTGCAATTAAAATGTGGATCTCGTGGGTCAATACCCCCCCCCGTAAAAAAAATAAATGGAGACTAAATGAGTCTTTACTAGAAGACTGTATTGTACAGCGCATGTGGAAATGTGACTGGTCAGCTAGACTCTCTGTGGTAGAATGCTATAAGGATATCACAGAGTGGTGGGAGGACACAAAAAAAGACAATCATAAAGCACGCTCAAAACCTTTGCATTGCTCAAAATGCAATTCACATTTCTGGTGAAGTTTGCTACTGGTGTGTGGCATCCAGTGCCCCCCCCCCCCAAAACATGGTACATATTCAAAATGTAAACAATTTAACTGCCTATTGGCTTTTCTTACTTTAAACTCCATGAAGAAGGGGGTCCTCTTAGTTTTCAGATTGGAATTCCAAGGTGAGCAAGCTATACCACCACTCCATGGTGGGACGCTTTCGGTATAGTCCCTACACTAGCTTCTCAGCTCTGAAATGCCAGTAGTGGATACTCATAAATATAGAGTGCTGCCTAAATTGGCTTAATCTGCATTGCATAATTGGCACCTTTAAATAAGGAAATTCCACACAGAAATTTACTCAAGTGGTGACGGGGAGCATGCTAATAGGAGAACCACAACTCTAAAATTCTAAAGACAACCATAAAGCACGCTCAAAACCTTTGCATTGCTTTACATGAAGTTTAAAGTAAGTAGAGCCAGTGGCCATGAAATTGTTTAAATATTAATATGTACCATGTTTGGGGGGGGGAGGTTTGTGCACTGGTATTTTGTTTTTAACTGCTGTTATTTACCACAACCCAGAAGCACCCCCTGGCAGAATGTGAATTACATTTGTGGGCAGTGCAGAGTGGAACATGCTGATTTGAGGAAGGTATGGAACCTCATATGGCATGCTCCCTTCCACCACCTGTAAATGTTCCTGGGTGGATGTACCTTATTTAAGGAGCCAATTAGGCAAGCCAATTCAGGCAGCACTCTATATTTGTGAGTAGCCAGTGGAGGCATTTGAGAGCTGAGAAGCTAGTGTAGGGACTATACCAAAAAGGTCCCACTGTGGATTAGTGGTTTAGCTTGCTCACTTTGGAATTCCAATCTGAAAACTAAGAGGACCCCCTTCTTTACATGAAGTTTAAAGAAAGTAGAGCCAGTGGCCATGAAACTGTTTAAATATTAATAAGTACCATGTTTGGGGGGGGTTTTGCAGTGGTATTTTGTTTTTAACTGCTGTTATTTACCTCAACCCAGTAGCACCCCCTGGCAGAATGTGAATTACATTTGTGGCAATTCAAAGTAGAGCATGTTGATTTGGGGAAGGTGTGGCACCCCTTATGGTATGCTTCCTTCCACCACCTGTAAATGTTCCTGGGTGGAAGTACCTTATTTAAGGAGCCAATTAGGCAGGCCAATTCAGGCAGCACTCTATATTTGTGAGTAGCCACTGCAGGCATTTCAGAGCTGAGAAGCTAGTGTAGGGACTATACCGAAAGGGTCCCACCGTGGCGTAGTGGTATAGCTTGCTCACTTTGGAATTCCAATCTGAAAACTAGGAGGACCCCCTTCTTTACATGAAGTTTAAAGTAAGTAGAGCCAGTGGCCATAAAATTGTTTAAATATTAATATGTACCATGTTTTGGGGGGGAGGGGGTGAGGTTTGTGCACTGGTATTTTGTTTTTAAGGACACAAAAAAATCCTGTCAGACTTTATGTAAGCAATAATACCCAACAGGGTGGGCGGTGTGTGCTATGCGGACCGCCCAGGGCGTGATGAGGCCCGGCCTGCGGAGGGGCCTTGCCCTGGAAGGTCCGGTATAGCACAATACCGCCCACCCTGGAGGGTATTATTGCGCTTAGAAAATGGGCTTGTGTATGCATTTTAAATATGTAACAAAATAACAGAAGAAATCACTTTCAGAAGGAATATAAAGACAAAAAAAAATCTTCTTTTTGGTTAAATAATCCCTCCTGTTTGTATGCTGTTCCCTCTCCTGCAACCCCCATAGTCACAGAGCCATTCCCATCTGCTAACAACCCCCAGTAGGTTCAGAAAAAAAGAGTTCTTGTAATCCCCCAACCCCCCAGCAGTCTCTTGCTATCAGTTCTACTTTTTATGTTCCCTTTCTTCAGGACTGTTTTTGTTCCTGTGAGGCGCGACCTTGCAATGCAAAAACAGGAAGCGGAGACCCACAAATAGGATCACAGACAGCAGTGCTCCAAATTACTTTATTTTTCAAAAATTCAGCAGTGCTCAGTTGTTTTTTTTTAGTTGCGTGATAACTACGTGTGTGTGTGTCTTAAATGCTGTCCATTGGTGGGGAGAGTGAACACTGCAAGTCACAGGTGAGACCGGTGAAGTTATTCCGGTTTCAGAAAAAAAATACGGAAGTAATTTCATCTTGTGCAGGGAAATTTGCTTTTTTTGTTTTTGCTCGGCTGATGGTTTGTGTGGACCAAGGAGGCACCGTAAGCACCGTACCTTAGTGGCATGAGAGGAGCATGGAGTGAGGAGCGGAGGCAGCACCGATCTGTTTGGCTGCCCAGATATGCGGCATCAGTCCCGGGTAGGTGCCACTACTACATCAGCTGGTTTTTGAGGGCCTGGTAGCCACGAGGAAATGGGTCTGTCCGATCGGTTCCTCACACTGTTCTGCTTTTCAAAAACTTTTTGGAAGCGATGTTTATTATATGGTGGAATGTGATGTTTTTCTGCAGCAGGGACTTGTATTAATAAATGTTACCCGACGGGGATAGAATGAGATTGACGGTGAAGGAGCATGCAGCCTTGAGTACGGCCAGTATGTGACAGGGGCAGTAGCAATCTATTACTCACCTGAAATTAATTTCTGCTCCGGTGGCAACGTTTATTTAATTGACAATCATGTTGCTTTTTTTTTTTTTTCCTGACTACAGACAGAGCGCTGGTGATCAGAGTGGTGTGGGAAAGTTCGATAGCTGATTTATTTAGAATTATTTTTTTAGATGTTGCGCTGAGTTAACGTTTACTTTGTTTTTTATGGTGGTGGCAATGGTAGTGGGGGGCATAAATCGCTCGCTAAGTGTTAAAAAAAAAAATGGCGACAGTTTGAGAATGTGTGCTCAGCGTTCAGCCAATGAGGAAGCAGGGTGCTGGGCACAAGGACACTTTGCTGGCTATCAGGAAGGTTTGGGCTGGGGCTTTTTATTTGGTGGGCATCTATTGTCTGATAGTTGCCCACCTAAATAAGTGTCTCAGCCAATAAGAGGTGAGAATTTTCTTTGCCCATTTTCTAATTCAAAATAGAGCCCTCTATGTAGCTTATAAAGAATACCTACATTATTTACAGCTGCAGCAAAAACGTCAGCACTTACGAACATACGAACATACGAAATTTGCCAGCAGATAAAGGCCTAGAGGTCTATCAAGTCTGCTCGAATGTGCAGCTAGCACCCCTTATTCTGCAGCTGCCCCTCCCTTCCACCCTTCCCCTTCATTGACCCTCCCCCTTATCCTGTCCCATCCCTTTTTGAAGCAGTTCACTGTTCTATTGGATACAACTTCTACAGGTAACGCATTCCACCCAGCCACTGCCCTCTCTGTAAAAAAGTGTCTCCTCGTCTCCCTCCTGAACCTTTCTCCCTCCAGTCTCATATGATGGCCCCTGGTGTCCCTCCCCTCCCTTACTTTGAACAGCCCCTCTTTACCTGTCTTGTTTATTCCTTTCATGTACTTAAAGGTTTCAATCATGTCCCTCTGTCCCTCTCTCTTCCAGTGAGTACATGTTCAACTCCCTCAGCCTCCTCTCGTGTGATAAGTCCCCCAGCCCCTTGATCATCTTTGTCACCCTGCGCTGCACCCCCTCTAGTAACTTAATGTCCCTCTTCAGATACGGGCACCAGTACTGCATGCAGTACTCCAGGTGCAGTCTAACTAATGACCTATACAGTGGCAGAATCACCTCCTCCTTCCTCGAGGATATACCCCTTGCAATACAACCCAGCATTTTGTTGGCTTTTGCAGCTGCCTTCCTATATTGTGCCGAGTTGTTCATTGACCCTGTAATGAGCACCCCCAGATCCTTCTCTTCTTCTGTCTGGGCTAGCTGCACTCCCCCCAGCTGGTAACTCCTCCTTGGGTTCTTCATCACAAAATGCAGCACCTTGCACTTTTTGGCATTAAACCCCAGTTGTCAGGTGTCTGACCAGGTTTCAAGCTTTGCCAGATCATCCTGCAACCCTTGCCATCCCCCTAGGTCATCCACCACTGCTCCTACCTTGGTATCATTGGCAAACAGACTGATCTTGTTCTTGATGTCCAATGATATGTCTGCAATGAATATCTCAAACAACACTGGTCCCAATACCGAGCCCTGTGGAACACCACTCGTCACTACCCTTGGGTGTGAGAGCTCCCCACCCACCACCACCCTCTGCTGCCTTCCCTGAAGCCAGTTCCCTACCCATCTCACTGGCTTTGCACCTGCCCCTGTGCCTACTAACTTACTTCCCAGCCTTCCATGCAGCACCGAGTCAAATGCCTTACTGAAGTCCAGATAGAGGACATCCATTGCATGGCCCCTGTCCAGTTGCCTAGTTACCCAGTCATAGAACTCCACCAGGTTGGTTTAGCAGGATCTGCCCCATATGAAGCCATGCTGACAGCTGTCCTATAGTCTTTTGGCCTCTAGGAGGGCCACCAGCCTTTCCTTCAGGATAGTCTCCATTAGTTTACCCATGATGGATTTGAGGTTCACTGGTCTGTAGTTTCCCGGTTCATCCTTGGGGCAAGTCTTGTGGAGGGGCACCACATGAGCCATCCTTCAGTCCTGAGGTACACACCCAGAATTTAGTGAGGCATTAAATAGGTCTGCCAAAGGTCCTGAAAGGACCTCTGCCAGCTCTTTCAGTACCCTGGGATGGATGCCATCTGGGCCTGGCGCCTTATCCACCCTCAGTGCCTTCAAACCCTCCCGAATTCTGCCCTCCATGATTTCCCCATCTGTCACTCCCTCCCCCCGGTTTCTGCCATTTCTCCCCACTTGGGTGTCACCCCCTCTTCTCTTTAGTAAATACTGAGCAGAAGTACTCATTTAGTGCTTCTGCCTTATCGCACCCTGCTTCCACCCCACCCCCCTCCTTCCTAATCCTTACTATGTGGTCCTTACAGCTCCTTTTCTCCCTGATGTACCTACAGGAGTCCTTCTCCCCCTTCTTAATGCCTTGTGCCAGCCTGAGTTCCATAGATGCCTTGGCTCCCCTTACTGCCCTTGTCACCTCCTTCGAGTCCGTCAAGTACTCCACCCTGTCCTCCCCTCTCCCTGTTTTCTTGTACTTCCTAAAGGCAGCTCTTTTTCTCCTTACCTTTTCCATGACCTCCTTGCTCAACCAGCTTGGTTTCTTAGCCTTAGACTTCTTGCTCTGGACCTTGCAGCAGGTTTTGGTTGCCTCCACTATCCCCTGCTTTTTGAGCTCCCACCTCTGGTTAGTGTCCATACTAGATTTTATTCTGGCCAGGTACCGTTTCACCACTTCCCCCATCCTCCCAAAGTCGGCCCTCCTGAAGTCCAGCACTCTTGTGCCAAATTCCACTCCTTCCTTGCCCATATCCAATGTGAGCCATACTGAGTGGTGGTCACTCCCTGACAGCGGTTCCTCCACTGTAAGTTCTCTCACAAAGTCCCCATTTGCCAGCACAAGGTCAAGGGTATTCCCTAACCTGGTTGGTTCACTGATCATTTGCAGCAGGAAGCTGTCCTGGAAGGCATCCAGTAGTACCTGCTCCCTTCTGTTCCTGGTTGTTGGGGTACTCCAGTCCACTCCTGGCATGTTGAAGTCCCCCACAATCATCACACTACCCTTCTCACAGGTCCTTCTGATCTGTCCCTCTAGTTCCCTGTCTAACTCTTCCATCTGAGATGGCGGCCTGTACACCACTCCCATTCTAAGAATCCTATTCTTGGAATCCTGCATTTGCATCCAAATTGACTCCATACTACCCTCCTCCCCTTCCTCCCTTAAACACTTCAGTCCTTCCTTCTCATATAGTGGCACACCCTCTCCTTTCCCAATCACTCTGTCCCTACGAAATAACCTGTACCCTGGTACAGACAGGTCCCAGTCATTATATTGGGTGGCCCATGTTTCTGTGATGGCTGCAATGTTCACCTCTCCCTGTGCCATGAGCACCTGTAACTCTGCAGTTTTTCTCCCAAGGCTCTTAGCATTAAGGGTAACCACCTTCCACCCCCCCATCCTGCCCTCCTTTGCTAGCATCACCAATAGTACTTGCCATTTGTCCTTTGTCACTGTTATGGGGGTTAAGCTCATACGGTTTCCCAACCTGTGGTCTCTACATGTCTCTTGCCCAATTGCCACCCCCCCGCTCCTAGTTTAAATTCCCTACTTCCTCTATGTACTCCTCCATCTTCTGTTTCAACACTTTCTTTCCCTCCTCACTCAAGTGTAATCTGTCCTTGGCATAGAGACTACTGTCCTCCCAGGTCTCTCCCCACCCCCTCAACAGCCCATACCCTTTAGCACAACACCAGGTTCTTAGTCATCCATTAAATTCCTCTATTCTCAGCTTTCTTGTTGTGGTTGCCTTGGGCACTGGAAATATCTTCGAAAAAGTTACTGATCTTCCTGCCCCATCACATAATTCTCCTAGTTCCTCAAACCTCCTCTGGACTATAATTACCGTCTTGTCAGCTAGGTCGTTCATCCCAAGATGTATAATTAAATCAGGCTTGTCCCTACCCCTTCTAGCATATTTCAGAACAGACTGTCCCACCCTTTCCGCTGTCATTCCTGGCATGACCTCCGCCCAAATGCGACTATACCTCTCCCCCTTGCTAAACACCTGACTCCGCTTAGTATTGAGTCCCCCAGCACTAAGATTCCACCACTCTTACTCCCTGCTTGCTTCCATTCATCTCCCTCTCTCATTTCTGGCTCCTCTTCTTCCTCCTGCACATTATTTCCCTCTTTTTCCCCATTGCAATTCTCCCAGCAGAACTTCCCCCCGCTCCAGTTTGGTCCAGGCATTTATCAATTACTCCTCTAATTTCATCATTTCCCTCCTCCACTTTCTTCCTCTGTAGCAGTGCAACACTATTTTCTGAAGACCCTTCACAAATGCCCACTTCCTCTCTCTTCATAGTGACCTGTTCTCTCCTTTCCACTCCATGACTTTTGCCACTTCTTCGCCTCCCCTCACAAGTCCCTATCTCCTCCTTCCATTTGTCTTTTGTCTCCTGACCTGGTTTCCCTAGCAATTGTTCTACCTGGCCTGGGCCCACTTGTCCCTGCTTCCCTTCTTCTGACCCTCTCCTCACCACTGTTGGCTTAAATCACCCTACCTCATCTCCCATTCTTTCTCCCTCCAGTATTGAGCTAAACCCACCCCCAGTCTGCCTTGCCTGTCTTAGTTCCTCCTGCATACTCTCAATCTCCTTTCTGAGTTTCTCTATGTGGTTGCACACTAAACATCCTCCCACACTCCAAGCAACTTTTAGAAAGATTGGTGCACCACAGTTGTTGCAGCCTACCACCCTACCCATTGCTGACATTGCCCACCAGTGACCCTCCCCACCCTTCCAGATGCAGGATACCAAACACTCCCCCAAGTCTCCCCTCTCCCCCCTCTATCAGAGCAAAACATTATTTTCTTAATTTCCCTTGCCCCCTTTGTTGTACATGTTTAGATAGATTGAGCAACTGCTTTTTATATTCCTAACCTTCGTATCCAAACTCAAAAATAGACTTTAAGTAGCTATTGCACAGCCTTCTTCAAACTTCTACTCCTCCTTTCCACAATGCAATATCAATGCAAAGAAGTAACAATGAAAGTTCCTAGATTTGCAGTTACTTCCCTTCCACTGAGATAGCAGTCACCTCTTCACTCGCTGCTGTTCCTTTCCTGGATGGCTGCTTCTGCTATGATAGGTGCATATCCTTTGCCTGTTTGAGGAAGTGATATCAGAACCCCTGGTATAAAGTAAATCATGGACCGGGTGGGTGGGGTGAGGGGTTGGGGTTGGACCAGCCAAGTCTTCCAGAAACAATCAGGTAGCTGAGGCCCCTGGTCAACCATTAGCACCCTTCCCCCACTATGCACTAACCTTTGCAGCTAGTGAAGCCAGTAAAAATGAATCTCAGTTCTACTCAAAGCCCCCAAAATAGGTTTGGTACCAAAGGAAACAGGTCTCCATTTCAAACAGCTTCACCAACAACACATCAAAATAGGCTTGAAATTAGAAGATATAGGTCTCTGATTCAAAGAAACAGCCCTAGTTAAATCACATCAAATAGGTTTTAAATCAGAAGAAATAGGCCTCTACAGATGCAGCCTGCTACACAGTGAAACATCAAACAAATGAGCCCACTTATAGCCACCAAAACAGTTTTCAAAATTCCAACAGCCCCAAAACAATACCCTGCTAGCCCCTTAGAAGTAATAAGAAAGAAAAGAAATAACCTTCTTCCAAGTAAAATCCACAAGAAACAATGTAAAAACAACAAGAAGCTACTATACTGTAACAAATCTGATCCTTTCCCTTCTAGTTCCTTCTGACTTAATTTCTCAATCTGAATTGTCAAAATGTGATTATAGTTTACAAATCAGTAACATTAGGAAACAGATGATGGATATTCACTATAATCAGGCTAAATCTTTTGGCCAGGAGGCCTGATTTGGCACTCAAGTTCAGAAAGGGTCCCTTGACCCATTCAAGGAATGTAAAACAAGGGTAGATAATAGAATAATTACAGAGCTAACCTCCCATATAGGGCTGACAATTACAACCCCTCAGGAAATACTTTACATAGTGGAACAGCAAATGGAAAACCTATCTGGGACAGCATCTCCTGACTTGGATGCTTCTGACTATCTGAACTCCTTTAATTTGCCTCAAGTCTCTTACCTGGATGCACAAGATTTAGTCTGTGACATCTCCATTGAGGAGGTAGAAAGTGCTATTTTTCTGTTAAAAAAGAACACTGCCCCAGGATCAGATGGCCTGAGAGCAGGACTATATAAACTTTTTTGTGAAGATTTAGCTCCTACATTAGTTATTTTATTTAATCATATGCTAGCATTCTCTGAATCTGTGGACTCTATATAAGAAGCAATTTTAGTCTGAATACATAAAAAGGGCACAAAAGCAGACATCAATAACTGGACACCACTCAGCTTGTTAAATACAGACCTTAACATCTTAAATAAAATCCTTTTGGCAAGACTATCCAAGGTTTCACAATACCTTGTTAGTTTCCCTCAAATGTGTGCTGTTTCTGACAGAAGGCAGCATGATAATTTAATAATTTTAAGACAGCTCTTCTTTGGGGGAACATGATGGACTACAAGGCTATGTGTTGAGCTTTGATCAAGAGAAAGCTTTTGATAAACTGTCACATAAGTTCTTGTTTTCCACATTGTTAGTCTTTGGTGTACCTCCTACTTTTGTTTCTTGGATCAAAGTCATGTACCAAGGTGCTGTTATAGTTATAGTCCCTAATATTAATGGTTGGCATGGTAAACAAATTAGAGTATGTAGAGGAGTATGGCAGGGGTTTCCTCTTAGCCCCTCCTTTATGCCTTTGGCATTGACATTCTTATACGGGCAATACTCTTGGTCAGGGAAATAAAGGGTGTCTCATTCAACACTGATATTCCCCCTTTTAAAGTTCTAGCCTATGAAGATGATTTACTCCTTGTTGTGGCTCCTGACTGTTGTGAGGCTTCATTATCAAATGTACTGCAGCAATTTTCAATTATGTCTGGGTCTAAAATTAATATTGGGAAAAGTAAAGGGGTTAAATTGGAGACTAATCCTTTGCCCTCAGCTGGCAGCATTGCAGGCATCAGGGTCTCTCAGGATCCAATTGTAATTTTAGGGATAGAATTTTGCCCAGATAACATTCAGTTACGTAACTAGGAGAAAGGCATATTATGTGCCAATAGGCTAGTGGCTGGGTGGAAGGGAAAACAGCTCTCAAAAAAGATCCATATTAATCAAGACACTGTTGGTCCATATATTTCTGTATTTGAGCCATGTTTACCCCCCTACGCAGGGAGTAATGACAGGGCTATATAGCATTCATTTTTCAGGCCTTTTGGGGATCGCAGTTGAATCCCAAAAAAAGGGAGTTCACCTGTAGAGCTATTATGGATGGGGGTGTAAATATGGTTCACCCCGTGGCTTTCTATCTCAGTATATTTATTTGTTACAATATTGGGTTAGCTTTAACACCTGGAGCTAAAGGATGCAAACCTTTAGTAGACTTATGGTTATGATCATGTCTTTCTCCTTGGGAACAGGGTAAAGCTAGAATGCTTAATAGGGATATATTAACCCCCCAGTATGGTTTAGAATGTATCAAGCAGGCAATGAAATGGCAACTGTCTCCTCTTCAGTTTCAGACATCTGACAGATAAACTATTTACAGAACCATCTTACAAGCATAATGTCAAACTACAGTTGCATTCCATCTTTTTTCAAGATACTCAGCTACACAGGGTACTCAGGCAGCTAGCTAACCCCAGAGTCCCCCCCATTTGTGTGGGATAGTGTCTGGTTAGGGATTTATGGTAGACTACATGTCCAAGGGATCAACAAACACAAACAGATTTCAGATAGCTATTGCCTTAGGGACTCTTGTGTGCAGATAATAGAATCACAGCCGCATTTATGTTTGGATTGTGCTTTTACTAGGCAGTTCTGGGGCTTGTTGGCCAAAGTATGGAATGAACCTGTTTTCTTAAATCTGTCCTGTTCAGAGGTCGTATATGGGACCTGCTTAGGTACACGGGAAAAATACCATGCAGATACAGTGTATGTTGTATTTATAGTTATAAGATATTTTATTTGGCAAGCTCGCCGCATGTGGGTAGTGCAGCAAAAAATTGTATCACATTTAGAACTTCTGGCTAATATTGAGAAGTCACTACATTACTCAAGATAACACAATTTGATGTGAAACATTTCTCTGCAGAAAAGATAAATCATGTATGGGTTAATTGTGATTTATGGATGAATTAACTGAATGGATCACTTCAAAGTTAGGATCTACTGTGTATATATGTATTAGTTATCTACAGGTATTATGATTTACTTCATCTTTTTTATGATTCATTTATTGTGTTTCCTTTTTTTTGGGTTATGTGTATGCTCTCTTGCTCTCTTGTGTTATGTATTTATATGTATGTCTGTAATGAAGTCCACATTTTCAATACAAATTCCCCTACTCTTATCGAGAAATGCTATGGGATCTCTAACATCCACCTGAACAGGCAGATGGGACCTCAATTTAACATCTCATCCAAAGGATGGCTCCTCTGGAGTGCAGCACCCCCCTCTTGATGCACTACAGTGTCAGTATTGGAATGTATTCCACATTGTCAGTGTGGGGCTAGAATCCACCACCTTCCAATCGTCTGGCCTCAGAGCTGAGTGTGCTACCTGCACTACCACCATTTTAGTGTCTGCTTCTCATCTTCAACATATTTTACTTAATTACATCTATGCCATTTTTATAGATATCACAATTGAATAAGACAAGAGAAATGGTGTGTACCTTGTGAATAGTTCTAGCAAATATAGTATAGTAGGCAGGCTAAGGCCCAGGTGAGTCAGACATATCAGATCACTCCTTACTGTTCCTGTTGGCAACCCTACTTTTGGTTGATGTTATCAGTTGCCATGAACTAAGAACATAGGGGCCTAATATTTTCTAGTAGGGTTTTTAGCATTCTGTGGAGATGTATTTTGGAAACAAAGCTCCTTACTACAAGATAAGAGACAATCGATAATCAGACTTGCTTGTAAAGTGGCTGCTGTATCTTGTGGGGGCTTGTCATGACCGGTCAGTCAGTGCGGAATGGAGACTCCTGTCAGGGATCCTGCGCTACTGTCAGGCGTTCAGCAAGTGTCACTGCACCCAGCCACTCTGGCTGCAGCTCTGAGGGCTGGAGAGTGTTTTTCTGACCAGACTCATCCCAGAAGTAATGGAAAGAGTAATGGAGTTCTGTGCATGAACCTACATGCCTATTGTCATCCATCGACAGTGCCTACAAAATATATGAGGATCTCCGGCCAGTCCGAACACACCCGCACTAGCTGTTGTCTTCCTAATGGGACTCCTGACAGTTGTCGCTGGTAATTGCAGCAGCCCAGGCTTGGAAATAATGGCATTGTGAGTAATATTGGACATTTCAGCGGCGATGGTGGGGGGCTACCGTTGGGTGACTCAACCTCTGGAACTGTGAGGGGAAGGGATTGTAAGGTAGGCCAGTTATTCAGTTAAGAGGCGGCTGATAGCCAGACCTCTGGAACTGTGAGGGGATGGGTTCAGAGTAAGTAATCATCAGTAAATCAAGTCAGAAAAAAAAATGATAACTGTTAACGCACATGTTTGCAGATCAAGTCTCAATATAGATGAATGGACCACTTTCTCCTGAAATGCAGTCTTTTGTTTGTTTTTGGTCACATCTTACAGCAGGGCACCAGCTGATAAATATTTATGAGCTTGTTTTAGCTAGCTTATTTACCATCTGGACAGGAGGCAAGTAGTTTTAGCTACTGGGGCAGTAATTTTAAACAGTGAACCTCGCTATGTACAACTGTCTGCATGGTGGTGGGGCCACGGCACCCAAGTAGTCAGGTATAAAAGGCAGCTGTATTTTATTTATTTACTTTTTTTAAATAACTTGAATGGCATTGAAAATGGCAGTGGTTGAAGTCAGACTGCTTTGAAGAGAGAGGGAGAGAGAGAGAGAGGGAGAGAGACAAAGAGACAGAGAGACAGAGAGAGACACATCTCACTCACAGAGAGAGAGAGAGAGTGCACACTCCTGATCCCGATGTACTTGTCAACTGTTTCTTTCTCTCTCTCTCTCGCTGTACACACACACACACACACACACACACACACACATATATATATATATATTCATTGCAAAAAAAAAACTCTGTTAATGCATCAGTTAGGGTTTATAGCACAGGACAAAAGTTTGGAAATGTGATGTTTGGATTCAAAACCCTAACTCACATCCCCTAACCCAAGCCCCCCACACACACACACACATGCAAGTAGGGGAAGGGCCAAGGCAACACAACCAATCAGAGACAACCAGCATCAGGCAACAGAAGTAACATACAACTCTCTAAACATACCACAAGACACATCCATCATCATGGTCCACCAACTGTATGAGTTCTGCTGCCATCATAGTGCCTTGGGGGTACACACATTTATTTATTTATTTATTTCAGTTTAGGATTAATACATTTGAGTCCAGGACTCATTTTCGAAGGTTCCATGTCATTGTTGAACAAACATTACAAATAAAACAGTGTTTACAGAGAACAGAAATCAGTTACATAGACATTCAAATACCAAAGAAATCTTATATATCCAACTAAAGGTTGAAAAGAATACAGTAGTAGCACCGAATTAGTCAAAGGATTTTTAGGGATTTTTAAAAATCCCTATTGAGAATTGTGAAACCTTTAGTTAGGGATTTTATTTTGTTTGTTAGTGTGTTCACTGCTACCCAGAGAGGGTTGTCTCATCTGATAGTGTAGCTGAAAATCTACCAGATGGCACTTTATTTATTTATTTAGTTTTTGTTAACCAGGTAAGTACACTAGACAAGACAATTGCTTATTTTCAGATACAACCCAGGAAAGTACAGGAATAATGGATTTAAATACATAAGACGACATGGTACAGATTAGAACAGGTTACAAGCCATGTGAGGGCAACATGATTACAGATTAAAAACAGCATACAAATCTTAGTAAGGCATAGTTTTATACAGTATGTACACTACAAAATATCACATGTAACAGCTAAGAGCAGTACCGGAGGTACAGTTACAGATGAAGCTGATACGACACTATTTACAGCTTAGAGACCTTGTCCAGGGAAACCTCCAGGGCAGAGTAGTGCTATGATGGATCAGTTCACGGGGATTTGGGACAGCCACAGGCCAAAGAAAGTTTAAGGTGGTTCCATAGGGTGGAGCGAAGGCATCCCTGAGAGTGTGAGGAATAGACCTGGGCAGAGAAAGTGTTCTACAGTCTGGGAGTACATGCAGCAAAATCCCGACCTCCCATTTGAGTCCGTGTAGCTGGTATCTTAAGGAAGGCGTGCCCCTCAGACCTGAGGGAGTAGGATGAGGAGGCAGATGGAACTAGGAATTTTGCCAACTCTGGAGGGGTCCCAGTGCCAAGGACCTTTCCGGTGAAGCACCCTAGGACTAAGTCTATGTGATTTGAGAGTGAGAGTCATTTTAGCCTGCTATAGAGATCACAATGGTGGGTGAGATGGGAGGCAGCCAGAGCGAAGCGGCAGACATTGTTATAGTCAGTAGACCACCTAGAGAGGTGGACTTTGGAGGAGCGGGAAAACAAGAGGAGCCCATAGCACAGCTAAGGGAGGAGAACCCCTCTGGCAAGAGCACTACGAGCTGTAGGAGTAAGATTGCTTTTGGCTCTGTAGGCCAGACCCAATTTGCAGTTGACAGTCTTGCAAGTATTCTGAATATGGCAGCCAAGGTCATGCTGCAGGTCCAGCATCACCCCAAGGTATTTCAAGTTGTCAGCAACAGGGATCGGGAACCCGTCGACACCAGAAAAACATAACGGAGCAGAGGCAGCCTTAATCTTGACCTGACACCCAAAGAGCATGGCCTGGGTTTTTTTAAGATTGAGGACCAACTTGTGGGACAATATCCATGCTTGGATGTTCCCTAAGTCCTCACTCAGGTGGTACTTTATGACCCCTATCTCTGGGGAATGGGTCAGGATGACCAGGTCATCTGCATAGAGGATTGGCTTACAGTGGACAGCGGCAGCCGGGAGATTGTTCACAAAGATGGAGAAAAGCAGGGGCCACAAAACAATGCCTTGGGGGACACCCATGGTAACAGGGAAAGTGCCTGAGAGCTCCTTCCCATGCTTAACAAGTTGCTTTCTGCTATGTAGATAGTTGGAGAACCAACTGAGAACCTCAGGTGATAGACCATAGGATCTGAGCTGAGTGGAGAGCATGGTGTGATCAATAAGATCAAAGACCTTGGAGAAATCTATAATGACAGCTCCAGAGAGTTTGCCTTGGTCCATAGCTGCCCTGATCCAGGATGAGAAAGTGACAAGGGTGGAGGATGTGCTGTGCCCTTTTCTAAAGCCATGCTGCACAGGTGACAACAGGTCATGTGACTACAAATACTCCGAGAGTTGCCCTGCCACAGCCTTCTCGAAAAGTTTGCTGACCACTGACAAGATGGATATCGGACAGTAGTTTTCTATGAGTTTGAGGTTCCCCTGTTTAAGTATCGGGACCACCCTGGTGACTTTCCATATTTCCGGAATGACACCCGAAGACAGGGACAGATTGAAGATATGAGTCACCATGGGGGAAATCTTACTAGCACCAAGACTCAGGAGCTTTGGCTCCAATCCATCATGGCCAGCACTCGAGAAGGGGGAGAGGCCCGACAGCAATCTCTGCACCTCTTGTACCATCACCACCTTAAAAAGAAAGTGCGGGTAAGGTGGAGAGGGTGAGCGAACACGTTTACCATTATCCCCTCCCCCATGGTGGAATGATGAGTTGAAAGCTGATAGGTCAGAAAAGTATTGGTTAAATGAGTTTGTGATGGTTAGGGAGTTGTTGCAGCTTGCACCATCAATAATTATATCAGAGGTCTCACCACTCTGAGACCCACTGACTATATTCTTAATGTTTCTCCAGAACCTCCTGGGGTCCCTGGCTATGCGCAGCAGCACAGTTTTGTAAAACTCACCTTTAGCAGCCCTTGTAGCTTTCTTGCACTGATTTCTGAGATTCCTGTATTGCAGAAATACAGCCTGTTCAGCCGTGGCCTTGAATTTTGCCCAGCACTTATCTCTGTACTTCATGAGGGATAACAGGCTACTATGTAGACACTTTGTAACTGATCCCCTGACCCTCTATCTGATGAAGGGGGCATGTTTATCCTGCAGAGCCCTAAATGTGCTGAGGAAGTGGCTGACTACAGATGGGGAGTCCTGGGCATTCCATACTGCTGACCAGTCGGTGTGCTGGAGATCATTGTGGTAGGAGCCAAGATCAAACCTGGAGTAGTCTCTGACCTGGATGATTTTATGCGGGATTCTCAGAGAAGGGATCTTCCACACACAGTACACAGGGAAGTGGTCAGAGATGGAGTCGGGGAGGATGCACGACGAGCCGATCCTCTCTGGTCAGTTTGTCAGGACCCAGTCCAGAAGAGAGCTCCCTCCACCATTTGGTGAGCACTTGGTAGGATCCTTGATCAGGTGTGACAAGGAGAGACCAGCAAGTAGTGGTTCATATGCTTTGGTGTTGCTACCAAGCCAGTTTAGGTTCAGATCACCTAGGATGATTAGCTCATTATGTCGGGTCACGGCACCTACTGCATCAAGGAAGATGGACAGCCCCTCTAGGCCACCCTTTGGAAGATTGTAGGTGAATATGACATGTATCTTTTTGGTCATCCTAAGCAACAGCAGTGTATGCAGTGATTCGAAGGGGGACTGCACTGATTGTAAACAAGGTAACACCGACAGGTTAAGGTGGCTTCTATAATAGACCAAGATGCCACCCCTCCTCTTTTTTCCTGGACGATCAAGCCTGACAAGGTCATAGCCAGGGAGGGCACACACAGAATTTGGGGTGGTAGGTTTAAGCCAGGTTTCTGTTATGCCAAGGATGTCAGGGTTGTGGTGGGTGACCCAAGCAAGTAGTTTCACCAAATTGAGCAGGATGCTACAGATAATGAGATGAGCTATTTTTAGCCCTTTGACAGCCGACCAGCCCATAGCAGCAGGGGCTGTTTGGCAAGGCGGGCCAGGGTTAAGCTCGATGTCACCCACTAGCACTAGGGTCACCAGTAGTAGCCAAAGGAGATATCTTAAGGGAGGGGAGCCATCCCTGAAATGCAGCCTGCAGCCATATATCCTGACCATACATGCAGGGTGCAGGAAGCACCTCAGGTTGACTGCAGAGAACCCAGGAAGGGGGTCTGCCCACAGCTAATAGGTTGGAGAATGTGAAGTCAGTCTTTGTCAGCTGGGTACAAGTGTCCCAGGGTTCTCCCGTGGTAGGGGCACCTGCACCAGTATACCAGGGGATGCAAAGGACAGTGAGGAGACCAAAGGCGAGTGTACACATGAGTGGATGCGGTGGCACTATCTTAAATAGGTGCTGAGGGTTCCCCTTTTTCATACCTGATGTAGAATGTCAGTGGGGGATGATACAGAACAGTGCTGATCACTGGTTCCCAGTCAGCAGCCAGTGGTGACTCCCACACCAGGACAAAAATACCGGATCCCGCTATTTTACCCAGCAATTACCACCTACTATTACTACAAAAATTCTGAGCTCATTCAGACACAAGAGCACTAATTATGCCCCTAAGTTTGTGAGCACCCGTGATATGCTGTGCTATGCAAGCAACCTGTAACAGTTAGAGATTATAAAACAGTACAGTAGACAGGATAATTATGCTGGTAACTCAGTCCAACAAATAGCCAGTGCGTCCTTGACTCCCCTTGAGATATATGTGATCATACACCAAACACCTAGCAAACTGTACAGCAAACTGTATAACAGTATATGATCATACACCAAACAAACTGTCTAACAGGGTACTTTAGATATTGTGAAGACCGATCTGCTGCTAGTTAATAACTGTAACGCAGGGTACTATAGAAATTGTAGGAACAGATATGCTAATAATGTAAAACCGATCTGCTACTAGTTAATAATTGTAATGCAGGGTACTATAATGCAGGGCACTGTAGGAATTGTAGGAACAGATATGCTAATAGATTTTTGTAGTAGCCGAGTTCCCGCCTATTGCCTGAGCTGATTGGTCCTGGGCTGCAGGGTGTGTGGCTACTGGGCATTTAAGGGAGGAGGAACGGGGTGGGTGGGAGGTCAAAATCAAGGCCTCTTTGCAGCAGCTCCTTCTGCTGCTGCTACCCAGCCCCAGCGATTGTTCCCAACAGTGGCAAGTGTCCCTAAATGTTCGTCGGGGAAGGTCCACCAGGTTTACCAGCGCCTCAACCCCAAGGTGCTCCTTTCCTCAGGTGGATGCAGGGGGTGTCTCTGCAAGAGCCTCCCGCTCCCCCCTGCAAGTTACAGTCCCAAAAGTTCAAGAAATTGGGCCAGCCTTTAAGCCAGGCTGCCCAAGCATCACAGATGTAAGAGCCAATTGACGCTGCTGCCTTTTTCAAAATGGCATTTTGGCGCCAATAGAAGCTGGGGCTCTGAATTAAACAAAGGGCTGGCCAGTGTTTCAATGGAAAATCAAGCCCTCTTTGCAGCAGCTCCTTCTGCTGAATCTACCTAGCCCCAAAGATTGTTCCCAACAGTGGCAAGTGTCCCGAAATGTTCGTCAGGGGAGGTCCATCCAGTTTACTGGCGCTTCAACCCTGAGGTGCTCCTTTTCTCAGGTGGATGCAGGGGGAGTCTCTGGCAAGAGCTGCCCGCTCAAGTACTGTAATAGGAACTTGCCTCTTTCTGTAGGTATAACAGAATTTTAGAGGATATTTTTCCCTAAGTTTTGTTAAGGATAAATAGGGAATCTCACAAAATTGCTTAACAAATTCAGTGCTGCTACTGTAGGGTAAATAGGGTTCAGCCTTGTAGTTCACTATTTAGTTGGTCATTCTAGCCTAAGGGGGGTAGGGGGTCATCCAGAGATGGCATCATCATGTTGGAAGTGGTTTGTCAGCTGAGTGGGCCTCGTTCAGGGATGGGGGGTTGATGAGATAAAAGGGGTATTGAAAGGGAGAGAGTTGGGTGGCTGAAATTCTGCCATATTAGTGCAGGCAAATACAATTCTTTTTTGTGTCAAGAAGGGATCTGAGCCCAGATTTGAAGGTACTAATCTTGCTTGATTCTGTAAGGTTAGCAGTAACTTGTACCATTTTGGTCCTTGATACAGGATGGAGTTCTGGGAGAGCTTTGTGCTTTTGAAGGGAATCACCAACCTGTCTGTAGCCATGCTTCTTGTTGATTTGGTGGGAACTGCCGGTGTAAAGAGGCCACCCAGTGCAGGGAGAGAAAGCCCAAGAAGCACTTTTTTTTAGAAGTAGGCAGGCTTGGTATTGTGCTTTAAGATGGAGTGGGAGCCACCCTGTTTCAGTGTAGAGCGTGCAGGTGTGGGTGTCCTGGGCAGCCCCTATGGCTAGTCAACAGGCCTTATTTAGTAGTGTGCTGACCCTGTTTAGGGCAGTTTTAGTGCCTGCCCCATAAATAAGCAACCCATAATCTATGGAGGACATCACTGAACTACTGATGGCAAGTTTCAGAGCATCTGGTGTCATAGAGTGCCTATGATGGTAGAGGACCCCAAGTTTTGCATTTGCTGATTTGATGACTGAGTCTATATGGCTGGAGAAGGTTAGTGTATCGTCAATAGTGATGCCCAAGTATTTTAACTTTGTTATTTGTTTCAGTGTTTCACCATTATGGTTCTGGATGAGCAAAGGCTGGTATTTCTTTTTGCTTTGGGAGGTAGAGAAGAGTAGACTTTTCATTTTTTTATGGTTTAGTAGTAGTTTATTTTGTGTGAACCAGGATTCAAGCTTGAGAAAGCTGTCTTGGAGTTCAGTTGTGATGCAGTTGTGATCTTTCCCAGGGACTGATATCACTGCATCATCAGCATACAGAATAGTGCGTGCTGTACATGCAGATGGTGCAAAGTTTATGAACAGGCTGTAAAGCAATGGGCCAAGAATAGAGCCCTGTGGGACCCCGAGGGATACTTCCCTAGCAGATGATAGGGTGTCTCCAATTTTGACTCATTGTGACCTGTTTGTGAGGTAGCTTCTGAACCACAGTACCATATCCGGGGATAGACCTGTTGAATGGAGGCAGTTCAGGAGTAGTTTGTGGTTAACAGTGTCAAATGCCTTCATGAGGTTGATAAAGACTGAGCCAACTGCCTCCCCATTATCTAAGGCATCATAAGCTGGGAAGAGTAAACAACAAGTGCGGTAAGTGTGGAGTGCTTTTTTTGGAACCCATGCTGCTGTGGGCAAAGTAGGTTATATTTATCAAGATACTCTGTAAGCTGCTCCAAGACCATTCTTTTAAGTGCTTTAGAGAAAGGTGGTAGTATGTATATTGGTCTGTAGTTGGACATTAGAGTTTTGTCCCCAGCTTTAAAGACAGGCTTGACATTGGCTAACTTCCATAGTTTTGGGAACACCTCCATTCTTAGAGATGCATGAAACATCATCGAGAGGGGACTGGCCATTGCATTTAGGAGAAGACCCATGAGTTTCATATCCACTAGATCAGCACCCATCCTGGTCTTGCCAAGAACCCTCTTAATGTGCTTGGTGGTTTCAGACTTGGTGACCTGCTTAAAGTAGAATGGTGGTATTGCATCCTTTGGAGGGTTAAGAGGGGTAGTGGGGTGTTGTTGCCTGAGCTGGTCTTTAAAGTAGTCAGCAGGGAGTATTTAAGATAGGTCTGTGAAAGCATGGTTGAGCTCATCTGTGATGTCAATGGGTTCCTGTAGTGGACCCTCCCTTGTTACTAGTAGATCAGGTGGGGCCTTAGGTGTCTTTCTTGTTAGGGATTTGATGGAGTTCCAGAATTCCCTACCAGAGCCCCAGCTCTTGCTTAAGAGGTCCTTAGAGTAGGAAGCTTTTGCCTGCCAAATGAGCTTGGTGCAGGCATTTCTAGCTGCCCTGTAGGCAATGAGCGACACAGGAGTTCCAGATGATTTTGCATTGTGCCAGAGATTGTCTCTATTCTTCATTAAAATGATCAGGGGGTTAGTGAGCCATGGGTTGGAGGTATGCCTGACTGACTTTGTTTTGTACAGAGCAAAAATATCACAAGCACGGTTGAAGTTCATTATGAAATAATTCAAGGCCTTGTTACCATCAATATCTCCTGCCAAAGGAGACCAGTCCAGTTGTGATAGGTACTGCTTGAAATGATCAAGTAGTCCCGGCCTTAGGCAGCAAGTTTTGGATACCTTAGGTGGGCCTTTGTTGAAATTGTTTGTCCAGGTGCACTTCTCTGGGGAGTGATCACTGAGGCTGTCAGGCAGGATGGTGACATATGATATATGCTCTGGATGTGTGGAAAGGAGCCAGTCTATAAGGGAGCTGCTCCCTGTTTTGTAGTTGATCCGAGTGTTATCGGTTACCATCTGGGCTAAGAATAGGCTAGATATTAGATCCCTGGCTTTTGTCTCCTTTGGGGAGTGCCACTCTATGTTAAAGTCACCTATAACGATCTTCTCCAAATTAGTACCTGACTGCTGCAGGTTGTCTGTAACTAGTTTTAGTCTGGTAGTTTGGTCCACAGGTGGTATATATGCTGTAGAGAGCAGCAGCGTTTTGTTCTGTTGACCTATGCTTAGCTTAAGATTCAGGATTTGGACCTCTTTTGTGTGTAGGCTGGAGTCAAGGGCCTGAATCTTTATTCCAGATTTTGTATAGACTAGGCACCCTCCCCCACGTTTAGTGGTTCTATCTTGCCTGAAGGAGTTGTACCCATGAGGGAGATTGATGCATCCAGGATTTTCAGGGAAAGCCAGGTATCCATGAGAGCAATAATGTCTGGGTTAGTCACATGTACCCAAGCCTGGAATTGGGAGAACTTGGATAGGAGACTGTTGATGTTTAAAGAGACGATAGTGAATTTCCATTTGTGTTTAGGCAGTCTAGTGGGGTGGGTCCAGGGTTGGGGTGCACATTCCCTGATAGATGCAGCAACAGTAGGATAAGAGAGCAATGTAGATGGTACATGATGGTCACACAGAAGCAAGTGCACTTTTTGCTCGAGGGGGAGGCTTGATGAGTAGTGCAAAAAATGTGGTCAGATGTTTATCAGTGCAGCTACTGGGAACAGGTAGGTGCATATGTAATATAGTAATCTTGTCCAAGGTACTAGGAGTCAAATGATGAAAAATAATCAGATCCACAGGAAATGGTGAACTACTGGGGACCAGTAAACTCTTGCTACTATAGATCAAAGACCCAGTATGTGTTAAATTCCTGAAGTTGATGAACACTGGCCTGGGACATATGCTGGATATAAAAATGATTTGCTAGTGTCTTCCCTTTGTTCTCCAAAATGGTTGTGTGGATTCAATGCAGCACTTCACAACTCAGAGCTTGTATAACAGATTTACTGACGTTATCTTTGCTTTTGATGGCTTCCAAAAAAGTTGATTTATGATGAGAATGCTAATATCTGGTGGTGATGTTTTACAGTTTCTTAGTCCAAGAAACGTTCATAGATGTCATGTCCAAGAATGGTCCAGTTCCTCCAAGCAGAAACACATGAAAATCCACAGAAACTAAACTACTGACACTTATGCTGGACACTCATGGGTGATCACCCACAGTAAGTATTTTAGCTTTACAAACATCAATAACAAGATTTAAGCAGATGCCCATATTTCAAAAGTTAACATGTGATGAAACACATAGTATGTTATCCACACATAGTAATTGGAAATTAGAGTTTGTATAAGCCTACCAACAGTCATTGGATGTTTGATTTTTTTTCTGATACAGTGAATTAGTCCTAATAACAAACAATAGTAATGATAAAAGTAATTTTTTGCAGTATAGTTTACAAGTAAGATGTAAAAGCAACAGTTATAACATGCAAAGCTAACCATAACATACTGTTAATTAATATTTCCAGGTAACACAGCAGTACACTAGTAGAGCTGAATTTGTCAAGCAATTTTGTGAGATTCCCTATGTATCCTTCACAAAATTTAGGGAAAAAAACTCCTTTAAAATTATTTTTGTTATACCTACAGAAAGAGGCCAGTTCCTATTACTGTTCTTAAGTGCCATCTGGTAGATTTTCAACTACACTATCAGATGAGACAACCCTCTCTGGGTAGCAGTGAACACACTAACAAACAAAACAAAATCCCTAACTAAAGGTTTCACAATTGTCAATAAGGATTTTTAAAAACCCTTTGACTAATTCAGTGCTACTAAGGTATAACGACATGTGACGGTGGTAGTTTCCTACCTGAGCAGTATCTGAAAGTACTGTGCATGTGTCAGCTCTATCTTTCCTGTTACCACATGCCTATGTGGTAGCAGCGATACCTGCAGTGAGCCAATTGTTGAATTATGACACATAAAAATCAATATTTTGAAAATGTGTACAGACTAAGTCTCATTGTATGAAGAAGATATGCCAGCAATAATGTGTCCTCATACTACGCTGGCAGTATAGAATCGAACTTACTGTATTTGTTTTTTCATTGCATAGGGTTATGTGAATTGAGTAAAGTGTTCTGATTATTGTGCTTACAGATGTGACGGAGTGGTATAGAGTCTTACAGTCTTGCATGTGTCTTGCAGGTGTGTGGGGGGTGTGGGGGAGAATGCAGAATTAGGGTTTTGAACCCTAACATCACATTTCCAAACATTTGTCGCTGTGCTATTAACCCTATTTAATGCACTAATGGAGTTTTTTTGCAATGAATTTCCCTTCTTTTTGAGAAAGTGTAATGTAACTGGTAAATGGTATGCATTCAAGTTTCAAGTTTCAAGTTTATTGCAGGAAAGACTCAGTTGAGCAAGCTCATTCACAAGGAGGTCCTGAGGCACATACACATATAGTTCGCAATTACATAGACAGGAGATATAAAATGTAGAACAACAAAGAAAAAATATATAATACAAGAGGTATACACAATAGAAGTCCTAATGCTATATATGCAGTACATTCCAGCTTTAACCTTGCCCTAAATTATGCAACACCTTTCAGCTTAATAAGTAGAGGGCCAGTTGGTACTTTGAAGTTGACTTGGTGTTGGGGCCTAGTAGCACCTACATATGTCTTTTTAATTTAGAGATAGCTAGTGTTTTGTAGGAGTTAATTGATACGATGCTGGTTAGCTTCAGCATGGCTTGTAGTTGGTTCCAAATGTTTGGGAGGGCATATGAGACAGCTCTTTGGCCAGCTGTAGTGCATGTCCTGGGAACATCTAGTAGGATGAGGTCGGATTTCCTGAGGGAGTAGGTGCTATGCGAGATGTGTATGAGAGATGTTAAATAGACAGGCAGTTTGTAGAGTAGTAATTTGAGGATCCAAATGCCAGCATGCAGGAGGCGTCTGGTGGCAAGAGAGGTCCACCCAACTGCTGCATAAAGATCACAATGGTGGGTCCTGTACACAGAGTTAGTAATGAAGTGAAGAGCACGGTGATAGAGTACGTCCAGTTTAGATAGGCTCAAGGTTGGGGAGGAGATAAAGATAATGTCTCCATAGTCAAGCAAGGGAAGGAATGTTGCTTGGACAAGTCTTTTGCAGGTTGCGAGAGAAAAGACGGTCCTATTTCTAAAGAAGAAACCCAAGCGTGCTTTAAGCCTCTTTGATAGATCCTTGATGTGGTCATTGAAGGAAAGCTTGTTGTCTAGCCACATACCTAGATATTTAAATTTAGCTACGACTTCCAAGGGTTCACCTAGGAAGGTACCTATGAAGTTTTTAGGTGGGGTAGGTAGGGTACCAGACAAGGCAAGTCTCGAGAAAATCATTGCCTTGTTTTTTTGGCATTTAAGAGAAGCTTGGCATTGATAAGGTTGCTTTCTAACTGGATAAAGTCAGCTTGGAGTGCTTCCCTGACTTCAGTTAAGGATGAGCCTGCTGTGTACAAAACCGTATTGTCCGCAAAGAAATGTATGCTAGAGTTCTTTATGTGGGAGTCAAGGTTGTTGATGTACAGGGAAAAAAGGATTGGTCCTAGGATGGAGCCTTGAGGGACTCCTCTGGCAATTGGAAGGGGGGCAGATAGTTGGCCATCAGCTTTGACTTTTTGTATCCTTCCCGTGAGATAACTGTTAAACCACTGTAAGGTAAGTGGAGTGGCACCTATGTAGGCAAAACAGGTGATTAGGAGGTGATGGTCTACAGTGTTGAAGGCCTTACTAAGGTCTAGAAAGACTGCACAAGTAACCTTCTTGGTGTCCATAGCATGGATCCAGTCATTAGAGACTTTAGGAAAGGCTGAGATGGTACTGTGCTTCGACCTGAAGCCATTAAGCATTCAGCATTAGTGGGAGCATGCGCCCTCCAGGCCCTATGCTCCCTTCACATTGTCTATTTTTTGCATAATGGTATGCGTATGTGGGATTGTGGGCCCTCTGGGTCTTGCGCTCCCACTCACATGTAACTACAGAGCCATACAGCAGTCCTATAGGTCAAGAAACCCTTGTAACAGTAATGTGCCAATATCTCAGCAACCGTAGCAGCTACAAAACAATTCAAGTGTCATTGTAATCATGACAATGCGATCTCCATGCAAGATACATTGACCAAATTCATATCTCACATAGTTTACGAGATATGGACACTGAAATGCACTGAAAAGGCACCCTTGTAATATGTTTTTGCAAATAACTCCATAACCATAGAAAGTAGGAAAAAATTCCACCACTGGTGTAATCTATGACTTCCAACTTGTTTCTGCAGGTTAGTTCACCATAAAGGTGAACTAAGCTGCACTTAGTAAAGACTCCGTATTTACTCTAAGCGAGATACAGAAAATGGAAAAGCATAATGGATGCGCAATGTTATCCTATGGAAATTACTCAAATTCAGAATGCTGTAACTTTGGGCCCTTTCAATGTTTTGGCAGTAAGCCACCAAAAGGCACATTTGTGGGACCAGGGCTTACCACCCTGCAAATTTTAGCCCAAAAGACCCAACCATTTTGTTGCAGACGGATGGCAAAGATGTGCAGTGTTTTTGGCAAAGTTCCTTTGCAAATCATGAACATTTCACAAAAAACAGCATGCAACTTTCACATTTGTGAAAGTTTCACTGATGTTTTTCCCTTGATTTGCAAAAGTACAGGGGCTCCAAGTTTGAAAACAGCATTTCTGGGGGCTTTTGCCCTCAAAAAAAAAAGGGCTGGCATCCTCAGGACCTGACTAGGTAAATCCAACAGTCAGTGTTTACCTAGAGCATCCCAAATTTAAATGCCAGGCATTTTTCTCTCTCTCGCTAACTGAAAACAAGATGGTGGCAGCATAAAAGTAAAAGGGCCATTTGCGAAAGGAAAATTGTACTTGCAACACTTTTGTGAGACACATATTTTTTCTACATTTACTACAAAGGGAAATTTGTTTTTTGAATAACTTTTGAAGGATTTAATATTTGTACACCAAATCTTCGAAAGGTACATCGGTGACCCAGACTGCATCTTCCCTGAAGATTTCAGACCAAATGGACAAATCATGCAGGCTGTGAGCGTGAGCAAAGAAATGCACAAAAAGTTAGGTTTTTTTTGCATTTTGGGGAGTTCTGCAGCTCTGCAACAGTACGTCCAACCATAATGCAACTTGCCCGATCCAGAGCTCTATGGTGCCAGACTGTGCATGCAAAATGTCAAGCAAATCTATCATACAGTGGCAACGTGATTAAGATGCATGAACAAGCTGAGGCGTAGGAGAATGGGGTGACAGGACCGACGACCCCAATGCACACTCCGATGCCAGTTGGGGGGGTGGGCTGAGGAGGTGCAAGGGAGGGGTTTAACCCTAACACCGAATTTCCTCACTTTTGTCGCTGTGGAACAACTCTAACTGATGCATTAAATGGATTTTTTTTCCTCTAATTTCTCTTCTTTTTGAGAATGAGGACTATAAATAGTGAATGGAATGCTCCCACCATGTGTTTTTTTGTGACTTAGTAACAGTAACAGCAAAGCAAATGCAAATGATAACGGTTATGCACATGGAGACTTAAACATAAATTGTAAAGCAAGCATTAATAGAAAAGCAGGCGCAAAGTGACACCAAAGCGAACAGTGATGCAAACAGAGACACAAGCGCATACAGAAACACAACTGGTAACACGCACGGTCACGGTACCAGTATTGTAAATGCAAATGATAACTGTAACAGCAATAATAATACAAAAGGAAACAGAAATGGAAACACAAATGCAAGTGTGTATGGAAATGCACACTGTAACGCGCACGGTGATGGTACCGCAATTGTAAAAGCAAATGGTAATGGTAACAGCAACAATAATGCCAAAGAAAACAGAAACACAAGTGCAAATGTAAGCATGTATGGAAATGCAAACTGTAATGCACATGGGCATGGAAACGCAATTGGAAATGCAAATGGTAACGGTAAAAACAACGATGATGCAAAACGAAAGACAAACGCAAATGAAAATGAAAGGGTGGCCGCCAACAGAAATGGTAATGTGCACGGTGATGCTAAGTGAAAGACAAACACAAACAGTGGAGACACAAATGGTAACAGTAGCACAAACGCAAATGGAAACGCAAGGGGTAACGCACATATTGGCGTACATGGGAACGGTGATGCAAACGGGCACAGAAAGAAAAGTGTAAAGCCTACATGTAACAGTAACTGGAGTGCACACCGTATTTTTACCCAAAAGCTCCATTGAGAAACACAGTTAAAACAAAGAATATATGCATAATAATGGGCCTCGGAGAAGAAAACGAGCAGTTGTAATACTAAAATGGTAATATCTCAGTAACTGTACGACGTAGAAGCAAAATTAAAATTTCACATGATTCATGAGCTTCCTGACTAGGTTTTCAGTGAATGCCATCAGCCATAGGGCTATGAATAGTTGCGACAAAAATTCCTTATCTTGCACCGTTTCCAAGATACGAGCCCCGAAAGGCACGGCAGATGCCACCATGTTAGTCTATGGGAACAAAAAGTCAACTTTAGAGTACCATAACTTTGCATCCGTGCAATATGTTGTCACCAAACCACCAAAAGGCACATCTGTGAGATGTTGGCTATCTTTCTTTCCAAATTTCTGCCCAAAAGACCAAACTTTTTTTTGCAGCAGGGTGGCAAAAAATTCCTGTCATTTTGCCCATAGTCTAGAAAAGTAGTATCATGATTTGCGACACCTTTCGCAAAAATTTGCAAAAAAGTGTCGCAAGTGGGACACTACTTTGTGACACTACTTTTCCCAGAAATTTGAAAAACATTTTTCTGGAGTGTTTAACCCCAAAATAAAGACATGGCTAGCATCCTCAGGGCTCGAATAGGTAAACACAAAAATAATTATGTCCCTAGATGATCCCAATTTTAAGTGCCAAGCATTTCTGTGATCAGTAACTGAAAACAAAATGGCAGATTTGTGACACTACTAGGGCCATTTGCGACACTAAAAAGTACATTTGCGACACTTTCAAACTTTTTAACTTTTCCCATTGACTTATAATGGAAAGTTGTTTTTTAAATAACTTTTGAACCGTTTAATATTTTTTCACGAAATCTTCAAAAGGCACATGAGGGACCCTGGCCTCATATTCCGTGAAGTTTTTGGGCCAGTCGCATAAATCATGCGACCTGTAGGTGCAAGCAAAGAATTCGCAAAAAAGCATAATTGCATGCATGAATGTTGCTTAATAACTCCACAGCTGTATATCCGACTGATATGAAAGTTGTCAGTTCCCAAGACCTTTGGTGATGCCCTGTGTCAGCCAATTTTCAGGCAAATCCATTGAACGGTGGCAAAGTTATTAAGGTGCAAAGTTTCACCATTTAACCTTAAAAGGGGTACTCAACCCTAACTATGGTAGTACTACCGTGCTACCATAATATATATATATATATATATATATATATATATATATATATATATATATGTGTGTAAAATATGATATCACGGTAGTGTTGCCATAGTTAGGGTTGAGTATCACTTTTAAGGTTAAAGGGTGAAACTTTGCACCTTAATAACGTTCCCACCATTAAACAGATTTGCCTGAAATTTGGTAAGAACAGTTGGACAAGGTATGTCTTGGGAACTGCCAACTTTCATACCAGTTGGATTTACAGCTGTGGTGTTATTAAGCAACATCTGAATGCGCAATTACACTTTCTTGCGCATTCTTTGCTCATGCCTACAGATCGCACGGTTTGCGCGACCAGTCCAAAAACTTCAGGGAACGTTCTGCAAGGGTCCCCGATGTGCCTTTTGAAGATTCAGTGAAGACATATTGAACGGTTCAAAAGTTACTAAAAAAAACAAGTTCCCATTATAAGTCAATGGGAAAAGTTAACAAAAAGTTCAACACTTTCGCAAATGCACTTTTTAGTGTCGCAAATGACCCTAGTAGTGTCGCAAATCTGCTATTTTTTTTCAGTTACTGATCAGAAAAATGCTTGCCATTTAAAATTGAGACCCTCTAGGAACACAATTATTTTGTGTTCAACTTAGTCGGACCTCTTTGGGGATGCTAGCCATGTCTTTATTTTGGGGTTAAACACCCCATAATGATGTTTTTCAAATTTCTGGAAAAGTAGTGTCGCAAAGTAGTGTTGCACCTGCGACACTTTACATAGAAACATAGAAGTTGGCGGCAGATAAGGACCGCAAGGCCCATCCAGTCTGCCCATTTCTTTTTCTACCTTATAAATGTGCCATCGGCCTTTGCTCTGTCAGTGGCCTATCTATTCATAGTCATTTGTATTGCTCCCTTATGCCTATCCCATGCCTGTTTGAAGCCCTGCACTGTATTCATAGCCACCACTTCTTGTGGTAAGCCATTCCATGCATCCACCACCCTTTCTGTGAAAAAGAATTTCCTCACATTCCCCCTTAATCGGCCTCCCTCTAATCTCATGTTGTGTCCTCTTGTCCTCCTATTTTTCTTATATTTAAATATGTTAGACTCTTTCACCTTGTTTATGCCCTTAAGGTGTTTGAATGCCTCAATCATATCACCTCTCTCCCTCCTTTGCTCAAGGGTATACATATTGAGCTCGTTAATCTGTGTCCTCATATGTCTTCTGATGCAGTTCCTGCACCATTTTGGCTGCTCTCTCTCGACTGCCTCAATTTGGTTAATGTCCTTGTGAAGGTGTGGCCTCAATACTGCACGAGTACTCCAGATGGGGCCTAACCAGTGTCTTGTACAGAGGGATTATTACCTCCTCTTACGACTCGTGATACCCTACTAATACACCCTAACACCCCCTAGCCTTACCTACTGCTTTAGAGGTCTGCTTGATGATTTTAGGTCATCAGTGATGATGATGCCCAAGTCTCTTTCTTCCTTTGTGACTGCTAGCAACTCCCTCCCAGCCTATAGGTGGCTTCAGGTTTCTCTTCCTATATGCATGATTTTGCACTTCTTTGCATTAAATCCCAGTTGCCACTCTTCTGACCATTCTGCTAGTTTATCCAGATCTCTTCTCATTCTGCCCACCCCATCTGGATCATCTACTCTGTTGCAGATCTTGGTGTCATCTGCAAACAGACAAGCCTTACCCTCTAGTCCATCTGCAAGGTCACTAATGAAGATGTTGAAGAGGACTGGCCCCAGGACTGATCCCTGAGGTACCCCACTTGTGACTGCATTCTTCTGACTGTATACCATTTACCACCACTCTCTGTTTTCTGCCCGTCAACCAGTTTGCCACCCAGTAGACCAACTTCTGACCACCCCGAGCCTACCCAGCTTATTTATCAATCTTCTATGTGGAACAGTGCAAAAGCTTTGCTGAAGTCAAGGTAGGTGACATCAACTGCTCCCCTTGGTCCACCACTGGTTACCCAGTCAAAGAAATCTATGAGATTAGTTTGACAGGACCTTCCTTTTGTAAACCCATGCTGTCTTGGATCCTGTGCCCCTACGGATTCCAGGTGTTGCACTATCCTTTCCTTAAGGAGTGCCTCCATAATCTTGCCCACTACTGAGGTAAGACTGACCGGTCTGTAGTTCCCCGCCTCCTCCCTGCTACCACTCTTATGGAGCGGGATCACATGAGCCCTTCTCCAGTCTTCTGGGACCTCTCCTGTGCTCAGAGACTCACTAAACAATTCTGCTAATGGCTCTGCTAGTTCCTCCTTTAGCTCCTGAAGTATCCTGGGATGTATGCCATCAGGTCCCATTGCCTTATCCACCCTGAGCTTAGCAAGCTCTTGTAGGACCCTTTCTTTTGTGAAGGGAGTAGTGCTCACCTCCCTCCCCCCTGTGTCCATGATGCTGAGCTGTGGGCCCTGCCCTACCTTCTCTTCAGTAAATACTGAGCAAAAGTATCTATTTAGGATAGATGCCACAAAATTTGGTGAAAGCTTTCACAAATTGCAACACTACTTTTCCAGACTATGGCCAAAATGACAGGAGATCATTGCCACCCTGCTGCAAAAGAACGGTTTTGTCTTTTGAGCTGGAATTTGGAGAGAAGACAGGCAACATCTCTCTGTTTCTGCCCCACCATTGCCTCTTCCCCATTTCTCTCCTTGCTTCCTCCCTTCGCTCCTCATGGCTGTTGCTCCTTTTCCATTGCCGGGCAAGCTTCCTCTCATCTGCTCACTCCCTTGCTGTTCCAGCACTTCCTGGCTGCCCCTTCTCCCATGATGCCTGAATCCCCTGCAGGGGAGGACTCAACATCAGCTGGGCTTTTGCCCATTTCCCTGGCTTCTACTTGCACTGTTTTCCACCGGTGAGCCTGCCTCAGTTTCTCTGCCATTTTACCTCCTGAGGTTTTTCCTCCTTCATTCCTTCCTTCCTCCAGGACTCAAACCACTCACCATCCTCCATTTTGGGCCTCATTTTTCTCTCAGTGAGTACCTCCTCTGTTTATTTCTATCTACCCCACTTCTCTTTTGCCCTTGCTCTCCACATTGGTTTCCTGCTGTTCCTCTGGATGTTACTGCTGTATCTGGCCTTGCCTGCTGTTGGATCAGGACCTAGGTTGCTCGCATCATTCCTTGTCATTACCTACATAGGGCCCCATATTTGTGGTTCTCTTTTGCTTTACAGTAGGGGATGATCAGCATTCTGGCCGGGGTGCCACGGGGCTCTGTTTCCTTTTCCTCGCTCATGGCTGTGTCAGTCAGTCAGTCATTCTGTGCTGTTTTCCCTTCTCGATCGTGCTGTCTCTACCCTTCTCATTTGTTCTACTTCGCTTGGCTGTGCCCTTGGACCCGATTCCCATGGGTGCCTTCTGTGTTTTCTGTTTCCTACCCTCTATATCTGCTGTTGGTCAGTTCTTCTGTGTGCCCATGCTGGCTTCCTCTCTTCCTGGCCTTGCCCGTGCCCATCATTTTGTTTTCCCTTCCTATGGTGCTTGCTGTCTCTGTCTTGTGCATGCTCTGCCTCGGGCGTCTTGGCAACCTCATCGTTCTTTTGATCCGATGCCCTGTTTCCTTTCATCCTCCCATACCCTCCACCCTCCATTCCTCTCCTTCTCTGATCTTTGCTTTCTTTTGAGGGCTTCTGTATCCTGCCATCCCGCTATACCACTATGCCCTACTCATTCACATTGTCTATTATTCCCTCCTGCATATAGCCATGCCTACTCATCTCCTCCTCCTCCTCTGACCCAATCCTGGTTTTCCCTATCCTGCCATCACCTTCCCTATTCATATCCTCCTCTTACCCTAGTCCATCTGGTGTCCAGGGCCTGAGTCTGGTTCTCGTTTGCTCAGTCTGACCTCATGGTCTACTCATTATCATTTATTAATCAAGCATACTTCTCATTGGGTCTTATGCTACCTCATAGAACTACTACACTGCTGCAGTTATTATCACCATCAGTCTTCTCATGACCACATTGGTGTATCCCTTGCTCATCCAGCCTCTACATGGGTCTACTCCTTCACATTGACTACTTGTGCATAACCTCTTGGGTCCATGCTATCTCGACTCAACCCACTCTCCACTTGGAGACATGCATTCACGTCTATTGTCCATGCTTGTGGCTGGCAGGCTTCTCTCCATCATTGTACATCATTCATTTCTTACCTCACCTTAACCGTATCAGCTTCCCTGGCTTCACTTCATCATAGCTCATCCTCCTCTTCATATTTCACCTTAACTGTACCAGCTATCTAGGCCTCATTTCATAATCATGCATCATCCATTTCAATCCTCACCTTGAACCATTCAGGTCTCCAAGGCTTCTTTCCATCATCGTACATCCTTGTTTGCTTTTGAGCATCTAGCTGTAGAGACATCGCTCACATCCTTCTACAGCTGTCCATTTAGAAGGACAGAGTGAGAGCTTCCTCTACCTTGGACTTTTCCTCCTTCCTCAGTCTTGACTTTTACATGCTGTAGCTGAGTCATCACTAATCATAATGTCCTTCAGTCCGGAGGGAAGGTGACCTAGGCATTGGATCCACAGAGGTTTCCTCCTCAAAGGGAGATTTTCCTTTTCTCTGTGCCAATGGTCATAATATTAGTCAGGGTTAGTGCTTTCTAAGGTTCTGCTGTTGGATGGAGTCGGATGGTGAACCCGGCTGTTCCCTCTCTTCTTAGGAAATCTGCTCTTCTGCATCTTGTCAGAATTTCATTTCATTCATTGTCCTAGCCTTCTATAATTCTTCTTCTGTCCTTCCTTTCTATGTCAGTCACATTTATTTCCAGGCTAGGTATCTTCTGAGTTCTCACTTCTTCGATTCTTATCACCCTTTTGGGTATTCTTTTTGGGCTTCTTCCTAAGCTACTTTTAGCCAAAGGAATTATTCCCGTGGCAACTACAGGGGGAACCCTCCTCTAGGGTTCCTTGTGTTGTACCCCTACAGGGTGGTATATCCCATGGATTGAGAGGTGAACGGACACAATGTATAGAAGTCACACAAGCATACATCTCATCCAGTTGCGTAGGCACAATTGAATGGGAAGGCTTTTAGCCTGAGGTTCAATGGGTAGAGCAACAATATCACTCCCCCCATCAGGCCTTAAAATGCCACTCCTCCTGGACTGTTCCAGGATTGGTTGTTCATTGCCCCACCATCCATCCCTCCTCCTCCAGTGGCTCATCTCTTTTTCCCATGGGCTTCTTCCTAAGCTACCTTTAGCCATGGGAATTATTTCCATGGCACCTATGGGGGGAACCTCCTTTAGGGTTCCTTGCATTGTACCCCTACAGGGTGGTATATTTCATGGATAGAGAGGTGAACAGCTACAATGTATCAAAGTCATACAAGCATTCATCTCATCCAGCTACATAAGCACAATTGAAATGTAGTTCTTGGTAAAAAAATAGTGCAGTGCCAATAGAGTGCTCTGAGGCAGAGGGGACTATGGGGTGCTCAGTCATGTTGATCATTCAGAAAGAATGTGAGAAATGTGTAGTCCTTTTTCGTAGAAGCAGAAGGACTGCAGGGCTTTGCCCACTGCAGCCCTAAAAATAGTGTACTGATATTTTTTTATTTTTACTTCTTTCCACTGCTACTGAAATCCATTAGAATACCAGTACTGCAGTTTTGACCATAAACATGCGTACAAGACAATGCACCTGCAGTTTGACAAGTCCTAAAAGGTACTTTGATCCACATGGCATGGCTTACTAAGCTGATGGCAAAGTAACATATAGTATGTCATAGGCAACAACTGATGCCTGTCACTTAGCACAGTTAAAGAAGAGAAACAAACATGGCAGATATGACTACAAAGTGCATAGTTTGTCACTCCAAAATCCCAACATAGTATGTAAGACAAGCAAAACATTTGGAGTAGCAGGCAGCAAGGAAATAGAAGGAAAACCAAAAAAACAAACATCTGTGTTCAGCTAGCATCCATCATAGTTGAGCTACATATTTTAAGATGTTGTCTGCCAAAACAAAAATAGAATGACTAATATCTGCAATAATGAGATGTAAAAGTCAGAAAAGTAAAAGAAAAACATAGATTGTGAAATTACATCACAGAGTTAAACAATTTGTAAATATGGCCCTAAATTTCTAATCACTTTTGTTGTCATAGATGATGGCTCAAACAGATGAAGAAAAAGATTTCATAATTAAGTTCAATTTGCAGGAGTTTCCAAATCAGAACAGAGAGAAATGTTACATCATCATTGATGGGCCTTGGCTACACAATGAGCAGACAGAGGCATATTTTTGAGAAGAAACATACCATCTACACAATAAGCAAGTGGCTATCTGTATCTATAATGCTAGGAAAACACACATGGCCTTATATTGAAAGGCTTGTGTTATGCTCACATTTGCATCTGACCCACTGGTGCTATATTCAGTCAGATAGCAGACTAGCACTATCTGTCTGAAGATTGGTCCATGTTGGCACAGCATTAAGTGAAACTGTGCTGCTCGAACATGAACCTGGGCTGTATGCAGCCTACAGGGAATAGTGCTCCCCAGAATGGATAGTGCTGTGACCCCTGTGGGCTATAGTGAGCCACAAAATGAAAATGAGCCCATTGGGCATACAAGGCAATAAGGGTCCATTTGCATACCCATTAAGGGCTCACTTGCATGGTGCACAGCAGCCCAGTTGTGTCCATCTTGATGGTGCATGAGACATTCTGTGGTGTCTAGTGGTAACCACCACCCTCTAAGCACCCATACCATGACCATATCCCTGGTGTCTCCTGTCACCCCCCAATCAGCTGTATTATGTACACATTCCCTGGTGTCTAGTGGCACCCTACACTCTCCAGATTACCCATACCATGTATCCTAGTCTGTGGGACACTGTTAAAGTAGTGGTACAAGAAGAGCTCATAGCATACTTCTCCCAGAAGAAACAAGAGTGTGAAGTATGACTACAGAAATTACAAGAGACCCTCCAAATGCCAGTGTAACTGGTAACTTGTAGATCCTGCACCACACCACTAGGCCACACACCCACCCTTGGCCAGGCAGTGGAGAGCCCTCACTATTTCTAGCCTACATGCTCCTTGCCTCCCTTGGTTACCATATAGTTTCACAGGACTATGAATGCATTGTATTATGTATAAGACAAGGCCTCCCCGAGGTGGCTTACTACTAACTTATACCATGCATTGCTTTAACCACCAATTGTATAGCACTTAATCGCTCATTAGGTAAATATGTTGATAGCTGTGCCCTGTTTTAGCTACAAAATGTATAGGCATTAACCTGTTCTCATTGTATTTATACTCTGTATGATTGCCATATTTTTCATTGATCTCCCACATTTATTCTATATATGCACTGTATGAATGTCTGTTTTATTCTGACGTGGAGCCTTTGGAAATGAGTCTATAACTCGAAGGGTTGTAATTCCAATTTCTTAAATAAATAAATGCATTATAGTTCAAATATTACAAATATTTCTCCACCAGGGTGGTGCATCAGTGAGACCACAGAAAAACTGGTGAACCAAGACATTCAGAAAATACTTGAAACAAAGGTAGAGCAAGCCTTTCCCTACCTTAAACACTATTATTATGAAGGTGGAGCCAGAGGGACATACAACTTACCAAGGAAACTCCAAGCACAGTGCAGTCACAGCCTGATACAGCAATTACATTACACTGATACAGGAACCCTGCACACACATCCATTGAGTGTGTGAGATATGCTTGCTTAATACTACCAGAAATTATACACGACAGAAGACAGCCCTCCCCAGAGTGGATACAAAATTACTTGCAAACTCTTCCTGTCCTGAAATTAGTGATAGACACAGCCCAACAGTTATTATCTCAAATAATGAAGGAGGAGATAGAGCAAGGGATTTGTGATCTCAAGGCTCCGGGTCCAGATGGCTATCCTATGGAATAACATAAAGAGTTTAAAATATTACTAATATCCTTCTTCCTCCATACATTTCAGGCAATTCAAAAAGGAAATGTCTACCCCCTTTTTGGCTATATGTAATTATTTTGGCAATTCCAGAACCTAACAAAGATTTTCAATACACCACATCACATACAGTAGGTCAAATTCTATACTAAACTGTGACTATAACATTTTTACATCAATCTTGGCAAAAAGACTTGAGTGCCTACTACCTCAACTTGTAGACCCAGATCAAGTTGACTTTGTGTGCAAAAGACTGGCCCATGACAGTGTACGCCATACATTGCTGCTCATAGATCATGCAGACAAGCATAAAATCCCAGTTGCTTTATTAAGCCTGCACAGTGAGAAAGCTTTTGACAGGATGGCCTGGTGTTTTTTGTGGGACATCCTTTCAGATTTTGGCATCCCAGAGAAATGCATTCAAACCTTACAAGACCTATATGCTTCCCCTAAGGCATACCTGCATGTAAATGGTTCCTTACTGGTCCCTTTATGCTAAGTAGATGGACAAGATGGACCCTTGTACCCTTTACTTTTTGTTTTACATCTATAGCCTCTTGCAATACATATATGCATAACATCCTCCATAATGGGGATCCCCCCATGGTGGCTTGGAGTACAAACGTTCAATATTTGCAGATGACATAGTTAACACTAACCTCTCTGGGGGAATCCATACCAGAAATATGGGAGATGTTCAGAATATTTGGAAACTGTCAGGTTCTAAGCTCAATATGCAAAAAAACCAAAAGTCCTCCTATATAATTGTACCCTGACACAATGACTTAAGCAGCTATTCCCATTTAAATGGCAAAAAACTGCTTTCTGATATCAAGGCATTACAATCACAAAAAAATTAGATCACCTAGAATCACTTTACTTGGAGCCCTTAATGCAGCAAAGAATGGTGGACCTCTCTAAATGGACCCAGCTATATCTTAGATTGTTTTAATTGGCTAGATGTACTAAGACACAACATTTTACCTAGAATACTATACTACCTCTACTTCCTACCATTTATGCCAGACAAATAGAGGATAATGGCTGGGCATCGGGTAACAACAAGGCTGTATTCACTTTGAGAGGTTGCCATGACAACTAAGTAAACCTTGAGAGGGAAGCTCGAGAGGTTTACTGTTGTAATGGCAAACTCGAGAAGTGAATTCAGCCTTGGTACCTGATGCCCATCTACTGTCTTATATAGTGCACAGTACAAGGTAAATTCACTTCCTGGAGTGCTTTATTTTTTAGTTCATTGTCTCCAACGACAACAAAAAAAAAGTGCTTAAGTTTCAAATCCCTCCTCCCCCAAAGAAGGAGTCACACTCCATCCTGGTCTCCCGATCACACAGACTAAATGGACCCCTGAAAAAAAAAAGACAAATATTATTTTAATTTCCCTTATTCCAGTTGATCTTCCTCATTCCCAAGTCCCTCACTCACTACCATGGCCGATCCCCGAAGTGCGGTGTTTTACAAAAGCACATGCGCAAGCTCATTCACTGCTATTGTACTATCGTTGTGATGTACTCAAGATAGTACAACAGCAAGATTATGTCACATCGATAGTACAACAAGGTTGTCTTTCAGATGAATTTGGGACATAATAAGGTTCCACCATACACTATAATGTATTTTAGAGAACAGGGTAAAGTTATTTCTTGATTAATATGGCAAGGCAAAACCCATAGAATAATGTTCCCAATTTTGCAGCTTCCCCAGGAGAAAGGTGAAGTAAACCTTCTGAACTTATGATGATATACCTGGCAACTCATTTACAAATAATCTGTGCATGGATAGACCCATCCTTTCAATTATACTGGAAGCAAATTGAGTTTGAATTAAATAATATATACAGTTGGGAGAAATATATTTATAGTAATCCACCTAGCTGCCTACTTCTGATAAAATTTTGCTAATTCAAGGCAGTAATGTTCCATCAGTGGTTGGCTATCCTAAAAACATATTTGCCAGCTTCATATTGCTTTCATCTCCAGGCCTAAGCATGACGCCTAAAATCCCCCTGAGAGAATTGACAAAGCACTACAGGGTGGGGCAGACTAGGGTTTAGGTATGTCTATCACATGCTAAACTCCCAAGGGATTCTCCCCTTTTCAGCACTACTAGTCAGCTATCACCTTCCCACTACTGATCATTACCATTATAATGAAATCTTGTTTATCCAAACACCTTTTGTCTGTAAGTTCCTAAAAGGCTAAATTCATGTCTCCCCTCACTCACATATAGTTGACTGATTGAATGCTGTTAACCAATTACTGCAACTGATAAGGTACTTGCCAGTCTATTCTAGTCGATTGTAGTTGATTGCAATAGTTTGCAGCTGCTTGAAGGTGGTGGCATTGAGCCTTTAAGCTTGTAGTCAGCTCATAGACACTTTTGACTCTTTTACAGCACACTACTGTATTCACAGAAATGTCAAAATGAAAGTGCACCATTCTGAGCATTGGACAGAAACTAAGAATAGTGGAACACTTACAGAATGGGGAGAAAGCAGCCTCTTTAGTTGATGAATATGGTGTGGGGAAGTCAACAATTTTCAATATCTGTGTGGCAAAAGATAAGCTCAGAGACTTTGTCTGCACTATTAGTCCACAGCCGGTAGTGAGGCTCAGGAAAATATGTGAGGACATGCCAATGATGAGTGTAATTCTGCCGTCTATGTTTGTTTTCAGCAGAACATGAGAAGAGCACTATGATATTGGGTCTGCTGTTAAAAGAAAAGCCCTGTGGTTCCATCAAAAGCCTGACAACAAAACCCCTTTTGTAGCAAGTAATGGATGACTTGACAGGATCAAGAAACATCATAGAATTCATCAGCTAAAACTCTGTGGTGAGCTGCCAAGCACAGCTGAAGAGGGGGTTGCATCTTTTATTCAGAAATTGACAGAAATGACAGGAACTGAGGGTCTCTCAGCAGAGCAGGTTTACAGTACCAACGAGACCAAGAATTTTTGGAGATTCTTGTCAGATAAGGGATTAGCCTGTACTGAAGAGCATGATGCCCCAGGATATAAAGACCAGAAAGAGTGTGCAACTAGCCTGGGCTGCTCAAATGCCTCCGGCTGACATAAGCTGCAGCCTTTGCTTATTGAGAAGTTGCATGGAGCTTCAATCATGTTAATATGGTTAACCTCCCTGTACAATATACTGCTCAAGGATACTGTTGGACTCCCTTACATTCAAAGGATGGTTTCAGGATCAGTTTGCTCCCCAGGTCAAACAGTATGTATACTCACAGGGGCTTCAAATTTAAATCACACTCCTGCTGGAAAATTCTTCTGCTTGGGCAAGTTAAAAAAAAAAAAAAAAAAAGATTTACTGGACTTTGAGAAAAAAATGAAAAAAAGTACATTTTAGTCATGCTTTTTTTTTTCAGAGCATGTTTTATATTAATTCCTTGTGCTCCTGCAGTTAATAAAATGGAAGCTTTACATTTCTGAGGTACGTGAGTTGTTCTTCAGTGACTATCAATAAGCAATCCGGTTTATCCAGACTCTCAATTATGAGAACTTTTCTCATGTCCCCTAGAGGGTTTGGATAATCAGTAGTCTACTGTATCTCCAGTTTTAATAATATTTAAATAGTAAAGATCATAGGTACACTAAGCTCAGACACTCAACCCAACAACTTTTTCAAATAATAAGACTTTATTTGCAGGGACTGGGGCATCTCATTACCCAATTATATAATGCTCTACAGGAGGCCTCCTCTGCATCCACAGATACCATACTACAATGATAGAATGTACCACTCAGCACAAACCACTCAGTAGATACTTGGCATACATCTACCACACCGGCCATATGGTTTGTTAGCCACCTATTGGAGACAGTATTCAAAGAAATGCGGATATAGGTATTTTTGTATGACGAAGACAGTTGCTATATATTCCCGAGATGACAGAGGCCATTGCAGGAGGGGATGTGGTCTGCCATAAATAGATCACACACATACTTTGGGCCTCTCCTTGCCTAGAAACATGATGACTGGACATAATCTGAGAAACAGAAGAAATATATAACTGCCAAGTGGAGCTGATCCCACCCTCATACTCTTAGTGATACCTAGAGAAGGTAGTGGCACAGGGGAACCACACTGCAACAAATATTAGTTGTGATATTAGCCACAAGAAAGGAAGTCACTAGGCTGGAGCATATACAGTAGGTAAAGCTCCCACAAAAGATGCCTGATGGCCCATCATGCTTGGCATATAAAATGGAGCATATAACATACAGGACCATAAATAAATTCCCTCTCTTTGAGCATCATTGGTGAAAGTGGGTGCCCTATTATTTATCTCACTATTGTCCCTTAAGATTGGGAAGCCATTGGGAAGCCCTTCCCTCTCACCTACACTTTCTTCTTTACTTTCTATCCTTCACTTTCACTCTATGCTCACTCTCTCTTAAGCTTACCCTCAGATCAGAATTGACAAATCAAGAGGAAAATTACATAAGCATACTAAGTTCTATTGGATGTTCAAAATCGAGAAACAGAAATTAGAGATCATGATGTATTCTGGGGATCTACTAAAAAGCGTATTGCCATTTAAAATGTTTAGACAATATCACCTGTGCACCAGTATTTTGTCCACGTGACTTGTGAACAACTCAATGATTAGGGACAAAGATGATGCCTAGCAATACTTCTTTAGGCAAATGTATAAAGCCTAGTGTTTCTTGAACCAATATGTGTAGTACACTATAACAAAGTTATATTGGGTACGATTAATGAATATAATAGTGATAACTATGCCTTGCCCACTGAAAGATGTATCTAGTAGAGTTACTTTGTACAAAAATCTATTAAAACTAAAGTTTTCAAAAACAAAATAAATAAACTACAAAATAGAAGTAGTAGCAAAGTGATGACCAAGTATATTTACAACAAGGATTAATGTAATGATATGTGGGCACTCTTCAGAGAATGCAATAAAGTTCACAGTATCTTTTTGAGTAAGTATCATAGCTGATGGGGTCCAGAGTCAGACCTCTGGAGGAATCATAAATAACCTTGATTGGAGGGAAGTCAGACCAGGAAGAGAAAGGATGAAAAGTCAAGAGGTAGGTTGGCAGGGGTATCTTATCAAATGGGTTCAGGAACAAGGGCGCTATAATGTTGGTGCACCAAAAGTGGATGCATGGGACTTGTGGGCATGGTGCGGTAAGGGCATCATCCTGCCTCCTGCTCCCCAATGTGCCCCGCTGCAGAGTTCATTATAGCAATTTCTGGGGGTGCTGAGGCAAAGCCCCTCAAAACGAGCAGTTTCTGCTCAATGGTATTTGTAATCTGAGAATTTAATAAATAAATAAAATAAATAAAAAAAAATTACAGTAGGAGATTGTGTGCAGTACCCCATTTAAGGTGTCATTTTGTGGTAGCATTTGGTGTTTTCATTCTTTTTGCCTGTCACCTCTTTGATGGGTACTCTTTTGTTGTGCACCTTTTCACTGTGCTTTCTTTGTTTCCACCCTTTTTATACAGAACCATTGACAGGGACAGGGAGTTACAAGAAAATGTCTTAACTGGTGTCTTAAGGCAGGAAATGAAGGGGGGAGGTAGAGGAGAGAGGGCAGAAGATTTCAGAGGAAGGGGAGGCAGTAGGAGAAAGCAGCTTGCCCAGCAGAGGAGTTGAGGTGTGGAATGGAGAAGTTGAGGGAATATCTGGAATGGAGAGAGTAAGAAGAGGAGGGAAGAGAGGAGATGATTGTAGAAAGGTAGGAGGGAAGAGATCCAAAATAGAATTTTGCAAATAAGGAGGTACAGTGGGACCAGCAACATGATGATAGTGGGAGGGTGGATAGAAGTAAAAAGAGATAACAGTGATAAGTAAAGAGGGAGAGTTGGTAGCAAAATTACAAAAGGCAGTGCAGAGAGTATCCAGTCTGGCAAGGGAAGAGGAGGTGCTATAGACCACATCCACATAGTCGAAGACTGGTAGAACCATTTTGACTATCAGCTCCTGGAAGACCAGGAGGGAGAAACAGTCCTTATTGCAGTACAGGACACCAAGTTTAGGGCAGAGTTTGGTATTGATAACATTGATGTGGCAGAGAAGTCACAATTGCTTTCAAGCTGTACACCAAAGTACTTGAAGGCAGATACAGCCTCCAGAGGGGGTGACATCTGGTGTAGAGAAAACAGGAGATGGTGAGAGCCTGACCAGTTTCTGTCTGGAGCTGAAGGTCATAGACACTGTCTTCTTGGTGTTGACCTTGAGTTGCTTGGTGTGGAACCGACACAGTATGTTGTGGAAGTCATGTTGGAGTGGACCTTCCAAAGCTGAGGCTGAGGGGCCAGAAGTGTAAATGACCATGTCATCCACATACATGTGGCTGTACAATGAGACACAAGCAGAAGAGACATCATTTAGGAAAATAGAGAACAAGACAGGACCCAGGATGCAGACCTGTGGGACACCTGATAAGATGGGGAGGGGAGGGGACAGGATGCCCCCCCACCTGGACCAACTGTAGATGGCCCATGAGGTATGAATGGAACCAGTCAACAGTGCACACTGAGAGGTCAACATATCCCAGTTTCTCTAGGAGGAGGGGGTGGGACACCAAGTCAAACATTTTGGCCAGATTAAAATAACTGTGGTGACATGTCCCTGATTCATCCCAGTGAGGATAGAGTCAGTTACACTCAGCAAGGAGAATATGGTGGAGCTGTTCTTCCTGAACACAGACTGGAAGGGGGAGAGAAAATCTGAGGAGTAGAGGAAGTCAGCAAGCCTGTTGTAGACAAGGGTCTCATGAAGCTTTTCAAGACAGAGGAGGAGTGAGATCAATCTGATGTTGCCAGGGGAGGAGGGGTCACTTCCTCTGAGCAGAAGCAGAACCAGTACAACTTTGCAGGCCTGAAGGATAGCACTGAGGGTGAAGGAGAGGTTCAGAATGTGAGCAAGTGGAGAGGCAATGGCAGGAGCCAAGATATGTAGAAATTTGGGGTCCAGCTTGTCAGGGCTGGACTTAAAAGAGTCAAGTAAGGTTACAGCAAGGAAATCTTCCTGGGGGGAAACAGGAGAGAAATGAAAGCCTTGAGGTGAGTTGGACTGGAGGTAGAGGAGAGGGTAGAGCATAGGTGGTAAAGAATTTATTAAAATGAGCGGCAACAAAGATGGGTCAGAGACCAGTGATTCATCCATCAGGAAGACCGGGGATTGGACTTGGCTGGGGGATCAAAGAGGGAGTGGCTAAACTTCCAGAAATTTGAGGGGGAGTTAAGGTTACACTGGAGGTTTCATTTGATGAGCCAGCCCAATCTTGGAGGCGGCTGTCCCGCCCGGTTTCTCTGTAGTGCACTGCCTGATAGGAGACTACAGGGGTGGGGGTGTAGCCATCTATTTTAGAACTGACTTGAACTTCTCTATGCACCCAATGAGAACTACATCATCATTTAAATGTGTGGCCACACTGGGGGTCCAGGTGAAGGCTGTAGAATACTTCTTGTATACTGATCTCCAGGGCACAAAAGGGGATTTCTACAGGAAGTCACAGACTTTGTTGGCAAGAGGGTGTTGGAGTCACCCAGATGGCTGATTCTGGGTGACTTTAATGCATGGGTCAATGACAAACTTTCGCAGTTTGGACAAGACTTCCTCCAGACAATGAAGTTGCTGGGCCTTGTCATGCATTTGGTTCTGTGACTCACTGCTATGAAAATGTCTTGGAGCTAGTATCCTCGATGGTGCTTGAGACTGATGATCTCAGGATTGATCCAGTCATTTGATCAGATTATTGCACAGTGAGGTTTAATTCAGGGCTCCCCCTAGTGATCTCTTCCTTGTGAAGATGGTCTGCTATCACCCTTTGAGGGGACAGTCCCCAGAGGGATTATCAGCAACAATGCAACTCTCTGAGGTGAGAGCTGCTTATGCATCAGGAGTGGGTGAATTGGCGACAGTCTACAACACGGCTGTGACCTTGGTACTGGACTCCATTGCACCAGTCCATATACTAAGCTCATTATTTGGTATTACTTGGTACAAAAGAACAGAAGAAGGCCAGAGCCTATCGAGACTGTTCCCCACACTATGTGGGACATTATTTATCTATTATCCCTCAACCAAACATCTAATTTGTTTTTAAAGACAGTTGCACTAGTTGCCTCTACCAATTCTTGTGGCAAGGTGTTCCATACAATGGATGCTCTTATTGAAAAAAATTCCCCTTTTGCTGGTTTTATAAGTTTTTACTTCAAGCTGTTTATTATGCAGTCTCGGAACATGTCTCCTTTTGGAGAGTGTTAGACCACATTTTTCCATTAGATCTGGTGAATTTATTAAATTAAAATCCATAAGCATATCACCTCTTAATCTTCTAGTTTGAAGAGAGAAGAGACCAGTAGCTTTTAATCTGTTCTGGTAATCCAAGTTTGTTAATCTTGGAATCATTCTAGTTACTCTCCTTTGAACCTGTTCAAGAATTGCTATATCTTTTTTTTGGTTTGGATTCCAGAAAGGAGAGCCATAATCTAGATACGGTCTAATGTATGCCCTATACAATGGAATAAGGCATTGTTCAGTGCGATTAACAAAAGTGTTTTATTTGCCTCAAAAGTCTGTTGGTCATGCAAGCAGTTCTAACACAGTGATCATTTGATGTACGTTTATTATTAACATATCCTTAAATCTTTTTCACAATTTGATGAGTGAAGTGGTAGTTCATTTATATGATATATTGTTTTTGGATTATTTACACTGAAATGCACTACTAAACATTTAACTTGATTAAACTGCATATGATTTTCATTTGCCCAAAGTGTTAATTTTTCCAAATCCTTCTTTAATCCAGAAATATTTTCTTGATTATTAACCTTGCCGGCCAATTTAGTATCATCTGCAAATTTAACTATGAAGTTATTTGGCCCTGTTTGTAAATCACTGATAAAGAGGTTAAACAATGCTGGTCCCAAGACCGACTCCTTTGGTACACCACTTGTCACACTACCTGAATCAGACAAGATATCATTAATTCTGACTCTCTGAGAACGATTTGTCAACCAGTTTAAAGTCCAGTTGACAATATCAGGTGATAAACCTAGATTGTGCATTTTAGTAATGAGTTTTTCATGTGAGACTTTATTGAAAGCACTACTAAAGTCCAAAAGAATTACATCAGTAGGGATACCCACATCTAGTAGAGCACTTATATTACTGTAAAAATATATCAGATTGCTGGTGCAGGAATACTTGGGAGTAAACCCATGCTGATTTGAATCATAAACTCTTAATTTTTTTACAATCTTGATCTATTAGAGACTTCATTACTCGTTCCATTAATTTACCAGCCACTGAGGTCAGGCTAATTGGATGATAATGTTGCACAGAACCTCTATCGCTTTTTTTTAAATATGGGAGTAACTATTGCTGAACGCCAATCATTTGGTACAATGCTTTCTTGTAAGGATTTATTGAAAATAATTGACAAAGGTATAGAAATATTTACAGAGGTTTCAATCAGAAACCATGGATGAATACCGTCTGGGCCAGGACTAGTATTTTTTTTCAGTTTTTTGATAGCCTGTATAATGTCAGTTGGATAGAACCTATGATAATCTATGTGGTGAACTTTAAATGTATTAATAGGTGATTTTTGAGAGAAGACAGAGCAAAAGTACTTATTAAAGAGATTCGAGATTTCTATATCAGACAGAGAAGAGCCATTGGTTATAATGGAACCAATGTCCTTGATACACCTTTTTTACTATTTATATAGGAGAAAATAGATTTGTGACAGTCTTTTGTGTGAGCTAGTTTAAATTCTAGCTTACTTTTTGCCAATTTATTAGAATTTTTTAAGTTTTCCACAGATACTTCTGATTGTAATCTTTTACTTTGTATTCTATTTCCTTGACTTGTATTTTGTTACTTGTATGCTCTGTAACTCTCCCAGGTCGCACCTGAAAATAGGCACTTGGTTGTCTAGCATGCTTACCTGGTTAACACAAGCAAATGAATAAATAAATAAATTATGAAATAGAGTAGTTTTAAATGGAACAGAACTATTCTTAAGTTTCCTAAAAAGTTTCATTTTTATTTTAATCTGATTTTTAATTATCTTGTTGAACCAAAGGGGAATTTTTCCTTTATTATTAAATTTCCTCTTAGATGGAATAAAGGTATTTTCCAAATAATGTACAATGTTTTTAAAAAACTCCCAAGCTTGTTGCGTTGTACAATTAAGAAGATTAGATTCCCAGTTTATGTTTTGTAAGTATTCATTGATTTTAGAAAAATTGCTTTGTTATAATTTTTTGTATAGTGTAGCTTCCTTTGTGTAGTTTTAAACTGCTGAATTTCAAAAAGAATAGATGAATGATCACTGGTCCCAAGTGGATCCCAAATTTGTAAATTGCTAATTTGTTGCTCTATGTTAGTAAATAATAGATCCAAAATATTAGGCCCTCGAGTGGATTCAGTAACAAGTTGTTGTAATCCAGTGCTAACTACCACATCTGTAAATCCTTTCTCGGCATAGGACTGTCCTGAGAATGAGTCCCAGTTAATATGAGGGAGGTTAAAGTCACCAAATATTACAGTATCTTGAGATTCTGAAAAATGTGTAATTTCTTTAAACATATCAGTTGTGTAATCTGAATTTGCAGATGGAGGTCGATAGATGTTACTAATAGTTATATAGGACTGCTCCTCCAATAAGATTTTAACCCATATACTTTCCAAAGGAAAGGGAGAACACACCTCAAAAGAAGGAATATCATTTTGTATGCACATACAAACTCCACCGCCTTGCTTATCTAATCTGTTTTTATGATATAACTTATAACCTGGAATTTCTCTGGACCAAATTGAGGATGTGTCCCACCAAGTTACAATTACTCCCCCCACACCTATATTTAAAGTTTTACATTTGGCTTTGAGTTCTGCTGATTTGAGCTGGTTTAAAGATCTTGCATTCAAAGTTAGGAATTTACATTTAGTTGCAATAATATTTTGGTAAATATTCAGAGACTTGGGAATAGACTCATTCTCCCCCATTGTTTTTAATTAAACAATGATTTATGATTTTAGCGATACTTTTCCCCATAAGTGTACTACCTCTACGACTGAGATGTAAACCGTCCCAGCAAAACAAGGAAGAACAATCTGAAAATAATTGCCAGTGGGTAATACAGGGTATATCCTGCTTAAAATACCACTTTCTCAGCCATTCATTTAGGGTTTGATTTTCTGCGTCATGGTAGATGTTGATCTCGGGACAGGCAGAATTTCAGATATACATACACAGCATCCCCTATCAAGTAACAGGTTACATAACGCCACATAGTCCTGTTGTAGCTGACTAAATGGGGTGTTGTTGATATCATTAACACTGGCATGTATGATAACCAATGGATTTTCCCCTGCATTTTGTACAATTTTAGGCATCATGGAGGTAATGTCAGATATCCTGGCCCCACGGAAGCTAGAACAAGTGTGGTTGCTCTTGTCACTATTGCATACCACCCTGTCAATGTGCTTAATGATTGAATCTCCCAGGACTAACACTTGTTTTGAGACAGTAGGGCCCAGATATTCAAAAGGGGCTGCGCCATGCGCAACAGGGTTGCGCATGCGCAAGTCCTACATTGCGCCATTCTGTGATATTCAGCGGGGAAACGTTACGCCACTGACAACAGGTTGTGCAACAGCACAATGCAAATGAATGCATGCTCAACAGGAGGGGGAGGAACCATGCATAAACTGCGCTACCGATATTCAGTCGGGTTGTGCAGAGTTGTGCATGCGCAACCCCCAACCTGCACCTGCACAACCTAGAGCCAAAAATAAGGATCACGTTGAGGGCCACCCACAGGTGAGCTGCTGTATTGCAGGGTGCAACACAGCAGCTGCCACCTGGCCCCAACTTTCGGTCCTAGCCCCCACCAGCCCAATCCACGGGCAAAGTAACATGACCCCATACATATCTCCCGATGCCCGATCGCGGGCATAAATGTATCAACCCCCGCCCACACACATCTCCGAAGCCCGATTGCGGGCAATAAAAGTAACAGAACCCCCTGCCCACATCTCCCAATGCCGATCGCGGGCAGAATGTATATCCCCCCCAGTGCCCGATCGCAGGCAGAATGAAAAGCCCCCAACCTGAATATCTCCCTGGTGGTCCAGTGGACCCGTAATGCCCGATCGCGGGGAGAATGTCAACTTACAACCCCAAACATCTCCCTGGTGTCTAGTGTCCCCCCCACCCACCCACGAAGCCCCTCACCCGGCTCCCCCCTGGCAGCGGTAGACGGCAACATCCACCGCCTGCAGCCCGCCCCGCTTTACCGACTGACTGTCGGTGAGCTGCCGCCCGTTGGTGCAGAGCTACATCCAATGGGCGTGCAGCCCTACCGTACATGACAGTCAGATTTGTGAATGATGTTCATTCACAAATCTGAACTATCATGCCGTATATAGGCTACATGCCCATTGGCTGTAGCTCTGCACTTTGATACAGTCAATTGCTCAAACCTATTACGAGTTTCATTAGGGGCACTATTGTGTATTTGATCACCCTTCATTTTTTTAAGAGGCTTTGTGACAATGGTCCAGTCATCATTATCATGAGAAGAGGGCAGATATTCATCCACCTTATAAGAGGGGCAGAGGCAACAGGTATACTAGTACTGGTCATTACAATTGTCTCCTCATCAGGAGGCATAGAAATGCTACCTAAATGTGAAGGAAATTGTTCATTAGAATGAAGTTGTTTATCCATAAGATCAATGTAACTTTCCAATTCCCTAATATCAGTAGATACTGGTTTAATATTAAGCAGAAACACTATCTCTGCTTCAAGAGTAGTAATCAGATGGCAATTAGCACATACGTACTCACTCCCATACTTTCCCTCACTATACAGCAAACATTGCATACACTTACTAAGTTCTTTTTCCATTATTAAAGGTGTATATTTACTAAGTAGAGGATATGATAAAATTATCTTATCCAAGTTTGTCTAATGCCAGCAGTTTCAGCATGCCCAGCGGACACAGCAGACACGTGCAAATGCAAATGTACTAACATACTGTTTGCCAGCAGATTAGGCCTTACGGTCTATCGACTCTGCTCGAACCTCAGATCCTTAGTTGGGTGCCGAGGCCCGCCGCTCCCTTGTGCTCCAGAAACCTCTATCATCCATCCCAACCCCCCTGGGACAGGCCATCATCTGATACATCCACTTTCTGTGTCTGTCCCACCCTCTCTTGAAGTCCTCCACTGTGGATCTCTGAACCAGCTCACCAGGCAGTGCATTCCAAGGGTCCACCACCCTCTCAGTGAAAAACCTCCTCCTCTTTTCCCTCCTCACCCTTCCACCCTCCAACTTCAAACCATGCCCTCTGGTGATACTTCCCTGCTTTAGTCTAAAGATCCCCTCCATGTTTACCTTATTTATTCCCTTGAGGTACTTGAAGACCTCAATCATGTCCCCCCGTCTCTCCTCTCCTCCAATGAAAACAGGCAGAGCTCCTCAAGTCCGTCCTCATGCGTCAAATCCCTAGCCCTCGTATCATCTTGGTTGCCCTCTCTGTACCCTCTCCAGGGGCTGTAGCATCCCTCTTCAAGTGTGGTCTCAGTACTGTACACAGTACTCAAGGTGTGGTCTAACCAGTCCATTGTACAATGACAGAATCACTTCCTTGCTCCTAGAGGTGATCCCTTTCGATTGCATCCCAACATCCTGTTTGCCTTGCTAGCCGCTCTCCTGCACTGCTCAGAGTTATTCATACATGCATCCACCATGACCCCTAGGTCTTTTTCCCCCTATTGAGGCCTCCAGTGCCTCCCCTCCCAGGGTATATCTGTGTTTAGGGTTTCCCCAACCAAGATACAACACCTTGCACTTGGTGATATTGAAATTTAATTTCCATGTGTGAGCCCAGCTTTCCAGGGTGTCCAGGTCCACTTGCAGGGCCAACCTCCCCTCTTCTCCCTCAACTACTGCTCCCATCTTGGAGTCATCCACGAAGAGACACATTTCACACCCTATTCCCTCCCTGATGTCCGATATGTATGCATTAAACAGGATCAGATCCAGGACCCAGCCCTCGGTGCCCCACTACCAACCTCTCTGGGTTCGGAGCTTCCCACAGACCACTACTCTCTGGGTGCATCCAGCTAGCCAGTTTCAATCCATCTGACCATCAAAGGGCCTACTCCTAACCCCATCAGTTTCTCCACCAGACCATTGTGGGGGACAGAGTCAAACGCCTTGCTGAAGTCCAAGAATAATACATCAGCAGGCTTTCCCCTGTCCAGTTCTGATGTTACCCATTTGTAGAACTCCACAAGATTGGTTTGACATGATCTATCTGGCACAAACCCATGTTGCTGACTATCCAGACCTCTCACCTCCTCCAAGTACACCCCCAATCATTCCTTTAGTATACTCTCCATTAATTTCCCCACCACCAAGGTCAAACTGATGGGTCTATAGTTACCTGGTACTTCCCTCGACCCCCCTTTATGGATTGGCACCACATGTGCCTCTCGACAATCCCTAGGTACCCTCCCTGTCTCAAGTGACCTGTTGAAGAGCTCCGCCAGGGGTGCAGCCAGTATGTCCGCCAATTCCCATAGTACTCTCAGATGAATGCCATCTGGCCTAGGAGATTTGTCTTTCTTTAGGGCCTTGAGGGCTAACCACACCCTTTTGGTGGAGATAGCATCATCCGTTCCCTCCACTTTACTGCCTTTTATCCTTATCCAGATGTGACACCCTGGGATTCCTCTCCTCCCTCTTGCTCCATTTCTGTTGCTCCCCAGTCCCTCACTGCCTTCTATCCCTTCCTGCCTTGCTTTGTAGATACCCATCCCCCTCCCTAGTGAACACAAACAAAAGTACTCGTTAAATACCTCTGCCTGGTCCCTCTCTTCCACCACCCTCCTTCTGATCTCAATCTGCTGAGATGGCCCTTAGTTTTCTCCACTCCCCAATGTACCAGAAGAACCCCTTTCCCTCCATGTATCCCTGTGTCAGCCGCTGCTCTTTTACTGGACTTTGCTCCCTCACCATCTGGGTGACTTTTCTAGATGAGATGGTACATTTCCTTATCCCTATCCCCTCTTGTTTTGTTTATATTTTTGTAGGCCACCTTCTTTTCTCTGACTGCTACCTGCCTCACTGGACCACCAGCATGGTTTATGTGACCTTGCTCCATACGTTTCAATTTAGCATGAATCCTGACTGCCTCATGAAGTCCCGTTTATGACCTCACATCTCCTTTCCACACTTTTCATTGATGAAATCCTTCAAGTGATCCTTGAGAATATTTCTCATGCCCACAAAGTCTGCCCTCCTGAAGTCCACTGCCAGTGTTCTAGATCTCCCCCCCTCCCCCCATGCTTATTTGAAACCAGACAGTATTGTGGTTCCCAGTCAGGGTCCTCTACAACCAGGTCCTTACCAGATCCCCATCTGCCAGGACCACGTCCAGGACATGCCCCTCCCTTGTGGGCTCCATCACATGCTGTGTTAAGAACACAACCTGGAAGCCGTCCAGCAGCCTCTGCTCCTTGGCCACCTTAGAAGACATGGTTCCCCAGTTTGTACCTGGCATATTAAGGTCCCCCATCAACACCACTCCTTTCCCTTTTGATCCACACTGGGCAATGATGTTGTCCAGCAAACCATCCTCTAGAACATCACTCATCCCGTGGGGGCCTATATATTATGCCCAGTTTGACCTTATCTCCTGCTGGGGATCATAAGGTGACCCATAAGGCCTCCACGTTTCCCTCTGCCTCTTCTATCCTAGCAATTTCTATGTCATCTCTAATGAATATAGCCACTCCACCCCCTCTGCCCTCCTTTCTATCCTTCCTAAGCATAGTGTCCCCCGCACATTTGGGTCCCAGTCATGGTTTTGTTGTCACGTCTCCGTGACCACCGCCACACCACCCCCAACAGCATGGCCTGGAACTCCTGGCACTTGTTTCCCAAGCTCCTGGCATTTATTAACACCAACCCCACCCCTTATCCTGATCCCTTTGTCGAGACCCCACCCAGATTCCTTATGCTTCCATCTTCCTCTGCTCCCCTGAAACCTCCACCCCAGTCTGTTTCCCCCCTTGAGCGAGGCTACTCCCTCATCTGGAGGAGGGGCTTCTAGAATCAGCCCTCCCTTATCCTTCCCCCCCCACAGTTTAAACCCCACCTTTCTTGAATGTAGTCAGCCATCCCTGTTTAGGGCTTCCTACCCTAATGGTGCAAGATGAAGCCTGTCCTTGGCATACAGTCCCTTATCCTCCCAAACTCCTTTCCAGTTCCCTAACACCCCCCAACCCCTCTCTTCCCACCTCACTTCCTGAGCCAGTCATTAACCTCTGTGAGCCTTCATTTTTCTCCACTGAGGCCTTTGGTACTGCAATATCTCTGAAAAGGAAATGCTGCATCCATTGTCCTGACAGACTATGGCAAGTTCTTGGAACCTTGCTTGGATTTCCAAAATGCTATTTCCCTCTAGATCATTAGTTCCCAAATGCACCAGGAAATCCAGTTTCGCTCCACAATCTCTAACCATTTCATACACCATGAACTTTGCTCTGTGCACTGTCAGCCCAGAGATACTCACTACCTTCACCTGGCTATGGCATCCACCCCCCATCCCTCCCACTGGATACCCCTAATCATCGCGTTTCCCAATAACAGAACCTTAACACCGCCATCATCCTTATGGTTACCTCCACTATGCCCTCTCAGCCCCCCATCCCCCTATTCGTGATCTCAATTCCATGGGAGTCTTCCTGCCTTGTTAGAGACCCCCTTGTCACCCTCCCCTTTCTGCCTCCCTCGTTATTTTGCCCACTTAACTCAAACCCCCTCTGTATAGGTGTCCCCTTTAACCCTCTCTTATCCGAACCATTTATCCTGGCTCTGATGGTTTCCCTTTCCCCCACACCACCATCCTCCCCCCTTGTAATAGTACTCCTGCCTCCAGAGGCTGTCTGTGGGTCCCCTTTAGCTAGGGCCCCATCCTTGGTACTGAAACCCCTGCTGAAGGGGGGCTCCTCTCCCACCTCCTTGTCTCCCAGTTTCTCTCCAGTCATGCTCTTCTCCCTCATGTCTGCAATATGTTCCATCTCCATTTGCTTAACATTTATGTTTCCCCTTCTCCTTCTGGGACTATTTCTATCCTTTCCATTGCCGGTCTGTGATGCCCTATGGGTATCCGACTCCCTCCCCCCAGCCTCTGTATCAGTTTCCTTATTTCCACCAACCCGTTCCTCCCCCTCTAGGTTGCTTAGTAGCTCAAATTTATTGTGACACTATGTCGGCCTCCATCAAGCAACCCGAGTTTCCCCTGACTGCACCTCTAAACTGCCCCTCTTCTTCCCCTCTTGCTCTGTTCACCTTGGGAGCTCCCTCCCACAGTCTGCTGTTTTAGGCTTCCCACAACAGCCCCTCCTGACTCTTCCCCTCCACTCTCTTTGTATTCAGAATGTTCACCCCCTACGCTTTCCCCTTAGCGTCAACATCCCTATCTAAGGGTCCTCTGTCCCTAATATCCCCCCTCCTGCTTGCTGTAACATAACATCCTGTAATTTCAGAGTGTTGCCCCAGCCTCCCCTCAGCCCCACCCTTCTGCTGCCCATATCCACACCCCTTATCCTTGGACACCCCCCCAGCTCCCACAGCTTAATCCTTAACCAATATACCTCACTCCTGATACAAGATAGCTGTCTACAGAGTGGGCAGCCTCCCTCTCTCCAGGCCCAGTTGAGAATTATTGCCATCCCACAGCGTGTCCAGCCTACAACCCTTCCGAAGATGCCTGCCATGGTGGAATAGGGCCACCCTGTTTATCCCCCTCTGTTTATAATGGCACACCCCCTTTTCTCATTCCCTTTCCCCTGGAATACAGTTTCTCTCTATACTGACTGCAGTTATTTACAAACCCAATTTCAACCCCACCAATAAAGTTCCCAAGTCTCACAAACACATACAGTCCAGTGTGTGTGTCCAGTCCCACTAACAGTGTGTGTATGCAGACATCAGGTACCGTATGATGTCACAGGCCCACCAGTTCCTGTTGCTTCAAATTTCAGTCCCAAACAGAAACACTCAGCCCTTCAATCCCAACCCCCAGTGGCTTTTCAGTATTTACCAACACCAGGCAAACAATTAAATTTCACCCTAATTATCACTGTCAAACAAGTGTTCCCAAGCCTCAAAAGTTACAATATCACAGCCCAAGTAACAGTTCTAACTCAAAGTAGTAGTTTTTAACACATAGAACTAATTTCACGTACAAAACTATTCAAATATTTCAGTTCAAACAGAATATAACCCCAGACCTCTGTCCTTACCAGCCTCTTGCTTATGTTCCCAAGTGAACAATGAAAGACAAGGTAATTCCTGTTAATGTCCCTTCCCCCTAACACCAGGCAAACAACACATTTAAATTTCACTCTAATTATCACTGCCAAACAAGAAACAGAATATAACCCCAGACCTCTGTCCTTACCAGCCTCCTGCTTATGTTCCCAAGTGTAGCTTCTTTTAGTGAGCTGCTTTCTGATCTACAAGCAAGGCAAACAACAGGAAGTTGTAATTTGAGCCACCTGCTTTTATAATGTCTAAGCCACACCCCCAATTAAGCTCTCCCTCCTCCTACTGGTTTAGCAAAGTAAGCTGATACAGTGCCCTTCACAGCACAGAACACACACTGACTTTATTTCTTTTCTTTCTTTTTTAACCCTAAATAAGACCCCTTCTACTTCTAATAATGTATCTGTCTTGCTTAATCTCAACAGACACTGACTCCTGCTGAGGTATAAGTGTTAAATTAATAAGAAAATGTAGCTTCTTTCAGTTAGCTGCTGTCTGCTCTACAAGCAAGGCTAGCAACAGGAAGTTGTAATTTGAGTCACCTGCTTTTATAGTGTCTAAGCCACACCCCCAATTAAGCTCTCTCTCCTCCTACTGGTTTAGCAAAATAAGTTGATACAGTACCCTTCACAGCACAGAACACACACTGACTTTCTTTCTTTTCTTTCTTTTTTACAACCCTAAATAAGACCCCTTCTACTTCTAATAAAGTATCTGTCTTGCTTAATCTCAACAGACACTGACTCCTGCTGAGATATAAGTGCCTCTTGCCTGAGACCTCCATAGTTTGATAGGGATCTCAAGGAGATGAAGATTAGGGGTCAGAGGTTGGAGTGTCATTGGCTAAAGTCTGTAGCTGAAAGCTCACTATAGTGAGCATCAAAGGGCTATCTCCCATATGAGGCAGAGTTCCTGTCCAGGGAGAAAGCTACAGGAAAGAACAGACTGGCTCAGCTCTTTAAGACTGTTGACAGGCTGCTTCATCCATCCTGTTTACAGGCTAAGGTTGCAGCATCTGTGGCTAAGTGTGAAGAGTTCACTCTGTTTTCTTCTGACAGAGTGTCCTCCATCAGGTCCAGTATTCATCCAATGGGGGTTTGTGTTATCCCGCAGTGGTCCATCATATGTTCCAAGCTGTGTCCTAGCTGCCTGGATTGACTTTAGGCTGGTGGAAGTGGAGGAAGTCTGCTAGGTGATCTCATTGCTGTGGGCCACATTCTGTGAACTGGACCTGGGCCCAATGCATCTTCTTATGAGATGTGTAGTCCATTGGCCCAGTGTTCACCCAGATTGTCTGGTGTTTGCTTCTGTAGTGACATTTCCCCACTGTTTTGAAAGTGGCACTGGTGAGGCCTCTCTTGAAAAAACATCTCTCGACCATAACATCTTGGCAAACTACAGACCTAAACTGCTGCTCTGCAGCTCAAGGCCCACCTCTCTGCTTTTGCTATTTCTGGGCCCCTTTAGCCTACTTTTAGGTCAAGGCACAGCACCTAAACAGCTCTAGTTTGGGTGCACAATAATTTCTTCAGTGCTAGAGATAGAGAAGCATAATCTATCCATATTTTCCTTAATCTCTGTTCAACTTTTGACACTGTAGGTGATGGTGTGTTGATCAATCACCTTAGGGATCTCTGTGGTCTCACTGGTACTGTCATCAACTGGTTTGAATACTTTCTTACTAACAGGACACATAGGGTTGTGTTGGGAAGGTCTTTCTCTTGCCCGAGTCCCTTATGATGTGGAGTCCCCCAGGGTTCGATCCTCTCACTCATGTTGTTTGCAGTGTACATGCTGCCCCTAGTTGAGATCAATTGATGTTATAGTGTGGGTTTCCACTGCAATCTAAATGTCACTCAGCTGATGTCTTTTGCACCCAATACTAATGGTGCCATGGAGGTACTAAATGCATGCCTGGCTGAGATCCAAGCGTGGATGTCCTCCAGCTGGCTAAGGCTCAACCTGGACAAAATGGAGGTACTGGTGATTGAGCCTGGTTACTAGAGAGAGGTGGAAGATGTTGAGGTTAGTCTCGCTTTGATGTTGTACTCAACCCCGCTGACAGCTGCCACAAGGGTAAAAAACCTAGGTGTTATTTTCAATGATGGACTGACATTCGAGGCTCAAGTGTAGTCCTGAGTGTTTTTTATCACTTGAGTAATATCACCAGGATTAAAACTCTTTTTCCACTGGATCACCTGCCCTCACTAGTGCATACATTTGTGACATCTAGACTTTACTGTAATGCTCTCTATCTCAGGATTAGTGGAGAAGCCCTGCGTTACCTGCAGCTAGTGCAGTACACAGTGGCCAGGTTACTGCCTTGCCTCTCGAGGGTGTGTCATGTGACCCCAGTGCTGTGTGACCTGCACTGGCTGCAGGTGAGGTGGAGAGTCTCCTTCAAGGTGGATCTTTGCACCTATAAAGGTCTATACAGTCTGGGCACAAGATTCCTGACTCCATTCCACCCTCACCTCTCCCTCCACTCTTCCGAGGATGGCCTCCTAGCAATTCCCAGGGCTCGGCTAAAAACATCTGGTGACTGTGCTTTTGTGGAGGCTGTGCTGCCTTGTGGAATTCACTTCCTACGTCCTTGAGGGAGACCTCTCACTGGAGGCCTTTAAGCAGTGCCTGAAAGCACATCTCTTTAATGAAGCTTTTGACAACTGTTTTATACCTGTGGATGAATTTAACTGGTCCTTTTTACGTTATTATTATTGTCACTATTTACCTTTGACTTGTGGTCTATTGTTATTTTACTGATATTTTTGTAATTTGTAAAGTGCCCTGAGCCTCAGGGATAGGGCACTTCATAAATAATATGTTACTTACTGACTTGATTTGAAGCAGAGGGCCTTTGCAGTAGAGACAGTCTTTGTACAAGCATTCCCAAGTGACCTGTAGGATAAGAGGTCAGACAGGGAGTGGGAGGATTTTAAATGTGCCCGACCTCGGTCCCGCAACTTGCAGAGAACAATAAGGTCAGATGTTATCCAGGCTAGTGGGAGTATTTAACCCTGGACTTTCTGAGGGGGTGTAAGTCTTCCAGGTGTGGCTAAATATATATTCTTTGCAAAAGGAAAGGGAAAGAGGATATTGTTTAACCAGGAGATGCACACTAAGCTGAGGCTTGTTTCTAGGTGTGACCTAGGAGCACAAGGAAGTTAAATGTCTTACTCAGGGTCACACTGTATGCAAGTGGGGCTGTGGGAGTCAAACCCAGGTCTACAGGTTTGCAGCACAGAGCCTTAAACCACTGCAGTATACTGCCTCCTAGAGTTGACTCCTTGACACTTGGTTAATGCACCGGTTAGGGTTCAACTTAATACCACAAAATTAGGGAAATGTGGTGTTAGGGTTTCCAACCCTAACTTCCCACCTACAAGCAGCAAAAGGAAAAAATATTAGGGTTTTGGGTCTCCAGAGTCTTAGCAAATCAGTGGTTGGGTGTTACTTGGGGTTCTCGTCCCTAATGCCCACCCCATCTCTGAGCAAACAAGGTGCAGACAACTTGTCTTTTATTCATGCAGGGCCGGTAGGGCCCTGTGTGAAGAAAGCTATGATTGATTTTGTTGGCAACTTGTGGGAAGCCATAATTTCTTATCTCAAAAAAGTGTATCACTATGAGGCACTGGCTTGGAGCTGTACATTGTTATTTTGACCAGATGCTATGGGCTGGTGTGAGGGGTGAGCATTAGGGTGGAAAATCCAAAGGAAGACCCCATCACTGATTCACCAAGCATCCAGATACCCAAACCCCTAATGTTTTTCTCTTTTGCTGCTTGGGGGGGTGGGGGTGGAGGTACAGTTGGAAACCCTAATGACACATTTCCCTACTTTTGTGGCATTATAGTAAGTTGAACCCTAACTTGTGCATTAACAAAGTTTTTACAAAGAATTTCCTTTCTTTTTAGGGTAGTGGAATTGTAGCCTCATTCCACAGTCCCAGATACTAGACCCACCTTCTTCTATGGTCCCCAACATTGAACAGCCCTTCCCCACAGTACCCTCTACAGCCCCAGACACAAACCCCACTTCAGGACCTGACATTAACACCCCCTCACTTCCTCCTTGCCCCATGCACCCTTTACTCCACAGTCCCCCAAACACCCTTGATCTCTCCATAGTCCTCTCCAGAACCCACTTTCTATCCAAAGCCATGGCCCCTCGGTCACCTCCCTCCCTCCCTCTCTTGAATCCCTTCCTTGTCTGCCCAAGACAGACCTCATGCCTGGTGCACTGGACACCTCCCTCAACAGCCCACTGGACACAACAGACACACCTCCCTCCTTCTTCATCCCCCTGGATGCCCCTCCCTCCCAAGCACCACAAGGAATTCACTCCCAGGATCCTCAACATCTCCTCACTCCTGGACATCCTGACACCCCCCTCCTCTTTGGCTCCTCTTCCAGGGCCCTGGAACCCACCTCCCTCCTGGACCACTGGACACTCTCCATACAACATTCTACATCCCCATTCACTGTGCTCCTTCAGCTTTACCTCCTGAGTCCACCGGGGACTGGCTAGCTCAGAAGTCTGCCATCAGACTTGGAGTGCAAGGTGTCCATAGACTGTCAGAAGGGCTGGGAGTTAGTGGACTTGGGAACTTATTGTTGGGTGGGCACAGAGCATGCTGCTATGGTTGAGGATGATCTCCAGACTCTGAGTCCATGGCTGAGTGGGGTGTAGAGCTCAGATGCAATAAGCCAGTGATATGGGGAGCACAGGAGCCTGCCATCATGGCTGGTTGGTGGTATGTCCTGGGAACTAGAGGTCAAGTACTATGAGTATGCTACCAGGGATGGGGGCTCTCAGAAGCCAGAGGACAAAGCTGGGGGATAACTCACAAAGCATGCTCCCATGGCTGTGGGGGCTCAGGATGCTCCACCATTTCTGAGGGGAAGGGGCGTGGGAGTTAGAGGCCAGGGATATACAGCATGCTGCCATGACAGAGGACACTCAGGAGCCTGGGGCAAGGCTATGGATTCAGCTAGGGTGGTGCAGGCCTCTGTGTGGGGAGGACAAGGGCTACAGGCCTCTAGCTGGGGAGGGGCTGCAGGCTCCTCTGTGGGGAGGGGGAATGCAGGCCCCTGCTTGGGTAGGTGGAGCAGATGAGACAACTTAGTGATGGGTACCACTAGAGATGGCAGCCATGAACGTGAGCTGTCTGTATCTGTACCCAGGACCCACACTGAGCCCATGCCGGATAAGCACCAGATTCCCAAAAGCAGAACAGCACCTCTGGAGCTGGATCTCCCACTGCCCTTTTCCAAGTAGACTACCCTCCCTTCAGACGTCTGTTTGTTATCTCATGTGAAATATTATTAGGACCTTATGTTCAGGTTAGCAAGTCCCATTATTAACTCTAAAACCTATAGCAACCTACCACCCAGTTCATGGAGGTGAGGTGCGTATAAGGGAATGTGATGCAGTAGGTCTTGGGAGTCTAATGCCACAGGTTGGGGGTGCTCAGGATTCTTAAACCATGACTGAGAGTGATCCATATCCATTAGCATGTACTGAGGAGGTGGGCTGCTATGGAGTTATCTACAAGGGCTGAGGGCTGAGATTGGTAGACAGCCACCAGGGCTGATAGAGGACAGGGACCATGACAGAACAGCTTTCTGCAGCTTCCACAGAAGCAGAGATATCCTCTATTTAAACATATGTTTTATCTATTGTAGTAGATACCTGTTCTTTAAGTTATGGTAGTGCAAGGAATGCGTGCTGACAACCAGAAGTATTCACACACAGCCATAGACAGGCAAAGAACATGTTTTCAAAATGGGCCACAGACACCTACAGCTATCGCTGCTGCTCTGAGCAAGCATGGTTAACTACTTCACCACTACAGAAGGCAGGGATGGGGTAGAGGTGGGCAGCGAGGTGAGTGGGGCTACTTTGAGGAGAACAAGGTGCCACATTTGAGGGCAGAATCTTTTCAAAGACTAAGGTAGAAATTTCAGACAAGTTGCACATATACACACACAGAGCCAGATTTACACGTTATAATATAGACCACTCCCCCCCCCCCAAGCTCTTGGATATCAACAACATGCAGAAGACCATCACACACTCACACACTCACACACACACTGAAAATATAAATCAAATGCTGAGCAGAGCAACATCACACACACACACACACAGATACACACGCATGCACACACACACACACACACACACACACACACACACACACACAAATATAAACCAAATGATGAGCAGAGCAGAGCAACATCACACATACACATGCACACACACACACACACACACATTGAAATAATAAATCAAATGCTAAGCAGAGCAGAGCAACATCACACACACATACACATGCAAGCACAAAGACACACACGCACTGAAAATACAGTATAAATCAAATGCTGAGCAGAGCAGTGGTGGCTCCAGCTTCTGTTGGTTACCAGGGCACTGGGTGGGCACCACAGTTGGAAGCCAGGGCACCCATAGAAACCAAGATGTAAAATCATACGTGTAAATTCCTGCGTGCCTATCTGTGTTTTTTTTACAGTCTAAAAAAAAATGAATGCTATATTTCAGAAATAAAAAATGCCATTTCAGTGTTATGTTTTAGAGCTTTAATTTTACATTTAAGTATGCATATACAAACTTTGTAAAGAAGCTTGTCTGCTCTATTGTCTCTTCCCACCCTCATCACATTTCCCACATGCTGAACTGGTTTATGGGTTTGTTTTGAGCACTGCATTTTCAAACAGCATGCTGGTGCTCCTAAAATGTTTTATTAATTAAAGTTCTCCTGAAAGTCTCACCAGTTCTTGTGCCTGAAAGCATTTGAACAGAACAAAAAAAAAAGGTAGACTAAATAGTAAACTTAACTACAAGCGTCTGACCATTTCACGTATGCAATACCACTCTATACATAGTCATTTTTCATAATAAAGTAATTCTTCTGTTGCTATGTAGTTTGGCAAAAATGTCCACCACACTGTCCATGTCCAAGTCCTGTGTACGGCCTTCATTAATAGAAAGGACTGCCAGGTTGCTAAGTCTCTCATTTGCCATTCTATTGCGAAGGTATGTTTTAATCATTCTGAGTTTACTGAATGAACGTTCACATCCAGCAGATGTGACTGGAAGAGTAAGTGCAATGATAAGCAGGCGATATAGTTCAAAAAGGCATCTCTGTAGGCATCAAATAATGACTCAGAGCATGCATACTGTTTATGTCCTCATCAGGGTTCCTTTCAGAAGCCTCTTTGTTGCATACAACTCAGCTGACAGATCTCGCACGCTCAATCCATAGTGGTGTGCCATGGGAAGTACATTCTCTTCCTGCAAAAGTCCTTCCTCCTGGAGTTAATGCAGCAACTGCTTTTAGAATTTCACAGTTCTTGTCATCAAACCGTCTGTCCAACTCTCCAATGATCCTGTCAAGAGCTGGCAAAGAGGTGTTTCCTAAAATCATCCTTGCTTTGCAGAACATGACGTTGCCCTGTTGTGCCTATTGTGATATGATCCTGATGTGAAACTGGTCTTCCAAATACGAGCCTCTCAATTGGCTGAGCCTGAGGCAAACCATTGTCCTGGATCAGCTTTGTGCTTCTGTCCAAACTGTAGACCATAAACCAGATTCAGATTCGCTATCACGCCTGGCTTCTGATAGTTCTTCTTGTAAGCTTGCTACCAGTTGTACGGCACAGGATAGTTGCAGATCAGAAGATTGCAAACACTTTGCAACAATGCTGGTCTTTTGAGGATCAGTTCAAACATAACAAGATTAATGGCAAATGTGCTAGTTATTATATGTACAAGTGCCTTTGCCTGAATTGTAAGCTCAGCATTGCCTCTCTCCCCACATAGTGATGTAGTGTCTCCATGATGGCTGGCAAAGTCTTATGCACACTGTTGCATGCAGCATATTGGCAGGTCCACCTTGTCAGATAAATGTTTGAGTTCCACTGGCACCTTTGCAGGCATAATTTCTTTCTGAATTTCTATAAAGAAAGCATGAACTGCTGACCCACTAATGAAATTGTATAAGGTTTGTAACAATGAGAAAAACTCAGCTGCCATCTGAATATTTTGACACAATCCACAACTACAAGGTTCAGCCTGTGGCTGTAGCAGTGTATATAGATAGCCTTGGGAACTTCTTCACGAAACTTAGCCTGCACTCCAGCTGCTTCCCCACTCATAACACTGGCACCATCATAGCACTGTGCTATGCATGCATTTATATCTATGCTGTTATCTGCAAGTGTTTGCAGTATTATCCTGGTCAGGGATGTTGCATCCAGGCCTTTTGCTTGTTGAAAGCCAAGGAATTCTTCATGTATTTTGCCACCATGCACATAACGCACCACAAGAGAGATTTGCTCAATCTTTGAAATGTCCTTTGACTCATCCACTTGTATCGAGAATGCCCCAGCAGCTGCCACCTCTTCTGTAATTTGCTGTCTAACAAGCCATGCCATAATATTAAGGAGCTGGTCTTGGATGCTGTGATGTGTATATTTTGCATTTCTTGCACCTGACAATTTTTTTTTGACTATGTCATCACGCATTGCTATCAGATTCAGAATTTCAAGAAAATTGCCCTGGTTGACACTTTGTTCACCTTCTCTGTGTCCTCTCTGTGCAATGCACTGTGTAGCAGTCAGCCTCAATATCTCTGCTATTGTTTATGTAATGGCGATTTTCTTTCACAAGTTTGCTGTGATCCTCATTGATCAGATTCTGTATGGTCCTTCCTTCCTTTGTATGCATCTTGAAGTCACACCATGCTGTATGTGATGCTTTATGGGACTCAGAGTTGTTGTGCAGGGTTAGTGATCCATCCTTTCCAGTCGATCTTTTCCAGTTCTGGAAACCATTTTAAGGAACACGGTGACATTTTTAGTGGTTTGAGGAAAATGACGACATGCAAAGCAATATACAGCATCTTCAGACTGAGAGTATTCAATCCAGGGAAAAATGCTGTACCAGTTGGGATTGAATGCCCTCCACTTTTGGCCAAACTTCTTTTGTGGAAATGCACTCAGCTTTGGTTGCACAGGCATGCAGTCTTTATTCTGGCTTAAATCAGAGGGGCCTGGAGTTTTTTCAGTTGTGCTGTATAGATCTCAGCGATTCTGAAACTTCCATCATCCTGGGAGTCTGATGCTGAAGTATCACTATCGGACTGCATACTGTCATCACTATGTTCCCATTGAGGCATGGTGTTTGAGCATTCGGACTGTTGTGAACTACTACAGTCATCATCCAACTCATCAGCCTTTGCTTTCTGGTGAGGAATCCTCGGATATCCATAATCTAGAATGACAGCATTGTTTCCTTTCAGTCAAATGTTTATATTTTCAGTTTGAACTTCCACAAATTAAAAGCAAAACTACTACTACCAGTGACACCACTGTTTAATGGAGTGGTGTCACTGGCACTACTCAGCACAATACCAGTGGCTGATGGCACGAGACACGCCAACACCTCCAGCAACTTGAGGCCATTCACTCTGACACTACACAGCCAAGAGGAATACCAGCCACTGATGGCACGAGACACACCAACACCTCCAGCAACTTGAGGCCGTTCACTCTGACACTACACAGCCAAGAGGAATACCAGCCGCTGATGGCACGAGACACACCAACACCTCCAGCAACTTGAGGCCGTTCACTCTGACACTACACAGACAAGAGGAATACCAGCCACTGATGGCATGAGACACATCAACACCTCCTGCAACTTGAGGCCGTTCACTCAGACACTACACAGCCAAGAGGAATACCAGCCGTTGATGGAACGAGACACACCAACGCCACCTGCAACTTGAGGCCATTCACTCTGACACTACACAGACAAGAGGAATACCAGGCTGTTCAGATGTACAAGCATAGAATGGCACGTCAGCCTTCTGGAATATCCAAGAAATATGAAAAGAAACAATAACTGTGATTGAACACAATATGCAAAACTGAGGGTGACAGTAACACAAATATAGAGGACCAACACGTAAAAAAAACACATGAGGATGTTTAGCATAGGTTACAGCTTTTGGTTCTCAAACAGTCTAATGAGCTTCTCCCCAAGATTTGGAAGGAAAAGTCAGGCCTCCTCATAGAAACAATACTCTTAATACTGTGCCCTGTACACCAGAAAACACTTGAGATGACACTGGATAAATGACAGAGTTGTTCACCTCGGACTGTTTGCATTCAATTTTTCCCATCTTTTCATACCAAACAAACACAGCAGTGCAGGTTACTATAAAATCACAATCACAAGCCTGGTCTGCCTCCCCTACTTCGATTGGCAGGATTACATTTTTGGGGCTCTGATTGGTGGACTTTTAAGCCATTTTCTGAACTCAAGCTGTCTTCTGCTGCTTGGCGCTCCCTTTGAAACTCCTCAGTAGCAGCATCAGGCAGCCTAGCAATGCATCATATGTATGCTAGCCAGGGTCCAAGCTAAGCAAGCCAGCAAGCAATACATGTTTTTCTATCACTGGCTCCTCTCCCTCCAAGCTATTTGCAGCCTAGATCTTTCTGTCAGCTTTTTATCCTTCCTGGTTTTATATGACTCACATATTTTGTGCAATCCCAAAAAGTGGAAACATGAGTATTTATTTTATTGTTGCTGTCATAGCAGTCTTGCACACTCCATCAGATCTCTTTTGAACTGGAGCAGCGGCGCAACCTGGACCTCCAAAGATAACATTTTTACAGCCATGGAAGGTGTGGGGCCCCAGTAAATACTGAATATTATCCAGTTTTTAATTATGAGCACAACGGGCACAGGCTGCCCGGGAGTGATATTGAATGCTGGGACTCTGGCATGGCATGGAGCGCTGCGCCCTGCCAGGACCCACCTGTGCTCCATTCAAGCCCCCAACTTTGGTGAGAATGTAGAGTTGTGAAGCGATTCAAAACATTGAGATGGAGCCCAGCACACTCAAGGTAGCTACCCCTAACCCAGCTCATTACCGTTCCTCCCAGGTCCCTACTCCCTCTCTGTTCAATGAGCCCTGTGGGAATCTTGAGGATCTAGCTGCAGTAGCCAGCTAGTTTAAAGCAAGGAGGAATTATGTTTGGTGTATCACCCTATTACCATTCGTTAAGCTGCTGTACACAGCTGGGCTGGAAATGTGGGTCCCCATGAACCGTAAGGCTATTTAATCCACCATTGCAGTGTGTGGGAACCCCATGCATTAACAGATTGTCCTAATTGCTCAGGCATAAAATGGAAAAATTCTTAGAGTTAAATAAATCCCTGCACAGATATGACAATTCCACAGTCTTCCTGGGACCGATAAAAAAAAATGTTGCATCTCATCGGGTATCCCAAATGAAGTAATTCCAAATAAATAAATCGATTGGTGCAACTGCCTCCTTACCTATTTCCCATTTGCTAGTGAAAACTGAAGAAAACACTAACTACAGAGCAAGCTTTAATCACATACCATTTCCCTGTAGTAACTGCAGAAACTTTGAAAGCAGCTTTAGTTTCTTGTTGAAATCCTCTACAGCTCTGTCTGTCTAGTGCTTTCTTCTCCTGGCTTGAGAGCTGGTCTTCTGGAATTTGACCAGTAATGGACACAAAGGCTAATGTGCTAAGAGCAAGGGCTAACGTTGGCCTCTTCATCTCATCTTCTCTGTCTTTTCACAAAACAGCAATGATATTGGGGCATGCCAGTTGTCAAGCAAACTTTGAGCTGTGGTGTACAATTACATTATTAAAATCACTGGGTGCCAGCTTTTCATTTCTGCCTGATATCTGATTGGACATTGTTGTTCCTCTAAACCAGCTGCCAAACTGCAGCACTAACAACATTCACCTGGGATCACAGGATCAATACCATAGAGTCAAGCTCATTATTAATTTCTGAGGTTTTGATAGCCACCCTTATTTGATTAGCATCGCTGTTAGTTACTGTGCATACACTGTTTGAATTAAATTATTCTTCACCCACAGGAATGCGTCTTGCCCTACCCCAGAAGTATTGGGAGTCCATATACATGATGTCTCATGGTCATGGCATGGGTGTAATAAAATATGGTGGCAACTTTTTATGCTCTGTGTTCTCTGATCAATTGTAGGAAGGCATTATTTTTAAGTAGTGAGTGTCTGCATCTATTCCATGGTGCAGCCTCAATCTCAACCTCCTGCCTCATAAATCAGGGACAAGGCTTGAAACATCAGGAACAATGGACCAAAATCTTCAAAATTAGAGATATATACCAGAAAGCTGGTGGTAGAATATGGGGTTTAGTGCAAAATGCATTTTCTAAGAAGAACAAGTCTGTAAGTTTAATGCTTGACATTATTTTATGCTTACAATTTCCACTGTTTAGCCATGGAAACACAAATTTTAGGAGGGACAGTCGGACGAGATAAAATTTTGAGCCAGGTCAGGGATGTCCCTGAAAATCAGGGACAGTTGAAAGGTATGAGTGCAGCCCAAGCAAGCAAGCAGAATCATCAGTCATTTCCAGATGCTGATGCACATTGTGCAGTGCAGTACCCTCCTTGGTACACCCAGGACTTTAGTTTCACGATGGGCCGGCCAGTTCAACGGTATAGAAGAAGTCCTATTTTTCTGGTGTACAGGTACAGGCCCTGAGGCTCAGGCCGGCAGGCCCTATTATGGGGGCCCAAGAGGGAATGCGATGCAACTGCAGAGACAGCCATTATAGGCCACTCGGGAGGTGTTGTGGATCGCGATGTGCGGCATGCCTAGCAGACTGGGCTCCCCAGTCTCCCCATTGAAATCCGGTTGATATGCATTTTTAACAAAACAGTAATCCGGTTGGTATTTATGGTCACCAGTAATTTTATCAACATAATGCTCAGCCTGTCATGCCTTTCTGCTTACATAATGGCACATGCTGAAGTGTCTTACTGCACTTACAAAATGGCATCTAAATATTTGATTTAAAATGAACTAAAACACGAAGAGATCAGTTTAAAAAGACAAAATATGGGACTCTTCCTTGAAATGTGCTTACATTTTAACTTTGAAGACAAAAATAGTCCATATTCTGGTAACTTGTCTTGGGGAGGTAATTAAAACCAATTAAAGATAATGAAAACCATCTGTGGCATGCATCTTTTAAGGAAAAAACATTACCTTATTTGCACTTCAGATCAGTACAGTATTTTAATGGAAATGTGTTCAAATGTTTAAACCTGCCAGGTTGTTGTTTTTTGGGGGAGGGCTTAATTTCTCCTGAAAACACCATATATGCATCAAATGAATGTGATTTTATAAACTTCTGGGGCTAGATACTGAAAAATGGGCAAAGTGGAGTTCATAGCTTTGTGCTTCACTTTCCTGTTGCCTACAACCATGAAGATGCTATGCCATTATGGGCACATTTGCATGGAAACAACAGCAGGTTTGCACCCTGTGACTTGCTCTGCCCTACCCTGATTTCCTGGTCCTGTAAAGTGGACATATTCCCTGGTGTCTAGTGGCACACCACTCTCCGATTCCCATCCCTGGTAAAATTCAGTTATCTCTGGTGTCCAGTGGTCCCACCCACCCTCCAATCACCATCCCCAGCAATAGTAAATTCTTCTCTCATGTCCAGTGGTCCCCCACCTTCCAGTCGCTGGCCTTGCTAATATTACTGGTGTCCAGTGGTCCCCCCCACACCCTCCGATTGCTGGCTCTTATTAAATCACATATTCTCTGGCACCTAGTGTCTCCCCCACCCACTGATCCCTGACCCAGTATAAGCTTCCCTGGCATTAAGAGGGCCCCCTTCACACCGCAGGCACTGACCAACCGACCCAGCCACCCTCTCTACCTCAGTCTCCAGTGCCGTGGGAGCCCGTACAGCAACCAGCACAGCCCTCCTCTCACCATGTCAGCCATCCGCTGTATGTGGTGATAGAAGCGTGCATCCCTATATTGTAATGGGAGGCGTGCATACTGTCTACGAGTAGACAGTACATATGCTTCCTTTACAGTACAGGGACACATGCTCCCGGACATACATGCTGTAGCCAGCCGAGGTAGTGAGAGGAGGGCTGTGCCCGTGTGACTTCGCAGCACTGATTGGGGTAAGGGGGTTAGTTGTTCCATGGTGTGGGGAGGGAGCTACCAGATGCCAGGAAGCTATGCTGGGACAAGCATTGATAGATGGGGAGTGCAACTAGACACCAGGGAATATGTAATTTAATATGGGGCCAGTGATCAGAGGGCAGGGGGCACATGACACCAGGGATAATTGAATTTTACCAGGGCTGGTGATCGGGAGACCACTGGACAGCAGAGGGTATGAATATTACCAGAGCCAGCGATCAGAGGGTGGGGGCACCACTGGTGACCTTGGAGTAGTTACTATCACTAGGGCTGGTGATCGGAGGATGGAGAGACCACTGGACACCAGAGATAACTGACTTTACTGGGATGGGGATCTGAGGGTGGGAGGGATTACTGGACACCAGGAAGTATTTACTATTACCGAGGTTGTGGTGATCAGAGGCAGAGGGACCACTGGACAGCAGGGAAATATTTATTATTACTAGAGCTGGTGATCTTAGGGAGGGGGACCACTGGACAGAAGTATTTACTATTACTGGGACCAATGATTGGAGGGTGGAGGGTGCAGGGACCACTAGACCCCAGGGAGCAGGTGTGCTCCCCCAACCACCATTGTGGTTGCTAGCTGCAGTGACTCTGCCAGCTACCAGTTTTGCCCAGAGTAAGTCAAGCTTGTTCTGCATGCACCAGGATTCTTGTTTAATATCTTCATAAGTGACTTTGCAGAAGAACAGGAAGGGAAGGTATGCCTTTTTGCAGATGACATCAAAATCCTTTATGGGGGATATTTAGGAGGGGGTGGAGAGAATGCGTAGGGACTTTGGGAAACTTGAGGAATGGTCAAGAGCATGGCAGCTGGGGTTCAGTGGCAAAAAGTACAGAATTATGTACCTAAGGCATAGGAATCCAGGATCTGAATATAGGATGGGGTGGAGGTACTGACAGTCACTAAACAGCAAAGGGACCTTAGGGTCATCATATCAGATGACCTGAAAGTGGCAGGGCAGTGTGACTAAGCAGTTGGTAAGGCTAGTGGAATGCTGGATGCAAAGAGACAGTATATCCAGCAGGAGGAGGGAAGAGATGTTGCCACTGAATCGCTTGCTGGTGAGACCCCACCTACCTGGATTACTGTGTACAGTTTGGAGGCTGCACCCTAGAAAGGACATAGACAGGGTGGAAGCAGTCCAGAGGAGGGCAACTAAAATAGTGCAGGGGTTGCATGGAGACGCCTACAAGGGAGAGACTGCGGATCCAGGGTTTTATTTAACTCCAAAATGATTAGCATTTTGCTCATAAAAGTGCTAAAACATTGTGAAAATGCATAACACTTGCCTCACTGTGTTTAACGAACATAACACTTCTAGAAAACCTATATGAATACTTTCTGTACAGTCGGCATTGTTCCAAGAAAAAAACTGCTAATCAGTTATTTAAAACCCTGGGGATCTCAACATGTATTCCCTTGAAGACAGAAGGATGAAAGGTGACATGATAGAGATGTACAAGTATCTAACAGTGTGCAGGAGGGGAGTCTTTCAAATGAAAAAAGGCATTGGGACCTGGGGGCATGCAATGAGGTTGGAGATGGGGAAGTTTAATAGAGATGTGAGAATATTCCTTCACTGAAAGGGTGGTAAAAGGAGAGATGAGAGCAACATTGAATTGCGACTGTAATGTAATTTGCCGTAAAATTGTTGCTGTTCAGTCAGCATACCACTAGGAGGAATAGTACAGCCTCACTCTACAGGATGAGTTTGTCTCCCATGCTGCATGCCCTCATCTCCTACAACCTAAGTGAAAGTCCAGTTTTGAACATGTGTACCTTTTGCATGCACTAGTGGTACAACACCAGGCCTGTCCATTTGTTTTTTAGTACATGCAAATGTTTGATGTGCACCTCTTGTTTATTTAATAAAGGCAATGGAAGCTTTGGTTAGCCCAACAAATGTGCATCCGGTTATTAAATGACATCCACTGGCCAGGAAAAGAATGCTTACATTGGGGGCAGTGTGTGTCGGCCTTGGGCGGCTTTCATACTGCTTGTTTGCTGGCATTGAGCTGGCTATGATTTTTGTAAACCTTTTAACAAATGTCAAGCAACATTGTTAAAACAATGGAAATGTTGTCACTGTGCACATTTTTTTTTTTTTAGACAAATAGGAACAGTCATGTTGAGTTGGTTGGCCTTTAAGTGAACAGAGGATTCTTGAACATTTTGCAGCTATGGTAAAGTTTAAAACATTTACATATACAGAAGTTGGCATTCAGATTTTTTCAATACTTCCTTTTCTCTGTTTTCCATGGCAAGCCAGCTCTAAGTTGTCCCACCCTCCCTTTGCTCACTACACATACATTATTTTTTTGTGTGCAGTGCATGCTAATCCTTTTAACATGATGAGCCACAGCCCTTTCAGGCGCAAACCCCGGGCAAAAGGGTGTAGTCATTTGCTCCCAAGTCCCAAACCCAAAAAAGGGATCAATTAATTTACAGTACAGTACCTTGTCCTTAAGTTAGAAATAGCCAGCCTAGGATGGAAAATGAGTGACAGGACGGAATCGGATGGGGTCTCCGTTCATCAGCGGTGTGCAGTAGTAGCGGTTGCTCCAAAAGTGCTCTCTCGACTCTGTCTCCCCTAGTCCATCGTGTTTAAGGCTGCAGTGACCGCTTCGCGCTTTTTCTGACTGGATTTAAACGGCGTCAGCACTCAGCACGGCAACGCTGCCACGCTGGGCCAACGCCTGCTTCACCCAGGAGGACGGTTTAATCAAGCAGGCTCTCAGGCTGGGTATACCAGCTCAATTTCAGGAGCTGCGACTCCCTGTGGCCGGGGTGGGGACTGCCTAACCCTAATTTAATAAAAGCAGACGTCGGTCCGACTGTCATGGGGGGCTGGGGCTACCTACAAGTACAGTACACAACAACACACAAAGACACAACAGTCTCAGGGTATTAAAAATTTAATAATGTGGGAAGCGGAAGCCAGTGCTGTGTAAAGGAGTTTTTTGCCCTTTTTTTTGGACTTCGTTAGTGATAATGAGGGACTCGGGAGGCTGCAGCTGGAGCGTGGAGCACCGGGGCACGAACCGGGGCACAACATTTTTTGACCAGGGCACGTGCCCTGGTGTGCCCCGGTGTAGCGCCGCCACTGGCCACCACCCTTCTTTTTGCCCAGGTGGTCCTGCTGAATGAAGAAGTAGTCAGGTATTGAGAATTCGGCATCAAGGTTGTGGGGCTTCAGCCAGGATTCTGTAATGATTAAGATATCAGGGCAAAGGGATAAGACACTTGTTTGTAAGGCCGTTATTTTGTTCAGAATGCTGCATATGTTTAGATGAACTATTTTGAACCCTCTTGGAAGGTGATTTGCCGAGGCAGAGAGGCGACCTTTTATTGGGGAGGAAGGACCAGGGTTTTGGTCTACATCACCGGCTATAAGGAGCAGGAGTGACAGGAGTTGTTTTAATAGGCGCATGTTCCTTTGTGACTTACAGCAGATAGGGAGATGGTGCGGTGTATGTGAGATGGACATAGGATCGAAGGAGTAGGAGACATTTGAGGCAGACAACCCTGCATGAAAGGAGGAAGGGAGTATAGAGGCTCCCAGTATCCAGTTTTGCCAGCAGTGCAGAGGGTGGTGCATTAGGGAAGAGGAATAGTGGGGAGGCAGCTTTACAGTCTCAGAGATGAGGGGCAGAGAGATTTGTTGATTTGGGTAGGAAGAGGATGGAAGGGACGACATGGTTATGAGCAGAACAACCATTACTAGAGAGAGATGGAGCATTTTAATGGGAGTTATGGACACTGCCCAGGGGTGGCCATTAGTTTTAGAGAAGTATAAGGAGCTAATGGAAAAGAGGGCTGATTGGTTTTCACAGTCACGCGGTTCCACTTATAAATGAAGGAGCTCACCAAGGGTGGTGGTGGGGGCGGAGATCCCTCTCACGCAGTCAGCTGGAGCTGTGCCTTAAGCGTGGGATCTCTACCTGCTGTATTTTTCAGGCGGCGATGATCCGCGGGGCTCGGGGGCTCTGGGGAGGGCTGAACCTGCTTGCCTCATGACCACTGCAGCTATGGAACAAAGAGAAAACAGCCTTTAAGTAACAGGTAGGGGAGGAGGGGCTAACAAGAGCAGGTACACAATATTTCAATATGCAGTGGGAGGTTCGATTAACAAATGTTGCCTAGTACTTGCATGCAGGTTCAACTATCTTAGTCTTACAATTAATTTGGATCAAATTGCTTGCTTGTTACAGATTTTAGCAGTTTAGCAGCAACAACAGAAATGAGCAACCCCTGCACAAAACCCTATTTTGGCTACTGTGTACTAAGAGAGAATCCCTTAAGGCTAAAGTGTAATTTAGCTTCCGATTAAAGATCACTTCTGCCTGGAGTCCAATATCGTAGCTCGGTGGAGCATGGGAGAGGCAGTAAAAACAATCTATAGAGTTCTGCTGACTGAAAAAGCATGCACCTTTGTTTAAAGAAAAGGTGCCAAATTCAAGTCCCTCTCACGCAGTCAGCTGGAGCTGTGCCTTAAACGTGGGATCTCTACCTGCTGTATTTTTCAGGCGGTGATGATCCGCAGGGCTTTGGGGCTCCGGGGAGGGCTTAACCTGCTTGCCCTCATGACCACTGCAGCTATGGAAAAAAGAGAAAACAGCCTTTAAGTAACAGGTAGGGGAGGAGGAGCTAACAAGAGCAGGTACACAATATTTCATTACACAGTAAGAGGTTCCCCTAACAAATGTTGCCTAGTACTTGCATCGAGGTAAAACATTCTTAGTCTTCCAATTAATTTGGGTCAAATTGCTTGCTTGTTACATATTTTAGCAGTTTAGCAGCAACGACAGAAATGAGCAACCCCTGCACAAACACCCTATTTTGGCTCTAGTGTACTAAGAGAGAATCCCTTAAGGCTAAACTGTCATTTAGCTTCCGATTAAAGTTCACTTCTGCCTGGAGTCCAATATTGTAGTTCAGTGGAGCCTGGAACAGGCTGTAAAAACAGCTGACTGTAAAAGTAAGTGCCTTTGTTTTAAAAATAGGTGCCAAATTCATATCCCTCTCACGAAGTCAGCTGGAGCTGTGCCTTAGGCGTGGGATCTCTACCTGCTGTATTTTTCAGGCGGCAATGATCCATGGGGCTCGGGAGCTTTGGGGAGGACTGAACCTGCTTGCCCTCACGACCACTGCAGCTGCTGTATTTATCAGGCAGCGATGATCCGCAGGGCTCTGGGGCACTGGGGAGGGCTGAGCCTGATTGTCCTCATGACCACTGCAGCTATGGAACAAAGAGAAAGCAGCCTTTAAGTAACAGGTAGGGGAGGAGGAGCTAACAAGAGCAGGTACATGATATTTCATTACGCAGTAGGAGGATCCCTTAACAAACGTTGCCTAGTACTTACATGCAGGTAAAATGATCTTAGACTTACAATTAATTTGGATCAAATTGCTTGCTTGTCACAGATTTTAGCAGTTTAGCTGTAACGACAGAAATGTGCAACCCCTGCACAAACACACTATTTTGGCTCTGGTGTACTAGGAGAGAATCCCTTAAGGCTAAAGTGTCATTTAGCTTCCAATTAAAGTTCACTTCTGCCTGGAGTCCAATATTGTAGTTCGGTGGAGCATGGGACAGGCAGTAAAAACAATCTATAGAGCTCTGCTGACTGATGAAGCAAGTGCCTTTGTTTAAAAAATAGGCGCCAAATTCAAATCCCTCTCACACAGTCAGCTGGAGCTGTGCCTTAGGAGTGGAATCTCTACCTGCTGTATTTTCAGGCGGCGATGATCCACGGGGCTCGGGGTCTCTGGGGAGGGCTGAACCTGCTTGCCCTCATGACCACTGCAGTTGCTGTATTTTTCAGGCGGCGGTGATCCACGGGTCTCGGGGGCTCTGTGGAGGGCTGAACCTTGAAAATGGGAGAAATTCAGTCATTTCTAAAGCTCAGCAATGCTCCCAAACTGGGCTGCTTGTATTTCTATTCAATGCACAAAGGACAGTACAAATGATTAGCATATCAGTACATTTAGATTATCAGTTTTAACACTTTCAAAGGGTTGCCCCTTACAGTACCTTCTTACTATCAGCATTATTTCAGCTATAGGAGCAACCCCCATGTGCTTATGTGCACTGACTTTTAAAGCCATCACTTCCTATGATCTAAACAGAGCAGCCCAAATGTTCTAATTTTGTTTGAAGCAATACACATGTATATACATTAACACTTTTTTAAGAAGTGCATAGGTATTTTAATGTCACAAAGCTACCATGTCAGCAGTCTAATATTTAAAGAGATTTTCCAGTTTCCATCTCAACATTCCCAGCTGGCTCAACAGCAGAACTCATTTATATCTAATTTCCCCACAAGTTGAATTCCATGACATTACCTTTTTAATACTATAGACATTTTCATTAAAACATGATTTTGTTCTTATGAATATCATCTGCTCACATTTCTTATACCTGCTGGGAAGTACTAACCTCATCTAATGACATTCCAACCTCTTGATGCAGAAATATTCCTGATGTCACAAGCAGATGATTAGAACCTCACAACAGGAAAAACTGCCACAGCAGATGAAGTCTAAGGGATGAAAAGCCTATTTCTATGCAAACTGTTGTTAAGTAATAAAGTATGGATTACCCTGCAATTCAATTAATTTCAAATGCTTAGAGGATTTTGTCCCGCCAATGGCAACTGCATGGATTTGGCAACAAACTGGAAAGCCATTTTTGTTCTAATTCATTTAATCTGAGGCAGCCATTTTGATTTAAGTGCAAGCAATGGAATATTCAGACTTATGAAAGTGCTATCCGAGATGAGGTTTTTCATTGAAGAAGTTAACAATGCAATCAGGCTAAGCAAGCCTGAAGAGGAGCCACTGAAAATGTGCTGTTTTTATACATACTCTTTTCACAGTTAATGTATGCTGGTGGTTACAAGTAACTCTCAAGGAGTATTTCTATCATAATAATCATCTCTGAGAATTATCAAAAGCTTTATTATACCAATTAGTATGTATTCCTTAATTTTTCCAAAAAGAATAATTAGATAAAGCAGTTGACTGCAGCAGACCACTAACCCCATTTGTACATTTAAATAAAATATGTATTCTTCACCTACTTGCTTGAAATACTTTGTATGTTTCCCCAATTCATTTGCATTTGGTTTTCTTTCTTCCTTGTGATTAAGGAATGCTAATTTTGATAGATACAAAGCAAGTGGTAGTGAGAAATAATTCAATCATTTCAAATATTCTGAATTTTTATGAAGGTGCCAAGTGCAATTTATAACTACTCTCTCTGATCAGTGTCTGAGGCGCGGGCAAGAAAGCATTTGACTGTCACTAAATATTTCACTTCATCTGCAAGGATCTTAGGAAAAATCACATCATATATTAAAGCTTGAAACTTCATCTAGCAGCATAATATGCTACTGCCATATTTGATTAACATGACACAGCTCAAACTATAATTTGTGTCTACGGTCTTGTTTCTTATTATGTATAGTCATACCCTGCTTCCATACTACTGCCATTTGGAAGTTCTCAGTAAAATGGTGTTGTACATTTTTTCTGCTTCAGTAAAGTCACCAGTTAGCTCATCGGTTCTCAGCAGAACTAACTTGAAGGTGATAATAAATATATTTTTATTCATAGTGGAAATGCTCATCTCTTATTCAGTATGGACACTTGTAAAGAACTACTGTTTTAAGTCTGCCAAAAATTATGTATCACAGAAGTAGAACACGTATAGGAAATAGATCAATGTATACCAGCTTATCAAAATTCATTCCCCACAATATTTGTATTAACCTTAAAACATACTATAAAATGCAATATCATCAAATTGCAACGCCCTGTATGACATTACAAAAAAACTAAAAACTTTGTTTTCGGTACAGTTAACATTTAATGTGTTTATCTTTTTGTGTTCCATACTTCAAAGGAGATTCTTGGTTATAGTGCTAGCTGGTGTTTTATGACTCAGTGAAAGTCCATGGGTCACACAAATGCAAATGCATGCTGCACTTGTGTTGCATCAATCTGCTTGATAAAACTCTGGTACTCAGAGATCTTCACTGGTTAATTATTAGATACAGGATTGACTACAAGGTTCTTCTTATCACTTACAAATGTCTTCAGGACTGTGGCCCAAGATATCTTTTTAATTTACATATGGAATATTGTCCCTCAAGAGCTCAGCACTCTGCAGATCTTGAACTGCATGCTGTCCAAAAATTCAACCTTAAAACAAGTGGGGGCCAAGCTTTTGAGATTAGAGCTTCTCAATTGTAGAATAGCATTCTGATAGGTCTCAGCCTAACAAACTCTTGGGCAGCTTTAAATCTCTCTTGAAAATCTGGTTGTTATCTCAAGCTTCTAAATGTGTGTGATGGTAAAATGACTCTTTCTAAAATTTCTGTCATAACAGTTACTGTGCCATTTGTTCTTTGTACTAGGCACTGTATTCTATATACTGCATAGAAACATAGAAACATAGATTTTGACAGCAGATAAGGACCACTTGGCCCACCCAGTCTGCCCATTTTCCTACCTATTGGATAAGCTGCAGATCCTAGTTAACCAGCAGCCTACTTCTTCCTACCCCCACCCTCTAGAACTGCCTTATGACTGTCCCATGCATGCTTGAATTCCACCACTGTTTTTGACTCCACAACCTCCTCTGGAAGGCCATTCCATGCATCCACAACCCTCTCTGTGAAAAAATATTTCCTTAAATTACCTCTGAGCCGCCCCCCTTCTATCTTCACATTGTGCCCCCTTGTTCTTGCACACCTCTTTTTTTGAAAGATGCTACCCTCTTGGACTTTGTTGATTCCCTTGAGATACTTAAAAGTTTCTATCATGTCCCCCCTCTCTCTCCTTTCCTCGAGGCTATACATATTCAGCTCCTTAAGTCTCTCTTCATATGTCTTCCGGTGCAGGCCCTGCACCATTTTAGTTGCCCTCCTCTGGACAGCCTCCATCCTGTCTATATTCTTGCGGAGATTGGGTCTCCAGAGCTGCACGCAGTACTCCAGATGGGGTCTCACCAACTGTCTGTACAGAGGGATAATAACTTCCTGTTTTCTGCTGGTGATGCCTCTCCCTATGCATCCCAGTATCCCCCCAGCCCTCCTTGCTGCCCTCTCACATTGCTTGCCCACCTTTAGGTCATCTGATATGACTACCCCCAGGTCCCTTTCCATTTTTGTTGTTGTTAGTATCTCACCCCCCATTGTGTACTCTTCCGCTGGGTTTTTGTTTCCCAGGTGCATTACCTTGCACTTCTTAGCATTGAATCTAAGCTGCCATACATTTGACCATTACTTTAACCTTGCCAAGTCCTCTCTCATCCTTTCCACCCCACCTTGTGCATCAACTCTGTTGCAGATCTTTGTGTCATCTGCAAAGAGACATACTTTTCCTTCCAGTCCCTCTGCAATATCGCTTATAAAGACATTGAAGAGGACCGGTCCTAATACTGAACCCTGTGGTACCCCACTAGTAACCCCCCTTTCTTCAGAGTGGACTCCATTTACTATTACTCTCTGTGTCCTATTCCCCAGCCAATTCTTTACCCAGGCTGTCATCTTGGGACCCACCTCAGGCTGGCTAACTTGTATATTAATCTTTTGTGTGGGACTGTGTCAAATGCCTTGCTGAAGTCTAGGTAGGCCATGTCCACAGCCCCTCCCTGATCTACTACTTGGTCACCCAGTCAAGAAATCTATCAGATTTGTCTGGCATGACCTTCCCGCTGTGAATCCATGCTGCCTTGGGTCCTGAGCCCTCTGGCATCTAGATACTCAACAATTCTTTCCTTCAGAAGTGATTCCATCATTTTCCTACCACTGAGGGTAAACTAACAGGTCTGTAGTTTTCTGCTTCTGCCTTGCTCCACTTTTGCGAAGGGAATCACATCTGCCCTTCTCCAGTCCTCGGGTACCACCCCATCCTCCCATGATTTGTTAAAGAGGGTAGTCAGTGGTGTCACTAGTTCTACCTTAGTTCTTTTAGAATTCTGGGATGAATCCCATCAGGCCCCATTGCTTTGTCCACCTTCAGTTTTAAGAGTTCTTTCAGAACCCTTTCTTCTGTAAATGGGCTGGTATCAACTTCTGTATCCAGAGTGTTTCTACTGTTTGTTTTAGGTACCTCCCCACTTCCTTTGTAAATACTAAGCAAAAATATTTGTTTAGTATCTCTGCCTTTCACAGTCACCCTCTGCCCACCCTCCCACCTCTTTATTAAGCCTCACTAGCCCTCCTTGGTCTTCTCCTTCCTCCCTGATGTACCTATAAAGGTTTTATCCCTTCTTAACAGAGTTGGCTATCTTTTCCTCGGTTTGGGCCTTTGCTGTTCTGACTGCCTTCCCAGCTTCCTTTTGCTTTAACTGATACAGTTCCCTGTCCTGCTCCTTCTGTGATTCCTTGTACTTCCTGAATGCTTTCTTTTTCTTGAACCTTCACTGCCACTTCCTTTGAGAACCATAGTGGTTTCTTACATCATTTCATTTGTTAATTTGCTTCACACAAAGGCTTGTTACCTCTGTGATGGCAGTTGTTATTATTCCCCATTGTTCTTCCACCCCTCCTTCCTGCCCATTTGCTAGTGCATTCCTTAGGCACTCACCCATTTTGGCAAAGTCAGCCCTCCTAAAGTCCAGTACTTTTGCCTTTGTATGGCTTGACTCTATTGCTGTGTTTATTGTGAACCATACTGTTCGATGGTCGCTAGTTCCCAGATGGCTACCCACTTCTACATCTGTGATCCTCTCTTCATCTCCATTTGAGAGAACCAGGTCTAAGATTGCTCCCTCTCGAGTGGGCTCCAGTACTAGTTGTCTAAGGCATGCCCTCTGTAGGGCATCTAGAATAACCCCACTCTTTGAAGTGGCTGCTGCAACTGCACTCCAGTTAACATCTGGCATATTCAGATCACCCATCAGCAATATCTCCCCTTTTTCTGCCATTCTAAGTATTCTTTCTATCATTTCCTTGTCCATTTCCTCCCCCTGAGAAGGGGGTCTGTATACAACCCCTGTGCGGATTGTGGTGCCATTGCCGGTCTCCAAATTTACCCACAGTGCTTCTTCTCCTCCCTGTTTTTCCCTTTTGTTCTGTTGCCTTGATTCCTTCCCTTATGTAAAGAGCTACTCCTCCTCCTCTTTTACCCTCCCTGTCCCTCCTGTAGATAGTGTATCCTGGTATGTTTATGTCCCAGTCATGGTTTTGTGTGTACCAGGTTTCTGTGACTGCCACTATATCCAGATGTTCCTCCTCCATCAAGGCCACTAATTCAGGAAGCTTGTTACTCAGACTACGGGCATTGGTACTCATTGCTCTCCATTTTTTGACGGCTTTACCTTCTTTTGCAGCATCCCCCACTGACCTGTCTACTTCGGTCTTTTTCCTCATTTAGTACCCTGTTTTGTAGGAGAGGCTGGGATTTTCCTGCTGTTTATCAGTGCCTCCCTTGACTAGTTTAAAAGCTTGCCAATGAAGCCTTTTAAACTGATTGCTCAAAAGACTTGTTCCTCTGGTGGACAGATACAGACCATCCTGCCAGTATAGGCTGGTGTCCTCCAGGTGGAACCCCAGTCCCCAATGAAGCCAAACCCTGTGCCCCACACCATTTTTCAACCATTCATTAAACTGCATGGTGCAAAGTACCCTCGCTTCACTCATGCCATTGACAGGCAGCACCTCAGAGAAGGATATTGTGTGTGCTACTTGTCTTAGGCCCCTCCCCAATTCTACAAAGTCCTTCTGCACTGCTTTAATCTCATGATTAGCCAAGTCATTTGTCCCTAGGTGGACAATGACATCCAGCTCAGATTCCCGTGCAGCTGTTCTCGTGATCCTGAGGATGCGCTTCCTGTCTCTACAAGCCATGGCACCAGGCAGGCACCTTACTTCAGTTTTCCCTGCTTCCCCCAGTTCTATCCCCCTAATAATTCAGTCCCCCACCAGGAGCTGCTTCCTTTCCTTGTGGTGTCCTCTGCCTCCTTCCTGTGGGTCTCCCTTGTGACAGTTGTCCTCAGCCTCCTTAATCTCCTCTGCAGGTGCATCCATAGGGGAGCTATGCTCCCCCAGAATGGTGTATGGATTGCGGTGTGGAACAACTGACTGGGTGTGCCTCTGTTTCATCATCCTCACCCTCCCTGAGCCCACTGTGGTCCAACTGCTGTGCTTTCTTCGCAACCTCTGAGGTAGTGGTGGTGGCTCTGGTGCTTCCTGGATGGGGGAGGTTCCCTTCCTACCGTCCAGTGTGGCCTGGGGGAAGGTCCCCTTACTACTGTCCAGTGTGGCCTGAAGGCGGGCAACTTCCTCCCTCAGGGCAGAGAGTTGTCTGCAAATAGGGCAGCATCTCAGCCTCCAGAAAGACTCCCAGAACACTGCTGCCCCACATCCATTACATTGCACTACTCCCCACTTTTTGTGTGTGTGTGTGAGATTGGTTTGTAATATAGAAATATATATATATTTATATTATACAATGTGTATGCTTATATTGTCAGTGCAGTGTGCTAGAGAGGATATGACAGTGATATGCACCTTGCACTCTTGAGAAATGATGTCAGAACCCCAGGTATAAAGGAACTATTTCCAGGGGTGGGTGGGGTGAGGGGTGGGAAGGGGTTGGGCCTAAACTGTGCCCTCACAAAACAATCAGCTAAAAGCTCTGACCCACTGCTGCAATGAGTGCCTTCCTGTCAGCAAGATGCCCTACACAACAATTTGACAGAGAAAATACCCTGCTAATCAAACAGAGAAAAATCCACACATCCAAGTCAGACACAGGTAATCCTCCCCAGCCCCAAAACAGGCTTGGTGGTTTTGTGCTCTGAAAGCTGTCAGCCCCAAAAATAAGTCCAGCTGTGTTGTAAACTCTTTCTGCACTGAAAATGTTAGAATTGTAACACATACAACATGAAACCTAGATCCACTCTCCCTCTGTTGCTTGAAAGACTGTCTTTTCCTGTTTCACACTGCAGGTTTTGCTATGACCACTCCTTAACCCCAGTAACTTTGTTAAAAATAGTTTAACTATCACAAACTCCTACGCACCAGTAAATTATTTAAAAATAGTTTCTGTCCCAAAATCCTAGTAGTCAATCCAGCTACCCCCAAGGGACAACCAAAATGCAGTATTCAAACACTTATGAAGTTACTTCCAAGAGAAGCAGAGTTTGCAAGTTTCTTTTTCAACTCCTCAGCCACCTGTAATTCATTTAAAAATAGTTTAACTGTCAGAAAATCCTAGTAGACAATCTAGCTACCTCCAAGGACCTACCCAAATGCAGTATTTAAATCCTTTTGAAGTTACTAACAAGATAAACAGAGTTTGCAAGCCCCTTCTTGGTTAAACACTAAATAAATATGTGAATAAAAAGCAATTACCAAGGGTAGTTAGTTTCACCTCCCACAGAATTAAGCAAAAGTGCACGTTTGTTGCAGATATCAAGTGCAATATAGAATTTCTCACACAGCTCGCAGTTGAATAAAGCAATAGTGTCCTTCCAGCACCAGAAAATGTGATTTGTGTCATGTGTGATGTTCTCATATTTCATGCATTTAAAAAATATGTACCTTGTCTTATATACTGCACAGCACTCAGAGCTATCTTAGATGGAGACTTTATAAACAAAGATGGATTGGACTACATCCAAGCAGTCTTTGTTTTTTTTATCATGTACTCATACCTCCAGATGCTTCCTAGCAGCCCCCTTCAGATGATGACCCCAGCCCCACCTCCCACCCCACTCAAGACTTAACCTGTAGCTCCACCTGCTTTTTTACCACCATGGATGAGTGGGTGCCCCAGTAGGTGGTACGGAACCTGGGGAGTTACCACCATCATTCCATTGCTGGAGGTGTTTCACCTACTTCTTTCTTTCTGACCTGAACTGACATGTGTGTCATGGTATATGTGCACTACATGAAAATACAGTACACCTAGGTGTCTGCCACAAGCTAACTAGGCTGCAGAGCAACCTAGTCTGTGTTAGGTGACAGCCAAGCAGCAGTACACACTGACCTCTGTCCCCAGAGATTCTCAATCCTCCTTCCATGGTCACCCCCCCTCCCCAAAGTGACCCTAGTCTGTTTCTGAACCTGGGTCAATCCATGCCTCAGCCTTCCATGCCACTGGGTCATCCTGTATCCAAGCAGTCTTTCTGCTTTTTCAATAAGCAAAGGAGTGGCCATGTTTGCTTGAATGCCAGCTGCTAAGTGCACTTTTACATTTTCTTGTCTGGTGCCTCAATGAGTCTGGAGGGGTGATGAGAGCAGACTGCCACATCATAGAGCTGTGGCTGGGGAGCCTTTCTGCACCCCTAAACTGGTAACTAACCCATCTTTTTAAAGGCAGGTTTTACTGAGAGTCCAAGTAAATGTTAAGGGCTCCTGTTCGAGCATTGCTAGGCAACACCTGAATGTCATCAGTTGGGGCACATAAAAGTCTCCCCAAACCAGGTCTCCATAATGCAAGCCAGATCAACCAAGGAAATCGAGGTCCATGATACAGTAACTGCAGTCTTGTTCCTGTATGGACAGCAACACCTGCACCTGTCTTCAGGAAGACCCACAGCACTTCCATTCTTTTCTTTCCATCGGGCTGCCCCAGCACTTCCATAGCCTTGATTCCCTCCTTTATTATTCATACATTTTGTCAGTTCACTACCTGAGATATGTAAGCACACCAAGCTGATCCTTTATGCTGATGAAGCAGCCTTGTTTTGTAAAGGTAGTAGTCCCTCATTAATTTTTGATAAACTTCAGAGTGATTTTAGTAGACTGCATTATGTTTTTTTTTTTTACATGGCTTAGTGCCAAAAAACAAAGTCTATGGTATTCACAGGCATTAAAAAGGCCATTGATTTTGACTTTACTCTCAATGACAATGATGGTAACTTGACTGAGAGAGTTACTGATTTTAAATATCTTGGTTTATTTTTCAACTGTCTTTTAACTTTTGAAATTCATATTAGTCAGTTGATCAAAACAATTCCTCAATGCTTGGTATGTTGTAACGTGTGAAACAATTTTTGATATCTGAAACAAAGGCTCTTTCAGCAAATAGTTTTTTTGCTTCTTTTGACAGATTATGTCTTATTGATTTATTTCTCTCCCTCATCAAAAATGTTTAGTAGAGTAAGGACCACATACCGTAACATTATTTGATTTATTGCTGGGCTGCCAAGAATGACCTATTACTGTGACCTCTACAATGCTGTAAATTGGCTCTCTTTAGAGGATAGACTGAACAGCAAAATCTTGATATTTTTTTTACAGAATATAGTTGGGTCTTTTGCCCAATAGCATTGTCTCCCTATTTCAGAGATCTGTTCATTCATGTATCACTAGACTCACCACTGGTAATTCTTCTCAGTTTTGTTATGTCATACAACACAGGGGCAACTATCTCTCACTTATGGGGGAGTTAAACTTTTTAATAGCTTACCATCATTCTTGGTCCAGTGCCCGACTTTGATGAATATATGTAAGCATTTTTAATTCCTTGTTTTTAACCCTCGTGTATGTATATTGAATTTTACTGTTTGTTTAATTTATGTTTATCACTGGATGCTTGTCAAAACAAGCAATTTTGCTCATATGCCCTTCTAGTATGCAAATAAAACTGAAAACTGAAACATATAGTACAACCTCTCTTCCCCGCTTCCCTTCATTGTCTCTCCTAAAGAGAAAGTAGCCTGGTATGGCAGCATCCCAGTCATGGCTTTCAGAGTACCATGACTCTGTTATGGCCACCAAATCCAGGATAGCCTCCTCCATGATGGCCTTCCAGTCCACAGTTTTATGTTCCAAACTACTTGCTTCGGCACACATAACTCTCCATAATTTAGGCCCCCCTGCCTGCCTCCATACTTTCACCCCTGCCACCTGTCCTGTTTTCTGGAACTCCTCCTGACACATTTCTTCCATTGTTACCCTCTCCATTACCTGCCTCCTTGACTCCTCTCATCTTGAAATCCTGATTTATACCCACTTGTCCTCCACCTTGCACCCCCCATCTTCCTGTGCCATGCCCAATGGGGAGCTTTCACTCAGGCCCTGCCTCCTTGTTGCTTCATCATCTGGTGGAGGCAATCTTTGCTTCCTTTGATATTACAAACTCCCTCCCTACCCCCGGCTACTTTCAAATATCATCCAAATAGCATTTAAACCTCTCACTAAGGACCGTGGTCCACCTCCTGAAATGGTGCAGGCCATTTCTGCTACGGAGATCCATATACTCCCAGATTAGACCCTAGTTCCCAATGTAGCCAAAGCCCTCCTCCATGCACCATGCTTTCAATCAATTGTTAAAAGCTGTGTTGCACAATTCCTGTTCCTTTCTTCAGGCATACATAGGTAATTCCTTTGCACGTGCCACTGTGTGTTACCTACTTCAGGCTCCTCTTCAGCCCCCTGAAACTGCTCTGAACTACCCCAATCCTATCCCTACCCCTATTCTATCTCATGCCAGGTCATTGGTCTCTATGTGGACTATGACATATAGCTAACTCCCATCTCCTGCCATCCTAGTGATCATCTGAATTTGCTCTCCATCTCTCTAAGCTGAAGAACCAAGGAAGTGGTTCAACTTTAACCACCCTGAACCTTCTCCCCTGCTCCCAAATCTACCCCCTAAGGATCGAGTCCCCCAACAGAAGCTGCTTCATTCTTGTCTGGCTTCTTCTTCCTTCCCTTCTTTGGGCCTCCCCTTCTGAGGCCCTCCACATACTCCCTTCCCACTGCTGGGGCAACAACCTACTTCCTGTATCTTTCTTACGTCCTTTAACTTCTTACCTCTTCCTTTATCTGTTTGAAAAGTATTTGTTACCCTACCCTATACAGAGTGTCTCCTAATTTCCCTTTTCAACCCTTCTAGCTTTTGTTACCTTTCTAATGCCTACTACTTCCTACCTCCTAATTGTTACCCCCATTACATGTACATACTTAACCTTAAGCTATCTATTTAAGTATATCCAAACACAGTACTGTTATTTCCTACCTTGTGCAGGTGTTCTTCCTGCAGAGTTCCTTGCTGACTGTAGCCTATTTGCGGATGCATGCAAACACCTTAAACCCCTGATAGAAGGGGAATTTTTTTTAATTGTTTTCTCTTTTTATGGTCATCATGGTTTCAAGTGAAGGAGTTATGAATCACCGAAACACAGAGACACAGAAAGAGTGAGTGAGCTATGATTAACATTGTGCAGTGCTGAGATAGACACATCTGTGAGTAGCACTGTATGGCAAGAGAAGGAGAAAGAAAGAGAGAGACAGAGAGACAAGGAGAGATAGAAAGAGACAAAGAAAGAGAAGTGTCCATGAGCAGCAATGTGCAATGAGATTAACTGAATGGCTTCTAAAACATATGCCATTGTACTAAACTTACATTGCAGTACCTATTTCTGAAACATTTGAGATTTTACTGTTGATACTGTGGTAGATTTAAAGTGTACTTTAAGGCATTTTAATCAGGCAAATGGCCGAAAATACTGTTTATTTTTTTTTTCAAATCTAGACAAATGTAATAAAATGTAGTTAGGCCGAGGGACCAGTATGACTATGCACAGGCCTAAACCAACACATAATCATGTAAGCTATTTAAACCAACCTTATTTTTTGAAGTTAAACAATTTTTATTAAATAGAAAGAAGCATAAAAAATATACATAGAACCAGAACCATTGAACCAGTAAAACAGTATGCAATAATGGCAGTAACTAAAGGTGTCAGTATATTTACAGATCAGACTAGTACAACTCCAGTTACTTTATAAACATTATAAAGCAAAGGGTATGGCACCTCTGGACTCCTGAAAGTATCAAAATACCATAGAAAGCATTTCAATTGACTTTCAGTGTAGCAGTTGGTGGCGATCGCAGGATGGTGAGCTCTGAGATGGGTCACCCTAAACTTCAGCCATAAGCTTCAAAATCCTCTTACTTTTTGGGTTTGATTGGTGCAATTGTCTTCAGAACATTTTTCTGGACTATCGTTTGATGTATTTAACTTTTACAACATGTGGAACCATGCATTAATTGAAGCAACACAGCTCACTCCTCTCCCCAGAGCCCAGAGTTGCCACAACCTCCAAAGTGCCATAGGCTAGATTTTGGCACCAGCACACACTCAACTGTTCTGGAACAATCTATGGACCAGGATTTGGACACCTATGAGAGGGAATTTTCTTCCATTAAATCGATCCTAGTGGAATTGATCACCGATGTGAAATCCATCCAGTTGACAGTGGAGTCCCTCACAATTTGGATTGGGGATGTTAAGGCCCGGGTTAGTTCATTGGAAGATGAGGTGCAAGTGGAGAAGCAGGACATAGTGAACATCCAGAGGAGGATGGAAAAACTGGAGGATAAAATTGACGATCTGGAGTACAGGAGCAGGAGGAACAACATGCTCCACATTGGTATTCCGGAGGGCTGTGATGGCTCAAACCCTTTCCATTTTCATAACGATTTGTTCTGTCAGCTCACTGTTCCCCCAGAGTCCGGATAGGGTTACTCCATTGAACAAGTCCACGTGGCCCTCCATCCAACACTGCAGCCTGGTGAGTGACCTCATGCTCTCATATGTTACCTTATGAATTTTTAAGACTCGCTGAGGATTCAATAGGCAGCTAGAGCACACCCAGCATTGTATTGGCAACAGCACAGGTATTTTATCTTTAATGATTTAAGTCAGAAAAACTGGGGACAAGAATAAGGCATACAAAGATATTAATTACCAGCTTCATCAGGAGGCATCAAATTTAGGATACAATCCCCAGTCAAAGTGGTTTGGATGCTCTCCCAATGTACTTTTAGCTTTGAATCTGCTGAAGCTGCCTCGCAGCATCTTCCAAGCTACTCTTTGCCTTGTTAAAAGTGCCCTAGTATACTTTTGCTTTGCCTCAGGCCACCCCACCCCCAAATAAATTAATTACATAGGAGCTTCTTCTGTCTGCTATATCAGCTCCTTGGATTTCAGCTGCTACTACTTGCATTTTTTTTTGCTATTATTTTCTCTCCTGGCCCCTGGTCAGCTGTATATCCCAACCATCCACTCAGCCTGTTCCCGACATCAGCCCAACTTCCCCCTTTATCCTCCACAGGTTCCCCTCTATGGCAGGGTGGTGAGGAGCCCCAACTCAACTTACCTGAAATGGATACAGACTTTGGGGGAAGTGCCTTTCATGGTCAGTGCCATGGAGGACAGAAGCTCATGCTGCCCTACCAGGAGCCCCTTTCTTCTGTGTTCTCTTGTGCTTCATCCCCAGAGGTGGATCATGTAGGGATGCCAGCAGTGGCACAGTGCATGCTCCCATGTGAACCCCCCATCAGGCATCTGCCCCACCTCTTGCCCGATTGTTGCAGCATTGGTGTGCCAGCCCTCAGCCACCACTAGGGGCCAGGCCTGCACCGACATCTGGAAACCCCCCCTCTCCAGAGAAGGAGAGCTGTCCCTGGGACCCTCAAACCTTCTCCTCCCCTACCAACCCCCAGCAACCCGCACTCACTCCTGAGCATGGGTCACCGACATGGCGTCAGGTGTGGCGTAGAGTGCCTCAACCCTCAGCACCACTGGGCCGACACTACTTGGACTTTTAGAGACTTAATCTAACTGCCTCCTCGACTTCTTTTGACCTTCTCTTCACTGTTTTCAAGATCTTGTTTGCAGAGCAATGCTGCTGATATTTTCTTTTTGTGGACACTTCGGGCACAGCCATCATATTTACTCTCAGGGTGAACTGACTTGCATTATAAGTTATTCTTTATATACTCGCCTTTTGGTCACTTTTACTTGGGCATTCTCAACTTTTGCTTTAGCTTTTAACTCCACTGCAATGTGATGGTATAGTGACCCTGCACTGATTTGGGACCATAGACTGTAATGGCTATTGTTTACTGATTATATGTGTGACATATGCTTAGTGTTTTTTTTTTCTTATGGTCAAGTGAACTTACAGATCCTGATGTTTTAGCTACTTATTACATAACTCAGTGAAGTGCAGGGCAATTATTCTGTGCCCCACGTACTATTTTAGTTTTTAGCTTGCTTTTCTATGCTTGCTTTTATTTTTTCCTCGTAAGATCATTTCATTGAGGTCATCATACAGGGAGTGTCACAGCATGAGGGAATAAACTTCAGATGAGGCAATTATACAGGTTTAAAATACACCTTGGTGTGATATTTATTTTCCAAAAATTCAAAAAATAATAAATGAAAAAAAAATTGCAAAGAAAATCACTACTTAACATCAATAGTTTCTCACACAGTACAGTCCTGGATTCTAAAGTTCCTACGACCCTTCTTATCTGCATTCAACAGCTTGTCTGCAGCAGCACCTCTCTCCTTCACTCTCAAGACTGAACTCTTCTAGACTGCACTGAAGTGAACTTGTGAAGAGGTATTTATAGCTTTTGGTGGGGTCACCTGACTGATCCCTTACATGTCTGGACATGTTGTTTCAAAACCAAGGGGGGAGGATTTGTTTGATGGGGACTTCCTTGTTCAGTTAAAGGTACAGTGTATATATCCACAGATATTGACTCTGTATATCTCTGATCCACAGTGACTAAGCACTTTTATACACAGAACCTTATACAGTAGCAGGTCTATGGTGTGAATTTATGAAAATACATTAAGGATGTCCTATAACTGTACTAATCATGACATTATTATTGTTTTATATGACTTCTGAATCCTTTTTCTTTAAAAAGGCTTTACTGACTGTATTCATTCCTATTTAAAATAGCGTTCATGCTTTTTGTACACAAAATGCACTTATGCACTTTACACAACACATCTCCGGGTGTTTGGCATCATTCTGGGGACTGGATGGATGGAAATGGGAAAAAAATGGAAAGAAAGAACTAGTAGGAAGTTTAGTAGGGTCAATAAAGAGCTACGCTAGGTGGCCAACTTAGGGTAGGGGGAAAAGAAGAAAATCAAAGAGAAAAGCATTAACTGTTGCACAACAAACGTTTTGGTAGCTAGGAAATAAGGAGATAGAAAACTGTTCCATTAGTCACAGCTGAGGGTGTAGCCTAACTCCTCCACTGGGTACATTTTTGGCTTTGTTATTTACAGAGAGGCAGATTTACACTTTATTTACTCTGGCTATACTGTTAATTAAAGTTTTTGGGAACTTTTTTTGGTGTCTTCTTTTTTTAACTTTTTTATTTTTATAATTGTGCACATAAACAGTACAAGATCATTTGCAAGTGAGCAGTACAACACATAAGTACATTCAAGTAATTACATAAAAGAGGAGATTGCCCCCTTTTTGTTACATCGGTGGGGGGGATTCTGAGTCTGCAGTTATTAAGCACTACAGACTACCCTTTTATATCTATATATAAATTTTTAAAGAATATATGAGCCTTAATGCAGCCAATGGGCTGGTTCTGACTAAGAGAAAATAAGATTATTCTGCATGCTTATTCACTTAAAATTGCAGGGACCACCCCCCCCCCTCCATACCTGCTATCAGGTACATTTTTCTCAAGCATGATTAATCCTTAAATGGTTTCCATCCATATGCCACAGCCATGAAAAATTCAAAATCACCCACCGCACAACACGGACATCGAGTAATTATTTTTAGCAAACATTATGCACCCCTATAAGCAAGTAAAATACATTGGGAACTTCGGCATCACAGGCCATTACTTAAAAAGCAGTAAAAGAGGAAAGTTATTGTCACTTGGAATGTCCCAACAGACCAAGCCTCCATGTGTAGTATGGGAGCCATCTTAATCCTGTGTTGCAGTAACTTGGGTGTCTGGCCACTATGTCTGTGCTAAATTTAATTAGAGATAACAGTACTTACACAGACATAGTTCATGGATCCAAGTCTCGATCTTCAGCTGAACTGCCAGGATGTTCCTTTTCAATGTTGGTAATCAAGGAATCCAGGTGTCTTGAATCCCCAAAAAGATATGTGTGCCCTGCATACTGCACTCTTAGCTTAGCCAGGTAAACTGTTCTGAAAGGGACATTGTATTCCCGGAGTTTCCTCTTGCCACCAGCTAAGCGCTTTTGCTGCTGTCTTGTGGAGTAGCACAGATCTCAGAAAAATAGGATTTTACTTCCATCTACCTCAATTTCTTTGATGTGGCATGCAACTTGAAGTATAAGGTCCCTCTGTGAAACAGTACCAGCTTTCTGCAGCAGTGTCTATGGGGTACCGTCCACTATCTTCTTCCATGAGGTAATCCTATAACATTTAGTAATTTGCAGCTGCAGCGCCAACTGTTGAAGCGCCAGTGCCTCTCCAAGCCAGGCCACCATTGTTTGTATTGGGGAGTCCCCTACAAAGCCATCTCTCAGTCTGTTTATCTGAACATTAGTTTCACGGAGCAAATTTTCAGCATGCTCCAGCCTTGATCTTATTATCTGTTGCTCCTTTACCACGCCCGCAGACACTATAAGGGCCTTGCCAGCAGTACTCATCACCTCTGTGATCTTTGTTTCTTGGGACTCCACTCTCTGTTCCACTGCCTGGAGACAGTTTGCAAAGGAATCAAACTTGGTGTTTAACAGTTACAGTGATTTGTGCATTTGTTGCATTTGTTCAATTCATGGTCTTCAGGGTTACCATTTGGGCTATAAATTTGGATCCCTCATCTGTAGTCTTATCCATTTCCTTCTTGCTGGGCTTTTTAGGCTTGAAGAACACCTGTGAACCTCACACCGCTGATCTAGGCTTCCTCATTGCAGGATTTGGTTAAAACTCAGTCCATTTTTCAGGCAAGTCTAATTCAATCAGTATTTAAATTTTCAGGTGATTCAGAACTCAAGATCTTAGTTTTTTACAATAAGTTATAAAGATATGGATGGGAGCTGATATTCCACTTGCCTGGATGCCCGGGCTGCAAGCTCCGCCTCCTTTGGTGTCTTCTGCTTCCATTAGTTCTTCCCGTTTGATTATTTGTTTCATTGAATCTTAACAATCACCAGTCAGGGGATGTTGGGGGTTCTTTTTTATCATCTTTCTTATCATTTTTATTCAGCTGCTGTTCTGAGGATTTTTTGCTATTATTTTTTGGGTGACCTAAATTGGACCGTAATTGTGATAACCCCTGATGATTCCACCCCAGTCAAGACTTGGGGGTGGGGTTGGGGTTTACTTGTTGGGGGAAGTTTACTATGTTTATTCTTGTTACTGCAGGGCAGGGACTGTATGCATGAGGGACAGTTTGTTGCTCTGGAGTCAGACAGGGGTTCAATGGTTGTTATAGTTCAAACAGTTCTGGACAGAACTTCTCCTTTTTTATCCTTCCAAGGTGATCCATATGCCTTCCAGCTTACACTCTGTACTTCAGTATTGCATTTTGTGAATGCATGTGGGATGGGGCCCCTGAATACATCTTATTTGTGATTTTCCCTATACATCGCCATGTCTAGATTCTCCCTGATAACATGGAACGTTAATGGACCAACTCACTTTTAAAATGGTCCTGTATTCTGATTTGTCTCCGCAGATATGACTCCTCAATTTTTTATATAGGAAACTCATCTTCTTAAGGCTAGTCTTTAGTTACATTGATGCAACTGGGTGAGCCAGGTCTACAGGGTTGGGGTGGACAAGAAATGAGCAGGGATGGCGAGTTTCATTGCTAGAGCAGTTGATTTTCAAATGCATCAAGTGGTAGGGCTGTGCTCACCCTGCGAATAATAAAGCACCAAGGGAGATATCAATCAATCAATCAATCAATCAATCAAAATCTTTATTTAATCAGGCGAACATCATTGAGCATAGCTCATTTACAAGATGGACCTGAGTGGTCAAGAAGTGCAAGTGTTAATACATTGACAAGGGTAGCATAAACAGTAATACAATGACAGTGGTAACATAAACAGTAATACAATGACATAAGTGCTAATATATAACAATATACATATGTACACGGCACATTAAAACTATTAATCTGTGAGACAGCAAGCAATGGACACATCAGGAGTAATATGTAGATTATAGGACCTAGCAGGCATTTTGAGGGTGAATCTTGGGACTGGAAACGGGAGTTTTATCAGCATATAGGAACACGAAAAAGAAAGGGGGGGATAGGTAGGGCCGGGGTTTAGGCCTTGTGGAAGCAGTTGCAGAGTTCTGGGAATAGGGTGGTGAATAATCTTTTGAAGTATATTAAGGGTAGGAGGTTATTTAGCTTCATGGTTTTTTGGAGTGAATTCCAAACAATTGCTAGTGAGTAGCTGATAGCAGCCCTCCCAAACTGGGTGCAGACATTGGGGACCTTAAGAATGATAATTTTGCTGATCCTTAGGTTGCATGGCCTAGAAGTAATTTGAGTAAAACAGTCTGAGATACAGGTAGGTAGCTTGCCTGATAAGGCTTTGAATATCCAAATTGCAGCATTCCTATTTCTTCTGTGTTGTAATGATGTCCAGTTAACTGCCTTATAAAGGGAGCAATGATGAAGGGAAGGTCAGTAATGAATCTGATGGACCTGTGGTATAGGGTGTCCAGTTTACTTAAGAGGGGTAGTGAACAATGTCCGTACAGAAAGTCAGCATAGTCAATGATGGATAGGAATGAAGCCTGGATTAATCTTTTTTTGGAGTCTCTGTTGAGGTAGTGCTTTATTCTAAAAAATAAACCAAGCCTTTGTCTCAGTTTCTATAGTAGCTCCTCAATATGGACAGAATAGTCAAGCTTGTTATCAATCCAGACTCCAAGGTATTTGAAGTTATCAACGGATTCCAGCTTCTCTCCAAGTAAGGTGGTTAGTTGTAGGGTGGTGGATGGTGGGGTAGTGGCAGAGCAACTCTTTGAGGTAAAGAACATAGCTTTTGTTTTTTTGGCATTTAGAAGTAGTTTTTATCTAGTAGGTTGTGTTGTAGGATGGAAAATTCAGATTGTAGCAGTTCACAGGCTTTAGATAATGAAGGATTGCTAACATATAATACAGTATCATCAGCAAACAGATGGATGTTGGATTGAGTGAGGTTGGCATCAATATTATTAATATAGATGGCAAGAGGATGGGCCAAGAATAGAGCCTTGTGGTACACCTCTTAACAGTGGTTTTAAAGGTGGATAGGTAGTTTCCATTTTTACCAGTTGTGACCTATCTGATAGATAGCCTTGAACCAATTGAGTGAAGGGGAATCCAACCCTAGTGAACCAAGGGAGGTGATTAATGATTCATGATCCACTGTGTCAAATGCTTTGCTCAAATCCAGGAACACAGCACAGGTACTGTTCTTCTTATCCATAGCAATCTGCCAGTCGTTGGTTACTTTGGCTAGGGCCAAAATGGTGCCATGCCTTGATCTAAATCCTGATTGTGCTGTATTTAGGAGGTTATTGTTATCCAGGTAGTCCCTTAATTGTGAGTTTACTAACTTTTCGAGCATCTTGGATAGAACTGATAGGATGGAAATGGGCCTGTAATTATTGAGGTCCATGGGATCACCAGATTTGAGTAAAGGAACTACTTGAGCTGTTTTCCAAGTGGAGGGAATGGATCCAGTGGTGAGGAAAGATTAAAGAGATGAGTGAGGGGCAGATAAGACTTGAGATGCAATCTTGAGGAAGTAGGGGTCCAGGAGTCTGTACCTGCACTTTTGAAGTATCTAAATTGGAGAGATCTTCCACTTCTTTCAAGGGTATTGGGTTGAAGGAGAAGGTTGATGTAGCCTTTTGACCCACGGTGGATTGAAGGTTCAAGGAAGATCTCAGGAGATTTGCAGGTGAAGAGTCAAATGCTAGTCCAGCTGTGGTGAAGTGGTCATTGAAGGTATTTAGGATTTCTTGTTTGTCCATAATTTCTGTGTTATTTAGTAGCAGTTTGCAGCTTATATTTTCTATCCTCTTCTCTTTTCTTTCTTTATAGTCTGCTATAGCAGTGCCATTTGCCTATCTGGGCTCCATGTCATATCGGCGACCCAAGAAGAGGGTGCAAATCTTACAGCACGATGACTTGGAACAAAGTCTTTCTTTGTGGGTGGCTTAACACCCTTGCACCCTCCTCACACCCCTGCACCCCCTCTTGTGGGGGGCTTTTCCCTCACACCACCTTTGTTTAATATACTAACTCCATTGAGGGGCATACATCAGGGATGGGGAGAACTGCCATTCCCCAAATAGTGCTGGCACTGTGGTTCCATCACCCTCTTCAAGGGTCACCATTCTGCAGTTGCCATTTTGATGTGCTACCTCCTATTCCTTCACATTTTCTGCCTAGGTAGGTTGGCCACCTACCTAAGTATTCTCCCTGCTCACTATCCCTTATCTTAAGTTTTTATATCCTTTTCTGTCCCTGTGGCATGCTAAAATGCTTCAGTGCCAGAATAAAATATGTACATATAAATCAATCAATCAATAAAAAATAAAGTTAATGCAGACTTGCATTAAGAACCTTGTGACTAGTTGATAAGATGTACGTAAAAATCAGTTCATGGGTAGTATGATAAAATAAACTGATGTCACAGTTTGCAAGAAATAAAATGGAATGGCTTTTATGTTTTCTTGTTCTTGATAAACCTCATCACATGTAAGATATTGAGCCTTATTAATTTGTGTTTTGGGTAAAACAGATAAAATAGAGGCTCATAGGAACTATTTGTGAGCCTGGAATTAGGCAAGACTTTTTATGTTTGCTTGCATGCATGCACAAGAGAAACATGTTGTGACAGCTTGCTGGAGTAGCAGGTTGTGGAGGTGAGGCCATGTTGTGGCCAGTGCTGTCACTGCTTTTTAGGGCTTGACTGGTTGGCACCAATGAATGAGCACACTGTCTATGATTGCAGCTCAAAAGTGTGACACCAACTTGAAGCAATTTCGCTGCTGCAATGAGGGAGTGACCCATCATTGCAGGGTGTGCCTTGCCTGGTGTAACATTTCAATAAACATGGCAGCAACTGTCACCGTCTGCCTCTCACAATCCCGCCTGAAAGCTGACATTGGGGGGTGCCCAACCCCCTGTCGGCATGCCCCCACCCCAGTTTATTTGCTGATGGGAAGCCCAATCCCTGGCTTCCCATCGGCATGGTGTCCCTGTAGTTTAATTTGTATGCTGAGGGGGTGCCCAATGCCCCTCGTCATCATGCCCCCAAACACAAACACATTTTCTTTGCCGACGAGGTGCCCAATCCCTGTCTGCTGCAGTAGACCCAAAACACCCAGGTGGCACACACCCAGAGTGCCAAATGTACCTGTAAAAAAGAAAACCTTCCTTCAAAATTTTTCTTTTTTTTTACCCTGTAAACAAGAAAACGGTCCCTCATTGTCTGTGGTGCCCCCTCCCCCAACTCGCACCCACCCTCTTTTCACCCCACATCCCTGCACCTCCCCTCACCCATACTTACCTCTGGAGCACAGCACGACAATCTTCGGTGGAGGAGGAGGAACATATCTGCACTCTTTAAAGACAACCGTGAACTGCAGAAATGCCGGTAAGCTGTATAATAGCATAAATGGGGGAGGGGGATTTCAACTTTGGTGGATATCTTGGTCATTTTTGTGATTTTTGGCACCACATTTTCAACATGGGGTTCTTGGAACCCCACCTCATGAACTCAGTCGCTGTCATGTTGTTATTCAGTCCCAAAAGGGGATTTTGCAGTCACTGTGAGGAACAGTCTAGGGAGGTCAAATCATGGAAAGCCATATGTGCAAATGCCAGGAGCCTTAGCAACAAGATGGAAGATCTGGAGGCTATCATGGTGCTGTCAGACCTGGACATTGTGGCCATCGCTGAAACCTAGTGTAATGATAACCATGACTGGGAGATGGCCATACCTGGCTACAACATATTCAGAAGAGACAGAGCAGGCAGGAAGGGAGGAGGAGGAGTGGCACTGTATGTGAAAAATGACATAAGGGCCACAGAGATCCAGGAGGAACAAAATGGGGGAGAGATACTGTGGGTTAAGCTGGAAAGGAAAATGGGGACAGCCATCCTCACAGGTGTGGTCTATAGACCACCAGCCCAGGAGGAAGAAACAGATAGGGAGCTGATGCTAGCCATCCAAAGGATGGCAGACAAGGGTGAGGTAGTACTGGTTGGAGACTTCAATATTCCAGATGTGGACTGGAGCATCCCAGCAGCAGCATCAACTAGGAACAGATTTATCCTGGACTCCTTCGGTGCCTTCCTCAAGCAACTGGTCATGGAACCAACTCGGCAGAAGGCAATACTGGACCTTGTGCTCACAAACAGGGACAGTGTGATGGGGGTAACAGTGGGGGAGCACCTGGGGAACAGTGACCACCAGTCATTGTGGTTTGAAATCACAGAAAGAGCAGAACCAAACCACACAAAAACACGTATCCTGGATTTTAGGGGGGCAGACTTTGGGAAATTGGGGAGATACTTTAAAGAGGCATTAAGGGGAATGGGACAGGAATCAGGGGTTGAGGAACAGTGGGCAGTATTTAAAATGGGGATTACAAGAACAACAGAATTATGCATTAAGCAGGTTAGCAAGAGGAAAAGGAAGAGGAGACCATTAGGGTTTTCCAAAGAGGTAGCAAAGAAAGTGAAAGCCAAAAAGATTGCATTCAGGCAATACAAAAGACACAGGCAGAAGGGATAGGAGAAGTACCAGGAGAAGCAAAGGGAGGCAGGGAGGTCAGTAAGGGAAGCCAAAGCTCAGACAGAAGAACACATTGCAAAATCAGTGGGTAGAGGGGACAAAACCTTTTAAGGTACATAAGTGAAAAAAGAAAGACAAAGGGAGGGATAGTGAGACTGAAGGGGAAGGATGGGGCCGCATGGAGGATGACAACAGTAAAGCTGACATATTGAACAGGTATTTCTGCTCAGTCTTTACTGAGGAAGAGGAGGGTAATGGGTCTGAAGGGAGTACAAGGGGTGAGAATGGTGCAGAAATGAACACAAGCCCCTTTACACGAGAAAGGGTCCTGAAGGAACTGGAAGTAATAAGAGTTGATAAAGCAATGGGGCCAGATGGGTACATTCAGGGTCCTTAAAGAACTAAGAGAGGTGGTGGCTGAACCTCTGGCTATCCTGTTTAGCTGATCACTGGAAACAGAGGAGGTACCCAAAGACTGGAGGACAGCAGATGTAGTCCCTTATACAAAAGTGGGAACAAAGAGGAAGCAGGAACTACAGACCAGTCAGTCTCACCTCGGTAGTGGGGAAAGATCATGGAAGCACTACTGAAGGAGAGATTGGTGGAACATCTGGTTGCCAATGGCCTTCAGGACCCAAGGCCATGGTTTCACCAGGGAGGTCATGTCAGACCAACCTAGTTGAATTTTGACTGGGTGACTAGGGAGGTGGATCAGGGAGGGCAGTGGACATGGCCTATCTGGACTTCAGCAAGGCCTTTGACACTGTGCCACATAGAAGACTATTACACAAACTGGGGAATATGGGTGTGGGCAGGACAGTAGTGTGGTGGGTAGGTAACTGACTGAGTGGCAGGACACAGAGGTGGTGGTAAATGCTGTCCTCCACAGAGGAAAAGAGTGACCAGTGGGGTACCACAGGGATCAGTGCTGGGACCAGTCCTATTCAACATCTTCATCAGTGACATTGCGCAGGACCTAGAAGGCAGAATTTCACTGTTCGCTGATGACACAAAGCTCTGTAACAGAGTAGACACACCAGAGGGTGTAGACCGAATGAGGAGGGACCTGCAGAAACTTGAAGAATGGTCAGGGGTTTGGCAGTTGAAATTCAATGCAAAGAAGTGCAAGATAATGCATATGGAGCACAAAAACCCTGGCACAATATATCAGTTTGGGGGGTGAGGATATAGCATGCACCAAGCAGGAAAGGGATCTTGGGGTTATCATCTCTGATGACCTCAAGGTAGAAACAGTGTGACAAGGCAGCAGGTAAAGCAAATAGGATGCTGGGATGCATAGGCAGGGACATCACCAGCAGGAAAGGGAGGTCATAATTCCACTATACAAGACACTAGTGAGGCCCCACCTGGAGTACAGTGTACAGTTCTGGAGACCATACCTACATAAGGACATAGACAGGGTAGAGAAGGTTCAGAGGAGGGCAACAAAGATGGTGCATGGATTGCATCACAAGTCCTATGAAGACAGGTTGAAGGAACTGAACATGTACTCCCTGGAGGAGAGGAGAGAGAGAGGGGATATGATAGAGACATACAAGTATCTTATAGGGAGGAACAGGGTGCAGGAATTCACTATTTTTAAGCAAAAAAGATGTTCCAGGACTAGAGGGCATGGGATGAAGTTGGAGGGAGGATGATTCAGAGGAACGTGAGGAAGAATTTCTTCACAGAATGGGTGGTGGACAAGTGGAACACCCTGCCAGAGGAAGTGGTGGGGGCTGAAACAATCACGGGATTTAAGAATGCATGGGATATACATAAAGGAATTCTGGAGGTCAGGGGTAAGGGGCAACAGACTTCTAGGAAAACATAAACTGAACTTACAAGCTCAAATGGGCAGACTGGGTGGGCCTTAGGCCCTTATCTGCCGACACTGTCTATGTATCTATGTATCACCTTCAGGGACTGGTTAATGAAATGACAGTGTCACTGTTCATGAGGTGGGCTCCCAAAAAGCCTGTGTTGCACATCTGGTGAAAAAATTCCAAGAAATTACTGTGTTATGAGTGTGTGTTGAGCAGTTCCCATGCATGCTCGTAACCTCGAGAATTTTTAATATTTTCACTCCAGATTTTCAACATTGTCATTTTTCCACACCTCCTTATGAATAGTATAGCTGTCATTTTTCACATGCTGCCCCAAATGTGTTTTCGCACATCTGGCGCACAATGCCAAGTTCGCTGTGCGAAATCAATGTTCGGGACAGATTAAGAAAATCACAGTGACAGTGTTCATAAGGAGAGGTCCAGAAACGCCCATGTTGCAAATCTGGTGAACAAATTCTAAAACATGACTGAGTTACCAGCGTGCATTGTGCAGTTTCTACGTACGCTCATAACTTCACCAATATTTTATAGTTGTACTCCAGATTTTCAACACTGTCATTTTTACACACTGCCTTATGAACAGTATACCTGTCATTTTTAACATCCTGCCCGAAACATGTTTTCACACCTGTTTCACACAACGAGCACGGTTGCTGTGCAAAATCAACATTCGGGACAGATTAAAAAAATCACAGTGCCACTGTTCATGAGCGGAGATCCCAAAATGCCTATCAGTCAATCAATCAATCAATCAAATCTTTATTTATCCAGGCGATCACCATTGAGCAAGCTCATTTACAAGGTAGACCTGCTGTTGTCAAGGACAGATATACATACATATATTAAGGTACAGTATACAAAATGAGCAAAAGGATACAAACAAACTTACAGCAACATGGTGGGTGTGATATATACATTCCAATTGTTCACATAAGAACCTACATACATTACATAACATTATTGCAGTATTTACAACCTTAATGTACATTGAAGTTAAGGTATCATGTTTATTAATGCCTGTATAGAAGGGTACAATTATTTACATTTCAGCCCTCAGCAACTGTTTATGTGCTTGGGTGAGGGTCCTAGGCTACAGAAGGACCCACGGTGAAGACTGTATCTCCTGCTTCAGTGGCGGCAGGAGAGTAGAAAGAGAGAAAGAGGTGCCAAGGGTTCCGAATGCCAGAATGGCAGCTGATTAGTGACTAGTTAAATAGGTAAGGATTGAACTAGGTTCGTGGCTGAATGTGGTAAAACCAGAGAGGAAACCATCTGCAGGACTGCTAGGGACTATGGAAACACTTACAGATTTCAGCGAACATTTTGTCATAAATAGTCCTAAAAAGGGCAATACTGACAGGAGAACTAAGTCTCAACGATCTTTGTATCTTATTCCAGAGTGTGGGCAAAGCATGGCTTATGGCGGCCCTACCAAAATGGTTACTGATCCTGGGAATTTTCAGAGAAATTAGTGAATGGCTTCTTAGGTCGTAGCTACTCATTGGACTTAAGGGGAGACAGGCAACAATGTAATCTGGGAGATTGTTGGTGAGGGCTCGAAGTGTCCAGAGGGCTGCATTTCTACACCGTCTGTATTGCAGGGAAGGCCACCCTACTGCTGCGTATAGAGAGCAATGATGTGTGGAGGACTGGAGATCGGTTATGAATCTTAAAGCTCTATGGTACAGGACATCCAATTTTGCAAGGTGTGAGATGGAGTATTGGCTATAGATAATGTCAGTGTAGTCGATTAATGAGAGGAATGTAGATTGAACAAGCTGTCTTTTTGCATCTGAAGTCAGGAGGTGTTTAATTCTGAAAAAGAGGCCAAGCCTCTGCCTAAGTTTTTTCATCAGTTCTTCTGTGTGCTCCAAAAAGGAGAGTTTCTTGTCAAGCCATATGCCCAGATATTTGAATTTAGGTACAGATTCAAGCTTTTCGCCTAGTAAGGTGGTTATGGGAGGAAATGTACCAGCAGCAGCAGAGTAGACCCCAGTGCTATGTGGTGAAAAGAGCATGGCCTTGGTTTTTTTTGCATTTAGTAGTAGCTTTTTTTGGAGCAGCTGGTTCTGCAGTGTATTGAATTCATTTTGTAGTTCTGAGCACGCGGCTCCAGGAGAATCATGGCTTAGATAGAGCACCGTATCATTGGCAAACAGGTGTATACTGGATTCCTTGATTCCTAAATCCAAGTTGTTGATGTAGATGGTGAACAGTAGAGGGCCCAATATGGATCCCTGTGGGACTCCTCTTTTTATTGGTTTGAGTGGAGAGAGCTCTCCTTCGGCCTTGATTTGTTGCTGCCTATCAGAGAGCTAGTCCTGGAACCAATCCAATGAGATTGAGTCCATGCCTATGGATTTTAGGGTGGAGAGAAGTAGGCAGTGGTCGACGGTATTGAAGGCCTTGCTGAGATCTAAAAACACTGCACAAACAAATTTTTTATTGTCAAGGTCCCATTGCCAGTCATTAGTGACTTTGGCCGATGCCGTAATAGTACTATGCTTTGCTCTAAAGCCGGACTGCATAGGATTAAGCAATGAAGTGTCGTCTAGGAATGATCTCAACTGTATATCCACAATTTTTTCCATCATTTTCGAAAGTATAGGTAAAAGAGAGATTGGCCTATAATTGTTTAGGTCACTTGGTTCCCCTGCTTTAAATAGTGGGATGACATGAGCAGTTTTCCATTCTGTGGGAAGAGAGCCTTGGGCTAGGGACAAGTTGAATAGGTGTGATATAGGTGTGGCAAGTATATGGTATGCAATTTTCAGAAAGTATGGGTTGAAGGAGTTGGCTCCTGCGCTTTTTCTAATATCTAGCTGTAGCAGAAGGTCTTCAACTTCTTTAATGGTAGCTGGGGAAAAGGAGAAGATCATATCTTTGTTACTTGGTTCAGATGGCTGAGCTTTGAGTTGTGAACGAAGACTGTTTACTGGTGCATTATCGAATGCCATGCCTGCGGTGGCAAAGTGGTTGTTGAAGGCTTGGAGAATCTCAGATTTGTCAGTGATAGTGACATTGTCAATGTTAATTTTGGAAGGTAGTACAGTACCTGGTGTATGTCCAGACAGTTCCTTTACGGTGGATCAAAATTTGCTAGGGTTGTTGGATGCAAAGAGCAATTCGTTTTGGTAAAAATTGGCCTTGGCCTCTCTGACGAGTTTTGTGCAGGCATTCCTAGCTGTCCTAAAGAGACACCAGTCTGCATCGGCATGCGATTTCCGGGCCTTTTTCCATAGTTGGTCTCTTTTGAGTAAAGCTTTCTTCAGGTCCGGTGAGAACCAACGGCAGGTTCTGGTTTTTATTCTGATTTTGGTCAAAGGAGCATTTTTGTTTAGGGCACTGGCTATGATTTTGTGGAGAAGATCATATGCATCATTTACTGATTTAGCCAGGTAGAAACTCTGCCAGAGCAGAGAGTTTTTTAGATCGTTGAAGTAGGCCAGAGGGTCAAAGTTCCATCTAGATCTTCTGGTAGAGAACTTTGATGTAGTTAGTGGTTTAGTGATGGTTCTTATGCCAGCTATAAGGCAGTGGTCACTAACATCCGCTGGAAGGATACCGGCATGAGAAAAGTAGTGTGGTTTATTGACATGGAGGACATCCAGGAGGGTGCTTCTCACTGGGTTTTTATTGTTAATGAGAGTTGGTTCAGTTATAAGTTGGGAGAACCCATGGGAGTCACAAAATTGTTTTAGGGGTAGTGATCCGTTAGATAACCAGTCGTAGTTAAGGTCGCCTAGTACAATTGTTTCCAGAGGTGTCTTGTCCATTTGTGATGATAGATGAGTCAAGAGCTGTGGTCCTGCTGCTGGCGGTCTATAGCAGCCTATTATTCGTAATGCCACAGATTGGGATAGTTCAACCCTAAGAGTCAGGCATTCAAATCCCCCAGCAATGGAAGTAGCATCTAATATAGATACTGTGAATTTATTTTTAACATAAATGGCTACTCCTCCCCCCCTGATCTTTTTGTCTGCTCTAAAAAGGAGGTAGTCGGGGATATTGACCTCACTGTCTGGTTTGGATGCCCGAAGCCAGGATTCCGAGATCACAAGAATGTCTGGGGCAGTATGAATAATCCAGGCCTGGACAGAATCCAGCTTCTTCAGAAGGCTGCAGACATTGGCATGCATGAAATTGATTCCTTTTAGAGTAGCAATGTCAGACGGTGATGAAATCAACTCTGTGGGGTCAGGATTAAGTTCAATGTCTCCTGAGCATAATAGTAGGAGGAGCAGAATTCTTCTTAGGTTGGCAAGGAGATTTTTAAAAGCACGGGTCTTTTTGCGTTTATTGTAGGCCTATGTTGAAAATCTGGTATAAAAAATTCCCCAAATAATTGCATTACTGGTGTGCATTGCGCAGTTTCTACACACGTTCGTGAGTTCACCAATTTTTTTATATTTTCGCTCCATATTTTCAACATTACCATTTTTTTTGCACCTCCTCATGAATAGTACAGCTGTCAGTTTTCACATCCTGTTCGAAATGTGTTTTTGCACCTGTGGCGCCAAATGACAAAGTTGCTGTGCAAAATCACCTTTCTGCTAATGCACGTACCCCATGTCTGTCCTGACAAAGCCCTTCGGCTGCCTCATTCCTGACTTCTTCCTCCTAGTGTCTGTATGTCACGCCTCACTTTTATTTCCTATTGTCAGCCTAAGTTACTATCTGATATCCTGTACTGTGCAACTAATCTGTAACCATGTAACCAGCTTGATGCCAATTGTCTGTACTGCTGATGTGGGACCTTTGTAAAAGAGCCTTGGCTCAAAGGTATTTTGTAACCCTAGATTCAAATAAATAAAAAAATAAATAAATAAATAAACTGGTAGTGTCACTGTTCATGTGGTGTGGTCACAAAAAGCTCATGTTGAAAACTTGGAGTGAAAATACCAAGAAACACCCAGAGTGTTAGGGTTTCTGACCATAACGCCCTCCCCTGTAGGGACTGACAGGCTTCAGGGGTGTGACTTGGGATTGTCGACAGCAATGCTCATGCCATTGCACCTCACCCCCACCCTGCAGCCAGTGACAGGCATTGAGGTGTGTCTTGGACTCTTCAGTCCTAAAGTTCACCCCATTCTCCTATACTGCACCCATTCAGCACATTTCCTTATGGAATGATTTGAATGTAAAGCCCGAACACCCCAAGGCACACCTCAACACTTGTCGGTGTCTGCAGGGTGGGGTGAGCCAAAATGGCATGAGCGTTATGGGTGACGACCCAAAGGCACAACTCAATGCCTGTCCACCTCTGAAGGGTGGGTGTGGGGTTGTCATCAGTTCAATACTTCACTGCCATCCCTGTTCTGCATCTATCTAACTCCTGGACTTCCAATGCTAATGCCAGCAAGCAAACATTAGGCATTGACAAATGCTTGTCTGTTTTATGCAGTAGTAATGAAAAGGAAGGAAGCAGCTTTCATTTCTTTTAACTTTCCCAAACAGCCGCTCTGTAACAAAAATGTTCACCAGTTGCCTCTGAAATGGGAAAAAGGGGGTTGGTAAAGATATGTTTTATCTGAATATTTAAATTTTTTTTTTCTTTTTAGATGTATAACAAATTCTGCATTATGGAGCAGCTTCACATTTCAGTATCCTATCTTTACAGAAGCCTTCCCTCTATAGAAATACCCCGAAATCCCAAGAACACTGCAGAGAATGACAGCATACTTTGAACAAAGCTGCCGATTATAATTGTTTTCCTTCTAAACAGGGAGACTGATTTTTATTAAAGAATAAATCTTTGTTAACCCTTAGAGAACTGAATATGTGTGAACGTATACAGATTCTGGACGTATATATACGTCCACAGTCTTCTAAGGGGCATTCCATACTCCTATTACTCTTTAAGAAAAGAAAAACTTTCTATTATTGGTGTCATGTTTAAATCTACATAGTTGAAGACAGTGCCCCCTGGTTTCTACCACATCCTGTTTGAATGCAAATCCCATCTCCATAAACAGATATGGATCATTTATAACTTCCCATAGTGGCAACAGGTCTCCTCAGCACCTTCTTTCTTCCAGAGACATCAATTGTAATGTTTCAAGGTGGTTGTGATATTCTTTATTCCTAAGTCCCTTGATTTGTTTTGTAATCTTTCTCTGGATTTTTTCAAGGTGATGAATATCCATTTTTTAAATAAGGTGACCCGAACTGTGAGCAATAGCCAGTATGAGGTCTAACTTATGAAAGGTACAAAGGAGGAAGGACTCTAACGTCTGTTGATGCGATATTACTTTTTGTGTTCCACGGGATCCTATTTGCTCTTTCTATGACCTAATTTGTCTGCTTTAAAAAAGTTAGGTCATCAGTTATCAATACCCCTAGGTCTTTTGCAACTGTAGTTTATATTAGCAGCCTATCCCTGAGCAGATATTGATACTTTGCATTTTTTGGTCCCAGGTGCATAATGTTGTATTTGTCTATAATAACCGGGACAACCTTTTTCCCATTGGGAAACTGTGGCATAATTTGCCATTATAAAGGAGCATTTATAATGGCAAACACATGCCCGGTTTCCCTCACACTGCACAGGCACCCCAGCCTCTGAATCTGTTTCTCCTAACTACTGTCCACATCATCTTTTCTTCTTTGAACTGCCTCACGAACTCTGTGGTAAGTGCTGGCAGGCAGACAGTAATAGAAATGAGGGAAATACCCTGAAAATGTTGGCTCCAACTAAATTATAATTAAAGAAAAAACTTCACAAACACGAGTGACTAACCGATAGAATGCTCGCTCACACCAAAGCAGACCACCTTTCTTATTTTATATACTTGCTGTGAGGGAGAAAAGAAAATCCCGGCAATTATATAAAATAAAATATGGGTCTGGGTGTATGTAAACTTGAATTTACACACACCCCACAGGATTAGATGCTATGTATAAACCGCTCAAGCTTCACTCTCAGGGTTTATGTAGCATCAAACCCCTCGGGCGTGTGTAAATTCTCATTACACATCCAGACCCATACTTTATTCTATACATATTTAATGTCATACCCCAAGATTGTGCCCATTTGTTAATGTTTAGAAGATTGTTTTGCAGTGATTCAGCTTTTTCAAGCATTCTGCATTCCCCCCTAATTTTAGGTCATCGGCATACTTGATATTATCTTAGTAGTGTTGTCAGTTAGATCCGCTATGAAAACCTGAAATATGTAGGGCCCCAGAACTGACCCCTGAGGGACCCTACTTGTCATTCTAGATGTTGCAGAGTGGTGCCTTTTATGATTACAAACTGGGTTCTACCCCCCAGCCAATTTTATCTAGCTATCATACAGTAATGACTAATTATGTATTCATGATGCATTTTAAGCTTTATTATTAATGTTATTGATTGAAACCATTTTGACAAGAGTGTCCTGATGGGTGGCTTGCATAAAAAAAGGCCACACTGGTCTTCAATGTCTCTACTATGGTAGATCAGTTGTTGTATTAGATTTAGAAATGTGCAAAACTGGCAAATTTCGTTACATGAAATATTTCACGAAATTTACCAGTTTCACAAATTTTTCATGGAAGCAAAATTCAGACTTTTGCCTGCAGAATGTGAAATTTCACCTATGAATGTGAAATTTCACCCAAGAAATGGTGAAACTCACCTTTTGCCAGTGAAATATTGCCTCTTTAATGATGACATTTTGTATTTTGCAGTTGAAATTCCACATTTTACACCTGCTGAAATATTTCAAGTAATTGGCGTATTTTGCAAAATATTCATGCAGCAAAATTGTCAATTTCACAGGAATTTCACTGCCAAAATATAAGTTTGCAATATCTCTAATTAGATTAGGGGCAGATCAGCTGACCTGTCCAGACAGTATAAAAAAATCTCCTTTTCTGTAGTTCCTCAGATCACCATAGAGAAAGGAACCAGGAGTACCTGTACCAGTCTGTATATGGTTCAGTAAAAGTCACAGAAGTCGGTGGGTCTCAGCCTTGAAAGTAATCTACTCTGTGGAAAGTGTTACAGGTGGTAGCACTGAGCACCGGAAGAGTTAGTTTTTGTTTTATTTTAGTTTATTTTACAGTATTCTGAGAAAATAAAATTCACACACATGTCTGTTTTAAAGCCTATGTTGTTGTTGGTGTTGTCCATTTCCCACACCCTACCTCAAGTGGTGTAAGAAGTGGGAGAAACTGGTTGCCCAGGATTGTAGGGGAAACCAGTTTGTGATACCAGCCCTAGTATCTGGATAAACCAGCAGGCATGGAAGTTGGAATCAAAGACCAGAGGAAGGCTCTTGGGGTGCAGACCAGAGCCCAGATTGAGGAAACAGGAGAGAAGCTGCTTCCAGGACTGGATATCAGAGCCCTGAGGAAGGCAACACCAGAACCAGATACTGAAGAAAATGAACTAGAGCAGATGAAGTTGAAAGAGGAACCTCCAGAAAACATCATTGGCTTACTGAGATAGTTAGTGGTAAGACAGTTGGAAATGGAAAGACAAAGAGATAGAGAATGCCATGAAATGGAGCTAGAGAGAAAAAGGCAAGAAATAAGATGGGCAGAGACCATAAGGACCCTCCACAATCTAGGAACAGGAAATGGACCTGATAGGACTGGCTCTGGCCCAAATCTCAAAGACATTAAGCTGACAAAAATGACTTTCTCAGATGATATTGAGGCCTATTTGACCACCTTTGAAAGGATTGCCAGGGCATGCAGGTGGCCCCAAACACAGTGGGTGGACCCCCTTGCTTCCTACTTAAAAGATACCTAAACAACATTTTCACAACAAACTATTCAAATATCTGACTCTGTAGGTGACTAAAGGAAAGGCTGCTGTATTCATTAATGCTAAAACTACATTTACATAATTTACCTAAATGTTGTTCCAGAGCATTTGAAAATTGTAAAATCAGCCTTCCAATTCCAAAAAAACTGTCTTACCTCTTTCCTAAAATGGCTGCCAAATGTGTTATGTGATGACATCATTTGAGCCAAATTCAGAGAGATATATGGCTCTCTAGAGTGCTAAGTAGTTCTTTTTTCACTTTGTATAGAATTGTTTCACCCAAATGGTCAAAACCATGTGCATTATTTTGTATAATGCACATGTTAGGCAATTGTTCTATTCATTTTGTTTACTTTAAAATGCTGAAAATGTGTTTTAATCCAACTAACTTTCTCTGTGGCAAACCACAGTGCAGTACAAATCTTGAATAACCTGGTAAACTAGTGGTTATGGTGGATCCAGGATGCTACAACAGGGGAGCTGGGGTGGTGTTCATGCTTAATATGCACTTTTTTACATTTTTATTAAACCTTTATATTTTCTGCTGTTATTCTTTTCTAGTATGTTTCTGACAGAACCTACAAGTGTAATCCATAATGTGAATGTAAGCATTTGTACAATCAATAAATCAGACTTTTTCAACAAAGTGAAATGCAGCAGCAGCAGCAAGCAAGTATGTTACTATTTGGAGGGGGGTGCAGCCACCACCTTCACCACCCCCTAAAGCCACCACTGTTTTGTAGCAAAGTTCTTGTGAAGTCCAATGTTAGAGTTTATACTTTCTCAAAATTCAAATATATGCTTGTCTTGTCTTCTTTTTCTATGGGAAATAATACTAATAATAAAATTCCGCATTTATATAGTGGTTTTCATACACATTGTATCCCAAAGTGCTTTACAAGCAATACTAGACTGGTAGTGAATTGACTGAACGTGTAGTGGCAACCATTTCATACATTAATATCCACACACAGCTTTGGACAATTGCATGAACTGGTTTTATGGGAAGGGGAATGCTGGCCAGGACAATGGGATCAGGTAGTGATCAAGGTGCTGGCAGCCCCACATCTTATTTCTCACAGCAATCTGCTCATATTTCTCTCCTTCCATCTTCCCCTTCCCTGAATATAACAGTACATTGCAAGAGTGAACTTCTCAGTCCTCCTCTGGTATTCATTCTTCACTATTCCTCCTCACACCAACAACTGGTGAGCTCATCACCCTTTCTGCATCATGAATGCAAGCAGCACAGTCCCCATTTTATTTTGACATATCAAACATAAACATATCTTTCCAGTAAGTCAGGCTCATAGCAGCAGGGAACAAGGGGAATGATGGGCTTTCTTACGTTTAAAAGATCTAGGCTACCTTTGCTTAGGCACTATTAAATGATGGGTGTGCATGACATTATGCACATCATATAATAGTACCTAATCATAGGTGGCTTAGATCTTATATGGATAGGAAAGCCTATTTTTCCACTTATGCCATGCTGCTATCAGCCTGGCTTACCACAAGATCATGTTTATCATTATGTAAATATAATAAGGGAGACTGTACTAAACATATTCATGATGCAAATGGGTAGAGAACTCACCAATTTCTGGTGTGGGGACCAGGTGAGAAGAATGAATGCTAGAGAGGGACTGAAGAGGCCATTCCAACAGGGTACAACTATATTTAGGTTAGTTGAAGACATGAAGGAAGACGCTGAGCAGATCACTGTGCGAACTGATATGTGGGTCTACCAGCATCGTGATCACTACATGACTGTGGATGAGAGTATCCAGTGATGACAAATACTCAGAGTGGCAGGGCTACATCTAAACTGTTACTTGAATTCAGTGTAGGGAGATTACCCTCGGGCGGGGGGGGTGCTAACGTTGGTTAGGACAGTATTGATTGAGTTGTGTATAGCTCATTCAAGATTTGGAAGGGTGGTAGTCAGCCAACTTGCATTGTGGAGCAGAGCACAGAAAAGTACTGGAGAAGAATTGCTGGGAACTCTCCTGTGGGGTTCTGCAGATCACAGGTAAAGGAGTAGACTGACACTGGAAGTCAGGTGGATTCGCTCAATGTATTAGCATGCCTCTTCTACTAATAATATTGTTATCCATTGTAAGTGCAGCCCTAATGAGGGCATGAACATCAGTTTTTCTGGTGGGTTATGATGCTTATTGCTTGGCCCTCCAGGAAGACATAGTTGTTGGTTAATGAGGTGGGAAAAAACACAACAGGGAACTGTACATGCTACCTTCACTGTGCAGAAGGGTGGTGATCCACTCAATGTTTACTCTGGGTGCAGAAGTCAAACACTGAGAATGTGGACTGGACAGTGACTTGAGAGGCATTTTAACAATGCCAGCTGATGGTGCTTATCAGTATAGGTGTGCACAACTTTCTGAGGTACAAGATTACAATCTGAGGTGTAATAATTCTCTTCATGAGACTGCAAGCTCATATGTGTCCCCAGGCAGTACTAAGGAAAGGATATGGATGGTGGAGTGTTCAACAGAAGACAGGCTGGGGGGGGGATTCATATGGAAGAAGAAAGTCTTATTTGTGGATTAAATTGAGAGCATGACTTTGGAACTGAACTAGACCGGTACTTTGCTGTGTGACCCTAGGCAAGTCACTAAACTTCCTTGTGCTCCCAGGCCACACCTGTAAACAAGCTTTCATCTTAGTGTGTCTCTCCTGGTTAACTAACAACAAAATTCAGTGCATCATATAACCACTAGATCATCAGGTATTTGAAGTGTTGTACTGTAATGCATTTTGCCAAAGAAAAAGTCAGCTGGATTGCATAATGCATTTTGCCAAAGAAAATGTCAGCTGGATTGCAAAACATTTTCCACAAGTTAAAGTAAACTGAATGAACACAATCATAGCCTAACATATGTACTGATTAAAATAATCCATGATTTAATACATGGTGTTGATCATTCAGGTACAACTATTCAAAACAAAGTGGGAAAGAAGAACTAATTAGCACTATAGAAATACAAGTGTATCTCTGTCACTGACTCCAATGATGTCATCATGACTCATCACTTAACACACTTGGCAGACACCTTAGGGAGAAACCAAGGCTGTTTTTTATAAAGTGAAAGGCTGATGTTTACATTTTTCAAAAGCTATGAAACTGCATTTATGTTATTTACATAAATGCAGTTTTTGCATAAATGTAAACAGCAGGCTTTACTTTACCTTGCTATGAAGCCAGATTTTGGAGCTTGCAGTTTTAATAAAACTGCTTGTTTAGGTACCCTTTAACAGGACATTCCCAGTTGGCTTATAGTAACATGGACATTCGTAGTGTTGATAACTTCATCCTACAGTAGTTAAAAGAGAAATCTTGAAATGTTATGACATTAACTCAGAGACTTATAGGAAGAAGTGTCATGCCTTAAAGTACCAGCACTATGTTACCCCAAGAGAAACATTCACTAGACTAAGGGAACTGTGCAACAAATGGCTATGACCTGAGGGGAAAACTGTAACAGACATTGTTGAGATTTAGGCGGTGGAACAATTTTTACATATTTTACTGCTTGGGTTGCAAATATGGGTGAAGGAACATAATCCAGAATCTGTAGATGTGGCCATTACCATTGCAGAAGACTTTTTGACAGCTCACCAGCCCTTTAAAAGAGGAGGACACTGGACTACAGACCATAACACATCAACTGCTCCCCAGTTGGTAAGGCAAAATTCTTTTGTACGGCCAATGGGGAAATATAATAGTAAAGCAGAGGGAAAGAGTGGTAAGGGAGGGAAGTCCTCTCTCTGGACATTGTATACAGCAATTGTAAAGGGTTGGGACATATTGCACAGTATTGTCATACTAAAAAGACTAAGCCTTCCCATCTGGCTTAACTGAACTCTGGGTACTATTTGACTGATGTGCAAATAGAGAAACAGACTGTACTGATTTGGGAAGCAAGCAGATTTTAATTTGTCCTGAACTAGTAGGCTCATGGAAAAAGGCACCTGTTATGAATGTGGTTTGTGTCTATGATCAACCTGGACTTACAGGGCCAAAGTCTACCATCACTGCAGGGCTTGTACCCAAGTTGCCTGTATCCATTGTAACTGGGCATGATTTTCCAAACTTTGATGCACTTCTTTTGGATAAAGTGAATATAACAGCTATAACTACCAGGGCCCAAAGCAAGAAAGAACAATTGCTTGGGGAAGTATTCACATTTGAAGGAGAGGTGGTCGAAGCTCCAGGTAAAATTAAAAAGTCCTTGAATTCCTAGAAGAGGTTGCAAAAACAATGACATCAGGAAAAGCATGGACTAGCAAATGATAAATTTAACCCCACATTTGTTGACATGGATATTGCCAATGAACAGAACAATGACCCTAGTTTAAAGTTTTACTTCCAACAGGCTGGTACACAGTAGCCCTCAGAGTTTATAGAACAGAATAATTTCCTGTATAGAGTGTGTACAAATCCCAGTAATAATCAAAAAGTAGAGCAACTGATGGTAACCACATGTCATAGAAAGCACCTAATGTATCTTGGCCATGATTTATCCTGGACTGGACATGCAAGGAGGGATCAAACACCTGCTGCAAAGATTTTTCTGGCCAAGCATACATGAAAAAGTTGACAGTACTGTCAAGAGTGTGAAAAATGTCAAATGGTAGCACAAACTGGGAAAAAAGATAAGGTGCCCTTGATGCCCTTGTCCCTAGTCACCACCCCATTTGAATGTATAGGCATGGATATTACAGGTCCCATGGCTAAAAGCTCCAAAGGTTATCACTTTATCTTGGTTGTATGTGACAATGCAACAACATACCCAGAGGCCATTCCCATGCACATTGTTACAACCCCAAGGTAGGTACATCTTGGTGAAAGGAACTTTGGATCAAACTGACTTACTGCTGGTCTCCTTTTACAGCCCCAATAACGATTATCCCCAATCTTTTGTTAGCCTTTCAATGCAATTGGCAACCTGTCCAGACGTACCTATAATCTTAGCTGGAGATAGGAATGTCCCATTGGATGGAGATCTGGTGAAGTCCAGCCCATGTACTTTCAAGTTAACTCCAAATCAAAGAGCCCTGAGTGAAACCATCGACACTTTAATAGAGCCATGGTGGATGCTCCACCCTACTTCTTAGTACTTTACTTTTTTTTCTCTCTCCAAGGGGTAACACTCCAGAATTGATTACTTTTTACTCACTCCCTCATTGCTGCCAGGCCCGGAACTGGTGGAGATCCTCCCTAGAGTGATCTCTGAACATTCCCCAGTTCATATTCGTCTGTTGCTGGAGACCACCAAGGATATGGACAAGGCCTGTAGGTTGAATGAGTCTCTGCTCCAGGATTCAAATTTGGTCAACTACCTCCTGAAGTTTACAACTCACTTCTTTCATGAAAATCAGCAGGCCATTTTGTGGGAAGCCACCCTGTGGGAGATTTATAAATGCACCATTCAAGAGGAAATTATCTGACTGGTCTCCACTATTAAAAGGAAGAAACATTTAAAGGCCAGGGATCTCTTGTAACAAATATGTTCCATGGAACAACAGATGGACTCTTCTGCTTCTGATCTGATTTTGTTGCAGCTTACTTTTGCTAGAGATCAATATCATGAACTGAACAGAGGCCAATCTGAGTTGGTCCTATTTAAAGCTAAGGTTTCTTACATTTCTTTAGAGAAATGGGCAGGGAAATTACGGTCCTGCAACTCAAACAGGAGGAGGCTGCCCATTCAATTAAACATTTATGTATTCCAGGAAGTCTGGAAGTCAAAACCAAATCATGGTAGACAGCTGAAGAATTTAAACTTTACTATAGCACACTACACTCTGGGGTCCACAAGTACCCATCAAGCAGCCATAGATGACTACCTTGATCAGATGCCACTGCCCTGGTTGTCAGAGGAGGCCCAGGCTTTCTTAATGCAGCTCCTCTCATTTTCAGAACTCCAAACTGCCTTAAAAATCTTGTCCCTTGACAAGGCTCCTAGCCGGGATGGCTTCTCAACTTCTATCTATAAAACTTGATCCAAGGAGGTTCTTCCTCACCTGCTACAAGTCTACCATGAAGATTATGAGAGCAGTGAGCTGGAGGCATCCTATCAGGAGGCCTTCATCTCAGTCCTCCCAAAACCTTGCTGGGACTCCACAAAACTTTCAAACTACTGTCCAATATTTTTATTCAATGTTAGCCTCAAAATCATAGCCAAGGGTCTAGCTCTTTGCTTCCAGTAAGTCTGATCTGACCTAATCAGCCCAGAGCAATTAAGAGTTTAACTTGTGTGAAGTGGATGGGTGAGGGCAGGGATCTGCATTCACAGCTTTTTATTCTGAATTTGTAGTCTTACAGTTACTTTTTTGTCACAGCACTGATTAATTTCCCCCTTTCTTTTCAATTTGTATCTTCAACCTCTGGTGATATGCATCAAGTCTCACCCTTCCATAGAGGGTATCACCTTGGGACCCAGCTAGTATAAAATTTTGGTAACTGCAGATGATAGTCTTCTATATCGTGTTAATCCTGCCACCTCACAGAAAATAGCTTTAGACAAATTAAAACATTTTGATGATGTCTCTTTATATAAACTAAATCTTGACAAAACTCAGGTACTCCCCTTGAGTACTTATATTCTAAAGGCTGATATAGTGCCTATGGGGGTTGGCTGGTTGACCAAGTACATTACCTAATTAGGTATTAAATTAATAGCTTCCATGTCTCAGACAATTAAAAATAATTTCATAGACTTACTTTGGGCAATCAGGACTGATTTGGGCCTATGATCTGGACTGCCTCTGACACTGTGTGGCAGAGTCAGTGTATTAAAAATGAATATTCTACCTCAACTTCTCTATCCCATGGCTATGTTGATGGTTCAAATGCCCTTGAAACAGTTTCACAACCTTCACATCTTGGTTTCTATCTTTGTGTAGAAGAGCTGTAGACCCAAGCTTTGATATTTAAGACTGGCTGCCCTGAAATCTGAAGGTGGTCTGGGTGCCCCTGACTTTCTGGATTACTATCATGCCAGCCAGTGTGCCAAGTATTTTCAGTGTGTCTCCCTCAATATGAATGTTCTCCTCCATATGTTCCACAGTGGTGGAATATTGAAGAAGACCTATGTCACAGACAGGGAATCTGCCTGCAGGCACTCCCTTAAACAGCTTATGCTTCCCTACCTACTTCCCTCCAGGACACCGCTATTGGTCCTCCATCTGGATTTATAGTGAATTAAAATGGCTTCTAAAATTTCCATTGTGTAACCCCTTAGACAAGCCTTTATGGTTATACCCCAGTCCCAAAATTCTGGGAAAGCCCCTTAAAGTTTCCCATCTGTGCCAAAGACAAAACTGGGTTTCCTTTTCCACCCTCTTCCAAGCTTATGAGTTGACCCCAAGGACTTTTTTTATTGCCAAATTAGTAATTTACTGTGGAAGACAATTGGAGCAACCCCACCCACAGACCAGTCCAACCATAGTTTGGGTGAGCTTGGGCATCTCAGCATTGAATATCATGCCATTTCTACAATTTACCAAGCCCTTCAGCAGGCCTGGTCCTATAGATATGGCACCTCTCCAAATGATTAGCCCCAAGCTCTAAAATAGAGAACGGATTTCCAACAATGGTGTGAAATTTGGCAAAAATATACATCATTATCTTAAATATGATGGCCACTGCTTTATTCAATTTAAAATTGTTCACATCATTTATAATATTCCTCTGAACCTTCATAAATGGGGGCTGTTGAAGTCTTCAATATGCATAAGGCGCAATAGTTGGGAAGGCACCTTGCTGCATATTCTTTGGGATTGCCCTAAAGCCCAACCTGTCTGGTAATGTACACAAGAAGCATTTGACCCCAATCTAGGGCTCTTTGAGACTTTCACTAAGGAGAAATGCCTTTTGTGGATGGACATACAGGCTTTAGTAGGGGTCAGATGCTACTACTTTGCACTTATTACTATGGATGTTAAAAAACCTATTTCTCAAACATTGGATGGACCTGACCATTCTGTCTTTTGTTTAATGGTACAAGGAAATGTTGGATATTATATGTGTGGAATGAATGCTGGCATCCATGTGATGCTGCTTTCAGTCATATATTAGATGCTGGGCCCCCTTGGATGCCTGGCTGTCCACCCTAGGGCACCAATCTCATTCTCAGAGTTTTTTTCCCCCAATTTATCTGTATAGCTGTAATCTCCCCTAACTACAGTACTCCAGGGCTTGGTTTACAGAGTTGGGGGAGGTGGAGTTTGTGAGGGAGAGAGGGTGGGTTGGGTTTCTTACATTTGCATTTGTGCTGTTTGCTTCTCACAGTGCTGTTGTTTGTATTCCTAATTTTTCAATAAAGTTTATTTAATTAAAAAAAGAAAGAATTTTAATTAACAAGAAAATGTAGAAAAACATTAGAAATTATCAAACAACAACCTGTAGGCACTGTTTCTTTGATTGGCATCTAAACATATATTATGGAAAAGCACCACTGGAACTAGCCTGTGAGTGCAGCAGCAGTGCTATCATTTGTGATGCAGGTGACTCAAGTTCAGAAATGAGTTTGGGGTGTCAGAGGGCCAGCCAGTGTGAGGGGGATCGAGCATTCAGAGGATTGTTCTCCTCAAGGGGGGGAAGGGTTTGTAGAGCCCAGGGTCTGCCTGTTTACTATCAGCAGTTGGGGGAATGGCACATGGGACTGCCCAGAAGGCAGGAGGGTTGGGGCAGATGCTGACATGCAGTACATGGGAGCATGTTTCACACATCCTTGCATCCTTGCATGCCACACCACTCAGGGGTACTGAAGGGAAAATACCCACTAGGGACAGAATGGCACTCCAAAACCCTCAGACCCTGCACCTGACTAGCTGGGATCTCCAGTCCACATTACTGGATCTGGTTCCCGATGGGGATTAGGGGACCCTGTTACCCGGGAAGGGGGGCAAGCCCTGAGGGTACTGGTTGTCATGAAAGTCCTGGTGGATGTTGGGGTTGATGGGGCTAGGGTGACTGGACAAGAGTGGGGGCCTTCTGGTAAGGTGGGGGGGAACAGTATTGAATAAAAAAGGCACACCAGAAGGGGAGGGTTAGGCAAAGTGGTTCCTCTGATGGGAGAAACTGATGGACAATCAAAGGATCAGTTTCCCTCCTGTTTGCAGAAGAGAGATTTAAGAAAGGAAGACCAGCACAGATGGTATTTTTTTACAGTATGGTTGGCAAAGCTAGAGAGGTGCTCATGCATTACGAGTGTACCAAGAGCAAGAAGCCACTCACTCACAGATAGGATCTTTGGGAACTGCCATCTGCATAGTATAAGGTTTAGCCAGGGTTCAGATCACAACACAGCAGTCAGACAACACTAGTTAAAGTGGTGAGTGACATCCAAATGAGCCTTTATAGGAGAAAGATAGTAGGAGCCTTGTTTATCTATTTGTCAAAGCCATTTGACACATTGAATTACAGGGTTCTCCTGTTCAGGCACCAGGGTATTGGTGTGTCACCATCAGCACCTTGATGGTAGAAAACAACTTGTTGAAACTGGTCCATTTAGGTCCTAGTTGGCCAATATTAAATCTGTGGTGTCCCAAGGATCAATTTTGGGGCCCCTATTATTTAACATTTATATCATTGATTTGAAATTTGAGGAAGGTGATATGAAATGTCATCTATATGCTGACAACATGATAATTTATGTAGAGGGAATGACACATATTAATGTTAAACTTTAGCGGGCCTTTGATCATGTTCAGAACTTTCTTAATAATCACCTTTTGGTACTCGATGACATTAAAACCCAATCAATTTATGTTTGGGAATAACCAAACATTAAATAACAGCAATTTAATATTGACTGCCATAGGGAAAAGAGTATTCAGCAAGTTGGCAGATATAAATATCTGGGGCTATGGCTGAATAATGCCCTAAAATGCAATGAACATATTGATAAGATGCTGAATAGTATAAGTAGGAAGTTGGGTCTCTTGTATAGAGTGAGATATAATAGGATCACTGAAGTGAGGCTACAAGTAGTAAATTCTGTGATAACACTAATCCTGGATTACTGAGATATAATTTTTTCCAGGGCCTTAGGCACCCAGATGGATAGGGTGGATTTAATGTTCAATATGCTGGCACATTTTGTATTAGATATTAGATCCCCCCTTTAGAACCCACCAATGTATTTTATACAATTCTTTAAAGTGGTCTAAAACACAAGAAAGGAAATAATTTCATTCTCTAATTTATGTATAAACGATGAAAGGTGTCTTCCCCAAATACAAATTGGATTTATTTCAAATTAGAAAAGTAAAGGAAAATCTGAGATCAGTCAAGAGCATAGAATATAATGTAATTAAATGTAATCATGGGATAGGAAGATCGCATGTTTTGTTCAGGGGAGCAGTATTGTAGAATTTGAGTCTGATTAATTTATGGCAAGTTAATATTCTAGTTAGATTAAATGACTTAAAGAACTGGCTAAGAGATAGTGGTCAGGCCTTAGTATCCTGTTGTCTGGCTGCTGTTACCGAATGATTTTATAATAGGGGATAGCATGGTTACTATCTCCTTGTGTGAATTTAACAGTGGGACCTAATTCTATTGTTACTAATATTTATCTGGATTGTTATTTATACAGCTGTGATGTACCAGCATATGCCACCCCCAGCCCCATCCCTGCCCCACTATACAGCCCCACAAGGCTAGAGGACCCCCATCCTACTGCAAGAGCCCTGCAGGGTTAGAGGACCCCCCACACCAACTGTAAGTGCCCACAGAGCTAGAGGACACCCCATCTACTGTACATGCCCAACAAGGCTAGAGGACCCCCCACTGTAAGTGCCCTAAGGATCCCACTTTGCTCAAATCCTGACCCACACCCCAAGTCATCCATATACTGTATAGTACATACAGTACGCATACCAGACATTCCTGGTAGCCAGCTGTCATTCTCTGAGCACATACTTATTAAGGTATGTGCTCCTAGGCAGCTCAGTCAGCAGCTAGCTGCGGTAGTGCAGGTGGGTTTGGCAGTAACCAACTGGGTATAGGTCGCTGGGGGAGCAGGGTAGTCTTGCACTGTCAGGTGGGGGGTGGGGGCTACTAGACTACCAGGGAATGTCTGGTATGTGTACTATATGTACTATACAGTACACGGATGACTTGGGGTGTGAGTCGGGATTTGAGGTGTGGGATCCTTGGGGCACGTACAGTGGGAGTGGTCCTCTAGCACTGCAGGGCTACGTCAATGCTTTCTGGGGGATCGAGGCATGGGGGAGCACTTGAACCCTACTGGACAGTGGTTGTGGCTTGTGACAAACTCGCTAGGTACTCCCTCTGTTTGGCGTATCTGGCTAGATGCTGCAAGTCACAGGACTTAGCCAAAAGAACCCTGCCCTGTCTAGAAACGGGTGTAGATATCCTTGCCACAACTGAGTTTGGGGCAAGTCACCTTTGTTGGTGACTTGTGCCATTCTTCTAGAATCTGCCCCATTATCTGTATTTGTATGATTTGAACTTTTTGTAAATATTTGTTTTTATGCACCAGGATCTCACTGGAAATGAGCTTTTGCTCAATGGAGTGTTATCCTTATTCATGATTTGAATAAAAAGATCTTCTACTACTACATAGTATAAGGCATTTGGCCATGACACTGGCTGTTGTGAGCCATTGTGCTCTTGGAGTATACTTAGGGATAGTGTCTGTAAAGCAAACTAGGAGCAGTGCTTCTGGGGAGGCCTGTTGCCACTCCCCAAGATTAAGTTACTGTACATATATTCTGAATTGATTGCCAAAAGAACTGAAGGGATGGGCAATTCCAAAGAATGTGCATTAGAGAAGCACATGGGGATTGGCATCACTAGCAGAGGTCATGGCTCAAAGCTCCCATAGATTTGAGCATATTTGGATTGTGGTACCATCTGTGTAATGTTTTATTTTGGATTAGATGACTACTACCATTTTGCAGGCCTTATGGAGTCTCTCCCTACAGTGATTCCATTGCTCAAGTGATATTTGCATACTCAACACTCTCTGCCAAGCCAGCCTGGCAGGTATGGAAGGGTTCAGCTGGGCATTTATCAGATTTCTGTATATTAAGCTACAGTAGCTCTCCCTGTTTTCACCTTGATGAACTGGTGAAAGGGGTGAACTATTGAGGGTGAGGAAGTATGATTTCCCTTGGGCCATGATTTTTAAACCATGTACCTGATCTGCAAAAATCTCCACAAGTCCTGTCTGGAAATTTGATAGCACTGCATCAGTCCCTCAAATCAAGGTAGACAGTGAAGATCAGGCGAAAGAAGATCCTTAACAAGGTGTATGCTCTGTTTGTTCCATAGAGGCCAATGAATCGTTTGGCCTCCGATTAATAGGTTTGTGTTGCCCCATAAGGGGGACCCACATCTGTGGGGCATGTGTAATGAGGGAGTCTCTCTCACATGCATGCCCGGCACCCCATCACAGTCCAACCTACTTGGGTTCTTTTGGGTGCAGTATACAAATAGGGTACTAAGAACAGGTTTTGGTGCCTCCACCTGGGGCAGGGGTATAAAAAAGGCTGTCCAATGTGGCCTTAGCCTCCCCCAGGAACAAATAACAGTTCCCCCCACACACACACAGTTAGAATGTCCCCACACACTATAAATAGAAAGATACCAATGACCATGAACCACTATTATAAAGTAAACTAAGCTCAGCTTTATTATAGGGAAGGAGTAAAACTGCATAGAACAGAATAAGAATAAACAATGTTGGTTTTCAACAGTTGTCCCCCAAACAGTCCCTAAACCACCCCACAGGTGCACCAGTTTTTCCCCCATGGCTGTAAGAGTTGTTACTGTCCATTGTGGTGCGTACTTCACCAGGTTGCTGGTGACTAATCTGATGAAGTAAGGTTGAAGATAATTTGGAGATATTGTGAGAACAACAGTTTTTTAAACAACTAGCAGAACTTTGTAAGGGGCCCAAATTTCTTTCCAAATAAGCAAACACATACATTTTTAATCTTTGTCCAGGGCTTACCTTGCAGATTTATAAAGTCCTGCACAGGACGTCACCCCCTTTATATCTAGCTAACCAACTAAATACTTTGTTAAAAAACTCCTCGGAGCCGCAGCCCAGAGATACTCACAGTTTGTTGACAGTCTCAGGTGGTGCTGAGGAATGCTGTAGGTTGGTGTTACCACTCAAAAGTGCCACAGAAAGTTGTTTCTGAAGCAGAAGATAAGGGATGAAGATTTGAAACAGGTGCTGGACCATTCACTCGTGACAGACCTTTCTAGACTTTGCCACTAGGACCTTTGGTTGTCTTTGCCTATCATGAGCATTTCATTGTTTTCCCATCTCAGACTTTTTGTCATCTTCAAAATGGGACCGCCCATGCACTTGGTTACCCAGTGCTGCTTTCAAGGCACAAATCATGGCTAGGACTGAAGTTCAGTTAGGCTTCTTTACAGTCTCTGGTCAGCCCAGCTATTTTTTATTCCCAGCTAACAACCGTTCAAACAGTTCACACAGATTAGGTCAAGTCAAGTCAAATTTTATTTGTGCAGCACCTTATCCAGGAGGCGCTAGATAAAACTAATAGTGGGAACATACTTTTTGTAAAAGCACTGTTATAATTCAGATTTCTACATAATTATCAATAACATCCACCCATAAATATTAAAATGTGTCTAGAATATTAAAAATTAATGGACATCAAATGCCAAATAAAGCAGATGGGCTTTCAGGACCTGCTTAAATACATCCACGGAGGGTGCATCTCTAAGAACTCTAGGTAAAGAGTTCCATAAAATTGGTCCAGCCACTCCAAAGATGCAGTCCTCTGATTTTTTTAACCATGTCCTAGAGACTACAAGGAGGCTCTCCACTGTTATGCCTGGGTTATGTACCACCAACTGATCCACATATAACTGTAACCTGATATTAATACAAGTATTAGTACCTTACACAGTGTTGTAATATTTTTCCTTGTTTTATTACTTGTATTAGTGTTCTTTATTATATTTGTTATGCTTATAGCTGCCTGAAATATATTTACCTATATGTTATGCTTCTGCCATATATTCTGCTATACTCATAATCACTCATATCCTGTAGTTTTCCACTATTGTGACACGTAGTGTACTTTTCTGATTATGTTGCATGTATTTCCAGTAGTCTGGAAACAACAATAGATAACACTTATTCTAACTGAGCTATCATTTTCTAAGATATATGCCAACCATGCATTTTTGCTTCCTGGGGTCCACCCTGATATTACACTCTGTATACTAAATCCAATTGTATTTGTCTGCCTTATCCAAAAGTTGCCTTCTTATTAGCAGAGTGTATACGTAACTGCCAGCCAGCCCTTCCCCAGTCTCTGAGATCTTAGTGTTCTTTCCATACATTTGTTTGTTTCGTGTTTAGATTTATTTAGTACATGTAACCCCGGGGCTGACTAGTGTAAATCATCATTTTTGTGACTCCTTGTTATATGCTTTGGCGTGAGTATGTAATAAATATTTTCTGTATTACTTGTTTACCGTGTGTTTTCCTTACTCAGCACATGCATATAAGAACCTGAATTATAAGCTGGACTTATAATTAACATTATTAGTGATCCATGGCTGATGCTGTGACTAGTGAGGAATTCATAATGGGCAAGGTACTGTGTGTGTGTTGTTTAAATCTTCTGAGTCTGTTTTTCCTACTGAGTGAGTAAAAAAAAACAAATGAAAATATAACACATAGATGTTTATGGTAACTTTTTCTGTCTTTTAAAGTTATCCACACACATCTCCCATTTGCCATTGTTCATCTACTGTGATTCCGAACACAGCAGCTGACCAGCAAATGGTTAAAGGTTTCTCCAGCTTAACAGACATGTCTATGATAATTATTAAGGAGCTGAGTGAAGATATCTCAGCTTATCTCAAATCACATGGTGGTTGGGAATGCTTAATGAATTAACTAAAGATGAGTTAATCAAAAATGTTTCAGATCTGATCATGTTGATATGTGAGCAGTATATTACACTGAGACAATCAACTAACAAGCGGTCCGCTAAGGGCCTGCTCCTAGAAACACTGTTAGCATCATTAGAGGCTTCATTACAGATGTTGATTTCTGTGATTTCTAGTTTTACTGACTGTAAGAGGTTGGTTGGTGAGAACACTGCAGAACACTCTAAAAATGTAAACATGCTTCATTCTGAGCTGCAGGCATTATGTCAGCAGTGTGACTTCCAGTTAGCTACCTCAGATGAACGCTCTGACATGAAAGTGCATGAGCTGAGTGAACTTTGTGATAAACTTCAGCCAGATAAACAGCAAGTTTTACAAATGAATGAGATACTGTATAATACTAATGAGTCTTTGATTCAGGAGAATGATGACTTAATAGCTGATTGCAAACAACGGAATTATGATTTAAAACAATTGAAGCTAGATCACATAGAGTTGTCTGCCACCTACAGAGTGTTACAGAATGATGTGTGCAGAGGTTTGTGTGCTAAAAATGCAAAGGTTAATCATGACAAATGTTTTGCTAAAATGGCGAAGTTATGCCAACATGTATTCCTTTTACAAGGTCACTTTAAAGCTATGAAGGGCTTTAATTATGTCCCCATTGATGTTTATTCCTCTGGGGAAGAGAACTCTGATGCAGAGAGTTCTGTAGATTGATCAGTACAGGCTAGCCCAACACCTGTCCCTGTTCCTGTTTTGTCACAAAATGGTGTATGTCCTCATTCACAAAATGGAGGTGGTTGTCAACATCTTGTGCAGCAGTGCCATTCACAAAATGGTGCTGACCTACAACTAGATGGCCTCTATCAGGAGGTCCTCCTCCAAAATAGCCACACTCATACCCTCCTACAAAATGGCTACACCCATACAGCCTGTGCCCTACAACAAAATGGCCAATGGCAGCAAGCAAAGGATTACTTAAAGCTATTCTACCCCCTGCAATTGCTGTTTTGAATTCAAAGGACAGAGCTAAAATGAATGCTATGATTGATGAGGCTATAGGGAGACTGGAGATTGCTGATGAGCAGTGAAACAGATTGCATGAGGAGGTTAATAAAATGATTAAGGAACCTAGTTCATAGGAAAGTGTACTGAAGTCTGTTGCACAGACTGCTGCAGAAATTGCACACAAAACCTCCAGAGCAGTAGCTCTAGAAGCTGACCAGAAACCACCTACAGGCAACCCCATGCAGGTTGCCCATTCAGCACAACAAATTGCTGACAACATTGGGCGTATGCTGCCTAATGATAATTTGAGCTGTCATCTGGCAAATGTGAGCTCACATTGTGAAATGCTTAGCCTTCCAGAGGACTGTAAGGTTAAAGTCTTAAGGCTGACAATCGAACCTGGGCTCTGGTCCAAACTTAAGCAAGCTGCACAGAATGGTGTTAACATGGATTTTGATGATATCTGTACTAATTTGTTGTCTGCTGCCAACCCAGGAGTTGTTGGTGTGCATTTAGCCTTGAGTGTGAGACAACAGGCTAGAGAATCCCTGCCTCATACCATTCCCGCTTGTGGATGGCTTATCACTCAGGCAAGCTCCTTGCAAAGGAGGAGCACTGCATTGAACAGACTGAATACAAGGATTTGTATATCAGAAACATGACATCATCCCTACATGAGATGGTTGAGTGTGCATTGTTCCCAGAACAGGACACATTTGATAAAATTCAAACAGTAACTGAGATGCTGTATCAGATTTATATTCGGTGTCTCAATTCTAAAGACAAAAACAAGGTTGCTGCAATTCAGCAGCCTACCGGAGACTACACCACTTATGCAGTGGAAGGGGAGAGGTCACCATCCAGCTCAGCTGCCTCCACTACCCCAATCAAGGGAGGAGGGGAAATACAGAAATGAGCATAAAAAAATATAACAAGAATAACCATCAGGGTATGGAGTATAGTAAGGCTAATCAATATAGGACTACCTATGGCAGTGGGAATTACAAAACTGGACCACCATATAAACAGATTGCTGAGGAAAATAAAAGGCTGAGAGAGATGTTAGATCATATCAGATCTGCTAGAACCCCTGGTGGTGACCGCATTGTGGCAGCTATTGTTCCAGCATTCCAACCCACGATGGGTGGGAGATACAGGACCTGAAATAGTTCAGGTCTTGCAGCCTCTTTTTACTGCTCCAACACCACTCTCACCCCCCCATATTAACAGCACCAGCTCACTTACCATGTGGTCCTCTCCACTGACACCTGCCACTGTAGCATCACCCTTGGCAGCAATGGCTACTACTAGTTAAAGTCAGTTATTTCCAGCTAATAATGTGAATGAAACCAGAACTGGCAAGAAAGTGCAAGCAATGGTTGCACAATTCACAGGAGGAGCCCTAATATGTCTCAATGACAATTAGAGGCCCCAGTCCACATTGTTTCCCCTTTGGTTGTGGATACAAGTGGAAGGCCTTGTGTAGAGGCCATGGTAGGGGGCTGCCAACAGTTAATTCTGCTTAATACAGGAGTAGCTATGTCAGTACTACATGATAAGGATCCAGCTTCCTCACACTGGTCCACCAGGAGGTTGACCAGTGCTCAAGGTGTGGATGGTACTATATTGCAGACATACAGGTCCATCCCCATTGCACTGGAAGTGGGTATCCTAAACACCTGATTCACTTTTGACCTTATGGTATTACATCATCATCCCAGTATTTTAGGGACTGATTTCCTTGCACAGCATGGCTGTGTTGTGGATGTAGCCAATAGGCTAACGATTCAGATTCCAGGCCAGTGGCATACTATCATGATATGTGATTCACATGTCCTGGCTGCCATTACATGCAATGACAATGAATATTATGTCATAAAATTCCACAAGGATCATGACTCATATAGTCAGCTGAAGCATACACTTGCAAAACACCAAGATGTGTTTGCAACAAATAAACATGATTGTGGCAGGAGGAAAACATCCACTTAAGTAACAGGCCCAGACCCTGTTAGACAAAAACAATACACTTTTCCTGCAGAAGCCCTGCCATTATTGAGAGAGACTATCCAGTCTCTACTCCAACAGGGAGTGATTAGACCATGTGTTTCAACTGCAAACTCCCCCATTTGGCCTGTGAAGAAACCAGCTGAGGTTTGGAGACTCATAATTGATTATCAAAAACTTAAGTAACCCCAAGCTGTGCCCCAACAGTGGCATTGGCACCAGATGTGTTTAGCATGCTAACACCTGACTGCACATGGTTCAGTGCATTGGACATTTCCAATGGATTTTGGTCTTTACCATTGGCTAAGGAAAGCCAATATAAATTTGCCTTCACTTTTGAAAGGCATCAGTACACATGGACATGCCTCACTCAGGGGTTTCATTATAGCCCTTCCCTCTTTCATATATACACATGACAGATGCATTACAGGGATTTGAAGCCCCTTAATGCCTTCTGCAGTATGTGGATGATTTGCTCTTTTCCACAGCTACCAAAAAAGAACAGGTTCTACCTGATAAACTACTGACCCTCTTACAGAGGGCAGGTCTCAAATCCAACCTTTCTAAAGCACAGAAAGAAGTCACTTTTCTGGGCCTCTGCATGAAGGACTGCAAGACTTGATCCTACTGACTAGTGTGGCAACTCTCAGACATTTCCTAGATATAGTAAACTATTCAAGGGATTTTATTTGTGATTTCACACAGCAGGCAGCACCACTGTACGACTTACTGAAAAAGAATGTCCCCTGGACATGGGGTCCAACACAGACAGCACCTGTAACCAGCCTACAACAGTCGCTGGTGTCAGCTCCTGCTTTGGTTAATCCTAATCCATCTTTGCCTTATCATTTTGAAACAGCAGCTACAAATGTAGCCATTTCAGCAGTTCTAGCACAGAAATCTAATGGACACATTAGACCTATTACCTATGCATCACAAATGCTTTCTCTGGTGGAGAGAGAGTATAACCTCTGTAAAAGGAATCTCCTTGCTACTTTCTGGGCTGTGAAACATTTTTAATACATCATTGGTTACACTCCTATTGTTCTGCACACCGGTCATACACCCACTAATTTTCTGCTGTCAGATATAGTCAAAGACGGCTCTGTCTCTAACACCAGACTTACACATTGCTCTCTGCTTTTACAGGATTGTCACATTACAGTACACTCTACAAAATTACCATCCCTGTTGGCCCATGGCCTGTTATATACAGGTGATGCACATGAATGCATGAGTGTTCCCTCCAACCACCTGACCTGCTTGACCCAGGACCCTTTCTTCCTGCAATTCCCAGAAGTACTAAATGACACCAGCTTGTGTCATGTTTTCACTGATGGCTCAGCCTCATACAACAATGGGGATCAGATAGCGGCATTTGCGGTACTCATTGTGCACCCTGCCAATAACACAATCTGCATTGCCCAGAACTGTACTGTCATTTTCTCACAGTATGCTGAATTGGCAGCTGTGGCCTTGCTCTTGAGTTGCTAAAACAAGGCACTACAGAGACAATCATTTTCACAGACTCTGACTGGGTCTGTTCCTCCCTGTCTGAATTCTTACCATTTGGGGAGAAAACAAACTTTGCATCCTCTGGTGGTACACCTGTAAAATACAGACTTGTTAATGTACATTGCAACACTAGCATTACAGTTTAAGCACAAACTGTACATCCATAAAGTTCATCCCACTCTAAGAGTGAACAGTACCATTCTTTCAATGACCAGGCTGACTCTTGCAAAACCTGGTGCTAGAGCAGGGGCAAATGGGAACTGAAAACCCCCTCTACTACAGGTACTGTATGCGCTGCTGCTGTGAAACAACAAGCAGTACCTTTTGTGCTGCTAGATCTAGCATCAACAAAAACAGGACCCTCTTCTGAGGGCAGTATTCAAATTCCTTGACAAAGGAACTGAGGAACACCTTCCACCACACAGTCCCTATAAGCGAGTAAGGGGTCACCTTCACCTCTCCAGTGGTAATCTACTCATATGGTGTCATAGAAACATAGAAACATAGAAACATAGAAACATAGAATTTGATGGCAGATAAGGACCGCTTGGCCCACCCAGTCTGCCCATTTCCCTACCTACTGGATAAGCTGCAGATCCTAGTTAACCAGCAGCCTACTTCTTCCTACCCCAACCCCCCAGAATTGCCTTATGACTATCTCATGCATGCTTGAATTCCACCACTCATTTTGACTCCACAAACTCCTCCGGAAGGCCGTTCCATGCATCCACAACCCTCTTTGTGAAAAAATACTTCCTTAAATTACCTCTGAGCCCCCCCCCCATCTTCAAATGAATCAATTTATCAAATTAATTTATCATTTATCAGGGGTTCATAACCCCTGCAATTCTGGGAAATTGTGGGTAATTCCTGGACAACTGAGGACAGATTTTATCCATCACGTGCAAGACACTCCTAACTCCAGTTTGCATGGGTGATCACTGATATGTTCTCTAAATGGGTAGTGGCATTCCCAATGAAAAATAACACTACAAAAATAACTGCCAGAGTTCTGGTTGAACAATTTTTCACCAGATGGGGTCTCCCCTTGATGGTAGACTCTGATCAAGGTTTGAGTTTTACAAGTGACCATCTTCAAAATTCTAACTCTTTGCTGTCTTCGTCGGACCCTCCGACAACACAGGAGGCAACTAGATTTCCTTTACAACTCCCATACCTTGGGCTTGTAAATAAAAGAAGACATACCATTACTACACCTAGCCTTCTTCTTTTTGTTGTGTTGCCCTTTGAGCAAGGCAACAAGGAAACAAGGAGGGGACTGTTATGCTTGGGTTATATACCACCAACTGACCCACATGTAACCGTAACCTTATGTTGCTACACGTATATTAGTGCCTAACACAGTCTTGTAATGTTTTACCTTGTTTTATTACTTATGTTAGTGTTCTTTACTATATTAGCTATGCTTATAGTTGTCTGAAATGTATTTACCTATATGTTATGCTTCTGCCATATATTCTGCTGTACTCATAATCACGCATATCCTGTAGTTTTCCACTATTGTGACACATAGTGTACTTTTCTGATTATGTTGCATATATTTCCAGACAGTCTGGAAATAACAATAGATAACACTTATTCTAGCTGAGCTATCATTTTCTAAAATATATGCCAACCATGCACTTTTGTTTCCTGGGGTCCACCCTGATATTACACTCTGTATACTACATCCAGTTGTATTTGTCTGCCTTATCCAAATGTTGCATTCTTATTAGCAGAGTATATATGTAACTGCCAGCCAGCCCCTCCCCAGTCTCTGAGATCTTAGTGTTCTTTCTGTACATTTGTTCATTTCGTGTTTAGATATATTTATTATGTGTAACCCCAGGGCTGACTGGTGGAAATCATCCTTTTTGTAACTCCTTATTACATGCTTTGGTGTGAGTATGTAATAAATATTTTCTTTATTACTTGTTTGCCTCAGCACATGTATACAGGATCCTGAATTATAAGCTGGACTTATAATTAACACCATGGATGACAGATGTGAGTGTACCAGGCAGGCAGAAGTTAGGAGGTCAGTCAGGTAGCCCAGACCCAAGCCATGTAGGGCCTTATAGGTGAGCAAGCCCACCTTGAAGGCAATCCTGTATCTGACTGGCAGCCAGTGCAGTTCGCACAGATTTGGGTTTATATCAGTGGACCTTGGAAGGCCCATCAACAACCTGGCCACATCATTCTGCACCAGTTGCAGCCAATGGAGGTTACCTCCACTGACCCTGAAGTAGAAATCATAACAGTAATTGAGCCTGGATGTAATGAAATCATGCACCAGTGCTCCAAGGTCCTATGGCAGAATTATGGGTTTAATCTGGGCAACATTTTTTTAAGTGGTAACAACCACTCCAGATGACAGCAGACACCTGATGTTCTCCTCTGAAGCTGTCATCAAAAATGACACCCAGATGGTGCATCTTAGTGCCCTCCTCCAGAGCAGAGGAAGCCAGGAGTAACCCATTTCCCACTCTGGAGGAAGCCATATCACGCCAGTGACCTGGTTCAATCATTAGTACCTCCATCTTATCCGAGTTAAGCCTCAGCCAGTTAGAGAACATCCAAGTCTGGATCTTGGATAAGCATCTATTTAGCACATCCACAGCATCCTATGTTCCAGGGGCAAAGGATATCTACAGCTGGGTGTCATCTGCATAGCAATGAAAATCCAGACTGTAGCACCTAATGATATCATCTAGTTACATCATATATACTGCAAACAACATGGTTGACAGTGTTACATGAGGTCCCTGCACCCTAATTTGTACCCTCAGTGGTACACCGTAGACAGCTAGGACTTAAGTATATGTTATACCAACATATAGGGCTAAGGGCATCTACCGTACAAGAGTAGATGTCAGAATATGAATGCATATTGTTGTAATATGCTTTGCTTGCTAATACATATATTCTGCTATGTATTTTCTGTGTATTTCTTACCGGTAAGATGCCAAGACACCTGTGTCCTTGGAGTAATTATAATATGTAAGACGGCATTGCCACCTTTTAGCGATTCATACCACTACACTGAGTTATGTAAGACTCTGTATAAGAACTCTTTTGTTCTCAAACTGATGACTTTACAGAATTGTATAATGTTATCTTGGACCGTGGAGCCACCTCTAATTTAGCCAATAGGGCTCATCTCTGTAACTAGAAATGTTTCTATCTTACAGTAACCATAGTAATTATCATAGGTATATAATGTAATGCACAAGCCTCATACCTCGGAGACCTCAGGAGAGACCCCAAGAAACACAGAGAAACTTCGAGGTATAGGGAACGCTTAGCACTGGCTCCCGGTTTGTATTGGTAAGAACTGCTTAGGGCAACTGTGATTTATCCTTTTTGCAGTAATAAACTTGTTTATTACTCTAATGCAACGTGTCTGTGATTACTTGCATTCCCAATATTGTCAAGAATCTGAAAGTGAGGTTTAGACCTCCTAACAAATTGGCGACAGTGTGCAGGCGATATTTGGTGTTTGTAAGTTTTCACTTGTTGCTTAAACTTTTCCCTTTCCCACGGGGACAGTAGGTGTACACTCCCATATCACCTCTCCCATTCTAAAACCAGTTTGTAGTAACTTGCAAAGTCTGGCTGTCTTTTCAGGTGTGGTCAATGCCATCTCGACCCACTCCATAGCAGTTTTGAATTGTAAACCTACAACTTATACAGTAGCCCGGCTGTGTATAAAGTGCTCGTGCTGTGGATCAATATGAAGCATGGTGCCCTTTTCACAGTTTGAATTTTCATTCCCTCCCACACAATGGCCACCGTATCAAATATCTGCGCAGAACTGAGACTCGATGTCTCGAACTTCCTTGCCTCCCATGGAGGATGGGCTGACTTTGCACAGGATGGAAGTCAATCCGAACACCCTATACTGAGGATTTCAACCCAGTACATGGAGATGAGACAATCAGCCAATAAGCATCAAGCTAAAGGGTTGATGGTCACGGCTCTCTATGCTGCTCTGGAAGCCTCTGAAATGAGGTTTCTAACCCTTGAACTGCAGATTTCATCTCTTAAGCAACAGATGGGTTTGCAGGAAACAGAAAGTATAATACTGCAGCAGAACTTGGAGTCCGAGCTCCAAACTCTGCGAAATGAAAAGGGTTCACTATTGCATCATTCAGCTCAAGCTGGAGAACAGGAGCTGTGTATGTTGAAGCAGTAGTGTGAAAGTTTGAGACAGGATAAAAGTCAGGTGTTGCAAATGAATGATTTGCTGAGTGCTGCAAATGCTCAGTTGAGTGACAAAAATGGGTAAGCTGCAGGATGAGATAAACCAGGTACGTAATGACTTAGAAGTGTCTATTAGGGACAATCTCGAATTGACCACCACGTATAGAGTGTTGCAAAAGCAAAAGCAAGATGAGGTTGATATGGATGTTGCAAGTGTGAGTCACAGTGAATGTAGAACTAAGATGATGAAACTGCACCATCAGCAAGAGGTTCTGGCTGGACATGTTAAGGCAATGGGAGGCGTAGCCACTACCTTACATACGTCATCAGAAGGAGAGTTGTCCAATGATGACATTTCACAGTACAATGCCCAGTCACACCCCTACTATGGCCCAGAAACCCCACCCAGCCATCCACAACATGGTGGGTCCACACCCCAACCTCCCCATGTCATAAGTCATTGACGTCGTGACACTCATCATGGGAGACGCCAACATGGCAGCCCCCATGATGGGGGGGAGCAGGCGCAGGCCTGGTCCTGACAGCACCTCCGGTAGCTGTTATTAATGTGGAAGACAGGCAGGAGATAGAAACCATGACTGAAACTGCGATAGACGATGTACCCCTTTCTGAGAGGTGTAAACGGGCCATTAAAACCCAGATTAGTCAGCTTCTACAAGAGGCTGGCACTCAGGAAGGTATTGTCTGCACTGCAGCTGAGGCTGCAGCTCAGTCCACCCTGGATGGTGCTCAAGACAATCTACCTCTGCCTAATCGACCCAGTAATCCCCTACAAATGGCCTACTCTGTTCAGCAAATTGCTGACAGCATTGGTCGGATGAACCCGTCTGACAACCTCAGCTGTCACTTGGAAAAGGTGTGTTCTAAATGCAAGATGCTTAGCCTCGCTGCAGAATAAAAGGTCCAAATACTATGCCAGGCCATCGATCCTGGTTTGTGGGCCAAACTCCCCGATGCCGTTAGCCAGGATGGGAACACCACCTTTGATGAGGTTGCAGCTGAGCTCATTTCTGCTCACAGCCCAGGTGTAGTAGGAGTGATGCTGGCATATCCTGTGAAGCAGAATGCAAAGGAAAGTCCAGCGACTTACCACCAGAGACTCTGGATGGCCTACCAAGCAGGAAAGCACTTGGCACAAGAAGCTGCGGATGTAGATCTTACTGAATATAAGACCTTGTTCATTAGGAACATGATTCCAGCAGTAAGAGAAAAGGTAGAGCCAACCACCTACTCCAATACGGCTAGGTTTGCTGACATCCTTCGGAAAACCGAGAGAGTGTACCAACTCTATATCCGTGATCTGGGCTCCAGTTCCAAAAAGGTAGCCACCGTGGAGCCCACTCCAGAGGCCACGACGAACTACACAGTGGAAGGGCAGGCCCAACACCAACAGGCCCAACATCAGCAAGCCCCTACAGCCGATAATCAACACCCCCAACAGGCCTATCAACAGCAACCACAACAGCAGCAACAGTGGGGTGGGAACCGGAATTGGCATAAGAATAGAAAGCATAAGGGTAGTGGTAAACCACAACAGCAAAGAACAGGCCCTTCATATAGGGAGATAGCTGAAGAAAATCAAAAATTCCGAGAGCTCCTGGGACAAGTATGCTCTGTGTCAGATGCTGTTCCCACACAGGCCCTTGCAGCAGTACAACTGGCAACTCAGGCCCTAACCGGTCATGGGGACACTGGCGGTACAGGCCCTCAGGCCCATTCAGGCCTGAACCCAGAAGCTCCTCCCTATATAGCATCAGTACAGCATGGTGAAGTGATTCCATGAGTCAGGCCCAACCTCTACATGCTTCCAGCACTACAGATTGACAATTACAGGCCCCAGTCCAGATTGTAAACAAGCTAGTCTTGGATACAAACAGAAGGCCCTGCACTGAGGCCGAGTTCGGGGGCTGCCTACTAGTAGTTTTGCTAGATACAGGTACAGCTGTATCTGTGTTACATGATGAACACCCAGACACATCCTCTTGGTCCACCCGGACGGAGGACCAACATGTCAGAAGTTGCTGGTACTAGGCTACCTGCATACCATTCTCTACCCCTACTGGTAGAGCTAGGCCATCTAAAGGCCTCACGCACTTTCCAACTAATGGTACTGCATGATCATCCTAGTATCATAGGGATTTACTTCCTCACACCACACAGCTGTGTGGCGGACCAAGCTAACATGCTATTGATACAGATTCAGGGTCAATATCATACCATTTTTGATTCCTGATTCACACGCTGTGACAACTATATCTGCCAATGACAAGGAGTATGACGTCATAGATTTGTTCAGGAATCATGAACTCTTGCCAAAGCTCCTCCCTATTTTGCAACGACACTTGGAAGCATTTGCAATCAACAAGCATGACTGTGGTAGAATGCACACTGTCATTGAAGTGCCAGGCCCAGCACATGAGAGGCAAAGGCAATATCCTTTCCCAACTGAGGCCTTGCCTTCCCTCAGAGAAACAATCAAGTCACTCCTCAAGCAAGGAGTAATTAGAACTTGTGTTTCCACTGCCATTTCCACAGTGTGGCCCGTGAAGAAACCCACAGGCACCTGGAGACTTACTATTGACTACAGGAAACTGAATCAGGTCACCCCAGTTGTTCTCCAACTGTGGCATCAGCACCAGAATGTGCTACGACTTATGACCCCTGATTTGAAATGGTTCAGTGCCCTGGACATCTCCAATGGTTTTTGGTCATTGCCATTGGCCCTTAAGAGTCAATGTAAGTTTGCCTTCACCTTTGAAATAAGACAGTACACGTGGACTTGCTTGCAACAAGGATTCCATAACAGTCCATCCCTGCTCCATCTCCACATGATGGATGCCCTCGAGAGTTTCTCTACTCCTCAATGTCTCTTGCAATATGTGGATGACCTGTTGCTGGCAACAGCCACACAGGAACAACATTTGGACCTCTTGGATGAACTACTGACTCTCATTCAGAGAGCAGGCCTGAAATGCAATCCAGCAAAAGCACAACTGTGTCAGAAAGAAGTGCTCTTTCTGGGTCTAAAAATAACTGACCAAGGTCGAAGCCCTACCTGGAAGAAGGTACAGGGATTGCAGGACTTGCCATTACCCACCAGAGTGGCAACTCTTTGAAGGTTTCTAGGTATGGTGAATTATTCGAGAGATTTTATTTGTGATTTTGCTCAGAAAGCTGCTCCTCTGTATGAGTTTCTCAAAAAGGATGTACCATGGACTTGGGGCCCTATACACACATAGGCTGTGACGTCACTGAAGCAGGCTTTGGCCTCCATCCCAGCTCTAGTCAACCCCAATCCAGCACTACCATTCCATCTGGAATGTGCCACTTCTGACATTGCCATGTCAGCAGTGCTAGCCCAGAAGGTGCATGGCACCTTGAGACCCATTGCATATGCCTCAAAGTTCTTGACCCCAGTGGAACAGAAGTATGGCCTTTGCAAAAGGAACCTTCTGGCCACCTACTGGGCTGTCAAGCACTTCCTGTATATCATTGGGTACTCACCACTGATCATCAACACCAACCACACCCCAACTACCTTTCTGCTCTCAGATAGAGTGAAGGATGGGTCAGTCTCTAATACCAGACTGACACACTGGTCACTTCTTCTCCAGGACAGAGACATACAGTTACAACCGACTAACATTCCATCTTTGTTAGCTCATGGCCTCCTTTACCAGGGAGAACCCCATGACTGTACACTACAGTCACCTGATCTTCCAGATCCAGGTCCTTTCTTCCCTGCCACGCCACAAATACTTGACAACACTTGTTTGTGCCATGTCTTTACTGATGGTTCAGCATCCTACTATCAAGGAGAACAAATTTGCAGGGATGGGCATTCTAGTGATCTACCCTTATGGGAACACTGTAAAAATATCTAAGTGCTGTAGTGTAACATCATCACAATATGCAGAGATGGCAGCGGTGGCCTGTGCCCTCGAGTTCATCCAGCATGGAACAGAGGATACCATTATTTTTACAGACTCTAACTGGGTTTGTTGTTCTCTTACAGAATTTCTTCCCTACTGGCAGAAGAACTCCTTCCTCTCCTCTGATGGCAGCCCAGTGAAATACAAGGAGTTGGTAATATACATACATTCACTGGCACTGAAATTTGCACACAAACTCTATGTACACAAAGTCAAAGCTCACTCTCTCCATGACCTCTACCATGCCTTCAATGACACAGCAGACACCCTTGCTAAGGAAGGGGCCCAAAGTGGGGGATGTCTGGATGATGGACCATCCAGAGGCCAATGCAGCTGTACAGATTGCAGCACTCAGGAAGAAACCTGAACCTTTTTCTCCCTTGGACTTCTCTGCAGCCCAGCATTTTGAAACTGAACTTAAAGAGGTGTTCAGATTCCTTGACAAGGGTACCAAAGAGAAATTTCCCACACATAACCCCTATCAGAGGCATGAAGGTAAGCTACGCTTGTCACCAGATGACAGGCTCCTCTGGTTTCAAACAGATGACTCCACCACCAAGTTGTGGGTGGTTCCCAGACACTTAAGATCTGAATTCTTGCACCAAGTGCATGACACCCCCACTGGCGAACACCAGGGAGTAGAAAATGCCCTCCAAAGACTCAAGACCACTGCATGGTGGCCTGGTATTACCAAAGATGTTAAACAATACATAGACAACTGTCTCGTTTGTGCACAAAACAACCCCATCCCTACCAAACGAAATGCCAAACTCTTACCACAATGACATTCTGGCCCTTGGCATGCCATACAGATTGATTTCATTGGTCCTCTGACCAACCCCAGCAGAAATAATAAGTATGCTCTTGTGGTAACTGATCTTTTCTCTAAGTGGGTAGAAGCGTTCCCTGCTAAGACATGCACTGTGAAAACTACTGCCAAAATCCTGGTGGAACAGATTTTCTCCAGGTGAGGTCTACCTTTAAAAGTAGACTCTGACAAAGGAACCAGTTTTACAGGTGAGTTGATGAAAGATCCCTTGAACTCCTTGGAGTTCAACAGAAGTTCCACATCCCCTACCACCCACAATCCTCAGGTCAAGTGTAGAGAGCCAACAGATGGATTAAGCAAATGCTTTCCAAATTCATTGAGGATAATCCCAAAACCTGGGATCCCCTATTGCCGTTACTCCTTATGTCAATTAGGGGTACACCCTCAGCCACCACCCTGCTTACACCCTTTGAGGTGATGACTGGCAGACAGATGAGATTACCTGAACACCTGTTGTTTGACCTCCATACCCCCACTGCAGACCATGTGTCTGTGGACCAATATGTGGAAAAACTCAGAAAAGACTTGATACATACACACTTGTATGCTGCCAACTGCATGGGCAAGGCCCAGCAACAATACAAAATACAGTTTGACAAACATACACAAGAAGTGGTTTGGCAAGTTGGAGATCAGGTAATGGTACTTTGATTTGCACATCCCACCCACTTCTTCTCCAACAAGTGGGAAGGCACATACCCCATTGTCAACAAGCTTAGTCCGGCAGTCTATCAACTTAGACTCCTGCATAACAACAAGTTGACTGACAAATGGTTACATGCAAACCAGCTGAAACTGTATAAAGGAGCCTAAATTACTTTTCCTCACCCCATTGGATGGAATAGTACTAACATACTAATCTTTGATCTTCCTTTCCAGATACACTGACAAGATGGCTATCTTGTTCCATTACCTCCTCCTCTCAGGAGTTATCACCTGCATCCAAGGCACGGTACCGGTCCTCCTACGACACTTCGATCCTCCAGCACCTTCTGCAGAGGCAGTATCCATCAATATACCAGATAGTATGATCACTGTCCAGGAAGGTTCCGATGCTTACCTCACTGCCTCGGTTGTTGCTCCTGATAAATCTACCCTTCAAATTGAGTGGCAAACCACATCACAAGGACAAATCCTCCCTGTGGCTAAAATCTCCAAAGGAACTTTCCAAGGTTGGCCCAATGCTAAATTATCCACAAATGGTTCACTGTCCTTGTTACAGACTGCACTGAGACATTCTGGTTTGTACAACATAACTGCCTTAATTGATCCTTCATACTGTAATTCATTGTCCAGAGATGCTGCTCGAAAATATTGTGCGATACACCACATGGCTTCTGCAGCCATGTACCTCTCTGTGTTACCACCCACTGATAAACAGCTTTTGGAATGTCCAAAGCATACCCCTGGTCCCCGTAGTGGTCTAACAGCCACTGCCCTCCCAGGTTCTCTGATTAATAATTTACAGTTTCTGCATATACTTGTTTTGTTTAATCTTACTTACTGGAATATGAAAGAATTTGGTATGTGTCACAATACTAACACTTCATCATTTTATAGTACATTATTACTTGATAGTTTAGCTGCATTTCAGATTTTTACGCAAGACCCTATGGCCGGGGTACATTCTACTGAAGATAAAGGTAACTTCAGGAGGAAGCCCTCTCCTGATGACCTAACTTGTAAACGTAAAACACGTGAAGTTAACAGTTCTGATGTTACAGGTGCAACAGGTACTGTCACAAGCCTTTTTGGTACAGCTATGTCTATTTGGAATAAAGCAGACATTGCCGCTATCAAAGCTCATTCTACCAAGTTCTCCACTGGTTTGTTCAACAACATACTACCCCCATTATTGCATGGTGTGGATGGCCTTAGTCAGGAAGAAAGATTCACTGTATACAACATGCATGACATTCTAAGGCATTCACTGATTCAAAAGATAAAATTAATGCACTCATACAACAGAACAATAAAGAAGCAGATAAACAATACATTACTACAGAAATACTTTACTCTGCCTATGGCTCCTACATTATCACTACCATAAATAACCTCTTCTGTGATCTAGAATCTGGAAGAATCCCTGACATTATACATGATAGACGCATCTCCAAATGGTGTTGTCCATGATGTAAAACCACTAGCTGTGTTTCTATGTGTATGCAACAAACTTTAACTATACCTCTTTCTACAGCTAGGAATTTGGGCTTTGTGACCAGACGCCCCAATACTGGTCCTTGTTTCACTGAAAGAAGTGTTCCATTACAGATACCATGTTTGTTTCCTTTATTGTCTCTTTACCACGCTTTGATCCCACTACAGCTTTGTTTGACAAGCTTGCACTGGTACATTCCATTGGGCATTTGGATGAAGACATCTACAGAGAATGCCTGGATCTACCGCCTCTACTGGTTTACCATCCTTTCCTGGATGCCTGGGTGGCTCCGCACATGGACTGCTGTGTGAAAAAGTAATACATTTACTTGTGGCGATGTGATGTATTTGATGTTATTATACCTGTTTGTGGTTATTCTCCAGACAGCATTGATTGGACTTTCAGCATGGATGATGACATCATGGCAAATGGCACCGACTTCTTTGACTCAACTCTGGCTCCGGATAAGCTCTATCAATCCTATCACGAGGAGGTTCATCGCCTGTCAACACGGATTTCGAAAATGACCTACACCTGCCCTGTCCAGTTGCAAAAGTGGAGACTCCCTACTGTGGCCTCACAGTATAACTCTGATGGCGAGTACTGCATGGTCACCAACTACAAGTCCTACACCTATGGATCTGTTACATGTGCTATTGATTACCTCAGTTTCTGTTTTGTTCCCCACCAGAAGACTGTCATTAGACATACTGTTATAACCCACGTTCCCCTCCTAGATGCAGACATTATTGATGGTAACCCCAATTATCTGCTCACACTGTCAGAATACTTGACGTATTTTAATGCACACATAGACCCACTCACACTTACATTAAACTCACTTTTAGACAGGAAGGACACACACCTCATCCACATCAGCAATAATATGACCAAAGCCAGTGAAGCCGTTCTTTTATTAATTAATGATGGTGACAGGAATAACGCATTGACTAACACCTGGTTAGAGATTACTTTTATTTTGATTATTATGCTCTGCTGCCTACAGCGCACACTGCACCAACACCGTGAGCAGCTTGAGTTCCTTTACAAAGCTCACACGTTGGGTTTATAAATGACCACTGCCCCCTGTCCTTTCCCTAGAGATTAGCCTGTGTTGCTCTTGGAAGCAACAAGGGGGGAAATGTTACACGAGGTCCCTGCACCCTAATTGGTACCCTCAGAGGTACACCATAGACAGCTAGCACTTAAGTATATGTTATACCAACATATAGGGCTAAGGGCATCTAGCATACAAGAGTAGATGTCAGGATATCTTATTACACAGTTACAACAGCTTAATCTGGTTCAAGGTCAGTTGGCATTCATCTGTATCCCCCTCCCCTGGGTCGTGCCTGAAAATAGGCAGGATTTGTCTAGTGCACTTACCCCGGTCAACAAAAGCTAAATAAATAAATATGAATGCATATTGTTGTAATATGCTTTGCTTGCTAATACATATATTCTGCTATGTATTTTCTGTGTATTTCTTACTTGTAAGATGCCAAGACACCTGTGTCCTTGGAGTAATTATAATATGTAAGACAGCATTGCCACCTTTTGGTGATTTGTACCATTACACTGAGTTATGTAAGACTCTGTATAAGAACTCTTTTTTTCTCAAACTGATGACTTTACAGAATTGTATAAGGTTATCTTGGACCATGGAGCCACCTCTAATTTAGCCAATAGTGTTCATCTCTGTAATTAGAAATGTTTCTGTCTTACGATAACCATGGTAATTATCATAGGTATATAATGTAATTCACAAGCCTTATACCTCGGAGACCTCAGGAGAGACCCCAAGAGACACAGAGAAACCTCAAGTAATAGGGAACACTTAGCACTGGCTCCCGGTTCGTATTGGTAAGAACTGCTTAGGGCAACTGTGATTTATCCTTTTGGTAGTAATAAACTTGTTTATTACTCTAATGCAACATGTCTGTAATTACTTGCATTCCCAATGTCATCAAGAATCTGAAAGTGAGGTTTAGACCTCCTAACAACGGGATCAATCCTTGAGGCACTCCACAGGTCAGGGGCTTTAGGCAAGAGGAAAGATTTCCCATCACTACCCACTGCTTTCTGCCTATCAAGAAGGACTCTAGCCAGCTGCTGACCATGCTGGCGAGTCCACAGTGCTCTCTCAGGTGATCCAGCAGCATCATATAGTGTCCTGTCTCAAATGCTGTGGAAAGATCTAGTAGAATGAGAATTGACTGTTCTCCTCTATCTCTTGCCCTAAGGAGATCATTCTGCACCTCAACTAATGCTGTTTCAGTGCTATGCTTCCTCCTAAAGCCAGACTGGAATGACTCATAGATGTCAAAGGTCATTAGGTGGGCCTCAAGCTGCAGAGCCACCACTTTCTCCAGTACCTTCCCGAAGAATGGAAGATTGGAGACAGGCCTGTAATTCACTAAGATATCAGGGTAGAGTGATGGTTTCTTCAGAAGGAGCCTTACCAATGCCTCCTTTAAGGCATCAGGGAAAATTCCTCCTGACAGCGAGCACCTAACAATCTTGAAACATAGAAACATAGAAACATAGACTTTGACAGCAGATAAGGACCGCTTGGCCCATCTAGTCTGCCCATTTCCCTACCTACAGGATAGGCCACAGATCCTAGTTAACCAACAGCCTATTTCTTCCTACCCCCATCTTGGTGAAGACTGGACCAACGGACCCCACACATCCCATTAGGAGATGTGTCAGACCCATGTCCACTTCACAAAAGATGGGCCGCAGCATCAGAATAACCTCAGTGACCTCAGACACCACCACTAGCCAAAACTCCTCATAGACAGATGGAATACTTCCATCCCCTCCAGGCCCAACACTGTGGGCCACATCTTGCACCACCGGTGATATTCCAGACATAATGGAGGACACCATGTCAGAAAAGAAGAGAGCAAACTCTTCACACCGTGTGACTGAAGTTTCTCTTTTTGGCTGCAGACAAGCTGTATGAAGAAGTCTGACAACAGTCTGAAAGAGCAAAACTGGTCTTTTCCTTCCTGCAGCAATCTGCCTGGAGAGGTACTCTGCCTTCTTATGGTCAATTGCCCTTTGGTAGTTTCTGTAGTGAACTCTCAAAGCCAGTTTGTTGTCCACAGTCATGGTTCTCCTTTAGCAATGCTCCAACTTCCGACCCCAGGCCTTCATCTCCTTGAGAGCTCCATCTAACCATGGAGGTCGCAAGCAAGAAGACCTGGGTCATATACAGATCGGAGCAATAGTATTGAATGCCTTGGTGACAGCAATATTATACTCTGCCACCATCTCATTCAATCACATTGCACGTGCAGCACTCACACCAGATAAGTCCATCACTGCCAACAGTCCCTCTGGGGTCAAACCCCTTAAAGGGCAGTAACAGATCATCTCAATAGGGAAGGGACCAACAGGGGGAGCCTGAACAAGAATTTGACTGTGTAGCGATTTGACCAAATGACTGGATCAATCTCAAGATATGTGATCTCAAGCCCCAGTGAAAATACTAAGTCCAAGGCTTGACCATGGCAGTGGGTCACAGAAGCAACTGCTTGTGCGAGACCCACAGATGTCATCATGTGGAGCAGGGGTTTTCAACTGGGGGTCAGCAGCCCACAGGGGGCCGTGAGAGACCAGTGTTGGGGGGGCGTGGATCATTTCTTGAAATCTGTGGTGCGCTGAAAAACTTATTTCTGACCGCAATGCAAGTAAACTAATAACAGTGGTTATATGCGGTCATAATTTCAATTAGACACCACTGTAAAAGCATACTCAGTAGAAGCCATTAACATCCATTAAGTCCGCAATATTCTAGTAAGGTATGAATGGCTGTGTTAATGGCTGTTTTAATGGCTGTGATTACTTTGCCCAAAGTGAATGTTCACAGCACAGCTAGCTTTCCTATTGCTACTTCTCCCCTGATATTTCCCCTGATAATTATCATCTGTGCCCTATTATCCTGAACAGCTGTGTCTTATACTACAAGTGTGTTTCAGGCGTCCTTCCTGCATTCATAGCCAGTCTCTCCTTCTTGTCTATTGTGTCTCTCTGCTCTGGAAAGCAACTCAGTCCTCATCGCAGATTCAGCCAGCTTATACCTAGCCTTTATGTTTTGTGGACTGGTAACTCAGTGCTTGTTTCTCTATGTTCTCTTCCTGTTTTATAATAAAAATTATTTCAGGAGATGAGCAATGTAGCACTGACACAGAAAGTTTTGTGATGGTGTGAGATTCCCTTGCTGTTTAATCCTCGCCAGTCTCTCTGTCCTCTCTTTCACTCTATAACTCTTTCAAAACTGGGAATAAGGACAGGTGGGGACCAATACTCACCTCAGCAGTAAAATATTTGCTCCCTAATTTTGAATCTAGATTATGCAAGATAAGAATATATGCTTCTGTACCGCTTAATTCAGCTATATTTAAATATTTTAATATAAGAATTTTATAAAATGTTAATTAAGCCATTTAGATGGGTTATGTATTTTTGTGTGAAGTGGATGCTGACTTAATAATTTTACTTAATAACAATAACAATACAAGCTTTTTAAATTAGTTTAAAATTATTAATAAAACCTTTTTAACTTTAGTTTACAAGTGTTTTGCATTTCTCTTTGGCTAGTGTTTTTTTACAAGTATGTATAATGGCAGTACAAAACAGACAATAATGTATGAAATCTGCATGCCTGTTTGTAGGGGGTCCTTGACATGACTGACACTTGGCCATGGGGGCCTCTGACCCAAAAAGGTTGACAACCACTGATCTGGAGGAAGTCTTTACCATGTCTTTACCAAAATGTGAGCATTCATCATTGACCCAGGTGTTGAAATCTCCCAGAATTAAACATCTGGGGGGCTCCAACCCCCTGTCAGTGACGAAATCTGTGACTTCCTGCAGGAAATCCCTCTTCCACCCCAGAGGGCAGTAAATGAGGAGGATCCTGCAACCTGCACCCTGACTCCCACTCACAGCCATGCATTCAAATAACAAAGAAGATCCAACTGGGTGCACAAAGAACTTCAAGTCAGCTCTAAATCAGATGGCCACACTCCCACCGCTACCATTCCCTCCTCAGGCACTGCACAATGGAGTATCCTGGCAGGATGGATGCCTCCAACACCAGTCCCACATCATCCTGCCAACCAGGTCTCCATAATGCATGCCAGGCTGACAGAAGAAATCAAGTCAACCATAATAGCAGTTTTGTTTCTCATCAACCTGGCATTGCACAGCACTACCTGAAGTTGACTTGCAGAGGCTGCAGGTCCTCCAGCTGCTTGCCAACTCAGTCTGGTGGAAACTCAAGAAATGGGAACCAAACATGTCTGGCCTCAGGGTTCTGATCCCATTGTACTTCTTGAGCTTCACTCTTGAGGTCAAATGGAATCAGAACTCCTTGGTGGCAGCACAGGCTGGTTGCGCTCAGTAGCCCAGCCAGTATTCTTTATTTCTTCATCAGCTTGTGTTTGGTGACCACTTCCTCTTGTTCCCCCTGAGGACTATCCGACTGACTCCCTCAAACCTCTCTGAAGAGCAGAACAGCTAACCACACCAAGAATGATGCAGTTTTCCAAAGGAATCAATAAAATGGAGCTCTCTGCCAAATTACTGTTAAGATTCCATCTAAAAAATAATAAAACTAGTCTCCTAACCTACACTCATGCAAAGTTCCCTACCTCACACTTTCCCCTGAACCTCACAGTTCACTAAACTACTAGTGTAACGCCAAGATTAGTGTTTGGCTGGCAACTGAAATTCAATCAGTTTAACTTCACTTAGATTCTCCAACTCTTAACTTTTAAAAACCTTATAAAGTGGGTGACAAAATCAAAGTGGAGCCTTTTTCTGTGCATCAGTTCTGCACAGAGAGACAGTAGCCCAGCCTGGCTTTCATCCTCCAGCTCCCTTACAGGGAGATTACAGACTTAACAGTTGAAAACAGCAGTTCAAATAACTTCCCAGGGGAAAACAGGTTAGCAGTTCAATTACTCTCCAGCTTGGAAAAAAAACACTTGTAGGCACTCAGCCTAAAGAGACTTGGGCTTGGAGGGCCTATCTGCACAAAGGCTAGCCTACTGGCTCATGCAGCCTTCCCTCACAGTCTCTCTCCCTCCCTCAAGTTCTTCCAATGGAATCCTCCATGAATCCAAGGCACAGCCTGTTATATGCTGTAGCTGCTCATTCCTCCCCAACTCATTGGTCAGTCTTTTCTGAGGCTCTCAACAGGTGCCCTCTGACTCTTCCCATAGCCCTCAGTGTCAGAAAGAACTACTGTGGGCCACCGTTTTTATTTACATCCTTGCTGCTCCCTTTTTGTAGCCCTATGATTCTTCTGTTTGTCCATTCAAGGGCATCCGAACACTTGTCCTTGCTCTGCTTGTTGTGCACTGCCCAGGGAAACCCTTATTTTCACTAAGAGGAGCCCCAATTAACTGTGGGGGCTTCAGAAAGATGAAGCAGCCTTTTCACACCTTCAGGAGCTGTGGATGTGCATGTGCACATTGCTCATACACTTCCTGGTCTCACTGCCCATATGGGGACTGGGAAACCACCAACCTCATGCCCAGAGGTATTTTGCACTGATTTTCCTGGCTCTGTTGCCTGCCCTGGAGCCATCCAGAAGCTGGATTTGGGAGCAAGACTCCTTCAATAGTTAAAGTCATGCATGCGCACTTGTGGCATGTGCAGCCAACTTTGGTTACATTCCCTGTCTGGCTTTAGCTATTCCCAGACTGGGCAGGGTCTTCTCTTGGTGCACAAAGGTGCAGCAGTGCAGTGGATCTTGGCCCCCTTTCTCCTTTTGGCAGAGGAACAGGAGGATGTGGAAGCAGCAGCTGTAGAGCTTAAGTAGTGAGCCTTGGCCAGCTGGCCTGCATCCCACCAGAGGCTCCTGAAGGAAGCCCTCAAGTCTTGTTTCCAGCAGCACAGGGAACTGAAGGCAGAAACAAGATCATGGGGCTGCAAACAGGCCATAGCTCACTGAAGTATGCCCCACACAGGGATGGGGGGGCTCACACATGCTCATCTCATAGCCACTGGTGTAGCTTTTTCCAATATTTGAGAGAAAGGGAGATGTGGGGAATTGAATGGTCAATGGTATTTTCTTTGAGTAAAGCAGATGCACAGGTGACTGTCCACCTAGGATGTTTACTTCAATCTCCTAGAGGGCCCCTTAGATTTGGTGCCTTGGAACCAGCAGACTGTTTGTGCTGATATAACATGATAGCTCTGGAACCAGGGGATGCTCCACCCCCCCCCCCCGTTCCAATGACATTGAAGTTTGGCATTGCTAAACCTGAGGGGGGTTCCTATCAGAACAGAAATTCCCCATTTGTGTTGTCAATTTTATGAAACCATACTTGAGGGATGTGGAAGGGGAGGTACAATTGGACATTTAGGAATTGAGGGGCAATAATCATCTTAATGGCATCAATCATGCCTGCAAGATAAAGTTATGAGGATCTCCACCTCTGTAACTTACATTTGGTACAGGCAATAAGAGGCCTAGATTTCCGGCTACAAATATGGAAAGGCCTCTGTGCAATCCAATACCTAGGTAGCTAATGCCCTCTGACACCCAGCAAGACCTGTGTCTTTGAAGATGTACTCAGTACAGAGGTTATTTAATTGGAGGGCTCCAGTCTTGTTCTGATTCATCCTAACACCAACAATCTTCAAAAAGGAGTCTAAAAGGATTAATATTTGAGGGGTATCCTCAGAGAAACTGGACAGGGTGATCAGCAAATCATCTGTGTACAGGAGTGTGGTATATTGCATGCCCCCAACTTCAAGGCCATGGATGTCAGGGTGTTCCTATAGGGCAATAGCCAGAAGTTCAATAAATATAAATAGGAGTGGCAACAGAGGACATCCTGGTTTAGTCCCAATTCCAAAAGGGAAAAGGAGCTGAGTGAAGGCCATTTGTCAGGATGGATGCCCTGGACATTGTATAAGAGTTGTACCCACTGGGAGAAGACTGGACCATAACTTAAAGCCTGTAGTGTGGATTGGAGAAAACATCATTTGATGGAATTGAAGGCCTTCTAAAAATCTACAGCCAGGGCCACTGCAAGGGTATTAAGGTTTGGGGCATTGGGAGTAAGAGAGATCAGAGTTCTTAAATGATCTAACCTCAGCCCTCTTTTCACAAAGCCCACCTGGGCCAGATGTATTAGCCCTGAGAGGACCATTTTGAGGTGGACAGCAACAATCTTTGCAAAGATCTTGGTGTCAGCATTAATGAGCAACATCGGGTGGTAGCTTCCAGGAGAGGTAGGGTCCTTAACTTTTTTTTAGGAAGCACAGTTATCACTGCCTCCCACATAAATGGAGGGATAGTGCCTTGGGCCAGTGATTCCAGGAACATCCTATGTAGATAAGAGAAAATTACTCATTCAGCAGATGGTAGAAGTCATGCAGAAATTTGTCTCCCCCAGTGCCTTATGCAAGTTCAAGGCTTCTTAGGTCAGTTGACAGTGTTGGAGACAGGGACGGGATGGGCAGGGTCCACAAAATATCTTTCACTGAGGAGGGCATGGGGGGAAAGGGAAGCATAGAGTGCTTCTTAGAAGCTTTTCATGATAGAGCTGATGTCCTTGGGGTCATGTTTCATGACTCCCTGAGCATTCTTAAGGCCTGCAATCAGTTTGTTGGTTTGTCTACACTTGAGATGGTAGGCCAGCAATTTATGAGCCCCCCCCCCCATTTCCAGAATGAATGACAGAGGTGGCAGAGGGCCAGCTCTGTTTTTCTAGTAAGGAGGGCATCACATTTTATTTCATTTTTTCATTTTTCTTTATTTCAGGAAACCTTTGAGCTAATATAGCCCTTTTTCAAAGGTGTCTACTTCAATACAATCATACAGTACAACAATACAAACAATAATTCACAATCACATGTAATCCTATTTAAGAACAACTATAATCCATTAGTTTTAAAAGCATTTAAACTGCTTAGAAGACATATCCCAGGCAAAAGCAAATTCCAGACCTTTGCTTCTCTCATTGAGGAAGACCTCCATCCCAAATTTGTTCTACAATATGGTACTTGAAGTTTCTCAAATGCCATGCTCCTAGTTTAAAATATATTAGAAATATAATTAAAGAGCATTTGAATCCCAACAGGGGTGTAGGCCAAAAGAGACTTTTTGCATATTGTTGCAAGACTGTAATCAATTCTAGTACAAAGAGGTAGCCAGTGAAGTACAGTGTATAAACAACATCTATGACTATCCCTTTTATAGTTTTGGATAAATCTACAGGTAGAATTTACAGCAACATTTATTTTTTTCAAGGGTAGAATTGCTGGACTCCGAGTAAACTACTAATCCATAGTCAACACCAGAAAAAAATCAGACTGCTGACTAACAGTTTTTTAACTTCCGAAGTAAAACTATTCTTATTTTGATAAAGGAAACCAATAAGGCAATTGATATTTTTAACAACATAATCAACATGGCACATGAAAGACAACAGTGGATCTAGAAAAACCAAAAAGTATTCAAATGATTGCACCTGCTTAATACCTCTAGGGGTCATTATAGTCAAGACTGAGCATTTTCATAGATTATAGCTACTCCCAAATAACATAGCCTTGGTCATTTTGCATTTTTGCGTTAATGATCAGGCCATTTTGTTCAAAACATTCCCAAATTAACTTAAAATCAAATTGCAAACATTCCTGCACATTAGTAAGATTTACCCCCAAAGTAAAAAGAATAGTGTCATCAGCACATACAATTGTATGGGGTACTCGGGGATATTAGAAACTGTATTTATAAAAATACTAAGTAATAGGGGACCCCCCCATATCCATGGGGAAAATGGCAGAAAACAAGTTATTACATTTTACCCTTTGCATTCAGTTGGTCAAATAATTCGAGAACCATGCCACTTCATTGATTGATAGGCCCATGTTCCCTAGTTTTTTTTACTGACAATCTATGATTAACAAGATCAAAGGGCTTTGATAAATGAAGAAAGGCTCCTCCAACATACTCAACCCTGTCCAAGGCCCTCTGAAGGTCCAAAGTTATCTCAATCATAGCAGTAGTGATGTTGTGCAATTTCTGAAAGCAATGCTGATCCTTGATGAGCAAACTATAGCTGGAGATATAATCCTGCAGTTGATCACTAATGACCCTCTCAAGAGTCTTGGACGGTGGGGAGGCAAAATGTAAATGGGCCTACAGTTTGATACAGTGGCATGGTTCCCAAACTTATAAACTGGCATGACATTAGCTTGTTTCCAGACAACAGGCAGTATACCAAATTGGAGTGAAAAATTGAACAGTTTTTGTTCAGGTATGACTAATTCATCAATAGCCAGTTTAAAAAGCTTCATATGTAATTGATATGGTCCTAATCTAGTCTTAGATGATGACTTAACTAAGTATCTCTTTACAGTTTTAGACATCAAATATTTAAATGGAAATTGGGCCTTTGCAGCTCAGTTTCACCTATGATATCTAAATCTGGAAAAGTTTTTCCCAGATGTAAACTCTTACCAACATTAACAAAAAAAAATATTAAAATGATCAGTGATAACTACCGGGTCAGTAATATTCTGACCATCAATATTTATTACACTGAGACTGGAAACTTTACTTGTACCCAACAACTCATTTATATTAAACCACAGATTTTTTGAGTTGTTTTGGGCATCCTTTTGCTGAGCTTTAAAGAAATAATTTTTTTTTAGATTTTTTTCACAGACTTCTTACATCTACTTCTTAGTTCTTCATATTTTTGAAGATTTATCCTTAATCCACTGTTTTTATATCTAACCCAAGCAGTATCTCTCTTACTAAAATACACAAATAATTCTGTGGTTACCCACTTGTTATTTTCCCTCTAGCCCTCTTTTTCCGAATGGGTATAAACAGGTCACAAGCTTTAGTAAAATGTTCCAAAAAAATCAAGTATTAGGTTGATGTCAGGGATATAATCCATATAACTCCACTAGTCAGTCTGAGCTAAATATTCTTTAAAAGCCTGTATCTTTGCCCTTTTAAGACTTTGAACAAAAACAAACCTCAGTGAAAGTCTTCTCTTTTTAAGTGACCATGAACAATAAACAGGTGAATGGTCATTTATTGAATCAGGCAATATTTCAATCTTCTGAAACGTGTCCTTATGGATCAGAAGGACCCAATCAATCAATGATGCAGTACCACCCATATAATTAATACTAGTGGGAATCTACAATTTGATTCCGAAAGACTAGCTACCTTATTTCTAAATGGCAAGGATTTCTCTGGCAACCAGTTTATATTAAAATCCCCTAAAATGATGTTCTCATGATTCTTATTTAAAGTTTGAATCTGATTCTGAAACATGTTAAAAGCTGGAGCAACTAATCCAGGCAGAATGTAAACAGAGGCAACTATAAGGTTCCTTTTCCCCTTACCTAGCTTAATATTAACTACTAAAAACTCAAAGGCCTGCTGATTATCACCAGGGACACTGGTTTACCGGGATTGAGAAAGGGCAAATTCCATTTTGCACATTGTAAAAAACGATACTGTCACCTGTGTCTGCTAAGCCAAAATCCAGTTTTACCGGTGTTTGGTTTTGTGTACTTTATTTAACAATTTTTAACTCTGCTAACATGCATTTAGCAGTTTTGACCTCCACTATTGCACTTCCTTCCATCCTTGTACCAATTTAAAGTTATTTTAGGTACAAAATATGATGGTAGCAACAGCACTACAGCCCCATCCCTGATGTGTGATGGAAACAGAAGCAAGGCCCCCATCCCTCTGGTGCAATGGCAGCACCAACAACACTACAGACCCATCCCTCTGGTGTGATGGCAGCAGCAACAACACTGTGTCCCCCCTCTCTCAGGTGTGATGGAAGCAGCAGCACTGTGGTCCCTATCCATTAGGTGTGATGGCAGCAGTACCACGTTCCACATTCCTCAGGTGTGATGGCAGTATCAGCACTATGGCCCCCATCCCTCTGGTGGACAGCAGCAGTACAAGATTTCCCATCCACCAGTGGTTATGGCAGAAGCACTACAGCCCCCCGCCTCTCAGGTGTGATGGTGTAGCAACAATGCAGTCCACATCCCTCAGGGATGATGGCAGTAGTGACAGCACTATGATCCCCTTTCTTCAACACCCACACCCCACATGCACAAGTAATAAATTACTTAGTATCTTTGCTGTTAGAACTCAGATGTGAATTAATCTGAACCACCACCACTACTAAGGTGGACCACATTTATTTTTTCCTATCATTTATTTATTCCTATCATTCCTGCTTGAATTGGATTTCTGCCTGTGACACCACCGACCAGGGTTTGGGAACAGGTTTGGGTGTTGGAGGACCAGCCGGGAGGGGTGAAAGCTTGAGTGTCCAACGACCACTCGCCTTCTCCTGTGAGGGAGGGTATATTCACAGTTCAGCATTTTCTGGCCCCAGGTGGAGGTTGGAGGCATGGCAACACATTGGCCCTCATTGCAGAAGAGAGCGTGATGGACGTCAGCTTATGCCTTGACATCATGTGGCCTGTCACGCTCCCACAAAAATGGAAAAACACCTGCTGGCCTCCCAGAGGATGGCTTCTGGTCCCTCCATAAGCATGAAGCCCCAGACACATGCATCTGTTCTGACCCCTGCCATGCCTGGGATATACAGGAAGCTCTTTAGGGTGATTGTCTTCCCTGTTAGCCTCCAACAGGGGTGGGGCCCCACGATGAAGGGTTACTTCGGGTTACCTGGTAGCATGGCCATAAGGGCGGTGGATGATGGTGTGGGGGACTCAGCAGCAGAGGTAGGCTGGGCCTGAAGGAGTGGATGGCCAGGGGTAGGAGGAACAAAAAAAACTGCCTGAATTTGCTTCTTTGAAATAATGTCTTCACCTAAAAATAAAATTCACAAGTGATTAGTGGAGGACCTTCTAATGCATCTCACAAACATGTGGATTCCTTTTTTTCCTTGGTCTCCATGAAAGGGTGTCTCTTAGTTTTCATGTCTGAGCTCAGATGTGAATTAAGCACCACTCTACCCATCAGCATCAGTACAGCCCTTCCGTGTCACTGAATGTGCTTTCCATTCCACTGGCCAAGCATAAGTACACTTAAACACGTAACATTTGTTTTTTATTAAAGCAGTCTGTCAGAAAACTTTTTGTTGTCACAGAGACTGACACAACAGGTGGGAGAGAAGGTGCAAATGATGAAATGGGCAGACTAGGTGGGCCATCAAAGTCTATGTTTCTATCCCATTCACCTAAATAAGTAGTAAGGCAGCTTATTCCTTGTGAACATACTTTCATTCAGACTAATTTTCAGTCAAACAACTGAGGGTTTTGGATGGCCCTGCTGATTATAAACTTGAATAAACTAGTTGGTAACAGTGATCCTGTGCTTAGCAATCTATATCCTAGAAGTTCATATGCAAAAAATACAATAAAAACCTGACTAAAGTCTGAAAACAAGCTTATAAAACACAAAATGTATCTGAACATTTATATTTATCTATACAACATCATTGCAGCCCAAGTATAACTTGGATAAATTACATGGTACCCTGACTACTGTATGATGTAGTAAACATATATTGGTATTTTTTTTATATTTTTTTGTAAACTGGGTAAACCCACTAGGCAAAACTGCCTGTTTTCAGAGGTGACCCAGGAGCACTGTGGAGGTTAAGTGCCTTGCTCAGAGTCACACAGTATGCAAGTGGAGGTTGTGGGAATCAAACCCAAGTCTTCTAAATGTACTCAGTTCGATCACTGTTTGTTACTCTAACCACTAGGCTATACTGCCAGCCATAACACCCATATATAATGTTTTAATATATGATTTCAATAATAGAGCACAGTACCTACAGTGCAAATTATGAACATTGAACACTTTGCAACATTTTACTCAAACTGTATTTCCTCTCCATCTGCTTAAGTTTTCTTACACCAAAGTGGGTGTATAGTTGACAGAGCACTGTAAATAGCCTGAGGTTGCACTACTGCTTGCAATGCCAGGGACTTGGGATCAGAAGTGAATTCCCATTGCTAGAGGTCTGGCCAGGGGAGTAGGATCGAGCACCTGGGGGGCTGCTCTCATCCTCTGGAAACGGTGGCCTGCAGGTCCTGCTGCTTTACTGCCACCTGGGTGACTACAGGTGGTGGTGCAATGAGACTGCAGAGCAATCAGGAAGAGAAGAAGCTAGCCAGGATCTGGAGTAGTGGCATGTCTCTATTGCCCTACTTCCTTGGATCCCCTCAGTGTTGGTGCCCTCAGGAACAGAGACCAAAAAACCAGTAACAATCACCCCACATCGGCTGCTGGTAGAAGGGACCCAGCTGCCCCAGACTTCATAACCAGTTTCCATGAGGGACCCACTGGGCTGCCTGACACACATTAAAGGACTGTGGAGAGGTGACCTGGGGCCCTCTCCCTTTCCACCTGGGGGGGTACAACCTAGGCAGGATGGGGGCAGGCTCACAGGAGCTCCTGAGCATTACCTGGGGTGAAGCTAGGGGATACCCAGCCTAGGGATCTCTGAAAAGTGGAGACTGACGCTGTGAGAAAGGGGCATAGAAAGAGAAAATAAAAACATTTAAAAATATGCTGAAATCTTAGGGATTCTGTGCAGAGAAATGCAATTTCCGTGAGGCACCAGTACAAGAATTCAAAATCCGCAAACCAAGCAGGATTCCGTGATTTTTACCAGTGTTACCAGTAAAAACGGAAAACCATTGTCCCTGATTATCACTCATTGAGAGTAATTTAGACTGAAGATGTTTTTTTAACATAAAGAAGATATCCACCACCCCTTTTGCCCAGTTTGTCCTTTCAATAAAGATTATAGATTACTAATGAAACCTCAGTCTTACAAATGTTATCATTCAGCCAGGACTAAGTGACTACTATCACATCAGGGTCCCTCATATAAACCAATGCAGAAAGCTCATCAAACTTTGGTAATAAACTCCCAACATTGATGCGGAGGCAGTCAATGAAGCCCCTAAAAGAATCAGAAGGTACATTTGCAGGACCAGGATTAGGATGGACTGAACCCTGCACCAGCAAAAAGTGTATAGTGCAGTGCTTCATCATATACAAGGACAATCTGTAGTAAGAATTCACATGTTCTAGGATTAATTTTATGTTTAACAATTGTAACACCTTTTAAACAAGGTGTTATCTAAGAATAATTACTAAAGCGGTGTTTGCATATCTGAAACTCTTTTTATGTCATCAAAAACATAATCAAATCATGCCTCATATGTTCTTGGACTAACTCTGTAGTAACACCTCCAACAGTATAATCTACTTTAAATAACACAAGACTGTTGCTAAACAGATAGTTTCAGCCCCAACCCATCCCAAACCAGCAAGCAAATCAACACTAATAGCCACATTTTAGAATGAAAAAGCCTCCCTTTAGAGATGAGGCACCACACCAGCCTTACCCACATAACAGTCCAGTTCTTTGAGCCAGTACCGACCCCTCCCACAAGGTTGGCCCATGCTCAGATGGTTGCCACGGACTTAGCTGCTACTGTAGGGTGGGCAAAGGCGCAGGACAACAGCAGCCATTGATAATTCTAGTCCAGGTTATTTCAAGATAATACTCAAAAGTGCCACACTGACCTTGTTTGTAGTGTCTCCCTTTTACAGTAAGATGCCCCACCACCCTTTCCCACATCACAGTTTAGTTCCTTTAGCCGGTACCCACAGCAGCCACCAGTTCGGATCATGCTCAGATGGTTAACACAGTCTTATCTGCTATCAGAGGGTGGGTGGAGGTGCAGGACAACAGCAGCCAAATGATCTTCAGGTCCAGATAGAATCAGCATCATGTTCAAAGGTGACGTGCTGACCCCATTTATAGCAGCTCCCTCTTAAAGATGAAATTCCGCACCCCCACATCACAGTCAGGCTCTTCAAGCTGGTACCAACTGCTGCCACCAGGTTGGTCCATGCTCAGATGGTTATCACAGTCTTTAGCTGATACAGGAGGGTGGGCTCAGGTGCAGGACAACAGTAGCCAAAGATATTTCCAGACCAAATAAAATCAAGATCAAGTTCAAAGGTGCCTGTTTTAACTCTACTTATAGAGGCCCCTTTTAAAATATAAAGTGCCCTGCCCCCCTGTCCCACATCACAAACTGGTTCTTTGAGCCTGTACCAACTGCTGCCACCTGGTCGGTCCATGCTCAATGATTGTCACAGTCTTAGCTACTACCGGAATGTGGGTGGGGGTACAGGACAGTAACAGCTGGTGACACTTTGTTCAAAGTGAGATAAATTAAGTTCAAAGGAGCCATGCTGATCCTACTTGTAGTGGCTCCCTTTTAAGGCTGAGGTGCCCCACTCCCCTTACCCACATCATAGTCCAGTTCTTTGAGCCAGTATCGACTGCTGCCACCAGGCTGGCCTGTGCTTTCAGAAGTCCTAGTTTTATTTTTTTTTTCTGAGTGGCTCTTGCACCATTCTCACTCATGCCATGTGTGGCACAGGCTTTTTATACTTAGTCGCCCCTCCTCCTGTTGATGATGCCCCCTCTGCTCCTTTTCACTCAGGCCAGTACGGCTGGAGTCTCTTTGGGACCAGGAGGTGTAGTCTTTGTGCCCAGTAATAGTTGCTGGCAAACTCAGCAATGCAGAGGGGAAAAACATTCAGTGAATGCAGCTTGCTTACCGAAAGATTAAAGCTGCAGACAGGACAGATGGTCTGAAGTACAGGTGTGAGGCATGGGCTTTTTTACTTAGCCGCCCCTCCTCCTGTTGATGAAGCACCCTCTGCTCCTCCTCACCAGGGCTGGTAAAGCTGGACTGTCTTCTGTACTGGCAAGTGCAGTCTTCATGCCCAGTAACAGTTGCTGGCAAACTAGGCAATGCATAGGGGAAAATAATACAGTGCAGGCAGCTGGCTTACTGAAAGATCAGTGCCGCAAATAGAACAGATGGTCAGACTTGATCCTGATATTGTTGACGTTTGGAATTGCTGTCCATGGTGGATGGTCTTGGCATCCTAGAGCTCCTGTTCAAATTGGAGCTGTCCTGCGTCCCTCTGCTAATGTCTGTGTGTAGCATAGTCTATAATGCTGCCTCACAAGGTGGCCTGGAAGACTTCCTATTTGGTGGCTTTCAACATGTCCTTGAATTGTCAGTAACTTAGGGTCTCCCTCTTCATCCATGTTTTAAAATCCTCATCTTCTAGCAAGGAGGTGGATCCAACTTCCATCTGGAGCATTTGTGCAGTGTGGAGTCCCAGAGAACCATAGTTTCCAATGGGGCATGATCAAACATGACCACTGGATGAATAATGGCCACCATGAGTTGAGCAAGGATTTGAGGGATCACCAGCCAATAGTCCAGCTGACTAGTGGCACCTGAAACTGGGGATAGGTATGTGTAGGCCCTGTCAGTGGGATGCTGGGTCTTCAATGCATTTAACAACCTATGGTCAGCCATCAGAGCTACTAAGGCATTTTGGGTCCATGTCTTGCTCACCCAAACTCTCAGTTCTGTCTAACATTGGAGTAATAGTAACATTCAAGTCCCCTCCTAAGAAAATGAGAGCTGTGGGAGTTTTAAACTTCAGGATGTGCTGACGAAGGATATGAAATATGGCAGGATCATCCATGTTAGACCTCTGTATATAGCAAAGGATTAAATGACTGAAAGGGGTGGATACCCTTAATGTAATTCATCTGCACTCCTTATCCAAATGTTGTGCCTCTACCCACACCCCAGGGATTTGTGAAACAGTATGGAGATACCCTGATTTGAAGGTGGAACATCTAGTGGCCATGGTCGGCAGGACCTGAGGCAGCATGGTTTCACTGGTGGGAGGTGATGCCAGACAAACCTCATAGAGCTCTTTCACTGGGTAACCAGGGAAAGGGATCTGGAAGAGCAGTGGATGTGGCATATCTAGATTTAAGCAAGGCCTTCAACACTGTCCCGCATAAAAGGTTAATCAACAAGCTAGGTAATCTAGGAGTAGGTTCTAAAGAAGTGAGATGTGTGGAGAATTGGCTGGACAATAGGACTCAGAGGGTAGTGGTAAATGGTATATACTCTGGAGTAGGCAAAGTGACCAGTGGGGTGCCTCAGGGATCGGTGTTAAGCCCAGTACTTTTCAATGTCTTTATAAGTGACATTGCAGAGAGTCTAGAAGGGAATGTATGCTTGTTCACAAATTACACAAAGCTCTGCAACAGGGTCGACACATCCTGGGGGGTGGGGGGGGGAGATAGTATGAGGAGAGACCTAAAGAGGCTGTAGGAATGGTCAAGGGATTAGAAGCTTGGTTTCAATTCTATAAAGTGCAAAATAATGCACATGGGGAACAGAAACCCAGGGGACAACTTACTGCCTGGCAGGGGAGGGTTTATTAGGCTCAAAGCAGGAAAGAGACCAGGGGGTAGTCATCTCTGATGACCTAAAGGTAACTAAGCAGTGTGACAAGGCATCAGCGAAGGCTAGCAGGATGCTGGGATTCATAGGCAGGGGAATCACCAGCAGAAGAAAGGAGGTAATAACTCCTCTATAACGACCATTAATAAGGCCACACCTTGAGTACTGTGTCCATTTCTGGAGTCTCCATCTTCAAAAGGACATAAACAGGGTAGAGGCGGTAGAGAGGAGGGTCATCAAAATGGTGAGGGGCCTGCATCAAAAATCCCTATAAGGAAAGTTTGAAGGAGTTAAATACTGTATGTACTCCCTGAAGGACAGGAGGGAAAAGGGGGGATATGATTAAAACATTCAAATACCTCACAGGAAAAAACGGGGTGCATATGCTCAAGGATGAGTGGGTATAATATGAAGTTGTGGGGCAGATTCAGAGGTAATTTGAGGAAGTACTTCTTCTAAGAGAGAATGGTGGACAAATGGAGTAGCCTACCAGCATAGGTGGTGGAGGCAGAAACAGTTGCAGGATCCAATAATGCATGGGATAGACACAAAGGGATCTTGAAAAATAAGGGGATGAGGGGGGAGAACCATAGGCTGATTAGGGCCTGCAACATCACTATAGGTAGGGAAATAGGACAGACTGGGTGGGCCTGGAGACCTTTATCTGTTGTCAACTTCTATGTTTCTGTGAGTTAACACTGTGGGTTTCTTCTCCTACCCAATCTATCTTTAGTTTATCTGCTTCATGAGATGTTTAGCCTCTTGAAGGCAGGCCACATGGGCCATGAAACTCTTAACATGGGACATTCCTTTCTTTCTTTTGATAGAGGAATTAAGTCCCCTAACATTCCAACTGTTTAGGCTAATCTCCATAGCAAAGACATATAATAAGGTGTAATATTCCTACACATTGGAGGACTATTACCTAAACTCCTTCCCAATCCCTCCCTACCCACCCACGGTGTGCAAACTATCAAACCAATCTGTGAATTGACATCCAATACACATGGCTAACAGAGACACAACACTTTCAAACACTTCAACAATCCATATAAAACTCCATCTTCTCCCCCTCTCCCACCCAGCCTAAAGAGACTTTACTGAGTAAGGCATTAGCCCACACAGGACCATTATGCTCTTGGTGCACTCAAGGGGAAAAGCAAGCAGAATTGTGTGCATAACACAACAGCTGCTATGCCTATCAATGGATATGCTGCAAAGCTAAGAAACTAAAAGGCATCTTTTAGAAGGTACCCCAATCAGTTATGTGGGTAGAGAGCTGGCACCATATGGGTAAGTGCCTATAGAAGAGAACAATACCCAGGAGATCAGAGGGGGAGCACATCAGCCTATAGACATGACCATTAAGCATTAGATGTAAGGGCAGTGCTCCTCATTTCTCAAACTGGGGACCTGTCAGAGGTTGACTAAGATATAGTCTAGTCACCAAAAGATCTGACAAGACAGTCCCCCACCCTTGAGTGAACATCCAACCATATGGTTGGTCACATAAAAGATATAAAAAGAAAAGTTATTCTTCCCCATGTGGTATGCTCAGCCCAGCTAGAATGTCCCAGGTATCACCCCCAATACCTTCTAGTACAGTACCAATACTCCTCGATCCTGGGCCAAGAGGGTAAAGGGTACCTGGTGACTTTCACGGTTTTGCGCCATCCTCATATGGGGCAGATGCTTGAAAAGCATATGGAAAATTGTATATTCAGGGATATACTTGTTGACCATGATTGAAAAAGGGCAAAATCCATTTTGATGAATGGAAAAAAACATTATTGTCATCAGTGGTGTCTGCAAAACCAAAATCCATTTTTGCCAGTGTTTTGTTTTGTCAATTTTGTTTAATGATTTTTTTTCCTCTAATATGTATTTTAGTATTTTTGCTGTCTAATATTGTGTATCAATCCTTCTAGTTATTAAAAACAATAAACTCTATGATAAGCTCAACCTGTACCTCATTTTGGGTTTATGTCTTATAGGTATACACAGTCTTTTCACAATTAGCAATGACTTATTGACCAAGTGATCCAAGTGTGCAGATCTTGGAGGCTAGAGTGTGTGTATATGTGTGTATGTCTATGTATGTAGGTGTATCTGACCTCATGTATGACATCTTCAGTTGACCAGCCCTCATATGTGACAGCAACATCAATATGGCCCTCATCTCTCAGGGGTGACAGCAGGAGCAACACTATGATTCCCATCCCTCAGGGGTGATGGCAGCTGCAGCAGCACTATAGCCCCTACCCCGAGGGGTGACCATGGCAGCAGCAAGAGCAGCACTATGCCTGCCACCCATCAGAGGTAACAGCAGCAGCATTATGCTCTTTATCCCTCAGAGTGATGGCATCAACACTATAGCCCCAGTTCCTCACAGATGACAGCAGCAGTACTATGTCCCCATCCCTCAAGGGGACAGCAGCAGCACTATGTCCCCCATCCCTGAGGGGTGGAAGTGACAACAGCAGGAGGAGCACTATGGTCCCTATCCCTCAAGGGTGACAGAAGCACTATTGTGTCCATCCTTCAGGGGTAATAGCAGCAGCACTGTGACATTCACCCTTTAGGGGTGATGGCAGCAGCACTATGACTTCCATTCCTCAGGGGTGACAGCAGCAACACTGTAGCCAACCATCCCTCAGAAGTGATGGTAGCAGCACTTTCACCCCATCATTCAGAGTGAAGTTGACAGCACCAGCAACAGCACTGTGTTTCTATCCATCAGGGGTGACAGCAACAGCAGCAATACAGCCCCCATCCCTGAGGGGTGGCAGTGACAGCAGCCAGAGCTGACTATAGCTCGATCCCTCATGTGGGATGGCAGTGCAGCAACACTATGGCTCCTATTTCTCTGAGGTAACAGCAGAAATACTACGGCCCCCACCCTTCAGGTGTGATGGCAGCAGCACTGCAACACCCATTAGAGATGGAGTGAATTTTAATTTTGCCGGCGAAGTGCTCACAAAGTGGACACATCGTAAGTCATTCCGCTATGCGGAGTGACCAATATGAAATGCTCACTTTGCCTTGTAATTATTACTTTGCATTGTCATTACATCTTAACGCAAAGTAAGGTGATGTGACAATGATATTGGCAGCCCCACACACAGTCACCAGAATTAATGTGCACCCCCAAAATGCTACTATCTTGTGTCCAGAAAATTCCCCAGTGCTGACAAAGTGAAATGAGAGCATAACAAGAAATGCAAAGTCTCCCAGAATTAATGGTGCACTCAGTCATGCATGCAGTGGTCACACACAGTCACCAGAATTAATGTGCATCCCCAAAATGCTACTGTCCTGTGTCCATAAAATTCCCCGGTGCTGACAAAGTGAAATGAGCACGTAACAAGAAACGCAAAGACTCCCAGAATTAATGGTGCACTGCAAATACACAGACAGATTAAGACTGCGCTGCGCACTCAAGAGATGCAGGTGCAAAGGCACAACAACACCTAACCAGTGCTCACAAGTCACAAATCCAAATCTGGAAAAGAATAACTTTTGTGGTTGGGGGGGGCGGGGGTAGTGCAAGTTAGTAACAGTCCGTGACCAGTAAAGATACTACAAAGCAGTACAAAAAATTCATGAAGGTGCAGTGGATAGCAGGTTCACACTGCTGTAATTACTCTGTGGCACAATAAAAGGTGTCTGATTTGATGGCATGCATCACACACACTGACACACACACACACTTCAAGTTTCATAGATAGGTTTCATAGGTAGTTTTCAAGCTAGTAGACTTGCATCCATAATTGCTTGCCATATACCAAAATTTTAAAATCGAGTACTTATCTTATTGGAAGGTTGGTCAAAATTAACTTTAAAATTATTCATACTAGAGTGCTCCACAACCACTAATGGAACTCCATTCCAGGGTACCACAACCCTTTGACTGAACCAGCTCTTCTGTGGGTTATGATTTCATTTGAAATGGACAAGTTGACTGTCATGCCTCCTTCTACTGCCCCACCTAGTCTTGGGCTGGATACCAACCTCTGCCCAAAGGTTGTCATCTCCCATGATGCTGTATAATAAACACAGGTCACCCCTAAACCTCTTATAATAAAGGGAATACAGGTTGAGGGATGACAATCTTTCTTCGTATGATACACCCTTTATTTATCTAGTAAATCTTCTCTGAACCCCCTCCAGTCTGTTAATATCTTCCCAATTCTGTGTGGCCAAACCTGGACACAATACTCCAGATGTGGCCTCACCAAAGCTGCATATAATGGCATTAGTACCTTTTCATCCCTGCTAGATATATGCCTGAGGATGCAGTTTAAATTTGGGTTTGCTTTCTTCACTTGTGTCCTACAACGGGACCCGAACCTAAGATCAGCAGTGACCCGAATCCCCAAGTCCCTTTCCTCATAAGTGACTGTGAGCATGTTGTTACCAAGATTATAAGAGCCCATTGCATTGTGTTTACCAAAATCTATAACCTTGCATTTGCCTGTGTTGAGGACAAGTTTATTTGTTACTCTCCATTACGAGATCTCATTAATAGCATTCTGCAGGGATGCAGTATTTACTGTATTGCTCACCACTGTCCCAAGTCTGCGGTTATCTGCGGATTTACAGAGTCAGACTTTAGGGTTGTGTAGTTTAAGGGGAGATATATAAATATTGAAGAGACTAGGCTCCAGAACTGAGCCTTGGGGAACCACGCTAGTGATTGGTGCCCAGTCAGAAAGCACTCCATTTATGGTAACTCTTTGTTTACGCCCCTGCAGCCATGCTGAGACCCAGTTACAGATATTACTGTTTAGATCACTATCCTCCAACATATTTAAAAGTTCCATGTGGGGAGACTTGTTGAAAGCTTTCACAAAGTCTATGTAAACCACATCTACAGGGTTCCTGATGTCGAGCTGCCTACTGACGTTCTCGTAGAATGCCAAAAGATTCATTTGGTAGGATCTAGATTTTGTAAACCCGTGCTGAACTGGGTCAACCAGTCCCTGAGTAGTTCGGAAGTCTGAAATTAAGTCTTTAACCAACCCCTCCATAATCTTCCCCAGCAGAGAGGTTAAACTTACTGACCTAAAGTTATCAGGTTTGGTCTTAGGCCCTTTTTTTAAAATGTGGACAATTATAGCAGTCTTCCAGTCAAGCGGCACTGTGCCTGTGTCTAGGGAGGCCTGGAAGATGCAAGTAACTGGCAGTGCCAGCACATCAGCTAGTTCTCACATAACTCTAGGATGTAATTCCTTGGGGCTGGGTGATTTGTTTATGTTAACCTTTGTGAGCCGATCAAGTACATCTTTGGGGTTAATAATAATTTTCCCAGGAATGGATGCTTCCTTACCAATGTGTGATACTGAATTATTATTATTATAAACTGAGCAAAAATAATTATTCTGGATATCTGCCATTTCTATGGTTGTAGCTGTCTGCCATAAATCATTCAAAAATGGGCGTATCATACTGTGGCCCCCTTCATACTATTAATGTAGGAAAAAAATATTTTTTGTCATCCTTCACCCTGTTTGCTAAATCCAATTCAAACTGTGCTTTTGCTTTTTTAATTTTTGTTTTGATATTCCTAACACATTGCCTATAGGCCTGATTAGCTCCAAGTGACCCATTAAGATTCTGTTTCTTGTACATTCTGTTATTCTTGTTTATCATTTTTTGATGGACGCATTCAGCCATGCAGGTTTTTTTTGTTAATGTTAGTGTCATATTTTGGTACACTTGGTATATAGGTTTTAACCAAACTTGTTACTTTAACTAGCAGCCATTTCCACATATCCTGCAAAGTTAATCCCTTGAAATAATTTATCCAGTCCCATGATAGCATTTGGATTGTAATGCTTGGGAAATCTGCTCTTCAAAAATTTAGCTTGGTTGTAGTACCTGAATTCTTAGAAAATACAGCTTCCCTGACACTAAAGTGGACTAAGCAATGGTCACTGTTGCCCAAGGGGCTATTGACCTGTACTTTATTAACAGTGTCCCCCATATTGGTAAGCACTAGATCTAGGATTCTAGTTCCTCTAGTGCTGTCTAGGACTTGTTGTTCAAGTCCCATCTGGTCAAAGACATCAATATACCTCTTGTCTAAGTTACTACCTCCTTGTCCCTTTGTCCAATCTATACCAGGTAAGTTACAGTCCCCTGTTAGCAATATTCTATCTACTGGGTTCAACTCCCCTATTAACTTTAGTAGTGCCTCATCATCCTCAGGTGCCATAGAAAGAGGACTATACAGTAGTCCTAAAAAAATCCTGGTACCACTTCGGGGAAGTAGCTTTACCCATAATTGCTCTAGGGCTCCCGTATCCCACTGTAGCTTTTCACATTGGATAGAATCATGCACATATATGGCTATTCAACCCCCCTTTCTGTGGATTCTAGATTTAGAAAACAAGTTGTATCCTGACACTTTTTGATTCCATAAATCATTATCATCCCACCAGGTTTACCTAACTAGTGCCACATGGATATTCTGAGAGTGTAATAGCAATTTAAACTTGTCATATTTACTAACCAAACTCCTGGCACTAATAAGAACTGTCCTCCATTCAGGGGTCACTTTGGGAGTTGCCATATTATTAATACCACTTTTTAAGTCACTTTCCTGCCCCCCTTTTTTCCAGTTTAAATGGAATCTCATTACTTCAAGAATGTTTTTACCCAGAATCCTAGTACCTGAGGGGTTTAAGTGCAGGCTGTCAACTTTAAACAAAACTGCTCTATTAAATGTTATGGAGTTATCCATAAAGCCAAAATTTTCCTCCTTACAGAGTTGTCTCAACCACCTGTTGATTTGCATAATAAGCCGTTTTTTTTTTCATTGAAAGCCATAAGTGGGTAAAATCCCAGATATTATGATCTCCCCATCTCTGTTCTTCATTCTTGTTGTAATATCCCTGCATTCAGCTTGAATATCTTCCATCCTACTTATTGCTACATCATTAATTCCCTTGTGTAAAATCACCAGTGGTCTACCTGTGTTTTTGAGTAGCCAATCCAATAAGTTTGAAACATCATGTAGCCGACCTCCAGGTAATGTGCTGACTGTGGTAAGTTCTTTTCACCCCCAATATACTGCAGTATCTATCCCTCTTATAATGGAGTCACCTATGACTACTACATCCCCGTCTGCCGTTCTCTCCTTACTGGGGTATTCCATATTAATCTGGCCCTGTGTAGCCACAGCCAGGAAGGGAGCTGTATCTTTGGGTTGCTGTACTTCACCCTCATAAATCCCATATCATTCGCTTTTAGACCTTCATACCTATTAGACAACTGAAGGGGTGTTGTTAGTGAGGGGCCCAGCTTGGAGTTCCTTTGCAAGCACGTACTAGTTTCCTTAGTTACTACTACTTCATCTTTTGTGTCATTACTAAAACAGGGAGCCCTATCCCTAGGATTCTGAGCCTTACCCCCAGTATTACTAATGTTACTGGCTACCTCATCTATAAAACTTTTCAACCTCCCTATTTCTTTCGAAGTTTCCGGTCTTTGCACGACTTGCTGAATTTCCCCTTGCCAACCACATGACATTTATCACATGTGAACTCGCTGCACACAGCATCCTCTGTGTTCATTTTGCACATATTAAGTAATGCAAAGCAAATTGAAAACCTTTAGTAGTATAACCAAATGTTTTAAGCAAACTGAAATTATACACTGTTGCACAACAATCAGCGAAAAAATGTCAAGAATTACTGAAAATATTACTGTGTGGTACATTAACACAGCTATACAAGAAAAATATAACCAAAACAGAAAGACTGCCTTTTTCTCCCAGTTAATCTACCTACACCACAGATACGCCCCCTCCCCCAAAGCACACTTCACAGTACACAGACAGAATGTTCTAAATTAACATTCAAAATCCACACACAAACAATAAACACTCAATGATATGAGCGCAGGAGTGTTTCCTACAATCAATGTACTAAATTTTGAACAAAAAAAGACTCAAAAAGGCTTTTTTAACAGCTTTTAGAGGTTTTGAATCACAGATCTCTGAGAGCAAACTGTCTCCAGCTACCACTACACACACACACACTACCCAGAACTGAGGCTGTGCAGAACAATTTAGAGCCCATGTGACCTGCAATCCCATGAATCACTACAGAATTCACCTTGGAACTCAATTACAAGGCAAAGTGATGTGAAGTACATTGAAATCAATGGAGGAAAAGTGGTTTGGGGAAGGCAGAATAATGCAAAGTCATTGTTTTCAATGGACTTTGCATTCCTCATTATGATGCAAAGTACTCCGCTTTGCATTGCCAATTACTTTGCGGATTCCGCATTACTCCATGAATCACTGCAAGGAGTGAATTTTGGCCACTTCGCCCACCACCAACACCCATCCCTCAGGTGTGATGATAGCAGCACTATAGCAGGCAATTCCTCAGAGATGACGGTAGCACTTCCAGTGCTGTGTCCCCATCCCTCAGGGGTGATGGTGGCAGAAGCAGCACTACATCCCCATCCTTTAGGTGTGAGAGCAGCAGTACTTTGGTCCCCAACTCTTAGGTGTGATGGCAGCAGCACTACAGCCTCCCCTCCCTCAAGTGTGATGGAAGCCGCAGCAGTATGACCACCCCCAAATCCTCTAGTTTGATGGCAGCAGCATCACAGTGACCACTGTCCTTATGGGGGGACTGCAGCAGCAGCACTACAATTCCCAGCCCTCAGGTATGACAGCAGCACTGTGGCCCTCATCCCACAGGGGTGATGGCAGCATGACATCTCCTATCCCTCAGTTATAATGGCAGCAGCACTAGATGCTACATCCTTCAGCTGTGATGGCAGCAGCGCTATGTCCTCTCCCTCAGGGTTAACAGGAGCAGCACTATGGCCCCCATCTCTGAGGGGTGGCAGTGACAACCGCAGGAGGAGCACTATAACCCCTATCCCTCAGGGGTGACAGCAGCTCTATATCTCCCATCCTTCCGGGGTAACAGCAGCAGCACTGCAACCCTTACCCTTTAGTGGTGATGGCAGGAGCACTATATCCAACCATCCCTCAGAGGCGATGGCAGCACCACTTTTGCCCCATCACTCAGAGTGAGGTCGACAGCAGCAGCAGCAGCACTATGGCTCCCATCTCTTAGGTGTGATGACAGCAACAGCACTATGGCTCCTATCCATCAGGGTGACAGCAACAGCATCACTACAGCCCCCATCCCTGAAGGGTGGCAGTGACAGCAGTCAGAGCAGACTATAGCTCCATCCCTCATGAGGGATGGCAGCACAACAACACTATGGATCCCATCTCTCAGTGGTAACAGTAGAAACACTATGGCCCCCACCCTTTAATGGTGATGAAAGCAGCACTATAACACCCATTCCTCAGGTGTGATGATAGCAGCACTATAGTGGACAATCCCTTAGAAATGATGGTAGCACCACCAGCACTGTGGTCCCATCCCTTAGAGGTGATGGTGGCAGAAGCAGCACTACATCCCCATCCCTTAGGTATGACAGCAGCAGTACTATGGTCCCCAATCTTGGGTGTGGTGGCAGCAGCACTACAGGCTCCCCTCCCTCAAGTGCGATGGAAGCAGCAGCAGTACGACCACCCCAAACCCTCTGGTTTGACAGCAGCAGCATCACTATGTCCACTGTTTTTATGGGGGGACTGCAGCAGCAGCACTACAATCCACAGCCCTTAGGTGTGATGGCAGCACTGTGGCCCTCATTCTACAGGGGTGATGGCAGCATGACATCTCCAATCCCTCAGTTATGATGGCAGCAGCACTAGAGGCTACATCCTTCAGCTGTGATGGCAGCAGCGCTAAGTCCCTTCCCTCACAGGTGACAGTAGCAGCACCACTATGGCCCCCATCCCTCAGGTGTGTCGGAAGCATCACCATTATAGCTCCATCCCTTAGGGGGGACAGCAACAGTAGCAGTATGGCCCCCATCCCTCAGGTGTGAGAGCAGCAGCACTAAGACCTCAATCCCTTAGGTGTGATGGCAGCAGCTACACTGTAGTCTCAGTCCCTCAGGGATGATGGCACAAATATCTCTCAGGTGTGATGGCAGCAGCTACACTGTAGTCTCCGTTCCTCAGGGATGATGGCACAAATATCTCTCAGGTGTGATGGCAGCAGCTACACTGTAGTCTCCGTCCCTCAGGGATGATGGCACAAATATCTCTCAGGTGTGATGGCAGTAGCAACAGTTCCACTCCTATCCCTCATACCCAAGTTACACATTTCTGGGTCTCTTAGCTTGTCAGAACTCAGACATGAGCTGACCCACCAGACACCAAGGTGGACTCTGTCAGTTTAACTGCCTAAACTGACTTCTTTGAAATGAAGTGCCTTCACCTGAAGAATCCACAAGTGATTAGTGGAGGTCCTACTAATGGAAATGTGGAATCCTTTTTTTTAAATTGGTCTCCATGAAAAGAGGGTTTCTCATTTTCCATGTCTGAGCTGAGATGTCAATTGAGCCTCACTCTGCCAGCTGGCATTGTACAGCAAGTGGGACCTTATATTCTGTGTGTCTCTGAGTCTGCTTTCTGGCTTGGGTGCAGTTGCAGCACCCCACTTAACCCTAATGGAATTATACAGTGATAGGTGCTGTAGAGTGACAACAGTTAGGCCACATGGCAAACTCAAGAGCACACAGATTATGGATATTAAGCCCCTCTCCCCCCGACTCATTCAGTGGAACATAACAAGCCACAACAGCAGCTCCGCTTTGCCCACAGGCAGAGTACAGTACCTGGTACCTTACCTGCTGTGTGTCTTTCAGTGTGCAGTCTGGCTTGGGTAATGTTGCAGCACCCCATCCACCCACACTGGTATAATTCAGAGGTAGGTAGGTTAACAACATCACCCGGGTCATACAGCAAATTCAGGGGCACACAGAAGCTAAACTCCCCCCTTGGTCAGGGGCACACAACTAACAACAGCATGAAGAACTATCAACACTTACACCATCAGCAGTACAGTTCACCCTCCAAACTTAAAAAAAAAAAAAAACTCCCAAAATTAAAAACAAAAGAGTGGCACAGGCTGGTGGTGCACAGCACTGGTGAGCAGGAGATCTGAGTTTGTAACTTGAGTTGATCCAGACTCCCGTGCTCTGGGCTGCTGGGGTTTAGAGCATGATGCAGTGGCATTGCGTGCTTACCAAGAATGGGGTCCATATCTCAGCAGGAAGTGTAGGCTGCCTTGATGATGTGGGTGACCACACAGTGTTGTAAGCCTCTCCAGGTTGGTGGATCCTGTACAAACATGGACAGATCAGCAAGCATCGCTTGAGCCTCCTAGCTCAGCCTAACAGTTCCACTTCCCAGAGATGCACATTTAAATAAATGTAATGAATGACACCCAATTGACCATCCCCTCTTGTGTGATTCTCCAAGTGTGCTGATACTAAGATTTTTGGGGGTTTAATCATGCAGTGTAAAAACAGCTTAGGCACATACTTTTTTTCTTACTTTTTCCTTCACAGAAACTTTACTGTCTGCATGGAGAGCAGTTGCATCAGCTGATCAAAGCTTTAGATGTGGATGCGGAGCAGTTAAACATTAAACCTGACACCCCTGTCCATGTTGTCCGATTCCCCGAGTGGGCTGAGAATTAACTTTGTTGTTGTTGTTTTTGTTTTAAATCTTCTTGTGTGAAAAACATTTAGACATATACTTTTTCTACACAAAAACATTACTTTCAGGTTGGTGAGTAGTCACATCAGCTGACTATATGATGGGTTAGATGCAGGAGCAGTTAAACTTTAAACCTGACACCCTCACCCTTGCTGCCTAGTCTGATTCCCCCAGTGTGCTGATACTTATCTTTTTGTTTGTGTTTTTTATATCACCTAATATAACATAAATAATAAAATACATTTATAGAGAGTAATTTCTGTTCAGGTATGTGTTCTGAGGATTTTTCACACACCCGAGGTGTGTCATAATCCATACACCCCGAGAGAGAAGCTCGAGGGGTTTATGAGATTGTGGTAGGTAGATACAACTTTATTTGTGTACAGGAATACATATCATTTGGACTGTTGACTCCAGATCACAAGACACTGAAGGTGTGTGAAAAATTCTCATAACCCAAACTTTGCATGGGCATTATTTTTTATAATAACTGGTGCAAGTTTTGACATAGACAAAAACTGTAAGCTGTATTTGTGTGAGCGAGCATGTCTCTGAGAGGCTGTCATAGTCACACAAATACCATGTGCTTTCTTTCATGCTTCAGTGAAGTGAGAGCGCAAGGAAGAAAATGCCTTAATAACTAGCTATTGAGTTATGGAATTCAGCAGGTTGTTGCAGTGTTTTTTCAAGATTGGATATCCAGTCATTATGGGGGGAGGGGTCACCACTTATTATAGACATATACTAAATGAAAACTATGCTTTCAGAATGGAAAACAGTCCTGTGATGATGGAAAAGATGGATGAAAGCATGGTTGGTTAAAATGAAGTTTGAGTGGTTACAATGAAGCGGTGTGGGTGGTTTCCTTACTGATTCTATAAGCAGCAAAGCAGAAAGAATGCACAGCAATGCAGCATTCATTAAGATCCTGAATTCTTGGGGATTCCATACAGTGACATGTAATTTCCATGAGGCACCACTGGAAGAATTAAAAATCTGCAAATAAAGCAGGATTCCATGATTTGTACTAGTTTTACCATGAAAAATGGAAAACCAGAGTCCTTGTATATATTGAGCTATATGATCTAGCTGTCAAGAACTTTGCTGAGGTGGTATGGAGGGAGGAATCGGCTGCCAAGACCTTATAGAGAGCAAAAGGAGAGACACTTGCAGGAGTAACACTGTGGGCATCACTCTGTGTATAACTGCCATAGAGAAACTTAAAAGGGCACTGGTTGTTAGGTGTATATGATGCCCTAGGAAGATGCGCCCACAAACTATCACCATTTTAGGCCCCCACTACACCTTAATTGTTGGGATGTCCTAAAAGGATGACTCGGATGACAAAAGAGATCACAGTGAAAAATATGCACAATCTCAACTCAGGAAGGAACTGTATAACGATTTAACCCACAGGCACTGCACATGATTCCATGAGTAACTCAGTTCAGGATCTGATGCTGTGTTGTAGAGTATTCAGCTGGGCTGCTCTCTTCATCAGTGTAAGGTCCACTAGGAGGGCATAGAGCAGCTGCTACAGTTTCAGCTTAGGACTCAAATTTTGTAGGTGAGCAAAAAGTTCAATTGAAGACTGTGAATGGTCCTTGAGTTTTGAGGGTGTCCTCCTGTGACACTAGGGAGGCAAACTGGTTAGCCACCAAGGGCACTGGGGTGGAGCTGAAAGAGTCCTGTGATTCTGCACTGTGGCTCCAACTACGAGATTGGAGTTGTGGGGATCTGTCTCTTGTTGCCAGGTCCAGATCTTCTATTTTTGTTATGCCTGCAGTGTTTGCACTGGAGCAGCACTGCTCATTGTCACTGACCATGAATTGTGCTGGAGGCCTCTGTTTTTTGCCCAAGGGCTAGGCCACTGGATTTGAAATGTCCATATCCTGTACAAGACTCATCTCTCTCTGCCTCAAGTCTGTGAGGGGTGAAACTTCTGAAGGTCAGCTTTGGGCCACTGGGAGAAGACAAAAGCTTCAGCAGCTGCAGGGGAGTCAAAAGAGTGAGTTGCTTTATTCACCTAAATGAGAAGCGTAGCAAGATATCCAAGCAAGCAGTGAAGGCCCAGATCCATACAGGCCCATCGAGCAGTTGTGAAGGCCCATCTCTGGCAGATAATGCTTGTGAGCAGTTTGCAAAAGTTTTAATTACATGTCCATGCCCATGGAGAGGGCCCGTCTCCCTCATGAGTGTCATAATCATCTCTTTGTCTTTAAACTGCAGGAAGCAGGCAAGGATTGGGTGGGAGTTGCCTCTGGAGGATAGCTTCAGAGCTGATGACCAATGGGCCCATTCAGTCTCAAGCAAACCAGGCCACCAATGGTTGAGAAGCTGAGACAGGGTTTGCTGATGGAATTTGGCTACATTGCATCCTTCACTCCCCTCTAGAACATCCACAAACCTCAGGTTGTTGTGGTGGGCCCTATTTTCCATGTCCTCAATGTGGTCCCAAAGTTATCACAGGACTTGATCTTGATCACAGAGGTGGGCCATGAGTTAGTCAGATTTGTTCAGAGTATCAGTTATTTGTTGTCAACAACATTGACTCTGTGTGACATACTAATAATGTCTGTGTTTTCCTGCTGAGTAGTGACTGGCCCGTCTGCATGATGGTAGTAGTACTGCCCACGATGCTGGCAACCAAGGTTCAAGAACAAGCATGTATCATTAGGGGTTAGCCAGGTGGAAGAGGTTTGAGCATCCCATTCGATGCTGTCCTCCTCCATGGGGGGGCTGTCACACGGCCCCATTACCACCACCTGTGGCTGCCAGCCAGTGACATGAGACTCAAGGTGTGGGAAGGGGAGGATGCTATTAGGCACTTGGCCGAGATGTGAGCCAGCACGTCTGCAGCCTAAACTCTCATCCTTTGTGCCAGCATCCTCAGGGTTGGGGTTTCAGGGACCAAACAACATCACAGGAAAAAATAAAATAAAAAAACAAGGCCCCACTGCCATGCAGCATGATCCTTGACAACCTGGAGGGGGGATGGAGCATGGATGGTCGGCATTACCATCACTGAGCCCCACAGGCATGGGAGATAAAAATGTGCTAAAAAATATATCTGCTGAGTAGAAAGTTCAAGTGCTCATTTGGTGCATTAACTGCTGGAACATATTTTTTATTTCTTGTAGGCTGGGATCCGGAGATGCCTCAGTGGCTGTCGTCATGATGGGATTTTTCTGTGTTCCCATACAGCTGAGATACTGATAAACAGTGGCAGTAAAAAACACAGCAGCTTACTGAGAGGCTAGCAGGAAAAAGAAGGCACCAGCGGTTTCATCAGGTAGGCAGCAACAGGATCCCTGGGTACCAACAAATGGATGAGTGGATTAGGTGGAAATTGTGATCTGATTTTGAAAGGGGATTAGCAGAAAGCAGGGATTAGGCCTCCATCTTCCTTCCTGCTAAAGCCACACCCCCCCAAATTAATCATATTTTGAAATTCTTCCTGACCATTTTCAGACAGTGCATAATAACCATTTATTGGAACTAATCCTACATTTTTATAGGAGCACTGTTAGAGCGCAAAAGCATCTATTGTTAGCTATTCCCAACACGTTTCTCTTTTGTAAGTAGTTGCATACAGTATGTGAGGTTTTGTAGTTTTTAATTAGTGGACTCCCATGGAAAGGGCTTGCAGTGTTGGACTGGTTTATTTATTTATTTATTTATTAGCTTTTGGTAACTGGCTAAGTGCACTAGGCAATAAAAACTGCCTATTTTCAGGCACGACCCGAGAGAGTACAAGTTGAAAAATGCAGACGTGAACAACAATCAGGTACATAAAGTAAGATAACTGTCAAAGCAACAAATACACCAGCACAAGCAGATTACAGGAATTAATAACAGCACAGAGATAACATCAGGAATAGAGAAGTAATGGTTGAATACAAATTGGATAATAGCACAATGATGGCATGGCATAGTAGCAAAATAAACAGGTCATATTGCCTAGCTAGGGGAGAAAAAGACAGGTAAACACTCATACACATACAGTTACATAAACAATGGGCATGTACACAGCTGATTGGACAGAATTGAGAGAACAAGCAGAAGTTAAGTGCATTCGCAAGTTCCAAGAGCATAAAGGTGAGAGAACAGAGCACGCTTAAATGTAAGGTGAGATGAGGAGTTCTTAACATGGAGAGGGAGGGAGTTCCAGAACCAAGGTGCAAAATATGAAAAATCTTGCTCTCCCATTTTAGTGGAGCAGGGCTGAACAGTGAGCAAGGTGGAGGTGGAGGACCAAAGGGAGCAAGAGTGAGAGACCGGGGTAAGCATGTTACCCAGAGAGGAGGGGTGGAGGTTCTGGTTAGGGACTCAACAAAACACCCAACAGCATAAGAACAGAGGGCTTTGGGAGACAGCCAGTTCAAGGCCGAATAGAGCTGGCAGTGATGGGTTAGGCGAGGGGCCGATAAGGTGAATCTACAGATATTGTTATAAGATATGTTCCATTGGTGAAGAACCCCAGCATTGGCATGAGAGAGTACAGTGAGGGCATATAGCAGTTGTGGGAGTAAAACCCCTCCCGCTACTGAGATCCTAGCAGCCGGAGTGAGAGAGTGACACACTCTATAGGCTGCTCCAATCTTGGCGTTGACTGATCGGGTTACCTCATAGACGTGAGCAGCAAAATCAAGTACCGGGTCCAGACTAACCCCAAGATATTTGAAGGCTAAAGTGTTGGCAACAGTGGTCCCATCGCAGCAGTGGACCAGGAGCTTGGGTGACTCAGCAGGCACCTTTCTAGTGGACCAAAAGAGCATGGCCTGGGTCTTAGATAAATTCAGGATTTGGAAGTTGGAGGAAAACCAAGCTTGGAGGGTCTGAAAGGTAGATGAGATATATAGATTGATGTCAAGATTAGACTTGGAGGCAGAGTAAAGCACCAGTTCATCTGCCTATATGATAATACCGCAGTGTGTAGACAGAGTAGGGATATCGTTAAGGAAAAGAGAAAAGAGAGGAGGACCAAGAATAGATCCCTGTGGAACACCGCAGGAGATAAGAACAGGGGAGGAGAGACCCTTACAGAAACAGACAGCCTGAGAGCAATTTTCTAGGTAGCTGCTAAACCAGGATAGGGTAGTGTCAGAAGCACCAAGTGAAAGCAGCTTAGTCAGACGAAGGGGGTGATGCACCATGTCAAATGCTTTAGAGAGGTCTATGAACACCAATCCAGTAACTAAGGCCTTGTCTATGTTGCATTTCACATCATTGGTAAACTGGGTGAGAGCAGTAGTTGTGCTGTGCCCAGCCCTAAAGCCATGTTGTACTGGAGATTGGAGGTTGGAACTCAGGAGGTGTGCAGAGACCTGTCAATGAATCAGTTTTTCAAGCAACTTACTGAGCATAGGCAGGAGTGAAATGGGATGGTAGTTCAATAGGATTTTACTGTCTCCTTTCTTAAACACTGGAATGGTTCTGGCAACTTTCCAGACCAAGGGGACAGAGGCAGAGCAGATCGAGAGGTTGAAAACCCGAGTTACAGGTGCTGCCAGACATGAGGCAAACTGCCTAAGGATCCTAGGATGAATACCATCAGGTCCAGCACTGCCGTTAGCCAGCAAAGACTTTAATAGCATAAGGACCTCTTGACATCTGACTGGAGTCAGCACAAGAGCAGGGGAAGCAGTGGCCAGAGGGGTTGGGGACTGTAGGGAAATGTTGGGTGATGAGGGGGAGGGGTGGGAAGTGAGGAAAAGAGGGAGCTAAAGGTATTTTCTATGGGGAGAGGGTTATTGCAATGGGTATTGTTAATTAGTATCCTATTTGGAGACATTGGCTTGTTGTTCCCGAGGATTTCCTTAATTTGTGACCAGTAACATTTAGGGTTGGAGGCATAGAAACTGAGCAGGTTACGGTAGTATATGCTCTTGGCTGATTGAATCTCCTTTTTACAGGTGTTGCAAAGGGACCTGTAGGCCTCGAAGTCAGCTTGAAGGGAGGAGGACTTCCAAGTTGCCCAGAGTTTATCCCTCAATTTTAACAGCTGGAAAAGGGTGCACTTGAGCCATTTGGTGACTTTCCCTTTTATCCTGTTCATGGTGACCGGGATATGTTGGTGCTGAAGAGAGAGTAGGGCAGCACTGAAATATTCATCTGCTATGTTGACATCATTGGTTATGTAGAGGGGAGACCAGTCAACCATTTTTAAATCCTGTAGAAATGCATCGGGGTTAAGCCTGGAGAGGTTGGAAAAAGATAAGACTTTAGAGGTGAATGAAGGGGAGGTGGTGTCCCAAATGTACTACACTAGACAGTGATCACTTATGGAGTCAGGTAGAACTTCAGCAGAGGGGAAGTTCTCCTTCCTATTAGTCAGGATCCAGTCTAAGAGGGTGGAGCAGGAACCAGGACGGGAGATCCTTGTGGAGGCCTGGATAAGTTGGGTGAGGTTTGCCTTGCAAGTAATGGAGGATAAAACGGAGGAACTAGGCCCGGCCCAGTCCTGATTAAAATCTCCCAAGCAGATTTCTTCATTTTTCCCTGACACTAATGGCATCAGTTTGATAAATTCCTCCAGACCTAGCCTAGCAGTTCTGGGAGGTATATAAACACAGAAGATGTATATTTTTTTTTAGCACCCCCAAGCAATAGAAGGGAATGAAGCACTTGACAATTAGCCAAAGGGGGACTATGTAAGATAGTCACATTGAGATGAGACTTGAAGTATAGTGTCAGACCCCCACCTCTTTTGGAGGTGGCGCGATCTGCCCAAAGCATATTATAGCCCGGAAGGGAGCAGGGGGAGTCAGCAATGGATGGCTTCAGCCATGTTTCAGATAAGGCAAGAATGTCAGGTTTATTAGAACAAACCTAAGCCTCAAGTTCTGAGAAGTTGGTAGTAAGGCTCCTTATGTTATGGTGTGCAAAGGTGAAACTTGATGACTGGGGCAGGCAGTTGAGGGGTTGAGGCTGGGTGGTATTATATGCTATAGTCGGACCAGGATTCATCTTGATATCCCAAACAAGGGTATGCAATAGGGTAATGATCCATGAAGATGCAGCCAAAAATACCTGAGAGGCACGCCCAAGGGAGATAGAGTACCTGCACAAGATATATCTAAGTAATACCCCTAGGTGTTTATAATTAAGACCTGTCAAAGGAGATGGATTAGGGAAGGGGTCAGACAATAAGTTGGAGTAGCAGAAGTTAGCAAATGATTATACGACAGGTATCTGGTCTCAGCCAATGAGAAAACAGAACACCTGTCAGTTATTCTCTCACAAACTTCAAACCAAACCCCCCAGAGTCATTTATTCACTCATACCCCACCCACCATTGTTTAATGAAACAATAACCTCACCCACAGTCATTTAATCAAACCATAGCCCCACCCACAGTCATTTAATCAAAGCATAAGCACACCTACAGTCATTTATTCAAACCTTGAGCATCACAGCAGGAAAGAATGAAAATAAATTGCGTCGGAACACCCAGTTCACCACAGCAGCAGCCACAAGGCTCAGCCCCCCCCCCTTTTTCACTTATCCCTCTTGAGCAACTGTGCTCCTGCTCAAATATATACCTACCTTACAGCTCAAAAAGCTCCTTTTCCTTTGCTGGATCACATTACAAATCACAGCCTCCCCACCCTCCTTCACTCGCTCCTTCCATATCGCGGACATTGAAAAACTATGACTGCATTCTGTTCTCTTTACATTCCCCACAAGGCTAACCAGTTCACCTCCCTTCTTTAGACCGAACACCCTTTCAAAATTGTTACATTGTGCCAAAACATATTACTTGCCAATCTCTCCGAAATCTATCTCTCTCACTTTCTCACTTCTTCATAGACTGACCCCGACTGCCGCACATGCTCTCTCACATTAACTCTGCAAATGGAAACGCACCAAGACACAGAGAGAGACACTCAACACAGCAATTTCTTCTTTGCTTTCTTTTTCCTAAGCATCACGCTTATACTCCAACTCATATAATAGTAATAACTTTCAGTGAGTTGGAGCATGCTTGGAATAATTGGCTTCTGTGGTGATTAAAAGCCTTGGCTTCACCTCGGCATTTAATCATCCACAGAAGCCGGTTATTCCTTCTTATACTCCAACTCACTGAAAGTTATCACTTAAGTATACATGGTGAGAGGAGGGATACTTAGTCGGACCTGTTAAAAATGCCAGCAAAAACATGATGCCAAATAATGACAGGAGGGGGGTATATAGCCCTAGAATTCATGGTGAGAGGAAGAATGGGTAAGGGTAATTAGGGAGGCAAAACATGAATAGAGAGAGTAGAGGAAAGAGAGAGGATAGAGTGAAAATAGGAGTGAGTGAACAATTGTGAGCAAGGGAATCAGGGGAGAAGAAGATGAGCATGAAGCAGGGAAACAGGGCAAAATAATAACTTTGGGGGTTTAATTAGTGTGTTAGGGTCATTGACTATTGGTCAGATATCTTATGATGGTTATAGTTAGGTTCACATAAGTCCCTGGAGTCAGTCTATTCCAGGCAGTGATTTGGAAGGATATGCTAAGTAGAGATGCAGCGAAGTTAAATTTTGCAGGCGAAATTGATGCAAAGTGCTCAATTTTGCATCCGCACATCATTTCACGTAACTGTGTTTCTGAACCCAAAATTCACCATGTTGATTTTGCATTATGATTTCATCTTTTAGTTATACCACTAATTTCAAGTTGTGTATTCTTAGTGAAATTACACAAAACAAGGTCTTATCACATATCTGCCTTTCATCAGGTCACATGAAGGGAAGGAAGTAACTGAGTGAGACACGAAGTGAGTGTCTCACTTTCAATTTTACAGCAGAAAAGAAAGCATTGTGTCGGTCTTTGTCTGTCTGAGTGTCTGAGAGGTGATAAAAAAAAAACTTTTTCCTTTGTCCTTCTATATCATCTTTGTTTACCCTTAGCTGTACTCTTTTTATACACCTGTAATGTGTATTTTGAGAACATAATTTCTTTGCAAGATTTATTTTTTGTTTGATTCCATCTTGTTCATTTTGTAACTCTAGTTACACTTTTTTTCTTAGTTTTACTTTTCTTTCCTGTCCCTTTATTTTTTTCTTAAGTTAAACTTTTAAAGACTCCTGCCTGTGGGTAAATAGTACTCAGGTAAGAGACTCACTATTTATAGCTATACTTAGTGGGTTGGCTGTAGCAACATGGCCACACCCGCCAGTGTGTGTGTGTGTGTGTGTGTGTGTGCATGGGGTGGGGCTGGCCATGTGAGTGGGTGGTGAGTTATTGCTACTTTTGTGTTTGCACCTTAAAGTCTGTTTGCATGGATGCATTCAAAATTATGGAGAACAAATAGTAGGAGTACAGGCCAGACAGAAGTAATTAATTAGTTTTGTGGGTAAGTGTGTGTGTGCATTAGGGGTGAGAAGAACCACATATGTTTCCATTGGCATGTGTACTACAGCTGTGCAGCTGAGATGAGGGGGCACAAGAAAACTAAAAAGCATAACAGTGGCTATAAGCATGCTGCATGCATGCAGATGTATGCAGATTTGTATTGGAGTACAAGTGAGCCATATGTGTACAGGCAGAACAGCTTAGTAGTTAAAGGCACTGAACTGTAAACCAGGAGACTTGGAGACCTGAAGACCTGGGTTTGAATCTTTTTTAACCCCCATTTGTATATGGTGTGATCCTGAGCAAGTCACTTAATGTTTATGTGTGCAATTATCAAAGACCACTTGCTTTTTGCATGCATGCCACATGCATGCAGTCTGTTCAAGTTTAAGATAAAAAGCATGCTTTCCACACTTGCTTGCTGCACGCATGCCACATGCATGCATTCGGTTCCAATTTAACATTTAAATCATGCTTGTAGCACGCATATCACATGGGTAGTTTTATGTGAGTGGCTTGAAAACATTTTGTATAATTGTTTTTGTAAGGGAATCTTCGTCATCATCGGCACCATGCAACTTATCCTCCTGGCCTCTGTGCACACTAGAAGCACCTGTGACTCAAGCTGACATTGCCATTATTTGGTCTGAGTTATATGAGTTCTGCAAGGTGATCACGGCAGAAGGTACAGACACCCTATGGGTACTGGAGAACCAGGAGACAATAATAAGTCTCCTGAGAGACAGATCCATGATTGTGTTTAGTTTTTCTTTAGTTTCTTTACATATGTGTCATATTATGTTATTTTATTTGTTTTCGGTGTAGCTGTAGTGTATGTTATAATTTTTTAATTCTCACTTTCCTTCTCTTCTCTCCCATCCCAACTCCACAAAATAAAAACACCAAAAATTAAAAAAGATTAAAAAAAAAAAAAAACATTCTTGGTCATACACACGTTTACTTCTCGAACTTCTTTTTATTGCTACAATACTTCCCATTATATCTTCCTTATCCTTCTGAAGTCTCATTTTTATGAGTGTTGTTGAGAGTTGTTTTCCCCAACCCAAAAAAATATTAAGCAGCAGCGCATGAATGTTGTGAAACATTTGGCCTGTACTTTTTTATTCAATTTTACATTTCCCCTTATCTACTGACTTGTATAATACTATTCTTTCTCGATTATGAGTTTGCCCTTACAGAAATAATTGTATAAAATGTTTTCATGCTGCACAGATAAAACTACCCATGTGATATGCATGCTGCAAGCATGATTTAAATGTTAAACTGGAATCAATTTTATGCATGTGGCATGTGTGCAGCAAGCAAATGTGGAAAGCATGCTTTTTATGTTAAATTGCAACATACTACGTGCATGTGTACAAAAAGCAACTGGTTACTGAAAACACATAAAAGTGACGTGCTCAGGATCATACAAGTGGTGGATGATAAAATTAAAACCCAGGTCTTTAAGTCTCAAGGTTTGCAGTTCAGTGCTTTTAACCACTAAACTATACTGCCTGCATACATATGGTTCACTTGTACTTCAATACTTCACCCTACTTCACGTCCAAACTATAACCCCATCTCTCTCCTACCAACCCTTTCTATGCTTCAAGAACATCTGGTCCTCTCACAACTCTTTTCCCACCTTATGGACTCTAATTTTTCACCCCATTCAAACCTGGGTTTCGGAAAAATTATTCTACTACTACTACCTCCCTGATTAGGCTCACCAACACTATCCTCTCAGGGATGAATAGAGGCCAAATCACTTCTGCTATTTTTGCCAACCTAGCAAAGGCTTTCAACACTGTTTCCCACTCTGTTCTCTTAAATACCCTCTCTGCCACAGTTATCTCTGACTCTGCCACCAAATGGTTCAGTACCTACCAGCTAGATAGAACTCAGTCAAAATAGATGACTCCCCATTCCCCCTGCTTCCCATCAGTGCTGTCATCCCACAGGGTCCTATCCTTTTCTCCATATTTCTAAACTACCTCCCCTCAGTCTGCTCATCCACCTCCATACACATGTATGCCAATGACACAGTTCTTTTCAACTCTGGCTAGTCCCCTGTTGATGTAGCTATCAGATTCCAGCATAACTTCAGTAAAGTTCAGCTCTGGTTTGGCTCCCACGAACTCTCATTCAATGCCAAGAAGACAATCTCAATGACCTCTGACACCAGGCAGAGATTCTCCATGCTTCCTTCCCTCCCTCTCATCCTTCCATACCCTTGATGCAGCAGTCCTTGAGGACACTACTTCCTTTAGGTACCTTGGAATGTGGCTTTACCAACACCTTACATTCTCTGGTCATGTTGACGCAATCCTGAAAAAGCTGTGCCCCAAACTTGGTGCATTATTCAGGAACCACAGTAGCCTTCCACTTCTGGCCAGAACTGAACTTGTCCAGAAAATGATCCTACCTATTTTTGACTACTGCCATGTAGTCTACAATGCTGGTCCCAAGCCTTCCTTATCCAGATTGGACACTCTCTTTAATTCCTTATCCCGCTTTCCTTTGGACTTCTTCACCTCTCACTCGCCACTGTAACCTCTACCACTACCTGACCTTTCCATCGTTAGAAAATCAACACCACCTCCTTTGTGCAAAATTTGTGTCTAAATTTTGGTTTGGCACTCTCATCTCCTATTTGGCTTCCTCTCTTCTCACCCTTCCCCTCCCGCTCATGCCCTTAGATCTTTTGACTACCTCCTAATGGTAGTCCTTCCATGTCTGACCACTGCAGGTCAGATGGCCTTCTTGCACCTCTTCCCTAAACTATGAAACTCTCTCCCCCTCCAGATCTACCACACATCCTCCCACTGCTCCATCTCTGCAGCCTTACATAATTTCCTCTTGGTAAATTGTACCTGTGATTAATCCCAATCCTAACTATTGCCTCCCCAAGCTTCTTCTCCCCTTACTCTAATCTAGCATATTACAGTACAACACTCTATCCATTGCACTACACTGGAGATGTCCCTGCCCACCTTGTAAGCTGGTTTCCTGCTACATCCCTCTGATTAAGTGAATACTCCAACAGTTGCACCTACCTGTTGACAAGTGAAATTCTTGGGATTATCATTTCCTTGTTGCACTTTTACTGTACATCAAGTTTCTTCTTTTATATTCTTCAGCTCCATGTACTCTGCGCTTGCTTTATGGTATAATTGTATTATTGTTTTGTTCTGTATGGTTACATTGTATTGCCATTGACTGTATGTATACTACCCCGTAACCTTCCCCCCTAGAATGCACCTTGAGATGAGCAACTTTTTGTTTAGTGAGCTCTTCCTGGCAAAACATTTCAATAAATAAATAAATACAAATTTGCATACATCTGCATGCTTTCGTCATGTTTATAGCCACTGATATACTGTTTTGTTTTCTTGTCCCCCCCCTCATCTCAGCTGCACAGCTGAACTGTAGCACACATACCAATGGAAACACATGTGGTTCTTCCCACCCCCAATACACACACTTACCCACAAAACTACTTAATTACTTCTGTCTGACCTGTACTCCTTCTATTTTCTCTCCATAGCTTTGAATACTTCCACGCAAATAGTAAGGGCAGCGAAGGCATCTAGAGAACTGAGGCTTGCGCAGGGGATCACAGACGGTGAAAATGATTTCTTCAGGTATATATGGCAGAAGAGAAAGAACAATGATCAGATTGTTAGGATCAAGAATGGCAGTGGTTGGGTGGAAAAGAAGGCAGAGTGAGGGTACATAAGGCACATGGGCCAGATGAAATTTGTCCTAGAGTCCTGAGAGGACTGGCAGAAGTCCAGGCAGGACAGTTGGTGGACCTGTTCTACAGCTCTCTGGAAATGGTGTGTATGCCCAGTGATTGGAGGGTGGCGCATGTGGTGCCCCTCCATAAAAGTGGGCCCAAGAATGAACCAGGGAACTATAGACCAGTGGGCCTAACCACAATTGTAGAAAAGCTAATGGAGACTATCCTCAAGGAAAGGCTGATAAAAGTTCTAGAGGATAATGATCTCCAGGATAGCAGACAGCAGGGTTTTGTCTCAAGCAGATTATGCCAAATTAACCTGACTAACTTTTTTGATTGGGTGACATGGGCACTGGACAATGGTCATGAGGTGGACTTCCTTTACCTGGACTTCAGCAAGGCCTTTGATTAGGTGCCTCATGGTTTGCTGACCAGCAAATTGAGCAGCCTGGGAGTGGGAAGGAAACTGGTTAGATGAGTCAGGAGCTGGTTACAGGATTGACAGCAGAAGGTATTGGTGGGGGGTGAAACATCAGAGCCCAGGGTGGAAACATGTGTGGTCCCACAGGGCTCAGTGCTGGGATCAGTGCTGTTTAATATTTTCATTGCTGACATCGCAGATGAAATAAAGAGTAAAATCAGTCTCTTCACTGATGACATGAGGATCTGTGCAGAGGTGCATGGGGGGGCAGTAAAATACTTGAGGAGGATTTGGCAGGAATGGAGGAATGGTCTAACACATGGCAACCTGGGTTCAATGCCAAGAAGTGCAAAGTCATACACTTGGGAGCCAGAATCCCTGGAAATAGTTACTGGTTGGGGAGAGTGCAGAGGAGAAGGATCTGGGTGTACTGGTAACAGGGGAAATGAACCATTCAACCCAATGTAGGAAGGCAGCAACAAAGGCCAACAGAATTCTGGGATGTATCACAAGGAGAATTACTTTTAAGAGAGTGGAAGTCATCCTGCCCCTGTACAGGTCCCTGGTAAGGCCACACTTGGAGTACTGCATGCAGTACTAGTGCCCATACTTGAAAAAGGACATAAAGCTACTGGAGGAGGTTAACATAGGGCAATGAAAATGATCCTGGGATTGGGAGAAAGACCTTATGAGAAGAGACTGTGAGAGTTCAATATGTATTCACTGGAGAACAGAAGGGAGAGAGGGGAATATGACTGAGACCTTCAATTACCTGAAGGGTATGAGCAGAGTAAGCACCAAGAGTATTTTCAAATTAAAAGGTGGAAGAAAAACCAGAGGACACAGTCTGAAATTGGAAGGAGGCAGATTCAGGAGGGAAATGAGGAGGCACTATTTCTCCGTATGGGTGGTTATAATGTGGAACACACTACCGGAGGAGGTGGTATCACTGTGGACAGTGGGCAGCTTCAAGAGGGGGTGGTACATGATCAAATGAAGGATTCAAACCATGAGGCATGGGGTGCTGGTGTGACTGAAACATGGGTAAAAACAGTGGGGGGGAGGCAAGGGAAGGGGGAGCAGCTGCAGTCTAAAAGGCTGAAGGGCTGCACACTAAAGCTGACTAGATAGACTGTAAGGCCTGTAACTGCTGGAAATTTCATAAACAGACTTTAAGAGGCAAACAAAAAAGTAGCAATAACTTGATGCCCACCCACACGACCAGTTCCTCCCCAAGCACACACACACACACACACACTATAGCGGGTGCAGCCATGCTGTTACAGACAATCCATCAAGTACAGATATAAGTCAAGAGTCTCTTACTTGAGTAATAGTGAGCCAGAGGTAGGAGTCATATAAACATAGAAGTTGATGGCAACTGAGGACCGCAAGGCCCATCCAGGCTGCCCATTGTTTCTACCTTATGAATGTGCCATAGGCCTTTACTCAGTCAATGGCCTATTTATTCAAACTCATCTGTATTGCTCCTCATGCCTATCCCATACCTGGTTGAAGCTCTGCACTGTATTCATATCCACCACTTCCTGAGGTAGACCATTCCATGCATTCACCACCCTTTCTGTGAAAAATAACTTCTTCATATTACCCCTTAATCGGCCTCCCTCTAATCTCATGCTATGTCTTCTTGTCCTGTTTTGTTTCTTATATTGAAACAGGTTAGACTCCTTCACCTTGTTAATGCCCTTAAGATTTTTAAGTGTTTCGATCATATCACCTCTCTCCCTCCTTTGCTCCGGGGTATACTGTACGTATTGAGCTCCATTAATCTGTCCTCATATGTTTTCTGATGCAGTCCATGCACTATTTTGGTTGCTGTTCTCTGAACTGCCTCCATTTTGTTAATGTTCTTGTGCAGATGTGGCCTCCAGTACTGCATGCAGTACTCCAGATCGGGCCTAACCATTGTCTTGTAAAGAGGGATTATTACCTCCCTCTTATGACTTGTGTTACCCCTACTAATACACCCCAACATCCCTCTACCCTTACCTAATGCTTTAGTGGTCTGCTTGGATGATTTCAAGTCATCTGTGATAATGATCCTCAAGTCTCTTTCTTCCCTTGTGATTGTCAGCAACTCCCCTCCCAACCTATAGGTAGCTTCAGGATTTTTCTTCCCTGTGTGCATGATCATGCACTTCTTTGTGTTAAACCCCAGTTGCCAATCTTCAGACTATTTTGTCAGTTTTTCCAGATCTCTTCTCATTCTACCCATCCTCTCCAGATCATCTACTCTGTTGCAGATCTTGGTGTCATCTGCAAACAGGCAAACCTTACCCTCCAGTCCATCTGCAATGTTACTGATGAAGGTATTGAAGAGGACTGGCCCCAGGACTGATCCCTGAGGTACCCTGTGACAGGATGGAATAGGACCCTGCCCCATTTGTTTTGGAGAAAGTGTTTAAATGCAAGAATGTATTCTTTCCTATTCTGTCTCTTCTCTATCTGGTTGTGCAACAACATTTTCCTGTGAGACCTCAGACTTGATCAACCCAAACTGTCTCACAATTCTTTGCCTCTCTCTGTCTGTCAGTTTTCTCTTGCTATCTGTTTTCTCCCTTGCATATCTAGATCTGCTAATATAGAAATGTGTGCAAATCAATAAATGGAAAGGAAACTGATAGAGAATCCCTGTTGTTTAGAATATATATATATAGCATTACTGTAGAAATGTATATAATTGTATTTTGTCATAATTGAAAAAGGTATTGAGAATTAGAGGTTATCAGAGTTCAATTTTTAGTTTTTTATTTCAAAAGCTGCAGAAAAGGCCCCTCAGCAAGTGCACTGTTCACCTGCCTGAAACCTACAAGGACATGATGTTTGTTTAGAGTGGGGGTTAAAAAGACTTATAAATAAAAGAGCCAACCTGAACTGCAAAATGGAGATTACAAGAAAAAGAGACACAGAGAGTGAAGTAAGATTTTATTTTTTCCCTCTGTACATAGTTATTCTGAACAAGTTTATTTTTTTATGTTACTGCTACAATAAATAAGTTTTGGTGATTTTTACAACTGCTGCTCCTTGGTTTTCCCTATGCTTCCCGACCTGTGCCTCGATGAAGTACCCCACTTGTGACTTGCATCTGTTCTGACTGTATACTGTGTACCACCACTCTCTGTTTTCTGACCGCCAACCAGTTTGCACCCAGTTGACCAACTTCTGACCCACCACATGCCTCCCCAGCTTATTAATCAATCTTCTATGTAGAACAGTATCGAAAGCTTTGCTAAAGTTAAGGTAGACAACATCAACTGCACTGCCTTGGTCTTTAAGAGATGATGTCCATGGGTCAGAGTGTTGGGGAGTACCCCCTTGAAATGAATTGAGTTATTTTTTATTACTATTTTATACATTATGATGGCAAGTTGGAGAATAATGAAGGCCACTGTTCTACAAAGAAGGCCCTTGTTAGTCGAGCAGTGGCCTTCATTAATCTCCAAATGACCATTAATTATGTATAAAGTAGTAATAAAAAATACCCTGATTCATTTCAATGGGGCATGCTCCTGCACTCTCCCTTGCCCTATGTTATAATGTGCCTGAGCGTGGGGATGTGCAAGTTCACCTTCACGGGGCCGGGGGGTATAAGCCTGACTATAGAGGGACTCCAATAATCTGTGCATATCATACCACTCAACTGTCCCTGAATGCAAGTGACAGCCCACATTTTACCCATGAAAATTGCTCTGCCCCTTATCTATCTCTCATGGAACACATGCGGCTCACATATAGGATGTCTTGAAAATTTAGACTTTATGACAGGGGTGCCATTTCAGATTTCAGCAGGGTTACACACAACCAGTGGAGTACCTGGGTGCAAGTTAGCCCCTAGGTGGCAAACTCCCAAATGTCTGGAACGTCTCTAAAAGATAAAATTTATTTGTTGTGACTGAAAAGCGATATGTAAATCAGGAAAAATTCAAATGTACCTGTAAGATTCATCTGTTTGTAACCCTGGAGCAGTGCATCAGATTTGGGCTTAAACTCACACAGTTACTAACCAATTTTTTTTTTGGCTGAAGTTCTGACCCTCCCCCCGCCACACACACACACACAGAAAAAAGACCTTTTTTCCAATTTCTCTCCCCAAATCCATTCAATTCAATACCCACCCATATGGGCTGTGAAGCCGCCCAAAGGTGAAGAAATGTGAAAAACACATCAATATTTCAGTCCTTCCCCAACCCCCTGTAAAAAAATTATTTCCTTTTTCTTGTCTGGCCATTCTGCCAGCACCTGTGGCCTAGCACAGTATGCCACCACCTCAGTTTTCAGTCCTCTTCTACTCCATCCTTCCGCCAGAAGCTGGATGCTAAAACTGACCATGGTAGGTCCCCAACGTGGTCTACCATCAAGTCACCTCACCAACCGAACCCACCCAACCTGTGTTGCTAGAGTTACCTTCTTGCTCACCACTAGACTCTTCAGCCACCAAGGAAGATGGAGACTCACTAAGAGCAGACCAACAAAAATGTGACATCACAGCACTGCTATTGACAGTTCAGTGCTCACCGACACCTCCAAGCAGTAGTGTGTAGTCTGTCTATTCTGTGGTGGGAAAGACACCATCCCACTCATGTGACTCTTGTGCTTTTGCTTGACTAGAGCTCCTCTGCGTCACATGTGATGGCGCTGCTGCTAATAGGTGGAAAGAGTAGACAACACAGTACAGACACAGTTGAGTCAGGAGTGCAACTGCAAAGTGAGCACAACACAGGCTGGGGGGTACTTAGTGTGCAAAATATTAAATCCAACTTTAATGCTATTATTGCCACACCATAAGAACAACCTAGGTACAAATGCAGGAGGGGGGCAACTACCCCCCTCTGCCCTACCTAAATGGCACACCTGCTTTATTGTAGAAATTAATTCTCAGTGGCTAACATCAGTACAAGCAAATACAATGGTTTCCTTTGTGTTCTGAGGTACTGCAGCTCCATGTTTCAGGATGTTTTCTGATATTTGTCATAGTAAAGCTGTATAGCATAGTGGTTAAGGGTACTGAGCTGCAAACCTGGAGACATGGGTTTGATTCCCACAACCCCCCCATTTGCATACTATGTGATCCTGAGCAAGTCATTTAACTTCCTTGTGCTCCCAGGTTGCACATGGAAACAAGTTCTGGCTTAGTGTGTCTTCCCTGATTAAACAATTTCCCCTTTCCTTTCATCATGAGGGTTAGTGTCCCTCATTTTGAGTTTCCATGTCCCTCATTTCAGTGACAAAATGTGAGATATGGTGCATGCTTCCAAAACCCTACTCAGCACATAGAGTACTGAGCATGGCCATAGTGTATATGCTTCATAAAGAATGACAAAGGGAAAGTAAGTGAGCTGAAACAGTCATGGAGAAACACCTTTGTAGTATTAAATATGCATAAGGGATTTGCATGGCCCAAAACAAAGAGGTCAGGCTTCACAACACAGAGGGTCCTCTTTCCACATCTTGAATGGGAAATGTTGGATGACTATCTCCTAGGTATTTAATGCAGTAAGCAAACAATACAAATTAATGTCAATTTAATAACAAAAATCAAAATTCATTAAACAACTTGCAAAAGGATCAGAATTAATGAGTTTACCTAATTTTAATGGGAAATCAATGAAAAGGGTATTTTAATGGCTGTAATTGCTAGCAGTAGTATGAAAAATAGAGACTGATGTGTTTTTTTAGATGAGATTTGCACCATCTTAGCTGCTGCACACATGGCTAGCATGCAACATGTGAACCTGATGTGATTTTTAAATGATGTTCACACCAGCTTAACTGTTGCACTCATGTCAAGCTTGCAGCATGCAAACCTGATGTGCTTTTTAGATCTGGTTCACATAGGTTCACTTTGTGTATGTGAACTGCATACAAACATTGAACAATTAAGCATGTGGCATGCATTCTGCATGTACACAGCACATTTATGTTTCTGTAAGGGTATCTTCTATTTTGGTTTCACTTTGAAATATTAAGACTCATTTCAATATGGCTCCCACCTGGTTTTCATCTGTATTCACAGCAGTTTTGGAACACATACTGCCCACATAATGTGAGCAGTATGTGCTGCATCGTAATTCATTTCAATCAATGCAGAAGTGATTTTCAAAAATTCATGTACAAAACAGCTATGAAAACTGCTGAAAACCTGGTCCTGGTCATATTCAGCTGAGTGCTCCTTTTTTTCTGTTTTAGATGTGAAAACAAGTTCTGAAGCATACTCAAATTGTGTGAAGAATGGTATCACATGACTCTAGTTAGTAGATAAGTGGTAAATTAAAAGTGAATAACAAATTATAGGTAAACATGTTCTCATATTATTTCCCTAATTCCTTGCTACTGTAACACACCACACCGGAAAAAAAAGAAACACAAAAAATGTCCTATCTTATCTGAACTAGGCATGCCGCCACACCGGGCTGCATGCTGTCCCAATGGTTGATAGTGTGTAACAGGAAATGGCAAGTATTAATAGAAATGTACTGTTTAAGAAGCCATTTACTGAAAATAATTTTGTTTTTACTTCAGGTCATGATAATATCTGGAAATATACATTAATGTATATTGCTGGCACATGCCGGTCACAAAATGCACACACAATACCTACAAATACATTATGCCTCCTTGTGTTGTGCTGTACAACTGCCCAGAGGGGTCGAGAAGACCCACATGAGAAAATGTCTTAATAAGTGAAATAAATTTGCAAGAGAAGCCACCTTATTTGTTACCACCATGCAGAGTGGGAAGCCAAGCTGCAGGAAGGAACAAGAATGTCTGTTCCTGTGGCAGTGGATGTAGCAGAACAAGACAAGGCCAGGCAGGAAAAAACATGCTAGGAAGAGGAGGAGGAGGAGGACTAAGAGCAGGCCTACAAGTGTGAGGGTGTTTCATTCTGCATCACCGTCTGCTCCACCCACCCCATCTTCCTGGTTTCAATGCACAACAGAGAGGATCTGTCATGGTATCCTGTTATATGGGTGACTGAAATTGAGCAACTCGGATATGAGCATCTAAATTTCAACGCCTGTTATGTGAGCTTCCCTGGAAGGGTAGCAAGGGAAGAAGAGCTAGGATATAGGATAGTGAGGGAAGAAGAGTGACGATATAGGACGTCGACTGGAAGGGGAGGGATAAGGAAGAAAATATGTGAGAGGTATTGTAGCATGGAGTTGCCAAGCTGGATGAGTGGTGTGGTGGTGAGGGTGTCTGGTTGCAGTGAAGTACTGTAGGTTAACGGTTCAGGGCTGGGGAGAGATATACTTTCTGTGTGTGTCACGAGCAGGATTTTTCTTTTTTTATGAGTGTCTCCCCCTTCCCGACATGCACCCCCCTGGAGTTGACAATCAAAAATAAGGGTGATGCAGGGTGCACAGGTCCCGCATAAGTATATTTCACGGTTTTTGCCCGTGTTGTGTTCCTCACTTGGAATGTAAATTGCCGTTTTGATTTTCAGCATTGTACACTCGCTGTAACAGCAATTGCAGTTGAGCGATCACCGCTATGACATGAAACCATCTGTCACTCAAGCTGACCTCGCAGTTCTTTGTTCTGATTTACATGATCTCCACAAGGAAGGTCGCGGAAGCTGGATGTGTGGTGTGGTGGTGAGGGTGTCTGGTTACAGTGAAGTAGGTTAAGGGTTCAGGGCTGGGGAGAGATATACTTTTTGTATGTGTCACGAGTGAGATTTTTCTTTTTTTATGAGTGTCTCCCCCTCCTCGACACGCACCCCTGGAGTTGACAATCAAAAGTAAGGGTGATGCAGGGGGCACAGCTCCCCTCATAAGTATATTTCATGGTTTTTGCCCATGTTGTGCTCCTCACTTGGAATGTAAACTGCTGTTTTGATTTTCAGCATTGTACACTTGCTCTAACAGCAATCTCAGTTTAGTGATTGCTGTTATGACATGAAACCATCTGTCACTCAAGCTGACCTCGCAGTTCTTTGTTCTGAGTTACATGATCTCCACAAGGATGATCGCAGAAGAATGTAGAGACACCAAATGAGTACTGGAGATCCAGGAGACAATAATAAGTCTCCTGAGAGAGATCTGTGATTGTTTATTTATTTATTTATTTATTTATTTATTTATGTCTTTGGTAACCGGGTAGGTGCACTGGTCCAGTGGACCATTTTCGGGCATGACCTTTAATAACTTGGTTGGTACATACAGAGCATTGGTACACACCTGTAAAAACATGGGGTGGTAAGGCAAAAAAGAAAATGTAAAGTAGATAGGTCATTATATACAATAATACTTAGGGTTTGGAAACAAGACAAGTAGTGCAAAGTTTATATACATACAGTGCAGGTTGAAAACAAGTTCTGTACAGTTTATATACATACAGTGCAGGTTATAAAGCCACAAATGGCAGAGCTAACTAGGAATAGAAGTGTAAGAGAAGAGAGGGGTTTGTAGATAAAGGGAGAGTGACAGGGGAGTGAACTGGAGAGGCAAGAGGAAAGGAGCGGTGAGTCCCATGAAGGGGAAAGTAGGCTACAAAGCTCTAGGTTAGTTTTTGGGTGCAATGACAACTTGCCATAGTCTGGAGCCAGGTTTATAGGGTCCATTTGAAAGTCAGGTGGGAGGAAGACAAGCAGACTGATGGTGGGAGCTTGTTCCATAGGGAGGGAGCTAAGATGGAGAAAGCTGTCATGCCCATGGCAGTGGAGGCTCGGGTCACTTCAAGTGGGAGGACAGAGAATGCCTTAAGTGACGTCAAAACCACTCTTTCCTTCAGGAGTTTTGGATAGGGGGATTGGTCAAGGTTCCTGAGTAAGTTGTCCACTAGGCAGCCCATAGTATAGTCGAAATGCCCTTGTGGTAGGAGCCACCCTAGGGACTGGTAGAGAGAGCAATATGAACCGGCAGATAGAGTTTTATGTCAAAATTTGCTGTGAGCACAGGGTAGTGGATACGAGGGAGTAGACAGGGAAGCAGTAGTCCAGGAGAGGCAGTAGGTTGCCATACACAATGGCAAGGTGTGCCTCGGAAGATAGGAGATTATTTAGATGGGAAGCAGCACCTAATGTTTGGTGGATTCTCTGCACGGTATTGTTGATGTGTTTGGTGAAGGAGAGGGATGGCTCAAGGGTGACTCCCAGGTATTTGAAGGACTGAGCATTCTCAAGGGGTGGTCCTGTTGGAGTGAGCACTAGGATGGTGGAGTTGCATTTGGTGGCTTTGGAAAGAAAAGGTTTGGAGCCATATAGCATGGCCTTGGTCTTTTTTTAGTTTACCAGGAGTTTATGGGAGAGGAACCATTGGTGGGCATAGCTGTAGTTTTGTGTGAGGGTGGAGCAGATGGACTCAACTGATCTATTACTATGGTAGAGGACCAAATCATCAGCATAGAGGAGCACTTTACCAATGAGGGTGTCCTTGGTGAGAACATTGATGAATATTGAGAAAAGCAGGGGTCTGAGTATGGATCCCTGGGGTACACCGGTGTGTACAGGGAGGGCAGCCGATGATGTTTTGCCAGTAGTAACAGACTATAACCTGTTGGATAGATAGCTACAGAACCATGCAGCAGTGCCAGCAGAGCAGCTGAAGGACAGCAGGGTTGAGTGGAGGAGGTGATAGTCCACCAGGTTGAATGCCTTGGATAGGTCCACAAAGACAGCGCCTGCAACTCTGACCTGGTCCGTATTCCTTAGAACATGATCAGAGAAAATGGCTAGGCAGAGGAGGTGCTGTGGTACTTGTGGAAACTATGCTGGAGTGGGCATAGGAGATTGTATTTTTCTAGATGTTTGGAAAACTGGTGGTGAATAATATTTTCAAGGAGTTTACTTAGATGGGGAGGAGGGAAATGGACCTGTAGTTGTCAGGGTTGTGGGGGTCACCAGCTTTGAAAATGGGCACCACATTTGCATGTTTCCACAAGTCGGGAACTGTGGATGTGGTAAGGGCAAGACTGAAAATAAAAGTGAGGGGTTTAATGATTGCAGGGGAGATAAGTTTTAGGAAAGCGTGGTATAGGTCATCAATCATTGCCAGGACTTCCAGTGGTCGGCAGAGACCTCAAGAGTTTGGTGGTAACTTTATGCCCGATGACCCTGAAATGGAATGGTGGGGGGGTGGGGTGGTTGCAGAGGCAGAGGCAGGGATGACTGGCTGGGGTTTTAGGGTAGCTGAAGCCAGTGGAGGGAGTTTACACAGATAGGGGGATAAACCTATGAACTTAACATTAAAGGTATTGGCAATCACTGCAGGGTCAGAAATAGGGCCAGAGGGGGATGAGAGCTGAGAGATCTACCTGTTGGTTTTGGGATTGAGGAGAGACTCAATGAGGCCCAGAACTTACATGGATTGCCAGGATTGTTACATTGCTGATTAAGGCAGTATTTGCATTTGAGTATTTTCACGGTTTGTTTGCAGGTATTGCATATTTATTGATAGGCATTCCAGAGTTGGGGAGAGGGTAAGGCCTTATAAGCCTTCTATTTATTGTCCCTGTCTTTCATTAGTGCCAGTAGGTCCCTGGACAACCAGCAGGTGCAACCTCCTCTCACCCTCCTGGTTGTGATGGGGAAGTGGGTATTCTGTAGTCAGGAGAGGGTGGAGGTAAAGAGAGTGACCACATCAGAGATGTTAATAAGACAGTAGAGTGTTTACCAATTTATTGCCCAAACAACCTTGAGGATGGGCTTGGGATCTGTGCTACTAAAGTTTCTAAAAGATAGGAGTCCGTGAGGGGGCGGTGTGATTTGGTGGACTGTATGGCACAGGTTGGGGATTGGTCACTGATAGAGTCAGACATAGTGCCTGCCTGGAGGATCAGGTCAGCTTGGCTCATGGCAACCAGGTCAATTAGGGAGTGGTGTGAGCAAGCATTGTGTCTTGTGGGGGAGGAGATAATTTGTTCAAGGTTGTGCTCTTTCAAGGTGTTAGCAAAGTCAGGTGCAGAGGCATCCAGCCAGTTGAGATTGAAGTCACCTAGCACGACTATATCACTTAGGGGTGTTGTGCTCGCTAGGCCATCTAAGATGTTCGATAGGCCTGGGACACCTTCCGTGAGGGGGGTTGTAGTAGCAACTCAGGTAGAGCTTCCTGGATGCACCTAAGGCAAGTTCAACAAGAAGCCATTCTCTCAGGGAGGTGGGAGAGGAGCATTTGATGGTGGAGCAGTGCTCTTGTACATAGATAACCACGCCCCCCTTCTTTCTTCCTGGTCGGTCCTGGTGTATAAATGAGTAGCCATGTAACTGCAGGAAGGAGTCAGTGTAGTAAGATTTTAGCCAGGTCTCAGAGAACCTTAACACCTGTGGCTTATATAGGCATTCCCATGCCTCAAGCTCTAGGAACTTTGAGGGCAGGCTGCAGATGTTCATATGTCATGCTGTCATAATGTCTATCCTCAGATATGGAAGTCGGCTTTAATTAAACCCATCCATAAATCAGGTAGTAAGAGTGTAGTCTCTAATTTTAGACCCATCTCGTTACTTTCACTGCTATCTAAAATTCTGGAAAGAATTGTGTTTGATCAGATGCAGGTTTTCTTATCAGAATATGATCTATTGTCTGATTGTCAACATGGTTTCAAGAAAAAACATAATACAGAAATGGACTTGGTGGGGTTCATGAACAGTATTCAGAGTTCCCTTGATATAGGTCACTCCATTGCTGCGATGTTCGTGGGCCTCACCAAGTCCTTTGATCTAATAGATCATACCAAGTTATTGCGTAAATTGCATAAAGTCCGTTATTTTTTTCTAAGAATGTTATTTCATGGATAAGGGGATACTTAAATAATGGTGAACACAAAACCATTATTGGCCAAGTCTGTTCTGCTTCCCACATAATCTCTTGTGGGATACCACAAGGCTCAATTTTGGTCCCATTATTGTTTTCTCTTTCTTTGAACTCTGTACCATCAACTTGTGCTGGGTCTAAATTAATAATGTACACAGATGATGCAATGACTGTCTCAGATGGTCTTAAACCAGACCTTGCATTCGTCAAAGTACAACAGGACTTTGACATATAACCCCATTGAGTTGGTGGAAAGTTTTAAATATTTGGGGGTCACTTCTGATCCTCAATTAACTTTTGACCTTCAAGCCACCATAATAACCAGGAAAATACATCAGAGATTAGGAATGCCTTTTAGGATTGAACCCTTTCTCATCCCAGAATCGAGGAGACTTTTGGGTCATAGTTTTCTTCTGAGTATGTTTGATTATGGCCTGTTGATTTATTCAGGAACTTGTGCTAAAACGATTAGCAAACTTCAGTCAGTCTATCATAGTGTCTTGCGATTCATGACAGGCCTTCCAACTAGAACGCATCATTGTTTGTTGTTAAAAGAAGCCAATTGTCTTTCTTTCATAGATAGGATAAAAATAAAGTTGGGAGTCTTTGTGTTCAAAGGATTACGGGGTTTATTCCTTCAGGTTATTCAAGATCTTTTCCCTACATACCAAGGCCCTTTTGAGACAAGGTCTCAGATCAGAGGCTTATTTAGAGTCTCCCTCTATAAAACAAGCATGTCAGTGCTGAATGTTGATTGCGTTGGTCTGTTAAGCTCGCTCATTGCCCTCTGTCACTTGCTTGTTCTGTTTCTCCCAGTGCTGCAGGCTGCTGTTTTGTACTGGGCTCCTGCCTGCATTGGCACATTTTTCTGCTCACAAAGAAATCTGCAGCTGTCCTGACAGAGCTCTGTTGAGCTCGCTCACTCACTCCCCTCTCTCACTCGTTCTGTGTCTCCCGCTGCTGCAGGCTGCCCTTTTGTACTGGGCTCCTGCCTATGTTGGTGGCTTTTTCTGGCCACAAAGAAATCTACGGCAGTCCCGACACAGCTCCGTTGAGATTGCTCACTCCCCCTCTCTTACTCGCTTGTTCCTTTTCTGCCAGCACTGCAAGTTGGCCTTTTGTGCTGGGCTTCTGCCAGCGTTGTCGCCTTTTCCTGCCCACAAAGACATCTGCAGCAGTAACGATAAACCTCCGTTGAGCTTGCTCACTCCCCCCTTTCACTCGCTCATTCTGTTTCTCCCGGTGCTGCAGGCTGCCCTTTTGTACTGGGCTTCTGCCTCTGTTGGCACCTTTTTCTGCCCACAAAGAAATCTGCAGCAGTCCCGAAAGAGCTCATTGACCTCACTCACCCTCCTCTCTCAGTCACTCATTCCGCTTTGCCAGTGCTGCAGGCTGCCCTTGTACTGGGCTCTGCTCATGCTGACACCTTTCCTGCCCACAAAGAACTGCAGCTGTCCCGATGCTTTGTTGAGGTCAGCTCACTCACCCTGTGTCACTCACTCATTTTGTTTCTCCTGGCACTGCAGACTGACATTTTGTAGTGGGCTCCTGCCTCTGTTGGCACCTTTTTCTGCCCACAAAGAAATCTGCAGCAGTCCCGACTGAGCTCTGTTGAGCTCACTCACTCCCCCCCCTCACTCGCTCATTGCTTTTCTGCTGGTGCTGCAGGCTGCCCTTTTGTACTGGGCTTCTGCCTGCGTTGACACCTTTTCCTGCCCACAAAGAACTCCGCAGCTGTCCCGACAGCTTTGTTGAGGTCGCTCACTCACCCTGTGTCACTCACTCATTTTGTTTCTCCTGGCACTGCAGACTGACATTTTGTAGTGGGCTCCTGCCTCTGTTGGCACCTTTTTCTGCCCACAAAGAAATCTGCAGCAGTCCCGACTGAGCTCTGTTGAGCTCACTCACTCCCCACCCTCACTCGCTCATTGCTTTTCTGCTGGCGCTGCAGGCTGCCCTTTTGTACTGGGCTTCTGCTTGCGTTGTCGTCTTCTTCTGCCCACAAAGAAATCTGCAGCAGTCATGATAGAGCTCCATTGAGCTCACTTACTCACTCCCCCTCTCTCACTCATTCATTCTATTTCTCCCGCAACTGCAGGCTGCCTTTTTGTACTGGGCCCCTGCATGCATTGCTGCCTTTTTCTGCCCACAAAGAAATACGCAGCACTCCCAACAGAGCTCCGTTGAGTTCACTCACTCCCCTTCCCTCACTCGCTCATTCTGTGTCTCCTGCTGCTGCAGGCTGCCCTTTCGTACTGGGCTCCTGCCTGCATTGATGGCTTTTTCTGCCCACAAAGAAATTTGCAGCAGTCCTGACACAGCTCCGTTAAGGTCGCTCACTCCCCCTCTCTCACTCTCTTGTTCCATTTCTGCCGGCGCTGCAGGCTGGCCTTTTGTACTGGGCTCCTGCCTGTGTTTCTGCCTTTTCCTGCCCACAAACAAATCCACAGCAGGCACAACAGACCTCCATTGAGCTTGCTCACTCCCCCTCTCTCTCTCGCTCGTTCTGTTTCTCCTGGCGCTGCAGGCTGCCCTTTTGTACTGGGCTCCTGCCTCCACTGGCACGTTTTTCTGCCCACAAAGAAATCTGCAGCAGTCCTGACACAGCTCCGTCAACCTCACTCACTCCCCCCTTACTCACTCATTCCATTTCTGTTGGAGCAGCAGGCTGCCCTTTTGCACCGGGTTCCTGCCTGCATTGTCGCCTTCTTCTGCCCACAAAGAAATCTGCAACAGTCACGCTAGAGCTCCATTGAGCTCGCTCACTCACTCAGCCTCTCTCACTCATTCATTCCATTTCTTCCGACGCTGCAGGCTGCCCTTTTGTACTGGGCCCCTGCATGCATTGCTGCCTTTTTCTGCCCACAAAGAAATATGCAGCACTCCCAACAGAGCTCCGTTGAGCTCACTCACTTCTCCTCCCTCACTCACTGGTTCTGTGTTTCCCACTGCTGCAGGCTGCCCTTTTTTACTGGGCTCCTGCCTGCGTTGGCACCTGTTTCTGCCCACAAAGAAATCTGTAGCTGTCCCATCAGAACTCCGTTGAGGTAGTTCACTCCCCCTGTCTCACTTGCTCATTCTGTTTCTCCTGGCACTGTAGGCCGCCCTTTTGTACTGGGCTCCTGCCTGCATTGCCGCCCTTTTCTGCCACAAAGAAGTCTGCAGCAGTCATGACAGAGCTCCGTTGAGCTCGCTCACTCCCCCTCTCTCACTTGCTTGTTCTGTTTCTCCTGGCTCTGTAGGCTGTCCTTTCCTACTGGGCTCCTGTCTGTGTTGGCACCTTTTTCTGCCCACAAAGAAATCTGCATCTGTCCCATCAGAGCTCCGTTGAGCTCACTCAATCCCCCTGTCTCACTCACTCATTCTGTTTCTTCTGGCACTGCAGGCTGCCCTTTTGTACTGGGCTCCTGACTCCATTGGCACCTTTTTCTGTCCACAAAGAAATCTGCAGCAGTTCTGACACAGCTCCATTGACCTCACTCACTCCCCCTCTCTCACTCGTTCATTCCGTTTCTGCCAGTGCTGCAGGCTGCCCTTTTGTGCTGGGCTCCTGCCTGCATTGCCACTCTTTTTTGCTACAAAGAAACCTGCAGCAGTCATGACAGAGCTCTGTTGAGCTCGCTCACTCCCCCTCTCTCAGTAACTCATTCTGTTTGTCCCACCGCTGCAGGCTGCCCTTTTGTACTGGGCCCCTGCGTGCATTGCTGCCTTTTTCTGCCCACAAAGAAATCTGCAGCAGTCCCAACAGAGCTCCGTTGAACTCACATACTCCCCCTCCCTCACTCGCTCATTCTGTGTTTCCCGGGGCTGCAGGCTGTCCTTTTGTACTGAGCTCCAGCCTGCATTGGTGCCTTTTCCTGCCCACAAAGAAATCTGCAGCAGTCCCAACAGAGCTCAGTTGAGCTCGGTCACTCCTCCATTCTCTCACTCATTCGATCCTAATCTGTCCCAAACACTGATTTCTGACAGCGACTGAGGTATTCTGCTCCGGAAGCGTGAAAACACATTTCAGCCAGGATGTGAAAGGTGACAGCTGTACTGTTCATAAGGAGGTGGGAAAAAAATGCCAGTATTGAAAATCTGGCATGAAAATATTACTAATTTGCAAACTTACAAGGGTGCATGGAAACTGCACAACGCATGCTCGTAACACAGTCATTTGATGGAGTTTCATCACACAATTTTCAACATAGGCATTTTAGGACCTCTGCTTATGAACAGTGTCAGTGTGATTTCCTTAATGTGTCCCGACCACTGATTTATCACAGCGACCGTGCTATTGTGCAACGGAAGAGCAAAAACACATTATGGCCAGGATGTGAAAAATGACAGCTGCACTGATCATAAGAAGGTGTGGGAAAATGGCAATGTTAAAAATCTTGAGTGAAAATATTGCAGAGTTGCAAAGGTACGAACGTGTGCATGGAAACTTCGCAACGCACATTCGTAACACACTAATTTTATGGACGTTCATAACCAAATTTTCAACATAGGCATTTTAGGACCTCTGCTAATGAACAGTGTCACTGTCATTTCCATAATTTGTCCTGAACACGGATTTCCCACAGCGACCGTGCTATTCTGCGCCGGAACTGAGAAAACACATTTCAGCCAGGATGTGAAAAATGAGAGCTGTATTGTTCATAAGGAGGTGCAGAAGAATGGCAATGTTGAAAATCTGGAGTGAAAATATTATTAATTTGTAAAGTTACGAGCGTGCGTGCAAACTGCACAACGCACACTCATAACACAATCATTTTATGGAGTATCATCACCAAATTTTCAATATAGGTATTTTAGGACCTCTGCTCATGAGCAGTGTCACTGTCACTTTCTTAATCTGTCCCGAACACTGATTTCCCACAGCGACCACGCTATTCTGTGCCAGAAGTGCGAAAACACATTTCAACCAAGATGTGAAAAATGACAGCTATACTGTTCACAAGGAGGTATGAAAAAATGCCAATGTTGAAAATCTGGCATGAAAATATTACAAATTCATTAAGTTACGAGCGTGTATAGCAACTGCACAATGCACGCTTGTAAAACAGTCATTTTTTGAATTTTTCCCACCAAATTTGAAACATAGGCTTTTTGACAGCCCACCTCATGAATACTGGCACTGTTTTTTCATTACTCTGTCATGAAAGTGGATTCCGCACAGTTACCGCAAAATCACCTTTCAGGGCCGAATAACACCATGACAGAGGCAGAATTCATGAGGAGGGGTCCTAAAAACCCCATGTTGAAAATTTGGTGTCAAAATTCCAAAAAATGCCTGAGATATGCATCAAAGTTGAAAAAGCCCTGTTCATTCCATTATACATCTTACCGGCATTTCCTCAGTTTGCGGTCGGCTTTGAAGAGTGCAGACGTGTTCCTGGTCCACCGAGGATCGTCACGCGAGACTCTAGAAGTACGTATAGGGTGAGGGGAGTGTGGGGAGGCAGGGTGCACAGTGGGGGTGGGCGCGGGTTGTGGGAGGGCAGGGATACCGCTTTTGTTTTACAGGTTTAAAAAAAAACATTGTGGGATGGATTTTTCTTTGCAGGGGCATTGGGCACACTGGGGTGGGCTTCCAGCATGCCACCTGAATGTTTTGGGTGTGTGTGCAGCTGACGGGGGATTGGGCACCCCCATCGCACAAAAGCGGGGGGGGCACAAGAGCCGAGGGAGATTGGAGACCCCCTTGGCACAACTCTCGCTACTCTTTCGAGGGGGGACCTAATGCCAATGGGGAGTGGGCAACCCCATCTGCACATCAAACAGGAAGGGGGGACATAATGCCAACAGGGAGTGGACTCCTCCATCGGCAAATCAACTAGCACTGGGAAGGGAAGCCGACGGAGATTGGGTCCCCGTCGGCAAAAGCACGCTGCTGTGGGGAGGGGCACATGCTGCTGAGGGGGATTGGGCACCTCCTCAGCACTGGGGCAGGATTAATATTGTTTGTGAACATGGTGGCAAGGCGCCACAATGTTCACAAACAATATTACAGTAGCAACATTCTGCCCAGCAATGACGGGTCGCTCCCTCATTGCAGCGAATCGCTGACACTGCAATGATGAGGCGGCCCCTGATTGCAGCAGCTAAATTTTTACAAGGTTGTGGCATGCTGGCTGAACTAGTGTCAGCAGCAGCATGCCACAGCACTGGGGAAAGCAGGCCAAGCCTTAACAGGCTGTGGGGGCATTGGCCACAACAGTGCCATGCCTCCTCAACCTGCTTCTGGAGAAAGCTGCCACAATATGTTTCTTGTGCATGCGGGCAATCAACATAAAAATAGTAGGTCAGAGGTCAGTTATATTTAGGTCAATCATATTTTTTAATGGTCTCCCACCCACTGTTACTAATGCTGTTACTGTACGTAACTTTAAGCACAATCTTGTTCAATGGTTGAATACCATTTCTGACTGTAACTGTTAATATTGTATTGTTATTCTGTTTGTTCTTTATGTATTTTCAGTATGTTTTTGTATTATTTATAATAAGTATGTCCTAATGTTTTTATTGTTATGTTTACTTGTTGCTTGTGAAAATGGGCAATTTGCTCATCTTGCTAACAAGTATAAAAAATAAAAATGAAATGAAAATGAAATTAAATGTTCGTGTGGGCAATAATTAGTCTGTGGTGTTTTGCCAAGGTGGGATCGGAGTGGTGGATATGGGTGTTTATGGAGCCATGGTTACTTTCAACGTCACCAGCAAGGAGAATGAGGGTGAGTAGAGGGCAGATTGAGGGGAGCCTGTGTGGAAACTGCTGGGTGAGGGATTGTACCGATAAGCTGAGCAGTTGGCATTTGTAACTAAACAATGGAGCCAGGAAGATGTCACTCGTAAGAGCGATTTGATGTCCCACCGCCAAGACCTGGGTGACAGAGTTATTAAGCAGGGTTATAGAGGAGTTTAGATTTTGCTGGTCAGCAACAAGTAATGTAGCACAGGCATCTGTAGTCAGCAGTAGAGAGGTCATAGTGGCCATCATGAGGAGTGCCACCCATGGGTTCATTTTAGGAGAACTGAGGTCTCTGTTGGGTAACTTGCAACAGGGAGTGAAGTAGAAAGTGGTCTGGAAGAACCAGTAGATTGCAGTATGAGTCATTATGGAGGAGGTCACCTTAACTGGGTCAGGTCGCTTAGAGTGGGTCAAATCCAGCAAGAAAGGAGGATGCTACCAATTTTGCAGTTCCTGGACAGAGTCCGAGATGGACTGCAGACAGGGCTGTGGTCTTTACTCTAGGCACTAGGAAAGGCAGGCTGGGGTTGTGAACCCAGTGCAGTAGCCAATGGGAGAGAGGAAGACAGACGAGGCTGGAGATATAGCGTATTTAATAGAGGTCGGGGCAGGGTGGGGGGCAGGAAAATATTAGGAGACAATATGTACAGGCAGAGATTTGAAATTCAAAATCACTGGCCCCGCTCTGATGATGCGGCAGGGACTGAGCTACAGTTCAAGTTGGCAGGCTTGGGGACTCGGACAATCACAGCCTGGAGCCCCATGAGTGAGCCAATCCACGAGTGCTAGGGTGGTCACTCGGCCAATCCGGCTCATGCCAGCTTAGCGGAGAGCAAGACACATACCTTATGTGGAGAGGTTGCTGCCAGGCGAGGAGGGAATAGTGGCAGGGGAAAGTGCCATGTTCCACACGGAGATGCCAGCCACTTCTGGCTGAGGCACCTGTCACAGGCTTTGGTTCTTATGTGGAGATGTGGCAGCCAGGTGAGGATGGGATGGCAGCAGGGGAAAGTGCCACATCCCTCATGGAGGGGCCAGCCATTTCTGGCTGATGCACTCATCACAGGCTTTTTTCTGTATGTGGAGAGCTGGCGGCCAGGCAAGAAGGGGATAGTGGCAGGGGAAAGTGCAGCATCCTGCACAGAGGGGCCAGCCGCTTGTGGCTGAGGTGCCCGTCACAGGCTTCAGTCCTCATTTGGAGAGGTGGCAGCCAGGCAATGAGGGGATGGTGGCAGGGGAAAGTGCCGCTTCCCACATGGAGGGGTCAGCTGCTTCTGGCTGAGGTGCCCATCACAGGCTTCAGTCCTTATGTGGAGAGCTGGTGGCTAGGCGAGGAGGGAATGGCAGCAGGGGAAAGCACTGCATCCCACATAGAGGGGCCAGACACTTCTGGCTGAGGTACCTGTCACAGACTTTGGACCATCTTTAGATGTTCTTTAATTTCTTTACATACTGTATGTGTCCTATTATGTTGTATTGATTGTTTTTGGTGTAATTGTACATTATAAGTTTTTTATTTTGACTTCCCTTTCCCCCCATGCAAGATTTCTCCAGCTAGCCTTAATAACAGAGAAGTTGAGAAGACCCCCATGAGAACATTTCTTAATAAGTGAAATAAATTGTAGAAATTCTAATTCAAGATTTCCCCTGCTAGCTCCATTAGTCAAGTGCTTTCCCAAGTAGCCAAAATTAATTCCTGCTGCTGCGTGCCTACTGCTGCTGTGCTGTGCAACTGTCAAGAGAAGTCAATCAGAGACACGTGAGAAAATGTCTTAATGTGTGAAATACACTGTTGAAATTTTCTGTCAAGATTTCCCCTGCTAGTCACATTAGTCAAGTGCATTGCCAAGTAGCCAAAATTAATTCCTGCTGTTGCGTGCTTACTGCTGCTGTGCAACTGTCCAGAGAAGTCGAGAAGACACACGAGAAATTGTCTTAAGAAGTGACATAAATTGTGGATTATAAGTCTGTAAGATGGTGACACCAACATTTATACAGTGGCAAACTGATGATGACCAAATGTCAAGTTGCTGAGCTGCCTGCAACTACTACTGCTGCTGCTGCTGCTGCTGGGGCTGTTGAGTGCTGCTGTGAAAGTCCGAAGACAGCACATTATCAAATCATGGCAAGATAAGAAATGGTTACTTATTTGCACAGTGTTGGTTGTTGTTATTTGAACCCATATCCATATCTTAGTAATATTTTACTTTTTCAGTTACTATTCATATCAAGAGGAGTGATGTTAACATACTCATCCACACTACATTATGCATCTTGGTACCCTGAAGGAAGTTGTAATTAAACACATCTCACGACCATGGTATGGTAAGTATGGACCACATAAAAGTAAGTATTATTTTTTTTTCTTGGGGGAGAGGGGATTTGGTAGAAGTATGCCTTTTTCTCATATGTCAGACTCAAAGTCGTATGAGTCATAGTACATTTCATGTTTCTGTTGCTTTATTTCAGGTACTTTCCAAAATGTTACTGTATCATGTTGTTTGGCCTGAAGAAGAAGAATTAGATGACGTGTCAAATGCAGATAGGTACGATCATGATGAAACAGAGGCACAGCCATGCTGATCTGTGAAAGCAAGAAAATAATCCAATACATTCAAGAAGATGACTAAAAAAAGAAAAAAAAAATTACCATTACATGAGTTATAGCAACTCTGGCTGTGATATTGTATGTCGTCATCGCATGTTGGTGACTGAACAGCTGGAGCTTTGCAAACCTGCATGGTAAGACAAGAAAAGAAGGAAAAACGTGAATGTATTTCTGAGCAACTTGATGGCATTTACTCCTTTTGAGGTATTCTACCATCTACTACCAGCCAGACCATTCACTGTTGTGATATTCACCGGCCACAACAGCAGAATTTTAAATAGAAACTGTAGTAAACAATGAAAGTGTCTTACCCTTCGTAGCTGACAAGAACTGGCCTGGTGAAATGTAGGTCTTTCTGTCCTTATGTGATGGTGTCATTCTGGCTGCAGATGGAATGCTTTATGATAGTGCTTGATGATGTCACTCCTCAGAGATGAATGCAAGATGGTATTGGGCAAAACTGGATAAACCTCAACCACCATCTTTCTAGTGTCTCTTCAGCTTACTTCTGCTGAGACGTGGTGGCTTCCCCTCCCATAAGAAGAGCCCTATGAGATTATTGAGACTGCTGAGTCATTTATGTGGTATGTACAGAGGTAAGTGGTACAGGAGGTGGAGTACTTTAGGTGCAAACATGATCTCTAGAGCCTTGAGCTGGGTTTCTAGTCTAGCTACCTCTAGTGCTCTGGTGCATCTTCTATCGGTGGCATACCCTATGATCTGGCCCCATAAATAGGCCTTCAGGGTTTCCCACAAGGTGTTATAATTTACACTGTGATCATCATTGTGAGACAGAAAACCCCAGATTTCTCATTGCACTCATGGACTAAATTCAGGATCTTTCAGAAGTAAGGGATATAACTGCCTATTAGAGGATATGGGTGGTGGACGGCCCTATAGCACTTGTAGGGTGATGGGGATTTCGTCGGATATAACAATGGGGTGAATCTCTGCATCCAGAACTGTTGGGGTCACTTGGGGGTTTTTTAACCAGAGGTCTATGCAGCTGGATGTATGATTTACCCCCCGAGTGAAATGTATCATCTTTGTCCCTTGGGTGGGTTAGCCTCCATACATCGATGAGGGCATGTTCATTAATCATTTGGTCTAATGTAGCAGTGGTCTTGATGTTGGTCTCTGTATATGGTTTGATGACTTGTCCATGCCTGGATCAAGGGAAAGATTGAAGTGCCCCCCCCAACAGGACCTGTGGCTGAGGGGTGGCCAAGGTCACCAAAGCCTGAGCCAGCTGTGAAAAGAACAATGGATCATATTTGGTGCATATAAATTAAGTAGAAGCAGGGGGGGCCCTCTGGAGAGGTTACCTTGACCAGAACCCACCTGCCTCTTTGTCAGTTACTGTGGAAACAGGTGTCCATTGCAGGGAATTATGCAACAAAATAAATACCCATCTTTTGGCTGAAGTGCTGTATGCGTATTATGCATCTCTGCACCCACCCACTCTCTGCATAGTTTAACTGCCTCTGTGTGGGAGAGCTTTGTCTCCTGGAGGAAAGCCAACAGAGTATGCAAATTGTTCAGATGATTTCGGACCTGTTTAGGCTTAATGAAAGAATTAAGTCCCCTTACATTCCCTGATGAAAGGATTACATCAGCCATTGTCTTGGTAAGGGGGTGAGAGTGTTTTATTTAGTATGCTAAGAATAGTGTGACTTTGCGAAAAAGGATACATCTCTGTAGGTGTAGGCTCTCTAGTAGTATCTCTCATACACATTTGCTAGTGTGCATCAAACAAAAAACTAAAATCTAATAACCAGCCCAACACGGGCAAATATTTGCAACACCCTAATGTACACAGCATACTAGGATGCAGCTGGTGTGTATATCTCCAACTACTTCTTAGACCAGGCATCCAAACCCACGGCGCCATCAACCGACATCAAGCAGAGATGCCTGTACCGAGCGTGGAATCACCCCCTGAAACGAACCTTAAACATTGAAACCAGTAGAACAACTTGAACTCTTGATCACTATCCATTAAACCTATCTGATTACTTGGGTATAGGTGCATCTACACACACCCATGGGTGTGTCCCCTTTTGGGTTAGTAGAGTGTCCATTTACCCTGTCTGTACTACCGTTATGTAGCCAAGCAGAACTTTAATGTGCCTGTATCGGATCAATTAACCTTTAGCTTCTGGGAAAGTTGCTCAGTACAGAGTAACCCCCCTGTTCATTGTTGTGTGGTTTAAGCCTCATGCATCAGGGTCTTGTAGGGGGCCGATGGTAATGGGGACTATGGTACTCTTCTCTGCAGCCCATTGGTGAGCATTACACTTGCTGTACTTGGGAGCTGCCGTGCAGCTGTGGGTGGTCTCAACCTTCCACTGTGGGTGCTAATTTACCATCACTCCCAAGTTTGAAACAATACATGGTAACTACCTTTACAGAGTTCGTAATCATTAGAGCTTTGGGGGAAGGGCACAGCCTCCCCAGTTCCCTTTCCTTTATGGACAGGATCCCATTGCTAACCATTCATCATGGCCCAAAGTGACCAAACTTATTAGCTTGTTACTTGTCACCACTCTGTGGCCTTTCAGGTGCACTAACTCAGGACCACTAGCCAAATGTAGGGTAATGGACTATGGCTTGGTAGTGAAACAGCATAAGAAAACCTGTTGATGTAAACAGAACAACATTTTTAAACATTCGAGGCCATAAATGGGGTCCCACAGAATTGTTTAAATCAGTCATAAACAGCTCACTGTGCTTCCCTTATACATTCTTGGGAGACTGGCATGGCTCCTTTAAGAAACCACAATAAAAGATGGTCTTAACCAATTAATATACATCAAGCCTGGCCTAACAACAGATCGAGTCAAACCAAATGTAAATTAGCAAGCCTACCAGCTTAGAATCTACTTTTACCCAGCATCGTGGCTGCAGTAGATGAGGATGGCTGAGGAGAAATGGCAGTGGCAGTGGCATACAAAGGAGCCCATTGAGGGTCAGGCCTGGAGAGTGAGCTGAGATCCTGGATTACTGGCTTCAGTAAATCGTTCTTGTCCTCTCCAGGCTGAATTTCTGGATCACGTGGATTGGAGAGGCACCTATGCTGCAGCTTGGGTTCATTTAATTTACTTGATGATCGCCGGAGAATGGGAGCATACCAACTCCCAAACAGTTCAGTTTCAGAGCTCCCTGTAGATGCCTCCCTGTCTTGGATTTGACTTGGGCTCCTGCACAGAAGTGTTGAGGGGTCTGATTTCCATTCTGCTTTGCCTTTCTTTCGTAATTTCCCTCAGCCCCATTTTCTGGAGGTGGAGGCCCATGATTCATCTTTATTTTGTTCACTTTGTGGTGTGTCTGGGGTGAGGGGGCCCACCTTCCTTCTGCTGCCTGATCGATGGGTCCAGATTTGTGTCCATCTGCCTTAGGCCCTTATGGTGGGCCCATTCCTCAAGCTGTGCTGCTGGCCAGGACTTAAGGATAAATTCCTCTGCTGCTTTGGTGTCTATAAATGAATGGGGGCTCCCATTGCAGGTTATCCTCAGTGTGGCCGGGTAACACAGGCTGTAGGGGATCTGTAGGCCCATAAGATCATGGCAGACCCTGGTAAACTCCTGGCATTGCTCCAAGAGAGCTGGGGAGAAGATCAGGAAAACCTGAATTCAGTGCCCTTGCCATTGCATCGAGCCCCGTTCTTTGGCTAACTGCATGATACTCTCTTTTGTTTGAAAGCGGAGGAATTTTACCAACATTGATCTGGGTTGCTCCCCTAATTTTGGTGGGGCAAGCAATCAGTGGAGCCTTTCAATTTCCATTGGAATGGGCCACTGATGCTTCAGTAGGGCTGGCAGGGTTTGCTTGAGAAATGTTATTGTGTCTTAACCTTCTACTCATTCTGGAGACCCTACCGCCCAAGGTTGTTCCTGCATCCATGATTTTCCAGATCTTCCACTCTCTCTCATAGCTGTCTGATTGTGTGGTCTTGAACTTTCAGGTGGGCTGTCAGACGATTGGTTACACTGTCTTACTTAGATATGTGCCATTCATTTTCAGATACCTGATGTTGATATAATGTTCTGACTGATTCACAAGTTTTGCTCCTTGAGCTCTCCCATGTCATTTAAAAGCTGAAAGAACATATTTCTGATTTCTAACAGGTCACCTGGAGCATTGCCAGAGATTGCTGCAGAATACATGGCCATGACTTTCTGGAGGACCACTCCACCATGTGGCTGTTGAGCTGGGCTCTGTCACTCCACTTATTATGTATGCTGATCACTCAGATTCACTCAAGCTTAGATTTACAGTTGCTCTGTGTGCCCACAATGATAATCACCTATATAGACTAGGTCAGCTTGTTCGAATACTGTCTGGATGCTGCAGGATGGCCTTTGGATTAGAGGGAGATAGGGAGATTATGCTGTTGCCATTTTAGTCACCAGGCTACGCCCTCTCTCCCAGTATGAAGTGATTATGATTCCAAGAAATTCAAATAGGGAGCCTTGGTTTAAATCCAGCAAAACCAAGGCTAAGTGCTGGTACAGGTAGTCAGACTGCTGTGTGCTCCGCAGATGTCATAGGCCCACTCAAAAAATCCTCTTTAGTTGTGAACAATCACTTCCCTGTCTCAATAGGATCATTAAATATAAAAGTTTTACTGCATAGGAGAGTCTCAGTTTTGTAGGAAGCAGGAGCAAGAGACTGACCTCTAAAGACTTTAATTCACTGTGCACAGCATTGAAGGTCTTCCAGTGCTGGTGGGTGGAAAAGCTTAAGTCTGAAAAGAAGAAAATACGGGGGCCTTTTGGAAGTTAGAGTGAGCCTTTAGTGTTCATTAGCTGAAGGAAATTATCATGAATGTGTTGTCCTGCCATGATCAGAATGGTATGGCGGAGGTCTAAATCTTGTGCCAATCTCTGAGGTATTATTCAATAAACCTTGCAAATTGAATCTGGATTACTGAAATCTAAGGTACGTTGTAGCAACTGAAAAGTGTAAAGTAACAGATCATCCCCTTGCAACTCTTCTGGAATGCCCAGTAAGTGGATATGGGCTGGTGAGCCCTGTTTTCTAAATGCTCCAGGCATAAATAGAGCAATTTATTTTCAGACACCAACTGAGCAGACACAACCGATGTTTTATCTGCAGACTCCTTTGCCAGATAGCCTTTGACAGAGATGGTTTCCACCCTAGTCTCAAGGAGAGTGACTCTGTTGTTGAAAAGATCCATTTTAGAATCAAGGACTTTGACTGATTTGTCAGGTGCCTGAACAGCCTGTAGGATGGCACTGTTAGATGGTTCAGGGCCTCCACTTGCTCCAGCCTCCAGGCCACTGGGACCTGCACCATCAGGTTGCTTGTCTTGCGTTCCCTTACCAGTGTTTTTTCTTGGGTTCCCTATAGCACCGAATGCTAATTTTAAAATATCAGGCTCCAACTATCTGATGCTCTATAACTGTGATATAAAATAAAGATTTAGCTCAAAAGAAAGATGAATTTAGCCATTTATTGCAGTCGGAGTTAAAGGATCTCTATGTACTGCATCTGATTCAGCCGTCTGAAGCCATGCCCCCCCCCCCACAAGTTCTCATTTTCTCATTTTACTTGGTGCTGCTTCTCACATCAGCTTTTATAATTGTTATTCTACATTGCTCCAAGGCTTTTCATTGAGAGTATAACTGGGATAGTGAGGAAAACAAGTAACACATCATAAAAAGCAGTTGTTATCTGTAAGTAACATATGCATATGCATTATAAACAAATTCTGGCCAGAGCCGATAGGGCTGCAGTAAAGGAATCTGGGTTAAAAATATTGAAAATAATTTTTTTTAAATATTTTACAACAAATTTTCAACACAGCCTTGTGTTGCTCCTGCCTCATAAAGAAGAGCAGGGAAAATATTCAACTCCTGGCCTAAAGGTGATGTCCTGCAGGGACTGCAACTTCAACCTTTGGGCTACAAACACACATTTTGGGCAGGAGTTGAAAAATGACAGCTGTCATATTCATGAGTCACTGTAACAAAATGGCTATGTTGAAAATTTGTGGTAAAAATATTGACTATTACCAAACTTATGAGCCCACATTTGCAAAATTCAACATAGCCTCATAACTTAATAGTAAAACATTTTAGAATCATAGAATACAAGAATGTGCGAAGTATAATGCCATGTCATATTAAATTTATTCAAGGCCAGGGAAGCATTGTTAGTCTTTTTTTTGGCACTGAAAAAGTTTCACTTGGTACACAAGGAGAAAATTTGGATAAAGCTTTACAGGAAAAGATGGAAGGTTTGATATATTTTATTGGACCAACAAGTGTCTTGTACAAAGATGGAATTACACACAAGCTTTCGGGGCCACACAGGTCCCTTCTTCAAATGAATAGCAAAACTGAGCAACATAAGCAGTATTTATATCTACTGTGGAGCAGTTAAAATTCAGGAAGTGAAGTAGGAAGATGATAAAGGGGACTAGAGATGAAAGTCTAAGATGCAAAATAAAAACATGAGAAGAAATGGGAAGGGGGCTAAGTAGGAACAGGTCAGTAGGAGATGAAAGGAGGTCAAAGGGAAGACAAAAGCATGCAGATAGGATCTGAGATCAGAGGCTGGCTGTAAGGGTAGAATAGACAGGAGATGCCTAAGAGATGCAAGGAAATCAATAAATTAGGAGAAACAAAAGAACAAAGGCCTAGATAAACAGAGTGTGAGGTAGTATAAACAAAGGTGTGAAAACAAGAGGGAGTGGATGGGACTGAGCTAAAGAGTTAGTAGTACAGGCAGGGAGGATGTGAGGTATAGGTAAAAAAAGCAGATCAGGCAGAACTCAGAGAAAAAAAAATAATAAGAGAAATACAAAACCAACATGTGATAAATAATGACATGATTTAGTACATAATGAAAACGAATTACAGTTTACCATAGTGTGTTATGAAACCGATGTTCCGATTCAGTCCAGAAATGTTAGATTTAAATTGTTTAATATATTTCAGTTCCCATGTCCTTCTGTCCTGTGAGTTTCTGAAGTTGCCTCTTAGAATCAAGACATGCATCTAAGAAAGAGTGATCTGTTTGTGAAAAATGGTTTACTACTGGAGTGTTGATAAGCTGGTTTACTATTGTGTGATGGTGGTGATTCATCCTGGTTTTCAGTGGTTGGCTAGTTTCCCCAATATAGCAACCATTTGTGCACTTCTTGCATTGAATTAGGTAAACCACATTGCTGTATTGACATGTGTAGGATCCATTAATTTGTATTATGTTGTTCTAGCTTGTCTTAATGGTGGCATGTGTGCATATGTGGGTGCAGGTCTTACATCTTGTCATGTTGCATGGTGTTGTACCTCTTTTTTTCTGGTAATTTTGATCTGCTGGGAGTTTATTATGAATTATTATGTTCGAGAGGTGGGGGGTTGCTTGTAGGCAATGACAGGTGGTTCAGGGAAGATGTCTTCCAGTGTTGCATCTTCTCTCAGCATGGGTTGTAGCTCTTTGACAATTTCCTGAAGGGATTTTAGCATAGGGCTGTAAGTGACCACTAGGGGTGTGCAATCAGTTTTATGTCTTTGCCTGTATTATAGCAGATTGTCTAGTGGTATTTGTATGGCCCATTCAAATTCTCTGTCAGTTTGTCTTGGAGAGTGGCCCTGCTGAATTAGGGAATTCCGAAGTGTGGAGAGCTGTCTGTCTCATGTTCTCTCATCAGAGTAGATTCAATGGTAGAGCCCGAAGCAGTCATCAGTGGTTGAAATCGTCAGTTGCAATTCAATGTAGTTACAATTAATTGCAATTGCATTGGATTTCAGTCATAAAATAGTAGAGCTGAAATCCACTGCAGTTGATGATTCCATGACCTATCCAGGTTTATTTTTGTAGTGCACTGCAGTGTGTTTTCTCTTTCTATCTGTCCGGGGGGGGAGGAGGTTGGCCAGGGGGCTGTGAATGTCTAATAGTCCTCAACCGCTGGAACCAAGCCTCACAGCCAATAAAATGCACCCCTGGCTCCTGGGCATGAAGCATCCACCAATTAGGAGAGACAGAAGGAGGAGGAGCCAGGAGCTTGATAGTGGCTGTGAGTGGCTGCACGAGGTGACAGGGAGAGCATGCCTAGGTAGGAGAGGAGACTGTTAGGAAATGAGGCATCTGTGTTGGCATAGAAATATAGAATTTGACAGCAGATAAGGATTGTTTGGACCACCTAGTCTGTTCATTTTCCTACCTGATGGATAAACTGCAGATCCTAGTTAACCAACAGCCTACTTCCGCCTACCCCCCCACTAGAACTGCCTTATGTCTGTCCCATGCATTCTTGAATTCTCCCATTGTTTTTGACTCCACGACCTTCTCAGAAAGGCTGTTCCATGCATCCACAACCCTCTTCATGAAAAAATACTTCCTCACATTACCTCTGAGCCACCCCCCTCTATCTTCAAATAGTGCCTCCTTGTTCTTGCACATCTCTTTTTCTGAAAGATACTACCCTCTTGGACTTTGTTGATTCCCTTGAGGTACTTGAAAATTTCTATCATGTTCCCCCTCTCCCTTCTTTCCTCAAGGGTATACATGTTAAGCCCCTTTTTGTCTCTCTTTGTATGTCTTCTGGTGCAGACTCTGCACCATTTTGGTTGCCCTCCTCCGGACAGACTCCACTCTATGTCTTTGCAGAGATGGGGGTCTCCAGTACTGCACACAGTACTCCAGATGGGGTCTCACCAACTGTCTGTACAGATGGACAACAACTTCCTGGTTTCTACTGTTGATGCCTCTCCCTATGCATCCCAGTATGCCCCCAGACCTCCTTACTGCCTTCTCACATTGCTTGCCCAACTTTAGGTCATCTGATATAATTACCCCCATGTCCCTTTCCATTTTTGTCATTGTCAGTATCATACCTCTCAACCTGTAAACCTGACAATGTGGAACAGAGACCATGGCAATGTGTGACAAATGACCCAAATGTGGAACACCTTATTTTTTTGTAGCGCACGAGTAACGCAGCCATCTGATTTTGCACCAATCAAGTTATTTTAACCATGTGTGGTGTTGTGTGTTTTTGTAATAAAAACTTACTATACCAATGTGTTGTCTGTACTTTATTTTAATGCTACACTCATGAATAACACAATACACACAAGATTAGATTAAGAAGCACTTTATTTTGCACATATTTAAAATCAAGCAAACACAATACACCTGCTACGCTACACAGCCATGCTACACATCCACTCTTTCTACATTTGTTCCATGCTACAGTTCCTACATTTATATGCTACACGGCCTACACTTCCTACATTTCTACGTTATGCAGCCTACACTTTCTACATTGCTGTGCTACACTTTCTACATTGCTATGCTACACTTTCTACATTGCTATGCTAAACAGTAAATGCCACACAGTAAGTAAAACATTATTCAAACCACCTGAACAATGCAAAGCTTTTAGTTACTGCAACCATAGCCGAACTCCAACACAATGCAATCACACTCTGATTGATCAAAGGTAATCTATGTCCAATGTTGATCATCAGCCTACTCCAGGCCAGCTCCTGGAGACATAAATACACTAGGGTTCAGCTCTGTAACTAAACAGTTGTTAGCCAATCCCTGCACAAAGAAAAGATTTAGGAAAGTAACAAGTTTCACCAAACCTTCTCTCAAGAAATACACAGTCAGTAACTCAGCAAACCCCTTGCTGCTCTTAGTTATAGAGAAACACAGCTGCCACCTCACATGGGGAAGCACTAGCAGCAACAAGCTGTGTGGCTTAACCCAAACTAATGATATACTACTGAACTACCTTAACTCAGAGGGATTGCCTCTTGGCTCCTGAGTCACAATTAGCAGCATACAATACATTAAAGTTCTGAAGCTACAAAAAAAAACTACAAAAACAAGCTTCTAATAAGAGCAAACTGCACACACATACTGGCCCCTTCCCAGCAGCAGAGCAGTCTCTTCTGCTACAAGTCACCACCAGTGAGTTGACTTGATTGACACCCATCTCCCCAGCCTGGTCACTGCTGCAGTGGCCAGGAATTGGGGGGGGGGACAGACCAAACTCCTCTGAGCTGAAGCTCCTCCATCCACACGTCCTTCAGGCCCAGCTACCAAACCGCCCCCCACCCCCAGCACACTGAGCAAATTAGTTTCTCAATCTCACCTTGTGTGGCACTGGTGACTGGCAGGCAGCAGCATGTCTTCCTGGGCTGTTTTTTTTTCTTGCTAAGTTGCTCCCAGTCCAGAGTGTGACTCCTTTGTGGTGCGGCGCTAACAGGCTGCTCAAATTTGTTCCACTGGTCTGCTCTGCTTGCTTGTGCTCGCCTCTCACAGTGATGCCTCCACCGCTGTTGCTGTTCCTATCTCCTCTCAAATCTCGCCATGTGTCTGACTCCTGACTAACTCCTCCCGTCCTCTGTGGAAAATGTTCACCTAAGCTATGGTTCCCTCCTCCAGCCACCTAGCTGCTTTATTGTAGGGCATTAGACCTGAGGGGGGAACAGTCAGTCAACAGTTAATCTGGGCCAGGGCGGGCACTCCTAGAGCGGAGGCTGATGAAATGATGGGAGCCTTGGGGGGGCGAGCATTCCTATTGGTCAGTGAGGGGTACGTCGTCATCGAACAAAGGGGAACCAGGAAGTATTTCAGTGTTCAAGCCAGAAACAATGGCGAGTGCATGTTTTTGGCATTTGGGCAGCAGTCAGGTGGAAATAAACCGTGCAATGCGGGGCGGTGGAACAGGCTCATTGGGACAGGCTGAAAATGGGACATCACACCAAATCTGGGGCAGCTGAGAGCTATGGTCAGTATCCAACCCCCGATTGTGTACTCTTCCCATAGGTTTTTGTTTCCCAGGTGCATTACCTTGCACTTCTTTGCATTGAATCTAAGCTGCCATACATTTGACCATTTCTCCAACCTTGCCAAGTCCTTCTCATCCTTTCCACTCCATCTTGTGTATCAACCCTGTTGCAGATCTTTGTGTTGTCTGCAAAGAGACATACTTTTCCTTCCAGTTCCTCTGCAATGTCACTTATAAAGACATTAAAAAGGACCGGTCCCAGTACTGAACCCTGCGGTACCCCACTTGTAACCCTCCTTTCTTCACTGTGGACTCCATTTACTATTACCCTTTGCATCCTGTTGTCCAGCCAATTTTTTATCCAGGCTACCACCTTCGGACCCACTCCAAGGCTGTCTAACTTGTATATTAATCTTTTGTGTGGGATGTGTATCAAATGCCTTGCTAAAATCTAGGTAGGTCATGTGCACAGCCCCTCCCTAGTCTACTACTTTGGTCATCCAGTCAAAGAAATCTATTAGATTCATCTGACATGACCTTCCCACTGTGAATCCATGCTGCCTTGGGTCCTGTGCCCCACTGGAGTCTAGGTACTCAACAATTCTTTCCTTCAGAAGTGATTCCATCATTTTCCCTACCACTGAGGTCAAACTAACTGGCCTGTAGTTTCCTGCATCTGCCGTGCTCCCAGTTTTTTGAAGAGGAATCACATCTGCCCTCCTCCAGTCCTCAGGTACCACCCCATCCTCCCATGATTTGTTAAAGAGAGTAGTCAGTGGTGTCACTAGTTCTACCCTTAGTTCTTTTAGAATTCTTGAGTGAATCCCATCAGGCCCCATTGCTCTGTCCACCTTCAGTTGTACTAGTTCTTTCAGAACCCTTTCTTCTGTGAATGGACTGGTATTGACCCCCCTATCAAGAGTGTTTCTCTTGTTTGGTTTAGATACTGCCCCCTCCTCTTCCTTTGTGAATACTGAGCAGAAATATTCATTCAGTATCCCTGCTTTTTCACTGTCTCCTTATGACCATGTACCCTTCCCTTTGTTAAGCCTCAGTATCCCTCCCTTGTTCCTTCTTCACTCTCTAATGTACTTATAAAAGGTCTCATCCCCTTCTTAACAAAGTTGACTCCTTTCCTTGGTTTGGGCCTTTGCTATTCTGACTGCCTTCTCTGCCTCTTTCTGTTTTAACTGATAAAGTTCTCTGTCCTGCTCCTTCTGTGTTTCCTTATATTTCCTGAATGCTATCCTTTTCTCCTTAACCTTCCCTGCCACCTCTTTTGAGAACCATAGCATTTTTTTTCCTTCATTGTGTTTTATTGATTTGCTTCATGCAAAGGCTTGTTGCCTCTGTGATGGCTGTTTTTATTACTTCCCATTGTTCCTCCACCCCTCCTTCTTGCTTGTTTGCTAGTGCTTTTCTGAGGCACTCTCAATGTCCTAAAGTCAGCCATCCTAAAATCCAGTACTCTTGCTTTTGTATGGCTTGACTCCACGGCTGTATTTATTGTGAACCGCACTGTTTGGTGGTTGCTTGTTCCCAGATGGCAACCCACTTCTAAATCCGAGATTCTTTCTCCATCCCTGTTTGAGAGTACCAGGTCTAAGACTGCTCCCTCCCAAGTGGGTTCCAATACTAGCTGTCTGAGGCATATCCCTTGTAGGGCATCAGGAATGACCCTGCTCTTGGATGTGCCTGCAGCAAAGGTGCTCCAGTTAACATCTGGATATTCAGGTCCCCTGTCAACAATATCTCTCCTTTTTCTGCCATTCTAAGGATGCCTTCTATCATTTACTTGTCTACTCCCTCCCACTGAGATGGGGATCTGTATACAACCCCCATGCGGATTATGGTACCATTTCCTGTCTCCAGGGTGACCCAGAGTGCCTCATCTGCTCCCTGTTTACTCTTTAGTTCTGTTGTTTTGATCCCTTCCCTTACATAGAGAGCTACTTCTCCTCCTCTTTTACCCTCCCTGTCCCTTCTGTAGATTGTGTTTCCTGATATGTTGACATCCCAGTCATGGTTCTCTGTGCACCATGTTTCTGTGACTGCCACAATATCCAGGAATCCCTCTTCCATCCAGGCCGCTAGTTCAGGGAACTTATTACACAGACTTTGGGCATTAATACTCATCACATTCCATGTTTTGATGACCTTACCCCTTTTAGCCCCATCCCTGTCCTTACTGCTTTTCTTTGCATTTACCTTCATCCTGCTCCCTAATGACTTCTCTATCTTGGTGTTTACCTCGCTAATTACTGTGTTTTGTTGGGGAAGGCTGGGATTTCCCTGCCCCTTTTCAGTGCCTCCCCCTTGACTAGTTTAGATGCTTGCTAATGAAGCATTTAAACCTATCACCTAGGATCCTGGTCCCCCCCAGACAGATGCAGACCATCACACCGGTGTAGGTCTACATCCCTCCAGGTGGCTCCCCAGTCCCCAATGAAGCCAAAATCCAGAGCTTCACACCAGTTTTTCAACCATTCATTGAATTCCTTGGTGTGAAGTACCCTGGCATCACTCTTGCCATAGACAGGCAGCACCTCCGAGAAGGTTACAGTATGTGCTACTTGTCTAAGGCCCCTCCCCAACTCTACAAACTCCTCTTGCACTGCTCTGATCCCATTCCCAGCCAGGTCATTTGTCCCTAGGTGGACAGTGACATCCGGCTCACTCCCACGTGCAGCTGTTCCCACGATTTTGAGGATTCACTTCCTGTCAACATCATTATCATCATCATCATAATTTATTTTTAAAAAGTGCCTTTCAAAAACCAAGGCCCGTGTACATAACATAAACAATACAATACATAATTTAATTCAAATAAAATCTTATATTTAAAATTCACTATTAAGTTATTATTCATTAAAACCACCATATGCTGACTCAAATAAGTAGGTCTTAAGCACAGTTTTAAACTCCTGGGTGGTCAGGCAAGCTAATATCCAACAAGGTAGAGAATTCCATAGGGTCGGGCCACAAAACTAAAAGACCTGGCCCCAGATGTCCTTAGACGGACCCTGGGAATCTCTAGCACTCCCTCATTGGCAGATCAGAGAGGATGGAGGGGCAGTAGAGATGAAGGAGATCTTGCAAGTAGATAGGTCTCTGGTCACGTAGTGCTTTATAGGTCAGTAAATTGACCTTGAAGGTGATCCTCCACCACACTGGAAGCCAGTGCAGGCCATGGAGCACAGGCGTTATATGGCTGGTTCTAGCTGTACCAGTCAATAGCCTAGCTGCTGCATTCTGCACTAGCTGATGGTGGTGGAGATCAACCCTCGGTAGCCCTAGGTATAGGGTATTCCAATAGTCAAGGTGAGAGGTAATGAAGACATGGACCAAGGTTGGAAGATCTTTGGGAGGAACCAGGTGTTTTACTTGGGAGATATTCCTCAGATGGTAAAAAGATATTTTGACAACAGCTGACACCTGTGACTTTAGGGTCAAACCATCGTCAATAATAACACCCAGGTTCCGCACCCGGTCTGAGGTAGTAAGCACCACACCCCCAAGACATAGTCCTGAGAGTTATCCTGCTGACAAACCCACCTCCCAACTATCAGGGTCCACAACCAGCACCTCGATTTTAGCTGGGTTCAACCGCAGCCAGCTTGCACTCTTCCAGTCCTGGATCTCAGTGAGACAGTTGTCATATACCGAGAGAGGCACATCTTGGCCAGGTGCAAAGGACATGTATATCTGAGTATCATCTGCATAGCAGTGAAAACTCAGACCATACTGCCTAATAATTTCTCCTAATTGCAGTATGTACACTGTGAACAATATAGGTGACAAGATGGAGCCCTGTGGTACCACACAGTATGGGGGAGAGGGGCTGAGGAATAAATTCCCAACACCACTCTCTGAGTCCTGCCCTCGAGGAAAGATTGAAACCATCTGAGGACTGTACCATACAGGCCACAGATGAACTGCAGGCGATCCAACAAAGTCACATGGTCCACAGTGTCAAACATTGCTGAGAGATCAAGAAGAACTAAGATGGTACGTGTCTTCTGATCTCTTGCTATTAGGAGATCATTTAGCACCCGGACAAGGGCCATCTCGGTACTATGTCTCTTCCTAAATCCCAACTGGAGAGAATCATAGACATTGTGGCTGGTCAAATGATTATCCAGCTGTAATGTGACCACCTTCCCGATAACCTTACCCATAAAGGGTAGGTTAGAGACAGGTCTGTAGTTTGCCAAGCAGTCAGAGTCAAGGGAGGGCTTTTTAAGGAGAGGCTGAACACCGCCTCCTTCAGAGGATCTGGAAAGATCCCCCTCTCCAATGACCTCCAAAATATCTCAGCTAGGACTGGGCCGATCTCATCAACCCATCCTACCAGGAGACGTGTAGGGCCTCGGTCCAAACCACAGCTGGTTGATCTCAACGTCTGGATGATTGTCACTATGTCAGTGACTGCAGGCTGGCTAAAGTCAGACCAGATAAACTGAGGGCATGACATCTCCTGCCGACCATCGCAAATTCCATTAGAGTGAGCCATGCAAATATCGGATCTGATTGTGGCAATCTTATCTACAAAGAATCAAGCAAATTCATCACACCATTCTTGAGACAAGGCTCCTCCAGACTGGAGACAGGTTGGATTGCACAATCCGTCCACAGTCCGGAAGAGCTGAGCTGGTCGGTTCTGTGCAGCAGCAATCTCCCTGGACAGGAATTCTGTCTTCGTATGGGTGATTGCTGATTGATGGATCACATAATGGTCCATCAATCTAAGTTTGTCATCATCCATGCCCAATTTTAGCCAGCTCCATTCTAGCCTTCATCCCACTCTCTTCAGCTTCTTCAAGGACGCATCAAACCACAGACACCTTGGGAGGAGGGTGAGGGGGTGAACATGAACAGGTGCTATGGAATCCAGGGCCTCCACCACCACCTTATTATAGGCAAGTAGTAGATCCCTTGGATCCATGCATTCACTTGGTACACCTGATGGGTCCAGCACCCTCATTAGGCCATCTGGGGTAACACCCCTTAAAGGATGGTATCGGACCATCTCCCTAGAGGCAGGCCTATTTGGGGGGGGCCATGCAACTGAACCCGATGGTGTTATGGTCAGACCAACTAACTGGTTTCACCACCAGATCAGATATCTCCATCCCCAGGATGAACACCAAGTCCATTGAGTGCCCTCCAATATGGGTTGAGGAGGTAATAACCTGTGTAAGGCCCAGTGAATTCAATAATTGGAGGACGTTTTGACGAAACAATGAAAGTTCATTGTCGACCCAGGCATTGAAATCCCCAAGGATCAGCCATCTGGGGGAATCCAATGCCAGGTCGAAAATGAAGTCTGCAACATCCTGCAGGAAAATGTTCCCATCTCCTGGTGGACGGTAGATGAGAAGAATCCTGCACCCAACACCCTAACCGAGGAAACGCTCAAAGGAGTTGGTAGTCCCCACTGGAACTTCCACCAGGCTCAGTTCCAATCTAAAACAAGTGGCTACACCCCCCCCCGTGATCCTTCCGGGGGGGCAGTGTATCACCGAGTACCCAGCCGGAACTGCTGAAGCCAAAGCTGGATCAGTATTTTCATCCAGCCAGGTCTCAGTGATGCAGGTCAGGTCAGATGATCCAACAAGATCTGCTATTAAAGCAGTCTTGTTCATAATAGACCTAGCATTGCATAACACTGCCTGAGTAGGATGAGTGACCAAGGAAGACCACGTTACTTGCCTGCCGATAGCAGAGCCCTTGGGTATGGGAATCAGGCAGGGGGAACCCCTTTCCTGAGCTCATTTCGCCCCAGGGTGTCTCCTTGTCCCCACTGTCCCAATCTGCCTACTCCTTTCCATTCCCCGACCAGTCCCAGACCCCGTCCTCCTTCTCACCATCCCCAGAGTCATTCAATGCCTATATACCTCCGGGGGCAGAAAAGGACAAATGAAAGGTCGGGGGTTCCTGAGTCTGGAGGGGAAATATTGCCTGATCATCTCTGCACCTTCCGAGTACATATTCCCAGCTAATAACCCAAATAAATAAACAAACAAAACCAACAAATACCAAATTAAACAAATTCCCACAATCACCCCCCAACATAATAAACAAAAATAAATCAAATAAAAAACTACCAAATTAAATAAAACCAAATCATCTCATTAAAATAATTCTATCATTATTCAGAGTCCTACAAAATATAATCTATATAATAACAAGAGTTCAAAAATATGTCTTGGTGAGATGGAGAACTCTCACCAACTCCTGCATCAATTAGTGATTAAATACTGCAGCACTCTCACTACCGGAGCTTCATAGGAGACTGAAAACAAACTAGGATAAAACAACACAGTCATTAAGTCCAATGTAACAGTTTGGAATATAGAAAAAAAAACATTAAGTAGCTGATAATTCTTTAGAACTACAGCTATAAACAGAATACCAAATATAAGTCAAAGCAGCAGAGATATCAAATCTTCTCAATCTCCAGTGGACCTCCTAGCAGCCAGAGGAGACCAAAAGCCCCTCAGGAACTCTCACTTCCTGGACAGGACAGATGTTATCAGTCTCAAAGATTTCTCCAGCCCCAAAAACACTCTCACTGTAATACAAGCCGTTGCACCAGACAGGCACCTTATCTCCCTCTCCCCTTCCTCCCACACTTCTACCCCCCTAATGACTGAGTCTCCCACCAGGAGTTGTTTCCTTCCTCTGTGGGGTCCCGCGCCATCCTCCTGTGGGTCTCCTTTGCGGAGATTCCCAGCTTCCTCCTTGGTCTCCGCTGCAGGTGCCTCCATAGAGGGACCACTATCCACCAGAACAGCATATAAATTGTGGAGAGGTACAGCTGGAGGGATGCACCTCTGTTCCACCACCCTCTCCTTACCTGAGCCCACACTGGTCCAGCCACCACTCTTTCTTGGCAACCTCTGAGGTAGTGGAGGTGGCCCTGGTGGTCCCTGGCTGGGGGAGGAGGTTTCACAAATCCTAGCCAGGTCAGCCTGGAGACGGGCAACCTCCTCCTTCAGGACAGAGAGGTGCTTGCAAGTATGGCAGCATCGCAGTCTCCAGAATGTCTCCTGGAACACTGCCACCCCACAGCCATTGCACTGCATCACTCCCATTATGTCTTATTTTGTGTGTCCCCTCTCCTGTTGCACTGTATGCTTATTCTCTACTCTTCTTACAACTCTCACCATTCCTGTTCTGGGACAGCAACTTCCTGTATTCTTCAGTAGTGATGGGCGAAGTGGCCCCAATTCGCTCCGCGGAGTGATTCGTGGAGTGAAGCCGAATTTGCAGAATGCTCGGCAACGCGAAGCGGAGTGCTTTGCGTTATTAATGAGTAACACGAAGTCCATTGAAAGCAATGACTTTGCATTACTTTGCCTTCCTAAACTACTACTCCGCCAATTCTTATGGTGAAGTACATTGAAAACAATGTACTTTGCCTTACTTCGCCTTGTTTTCAAGCTCCAAAGGTGAATTCTGCAGTGTTTCATGGAATTTCAAGTCACATGGGCTCTAGATTGTTCTCACAGCCTCAGTCTGGGGTAGTGTTTGCAGGAAGCTGTAGAAGACAATCTGATCTGAGAGTTCTCTGCAATTCAAACCTTCAAAAAGCTGTTAAAAAAGCCTTTTTGATTCATTTTTTTTGCTGAAATTTTAGTTCATCGACTATAGGAAACCCTCCTGTGCTCATATCATCGAGAGTTATTGTTTGTGTATGGATTTTGAATGTTAATGTACAACATTCAGTCTGTGTACTGAGAGACAGTGGAAATGTGCTTTGGGGAGGGGTGTATCTGTGATGTAAGTAGATTAACTTGGAGAAAAAGACAGTGCTTTTTGTTTTGGTAATATTTTTCTTGTATAACTGTGTTAATGTACACAATAATATTTTCAATATTTCTTGCCTTTTTTTTGCTGATTGTTGTGGTGCAGCAGTGCATAATTTTAGTTTGTTTAAAATATGTGGTCATATTACTGAAGTTTTCAATTTGCATGCATTACTTAGTGTGTGTGTGAGTATGTGTGTGATGCGTGTTATCAAATCAGACACCTTTTATTGTGCCACACAATAATTTCAGCAACACGAATCTGCTATCCACTGCAGCTGTGTGGTTTTTGTACTTCTTCGTGGTATCTTTACTGGTACTAGTACTAGTGACTGTTACTGCTGCAGTGCAAAATTTTAGTCTGTTTAAAATACGTGGTTATATTACTGAAGTTTTCAATTTGCTATGCATTACTTGGTGTGTGTGTGTGTTTGAGTATGTGTGTGATGCATGTCATCAAATCAGACACCTTTCATTATGCCACATAATAAATTCAGCAATGTGAAGCTGCTATCCACTGCAGCTGTGTGATTTTTGTACATCTTTGTGGTATCTTTACTGATACTAGTACTAGTGACTGTTATTGCAGCAGTGCATTACACTGCCCCCCCGGTCCACCCCAACCGGCAAAGGTATTTTTTTCCAGATTCGAATTTCTGATGGTGAGCACTGGTTAGGTGTTGTGCCTTTGTGTCTGCATCTCTTCAGTGCACAGTGAAATCTTAATCTGTCTGTTCATTTGCATCTCTTTAGAGCCCAATCTCCATCTGTAACTTAAGTCACAGTTGTTTCTTTGACTTCCCTTCAGAGTACTGGACAGGTGTGATGCTTAATTCTGCATGAACATTGTACTCATTAATATGCGTTTTTACGTCAGGACCATCAACATGAGTCACTCATGATACAAATCACGTTCTTCATCATCACGATCACAAATGCAGTCACAAATCACGATTCACGATGATTCACATTACGAATCACAACATTAATTTTTTTTCTAGTTACTTGGATGTATTGTAAGCCTGTTTTGTAGTATCTTTCCAGGCTTCACCACCCCACCATTGTACTCATTGATACATGTTTTAAAGTCTGGGAGTTTTAAGCTACAGCTCATCGGAGAAGTACAGCCATAGGCGGTAGGCATTCATGTTTCTTCATCAGCACGGTCATTCACATTACGAATCGCAACATTAATTTTTTTTCTAGTTACTTGGATGTATTGTAAGCCTGTTTTGTAGAATCTCTCCAGGTTTCACCTCACCACCATTGTACTCAATGATACATGTTTTTAAGTCTGGGAGTTTTAAACTACAGCTCATTGGGGAAATACAGACGTAGGCAGTAGGCATTCACGTTTCTTCATCATCACGGTCTCATGATCACATCACGAATCACAGCATTAATTTTTTTAATAGTTACTTGGATGTATTGTAAGCCTGTTTTGTAGTATCTCTCCATGCTTCACAACCCCACCATTGTACTCATTAATGTTTATTTTTAAGTCAGGGAGTTGGACAGTGTCTGCAGTACATACACAGACTGGAAAGAAGACTGAATGCACACATGTGGTTTAGTGCAGTATACTTCCCGGCCAAATGCCCTTTGAGGTAACCATTGCCTCAGTGCATCCGCTCAGAGGTTTTTGTCTTTTAAATAGTTTTTTCTTTTAATTGGGTTCACCACAACATAACCTAGATAGACCATCTTAGGGTAACTGGTTCATTCTACTGGGGTGTCAAACAGACGAGGCATACTGATGAGACCTGGTAGGATGAAACAAGTGTCTATGTTTTCTGTTGGCACCCTTTGCAAACTGTGTGAGAGGCCTTTCGGCACCATGCATTTCTGCTTAAAGTTGAACCAGCATAATATTCTGTGGTGACTTGCATATGCAGACCATGATGCTTTGCATTGTGGGGGCTTGTGTGATTTTGTATTTCTTTGAAACTTGGCTTCCCAGCCAAATGCCCTTTGGGATAACCACTGCCTCAGTGCTTGCGCACAGAGGTTCTTTGTCTTTTAAATCATTTATTTCTTTTAATTGGGTTCACCACAACATAAGATAGATAGACCATCTTAGGGTAACTGGTTCATTCTACTGGGGTGTCAAACAGATGAGGCATATTGATGAGTCCTGGTAGGATGAAACATGTGTCTATGTTTTCTGTTGGCACCCTTTGCAGACTGTGTGAGAGGCCTTTCGGCACCATGCATTTCTGCTTAAAGTTGAACCAGCATAACATTCTGTGGTGATTTGCATATGCAGCCCATGATGCTTTGCATTGTGGGGGCATGTGTGATTTTGTATTTCTTTGAAACTTGGCTTCCCGGCCAAATGCCCTTTGGGGTAACCATTGCCTCAGTGCTTGTGCACAGAGGTTCTTTGTCCTTTAAATAGTTTTTTTCTTTTAATTGGGTTCACCACAACATAACCTAGATAGACCATCTTAGGGTAACTGGTTCATTCTACTGGCGTGTCAAACAGATGAAGCATACTGATGAGTCCTGGTAGGACAAAACACGTGTCTATGTTTTCTGTTGGCACCCTTTGCAAACTGTGTGAGAGGCCTTTTGGCACCATGCATTTCTGCTTAAAGTTGAACCAGCATAATATTCTGTGGTGCCTTGCATATGCAGACCATGATGCTTTGCATTGTGGGGGCATGTATGATTTTTTATTTCTTATGACAGCATACTTGCACTGCTCAGAATACAAAGTGTCACGCATACAGAAGACAACAAATAAAGGGCATAATTACATACAAGGGTCGGGGATGGTGGAGGAATACATTTTGTAACACAGCAAGGAAGGTGTGGGGGGGCACACGATGTGAGAAAAAAAAATTTGGGATCCCATGGTGATCCAGCAACAGTTCCAGTATGGACATCATTTGCAACTGAAGTTCCTCTATGTGATCCAGCCGCTGCTCCACAGCACTCACTCTCTCGTTGTTGTCCTCAACAGCAATCCAGAGAACTGCCAAGTCAGCCTGTGTTACATGTAGTTCTCTGGGGTCCATACATTCTACAAGCTGACCTGCTGGTGGTGGTGTTGTGGGGTTGGGGGTGCTGGTGGAGCAGCAGGTGCTGCTGTGTTCCTCTTCTTCTTAGGGATGCTGCAATGCACAGCTGCACCCTCTGCCACAGAATGGGCAGCAGGTGCAGGCATAGTCTGTTCTGTGGCAGCCTGCCACTCCAACTGCTGGTGATTGAGTATATGGGTACACTGGCCCTCAGTCCCCAGGTGAGTCCCCCAGGGGCCACGGTGCACCTACACCTCACATAGGTGCCACTTGACCACGCTGCTGTCCCCCCACACAGTAAAACAAACTGCCAAATAATGGAGGAGCGGGGAGGACCGGGCACAGGCAGGGGATGGCCAGATGAACTGGCAGCCAGCTGGTCACAGTGCTGAACAGGGATGGGATCCACACCTGGGCCCAGGGGAATAGGCACATCCTGCTCCAGAGAACCTGGACTTGGTGGTGGTGGTGGTTCAACTGCCTCAGAGTCAGGACAGGAGACGCTGCTAGTCCTGCTTCTGGGAGGGACACTCACAAGTATTGAGCGGTCCAACAGGAATGGGTGCCCATGCCCTCCACACATGTGCATGGTAGGATGCTTACCACTACTACGCTCTCCCACAGCTGCTCCTGCCCCAGACATTCCCTCATCCTGGTCCATCTCTCCTACTGAGCTCCCTCAGACCGAGAAATTACTACTCACACTGTCACACAACACAAACACACAGTCACACAGACAAACAACTAACTACTTATAAAGGTAAGAAAAATAAAAGTTACAGAAAGAACAAATTAAGTGAAAAAGAGTACAGAAAAGACAAAACAATGTAGTTGTTAAAAAAGCTGTTGGGTCTAAATCAAAGTTTAAATCTCCTCCTCGCTCTGATCTCAAAGTATCAGCAGTCACAAAACACACTACTTTCTCTCTGTCTGCACAGCAGAAAGTAAAAGTGTCTGCTTGTATGACTCACTTTCTTCCTGCCTAGTTAAAGAGCATGTGACTTACAGTACTACAAGCCATGTGATGTGTGGGGGGGGCTGCCAAATCTGAAACACCAAGTGGACCACTTAGAATCATAATGAGGAACGTGAAGTCCATTAAAACAATGACTTCACCTTACTTCGCGTTGCCATTCTGCCTTAATGCAAAGTGGTAATGACAAGGCGGAGTGAGCACTTTACATTGCCCACTCCATGTAACAGATTGGCAACGCGAAGTGCCCACTTCGCATTCACTTCGCCAGCAGAATTTAAATTCACTGCATCGCTATTCTTCAGTAGTCTCCTTCTTCCTTGCTCAGAGTCAGACCTCCAGCAGCTGGGGGGGAGAAAGAGCTATGTTTTTCCTTCAGGGTTGAGAAAACTAATGTTTCTCTATGATCCTTCCCTTCCTATTGCCAAACAGAAAGTTCCTGTTGTCAGTCAAATCCAGTGGCTATAAAAGTAGAACTGGTTTAGGGTGGGATGGTGGAGGGGTGGGATGGAGGGCAATTAGTAAGCAAAAACTGTAGCTTTTTTAGTCAGCTGCTTTCTGCTCTAAAAGCAAGATTTCTGTCTTCCAAAAGCTAGCAGTAGAAAGTTGTAATTGGAGTCATCTGCTTTTCTACTGCCTAAGCCACACCCCCAATTAACTTTTCTCCTCTCCTACTGAATTAGCAAACTAAGTTGCTACAGTATCCTTCCCCAACACAGAAACACACACTCTCTTTTTTAACCCTAAATGAGACCCCCTTTACTTCTAATAAAATACTGATTTGCTTAATTCCAACAAGCACTGACTCCTGTCAAGATAGAAGTGCTAAATTAGTAAGAAAAACTGTATTTTTTTTAGTCAGCTGCTTTCTGCTCTAAAAGCAAGATTTCTGTCTTCCAAAAGCTAGCAGCAGCATGTGGTCAATGGTGTGAGCAGCGTTTTTCTGCACGGACATATTTGGTGGTTCGGTCTTTAATTTAAAAATAAATTAACTGTGTTCACTGTCCTAATGTGTCCAGTGCCTGAAAAGAGACCAGTGTATGACTGTGCAGGTCCCAGCCAGTTCTCCAGCAAAGCCAGGCAGCAATCGTGTGAAGGCAGCAAGATAGTGGTCTGGTCGTGGTCGTAATCAGCATATGACCCTGTCAGCTGGGCCTGTCGGGCGACTCTCACTCAGTCTCGGTCAGGTCTTCATAGTCGGCAAGTGGTAGGTGCACTAGTTCCACTGTGCGGAGTACCGGAGTGGGGACATGGGTCTGGGTTGGAGACTGACTAAGTCAGTTGAGAGGAGGGAGCACACATCTCCAAAAAAGCACCGGTACCACCACCAAGTGGAGCAGCAGTGGTAGCCTGAGCCATGGAGCCACCTGCCAACCGAATCATTGCCCAGACACCTGACTGAACTGGCAACACGTTACTACAGTGAGCAAGGTGCTGTATGGGATGTGTATATAAGGCCCACCAGGGCTGGGCAGTGGAAAGGAAGATGATGGACTCTCTCAGACTACTCAGTCTGTGTGTTTGCTGCATGCTTGGCTAGCTTGTCTGGCTGGTTGAGGGCTTGAGGGTCTGTGGGACCCAGGGGGCCGAACTTGAAAAGCCAAGGTGATTGATCGTCATCTATTGCTGGCATCCCAGTTGGGCTCTCTCTGACTGTGGTGGCATTATGAGTAAGTCAGACTCCCTACGAGGTTGAGGAGCAGGCCAGACACAGGTGGTAGGTTGGTGAGTCCCAGGCCCACAGGAAGCAGGAGCATGAAGCATGGTCAGTCAGGTTCAATGGACAAAATGTTTGTTGTTTACCACTGTAGGAATCAGACAGACTAAATATTAATGTCCTCACTGCAAGATTATTAAAATTTTACAAAACACATTAGTGTACATGCTGAAAGCCAAAACAAGTTCAGAAATTGTGTCAGAAAATGTTTTTTTAATATGGATGAGTTTTTTTAGCTTAGAATATAAACTATGGATACATTTTGGTTCTGGTATACCATACAGGCGGTATTTCTAGGGGTCCTCCCTTAAACTGTGTTTAGTCTCACAGATTCTACGGCTACTACTAAGGTAACATGTATTGATGGTTAGCTCTATTTGCAAAAGGGTGCCTTCTAGCTTCTGTGGGGTGTTTAAGAGGCCCTATCTATACTGTATTTTGGACTCAGAGTTTTTTTCTGAGTAACTAGTATTACTGCTGCTTATTTTTCTATACCATGTACTATTTTACTGCCCTGCTTCAACTAGTTACTTTCAGGGGCTCAGTATATTTTGTTGTTGTTTTGACTGGTTATTGTGCATTAGTGGACCCCTTCTATGTGTGGATTTCTTTTACTACACATTGTATTTGCATTTTCGTGATGAGTTTGCTCAGTTCTTTGCAGATAAGGTTGCCACCATCAGGTATGGGATCTGACCAGCCCCCCTCTAGTGAGTATTGCAGAGGTTAGCAGGAGGTGGCGGGTGCTCAGTTTACCTGGTCTGACTTCAGCCAGCTGAAAATTGTAAACATTGTGAGTTTCATCTAGACTTTGTGGCCAAACAGCTGTAGTTTGGACCCAGGCCCTACTCCCCTTCTTGTAGGGTGTGTTGATGAAATCAGCCTGGTCCTAGCTGAGATAGTCTGGAGGACTTTGGAGAAGGGTGGGTCTTTCTGGATCCCCCTTAAGGAGGTGGTTGTTTGACCCCTCCTTAAAAAACCCTCCCTTGACCCAGACTGTCTGGCTGCCTACAGACCTGTCTCAAACCTACCCTTTGTGGGAAAGGTTATTGAGAAGGTGGTTGCATTGCAGCTGGATGACCATTTGTCCAACCACTGATGTCTATGATTCTCACCAGTCAAAATTTAGGAAGAGGCATAGTACCAAGATGGCCCTTGTCCAGGTGCTAAATGACCTCTTAATAGCGAGATCGGAAGACCCATTCCATCTTGGTTCTACTTGTTCTCTCTGCAGCGTTTGACACTGTGGACCATGGTGTGCTATTGGAGTGCCTGCGGTTCATCAGTGGACTATCTGGGGGGGTACACAGATGGTTTTGATCTTTTCTCGAGGGTAGGATTCAGAGAGTGGTGTCTGGGATTTATTCCTCAGCCCCTCTCTCCCTATCTTGTGGGATACCGCAGTGTTCCATTTTGGCACCCATGTTGTTCGCAGTGTACACATTACCATTAAGAGAGATCATTAGGTAGTTCGGTCTAGTTTTCACTGCTATGCAGATGATACTCAGCTGTACATGTCCTTTGTGCCTGGACAGGATGTGATCCTCTTGGTATTTAATAACTGTCTGTTCAAGATCCAGGGCTGAATGAGTGCCAGCTGGCTGCAGTTGAACCCGGATAAAACTGAGGTGCTGCTTGTGGACCCAGATTGATGGAAGTCGGGTTTTTTGGCTGGAAAACTATCAGAGCTTTGCCTCAGGGGTGCTCAGCTGACAACCTCAGATCGGTTGGGGAACCTGGGCTTTTTTTTTGATGATGGCCTGACCCTCAAATTCACAAGCCATTGTCAAATCCTCTATCTACCATCTGAGGAATATTGCCCGGGTGAAACACCTGGTTCCTCCCGATGATCTTCCAACTTTGGTCCATGCCTTCATAACCTCCCACCTTGACTATTGTAATGCCCTTTACCAGGGGCTACCATGGGTTAATATCCACTGCTGGCAGCTAGTGCAGAATGTGGCACCAGGTTATTGACTGGTGCCACTAGGGCCAGTCATATAATGCTTGTGCTCCACAGACTGCACTGTCTGCTAGTACAGTGGTGGGTCACCTTCAAGGTTGGGTTACTGACCTACAAGGCCCTACATGATCAGGGACCTGGCTACGTACAAGATCTCCTTCACCTTTACCGCCCTCTCCACCCTCTGCGATCTGCTGATGAGGGATTCCTAGAGATTCCCAGGGTTCATTTGAAATCATCAGGGGCCTGATCATTTGCTTTTGTGGCCCCGACCCTGTGGAATTCTCAACCTCGTTGTATACGAGAGTACCTGACCATCCAGACTTTTATATCAGTGCTAAAAATGCATCTATTTTGTTTAGCTTATCCTGACTTGGGTTGAACCTGATGGTTAGTGCAGAATATTTATATTTATTTAAGCTGCATTTGATTTGATTAACATTTTATTTATTGTTGGAATTTTATTTAAATATTGGCATTATGATGGTTTTAATTGTGATGTTTGTTTTATTTTAATTTACAAGTGCCTTGGTTTAGAAAGGCGCTCTTTATAAATAAAGAAATCAATCAATCAATCAAGTTTAAAGAGCAGCCAGCTTCTTAGCTGCTGCACACTAGTTGCTGCTGTCTTCATCATAGGCAATAGCTCACCTGTTCCAAAGCTGAGAGGCATAAATAATTCCTTTTGTTTCTGCCCATTTATGAAGTTATAATGCTGCTAAATCCCAAATGTTAAAAATGGAGCTGCTTCCTGACCTTAACCCACCAACACCCCCCCACATAGGCACATGCAGCCCCATTTTGTGATGTCAGAAGCTAGAGGCTGTGTGTGAGCATGCCCCATTGATTTGGGGGGGGGGTTCTATACATTTTATTAACTTCTATAGTTGAAATTGTAATAAAAAAAGATACAAAGTTTAAAAAGTATGACAAACTACTACATAATAAAATTCAATGATGGTGAAAGTTGATAAAATTGGTTGGATTTTCTTCAGTTAGTTGAAGTAAAAAATTTCAAACTAGTTGAAAAAATTGGTCATAATGTATGGCAAGTCAGTCATAATTGTTTTTTCAACTGACTCTGGGGTCTATTCAATGATATTGAATCACCTGATTGTAGATTATGGATTTTTTTGTATGATTTGGGTAGAAGCTGGAATTATGCAGGTATCAGTGTCTGTCAGTGGGTTTCCTGTAAAGAGCAGTTTGTATATGTCCATTTTTAGTAATACTGTCTGTGGTGTCAAGAAAATGTATACTGTTGGTGGAGCATTCAATAGTGAGATTTATGGAATGATGAAAGTTGTTAAAATCATGATGGAATTTTTTGAGACAGTCTTGACCTTCTGTCCAAATCAGGAATATGTCATCAATAAATTGGAGGTAGACAGATGGATTATAAGGGTGGTGTTTAAAAAAATCCTCCTCAAAGCAGGCCATGAAAAGATTGGCATATTGTGGTGCCATTTTAGTGCCCATGGCTGTCCCCATGATCTGTAAAAAGTGCTTGCTGTTAAAGGTGAAGTTGTTGTTTGTCCAAATGAATTTTATTAAGGTGCTGATGGTGGTTTCTGGAATGTCTCCTGTGGATGTATTTTCCTTTAAAAATTTCTGACATGCTGCTATGCCATCTTCATGTGGGATGTTGGTGTACAGGGCAGTGACATTCATTGTGGCTAGGATGGTGTTCAGTGGCAGTTGTCCAATTTGTTTCAGTTTCCTGAGGAAATCAGTGGTGTCCTGAATAAAACTGCTAGTAGCTCTTACTAGTGGTTTCAAACTGGATTCAATGAGTCCTTTAATGTTTTCAAAGAGTGTGCCAATGTCAGAGATGATGGGTTGTCCTTGATTCCATGGTTCGTGTATCTTGGGTAGCATATAGAATGTCCCTGGAGTAGGTTTATTTGGAATTAGTATTTTTAACTGTTCTTGGATGTTGTATGGTACAGACATGATGATTTGTTTATGTCCTCCAGTATATTGTATAGTAGAGTCTTTGGTGAGTTCTCTATAGTAAACCATATCTGGCAGCTGTCTGTGTGCCTCTTTAATGTAATCTTCTGTGTTCATCACAACCACAGCTCCACCCTTGTCAGCTGGTTTTATTACAATGGTATGGTTGTTATTCAGAGTCAGTATTGCCCTCTTTTCTAGTGGTGTAATATTGTACAGGAGTTAACTCTTTAGCTTAGTTCCACCCACTTCCTCTTGTTTTCACACCTCTGTTTATACTACCTCACACTCTGTTTATCTAGGCATTTGTTCTTTTGTTTCTCCTAACTTCTTGATTTCCTTGCATCTCTTAGGCATCTCCTGTCTATTCTACCCTTATAGCCAGCCTCTGATCTCAGATCCTATATGTGTGCTTTTTGTCTTCCCTTTAGCTTCCTTTTATCTCCTACTGACATGTTCCTACTTAGCTCCATCCCTAATTATTCTCATGTTGTTTTTCTTTTTTTTTCCAATTGTTTAACCAGGTGAGACATACTAAGCTGAACGCTTGTTTACAGGTGCAACCTGGGAGCACAGGGAAGTTAAGTGACTTGGTCAGGGTCACACAGTATGCAAGTGGGGGCTGTGGGATTCAAACCCAGGTCTCCAGATTTGCAGCTCAGAGCCTTAAACCACTGCGCTATACTGCCTCTCTTCTTCTCATGTTTTTATTTTGCATCTTAGACTTTCATCTCTAGTCCCCTTTATCACCTTCCTACTTCACTTCCTGATTTTTTAATTGCTCCACAGTGGATATAAATACTGCTTATGTTGCTCAGTTTTGCTATTCACATGAAGAAGGGACCTGTGTGGCCCTGAAAGCTTTTGTATAATTCCATCTTTGTAAGAGACACTTGTTGGTCCAATAAAAGGTATCAAACCTTCCATCTTCTCCTGATTTGCAAGGACCAATATGGCTGGAGTCTCTTTCTACAAAACAATGGAAGATACCTCAAATCGCCATCTAAAATGGCAACTCTGCAACGTGAAGAAAAAGGAAGCCAAATTTGACAGTGACATCTGTTTCCTAACTGCATGCAAAAAGCAGAACATTATACCTAAAGGACTTCAGATCTACAACCCACTGCAAACTATATACAGTTCAAGGTATGCAGAACAACTTTATCACAGGACATCAGAGAAACTCAGGAATCACCTTATTCATCAGATATACGCTAGAAAATCTCACCTTAAAAATAGATTTTCTGAACTTTCACACACCCATCAAGGAAACAACAATAGAATATCACCAGGATTTAGCTGTGATCTCCAAGCACATTATCAAAAAGCTCTCCAGGCAGCCTTATCACAGAAGAGAAGGAAACTCAGAGAACTACAAGACAGCAGCTACAACAATATCTTGACTCATCCAAGGGAAGTAAACCACAGCACTAACATTGTGGAACAGGATAATACACTGCAACAACTACCAGTGATCAACCTGTCTAATAAAGAACTTACACAGGCTGAAGCATCTTTACTATCCAAGGGCTTAACTTTCTGCCCCACACAGGAATTTGATAACATTAGATTCCGTGGGGAGATAGAAGAATTTTTTTAGATGGCTTCATCTAAAAGAATATTTCTTCGATAAAAACGACACTCAAACAACACATTATGACAGCACAAAGAAAACATCAGACTGGACCTCTCAGATTGGATACAACCCCAAGTGGGATGCCTACATCAACTGCTTCTGTGGAAGAATTAACTCCCAAATCCTTAGCAAACAGCAGAAACTCCTGTACAATATTACATCACTAGAAAAGAGGGCAATACAGACTCTGAATAACAACCATAACATTGTAATAAAACAAGCTGACAAGGCTGGAGCTGTGGTTGTGATTAACTCAGAAGATTACATTAAAGGTGCATACAGACAGCTGTCAGATACAGCTTTCTATAAAGAACTCACCAAAGACTCTACTATACAATATACAGAAGAACTTAAACAAATCATCATGTATCTACCTAACAACATCCAAGAACCGTTAAAAATACTAATTCCAAACAAATCTACTCCAGGGACATTCTATATGCTACCCAAGATGCACAAACCAGGGAATCCAGGACTACCCATCATCTCTGGCATTGGTACACTCACTGAAAACATTTCAGGACTTTTTGAATCTATTTTAAATCCGCTAGTAAGAGCTACTAGCAATTTTATTCAGAACACCATCGATTTCCTCAGGAAACTGAAACAAACTAACTCCCAGCAAGTTACAAACACTGGAACTCAGGTCTGTCTGTCAGATAGTGATTAGCAAAGGAAAATATGCTGGAGTGTTTAATGCCTATATTGCTTTGTGCCTTCTTGTACTATGCTTTTTCCTTTATTATCCCCAATATTCTTGGTAATATTTGGACTTTAAAATTTCCTAGATGGTCAAAATTGGGGTCATACTGGGTCCATTACCAAGATAAAAGGGGACTGGTTTTGGTCTGCAGAGGCTTAAGGGGTTGGGGACTCTCTCTCTCTCTTTCCAAGGGACACATTGGGAAGCCATCCTGCAGGAGTCAGGCTCCTTTGGGGGCCGTAGGATATAATACCCTTGCAAGTGGACATATAAGGGAACGATTGAGTCAATGAGGGGAAGGGTGTACTCTAACACTGGTCAGCGTACCATATTAAGGCACTATTGATTCTGGAATTTGACCACAATGTGGGGCGGCTCTCCAGTGTGCTTGTACATAGGGGATGTACATAGTTTGCACAGCCAGTATTGGGTTGTGTCCCTGGCTTGGCCAGGTATGTGTATGTTTGTTTGTCTGTCTGGTCTACTGAAAATGAATAAAGGTGATTTAAAAAAAAAAAAGGAAACTGAAACAAACTAGGCAACTGACACTGAACACTATCCTAGCCACAATGGATGTCACTACCATGTACACCAACATCCCACATGAAGATGGCATAGCAGCATGCCAGAATTTTTTAAAGGAAAACACATCCACAGTAGACATTCCAGAAACCACCATCAGCACCTTAATAAAATTCATTTTGACACACAACTTCACCTGCAATGGCAAACACTTTTTACAGATCATGGGGACAGCCACGGGCACTAAAATGGCACCACAATATGCCAATCTTTTCATGGCCTGCTTAGAGGAGGATTTTTTTTTTAAAGACCACCCTTATAATCCATCTGCCTACCTCCGATTTAGTGATGACATATTCCTGATTTGGACAGAAGGTGAAAGCACTCTCTCTCTCTAAAAATTCCATCATGATTTTAACAACTTTCATCATTCCATAAATCTCACTATTGAATACTCCACCACCAGCATACATTTTCTTGACACCACAGTCAGTATCACTAAAAATGGACATATACAAACTGCTCTTTACAGAAAACCCACTGACAGTCACCGCTACCTGCATAATTCCAGCTTCCACCCAAATCATACAAAAAATATTTAATCTACATTCAGGCGATTTGATACCATCAAATGTGTTCTGATGAGAGAACAAGAGACAGACAGCTCTCCGCACTTCGGAATTCCCTAATTCAGCAGGGCCACTTTCCAAGACAAATTGACAGAGAATTTGAATGGGCCATACAAATACCACAAAGACAATCTGCTGGAATACAGGCAACAACTTCAAACTAACTGCATACCCCTAGTGGTCACTTACAGCCCCATGCTAAAACCCCTTCAGGAAATTGTCAAACAGCTACTACCCATGCTGAGCGAAGATGAAACACTGAATGACATCTTCCCTGAACCACCTGTCATTGCCTATAAGCAGCCCCCCAGCCTCTCAAACATAATAATTCATAAAAAAACTCCCAGCAGATCAAAATGACCAGAAAACAAGAGGGACAACACCATGTAACATGGCAAGATGTAAGACCTGCACCCACATATGCACACAGGCCACCATTAAGACAAGCTAGAACAACATAATACAAATTAATGGATCCTACACATGTCAATACAGCAATGTGGTTTATCTAATTCAATGCAAGAAGTGCACAAATGGTTTCTACATTTGGGGAAACTAGCCAACCACTGAAAACCAGGATGAATCACCACCATCACACAATAGTAAACCAGATTATCAACAATCCAGTAGGAAACCATTTTTCACAAACAGGTCACTCTCTCTCTTGGATTTATCTGTCTTGATACTAAGAGGCAACTTCAGAAACTCACAGGACAGAAGGACATGGGAATTGAAATACATTAAACAATTTAAATCTAACATTTCTGGACTGAATTGGGACATCGGTTTCATGACACACAATGGCAAACTGTAATTCATTTTTATTGTGTACTAAAGCATGTCATTATTTATCACACTTTGGTTCTGTATTTCTCTTATTATCATTTTTTTTTTCTTTGAGTTCTGCCTGATCTGCTTTTTATACCTGTACCTCACATCCTCCCTGTTTCTCCCACTAACTTTTTAGCTCAGTCCGACCCACTCCCTCTTGTTTTCACACCTGTTTATACTACACCACACTCTGTTTATCTAGGCCTTTGTTGTTTTGCTTCACCTAATTTCTTGATTTCCTTGCATCTCTTAGTCATCTCCTGTCTATTCTACCCTTACAGCCAGCCTCTGATCTCAGATTCTATCTGCATGCTTTTGTCTTCCCTTTAGCTTCCTTTCATCTACTACTGACCTGTTCCTACTTAGCCCTTCCCCATTTCTTCTCAAGTTTTTATTTTGCATCTTAGACTTTCATCTCTAGTCCCCTTTATCACCTTCCTACTGCACTTCCTGATTTTTGATTACAGTGGATATAAATACTGCGTATGTTGCTCAGTTTTGCTATTCACCTGAAGAAGGGATCTTTGTGGCCCAGAAAGCATGTGTATAATTCCATCTTTGTACAAAACACTTGTTGGTCCAATAAAAGGTATCAAACTGTCCATGTTCTCCTCTTTTGCAAGGACCAATATGGCTAGAATCTCTTTTTATGATACAGCTTTACTTAATCAAGCCCTAAATATCATGATATCAGGGCAGAAAGGCTGTTAGGGTGTACTCAGATATAAGTGAGACTAAGATCAAGAAAATTTATTGTGGTACTGTACTCTAGAAGACCCTGCTGAAAGAATGCAACACATATGTCAAGCAAAGAACCACCAGCTTGGCATAGATGATGAAATCATTTGTGCAGCCTTATACTGCAGCAAGTTAAATTGTGTCGGTATTCATTTTTGAGTGGGGGATTGTGAAAAATGTCAAATGGTTGTCAATTCCAACCCACCTTTTTTCTTATTTGATGACAAAACTGCTGCTTTAAGAAAATGGGCTATGTAGAAAATTATGATCCGTCATATTTTCAATAACCCCAACTTTTTACACACTGTCGGTCACAGTCCCACATAGGAAAACTAACCTTCTCACTCCTCTCTCAGTGCAAATCAAGTCCCCTTTCTGTGTTGACAAATCACTCCCTCCCCTGTCTGACACTTGTTTATTGGCATTGAATTTATGTAGCATATTTTAGTTCTGCATATCTATGCAGTCACATAAAATGCCTACTGACATCCTTTGTAAGCTTCCTTCTATCAGTTTCTTCATATTTCCTCCAGTGTTTACATTTACTGCAGCAGTAAAGAGAATGAGTTCATTACTAAAAATGTAAAGACATTTGCTGGTGGATTTTCTGTTTAGATACCACTGTTAAGGGGAAGCTGCATTTTCAAAACAGGAATACCTGGAAGGATCTAACAGGTAATATCCACATTTATATTTACTAGTAGTTGTTACCGTCTTCTCCCTGTGGAACAAAGCAAAATGGATTCAGAGCAGCGGGACAAGTAATGGTGCTCAGCAATGAAAAAAAACTGAAACAAGCAAAAGGATGAGGAGCACCCACATATGCAGAAAGCACCAGGACCACAAAAATATTATTCAAAATTCTTTTATCAACTAAAGTACATAGTGCACCCACATATAGTGAGCATCAAAAAGTAGTGACTGAGCCTCTCTGAAACTAACATTTCTCCTGACCCCTGACAGGCATCATCTGAGTGAATCACTCTGATGGTGACTGGCGGGGGTCAAGAGAAATGTTAGTTGCAGAGAGGCTCAGCCACCACTTTTTTATACTCACTGTATGTGAGTGCACTAAGCACTTTAGTTAAATAAAGGACTTTGAATAATATTTTTGCGGTCCTTGTGCTTTTTTGCATATGTGAGTGCTCCTCATCCTTTTGCTTGTCCTTCTGGAACACCAGGCTGAGATGGGATATGATCTCAGTCTTCTTATTCTCAGGTGTATTGACAGGATTGAATATATGGATATGTTCTCCAGCAGGACGCAGGGACATGCTCTGAAGGTCACAGATGAGAAGTTTAGGGATAACATTAGGAAGCATATTTTGTCCCAGAAGGTGGCGGCCTTCTAGAATGACCTGCCAGAAGAGACTGTGGACATGAAGACAGTAGAGTGGTCCCCAGTTTTGCCCATCCCTTAGTTTTTGCCAGCACTGAAACCATCAGTGTGAGAACCCTACACTGTCCCTGCCCATGCTATACCTACTCATGTGGATAAACAGAGGGGATTCAGCCTTTAGTGCTGTCAGTCTGCCACCATTTATCAGTACTATATCTATCACAGCGCAGAAACCCTGGACTGTCTGTTCTACACTGCATCTGCCGCTGTGGATTTATAAAGAGCTTCAGTCTCCAGTGGTGCCAGTCCCTTACTGTTCACCAGTCACACACTGTATCTGTCACTGTAGATAAAAAAGGCTTTAGTCCCCAGTTCTGGCAGTCCCTCACCATTCACCAGGACTAAATGAAGACAGTGTGGAAACCAAGCACTATCCCTTCCCCCAAGATTCAGAAACTTCACCCGGAAAGGAGTGAACCACACCTACTGGAAAACATCGTGGGGTCAATACCAGGTACGGTAGAATGTCGTGTGAAGTAATCGTGTTGCATGATCTATTGATAACTTTGTTTCTGTGGCTGGCAGAGCCCCTCACACTCCCTGTTATGGGGGTCTGCACCCCTTCTGGGGGGGGTCCAACACGGAGAGCGCACAGGTCCGGGTTTCGTCATAATGCCGTGTGCTGTTAAGCGTACAACATTATGACCTGGACATTATGCTAGCTGCACACCCGAGCAGACTTAAATAGACCATGTGGTCAGTTTCTGCTGGCACATTCGTATGTTCGTATGTGGGTCACTGACATCATTTGCAGTTTGCATTTCTGTTACTGTTCCCTTTGGAGACCACATGCTTACTTCATTTTGCAGTTGGAATATAGACTTTGTCACTCAAATTACACTACCCTTGGTCATATGCTGCTTGAAATTTAGTATAAGTCAGGCAGTTTTCTCCTTATTTTGCATTGAGCGGTTGACATTGTTTTATTTTTTTCCAGGTGAGAAACTGCAGGTTTCAGGAGGGGGAAAAGGATCTTGAGGTGGTTGTGGATGACAAAATGAACAACTTGGAGCAGTGTAGGAGGATGGTGGTGAAAGAAAAAATGCTTGGGTGCATTGCCAGGGGGACAACCTCGAGGAGATGGGAGGTGCTTTTCCCTCTATATAACTACATGGTTAGACTGCACCTAGAGTACTGCATGCAGTTTTGGCATTTGCACTTGAAAAGGGATATTGCACTTCTGGAGAGGGTCCAGAGGACGGCCACCAGGATGATGCATGGTCTGGGGAAAAGATCCTATGAGGAGAGACTTGAGGAGCTCAACTTGTACTTCCTGGAGGAGAGGAGGGACAGAGGGGATATGATTGAGGTCTTTAAATATCTAAAGGGAGTAAATAGGGACAGCTTAAATAGGGTGTTCTAGCTGAGAGAGGAGGGGACCACCAAGGGGCACTCAATGAGGCTGGTTGGGGGGAGGCTCATGGGTGAGGCCAGGAGATGCTACTTCACTGAGAGGGTGGTGGATGCTTGGAATGCACTGCCTGCGGAACTGGTGGCTGTTAATACAGTGGTGGGATTCAAGAGGGGCCAGGAGAGGTATAAGAAGTTTAAACTGAGTAATGTCAGATCAGGAGGTGGAACCCAAATGGAAGATGGGGTCAGAGAGTTCAGAGAAGTCAGGGAGGGCAGCAACAGGGTCTTGGCTGGGTGCTGATTTTTGAGCAGACTCGATAGACCATTAGGCCTACTCTGCTGGCATCTTAGTGTGTTAGTATATAGAAACAGTAAGACTTATGAATTTACTTGGAGTTCTGTAAAAATGCAGACAGTGTGGAGCAGTCTTAAATCATTGCTCTCTACAAACATTCTTGTGGATATCATGTAGAATTAATATCCCTTTTTACAAGGTGTTATTACTGTTACCACTGCTACCAAAGTATTAAATGTAAGCCCCTTTATCATAAAGCCCCATCCCACCCCCATCACCGGTCTGTGGCAATAAATGTAGTTTCAGTTTGCATTTGGGTTACAATTTCCATATCTTGACTGCTTGCAGAGGCTGTTGATTCTACTTTTACTTCAAAACTGGCAGATGCCTGCATGTGTAAAAAAAAAAAAAGACATTTGTAGTATTTATGTGGCAATTTGAACCTCAGATGCAGCTTCTCTTGCCTTTTAGGTTTTACCCATGCTTCTGTTGTTTCACTAGATTGATTAGATACATACTATTTTACAATGCAGCGTGGGTTACTGGTGTAGGTCCTTTGTGTGGCAATGTATGAAAATCAGGCTACTGAATGTTTTATTTCCATGAAATAATAATTCTTTACATTCAAACATTCTTTTCCCACTTGTGCTTCACTGTCAGGCTGGTTCAGTCCATGTGGTGATTTGCACCTGGTTAGCACAGCTTATCATACCTCTCAACTGTACCACATTACGAGGAACGTTCCTCATTTTACTTTACAAAAGCTCCCTGTTCCACATTGTGAGGACTTTTCCCACATTCAGTATTAACTTTTTAAAACAAAAATCTATAGTAAATGATGCAAAAAATGTATTATTCAATTAATAACAGACTTTCTAAACATAAATGCAAACATTTTAACAGTGTTCTGAGCTTCCTAGGTAAAGGTTTGATTAAGTGTTCCACATTTTGCTCATTTGTTCCACATTTTGAAAGGCAGTGTTTCACATTTGGGGGACAAAAGGTTGAGAGGTATGCAGCTTATCATGGCTTTCACACAATTGTGTAGCTTTATTTTTGGGAGCCTGCTTACAGCCAACTTACAGGCGTAGTCTAGTACCTTATTAGTAAAACCTGTTGCTTCTGGATACATATAAAAACTCACAGTTTAGCTTTACTATGTTGTGTATTACCAAGTTGTGGATTGAGTTCAGTAGGTCTGGTGTGCTGTGCCATATGAGAACTTCAGTTGGCAATGCCTATGAGAAAGGAGGCTTGCAATGATAATTTGCTTACTGAAAAAAAAAAACATTTGTTTCTAAAAAAGTACCATTTGCACACGCAACCAATACAAGTTCTCTCAATGTGAACTATTCAAGGTATGCAAATGAGCTATGGCATTCAAACTGCAACAGCAAATCAGCACTGAGAGCCTGTTTCTCTTAAAATTGCCAGTCCCTGTTCTCATATAGCAATGCACTGGAGACATGCAGAACTCGATCCTCAGTACCTAATAAGTAAAACATTGAACTAAACTGTGCTCCACACTCACATCTCTCACATGTTATTTCTGAAACTATGGAACATTTTAGAAATAGTCAGCAATAGAACAGAGAAACTTCAAAATACAGAGCTGTTGTTTCAGAGTTCCATGCACTTGAATCTTTGGTGTTGTAACAGATCATTTCTGTTATATTACAGACTCCATCTACTTGTAAAAACTCATATTTTGCACAAATCACAATAAAAGCTCATTTGCACAGTTTGGAATTCTCGAGCTATGCAAATTAGCTGTGACACGGAAAGCAGATTTAAACTGCATGGAGCTGATCAGCAGCAGTCTGGTATTGTGACTGCTTTCATGTTCCATTTGCAGTTTACTGCTGTTTACTGACATGCCTCAGAATAAGTGTGAATGCAGTTTACCAAGTTAGAGTCAAAAGAAAACACATGTTTCTTACACTCACTGAAGCTCTACAAGGTGTGGGAGAGGGCTGATTATCCAGGGCATTTGTTGTTTAACCCATAGACTGCCAAAAGAACTAGAATTAATCTATTTGATTGTGCTCTGGACAGATGTTCAGTCTACAGCCTTGCAAGGGTTAAATTCAAGGGCTGCAAAGACATGGAAGGATCATTCGAAAACTCCAAAGGAAGTGTTCCACGGTCTAAATCCGGTAGCTCATTTTTAGAGCTAATGCAAGAGGGCTGCGAGCTCCACCTTCCTATAGCCCTAAAAAGTATCACTGAATTTGGGCAGTTGCTTATTATGTGTTGTATGTCTGTTATTATAAAAGGCAATTTACATTGCAATTGGAGTTCAATGCAGAGAAGTGCAAAATAATGCACCTGGGACGAGGTAACCCTGGGGAGAGCTAAAGGATGGAGTGGGGGAGGAGCTGACGATCACCAAGAAAGAAAGGGATTTTGGGGGGTTATCATTTCAGATGACCTAAAGGTGTCAAAGCAGAGTACAAAGACTGCAGGGAGGGCCAGTGGCATGTTGGGTTGCATAGGCAGAGGTATCACTAACAGAATGAGGGAAGTGGTGATGCCATTATATAAAACACTAGTGAGGCCTCGCCTAGAGTACTGTATGCAGTTCTGGAGGTTGCACCTTTGCAAGGACATTGACAGGGTGGAAGCAGTAAAGAGGAGGGCAACCAAGATGGTACAGGGCTTGCACCACAAAACATATGATGAGAGTTTAAAGGACCTCAATATGTACTCGCTGGAGGAGAAAAGGGAGAAGGGAGCAGGGGAACATGATAGAAACATACAAGTACCTCAAGGGCATAAACAAGGTGCAGGAGGGAGACATCTTCCAAGTTAAAAGGAGTACTAGAATGAGGGGGCATGATATGAAACTGGAGATAGGCAGGTTAAGAGGAAATGTGAGAAAGTTTTTTTTTTTCACAGAGAGGGTGGTGGACACATGGAATGGTCTTCCAGAAGAGGTGGTGGGAGGAAGCACAGTGGATGGATTTAAACATGCTTGGACAGGCATAAGGGAAATTTAGAGATGGGAAGGAAGGACGAAAAGCTGCTGACCAGATAGGGTCAGAGGCCACTAACTATTATATGACTTACAGGCAGAGTGGATGGGCCTAGCCATCCTTATCTGTGAACAATTTCTATGTTTTTGTGTTTCTAATTTCTCCTGAAGAAGCTTGTAATAACTCGATGAAATGTTGAGGTACTATGTCTAAACAAAATCTATAATAAAATACTGTAAAACAATCAGCAATTGGAGGTCATATATATTTACTTAATTGCATGTGCCCCCCACCCACCCTTTTTATTATTTTGGACTGTTCACAAGCATTGGGAGGCAGGAAATACACCATACATATATAGAATAGTGGATAGCTGACTATCCACAACAAGGCTGTGTTTCCATCGAGGGAGCTGATGATGTCATAGAGACCTCGAGAGCGAACCTTGAGTGGTCTCCATGGCATCATCAACTCCCCGAGATGGAAACACAGACTTAGTTGTGGATAGTCAGCTATCCACTATTTTTTATAGTATAAGGTTTCTCCCAAAACGGACAAGGTTCATACCTTGCGTTGACACTCCTGCACTGGTCCTCACTCGAGTCCCCCAGGATACTGGTCCTCTTCACTGCGGTTATGCTGTTCTGATCACGTCACCGAATACAGTGGTCCACTCTACTTTCGCGTAACTGTGCCAGAGATTAAAAAAAACAACAACAAAAAAAAAACTGCAAATTGAGAGTTTGGATACACGGAGCCAATTATGGCAGTCCGTGTCCAAACTGTCTGCTCATCCGACCACTCGCTAAATGAATGCGCCATTTTAGAATGTATTTTTTAAATCAGTGCCTGTTTCCACCAATCAGTCAGGACTCATGGCGCAAAAGTTGTTGTACTATCGATGTGACGTTAGAACGATAGTACAACAACTTTTTTGACCTTTGAACTGTCCTACAACAGGATTTGGAAAACCATCGTTTTCCATCTACAACAAACCCTAACCATATACTATAAAGGAATCATTGTCCATGGATCTCCTGGGACTGTATAGGAACTTTATTTGCTCCTGTTTTCAACTCAGGAATGCTTCCTAACTCACACCCAACTATTAAGCACTCAGAACATGTATAGAGAGCAGTACAATACAAGCAATGTACAAGTCTAGCTCACCCTGCCTTATCACCTTTGTGGAGCAACCTCAATATCAGAATAGGGAACAACCCAGTATGATGGCACAGTTAGGAAAGTAAAAGTATCCATGTAGTTGGGGAATCAGACTCTGCCAAGGACTTCTTCCATGAACTCATTCCAGGGGCTCCAGGAGAGGTATCACTTTGATAAAGCTAATTTTTTGGCAGTGCCTTCAACACCACAGAGCTCTGGGCCCTACTCTTAGTCAACTCAAAGATGTTACAAAATTGGCCCAACAACACCCTATGCAAGGCTGGATAAAACAACCTAAGAGAAGGGCAAATAAATATACCACTATCTCAGGGACAGTATCCCCTACCAAACAGTCAAGGCTCAAAATCAGTAAGTGAAAACATTACACAAACCAAATAATGAACCAGAATGCGATACTTCCTGGAAAGTTGGCCCATTGTGCTCTAATGGACTCCAGTGGACAAATTATCCAAAACAAGACAGTACACCTCTGGTACTGCACACCAACAGTGCTGTATGCAGCTGAACTGCTCCCCAACACAACTTGCTGGAGATGTGGATACCCAGGACAGGACCTCCATCACATACTCTGGCAGTGCCCACCTATACAGTCCTACTGGTTACAAGTCATGCATTTTCTGTCCCAAGTCCTATCACAACCCATAGATATTTTCCCCGAGTGTTTGCTCCTAGATGCCCCTGACAGAGCCCCTCACCTGCTGAACAGAGCATTCAAATAGTTCATAGCATTCTCAGCAGAGGAAAACAGCTTCCTACTGAAGTGATGTCATATACGTCAGAGGTACCTACACTGAAACAGCTCATTACAGATCTGATTCTATTAGCCAAATATGAATGGCTTTCCCACTTAGGCAGTAACACTCTGGATAAGTACTATGAGATATGGCAGCCTTTCCTATTGCACTTTGGAATCCACCTGCCCCCCCCCACACACACACACCACCACCATTTGTAGTGGCTCAAGTACCAAAGGAGATCATTGGCTAAGCTGTGCTTATTCCTCTCTGAATAAGGAGCACCCATAGCTGGCTTGGGCAAGCTGACTAGTGTCCATAGTTCCAGAATGCTCTACCTACTCACTCAGAAGCACTGACTCCAGACTTCTCCAAGTCCCTTTCATGCATACCACCAAGGGTCAATCGGCTTTCAAGTATCGCTTGCCCAAACTATGGAATGACTTGCCTGCTGATATCAGGAGCTCCATGAACCCCAGGTGTCTCAATCCACTACTCTACGCACACTTCCCCGCCACATGCACATGCACTCAGTAGCCATAAGCACAAGCCCGCTGTTTCCTGCTAACCGCTAGACATGCCAAATCTCAGCTGCTACACTGAATGACCCTAAAGGTTAATTTGTGGTTCTGTCCTCTACTGTTGTGAAAATGTAAAACATATGAAAAAGTGTCCTCTGTCAGCTGTTCTGCAGCCCTCTGGCTGTAAAATGTTACACTATTGTAAATATCTATACTGTATGCTTTAAGCATCATCTGCTCACCACTGTATCTATCTGTACTGCATGTAATAATCAATGTTCCCCTATCCCCCCATTTCCCCCAGACCGTGTCTGGAAATGAGTGGTACTCCACTCAGTATGCCTGCCTGGTTAAACTCTTAAATAAACAAATAAATAAATAAATAAATAAGTTCTCTGAAGTTCGTGTCTGATCCAGCAGGTAAAAGTGGCCATATAGACATGCCTATCTCATGGCATATGCACTTCTGTTTTGTTGGGTCTTGTATATAGTTCTAATGTGTAGAATGATCCTTCCTTTATCACAGGTGGGCAGGCTCCCTTCCCTCTTCCCCAACCATAACATTCCCTTAAGTACAGTCATTCTACTGAGTCTATTCTGACTATGCAATTTGGCAGCCATTATCAACACCTTTCGCTACAATATATGGTAATGTGCAGATTTGTTTTCACTTCTGATGAGTAATTTGTAAGCATTATTGCTACAGTGACTTTAACATGTTGATGAAATATTTCTGTCAGCTATTGATGTGCTGTCAGCTGTTGGATATGTTTATTGATAAAACTTTGTAATAAAAAGATTAACTACAAAAAGTATGTTCTTTACATGTTAACTGCTTCCTTTGTATTTTTATCCTTTCAAACTGCTAATGCTTATACAGCCCTTACTAATCAAAATTAATATTGTTTATTGAAATCAATCAAGTACAATTTACTGCAACATTTTACATATGACTTACACGTTGGCTTCTTCATTCATTAACCAGTTATTGTGTTACTGTAGTTTGTCTCAAGATTTTCTAAGAGGGGCATAAATTATGCACACTGTATATATATATATATATATATATATATATATATATATATATTTTATTTTTTTTATTTTTATTATTATTATTGTTATGGTCCCCATGGTTGCAAATGTTTGGCAAATGTTACTTTTGTAAAAAGCTCAGTGATAAGGAACCCCAGATACAGGTTACATCTGTAGGACTATTTCCAGAAAAAAAAAATATTATGAATAATAAAGCTTACTCATAGGTGTACATTGGCTTCTGTGTTTTTCTGCAAACATTCCGACACTATCAGTATCAAACTAATTCATTAGTATATAGTGACTGCCCCATTCATCTGTGTATAATATCAGCACTACCACAGTGTCTGCACAGAGTCCCTGCATTATCAATAACATACTGGTTCATCTGTGTGTATTTCTAGTTATGTCTGACTGTGTGCATTCTTCACTCCACCAGTACCAGACTCCTTGGAGGAGGTTGTCTGCATGTTTTTCTTCATAAAGCCCCTGCATTATCAGCATCTAACCCATCAGCGTATAGTGGTGCCAGTTTTGTTTCCATATAGTTTCAGCACTACAAGCATCTTATGGGATTCATTGTCTGCTGTGTTTGTCTGCATGCAGCATCTGCACATGGGAGGGCTTGGCATAGGAGAAAGGGGGTGCTTCTTGACACCAGAGAGCACCTGGCACAGGCATGATACAGAAAATGCATGCCTTAGGACATCTGGGAGTGCATAGGATCATATAGGGATTGGATCATAAATGTAGCTTGCACACCATTTTTTTGAAACTGGTAGTGCATGGATCATGTAAGCAATAATACATGACAGGGGGTGCATTGATCTGTTCTGACTCATGACTCAGGTATTATAAGGTACCACCTGGAGACTGAGTTAAAAAACATCAGCACTTGCCCTGCACTGTTATTATGTTAGTTTATTCATTTAAAAAATATATTTTTATAAGAAAAAGAAACTTGGATTTGGATGGTGTTTTTTTTTTTTTGCTTTAATTAACGTGTGATATTGAGGTTTCTGTAGTTATAGTCCTAAGGCTAATATTGTAGTGCTGGGCTCAATGTGTCACTGTTTCCCAGTAATGGGCACATCTCCCACTCCCCCTCTGGAAGAAGGGAGCATTTTGTTTTTGATTTTGAACTGTTTTTATGGTCTTAATGATTTGGTGTGAAAGAGCAGTGTATCACCAAAACACAAAAGGCACAGAAACACAGCATGAGCCACAATCAACATTGCATGGTTCTGATACAGATATAGCTGTTAGTAGCAGTGTATGGCAAGAGAGGGAGGTAAGAGACAGAGATGGCTACAAGCAACTGTGTGCAATGAGAAAAACAGTGACTGCTTCTATACCTATGTTATCATTGTACAGTATCTGCAAGTGCACTTCACTTATTTTGCAGTATCCATTTCTGGGACATTTGAGATTTTACTATTGATACTGTGGTAGAGGGAAAGCATTTTTTCAGACAGCTTCTAGTGAGGAAAAACTGCTGACATTGTTTTTATTTTTTTAAACTAGACAGACATACTACAATGTAATTATGTTGAGGGACCAGGATGACTGTGCATTGGCCTAAAGCCAACAGACGGTCCTGTAATCTTGTTCAACCAGTCATATTCTGAAATTCTTCTTAACCTAATTTTCAATAATGCATGAGCTAACCATTTATTAAAACCAATCCTATATTTCTATAGGAGCACTGTTAGCATGCAAAAGCAGCTGTTGGTAGCTATTCCCCAAACTTTTCTATTTTGTAAATATTTGCATACAGCATGTGAGGCTTTGTAATATTTAATTAATGAACACCCATGGAAAGGGTTTGTTGTGTTTGACTAGTTCACAGTTTTGGGTACTTTGGGGGTAGGTTAATTAGTGAGAAGAAGCCAGAATCCAGAAGGGGAAGGAAACAGATTCATTTCAGTGCTTTACATTAACTGTTTGTTGTTATTTTTGTTTTAAACTTAGATTGTGGGCTTTTAGTGACACTGTAATTTCTTTGCTGTCTTTACTTAGAATTGTTTTTGGGCTGTTGAAAATTTAAAGTCTAGTTTGGTGTGCTTGTAGTGGTAATCTATTCCTTTGCAGTCTGTAATTGCTGAAAATTTTCACCCCCCCTCCCCTGCCCCCAACTCTTAATTATATGCCCTGTTGAATCTGATTGACAGGAGCTAAGCACAGAGGATAGTAGGGGTTGTGAAGTAGGAGGGGCATAAGGATGAAGAAGCCCGCCCTCAGTAGGACAAGTGTTTTGACTCATTTTTTATTTCTTTTTTTTTTTTTTTTTTTTAAGGAAAAGTATCTGAGGATCAGTGGCAGGATTTTTAGGACAGTAAATTAATAAAAAGGGAATGAGGAGAGCTTCAGTAACAGACAAGTACTGGAATAGCAGTATAAGTGCAGTATAATGTGGGGAGTGGTGCAATGCAGTGGCTGCGGGGCAGCCATATTCAGGCAGACCTTCTGGACACTGAGGTGCTGCCCTATCTGCATGCATCTCTCTGGACTGCAGAATGAGGTAGCCAGACTCAGAGTGGAAGTAAACTGGGTCAGTAGTACCATCACCCCTATCTAGAGACCACCCAGTCCAACGCCACTGCTTCAAAGGATGCTAAGAACGAGGAGCACTTGGATGACAGTGGGCTTAGGAAGGGTTAGGGTAGTCAGGCAGAGCCACATCCCAGATCCTATTCCACTCAAGAACTCATATACCACACTGGAAATGGGGACAACCAAATAGAGGTACCCAGAGGAGTGGAAGGAAAGGATGTGGATGTTAGCCAAGGAGGTGACCTCATTTGGGAGAGCAGTGGACCCCAGAGGAGGAAGAGGAGGAAGAAAATCCTGGTGGGGGACTCCATCATAAGAGGGATCCAGCTAGAAACACAGGAGGGTGAGGACAGAGAGGTGAGGTGCCTACCAGGTGCCACGGCATGGAGGGATGGAAGGAAGATCCTGGGGATCACTGGGAAGGCAAGATGGAAGGGTGAGCTGGATGTCATTATCCACCTATGTACTAATGACCTGGCAAATGGGGAGACAAAGGAAGTTCAGGAAGAGTTTAGGAAATTGGGGAGGGGTCTCAAGCAAGTAGCTACTTCTGTCGCCTTCTCGGAAGTACTACCTGCGAGAGGCATGGGAGAGCATGGGGTGCATGCACCAGGAATTTTAATGCTTGGTTGAAGAACTGGTGCTGTGAGGAATAGTTTGGATTCATTGGTGACTGGGGACCCACCTGGAGGGATGGAGACTTGTTCAAGCCTGACAGCCTGCATCCATCCTGGAGGGGAATCCAAGCACTCAATGATAAGTTTAAATGCTACATGACAAACATTTAAACTAGCTAAGGGGGGTGGCAGGTCAGCAAGGAGGGTACCTAGTTGCCCACCCCTCACAGCTAGCAGCGGAACCAGTGAACCGTAGAAGTGGATATCTCTACAAAGCATTGTGCAAAAGATGGAGATAAGCACACAAGAGGTAGATGGTCAGAAAAGGGGCAAAATTCAACAGCAGGGCAGACAACAAGGAGAACCAGGGATAAATGACAACCAGGGAAGGGGCTGGAGTAGAACAGCTAAACAGTCTAGGAGGTCAAATCATGGAAAGCTATATGTGCCAATGCCAGGAGCCTTAGCAAAAAGATGGAGGATCTGGAGGCTGTCATGATGCAGTCAGACCTTGACATTGTGGCCATCACAGAAACCTGGTGTAATAATAACCACAACTGGGAGATGGCCATACCTGGCTACACCATATTAAGAAGAGACAGTGCAGGTAGGAAGGGAGGAGGAGTGGCACTATATGTGAAAAATTACACAAGGGCCACAGAGATCCAGGAGGAACAAAATGCGGTAGAAATACTGTGGGTTAAGCTGAAAAGGAAAATGCGGCCAGCCATCCACACAGGGGTGGTCTATAGACCACCAGCTCAGGAGGAAGAAACAGATAGGGAGCTGATGCTTGCCATCCAAATGATGGCAGACAAGGGTGAGGTAGTGCTGGATGGAGACCTCAATATTCCAGACGTGGACTGGAGCATCCCAGCAGCAACATCAACTAGGAGCAGATTTATCCTGGACTTCCTTCAGGGTGCCTTCCTCAAGCAACTGGATATGGAACCAACTTGGCCGAAGGCAATACTGGATCTAGTGCTCACAAACAGGGACAGTGTGATGGGGGTAACAGTGGGGAAGCGCCTGGGGAACAGTGACCACCAGTCATTGTGGTTTGAAATCACAGAAGGAGCAGAACCAAACCACGCAAAATCACATATCCTGGATTTTAGGGGGGCAGACATTGGGAAAATGGGGTTGAGGAACGGCAGGCAGTATTTAAAATGGGGATTACAAGAGCATCAGAATTATGCATTAAGCAGGTTAGCAAGGGGAAAAGGAAGAGGAGGCCATTATGGTTTTCCAAGGAGGTAGTGGAGAAAGTGAAAGCCAAAAAGATGGTTTCAGGCAATACAAAAAGACACAGGCAGAAGGGGATAGGAAGATGTACTAGAAGAAGCAAAGTGAGGCGGGGAGGCCAGTAAGGGAAGCCAAAGCTCAGACAGAAGAGCACATTGCAAAATCAGTGGGTAGAGAGGACAAAACCTTTTACAGGTACATAAATGAAAAAAGAAAGGCAAAGGGAGGGATAGTGAGAATGAAGGGGGAGGATGGGGTTCACGTGGAGCAGGGGTGTAGCCAGGGATTTCAGATCTGTACACCAAGTGGACTCACTGTTCCCCTCCTTGTTAGGGTAAGCTACCCCCCCCCCCGGGGTGTAGCCAGACAATATACAAATGTAGACCAGTACCATGTTTAATGCCTCATTTGGCACAATAGATACAATTTTTCTATCTCATGACAATGGTTGTTGCCATGCATGGGTAAATACAAATGCTATGCATTGTTCCCTAAGACACCCACATACCAGCCCAGAGCCTGTAAAGTTGTATTGTCCTTGGGATGCAAAGAGAGTATTAGTGACCAGTCCATCTAGTTTCAACTCCTATGAATAAAATTACAGAAAGGTTCAGTATTTTCTTTGTTAGTTTTCAGGGAAAAAGGAAGCAGTTCAGAGCCTATTTGCTACCCTCCTTAAATAAAATTGCACACCATGGAGTGCTTGGAGTATGTCTGCCTACACCCATGGCGTGGAGGATGACAACAGTAAAGCTGACATATTGAACAGGTATTTCTGCTCAATCTTTAGTGAGGAAGAAGAGGGTAATGGGTCTGAAGGGAGTACAAGGGGTGGGAATGGTGCAGAAATTAACACAAGTCTCTTTACATGAGAAAGGACCCTGAAGGAACTGGAAGTAATAAGAGTTGATAAAGCAATGGGGCCAGATGGGGTGCACCCCAGGGTCCTTAGAGAACTAAGATAGATGGTGGCTGAACCTCTGGCAATCCTGTTTAGCCAATCACTGGAAACAGGGGAGGTACCCAAGGACTGGAGGACAGCAGATATACTCCCCTTATACAAAAATGGGAACAAAGAGGAAGGGGGGAACTAAAGACCAGTCAGCCTCACCTTGGTAGTGGGGAAGATCATGGAAACACTACTGAAGGAGAGATTGGTGGAACATATGGTTGTCAATGGACTACAGGACCTAGGCAGCATGGTTTCACCTGGAGGAAGTCATGTCAGACCAACCTCGTTGAATTTTTCGACTGGGTGACTAGGGAGGTGGATCAGGGTAGGACAGTGGACATGGCCTATCTAGACTTCAGCAAGGCCTTTGACATGGTGCCACACAGAAGACTATTACACAAACTGGGGAATATTGGTGTGGGCAGGACAGTAGTGTGGTGGGTAGGTAACTGGCTGGGTGACAGATCACAGAGGGTGGTGGTAAATGGCTGTCACTCCACAGAAGGAAGCGTGATCAGTGGGGTACCACAGGGATCAGTGCTGGGACTGGTCCTATTCAACATCTTCATCAGAGACATTGCGCAGGACCTAGAAGGCAGAATTTCCCTGTTCGCTGATGACACAAAGCTCTGTAACAGAGTAGACACACCAGAGGGTGTAGACAGAATGAGAAGGGACCTGCAGAAACTTGAAGAATGGTCAGGGGTTTGGCAGTTGAAATTCAATGCAAAGAATTGCAAGACAATGCATATGGGGCACAAAAACCCTGGCACAATATATCAGTTGTGGGGTGAGGATATAGCATGCACCAAGCAGGAAAGGGATCTTGGGGTTATCATCTCTGATGACCTCAAGGTAGGGAAACATTGTGACAAGGGAGCAGGTAAAGCAAATAGGATGCTGGGATGCATAGGCAGGGGCATCACCAGCAGGAAAAGGGAGGTCATAATTCCACTATACAAGACACTTGTGAGGCCCCTCCTGGAATACAGTGTACAGTTCTGGAGACCTTACTTTCATAAGGACATAAACAGGGTAGATAAGATTCAGAGAAGGGCAACAAAGATGGTACAGGGATTGTATCACAAGTCCTATGAGGAGAGGTTGAAGGAATTGAATATGTACTCCCTGGAGGAGAGTAGGGAGAGAGGGGATATGATAGAGACTTACAAGTATCTTACAGGGCGGAACAGGGTGCAGGAATATACTATTTTTAAGTAAAAAAGAATTCCCAGGACTAGAGGTCATGGGATAAAGTTGGAGGGAGGATGATTCAGAGGAAACGTGAGGAAGAATTTCTTCACAGAACAGTTGGTGGACAAGTGGAACACCCTGCCAGAGGAAGTGGTGGGGGCTGAAACAATCACAAGATTTAAGAATGCATGGGATAGACATAAAGGAATTCTGGAGGTCAGGGTTAAGGGGCAACAGACTACTAGGAAAACATAAAGTGAAATTACAAGCTCAAATGGGCAGACTGTGTGGGCCATAGGCCCTTATCTGCTGACACTGTCTATTTATCCATGTATCTATGTATCTATGAGTTAGGGTCACTGACTATTGGTCAGATGATCCTATGGTGGGCATATTAAGCTTCACATAAGTCCGTGGAGTCAGTCTCTTTCAGGCAGCTGATTTGAAAAGATGTGCTGAGCTTCACAGGCTACCTGAGAAAATTGTTCATCATTGCCGCAAGACTGCAGAGCCCAGTGTTTTCTGTAGTACTGTCCTGCTGGAAGGCCCCACTAGTTTGGGTTTTTAGTGCAGAAAACATGGTAGACCAGTGATGTCCCAGATCTTTAACATAAAAGAACTGTTCATCTGAGCGGACAGCATCCTTGCTTTGTAATTCTGTCAAAAGCACTCCAATAAATGTATGTAGAAAAATAGCTCTAGTCATCCTCTCGTCTCTTCCTACAGGCCTCTGCCCACGTCATGCGACCATATCAATGACGAGAGAGAGACACTTTTGAAAGGAGAAAGTAAATAAATCCATGGTATAGTAATGGATGCAGATATCATTAGATGAATGGCATGTCCATGTACAGTGCAAGTGAGGTTGCCCAAGGAAAACAAACACAATCTGACTGGAAAATTGGTCTTTTCATCGCTTTAGTTTTCATTTGAACCAACAAAAGGTTCACAAATCTAGTAACTGCCATATGACTGCATATTAAGTATGTTATTTACATGTTAATGGATTCATTTGCATTTTTAGCCCATACTAATCAAAACAAATATTATTTTATGAAAGCAATCTAGTCAAAATGATCTTTCCAGCAACACTTTACATATAATTTCCATGCTAGCGTCCCCCTTCCTTAACCCATTACTGTGTAACTGCAGTTTCTCCCTTGCTCTTTTATGAGGGGCATCAATAATACACACATCTGTATTATGGTCCCTATGGGTGCAAATTCTTGGCAAATGTTACTCTTGTGAAAAGCTCAGCAATACCTGTTTATGTGCATGACTGCAGATACAAGTTACACCTCTAACACTAGTTGCAGAAAAAATGATATTATGAAAGAATAATCATTTCAAAGAGTTTGCTTTTCATGAGGGTACATTATAGCCTCACAGTGATCAGTATGATTTAAATAAAAACTATAAGACCCCTTCAGCTTCTTGTAACAAACATGTAGCAAGAATAAAATGTTATACATGAAAAATGGCTATTTTCTGCAACTCCATTAATTATTTTTAATTTAGTTCATTCAAATATTTTTACCTGATGTGATCATTGGTAAGGTATCCCATTTACAGAATTATCCCATTTTAATAATATTATTAAATAATGACTCGTGTATGTAAGAAAAGTTACAGGAAATAAAAGTATTGGGACACCATCAAAATAGAGTAGCATTATAAACAATCAATATAATAGATATGCTTAAAGAAAGGCTATTAAATGTCAGAAACTAGACAAGGCTGCCCAAGCATTGCTGCAGCCAGCCAATTGTCTGGGGGCCTCTCTCCCTCCTGGACAGAACAAGTAAGAGGATACCTGCCTCCAGGAGTGGACAACAGGCCCTGGATACACCCTGGAGGCGAGGTATCACTGGTCCCATGGGAGGAGGGTCTGTGGGGGAGGAGAGAGAGGGATATCTAGCTGGTCAGTTGTGGGCAGTCCCTCTTTCTCTCTGTCCAGTGGAATACATAGGAGTCCCCAGCTGTCTGGCAAGGTAGGTCAGGCTGGACCCTACGGGTGGGGGAGAAGGGTGCCAAACACAAGGAATTCACCTTATTGTTCTCAGTAGTCCACCGCCGGTCTATGGGTTGGGGTTTAGATGCCCGTGGGGGTTCAACTTAGCTGTGCTGGGTCCGTGGACCCTTTTGGCCTAAGGGGTACCCTCTCATTCAGGATGGAAAGGTCGCGTTAGTGGGCCTGATGGTGGTGCTTCCAGGCTCCAGTGTGCTTTCACCTTTTCCCGAGGCCTCCAGTTGGTGCTGGTGCTCCACTCTGGGCCTTGGGGTAGTGGAGTACTGCCAGAGGGCCAGCTGGGAGGGGCATTCTGGAGGCGGTAATCGAGGGCAGCCACTGTATGCAGTGAAGGCACCACTTGTTAAAAACAAAAAAACACATTGCAATACCAAATTAGTCACAGATTGACTCGTAAGTACTCCACACCATTTTGGTCCCTGCATTGGCTTGCCCTGGGTCATCTGGTCCCCCACCTGCTATCTGAGCTGAGTGCCCTTGGTTGCTCGATGGGCAGTCTTGGGGGAGAAGGGGCTTCCATGGCAGAGTTCACCCCATAGATGGACAGCGGCTCCCCATTCATGATCTCTGCTTAGTCCTAGCTGACCACGCAAAGCAGGCTAAGGGAGCGATGACATCCGGGGGATACCAGAAGCTGCACCAGCCAGATACAGGCCACAGGTGGTGTACACCATCATGATGTGGTCGGCGTAACCACGCTTGGTCTCAGCCTTGGGGTCAGCATCCTAAGTCTCGAGCCTCATGAGCAGTGGTGGCCATATTGGTGTGGGGCACCTCACCACGGCAAAGGCTTTATGTTGAAAGGGCTCACTGCATCATTAAAGAGACAATGCTAGGACCTCCAAGGCTCTTGCTTGCTTGCTGTTACTGAGGGATTGATCTCTGGCCATGACCACTCACTGCTGTGTGGCCTCAACAGCTTAATGGGGAAGTGGGGTACATGTCCTTTTAGGGCAGGCAGGCCACTCAAGATGGTGGCATCCAGCATGGGTGGCCATGTTGTCTGGTGCAAGAGGCTTCAGTTGCAATGACAGCAGGTGGTTCAGGTGCTGTGACCTTCTTGACTTCCCACTTTAACTGCCACTGCCAGTGACTGTTGGTCAGAAGTCTGGGGGGAGCAGTGCCACTAGGCTGTGGGTTGGCCAGCTCTCCTGGCAGCCCAGCCTATGAAAGAAAAAAATAAACAAATAAATAAAAATGTTAAAAAAAAAAGAGAGTGACAAGCCGCCCCCCCCTTTTTTCCTCATTGAATAGATATCGGCAAGGCAGCATAGCGTGGTGGTGAGGGGCTATGAGTGGCCATCCTGGAGCTCATGGCTTAAATCCTTTCAGCACCCCTTTTTTTTTGCATACTGAGTAACCATAGGCAAGTCACTTAACTTTGTTGTGCTCACAGGTGTACCTGGAAACAGCTCTGACTTTGAGTGCTTTTCCTGGTTAAACAGTTTCTCTTATCTCTTGGGTAGGTTGGGGGCTGCAGGGGCAATATAGGGGTCATGGTCCCCCCCTTATCTTTGGTTGTTTGGTTATGCTGAGGTTCTGGTGGCCAGGATGTCTTACCTGGCAAAGCCAGATAACGTCAAAGATGAGTATCCTTCTAATGATTTCTATTGGACAGGGAATTGAGTTGTCTTTATAGGATCATGACCAGCAGGAAGAGGAACCTTTGACCCAGGGCATTGGCAGTGGCTGAGGATAAGCTGACAGCATTATATAAGAAAAAGGGAGTAGCATGGCTGAAAGCATGCCTAGAGGGTCTGAAAGAGTAATTGACTTCAACTGGGAAGAACAGAGTAGGAGCAGAAAAAACTGTTCCGCCGGCAGAGGTGCCTCACACTGGAGGTAAGAGTCAACTTGGAGAGTCACAACTGGGGGCCAATCAAGTGAGGCAGGTGTAGGGGGCTATCCAGGGCTCTGATTCTGATAAGGATATGGACAACCCAAATGAAGGAGATGTGCTGGAGACGGACAGTGGGGAATCACCACAGCCTCTGGACTCATTGGATGATGAGGGGGCAGGCAGCTCGCAGCCAGGAGCAGAGACCAGCTTATGGGCCACAGCTGACGAGCAGCTAAAACAGCTAGAAGGGGTGGTAGCAGACTTAGTAGCTGAAATTAAGAATAAATCAGTACCATTGCTGGCAGGCAGAGATGGTGCAGGAAAGGATGGACCATCACCAGATAAACTGGCTCCCCCTCCACCTGAAAACCCATACGCAGGGCTTGACACGCTGGTGGGCACCCACTTCACTGATAAAGTTAGGCAGCAGATTAGGAACAGGGAGTATGTGGATATACTCTCCCTTCTTAACTGGCCCATGGAGCCCAGTGAGGGGAAGAAAGAAAAAGGGGATGATCAGGAGCACAAGAAGATTAAGTTGCCAAGGATGCATGATACTTGGTAGTAGCATTTCTCATTTATGCCACAGTAATACTGCAATCTAATGAGAAGCAGGGGGTAGAACTGCTTAACTATATGCATCATATCACCCTGATGCATAAGAAACGAGCATTTGTCAATGCCGAATGTTGATTGCTTATATGTGCTGCTTAGGTATTTGGAAGTGAAAGTACCATGCCTAAGAACTGTCATGTGCCCCCACCAAGGCATCCACTGTTTCTTTCTGTTCAGTATTTACAGAAGAGGGGGAGGGGCAAGGACCACAGCAGTACAGCAGTTGCAAAGGAGTGAAGAGGTGGACAATAGTCCATTCACACGCAGAAGAATCCTGCAGAAGGTGAGTAAACTGAAGGTGGACAAAGTGATTGGACCAGATGGCATACACCCAAGGACATGAAAAGAACTGTGAAGGGAAATAGCAGTACTTGTGGTAGCCATGTTCACTGAGACATTCAACAGAGAGGTGGTACCAAAGAATTGGAGGAGGGCACATGTGGTCCCTCTATAGAAATCCATCAGTAGGGAGGAGGCAGGGAACTATTGGTCAGTCAGCCTCACTTCAGTAGTGGGGAAGAGCATGAAGACATTGGTTAAGGAAAGGATAGTGGGGCACGTAGAAGCCATCAGAGCCCAGGGCCATAGTCAACATGGATTGACAGTGGGGAGGTCATGTCAGACAAATCTGGTTGGTCTCTTTGGGTGACAAAGGAAGTAAATCAGGGTGGGGCAGTGGACAACGCTTACCTTGATGTAAGCAAAGCATTTGACAACGTCCCACATAGGAGGCTGATAAACTAGCTGAGTAGGGTGGACATGGGGGAAAGGGTGGTAAAGTGGGTTAGAAACTGGGTAAGAGACAGGAGGCAGAGAGTGGTGATAAATGGGGTGCAGTCTGGGGAGAGGGGGTGACCAGTGGGGTGCCGCAGGGATTGATCCTGGGGCCAGTCCTGTTCAATGTCTTCATTAGTGACATTGTAGAAGGAGTGAAGGGAAAGGTCTGCCTGTTTGCAGATGACACCAAGATCAGTAATGTAGTGGATACCCCAGAGGGGGTGAAGAAAATAAGGAGGGACCTGGGGAAGGTTGAGAAAAGGTCTGAGGACTGGCAACTGAACTGTACTTCAAAAAAGTGAAAACGTGTGGACCTGGGGGACAGAAACCCTGAGGATAAGTAGAGAATGGGGGAGGGAGTTGGTGACAGTCACAAAGAAGAAAAGGACCTGGGGGTTCTTATCTCAGATGACCTGAAAATGTCACAGTGGTAAGGCAGCTGGGAGGGCCAGTGACATGCTGGGGTGCATAGGCAGGAGTATCAGCAGCATAAGGAGGGAGGTAGTGATGCCATGATATAAAACCATGGTCAGGCTTCACATGGAGTACTGTGTGCAGTTCTGGAGGTCGCACCATCGTAAAGATATTAACAGGCTGGAGATGGTCCAGAGAAGGGGAATGAGATGGTACAGAGCTTGCAACACAAGACTTATGAGGAGAAATTAAGGGACCTCAATAAGTACTCACTGGAAGAGTGGAGGGAAAGAGGGAATATGATAGAAATATTCAAGTACCTGAAGGGTATAAATAGAACTACTGAGAAACAGGAGACAGCTGCTATAGGGATATGTGCCAGCTTCTGTGTGATATTCTTTTGTTATAAATCTGTTATCTCTAGTATTTCAGTAACCACATGACCACACTGCCTTTTTTAGGCAATGTTATGTTGGTTGATGCCTGGTGTCAGATGGCAGACAGAGGGCTCACCAGATTGTTTTGCCATTTGAAAAACTTCATACAGTGTTCTTTTACTGGTAAGCATTTTGGAAAGCTGATGAAGGTCTCACAATTTTTATTATGATTTTATCTCCTTATGTCTGTCCCCTTTGGTCCCCCCATCCCCACACCCCAACAGTCATCAGTGGCCACAGCTTCAGCCTTCTTCTTGCCAAGATGGTGGGTGAGAAACAGAAACATACAAGTTTCCAGCACATGAGGACTGCTTGGGCCACCTAGTCTGCCCATTTCCCTACACGATGGATAAGCTGCAGATTCTAGTTAATCAACAGCTTACATCCTCTGCCCCCCCAGGTAGAATTGCCTTATGTCTGTCCTTGAGCAGCTGCCTTCACAGTCTGTGAAGTCTGACATCTTTCAGTGCCGCTTATTGGTCATCTTCCAACACAGGCAAGGCACTGCCAGCCCAAAAGTAACTCAGGACAAGCAGGTTTCAAAGTGGGGAAGAAATGGAGTGAGCAAGAATCAAGTACTCATTCAGATGCGGTGTTGATTTTAAGATCAGCATACTGATGTGGACACTGCAAATAGAATCCCAGCTCTTTAAGCAGCCTTATGAAGAGTAAAGGCTTCTTGAAGCACTGGAGTTCTGTTTATTGCAGTGTAAGTGGGCTGCATCTAATTCAGTAATTTACTATACCTTACATGTGGATGTATGGTAGGCCCAACTTTAAAAAAAAACTGCACCTGAATTAACACATAATATGATACAAACATAGAATTCGTCAGCAGAAAAGGACTGCTCAGCCCACCCAGTCTGACCAAGTGTTCTCTACCTACGTGTAACTCCTGCCTGTATATGTTAGTGCATGTCTTATTCTGCCTGCGTTCATCAGGACTTCCTTGTGAATGAGCTTGCTTAATGGATTTTTCCTGTAATTAACTTGAACCTACTCTACATCCATGGCCATCTTGATCTCTGTTGACCCCCTCATTCTCCTTTCTGTGATATACCCCTATATTTATCCCATGCATGCTTAATGCCCTCTAATATTTTAGCTTCTATCACTTCTACTGGCAGTCTGTTCAAGGCATCTACCACCCTTTCAGTAAAGAAATATTTCTGCACATCTATCCTGAATGCCCAGATTCATTGTATGTCTCTTGGTTTGGGTGCTCATTCTCATTTGAAGGGAGCTCCCCAACTGTACCCTCTTTACCCCTGTGTAGGTCTTGATCATGTCACCTCTCGGCCTCCTCTCTTCCAGAGTGTACATGTTGAAATTCTTCAGCATTTCTTTGTAGGGATTCCTGTGAAAATTCTGAACCATTTTAGTTGCCCTCCTGTGGAAAGCCTCCACCTTATGTCCTTTCTGAAGTGTGGACTGTAAAACTGGACACAGTACTCCAGCTGGGATATACCAGGGAGTGATACAATGGCAGTACAACATCCCTCATCCTCCTACTGGAGATGCCAGTCCTTATGTACCCTAGAATTCAATTTGACCTACCCATAGCCTTGTCACACTGTACTGCCACCTTGAGGTCCTGTGATATAATGACCTCAAGGACCCTTTCATGTCTAGTGAGTATCAGTACCTCCCTCCATCCTATACCCAGCATCGGGGTTCCTGTGCCTTAGGTACATGATTTTACACTTGTTGGCATTGAACCCTAAGTAAGTAAGAAAATGGAATTGATTTGAATGAGTTACAGGCTTTTAAGCAGCTTTTTGGGAAGTTTGAATGTGTGTTTGGGGGGGCTCTGGTACCGGCAGTACCTCCAAGAATGCCACCGACTTCCCCACCCCATCACACTGCCTGCCCAAGTACTCAAACCTTCCCCTCACTACTTCCACAGTGTCCCTCAAGTCGTTTGTACCCACATGCAACAGTAAATGAGGTTTCTTTCTGCCCCTTGCCGCACACTTGAGCAGTGCCTGCCCTGCCCCTCCTGCACTCAACTTGCGGACAGCTTCAATCCAAATATGGGTGTCCCTTTCCCCCTTTCCACCCCATCTCATCCATTTAAATATAGAATCCCCAGGACGAGTACCCCAACCCCTTACCTCCTTTTCCTTCTAATGCCCCTTCACCGCTCCAGTATTCGTTCTTCCCTGTCCCTTACCCCTGCCAACTGCACCCTCTGTGACTTCTATATCTGTACCCCCTACTTCCGCCTCACCCCTTTTCTCTACCTTATTCCTCCCATCCCCCTTGTACCCCTTCCCAGCCTGACTACTTCATACTGGGCTTCCCATGTCGACCTCCCCTCCTCCAGTGTTGATTTCCAACCCCTCTCCTATCCCAACTGTTGTCGATTTAGAGCCCCCATTCCCTTCTACACCGATAGTGATGCCCCTCCCATCCTTCCCCCTTCCTGTAGCCGTCTCTCCTTCAGTTACCACCGCTCCTTCCTTACTAGCCCCCATCTACCCTTTTGTCCTTGTTATCTCTTCCTCTACCTGTTGCCATCCCTCTCATGCCTGCTTATCCTCCCCCTTCAATATGTTCCTGCTCCCCCACTCTTTCCCATAGCAGAGGTTCGAATCTATTCATAATCGATACCTGTCCTACATCTATTCCCCCTTTCATTTCCCCACTCCTACTTGTTCCCCTCCGTACCACCCCTGATGCCTCCCTACCCACAGCCATCTGCTCTGTCCCCTGGTACTCCTTGTGGTGTCTTCCTCCCCCATCAGGAGGAAGCCCCGGCCTCGTCTTGGGCACCCCTTCCCTTCTCCTCTCTTTCCTGCTACTGCCTCTGATGCTGGAGTCGGTTTCAGTCTCTAGTCATTCTTCCTCTGTCCCCCTTTGCTATCCCCTATTCCCCACCTAAGGATGCCTATCATACTCATCTGCCCTGCCACTTACACTCCTCCCTAATCTCCACAGTTCCTCCCTCAAACTAGCCAGTCATCTGCAGACCATACACCTCCCCATCCCCAAACTCAGTCCAGGATCATGGCACACCCACACCCTGTACACCCCTCCACCCTTCCAAAGATGCCTGCCCTAGTGACATGTGGCACCTATCCCATTGTGGCCCCCATCTTTTGCTAGGGGCTCTTACTCCCAGGTTCTGTACCCTACTACAACTGTTAGGCACCTATTTACTGAAATTCCTGTCCTCCCCCACACTAGTCCCCCTACTGACCCCTTGCCAACAGGGGTAACTCAGGCTAAAATGTCATCCATTAGACACTATTACTATAGCAATCCTAAAGCCTCCTTTTCTGTTTTTCATCCCTCAGCTACCATACTTTTTGTTCTTGGCTCTCATATAGTTTCACTTAGCCCAGTTAGAAATTCTATTGCACTCCAAGTATTACTCAGTTCAGTTAGAGAAATAAACAGAACAAAGAAATATGTATTATTACAGCAATCATAACAGTATAGCCCAGTACTTCGCTCAGTTAGAGAAAGAAACAGAAGAAGTAAATCTGTATTATTAAAGCAATCCTAAAGCATCCAATCATTGCTTTTTCTCCACTCCAGAGACCCTGCTGTAATAGAGGACTGCAGAGGACACTGGGCAAATGTAAAGTCCCAGCAGAACTCCGTTGAACTTGCTTACTCCCCCTCTCTCACGCGCTCATTCTGTTTCTCCCGATGCTGCAGGCTGCCCTTTTGTACTGGGCTCCTGCCTGCGTTGGCACCTTTTCCTGCCCACAAAGAAATCTGCAGCAGTCCCAACAGAGCTCTGTTGAGCTCACTCATTACCCCTCTTTCACTCACTCATTCTGTTTCTCCCGGAGCTGCAGGCTGTTCTTTTGTATTGGGCTGCTGCCTGCGATGGTACCTTTTTCTACCCACAAAGAAATCTCCAGCAGTACCGACACAGCTCCATTGAGCTCTCTCACTCCCCCCTCTCACTCGCTCATTCTATTTCTCCTGACGCTGCAGGCTTCCCTTTTGTACTGGGCTCCTGCTTGCGTTGGTGCCTTTTCTGCCCACAAGGAAATCTGCAGCAGTCCTGATACACCTCCATTGAGCTCCTCTCCCCCCACTCGTTCATTCTGTTTCTCCTGGTGCTGCAGGCTGCCCTTTTGTACTGGGCTCCTGCCTGTTTGGTGCCTTTTTCTGCCCACAAAGAAGTTCACAGCTGTCCCAACAGAGCTCCATTGAGGTCGCTCACTCTCCCCTCTCTCACTCACTCATTCCATTTCTCCCGGCACTGCAGGCTTCCCTTTTGTACTGGGCCCCTGCCTGCATTGGCACCTTTTTCTGCCCACAAAGAAATCTGCAGCAGCCCTGATAGAGCTTCGTTGAGTTCTCTCACTCCTCCCACACTCGCTCTCTCGTTCTGTTTTTCCCAGCGCTGCTGGCTGCCCCTTTGTACTGGGCTCCTGTGTTGCGGCCTTTTTCTGGCCACAAAGAAATCTGCAGCAGTCCCGACAGAGCTCAGTAGAGCTCAGTCACTCCCCGCACTCACTTGCCCGATCTTAATCTGCCCCACACACTGATTTCCCACAGACACCGGGCTATTTTGCAGCAGGAGTGCAAAAACATATTTTGGCCAGGATGTGAAAAATGACAGCTGTACTGCTCATAAGGAGGTGTGAAAAAATGCCAGTGGTGAAAATATTACAAATTTGTGAAGTTATAAAGGTGCATGGAAAGAGTTCAACGCATGCCTGTAACACAGTCATTTTATAGACTTTCATCACCAAATTTTCAACTTAGGGATTTTAGGACCTCTGCTCATGAACAGTGTCACTGTCATTTTCTTAATCTATGCCGAACACTGATTTTCCACAGCGACCGCGCTATTCTGTGCCAGAAGTGTGAAAACACATTTCGGCTAGGATGTGAAAAATGACAGCTGTACTGTTCATAAGGAGGTGTGAAAAAGTGCCAGGGTTGAAACTCTAGCATGAAAATGTTACTGAGTTACGAAGATACAAGGGTGCATGGAAACTGCACAACACACACTCGTAACAGTCATCTTTTGGACTTTCATCACAAAATTTTCAACATAGGCATTTTAGGACCTCTGCTCATGAACAGTGTCACTGGTTTTCTTACTGTGTTCTGAACACTGATTTCCCACAGTGATCACACTATTCTGCCCCGGAAGTGCGAAAACGCATTTCGGCTAGGGTGTGAAAAATGACAGTTGTACTGCTCATAAGGAGGTGTGGGCATATCCAGTCATTGCTTTGTCTCCACTCCAGAGACCCTGCTGTAATATAAGACCACGGAGGACCCTGGGCGGGAGGGTGGACAACTCTAAAGTTCCGGCGCAGCTCCAGTGAGCTCGCTCAGTCCCCCTCTCTAACTCGCTCATTCTATTTCTCCTGATGCTGTAGGCTGCCCTTTTGTACTGGGCTCCTGCTTGCATTGGTGCATTTTTCTGCCCAGAAAGAAATCTGCAGCAGTCCCGACACAGGTAAGTTGAGCTCACTCACTCCTCCTCTCTCACTCGCTCATTCTGTCTCTCCCTGCGCTGCAGGCTGCCCTTTTATACTGGACTCCAGCCTGTGTTGGCACCTTTTTCTGCCCACAGAGAAGTTCACAGCTGTCCCGACAGAGCTCCATTGAGGTGGCTCACTCCCCCTCTCTCACTCACTCATCCTGTTTCTCCTGGCGCTGCAGGCTGCCCTTGTGTACTGGGCTCCTGCCTCCATTGGCACCTATTTCTGCCCACAAAGAAATCAGCAGCAGTCCCAACAGAGCTCCATTAAGCTCGCTCACTCCCCCTCTCTCAGTCACTTGTTCCATTTCTCCTGGCACTGCTGCCCTTTTGTACTGGGCACCTGCCTGCATTGGCACCTTCTTCTGCCCACAAAGAAATCTGTAGCAGTCCTGATAGAGCTCCGTTGAGCTCACTCAGTCCCCCTCTCTCACTCACTCGTACTGTTTCTCCCATCTCTGCAGGCTGCCCTTTTGTACTGGGCTCCTGCCTGCATTGATGCCTTTTTCTGCCCACAAAACATAGAAACATAGAAGTTGACGGCAGATAAGGACCGCAAGGCCCATCCAGTCTGCCCATTTTTTTTTCTACCTTATAAATGTGCCATCGGCCTTTGCTCTGTCAGTGGCCTATCTATTCATAGTCATTTGTATTGCTCCCTTATGCCTATCCCATGCCTGTTTGAAGCCCTGCACTGTATTCATAGCCACCACTTCTTGTGGTAAGCCATTCCATGCATCCACCACCCTTTCTGTGAAAAAGAATTTCCTCACATTCCCTCTTAATCAGCCCCTCTAATCTCATGCTGTGTCCTCTTGTTCTGCTATTTTCTTATATTTAAACATGTTAGACTCTTTCACCTTGTTAATGCCCTTTAGGTGTTTGAATGCCTCGATCATACCACCTCTCTCCCTCCTTTGCTCAAGGGTATACATATTGAGCTCTGTTAATCTGTCCTCATATGTCTTCTGATGCAGTCCCTGCACCATTTTGGTTGCCCTTCTCTGGACTGCCTCAATTTGGTTAATGTCCTTGTGAAGGTGTGGCCTCCAGTACTGCATGCAGTACTCCAGATGGGGCCTAACCAGTGTCTTGTAAAGAGGGATTATTACCTCCCTCTTACGACTTGTGATACCCCTACTAATCCACCCTAACACCCCCTAGCCTTACCTACTGCTTTAGAGGTCTGCTTGGATGATTTCAGGTCATCAGTGATGATGATGCCCAAGTCTCTTTCTTCCTTTGTGACTGCTAGCAACTCCCCTCCCAGCCTATAGGTGGCTTCAGGGTGTCTCTTCCCTATGTGCATGATTTTGCACTTCTTTGCATTAAATCACAGTTGCCACTCTTCTGACCATTTTGCTAGTTTATTCAGATCTCTTCTCATTCTGCCCACCCCATCTGGATCATCTACTCTTTTGCAGATCTTGGTGTCATCTGCAAACAGACAAGCCTTACCCTCTAGTCCATCTGCAAGGTCACTAATGAAGATGTTGAAGAGGACTGGCCCCAGGACTGATCCCTGAGGTACCCCACTTGTGACTTGCATCTCTTCTGACTGTATACCATTTACCACCACTCTCTGTTTTCTGCCTGTAAACCAGTTTGCCACCCAGTTGACCAACTTCTGACCCACCCCGAGCCTACCCAGCTTATTTATCAATCTTCTATGTGGAACAGTGTCAAAAGCTTTGCTGAAGTCAAGGTAGGTGACATCAACTGCTCCCCCTTGGTCCACCACTCTGGTTACCCAGTCAAAGAAATCTATGAGATTAGTTTGACAGGACCTTCCTTTGTAAACCCATGCTGTCTTGGATCCTGTGCTCCTATGGATTCCAGGTGTTGCACTATCCTTTCCTTAAGGAGTGCCTCCATAATCTTGCCCACTACTGAGGTAAGACTGACTGGTCTGTAGTTCCCTGCCTCCTCCCTGCTACCACTCTTGTGGAGCGGGATCACATGTGCCCTTCTCCAGTCTTCTGGGACCTCTCCTGTGCTCAGAGACTCACTAAACAGTTCTGCTAATGGCTTTGCTAGTTCCACCTTTAGCTTCTTAAGTACCCTGGGATGTATGCCATCAGGTCCCATTGCCTTATCCACCCTGAGCTTAGCAGGCTCTTGTAGGACCCTTTCTTTTGTTAAGGGAGTAGTGCTCACCTCCCTCCCCCCTGTGTCCATGATGCTGAACTGTGGGCCCTGCCCTACCTTCTCTTCAGTAAATACTGAGCAAAAGTATCTATTTAGGATAGATGCCTTTACAGGGTCCTCCTCCTCACATGCTCCCTTTTCTCCATTAAGCTTAGCAATACCCCTCTGGACTTTCTCCTTTCACTAATGTATCTATAGAAAGTCTTGTCACCTTCTTTTACTGTTCGTGCTAGTGTTTCCTCAGTTTGGGACTTTGCCTGCCTTACTGCCTTCCTGCTTCCCTTAGGGGCAGTTTGGTATGCCTCTATCTTCATCCCCTGTGTTCCCTTATATTTCCTGAAGGCCAGCCTTTGGGCTCTGACCTTTTCTGCTACTGTATTTGAGAACCAAAGTGGTTTCCTTCTTCTTTTGCACTTCCTTTTCTGTCTAACACAATGGGATGTTGCTTCAAGTATTGCATCCTTAATGCTTGCCCACTTTGCCTGTACCCCTCACCTGTGTTTCTTTTTGCCAGGGCTAGCTTAACTCTGTTGGCCATCTTATCAAAGTCAGCTCCTCTGAAGTCCCATATTTTTGCCTTGGAATGGGATGATTTAGATGTCGTAGCCAAATTGAACCATACCATGTGATGGTCACTGGCCCCCAGGTGACCTTCTACCTGGAGATCTGTGATCCCTTCCTTGTTAGTCAGTACTAGATCTAGGATAGCCCTGTCTCTTGTGGGTTGCTGTACCAGTTGTTTGAGGCCCTCCCCCTGCAGGGAATCCACTATGTGTCTACTTCTGGCAGATGTTCCTGCTGGTATTGAAATCCACAGCAGTCCACAGCAGTCCTGACAGAGCTCTGTTGAGTTCGTTCACTCCCCCTCCCTCACTCACTCTCTCGTTTTGTTTCTCCTGGCACTGTAGGCTGCCCTTTTGTACTGGGCTCCTGTGTTGGGGCCTTTTTCTGCCCACAAATAAATCTGCAGCACTCCCGACAGAGCTCAGTTGAGCTTAGTAACTCCCCCCTCTCTTGCTCGATATTAATCTGTTCCAAACACTGATTTCCCACAGCAACTGTGCTATTCTGCGGCAGGAGTGCAAAAACATATTTTGGCCAGGATGTGAAAAATGACAGCTGTACTGTTCATAAGGAGGTGTGAAAAAATGCCATTGGTGAAAATGTGGCATGAAATGTTACAAATTTGCGAAGTGACAAGGGTGCGTGTAAACAGTTCAACGCACGCTTGTAACACAGTCATTTTATGGACTTGTGTCACCAAATTTTAAACACAGGAATTTTAGGACCTCTGCTCAAGAACAGTGTCACTGTCATTTTCTTAGTCTGTCCTGAACACTGATTTCCCGGAGCGACCGCGAAATTATGCACCAGATGTGCGAAAACACATTTCAGTCAGGATATGAAAAATGACAGCTGTACTGCTCATAAGGAGGTTTGAAAAAATGCCAGTGTTGAAAATCTGGCATGACAATATTACAAATCTGTGGATTTACGATGGTGCGTAGAAACTGCGCAATGCACGCTTGTAACACAGTCATGTGATGGGCTATCATCACCAAATTTTCAACATAGGCATTTTAGGACCTCTGCTCATGAACAGTGTCACTGTCATTTTCTTAATCTGTCCCAAACACTGATTTCCCACAGCAACCTCTCTATTCTGAGCTGGAAGTGTGAAAACACATTTTGGCCAGGATGGGGAAACTGACAGCTGTATTGTTCATAAGGAGGTGTGAAAAAATGCCAGTGCTGAAAATCTGGCGAGAAAATATTGCAAATTCACAAAGTTATGAGCGTGCGTAGCAACTGCACAATGCACGCTCATAAAACAGTCATTTTTTGGATTTTGTCCACCAAATTTGCAACATAGGCTTTTTGAGAAGCCACCTCATGAACACTGGCACTGTCGTTTCGTTAATCGATCCAGAAAGGTAATTCTGTGCAATGACTGCAAAATCACTCTTTGGGGATGAATAACACCATGACAGTGGCTGAATTCATGAGGAGGGGTTCCAAAAACCCCATGTTGAAAATGGGGTGCCAAAATTTAAAAAAATGCCTGAGATATGCACCAAAGTTGAAAAAACCCTATTTATACCATTACACAGCTTACCAGCATTTCTTCTGTTCGTGGTTGGCTTTGAAGAGTGCAGACGTGTTCCCGATCCACCGAAGATCGTCAGGCTGAGCTTGGGAGGTAAGTGTGGGGTGAGGGAGTGTGTGAGAAGGTGGGGTACGCAGTGGGAGGGCATGGGTAGGGGAAGGGGGCGCAGATGGCGAGGGACCATTTTCTTTTCAGGGTTAGAAAAAAAAAGATGCAGCGGGACATTTTTTTCTTTTTGCAGGCACTTTTAGCATGCTGGGGTGGGCTCCCAGCATGCCACCTGTGTGTTTTGGGGTGGAGGACTGGAGCAGACGGGGATTGGGCACCTCCATCAGCACATACTGGTGTGGGGGGGTCTCATGAGCTGAGAGGGATTGGGCACCACCTCAGCACACAAGAATTGGGGGGGACATACCAGTGGGGATTGTCTCCCCCATTGGCAAAGAACCAGGGGGAGGGGACATGATGCCAAGGGGGACTGGGCACCCCCCTCAGTAAACAACACAAACTGATGGGGACTTGGCTCCCTATCAGCAAACTGGTTGGGGAATGAAAGGGAGCCCTGCAATGATGGGTCACTCCCTCATTGCGGCAGATGACGCTGCAATGACGAGGTGGCCCCTGATTGCAGTGGCTGAAACTTTTCAAGGTTATGGCATGCTGGCTGAACTAGTGACAGCAGCAGCATGCCACGGCATTGGGGACAGCGGGCCATGCCTTAAAAGGCAGTAAGGGTACTGGCCACAACAGTGCCACGCCTCCACAACCTGCTTCTGGAGCAAGATGCCGCAACATGTTTCTTGCACATGTGTGCAATCAACTTAAAAAGGAGGGATGACCTGACTTGACTATGATGAGGAGTTTCATCACAGGTGTCAGGTGGACAGTGCGTTAAGCTGGGGAAAGCTCAACATGCGCTAGATGGTAGACGTCATGCAGGGAGGAGGAGTGCAGCACAAGGATAGCGGCCTCCCCATTAAAGGGCCTTCACAAACATAAATCAGAGGGTATGGTGCAGAATTTGTGCTACACTTACAACCAGAGCATGTGCATGTGCAGCAGTTGTAGATTTAAGCACACGTGCTTGGCTTGTGGAAAACCACACCCGTTTCTGAAGTGCTCCTCAGCCTGATGAGGGAGAGGGACAGGACGAGGAACATGGAGTAAGTTTACCAAGCCCCTCGATGGGAAGCCTCCCTACCCCAGCACAGATAAGAAGGATTAAGCCATGGCTGGACCAGTAACTGGACAGAGCAGCCACTGACTTGTTGGAGAAAGGATTTATGGAAGGCTTCAGGATGCAATACTCAGGCCTGGCAGAGTGTATGAGGCAGGTAACCTTAAGTCAGCAAGGGACCATCCACAAGTGGTCTGGGACAAACTGGAAAAAGAACAGCAGCTGGGACCTATTGGGCTGGTTCCCAAGAAGACACCGGGGGAGTTTTGGATGATCACTCACCTGTTGTACCCCGATGGCGATTCAGTAAACATTCACATTGATTCCTTGCATACATCAGTACATTATGAGTCCTTCAATCGGACATTGAAGGTGGTGCGATTAGCAGGGCCCAGGGCTCTCATGACAAAAGCAGACATCAAGTCTACTTTTCACTTGCTGTCAGTCCACCGGGAGGACAGGGTGCTGTTGGGCATGAAACTTGAGGGTGAGTACTAAGTAGACAATTGCATGACCATGGGTTGTGCAGTTGCCTGCACAGTCTTTGAAAAGTTCAGCTCCTTCCTGCACTGGGCCACATCCCAGATGGTGCACAGTCAGTCTATCATGTACTATCTTGATAATTTCCTGTTCATTGGTCTGGCAGGATCACTGCAATCTGAGGGGACCTTGGCAGCCTTTGAACAGATGTGCTTTGAGTTTGGGGTGCCATTGGTGGCTGGCAAGTCACAGCCTCTGGGAACAACTCTCACTTTCTTGGGAATTGAAATTGATTCCACAGCCAGAGTATGCAGATTGCCCCAGAAAAAGGTACACATGTTGAGGGGACTCCAGCGGAGGATGAGGGAGAGGAGAAAAGTTACACATCCATGAGTTGCAACAGTTGGTAGGGCACCTCAATTTTGTATGCCAGATTATTCCAGTTGGCAGGACTTCCATGCATCATCTGGCAAAGAGGAGGTGAGGGTGTCAAAAACCCCATCACAGGATTAGGGTCACAGAGCAGTTCAGGGAGGATATCCAGGTCTGAAGCCTATTCTTGGACAACTTCAATGGGGTGGCCATGTGGCAAGTTCCATGGGGAGGGGTACCCTTGGAACTTTACACAGACGCAGCTGGAGGGATGGGCTTCAGATCCTACTTCCAAGGGGAATGGTGTGCAGGGCAGTTGCAAGTCTAGTTGCTGGCAGCAGTACTGGGGAAGCAGATTACACTTTTGGAATTATTTCTGGTGGTGGTGGTGGTGCTATGCATCTGGGGAGCTAGTGCATTTCCAGTCTGACAATATGAGCATAGTGCATACATTCAGTCAGCAACTGGACCCATTGGGGCCCTTGGGGAATTTAATGTGGGATTTTGTGCTAAAATGTTTATTGTTTAATATTCAATGCAGTGCATGTACCAGGAGTTGGCAACGGGATTGCCAATGTTTTATCTCGTTCACAGTGGCAAAGGTTCTTTGATCTGGCACAGGAGCAGACCGATGGCCATGTAAGGTCCCCCATTCTTCTAGGAGGTGGTGACTGAGAGACTTGGAGATGCACAGGTAATTCCATTGCACCCAAAACAAGGGAGGTTTACCATCAGGGGTTGAACACTACATCGCCACACAGGAAGCCACGGGGTGGCCGGACATTTGACCCATTCCAGTAGACCAATGTGCAGACACATCATGGCAGGGAGGAAGGCCGGTTTTATGCTGGGAGTGATGGGGTGGCACTTGGCAGGCCTATTGTGGTTGGCGAGGGTCATGGGCATAGGGGATAACACTAAGGCCTTTAGGGTACGTAAGCTGTTGGAGGGCTGGAGGAGGGAAGAGGTTAGCTGGCCAGATGTGAGATGGCCCATAAGCTTGGCGATTCTGGCTGCATTTTGTGCATCCCTGACCATGGTCTGCTGGAATGCATACGAAGCCCAATTATTTGAGACACTTTTTATGGTGGCTTTCTGTGGGGCTTTCAGGGTGTCAGAGCTAACTCAGGCAACTGGTAAGAGAAGGGGCCTCAGGCTATCAGTGCAGGATGTAGCCTCAGTAGGGGCTAGGATTTATGTCCATTTAGGTAAGTCAAAGACGGAGCAGTGAGGGGCGGAACGCTAGTATGAACTGAGGGTGCCAGAAGGATCAGGTTGGTTGGTGGGGCGCATGATCAGTGACTATAGGTCGTTCTGCACTGAGAAAAGTGAGGCCTTTTTCCATCATCAGGATGGTAAGCCAGTTACAGCATATTAATTTAGGTTCATCTTAAAAAAGGCACTCCAACATGCAGGGCTGGAGGACAATGAATATGGTACTAATTCATTCTGGATAGGTGCAGCAACAAATGCCAGGAGTTTGGGCCTGTCTGGTTTGGAGATTCAGGCATTGTGACAGTGGAGGTCCCAGGCATTCTTGCGCTATGTATTACCTCACTTGCAATAATGTATTTTGTCTCTTGCAGGCCCAAGGATGACACTAGGAACATATTGATCTGTGGACATTCCTTCATTTGCTGGGCAGCCAGAAAGGCTTCCAGCCAGCCGGGGTGAAGCAACCTGTTGATTTCATATAATGGAGCCCAGATTTGGTGGACGGGGGTCCACAGGATGCACTGGGTGGGGGTTGCTTCCGAAGCTGCAAGTAGAGGCTGGCAGGAGAGGAAAGTTGGACATCTTGTTTATTCATCTGGGTGGCGAGGATTTGGGCTACTGGAAGACGGTGAATTTGCTGCTAGCAATGAAGGATGATTTAAGTTCCATTAAGGCATACCGGCCCCATACTATTCTTATCTGGTCACACATCTTGATGCAGAGGCAAGGGATAGCTTTAAACAGGGCTTGCATGAGCATTCATAGGGAGATGAGAGTTTTTATGGAGTCCTTAGGGCACATTGTATTGAGGCAAGATACGATTCATTACACTCACCAGGGCCTGGAAGTGGAAGAGTCTGGGCAACTGCAGGTGGAAGGCTTGGATGGTCTACTGGAAGATTTCAAGAAGATCTTGGAGGTTTGTGGGGGGTCAGACTTTGTCCAGCCTGTGGTGGCTCGGGAGGAGAGCATGAGGGAGGTAGCGGTGAACAAGGGAATGAGGCCAGTTCTCCCGAAGGTCTAGCTACCCTTGGTTAGCATGAGGATGGGGGGCCAAGAGACCTGGACCTGCATGAGGGGGTCTCAGCCCAGCCTCAGCACTGCATACTGCAAGGCCGGGGGTGGCCACCAGGACCTTGGCCCTATGAATATCTTGCAACCACAAATGATACCCCGGCATGCACCATATGGGATTCCCCACTCAGATGAGTGGTGCAATGGCCAGAGGTATGGCACTTCCTCCTGGCAGTGCACACTGCTCAAGCATTTTAAGAATATTAATATTGAAGAGAACTGAATAAGGAGTTTAGAAAAGAGTTAAGTAAATAAAGAATTTACTAACGGTAACAGTTTTATATTAATATTCAATGTATAAAATAAATACATGGCTGTGGCCATTTCTTCCAAGATCTATGTGGGTGTGTGTGTGTCTTCTTTGGAGAGGCGGGGAAACTGGGGGTCTACCGGACAATAGATGAGGCTGCCCAAGCATTGCAGCAGCCAGCCAATTGTCCAAGGGACCCCTATCCCCCTCTGTACAAAGCAAGTAATAGGATACCTGCCTCTAGGAGTGGACAGCAGGCCCTAGATGCACCCTGGTGGTTAGATATCACTGGCTCAATGGGGGGGGGGTGTCTGTGGGGAAGGAGAAAGAGGGATATCTAGCTGGACAGTCCTGGGCAGTCCCTCTTCCTCCACCATCCAGCAGAATACACACCCTCCCAGCTCTCAGTTTGAGGGGTATCATTGGGCAGGGAAGATAAGGCCCCTTTTCGACCCATTCTAAGTGGCTGCAGTAAAGGTTGGAGATTGACTTTTCCTGGTTATTCTCCTACTGGAGTATTCTGGGTTTTTTGCCTCCTCCAGAAGGGAAGTTATGAGTTAGGTACTAGGTGCAAAACAAAACAAAAACAAATGTAATACATAAATTTGATAGTAATAAATATAGGTTAAATTAAACTTACAACAAACAGCAATAGGTAGCTGATAGTAGGACCTAAACTATTGAGATATTACCAAGTAGGGTAGGATAGATTATTAGAACACCCGAATGGGCACTTAATAGGAAATCAACTTAGGCAGCATGGTATATAGTAATAGTATCGCATGCATCAGAAGATTGGGTAATACAGAGTTAAAGCAGTTAATGCAAATAGTCACGGCAAGCTGGCGGCTTGGGAGGAGCGCATGAAGGAGGTAGCAGTGAACACGGGGATGAGGTTAGTTCTCCCATAGGTTTTATTACCCTTGGTTGGCATGAGGATGGTGGGGCCAAGATACCTGGACCTGCATGGGGGGGTCTCTGCCGAGCCTTAGCAGTGCATACTGCAGCCATCTGGACCTTGGCCCTATGAATATCCAGCAATCATGAATGATAACCCAGCATGCACCATATGGGATTCCTCATGCTTGAGCAGTGTGCACGGCTACGGCAATTTCTTCCAAGATCTGTGTGTGTGTGTGTGTGTGTGTGTGTGTGTGTCTTCTTTGGAGGAGGGGGGAATTGGGGGCCTACTGGACAATGAGCAGTAAGTAGGCTTGTTTATTTTCCATTAGAACAGTATCCCTCATTCCAGTCATGAGTACCAAACATTCCTCTGCAGCTACAAGAAACATGTATTTGGAGAACAACATATAAGGCTGCACCTCTAACAGTATGAAAGAAGAAAACATTATTTAACTTTTTTGTAACTTGTGTACACGGAAAATCCTTAAGGGCTTATGCTCTAGAACAGACATTGCCTATGTCACAGAGGCTGCTTTTTCTATTTCCTCAATTGTTATCTTTAATTTTGCTTGCTTCTTATACTACAAGAAACAACAAGGCATGTCATCAAAGTTAGCCTCGACATCCTCCTGGGAAGATCATAAAGAAAAGGGGGCATCTTGCTGGAAGGCAATAAATACAGGATGAATAGTAAAAACCCCAAGAGGCCATAAGCATCCAACTGTATTTCAGGATTCCACTAAAAAGCAATTCTGACAGTAACAAGCCCAGAAATAAAGTTCCTGATTTCCTTCTTTTGGCTTGTTTTTGCTATGAATGTTAAAGTGAAATTAATTTGCAGTTTATCTAGTAAGGTAAAGTTTTTGTTCTTTATCAGTGGTATTTGTATTTTTGTATTATTTTTGTTTTATCAAAAGAAACCTTCATTGTATATAAAACAAAGCATGTTATTGTAAGGTTTAGACACTGATTTAAAAACAAGAGAAAGTGGTGTATCAGGGCATTCTTATCTTACAGATATGCTTACCATATGGTATATCAGAATTAATTGCAAAAAAAAAAAACAACATTGAAAAGGTAGGTTTGCTGCACAGTTCTACAAAAACAGGTAACTGATGCCGTGTTAGATGAGCATTAGAAAAAATAATTTGTCAATGGAGACAGTAAGTCTAATATGGCTGTGACCAGCCTATACAAGAACATTATATGAAAATATTGTAATAAAGGAGGGCAGCCGTAAATATTAAGAGTTATTTTAGTGGCGCCAACAAAGTTAAAAAAAAAACTTCTTGTAGAAGCATTATCACAGTGACTATTTACTATATATAGGACTGAACTTGGTGAGGAATCAAGAGTCCTGCCAGGAAAGTCTGGGTGGTGATTAATATTAGATACTAAACAAATTCCTTTAATTTTTCTCCTTTCAGAATCATATAGCCAAAATGAAGAAAACAATAGTCTTGTTTCCGTTCTCCTTCTCCTTCTCATTCTCATTCTTGTTTTTGATGCTGAAAAATCAAAACATATCAGATTTTCACAAACATTTGCAGGATTGTAGAGCTGGATATGAATTTGGGCATGTTCTAGGTTTTGGCTCTGTAGCTCTTAACAATAACTGGTAAAGACCATTGGTTGCCAGTTTCAATTATGTAAGCAATTTGACACAACAGAGTGTGCATTAGCCTGTACTAATGCATGTCTAGAGGAATAGCAAGATACGAGGCTGAAAGCTGAGCACCTTAAGTGCCTGGGCATGCGTTAAAGCTGTTCAATATACATCCCCAGAGTGTCTTATTGCACTTATAAAATGGGACTCTGTATTTTACCTTAACATTACAATTAAAATTATGGGGTTTAAATACAACATAGAATCATAGAATTTAACAGCAGATAAGGACCGCTTGGCCCATCCAGTCTGCCCATTTCTCGCTACCTATGCTATTACATCAGGCTGTGCCTGATCTACAGCTCTTTTTCCCTCCTTCTTCCTTTCCACTATGATTCCTTTGTGCTTATATTAATGTATGCATTCTTGAACCCCACCACTGTCTTTGCCCCCACCAACTCCACTGGAAGGCTGTTCCAGGAATCCACCACTCTTTTTGTGAATTAATACTTACTTACATCGCTCCTGAATCTATTCCACTCCTGCTTCATTGCATGTCCCTTTGTTCTTGAGCACCTTCTGTTCTGAAAAATACTCCCCTCCTGTATTTTTTATCCCGTGAGGTATTTAAAGGTCTCTATTATACCACCCCTCTCCCTCCTCTCTTCCAGGGTGTACATATTGAGATCCTTCAGTCTCTCCTCATAGGGCTTTTGATGCAGACTCAGCACCATTTTAGTTGCCCTCCTCCAGACTGTCTCCACTTTGTCTACGTCCTTCCAGAGACATGGGCTCAGAATTGAACACAATACTGTAGGTGGGGTTTTACCAGTGATCTATACAAAGGCAACACCACCTCCATCTTTCTGATGGTGATACCCCTCCCTATGCACCCCAGCAACCCACTTGCTCTCCATTCTGCCTTGTTGCACTGCCTGGCCCTGATCACCTTTAGGTCATCCAATATGATTTCCCCAGGTTTCTTTCCTGCTTGGTGAACATTGATACTACTCCACTTGTTTTGTACTCCACCCCTGGGTTTCTGTACCCTAAGTGCATTATTTTGCCCTTTTTCACATTGAAATCCAGCTGCCATACCATTCACCACTCCTCTAGTTTTCTCAGGTCTCTGATCATCCTTTCCACCCCCCCAGAGTGTCCATCCTATTGCAGTTTTGGTGTCATCCACAAAGATGCAAACCGTCCCTTCCAGCTCCTCTGCAATGTCACTTATAAAGATATTAAAGAGGACAAGTCCCAGCACTGATCCCTAAACACTCCACTCATCACCCTCCCTTCTTTGGAGTAAACCCTGTTTACCACCACCTTCTGTCTCCTATCCCCTAACCAATTTCTTATCTAGTTTGCCACCTTTGAACCCACTCCTAAGCTACTCAGCTTGCTTACTAGTCTCCTATGTGGAACAGTGTCAAATACCTTACTGAAATCTTGGTAGGACACATCCACCGCTCCACCCTGATCAATTTACTTGGTCACCAGCTCAATGCAATCTATCAGATTTATTTGACATGACCTCCCACTTGTGAAACCATGCTGCCTTGGGTCTTGTAACCCATTGGATTCTAGATAATCCATAATCTTTTCACTTCAGCAGTGATTCCATTAACTTTCCCACCACTGATGTCAGGATGACTGGCCTATAACTGTCAGCCTCTTCTCTACTACCACTTTTGTGTAGTGGGATTACATCCACCCTTCTCAGTCCTCTGAAACAATTCCTGTTTCCAGTGAACTATTAAACTGAACTGTCAGAGGTGCAGCCAGTACCCTTGGATGCACCCCATCTGGCCCCATTGCTTTGCCCACCTTCAAATTAGCAAATCCCTTCAAGAATCTCTCCTCTGAAAATGGACTGGTGTCCACCTCCCTCCAGCCAAAGCTTTGCTTACTTTTTTTGTGTCCACTCCCCTTCTTCTTCCTCTGTAAAAAACGAACAAAAGTATTTGTTATGGGTGACTGCCTTTTCCTGGTCCCTGTCTGCACAGTCTCCCCATTTCTCTTTTCATTTTCACATCTAAAAAAATGGCGAGTCTCCTTTTGTTACCACCTGGGCTATTCTTCCTTCAGTTTGCACCTTTTCACTCCTTACTGCTTTCTCTGGTTCCATCTGTGTCCCATGATACACCTCCCTATCCTTCTCCCTCTGTCTCTCCTGATACCATCTGAAGGCTGCTCTTTTAGCTTTCACCTTTTCAGCCTCCTTTTTCAAGATCCATAGCAGTCTCATTTTCCTCTTGCTTTTGCTCACATGTTTGACGCAGAGGTTTGTTGCCTTTACTATGCTCCCTTTCAGCTTCGCCCACTGTTCTCCCACTCCACCCAGGTCACCCACCCCTACTAGGTCATCACTAAGGCATTTACCCATCTTTTTAAAATCTGCCATACTGAAGTTCAGGACCCTCACCCTAGTGTGGTTTGATTCTGTAGCTGTCCTTATATTGAACCATACCATACAGTGATCACTGGTCCTCAAGTAGCCTCCCACCTTTACATCAGCAACACTGTCCTTGTTAGTGAGCACTGAGTACAGTATTGCTCCATCACAAGTGGGTTCACTGACTAGCTGCCTGAGGAATACCCCCTGCAAAGAGTCCAGGATGTCCTTGCTTCTGGCTGAAACCACTACTGGGAGACTTCAATCCATATCTGTCAAGTTAAAATTCCCCATTTGCAGCACCTTCCCTTTTTCTGCCATCTTGCCAATGGCTTCAACCAGTACCTTATCTAATTCCTCCCTCTGTGATGGAGGTTTGTAGATCACTCCTGTGTGAATATTGGTTCCATTTCCTGCCTTCAGGGAGACCCACAGTACCTCTGCCTCCCCCTGTATTCCCTGTATCTCCATGGCATTTATGCTTTCTCTCACATAAATAATGTAAATAAAGTTTACTTTTTTTTCATTTCATGTAAACTAGTTCCTCTGCCTGTAAAGGCTTGTTGCAGTTTTCTTTTTTTTTTCACTTGAGGACATTTGTTCTAAGTATGCTTCCATAGTTCTCATTTTTATATTGTGTCCTGTAGCTCATAACTCCAGAGAGATACCTGGTGAGAGAGAAATATATAGAATAAGGAAGGAGCAAGCATGGCAAGAGCAGGCCTCAGCAGGGATTCTCTGTAACCTACTTGTCTTTGCTTATGGAGGATTTCCTTTACAGCAAATCTGGTAGGAACCAGGAACATGAGGTAGGAGAGAGGGAGCAAGGAGTACTTGCAAATTAATTAAACTGATCTGCTGGAGGAGGAACGTGTGCCCAGTGTGAGGTGCCATGAACAGGTGCAGTCAAAAAAAAAAACACAAAAACCCCACAAAAAGACACTCTCATGGAGAGTAGAAAAAATAACTCAAGTCAAAATATGGGCTGTAAAGAAAGATTTATTTCAATAAATCTTTTTGGCAGCACAATTTCTGACTTAGTCATTTTTCTGACACTCATGAGAGTACATCTTCTTGTATCTTTCTGAAGATGACAGACAGGATTGCTGGAATGAACATAAAGGATTTCAAAACATGAAAAAAAGTGTTTTTACTTGTCATGGAGTAAAAATAGGCAGCGATAAGTATATGGCATATATTTTGTTTGGTATGCTAAACTTTAAAATAAATAACATTTTTTCAGTTGGGGGGGTAAAAGACGGATGTTCAGTTTTGAAAGTTCTAACGTTGGCTTATGGGTTTTGAACATGTACAGCATCCAAGTTGGTAAGACATGTTTTTAGACATGTGTGTCATGCTCTGAATACATGCTGCCACTTCTCTTGCAGGTAACTACTGTATTTACAGCATGGCACCTTCAGTCCAAAGGCTTTCTCAGGGACTCATTTAACAGTAATACAGAGAAACTAATAAATTCTAATAGACCTTGGTTTGACACTCACCACTGTCACTTGAATACTGTGCCCCTAAGCAAGTTACTTAACTTCACTGTGCTTCCAGAGTGCATTTGGAAACAAACTTTGGCTCAGTGTGCTTTTCCTGGAAGATAGTTGAGCGAGAGGTGACATAAGAGAGATTTACAAGTACCTCACAGGGGCGAGCAGGGTACAGAACGGGAGTATCTGTCTTTTTTTCCATAAAAGATTTATTGAATTTTTCAAGTCTTCTATCAACAATGCAGAGTAAAAGAGGTATGGTTAATGGCATTGTGTACAACTGATGATACAGTTGCAGCTGTGGATTTAGGAGCAAACTTACATTTCATTACAGAGGGCCTTTAGTAATACAATTGATAACAGTTAATGGGGTTCACAGTAAACACATTACAAACATGTTTCTAAAGAAAGAATGTTCAGTTTCACATAATAAAGTGCCACACTAAGCCCAGGCCATGGTAGAAGTCTTTTCTAGTACTATGGGCCAAACTGCATTTGATGTCCCAGGTCCCACACTCTGTGTCTCCTCTTTGAGCAGAGATCACATAAACTAATAATCTGTAGTACTAGCTGGAAAGGTAAGTTTCAAATGTGCAACATGCTAAGATGTAAGTTATAGCATGATACAGTGTATAGAACAGCAAAGGTCAATAACAGGGAGGGGGGAGATACAGTGGCTAGTGCTACTGAGGTAAAATCAAACAGGATATTCAACAGTAGGCAAAGGTGTTGTGGTACAAAGACCAAAAGTGAAGGCAAAAGTCAAAGAAAGTGCAGCAGCCCTCCATAAATGATGAATGCCTTGCAACTTGTTAGGGAGTGTACTTTGGGGTTTTGCCACAAAAGGTTGCAATTTAATACTTTTACACTGTTGCTGTTCTGATTCAACAAATCTATACTGCATGACTCCTGAGTGAAAATTCCTTTTTTTGTTTTCTCTTCCACTTTGTGGAAGGCAAGCTCTTTTATGCAGGTAGGGGCCTCAGACTTTATCATAAACATCAAGTTTGCCAGCAGCTACTTGTGCTACCCATTTATAATGTGATGTTAGAGAAAGCAGGTTCACCCATCCACAGCTGTGGGGGGTGGTGTCTGTCTCACCAATGTCAGAGTACTACTTTCTTTGCCACTGCCATAACCCCCACTGGCCAGGTGTTCTGGGTGGGAGAGAGAGAGAGAAAGAGGTGAGTCCAGGGGAATCACACTCAGGAGGGTCAACTGAGGGTCCCTCTGCTGTGGAATTGGGACATGTGCTCTACGGTTCTACAAACAACATCACGGTATTGATCAAACATTGGGCAGTACCAGATGATATGGAACAGGGAAGCTTTTGTTAAGTCACATCTTCAGTTGTTACTGTTGTTCAAGAGGCCACCTCTGTAAAGCCATTGAGGAATCCTGAATGCCCTATGAAGGACCTTATACTGGAGAGCCTTAGCCTGTATCTCTCTGGAGGCCTTCTATGCCATAGACCAGAGATTGTCACACTTGTCCTGGGAGATGGATACATTGAGTTCTGTCTTCCAAGCTTCCATGGGACCTGCCATCTCCTGGTGCTTCTGCAGACTGGATTGGATTGATTTGAGCCATGTGGTGATTTTATTGAAGGGGTGTTACTTTAAGGAGCAAACCCTGTATGGTATTTAATATGGGAAGAGAGTGTGTGCATGACACATTTACCCAGAAGAGGATTCTAAGCTGGAGAAATCTCAAAAATGTGTGCCCTGGGAACATCAGACAGGGATACAATTTCTCGAAGGAGTAGAAGATTCCACATTCAATGGGGATAGAGATCATCTACTTTGGTAATGCCTGGTGTTCTTCAGTCCCTACAGTCCAGAGGTGCATTATCAATTTTGAGAGAGGGTATTTGCCACACAGCTTTGGAGCCTCAAGAACACGTGCTGCCAGCCTCTGGTATCTGTGTATTTCTGCCACATTTTCTTTGTATATTTCACTCCAATCTGAGAGTACCAAGTCTAGGAAAATGGGAAGGGCACATTGTAAATGCTCAAGTGCCATTCACGTAGGTTGGTAAGATGAGAGATCTGGGTTAAGGCAAACTATAACCTGTCTGAGTACACAAAGTCATGCTGCAGTCTGAGGTTTGTGAGCCTGAAGCCATCCTCACCTGAGTACCTCACAGCATCTGTATTTTCATTTTGGGCAGTTTTTTGGTTCCAAATAAATTTAGACAGTTTAGTGTACAGGGTCTTGAAAAAGGCTGTCGGGAGCTAAACTGGCAGATTCACCAGGATATACAGTACTTTAGTATCAGAAGTGCTATTAATTTCAAGGCATTTACCCTTCACCAGGATGAAAGCTTTATGTTCCTCCACCTATCTAGATCTGAATAAAGTTTCTGTAAGATAGAAGAAAACTTGGCCATAACAGCAGCAGAGACAGTGCCTCTGACCTGTATTCCCTAGCATACTACTCCATCTGAGGTCCACTGATATGGATGTCCAGAAGCAAGAGGTGGGAGGCAGGATTCAGTAAGTTGCAAGATCTGAGACTACAACATATTTAACTTATACCCTGATAGGGTGGCATACTGGCCATTATACAATGGCAAGAAAGAATCCTGGACTCTGATTGGTCAGCATATGCCTGAGACAAGTAATGTTATTATACAATAACATCACTGTATTGCAGATGACATCCATTTGCTCCTTCTTTTCTTAAGAAACAAAGATATACTGCCACACTAAAAATCTACTAAAAACATTTTTTTAAATGTTTTTTATTTTGTACAACAACAAGCCATTGTATAATAGCAATAAGGTACTCCAGTGTGTGTGCTATTGTGTAATAATGTCACTCATGGGGTGGTTGAAGCACTTGGCTTTGCCTCGACTTCAACCCACCACAAGAGTGATGTTATTACACAATAACACACACCCTTTCATGCCTTATTGCTTAAATAATGACTTCCAGAATAGCCAGAGAAGTGGGTATGCCTGACAGAAACAGAGTGATGCCATCTGCAAAAAAGGGAGAGTTGTTGCAGATTGTCTCCAATCCGTATCCATGGGAAAGACTGCAAGGCCTGATTGTATGGGCTGGCTATATTGCCAGAAAAAACAGGAAGCAAGAGAAGGGGCATCCCTGTCTTGCCCCCTTGAAAAGGTGCAAAGGGCTGAGATATACCCAAATTTGTCAGCACTGAACCAGAAGGCCATGTGTAAAGGAATCAGACCAGTTGTATAAAGAGTCATATAGGGTGTTGAATAAATATGTCAACTCCACCCTGTCAAAAACCTTCTCAGCATCAAGGAATAGGGTGGCAGTGCACTCAGATTCCCCTGTTACCTGCTAAAGAATATCCAGTAGTCTCTGGGTATTGTCCTAGCCCAGTCTCCTAGGTGCTAAGCTCTCCTGGTCAGGATGTATCAAGGTGGGTAAGACAGGGTTGAGCCTACAAGCCAGAGCCTTTGAAAATATCTTGGCATTGGTGCTAATAAGTGAAATGGGTCATAACTGTGAACAGAGATCAGTATTCTTACCGTTTTGTGGTAGTGGGGAAATGAGACCCTGCATGAAGGAAATGGGAAGTGCCCCCTTGCCCCATATGACATTATACACAGTTGCCAACCTAAGTGTCAAGATGTGTGAAGGCACAATAAAAATCAGAGGGGTGGCTATCTGGCCCAGGTTATTTATCTGTGGATATGATAGTAAGTGCTTCAGAGACCTCCAGTGGTGTAAAGGAGAGGTCAAGGAGACAAATAGTTTGTGCTGAGACTGTAGGCAGGTGAATATTCCTGTTATTAGGTGTCATAGTCAGCTGGAGTAGGGGAGACCTCAGAAGTGTATGTTTGGTAAAACAATATAAACTCATCACTGATTTGGTCCTGAGCAGAGATGGTTATTCCATCTGCCCTATGGATAATGAGGATGTACTTCTCCATCTCGCTAGTGCAGAGGAGGTGGTCCATGAGTTTTCCCAGTTGCTTTCCAGAATCCCAGTATGATTGGTTTAGTTAAAAGATGGTATATTCAGTGTTATGTGGAAGGGAGGACTCTATTGCAGCCCAAGCCTCAGTGATCTGTGTAGTATTATACAATGGCAAGAAAGAATCCTGGCTCCTGATTGGTCAGTTGGCCATCACAGTAGGGATGTTATCCTGGCATAACATCCCTGCTGATGATCTGGCTGATCAGCATATTGATTGTTTGCATCTTTTAAAAAAATATATTTTTAAACATTAAATAAAATTCTTTAAAATTCTTTTTTTTCTGTATAAAACAACAAGCCATTGTATAATAGGAATAATGCCCTCCAGGGTGGGTGTTATGCTGGGATAACATCCCTTCTCGGGTGTTGGATGCCCTCAGCCGATGGCCTTGGGCCAAACCACCCGAGGTGGGATGTTATCCCAGCATAACACCCACCCTGTCAGGCATTATTCCTTTAATAAAGTCCTATCTATTGAGATGGAGTTGGAGTTCTCTTTCTTTTTTTCTTTTTTTTATAAATGCTCCCTCAGGCCCCAGGCTTGCCACTTCTACAGGCCCCCATAGCTCCCTGTACCTGCCATCTCACCTTCGCTGCCTCTTCTTCATCGGTCATTGTCCCATGGGCCCGCACTAACCCTACTGGAAGGGCCCTTCCCCCAGAGTAAGGGAGGAGAATTCGGGGACACGGTGCCCCAAGGGAAGGCACACACATGAGACAGAGGAGGATGTGCGCTCTGGGGACCAGCATGATGGGAGGAGGAGCAACCATCATCCAGCTAGGATGGACCCATTTTTTCAGATTTTTTCTCTGAGATGTGACGTGCCATGTGACATCAGTGCTGGAGCCAATGTCCATCATGGTCCCTCCCACAGTGGAGCCTGATGTATTGCTGTGCCTCCAGCCTCCTCCAGGGGCCAGCAAATGCTGAGGTTCATACCCCCTCCCTTCCTGGAGAAGGCGAGCAGTCTTTGGATGCTCAAGCCATCTCCCTCAGCTGGACCTCCAACTCCTGGGTCCATTCCCGAACCCAGGTTGTTGGTGTCAGAAGCGGAAATCCAACCGCTGCACCAGTGGAGTTCTCTTTATAATGATTTATGTAGCTCTTCTGCTACCAAGTCATCTGGTCTCTTTCTTTGTGCACTTCCTGGGAATGTGTTATAAGATTACCCCAAAAGGTATCTTCCACGTCTTCTTACTGTGTTTCTGGAGAGGTGCCCGGGGTCTCATTCAATTTAAAATAGTCAAGTAGTTTAGTTTGTGACCATAACCAAAATAAATCCTTCTGTAGCAGGGTTGTGTTAAGTTTCCATTTATTGTAGTGCTCTGTATCCCATGCCAAAGACAATATAAGAGGGTCATGGTCAGCGATTAGGATATTTCCCATACTCACATTCCAAATAAGAGGTAGGAAACAGTGTGAAAAAAAAATACCATTGAGTTTGCGATGGGACTCACGAACAGGAGAATAGTAAGAGAAATACTGTTCCAAGGAGTGAGGAGCCTTCCACACATCACAGAACCCTGCAGCAGAATAAGTATGAAAAACATGGGTTGACATGAGGTGTGTTGTCTTAGATCCCAGGCCTGTTCTATCAAGGGTAGGATGTAGTGTTCAGTTTAAGTCCCCCCTCAGTACAAACCTTGAGGAACCACTGGGGAGAGAGTGCAGCAAGTCATCAAAAAAGGCACTTTAGGTGAAGTTGAGCCCTATATGCTGTCAACACAATAGCTTCACCTTAGAAAGTACCCTGCACTATGATAGTTCTCCCTCAGAGTCCCAGTATTGTTGGTGAGTCCCCAGCATGAGCCCCCTTCTGCAGAGCACCGCCATCCCCTCAGTGTAAATGAGAATGCACTGTGGTAACTAGCACCAACCCTGAAACAATAGAATCAAGGGGTGTCCTCCACAGCAAGGTGCAGCTCCTGGATGAGGCCACATCACAGTGTCATGTGAACTTTCCATTGTTTAATTGGGCAGTTCAAACCCCTAACATTCCATGATATCACTTTAAGAGAATTATAGGATATCATATTGGTTTATACACTGGTAATACTATATAAAAATTCCTAATATGTAAGTAACCCCCCACACACAACCGCAACCACCCACAGCCTCAAAGCAAGCAGCAGCAATCCCACAGTAACATGAATAAGAACATTAAAAAGAGTTCAAACAATAATCATCTGAGAATCTAAAAACTGTCCTGTAACTGAATAGAAAAAATGAGTGCACTGTGTGCAATGTTAAAACCAAAGAAGAAACTAAACAAGGCAGCTTATAGTGAGTCCAGCAAGTGGAGGCACACTAGAAAGAACATGGCACTGAAAAGATAATGCAGAGGCTCCCTGCATTTGTGCCCAGACATTAAAGATCGTACTGAGTAAACAAGTACATCAATCATGGGCCATTTTCAATCTAGAACTATGGCATAGTATGTCCGTGGAGAATTTAGTCCAGCAGAGTCTCACACTGCAGAAGAAGGCCTGTACACAATGAGAAAGATTTTGGGGTGGGGGCTAAGAAGCAGGGCAAAACACCAGGCAAGGACAGCAGTCTAGCATTTAATGTAGGGACAGTTAATGTTGAGGCAGTGGCGCACACACTTACAAATAAATGAGCAGTTCAGCTCTTCATGTGATGTACAATTTCCAACTGGCTAGGAAATGTATAATGGGGAGAGAATGACTGCCTCACATACGTTAGGCTATACTGCTCAACCCTGTAACAAAATGCACAGTATCTCCCTTCACAGGCTAATAGTATGACAGATAAGTACCCCAAGTATACTCATGGACTCCTGGCATTGTGATCAGGTAGCTGAGGCATATTGCTGGGGGCACTGATATTCTATGCATTAAGCAATGTCTTCTGCTGGATTTGGCAGGTAGCATGGCAATTTTGGAGTGCTGAGCCATGTCTGAAGAAAAAAATGATTTACCTTTTCAGGAGTGTGAAAAGTGTGCTGATGGCCATAGAAAGTCATTGACAGCAGCAGCACCAGCAAGTACAAGAGAGAATACTTAAGGCCTCTGTTTCTCAAACCCACATTGAGGACCTGCCAATGCTGAAGCACACTAGCTGGATAATCAGGGTAGAAGGAAAGTTGTTGCCCAGTCATAGTGATGTTTTACAAGTTTCTTGATGCTTTCAGAATAATTTCTTTATCCTGACATCTCAGGAGTTTAAATATCAGGGGTCTTTGCTTTGCAGAAGAAGAAGATGCTGCTTTTGCTCTGCACACCCTATGGGACTGGTCAATCTCAAAGCCATAGATCACAAGGTCCAGCTGAAGCCATATGGAAAGGTTCACTCTCAGGAATTCCATGGGGTCAGCTTCCCTAAACTCTTCCTTCAGACTCAAGATACACAAATTTTTTTCACCTGCTTCTCCTCTCCAAATTTTTGGTTTCCACCATTAACCAAGTAATGTGTGATTCTGCCAACAGTAGTCTATTTTCTTGGGCTTCCTGCTGGTCCATGAGAGCTACTAGCTGAGTCTGCATGTGACCACCCTCCTGGCAAGTTGCATATCAGTCAGAATCATCTTAATCACTTCCACACAGTCAAAAGTGTTCCATCAGGGCTGTGTCATTGGAAGCAGCCAAGGCAGATGCAGAGGAGGTGCAGTCTCCAGCCACTATTGCTATCTGGGGAGGTGAGGGGGATCAAGAGGAAGGAGACATCTTGAGCTCTTTCTCGCACCTGTGGAGGTTCTTGGCAGTTCAAGGTTGGTTCATTCAGTTGTCATACTCCTCCTGTGCTCAGTGCTGTAGCAGTGACTGGCCACCAGTCTGGATAAGCAACAGATGGCAATAGAGTCTGTCAGGGATGACCCAGAGCTTAGGATCTAAGCAACCATCTTTATCAGGTGTGCACATGACCTCTGAGGGGAGTCTCTTTCAAAACACAAAGTGCACCATGACCAGGCGGCGGCAATGAAATTGGAAGGGGGAAGTTTAAGAGAGAGATGAGGAACTATTTCTTCACTGAGGGGAAGGGGTAGACACATGGAACACACTGCCAGCAGAAGTGATGGAGGTGAAAACAGTGGGAAGCATAAGAATGCATAGGATAAATGTACAGGTATATTAGAAATTAGTCTGGAAGTAGGGAGGGTTGCTGGAGATGAGTTGGGGTCTGTAGAGGCAGGTTAGGCAGGGAACATCTGAGCAGACTGGGTGGACCAAGTGGTCCTTTTCTGACAACAAATTCTGTTTCTAACTGACTTTATTGTTTATGCACATTGCCATCCACAAGGATCAAGTGCTATTTATCACAGTTTTTTGCTGTCATATTATGAAAGATACTGTAGCAACTCATAGTAATCCAATGGCAATTACTCCAGTTTGTCACACGGGATAGTGCAAAACCTCATGGTGAGCAGCTGATCTTGCAGAATGGAAATGTATTATTCCATCCTAACTCTACACTTTCACAGATTGCAAGTCTAATAGAATTAGGAGTTAAATACAGGATAAAGTATGGGGTGCAGTGTGTAATGAGAATTTTACACACATCCAAGTTGTTGGATGACACATAAACTCTGAGGGCAACAATGAGGGTGTGTGCAAAATTCGAGTTTGCATACTGCACCCCATACTTTGTTTTATTTAATTGAGTGGTTGCGTTTTTTTCACCACTTTCTCTCACGCAAAGAACTGTGTATTAAATGTTGTAATTAACATTCATTTATTATGGCATTTAATACATGGCTCTTTGTATGGGAAAAAATGTGACCCATTAATTAAAGTCCATTCTTGAAATAAAAATGATGATGTTCATAGCAGCACATTCCTTGTAAAAATATTTTATCTAATTACAAAACACCTTTTGCGTATGTTTACCATGTTAACTCCATACAGTTCCACAATGAATGCCAATTAATAAGATTACAATTACAGTAAATGTTGTGAACTAGTATAGTGCATGCCAGGATTTCAATCCTGGGGCCTGATATTCAAAAGATTGCCTGGTCACAAATCCAAGTCTGCCTGTGCAAACCGGGGTTTTGCTTGGATGTGCAATATTGAAAAGCTCTGTTAGTGTGGGCAAACAGGGTTTGCGCACAGTCAATATTCAGAGGGGTCTGCAATGTAAATGAAGGGGCAGGGACCTGAGTACTAGTGCAGTCCAATATTCTAAGTATTTGCGCAGTGCCAGGCCATTTTGCATGGTCCCCTTGTATGGCACAGATAATGCTGATTTAAACCTTGACTTACCCCTGCACAATCCTAGCTGTTGGTGGAGTAAGTGCAGTGGCCCCCAGTCCCTGGTGCTAATGCTACCCCCTCCTATGCCAATCACCATCCCTAGAGTCCAATGTAAGGAGTCCATGATGCTAGTGGCTCCCCCTGATCGCTGGCTCAATGTAGTAAATAAAGCTTTCCCAGGTGGCTAGCAGTCCCTCCCCCCACCCACACCTATGCATGAAGTGTCATCCATACTCCATAGTGGTCTAGCAGTTCATCTCTCCACCCACACCCACGCCTGAAGTGTCATACGTGTTGCCTGGTTGTCTAGTAGTCCCCCTCACTGATCTCCTGCTTCATGTAGTAAATAAAGATTTCCCAGGTGGCTAGCATTCCCACCCCACCACCCCATGCCTAAAGTGTCATCCATATTCCCTGGTGGTCTAGCAGTCCCTCTCCCCACCCGCACTCATGCCCAAAGCATAATCCGTATAACCTGGTGGCTAGAGGTCCCTCCCCCCAACCAGCACTCATGCCCAAAGTGTTATCTGGTATTCCCTGGTGGTCTGTTGGATGCTCCTCCCAATCCCCATTCTGTACATAGAATACATTCTATATTGTTTGCCCTGGTGGATAGTGGACCCCCACCCCACCATACCACAGAAGGCAATGCCCCACAGCCCTGTTTCCCCTCACCCAAACCACAAGCTGGTGACTGGCACAACCCTCCTCTCTCTACCAGGGCTGGCCACTGATTGAGTTGTCAATGTGCATGTGCTGTATATAGTACACACTCACTGATTGTTAGCTGAGTGCATACTGTATACAGTACACGCTCATTGACAACTCATTTAGTGGATGGCCATGGTGGAGAGCTGAGGGCTGTGGGCTGTGGCAGTAGCCAGCTAGGGGATGGGATGGGGGGAGCAGAGTTGTGGGGCACCGCCTGCCAGGGTGGAGATGGAGGCATCCAGTATCCACCAGGGAAAACAATATAGAATGTATTCTATGGATAGAATGAGTATAGGGAGAGGGGTCCGCTAGACCACCAGGGAATAATGGATGACACTTCGGACATATGTACAGGTGGGAGGAAGTGCTAGACCACCAGGGAATATGGATTATACTTCAGGCATTGGTGTGGGCAGGGGGAGGGGCCACTATACCACCAGGGAATATGGATGACACTTTGGGCATGGATGTGGATGGGGGGAGGGAGCTCTAGACCACCAGGGAATATGTATTATAAAATGGCAAGAAAAAATCCACTCACCTGATTGGCCAGCAGTGTCCAGAAGGCGTGAGGATAATACAGCACAACATCATGGATCACTTCCCGGCAACCTCACAGAGCCTATGAAAAAAAGAAAAGAAATCACTACACCTCTGGAAAGCTGTCAAAATCTTTACCTCAGAACAGCTGTGAAGAAAATAGCAAAATATCACAAGTACCAGAAGTGAATTTTGACATCTGCAGCATTGCAGACCTAACTGCAGTATTTGAAACAGAAAAACAGCCAAGTACAATTCCAGGAAAACGAAAAGAAAAAAAAAGACACCTAGACATAGCACCTTGAGACCTGGACCAACTTGAAACAGAAAGAAATGAGCCCACAACAAAACGAGCAACTTCCTGGGCTATGAATATATTCCTGGACTGGACCAGTGAGAAAAAAATACAAATCAACTTCCAACAAATATCACCATCTGACTTAAATAATACCCTTCGCTATTTCTATGGTTCAGTCAGAACAACAACAGGATAACCATACAGTATCAGCAGCTAGGTAGGTCTTCGTGCTGGCATAAACAGGTATCTAAATGAACCGCCAGTAAGCAGAAACATTAATCTTATGTCCGATCCCGATTTCCAGTCCTCCAATAACGTATTTGTTGCCAACATCAAAAATCTCTGTCGAGAAGGAAAGACCACAAAAGCATCACCCGCCATACCACTCACCCATCTTGAGCAGCTGAGAAACTCTAATCGCTGTCCACAGAAACACCAGAAGGCCTAGTCTTAGGTATAGAAATTCAAATTAATTTAAGTAAGCGGTTGTGAAAGTCAGCGCAAACTAAAGCCAGATTCATTTCAATTATGCACGGACTCCACTGGGCACAAGTACTTAACAATGACTTTCGACAAAAAAACTAAAAATCACGGAAAAATAATGGAATGAGGCAGAGACAACTTATGCTGTTGCATGTTTGCCCTCCCAGGACATCCGCATTGCCCAGTAGCAGCCTTCACAAAATACCTAACTAAAATCCCTGTAAATGCTCCCTGTCTCTACCTCCATCCTAGAAAAAAAACAAGCAAACCATGGTCCGAAGAAAATACATGGTTCACATTAGAACCCATGGGAATAAATTATTTAGCAACAGTGCTTCCCAAAATATGTAAAGCAGCATCACTGCCACAAACCTACACAAATCACAGTCTTCACTCTACTGCCATTCAAATTTTATCCAATGCTGGACTCCAAGCCCGACAGATAATGGCAGTAACAGGGCACCGAGCTGAGACATCTCTCTGAAGTTACTGGAGCCCTTCACTTGAAAACCGAAACACTTGGAGCAACCTCCTCTCCGGCACCACAAAAACAGCAGAACAAGCACATACTTCAGCAGATATTTCCCAGCACGATCACCCATAAACTCCTCTTGAAATTACAGTACTACACTCACCATGGCCAAGTCCACATAAAACTGCACCTGGAATCCTACAGCAAGCACTGGAGCACAGATCCGAACCCGAAGCTACAGGAAATGATGCAACCAGTCTAACCTCGACGATAACCCAACCACCATCGACATACACCACGACCCCACTTTCCTCAAACCAATCCCTAAATACCCAAATGATCATCACGGGAAACTCAATGTGCGTTTTCCAAGTGTACAACAAATAAAATAAACCAACCAAGAGCAGCACGATTATTTCAAAAAGAAAGCACTCAAAACACAATGTTAAATGAACTTCCTCTCTGATCTTCTTCACTTCAAGTTCAAACTGTTACAGCAAATGTATTTTCATTAAAGTAATAAACAAACTTCCTCTCTGATCTTCTTCACTTCAAGTTCAAACTGTTACAGCAAATGTATTTTCATTAAAGTAATATTTATTCCTAAACAGCAAGCTTTAAACATATATTTATACTGTTGAATTTATTAAAGTTTAAACATATATTTATACTATTATATTTATTTATTTACAAACTGCATGGTGTTATTTATTCCCATAGCATTATTTATTAAAGCTACACAATTCTGTTGTCACTGTTTAAATGTTGTAAGTATTAAAACTTTTAACCACAGAAACATGTCTCAGACTACTTAAACAACAATTCAACATATATAATTCAACATATATGTCCTATTCAACATCTTCATCAGTGACATGGCACAGGACCTAGAAGGCAGAATTTCACTGTTCGCTGATGACACAAAGCTCTGTAACAGAGTAGACACACCAGAGGGTGTAGACAGAATGAGAAGCGACCTGCAGAAACTTGAAGAATGGTCAGGGGTTTGGCAGTTGAAATTCAATGCAAAGAAGTGCAAGATAATGCATATGGGGCACAAAAACCCTGTCACAATATATCAGTTGGGGGGGTGAGGATATAGCATGCACCAAGCAGGAAAGGGATCTTGGGGTTATCATCTCTGATGACCTCAAGGTAGGGAAACAGTGTGACAAGGCAGCAGGTAAAGCAAATAGGATGCTGGGATGTATAGGCAGGGGCATCACCAGCAGGAAAAGGGAGGTCATAATTCCGCTATACAAGACATTAGTGAGGCCCACCTGGAGTACAGTGTACAGTTCTGGAGACCATACCTACGTAAGGACATAGACAGGGTAGAGAAGGTTCAGAGGAGGGCAACAAAGATGGTGCATGGATTGCATCACAAGTCCTATGAAGACAGGTTGAAGGAACTGAACATGTACTCTCTGGAGGAGAGGAGGGAGAGAGGGGATATGATAGAGACTTACAAGTATCTTACAGGGCGGAACAGGGTGCAGGAATATACTATTTTTAAGTAAAAAAGAATTTCCAGGACTAGAGGGCATGGGATAAAGTTGGAGGGAGGATGATTCAGAGGAAACGTGAGGAAGAATTTCTTCACAGAACAGTTGGTGGACAAGTGGAACACCCTGCCAGAGGAAGTGGTGGGGGCTGAAACAATCACAAGATTTAAGAATGCATGGGATAGACATAAAGGAATTCTGGAGGTCAGGGGTAAGGTACAACAGACTTCTAGGAAAACAAACTGAACTTACAAGCTCAAATGGGCAGACTGGGTGGGCCGTAGGCCCTTATCTGCCGACACTGTCTAGGTATCTATGTACTTTATTGAGTGGAAGTATACATCTCATTTTCAATAACTAAAAAACAAAAAAGTAAAAAAGTAAAACAAAAGCTACATTTTTTTTTACAGCCAAGCCATTTTATAATAGCAATAATGCACTCCAGGGTGTGTGTTGTGCTGGGATAATGTCATGCCTTGCCCTTGGTCACACTCGGCCTTCAGCCTCGTGCCCAACCGTGCAAGGCGTGATGTAATCCCAGCACAACACACACCCTGTCGTGCATTATTGCTTAATTACACTTTGGACATGGGTACAGGTGGAGGAAGATACCACTAGACCATTAGGGTTTACAGCTGACACTTCGGGCATGGTAATAGGAGGGACCATAAGACCCCCAGGGAATAGGAATATGGATGACACATCAGGCATTGGTGTGGATGAGGGTAGGGACTGCTAACTACCAGGGAAAGCTTTATTTACTACATTGATCGAGCGATCAGTGGGAGGGGGGGAGCATTAGCACCACAGAATCTGTACATTGGACCTTAGGGACGGCGGTCAGTGGGGAAGGGGGGATCACTATCACCAGAGAATCTTAATGCTACAACTTTAGGATGGCGATCAGTGAGTGGGGGGATCACTAGCACCAGTGATAGTTCTTTGGAACTGGGCAAATGGGGATGGCGCTGTTCTACTTTGCTGGGCAACTCATGCAAATGAGTCCATAATGGGCATGCAAATGGCCCCTTAGCACTTGCATGCCCAATGAGCTCATTTGCGTGGGTCCCTTTGAATACAGGAAATTTAGCCCGGGCTCAAGCCATTGTGGTGCCCTATTTTTAGAGCCCTGCCCACCCAGCCCCTACTGGCTTAGCACTGGGCTGACATGGCCCCTATATTCAGTTGAATAGTGCTGGGGCTCTGTTCCACTAAATATAGCAGTTTTGGACATGTGGGAAACCACAATGCAGAGTGCAAATTTCTGCACTCCACTTTACCCATTTTTGAATATCGGACACCTGATCTTTTGCTGAAAATACTAACACTTAAAGGTTCCTTTAGATTCGTAACCCTGTCCCATTGCTTGCGTCCCCTTCCACCAACATATCTTCTCTGCTGTTGAGCTGAACCCAAATGAAAAGTAGTAGCAGTGGCATGGAGGTTAAGTCACATGCATAGGGCCTACACACCCTGAGGAAGCAGGGTCTAAATACATTGTAATTACTTAAAAGAATGAATCTACTGTATTAAGCAGTTTTTACCTAAGCTATAATGCACAAGAAGATGTGAGATTCTGGGCCAATACCCCTCGAGTGTGTTCTTAGGCTTGAGGTGCTTGCACCAAGTGCCTTTACACACCTGAGAAAGAAGTGTGATTATTGACCATAATCACACATCTCTCTAGTGTTTTATTGTTGGCCCAGCCCTCTGGAATTTGCTGTCAAAATCCTTGATGGAGGCCCCAACAGTGGTGGTTTTTAAGGGGGGACTTGAAGATCTATCTTTTTAATAAAGCATTTTTATAATAGCTTTAATATAATGTGAATTTATATAGATATTGTTTTAATAATAATGGTACTGTCTATGATTCCTGAACCCTGCTTTTATCTGTAATGATGCCAGAGCCTCCGGGATTGGGTGCCATAATATAAATAAAGCCTTTACTTACTTTATTTACTTTACTTATAACATGTATGAAAAAATACCAAGTATCTTTTCTTACAAATGTTATAAATTGAAAAGATGTCTGAATGGGGAGCCGTGAGTTAAAAAAAAAAGTTCTTCTTTCAGAAGATGCAGCTCCACTGATAGTGTGGCTCTGTAGATGCCTTTGTCCCTTGATAGTACGCTGTCTTGTCCTAGACTGTAAAGCTCCCTGTGGCAAAGTCAGAAAATGCTTTTAAAAATAGCACTTTTTTGTAGGTTAATGATCTGCACTGTAGAGCTTGGCACCAGCAACTTTGGCTCGAGTGCTCCACATGAGGAGAAAATCTTTCTATGAAATATTTACTCACAATTCAAAGGTGCTGGCATGAAGGTATGGTCATGTTGATATTCAACATACAAAGACTGCCAGCTTGAAAGAGGTGCAGGTGTGTAATTATGGGCTCTTAATAATATGGCTGCACTGGTGTTCTGACCAATCAGAACACTTGAGTTTTCTTACATATGTTATAACAGAGATGAGTTACATTACTGTGAAGTAAATTATGCATGTATATACCACAGTGTTCTGTTGTATCGTAGTTAATGCATCAGAGAGACAGGAGGCAGACACTTTTAATTGTAAACTTTACAGAAACAATGTAGTGTAACATTTTAAGCAACAGGCCAAGGTTTGCATCCTGACAAAACATAATTAGTTTTTCACCAAAGAAAATACCACCTACAGCTTAGTCAGATTTAATTTCATTTGGTTTCTATCTGTATCTCTTCCTCACCCTCAAGACGAGGCTCAAAATAGGCAGAATTGCCTAGCCCTCCTTTCCCAATTAACAAAAACGAAGAACTAAATAAACCGTTATTTTCATTCTAATTTTAGCACAGTGGGGCTCAGAGAAAGCTTGATTTTGGAGTAGTTATTCAGAAGGTTAGTATTGTGCTGTACTTGCTGCAGATACCATAGCACATCTTAATGGGGTGGGTCCCATATTGTAAGGGGCCCTCTGCTCGGTGTACACTTTGTAGTGCAATTGCACTGAATATATCACTGCACCCATGCAGATCAGAGAGCCCCTTGCATATATTGTACAGGTGTACAGTATATTTAGAGAGATTTGGAAGCTCTGAAAGGCTGCCAAGGCAGCACTATTAATGCTTCTAAATCTCTATTCTTAACAAACAGAGTAGTGCATGACCCCCACCTCGCAGCAGCACTGGTGCCAACGACACCTTTTGGTTCCCACTTGATACTTGATATATACACAACCTTCCCTGCCAGTCCAGTTGCACCACCCTCCTGTCCTATTCCTGATTACATGCTGTAAACCTTTCCTGGTAGTCCAGTTCTATTAATCTCTAACCCAGTCCTCAAGTACAGGAAGTAAACTTTTCTTGGCAGTCCAGTGGTACTTCCCTCCACTCAATCCCTGATCAAATGAAGTAAACCTTTATCCATAGTCCAGTGGTAATGCTCTCCCTCTCTATCTATGATTGTATGGTGTAAACTTCCCTGGTAGTCCATTGATACTGCACTCCTACCAGATTTCCAATTACATGAAGTAAACTTCCTCTGGTAGTCCATTGGTGCCCCTTCTTTCTGCCCAGTCACCATTGGACTTCTGAGGATGGTTTACTTCCTGTTATCAGGTCTAGGGGGTTGGGGAGTACCACTGGACTAGTAAGAAAGGTTTACATCTTGTAATTGGTGATTGGATGAGAGGGGGTAACATTCGACTGCCAGGCAGGGTTTATTCAATGTAATCAGACATAAGGCAAAAAGCAGTACCAGTGGACTGCCAAGGAAGGTTTAGTTTATGTAACTGGGGATTAGGCAGGTGGAGAGGGGACCACTGGAATGCCAGAAAGTTTTATTTTTGTTAATCAGGGATGGAGTGGTAGAGGGGTACCATTGAACTAGCAGGAAAGATTTATGTCATTGAATAATGGATTGAATGTGAGAAGGATACCACTGGATTACTATGGAAGGTTGTCATAGTCAGGGTCTCCAGTGCTCTACAACAGAATTTTCTGATTTCTGCAGCAAGGGTCCTTGGTTTCTGTGGCAGCATTTTCTGATTTCTGTGGCATGATTTATTCATTTCTCTGGCAGAACGAAGTCCTGCCTTTGGTTAAATATGATGTGATGGCATCAGTGACATCATATGCCGAGCATGGAGGAGGGGCTTCAGGATAAACAAGATGGGAAAGAAAGCCTGACAATATAGAAAAACAGTGTATTTTAATAAAAATTCATCCAGAAAAGTGACTTCTGTAGCACTTTATACATTCTGCAGCATGATGCAAATTCTGCGGAAAATTCCGCAACCTCAGAATCACAGAATTCCAGGGGCCTTGGTCATAATGGAGGGGACTGGGTGAGGGTGGAGGCAATGGTTGATACTTTGCACACATTTGTGCATGCAAGCATGGTGCAGAGCTGATACTGGACACATAACTGCATGAAAATGGCCCCATAGCACTTTGCATCCCTATGTGGGTAGCATGCCGGCCACCAAATGTGGCAAAAGGAAGGGAAGGCACCATGTTATTTGGAACATGTTACTTCACTTTATTCCTGGGGGTCTATTGTCAGCAGGAAGCACCAAACAGATAGACTTTGCATAACTCTAACACAGCCTAATATTTCTGCAGGCAGTGCATGCCAGACAGGGCAGGCTGCCTGCATGAATAGGGCTCTCTAATGGAAGTGCACTATATTTTGTGTGGTACTATTTTTGTGCAGTGCAAGCAACAATAGCAGAATAAGGGCCCCAAATGTTGTAATAGAATATGTGAGAAGTAGAATTTGAAGCTTTTAACTAATTTGTTTTTTTTCAAAAATGCAATTCAGGATTTCATTTTCCATTCTACTTCTCTTAGCTGTAAGTCATGGTGGTATGCTACTGAAACAGATTATTTACTTAGACATATTGTTATGCCCAACCATTTTTTTTCAGGGAAGAAATGTTCTGATGGGAATATTACATGGTGTCTTTGCAACCAGAACAAGCTGTGGTGCAGAACAATAATGCAGCCATCAGTCTGTAGATAATTGGTTCATTTATTCACTCAGGAAACAGGAGATCTGAAGAATTTGGATTTGAAACTATAATAGTACTCATGAGCTGAACTGTAGGAGAGGACACTGCAAGAACTTTAGGATGATTTAAATGGTAATCATATTAATGTATGTTGAAAGCTTTGGTATTCAGTATAGTGTACTTTTAAATAATGTTTTGAAACTTATTTCTCCAAATAAAATATTGCTGGATTTTCAAAACTAAAAGAAGAACTGATCTTAAAACAATTTACAATATACAAACACATCCATGTTAGTGAAAAAAGTCAAGCATACAAAGATGTGAAATATCTGAGGAAGTGCACTGGGTTAGATGAAACAGTCATTTTATACACACTGTGATTTGAGGTCCTATCAGAAACACATAGAAAACATCTGGTGTGGGTGAAGGTTGGATAGCCCATTAAAACTAATCATTCTGATGTTCCGAAGTCAGTGACCATTTTCTCTGCAAGCGTAGATAAAATTGCACAATGACAGTATCTCCTTTTGAAAGAAAATATTTTAAAAAAATTATTGGTCATGCCCCAAACATTCTTAAACATGTGTGTGTGTGTGTGTGTGTCATGTATAGCATAATGCATGCCTAGATGTGTGTGTGCGTGTGCATTTGTGTGCTAGGAAGGGGATGTGTGATTGTTTAACTAGTCCATTTAGGTTATATTTCTTGTAACTTGAATGTGTTCTAGAACTGAAGGTTATGTCAGTTTTAACTTATGTGATGAAGCCATAATAGTGATAAAATCTATTGAATTAGCAAATTACCCACAGTGTCATAATCCTATGTCTTTGCCACAAAGGATTTATAATTTTCCATTTCTATTTCAAATTACATTTTCAACATTTTCTTCTGCTATTGTAACATGAAAGTTAGCTAACTAGAGACCCTTTGGGTATAAGTAATGGTAAATTCAATAATTATTTATCTCTTTGTCAAAAATGCATGGCATATGAATGTACAGTGATTATACAGAATTTCATGAATTCATATGAGACACATCAGATTTGTGGCAAAAGTCAGAGCTGTAGGGTATGCGCTTATTATTTCTACCTATGCACATCAAACACCATTCCAGATGTCGCCCCTAAGTAGAATGCTTTGAAGATATATAAGAAGCTGCTTCACTATTTTTAGACTGGCCTGGGGATAACAAGACATGTGCTGTGCATAATAGTATCAGAGCTTAAAGCAACTGCCTTTTAAGATAGTAAAATGACCTGTTGATGCATTATACATCTCAAGCAGAGCATGATGAAGGCAGATTTTTCCTAAAAGATTCCTCACTTTTTATTCGTACAGTTTATCAAGATGTCGATTATACTGGAATGTCTACGCAACTTCCTCAGATGAAGCCACAAGCACAATATCATGTGACCACAGAGTTTTCTAGAGCCATAATTACAAAGGTAATGGAATGGATTTCTTTTTTATCTTTTGGGGTGAAAAATAAAGAGCCAGGCCAAAGTAAGTTCTGCTGGCTGCACATTGATGACTTTTGAGTCACCATGATTCTGGGCATGTGAACCCCTGTTAAGTACAGTTGTGAGGAATATGATGCAGACAGTATCATCAACAGTGTGGTAGACCAATTCCCTAGCTCTTCTAATGAGGCTTCTGACTTTCAGAACAATGGTATCAGGAGGCTGCTGCTTGCCATAGCAAGTGAAACATAGTGTCTTAGAAACAGAAACGAAAAATGTGTTAGTAGAAAAGGACTGATAGGCCCATATAGTCTGAATATTTTCTTGCCTACTACTGCTCCCTGAACCCTGTTTCATCACTGGTGACAATCCAGCTTCCCTTCCCTTTTTATATCCATGTGCCTATCCCACACATCCTTGAAGCTCCCCACCGTCTTTTCCCCCACCACCTATTTTGATAGATCCCTTTATGTTCTCTCCACACCCTCCTGGGTGTCCACACTGTTGTAGATTTTTTGCCATCTGCAAAGAGACACACCTTCCCCTCCAGTTCCACAGCAATGTCACTTAGGAAGACATTGAAGAGGATAGGACCTAGAGCCAATCTTTGTGATATTCCAGTGGTCACTCACTCATACCTTGAGTGACTGCAATTTATCACCATCATGTCTCTTATCATTCAACTAGTTAGATATCCAGCTTGCTGCCTTCTCCCCCACCTCCAGGATGCTAAATTTCTTAATCAATCTCCTGTGTGGTACAGTGTCAAATGCCTTACTGAAGTCCAGATAGGCCACATCCTCTGCCCTCCCTGCTCCACCTCCCTAGTTACCAATGTAAAAGAAATCTATGAGATTTGTTTGACATGATTTCCCCCCCATAAAGACATGCTGAGGATGGGCTTGCAGCCCATTTGCCTCCAAGTACTCCCTCCATCTCTTCTTCAGCAGGATCTCCATTAATTTCCACACCTTTGATGTGAGATTGACTGGCCTGTAGTTTCTAGCCTCCTCCCTGCTGCTGCTCTTGCACAGCAGGATCTTGATAGGATGCAAGAGATGGACTGTATGTGTATACATGCTGTTGTGTCTTTCCCAGCTACAGTAAACTGTTGTTGATCTTACAGCAGACAGTGGATTTCCCTTAAGGAGCTATACTCTGACCTCTTTCATGAGTCTAAGCAGGCCGGCAAAGGGAATGGCATACCTCTGTGCACTGTACAGCCATGGCAATGATTAAATGGACCCATAACATTTTTAATGTACATTTATAGTGCCAGATACCATGGGTGGGCAGCATGATATTTGCAAGAGGAAATGTGTGCAGGAGGGTCTTCCCTTTAAGTGACAAATGCAATGTGATCTAATAGTAAGGTATCAGCTTCATGATGCTAATGGACTGCATGGATTCCTGGGGGATGAGAAGGAGAAGCAGAAATGACAAGGGAGGTGGTGAGCCTTGTGACAGGTGGAGGAAATGCATTCCACTATGCCGCAGTGACCAGAATCACACCAACATCCTTTACAGTGATGGACTCCTGCCGGCATCCCTGATGCATCTGCGTCTTGACCATGACCCACAACACGGTGACCACACCCCCCCTCACCACCCTACTTTATACACTGTATCTAACTCCACATTGCACAGATAGTGGAGTTAGATTCCTACCCCCATCATGGAGCTATCCCCATCGCTGCATAGTCCATCTCTGTCACGGTGTCACTCTGGGGGGTTCACTGTTATTATGTCACTGTTCCAATGATATACAGAGGAAATGCACCAGGGAGAGTGAGGTGTATTGTGCCTGAGTGCACAGTGTACACACTCTGAGCAGCTTTTTTGTTGGTATACAGTGTGACTTACTCCTGGTGGTTGACTCATAAACCCAAGGACAACAATCATGTCAGGCAAACCCTAACACGTAACATAATAATTTAAGGTTGAAAGAGACAACAGGTCTGTCATGTCCCCTTCCTACTTCACAAGCTATGATTGCAAACATGTGGACATGTATAGGGAATCCAGCCACTTTTGTACCCTTGGTATCCAGTGATTCCTTTGGTAAGCAAAAATGTGTCCAGGCTTGCTGTCCCGTATATGCATCTACTTTCTTCATACTCACTATTCTACTGAGGCAGTGTAGCATAGTAATTAAGAGCCCTGAGCTCCAAAACTGGAGACCTGGGTTTGAATCCTACAGCCAATACTTGCATACTGTGTGACTGTAAGCAATTCACTTCACTTCCCTGTGCTCTCAGAATGCACCTTGAAACAAGTCTTGGCTTAATGTGCCTTACCTGGCCAGAAATTGTAAAATTAAAAAAATAAATTAAAATCACTATCTCCACTACTAGGCTGTCCCATAGCTTCACCATCTTCTGGAAGAGGAAATTGTCTTATAATGTTACCCCTGAGTTTACCACCCCTAAGCTTCTGAGTGTGTCCCCAAATACTGCTGCATGACACAATATCAAACATCTTTGGCTGTTCGATCTTGTCAGTACCTTTGAATATGTGAAAGACTGAGATCATGGTGAACATGTTCTGTCAGTGCCCTCTAAGGTAGCATAGAGTCCATGAAAAGGGCAGTCTGAATACCCCCCCCACATGATGATTCTTGTGGTCAAGCTAACAATCTCAGTAGACCTATTTACTACTACTACTACTACTACTACTACTACTACTACTACTACTACTGCTACCTTGGTATTAGACTGAGACCCTTGAACCATAACACTAGGCCAGCATTGGTAGACATGTCCTAATGACTGTATTCTGCATGAACTGCAGTTATCCCTTAGTGTGGGCAAGCCTTCTGCTCCATATTCTTGCTGCTATGGAGTCAGGCTTTTGTATCCATCAAACACTCGTAAATACTGTATAGTTACTTCAGACTTTTGTTGGCCATAGTAGCTTCAGAGCTGTTGGCTGACATTGAAATATAAAATGGTTTCTGTTGGGTGGCATGCTGTTTTTCTGTATTATGTAAGTTATAAGACATGACAGGGTGTGCCCTAGACACTTCCGGTGTACGGCCAGGGGCATAGTGTGGAGCTAGTATATCTGGATTTTAGCAAAACCTTTGATACAGTTCCACACAGAAGGCTAGCAAATACATTTGAGCAAACAGGCATAGATCACAAAGTGGTCAACTGGATAAAAAGCTGTCTACAGGACAGGACTCTGAGAGTTATGGTAAATGGCACCTTGTCGCAGGAGGGGAGAGTAACCAATAGGGTTCCACAGGGATCAGTGCTTGGCCTAATTCTATTCAACATATTCATCAGTGACAACACTGAGGAACTGAAAGGGAAAGTTTGCCTGTTTGCAGATGATACAAAGCTCTGCAACAGGGTAGACACACAGGAAGGGGTCCAAGGAATGGAGGCAGATTTAAGAAAGCTGGAGGAATGGTCCAAGAACTGGCAGTTGAGATTCAGCACCAAAAAGTGTAAGGTAATACACCTGAGTATGAGGAACCCAGGAAATAAGTATGTTCTGGAAGGGCAACAATTGGAAAGACAAAATGTAACAGGATCTAGGAGTTATGATATTGGACAATTTACAGATAGGAAAGCAATGTGAAAAAGCAGCACTAAGGGCAAACAGCATACTTAGATGCATAGGTAGGGGTAATACTAGCCGAAAGCATGATGTAATCAACCCACTGTATAGGTCCTCAGTATTTTACCTATGCTGATGCAACAACAATGTTGTCGTTGTTCAGCATAGTGACATCTCCGATTTCGACAGGTGAAATTTTGCCTGCCAGACATCGGTCTTTTTTTCTATCAGGAGGCTGTGCCCCTGAACCTCCCATGAGGAGGATGAGCCTCCCCCTGCCCCCCTTCTATGAACTGGTCACTGGAGTTGGAGTTAACTCAGAGGGGGCGAAAATCAATGAAGGGCAACATTTCACGGTAGTATCCCCACAGCAACATTTTCAAAACACATCAAAAATGTCGCTGTGGGGTATTTCGCCAACAGAGTTTTGCTCTTTTGTCAGTACACCATCCTGTGTGAGGCCTCACTTGGAGTACTGTGTTCAGTTCTGGAGGCCACACCTAAACAAGCATTTGCTAATGCCGAATGTTGTCTTGCTGGGATTGGCACTGGTCGTGCAGGAGATGCATAATAGGAATGGCAGTGAAGTATTGAACTGACGCAAACTCCACCCCCACCCTGCAGAGACTGACAGGTGTTGGGGTGTGCCTTAGGGTCATCGGCCATAATGCTTATGCCATTTCACCTCACCCTACCCTGCAGACACTGACAAGTGTTGCAGTGTGCTTTGGGGCCTTTGGGCCTTATGCTCACCCCATTCTATAAGGAAATACACTGAGATGGGTGCAGTATAGGGGAATGGGGTGAACTTTGGGGCCAAAGACTCCAAGACACACCTCAATGCCTGTCACTGGCTGTAGGATGGGGTGGGGTGGAATGGCATGAGTATTACGTCTGATGATCCCAAGTCACTCCCCTGACACTTGTCAGTCTCTACTGGATGGGGCATTACGGTTGGAAACCTTAATAACCAAGGCATTTGTTGGTATTTTCACTCCAAATTTTCAATATGGGCTTTTTGTGATCTCACCTCATGAACAGTGGCACTATCAATTTGTTAACTGAAAAGTGATTTTGCACAGTGACTGTGCCATTTGGCACTACAGGTGCGAAAACACATTTTGGGCAGGATGTGAAAAATGACAGCTGTACTGTTCATGAGGAGGTGTGAACAAATGGCACTGCTGAAAATCTAGAGTGAAAATATGAAAATTGATGAAGTCACGAGTGTGTAGAAACTTCACAATGCATGCCCGTAATGCAATTATGTTTGGGATTTTTTAACCACATTTTCAACATAGGCATTTTGGGACCTCCCCTTATGAACAGTGGCACTGTGATTTTGTTAATCTGTCCTGAAAGTTTATTTCCCACAACAACTGTGCCATTGTGCGCCACACGTATGAAAACACATTTCAGGCAGGATCTGAAACATGACAGCTATACTGTTCATAAGGAGGCTCTGCAGCAGGAGTAGGTAAAATGAATTTATTAGAGTTGAGAACAGTGCAGGCAGGGGGGATTCATGAAAGATTTGTTTGACCATTAAAAGTCTATGGCTGAAGTTCAGCAGTGCATCGATTGACATTCACCACACCCCCTCCACTTGGTATATTACTACACATACTCAAGCATTTCTGAGACTCTCAGATTGTTGTTGTGCTCATGCAACTGCTTTAATATTTCTCATCTGCAAGTACATCTGCAGCAATGTGGTTGAACCCATGCTGTCCCTGCTCTGTAAGTTTGGTTTTACCTACCGTTGTTTGCTTTTCTTCCCTTGTGTGGTTTCTACTGGCTCTCCATCATCTCCATTGGCTTTTGTCTGCTGCTCGTCTGGCCTTTTGGCTCCCCTGACTTTGTGTATGCTTCCCTGCAGTTATTGTTTAGTTCACTTTCATCATCTTCTGTTTGCTTCAGTTTGTGAATTGTTGTTTATTGTTGTGGCACTTGTCCCAACTTTGCTGCTTGTGGACAACCAATACCTTATCCTGAAATAGTCACCTCTTCTAGCTCTTTTAGCACAGTGCCTTGTATCAGTGTCTGCATTCCAGGATTCCATTACACACTACTGCTGTACACTGCTTGTCTGGTGCTGTCTTCCCATCATAGCTCCATTTTACCTTGGGCTTCACACTCCTGAGTTGGACGGGAGCAGCTTGCTTCACAATAGTAGTAATATTGGATTTTAAGACCAGCTTATTGACTCAGACTTATGTTTTTGTCTTAAATATTTTAAGACTGTTGCACAAAAAAGTCTAACAAGTGTTGATCTTATGAGTAGTCTTATTTTTAAGACTGCTATCTAGCAGGTCTATCACATCCAAGACTGTTTGAATTGTTATGGTTACACAACTGAAAACCATTCAAAATGGCAGCATGTGTGATTGTAACTGATGATTTTATGATGCAGAAAGCATTGAGAATGGAAAGAGTGTTCATGAACCACTGTAATCCATCACAAAACTACTGTGAGGTGGCTATGTATGACAGAATAAGGTCCAGAAAAAACAGACAATTTGGAGATTATCGATTTATTAAAATATCAAATAGAGTCACCCACTAAGAAGAGTCACAGCATGCCTGCTTTGCTTCAGGTGTGCCTGGTGCTGACATTCTTTGCAACTGGATAATTTTTTTTTTGTTAGTACTTTTTCTCCCTGGTCACCAGTCTGCTTACCTCTACATCCAGGCATCCATTCTGAGGTTGTCCGGCCACCATCCCAAGGACTCCCCTGCTCCACATTTGGGCCCGTGGCATATCCCCACGGCTTGACCCCCGTGGCGGGGAGGTGGAGAGCCTCCCTCTCAAGCTCTCACACCAGACCAGGATCCAGGTAAGCCACGCATCCTCAGTGCCGAGCTAGTCCCTCCGAGGACACCCATCATGCACGCCTTAACTGGTGCCCATATTTTCCATGTTTCCTCCCATGATGTGTCTGTGGCGGCACGATAAGGGACAGGAGCATTACCATCACATGTACCCCCTTCCCAGCATCTGCCGCAGCATGTCTCCCAAGTCTGTCTGTGACCTGCTGTCACCCCAGCCACTGCAAGAGGCCACTAGGACACGGGACAATCCACTCCCCCTCCCCAGAGAAGGAGAGCAGTCCTATGGATGCTCAATCCTTCTCCTCCCCTGCCGACACCTGATGACCCAGGCTCATTCTTGAACCTGGGTCACTGGCGTAGTGCTAGGTGTGGCGTCCAGCGACTCAGCCCTCAGCGCCACCGGGCTGGCCCTACTGGATCATTTTTTAACCTTGTTCAAGATTTAATTAGCATTCATAAATCTTCTGCCAGCAGAATTATATAACAAGTTACAAATTCACTTGCTTGTAACCTGGAGTACTTTGATATTTTCCCTTCTCATCATGCTAAAATATGACAGCTGATCCAAATTTTTTTGAAAGTGACAGATTTCCTAATGTAATTGGGGCTATAGACTGTACACTTTTCAGGATCCAGGCACCACATATGCAAGAGATCATTTATGTCAACAGAAAGGGATACCATTCCATTAACGCCCAGATAATCTGTGATGTTGACCTGCTAATTAAAAACATTGTTGCACGATTTCCAGGCAGCACACTTGATTCTAGAATACTGCAGATCAGTGAAATCAGAAGAGTATTCAAAAAAGGGGAAGGTCAAGGCTTTCTTCTTGGGGACAGTGGATATCCAGCAAAGCCATTGCTGCTAACACCAAAACTTAATCCCCATACCAGTGTATAAGATAAAAATAGCCAGGCACTCATCAGTACTCAGAACACTACTGAATGGTGTATTTGTGTACTGAAGTGCAAATTTCCTGTTCTGTGTGGCGAATGTACAGTAGAATGGCACCTGAGAGGGTTTGTAATATTATATGCACTTGTGCCACTCTACATAGGTTTGTAAAGTACTTTTTTAAGCATCAAATATTTAATAGTGGTATTATTAAGAGGATTCAGTATTATATGGTTAGTGCATACAGAACCCAGTTTGCATGAGCACTCATGTCTGGACCATGTCCAGAAGTAATAGGAGTGGCCCGAAATTGATGCAGTGCCTAGGGTTGCTATTATACCAGGGCACTCATGTGTAACATGGTATCACCTCATGCATATTGCTGCAACTGTAAATTCTAGTTTTTTTCTGGCAGTGTTAAACTGCCCCAAAAAGTGTCACTATTTACCATTTCACAAATAAATGTATATATATGGTGTACTAAGCCTGTGTGCAAACACCCCACCTAATGGCATGGTGGCTGTACTGCAGCCTCGCACCACGATCTTCATTCCACTTGCTGATTGTTCCTTACAGCTGTTCTTAAACTGTCAATGTTAGCTACTGTGTCCCCCCATCCACCCCATTGATCCTTATAGCTGTCCTTAGTAGTTTATTGTATGACCCCCCCCCCCCCCACCAAGTCCTGCTCGCTCTGCATAGCTCTTAAACATACATTGTTGGCATAGTGGTCTTTTAACCTCATCACTCCATCATCTATTCACTTCATTTACATGAGTCCCTAGTGATACATTGCCCTTCCAAATTGCTCCCCCCTCAACCCAACTACTGACATCCCACCTCCTTGCCTCACCCACACCATGACACCAATTTCCAACACTTTGCTTGGCTTGATATGAAAACTGTTTCAGCCTCCTTTTCTTGTTTCTGTGCCAGTGACTGTATGAGCTGTCATTGAGTGAGCATAACGTATTAACATTTTTTCTACTGTCTGTGTGCTAACAACTCATACTTTGGCTGTCTGAGAGAAGTGAGCTGCTACAAATGCCATATCAACCTGAGTAAAGAACCAGACACTGTGGTTAGGGATGCAGGCCAGTGAAATGCAAGTGCTTGGTGTGGGAGGGTGCTTTGTGAGTAGGGGGCAGGATCACTATAGACTCATTTTAAACCTTTAAAACATGCAAATGAGTATTGGGGGGTGATGGATGGACCGGTATGACATCATGGTATAGATAAGGACTTTGATGTTTGCGTTGGGGTGGCAGGGAAAACAATAGACTAATAGGGAAGTTGAAGGGCAGATTTGAAGAATTCACTACAGTTACTAGCACATACTGAAGAATGATAGATGAATGTGGGGGTGGACACACTTGAAGACCGTGGGTTGCCAGCTGTGACTCTATGCATGACCTATTCCTCTTTCTAATGAGGTTTCAGTTTGGTTGACGTGAACAATTCTAGAGAGATGGAAACAGAAGAATTTGATGGCAGATAAGGGTTGCTTGGTTTACAAAGTTTGACCAGATTGTCTCTTCTTATTCTAACTCCACAGATCCTACCTGGTCTCCATTCAACTTCTCAACTTCCCAGACTATTTGTTTTAGCAAAAGTTTACATTTGTAACCATTCAATGCATGTCTAAAGTCACAATTGTTTTCATTACCATGCTTACTGTAAAACTGTTTCAAGCATCTATCACCTTACTAATAAACAAGTACTTCCTCACATCACTCCAACATTTTCAACACTCCATCCTCTACCCAGGCATTCATAATGTTTGGTCTCTAGGACTGGACACATATTAATGTTTAAAGAACATCTCTGAGGAGCAGTCGAGTGGGGGATGGACGCACTAGATTCCCAAGTGGGATTCAGTGACAGATCTGATGAGTGATCGGGTGTAGGGAGATACAATACCGACCACTATGGCCACTGAATGGTACAGTAGATCAGGGGAAACTATCATGAGGTAGTTGCAAAAACAACAGATCATCATGTCATGATGTTTCTTCACCTTAAATGGCATTTAGGGGGTGCTGCTTCCCATGCTATTGAATGTTTTTATAATAGCAATAATGCTATTCAATGAGTTAAATTACCAGGAAGTTAATTACCCCAAAAGTCACATGATCTATGGTAAGCATTGCTATGCATGGCTTATCTGAACCTTATTTTTAATTATAAGAAAATAAATAAATTAACAAACGTTGGTATTGTATGCTGTTAATTTAAATTTGAACATACATTTATATATATATATATATATATATATATATATATATATATAAAGTTGAGCCAGTCCAAATTAATTTATAGGAATTTGCATATACTTCCCATGATGTTTTGCATTGTTGGGGTATGTGCAATTTGTTTTTAAATTTAGCTGAATGGCCAATAACTCATGCCCCATTGCATTTGCACTGGGGCTTTTTTGTAGTTCTTTTCTTTCTCTACTTTGTGCTGAACATGACCCCAACAAATAAGATCCCCTATAGGCTGGCTCCCTCTCCCTGGGCTGAGATACAACTATGGCACACCGACGAGTCCAAATGAGGATCAAACATGTGTCTGTGTCTGCTGTTCTCACCCTTTGCTGATTGTATAGTGAGGCCTGCTGGCACCATGCAATTTTGTTTAAAGTTGGGCCAGTCCAATTCATGGGCATTTGAAAATGCTTCCCGTGATGCTTTGCATTATTGGAATATGTGCAATTTGTTTTCATATATATATATATATATTATAGGGGCTCAGTTGTGCCACTCTATTTAGGGTTAGAAGCACCAAGGGAGGTTGACAGTGAAAATGCCGACCTCCTCCACAATGACGGCACAATACTGACACAGGTATTGTGCCGCCTGTTTCTGCCCCCCACATCTCTGACTTTATGATTCCAACTCCAGGTCAGAGTTAGTGCGGAGAAGGGGCAGAACACTGAGGAATGCGAAACACAGAAAAAGGACCATTACCACAAATGTAGCCGTAATGGTCTTTTTTCCTGTTTCACCGTTGGGGTGTCGACTTGAAGGGGTGCACTGTTTAGGGTTATGAAGGCACTTCTATGTTAAACTTGAAATTTTGCACTTTAATAACTTTGGACTCATTCAACGGATTAGCATGAAATTAAGTATGTGCAGTGGGGCATGGTAGATCTCTTGATCTGCCAAATTTTGTTTTGGTCAGACTTACAGTTTTTGCATACCAAAACACTGAAAAAAAGCACTTTTCGCCAGTTTTGTGGGCAGTTTTTTTTTTTCTGATTTTGTCCGTGGCACTGCGCAGCTGTTGTGTGGCATGCCGGTCTGTAACTTGGCATGTAGAAAGAGCTTAGGTCAAGGAAAATGCCACTTTTTGTTTGGTGAAAAAATATTAATCCATTCATAGAAACAGAGAAATATAGAAGTTGATGGTAGATAAGGACCCATCCAGTCTGCCCATTTCTTTTTCTACCTTATGAATGTGCCATCACCCTTTGATCTGTCAATGGTCTATCTATTCATACTCTTTTGTATTGCTCCCTTATTCCTATCCCATGCCTGTTTGAAGCCCTGCACTGTATTCATATCCACCACTTACTGAGGTAGGCCGTTCCATGCATCTACCACCCTTTCTATGAAAAAGAACTTCTTCACATTACCCCTTAATCGGCCACCCTCTAATCTCATGCTGTGTCCTCTCGTCCTGCTGTTTTTCTTATATAGAAACATGTTAGACTCTTTCACTTTGTTAATGCCCTTAAGTTGTTTGAATGTTTCGATCATATCACCTCTCTCCCTCCTTTGCTCTAGGGTATACATATTGAGCTCCATTAATCTGTCCTCATATGTTTTCTGATGCAGTCCCTGCACCATTTTGGTTATCCTTCTCTGGACTGCCTCAATTTGGTTAATGTCCTTGTGATGGTGTGGCTTCCAGTACTGCATGTAGTACTCCAGATGGGGCCTAACCAGTGCCTTGTAAAGAGGGATTATTACCTCACTCTTCTGACTTGTGATACCCCTAGTAATACACCCCAACACCCCACTAGCCTTATCTACTACTTTAGTGGTCTGCTTGAATGATTTCAGGTCATCGGTGATGATGATGCCCAAGTCTTTTTCTTCCCTTGTGACTGCTAGTAACTCCCCTCTCAGCCTATAGGTGGCTTCAGGGTTTCTTTTCCCTTTGTGCATGATCTTGCACTTCTTTGCGTTAAACCCTAGTTGCCAATCTTCCGACCATTTTGATAGTTTATCCAGATCCCTTCTCATTCTTCCCACCCCATCTGGATCATCTACTCTGTTACAGATCTTGGTGTCATCTGCAAACAGACAAACCTCCCCTCCAGTCCATCTGCAATGTCACTGATGAAGATATTGAAAAGGACTGGCCCCAGGACTGATCCCTGAGGTACCCCACTTGTGATTTGCATCTCTTCTGACTGTATACCATTTACCACCACTCTCTGTTTTCTGCTCATCAACTAGTTTGCCACCCAATTGATCAACGTCTGACTCACCCTGAGCCTACTCAGTTTATTAATCTATCTCCTAAGTGGAACAGTATTGAAAGCTTTCCTGAAGTCAAGGTAGGTGACATCAACTGCTCCCCCTTGGTCCACCACTCTGGTTACTCAGTCAAAGAAATCTATGAGATTAGTTTGACAGGACCTTCCCTTTGTAAACCCATGCTGTCTTGGATCCTGTGCTCCTATGGATTCCAGGTGTTGCACTATTCTTTCCTTAAGAAGTGCCTCCATAATCTTGCCCACTACTGAGGTAAGACTGACTGGTCTGTAGTTCCCTGCCTCCTCTCTGCTACCACTCTTGTGGAGCGGGATCACATGAGCTTTTCTCCAGTCTTCTGGGACCTCTCCTGTGCTCAGAGACTCACTAAACACTTCTGATACAGCCTCTGCTAGTTCCACCCTTAGCTCCGTTAGTACCCTGGGATGTATGCCAACAGGTCCAATTGCCTTGTCCATCCTGAGCTTATCGAGCTCTTGTAGGACCCTTACTTTTGTGAAGGAACTAGTGCACACCTCCATCCCCCCTGTGTCCATGGTGCTAAGTTGTGGGCCCTGCCCCACCTTCTCCTCAGTAAATACTGAGCAGAAGTATCTATTTAGGATAGATGCTTTTACATAGTCCTCCTCCTCACATGTCCCCTTATCTCCTTTGATCTTAGCAGTACCCCCTCTGGACTTTATCCTTTCACTAATATATCTATAGAAAGTATTGTCCTCTCCTTTTACTGTTTGTGCTAGTGTTTCCTCGGTTTGGGCCTTTGCCTGCATTACTGCCATCCCTGCTTCCCTTAGGAAAGTTTGTTATGCCTCCCAATCTTCATCCTGTTGCATTCCCTTATATTTCCTGAAGGCCAATCTTTTGGGTCTGACCTTTTCTGATTGTTTTTGAGAACCAAAGTGGTTTCCTTCTTCTTTTGCACTTCCTTTTCTCTCTAACACAATGGGATATTGCTTCAAGTATTGCATCCTTAATGCTTGCCCACTTTGCCTGTACCCCCTGACCTGTATTTCTTTTTGCCAGGGCTACCTTAACTCTGTTGGCCATCTTATCAAAGTCAGCTCCTCTGAAGTCCCATATTTTTGCTTTGGAATGTGATGATTTAGTTCTAGTGGACAATTTGAATCCTACCATGTGATGGTCACTGTTCTCCAGGTGACCTTCTACCTGGAGATCTGTGATCCTTCCCCTGTTAGTCAGTATTAGATCTAGGATAGCCCTGTCTCTTGTGGATTGTTGTACCAGTTGTTTGGGGCCACCCCCCCCTGCAGGGAATCCACTATGTGTCTAGTTCTGGCAGATGTTCTTGCTGATATTGACCAATCTGTATCTGGCATGTTGAAGTCTCCCATTATCAGAGCCTCCCCTTTAGCTGTCATGTTTTGTATATCTTCTAACAGTAGTGTGTTTATGTCCTCCCCCTGGTCTGGAGGCCTGTACATAAACCCAGTTCATATGGCTGTCCCATTTCCTGTTTCCAGGGTGACCCACTGTTCTTCTGGCTCTTTATGTGTATTCTGAATTTATGTAGCTTTGACATTTTCATTGACATAATGGGCCACTCCACACCCCCTTTTTGCACCTCTGTCTATCTGAACAATACATAGCCAGGTACTGAAGTCTCCCAAGTGTGGTTACTGGTAAACCATGTCCCGCTAATGGCTACTATGTCCAGATTAGCCTCTGCCGTTATTGCCTGCATGTCTGGGATCTTGTTTCCCAGACTGTGAGTATTTGTGTACATGATTTTCCATTGACCAGATTTTAGTGTGTCAGTTGTTGGCTGAGGTTTGGCATTTCCCCCTGTGCATCATATGGGAGCCAAACCTTTTTTTTTACCTGGTGATGCAAATGAACTACAAACATGCTGAACTCCTATTTGACCACTATCTGAGGGGGGAGGGGTGTTCTTCCCATTTGACGTATTGGGTGCTGCAACCCTCTTCCCATTTGCTAGTTTAAATATTCTGCAAAGACATCAAACTTCTGCCCCAATGCACTGACTCCCTCCTTAGTCAGATGCAGTCCATCAAATTTAAAGAACTTTCGCTCCCAAAACTTTTGCCAGTTCCCTACAAATTTGTGTCCTTTTTCCTGGCACCAGCCCTTGAGTCACATGTTTAGCTCCCTTATCTCCCCTTTTCTGACCTTCTGTCCATCTGCCACCCTCTCCCAGACTGGCAGGATCTCAGAGAAGGAGATGCTGGATAGAATGTATGATAGTTTGTCACCCAGCCTGGTCAGGTGTTCCTTGGTCTCCACAACTGACCAGCTGGTGAGATCATTAGTTCCTATGTGTATCAGGATGTCAACATTTTCTCCTGCTTCCTGAACAATTTTAGTAATGTGGTCAGTGTGTCTCAACACTGATGTACCTGGGAGACATCTGACCATTATCCCAGGCTGGAGATAGGTATCAAATCCATGAATCATGGAGTCTCCTATGATCAGAAGTTTTTTGGCAGAGATGATATACCCTGTAAGAAACACTTTGCTATAGAGGAAAATAAAGCAGTAATGGAAGATATACCTTGCAAAAGACAGTTGGAATCAGAAGATTATAGCAGTAATCTGTAAGCACACACCTGGAGTCACACCCTGTAATAATGCAGCAGAATGCATACCCAGCAACAACAATTTGAATGATAGAAAAATAAAGCAATAAAATGTTAGCAACAAACAGTAACAAACCCTGTGAGTACAAAATAAAAATAACAACACGCAGTAAATCTGTGAAGCCAAAAGAAGCCTTAATCCTTTTCCTTGCTTTGGAAAGATTTTTTGCTTTGTCCTTTCAAGGAACCTAGAAGGAAAGAGCTCAGGTGAAGTTAAACTTTTTAGATCCCATTATAAGTCTATGGAAAAATTTATATGGATATTTTGCAAAAGAAGAATGGGGTTTTGGACATCTGGTCACTCCTCATTATCAAAGAATTTGCAGGCTCGTGATCGGAGGAGTTTAATGACCGTGACAGCCACCATCTTGTTTTCAGTTTGCAGTTGGAAAAAAAAAATCTCAGCTCGGGGTGACTTCTGAAGTAAAACTATGATGGGTTTTGCTCATGGGTCTTCCCTCTATCGAGCCATGGCTGTGGTTTAATGTAGTTATATCAAAAAATAGAGTTTTAAACTTTTAAATTCTTTGATCCTGGTTCACTAATGATCTTTGATCATGAACCTGTAAATTTTTTGATCGTTAGATTCTTTGATTGTAATCTTCATTTGTGCAGAAGGGATGAGATGACCAGATTTAAAAATCAAATATCTCAGCTCAGGGGTGACTTGTGAAGGCAAACTAGGATCGGTTTTGCTCAGGGGGCTTCCCTCTATTGAGCCATGCCTGTGGTTTAATGTAGTTGTGTCAAAAAATTTAGTTTTAATGTTTTTTAATTCTTTGATCATGAGCCTCCAAATTCTTTGGTACATGAGCCTGCAAATTCTTTGATACTTAAAAGATTCTTAGGCCTTGACTTAGTTAATGAAGGTCAAGATGGCCAGATTTGGAGGGACCAGATAGCACAATTTTCATGACCAGATGTCTCCTTATGATCAAAGATGATCTTTGATCACAAATTTGCAGTCGATTCTCATGATCAAAGAATTCTTAAAGGTGCTAAAACTTTAAAATCAAATATCTTGGAAACGGTTTGGTGTTTTAAATTGAAATTTGGAGGGTGTTGAGGGGATGTCCTGTAGATGTGAACTGTGGTGTTTAAGCATCAGAAAATGAATTCACTGTGGAGATTTTGTGTCACGTACTTTACATTTTGTTGATAACGTTTTCCATTGTGGTAGTGGCTTGACATTTACAGGGCAGCTAGCCTTATTGCCACGGAGGTAATTTTTAGTGGCTAGGTGTATAAAATATAAACAGATGCAGAATTATGCCACCACAATGAATGGAAATGTGTTTTGTTTCAAGCTGGTGGGAGCATGGGGCTCTCACCAATACATGCTCCCACCAATACATATGATATTCAGTACTTGTACCATTATGTTAGGCAGACATTTGCAAGTTGGTGGGAGCATGGGGCCTTTCACCAACTTGCATGACTTTATACTTTTTCTACACTTTCTCAAAAAGTAAGAAAATTCTTTTCAAAAACTGTGTTAATGCATCATCTAGGGTTAAAGCACAAAAAGTCATGAAATGAGACCTTTAGGATTGCCCCTACCCCCATGCACCCCCCATCCTCCCCAGACTGATAGATGCTGGGGGGTGTCATTGGGGTTGTGAGGCCTAAATGTCACCCTGTTCTTCTTTACTGTGGCATGTCAACATGATTACACATGGAATGGGGTGACATTTAGGCCTCACAACCCAATGACACACCCCGCATCTGTCAGTCTGAGAGGATAAGGGGGACATGGGGGGTAGGGGGTAATCCTAAAGGTCTCATTTCTGACTTTGTGCTTTGACTCTAAATGATGCATTAACACAGTTTTTTTTTTGCAAAGAATGAATATATATGTATGTGTATATGTATATATATATATATATATATATATTTCTTTTATGGCAAAAAATCTCTTTAATGCATCAGTTAGGATTGTTACACAGTGATAAAGTGAGGAAATTCAATGTTAGGTTCACCCCTTGCACACCCCACCGTCCCCCACCAACAGGCATCAGGGTGTGCGTTGGAGTTGTCAGTCTAACTCTCACCCCATCCATGTGAAACAAGCTGAGATGGTGAAGTATGGGAGAATGGGGTGAAAGTTAGGACCGATGACTCAACGCACCCCGATGCCTGTTGGTGGGGAAGGGTGAGGGTGGGCAAGGGAAGTGAACCTATCATCGAATTTCCTCCCTTTTGTCACTGTGGAACAACTCTAACTGATGCATTAAATGGAGTTTTTTTGCCATGAATTTCCCTTCTTTTGAGAATGTGCACTATAAATAGCAAAGTAATGGCAACGCAAACACAAGTGCAAGCTCAAATGCTAACGCACATGGTGATGCAAACGTTAATGAAATCAGAAACACAAATGGAAGTGCATATGGAAACACAAACCATAATGCACACAGGCATGATAAAGTAATTGGAAATGCAGACACTTACGGTAACAGCAATGATGACACCAAAGGAAACAGAAACATAAATGCAAACAGAAGCGAGTATGCAAACGCAAGTGGAAAGGCACACAGTGATGCAAAGGAAGGGCAAACAAAAACAGTAATGGAAATGCAAATATTATCAGTTACGCAAATGCAAGTGCAAGTGAAAACGCAAAGGGTAATGCTCACAATGGCATAGACGGGAATGGTAACGCAAACGGAAACACAAATGCAAGCTTGTATGGAAATGCAAATGGTAACACACATGGTACCGCAATAGGAAATGCAAATGCTAATGGTAACAGCAAAGATAACGCCAAAGGAAACATAAATGGAAGCACATACGCAAACGCAAATGGTATTGCAAACGGCGATGCAAAATGAAATGTAAACAGAAACAGTAATGGAAATGCAAGCACAAATGAAAATGCACTGGGTAACGCACATAGTGGTGTAGATGGGAATGCTAATGCAAATGGTTATGGAAACGCAAGTGGGAATGCTGACAGTAACGAAAGTGCACACCCTTTTTTTCACCAACAGCTACATAGAGAAACACAGTGAATACAAAGAATGTATGCATAATGGGCCTCGGAGCAGAAAACGAGCACTTGGAATACTAAATTGCTTATATCTCAGGAACCGTACGACGTGGAAAAAAAATTAAATTTCATATAAATTATGACTTTCCTGGCTAGTTTTGCACTAAGCCCTCTTAGGTGGCTAAGCATTTTTCCTACAAAGAATCTGTATCTTGAAGCGTTTACTAGATATGGGCCCGGAAAAGGCACGGTGGTCACAGTAATGTTAGTCTATGGGGAAAAGTGTCAACTTTGGAGTACCGTAACTTTGCATCCCTGTAATATTTTATCACCAAACCATAAAAGGCACATCTGTAGGATGTTGGCTTTCTTCACCCTAAATTTCAGCCCAAAAGACCAAGCCATTCTTTTGCAGCAGGGTGGCAAAGAATTCCTGTTATTTTGGTCATAGTGTCACAAAGTAGTGTCATAGTCACAACACTTTCACAAAAAAATCATGAAAGTGTCACCGATTACCTTACTACCTTGCGACACTACAGTTCTAAAAATTTCAAAAACATATTTCTGGGGTGTTTAACCACAAAGAAAGACATAGCTAGCATCCTCAGGGTCCGACTAGGTGAACACAAAAAGAATTGTGTCCCTTGAGGGTCCCAAATTTAAATGCCAACCATTTCTGTGACCACTAACTGAAAAAAATGGCTGACTCATGATGGGCAGACTGGATCGGCCTTGTGGTCCTTATCTGCTGTCAACTTATATTGCATATTTATAAGCACTCTGAAATTATTAAGTAATAATAGACTAATTAAATTTGCTGACGATGTTAAGGTTGGAGCAGTGGTAAATACGTTTGATGAAAGACTCATTTTTGGCCAGGATTTGTTATACATTATCGACTGGGCAAAAAAAAAAAATGGAATGATGTTTAATAAAGATAAATGTACCATCATGCATTTTGGTAGACATAACATAAATCAGAGCTACTATATGCCAGATCTGAAACTTAGGGTATCAAATGTGAGAAGGATCTGGGTATCTATGTCCAAAATGATTTAAGAAATGAAGTAAATAGCAGACAATCATCTAACAAAGCAATGCAGATTGTTGGTTGTATTAGGAGAGGTTTTCAATCAAGGAGTAGAGAGGTTCTGATGCCATTGTATAAACATCTGGTGAGGCCTGTATTGGATTATTGCTCTACAGTTGCAGGTCCTTTATTGATGAGGGATATTAAATTAATGGAAAAACCACAGAGATCCCTTACAATGTTGATTTCGGGTTGTGAGAAAGAGTCATATGAGACTAGATTGGAAATTTTGGGTTTGTGGTCTTTGGAGAGTAGAAGGGCAAGAGGGGATCTATTATTATCATATAAATCTCTGAAGGATCAGGGTATTAGAGCAGATTTGGGATTGGTGTATAAGAAAAGGACCAATCATTTGAGAAGGCATGATAGGCAACTGAGTGAAGAACTTAGCAGGATTGAGTTAAGGAAAAGGTGTTTTAAGTGTCAAACAATAAGGACATGGAATGGACTGCCCCAGGAGGTGGTGGAGGCAGAAAGCTTAGATTGTTTTAAGCAGAGATTAGACAAGTATTTAGAAGAAGTTGGTGGTTTTTGCCACTACCACTGAATTGTGGGGAAAATCTTTATGGGCTATGCTTTCTGATTTTCTTATTTATCCAGTATGATCTCCAGTATGAACTTTTATTTTTCTATGTTTATGTGACACTACAGGGGTCATTTGCGACACTAAAAACTGCATTTATGACACTCTTGAACTTTTTGTTAACGCTTCCCATTGACTGTAATGGGAAACTTGTTTTTTGAATAACCTTTGAACCGTTTAATATTTTTTCACAAAATCTTTGAAAAGCACATCGGGGACCCTGCCCGCATGTTCCCTGAAGTTTTCAGACTGGTCGCACAAACCGTGCAACCTGTAGGTACGAGCAAAGAATGCACCAAAAAACGTAAATGCACTACAGAATGTTGCTTTATAACTCCACAAACATAAATCTGACCATTACAAAACTTGGCAGATCCAGAGATCTATTTGACTACACCATGCCTGCCAAATTTCAAGTAAATCCATCATATGATGGCAAAGTTATTAAGATGCAAAATGTCACAGTTTAACCTTAAATGGGGTACTCAACCCTAACTATAGTGGCACTACCATGCCACTATAATTTATATATATATATATATATATACATCTATATATATATATATATATATATATATATATATATATAGTGTTTCCAGCATGCAGGAATAAACAAATACCGGATCCCAATGACTATGTCCCAGCTGAAGACAATATGCCGTCTGATAGATCTGCGGTCCACTTGGATGAATACACTTCTACTAGGACCATGGTCACAAATGCTCATTTTTAATAATTTCCTAACTGCACTGCTTTCCTGATCATGGATCTGGATATATTTTTAAGGACAGCAAAGTCAGTGATCAACTGTTGAAGACAGTTTCCACAGTACAAATCTGATGTCGGTAATACACCAACTGTTTCCATAGAGCTAGTGTATCATGCTAAGCTGATATAATCTCTTGCCTCTTTTAGTTTTGTTAATGTTTATCAAAATATTGTAACTTGCAAAATGAGGTATGAACATCAGACTAGGAGTGACATACCAGCCTTACTCACAAGGGGCACAAGGAGACAAAGCAATGCTTGAAAACATACTAAAGATGGCAGAAAAAGGAGAAGTCATGTTTATGAGGGACTTCAACCTCCCTGATGTGGACTGGAACTCCTGCACAGCAGCCACAGCTAGGTGCAGAAATTTCCTAAACACCATCGTAGCCCCCACTCAGGGCAAGGTCCAGGAGATGGAGGTGGGGTGCCATATGGGGTCAAGTGACCAAAAATCTGTCTGGTTCAAGGTCAAAAAGGCCAAGGAAACAAGCCACACTAAGACACAGGTCATAGATTTCAGAAGAACAGACTCTGATCACATGAGAATATGCTTTAGAGATATCCTCAAGAGGAAGACAAAAGGAGGGGTAGAGGAATGTTGGATAAACATAAGAGAAACACTTGCGGAGGTTACTGCAAAATACTCTGGGCTAGTCAGTAAGATGAAGAAAAAAAGAAATACGCTATGGTTCACAAAGGAGGTGGTAGCTGCAGTGAGGTAAAAGAGACTAGCATTCCAAAGATACAAGGGATCAAACAGTGAAATAGATAGGAAGGCATAAAAGTGCAGTTTGAAGGAGGAAGGAAGGGTGATCCAAAAAGCAAAGGCACAGACTGAGGAAGATATAGCGGGGGGTGTTAAAGGAGGAAATAAGACCTTTAGGTGCTTAAATAACAAATGGGAAAACAAAGGAGGCATTGTCAGGCTCATAAGCAGGGATGGGAGGAAGGTAGAAGAAGACAGTGAGGAGGCACCTGTGAATGGACCCACACCAAAGGGGGACAGAACTCATCTAGGGGGAATGGGCACAAGCCCATTCACAATAGAGAGGATAAGAACAGAATTACAAAAACTAAAGGTAGATAAAGCCAATGGGCCAGACAGAGTCCATCAATATATATATTGAGGGAACTTAGTGATGAATTGACAGCACCACTAGTATATCTTTTTAGCAGATCCTTGAAAGAAGGGATAGTTCCCCAAGACTGGAAAAGAGCAGTAGTGGTCCTGATAGACAGTAGTGGTAGCAGCAAGGAGACAGGAAATCACCGCCCAGTCAGCCTCACCTTGGTGGTAGGCAAGATGATGGCGTCATAGCTGAAAGAAAGGATACTAGCATTCCTAGAGGAATCTGGAGAACTGGATAGCAAGCAGCACAGCTTCACAATGAGAAGGTCCTGTCAGACTAATGTAATCAAGTTCTTTGACTCAGTTACTAGGGCTATGGACCGGGGGGAGCCATTGATGTTGTCTACTTTGACTTTAGCAAGGCCTTTGACTCTGTACCACTCAGAAGGCTGCTGAAAAAACTTGACCATACAGGAGTGGGGCAGAAAGTGGTAGCATGGATGAGTAGATGGCTTTAACAGAGAACTCAATCTGTGACATTAAATGAGGCAGCATCAGGGGTTAGGGAGGTGACAAGCGGAGTGCCACAGGGGTCCATCCTCAGATGATTACTCTTTAATATCTTCATCAGAGATATCACAGAGGAGTTGAGTGGGAAGGTGTGCCTGTTTGCAGATGACACAAAGCTCTGCAACAGTGTGGCCACTGCACAGGGGATAGAGTAAATAAAAAGTGACCTACTCACGGGCTGGAACATTGGTCCAACTTGTGGCAGTTAAAATTCAATGCGAAAAAGTGCAAAGTTATGCATCTGAACAGAAGCAACCCAGAGACAGACTACTACTTGGGAGGAGAGAAACTAGCAACCACCCATCAGGAAAGGGATCTAGGGGTTATCATATCAGACTATTTGAAGGTAGATGGACAATGCAAAAGGGCAGCAAAGAAGGCCAGTAGGATGCTGGGATGCAAAGGAAGGGGCATCACAAGTAGAAGAAAATAATTGATTCTGCCACTGTACAAGCCCCTGGTGAGACCTCACCTTGAGTACTGTGTCTAGTTCTGGAGACCTTTGGCCTGATTCCAAAATGCATGGCACAACTCACAGGCGTATGCAAGTTGCACCATGAGGCACTACACTGGAGACCATGTAGCCTATTCTAAGACAGGGAGGGTCCTCTGCACCTATGCCAGTGACTTGCGGCAGCCACAGACTAGCGCCAAGGGAATGGCACACTGGACCTGGGTGCTACAAGTCACAGCACACAATCTACTTCCCTCCCAGAGCCCTCCACTCTGTAATGCACCTGAATGCACCTGGGGTATTGGGGGGGCTGGCTGGTAGCACTGGTGAGCAGGGCACAACAGAATTCGGACCAGGGGTCCCTGATGTTTAGTGGGTGGGGGCATGACAGTGCAGGGGGGGTACATGGGGCACACACATGTTTTCTGTGGTGCTGTGGGGGGGCATCCATCACTGTGCCAGGACAGATGCCCCTTTGACAACCTCCTAGCTGATCTAACCCCACTACGCCATTGCCTCTTCTGGAATACCGTAAGTGAGTGAAGGCAGCTGTCCTTCGAGAATAGGGCACAGTTGCTGCCATAACCCACACTTGCACCATGCCGCTGTCAGCTGTAGACATAGTAGGTGACATAGCCCACCTTTGGCACAAGCCACATACAGCATGGCTCAAGCCGCGACTTGGAATCGTGACTTGCATTATGCCTGGTGCAAGGTGCGATTTGTGCCATCAGGTTTAGCGTAAATCACCTTACACCAAACATAATACCTTCTAGAATTGGGCCCGTTGTCTCAGAAAGGACATAGATAGATTGGAGACAGTACAGAGGAGGGCAACAAAAATAATACACAGTCTCCATAAGTTGCCATACGAAAGCAGGTTACAGGAACTCAACATGCACTCCCTGGAACAGTGCAGGGATGGAGGGGACATGATTGAGACATTCAGGTTTCTGAAGGGTATAAACAGAATCTCCACCCAGGAGTTCTTTATTGTCAATAGCACCAGTAGAACAAGAGGACATGAGATGAAATTGAGGGGAGGAAGATTCAGGGGCAACATGCAAAGGTTTTTCATCACAGAGAGGGTGGTTGACTCATGGAATGGTGTACCGGCTGGAGTTATTGACTCCAGAACAGTAGGGGAATTCAAAGCAGCGTGGGACATACCATAAGGGGATTGTCTTACAGAAATCCTAAAGGTGGGGGTAGGGCTCAGGACAGACTAGATGAATCTTTGGTCCCCATCTGCTGTCAATTTCTATGGTTCTTTGTTTCTGTGTAAAGTAGGCGTACACCATTCAAAAATACTTTTGAAATACTACTTTACTCTTTTTTTTTCTGATCCTCTTTTCTTATTGTGTTTTGACATAGATAAAGCTTGAGTTATCAATATAAAATTGTTAATAATTTATTTATTTTTTATTTAAGCTTTGGTAACTGGGAAAGGCACAGTAAGCTTGGGCTCATTTCCAGGTGCGACCTGGGGATGTGGGGTTACAATAAATACAAAAAGAGGGAGATAACAGACACAGCAATTATAACAAAATCAAGCAAATGCAAACAGAAGGAAAGAACAATAACTGCAATTGTAAGAGTCAAGTTCTAGGAAGCAAGAATAGGATCAAAATCATACATCTTAGGCCCGGTAGTGCTGAGGGCTGAGGCACTGGATGCCTTACCTCACATTACACCAGCGACCCATATTCGGGAATGAGCATGGGCCGCTGGGGATCAGCAGGGGAGGAGAAGGATGGAGTGTTCAAGGGACTGCTCTTCTTCTCCGGGAAGGGGGGGGGGGTGTCACCAGCACTCAGTGCTTCACTGCCCCCTTGCAGCAGCTGGGAGACAGTGCATCGACACTCCAGAAAGCTGAGGAGTGGAAGCAGAACTTGGAGGAGCTTGCGCAGACACATACATGCTCTCACAATATGGCATCATTGCATGCCTCCTCTCCTAAGGGGGAAAAAATGGAAGAAGTGTCCCAGGTGCTGTAGGATGAACGCTGATCCCCACTGGACTTGCTCCCACAAACAGGAAGTAATATCCACTCCAGATCTGTTCTGGTGGGTTGAGGGATCCCTGTTGCCCTGCCACGGAGGCAAAGCCATGGAGGAAAGAGGGAGGTAAGCTGCGAGAGGGAAATGGGGCTGGGGGATCAGGCATTATGGAGAGCCACCTGGGGACAGAGGAGAAAAAGAAACTAACTGTAAAAAAATTCATACATCCAGTAACTACAACTGATGATCAATGTACTCTGTTCTTGTATATATATACAGTTGTTATTATACTTGTGTATCTTTTGTTAATTAACATGCTCTTATCTGATGCAATAATAAAATGTTCCTATAAAAATCTTGTGATTCATTATTATTTGTTGTACTGCTGATTGTCCGGTCTATTGGTAAAGAATGCATGAGAAGCAATTTAAAAGGCTGTTCTTAATGGGTATGTAGCAAAACTAAAATGTACATAAACCATGGACATTTAATAACTGCAAAATAATAGTTACCTAATTTCATGGGTGAAGTGAGAATATCACAAAACATAATCTGGGATATATGAACCTCTACTTGCCCAATTGCAAACCAATGCTATTTCACAAATTAGATTTTCAAACTAGATTGAAAACTTTCGTTGTGTGAATTGAATACACAATGGCCAGACACAAAAGGTACAGTTTAACAACAAATATGAAGAGACATGAATTTCATGACACACACTTGATTCGGCATTTGAGATTTTTTGCCTTGCAACATTAGATGTGATTTTGAATAATGCCAATGTGTATCAACCGTGTTCATCTCCACTGTATCTTAACAATTATATTCAAAGAAATAGTTTTTAAATAGAATAGTAATCTGCTATCAGTATGTATGGAAAACTGTATGACAGCACATACACAAATACATTCTTTCAGAGAGAGATTACAGGGATGGCAAGAACACAGAGCAAGAGGATCTAGAGGTCTGTCTGTTGTTGTGGTAACCACACGGTAAAATATTATCCTTTTTTTAACTTTGTTTTAATTTTTCAGAGATAAAAAAAAGAAATACAATACATGCTTAGCTTTTTGTAAATGCTTATAACAATTCAGGGTTGACAAAGTGATAGAAACATAGAAACATAGAATTTGAAGGCAGATAAGGACTGCTTGGCCCACCCAGTCTACCCATTTCCCTACCTAATGGATAAGCTGCAGAGCCTAGTTAACCATCATCCTGCTTCTTCCTACCTCCACCCCCTAGAATTGCCTTATGGCTGTACCATGCATTCTTGAATTCCACCACAGTTTTTGACTCCACAACCTCCTCTGGAAGGACTTCCATGCATCCACAACCCTCTCTGTGAAAAAATACTTCCTTACATTACCTCTGAGCTGCCCCTCATGTTCAAACGAGGAGGCAGTATAGTGCAGTGGTCTAAGGCTCTGAGCTGTAAATCTGGTGACATCCAGCAGACCAGACCTGGGTTTGAATCCCACAGCTTCCACTTGCATGCTGTGTGACCCTGAGCAAGTCACTTAACCTCCTTGTGCTCCCAGGTCGCTCCTGTAAAAAAGCTTTCATCTTAGTGTGCTATACCTGGTTAAACAACTAAATAAAAAAAAAAAAAAAATTTGTGTCCCCTTGTTCTTGAACACCTTTTTTTCTGAAAGATGCTACCCTCATGGACTTTGTTGATTCCCTTGAGGTACTTGAAAGTTTCTATCATGTCCCCCAACCCCTTTCCTCAAGTATATACATATTAAGCTCCTTAAGTCTCTCATCATATGTCTTCTGGTGCAGACCCTGCACCATTTTAGTTGCCCTCCTCTGGACTGCCTCCATCCTGTTTATGTCTTTGTGGAGATTGGGTCTCCAGAACTGCATGCAGTACTCCAGATGGGGTCTCACCAGCTGTCTGTACAGAGGTATAACAACTTCTTGTTTTCTACTAGTGATACCTCTCTCTATGCATCCCAGTATCTCCCCAGCCCTCATTACTGCCCTCTCACATTGCTTGCCCAACTTTAGGTCATCTGATATGACTACCCCAAGGTCCCTTTCCATTTTTGTTGTTGTCAGTATCTCACCCCCCATTGTGTACTCTTACCCTGGGTATTTGTTTCCGAGGTGCCTTACCTTGCACTTCTTAGCATTGTATCTAAGCTGCCATACATTTGACCATTCCTCCAACCTTGCCAAGTCCCTTCTCATCCTTTCCACCCCACCTTGTGTATCAACTCTGTTGCAGATCTTTGTGACATCTGCAAAGAGACATACTTTTCCTTCCAGTCCCTCTGCAATGTCACTTATTAAGATATTGAAGAGGACTGGTCCAAGTACTGAACCCTGCGGTACCCCACTAGTAACTCCCCTTTCTTCAGAGTGGACTCCATTTATTATTACCCTCTGTGTCCTGTTCTCCAGCCAGTTCTTTACCCAGGCTATCATCTTGGGACCCACTCCCAGACTGGCTAACTTGTATATTAATCTTTTGTGTGGGACTGTGTCAAATGTCTTGCTAAAGTCTAGGTAGGCCATGTCCACAGCCCCTTCCTGATCTACTACTTTGGTTACCCAGTCAAAGAAATCATTAGATTCATCTGACATGACCTTCCTGCTGTGAATCTATAATGCCGTGGGACCTGTGCCCCTATGACCTCTAGTTACTTAACAATTCTTTTCTTCATAAGAGATTCGATAATTTTCTCTATCGCTGAGGTTAAACTAGCAGGTCTGTAATTTCCTGTTTCTGCCCTACTCCCACTTTTGTGAAGTGGAATCACATCTTCCCTCCTCCAGTCCTCAGGTACCACCCCATCCTCCCAAAATTTGTTAAAGAGGGTAGTCAGTGGTGTAACTAGTTCTACCCTTAGTTCTTTTAGAATTCTGGGATGAATCCCATCAGGCCCTATTGCTTTGTCCACCTTCAGTTTTAAGAGTTCTTTCAGAACCCTTTCTTCTGTGAATGGGCTGGCATCAATCAACTCCTATATCCAGAGTGTTTCTATTGTTTGGTTTAGGTACCTCCCCCCTTTTCATTTGTGAATACTGAGCAAAAATATTTGTTTAGTATCTCTGCCTTTTCACAGTCACCCTCTACCCACCACACCTCCCCTTTATTAAGCCTCACTATCCCTCACTTGGTCTTTCTTCACTCCCTGATGTACCTATAAAAGGTTTTATCCCCCCTTCTTAACTGAGTTGGCTATCTTTTCCTTGGTTTGGGTCTTTGCTGTTCTGACTGTCTTCCCAGCTTCCATTTGCTTTAACTGATACAATTTTCTGTCCTGCTCCTTCTGTGATCCCGTGTGCTTCCTAAATGCTTTCTTTTTCTCTCGAACCTTCCCTGCCACCTCCTATGAGAGCCATAGTGGTTTCTTACATCATTTTGTTTTGTTTATTTGCTTCACACAAAGGCTTGCTGCCTCTGTGATGGCAGTTTTAATTATTTCCCATTTTTCTTCCACCCCTCCTTCCTGCCCATTTGCTAGTGCATTCCTTAGGTACTCACCCATTTTGGCAAAGACAGCCATCCTAAAGTCCAGTACCTTTGCCTTTGTATGGCTTGACTCTACTGCTGTGTTTATCATGACCCATACTGTTCGGTGGTCACTAGTTCCCAGATAGCTACCCACCTCTACATCTGTGATCCTCTCTCCATCTCCATTTGAGAGTACCAGGTCTAAGGTTGCTCCCACTTGAGTGTATTCCAGTACTAGTTGTCTAAGGCATGCCCCCTGTAGGGCATCTAGAATAACCTCACTCTTAGAAGTGGCTGCTGCAACTGCACTCCAGTTAACATCTGGCATATTCAGATCCCCCATCAGCAATATCTCCCCTTTTTCTGCCATTCTAAGTATACGTTCTATCATTTCCTTGTCCATTTACTCCCCCCTGAGATGGGGGTCTGTATACAACCCCTGTATGGATTGTGGTGCCATTGCCTGTCTCCAAATTGACCCACAGTGCTTCCTTTCCTCCCTGTTTACCCTTTTAGTCTATTGCTTTGATTTCTTCCCTTATGTAGAGCGCCACTCCTCCTCCTCTTTTAGCCTCACTGTCCCTCCTGTAGATAATGTATCCTGATATGTTAGACATTAAATATATTTGTAATTTTAGCCCACTGTATATCCTAAGGTACATATTCTTATATAGTTGTTCTCACCTTTTTTAGGTCAATCCTACATGCAGTCACTGCACTTGAGAGCTCAATCCAGGCTAAGAGCAGCCTTTTCTTTTAATCAGTTTTATTCCTGTAATAACTTTTTTGGTAGAAGAGCTTTCCAATACACATTGCTCATGGTATGCTAAAGAGTAAAAAATTATTCAAAATGTGTATTGAGGATCCCCACACACTATTATGTAATATCTCTCAAGCAATGAGTATATCTAGAGCACTGTGAATGTCTTTTTATTTTTTATCATTTTAATTTTTCTGGTATTTTCTGTTATTTCTTTTTATTCATTGAAAATGTAGTTGTATTTCTTGTTATCATATTTACATTAATAAAATATTTAAAATTGGGCTTATACATGCTAGAAATCACATTCCTAGTGTGCTACATTGTATTAAGCAGCATTATGCTATGGTCTTGAAAGGTTTTGCGAATCACACAATTCTGCTGCTTCTTCCTTGCAGATCTCTGTGACAACAACAGAGCCTAAACAACAACTGCTGCAAGCATTTATTTAGTTTTGGCCCCCTAAAAACAAGCAATTTTTCCCTTTTTTCATTTACTTGTTTTTGTTTTGTTTCTTTTTTTCCTTGAATTTTTGGTTATTTCTTGTTATTTCTTATATAAGAAAAACATGAGTCTCTAAGTATATCCATAGATGGATGCTATATCCTGCTTCCCCCACTGGTCCTTGAGTGACCTCAATCCATTTCAAAACCAAGGTCACCGGTGTGTTTGGCAGTGAAGAAACAAGCATTTCAACCTTTCATGTCACTGGACTGGTACAGCTAATCAGCTGATTGGTAGACAATTGTCTTATGCTGTCCATACTGCAACAGAATGAAAAAATAATTCAACTACAGTATGAATGGCACTGCTTTAACAGAACATTTTTTTTTAAGGGCTGGAATTACATGTTACACAAAGCTACACCATACATGATAATTTTTTATGTCATTTAAAAAAACAAATTAGAAAAGCACATAGAGTACCAATCATTTGATTACAATGTTGTTAAAATAATTAAATATGCAATAGTCTGCAGTCTTCAGTTTAATAATACTTAATTCCATATAAGAATTATTACAATATAGTGTTTAATTCCATTTAAGAATTACATTATTATTTAATACATAAGCAAATATGCATTTAATCCACAAATGCCAAAAAAAAGATTATTTACTGTTATAAATTATTATTTGTCAGTATTGTTAGACAGTCATGTAACTGGTTAATGTTACAGAGAAAAACATATATTATACATTATAGGTAATAAAAAAAACTCTCAATGTACAGAATAGTGTACTGTATGACAGCCTATACACAACAAGGTGATTCTTTCACAAAGTGGCTATCAAGATGTCAAGGACCTTGCGAGTGAAGCTCAATATGTCAGTCTTTTATTCTGGTAAACACGAAGTGAAAGAATAGCCTTGTTGTATATTGGGTCCAATAAATAATTTTATATACTGTATTGTATTGAAAAATGATACAAGCCTTTTGTTTTTGTTTTGTTTTGTCCACTTTACCTTTATTTTTTTGAAAAGGCTAATCACTGCATGCTTCACTACAACTCAATATGTCAGTGGAAAAAGGCTGATGTAGTGCCACTGTACAAGAGTGGCAGCAGGGAGGAGGCGGGTAATTATTGTCTGGTCAGCCTTTCCTCAGTGGTGGGAAAGATAATGGAGGCACTCCTAAAGGAAAGAATTGTCACCTACCTTGCAGCCAGTGGTCTCCAAAATGATTGACAGCACAGGTTAATGGAGGGGAGATCATATCAGATGAACCTGATCAGATTTTTCAACTGGTTGAGAGGGTGGTTGATCAGGGAGAGATGGTAGATGTTGCCTATCTGAATTTCAGCAAAGCCTTTGACACTGTCCCTCACTGAAGGCTGGTGAACAAGTTGGGCAATTTAGGGGTGGGGCCAAACATAACCAAATGGGGGGAGAGCTGGTCTGGCAGCAAATGCCAGAGGGTGGTGGTTAATGGAGAGCACTCCAGGGAGGAAAGGGTGACAAGGGGGTGCTCCAGAGATCAGTATTGGGACCCATCCTCTTTAACATCTACATCGGTGATATTGCAGAAGGATTGAATGGGAAGGTGTGCCTATTTGTGGACAATACAAAGATTTGCAATAGGGTGGACCCACCGGAGGGGTGGAAAAAATGCGGGAGGACCCGAAAAAATGGATAGGTGATTGGAAAGTTGGCAATTAAGATTTAATGCAAAAAAAAGTAGAATAATGCACATAAGGCACAAAAACACATAGGCCACGTACACACTGGGGTAAGAAGAAGGTATTTTAATGGAACAGGAGAATGATCTGGGGATTGTCATTTCAGTTAACCTAAAGGTTGCCAACCAGTGCAGTAAAGCAATAGGAAATGTAACACAAATGCTGGTGTGCATAGGGAGGGGTATAACAAGCAGAAGGAGGGAGGTGTTAATTCCCCTCTACAGGTCCATACTGAGATGTCATCTAAAGAATGGGGTCCAGTTTTGAAGACCATACCTACGTAAGGATATAGATAGAGTGGAGAGAGTTCAGAGGAGGGCAACCAAAATGGTGCATGGCATGAACTGAAAGCCCAATGAGGAGAGGATGGAAGTGCTTGATCTGTATCCCCTAAAAATTAGGGGGGAGAGGGGGAACATGCTTGAGACATTTAAATATGTGAAGGGGATAAAAAGGGAGGCTTATTTCGGAGGAAAGAAAGTTCAAAAACTAGGGGGCAGAATTTGAGATTAGAGTGAAGCAAGTTCAGAGGTAATAGGAAAGGGTACAACTTCATGGAAAGAGTGGCGGTCTCCTGGAAGAGACTAGTGGAAGAGGTGGTGATGGTTGCCAAAATGCTAGGAGAATTTAAGAGGTTATGGGATAAATACATGGAACTAACCAGAAGAGGGCGGGGAGGAAACTGTAAAAAGAGAGGGAACTGGAGTCTCCATCGGGGGGGCAGGGAAGGATGCAAAGAGTTGGGTCTAGGGTTACCTATGGGTCTAGGGTTTAAGGGCAGACTGGATGGTCCATGGGGTCCTTTTCTGCCATCAGGTTTCTATGTTTCTCTGTTTCAAGCAATAGTAGCACATCTGCTAGGGGTGGGAGAAAGTGTGGATTTCTGCTGTTGCCGAAGTTTCACGAAATGTAAAAAATTTCATGGAACACTGCAACATTTACTTATGAACTGCTGGCTTTTTAAATGACATGTTGAAATAAAGTTTCTTGCTTATTATTTTGCCATAGATCATGTAATTATCCACAGTTTGCATTACTTCTGCGAGTTTTTTTCCCTATAGTCTAATACATTAACCTGCATTTCTTAAATTTGTTCTGCAGTTTTTCAGTGGAATTTCCATGAAAGTTGGTGAAATGATGTCCGAACTTTTGTGGAAGTGAAAATTCTACTTTCGCCAAAATTCTGCCAGCAGAAGTTTTTTCACACACCCCTAACATTTGCCCATCAGATTATCAGCAGCCCATTGTCCTATGACCGCTGTACTGCAGCAGAAAAAAAAAGTCATTCTGCTCCAGTATGAACATCATTACTGTAGCAGAACAATTGCTTACAAGGCATGGAACTCCATGCTTAACAAAGCCTCTCATACACTATTATCTAGTTATTCTGATGGGCTGTTGTAAAAAGTTAATTCACTATCAAATTAGATGTTTTTTCTGTTTTTATTTCATAATTTGCTCCTCACCACTTCACTAACTAGACCGCATCTCCATCAGCCCCCCCCCCACATGCCTTGTCATCTACCTTCTACCAGAGGCATAAAGAACAGTGTCATCCACGTACATATGAACAGATGCAGAGGAGCAGGCAGCAGGGAGATCATTTAGGAAGACTGACCCTTGAGGGACTTTGGTGTTGATGGGGATGGGGGAAAAGGGAGTTGCCTATTCTGACTGACTGGGTCCTACCTACAAGATAGGAGATGACCAAGTTGATGGCTGGGATGTAAAGCCTGTTGCTGCAAGCTTGTTGAGGAGAGGGGTGCAGGCTACTGTGTTGAAGGTTTTGGCCAAGTTGACAAAGATGGCAGAGGTGATCTGGCCCTGATCCATGCTGGAAAGAATGGAGAGAATGGAGTTAGTAAGCTGGAGAAGGGAGGGTGAGGTGGAGTGGGACTTGCAAAAAAACAGTCAGGAAGTGGATAAAACTGGAGGAGGAACTGAGGAAGGATGAAAGCTGTGCCAGTATGATGCACTCTTGAAATCTTATATGGATGGTGAGCAGGGATACAGGGTAGTAGTTGTCTGTGTTGGAGAAGCCATCACCTTTAGGAAGGGGTATGACTGTGGCAAGCTTCCAGGCATTGGGTACAGAGGAAAGGGTGAAAGAAGCAAGGTGAGTGGAAGGCAATGGAAGAGGCAGAGAGGTGAAGGACCTTGGGATCCAGTCCATCTGGGCTTTTACCCTTGTGAGGGTTAAGGGCTATGAGAGCCTTCAGGGTGTCTGCCAGTGAGGTAGGCAAGAAGGAAAAAGAGGAGGATGTAGGAGTAAACAGTGGGCTGGTGGAGATGGAGTGGAGGGGGGATGATGAGAGAAGAGGGAATGCACAGGTGGAGAAGAAAGTGTTGAACTTGGAAGCCACAGTGGGGGGGGGTCATAAATAGTGGTGCCTCTCACCTTAAGGACTGGGACAGGGGACTGGGTTTGTGAGGAGAATAGGGCATGGACTACCTTCTAGAACTTGGAAGGGCTGTTAATTTTATCCTGGAAGGTTGATAAAAAATACTTAGCTTTGGCAAATCTGATGACCCTAGTGCAGGCGTTATGGAGGGCTCGGTACTTCAAGAAGTCCAAATGGGAGCCTGGAGTCTTGTCCATCTTCCATGTGAGGTCACAAGTGCACAGATGGGCCAGTAGTTCAGCTGACACCCAAGGGTGGTCTGATCCTCTAACCTTGGTTTTCCTGATGGTAGCGTGCTGATCCCAGAATTTTAAGAAAGTGGTCTTAAAGTAACTGAGGGCAGAATCATCTGAGGAGGTGGTGAACATGGGAGGACCAGTTGATTGTTCCTAAGTTCTTATGGAGGGAGGACAAGTCTAATGAACTGATCAGGAGGATGTTTGAAGGCACATATATTATAGGGGCATGGTCAGCCCCTATAGTTAGGGTTGAATAGCCTGTTTAATGTTAAACCTCAAATTTTGCACTTTAATAACTTTGCAACCAATCAATGCATCTGCACAAAATTTGTATGTGCTGTCTTGTGGGGCAGATATCTTGTCGTGGTAAGTTTTATTTTGGTTCGATATGCGGATTTTGAGATCCGGATAGTGTCAAAAAGTTAAAAGTCACCACTTTTTGCATTTTTTTCCTCATTGCTTTGCACCCAGATAGTGTGCAGTTTTGGTGTGTGTTTTTTTATGTTAGAAAGAACTTAGGAAACAGAACTGCCAGTGTTTATTTGGTGCAAAAATAATGACTTGTCGCAAAGTTCTTCAGTGTTTAAGTTCCTATTATTTCCTATGGGAAGTTCATTTTTTAGGACAGAGGTAAAAAGTTTGACAAAGGATTTGATCTCATGAAAAAGCATTCATTCTCATGAGACCTATTCCTTTTTCATAAGAATGAAATCCATTTTTGTGAGAGAAAAATCCTTCTTAATGAGCCGCCATTTTGTTTTGTTTTTTCCCCAGGAAGTAAAATGCATGGAAATGTACAAATCAAACACCAGATCCCTAACTAAATGCGTCCTGTTTAGCTAGATTCTGGTGTTTGGTTTTCATAATTAGGGACAACAATACGTTTTCTGGGAACACGAAATTCCAGGTGCCCAGTTTAGTGAGAGGAGCCTTTAGCTGCATTCTCTGAATGAGAACCAAATATTTTATTTAGTTCTGCAGCCGCAGCTACATTCCTGCCTCTGGCTGCAATGTTAGTTGTAAGTCTCCTTGTTTTCTGTGGTGTCTAGTGGCATCCTGCACTCCCTGATCACTGCCACATATATACCCTGGTGTCTAGTGGCACCCCACACACTCTGATCGCCGTCCCCAGTCCCTTCATTATTTATTTATATTATTCAACACCAGGATACCCACCCCCAGTGTCGGATGCCCCCCTCCATTGTTTTATTAAAAGTGTCAACATCAAGGGGCCTAATCTCCATGATGGCATTACAAGCCCCGCCCCCAGCAGTGTGGGACACTTTTTAAGTAAATCTGTAAAAAGAAAACAGTCCCACAATGTCTGTTTTTTATTTTAAAACCTGAAAAGATGAAAACTGTCCCCTGCCACCCTTCCCCCATCCTGACCCTCCCACTGAGTACCCACCACTCCATGCCCCCACCTTACCATATACTTACCACCAGAGGTTGTGGACTGTCATCTTCTGTTGACCCATACACATCTGCACTCTTCAAAGCTGAACCATAAACTGAGGAATCAAGATAAGTGCTGTATAATGTATTTCAATGGCATTTTTAGCTTATGTTCATAGCTTTGCAATTTTTTTGAATTTTTTTATCAAATTTTCAACATGACATTTTTGGGACCCGACCTAATGAAAATGAACACTGCCATTTTGTTAATCGGGCTGGGAAGGTGACTTTGTAGTCACTGCCCAAATTCACCTTTTGGGACAGAATAACAGAATTTCACCATCAGTGTTCATGAGGTGGGGCCCTAAAAAGGCCATGTTGAAAATCTGATGAAAATAGATTCTAAAAATGACTGCGTTATGAGCATTTGTTGAACTTTTTCTATGCACGTGCATAACTTTGGTAATTTTCAGTATTTTGAGTCCAAATTTTCAGCATAGCAATTTTTTTCACACCATCTCACGAACAATACAGCTGCCATTTTTCACATCCTGTCCAAAATGTGTTTTCACACCTGTGGTGCAGAATGGCATTTTAGCATGGATTTGTACATTTCTCCTTCGGGTTTTAAGGTAGGGTCATAAGAACACTATGTTGAAAATGTGGGGTTAAAATATGAAAACAATGCCAAAGTTCAGAACATTTGTTGTAATTTTGCTACACCTGCTTTTAACTTCAGAATTAAATATTTTGAACCCAGATTTTCAACATAGCCTTCTTATTACCCCACCTCATGTATGTTACAGCTGTCATTTTTTAAATCCTGCCCATAATGTGTTTTCGTACCTGTGGTGATGAGTGGCATTGCAGTTGCACAGAATTAAGTTTTGATCAGGATTCTAAAATGTTCTCTACTGGGTACATGAGGTGGGGTAATAAGACGGCTATGCTATGCTGATGCTATGCCCCCCCACTCCTTTTCTTCTTCCTCTTCCTTTTCCTCTGTCTACCCTCTTTGCCTCCCCTCCCTCCATCTCCCCCATCACCTTTCTGCCAATGGTCCACCTGTACTCCTCACATTGAGGCTACTACCCCCCTTCCTTAAACTAAATACAACTAGTAAGCATTCTTCATGTGCAATCTCCCAAGCACGCATATTTTTTCTTAGTAACTTGGCTAATCACCTTCTTTTTTGCAATTGTCTAGAACTGTGCTCTGCATCTGTTTTTGTAGTATACAAAACACCCTGTATTATGTGTACAAAGTTGTTTTTGTTCTCTGTACCAAGTTGTTTTGCACTATTGTTACCTGACGAGAAACCTTTGTAAAAGAGCTCTTGCTCAAAGGTTGTATCCAAAACAATAAATAAATAAAAATAAATGAATAAATAAATAAAATATGGTCACTTTTGTCCCATAAATGGAAGTGCAGGGCCCGGAGGCTTCCTCAGCTACAAATAGATACACATCTATGAAGGGATGGCAGCGCAGGATCCAAAGGACCCCATGCTCCCACAGTAAAATAAGGATAACAATATTCACTCTCCAAAAGTAAGGAAATAAGCTGCAAAAAATTAGTCAACTTCAGTGCACTTCAGGAAGATGGATGAGGTGCTAAGGATGCACCTAGACGGTGTCAGAATGGATATGGGGATGGATCAAAATTGGATTGTCATCAAAGAGGCAATACTGGCTGCCACAGTGGAGTGTGCTAGGCTCAGGGGGAAGAACTCTGGGGCCAAATTATCTAGCTGTTTCAGCTCTGAGTTTGCCCGGGTGGTGAGTGACATGAGGTCAGCCTACCGGAGATAGAGGAAGACCATGAGTGAGGTGGATAAAGAAAATTACCTGAAGTTGGCCAAGCTGTCATGCAAGGTAGTGTAGCAGGCCAAGGCACAAAAGGAACTCCAGATAGCTGAGGGATCATGAAGTGAAGAAGGCCTTCTTTCATTACATAAGAGAGAAAAGGGACAAGAAGGATGGGATAGTTAGGCTTAGGAATGGGGATGGATGGGTGGAGAATGGGGGTAAGGTGGATGTATTGATCGAATACTTTTGCTCTGTCTTCACTAGGAAAAAAGACAGACAAGTGCCATCAGGGTAAAGACGGGGCAAAGGGAGGAAGGGAACACAGATGAGGTGACAGAAGAGAACAGAGTGATGGTGGGGCTGCTTGAACTAAAGGTAGACTAGTCACTGGGACTGGATGGCATACACCCAAGGGTTCTAAGGGAGCTGGCAGGGTAGCTTACGGGTCAAATGATGGGCCTCTTTAATAGTTTTCTGGAATTGCGTGTGGTGCTACAGGACTGGAGAATGGTACATGAGGTGCCTCTCCACAATAGCAGTTCAAGGGATGACTCGGGGAACTGCATGCTGGTCAGTCTGATTTCAATCGTGAGCAAGCTCATGGAGACCATACTGAAGGAGAGGTTCATAAGGTATATGGAGAAGAATGGTCTCCAGGATGAAAGGCAGAACGGATTTGTGGGAGGAAGTTCATGCTAGATGAATGTCATTGACTTTTTGACTGGGTCACCAGGACAGTAGACAGGGGTCAGGCGGTAGACATTCTTTACATGGACTTCACCAAGGCATTTGACTATGCACCCCACAAGAGGTTGATCAGGAAACTGGCAAATCTCTGGAATGGGAAAAAATGATCAGGTGGGTAGAAAGCTGGCTGAGGGACAGGACTCAGAGGGACGTGGCTGGGTGAGAGTTATTCAGCACTAGAAAGTCACCAGCAGCTTCCCACAAGGCTTAGTGATGGGACCAGTGCTGTTCAATCCCTTCAACAATCACAGTGGGGAGGGCATTAAGGGCAAAATAAGCCTATTTGTGGACAACACCAAATTCTGTAGAAGGGCGGACACAATGGAAGGTATACAAGACCTGAAGCATAGCACCCCTTGTGGTCAACACCCTGATGGCAAAACATAGAAAAAGACCATTACGGCAACATTCACTGTAATGGTCCTTTTTCTGTGTTTCGCCTTTCCCCGGTGTTCCACCCCTTCCCCGGACCAACTCCAAACTTTAGTTGGAATCCTAGAGTCTGGCGTTGCGAGGGGCGGAGCCCCCTACATGGAGTGTGTTGGGGGCACAGCCCTCCACAGAAAACAGCAATGAAAGAGGCGGCACAATACCTGTGTAAGTATTGTGACGTCACTGTGGGGGAGGTCAGCATTCTCGCCAATGAGATATCTTGGTGCTTCTGACCTGCAGGAGGACCTCAGAAAATTTGAGAGATGGGCAGGGATCTGGCAACTTGGCTTCAATGCCAAGAAATGCAAAGCTCTGCACATTGGAGCCAGGAACATTAAGGACCGAGTACTAACTGGGGCAGAGTCTGGGTAGCAACAATGGAGGAGCAAAAGGATCTGAGAGTGATGATAACTAGCTATCTGAATCATTCCAAGCAGTGCAAAAAAGGCAGTAGTGAATACAAACAGGATACTGAGGTGTGTAGTCTACAAAATCAGCAGTAGGTAGAAAGAACCTATACTGCCCTTGTACAGGTCACTGGTGAGACTGTATCTAGAATATGGAGTAAGATATTGGTGTCAATACCTTAAAAAGGAAACTAACCTGCTGGAGAAGGTCCAGAGAATGTCAGATAAGATGATCACAGGTCAGCAGGGTATGTCTTACGAGGAGAGGTTGGGGCACTGAGGATGTACTCCCTGGAGGAGAGTAGGGAGAGAGTCAACATGATAGAAAACTTCAGATACTTGAAGGGTATAAATAGGGTTGATAGTGAGGGTCTCTTCAAGATAAGGGGCAGCCAAACTATGAGAGGATGCAGTCTAAAGCAGGAAGGGGGAACTTTAGAAGGGATGTTAGGAAGCATTTCTTCATGAAGAGGTTGGTGGCTACTTGGAATGTGCTGCTGGAGGAAGTGGCCTCAGTGAAGTCAGTGAGCAGTTTTAAGAAGGCTTGTGATAGGCCTAGGGGAAGCCATGAGGCCTGGGGGGGCAGATAGGATGGAACGGGGGACCTGGGATGGGGGAGCAGGTCAGTAGCATAAGCCGGGAACCCTACAATACAAGCACACTTAATATACCGAATGGCCTTCTGCTGGCTCTTTTGTATGTTCATATGGGATATTGGCAGGTTCTTGGAGGATGGACAGGAGCATTGAGGTTGGGTGGAAGTTTATTGGGGTGGGGAATTGCATTGGTATACGGTGGGGTGCATGGCACAATAGGTGAGTACATAAGGGCATGCATGGCACCCCATCTGTGCCACCCATTCCTGCCATTCCTTACCTTACAGGATATAGCTGGGCCACTTAGAATGCTGGGCCTCACCCAAGAGGTGGACATAGAGTTTGAACCACACAGGTGGCCATTGACAGCAGGGGAGCAGGTTGCCATACCCATCTATTAATGGGCAATCAGGGTTGAGTAGAAGTGGAGAAGTGGAATGAGGTTTGCACAGAGTGGATACCTGGACTTGTGGACTGGTGTGTCCCACCATGCACTAACCCTCCATTGGCATGAGTTGTGATGGACATTTGATGGCCCACATATGCATCCCTCAGGGTATGGTTGCACAGACTTTTACTGGTGGTCATCATTTGATTTTCTTTTCATATTTTAAATGTTGCTGTTGTGGTAGGTACCATTTTGTTTCTGTTGCTGTTTCATGTAGTTATGTGTCCTTGTCTAATACATCATTAGCTGTACTTGCCAATATCTTGCCTTTATTCTGGGGGGGGGGGGCATACCTGTGTTCATGGCTGCTTTTCGGCCACACAGGGCCTGGTGTGATCTGCACTGTGTTACTCGTGTAGCCACTGCTGTACACACTCTTGTGCATAAACATTGGGGGTGCTGCATACATGGGCATGCCACTTTTTCAAGCATACCACTAGACACTACACAATTGCTTGTATGACCCCTGTGTGGTGTGTATGTGGTGTGTAAGCATAGTGCTCATGACATACAGCCAAATGCACTAAATGTGGTGCATGCGGTCCTGACCACCTGTGACATGGGCTGAGTAATAACCACAGTGCCTTCGTTTATAGGGCCCTTACTAATAGAAAGCAAAAACAAGCATTGGTATAATGCTTTGTTTGCTTACATGTTGCATGTTATTTCTTTGTTCTTTCTCACTACAGTTTGTGATTCAGTCACTAAGTAGTAGTGAGCAGTGTAGGAGGACTGCAGCTAAAGCAAATAAATTGCTTGGGTGCATTGCCAGGGGGATAATCTCGAGGACACGGGAGGTGCTTCTTCCTCTGTATAACTGCTTGGTTCAACCACACCTTGAATACTGCATGCTGTTTTGGCACCCTTACTTAAAAAAGGACATTGCACTTCTGAAGAGGGTCCAGAGGAGAACAGCCAGGATAATATAGTTCCTGGGGGAGAGATACTATGAGAAGAGACTTGAGGAGCTGAACTTGTACTCCCTGTAGGGTAGGAGAGGAGAGGAGGGACAGAGGGGATATGATTGAGGTCTTTATATATATCTAAAGGGTATGAACAGGGTCAGCCTAAATAGGGTATTCCAGCTAAGCGAGGAGGGGGCCACCAGGGGGCATTCCATGAGACTGGCTGGTGGGAGGCTGAGGGGTGGAAACTAGAAGATGCTACTTTGCCAAGAGGGTAATGGACCCATGGAATGCACTGCCTGTGGAGTTGGTGGCTGTGGGTACAGTGGAGGAATTCAAGAGAGGCTGGGACAGATATAAGGGGAAGCTAAAGCTGTTATATGCCAGATCTGGAGGTACAACTCTGTTGGGGGATGGGAATTACGGGGGAAGAGGGGAGGGCAACAACGGTGTCCAGACTTAGTGTTGATTTTTGAGCAGACTCAATAGACCTTAAGGCCTACTCTGCTGGCATCTTAGTATGTTAGTATGTTTGTGGCTAATACTGCACCAACCATCTAATCTTCTTGATTGTTTCTAGTTACAGGAAATGCTATAGCAAAGAAGGGATGTCTGTCAGAAACCCTAGGTCCAACCACATGAGCCTATAGTTAATATCTGACATGCCATCTCACAGATTGCATGATTTTCTGTTGGGAACAGAACCAGATACACATGACATAAGGGATATCCGCCAAGGTTGGCTCCCTGAAAGTGGAAGGAGACAGAGTGAAGGAGCAGGGTCAGATCTGCATGGACAGTGGAGTGACAGCCCAGACTGACTTGCTCTGAGTGGAGGGTTGCTGTGGGCAATACAAAGGAAATGTCATGGTTGCTGTCCCACTTGGGCACACGCCACTGTTCACTTTAGTCCTCCCACTTCCTCCCCTCCCCTCACTTACACAGGCAGCATCATGGCATCAACCTTATCTCCAAATTATGGTGTGGTTTCCCCCCCATCCTCTCCTCTCCTCTCTCCTCTCCCCATGATCCCTCTCTTCCTACCAGCTATGCACCCGATACTTCCACAACTTCTCTGTCTCTCTCTCCCCCCCCAGCCTCTATCCAGTTCAAGGTAGGCAGCATTCTCCTACTGCCTCCCCTCCTTCTGGAACTGTTTTTCAAGCTCTCTTTGTCTAGCTCCTTCCCTGCCCAGTTTAAAATGTATTCTATTTCAATCCCCTCCTCCCCCTTGCTCCTGTCCTTCCTCCTCTTTGCAACCTGGGTGAGGCTCTCTCTACCCCTTCCTCTGGGGTTACCACCTTTTCAGAAGCCCAAAGTGGGACAAAAGTGCGTGACCTAGTCATTGGCAGCCAACTGCGCGTGCGTGCGCCGCTGGTCCACGGCGTCCTTACGACAAAGGGTACTAATCAGGATATTTGGGATGCTTTGTCATGTGCCACTGCCCACGCCAACCCCATATATGCCTTGACTCACTCTTTGCATGTTCACCCATGGAACAACATTAACATTGTCTGTGTTCATAACCTTTGGTAATTTGAAATCAGGAAACAGACAAATGCAACACTGCAAAGAATGCATTTTTTATTACAAAAAAAGAAGAAATAGTAAAGCAGCAAGGACATTTTCAAGCAATAAAAAGCAGATATTCACCTCTTTCAAAACTACTCCATCTCTTTCTCAAACAGCTCTACACCTCATTTCTTGGCTTTGAAATTATACTTAGCATTTGATTTAACAGCCTGCAAAAGGGGTCTGTTCCACATAATGTTTGAATGGAATTCGCCACACTTCATTCGGTAGTTTATTGTGACCATAAGTTCGGCTTTTATCAGTTCCACCCTGCAATGATTTCTTACATCGGTCCACTTGTTCTTTAGGAGAGAAAACACTCTCTCAGCAAAAGCATTTGAAGGTGGGATGCTCATGATACGTGCAATTACTGGATATAGATCAGGCAGGTCTGATGCATCTGAACAAATCTTTTGCCACTTTTCTGCTGGTGCTAGGTCCAGTCTACACAAATCTGGCATAAGGGGCCTGATGACTGAATAGTCTTGAAAAAAGTTTGTCTGCATCTATGGATTTCTGCAGAGAAAAGGCAACAATGACATTCAACAAATCGTCAAAGGCAAAGGGTTCCTTCAAAGACAGCATATACATTTTCTTTAGGTAGTTGTCATCACTGAAGTCAAACCACTGCTCCAAGTATTTGACAGCAGTTTCAAGGAAAAGGATAAAATCTGTCTCCAGCTTTTTACAGGAGACAGTATCCATATCCCTCATGAATGCCCAAAGCCTTCCCCCAAAAAACTTGTCTGCTGCACGGGCTTCAAGTTTTTGTCTAAAGTGAGGCCATCACTGCAAATGTTTCCATAGCTGTCAGTTGTGATCTTTCTAGGGTGGCTATGTGTTCATTGAAATCGACCAGAACAGCACTAAGGAAATACAGGTAGCACTGTGGCAGTGTTGGAAGTGTGCCCTCCCCATGTTCATTGTCAGCAAAGTATTGCCATATCTGTCTAGGTGTATCCTCTCCTTGTGAGAGGAAATAGGACTGCAGTACTGCAAGATTTTTGACTATTCTGTCAATTGCTGGCAGCAATGACAGCCATCTGGTTGGCACATGCCTCAGAAGGGACTCATATTCCATGCCACAAAATTCAAAAAACTCTTTTAAATCTCTTGTTCTTGTGGCAGACCCGGAAAAATGGCTAAACATTTTTAGGAAAAACACCTCCACATCATATGTCAGTTTTGCTGCTGCCTTCTTTGCAGCATTGTGAAGGATGTGAGCAGGGCAGTTTGCTTTTTGAAGTGATGGGCAGTTCTCTTTCAGTCTAGTATACACGCCTGACTGCTTCCCATAGTTCACACTGGCATTGTCAGCACCATATGCCGACACAGAGTCCCATGGCAAGGAATGTCTTTGCAAAATAGATGAAATCTGCTCAGTTATGGCTTGAGCAGATTTATCTGGGTCTTCATAGAAGTCCAGGAGAGCATTAACCACACCCTCTTCCTTTTTGAAATACCTTACTACCAGTGGAAATAGTTTTATGCTGCCCTTGTTGGATGCATCGGATGCTATTGAAAATGACACCCCTGGACTTTGCAAGTCTTTCAGAAGGCATTCCAGAGAATGTGGTCCCAGAACATTCTCTACAATGGCTTCAGCCTTTGTTCTGCCACAGGCAAGTTTTTTGGCAGTCTCAGAGTCCCCAAACAGCTAACTGGCCAGCTTCAGCCCACAGTCCAAGGAATTGTAAGACATGTTGTGCTGCACTGCATGAAAAACTTCAGCCGCTTCAGCTGCAGTCACCTTCAGCTCTGTCCCATCCAGATTAGTTGTTCTGGTTCACTTCATCATCAGATGGGTGCATTTGACTTGCTGGATGGCGTCTTGTGTTGCTCTGTGCTTTCATGCCTTGTTAGGTCATTCCACCCGCCATCGACACCAGGATTTCCGTCTACAACACCTGCAGAATGCTTTCAGTGTGTCGCTGCACTTCTCGACCCAGTTGAACTCCGTCTTCCACACATCTTGCCACTTGCAGAGTCTCTTATTGTTCGAAGAAGATGCAGTCAGTGCAGATCACTTCATTCTTTGAGCCCCGTTACTTACCTGTGCAGTTAACAAATGTTGCAATGTGATTTTTGTAGATATTCAGTGACAAACTGGTGGACTATGTGTCATCTTACTTGCAAGCACTATCACATGTGTGCCAGTCATGGTCTGAAAGCACAATGCAACTTCTGTGCATGGCAGCCAAAACCAAGCACCACAAGCCAGTGCAATTGTAGCTACAGGTTATGTAACACTGGAGCCGAAACATCTAGAGGCAGTGAACAGCAAGGAATATAGCTTGTTCCATGATGCCACCCTACACCCTTGGTTTGAAAGCACAATGCAACGCACATACACTGCACCAAACAAGGCTTGAAAACACGAAAAAGAATCCCTAAATTAAACAGGGTTGAACAATTCATAACTTAAAAATGACAGGCAGCGGACAACATTTATAACCATGGCAAAATATTATTCCCATGTACCTTGGGCCTTGCAGATGGTTGTTTGCAACCAAGAATGTAAAAACTGGGAAGGCAGCTGGCCTGGCAGTACAGACTACAGATTCTGACAGTCTCACACAGTCCAAACCCTGGTCTGTCCTGCTAGGTGCTTGTCCCACTTTGTATGTTCGGTTGCAAATGACCAACTGCAGGCCCACGGTACATGGGAAGAATATCTGCATGGACTAATGAGCTTGCCACTGTACGTACAACCAGCAGCATTTTCGTAACCGATTTGATTCCCCCATCTACTAAAATACAGAAACAGAAACAACATAGAAAAGCTCCACAAAAGACACCAGGTGGCCACAACACTGTCCAACTAGTAGTACTAATATAAGCAAAACACCAAAACACCAAAGTCACAGCCGAGCCACCTCATTTATTTTCTAGTTCTGGCAGTAGGCAGCATCTGTGATGGCTCAAAGCAGACTTGTCATTTGGTCAACTGTCTCCAACTTCTAAAAGCAGCAGTACTACCAAATTGCAGTGATGCAAGGATGTGACTATAGTTCCAGTTCCCTTATCTGTAAATATTTCCCCTAGTCAGCTTTTTTTTTTTTTAAGATATTTGCAATTTGAATTTGTGGCTCCAGAATGAATCTGGTGGCTGGCTAATTTTAAGCTACGAACCCCCCACCAATCACATCTTGTCTTTTGGTTACTGCTGTAGGATCCTGTGTCCTCTGTGTAGTACTGGCAGTCAAACACATGTGCTGTTGGCAGCAGAGGGGGTTCCAGTATCCAGTGCAGAATGTAAACAAATGCAAAGAATAACTGAGCAAATTGATTGGGGGTGGGGGAAAAAGAATCGTACAATAACAATGCCAGTGGGAAAGGGTACATTATCATCAGAGCACAAGGAATAAACTGACAAAAAAGCACAGATTGCATTTCTTATTATATAGTACTGCTGCTTTAAAGACATGCACATCCGACATCCACAATCAGTTTCTAGGGGCATAAAAGAATGACTAGAGCATGCTCATGATAATCAATTTGTGTCACGCAAAATAAAATTGTGTTCACAAAATCAAATCAGGCGTGTTGTCCTCTGTTCAATATACTGTCATTTGTTACCACATGTAGTGTGACAGTGTGGGTCAATAAAAAACAATGCAAACTTTCATTAATCGCTGACACTACCAAACAAGAAGGCACGGAGGTGTAAACTAAGAAAGTGCCGAGTTCATTCTTCTGTAACAGATGGCACGAACTCTGCACAGTAAGTTTTCACCTCTATGCCAATCATTCCGGAGACTGGCATAGAGGAGAAAACTTACTGTGCAGAACTCAGCAAGTTCCTGTAGTGACACAGGAGCTAGATGAGTGTTTCACCACAGATTACGGACTGTGGTGAAACACTCATCTAGCTCCAGTGTCTACAGGAACTTGCTGAGTATTTTAATTTCACCAAAGATCCTTGAGATTGATTAGCAGAAGCAGACAGTAGTGCTGCGCACGCTGCACTACATGACATGTGTGCATACCTCTTAACCTCCTGCCTGATAAAATCAGGTACAAAGGACCAAAATCAGGGATACGTCTTCAAAATTAGAGATATCCACCCAGAAAGCTCGTAGAATATGGGGCTTAGTGCAAAATGCATTTTCAAAAGAAGAACAAATCTGTAAGTGTAATGCTTGACATTGTTTTGTGCTTATAGTCCCAACTGTTTAGCCACAAGCACAAATTTTAGGAGGGACAAAGTACAATTCTGAGACTAAATCAGGGATGTCCCTGAAAATCAGGGACACTTGAGAGGTACGCGTTTGTTGTGTGCCATTTTATTTTTGATGGAGTGTCCTTGTCAAAACATCCACTATATGAAAGAGTGATTTTCCTCCAACAGGCTGTCAATATGATTAATTATACAATGACAAGACAATTTCCTGGACTCTGATTGGTCAATGTGTGCCTGGCTGAGACAGTGATGTTATTACTAAATTTACACAATAACACCACTGTAATGATTTTTTGCATGATCCTTATGAGTCACTTTTTTTTTTTCAGAAACAAAGATACACTACCTCACTACAAATCTACTATAAACATTTCTCTATTTTTTTTTTTATAACATCGAGCCATTGTATAATTGCAATAAGATGCTCCAAGGTGCGTGTCACCGTGCTTCGCCTCGTGCTTCAACCCACCCCAGGAGTGACGTTTGTGCATGATAACACACACAGGAGTGCCTTAATTATCCCAACACTAGCTAAGCCATGAAACACACAGCAGCCTAATTCGGGGGAGGGCACAGTCTTTCATTGGGGGAGATAGATCCAAAATACAAAATGAAATATATTTGCCCCACCATATTATAATCTACCATGGGGGGGAGACATTTCCAAGGTGTGTGTCACCGTGCTCGCCTCATGTCAATCCCACCCCAAGAGTAATGTTTACATTTCCATAACACACACCAGAGTGCCTTAATTATCCCAACATTAGCTAAGCCATGAAACACACAGCAGCCTAATTCCGGGGAGGGGCGCAGTCTTTCATGGGGGGAGATAGATTCAAAAACACAACAAAATGCATTTGCCCAGCTGGAGGGGGGGGTAGACTCTAAGGTTACCTCTATCTGACTTGAGACAGTAGCATAGCAAATAAAGTAAAAATACTGGCTAGAAGCCCTTACTAGACCCTCCTCCGTAGTGAGCCAGGAACACAGCCAGTCAGCAGACACACAGTCCTCAGTCCAGCAAAGTGATGGGATGGGATTTTAGTCACTGTCCTCCAGATAGATGCAAATCTGTAAATTCGCGATGACTTGAGACCTGCTGCCCCCAGACTCACTCACACGCATGCACCACCAAAGTGATTACAGCTCTTTGCTCTTTTGGTTTGAGTTTGACTGAAAATAAGTAAGCCAAATGGTGCAGTGGTGAGTCCGACGACAGGACGACTCTGATCTCAGATTCAGTCAGAAGAACTCTCAAAAGTGATCTCGCTATAGCCTGCCTGCAGCCCTGCCAAGGAGAATGACCACTGACTGCAGTGCCAGACAATGCCTTCCGCCGTGCTGCCCCAGAGAGAGTGAGTCCGACCGACGCACGCTCACGCTTTCCCGAGCACTCCGTCTCCCTTCTTCTTCTTCTGATGCGCTCTGCTTCTGCTCTGCACACTCAGACAGCAGCCAGTCCTTCCCTTCTAATTGACTCCGGATGGTCCTCGCACCTCACTCGCTAGTGGCGGCTGCTCTTTCCTCCAAAAGATTTACTCTCTCTCAGTGCCAGGCAGCCGGTCGATTTTATTTACCGTGGTGGCTCGTGGCTTTTTAAACATTCCGCCACCTGGTAGCCACATCCCCTGATGACTCTACAGCCAATGACACCTCCACCAATCATGTTGCGGCAGCTGACAGCGGACCTGTTTGAAAACCGAGCGGACAGCTCCACCCCCTGCCCCTCCACACAGAAAAGCCTGCCCCCTGGGATCAGTGGCGCGAAAGTTAAATCTAACAAAAGGGCTTCAACTAGGGCTTGCCAGTTGCCACGCACTGAAGGAGTAGATGGTTGGGTGATTCGGGAGGACGGACAAGAAGCTACAATAGTATTGCGCCGTGGAATGGAACTGGAAGGAACTGTTTATTTAGATTGCTATGCTAATTGCAATTTGCACCGCGTGGGTCCATGGCCGCCCACCTAACCTAACCCCCAACTCGGTGTATGGCATTGTTTTGTGACCAGAGGAGGGACACTGGGACAGCCTGGCCTGAACTACAGAATGAGGAGGAACTTGCAGCAGCGCGAAGGGAAATTGGGAATCTGCGTGCTGCTGCTGCAATGCCAACAAGCAGGTATTGTAATCTGTTGTTCAGGTTCAGTTAGTTAGTGTGTTCTGAAAGTGGGACATTTAGCATCCCACAGCTGGGAAGTGCGGAAGATGGGACGGCAACCCGAAAAGCGGGACTGTCCCACGGGAAATGGGACGGGTGGCAACCGTACCTTCCTCTTCCTTGTCTTTCTATGCACTATACTTTTCCCCACATAGCAGATTCCCTTTGCATACTAAAACTGCCTTGCTCCCCACTTTGCATGACTTTTCCCTTCTTTCCTGCTTATCCTTGCTACATCTTCTAGTTTTTTACCTATCCCAATGTGTTGTGTAAATACACATGCATTATGTCAATCCCTAATACTCTCTTCATTGTATTTTCAAGCACCTTATGTTTTTGTTACTTGAAATTTTATTTAAATTGTCATCTGCCTGTTTATTTGCACTACCCCCTTTCTCTTTCCTTTTCCTTTTCCCCTGGTCGCACCTGGAAATGATCTTTGGCTCAGTGTATCTCTCCTGGTTACCAAAATGTAAATAAATATAATCTTCTTGTGGAGACAGTTTGGATTATTAGTCTGCGGTTGCAGTTATTGTGAACTTGGGGGGTCATTTAATCTTCCTCCGCAAGAATTCTTCTGCTGGTACCAGATTGTTTTGTAGACCCCAAGCAACTAGGAGAACTCACCACTGTGTGGTGTGAGACCCCTAGGGTTCAACCTTTTAATTTAACTTCCCAGTGCTTACTATTAGGAGTCAGTGAGAGTGTTTTCCAATATATGTTCTTCAGCAGAACTCACTATGTGGTTTCATTGGTGAGAGCAGAGACTATTGGATTCTTTGAAATCAATAACTTGCTGGACAAATGTGGGAAGCCATCTGCTAAATAGTTATATAACCCAAAGTGCGCATTTAAAGGATTCTCCGTTTTGTTTTAGCGTTATACTACATTGGCAGATGTATTTTATTTTTCAGAGGTGAGTGTGTTTTGTGTGGCTGGTTAGGATAGGGTTGTTTGCAGAGTGTATGTGTAGGAGATACATTGTGTATTAGGTTTTGCTGTATGTATGGTGTGATTGGTTAGGAGGGTTGGGGTGGATAGAAATGTGTTTGTGGTAACAGCTCCTTTATGTCTTATTGTGTGGTTAAGTTTTAAGTCAGTGGCAGCATATCTGGTGGTGCAGAGGTCTGGGGTCCCTAGGCTTATCTATTGGACCTCCGCCCCTTCGATGATCACTCCTGTCAGTGGTGGCATATAGGCACTACAAGGAGGTGGGCTTCATAAGGAGGTGGGATGGTAGCAAGTCACCCAGATAGTTAATTCTGGGTAACTTACATGTCTGGATCAATGACAGATTCTCACAATTTGGGCAGGATTTCCTCCAGGTGATGGTTGGTCCTAGCACAAGTTGTTACTTCTGTGACACAGCAACATGGTCATGCATTGGGCTTGTTCTTCTCATTGGGGCTCAAGATTAACAACTTAAAACTTGATCTGGTTAATTAGCTGGATCACTACACAGTGAGGTTCTCATTCAGGGCCCTCCTCATAGTCCACCCCCTGTGGAGATGGTTCATTACTGTCCTGTGAAGGGGCTATCTCCAGATGGGCTCTAGGTGGTTATGGATCTCTTGGGTGTGATGATTGCATATGGGACTGGATCAGAAGTAACAGTAATGACCTATAACAGCACCATTGCCTTAGTCTTTGATGCAGACACACCATTTTATATTTGACCCTGGTCTTCACACTTGAAGTCTCTGTGGTTTGACTGGGAGCATAGATAAATGAAGACTAGAGATCAGAGGTTGGAGCACTGTTGGAAGAAATCTGTCTCTGATGAGGACAAGCTGGCTTTGATGGCTCACTGTTGTGAGTATCAAAGGGAAATTCACAATAAGAAGTATTTCTGTCCAGGGAAATTAAGGGAGGGACAGACCAAAAAGCTCAGCTCTTCCAGGTGGTGGAGAAACTGCTTGTTTGGGTCTGTGTCTACAATCGGAGAGTTTTTTTTTTTAATCCACTCATTGTGAACAGTTTGTTCTGATTTTGTCTGACAGGGTGACCTCTGTTCTTGCTGAGATCTGATGAACTGGGTTGTCATGACCTGGCAGGGCTGAGCTGGTTCTGAACTGGTGCACTCCTCAGGTCTGGAGTGAGTTTAAGTCAGCCTCAGTGGAATAAGTCTGTGAGGTGATTTCAGAGTTATTGCCCACTTTTTGTGAACTTGACCTGACTCAAGGTGAGTTATATGGGCTCCCTGGGGTCAATATTTGTTGAGTTAGTCTGGTACTCCATTTCCGTGTGGTGCTCTCTATGTGTATTTAAAGATGTGCTGTGAGGCCCCTTCTGGAAAAAAAGCAAAAAACATTGCAGGACCTGGACTGCTGTCTGCTTGATTAATTATAGACCAGTCTCTAACCTCCCTGTTTTGGGAAAGATTTATGAAAAGACTGTGGCACTGCAGCTCAAGGCAAGCTTTAAGGTCTTTCACATCCATGAACCTGTCCAGTCAGGATTTAGGTGAAAGCACTGTACACAGATTGCATTAGTTAGGGTGAGAAATGGAGGCAAGCAGTCAGTTCTTGTCCTCTTTGATCTCTCATCAGCTTTTACTGATACTGTGGACCATGGGTTGTTGCTGGACCATCTCAGAGAGCACTGTGGGCTCACTGTGTTATCCAGTCATTTGATTCCTTTCTCAGTGACATGATGCAGAGGGTGGTGTTGGAGAATTATTTCTCATTCCTGAAGATCCACTGCAGGGCTTAATTCTCTCCCCATGTTGTTCACTGTGTTTATGCAACTTCTATGAGGGATCATTATATGATACAGTCTGTGTTTTCATTTCACTACCATGCAGATGACACCCAATTGTATATGTCATTTGCACCCAGGATGCCCGATGTGGTCATTATGCTAAATTTGTGCCTGGTCAAGATTCAGGACTGGATGTCTTCAAGCTGGCTGAGAATCTAGATAAGATGTAGGTCTGGTGATTGAGCCTGGTCAGATGAGAAGTTCAGGGTCCTATGAGGAGTCAAAATCTCTTATGATTGGGTCCTTCAGAGTATTGGCATCTGCTAAGATAAGTAATCAGAAGTCATTCTGGATGTCATTCTGACAATTGAGACTCAGGTGTTTACTGTAGTCCAGAGTGGCTTTTACCATCTCAGAAACATCACCCAGATTAAAGACTTAATCCATCCTGAAGACTGGCCATCACTAGTACAGGCATCTGTCACTTCCAGACTTGATTATTGTAATACTTTGCACCTCAAGGTTAATGGAGGTGTTATTGGATGCTTGCAGCTGGTGCAGAACTCAACAGTCCAGTTATTGATGGGCCTTCTCAGGTCTTGTCATATAACCCCAGTCCAGTGTCAACTGAAATGGCTGCCAGTGAAGTGGCAAATCACCTTCAAGTCAGTTTGCTGACCTACAAGGTCATATACAGACTTGGTCCTGGTTACTTGAGAGACCACTTTTCTCTATATTAGACCTCCTGTCCCCTCTGCTCATCTGAAGCAGGCCTTCTTACTGTTCCTAGGACAAGATTGCAATCATCAGGTGACTTGGCCTTTGAGTCTTCTGGCCTGGCTCTTTGCAGTAGATAACCAAGATCCGTGAGAGAGCCCCCCTTGGCAGAGGCCTTTAAAAGGGGACTGAAGACTCTTCTGTTTATGGAGGCTTTTACCATCAGCTAGACTCGAAATTCATTAATTTCCACTGACCACTCTTATTTTAAACAAGCCTTCAAGGCCCATTTGTGGAGCCAAGCTTTTCCAGAGTTTTGAGGTTATTAACTGGATTTTACTGAAGACTATACATTACTGTTTTATTTATGCCTCAATTTTATGTAATGCGCCTTGATATTTGAAAGGTGCATACTAAAGATTTATTTGTTATTATCATATTATTAGCATTTATTATTTTAATGAGGCTGTATTATTTAATAAGTTATTGATTTGTTTTAAGTTATACTATATGTCCTTGGTTGTGTCAACTATGTAAGGTGCTCTGAACCTCAGAGATACGGCACTCAACAAATAAACTTTGCTGCTACTTACTACTACTACAATTTATGCTACATAAGATAAATGCTTAGTACTATATTTGAAGGAGGGTAACTCTCGGCAACATTGTGTCTTTACTCCTGTTTACAATTGATGTACTATGTGAAGTCCAGCTAAATAGTGGCAACTTGATTCCATTGGGATCCTACTTTTAATCATTTTTACTATATATATATATATATATATATATATATATACAGGATAGCACAGCTTACATGCAACATCTCATTTTCAGTAATCTGCTCTGGGTCACACAGCACTTGACTGCAGCAAAGCTTACACTTGCAGTCTCCTGGTTCCCAGCAGTGCTTAATCCACTACAATAAACCTTATTGTCCTGGGGAAGGGGCACATACAATAGTAAAACCCGTGGTGGCCAACCATTTTATTAAACTTTATTCATGAAGAATGGCCCAACTGAGATTATACATCTCCTTTCCAGTTGGATATTGTCTTTACCTATTTTACAGTGTATTTACTCAGGATAGTATAGCTGAGATGCAACATTACAGAGGCATCATGCCATGAGGATTTCTGGGAGGAGACACACTTTTCAACATTAAGGGGAAAATTAAATGGCACTTATGCAGGTTGCTTCATCTCAAAAAGCACTATCCTTTTGTTAATTTCATGGAGCATGTGTCCCCCAGACTCTATGGGTATGATGGATCAGAAATGTTCCATTTATAACAGGTTCTTTCTTCTATCCATTTTTGCAGTTGGAGGAACTGGATCACTGAGACGTTAAGTGATTTGCTCATGGTTTCACACTGAGGGCTCTATTCTTAAAAGAGTTAGATTGCCACAAGCCCTGGGTGCACCAAACATAGGGTTCATGGGGTTTGAGGCAATCCCAGGGCTGAATTTGGGATTCTTAAAACCCAAGTCCTCCATGCACCACATGCAGTGAGTTAGATCAGCTTTTGCTGGTCTAACATTGCTGACATTTTTCGGAGCTTGCACCAAGTCTTTGGCACAAGCTGCCATAAAAAGAGTGTAGTGTTGCAAAGGCATACAACCTATGATAATAGGGCACACCATACACCAAAGTGTTTGAGGCAGCTACGCCATTGGTGTGGGGCTTGTGTACATCCTGTGACAACCTTTGGGAATAGAGTCTTGAATGTTTTTTACTTGCAGGGACTGCACTAAGATTTCCTAGTCCCTAGCAATACTCTAATCATTAAGCCATACTGCTACTGGGGTAAGAGGGACAAACATTTCAAGCAATTGCTTACAATTTTTAAATGTTTATTTTCTTACAATGTATTTCCCCAGGATAGCCTAGCTGAGATGCAACATCTCACTTTTACTGTGTCCATAATTGTACCTATTTCTGTGGGTGGGTGGGGGTTGACTGGAACCCTGGGAGGCTGTATGAGTAGCTTAGGGTCACACAGTGAGTATGTGGCTGTAGTGAGCTTTGAATTTGCAATCTCCCAATTCTAAACAGTGCTCTAACAATTAAATCACATTGCCTCCTCTCCGGGGGTGGGGTGGAGGCGGTGCTGAAAAGAACCAATTACTACTGGCAATACTTTATTTTTTTTTTTTACAGTTTTTTCATGCAAGATAGCCCAGCTAAGCTGCTGCATCTCATTTTCAGTACGGTTCTACTTTAACCCATTTGTACAGTGTAGTCACATATTCATACATGCCAGTCCCATGACACATCTGGAAACAAGCTATCATAGATTGGTGTGCCTTTCCTGCTCAAAAATTACAAGCAAATAACATTTACCCAGAATACTTTAACTAAGATTCAATAGTTCATTTTTACTTTGGTCCTGCTTTTAATCTATTGTTACAATGTATTACTCTGGATAGCCCAACTGAGATGCCACATATTCTTTCCAGTGGCATTTGACTTCTAACCATTTCTGTAAATGGGTAGAATGGAGCACTGTGAGCTTAAAGAAGTTGCTCAGGGTCACACAGCGAGTATTTTGCAATGATGATCTACCCAATGCTATCCAATAACTGCTGCACAGTGCCTGCATGTCCTAGAATTATAATATAAAATTATACATTTATAATATTAAATGTGCAATTTTACTTCGGAGAACTACTGTGACTATCTGGGTCTTCGTTTTTCTGATGACTTTCTTTGGATTAAACATTTGAAAGTACTAGAAATTAAAATGACTGTCACATTTAATTGATTCAGGAAGCAAGGGTATCTGGCACCTACTGAAAGACCGTGGTGTACTGGCCGGTACTACCACATATACAAAGTGCTGTCCATGCTAGTAGATGGTGCCATTTTCAAAGTGCAAGGTGCAATAAGGTGCAAAAAGAAGCAATGCCATTAAAACCGCACAGAAATGAGTGATGAATGAAGTTGTTTGAGAAAGCACCATTTGAGAAACACGTCAGGAGACATAATGTAGTGACATCAGTGGGAGAGGGAGCTGGCTGTACTTTTAGCTGAATCCAGGGCTTTAGTCATCACTAATTGCTGTGAGTTTTTAATGGCATTGCTTCTTTTTGCACCTTATTGCACCTTGCAGTTTGAATGAAGGTATATAGCACAATCTATTAGCCTGGACAACACTTTGTATATGTGATAGTACTGGTGAGTACACCATGGTCTTTCAATACCCTTGGTATTCAATACCCAGGAACCCTTGGTTCCTGAATCCATTGTTTTCCAAACTTTGTCCCTAACACTATTCCACCATGGTGCAGTAACTTACCCTTTGCTACCAAATGCTGTTGCATTTAATGCATTCAAAAGACTCAGTTGCAGAACAGGAAAAGGCACCATTAAAGGATTACTCACTGTTGTAAATGCTAAAACTAAATCATGTACTTAATATGCAGCAGAAATATGGGGTTCCACCAATATATCTATGCTGGAGGTTGTCCTGCACAAAATACACTGCTATGTATTGTCTGTACCGAACTCTGTTCCTGCAGAAATTTTAAGAATTGAAACAGGTCAGTTCCCCATTCCTATTTTTGTTATGAAAGGAACACTACATTTTTTACTGGGTCTCTTTCTAGTACCAGAAGAAAGACTCCCAAGACAATGTCTTAAAGAAGAAATTGCTTATATACAAAAGGGATTTGTTTGTCCCTCTATCAAAATCATCAGAGAGTATTTGTTTTCTTCAGGACTGGGCACGTATTACATTACATATATATATATATATATATATATATATATATATATATATATATACATATATATATATATATATATATATATATATATATATATATATAAACTTTCATGAGATAAAAAAAACAAATTAAGAATTCAGTTTGAGATATTGTGATTAAAGAGGATTTATCTCTTGTTTCTTCATTAACATTTTATAGATTGTATAAACAACTTAAAATTTCCCATCGCCTTGAGTACTATTTGACTCATTTATCCAATCTTCTAGATAATAGAACAGTCACAAGATTTAGAATGGAATTGTATGAAGCTAACTATATATTCTTTAAACAAAATCAGTCAGGGATAAAGACTAAATATTGTAAATGTGGAAACCTAGTTGAGAATGATCTAAAACATGTAACATTATTGTGTCCTTTATATAATACCAAAAGAGATTACTTGTTAGGACATGCCCTGTCCATTGCAGCACCACACTGGATTTAATAATGTCCTTTTTGTATAATACTCACAATCTCACAATTTTGAATAGACTGGATGGCTATTAAAAATGCCTGAAATTATGAAGCAGGGTGACTCTTTATGATTATTGTGACAGTGTCTTTTGTACTTGAGAGTATGAGATGTTTTTAATTCTGAGATTGCCATTATCTGACTTCTTTTTTTCCCCAAATTATGGAATATATTGAGATTACGGAATGCAATATTTTCTGGGGGTGTAGGTAACGAGACCCTAAACCAGCTAAATTCCATTTAATCCTGTTTACAGGACAGCTAAAGGACAAATCCTCTTAGACTCTTTTGCTTCAAATACAACTAAATCAAACTTCAAATATGTGTATTTTCTCCACTCAGAATTTTTATGTTGGATATACGAGTTACATTAGATGTATTTATATAAACATTATAAGAACTTACAGTCAATAACTTCACAGATATAATATTAGATCACTGTATCCCTTATGAATTTCTATCATGTATATTGGAAATAACTCTGGAATTTTGCATATATTGGGAAAAGATGATCTATGCTGTGTCTATTATGCTAAAAGTGTGATATTAACCTAATATATTAAGAAACTAAATGTTTACCAGAAATTCTATATTCAGGGGACACTTATTTAAAATATGGAAATGTTTTATCCTGATAGACAATGTATTTTTGATATGTGAATATTTTATTCTTGTTTTAATGTAATGACTAATGTTGATCAATAAACTCGTGCTTGACATAGGGTGATGTGGGAGCAAGGCTGATGGAGACATGACCTAAGACACTGGGATGGCACGTGGGTCATGGGATAAACAGTGGAAGAAGAACACTCTCATCCTTCTCCATGATAACTCACAAATCCTGAACAGGGTATATCATCTATTCCTATCTAAGAATGGCTGAAAGTGGGTAAACATAAAAATGAAAAAAAAAATGTACTGTTAATGGTAACAGCTTTCAAATAACCTCTTGTCAAGTGTAATTGCAGTTGTTGAAAAAAAATCCTGTTTATAAAAGTATTATAATTATTGGGCAAATAATAGTAGCAGGAATTTTTTTTTTTTTTGCTCAGAATCCAAATTTAGCAAATAAATAAAATCTACAAAAGTGAACTAATATCAGCAACAGTGCATGGCAAGGTGGCAAATACACAAAACTGTGATGCACACAAAAAATAGAAATCAAGCTGAATAGAAACATAGATAGTGAAGGCAGAAAAAGACTAAATGTCCATCCAGTCTACCCATGAGTCCCTATAGAAGCCAATGACCTAATGTCGATAATGGGTTTCAACCAACCCCATCTGTTTTTCCAGTTCCATTCCCCTTCCCCATCACTACTAGTGATTACTATCCCTTTCATTCTGTCTCAAGATTGTTTGAAGCCCCCCCCCCACACAGTTTCAGCTGTCACCACTTCAGCCAGCAGGCAGTTCCATGGTTCCATAAAATAATATTTCCTCATGTGCTTTCAAAACTTTCCACCTGTCAGCTTCCCGTCATGCATATGTTAACGTCAGTGGCTCAGCAAGTTGCACACTTAACTTTGAGACCGGAAAAGTAGAAGAATGTGATTTCAAGTCACATACCAGGAACTTAGGGAAACATCCCAATACTGACACTGCAGTACATCATGAGGAGGATGCTGCACTCCTGAGGTGCCATCTTTAGGATAAGATATTCAGCCAAGATCTTGTCTGCCTGGTCTGGTGATTGTTCAGGTGGACATTAAAGATCTCATGGCATTTCTCAAAAAAAAAGTAGGGGAATTTCCCTGATGTTCTGGCCAGATATCCCCAATTCAGTTAAAATGTCACCAACAGCTTAATCTGGTTTAATTTCAGGTGGTTACTATCTGTGTCTCTCCCCTCCTCTGGGCTGAGGATGAAAACAGGCAGAGTTGCCTAGCCCTCCTTTCCTAGTCAACAAAAACTAAATTAATAAATATGTGTCGTTGAACTAGTGTTCCTGTTAATAACTCTTCAAATCTCACATTTCTTATTCCTTTCAAGAATTTGAATGTTTCTATCATATCCCCACTGTCTTTCTGGTTTCCAATAAATACATGCTCAGTGCCCTAAGATGTTCCTCATAGGATTTTCCTTGTTGGCACTGAATCATGTTTTTCACCCTATGCTGTACTGCCTCGTACATTATCCATGTCTTTTCTAAGGTGAGGGCTCCAGAACTGGACAAATTACTCCAGGTGTGGTCTCACCAAAGATCTGTAGAGTGGGAGTATCACTTCTTTCTTCCTGCTACCAATACCCCTTCCAATGCACTTTAGCACCTTGTTTGCCTTGCTACAAGCCCTGTCACATTAGTTTGCCCACCTAAAGCTGTCACTAATGATGACTGCCAGGTTGTGCTCTGTGTTTCTAGTACAGAGATTTACCCCATCCTTCCAGTACTCTGTCCTGGGGTTCCTTTTCTCTATGTCAATTACTTTGCACTTTTTGGCATGGAATTTTAATTGTAGTATATTTGACAACCTTTCTAGCCTTTGTAGGACATATTGTATGCCATTAATTCCCTTGGTGCTATCCATTCTTCCTCAGAGCTTAGTGTCATCTGTGAAGAGACCTAAATTTCCCTGAATCCCTTCTCCAATGTCACTGAAGAACATGTTGAAAAGGACCAGGCCCAGGGCAGACCCCTATAGTACCTCACTTGTGACTTCCCTCTGTTCAGATTTAACTCCATTTACCACTACCGGCTGCTGCTTCCCTTTTAGCTAGTTTTCCACCCATCTGCTGTAGCTACATCCTTAGCCATTCCTAGGCCCTCCAACTTCTTCAGAGCCAACTGTGAGGCAGATTCAAAAACCTTGCTGAGGTCAAAGTAGAGTAGATCCACAGCATGGGCTTTATTCAACCCCCTTGTTACCCAATTGAGGAAGACTATTAGGTTTTCTGACAGGACCTCCTTGACATAAATCCACACTGCTTACTATTTTGGAGACCATTACCCTCCTGATAGTCCATGAGGTCTGCTTTGGTCAGTGCACCATAAGCTTTCTTTCAATAGTTTTGCAGTGGAACTACATTCACCACCCTCGAAACCCTTGGGATGACTAATGTGCTTTCTTTCAGTAGTTTTGCAGTGAAACCACATCCACCACCCTCCAAACCCTTGGGATGACCCCTGTTTGAAGTAAGTTATTGAAAAGGTTTGCCAGAGGTTCAGCTAGTTTGTCTGCCAATTCTCTGAGCACCCTTGAATGTATCTCTTCCAGGCCTAGGGCCTTGTATCTCTTGAGGGCTGTGGACCTTTTCATACCCTGTCCTTAATAATTGTTGGTTTCTCCATCTCTGAGATCCTTTTCTCAGCTGCTTTGAAGCCACTCTCAGGCAGAGGGCTGCTATCTTCCCTGGTGAGGATGGAAATAAAGTAGTCATTGAGGACTGTATTATTTTATTCCTCTTTCTCTATTATCCGGCCAACAGGCATTTATTGTGGCAAGTGGATCAAGAGACACTACGTCAGAGACAACTGCAATGCTTCAGATCCAAACTGATTCCTCAGCAGGTACAGTAGGTACATAGTACAGTCATGATTGGTCCCTGTCAGTCAAATGGCCTCCTGCTGAGGTATTCAAAAGATGATCTGTGCTGATAATCATCCACTGTTTTATCTGCCATGTTCACAGGCTTTTAAGAGTTAGTCAGGTACTGGACAGAGGACAGAAGGTGGTGGTTGCTTAGTGGGGGGGACTGGCTCAAGGAGGGGGCTATGTCATTTAGTTTTCAATGGGGACTAGGGCATGAGGGGTACCACTACACTAACACTTGGCCCTTTCAAAAAACTGCTCAGACAACATCTTCATACTTCCAGCCGCTGCGACTGCCTATAGTGCCATCAAGCATCTCCTTACATCACAGTCCTAACTCTCTACTTCCCCCATGTCTGACAATGTCCTCACGGACTGCTGCTTATTCCTTTCCTCCTCTTGCTCCCTCCTCTCATTAACTTCCCTTGGCCTCCTCCCCTGTTGGTCTCTGCCCTATCCCAATTCCCCCACCACTTTCTCCCCACAACTCCTTCCCCTGTGCCTTAGCCCCTATTGAATAGTGTATTTACATGTTCCTGAGTACTTTCACCTAGATGATATTGCCTGTTGTTAAACATGCAATGGTATTAATTGTAAACTTTGCTGTCTCTCCCTATTGTACCCAGGTTGCATCCAGATTTTGTTTTATTATGTGTACCATTTGATGTGAAGCTTTTGTAAATGAGTCCCTGACTCAAAGGATTGTAACTTTGATATTCTTAATAAATAAATAAATAACACAGTAATTTCTTTTCACAACAGGGGTCAGGGTGAGAAGGTGATACCTCTTGCCTGCCAGGGTGATTGTATTTCACATCGGGGATTGGGGTGTGAAATGGGTACTACTGGATACCTGGAGTAATTTCATTTCATAACAATGACTGGGGCAGTTTGTGATACCACTAGACCTCAGGGCACTTATACATTACTATAAAGGGATAGAGTAAGGGTGATGGCAATGGCTGAAGCTCTGCACAGTGCTTCCCTGTATACATATGCAAGGATGCATTGTGCAAAACTACCAGTGGCTACACAGTGGCATGCAAAAGGACCATTAGTACTCTATATGTCTTATGTGGTCATTATCTATGTTTCTATGTTTCTATTAGCATGCAGGCATCTGAATATGGCAACCAGGGACAAAGGCTACTGTTTGGGAAAAGCTATCACCCTTTACTTCTGAGTGTCTGTTGCCAGCAGTGGGCTGTGATATACTGTGCTTATGCACTTTGCAAGGTGCTACATCACCATGATATACTGTTTGTACTTACTGCCTTTTAAGTATGCTCCCAGATAACCGTGCACTGTTTCAAGTGACTAATGGCTGTGCCTGAATATGGGGGACTTGACTTCTAGTAAATATTTATTTTATGATTGAATGGTCAGCTAGCATCATTGCAAATTTAAGTTATTGTGTTTTTCAAAAACAGAAGATAGTGTTTTTAATAAAAATGGCAAAAATACAGACCCAAATGTAAAACCTAGGAACTGAGATGATTGGTACTCATGACCTTGCTCTTCATGTGTATCATTTATCTATCTTTGCATTCTTTTTCACTCTTTTCTCCAAAGCAATTACATTCCCTTTTGGAATCAAATTTTAATTGAAAATAAGACCTACATAATAAAAAGTAAATGGAGCTCTGAAGATGTCTGTTGGCTAATTAAGATGATCCCACAATAACTTCTTAAGGTGCAAAAGCCATTCGGGTTTGCTTCATGGTTCTCAAACCCTTAGAAGTCCAAGGAGACACTTTGATTAGCTAAGAGACAGCTCCTGAGCCATATTTACTTATATCATAAAGCAAGTCAGAAATATTGCATTTATATTTAACACAAATCACTTCCTTTATGACCTGTCAATACCATTGGTTCTTTAGCAGTAATTACATAGATACATACTTAATGCAGGCAGAAAAAGGCCCATAAGCACATCCAGTTTGCCTACCCTAGCTAACTACTCCACACTGACCTTAGTGGCCACCCCTTACCACCTTTGTTTCTTCCACTTCTTTTCTAACTAATCCCAGTGGGATGTGTCGGCTGCCGGGTTGGGAGTTGTTCCACACATCTCACATACTAACATCAGGTAAACAGCCTTCTAATTAAACAGGGGGAGGGGGGAAAAAGTACCTCAGATGTGGAAGGTAATGGTTGGCTGCTTTTAAAATCTAATATTTGTTTTAGGCAGTACACTAGCTCTTTAAATGGCATAGCATTTTATTATATAATGGTATTTAGCATAGCATAGCATGGTTAATATTTCCAATACCTACTTTCAGACAAACATTGACGTGTTGATGCTTGGAAATGAAATAAAAAAAAGTTAACTCAGTAGTTAAACAACGTTTTTGCAAAAGCTTCAAACTGTTTCCATTTTTTACTGGATAACAGATATTTTAAGCTGTTGTTCATACATTTTCAGTGGCTGCAAGAACCCAAACCTCCATATAATTGCAAAACAGAACCAGGAGTTCAAGTAAGGTGTATAGTAGTGCAGGGTCTGCATAGTGGTGAGAAAAATGTTATGCATTTACATACGAAGCTGCAGTAATAAAGAAAGATAGTCCTTAGGTCGCCATGGCAAAAACTGCAATATTAGACACCACGCCTGATGTGAAGTAATGAAGTCCAGCTTACCTACCCTAAACCAGTATTGATTAAGATAAACTGACATCTACTGCCTTCCACTTGAGTTTTGTCTCCATAGTGAAGCTTCAGGTGGGTCAGGAACAAAAACAGCTTAATCTGGTTCAAGGTCAGTTGGCATTCATCTGTATCCCCCTCCCCTGGGTCGTGCCTGAAAATAGGCAGGATTTGTCTAGTGCACTTACCTGGTCAACAAAAACTAAATAAATAAAGAAGCATACACTCTATATCCCAAACCCCTCTACTAACCCCTCAATAATTACTCCTATTGCTCCCCCCCTGCCCTTCCATTTATCACCACTAGTCGTCTCTGCAGTACTCCTTTTTTAGCCATTCCACCCACCACTCTCTGAAACTACTCCACTGGTATTTAGGTGCCACCAGGTCTCTATGCAGTGTCCTCCACCTCCTCCCCTGGGATTTGAACCTGGTACTTCCTGCATCAAAGCCCATCATCCAGCCACTGCACTACTGAGACCACCACACTAATGGGTGTCATTCTACTCCCCTCATACCAGCGCTGGGTCAGCAGCCTCCACTGTCCACTGCCTGACCACCTATCTCCCAGCAGACTATCCTGTCTCCTGCTGATTACATTTAACATACTCCTCCTTGTACCAGTTTGTTCTCCCCCCACCCACCCACACACCTCACCCCCAACGTTCTCTACCTATTTCCTCCCACCGCAACCCCCCCACTTAACCTACTGCCAATATACACTCTCCCAACCCCCCTGTTGTCTCATCTGTCTACCATTTCCTACCCTCCTCAATGTATCCATTCCCTGTGCTATTCACTCTAAGCCTGTGTGTCACCCACACCCGGTCACTAAATGGTGGTCTCTTGCCCTTCTCAGGGTCCTAGCCCTATTACTTTTTATATCGGGAAATATTCACCCCAACCCAGGCCCTGCCACCCATAGTCAACAGACATCACACCAAAGGCTGCGCATAGCCACCATGAACATCTGCAGCCTTCCCAAAAAAAACTGCATCCCTCCAAAGCTGGCTAGAGCAATACCAGCCAGATGTCCTTGTGATCACAGAAACCTGGCTTACTAAAATAAACCTGACTCATTCATCACATTCCCTGGCCTCACTGTACACAGAGCAGACACAGTGGGTAAACAGGGTGGCGGATATGCCCTTTATGTTCGTGACTCCCTACTGAGCCAAGCTCTTCCGCCCCCCTCACTGGACCACGGTGCCAAGCCCTATCTATAAAACTTAACCTTGACCCCTCCAGGGCTCCTGTAACCATCACAGCTGAATTAGTTCCCCCATGGAACCAAGCAATGGCCATACAATGTCTCTCAAACTGTATTTCCAATTTTCCATCCAAAACGGAACATATCCTGGCTGGTGATCTTAATGTAAACTGGCTTGCCAGTTCAGTAGCTGCTGTCAAGGACACCTTTGTGGCGGTGGAGCTGACTCAACTAGTTTGCCAACCCACCAGGATGAATCGCACAAATGGATCCCAGACCCTACTAGACATACTACTAACCAACTGGCCTCATAGAATCTCTTATCTAGTGGTCCTTCTGGACTCTCTGAGTGACCACTCCCCCATCCTCTTCTCCTGGTCATGTCACCTGCCCAATCCTCAACCTAGTATATCCACTCACTGGTGCCTATGGCCAGGTGGCCTCAAAAAAAATCAGCCAGTATCTGGCCCAGTGGGACTGGTCCCCCATATCCCCGGCCCCAAACATCGATGCAGCCCTTGGTTACTTCAGACACTCATTCAACAAAGCATGTGACATTTATGCCCCTCTTACAAAAGCGCAATCTGTAAAACATAATGTCCCTTGGATCATGCCTTTATTACGGCAACAACTAAAACAAAGAGATGATCTCTGGCACAGAGCCATTGAATCTGGCTCACAGGCAGACAGGCAAGCCTACAAAGCTGCACGTAATAGGTGCACCTGGACCATACGCAAGGCCAAAGCTGATTATTATAAAGCCACCCTGGCCTCCTCCTGGGGGAGTGTGTGGAAATTTGGGGACAACATTAAAGAGCTAAATGGAAAATCCCACCTACCCACCCCTCAGCTTTGCATCAATAAGGCCACAACCACTGACCCCCAGGCCATTGCCAACTGCCTTAACTCCACCTTTTCCAGTCTTAGCACAGTCCTCCTAAACAACTTCTTTGACCATATTCCGGCTACCACTAGGCCCAGCTTCCAGTGCCCCCCTTTCTACCTTAGGGTCATTACAATGGGGGAAGGCAAAACCTACCTCTGCAAAGCTCTCAGTGGCTCCAACTATTGCAAAGACTCTTTTAACATTAAAATCCTTTACCAGGTCCTTGACACTGTCCTCTCCCCCCCCCCAACTAACTTCCTTAACTGCTCCCTATGCCTGGGACAGTTTACAACTACCTGGAAGACTGCTACAATTACCCCAGTACTAAAATGTAGAGATAGCACCAACCCGACAACTATCAGCCCATCTCCACCCCCCCCCCCAAAAGCCCTAAAAAAAAATCATGGCTGACCAACTCACTAAGTATCTGCTGTGCACAGTTTACTTTGTAGGGAGCAACATGGTTTCAGATCGGGCCATAGCTCAACCACTGACTTCATAGAATTCTCTAATTTCATTCAATCTGCCCTGGACAGAAAACATCTTGCTGGATCCATCTTCATAGACCTCTCAAAGGCCTTTGATGAGGTCTCAAAGCCTCTCCTCCTAGACACACGCCACCTTACTAATCTGTTGCTTGGTCCCCTCTCCTGGTACACCAGCTAGCTTACAGCTAGATCCTAATGTGTCAAGATAAACAATACCCTATCTACCACCCTGTCAGTCCACTCTGGGGCCCCCCAGGATTCCATTTTGGGCTCTTTGCTTTTCAGCATCTGCTTAAATGCCCTACCCAAATCCTGCTCCAGTAACTTACTGCTATACGCTGATGATGCAGTCCTCTATGCCTCGCACCCCAGCCCAGCCATCCTACAGTCCTCCCTCCAAGACTCATTGAACCAGATTGAAAGTTGGTTCACTGACTGCAGACTCATGGTCAACATCAAAAAAACAAAGGCCATGCTCTTTGCCCACTGGCAAAGCAAGGCCAAGGATGCAGAACTAAAAATTCTCTCCCACGCTTACCTCCCTCTGGAACAGGTACAAACTTATAAATATCTCAGCCTTACCTTTGACACCTTCCTGTCCATCCATGCCCATATTAACACTCTATCCTCAGCCATTAATGCCCGTATTGGCCTTCTCTACTGGCACAAGGATGGCCTACCACCAGAAGCACTCAGTCTGGCTGTCAACTCTTCTGTCCTCTCTCTCGTTAACTATGGGCTCCCCATCTACTCAGCCGCTGACCACACCACCCTAAACAAAATTCACCTAGCTATTAACAAAGCATGCTGACTCCTCATAGGAGTAGACAAACGCTCCCATACTTGCACCCTCTATGCCCTCACCAACATTCTCACCCTGGAGGAAAGACTACAATATCAAACTTGTTTCCTCACCAAAAAAATCCACCTGGGGTTGTCCCCCCCAGGGGTCTCTGCCTCCCTATTCTCATGCTCCCCCAAGAAGCCACTCATTCCACCAACAAACACATGTGGACTGTGTCCAGGGACAGGACCTCCCTAGCTCAGCCATCCTTCCCTTATAGAGACCCTGTATGGTACAATGAACTCCCCCAGCCATTACCTCCTTCCCCAAATTAGGGCACTTTTAAACTACCTTAAAAAAACACATTCTCTCTTTGCACCACTACCAGTGTAACCGCTAATCCTCCTCTCTGGCCTAGTCTCTCCCAGAGTGGCCCTAGGCTGGTTCTTGACAATGTCTTCTCCAAGACAGCACCCACTAACTCAGTTCCCCATCCTACAGATCCACTGACTTCTCAAGCAGACCTAAGTGCCAGCACTTGGGCTATGCTGTCTATACCAATATGTACTACTCCCAACTGTTATTACTGCTGAATCTGTATTCAGTGCATGCACCTGGGAAACAAAAACCCAGGGAAAGAGTACACAATGGGGGTGAGATACTGACAAAAAAAATGGAAAGGGACCTGGGGGTAGTCATATCAAACGACCTAAAGGTGGGCCAGCAGTGTAAGAAGGCAGTAAGGAGGGCAGGGGGGGATACTGGGATGCATATGGAGAGGCATCACCAGTAGAAAACAGGAAGTTGTTGTCCCTCTGTACAGACAGTTGGTAAGACCACATCTGGGGTACTGTGTGCAGTTCTGGAGACCCCATCTCCGCAAAGGCATAGACAGGGTGGAGGCTGTCCAGAGGAGGGCAACCAAAATGGTGCAGGGTCTGTACCAGAAAACATATGAAGAAAGACTAAAGGAGCTTAAGATGTATAGCCTGAAGGAAAGGAGGGAGAGGGGGACATGATAGAAACTTTCAAATACCTCAAGGGAATCAACAAAGTCCAAGAGGGTAGCATCTTTCAAAATAAAAGATGTGCAAAACAAGGGGGCACAATTTGTAGATAGAGGGGGCTGGCTCAGAGGTAATGTGAGGAAGTATTTCTTCACAGAGAGGGTTGTAGATGCATGGAACAGCCTTCCTGAGGAGGTCATAGAGTCAGAAACAGTGGGGGAATTCAAGAATGCATGGGACAGACATAAGGCAATTCTAGTGGGGGGTAGGAGGAAGTAGGCTGTTGGTTAACTGGGATCTGCAGTTTATCCTTTAGGTAGGGAAATGGGCAGACTAGGTGGGCCAAGCGGTCCTTATTTGCCATAAAATTCTATGTTTCTCTGTTTCTATGTACCACTACCAATAGCCACCAACTGTATAGGACAATTTTGTTACTGGTCACTGTATTCTGCTATTTGACAACACCCCTGAGGCTGCACCTGCTCTGTAACTGTACCATTTGTGTTTACTTTCATTACCCTAGCTACTACATGTATAGGTCAACAGCCACTTTAGCTATTGTATGTAAAATACTTCTGTATAAGATGTGACTGTTATACTTCTGTCCTGTCTCACTGTATGTACGATTATGTTGTCGCGGAGCCTCTGTAAATGAGCCTATGATTCGAAGGGTTGTAATTCCCATGATCTGTTTAAATAAATAAATAAAAAACATGCATGTCCCATCCCTGTTTGAAGCTGCTCACTGATTTGACTGTACCACTTCCTTTGGCAGCTTTTTCCACTTTTTCCCCACTCTTCCAATAAAAACATTCTTGCAGATATCCCTCTTGAATCTTCGCCCTGCAAGTTTCAGTGAGCCTCTTCTTGTTCTGGTGTTTGAGCTCATGTACAAACGCACATTGGCATCTACCATATTTATCTCTTGCAGAAACGTATAGGTTTCAGTCTTGTCATCTCTTTTCATCCTTTTTTCAAGGGTGTAGATGTTCAAGCCCTGGAGCCTCGTCTCATGTGTCTTGCCTCCAAATCTGTGGAATATCTTGATTGCTCTGCACTGTACTGCTTCCACCATGTCAGTCTTTCATCAGATATGAACTCCAGTACCTTGCATAGTATTCCAGATGCATTTGCATCAATGACCTGTACAATGGGAGGAGAACAGCCCAACTTCTGCTGCTTATATGCATTCTAGAACCATGCTTGCAAAACCTACAATTCTGTTACAGTCTGCTGTTGTTTTGAGGCTTTCTGATATCATGATCCCAAGGTCCTTTTTTTCATGCTGCTTTCCAGTATGACTCCTATTTCAAACTGCTCTCTTGGGTTCGCTTTCCCAATTCACATCATCTTGCATTTTTGAGCATTTAAGCCCAGCTGCTATATGCTTTTATTTAATTTTATTATTTTGTAACCAGGTAAGACCCACTAGACGGTGATCCAGGAGCACAGGGGAGGGTTAAGTGACTTCCTCAGGGTCAAACTTAGGGCTAGGTGAAATTTATCTTGCATCAGATCAGTGAAATTCTTGAAAAATTCTGATTTTGTTTCTCTGAAAGTTTGCGAAATTTCTGTGAACATTTTGTGAAATTTTGCCAAAATTATTTCAGTTATTTCCATCTAGTTTTAAACAAATTTGTCCATATTGCACCAGAAGTGGTGAGATGACTTCTCCACAGTTCCTACAGAAGTTTATAAAGTTTAGAATTTCTATTCTTAAAGGTAACTTCATTACAAACCCCAAGCCTTTTGAAATTGTTAAATTTCATATAGCAATTCATAAACTGCAGAATTTTAAATTTAATACCAAAGAACAGACTATTACCAATTTTGTTAAGTTCATTGACCCTAAATATTAGGCTTTAAGGCCACCCTCATGGACCTTCAGCATAGGGCCATCTGTCATGCAAATGATCCAGGATTGGAAGCAAGCCTAAAAGGTCATGTGGGGAGGTAGGCTGTGATCAAGACAGCAGCCCCTTGTCAGTGCATGTTGGTCAGGGAGGGTCGGTTGTGGGTTCCACCAACTCAGTGACCCCTGTGGCTGAGCCAAGGAGCTTCCTCTTGCTGCAAAGGAAGCTGTGGATGTGTGAGGCTGATAGAGGCCCTGTTCCCACCACAGGAGGTGGGAGGGAAAAAATGTGGAAGAAATCCCATTAGACAATTCAGTGATGGCTGGATTCAGCCTGATCAGGGTATGTCTCTATGAGCGTGGTATATTGTCAAGAGGCGAGCTGCTGGCTGGGAGAAAAACAAATGTGAGAAAAAAACAGAGGCTGTGTGTATCAACTCTCTAATCTCTGAAATCAGCCAAAGATTCCAAAATAACATCAGAAATTAAAGTTGAATTTCATGAGCTCTTACGAAATTGTAAAATGTTGTGATACATTTGTCAAAGCCATGTCCCTTCATTTTTGTAAGTCATACACCTGAGTTGCTTTTGTAGAGGAAGCTAATGACTGGGAAAAAAGGCCATAAAATAGTATTCATAGGAAGTGCCATAGTAAAAGTATAGTGGTGAAAAGTGACAGGTCACTATCTTAAGTGACAAACCATGAAGTATTGTCATGAACAACACTGTGCATAAACTTTTCTTCTTGCAATATGCCAGCTAAGCACTAAAGCTCACTGAATTAATGACTAGTGGCAGTACATGCACATTCAGCATTGTTTCTGTACAGCACCACCTTCTGACTCTTTAACATCCCTGTAAATAACAATGTATATTTTTACTATAGGAAAATAGTGATACCAACTGATGACAAGCCTTACAACTATTTGCGACATAGGCCATTCTGACAGAAGTATCTGGATATCTTTTGTCATGATGGAGCATAATGTTGGATACCACTGTTGCAAGAGTGTTGTAGGGCCATTGCAGGGTCATGATGCTAGTAATGATAAGGTAATTCAGTGGTGATAAGAGCTTTGTGAGAGTTAATTTCAACAAGTGCAATTCTGCTTTCATTACCTATTATGAATCCATGAATTTTTGAGCACATTTTTCCAATTACTACTTTCTAAGGTATTCATAAGAAAAGGTAACCTAGTTAACCACATTTTTCCAGGACACCTTTGCTTTGGTATGCATGCCAAATCTTGAGAGTATATCTGTAATAGCAGTGGAGCTATTATATAAACATCCAAATGTTTTGAACATTTTCACAGAATTTAGCAGATAAATTGTACATTTACTGTAGAACTCCTGTAACATATAAGTTGTGAAACCAACTACCCATCTATTTAGCAGTTTCTAAGACCCTTCCAAGAAAAGAATGCATACATTTTCAGTTATCTAGTTCCATATGTGGCTATGTTGTAAGTATAGAAATATTTTCAGAAATTGTATATGAATAAATAATTCCCAAACTTTGAGTGTCTATAACTTCCCCACCCCTTATCCAAATGTCATGAAACTCAGCACCCTTCTACGGTATCTTCCAAACAGTGTGCATGCTACAGTACACATCAGATCACTAGCTATAAGATTGATCCAGTTGTGGGGAATTAAAATTTCTGAAAATCTTTGAAATTCCATGAAATTTCACAAAACTTCCACCAAATCAGAATTTGCTAATTTCTCCCAGCTCCAGTCACACTGTCTGTAAGTGGAATTTATGGGAATTAAACTCAGGTCTGTTGGATGTACCACGCTCATTCACAGTTCATTAGTTTAAACTATAAGACATACTGCTAGCCAAATATCTTTGATCAGCTATTCAGCCTACCCATATCCTCACTGAGTTCCCTCAAAATCCCTTTGTACTTACCTTTGTAAAGCTCTTCTCATCATCTGCATACAGACAGTTCTTGCACGTGATACCTTCCACTAAGTTATAGAAATACACATTGAAAAAGAGAGGGCCAAGCACTGAATACTTTGCTTGTTATATCCCTTGCTTCTAAATTTAGTCAAGATTAATGTTACCTTTTTTATGAATAGTCATGCATCAGTTGTGTGGTCTAGGTAATTGCACAGCAGAGCACCAACGCGCATGCCCAACACACACCTGGGAGTATCTGACAGGAACATATTCATCTCAGTCTCAACACCTTCTAGTGAATCAGAGAAACATAGATTTTTTTGACAGATAAATACTTTTAGACCCTTCCAGTTTGCCCCGTCCCTGCCTGTTCTGTTACCACTGGCCCTAGTTAGTCAAAGTTGTCACTCCCTCCCTGATTCCTCTACCTAATATGCTCCTGTGCCTGTCCCATGCATGCTAGAAGCTTCCCACAGTATTTACCTCCACCACCTCCTCTGGCAGGCTGTTCCAGTCAACTACCATTCTTTCCATGAAGAAGAATTTCTTCACATCTCTCCTAACTCCCCTTTGCTATATTGCATGTCCTCTAGTTCTAGTGCCTTCCTTTCTGTGAAATATACCCTCAATTGCACCTTGTTTATTCCTGTGAGGTACTTGTAAGATTCAATCATGCTGTTAACAAACTATTTCTTATTCTCAGAAACTGCCAGTGTAACTTTGAGTGGTGTATTTGTGACTAGAAAAAAGTAGGGCTGTGCAAATACCTTATTTTGAATATGCAGCCGAATATTTGGTATTCAGCCACCAAATATTCGGTATTCAGCCACTGAATATTCTATTCAGCACAGTCCTAACCAGTGAAAAAAAAACAGCCCCCACCCTCCTCTGTAGCACAAAAACACCAAGTCCAATCATGTATCCCTGTCTCTCCACCCTCTAATGGCAAACCAATCCTGCACTCCTACTCTGCCCCCCCGGTACCCGTAATTTGTTATAATTTGTATTCTCATCTCAAAATAAAAAATAAAATCCCCAATGGGGAACCAGCTGAACCCATCTGCCTCCACGGTCAGCCACCCTCTTGTATAGTGATCCTCATGCTTGTATTAGTCCCTCCCAACCCCACCCCAACACCCTGGCATTCCCTACTCCCATCCTCCTCCACCTTCCTCCCAGTACCCAATTATCTTTCTGAAAAGGTGACTGTGGCACCTGAACAACCCTCCCTCCACCACGGCCAAGCACCTTGTAATGAATGAAAGTGCTCAGGTGGTTGCTATAGTAAAACCAGCAGATCACATGGTCTGCTGGTTTTACTATGCAAGCCTGTGAGCACTTCCATTCATTATAAAGTGCTCAGTCATGGAGAAAGGAGGGTTGTGCCAGCAGCATGGTTGCCTTCTCAGATTTTATTTTTTATTTCCTAAGTTATGATGAATATAAAAATTAAATTATTACAAATTATGGGTGTTGGGGGGTAGGAGTGTGGGCATGAGGGTTACCATACAAGAGGGCGGCTGGTCATGGGGCAGATGGGTTGTTCTGGGTGCCCATCAGGGATTTGATGTTTTATATTTTTTATAACAAATTGGGGGTGCTGTAGTAGCGATGTTGGGTTGCTGCTTGAGGGTGGGGCAGACAGGGAGTACATGATTGCACTTGTTTTGTTGGGCTGCAGAGGAGGGTGGGAGATGTTTGTTTTTTTAGGACTATACAGGGGGCTCTACCAAATATAAATATCTCCATAAATTCAGAAGCCCTAATATTTGTGGTATTTAAAAATTAATATTCAACCCCTCTCACAGCCATAGAAAAAAAATATTAACAGCTAGAACCAGGTCATGTGTTTTCATGGGGAGGTAGTTCAGGTAACTGTCAGACAGGGAAGTCACCACAACTGGTGTAAACACTGATAAAGGCCCCTCTGTGATAGTAAGCCAATGCTATTGGTGGTAATAACAAGAAAGCCCTCTTGGAGTAGGAGACATCACTGTATATTTTAACATTGATAAAGCCCTTCCAGCAAAGCAGTGCCACTGCATGCTGTAATCTGCATACATGTGTGTGTGTGTGTGTGTGTGGCGTGTGTGTGTGTGTGTGTGTGTGTGTGTGTGTGTGTGTATGTTGTATGATTATTTGTGTTTATGGATATACTGTCATTCAAATCTTGGCACTGTCTAGTATCTTTGTTACTTTGATTATTTATAGTGGCTTATAGCTGAGTTTAGTTAGCATTTTGAAACTGTGTGCTACATCATGTTGCACAGTGTATGAAGGCTGCTGGTCTTAACAGATGTGAATGCTTCATGCAGCTCTATGCTCCCAGTAAAATAGCCACTGGGTTATGATCCATGTGTCTGATTGTGTCATGTGGTTAAGACTGGCTGTAGCTGGCTATGTGTACTTGGTTCATGCTACAGAAATGAAAATCACAGGAGGGGTAAGGAAACTGCCAGAATAATGATTTTAACCAGATCAAAAGCTACAGTATTATGGGGGGGGGGGGCATTCTTTGCTCCTTCAGAAACTCCTGGGAGGTCCTCTTGTGAAACCAGCCCTGAGGGATGCATGTGAAAGGTAGACAAATTATTCAGAGTCAGAAATGAGTACTGGTTAGATTTGACTGACATATGCGTCAGCCTATAAAGAGAAATCAGTACCCCTCTGTGATGAATTTGAAAATGTGCAAAAGTTGTGGTACTGTATTCAGCATTTAAATGTTATAATGCTTTAGTCCATGCAGGTGAAACATTAGTAAGAAATAGAAACCTAATATATCAATGAAATCAATATATAACATGTCAAGTGGTCTACCCTGTGTACATTTGGCATGTATTGTATTTACAGTAGCTAACACATTTTTTATTTCAAGCAGGCAAATATGCCATTCTCTAAAAGGTTGCTTTCCATCATTATCACGTAATATATTTAGGTTGAGAAATTTTAAAAATCTACATAAGTTGTGTTTTTGTTTGCATTCTAAGAAAGAAACAATCTAATTTTCTTTTTAAGCTATCATGTATCTAATAAATAGAACATTCCCTTTCAGGCTGCACACTGAAAATTGACAAATTCTGTTTCTGGTATTTTCAGTTGGATATAGCAATATTAAATATGATGTCATATAATTGTACTGTGTTTCTGCTTTTAATTAGTAAGAGCACAGTTTTTGAGCAGTATTTAAGTAATTTCCTGATATAATTTCTGTCTTCAGACAAACTGAGTATATTTAAAAAAAAGAGTTTGACAGACACACAATTATCTGATTCTTTCATTATCCACAGAATAGTAGTATCCATATCTACAAAGAGTTGTAACAAGTTGGGACTGATAACTATCTAGGATGTAGACTAACTGTCTGGTGAAGTAATGTTTCCAAATCTGATTCACTAAGATACTGACATTGTATTAACATTATATTTTGATTACCTTGGGATCAGACTGGCAAAACCAGTACTCCGTTACAAAAGAAATTGATATCAGGATTTTCAAACTGGGTGACCTTCCTGTATCTTCAAAGTTTATTACAGATCATATTAGGACCAATCACAGTGCTTATTTCAGTTGCATATGAAATACTCTTATTTCCATAAGAGTGTCTCATATGCTGTTCCATCATAACAGGCGTCTTGCTAGCACTGCTCATGGCATGCAGAAAGGGACCATTGTTTAGCAAGGTAAAGATAATTAAAAATATTTTCACAAGATAAATAATTATTATAAAATATTAGGGCCTCTTATGGATATATTCTTGTCACCTCAGATCACAGTTCTCTTTCTCTTAGAATATGCAAGGTGACAGTCATACATCTTTAAGAAACCCTCCTAGCATCTCTATAAGGTTATATTTGATGGCTTAGTAGTTTGGATGCAAAATGCAGAGCTTACATTAATCAATGATCCATTCATTATTTTGTTTGAGACTTGCACCATTTTTTACATCTGCACCATGTTGGTTAACTCATGCACCAATACTGTAATTTTGATGCAAGGGTACATTTTTGTTTTTTTCATATGTATGGAAGATTCTTTAAACAATGAAACCTGTCACATGAACTCATGGTCATTTAAAAACAGTGCTCATAAGTTTGGGGGCAAACACAGATGCAGGTGGAATATGTATTTGTGTCTGCATCTGCCTCTTTAAATAATCCAACTACTATGAACAAGGGTAAACATGGGATGGGATAGTCATAAGGCAATTCTGGGGGCTGGGGGTAGGAAGAAGTAGGCTGCTGGTTAACTAGGATCTGCAGCTTATCCAGTAGGTAGGGAAATGGGCAGACTGGGTGGGCCAAGCGGTCCTTATCTGCTGTCAAATTCTATGTTTCTATGTTTCTAAACAGGAAGTGGCATATGGTGCTATCCATGAAACAATAGTAGGAAACTTTCTACCAAGGGTGTAGACAGACATACTCACTGTACACATTTGTGTACAGTTTTGTTGAGTGCCTGTCACAAACCATATGGCTTTCTGTTAACATTTTCATTCTAATTTGTAGTATTTGGGTTAGTGTAGGCCACTGAGGAGTGTCTCTGTTTAAACTTCTGTTGTTTAGGAGACAGATACATGTATAACCTCTTTAGAGATTAGAGGAATCATCTGACAACAATCTGACTGGTTTGGAAGGGGGTACCATTTGGAGAGGATGTGTACTTTTTTATGGGGGAGGTGTAACTGTTGGAGACTGCGTACAAAACGGAAATTTCTGGCAACACCCCTGCTTTCTACCTATCCCAGTTAAAATGGGATGGTTTAATTCTTGGACAGTTATAGTGCTCAGTTGAATTTGAGAAAAAAATATTGTTAGAAAGTAGTTGTAGCATGCTGCCATTCCTAGTGAGATAAGAACTACCCAGTGAGATAAGAACTCCAGAGAAGAGCTTGGTATGTTTGTAAGGCAAAATTAAAGTCTGCCAAAGCCACAATGTGTGCTGCAAAATGTCTCCTAGAGAATACAGCATGAGATCAATAGAGACCTAGCTATTCGAATACAAAGCTACTGTCCTTAAAAAGTGTTGATATCTCTCACATCTTCACAACTAACACTCAAAATTAAGGATGGAACCATTACTTATGGATGCTTATAGCACCTAAGAACAGATACTGTATTTGATCTAGGAGCTACATAGATAAGTTGCTTCAGGGTAGGAACTGATGACGCTTTGGAGTGTGTCCCAGCAGCAGAAAGAATATCAAACTGCATGTAGTTTATACAACAAATAAGGCATGGACAGGTCAGCTGTGACCATGTTTAAATTCTTATTCAGACTCTGATCTTTTGTTTTGTTTCAGAAAGTTCAGCTTTACCCTGATTTGTTTTGCTTTACCAAAATAAATGTAACTTTCTCTGCTCAGGCCATAACTGAGCAAGTTACAGAATGGAACTGAGTCACATGATAGAACCAGTTTGCCCCAATCTCCCAGTAAAAAAAAATGAATTTACTTGATTTTTTTTTATTTTAAAAATTGGTATTTTCTGTCCTCTCCCTCTAGTCTGAACATTTCATAAGGGAATAAAGCTCCAGAGTGACTTATATAATCATAACAGGGAAAGCAACAATTTGGTTGCAGATCCAAACCTAGGCAATGGTCCAAACAGGGTCAAATATTAAAACATGTTTAGTCATTATTTTTATTTATTTATTTATTTGCTTTTGTTAACCGGGTTAGCACACTAAACAGCTAAGTGCCTATTTTCAGGTGCGACCTGGGAGAGTATAAGGTACATTACAAGGTACATACATGAACATCAGGCAAATACAAGTGGAGGATTACATTACATAGAATTAGCACAACAGGGACTTTACAAGCATCAGATTTCATCAGGCAAATAGTAGTGAAGAGTTAATATAAAGTGACCAGAACACAGGGACATTGTAAGACAACAATACCAAAAACAGGTATTACAATACAGTATTAAACACTGCAGTCAGTAGGAAGAAGTGAAGTGTGAATTCATCGCTCCAGGCAGCAAGTTGTAAGGCTAGCAGTTAGAATAAGGAGGAGTCACAGTTGAGCTAGAGTGAGCCCAGTGCAAGAGAAAGGAGTGCACAGTTATAGTGCTCACCCTGTTTTGCCGGTGGGCCTAAGTGGTCCATTTTTATATATGCTGTGAGAATAGGAGGAGTATGAGCACAGTTGTGCTCTTCCCAAGTCATAATGTTTAAGTAGCATCTCAATTAGTTGGGGCATCTCAGGCTGAGAGGATTTGTCTAGTGCAGAGACAGGTGGCAGCCATTTTGAGAAAACCCCAGATGGAAGCTTTAAAGCTCTGGTGTGAGGGAGGGGAGCGAGTGCTAGTTGGAAGAGAGTTCCAAACCCTGGGCGCATACACAGCGAAGGCTCAGTCACCCATTTGTGTGCGGGTTTTAGGTACCAGAAGGGCATGGGAGCCACTGGATCACAGGTTGTAGGAGGGTGTAGCAAGAACAACAGTCTCAGCAAGGTTTTGAGGGGTGGCAGTTCTGACAATATTGTCAATGAAGTTGCCCACGACATAAGAGTGGTGAGTTTCCGGTGGGAGCCACTCAAGCTGGGTGTAAAGCTCACAGCAGTGAGTGAGGTGGGGGTCTGAGAGCGCAAAATGGCATATGTTGTTGTATACGCTGAGTCCCACTTTTCTAGACTAGTTTTTGCAACATGGGCAAAGGTGATTAGTCCGTAGCAAAGCGTGGGTAGGAGTATTCCCTGGCTAAAGCAAGATCGGCAGCTGGAGTTAGACAGCTTTTTGCTCTGTAAGCCTGACCCAGCTTGCAGTTTGAGGCCTTACATGTATTTCGTATGTGCAGATTCATATCCAGCTGTGGGTCAAGGGTCACCCCCAGGTACTTGACCGAGCCTGCGACAGTCAGCGGTGACCCATCAGCCCAGGAGATCTGTAGTGAATCTGGGGCGGCTTTTAACTTGGCTGCTGAGCCAAATAGCATGGCCTGCATCTTCTGTAGGTTAATAACAAGTTTATGGTCCTGCAACCAAGTTTGGATGTTGACAGTTTAACACTTTATGTGTAGATACTGTACATTGCACCTTTTTATCTTTTATTGCAAAGAATTTTTGGTATTTAAAGTTTGTATAGATTATCTGAATATACAGTAATATCTTCAACCTGGTATACCATTGCAGTTTTAATAATATATAATCTTTTGTTGCTATGTCTATCAGTCAGCTTCTACATGATGGTGATATCCAGAGTTCAGCCAAGGGAGGCTGTCAATGTTTTTTTTTTGGGGGGAGGGGTTGTGTCTTTCTTTGAGTTTGTCAGCCCATCACTAAAATGAATGGAGGGGAATTTGAAAATTGATTTAATTAAAGAGGTCATGGAATAATTTCTAAGTATCAGCTGTATACAATGTTCCTATTTTCAGAAATTATGGTCCCTGTGTATGAAATGGCGGAAAGTACATACCAGAGGTGTGTACCCTGCCCATGTATTTCTGCCCCAATGGACAGCTGTGCACAGGCTGGCAATCACTATTGCCAGCCACCTCTCTGTGGCCCTGCTCTCCCAGTGCACAGCATCTTGGAGTGTGGATGGGGTTGGAGTATTACACCCAGGTGGCAGCCAATTAGATGACCATTCTGGGTACCAGAGTGTATCCTCTGTTCCATGGGAGCAGGGGAGTGTGGGAAGGCATGGGTCTGGGTGGGTGAATAGCACACAGATGCACCTAGGGCATGGACCATTATTCCCTGTTGTCTAATGGTCCCTCCCCCTGTCCAGTCCCCACTCCTGGGGCACACACACCTTGCCTGGTGCAGAGATATCCCCCTCAAATACAGACTCCACCCTGGTCCTGTAAGTCAGTTCTCTCCCCCCTCCCAAATCAGAACCCAAGCCCTGGTCCCATAGGGCAGTTTCCTGCCCAACACCACATCAGAACCCTGGCCCCTAGCTCACAAGTCATTGATGTTCCTCCCCTCCACCACCAGTAGAGCCCCATCCTGGAAGCCCCTATCCAGTAGTGCAGAGATTGCCCCCTGGCCTCCAATCCCAGCCCCTCTTGCCCCCACAGTGGAGGTTAGTGGTCCCCAGTAGCACTAATAGCAACCTACGTCCCCTGTACCTGCATGTCGGTGTTGTGACAATGGACGACGAGCAGCACATCCATCCACACTCCACCTTAGCCTCCTGCTGTCTGACTGATGCTGGGCGCACGCTGCTTATTTATAGGGCGTTGCAATAAATAGGCAGCGTGCTCCAACTATCAGTCGAATGATGAGTGGCAAGGTGGTGTGTGGAGGGATCGCCAACATCGCCCATCGCCGTGGGCACCGATGTGCAGGTATGGGGGATGGAAGTGGAGTTGCTGGTGCTGTGTGGGAGCCACTAACCACCACTGAGGGGGTGGAGGGAATGGGATCAGGGGTTTGGGGGGCCAATCGGTGCAATACTGGATAGGGTCCACTGGGACAGATTTCTGGTTGCTGGGGGGGCATCACCAACTTGCAGGACCTGGGCCAGGGTTCTGATGTGGGATTGGGGAAGAGAACTGCCGTATGGGACTGGGGTCAGGATTCTGAGTGTGCAGGGCTGGACACATACCATAGTTGTGGCAGGATCCACCTTCCATATCCAGCTCCCTCCTGCACCACCCTTGCACAACACTATGCACCTTTGTGAATAGTGTGTAGTGTGGGCATGATCTCAACACTCCACCTGGACTGCCCTGGCATGTAGCTGACCATACAGCAGGGACTCAGGTGCATATCTGGCCCCCACACTCTTAGTTAATGCCGCAGAATGCCCTCTGTGCTGCATTCATGCATACTGTTGCCTATGTGCCTCAGCTAAGCAATGCATAGACAACCATTTTTTGTGCATAAGGCCCATTATGTATACCCCTAAATGATCCATATGTACCTGTACCTGAATAAAAAGCAACGTGAAAAACTGTAGTTTCTATTGTTTTCTATTTATGGGCAGTATTCTGTTATAGTTCTCTTCACAGATCCAGTCAGTTGGAGTTATAACTATGTCATGACTTGTGTACAGAGAACTCAAAAAGTAGTTTTGATAGGTCAGCAGCTCATGCTTAGCATTCTTTACACAAACCAAACAAAGTAAGAACTCCAAACTACTGCTTCCATAAAGAGAATTGTTACAGAATGCTGCCCATAAAAAAAAAAAAAAATTGAAAACACAATTGTTCACATCAGTATTTATTAAGTTTCAGTTAAATATGGATCATTTGGAGGAATGCATTTCACTTGTGTAAACAGGAACATTATTAACTGCTGCCAGTTAATACACATTTCCTGTCTGCTTTCAAATTAAGCAGAGAGTACAATCATCAGAGGTACAAAAAGGAAGCCTTTGCAAATGCATCTCCATTTCATTTATTTTTTATACTGGAAAGGCATGTGAGCAAAATGTCCAGTTTTCACAAGCATCCCGTTACAAAAGGATATCTGAGAACAGAGCACAGTTACGAGTGCATCATTCACATGGGAAAGGCAATAAAAGAGTATGACTACAGGTGAGCAGCTTAGATGCATACAACAAAAATTATGTAAGGCATGTTATTTTGTTGTATCCTTAATAGATTTTTCCATTAGATATATGGTTATTAGTTTACAAGGGTGAAAAAATGTCACTTGTGTGGACTCTGTGCCCCAAGCCTGTTACACGTGTTCCTTTCTTGTTTATGACAAGAAGACATGTCTTTTATTTACTGGATTATATTCTTAGAGCTGATTCAGAAGCAGTACTGCAAGCACTAACATACTGTGATAGTCATTATATCTTTATAAATTTATTACTGTTTTTATTGCTGGAACTTGTAACATACTTCTGGGTATCTTCGAACATGAACTTTGCTCAATAAATCTCTCCCAGGAAAACAATAAACTGGAATTTGAAGATGTATTTCTCCATGTAATGGTTTCTGTTACTGTTGGGAAGAATACATTTCTTCTATTATTGGAGACCTATCCATCTGGCTATGTAGCTCTTCTTGAACATTTAGCATGTTTCAATGTATATGACTTGCAGGCAAACTCAGCGCAAGGGATACTTTATCTCAAACATTTCCACAAAATGGCCTACTAGATATAAGCTTAATATTAAATATTGCACAATGAACTCTACTAAATGATAGTAAAATTCTCTGTGGGGGCAAAAACAACAACAACATAAGCACTTTGTATGCAACCATTACCAAAGGACCACCCTGGAAAATAAGTTATGACATTTCATTTCATGGGCCATTCTGGACTTGTATGGTCTGAATTTCAAATAAATAAACAACCAATTTGCAGGGAGGGACACCAATGTTTCAAAGAACGGTTAAGCAAGATAGAAAAAAAAATATTCCATTTTAAACTTTGCAGATATAAAGAATTGCCATTGATGACATTTGGGACTGAATTTCAGATCCTCCCCACAATTACTAGTCATGCTACAAAAGAAAAAGGGATACTTTTAAATGATTTTTAAAAAGAAGACAAAATGCATATATATTTTTTCCAGTTCCAGTCCCTCTACCCTCCATACAAGTGATACATCCCAAAAAGTAAAGGTGGCCCCTCTACCTGACCATCTCATACCAAAAAAAACCCACAACAGCTGCCACACCCACTTTTGTGTGAGCATGTACTTTTCATGACCTATGACCCAATGTCACTGAATACATCTGTGATGCACTAAGTGGATTTTGTTTGTTCAGGCAGAATATACTGCTCCACCCATGCAAATGAGGGATCCCCCTTGCATACAGTGTAGAGTGGTGCATTCAGAGGTTTCAGAGGTATTGGAAGTGGTGGACAGCCTTTCTAACAGTGCTGTTTAATGTTTCTACAGCCCTACTTTTATCAAAGTTCACAGTGGTGTGCAATGACCCTACCGCCCCCTCCACTGGCCATATGCAAGGTAGCAGACTTAGAGCAAGAGCTGTCATTCCCTATCTGCTTAGCATTTTCTTAGCCCCATCACCACATCCATTCTCCAATATTCTGTTTTTCCCTAGTAGTCTAGTGGTTCTTCAACCCCAATCTCAATCCCTATATCAGTTTCTGTGATGCCTGGTATTTGTGTGCCCCCCCCACCCTTGATCACCATATTGATGTTGCTAAAGACAGTAAATGACTCTCCCCAGTAGTTTGGAGGCCTCCCCACCGCAGGTCACCATTCCAGCGTTGCTTTTAGGAATGTCTGGTAGTCTACTGCCTCCCAATCAGTATTATGATATCTATAAAGACAATAAATGATCCTCACTGGTAGTCTGGTTATCCCGCACCACAGATCAACATCACAATGTTGCACATTTTCAAAACGAGCCTCCCTGGTAGTCTAGTACCCCTACATAATTGCTTTTTCAAAACTCCCCTCTGCAGTCCCCCCTCTCAGCACCCACAACCACACTCAAGGTTAGTGCCCACCTCCACCTCCTAATGGAAAGCAGTTTATATAATTCAAGGCCACAGACATCAACCAACACAGCTCCAGTGCTCTCCACCTTGACCAGACACCATCTGAGTGACAGGGAGAAAGTGCATAAGTAGTGTAAAAACAGCTATTCTGCTATTTCTGTTACTGCTGGTGGGTGGTGAGCAGGTGGAGCAGGGAGGGGGATATTGGCAATAATTGAGGGGCCTTATCCTAACAGGGAAGGTCAGTTACTGCAACATCAAACTAGTGATCAGGGAGTGGGCAAATACTAGACTTCCAGGGAAGGCTTTTTACTGTTGTATGCCACAACGGGATGGTGACTGAGGGTGGAGGCAACTGGACTAACAGACATTACTAAAATTGACACTGAGATGGCAATCAACAGGTACTAATGTAAAAGAAGGAAAGTACATGGGATTAGTGCAGTCCATTGGGTGTGGAGCTAAAGTCTTTCAGGACATTTTCAGAAGACTGAGATGATGCTCAGTTTTTACTCACCACTATTGGTTGAGTGCAGAGGTTGTTGGATTCTGGACTGAACTGGCAAGGGTGCACCAAGGGGCCACCAAGTCTACCGCTGCTCTCCCAGAGGATGCCTAGGCAGAGGTAGAGTTGTTGGACCATGGTGGGGTCCAGGAGGAAGGGGGTGTTGGGAATGGTACACATTCCTCAACATGTACCATTGCAGAATTCCTTTGCTATACTGACAGGACACATAGCTGGGAGGAGGCACCTATAGCACTGGGAATGGAAGAAGTGAGGGTCTTCAGAAGACAGACAAAGGGAGGGAGGAGGGAGGGTGGGAGGAAGGATGAGCCTCTTTGCTGAGGAGGAAACCATTTGCTGATGGGGACTTTATTGTTGAGGGAATAGACTTAGGAATAGGGAGAAGGGAGGGTGAGGTGCCAAAAGCTGCTTTGGCTTTGATAGTTGAAGACTGGATCCAGAGGATTGCTAGAGCAATAGGAGACGGTAGAAGAACTAGATGTCATTGTCTACCTGGGAATAAAAGACCTGGCAAGAGACAGGAGAGGTGTAGTACAGGGTAATTTCATTTGAACATACGAACATATGAATCTGCCAGCAGAAACAGACTCCCCAGTCTATCTAAGTCTGCTCGAGTGTGCAGCTAGCACCACTAGTTTGCAGCTGACCCACCCCCCCATTTGTCATCCCACTGCCACACCCCACCTCCCCCACCCTCACTCTCTTCTGTTCCCTGTCTCATGCCCTTTTGAAGCTATTCACATATTTGCATGATACCACACATTCTGGTAGTGTATTCCATTTTGCTGCCACCTCTCTGTGAAATAGTGTCTCCTCATTTCCTTCCTAAATCTTCCCCCCTCTATGCTTAGCCCATGTTGCCTGGTGACCCTCCACCTCCTTAACTTAAAGACCCCATCTGCCCCATCCTTATTGATTCCCCTCAGATACTTGAAGGTCTCTATCATGTACCCCCTGTCTCTTCTGTTCTCCAGGGTGTACATATTCAGGTCTCTCAGCCTGCTGTCATAGTCTGCCCCTTCCATTCCACACATCATCTTTGTTGCCCTCCTCTGCACCCCCCCCAGTAGCCTGATATCAGGCTTTAGGTATGGCCTCCAAAACTGCACACAATACTCTAAGTGCAGCTTTACCAGTGACCTGTAGAGGGGCAAGATCACCTCTCTTCACCTGGACAAAAAATCCCTCGCTATGCACCCCAGCATTTTGATTGCTTTTGCAGCCACTCTCCTGCACTGACCAGTGTTATCCATGGTACCTGTTATAATTACACCTAGGTCCTTCTCCTCCTCAGTGATCCAGTCTCTTTTTAAAATAATTATTTTCCTCAGGAGGACTTTTTTAAAAATAACTGTATCCTGTCAGCATGCCCCAAATGTCATTAAAATGATTTATTTATCTTCAAGCTTTTAAAAGGAATTTTTTTTTTATTTTAGATGTATTTATTTATTTATTTGTTAACTGGATTGGTGCACTGATCCAATGACCTTTTTCAGGCATGGCCCAGGCCAGAGACTGGCACATACAGAAAGTTCACAGTAAGGATTGGTAAATACACAGTGTTCTACAGTAAAAAATAGCAGGCAGCATTGATCTAGTAGCTAGACAGTGTTTGGCAGCCATAGCTGCATCTCAGAGTTAACATTGACAGGTAAAGAGTAGTATCGAACAAAAAATGTACATACTACTTACAAATTATAATTTATGGGTACATTTACAATTTGCAGGTAGCAGTCAGCTGACTCCTGTGCAGGGTGCTGCCCAGCAACCCAGTTCCTAGGTAGGAGAAGCAGGAGATGGCAGGGGTCAATGGAGGCCTAGATAGATTATGCAAGAGTGACAGCAGCCTGGGGTCAGGAACAGGACATGAAGAACAGGAAGTGGGTTTTTAGTAGTGTATGTAAATTTAGTGGGGGGTCGATGGAACACAGTGGGGGAAAGGGGGAGGTCATTCCAGAGGGAGGGCCCAGCAATGGAGAAAGCCCTTTGTCCCATACTGGTGGTAATATGTGGATGGATGAGTTGGAGGTGGGACGAGTGGCAGAGATTGTGGCTATGAGTCTTTGAGGCAGACTAGACAATATTGAGGGGAGTACGAGGGGCAGTGGATAGCATCCACAATGGCCCGGGCCAGTAAGTAGGAGTGTCAGACTTGAGGGGGAAGCAAAAGAATGGACTGGTAGAGAGAGAAGTGGTGCATGGAGAGAGGGGCCCACAGGATGAAGCTGCAAATCTGTCCAGTCTGTGTGCCCTTAGACCTTAAAAAGGACTTGATAACCACCAGGCCCCAATAAGGACTTGAATGCCAGCCTGCATTTCTTAATAAGACCTTAGCTCACAAGCCCGGAAGCATTTTTTTTTCCATAATGATTTCTCTCCTTCCTACCTGCATGCACTCAGTTCTTTAAATGACTTACTAACCCACAAGCCCTGAAAATAGATGCAATAGCAGCCTGCATTACCTGATCCCTGAAAAGTTTTTTTTTATGATTTTTCTCCTGCCTGCCTGCATGCCTCAAGTCCTTAAAAGGACTCTTGTTAGCTCTCAAGCCATGTAAAGGTTTTTTTTTAAATGAATGTGGTGCTTGCTTGCCCTGATACAGTAGGTCCTTTAACTATATATTATGCTGCAGTGGTGAGGGTCCCTAAAACTCCATATCAATAGCCCTTAAAAGGATGGTATGTAATTACTGGTTTAAAGCCCTTAATGAGACATTTCTCTGTGTGCTGCCTGCTGCTCCAACAACCAATTCAACTCCCCACCACAACATGCTCTGATGGGCTGAATAGCAATCACCAGCAACACTTCTTGGTAGAAGGATCAGTTGCCAGCAGCATCCAATTAATGCCTTCATTCCAGACTGTGAGCTGATGCCCAGTGAAGCACCTGTCATTTGACACTAATTGCATGACCGATTCAGCATGATTCTCAGTGCACAGACTTTGTGGTCACATGACAACTCTCCCATGCACTGCTCCTTCCTGGTCCTGGTTTCTCCACTACACCTAAGGGTACCTGCTCTCATGAACTTAGATGGCACAGGCACTTGGGGAGGGGGTGGGCTGGGGAGATGAAAAAAAAAAGTTAGGCGTACAGGAGAAAAAACTGAAGATACAGTAGCACTAACGCCTCATTTGCTTAGTGGGCAGGCACTGAGGATCTATAGATGTCTTTAGACAAAAGTGTTTGCCTTGGGACACCTAAAGTATATGAATTTTGCACCCTGGCAGTGTCTCCTCCCAGCTGAAATTATTTCTACTCACAGTTCTGTTAGTGCATCTTACAGTGTTCAAAATTACACATATTTCACCATTGCTTATTATATCTGTGTCTCATCCCAGTTACACCAATTTCTACTCCCAGGTCCACCAGTATCAGTTGCAGCAGTGTCATCTCCCAGTTATTTAGTTTCTCCTCCCAGTTACACCAGCATCTCCACTTTCCTGTTTTGGTCCCAGGGTCCCAGATACTCCAGTTGTTTTACCTACTAAATAAAAGAAAAAGGCAATCAGTTCCACTGAAATATTTTCCACAGCTCATCACATTATTCCACAATACGTGACAAAATTCTGCAGTTTAAGGTAGAATTTCGCAAAATTGTCCTCCATTTTTCATGGAATTTTGTAGTTGCGAATTCTGCATTTCACAAGAATTACGTTGGCGGAATTTAAATTTTGCACAGCCCTAGTCCGTGGAGTTAGAATAGGCAGGGACCATCTTGTTAGACTGGGTAGGCCAAGTGGTACTTCTCTGTCAACAAATTCTACTTTACTACGTATGCTATTTGTCTTTGTACCTTTTTACTATTTAATAATTACTGGTGACCCTATTTATCAACCAGATCATTAGTACTGTGAAACACCATAATAACCGGATTTCAGGTAATTATGGCTCAAACGCTGTAATAACCCAAAATCAGGTTATTACGGTGTTTGACTAACTCAGACTCACTGACTGTTTCCTCGAGAAGGACTCTTTGCTCAACTTAGCTCGAGCACTCACGTTTTTTTCTCTCACAAGCACTGCTTCACCCAACTTCTGCACACAGTACAGGTCCCTCCGTCTGTCACACATTTTCAAGACTGCTGAAAAAGAAAAAGAAAAACTGAAAAATGGAAAACTGCTTCCAGCTCCCAAAAGAAAAAGGTCTCCACAGCAACCACAAGATCTTCATCACCATGACAACATTTCCCGAGTGTTGCTCAGGAAACCGTTAGCAGAAATTTGTGGACTAATAAAGATTTTTCAGTTCAGACTATTTTAAACCAGTTCTTGAATATTTATCTTTCTACAAGAAAGTTTTTTCTGTTCTTTGCCTTGAACATCTCAAAGGTCAAACTGATCTCAATTGGACTTCTGAAACTGGTCTTCCGGTATTTATTTTATGTTACAATTCACATGTCAATGCAAAACAAATAGCTAGTGCAAGTGTTCTTTCATGTTAAAACTATTAGCCTAACCTCCTGAAGTCTGATAGCAAAGCATAACATTGAATAAACACCATTCTGTGAAACAAGTTTTTTTTTCATATATCCTAAACACTAGCTGGTACTCCTTGCACCAGCAATTATAAAAAGTAACAGATACACAAGCGTGTGTGTCTATGAATTTTTTTTACACCCTTGGTGTGTGATGCCCACATAAACCTCTCAAGCTTCGCTCTTGGGATTTATGGGTCATTACACAATGTGGGTGTGAAAAATAATTCATAACACACACTTGCTTATCTATTATTCTCTATTTAATATTTGTTTGGTGGTTCTGCTTTGCTTTGCCTTACGATGTTTGATTTTTATGAAATTATTACAGTTTAGTGCCTTATGGGCATAGATATGAAGTTTAAGTTCTCTGGTGAAGCTGTTGCAAAGTTGAAGAGCTTCCACTTGGCAGAAGTTCACAAAGTCACCCAACCTTCCACCAACTTGACCCATGCATTGTTTTCCTTTTTGTTTTCTATTTTGGCCAGAAAAATCCCAATAAAACAACCCAACCCTCTGAAGCATGTCTCCAATCCCCTCAGTCAGACCCCATGTTTTTAAATAGTATCCTTCAACCCCTCCCTTCACTTGACCCCTAACTCTCATCACATGCACCCAGCAAAGTTGGTATGTAAATGCACCACAATGGTATGTTCTTTCCCCATCCACAAAAGCAAGTTTATCCCACCACCTTCCTACCTGTCCCTCTTTCTGATGACAGGAAGTCCATACCCTTCACAGTACAACCCTCTTTCCAAATGAGTCCTCCCCAAAATCAGCAAGCCCAAGTTTCTAGTAAATAATCTGCAAAATACAACACAATGTCATGTATCATCTAACTTCCTAGCCTCAGAGCCAAATGAATAGTTAGTGATATACCTAGTAGTGATACCAAATTGACTAGTTATCCGGCAATCCGGTAATACTGGTAGGATATACTATACATTACTCACTATTTGTTTGTCCCATAGACTTGGAAGGGAAAGGACATGTTTGTTTTAAAAGGAGATGGTTTAATTTTTCACAGGTTCCTTACTGGAAAAGGCATTGGGGTCTCCAGGAGGGTGGAGAATGATTTCTTTTAGCAAGAGGGTGGTTAAGAATGAGGAGTTTCTGTCACCAGCAAGAGGGACAAGTAAGGGGGTAGTGGGATGAACTTGCCTTTTTGGTTGGGGGAAGGAATATTACCAGGGCATCATGTTTACATACAAACTTCATTGGGTACATTGGGAGGAGGGAGATGGGGGCCTAGTTGGGGGTGGAGGTTTAGGGATAAAAGCATGTGAAGTGGTGGAAATGTGGAGAGAGTGGTGACCAAGAAGGTGGTGTGGCTTTATTGTTATTTTTGTTGTTGTTGTTGGGGGAGGGGATTTTTGGGGAAATACAGTGTGACAATATACACTTTCTGTAGTTCTTTTCAACTGAAGTCCTATTTTGCTTAGAGAAAACTACCCGGATAAGCAGTTCTATAGCAACTTTGCAGAAGCAGAGCCAGTACATGTAGTTTTTGCTGAGCAAGGTAGTTACTTCCCTGCACATAGAATTGTGTTGCTTCACATGTCACAATGTGGAGAAACTTTGTAAAGTATTTTGCAGAGTGAAGTTTTATGACACTACACATCTTTACTTATAAAAAAGGCTTGAAAAGTGAATATTTTCCGAAATGGTTATTCTGAGATGAAGTGCTGATGGCTTGGATGAGTTATTTTTTACATAATTGATAGGTGGTTTGGATAGCTGTATTAATTTGTTCAAGTTATTTATTTATTTATTTTTTTTGCTTCTTTGAAAATTCTTTGGTGTTCACCATCTTAACCCTTAGGGTGCCAACAGAATTAGAATGTATAGCAATTCTGGACTGATATATTGGTCCACGACACAGCAAAAGTCTGTGCACAAGAGGGGCTTCACTTTTGCACCAGATGGTTTTGCTGCATGCACTGTATATTCATATGCAGAGCCATTTTGTGACTGGCTCTGCAGTTTACTGCAGTTTGTGTCCATCTTCTGTACACAGTTGTATCAGAATGCTATGGCTCATAGTACAAGATGTAACTTCCTCCAAAATTGCACCCACTGCCAGTGCATACCAGGGTCTGAAAATATCAACGTTTGCCAGTGTATAGATTTTTTTCTCCACTGGTGGGCTGCGGCACAGGATTTAGTTCATGGGCCATTTTTAGCCCTTTGAAAATCCAGTCCATGAACCAGCAGTACTAGTGAAGTAGGAAGTATTTTTCACTTACCTTATTTTTTTGTAATTCCGGTTTCATGGTCTGCAATTCTTATTTGAAACTGAGCGTTAATTATTATTTTTTAATTAAATATACTTCATTAATTTTCTCAGCAGTCAGTCATACAGTATAGAAACATGTTACTTGTCAGTGATACTGCATAATACAATTTAACAGCAATGCAAATAGACAAATTTGTTTTATTTTTTATGAGTACTATTACTGCTGTGGATCCTCAAAAATATGACAGGCACTGAATTTACAGATGCCTGACCCCTTCATGTCCCTGCACATCCTTTGCTTACCTCCGGTGTAGCCCTATGCTGCATGTTCATAGTCCTGTAGTGCTAGATGTAGCTGTAAATACTGTAGATACATAGACAGTGTCAGCAGATAAAGGCCTATGGCTCACCCAGTCTGCTCATTTGAGCTTGTAAGTTCACTTACTATTTTCCTTGAAGTCTGTTGCCCTTTACCCCTGGTCTCCAGAATCCTTTTATGTCTATCCCACTCATTCTTAAATCCTGTGATTGTTTCAGCCTTCACCACTTCTTCTGGCAGGGTGTTCTACTTGTCCACCACCTGTTCTGTGAAGAAATTCTTCCTCATGTTTCCTCTGAATTGCACCCCCTCCAACTTCAACTCATGACCTCTAGTCCTGGAACATCTTTTTCATTGGAAAATAGTGTCTTCCTGCATCCTGTTCCTCCCTGTAAGGTACTTATATGTCTCTGTTGTATCCCCTCTCTCCTTTCTCTCCTCCAGGGAGTATATATTCAAGCCCTTCAACCTGTTCTCGTAGGACTTGTGATGCAATCCCTGTACCATCTTTGTTGCCCTCCTCTGAACCTTCTCTACCCTGTCTATGTCCTTACATAGGTAAGGTCTCCAGAACTGTACACTATACTCCAGATGGGGCCTCACTAGTGTCTTGTATAGTGGAATTATGACCTCCCTTTTCCTGATGGTGATGCCCCTGCCTATGCATCCAAGCATCCTATTTGCTTTACCTGCGGCCTTGTCGAACTGTTTCCTTACCTTGAGGTCTTCAGAGTTGATAACACCAAGGTCCCTTTCCTGCTTGGTGCATGCCATATCCTAACCTCCTACTGATATGTTGTTCCAGGGTTTTTGTGCCCTATATGCATTATCTTGCATAATCTACTCCATTTATTTCATTACTGGTTTACCTTTCTATTGTGTTTTTATTTAAGTTTTTACATAACAATAAAGGTCTTGTATTTTTGTTCTTTCAATCCCTGTTACCGTCCCATACCACGTGTTGTTCTCCCCTTCCTTCCCTGGTATTATGTATCCAGTGCCTCCCAGTTGCCCCCATGATCACTGATCCACCAGTTGTCATCACTTACAAACTGACAAAATGCACTTGCAGCCACTCTACACACAGAACAGCCCACCACAACCATTCCCACCCCGATGTAAGGTTAGTCCTTTTGCCATGCCACCATCCCATCATGGCAGTTCATCCACCCCCCATCTGACAAAGTAGCAAACAATATCCAGGAAAAAAGAGCTATTCTGTATGACATGGTGCTCTTATGGTGACTGGTAAATCCCATCTGATGACACCTCAGTCAGTCACCATAAGAATGACACTGAGAGAACAAGCACTCACTGTTATTCTTATAACAGCCAGATAAGGTGGTGATCAGAGGGGATTTCCCAGTCAATGTAAGAGCACCATAACATTATATAGGATGCCTTCATTTTTCAAGTACTATGGGTACTACTTTGTATTGTGGGGGATGAACTGCTGTGATGGGAGGATGGCATGAGGACTTTTATAGCTGCACTTGTCATGACCATGCACCAAAGCAGGAGGAGGAGGGACACTTACTGTAATCACACAATCAAGTGTATTTTTGTATAGCAGGACATTCAGAAAAAGAAAAAACTGGCAGAAAAATTCTCTTTTTCATGGAAAAATATTTGCTGAAAGAAATAAATATGGGTCATTAGTGCTAAACAAGGGTCACACTTGTAAATAAGCCAAAAAAAGGGCTTTTGTGTATCTAGTACTGCTGCTCAAGGGTCCAGACCATACTCTTGCACATGCTTGTGCACTTCTGCTCAATTTGTTTTATTTTAAAGACAGTTCCGATTTTTTACTCTTTACTCCCTGCTACTTTTATTTCTTGGGTTTGTGTGGGGGCAGCAATGTGCATGGTGTACATTGTAAGCACACAGATGGGAACTGGTTTTAGCTTTTACTTGGTGTTGAGAGGTATTCCTTCTCTCTGATGTTCCTGTTCTTTGTGTTTACTGTGGAGGGACTTTAAAAGCCCATGCCTAGATGCAATATTTTCTGTATAATTTTGGACATAAGCAGAACTGACCCAAAATCCATCTGTCAAAGCTAGGACATAACTATAATCTCTTTTCAAAACTCTTAGTTATGTCCAGTTTGCAATGTTCAGGCACAAATCTTCCTAGAGACAATTTTCAGATTCAGTGAAACCGGCTCTGTCACTTACATCTATAGCTATCACTTTTTTTATCCAAAAACTGAATGTAAAAAATATAAAACAGCTAGGAATTCTGCATATAAATTGTAGTTTTGAAAATAGCCCCAGCTTGTTGGGAAGATTTTCAGTGCCCTGTGTCTGTTTTTCTGATGCAAGTGCAGAAATCTGCCCAGGAAGTTAGACTACAAAACGTTGGTCAAACTTCCCAGATGGATTTCCATACTTGCAACAGAAAAAAATTGAGGGGAGATCCACGGTGAACAAGTGCCAATCTTCAAATATCTTGGAATCAACTTTGATCAAGGCCTAACCTTTGCAACTCACATTGATAGTACAGCAAAAACTATTAATCAGCGAATTGGGATTCTGTATCGGAACCAACAGCTCCTTACCCATTCTGCACTGAGGATTGCCATCCAATCCTCTATCATCTCAGTCATTGGCTATGGCTTAGTTATATACGGATCTGCCACTACTACAGCACTTAGTCGCATTACAACATCCCTAAATAAGGCCTGTCGGCTGCTCACTGGTGCACATCGACGTACCACACATGTGAACTCTATGCTGACTCAGGTTGGTTGCAACTCTCAAACCGGATAAAGTACCTTACTTGCCTGATGGCGAAAAAATCCACTTTGGGCCTCACTCACCTTGTATCCAAGACCTGTTATGCCCGGCGTTAGCACCATTTTACCAGAAGATCAGAACACCAGCCTCTCCAAGTCCCCGATGCGGACTTCTCAGGGACAAAGATCATTTGCCTATCATGCCCCAGCTGGCTAAATGCCCTCAGCACTCATATTACTGCCTCCACCTCTCTAGGTATTTTCAAATCAAGGCTGTTCTCTCACCTTGCCACCTCCAGCTCCTGTGACTGCCCTGATTAAACCTCCTATTTCTCACTACCCACCCTGTTCTGTTATTTGACAAAGACATGTTTGGAAACCTTTTCCCTGCTATTGTCTGCTCCCCACACCTTTCACTTACCCTCTCTTTCTGGACTTTTTCCCTATTTGTTTCTCCTAATCTGGCATGACCTCTTTCTTGTAATAATAATGTGATTATTGATATCTCATGTGCTTTTGCACAAATGATTTGATATGTATTTGTATATGTTTTCTCGCTCTTGACACAGCACACATTGTCGTGTTATCTATGTAACCTTTCTCGTACTGTACCTAATTGACGTGGAACCTTTGTAAAAGAGCCTCTGGCTTAAAGGTAGTAATTCCTAGAACAATAAACTAAAAACTAAAACAGTTGTAGCAGAAATTGCTGTAAACTGCAGGAAATGTTGCAAATACATCCAGATGTCTGTGAGTAGGATGCAAACATCTGTATGCAGCTTCAAGGATGCAGCGTGCATCCAAAATACAAACACAAGTGCTACATCCAGGTTTTTAAAAATCCCACCCAATGTAACTAGTTGTTGCATCCATTTCCTGACTTTTGAAAATCCAACCTCACGTAACTAGGGGTTTTGCCCATTTTTTTTTAATCCAGCCTATGTCTTGTTGTGCCCACCTGTGGTTTTAGTTTAACTTGTGTGGACCTACCCCTTTTTCTAACGATGATGTAAGTCTGATAACTTCTACTCTTCCAGTAATTTATTTTTTCAATCTGTTTGCTCTTTAAGGTTAAATAATTTAAGAGAACACAGTAAACCTTTTTTTCTTTTAGATAGAGACTATTTAATTTATATGTAGTATTTGCTAGTGCTTAAGTTTTACTAAATACAGTCTGATAGTACTAAATAGTTACTAAGTTGTGGTATTATGGCTGAATGCTAGGCTAATGCAAGATAATTTAAAGTAATGTAAAATGGTTGTGAAATGACTTAAACTGAAAGCAGAATGCTTAATGCAGAGTATACCAGCAAGAATTTAGTTAAAGAAGTACTTGTTTTATTTAAAGCAAAATGTCTTGGTTGATGCAGACTTGCTGGGCAAAGCAGAATTGTTTGTACAAAGAAAGAAGATCATGTTGCACTTATTGTAACTAATACAAATAGCCATAAAAAGAAATAAAAGTGGTACATGTAGAATGTCCAAGCAGTAAAGTCCTGTCCAGTCCTGTCAACTTCTCTATATTGGAAACATTAATGAATGCTTACTAAACTTTTCTCTTATAAAACTTGTTTTTTTTCTGCCTTTCTGGCAACATGTTTCCAGTTGCTATAATGCTTCCTTTGTGGTTGTGACAACTAATACCCTCCCTTCTGAGCAATGTTAAATGAAATCTTTATTTTAGTCAACAAGGATAGCTGTTTGTGGTCAGGATGTCTCAATATTATGATATTCCCTCCTTTCCGTTCCTTTTCAGCAAGTACTGTATATATACCAGGCTTAGTGCCTGGTCAACATTTCATTAACTTGGTTAGGTTGGAGTTCAGATACGTGAGAGGTGGTGCACCTGAACCTTTGTATGGACTTCTTTGGCTTCTTGGGTATGAGATAGTACATTTATTAAAGTCAGAAACTCTTGGATCAAACAGACATAAAGATTCTTACTGACTTGTTTCCTTAGTCTGTTAGCTTAAGCATTGTTAGTACTGCTTGTAGAAACATTTTATTGTTATTTGTGTATGAAGGGTATTGTAAGACTTGGTGGGGGAGGTTAAGGGTTATTTTACTTTCATTATTGTTGATTATTATTGTTTAGTTTGATTTGTTTTGTTTTGTGTTTTGAATATGGTCCTCTCTGTGAGAGAGAGAGAGGGGGAGGAGTTATTATTATAGTTAGGGGAAAGGGGGTGTTAACTGTGTTAAAGTGATAAAGGTTTTATATAATTTTGTATAAGGGGTGAAGAAGTGTTGTAGTATGGGTTGTGTTTAGTTATTGTGTTTTAAGAAGTGTTGGAGATATGTGTTGTGGTATTGGGGATACAGTCAGGAGGTACTACCCTTCAAGACTGAAGGATCTCCACTCCTTTGAATGCTCTTCACTTCCTTTAGAAGTGTATAATAGGTGCTGAGGTTTTGGCATCTCAAGAGGGAGGGGTGCAAGGGGTCGGGGATCCTGGAACTCTTGGGGGGATGGGAAAGGAGTGGGCGGATAGGGATAATGAGAACTAAGAGATGTCCTGGGGTGAAATGGGTGCAGGAATAAGGTTTTCCTTGCCTTGTGCCCATACCCAAGGGTTCTGACTTGGTCAGGCAGAAAGTAGAGTCATCATTGGACTCTCGTCCCTTTCGGGGGGTGTTAAGCAATGCCGAGTCTATTAGGAATAAGATTGCAGTAGTTGCGGATCTTGTTTCCTCAGTCGACCTGGCTTGCATCACCAAGACCTGGCTTGATGATAATGCGGGCCCCATTTTGGAGTCCGTGGTTCCGAATGGGTTCTTGGTGATTCACCACCTGAGAGTGGACCATAGAGGTGGGTGGGGGGAGTTGCAGTCTGTTTTAGATAGCAACTGGATCTCAGGGAGATATCAGCTGGATGTACCAACTCCTTTGAGTGTATAGTGGGTGCAGGTGCAGGCTACAGGATCCTTCTCATCTACCATCCACCAGGTGATGGGAAGGAATTCCTGAGGGTTGCGGACTTCATCATTGAGATGCTATTGGAGTCCCACAGATGGTTGATTCTGGGGGACTTCAATGCCTGGGTCAATGATGAACTCTCACCTTTTGGACAAAACCTCCTCCAATTGATGGATTCATTGGGCCTGACATGGGTTATTATCGCTGCAACTCACGAGGGGGGACAATCATTGGACTTGATATTATATCTGGGGATGGAGGTCTCTGTTGTGGAGGTGGAGCCAATCGGTTGGTCTGACCATCACATCCTGAGATTCAGTTTTGCAGCCCCCCCAAAAGAGGCCTGCCCCTAAGGAGTTGGTTCAGTTCCATCCTTTGAGAGGAGTTACCTCAGTAGGCCTAATGATGGAACTGGACTTCTAGGGATTGCCAATGGATAGTACTGACCCAGGGCAACTGGTGTTAGCCTATAATAGGGCCGTTGGGGGGCCCCTGGATGTCATTGCTCCAAATTGAGTTTGCCCCCTTACTCTGTGCCCAGGACTCCCTGGTTTGCCAGGGAGATCCGTGAGCTGAAAAAAGGGGGGCAAAGACTGGAAAGATGATGGTGGAAAACTCACCTGGAGGTGGATAGGATTAGATTGTTGGATCATTATAAGATCTACCAATTATCAATTACCCATAAGAAGGCAGCATTCTTGTCCAGGGAAATTGCTACAATGAGGAATAGACCAGCCCAGCTCTTCCAGACTGTGGACAGACTGTGCAATCCAGCCTGTCTTCAGACTGGTCAAGCTTTGTCACAGGTACAGTGTGAGGAGTTTGCGAGATTCTTCACTGATAAGGTATCCACCATCAGAGATGAGATCAGCCAATGTCTTCCCATTGGGCCTTGCATTGATAAATCAGGTGGTGCTGATGCCCAGTCGAATTGGTTCACCTTTCGCCAACCGGCAGTCATGGATATAATGAGGATTATCCAGAATATGCAGCCTACTTACTGTAGTCTGGACCCAGGCCCTACTCACTTCCTAGTGGGGTGTGTAGAAGTTATCAGCTCGATCCTTACTGGGATAGTGATGGTTTCATTGGAGAGAGGGATCTTTCCAGATCCCTTAAAGGAGGCAGTGGTTTGCCCCCTTTTGAAAAAGCCCTCCCTTGAGCCAAACTGCGTAGAAAACTACAGGCCTGTCTCGAACTTACCCTTTGTATGGAAAGTTATCGAGAAGATGGTCAGTTTGCAGCTGGAGGATCATTTAACCAGCTATAATATCTATCACCCTCTCCAATCCAGCTTCAGGAAATGACATAGTACTGAGACAGCCCTTGTTTGGGTGTTAAATGACCTCCTGTTGGCAAGAGATCGGAGACCCCGATCCATCTTGGTTCTTCTTGATCTCTCAGCAGCTTTTGACACTGTGGATCATGGGGTGATGCTCAACTACCTGTGGTATTTCTGTGGATTGTGGGGGGCTGTCCACAGTTGGTTTCAATCATTCCTGGAGGGCAGGTCTCAGAGATTAGTGTCAGGGATTTATTCCTCAGCTCCTCCCTCACTGTCTGCCCTGTGGAGTTCCACAGGGTTTGGTGTTGTCCCCTATGTTATTCGCGGTGTAAATGCTCCCACAGGGGGACATTATAAGATGGTATGGGCTTAGTTTTCATTGCTATGCTGATGATTCTCAGCTCTACATGTCTTTTGTACCATAACAGGAGTCTGACTCAGTTACAGTGTTTAACAGCTGCCTATTGGAGATTCGGGATTGGATGAGTACCAGCTGGCTTCGATTGAACTCAGGTAAGACAGAGGTATTAGTGGTGGACCCTCGGGTTAGGATGTTGGGGGCATGGGCAGGGAAGCCCTCAAGTTTATATTTGGGGGTTCCCCGCTTATAGTGTCCAACCAGGTGCATAACCTAGGGGTTATATTTGATGAGGGCCTGACCCTGAAGGCATTGGTGTTGGCTGTAGTCAAGTCTTCCATTTTTTACCTAAGGAATATAGGCCGAGTGAAGCATCTGGGTCCATCCGAAGATCTTCCTACCTTGGTCCACGCCTTAGTTACCAGTCATTTTGACTATTGCAAGGCCCTCTATCTAGGGCTACCGGGGTGGATATCCACTGCTTGCAGCTAGTGCAGAACATGGTGTCCAGGTTGTTGACTGGAGTCCCTAGATCACGTCATATAACACCTGTGCTGTGAGATCTGCATTAGCTGCCTGTGCAGTGGCGGATTACCTTCAAGGTCACGTTGCTGACCTACAAGGCCCTACATGAGTGGGACCCCACCACCTGAAGGAACTCCTGTCTTCTTATTGTCCCTCCTGCTCAATCTGATCCTCTGATGGGGGATTGCTAGAGATTCCCAGGGTAACCCTGAAAACATCTGGAGGGAGGTTGTTTGCCTTTCTGGCACCTACCCTGTGGAATTCTGTACCCAGTCAGATACGAGATAGCCGGACTGTAGAAAGTTTAAAAAATCCCTTAAAACCTTTTTGTTTCATCAAGCATTTCATGACACTTGATATATATTTATGTATGTTTTTATAATGAGTGTGGATTTTCAATTATTGTAATGATTATTGTAAGGGCACCCTGAGCTCAGGAAGGGTGCCTTATATAAATACATTTTACATTACATTACATTAGATTGTATGCCCAGTGTCTCTCTGAGAGGAAAAGAGCCAAAGACCGTGCCCTCTGTAGATCCTGGAGAACCCAGAGACAAGGGTAATATTGTTTCATTTTTGTCTGTATATCTGTAGCCCTATAATAATCTATTAACAGCTGTCTAGATTAAACATTGTGTTAGAAACACCCCAATGGTAGCAAACCATTGGATGCTTAGTTTTAAAATGTGTTGGAAACACCCTGATAGTGGTGGGCTATCAGATGCTTACAGTGAGTATGTCAGGATCAAGCTGGGACTTACTGTATCTGGTTTGTTCTGATATCAATAAATAACTAATTTGAAATAAGCATTTGGTGTTGTGTGGTTTTATTGGACTGCTAGGGACCACATGCCACAAACCACTGGTACTTGTGGCCTCACTGTTATCAGTGTGGTAATTGGTTTATTTACAAAATTGATGAGCCTAGCCTTTGAGGCTGTTTGGTTCTGGTTCTGGTACATCTGATAAAATGTAATAGTTAGTCTAAATAGGGTCCACATGGATAAGGATCATAACGTAACTGTGGGGCTGGGAAAAAGAGTTTAACAGACTCTGAGCATTTGAGTAAGACTTGAACCTACAGGAAAAGGTCTATGGAGAAAGCTAAAAAAAGCTGGACAAGTGTAAGTGTGCCCCAGATTTAATTAAGTGTATGCGAGGGTCCGAGGACCTGTGGAAACAAGCTCAGGGGCATGTAGAGAGATGTATAAAGAGAAAAGTTTGTCTAAAAAAGGGTCTTAAATGCGCTTGTGCTTTGTGCCTGCTAGATAGCAGATGAGTGGAAAGAGGAAGTATACACTGTTAAAGCTGTAAAGGAGAAATTTTGCTAACTTTCACAGTTCAGGCTGCCTCCAGTAGTAAAGTGGTAGCCGCCCAAATGGCATTTGATAATAAACATTTAGAAAAGAAAACAAAAGCCTGTGTAGTACTGCATTTATATAATATTGCATTGGGCAAGGTAGATTTTTCCTCACCTTGTCCAGCAACAGTTTTGAGTTCCCAGGACTTCGTTCAGTACAGACTGCCCAACTGTCTATTTAACCACTGTGGATGCATACATGTGACTACAAACAGGTTAATTTGAGAGTCTCCCCCCCCCCGATGTTCACAATCTGCGCAGCTTTGAGGCTTTTGTTTTTGTCTCAGGTTCAAGTTGCCTTGCCTCCTATGGTGGCCAAATCATTTTATCCCAATCCTGAATGTGTACTGTTAAACTGCAAACCACAGCTCTGGAAGAAAGACTTGATTTGGCAGGTTACTAAAATGGCCAAAAGGAAACCTGATTTAAAAGAGTTAATAGCTGCAGCACTTGGAGGTAATCATCAAGGTTTTGTGGTCATTCTCCTGAACCAGACCAGAGTATCAGGACAAAAAAAAAGGAAAATACCTCGACAAAGGGTAAGTTTGTGTATCTTATCATAAATATCGTTGTCACAAAAATGAGATATTTTGTATTGTATGTTACAGTTAATATATAGTTGGTGTCTGTCTACATTATTTCTACAAATCACGCACTAAAAGCAAAGTTCTCTCTCTCTCTCTTTCTTTCTTTCTTTCTTATTTTTCCAGTGTATATATCTGGTCATGTTCTGTTTTCAAGGTTGCTTTAAAGATAACATGGGCTGTCTTCAGAACAATGCATGTTACGGTACAAAAGCAACAAGTTTTTTTTTTGCCTTTTATCTGACTGTTCTAATCAATTTTTTTATGAAAGATTTGTACTGCCTGGATAGGGTTATTGAAGAACTTTCATATATAGATTGTTGGTTAGAGTAGGTAGTTTTAAGGGTGAAGAGATATGACGTCATTGATTGTAATGTGTGGAACGATTTGTAGTTTGCAGATGATGTGCCAAGCAACTGCTAGGTGAAAATGTACTGTATTAACAGCTATGAATGGCTTTATCATACTTCTAGTTAAAACCAGAAACTCTTTGCTAAAGAGAAATAAAATGTTCATCACAAAGATTTCAAAATGGCCAAGCACCATATTTTGGTTATGTGCCAAAGGGCGTACTCCATGGTTTCCTAGATGTGTCTATACTTATGAATGATATGTTGTACTGTATTTTCCAAATAAGATCATCTGGCTTCAAATAAACAGAAAAATAATGATGTTTTATTTTATAGAGTGGTTGGAAGGTGTTTGAAAAGTTTTATTTTGGAATGCTGTAGCATGGAAATATATAAATTTGTTGGTTTAAGTTAGTTGTAGTTCATTGCAGGATAGGCAGTAGGCCACACATATCTAAAACACTGTTACATTTTTCTAATGAAACTATGGGCATTACTTCAGCAAATTGATGTCAAGTAACGTGTCGGTCTCATTTTGTGTTAAGCATTTTTTAATGTGTGTACTACCTTAGCCAGAAGCTTCACTTTGTGCTGTTTTATCATTAGTGTTCAAGGACACTACAGAAACAGCTGGGTTTGAGACCCAGTGACCCTTGCTTGCACACTGCGAAACCTTTTGCAAGTTACGTGACCTTCTTGTGTTTCAAAATTCTATATCAATACCAGTTCAAACTTGATGTGTTTCCCTACTTAAAGCATCAATTTCAACATAAAAGTATGTTTTCATGGAAGCACACCAAAGATGAACCCTACAATTTTACTTTTTCTTATCTTTTTTTTTTTTTTACAGTACTTGCACTCTGTCTGAGTAAAAAAAGACAGACATTTTCTTCTGGGCATGCAGCCCAAACTTACTGGCTATCTAACATAAGCCCAACACCTTCCTTCACGGAGGTTTAGTTTCCACATGGCTCTCTTTGCTTATGAGCAATATCATGTGATTTCCATACTATGCAAGGCGCTCGGGGGGCATACTCACAACCCCCAGTATTTTTTTTATACAGTATACTGTTAAAAAGAAATATTACAGCTGTTTTGAAGAGTTTACAATCTACGGTTACCAACAATAACTCTTTTTGTGTACCATATTTTATAAATGCATTCTAAGATATACTTACGTATGGTATTACCATCAGTCCGGTTCTTTTAGGAACTCAGCTGACATTTTGTAATATTTAGGACAAGGGAACCCAGGGAATCTTGACTCCTCTTGCTTTATCAAAATAATCTAATTTTATTTTCAGGTTGTGTATTCTGTTTTTGCTCCCTTTTCTTTTTACTAGGAAAAAGGAACTTACCCATCTTCTAGTAAGGTATGAAACTTACCAAACTAATTGCAATATAATGTTGTTATATGTTAAAAAGTATATTTGGTGGGATCACCATTGGGACCACACCATTACCATCCATCCAGTGTACGCCTTTTTAAGGTGCTGACTGACTGGCTACTAAAATTGACAGACCATTTCTGGTTCAACATCCATGCAACCAACTGCAGCACAACCATTGTATTGCTACAGTGCTCAAGCTGCTCCTTTCACCACAGTAGAAGCTCGAGGGGGGGTATAGACCATGCCCTTGCCCATTCCAGTGCAACAGCTGGTGGCTGCATACAACAGAAACATAAGTCCCTCTGGACCTGACTAAGACAAAGTTGGCAGATCCAGAAATAAAAGAGGTATACCAACCTTTTCCCAAATGATAAAAATAAAAAATAATATTGTGTTTGCAAATAACCCATTTGTTGCTCAAAGCCTGGAAAGACCCAGTGCAATCTAACATTGTAAACCAGCTCAACCCTTCTGTTTGTCAAATGCAGTGACCAAACCGCACAACATCTGTTAATAGGTGGCTTTATGCCAACCAACACTGGCCTGGTGCAAGGGCAATAAGCCCTTAGTAAGTAATTAGCTGAGCTGGTGGGGTTGTACCTTCACCTGTTCCTTCTTATCTTTACAGGACAATGCAACAAACTTTCACTGGACAACAATAAATATCCACCTTTTCAAACATCAAAGAACTTTACTTAATTTACTCATTGTCTCAGATGGCGTATCCTGAAAAGGCCATGCCAATCCCAACCATTCTGCCTGGTAAGCCAGGCCCACTTTTTGTTCTTTTTCAAACCCACAGACACAGAGAGGTGGGAAACCAATAATAATTATCTTTTGACACAAATAAACATGCAACACCATGTGGTTAACCAAACACTTAATGGTATACCCCCTCCCTGCAACCCATCTCACCAGGAGCCCAACAAACTGCATGCACACACACTTCAACCACAGCCCTCACAAGGCCTACATCAAAGCCAGGCAAATTCAGGGGCCTAACTGTAATCTCTAATTTTGTTTTAAAAATGCTCATTACCTTTGTGTCTCTATATATATTGTGGTGCAGTATGCCCAACATGGTCATTGAGTTATTACAAATATCTTTAGGTTTCATGATATTGTGTTCTTACATGTAGTAGCAGCTTATCAAGCATAAGCCCAAAAATCTGCTCCACATCCAGGGATGTTCCACCCCAAGACACCTATGGCATACTTTGGGTGTGACAGGCATGGTGGGGAGTGTATTACAGTATGCATCTGTCAACCTGAGATGGGGAAGGGGATATACAGAAACTTCAGAAACAAATTAGTTGTTGCTTTTTACAAGCTAATAATGGTCTAAAGCCTCCCAACAACAACCCAAATGTACTGCTTCTTACCTCCGTGTCATGTGTCACCACAAAACTGTACATTTTATTTAATTGCTAGTACAGCCATGTTTCCAACTGTTGTTTCCCCAACAGTGCAATCCAGCAACCCAGACAAACTAGTGGTCTGCTGGCATCACAACTCCCAGGTACCCTTTATATGTATCCAATTACAACATGTCAGAATTTATATTTTGCTCCTGTACCAACATTTTTAGGTTTCTTAGTGTCATGTTACTAGACCTCCTTGAAGCATACCAGAAACGTACTCAAGACCCAGCAGCAGGACCCCACACTATTGTATACCTAGGAGTATTTTGTCCAAAACACAAGAAAGAACCCCGGAAGGCCCGCATTTTCAAACTTCACAAGTGCAACTGGAACTTTCTCAGGTATAGGTCAAGATATATTTACCTTAGTGTTACATGTTATAAATGGCATACACCATACAGTAAGTTAAAGGTTTAAAGTGCATTCTGCTGCACTCTTATTTCACAAGACAGTCCTACACTAGGCCAAAACTGCAACATGTAGACAGGGAAACTACATTTTAATTACTGTCACAACCTCTTCTGAGACCAGGAAACAGGCTGTATTCACAGGTGACCAAATGGCATTTCCTCCTCATTGGACTTCGGCATGTTCCTTTCAGGGCATAGTTGATGCCAATATTTTTCCTTTTAAAATTATCAGACACTTGGGTCATGTCCACCACATATTAATCAAAGAAATTGCTAATGACCTTGTCATTTTTCAATGCAAAATAGCTATGGTTGTTTTATCAACTAGGTTTATAACAGCATTTTTACCAGTTTGCAGGTTTCAACAGTGTGGCACACATAACATATTCATGCAGACAAGCAGTAACACTTTCATCTACACTGCAAAAACATTTATCTTTTTCCTGAAAAGAAAACAGCTGCCACAACTTCAATGCAATCACCAACTTAGTGCCTGACTGGGTCCATATAAGGACTACTACATCAAACAGGTTATTAATACCTCTGCAAGTGTAATGTTTTCAGCAAAATTACACCTATTTGTAAATTTTTAAATAAACTGAAAAAGGTCCAACCAATTCAGACTCTACAATCAAGCTTATTGTTTTTACTTATTATAAAGCTAAGCCTGGGGTAGGGGCAATCTCCTGACTTCAGCAAGAATGACCCTTCTTCAATTGATCTTCAAGCAAGACATCCATTTTCTTCACTGCTAGAGTTTTCCAAGCCTATCTGTCACCTTATACAAGCTAATTGTTCTATTATAAACTTTCACTTGTTCTCTTATGAACTGTTAATCTTTGTGCAGGGTTGTAATCCACTTCCACAACACAAACCCTATGACAGTGTGTGTGGCTACTCCACTGAAGACTCAATGCACAATCTAATGCAGCCCCTGGCAAGGCCTCTGCAAGTCCAGCCATCCAGTAGCCAGTAACATAAACAGTGACTTTCTTATGCTGGTGTTTTGTTTATAAATTACCATCTGCATAGCCCCATGTACCTTGTGGAGTTACCATCTTTCTGCAAATGACATTTTACCTGTAACTATGGCAATTTGTGGTTACTTATATGAATTTTATGGACTGATACACGTATAAACTTTCTGAACTGGTCATCAATTTTATAATGACCTATCTGTCAAGAAACATTATCAACAGATTTTTCAATAAAACTCCAAGGGTGGGCCACACTTCAACAACCAGGTGGTGTCTACCTTAACCACTCTTAAAATGGATTTAATGAATTCTTCTTTATCAATAAACAAAATTATGTTATATTTTATTACATTATATTCAATTGTTTTCTGCATTATTATGTGATATCAAACATTCACTATCTTTCATACATATCACTTGAGGTATTGACATTCATAGTTTCTGTTTTGTCATGAACAAACAATTCGGTTTTTGTTCATTCTGTAATTACTCCTTTTCCAGCTATAGAATAGGACTCCTTTCATGGTTACCTTGACTATCTGTATGTTATGAACCAGTTTTTCATGCAGTCAATAATACTGTGTTGTAATCAACTATAAACTGTTTGTCTAGCTTTAAAAATTGTAGCTTGCATTGTAATAGTTTAAACAATTATGTAGGGTAAAAGTATTAGCATGCGATTAACAGATTAAGATCAAAAGTGCTTAGTTCATACTAAACTTATATATATTAATCAAAGTATTATATGTCGGGGTTCAGAACCCCCTTTAAGGGTTTTCTTTTGCCTCCCATGGTGGGGAATGTGGTATTATGGCAGAATGCAAGATAATTTAAAGTAATGTAAAATGGTTGTAAAATGACTTAAACTGAAAGCAGAATGCTTGTTGCAGAAGGTACCAGCAAGAATTGAGTTAAAGAAGTACCTGTTTTATTTAGAGCAAAATGTCTTGGTCAATGCAAACTTTGTTGGGCAAAGCAGAATTGTTTGTACAAAAATATTCTGTTGTGCAAGAAAGAATGTCATATTGAACTTAATGTAACTAATACAAATTGCCATAACCAGAAATAAAAGTGGTACATGTAGAATGTCCAAGCAGTAAGGTCCTGTCCAGTCCTGTTGACTTTCCTATCTTAAGTTTGCTTCCCTTTTGATATTTATGTTAATTGGTAACATTAATGAATGCTTACTATACTTTTATCTTATAAAACTTGTTTTTTCTGCCTTACTGGCAAAGTGTTTCCAGTTTCTATAATGCTTCCCTTGTGGTTGTGACAACTAATACCTCCTCCTGATCAATGTTAAATGAAATCTTTATTTTAGTCAACAAGGATAGCCGTTTGTTGCCAGGATGTCTCAATATTGTGAAATTCCCTCCTTTCCATTCCTTTCAACAAGTACTGTATATATACCAGGCTTAGATTGTATGCCCAGTGTCTCTCTGAGAGGAAAAGATCTGAAGGCCATGCTCTCTGTAGATGCTGGAGAACCCAGAGAAAAGAGTAATATTGATTCATTTTTCTCTGTGTACCTGTATCCCTGTACTAATCTATTAACAGCTGTCTAGATTAAACATTGTGTTAGGAACACTCCAAAGGTACAAAACCATTGGATGCTTAATTTTAAAATGTGTGAGGAACACCCTGATAGTGGTGGGCCATCAGATGCTTACAGTGAGTATGTCAGAATCAAGCTGGGACTTATCTCGTTTGTTTTGATATTAATAAATAACAACTAATTTGAAATAAGCATTTGGTGTTGTGTGATTTTATTGGACTACTAGGGACCCCAGGCCACGAACCTCTGGTACTTGTGACCTCACTGTTATCAGTGTGGTAACTGGTTTATTTACAAAGTAAATAAAAAAAATAACCCTGATACAATCATTGGTGAATTTAAAGCACTTGCTGTTTTTGATCAGATATTAGTATTTTGTTTTCACTTTATAGGCTTGAGCACTTACCTGCTTTATTATCTCAAATGGGACCAGTTTTATCTTGCCTGATGTTTTGCTTCATTAAAACCAGTTATAAGAGCCAACTTACAGATTCTGTAGCAATGCTTCAGTTACCTAGATGATGAAAAACTGACTCACATACTATAAGAAACCAGGGCACTTTTATTATTTACTCAGTAGTGGAATTAAGGCATGTGAAGGATTCAAGGGTTTGAAAGACAAAGAAGTAATAATGATCATGGAGATTTTGCAGGCATAATTGATCAGTGTTTCTTGCAAACCCCATCTAAACCTGGAAATGTGTGAGCATATCTATTTTATTTACTGTATTTATTTGAATTTTGATAACTGGGCCACTGAGACAAAATTGTCCTTTTTTTCAGGGGTAACAGGAGTAAATTACATACAGTAATAGAGATTGCACACCAACTCAAAAATTAAATAGATACTGTACTGGTCCAATATACATACATGGCAGAGAAGTTAACCCCAAAAAGAGGTAATAATAATAATATATTCAGCTTTCAGCCACCATAAGCCAGAACAGCCCATATCACACATTAGGCAGAGACCCAAGGCCCTCCAAGAAGGACACCAGGGAATTGGGGAACTAGAATTTACTATACACACAACTTATTTCTCCATATACATTATAAATATTAGAACTGGATATTACAGACTAGTAACACTTTTTAGACATTTGTTTATCCTTCTTCCATCCTGGCCAACTCCTATTGTGCTGGCCACCCCACAAAATTTACCCCAACGTCCCCAGATCTTACACCACCACTTTGTTCCACCAGTGCTTGCTCCCCCCTCCCCAGTTGGGATAGCAGGGTTCCCTACCTCTACTGATGTATGGATCCAACCAGTGGTAGGTGTGGGGCTTAGAGGTAGATGGAGTCATCCTGTTAGCCAAAGCATTACTGCCATGCTTTGTCTCCTCATTTCCCAAGGTCAGCAGGCATGCTATAAATGTGACAGGAGGAAACCACACATACTTGAACAGCTGTGCCCAGCCCTCTGAGAGATGGCCATGTGCTGTGCCACCTAGCCTTCTCTCGGTGCAATCCAAGCAGTGGTACACACTGTCCCCCCACCCCGAAGGAGGAGAGTCATCTATGAATGTTAACTCCTCCTTCCCACAGCCAGCCCCCAAATGAGCCTAATCCATTTTTGAACCCAAGTCCACAATGTGCCAGGTGGTGCCTTAGCCAGCCACACCACTAAGCTGGCATAGCTTTTCACTTTTAAAAAGATGGTACAATAGTATGTGCTGACAGTTTTAACTAGAAAAAGATATAACTTTAATTGTCTCTTTAGTTGGGTCCTACAGTATATTAAGGGGTTTAGAGTAATTATATTTGGCATTGGAACAGCCTGAGCAGTGAGTACCTTAAGGGTATTATACGGAACTGTTTGTTTATACTTAGGCATGTGTCATGATATGGGTAGTCATTAAATTAAAAAATGACAGATCTTACTTTCAACTCAGGGATTAGAAGTTATAAAATAACTCAAAATGAGTTCCAAACCAGCATATCACTTGATTAACAAAGAACAAAATATTATTAAAAGTTTAATTCGGTGGAAGATACTTTATTTAACAATAATATGACTCATACATATTTTTTCTGGGTCATTTATAAATACATTAATTATTGTTCCTTCTGTTCTAGGTGAACCAGAACAGCTGTGGAAGGATTTATCATTCAGTGGATTAAACACATTGATGAATACAGGCACAATAAACACTTCAGGGAGTGGGGCTTCAAAAGTCATAAAACAGATGGAACTCCCTGGTATGCCTAGACCACATTCTATCTTATTGGAGCTATGCTCAAATGTTGGGCTAACAGTACATGTAATGTTTCTAACTGTTTTATGGCACTTTACAACTCACCTGTTATAAAAATGCTAGACATAGATGTAAATGACAGATCAAGTTACACTTGATCCAGCAACCGTGTATGTTTATATGTAAACTTTGCAAATTAGACATAACCAAGTCAGAATTTTGAAAATCGAACATAGCATCCTAGCTTTGCAAATTGGACAAGGGGTAATTTGCTCTTATGTGCAGGTTTGAACACAATAGGGGTTAGCATCTTGATTTTTTTTTAATTTACATATGTTCTTGAATAATACACACAAATTTACTGTAACTTAACATACATGCTGTGAATCATTGTACATATTACATTCCATATGAAAACCTTAAGGTACCCAATAAAGCCTATGGCTGCTTGAAACTACTGTACTTGTTACTGTCTTCATTATGTTCTGTATTGTTTCCATGACATGGAACCTTTGTAAAAGAGTCTTGACTCAAAGGTGTCTTCCGAAATAATAATAAATAAATAAATAAAATAAATAAAGGCTTTTACCCCCCCACACACACACACATGCCCTATTATTATTAGCAATGCCTCTAATAGTGAGGTAAAATACTTAACTCATTTAACAATAAATACTTTTTCCCAGAACAAAATGACTTTTCCTCATCCCAACTTTTGCTGTTTAATTCTATTGGACTAATTATAATTTGAACATTTAAGGGAAACATTTTTAAGGAATTTTGATAATTTCATTACTCAATATTTCGTAGGTGATCATTTGTATACCCGCAAGCCAGTTATGGTCTAAGGCTCCAGTAATTTTCTTTGATACCTCCAACTTTGACATAATTTTGTCTTATAGAGTATCAAAAAACAGAATAAACGCATTCGGTTGGAGGTGCTCCAGACACAAAAACCATATCACTTTAGAAAAAAGTCAAGCACTCACCACCAAATATAATAAAGGATGCTACTCTCTGAAAATGTATTTCAATGCCCAAAATTTATTCAGAGTGCCACACATTACCTTGATGCATTTCGGATATCAATCCTTTATCAAAAGGCTAATGATGTTACAAACCAGACGGCTTATATACACATCAATCCAATGACGTCATAACAGTGCATCCATTTATATTTCCATTCAAAAATATTTTAAAATGTCATTCTTTTAATAAATACATATCAAAAATTAATACATTAATTACAATCTACATAATAAACTCTACAAAAAAATCAATGTTGCATTTCTTGACTTTTTTTGTTTCACTTCTGTAGAAATCTTGATAAAACATCCGATGTATATTTGCTGAAGAGACAAACACATTTTTTTATGCAAAACAAAATAACAGTTTTAGTAATATAAAAAACACAAACAATTTCTACTTTAATTAGTTTCAACTATTTATAACAAATTCTTACATATTATAAATATCAACACAGCAATTCAAATATTGAAATTACTTTCTTATTCAAATACATATTCCACTGAATAATATTAAGAACCCATTTGCAGAATATTATTTCAAATATGGCATAACATCAAACATTCCATTAAGACCAGGATATCTACATGCTTGTAATGTATAAATCCAGTAACCCTCTCTTTTTTTAATTAAATTATCGAAATTCCCACCTCTTGGATTTATACACACTTTATCAATAGCTCTAAAACAGAAACAATGTGTTAGTGGGGTTCAAGAATTGTTCACATGCAAAGCTGTCAGGTATTTCAAATCAGCATTTTTAATAGCCCTGCAGTGCTCTGCGATCCTATTATTAAACTTTCTCTTGGTTTTACCAATATAAAAAACACTGCAAGAGTACATTGCTGCATAAACAATTCCTATGCTGTCACATGTAATAAACAGACGAATTTCAAACTCTTTATCATTATGTGGATTAACAAAGCTTTTACCAACTGATAAATGTTTACAAAATGAACATTTTTTGAATGTAAAACATCCTATAACTCTATTTGTTAACCAGGTTTTCTCTAACAAATTAGGTTTCTGAAAATTATGTACCAATGTGTCTTTTAATGTACTAGCTCTCCTGTAAGTAATTTGTGGTACATTACTGGAAATTTGTATCAAACCTGGATCACCTTTCAGTATATGCTGTTTATCTTTTAGAATCTTCTCAATGTATGTCTAATGGGCTGAAAAAGATGTAACAACAGTGAACCTCTCAACTTTTTTGGTAACTTGAGATTTTTTATTTTGTAATAAATCCTCTCTATCCAGCTGACTTGAGGCATTATAAGCATTCTCAATATCCATACACTTATAACCTCTGTCTAGAAATCTATATTTAATATCCACAGCTGCTTGTTGGAAACTTTGTTCACTACTGCAGTTCCTATGTATTCTTAAAAATTTACCTATAGGTATATTTCTAATGGTGTATCTCAGATGGCAACTAGACGCATGTAAAATCATATTTCTAGCATTTTCTTTTCTGTATATATCTGTACTGATATTACCTATCATATCTGTGTTGATTTTAATATCTAGATAATTCACAGATGTTTTGCTTGCTGTAAAGGAAAATTTTAGATGCAGGTTAGTCAAATGCAAATATTCAATAAATTCCTCCATTTCTGTAAGATTTCCTCACCAAATCATTATCACATCATCAATAAAACAATGCCATAACTCTATTTTATCATAAAATGGATTTACATCACAATCTGTTATAAATCGTAGTTCCCCCAAACCCACGTATAAGTTAGCAACACTTGGAGCAAACGTAGATCCCATAGGAACTCCTTTCATTTGAATGTAAGTTTTCTCTAGAAAGCAAAACACAATAAATTTTAAAACAAACTCAGACAATTTCAATAAAATCTCAGTATTTGGCTTAACAGTACTATCCCTTAAGTTCAAAAAATGTGAAATTGCATCCAGAGCACCCTCTTGAGGCACATTCGTGTATAATGATTCAATATCGAGGGTAACCAAGTAATGATCCTTATTTCCCTCTAAATCATTTAAAATTGCCAAAATATCAGTTGTGTTTTTTATATATGCTCTTAAATTATTTACAAAAGGTCTCAAATAATAATCCACATATAGGCTTAATGGTTCTGTAAGTTAGCCAATCCCACTGACAATCGGTCTTCCTGGAGGGTTATTCATACACTTATGAACTTTAGATAAAGTATGTATCATTGCCTTCACAGGAAACTGAACCATCAGAAATTCTTTGGTATTTTTATCAATCAAACCTTGAGACAGAGATTCTTGTAAAAACTCATCTGTTCTCCACTTATACTTTGTAGTTGGATCCTTGTTAAGTTCTTCATAAAAATGAATGTCTTGCAACTGTGTCTTTATACTTTTAACATAAGCACTGGTATCCTGTCTAACCACCACACTGTCTTTATCAGCAGATTTAATTATGATGCTATGGTCATTTTGCAACACATAATGCTTCTCTTTCAAGTCTACTTAAATTGTTAAATTTTAATATAGGCAAATCCAAAAATAATTCCTCAAACTCTTGTTCACATAACTCTTTAAATGTGGAAATAGCTGATGTCAATGGAGGACAAAAATTTGATTTACCCTTAAAGATTTTAGTATCAAGACATTCATCCTAAAGAACTGCAGCGTTCACATCAGGATCCACAAGCTCTTGATCTCCCTCACTTAAATGCCTATTAGTCTCTTGCCTTTTATAATAAGATTTTAGACTTAAATTACGGCAAGCAATTTGCAGGTCAATAAAAGTTTGGAATCTATTGATTGGTACTGTAGGTGCGAAAGACAGACCTTTACTTAATAATTGGATATCCATCTCATTCAATACTCTTGATGATAAGTTAATTACATTATTAGATGATGTGTCATTAATTAGTGTTTCATCTTGTACCACTAATACGTTTGATCCCATGGATCTATTTGGGTTAATATTCTCTCTGATTGCGATGTATTGTGTTCTCGTAATAATAATAACTTCCTCAGTTTCCTTGCCCTTTCCTTCTTCCCCCCATCTTCCTCGACCCCTTCCTCTCTTTTCATTTTCCATCTGGAATCCTTGATTCATATTGCTCCTTTGGCTTCTTTGGACCCCTTGTTGTAAATAATAAGATGACGGGGAGGTGGAGTTGGTAACAGAGGTTTGGTTAGTAATTGATCCTTTTCTAAAACATGTTCATCAGACTCTGATCCACTTCCATATGTAGATACATTGAATGAGATTCTTTTTTCTGGCCTTAATATACCCTTTCTTTGATCTTTCTTTTTCCATGTATAAACTCTATTATTAGCATAATCATTATGATCTCTCACAAACTTAATTTGTTTAGCTGTTTTTAATTCAAGATCCAGTCTAGATAGTGTTTCTTTTAATTTCTTATCTTGAAAATCAAAGTCTGTATGATTTTTAAAGGCAAGAATCTCCTTTTCTTTCACCTTAATATCCTCCATAAGTTGATCTGTCACTTCTTTACCATAATCAATAATTAACTGCATAAGTTTATTGGAGGCTTCAGTCAATATTGTCCATCATTTTATCATAAAACTTTCAACATCTAACCCAAATGATGGGTCCTTTAACAGTCTCAAACCACTCGGTATTCGAGACAGCTCTAAATAAGCCTCCAAGTTAGTGTTATCCCAATATATTTTCTTTGTTTTAACCAGTAATTTCTCCAAATTTTTAAAAGCTTCAAATACAGAGGCAGATTCATCATTAGCAGACTGTCTATTCATAGTTAAATTATTTAATAGAAAGGGGTTAGCTTGTCCAGCTATAGTGAGTAATGAGTCAACATACAAAAACAGTTCTCTACATTTGATTGTATTGCAGAGTTTGTATCTGAAGTTGCAAAATTTATTTCAGAGGTTATCCTCAATGATATCTTCTTCAAAAATATGTTTGTCTCTAAAATATTATGTTAAAAAAAATCTTAGAATCACGTATTTCAAAAAGATATATAAAAAATATATATTGTGGCACTCTGGGTCTAATAAGGTATATATTTCAGAAATAAAGCACAATGGCATCTCAAAGGTTGGTTTTATCTTGCAAAAAAGTTTTCATTAGCCAGAACCTGTGCGTTCTCAAAACTAGAATATACAGTATCAAAAAATAGAATAAACACACTCAGTTAGAGGTGCTCCAGACACAAAAACCATATCACTTTAGAAAAAAGTCAAGCACTTACCACCAAATATAATAAAGGATGCTGCTCTCTGAAAATGTATTTACATGCCCAAAATTTATTCAGAGTGCCACACAATACCTTGATGCATTTTGAATATCAATCCTTTATCAAAAGGCTAATGACGTTACAAACCAGATGGCTTATATAAACATCAATCCAATGACGTCATAACAGTGCATCCATTTATATTTCCATTCAAAAATATTTTATAACGTCATTCTTTTAATAAATGCATATCAGAAAATGAATACATTAATTACAATCTACATAATAAACTCTACAAAAAATCAATTTTGCATTTCTTGACTTTTTTCATTTCATTTCTGTAGAAATCTTCATAAACCATCCAAAGTATATTTACTGAAGAGACAAACACATTTTTTTCTGAAAAACAAAATAACAGTTTTAGTAATATAAAAAACACAATTTCTACTTTAATTAGTTTCAACTACTTATAACAAATTCTTACATATTATAAATACCACAGCAATTCAAATATTGAAATTACTTTCTTATTCAAATACATATGCCATTAAACAATATTAAGAACTAATTTGCAGAATATTATTTCAAATATGTCATAACATCAAGCATTCCATTAAGACCAAGATATTTACATGCTTGTAATGTATAAATCCAGTAACCCTCTCTTTTTTTTTATTAAATTATCGAAATTCCCACCTCTTTGATTTATACACACTTTATCAATAGCTCTAAAAGAGAAGCAGTGTGTTAGTGGGGTTGAAGAACTGTTCACATGCAGAGCCATCGTGTACTTCAAATCGGCATTTTTAATAGCTCTGCAGTGCTCTGCAATCCTATTTTTAAACTTTCTCTTGGTTTTACCAATATAAAAAACACCGCAAGAGCACATTGTTGCATAAACAATTCCTATGCTGTCAGACGGATCATTACTTAGTTACACTCGATATTGAATCATTATACACGAATGTGCCTCAAGAGGGTGCTCTGGATGCAATTGCACATTTTTTGAACTTAAGGGATAGCACTGTTAAGCCGGATACTGATATTTTACTGAAATTGTCTGAGTTTGTTTTAAAATGTAATGTGTTTTGCTTTCTAGAGAAAACTTACATTCAAACGAAAGGAGTTGCAATGGGATCTACGTTTGCACCAAGTGTTGTTAACTTGTATGTGGGTTTGTGGGAACAACGATTTATAACAGATTGTGACGTAAATCCATTTTATGATAAAATAGAGTTATGGTGTCATTTTATTGATGATGTAATAATGATTTGGAGAGGAAATCTTACAGAAATAGAATAATTTATTGAATATTTGCATTCGACTAACCCGCATCTAAAATTTTCCTTTACAGCAAGCAAAACATCTGTGAATTATCTAGATATTATAATCAACACAGATATGACAGTACAGATATGTACAGAAAAGAAAATGCTAGAAATATGATTTTACAAACATCTAGTTGCATCCGAGACATACCATTAGAAATATACCTAAAGGTCAATTTTTAAGAATACATAGGAACTGCAGTAGTGAACAAAGTTTCCAACAAGCAGCTGTGGATATGAAATATAGATTTATAGATAGAAGTTATAATTTTATGGATATTGAGAATGCTTATAATGCTTCAAGTCAGCTGGATAGAGAGGATTTATTACAAAATAAAAAGTCTCAAGTTACCGAAAAAGTTGAGAGGTTCACCGTTGTTACATCTTTTTCAGCCCATTCAACATACATTGAGAAGATTCTAAAAGATAAATGCCAAATACTGAAAGGTGATCCAGGTTTGATACAAATTTCCAGTAATGTACCACAAATTACTTACAGGAGAGCTAGTACATTAAAATACACATTGGTACATAGTTTCCAGAAACCTAATTTGTTAGAGAAAACCTGGTTAATGAATAGAGTTGTAGGATGTTTTACATGCAAAAAATGTTCATTTTGTAAACATGTATCAGTTGGTAAAAGCTTTGTTAATCCGCACAATCATAAAGAGTTTGAAATTCACCACTTTATTACATATGACAAGATAGGAATTGTTTATGCAGCAATGAGCTCATGCGGTGTTTTTTATATTGGTAAAACCAAGAGAAAGTTTAAAAATAGGATTGCAGAGCACTGCAGAGTGTTTAAAAATGCTGATTTGAAGTACACAATGGCTTTGCATGTGAACAGTTCTTCAACCCCACTAACACACTTTTTCTCTTTTAGAACTATTGATAATGTGTGCATAAATCCAAGAGTTGACAATTTTGATAATTTAATTAAAAAAAGAGAGGGTTACTGGATTTATACATTACAAGCATGTAAATATTCTGGTGTTAATGGACTGTTTGATGTTATGCCATATTTGAAATAATATTCTGCAAATGAGTTCTTAATATTATTTAATGGAATATGTATTTGAATAAGAAAGTAATTTCAATATTTGAATTGCTGTGTTGATATTTATAATATGTAAGAATTCGTTATAAATAATTGAAACTAATTAAAGTAGGAATTGTTTGCATTTTTTATATTACTAAAACTGTTAGTTTGTTTTGCAGAAAAGAATGTGTTTGTCTCTTCAGTAAATATACATCGGATGTTTTATCAAGATTTCTACAGAAGTGAAATAAAAAAATCAAGAAATGTAAAATTTATTTTTTGTAGAGTGCATTATTTAGGTTGTAATTAATGTATTCATTTTTTGATATGTATTTATTAAAAGAATGAAGTTTTAAAACATTTTTGAATGGAAGTATAAATGGATGCACTATTATGACATCATTGGATTGATGTGTATATAAGGCAACTGGTTTGTAACATCATTAGTCTTTTGATAAAGCATTGATATCCAAAATGTGTCAAGGTATTGTGCGGCACTCTGAATAAATTTTGGGAATTTAAATACTTTTTCAGAGAGCAGCATCCTTTATTATATTTGGTGATGAGTCCTTGATTTTTTCCTAAAGTGATATTATTTTATCTTATTGCCACTGACAGTCTTGTCCCTTTCAATGCATCTGGGTATTATTAGCAGTTTTTTTTAACTCTTCCCTCTACTCATATCATATCACACCTTTATAAAGCCTTGCAGGACAAAAGAGGCAATGATTCCATGGAGGTGGCGAATAGATGGGGAAGGAATTCGGAATCCAGATCTCTAAAGCAGACTGGCTTTGAGACTGCTCAACCTTTTCCAGGGTTACTAGTTCACATACCTTGAGGGAGTATAGCTTGAAGTACTTGATCTGGTTCTTTAGGCCACCAGTCATTGTAGTACATTTATCCCCCAACTCCAATAGCCAACTTGTCAGAGCTGGTGTACCAGAAGGGTCTATACTGGGACCGCTGCTATTCAGTGTCTTCTTAAACTACCTACCAGCTGCTTACCAGTGCCACATGCTCTTATACACTGATAATGCAGTAATCTTTGTCAGCAACCTGCACCCGGAAAACCTCAAAACAGATCTCCAAAGCAGCTTTGCATCAGCCAAAAAATTGGTTCACAGAACAAAGACTGGTCATGAATTACAAAAAGACCAAAACCATGTTCTACACAACAGCCCAAGACAATCTAAAAAACTACCCCTTGCACCACAGAATGACAGTGGCAGCACTCTGAAACTCGTCCCACACTTCAAATACCTAGGGGTTACAATTAACTCCTCCTTGTCCTTCACACAGCACATTGACAACACTGCTAAAGCCATCAACACCAGAATCAGCATCCTCTACTGACACAGGCACTGTCTCATGCATGAAGCACTGACTCTGGCAATTAACAGCTCGATTGTATCCTTTATAAATTATGATCTGGTAATTTACAAATCTGCAACTGACACAGCACTCCAACATATCACTGTTGCCCTAAATAAAGCCTGCTACTTGCTTAAAAATGCACCTAAACTAACCCATACCTGCAAACTCTATACCTGTCCTGGCTGGCTCCAACTTAACGATGGAATAAGATATCAAACCTGCCTTCTCGCCAAAAAAGCTACACTAAATCAGCTTCCTCCTGGTGTTCAGTACCTAATGTCCCTACTGCTAAATATCAGACAAACCAGGAGCTCCTCCACACAAACCTTCCATGTGCCCAGATGCCACACATCAATGGCACAACGTGCTTTCTCCTACCAGGCACCACTCTGGACAAACGTGCTATAGCCTGATATCTCTGGTGCTACTACTCTTGTATCCTTCAAACTCAGACTGTGCCAACACCTTACTGACAGAAATTCCTGCAGCTGCCACCGCTAGACACCCCACACACCGACTGACTACCACCAGCACTTCCCAGTCCCTATCCCCTAGGATAGGCAAACCCCAGCACTTAAGCAATCCTTCCCAACCTCTTGTACCCCTATCCAGTTGCAGTCAAACCCCTGCCTCTTTCCACACTGTCATGCTTATCCTGTCCCTCTTCCCCCTTCCTTCTCCTCCTCCTACTGCTACAGGCATACTTTGTACAGTGCTGCAGCTTACCTATTCCTGGCTGGATTTTATGTACCCGTTATGTTTAATACTCTCATTATCTGTTTGCTGAACTCTCATTGTTTTATCTGTAAATTGTCCTTAGTCTTTTTTTTTTTGCTTTGTTGTTTAATGTATTTGACATGGAACCTCTCAATACGCATCCACTCACAGGTGTATCCAATACTTTGATAAATAAATAAAAATAGAAAGAAACAGAGGGAAGTGAGACAGTTGAGAGTTCAGCATGTGATGCAAATCAGGCTGAAAATGTTGGGAAGCCACATCATGATTCAACCCCTTATTGCATGTGCATATGCATGTGGCACCATGCACAGAGATGTGTGGACCCACCAGAGAGCCAGTACATGGTGAGACAATATTGTTCTTGGTACATGGTCTGATGACCAGTGGCTGGCAAACTTCTGAATGTCTAAGCAGACATTCAAAGTGCTTTGTAATGAGCTGAAGCCTTATGAATATAAAATGGACATCCCACTACTACCTGTGGAAAAACAGATGGCCATTGCTTTATGATGTCTGGCTATGAACATAGCATACCGGACACCTGGTCATGTCTTTAGAGCTGGCAGGCTAATGGTGGGTGAAATTATAATCAAGGTCTGTAAGGCAGTAGTGCTTATACTGCTACCCAAAGTGATCTCTATCCAAAATGTTGCAGATGTTTTCAAGGGTTTGAAACAGAGTGGATGTTTCCTAATTGTAGAGGTGCTGTGGTTGAGACCCATTTCCCTATTATCTCACCACCAGGGAATGCTGCTGAATATTACAATTGGAAGTCATACTATTAAGAGTAATGTAGGTATTGTTGCACCATAAATGTAAATTTATGGACATTAACTTTGGCAAGGTAGATGATGCCAGAGTGTTCAGAAACAGCAATCTGTAATAACTGGGACAGAGTGGCAAACTGTTCTCATCCATGAACCATCACATTGGTGGTAGAACTGTCCCTGTTGTCATTTTGGGTGACACTACTTACCCACTCTTGCTCTGGCTTGTGAAGCCATACCTTGACTGCAGAATTCAGAAGAAGTGAAATTGTAACTATTGCCTCAGCGAGACTGGAATGGTGATAGAATGTGTGTCTGGCCAGCTGAAAGGGATGCAGAGATACCTCATGAAGAGGAATGTGTTCTGCACTGGGAATGTTCCATAGATTATTGGAGCTTGTTCTTCACCGCATAACGTGTGAAAACAAGGCAGAAGACTTCTTTGCAGCAGAGTCGGTAAGACTGAAAATGATCCATTCCAACAGCCTGCTGACAATGATTATATCCCCACTGATGAAATATCTATAGCAGCCATAAACAGGCAGGCAGCTGCTATACATACTATGCTAGCTGAATATTTGGAGAATAAATAGCTAGCTTCAATGTATGTGCTAACACCTGCCACATGTGGCATATAATTTTGAGATTGACATTAACATGATTTAGGAAAACATTACAAAACTCAGTGTATCATTTTAAAAATGTTTTATTGCAACTCTAACAGCTACCGTATTAAAAATAATTCAATACAGTGTTAGCAAATTAATAATTTCTAATTAATGCAGTCAGGAAAAATGTCAACACTCACATTCTAAGATTTTTTTTTCAACTAACACTTCATTGCATTGTTAACAGCTAACATATTGTAAAAAAGGCTGCAACACATTCAAGAGCACAGTGAAAATTATGAATGTTTACAGGCACTGTTAATGGTACAATAAAATTCTGCAACAGTTTTAAAGAAAAAAAAACATACTTTTAAAATTTACTGTCAGCCTGGAACAATGTAAACTGGCACACATTCATTTTTGGTACCCAAGTAAAAGATTACAAATAATTACAGTATTTTTAATACTCTCCCTACAAAAAAATGAGATTTGTTAAACCTTGCTGATGTTCACTAATGCACGGTAAAAAAATGCATATATATATTATAGGGGCATGGTCGTGCCCCTATATTGTAGTTAGCATTGAATAGGCACTTTAATGTTAAACCTCAATGTTTGCACGTTAATAACTTTGCAACCGTTAAACATATTTGCATGAAATTTGGATTGCACAGTCTGGTATGGTAGATCTCTTGATTTACCAAGTTGAATTTCAGTCACACTTATGGTTTTTGCAGAGCGAAATGCTGAAAAACGCATTTTATCCCACTTTTGATGTGTTTTGTGCCCACGGTGCTGTGATCATACTGTGTGGTCCTTTGGTCTGAAACTTGGAACATAGAAAAAGTTTGGATCAAAGAACAATCCAGCACTGGTTTGGTTCAAAAATATTAATCTGTTCCAAAGTTACTTAATTTTAAATATTTGGGTTCTGAGCATGCTTAGTTCACTCCAAGATTTATATGTATGTATGTTTTGCAAAAGAGGATTGGGCTCATGGTCAAGGATTTTGCCAGCTCATGAATGAGGGTTTAAAAAAAATTCTGGTCCACCAGAAAAATTCCTTGTCCGTGAGCTGCCATCTTGGTTTGCTTTTCCCCCAAACAAAAGGTCATAGCTTCCTCCATGGGTGACTTTTGTTTGTAATAAGGCATGGGTTTTGTTCAGGGTGATGCCATCTACAAACCCATGCATTTGGTTTGCTTTGTTTTGTTAAAAAAATAGCCTTCTGAAATTTAAAAATTCCTTGACTGCGACTCGCTAACTACCCTGTTTCGTGAGCTGACAAAAACCTAGTCTGCGAGCTGAACCTGTTTCATGAGGCTACAAAAAAATTGTCCATCACTTTGTGACCAGATGGCCCTTCTCATGGACCAGGATTAGTATGATGGTCAAGGATTTTGCTACCTTGTAAAAGAGGATCGGCTCACGGACTAGGATTTGCTCAGCTCGAAAAAGGGTAGTGGGTTTTTGAATCCTCTTTCACGAGGTGACAAAATTGAGGTCCGTGACCTGTCAAAATCCTAGTCCACTAGCTGATTCTGTTTTGTGAGCTAGCAAAACCCTTGACCGTCACTTTGTCACCACATGGCCTTTCTTGTGGACAAGGATTGACTCACAGTCAAGGATTTTGCTACCTCGCAAAAGAGGATCGAGTGACAGACTAGGATTTTGTCAGCTCACGAAAGGGGTTGGGTTTTTGAATCCTCTTTCACGAGCTGTCAAAATCATAGTCTGCCACCCGATCCTGTTTTGTGAGGTAGCCAAATCCTTGACCGTTACTAAGGGACCAGATGGCCAAAATCTGATGGTCAAGGATTTCTCATGGATGCCGATTTTGACAGCCCAAGGATGGGGACTGATCTGATGATAGGGGATTTTGCTACCTCATGAATTTTTAAACTTTTAAAAACTTTTCCACTGCATTGTAACTTAATGGTTTGGTCTTTTAACTTGCAATTTTCAGGGTGTTAAGGGGATGACATAGAGATGTGAATTATGCTATTTAGGTGCAGGAAAGTTAAACAGTTACATTGATATGTCATCATGAAGTTGCGATTTTTCCCATAGGATAACATTGCGGTGTCCGTCACGCCTTTCAGCGCTCATATCTCGAAAATGGTTTGAGATACGGATTTTTCATCACAAAAAGTCTTAGTCCCCTGGGAACTAAGTACGGAAGTAGGTTGGAAAGCAATGAATACCATGAATTTTGAATTTATTTCTACCATGTATGGTTAATGAGATATTTAGAAAATAACTTTCCAATTCCTCATTTTCAGGTCCGTGGGCCAGTATTACCCCCTCAAAGTTAACACCCACAGTGCTTTTCGGTGCCCATATCACATAAATGATGCAAGATACTGATTGACTCAATTTATGTGTTGTGCAGTGCTCATTGTCATGATTACAATGACACTTGAATTTTTTTTATAGATGCTTCAGTTCCCAAGATATTGGCAGATTAGTGTTACAAGGGTTCCTTGCCATACAGGGCTGCTGTATGGCTCTGTAGCTATGTGTAAGTGGGAGTGCAGGGGCCCAGAGGGCCTGAGCTCCCACAGATGCATATCATTATGCAGAAATGGGCAGCATGGTGGGAGCGTGGGGCCCTTTGGGCCAAACGCTCCCACCAACTCATGCTATTTACTACTTATATTACACTTTTTCAAAAAGTAAGGACATTCATTACAAAAAACTTCATTTAATGCATCTGTTAGGGTTAAAGTGACAAAAGTGTGAAAATAAGGCATTAGGGTTGAGCCCCTAACCCCCCACTACTCCACCCATCCTCCACAGACCTACAGATGCCAGGGTGTGCCATGGGGTCATGATGCCTAACTCTCACCCCATTCTCCTTTACTATAGCATGTCAATCTGTTTACAAATGGAATGGAGTGAGAGTTGGGCCTCATGACCATATGGCACTTGCGTTATCAGTCTGTGGAGGATGGAGGGTGGGGTGATGGGGGGTTAGGGGCTCAACCCTAATGCCTCGTTTCCCCACTTTTGCCACTTTAATGGTAACTGATGCATTAAATGAAGTTTTTTGCAATGAATATATATATATATATATATATATATATACTATTGCTCATATTTTTTTGTGAAATTAAGAACTTAGCTTCAATGCTGTGCTATAAAGTGGGGTCCATGCTGCACATAGCATTGTATTTAAATATTTTTGGTGGGTTCAGTTGGCAGTGGTGTTAATGGTTATTGGAAGTGAGGATAAATTAAATACATAAAAAAATATTTAATGTTACAAAGGAGCACAACACTTGGTCTGATATCACTCTGTGGCATTATGTGTAGAAGTTTTTTCTTAACTTTGATAATAAACTGTTTCCTGCCAGTATGGTCACATTTCATCAGAATCTACCCATACCTTCAGTGTCTGATGTCGTCTGTTGAAGAACATTGCTAATGCATTGTACTTACACATAGTACATAGACTTATTTTATAGTGCATAATACTGTATTGAACTATATGAAAAATACAACATGAAAAATACAACATACACACGTGGAATTGTGGTCATGTACTCCCAGATGAAATTGTGACCCAATGCACAGTAGTGTGTGAAAATACAAACTAGATACAGGAAGGTACCAGAACAAGCAACATATTTCACATAATCAGTTATGCTAATAACAGTTCAAGCATGTAGATATTGTTAAAAAGTCAATGAAACAAATTATGCACAGTAACAGTATCACAGGTATCTGTCTAGTGCATGTTTTTTCATGGCTCACATTATTGCAGCAAGGGTTATATTCCTCTTACAGAGATCAGGCTGCACATCACCTGCAACTCCATAAATATACTTAATCTCTGAATGACTAGAGGTTACATAAAATGTGAATGACCTTCAGTACTGCACACCACTTAAATAACAGGTGCATTACTCAGCTTTTTTTTTTTTTGTTAAATCAAGACTTGCATGGGAACAGCAGTCATGGGTGGTCACAAACATAATGCCACAGAGTGATATCTGCTGCTGATAGTCACAAATGTGTTCAGACATGGCTGCTACTATTCACTTTACTGTTACGGTCGCAGACTTCACAAAAGTGGGAGCAAGGCAGAAGCAGTAAACTACAGACCTGTTAGTTTGACCTCAGTGGTGGGGAAAATGAACAGGGCTGCTTCAGCTCCCCCACAGTCGGCCCGGCACCCAGCCAGCCACCAACCAAGACCAGGACACCCGCCTGCAGCTCCTTGGAAGGTACGGGACAGCGCAGCCAATTGGAACACGGGTGCTTCCAGCAAACCCACTCTGATTGGCCAGGACTTATCCCCTGCTATAGACACCTGGCACTTTGTTAGATTTTCAATAGAACTAAGCACATTTCAACTGTGTAATAGATGTTTTTCAACTGTATTAGCTGGATTGTAATTTCTACTACTGTTTTAAAGTGCTTACACCTCTTCTGTCTGACTGCTCTTCCTGCAGCGCCTCCCCCATCCAAGCACTCTGCCTTGGTGCCGATAAGTCTAACTACCTTTTGTCTTACTAAATTGCTCAGATCTAACCCACCTCTAGAGTAGTAATAGAAGTTTTTTTTTTTTTTATTTTAAGTGGCTAGTTTTCCATTAGCAGGTTATATAGACCTGCCACTACAGGGATTCTTGGTCTCCTACATAAATCACTGTACTCATTCGTGGGCAATATGGCCTGCATTATCATTCTACTTCTTTCCCGGTGCTGCTACAAGGGGTGGTTGTAGTTGAGGTTCCCCCTAAGCTTCACTCAACAGGCTGACAACTTCCTTAAAACTGCCTGTGTGACAGCTCTGCAGCTGAAAACAGGAAGCCCTCAGTGTCTGCCATCCACCCTTCAGACTCAAGTCAGATAGACGCTGAGCACCCTATTATTACCTATGCTACGCTGTCATACCAATAGATACCGATAGAATCCTCTGCAGAGAGCCAGCATGCCTGTGCATCCTTGATTGGTGCGGCACTACCCTAGGGGGGATTGTAATTGGTATGCCTGCTTGCCTGCTTTGCTCTGATTGGGGCACCTTCTCTATAGCCTGTTACAGTGTTCCCATCTTAATTCTGACTTCTCAGCTCTCGCTCTGACCTGAAATTTTCTCCCACCCACCTCTCCCAGGCCTCCTTTAAATACACTCATGATCCACCTCCTATATCATATTACTGCTTCATTGGCTGAGTTTTGACTGCTGCCAACCTATGATTGGTATCTGAGTGTGGCCAATAAGACTGCCCTGTGTGAATATCTCTTGAGCCCCGCCACTAACTAAGCTGCTCCTGCTCTCCTTGTTCCCCTTTCTGCTGTATTTTCTCATCTAGGTTTTAAGTGAGTACCTAGGTGGGCAAATTACTTGCCTAGAAAATATTGCACTAATACAAATCATGAGACCACTCAATCTGAGACCATGGCTCTCTTTATTGTGTTTTTATTGCTCCTAAGGTGCAGAGTTCTCAGCAATACAGTGCAATTCGAAGTACCTCAATGCAATTCAGTTCTCCAATGTACCTTATCAATACTTAATGTTATAACGGTCTACCATGCAGACACTATGTCATTCTCCTCTCCCCTTTTAGCCTATTCCCCCAGTTAGCCTACACCCCCTTGCTACTGTCCTCATCTATGTCTATTCAAGCACTTACATTAATCACGATAAACTGTCATTACAGTGGTGCCGCCTCTTGCACAGCACGATATGGGTTACCGCGAAGAAATAAAAAAGCAGTCTCCATTCTTATAAGCTCCTTAAAGAAAGTTATACTTCTGCTTCTTCTCTGCTCAGGAAATGTGGAGCTCAACCCTGGCCCCCCCCTACAACTTACCTTGCCTGTTGATTTTGCTGAGGCCACAGGTCTCAAAATGATGATGGTCAACATTTTAAGCCTGCCTAAAAAACTTGTACACCTGCAAGCCTGGGCTGCACATGTTAACCCTAACCTTATCATAATTACTGAGTCATGGTTAAAAAAGATGAACACTGATCAACAAATATCACTGCAGGGCTACAATTTATTTAGAGCAGATAGACAGTCTAGAGGAGGGGGGTGGTTATCTATGCCAAATCTAAGTACTCGGTCACCAATATTAGTTGCAAATCTCTAGCCAAGGAATTTGAGTTAGTTTTGCTGAACCTTCATCTCCCCTCCTTGGAATGTATCACTATCCTAGGTGGCTATAGACCCCCGTCTGGTGGTGATGAAGTCCTTAATCTTTTGAAATCCATGTTCGTAGATGCAAAAACTGAAACAATATTTCTAGGAGATCTAAATATGGACTGGCTGTCACCTAAATCACACGGCCTCAAATCCCTTTGTGACGAGCTAGGTCTTGGGTAATTAGTCAGTGAACCCACTAGGAACAACACTGTAAATGCTGCCAACAGTTCCATTCTAGATGTGGTACTAACCACCCATCCACACAAAATATCTCATTCGGCAGTGTTTCATAACGACATGATCGATCATGGAATTGTTGCTTGCATAAGATCTCAAATTAAGGCCTGGCTGCAGCCCATCTTTATAACAAAAAGATCCTTTTGCAAATTCAGGGCAGTAAACTTCCTATCTGACCTGAGCATGATCAGATGGTAAGATCTCTACCTAGCCAAAGATGTCAACAAGGCAGCTTACATCCTTAATGACAAACTCACTACAATAATAAATAAGCATGCCCCTTTCATCAAAGTAAGGGTACGGAACAATTCCAACCCCTGGTTCACCTCGGATCTCAAGGCAGCCCTTATAGCTCGAGATAAGCTCTGGGCTAAAGCTAGACATTCCAAAGAATCTTCTGATTGGCAGGCCTTTAGAACAGCCAGGAATAACTGTGTGAAAAAACTTCCCTCTGCTAAAGCTAACTATTATATTTCTACTCTCGAACAAGCTAAAGGTAACCCTCATAAAATATGGAAGACTATCAAAGCTATAGAAGGAAGGCCCATGGTCCCCCTCTGTCCCAATAAAGATAGTTGCAAGTGGCAAGATTGTGGAAAACAAGTCCCTAATCCTGGAGGAACTTAACTCCCACTTTGCCACAGATGGATTAGCTTTTGACTCATCACCTTATGCTGGTGCTGCGGTGAGCCAGCATACCCCTCCCCCTACATCTAGACCTGCACCCAGCCCCTTCCAATTGCGCAAGATAACTTATAAAGAAGTAGAAGATTCTCTTCTTAACTTAGACACCAAAAAAAGTGCAGGGGACGATGGCTTGGAACCCTTTTTCCTAAGGTCAGGCTACACCCATCTCACTGCCCCACTCTCCACATCTTCAATCTTTCCATTACATCTACTACTGTTCCATCCTGCTGGAAATCAGCACATATCCTCCCTCTATTTAAATTTGGTGACCCATGCGATGTAAACAACTATAGGCCTATCTCCATACTGCCTATCCTTTCTAAAGTTCTCAAAAAACTGATCCATATTCAGTTAAAATCTCACTTGGAAACCTTCTCTCTCATTAACCCAGCTCAATCCGGCTTCCGGGCTAATCATAGCACAATCACTGCGCTAGCAAAAGTAACCAATGATTGGATCTCTGCTATAGATGCTAAGAAGGTAACTGGCGCAGTCTTTTTGGACCTCAGCAAAGCTTTTGATACTGTTGATCACAACTATTAGTCAATTGCCTTGCAAAGTTGGGTGCCACATACCATACCACCCACTGGTTCTCTAGCTACCTAACTGGAAGATCCCAAAAAGTAAAGGCGGAAGGCTTTTTTTCTGCTGCCTTGCCAGTTGCAAGAGGAGTCCCCCAATGATCCATCTTAGGCCCTATCTTGTTTTCTTTGTACATTAATGACTTAGATGCTAAGATATCTACATCCAATCTGCACTTTTTTGTGGATGATACTGTGTTGTATACTTCTGGCTCATTGTTATCTGAAGTCAAGGGAGTGCTTCAAGCGGACTTCGCACAACTTGAGCATAATCTAATAAAGGCAAAGCTTCTGCTCAATGCTAAGAAGACTAAAGTGATGATATTCTCCAGCAGTGCTGTCACAGGCCCCCCCAATACCCTTGTCCAAGACTTCATTGTCACCACGCTAAACTAGCCTCTGGAAGTTGTAACCAAATTTAAATATCTGGGTATCTGGATCGACAATAAATTATCTTTCAATGACCACATCAAAGATGTCTCTAGAAGGTTAAAAGCAAGGTTAGGTTTCTTCTACAGAAATAGGCCCCTTTTCCCCTTGAAACTAGAAACAAGCTTGTACAGGCCACTTTTCTCCCCCTACTCGACTATGGCGATGTAATCTATTCCTCCACCACTCTTGCAAATCTAAGTAAACTGGACATCCTTTATTACCGTGTGTTATGGTTCATTACCAACTCCCCTTACCATTCGCATCACTGTGACGTATATGCAGCTGTTGGTTGGACATCCCTTACTACTAGACGCCTGCTCCATGCTGGGCTATGGACTCTTAAACTGCTCCTTCAGAAATTGCCAAGCTATCTCTCTTCCCTTATTAGTATCTCACATAATGCATACTTGTTAAGAAAATCTGACTTTATTATGCTTGACATACCAAGGACACGGACCTCCTTTGGTAAACGTACTATTGCATATGCCCTTCCCTCCATTTGGAACCAATTACAAACCATACTGAAACTAACTAGCACAGTTTCAATAAACTTCTACAAATCGCTAAGTTCAGCCAAAATAAAAGACACCTGTAACTGTCATTAAGTCTCTTCCTTCCCCATGTGTGCCATATTTAGTCACTGGTAAGGTATAATTGCTTTGTCATATTAACTGCTTTCCCTTCCCCTTCTACTCCTGGATTTATCTATGCTTACACTCCACTGCTACTCTATCAAATCACTCCTCCCTCCCATATCAGTTGTAGTCTGTTGTTTGTTCTAGCTGCCAAAATATATGTATTGCACACACCAGTCATCATGTTTCATTTATCAGTATGCAACCTGTAAGTCGCTTCCCTGTGTCATATTAATGTTTACCACCTGCGGTCACCCTATGTGGCACCCTTGTATGTATATCCAGCCTGTATCATGTAACATGCATTTCATGTATATACTGTTATTACCTATCTATGTTTGTACTTTAAGTGTTTATGTCACAGGACCTCCTTGTGAATGAGCTTGCTCAATGGAGTTTTCCTGCAATAAACTTGAACTTGAACTTGAACTTGAAAATGATGGAATCACTTCTGAAAAAAAAGAATTGTTGAGTACCTAGAGGGCAGCGGGGCACAGGACCCAAAACAGCATGGATTCACAACAGTAATGTCATGTCAGATGAATCTAATCAATTTCTTTGACTGGGTGACCAAAGTAATAGACCAGGGAGGGGCTGTGGATATGGCCTACCTAGACTTTAGCAAGGCATTTGACACAGTCCCGCACAAAAGATTAATAATCAAGTTAGCCAGCCTGGGAGTGGGTCCCAGGGTGGTAGCCTGGGTAACAAACTGGCTGCACAACAGGACACAGAAGGTAATAGTGAATGGAACACATTCTGAAGAAAGGGGGGTTACTAGTGGAGTACCTCAGGCCTCAGTACTGGGTCCAGTCCTCTTTAACGTCTTTATAGGTGACATTGCAGAGGGTCTGGAAGGAAAGGTATGCTTCTTTGCAGATGACACAAAGATCTGTAACAGAGTTGCTACACCGGGGGGTAGAAAGGATGAGAAGGGGCTTGGCGAGGTTGGAGGAATGGTCAGAAATATGGCAACTTAGATTCAATGCAAAGAAGTGCAAAGTAATGCACCTGGAAAATAAAAATCTAGGAGAAGAGTACACAATAGCAGGGGAGGTACTAACAACAACAATAATGGAAAGGGACCTCGGGGTAGTCATATCCAATTACCTAAAGGTGGGTAAGCAATGTGAGAAGTCGGTAAGGAGAGCCAGGGGGATACTGGGATGCATAGGGAGGGGCATCACAAGTAGAAAAAGGGAAGTGGTTATCCCTCTGTACAGACAGTTGGTGAGACCCCATCTGGAGTACTGCATGCAGTTTTGGAGACCTCATCTACGCAAGGACATAGACAGGATGGAAGCAATCCAGAGGAGGGCAACTAAAATGGTGCAGGGTCTACATCAGAAGCCATATGAAGAGAGACTGAGAGAGCTTAATATGTATACCCTTGATGAAAGAAGGGACGGGGGGACATGATAGAAATGTTTATGTACCTCAAGGGAATCAACAAAGTCCAGGAGGGTAGCATCTTTCAGAAAAAGAGATGTGTAAGAACAAGGGGGCACAATTTAAAGATAGAGGGGGGATGGCTCAGGGTAAGGCTGAGGAAAGTTTTTTTTCACGGAGAGAGTGGTGGACACATGGAACTGCCTTTCTGGAGAGATGGTGGGGCCTAAAACAGTGGGAGAATTCAAACATGCATGGGACAGACATAAGGCAATTATAGTGGGGGGTTGCAGGAAGTAGGCTGATGGTTAACTAGAATCTGCAGCTTATCCAATACGTAGGGAAATGGGCGGACTGGGTGGGCCAAGTGGTCCTTATCTGCCGTCAAAGTCTATGTTTCTATGTTTCTATGACATCATCACTCAGCTGTTGTTGACACTGATTGTCAGGGACAATCTCTCTGATTACAAAAAGCAGATATGACCAAAAAATAGGTATCCCGCAATAAGTTTTCTATGACAAGATGATTTAAAAATTGGACTTATTGTTGAATTTCCTGAGAATGGCACCCTTTTTGAGTTGATATGCATGTCATAAAGAGGACAGGAAATTAATTCCAATTGACAGCCAATTTGAATATTCCCATTCACAGAAATTATATCTATATGCCAAAATGATCCACATATAACTGTACCTGAATAAAACTTGGTGTGATAAATTTTATATTGCATTGTTTTATTCTTATGGGTAGCATTCTGTGCTAGTTCTCTACATAGAGCCAGTGATCTGGAGTTTTAACTATGTCACGGTTTGTGCACAGAACTGTAAGCATGGTTCTGATAGGAAAATAAGTCATTTTTACCAGTCTGTACATAAACTGTGACCTAGAAAAATTTGCAAATTACTGGTTCCAGGAAGAGAACTGGGCAGAATGTTGTCCCTAAAAAAGAAAATTGAAAATTCAGTTTTTAATACATATGTTTATTAAGGTACCATTAAATATGGCTCATTTGGAGGCAAATCTTTCATTTCTCACTAGGATCATTGCTAACTACTGCCAATTAGCACAAATTCCCGGTCCCCTTTTAAGGCACTGTACATGCCATGGCAACAAGGCCTTTCCCATATTGTAGAATTGCTACTGTCATGACAAGTGTGCCTCTTTGTGAGCAACAGCATCCCCATGTTAACACTGACATGCACAGTGCCACATTTAACATTGTGATAATACAGGCTGCCATGACAATCCAGCTCCTCCATATGGGCTATAACAAAATGCACAGTACACAAGCATTTTCAAACTAATATCTTGTGCATCAAGGTCTGTGACTCACTCAATCTTTTTTGTAACTGATAGTATAAAAGGCATCCATTACTTTTAAACTTTGAGAATTCCTACACAAACAGTAAGGTGCAACCAGGGGTTATAGGAACCATCATTAATCACCACCTAGGGGAATGCAGCACTAAGAATCACCTCATGTTACATTACACACTGGGGGATGATTATGATTAATGTAACCCATGTTTATACCATATCACATAAATGACTACAGTCACTGATCAGGGTAAAGTCATCATTCATGAGATCCTGAGTGTATGAGTTCACAGCAGTCTGCCCTGCAACATACTGACTAGGAAACTGCTGTTGGTCACTGTGTGAAGGGATTACATTAACACCTTGGCTCTGCGATGAAGGCATACTAGACTGTCATGGGACATGTGGTGCAGGCACTACTTTTGAGCACTGGAAGTTGGTGTTAGTGTTGGGGTGTTCATAGAGAAGGCTTAGTATTTTCGGCATGTTGTTAATGAACTGTGTATTCTGCACTGCCGCTTGCCTTCTTAACCTCTCCATCATTTCCCTCTCTTCTCACAACCTTTCCTTTTCTGTTTCCATCATTTATTTATGCTGCTCCAGCAAAATTTTTCTGGTGGGCTCAAAGACTGATTTAATCAATTCCTCCATTCTGGTGTTTTTTTTTTTCTTGCAAAAACTGAAAAGTGGCTTGCTGTTTTGATCACATTTGTGAGATCTTCCCCTAGAGCAGGATATCATATAAGTAGACGTAGAGGTCGTGTCCTCAGAAATTGCTGATGTTCCTTCCTCTGTTGACTCACTTTCTGCACTATGCATCTGTGAAAATTAAAAAAGACAAATGATTACTTATAATTCACATACCATAAACTGACTGTCTTAATTGCACTGTTGTCCTATTACAATTCCCACACCAGACATTAACCAATTGTACAGTAAATACATTTAAAAGCAGGGAAAATGAAATGGTATAACACTGTAATGGAAAAAAATTACCTGGTTCAATATGACCAGGAAAAATGTAGTCATCTTCATTGGCCTCAGCTTCCTCAGTGTCATCTTCTGGCTCTGTTGTAGTGCTTACCAAAACAAAGTGCATATCAGATGTGGGATTCATCTCCAGTTTCCTGTCCAGTTGCTCAAAGAATAGACAAAGTTTCTGACTAACCTCCAGATCTCTTATTACTAGAGCTGGGCAAAATTAGCAAATTCTGAATTTGTGGAATGTTCATGAAACTTTACAATCCTTAAGTGATTATAACTTGGTCCCTGTTACAGCAAGATGTCTGAAAATTGGTGTGCTTGTCTGTTTCAGGCTCTAAAACTGTTCTATATTTTGTTTAATTTTATAAAAGGTTAAGAAGTTATGGGGTAAAATTCTGGCAATGTAATATTCATGTGAAGATTTCTGAAAATATTTCCATGCTTAACAACTTAGCCACCTTTGGAGCTAGATAATTGAAAACGTAGATGCATACTTTCTTGGAAGATTTGTAGAAACTGCTAAATAGAGAAGTACTAGTTGGGCCTGATATTCAAAAGTGCACCTGGCACTAGCGCAAGTGGTTGCCCAATGCAACTGAGTTGCGCTGGAGCAGCAAAGGGATATATTCAAGAGAGATGTGCATTGGCACATCGCGTCTGATTATATCACAAAATGCCTGCAGCCCAAATATAATGTGCAGGCACATCCCCAGACAGGTCTGAATACCAGGAATGGGAAATGCACCACTGCATCAGAGATACACCGTGCGCAAATTCCTGATATTCAGACACCAATATGCAAATGCAGCCATAATCCATGCAAGGTGCAAATGGGGCCATTTTCATGTCATTATGGCCCAATTTGCATGAATTGTGCAGGGCTGGCCAGCAAAATGCACCTGGCACCCTGCAGAGCATGCGGTCCCATTACCAGGTACCGCAGTAGTACCTGCTCCCCATTCCTTACCACCGATCGTCATTATAATATGGTCTTAAAATCCCTGGTGGTCCAGTGGTTTCCCCCTCCCCACTCATAACTGTGATCACCATCATTTTGCTTAAGTTCCTTTCCCTGGTAGTCTAGTGGCAACCCCCCTCCACATCCTGTAGCCCTAAATAATTTATTTTAATTCCCTGGTTGTCTAGTGGTACCCCCCTCCCTGCCCATATCCCCAATCACCTGAAATAACTTATTTCAATTCCCTGGTAGTCTAGTGGTACCCCCTCCCCACACGTAACCACAGTCACCATCATAATGTATCTGTGGACTAATGAACTTGCAGTACATACTGTAATAGTCATTCACAATGTTGTGAATGAATGACTTCACTCACAAAGTTGTGAATGACTATTACAGTATGTACTGAAAGCCCATTGGTCCACAGTGTGGCGCAATGAGCTTGCAGCACATACTGTAAGCTGTCATTTGGTGGGCAGCCATGGAGGTATGTGGGTGGGTTTGCTGCCCACTGATGACTGGGGGGAGCTGGGGGTCCTGTGTGGATGGGGGTGCCACTGGACTACCAGGAATTTAATGATACATTATGACAGTGATCGGGTTTATGGGTGGGTAGGGGGGTACCACTAGACTACCAGGGAAGAGAAAAATGTTATTTCAGGTGATCAGGGTTATGGGATGGGAGGAGTACCACTACACTACCAGTGAACTGAAACATTTTATTTTGGGTGATCAGGGTTACGGGGTGGGAAGGGGGTACCACTTGACTACCAGGGACTTGAAAAATTTTATTTCAGGTGATCAGGGTTGTGCGATGGGTAGGGGGTACTACTAGACTGCTGAAAAATGTTATTTTGGGTGATTGGGTTATGGGATGGGAAGGGGTACCACTGGACCACCAGAGAATATTGTGGATGCTTCTGTATGGTGTTCTGGGGGGTGGAAGCCATCCACAGCTGGCAACTTCTGTGTTGTACATTGCATTACGGCAGCTTGCCTGTGGATGGCTTCCACTTGAACATCTTTTTCCATGCTCAACTTTGTGCTCAGGTATGTAGCACATCTCTGGGTTGTGCCAGCATTTGCACCACAAATCTCAGCTGAATATCAAGATGTGCCACATATGCATGTGCATGCCCCCTGGAAATGAACTGCATACATTATATTTGCACCATGGCACATCAAGAATTGTGCTGCACAGTTCCCCCTTTTGAATATTGCCCTGGGGTGCATTTCTGGGGTTGCACTGGTGCAACTCAGTTGGACCAGTTGCAGCTCCTTTGAACATCTAGCCCATTACATAAATTGTAAGTTTTAGCAATGACTTGCCCCGCCAACATGACTTCTCGGGCTCACTTCTGAACCCGGGTTATCATCATGGCAGTGAGATGCTCTGATGCTGGGCTATGGGAGTTGCCTTAAAGCCTAATATTTAGGGTCAATGAATCCAACAACACCAGTGATATTCCATTCTGTAGCTTTAAAATTATAGGGGCTTAAAATTCAGCAGCTTACCTAACTGTGAAATATAATTTTAAAATGTCCAAAAGGTTGGAGGCTTATAACTCCATCACCTTTAAAGTTAGTTCAATGTGTCATGCAACTTAGTTTGGTGCTGTACTTATGCAACTTGCTGAAAAAATGTTGTTGTTGCCATTCACCTCTCTGTGCCTCAGGAATACCGCCCTGAAGGGATGCTGAAGGAAGGAATCCTGGAGAAGTGTTCCACCCCTAGAGATGCCATGGGAAGGATTCCCTTAGGCTAAAGATAGCTTAGGAAAAGCCACAAAAAGAGTATAGCTCAGAAAGCATTGCAGAGGTAAGGAGTTGATTAGAAGGCATTGCTGATGTAATGAGTTGGTATTGAGATTTTATTTATTTATTTGCTTTTGTTAACCAGGTAAGCACACTAGACAGCCAAGTACCTATTTTCAGGTGCGACCCGGGTTACTAGATTGGAATATATACATGGCCATCAGAGATGAGGGTAGTGGTCTGAGATAACTGAAATGAGTAGCGGTTTTAACATAGGTTGAATGAATTATAATGAGAGGGCATGACTTCCCAAGGAGAGAGGGAATGGCAAAGGAGGGCCACCATCCATTTCCATCCAACAGTGGAAACCTACCTAAGGAAACTAGGCAATATACAATGAACAACTGACTACATATTATGACCTTTGGTGCTGAGGAGAGGAAAAAAAACCTTTTAAGAGGAGGAAACCTATGGGGATCCAAGGCCTAGGTCTCCTTCCCTGCAGGCTAGGGGTATTTTATTTAGTGACAGCTCTACTGCTGCAATTTAGAAACCCAATCAGAGGGGAGGAAAATATTCTGATTTGGAGGAAAGCTCTCATGATCCCTTTCATGGGAACACCATGAAGGGTTGCAAGAGACCTCTGCAACAATGGAAGCTCTGAAGGTTGAGTGGGACCCCCAAGGTGGGAGGAGGAGAGCAACAACCGCTGAGGCACTCAGCCGGCCTACTGACTAAAACAGACAAGGTGAACCAGTGGTGGTCATGGGGGGGGGAACAGCATAAAGTGCATCACTAAATCTGATTTGGCCAGCTAAAGGAGTGCTCTTGGGCATGAGAGCCCCATCTTTCATAGCTGAAGTCTTAACTTCTACATTGAGAGGTGCCATCGATGGAGGAAATGGCTAAAGCTCCACCTGAAGTGAGGACATTCCCACAATGGGCCAGATGAGAAGGACCCCTCCCCGAGGTTCACATCCTCAAGATGTGGACTTTGGTGCAGAGCGAGACCATCAGATGTAGGAAAGCCCTGAGCCATAGAAGGTAATGGTCATGGTTGGCAAGCCTCTGATTTATGAAGGAGAGCAGACAGATACCTATTAAGTGGTGCATATGAAGTGGCTGGGCAAAGCCAGCATCCGTCAGTTAGGTATTGGTATATGGTATGATTGTCTGAGATGATTGGCTGATAAAATGGACTGATACAATTGGCTGATGAGATTGATGGATAGGAATGCTTAATATGATTGAGTGATATGAGCAGAGCCACTGAAAGCATGCCAGCCAGTTCCACTATGGAAGTCGGATTAATGGTGTCATGGAATGTAGATGGTTGAGTAGTAAGAGGCTGTGAAGACATTAAGCAGTGAGAGGCAGTGATGCCGGAAACTGATTCAATGAGGTTTAGTAAACTGAATGGATGAGGTTTAGCAGTGATTGCTATGGTTGCAGTATAAACAGACAATTGACATGGGGGGCATGAATGCCTTAAATGCCTATAAGGTGGAGTTAAGTTATTTGAGTAAGGAGCATTTGGAACATGGTAATGGAATGGAATTAAAATCTTGAAATCCATGCAATGAATATTGTGAAAAGCCATGTCAGCTATGAGGTTAATATATTTTTGCATAGATAGCTGAGAAACTAATTAGGCAAAGGAGCAGGAATCATTTAACTTGGATAAAAACATGCTCCTGCTATTTGAAGCCATGATGCCCCATTGTGACATCACATTCCCTAGCTGTGGGAATAAGAGGGAAGTCACAAGCTGAGCACCATGAGACCAGTCATCAACCATAATATTGGTAAGGTAAAAAAAAACATTCAAAACCCATAGCAGAAAAGGTCAGAGCCAAAAGGTTGGCCTTCTGGAAATACAGTAGCAACCACAGACATTGCCAGATATTCCCTGACATTTCTGTGAAATTTCCAGTGAGATCTCATGCTTTCTCAATTTCCACAGTAGGGGCAGTAGGGGCAGCAGAGAGAAACTCTTTAGAAATTGTGCTAAATATCTGGAAATAGCTGGCAATGTCTGTGGCTACAACTCTATAAGGGAATGCAGCAGGAAGAAGATAGGGAGGCATACCAAACTTCCTTAAGGGAAGTAGAGAAGGCAGTAAGGCAGACAAAGGCCCAAACCGAGGAAACACTAGCACAAACAGTAAAACAAGGTGACAAGACTTTCTATAGATACATTAGTAAAAGAAGAAAGTCCAGAGGAGGTATTGTTAAAATCAAAGGGGATAAGGGCATGTGAGGAGGAGGACCATGTAAAAGCATCTATCCTAAATAGATACTTCTGCTCAGTATTTACTGAAGAGAAGGTAGGGCAGGGCCCACAGCTCAGCACCATGGACACAGGGGGGAGGGAAGTGAGAACTAGTCCCTTCACAAAAGAATGGGTCCTACAAGAGCTCGATAAGCTCATGGTGGACAAGGCAATGGGGCCTGACGGCATACATCCCAGGGTACTAAAAGAGCTAATGGTGGAACAAGCAGAGCCATTATCAGAACTGTTTAGTGAGTCTCTGAGCACAGGAGAGGTCCCAGAAGACTGGAGAAAGGCTCATGTGATCCCACTCCACATGAGTAGTAGCAAGGAGGAGGCAGGGAACTACAGACCAGTCAGTCTTACCTCAGTAGTGGGCAAGATTATGGAGGCACTCCTTAAGGAAAGGATAGTGCAACACCTGAATTCCATAGTGGCACAGGATCCAAGACAGCATGGGTTTACAAAAGGAAGGTCCTGTCAAGCTAATCTCATAGATTTCTTTGACTGGGTAACCAGAGTGGTGGACCAAGAGGGAGCAGTTGATGTCGCCTACCTTGACTTCATCAAAGCTTTCGATACTGTTCCACATAGAAGATTGATTAATAAGCTGATTAGGCTTGGGGTGGGTCAGAAGTTGGTCAACTGGGTGGCAAACTGGTTGATGGGCAGAAAACAGAGAGTGGTGGTAAACGGTATACAGTCAGAAGAGATGCAAGTCACAAGTGGGGTACCTCAGGGATCAGTCTGGGCCAGTCCTCTTCAATATCTTCATCAGTGACATTGCAGATGGACTGGAGGGTAAGGTTTGTCTGTTTGCAGATGACACCAAGATCTGCAACAGAGTAGATGACCCAGATGGGGTGGGCAGAATAAGAATAGATCTGGATAAACTAGCAAAATGGTAGGAAGAGTGGCAACTGGGATTTAATGCAAAGAAGCACAAGATCATGCACATAGGGAAGAGAAACCCTGAAGCCACCTATAGGCTGGGAGGGGAGTTGCTGGCAGTCACTAGGGAAGAAAAAGACTTGGGTATCATCATCACCGATGACCTGAAATCATCCAAGCAGACCACTAAAGCAGTAGGTAAGGCTAGGGGATGTTGGGATGTATTAGTAGGGGTATCACAAGTAGGAAGAGGGAGGTAAAAATCCCTCTTTACAAGACACTGGTTAGGCCCCATCTGGAGTACTACATGCAGTACTGGAGGCCACACCTTCACAAGGACATTAACCAAATGGAGGCAGTCCAGGGAAGGGCAACCAAAATGGTGAAGGGACTCCATCTGAAAACATATGAGGACAGATTAACAGAGCTCAATATGTATACCCTAGAGCAAAGGAGGGAGAGAGGTAATATGATTGAAACATTCAAACACACAGAGGTAATATGATTGAAACATTCAAACACTTTAAGGGCATTAACAAGGTGAAAGAGTCTATCGTGTTTCAATATAAGAAAAATATCATGACAAGAGGACACAGCATGAGATTAGAGGGAGGCCGATTAAGGGGTAATGTGAAGAAGTTATTTTTCGCAGAAGGGTGGTGGATGCATGGAATGGTCTACCTCAGGAAGTGGTGAACATGAATACAGTGCAGGGCCTCAAACAGGCATGGGACAGGCATAAGGGAGCAATACAGATGAGTATGAATAGATAGGCCACTGACAGAGCAAAGGCCGATGGCACATTCATAAGGTAGAAAAAGAAATGGGCAGACTAGATGAGCCTTGTGGTCCTTATTTACTGTCAACTTCTATGTTTCTATGTAACCCCTCAAAAAAAAAATAATAGAGTCAGGTGAAATGCTGAAGTTTCAGTATTGTAGAAGTCAGAAACAAACTGCTGAGGATTTTGTAAAAGTATGGTCAGAAATGGACTGTAAGGCCTTTGGTAAAAGTATGGTATGGTAAAATTCTGAGGCTGTAGATTAGGTAGCAGATTAGTGATGAGGAGGCCGGGTGAAGCCAGCAGCCTGGGAGAAGCAGGAGGCTATACTGAAGTAGCAACATATGAGCTTGGATAGTCTGTAAAGGAAACTTTGGCCAGTCATGTCAGTGCAGAAACCGAGCAGCAACCTGCATGCTTGGACATATAAAGACTGCCATTACATATAGGCACACTGCTGGGGAACCAGCCAGCAGTTGCTAAGCAACCTGGTGACCCTTGCCCTGATTCACATGCTGAACAAACACAAAGCAAACTGAGCACTATTGGAGTCACAATTTGTATCTTCTTATTATTTTAAATAAGTGAAAATTGTGTAGCTTGTTCCCACTATATGCTCACATGTCCAGCTCTTACAGAAAGGTCAATATCAGTACATCTAATTGTCAGGAGACTGTCAACAGTGAGGTTGTGGGACAGTGATGGGGTGTTTAGTTGGGGGGGGGCAGAACATGAACAAACATTAACTATAAACATACTAAGTGACAAAGTAAATAGCAATAGAGGTTTTGCAGGAAGGGACCAAAGCAACAGCAAGATGCAATAAGGGAACAGTCAGTGGTAGTAGATGCGGAAATATAAAGGTGGATATCCGAGTGGTGTAGTGTAATGGATGCAGAGCTGCAGTTTTCCAGGAGACATTTTGAGACTAAGGTGCTGCCCATTCTACAAGTGCATCTCTGGACTGAGGGAGGAGGTCACTGATTTATGGGCCAAGATGGATAGGATTCAGGAACCCCTTTCCCCACCCATTGACCAATGAGTCTACCACCATTGCCTCATAGGTTGCATAGGAGAAGAAGGGCCTCCTGGACTATGGTGGACTCCATGATGGTGAGGGTGGTGGATCAATGGCATGTTCCTCAGCTTGTGCCATTACAAAATTCCTTCTTCATTCTGGTGGGGCAGGGCTGGCAAGAGGAGGCACCTGTATTACTGGCAAGGGAGGATTTGGGGGTCCTGTATGGGTAAGGCTCTTAGGTGGGTGGCAGAGGACCTCAACAGAGAAGGAAGCAGCTTCTGGTGTGGGACTTAAATGCTAAGTGGGTAGATCTGGGAACAGGTATGAGGAAGATGAAGGTAATGTGCCTACCTTGCACAATGGCTAGGAGGAATGGGCAGTGGATCCTAGGGATCACTATGGCATTAGGACAGGAGGGGGAGCTGGATTTTGTTGTCCATCTGGGAAATAATGACGTAGTAAGGGATGAGGCTTGGATTGTGCAGAGTGAGTTCATGGAACTGAACAGGGTTCTAAGGCAGGTAGCACTCACAATGGCTTTTGCTGAGTTTTTGCCTGTCTATGACTGGGGTATGATACAGTACTCCACACCAGGAACTTCAGCTTGTGGTTGAAGGAATAGTGTAGAGAAGAGGGGTTAAGTTACTTTGAAGATTGTGGACCAGCCAGGAGGGAAAAAGGGGTCTGGGGTCAAACTTAGACAGATCAGATTCCATATATATGACCTCCAGTACTGATAAAGCTTGTCTAAAGAACCCTGGACCAAGTGCGTTTTCTAGATAGAGAAGCTAAGTTGGCTACTGACTCCATCAAAAATAAAACTACAATGACTCAAATATTTCTTTTAAGTCATCTTATTGAAAAATACTGCAAAATTAGAAAACAACCTCTGTTTGTGGCCTTTATTGATTTTTCTTCTGTGTTTGACACTATATTTAGACTTTTTGGGCCAGATATTCAAAATGTAGCACAGCATGCTAACTAGTAGCATGGGAATAGCGCAGGCTAAGCATGGAGCTGCAATATTCAAAGGACCGGATAGCGTGCGCTAACCGCAGTAGCATGGGGCAAACCGATAATGTATGCAAGGGGCAAAGTGAGAGGGCGGGAACCAGCATACACACACTACAGAATATTCAGTGCGATAGCACTGTGCAAGGCCACATAGCACGACACATAGCGTGGCACTAGTTACTGCCTATGAAAGGCTGGTCTTATCCCAGGACAAAACACAGAGGGGGAGGGACTAGACCAGGAAGTGACCGTGGCATCAGTGCCTAATGCAGTGTTGTTGCTTCTAATGGTAGCAGTAGTGGAGGAGGAGGAGAGGGAGCAGGGCCAACATGGGCCACAATGCAGGCCAAGGAGATGATATGCTGTACACAGGTGGTACCCTCCCAGAGTCTCCTTCGAGACCCTGACAGATGAGCACATCATTGGTTGGTACAGGATGAACAGGGGAATGCTGAGGCAGCTATGTGAACTCCTGCATGAGCAGCTGCAGCTGCAACCCAACACCAGATGCAGCCATGCCATGACAGTTGAGGAGAAGGTGACAGTAGCAATCTGCCTCCTAGCCACAGGGACATTCCAACGGCCAATGGGGACACCATAGGGGTGTCGCAGTCTGTCACCTCACACCTCCTGACCCAGTTTCTCGATGCTTTCCTGCCACATGCTGGTGAATTCATAGTATTACCCAGCACAACAGTAGAGTGCAGAGAAACCATGCAGTGTTTCCATTGAGTTGCGCACCTACCAGCGGTACTAGGTGCCATTGACTGCACCCATGTCCCCATCTGTGCACCATCTGGTGATGGCAGTGAGGTGTACATGAACAGGAAGGGGTACCACTCCATCAATTGCCAGGTGGTGTGCGAAGCGACTGGGTGCATCAGCAATTTCTTTGTGCAGTAGCCTGGCAGTGCCGACAACGCCTTCATCTGGCACTAGTCCCGGCTGTGCCAGGTCTTTGAGGAGGACAGGATTCCCAGTGGGCACGTAGCTGGCGAGTATCAGCATGCAAGGCACGCACACACCACAATGGGGGTAGGGACAGGCAGGGGAATGCACGGAAGGGGTTCTGGATAGCAGCACAGGTGGTGCACCACAGCAAGGGGCAGACAGCAGAACAGCAACACTAACAGGTGCACATTTCTCAACAGGGGACAGTGCCTATCCCCTGCGACTCTGGCTGCTAATACCAGTACCCCAGCTGGCCACAGTGACTGATGAGTGGTACAGTGAGGCACACGCCGCCACTAGGAACATCATAGAGAGGGTGTTTGGCATACTAAAGATGTGCTTCTACTGCCTAGAAACATCTGGCAGTGCCCTACAGTATAGCCCTCAGAAGGTATGCCTATATCATCCTAGCCTGTTGTATGCTCCACAACATGGCAATGAACCATGAGATACAGGCACCTGAACCTGAGGAACATGCTGGCAGTGACCCAGAGCCAGAGGTCGGGGGGATAGTGGAGCAACTCGAGAGGAGAGATCCTCGAATGGTCCATAGGGCCCTGGAGCACAGGGCTGGCATCATCAGGACACTGTCATGGTGAGTAAACACAGCACAGCAACCACAAACAGTTCAGTGTAAATAACTTCATTATGTGCAGACAACCACAGCAGTAAGGACCACCAACAAAGCATGTGAACAACACAGTGTGAGTGAATGTACATGGGATGGCAATGTGTACTGCGGGCCATTCATGACACGCATGTGACCATGGTAGACAGACATGGCATGATGAAGCGGGTGATGCCTGCGGCACCTGATACGAGGTGGCAGGGTGGGTAGGGCTACCATGGCTGTGCATGGGTGACCATGTCAGTGACTGTGTGACTGTGTGAGTGCATCGGTGGGTGTGTGTGTGTGCATGTGTGCATGTGTGCACATGTGGGTGTTATCTGTGTGCCTGTGCATGGCAACTGTGCCAATCTGTGGTGACTACCACCACGCACATGGCGCACACCATGTGCATGGGTCACTGAGCCAGGGGTGCTCTGTGCTGAGGATATATTTGGGGAGGATCGTGGTGAGTCTGGGAGGGATGTGCACCAGTGCCCCAGCCAACCAGCAGAGCCAGACAGGGTGGGCGGATGGCCAAGGCGCAGCTGGGTGCCAGCTGATGCACCTGATGCAGTGGTGCTGGAGCCATGCCTGCCCTGCAGCTGCATGAGGCCTGTCTGTGTACCTGTGTGCCATGGACATGCTGTCCCCCATGCACAGCCTGCTGACCACCATGCACCTCAAGCAGATGTGATACCTGCAAAACCATGGTCAAGCGTGGCCACAATGTGCCCCAACTTGTCCTCCACCTGCTGTTCGGCATGTTCGAAGCCCAAGGCCACAGACTCCCACATCTGTGAGAGTTCATGCCGCAGCTCACACCACAGGGCATGCAGGTCCACCTGGGTCTCCTGCTGGGATGTATGGGTGGCCTGGAGCAGAGGGCAGGATCCCTGGCCATCCTGCTCCACAGCCGCGGCAATGTCTGTGTCAGCTGGGGATGAGCCTACTGCTGGACACGGTGGAGACACTGTGGTTCTTCTGTATATCCTGCTGCTGCATGGTTTCTGTGGTGTGATGTGTCTCCTGTGGGCCCTGTACCCCTCCCCATGGGTGGCAACATATGCCCAGAGGTGCACACATGGCACCCACAATGCCCACCACCTGCTGGACCGGACCACCTATGGTGGCATGGCTATCCACCCCCATGGCACCCATGTTGCGGACCCCATTATGCCCCACCCCTCTGCCACCAACCACAGTCCCCCTCCACAGGCAAGTAGTAACCCTGGTCTGAGCTGTCTGAACCAAGGTCACTGGTGTCTGTCAGGAGGATTACCTGGCCACTACTAAGATCCTCCACCTGGGCATCATCCAGGTTGACACCGGTGTCCAGGTCCCTACCAGCACTGGAGCCCCCCCTCCAGACAGGTGTAACCCAAGTCCTTCTGCCTGCCACACATGTGCTGCTGCTGAGGGCCCATGATGGCACCCTGTCCTGAGGTCGATGGCATAATGTCAACATCCACTGCCTCCTGCTCCATGGCAGTCATCTCAGCCAGGTCCTGGTGCACTGTATGTTGTGCACCCACCGCTGTGGAACAAGAATGGACAGTGTCACTGACTGGTACCAGCACAGTGTGCCACAACCACCACCAGTACATGCAACCCTAGGATACGTGCCACACTCCATGGACATGCACACCACACAATGTAGTCTCAGCGACGTAGACCATGACCACATGCATACACCCCCATCCACAGTGCACATGCCTCGTAATGACGGCTGTGGTGACAGCCCTGCACAGGCAGTGGATGCAAGCAATACCACCCCATGTGTACAGTGTTCACAGCATAGCACCCCCATAGTGCACACCACACACCAGGCAAACACTGATCCCAGTACTAGTGCAGGCGTGCCATGTAGGGTGCACACACGCAGATACTGACCTGTTCTAGGTGGTGTGAGTGGCACCTCACCCCCCCACCAAAGACACCACCAATGGGCATGGGACAGAGTGTGGAGGCCACCACGGTCATCAGTGGGTCCCCCTGCTCCTGTTGCATAGTCTATGGCCCTCCTCTAGTCCATAGCCAATCAAGGAGCTGTTGTGCCTCCTCTTCCTTTGACAGGCACAGCAGGTCATTCCACCTCTTCCTCACAGCAGCGGTGGTATGTCCCCATCCACCAATGGCATTGACCCCTGCCGTGACCTAGTCCCACATCTGTAGCACAACAGCATCGGTGGCCTTGTGGCCACATAGCACCTGCTCCCTCTCCTTGATGCCGTGAACAACAGCCGTCAGTTCGTCCTGGGAGAACCTATGTGCCCATAGCCTGTCCTGACATGCTGCAGTACCTATGGGAGACATGTAGAGGGACACAGGTCACATGCTGTAGCATGTCTGCGATGCATAGCACAGGTGGAACACTATGTGTATGCCACCCCGATGCCTGCATTGCCCATCCTGTAGTGGCATAGCGCAGGCCCAGGTCAGCATGAAGTGTACAGTGTACACTATGACTGTGAGACAATGCCACCCCTGTGTGCACAGTGCATGTGCATGTGTCACGGTGGACACTGCGGCCATACTACATGCACCAGCCACCACATGGGCACTGCATGGCCCATGTTGCCTGCAGGCATAACTCTCAAGTGTCCCTCATTATGAGGGACATCCCTGGTTTGCCCCTAAAATGTGATCTGTCCTCATCAGTCCCTCATGGAAAAGGTGCTGCCCACACAGAGAATGTGCTGCAACTGCAAACTTTAAAGCAGAAATGCTTAATAACCTAAAAGACAAACTCCACTATAAACTTTGTACAAGTAAACACTATGGTTTCCACAGTGTTCTGAGCTTGTATCTCCATGTTTGAGGATGTGTCCTGCATTCTGAGGGTCTGTGTCCCTCATTGTCCCTCATTTAGAGTGTTCAAAAATGTCCATGTCCCTCAGTTCAGTGACTAATGGTTGAGAGTTATGCCTGCAGGCCACTGTGTACCCCCCCATCCCCAGCCCAGTGCCTGGCTACAACAGTGTACAGGTGGTCCACTCACAGTGGTGGTAGCTGCTGGTGATACGGGTGTGACACATACCCCAGTCAGCTGGCCATCAGGCATTGTAGCCATGTGCACCACTACGCAGCACCAAGCTGGCATGTGGGCCTGCAGATGTCTGCTCTGTCCCATGTCTGTTCTGTGGCCATACGCATGTGTGCACTGCATACGCCAGAGCCTGGTCATGGCCCACTGCCATACAGCCAAGCCCCAGGCTGCTATACAGACCTGCCTCTTGCTGCTCTTCCTCCTGTGACATACTCCTCTGTGCTTGGCCTATTTGGCTGTTGCATCTGCTGAGTACTGTAGTCCCTCAACACAACAATGGTGGAGCACTGGCTGCCCTTATATAACCCAGCTGGGCAATCCTGCCTGTTAGGCATGCAAATGGGCTGATAATGATATGCTAATCACTCTGTTTGCCTCTTGCATACGCAAGTGCCCTCATTTGCATAGGCTGGTTGAATATGGGCCTTATTAGCGTCGGGCAATCAGCTTAGCACCATGCTAACATTAGCTCTGGGCTAATTGGTGTCCAGCACCATGCTGTCCCATTAACGCAGTGCTATGTGGCATAGCACGACACCCACACATGCTCCTGTGACCCCGTTCCATTCTAGCACCCCAGTGTAGTGTGCTGTAGTGCCTCATTAGGTCGTACAGCACAGCGCTACGCGCATGCATGACCATGATGCTCCAGGGTCGTGGAGGGGTCAGGCATATGCAGTGCACCCACTTCCGGGTAGTACCGCGCTATGTCATGTGATAGCATGACACTACTGCACATTTTGTTGAAGGGCCCAGGGTGCGCCACAGGCTCTGCAGTAGATCATGTGGCAGGGTACCAGGTGTGCACAATAATGTCTGGGGGGGGCGTAGGCAGCTTGCAGTGGTGCACAGGGACAGGCTCTGGGGAGATGTGGAGTCTGCAAACCTGGTGCAGCCTGTGCAGCAAAGGCACAGATGCCATTTTGGGGAAGTCAGGGAGGGTGACCTCCCATGCCAACAGGTGTGGGTGTCCATCGCCCAATGGCTCTTGGAGTGGATGGGCATCCCGAGGGATGCCAAGAAATGTCGCCACCAATACACTGACCTGCGCCACCACCAACAACAACAGCTTGAGGGGTACAAGTGCGTGGTTTGTGAGGACACTGTGCCAGTGCCAGTGCCAGGTAAGTGCTCTCGCACGTTGCACACATCTGTCACGTGTTTCTCTGTCTGCCAGTGTGTGCATGTGTGTGCTCGTGTGTGTGTGTGTGTGTATGTGTGTTTTTGTGCGTGTGTGTGCACAAGTGTGCTGGCGTGCCAGGTGGTTGGACATATGTGGCACTGGTTGGGGGGCACACAGTTTGGGGAATTTGGGGGGCACTGTGGTACACGGTGTTGGGGGGAACAGTTGCCACTGTTGCCAGGCAGCACACACAATGGTAGCGGTGCTTGCGTGGTGCATGCTGTTTCCATGGGGGAGATGCTGCAGTCGTGCCATGTGCAGCCGTGACACTTGGCCATGGTGTGGATGGTGGGTCTGGACATTGCAGGCGAGGAGACCTTCTACAGGACCATCCTCAAGCCAACGCCAGTGTGGTGCAGGGGTGATGTCTCCCGGGCCTCTGACAGCCTACACAGCTGTGTGTGCATCCAGTCACAGTGCAACTGCATCTGGCACTGTTGCACTGCTGTACCACCATGCCTATATGCCCTGCGTGCCTGGCGCAAGCTCCTTGTGGGTGTATCCTGTGTTCAGACACTGTCCCTGGGCTGCCCTGTGTGTACAGTGTTATGGGGGTGGGGGTGCATCTTGCTGCGTACATGCTATGTGTTGAACTAACACTGCTGTTACCACTGTCCACTGTAGAGCAGATCAAGCAACCCAGCACAGGTAGAGGGAGCCAGGAGGTGTCTCAGGACACATTGAAGAGCAGCCCAAGGGTGACGTCCATGCTGCAGCGGGCACAGGGGAGTAGCCCTGATGCCAGGGGCCTGTTGTGTGAGTACATGTCTTTCTTCATTTGTGCTGTACCTCTGTTTTGTGTGGTTCCTTCACTGGGCTGCCATTGACTGTGCTGGCAGGTTGGCTGCCATGGGCATCATGCCATTGCTGGTGCGGCATTGCGCTGTGTTGCGCACCAGTGTTGCACAGTGCTGCTGGTGTCTGGCTGTCTGGCTGCTGTGCCCTGTGGTGGAGGGGCGGTATGGGCCAGTGTTGGTGCACACGTCTGACATTGCCGTGAGGACCACAGTCGCCTCTGGCCATGTTCGGCTCTTCACCTGCCATGTGCGCGTTCTGCCTGCAGAGCACCGCGCACATTGCAGTACATGGCTCATGTGTGACAGCATCTGTCAGCCCACCCCTGCTGGTGTCTATGCCCTGTGGGCTTTCATCTCCTGTGGGTTGGTTTGGCCCTGGCATGGGTTGGCCATTGGCCTGGCCACCGTGCCTGCATTGTGATGCTCCTGTGCCCCTTTGGCTTGTTGTTGCGCTCTGCTTTCTGGTACTTTGCTATCTGACTATGGGCAGCTTGTCACAATGTGTGTTCTCCCATGTGCATGTTGTGTGGCCCATACCTACTACCATCCTGGGAACCGTCTGTGTGTCTGCACTGTCTCACTGTGTGCAGTGCTGGGGCGGGTGGTGTTGTCCATGCCATGGTGTTGCCGAGGCCTGCTTCTGCATGTGTATTAGGTTTTGGGATGTTGCCTGTGTCTTCTAAGCCTGCCCTGTGGGCACCAGTTGGTTGTGCTTACCATTGTGTTCCTCAGCACCACATGGGCATGGCTGTCGGGACATGCTGTCCATCCCTGTATGACCACCTGTCATTGCAGTATGCATCCTGTCAGGTTTCCCATCCTCACATGCCTCCTCTTCCTCTTGCAGGTCCACTCCAATCCTCATTGTGGACAACATGGCTGGAGGAATCTGAAGGCAACGAGGACCTCCTGCAGCACATAGTGCACCAGTAATGCACAATAATTGAGCAGCAGGCAGTGCTCATCTCAGAGATACGGAGGGTGGCCACTGTCCTGGAGGCATGTCTGCTGGTTCCTGTGAGCTCCCAGCCATGAAATTCATTGGCACACCTTTGTTTACCTTGTCCCCCCCCTTACTGGATTGAGGATTCTGTTACTACCCTTTTCCCTCATTGTTTGTGTTCACATCCCCATCCCCACCTGTGACATTGCTTACCTGAATTTCCTCCACCTCTGTGCATATGTTTTACTTTGTATATACCTTGGTTGCTGTAGTTCACTTAGTCATAGTTAGTTGTAGTTTAGTCACCGTTGAAGTGGAGTATGTAGTGGTAGTGTTGTTAGTTGTAGTTATAGTAGTAGTAGTAGTTTTAGTTGTAGTATTTGACATAGTAGTAGTTGTAGTCATATTAGTAATTTCTGTTATAGTGTATATAGTGGTTGTCTTTGTAGTATTGTTTTGTGTAAGTTTCCTTTTGTTTTTGAAGATTTATTTTTCATTACATTGCTGTGTATTTTGATTTGTGTTGTTCACCTGTTGATTGCCTGTTTCTGTTCCTTTACGTTTCTCACATTATATATACCTTTTCCATACCTGCACTGTATCTTGTGTCATTATTGGGTGCTTGGCTTTTGCTACAGGGTTGTTCTGTACTTTGGTTCTGCTTATGGGTCCTGGTGCCCTCTGGCCATTCCCCTGGCTGGGTGTGTTTCGGTGTCTGGGTCCTGCACCGCTGTCTGCTTTTGGGGTCCCTTTCTAGCCTGTGCTCCTTTGCCTGTGGTCCAAGGCCTGGTGGCTCCATCTGCATTGTGTCCCTGTGGGTGTTTGCACTGCCTGCCTAGGTGCTATATTCAGTGCTGTCTTGTTTGCCATATTCAGTGCTGTGTTATTCCCAGGCTATTTTTGCACTGCACTCCCAGCCCAGTTTGTCCGGCATCATAGGCATGCTATATTCAGCCAGTTTAGCACCAGACTATTCCTTTGAATATGGCAGGCTAATTGGTCCAGGCAATGTTTGCATGCTGGGCAGGACTAGCTTAGCCCCAGGGCAAAGTTTTGAATAGCTGGGCCTTATTGTGGGATAAGATGAGTGCATCGGGAATTGTTTGTTTATTTGTTTATTTGAATCTAGGATTACAAGTACCTTTGAGCCGAGCCTCTTTTACAAAGGTTCCAAGTCAGAATAAGTACAATGCAACACAGGACAATTCAAAACAGTTTGTGGATAAAACATTGGGTAACAGAGACAGTAGGCATAACTTATTTTGTCAATGAAAACCTAAATACTGAGAGGATACTAGATAGGGATACAGAGGTCGGAGCAGCCAGTGGCATTGTTAGTGGTACTTAGGGAAGTGCAATGGAGAGGAGGGGGAAGGAGAACATGATGGGGAAGGGGGGGAAGGGGTAGTGTGGGAGAAAGTAAGTGCTGAGTAGAGGGGGCAGTGGCAGCAGAGAAAGGTTGAATAGACATGAGGGCTTGTTATGGGAAACAGTCATGCAGAGAGGAGTAGATGGAGCCTTGATTTGAAGGGGCTGAGCTTGGGAAGGGAGGAGATGTCACTACTGAGACCATTGAACCAGACTGGGGCCCTGTAGGTGAAAGCTCTTTGCCCCTGAAAAGTACAACAGTGAGGGGTCTGAAAGAGTTGGGAGTCTGGACCCCTGGTGAGGCGTGAGTTATAAACAGGAGAAAGGAGGGCTTGGACGCCAGGAGGAGAATAGCCCAAGGTTGTCTTCTTGGCCATTAATCAGGTTTGGTATTTTATGCAGTTCAAGATTTGTAACCAGCCAGTTTGGGCGTAGAGGTCACACAAATGGGTGAGAAGGTGGGCTCCAGAAATGAGCCAACAGGCTTTGTTGAGGGCTGTGGCTATAAGTTGGAGAGCAGTGGTAGTGGCGGAGCCATATGTGATAAGGCCATAATCAATTAGTGAGACCACAGAGCTCTGAACTGTGACCCTTAAGGCTTCAGGAGTAAGGCATTGCCTGTGCCTGTAGAAAAGTCCAATACAATAATTAGCAGCTTTAGCAATGTTGTCAATGTGTAGACCATAGGAAAGGTGACTGTCAAGTGTGATTCCAAGACATTTAAAGGAGGGTGCATGTTCCAGGACAGCACCATTGCAGTTTAGGATGGTCAAGAGAATATGCTTGTACTTGTTATGTGTGCCGCAGAAGAGCATTGTCTTTGTTTTTTCATAGTTGAGGACTAGCTTCTGCTTAGAAAACCAGTTTTCGACTGACGAGAAGCCACTCTGTAAATTGCATTGAAGGGGATAGTGATCCTTGTGGGTAGAGTGGATTACAGCATCATCAATTGATATTAATATGATAAACCTGGTGAAAGATTATAAAGTGATACCTGGATACAATTAAAATATGACAGATCAGGAAATGTTACAGAGAGAATTAAAACAAATATGGGGGTTAGCCAGGACTGCGTCCTGTTCCCTACGTTATTTAATATTTACACTAATAAAATTATAACTGCTATGAATGACTCAAAACATCACTTCCAAAAGATACATAGTATCAGGGTTCCAGTATTAGCATACACAGATGATCTGGTCATAATCTCAACTAGCAGATTAGGTTTACAAAGAGCTCTGCAAAAAAATTAAGAAAATGTACATTGAGCATAATCTTAAACCAAATCCAAAAAAAACCCCCAAAAAACTAAAATTACAGTATTTGAAATTCAAAAGAAATATAGAAAAATCACTTTAACAGGAAATAAACTTGAATATGTTAACGCAGTTCAATACCTCAGTGTGTGGTTTTCAAATAAATTAAGTTGGAACAAACATATAATTAATATAGTTACAAATGTACAAAACACTCTTAAGGCATTGCATAGGTTTAACCACCTGTATGGTGGACACACTGTGGTGCCATTTTTTTTTTCAATTCAAAGTTTAGTCAACTTTTACCATTACAGAATGCTGATACATCATAAATATGGTACGTACATACTTAATGTGAAGACCTAGAGGAACAGTGCCCTCTGTCCCCTCCCTAACCTCCCCCCATCCTGTCCCCTCTACCCCACACAGAACCAATTCAAAGATCCACTACACAATACAGAAATAGATATTGTTTAACATTTATAATGAGTATAAAGCATGCAGAGGGACACACATCTTGTTAAATCTTTTAAGTCTCTGGTTGAGGCTTGCTATGGTTTTTTTGGTCCTGAGGGTAACCAGAAGTTCATTTAACCATTCTGTATAGGTAATTTCTTTTGTATCTTTCCAGTGTTTCTTGACTGACATTGACGTTAAAGTTATGTGATAGTTGTGATTTAGTACATGAACCTCTGAGAGATCACCTAATAGACAAATGTCAGGATGAACAAATCATTCAGGCCTAAACGAGGATCCACCTTCTGCTTAATGAGGGTCCATAATTTGCTACTGTTGGACAGGTCCAAAAAATATGGAGCAGATTGTCTTCCTCATGTAAGCATCGAACACAAGTAGAAGAGTCTGTGTAGCCAAATTTAGTTAGTTTCTGAGGGGACTAGTATAAATTGTGCAATATTTGAAACTGCATGAGCCACAGCCTATCTTGGGTAATTAAATGGTGACAATTCTGACACAGGAGAGGCCAATGTATGATTTTTCTGGGAATGAAGGCAGACCAAAAAGCTGTGGGACCAAAACACTCTGTATATTTCAGATTATATAGGGTCATATATATTTTGGAGACTGCATGTGGAAGTCCCACTAATGATTGCAACTTCATCCAGAATGATAAATTAGGAGAGTTTGGGTGGATCTGTCCAAATGTATTAACCAGAAGATGGCGAAACTGATACACTTTGAAAATCTGAGTTCTTGGGATACTTGCTTTAAGTAATATTTCAGAAGAAGTAAGCCAGGTTCCATTTTCCTTAATAAAATATTGGATTGGATATTCTTCTAATTGTGGTAGCCATCCAGATGAAATAGTTTTGACTCCTATCTTGATATTGGGATTACCCCATATGGTTTGGGATATGTTACAGGTATGAGCATATTTCATGAAATTGCACAACTGAGTGAATTCTAATGGAGACGGCAATGGGAGATGTCTTTAATACTGATGGGAGAAATTTCAGATTAATATATAGGAGAGAGGCTGGGGAATGTCCCTATGCTTTCAGGAGGTCTTTTTCAATCTTGAACCATATTGGTGTAAAAGAAAAGGAAGTTAGATGGTTTCCAGGATCTATCCATCTGAGATATTTATTGACTTGACTGGCCCAATAATATAGGCCAATATGTGGTAATCGTAACCCACCTTTAACTTTAGGAGCAGCAAGTTTAGAAAAAGCCAGTCTGGATCTTTTCCCTGTCCATATAAAGTCTAAAAAGCCTGTGCACATTTTTAAACACTTTAATGGGAGCCAGAGATTTAACAGGGTGAGGGGATAAAAGAGGCAAGGAAAAACATTCAATTTTATCAGGTTAATTTTGCTCCAAAGTGATAATGGGATGAAAGAACATCTTTGCAAATCTTGTTTAATGGTATGTGTGAGAGGGTCGGGTGAGGTTCCTTGCTAATTTGATGCCTAAGTAGCGCAGAAAATCTGTTTTCCCGGAAAGTCCCATATTGGAAATATCATGTTTCACAACCTTATGGTTAAGAGGAAAAATTACAGTTTTTTCTCTGTTTAGTTTATAATTGGACATTTTACTAAATTCTTCAATGATTGTTATCATACGAGGTAAAGAGGAGGCTGGATGTGATACTTGGAGAAGCAGATCATCTGCATATGCCGAAACTTTCACTATGTGGCCTTGAATGGTGATACCTTTAACCCCTGGTGCTGTAGTTAATCTATGGATAAGGGGTTCTAAATATAGGTTGAAAAGCAGGGGTGATAGGGGGCATCCCTGTCTAGTACCAGACTGGAGTAAGAATGTCTCAGATGAGGTTCCATTACTGGAAATACTGGCTATGGGATATTTATAAAGGGTACTTATCCAATTTTGAAAGGTCTTGGGAAAATGGAGTGCTTTCAGGGTTTGCAAGAGGTAAGTCCAATTACCTTGATCAAATGCCTTCTTGGCATCCAGGGACACCAAAGCAGCAGGGAAATTAGCATCCCTAGACACTGAGAAGACATGCTCTAGGGTGCATAAATGGTCAGGAGAGGATCTCCCCTTCATGAAGCCCACCTGTTCTGGTCCTATCAGATCCAGGAGAACTGTGTTAATACGATTGGCCAAAAGTTTTGATAATATTTTAATATCTTGGTTAAGAAGTGAAATTGGTCTATAGTTAGTCACCAGTTTGGGGTTTTTGCTGGGTTTAGGCAAAAGAATGATAAGGGCTTCAAACAGGAATTTATCCACCCCAACCCCAGACAGAATATATTGGAAGAGTGGTACCAGTAAAGGTGCCAAATGATTTGCAAAAGTTTTGTAGAAGTTAGGGGAAAACCCATCTGGTTCAGGGGTTTTCTCAGTAGGGAGATCCTTAATTACTACATCTATTTCTGTTTGTGAAACAGGCGTAGTCAGAGTTGCCTGTTGTATATCTGACAGGTGAGGTAAGTGAGAGCCCTTCAAATATTGATCAAATTGCCAAATGGGGGGGGAGGCTACCATATGGCCATATAAGTTCATAAAGTAGGTACAGTAGGTATCTGCAGCATTTGATACTGTGGCTCATGGAGTGCTGTTGGAGTGCCTGCATTTTCTTTGTGGACTGTCTGGTACAATCTTACATTGGTTTCAATCTTTCCTCATGGGGCAGACTTAGAGGATTACTATGGGGATTTATTCCTCTGATACCATCTCTCTGTCCTGTGGGGTACCGCAGGGCTCCATCTTGGCGTCCATGTTATTCGCAGTCCATATGCTGCCATTAGAAGATATTATTAGGCATTACAGTCTAGGTTTTCACTGCTATGCAGATGATACCCAGATGTATCTGTCCTTTACTCCCGGTCAGGATGATTCAGTCTCTTTGCTTAACAGCTGTCTATCCAAAATCAATGACTGGATGTGCGCCAGCTGGCTGAGGTTAAACCCGGATAAGACTGAGGTGTTGGTTGTGGACCCAGGGCGCCTTGAGGCAGGTCATAGGGCTGAAGTACCATCAGGCCTTTGGCTTGGTGATGCCCAGCTCTTGACCTCAGGCCAGGTTCGGAACCTGGGCATTATTTTTGACAGTGGTTTGACCCTGAAATCACAGGTGTCAACCGTTGTTAAGTCCTCTTTTTTCCATCTGAGGAATATCGCCCGGGAAAAACACCTAGTTCCTCCGGCTGATCTTCCCATTCTGGTCCACGCCTTTGTGACCACTCACCTTGATTACTGCAATTCCCTTTACCTGGGGCTACTGGGGGTTGAAATTTGTTGCCTGCAGCTAGTGCAGAATGCAGCAGCCAGGCTTTTGACTGGAACATCTAGGTATAGTCATATTACGACTGTTCTGCGCGGGTTGAACTGGCTGCCGGTACAATGGCGAATCACCTTCAAGGTCAGGTTACTGACCTTTAAAGCCTGACCCAAACAGGGACCGCAGTATCTGAAAGATCTCCTTACTCCCTACTGCCCCTCTCACTCACTCCAATCTGCCCACAAGGGATTGCTAGAGATTCCCATGGTTCATTTGAAAACATCTGGAGCTTGTGCATTTTCATATGCAGCTCTGGCCCTGTGGAATTCTCTACCTCATTGGATATGAAGCTGCCTGACCGTCAAGAGTTTTAAAATAGAGTTGAAAACTTTTTTATTTATCAAAGCTTATGGCCTATGATTTTATATTGTTAATATTGTATTGTTTGTTTATTGTTTTTGTAAAGTGCTTTGATCCCTGGAAAAGCATTTTTAAATAAACTTTCCTTACTTATAGAATTCAGCTACTATCTCCTAAGGAGATGTTAGTAAGGAACCATTGGTCATAGATTGTATTGCTGCAATTAATCTGGAAGATTCTTGTTGTTTAATATGTAAGGCCAGTAAATGCCCCTCCTTTTCCTCCTGATCCATGTAAGAGGCCTTGGCTTTGAGAATTGCATATTCTGCCTGACTCTCAATAGTTCTAAATAGGAATCTTTCAGTTTGACAAGCTCTTGCCTATCTTGTTCGGAAGAATGAGGGAACAGGTTATGTTCTTTTGTTCGGATTTGGGACAAAATGGATTCTAGCCTAGTTTCTCTGTCTTTTTTTTCTTTTTGAGGCTAGACTAATTAGTAAACCTCTCATATACGCTTTAAATGCACATCATTCCACATCTGGTTTTCCAATGGAATTAAGGTTATTGGAAATAAACTGGGCAATTTGGTCAGAAATATGTTTAACTGGAGATCACGTGATGCAGAGTGCTGAGTAGATGCTCCTCCGCTAAGCTCCTGCCTCCCGAATAAAAACTCTTCATTTAATATTGTTAAATTTTAACTTGTTCCTCTGCCTGCGAGTTTTTCTTGCCTTTAAACAACGTGTGCTCCTGTTTTTGGGTTCATCTGTGGTAATTGGAGGCTTACATGAAGAAAGCCCCGTAGAAACATACCCCACCCCCGCAACTCCTGAGAAGGCCTCGAAAAAATCCCAAGCCTCAAGTGGCCCAGACAAACCGGACCCTTCGTGTCAAGCTGGGGACCAAGAACCCCTAACACTTAACAGATTCTTGGAGGAATTTAAACCATTCCGGGAAGAGATGAAAGATATGGCAATCGATTTGAAATCCCTTTCCAGAAAGTTAGAGGAAATCTCCACAACAGTATCGGACAATACTGCCCGAATAATTTCAGTTGAGAGAAAATTGGAAAGTCTGGATCCTGAGCTCCTACTAACAAGACAAAAGCTGTCCCATCTTGAAACAAAGCTCGAAGACTTGGAAGACCATAGTTGGAGAAATAATGTGGTAATCCTCTGGCTCTCTGAAGGGGAAGAAGGCCAGAATTCCGTAGTCTTCACTCAGAAACTGGTTGAAAGGATCGCCGGTCCCTCTCCCTTTGGCCAAACATATATAATAGAAAGGGCCCACCAATCTCTGCGACCAAAACCCCCACCTGATGCACCTCCTTATCCCATCATTTGTCACTTCCTAAACTACTTAGAAAGGCAGCATTTTCTACAGAAAGTTAAGGCCCTGCAAGAAGTCAGATGGGGGAAGGTGAAGCTGAGAATTGCTCAAGATATCCCTGGTTCGGTCCAACTGAAACGGAAAGCCTTCTACCCGATTGTATCCAAGATTATAGCAGTGGGCTTAAAGTTCAGGATGGGGCACCCAGCGAAGTTACAAGTCTCAGTAAATGGCTCATGGCTTAATTTTGAGGATCCTGAAGCTGCGCTAACAGGCCTTAAGTCTGCGTTCCCAGATTTGTTCCAGACGACCTGAGAGGACCTTTGGATCATCGGGATTTGCCAGGAACTCCAGAATGAACTATTGTTTGGCTTTTTGTGTGGACACTGCTCTTTCTAAAGAAGGATTTTATTCGAGTGCATGCCCCCTAATAGAACTGGGCTACCAGCAGAGGCCTGACTTTACTTGTAACAGCCCCAGGCCTGTTGGTGGGAATAGTGCATTACGGAAAGTCCTGGGGGGGGTTCCCGGAGGCTTTGTTTTGGACTGCATCTGTGATAACTTTGCTCATTTGATTTCCTAGGGTTCACACAGGGCAAGGATTTGGGTTATGCCTTCTGCTTGGACTTTATGTGGTGGAGTTTCAGATTTCTGAGCGGTTCCGGGCTTTCGGGGCGCCTCTGACTAGCAGGCAGGATCAGGTTATGACCACAAGAGGGCACGGTTCACCCATTTAACGCAGGTACGGTCATTTTCTCCGAGACGGACTGCTTTGCTTATTAAGTTGTTCTGGTTTTACGGGGGGGGCTTCTCGGATTTAGGGTTCTGCATCCCCTGGGTAGTTACTGCCATGGTTTTCCCATCTCTGGATCTCATTTCATTTTCACCCCGTCTCGTTTTCTCAGGTACTCATCTCGAAGATGGGCTTACCCCTCCATTTTAATTTTTTCTCCGACTCTGGTTCACGAGGTAGTCCCCTATGGGGAACAAACATTTTTCATTTCCCTCTCAAGACTCTCATGATGATTTTTCTTATTCACATTTTGAACATCCAGTTCTATTTCCCTTTCTCGATTATTAGTGGATTCATTAACAGAGGCAGCCCCTGGAAGCTCGAGACCGCTCTTTAGATATTAAACCCTCATTAATGCAGTTTATTGATGGCTTTGTAGTACACAATACAAGGGAGATCATTAGCTGGGGATATGTTCGGGGGGCAGGAAGGGGAGGACAGGTCCCAGTGCTGTGCTAAGCATTGCTTGTGACAGTGTGGAGGGTTGTGGGGAGGGTTATGTGTTCTTGTCGGGGTGGTGTATGGGAGGGTTTAATGGTGGGTTTTTTGTGGGAGGGCTGGGGTGGTGTGAGGGCCTTACAGCAGCAATGGGGGGGTCAGATTTGTAGTGTTATACACCTGAAGTGCAGGGCCGAATACAGCATTCTTAGAAGTCATTGGGAGATGGCCAAGGAGGTGACTTTTGCAACGTGGAACGTCAAGGGGATCAGGAAAAAATCTAAACAATACCAGGTTCTCAAACACCTAAGTCTTTTACCCACTCAGGTTACTTTTCTGCAGGAATCGCACCTATTAGAAACAGAAGCCTTACAAGTGAGGAGGCAACAAGTGGGGATGGTCTATGAGGCGCAAGGATCCTCAAACAGCTGCAGGGTTATGATCATTATCAATAGGGGCATTCCCTTTGTCTCAACTCATACTATCAGGGATCTGGAGGGCAGGTTCATTTTGGTTATAGGTACTTCCTGGTCAATACCTCTGCTGTTGGGCAGTATATATGGTTCAAACGCTGATGACCCCGCCTATTTCATGAGACTCATAAACCTAATCCTGCCTTTCCTTCCCATAAGGATTATCCTGGGGGGCGACTTTAATCAAGTCATAGATTCTAACCTTGACAGGTCTGGTGGTACATCGAGGGGGATCTCCCTGGGTCAGAGGGCATTTAGAGAACTACTGGATCAATGCAGGATCTGTGATGTCTGGCGTGTTCTAAACCTTGATTTCAAGGAGTTTACATTCAGGTCTTTGGTACACGGCTCTCAGTCCCGTATTGACTACATACTCATTTCTCAGACTCTCTTGCCTGGGGTTAGGTCCTCCTCGATACAGCCTAGCCCTATCTCTGACCACTCTTTGGTGCTGTGTGTTTTGACAATTCAGGATGTGTCAAAGAGAGAAACAAGATGGAAGCTTAATAACCAATTGCTTAAAGATTCTAAGTATTGCAATACTATAAGGGAGCATATTGAGGCCTTTTTTCAGTCTAACCCTTTAAACAGTGCAAAACCAGATATTATATGGGGGGCTTTCAAGGTCTACATGAGAGGCGTCCTTATTAACCTCTCGGTAGCCAGGAAAAGAGTTAGGGAGAGAGAATTACTGTCCTTGTTATCCCAAATTCGGACCCTTGAATCTAATGTCTCAGTTAATTCTTCAGAGGAGGACAAGGCGAGGGTCCTAGGGTTGAGAGACAAATATTTGGAACTACTCCGGGAAAAGGTGGAGTTAGCTGTCATACATACTAAAGCTAGTTATACTGACCAAGGCGAGAAGGCTGGGTGCCTTTTGGCACTTCATATTAAACAACAAGAGTCAGCGAGATTCATCCCCTCTATCAAGGCCTCTGTAGATGGGTCTCTGAAAACATCTCCGTCTGAGATAGTTCAGGAGTTCGCAGCATATTACAAATCACTTTACGGGGATATGGAACATCCTTCTAGTCCAGTAAGCATGGAGAGTTACCTGAGAGATTCACAGCTACCCTCCCTCCCAGTACATTACATAGATTCTCTGGTCTCTCCTATAACTCAGAAGGAAATCACCGAGGTTATCAGAGGGTTACCCTCGGATAAATCTCCTGGGCCTGATGGATTTTCTTCCCTTTTTTATAAAACTTTTCGAGAACTTTTACTGCCAATACTTAATAGTTTATTTCAGCATATCCTATCTGGGACAGAGGTCGATTCCCATCTATTTGAAGCCTTGATAGTGCTTCTTCCCCAACCAGACAAGGACCCTGAGCTCATTCAGAGCTATAGGCCTATATCCCTTCTAAATCAGGATATCAAGATTCTCTCAAAGATTTTAGCTAACAGATTATCTGTGGTGCTCCCCGAGTTAATAGGTATGAATCAGGTAGGTTTCATGAAAGGACACTCTTCAGCAGATCATTAGCGTACGTTATCCCATGTCTTCTCGTCTTCTAAAGATGCTGACTTTCCTGAAGGTTTTGTCTCTTTGGATGCAGAGAAGGCATTTGACTGGGTGAATTGGAGTTTCCTCTTCAAGGTATTGAGTGCCTTTAAATTTCCTCCTGTATTCATTTCCTGGGTTGCCGCATTATATAAATCCCCCATGGCAAGAATTTCGGCTAATGGGGCCTTCTCAAACTATTTCTCACTTCACTCAGGCACCAGGCAGAGTTGTCCCTATCACCTCTCTTCTTCAATTTATATCTGGAACCTCTCATCCAAAACATTCTCCAAAATACCTCTATACAAGGTATCAGAGTTGGGCGTCACGAGATTAAACTAACTGCATACGCAGATGATCTGCTGATACATCTCTCCCATCCAGCTTCGTCAATACCACCCTTACTGAGCGAAATAGCCAAGTTCAAGCGAGCTATCTAACTATAAGTTGAATGCTAGTAAATCCCTATTCTTCCCATTAAACCATAAAGTATTTAAAGATGATATTTGCCCCCTAGGTTTAGGTCGGTCTCCTAGAACAATTAAATATCTGGGCATAAAGCTATCCCGTAACCCCTTAGTGTGGGTCAAAGATAATCTGGACTGTCTCTCACAGGTTATTATTCATGATCTCAACAGATGGTCTAAGCTTCCAATATCATTATGGGGCAGGATAAATATATTAAGATGAATGTATTTCCTAGAATTTACTCCCCTTTATCCCTTCTCAATTCTTTTATTCGCATAAGCTGGTTTAAGAAACTGCACAGTACATTTACCAGATTTATTTGGGCAGATAAGTATCCCCTGTTGGCCTACCATAAATAAGCTGCCCCAAAACTTGAGGAGGGGCTGAGGATTGCCCATATGGCATTATATTACTGGGCTAGTCATCTATTAAAATGTCTGAGATGGATATCCCCAGGCCCTGAAATGACACAACCAGTATGGCTTAAGATTGAATTAGACGTAATCAAAGCCAAACGCCTGGATCCCTCAAATTTATTCTACCTCAAGTTATCCCAGGTTAAAATGCCTGATTGCACTACAGTAATCATCTCTTTAAGAGTTTACACACAGTTATGTTTATTTCTTCACTATTACCCCCAGACTGATTTAGCTCAGTCTATTTGGAATTCCCCATCTCTTACATTTAATGTTAAGTGGATTCCCTGCAACTGGCTGCCTCAATTAGGCAATGGAAAACTGCTTTCCTTGGTAGATGGGGAAGGGTTCTGGTTGTCCCCACGTGGTATTATGGATAAATTCCTCATCCCGGTCCCATTTCACTTTAAAGTCATGCAGTTAAGACACCTTCTCACTGTAGCTCTGGGGAATTCTCCCCCTTCTCAGACGGTATCAGCTCTGATTCCTGAAATATCTCATTTGTCTGGATCACCAGGCACAGTTTCTAAGCTATACAGGGTGTCATACCATAAAAAATACAGAGACCCCTCTGGACCTACCAATCTCTGGAACTCACTCCTCCCTCAATACTAGTTGGACTGGCAATCCCTATGGAGATCATGTCATAAGTACGTTGCCCAAGATAGATTGCGTCTTATGCAACATCATATTTTATACAACATGTATTGCACCCACGTTAAATTAAAAAAATGGGGCTTCTCAAACTCTAGTATATGTACCAAGTGCTTGCAAGAAGAGGGTACCCTCCTGCATATGTTCTGGTCCTGTCCCAAAGTTTCCTCCTTATGGAATTTAATTAGGATGTCTCTTGATCCCCTACTGGGCCTACAGGAGTATTTTATTCTGGAGGTGTGTCTTCTAGGGGATATGTCCCTGGTCAGTGTCAGAATTAGGAAATACCATATTTCTATGGTTGCGCTCTCAGTTAAGAAACTTATATTATGTCATTGGAAGGAACAATCAGCTCCTTCCTTCCAGGAATGGTTACATGAAATCATTGCCAATCTTCGAACAGAGAAGGCAATTACAAGTCTTCATAATAGACTAGCGGTATATGGGATCCCCTTCATTCCTTACTCTTGTTACCTCACTGAGGATATATCACACTCTGGTATTATCCATACGATTGTTATAACTGCGCACTGCATGTTAGGGAGATTATGTCTTGTTGCTGCTATAAGGAGGGGTGGGATGGGCAGTTTTCATTGTTCCAGTGCTACGGTACTTTCTGACTTGCTGTAACTGCCCATTATAATGTAAATGTATTAATAAAGTTTAAATTATAAAAAAAAAAGAAATATATTTAACTACTCCTGTATCTTTCAATAGCTGATTGTTAAGTGTCCACCTTGCTTCTTGTTTAGGAAGGGAAGGATAAGATATCTGGCATGTAACCAGAGAATGGTCTGAGATGGGCCCTGTGTGAATGGATGAGTCTAAAACTCCATGTATAAGGGATTGTGAGATTAAAAAGTAGTCACTACGGGAAAAGGTCTGATGTACTTGGGAAGTGAATGTATATTGTTTTTCAGTAGGGTGACAAACTCGCCAAATATCACATAACCTAATTGATCCACAAGATCCAGTACTGCCCTTTGGGCTGGCAAAAGGCCTTTATAGGTTACACCAGAGCAATCTAAACAAGGATTAAATGTTAAATTTAAGTCACCTCCACTAATCATCAGACTTGACACCAAGGAAGTTAAGATGTTTAGTAAATGCATGAAAAATCCAGGAGAGTCAACATTCGGACCATAGATGCTACCAAGTAGGATATCCTCTGTGCGTATGGTACCCTTAGCAAAAAGGAATCTGCCCTGTGGATCTTAAATGATTTGGGATGGAGAAAAGGGTATGGTCCTAGCTATTAAAATCATCACACCACAGCTTTGGGCGGAGCCTTCTGCTGCAAATACTTGCCCTATCTGCTGTCTTCTTAGTTTAGGGGCTTCTGAGTCCATCATGTGCATTTCTTGTAAGCAGATATCTGCTTTTAGTAGGCTTAAATGCTTTAAAATTTTGTATTTTTTTAGTTTCTGTCAAGCCCCTTTGACATTCCAGAAAGCCCATGTTAAACTCTACCCATTTTGTACCTGAGTTAAATGTTTACGTACTGAGCTCTTTTCTAAAGTTATAAATAACAAAACTATTATTGATTCTGTGCTACCAACCCCCTCTATCCTTCCCCATCTAACTACTTCCCACATTCCCTGCATTGTGCATACCCCAAAAGTATAGTACCAAGGTATAGAACTTCTTTTACCCTCCTGCCCCCCCTTATTGTTATGCACTGCGTTATGCGGTACACCGATCATTTGCCCTCCCCCCCAGCCTTCCTGACCATCCCCAAAATTAGTAACTAAAGCTATAATATTACTGTTAATCTACCAAAACTCTTCAATTTTTCTACATGATTTTATAACTGGAACAGTGATAAGTCTTTTTATATAACAATTGTTTGAAATATGGATTTTGCAACAGTAAAACCCAATATTATATAAACCAGTAAATCTTTGAGTTGGAACATTGCAATACAGTATTTAAAACCAAGAAAATAAATACTAACAACTAACATACTAAAATGCCAGCAGAATAGGCCTAACAGTCTTTCGCGTCTGCTCGTTTGGTCAGCCCCCACCCTGGGAGCTGACCTTGCTGCCCCCCCCCCTCGCCTTCTCTGGCTTCTCCCTTCCCAGTTCCGGATATTCTCGCTGCATTGAATTTTGCTTCCAGAACCCTTCCCCTGTACCTGTCCCACCCCCTCTTGAACCCCTACACCGTCTCTGCCTCCACTAGCCCCCTAGGCAGCTCATTCCATGGCTCCACCACCCTCTCAGTGAAGTAGCACCTCTTCCTTTCTCTAAAGCCATATGATTATTTCCTAAGGCTTCATAAAAAAATAAAAAAAAGGAAAACAACTGAATCTGAGATTTAGGCCAGTCTTATAGTCTTGAAAATATGATATGTAAAAACCAAGCGATAGAGTTTTGTCACTTTTAGTAACCAAGGGGGTATTTCAATTAACAAGATATGCACTTCAGTTCTGTTCAGAATTCCAGCAATGTGGCAACTGTGGATCTATCCCTGTAACAAACTCTTCTACCTTATTTTCAGGCAGCAAAAAACAATAAAAAGTAAAATTAAAAAAGAAAAAATAAAGAAATCAAAACTCTAAAGCCAGGCTGTAAATTATGCCTACATCAGGAATTAGAAAAGGGATGTATAATTGCCAGCATATTATAGCCCATCAAATGGATTACTGCCATTAACTCACAGCAAGATTCTATATTTGAAGCTCATTTATTAGATCCTCTTTTAATTCCCAAGTAGTCTAGGATTCTGGATCTGACTATTTTCCAGACTACTGTGTGCAGAACTGCAGGAACCTGTGAAGTACTGCTTGGAAGTCTGTCAGATATGCTGAAAGTTACTGCTGTAGTAAAGCGATCAGTCATCCATTGAAAGCGCTTTACTCCCCTCTAGTGGAAATTGATGATATGAACAACACTGCCCTTTTTTTATGATTTTAAGCCTGCACAGGATAGAAACATAGAAACATAGAATTTGACGGCAGATAAGGACCGCTTGGCCCACCTAGTCTGCCCATTTCCCTACCTAACGGATAAGCTGCAGATCCTATTTAGCCAACAGCCTACTTCCTCCTACCCCCCACTAGAATTGCCTAATGTCTGTCTCATGCATTCTTGAATTCCCCCACTGTTTTTGACTCTACGACCTCCTCAGGAAGGCTGTTCCATGTATCCACAACCTTCTCTGTGAAGAAATACTTCCTCACATTACCTCTGAGCTGTCCCCCCTCTATCTTCAAATTGTGCCCCCTTGTTTTTGCACATCTCTTTTTCTGAAAGATGCTCCCCTCATGGACTTTGTTGATTCCCTTGAGGTATTTGAAAATTTCTATCATATCCCCCCTCTCCCTCCTTTGAGGCTATACATTTTTAGTTCCTTTAGTCTTTCTTCATACGTCTTCTGATGCAGATCCTGCATCATTTTGGTTGCCCTCCTCTGGACAGCCTCCACCCTGTCTATGTCTTTGCGGAGATGGGGTCTCCAGAACTGTACACAGTACTCCAGGTGTGGTTTTACCAACTGTCTGTACAGAGGGCCAACAACTTCCTGTTTTCTACTGGTGATGCCTCTTCCTATGCCTCCCAGTATCCCCCCAGCCCTCCTTACTGCCTTCTCACATTGCTGGCTCACCTTTAGGTCATCTGATATGACTACCTCCAGGTCCTTTTCCATTTTTGTTGTTGTCTGTATCTCACCCCCCATCGCGTACTCTTCCCCTGGGTTTTTGTTTCCCAGGTGCATTACTTTGCACTTCTTTGCATTGAATCTAAGCTGCCATACATTTGACCATTCCTCCAACCTTGCCAAGTCCCTTTTCATCCTTTCCACCCCACCTTGTGTATCAACCCTGTTGTAGATCTTTGTGTCATCTGCAAAGAGACATACGTTCCCTTCCAGTCCCTCTGCAAGTCACTTATAAAGACATTAAAAAGGACCGGCCCCAGTACTGAACCCTGCGGTACCCCACTAGTAACCCTCCTTTCTTCACTGTGGACTCCACTTACTATTACCCACTTTGTCCTGTTGTCCAACCACTGTTTTGCCCAGGCTACCACCCTAGGACCCACTCCCAGGCTGGCTAATTTGTTTATTAATCTTTTGTGAGGGACTGTGTCAAATGCCTTGCTAAAGTTTAAGTAGGCCATGTCCACAGCCCCTCCCTGGTCTACTGCTTTGGTCACCCAGTCAAATTAGATTTGTCTGACATGACCTTCCCACTGTGAACCCATGCTGCCTTGGGTCCTGTGCCCCACTGGCCTCTAGGTACTCAACAGTTCTTTCCTTCAGAAGTGATTCCATCATTTTCCCTACCACTGAGGTCAAACTGACAGGTCTGTAGTTTCCTGCCTCTGTCTTGCTCCCACTTTTGTGAAGGGGAATCACATCCACCCTCCTCCAGTCCTCAGGTACCACCCCATCCTCCCATGATTTATTAAAAGGGTAGTCAGTGGTGTTACTAGTTCTTCCCTTAGTTCTTTTAAAATCCTGGGTGAATCCCATCAGGCCCCATTGTTTATCCACCTTCAGTTTTAAGAGTTCTTTCAGAACCCTTTCTTCTGTGAAAGGACTAATACCAACCCCCTATCCAGAGTGCTTCTATTGACCGGATTAGGTATTTCCCCCTGCTTTTCCACTGTGAATACTGAGCAGAAGTATTCTTTCAGTATCCCTGCTTTTTCACTGTTGCTCTCTGCCCAACAACCTTCCTCTTTGTTCAGCCTCAGTATCCCTGCCTTAGTCTTTCTTTGCTCCCTAATGTACCTATAAAAGGTTTTCTCACCCTTTTTAACTGAGTTGGCTATCTTTTCCTCAGTTTGGGCCTTTGCTATTCTGACTGCCTTACCCACTTCCTTCTGCGTTATTTGGTACAGTTCTCTGTCCTGCTCCTTCTGTGTTTCCTTATACTTCCTGAATGCTATCTTTTTTCCCTTACCTTCCCTGCTGATTCTTTTGAGAACAATAGTGATTTTTTCTTTAGTTTTGATTAGTTTATTTGCTTCACACAAAGACTTGTTGCCTCTGTGATGGCAGTTTTGATGTTTCCCCATTGTTGCTCCACCCCACCTTCTTGCCTGTTTGCTAGTGCTTTTCTGAGGCACTCTCCCATTTTGACAAAATCAGCCCTCCTGAAGTCCAGTACCTTCACGTTTGTGTGGCTTGACTCTACAGCTAAGTTTATCATGAACCTGACTGTTTGGTGTTCGCTTGTTCCCAGATGGCTACTCACTTCAAGATCAGAGATCCTCTCTCCATCCCCATTTGAGAGTACCATGTCTAAGATTGCTCTCTGCCGAGTTGGCTCCAAAACTAGCTGTCTGAGGCATGCCCCTTGTAGGGCATCGAGAATGGCCCTGCTCTTGGATGTGGCTGCAGCAAAGGTGCTCCAGTCAGCATCTGGCATATTCAGGTCCCCTATTAGCAATATCTCCCATTTCTCTGCCATCCCAAGGAGGTCTTCTATCATTTTTTTGTCCATTTCCTCCCCCTGAGATGGGGGTCTATATACAACCCCTGTGTGGATTGGGGAGCCATTTCCAGTCTCCAGGGTGGCCCACCGTGCCTCCTCTCCTCCCTGTTTACCCTTTAGTTCTGTTGCTTTGATCCCTTCTCTTACATAAAGACAAAGAGAGGATCGCACAGGCAAGCTTGACTAATGATCATCCCAGTTGCGTAAAAAGGAAAGTCCTTCCAGCAATAAAATCTGAGTTATGAGGGTGAAATAAGAAGACATTTGCCTGCTTTTTGCTAATATGCTCTGCAATTATTTTACAGTCAGAGGGGGAGAAGTAGAGACCCCTGAAGAAATTGATGTTTAATGGGAAAGCTTTTGTTTCTACAAAACCAATAAAGCATTAATTACCCTCTTGTCTAGATATCTGTGCCTGATTCTTTCAGCTTCCTATGTTGATCAGGGTGTGTGAAAAAGATTGGGGAGTGCTGCTTTCAGTTTTGTTGCTGCTGTGTCCAGGTCCTCGTAGCTTTCCCTGTTACCAGCTACAAGTACTTGCAGTTTAGCGGGGTAGATCATTCTAAATTTTATGCCAGCCACAATTATTTTGGAGACCAGAGGGTGAAATGCTGAGTGTCATTGCTGGACCGAGGCAGGGAGATCTTGAGCAACTCTGAGATTTTTTACCCTCCGACTGAACTTCATGTAATTCTTTAAATTTGACCAAGAAATGCTGGTGTTCAAGATAGTTTAGAAACCAAAAGATTAGTGGCCTTGGATACGACCCTGCTGGTGGCTTTGGATGGAGGGCATGGTGTGCACACTCGATTATGTATTTAGGACCAAAGGGTGAGGGACCAGCATGTTTTTCAATCAGTTTTTGAATAAATAGTACTGTGTCTTGGCCCTTTTCCCCCTCTGGAAGAGCCAGAAGGACCACATAATTTCTGTGGCTGCATCACTCTAGGTCTTCCACTTTCAGCTCAAGTCGTGCCATTTTTTGTCTCATTAAAACTAGCCCTGGGTCCAGCTTATTAGCCCATTTTTCTAGCGAGTGGATATGGGCTGAGTTATCAGAGGTCCTCTGGGAAATGTCTTCAAGAGCCTGGTAAAGTGATTTTAGCTCCTTTGTGAGGTCATGCATTTCTTCCAGAAAGGGCTTGAACTCTTCAAGAAATCTCTGGAGAGCCAGGGGCTCTTGTTCAATTGCTGCACTGATGCTGGTTGAAGCTTCCAATGTACTGGAGGACCATGGTTTTTTAGGGGCCTTTTCTGGCGTAACCGGTGGTGTGTGCTTTTGTGATGTTCTCCTCATTTCGACGTCCATGGGGCAAAGAATGTGCACCTTCTTGTCGTCAGATGACTGGTCCTCGCTGTCTGAGTAAAGGAAGGAGTATTTGTGTTAGGTAAGTAGCAGAAAATTAAGATTAATCAGGTCAGGAGGCTGGAGAGAAGCAGTGGAGCTGCTATCAGGTGCTCTGCATCATGTGCCCCCCGATGGTACCATTTCTAAGATTTCTTAATACAAAAGTGATCAGCCAAGCTATATGCAGCTGAAATCTTGGATCTGGTAATACAAATAAAAAAGAATCAGTTATTAATGGATCCTGTAAAAAGTTACTCACACTGCCATCTGGTACTGCAAACACCTTGCTTAGGACACAAATGGGCCAATCAAGTTATATATATACAGTATGGTACAAGCAAGGATGATACATTTTTGGATCAAAAGAAATGCAAATAAATCAGACCAACTGATAAGAACTTGTCTGGAAGTGAAAGAAACATATTTAGAATATAATACGGCTGGGTGGATATACTACATCGAATTATGGAGGATAATGGATTAATAGACATCAGGAATTGCATCTATGAGAAATACACAAAATAGGTAACTAAAAAAATTATATGAAAATTCTAAACAAGTGATTCGGCAGATATAAGTAACTTAAAAATAGCAAGTTGGCTTGTAAAAAGCAAAAAGAAGCATTCACTCAAACCATACTTAAATATTATAAAAGATTCAAAGCACAGAGATCTTTTAAATAGGTTTATGTTTGGAACTTTCTCAAGTAATGTGCTAGAAGCCAGATTTAATAAAAAGAAAATTTAACAACATTCTGTTACTGCAACCTACAGGAGGTAGAAGACTTAGAGCATGTAATTTTAAGATGCCCTTGGTTTGACAAACAGATGAATAAATATTTAGGAAAATAAATAGCTGATATGAGAATTCCAGATAGATATATTAGACTTATGATTTAATACAGAAAATGAGTAAACTTTGATTGACCTAGCATCATATCTGACAGAAATAAGCAAAATAATGAAAAGGAAAATAGTTCTCATAAAACTGTATATGGATTTATGAAAACCATATATAATGGATTTTAGTATCTGGATAGTATAAATAACCTATATAAGAATCTGTGCCACTTTTTCATGGGACAATATAAATGGATTTGCTACTCATTAAAATGTAATAAAATAATGGTTTACTGGTTTCCCATGTGAGTGGTAGTCAGCAGATATAATATTTGCTCAATGAATGTCATACTCCCTAATTGATATAATAGTTTGATGCATAAGGATAAAACTGATGTATACTGTGTGAATGTTGTACAATTATTATCTAAGTTAAGGATTTGTATATTGAGGAACACAGATGTCTCTATTCTTATATATTATTTTTAATCATATTCGTAATATGTATATGCATATTTGTGCATAGTGATTTTTTTTAATTTTTGTAATGGCCATGGCCAATCAATAAATTATTGATACTGACTCCATTCATTCATGCATGCACTGTGTGATCGATCACAGTATACCAGTTTTTTTTTTGCAAGAGACAGTTGACCTCCATGCTCACTAAGTCAAATTAGGCACTAATCATTTGGGGACCAGTCCCCAGGTTAGATTTCTTGGAGAATGGTCTCCATAGAATAAGGTAAGGTAAGGCCCAGAACCCTGTCACAGGCCTCAGGACCTTCTTTCAAAAGAGTTGCATGGATGAGCAACTCCAAAAGATATGGAAAATGGTTCTGCCCTGTTGCAGACACTGTCAGCACCTGTCATGTGGAAGGAGGCCCATCTGCTGAAGCTTTACCTGGAGTACAGTACCAGGAACAGAGTACCTGATTCTGGATTAAAAGACTGCAGGGATCTAAGCATGCTTCTTTAGTTAATACTCAATACCCCTTCCACATGTGATCGGTTAATTGTCTTTTAATAAAGGTTTCCCATTGCTGCCATGCTTTACAAGTTTGGTCTGGAATGGCTGTGATGATCGACTCATAAATTTTACTAGCACAACCTGAGAATAAGAACAGGCAACATTTTTCTTCTGCCGGTGGAACTCTGGCAAAATGATGATTTTGATTCCAGTAAACAGGTTAGCAAGCTATTTTTCTATCATTAAAAAAATTAGGAGTCAAAGTAAAATTCTATAAAAGGGCAATTATATTGATTATGGAATTTAAACCTTATGATAGTACTTAATTGTTGTCACCTTTGTTGTACTGTACTGGCTGAAGTTTGCACATGGAAGTATGTATAAATGAGCTTTGTATTAAGTTATTTGGTCAAGGGGAAATGTTATTTCTCTTTGTTATATAAATATGTATGTAATTATGTATGTATCATACTTGATATCTTGATTGTGAATGTTTGTAACCATACAGTAAACTTTGATTGATTGCATAAGAGTAAAAAAAAAATAAGATTTTGATTCCACAATATTTCACAAAATCTTTATAGACATTTCATGAAATGTTGCTAAAATTGTAATTTTAGTTATTTCCATCTAATTTACAAAGTATTTGTCCAACTTGCACCAAAGTCGGTATTTTGTCTGTCCCAGTGCCCATACAGAAGCTCACCAAGATTCAGATCATTATCTTTGAAACTGACTCTGTGTCACAAGCCTCCAAACATTTGAAAATTTTTAAATTACAGTTAACAAATACATAACCTAAAAGTGTTAGTGCAAACTGCACCAAATTTAGAGTGGTGACATTAACCATGCCCATACATATGTGTGCCACGTTTCAGATCTCTAGCTTTAAAGGTAACTGAGTTATAAGTCTCTGAGCATTCAGAAATTTTAAAATTACATTTCACAATTATGTCAACTGCTGAATTTTAAGCCCTTATACATTTTAAGCTAGAGAACAGAATATCACCAGTGTTGTTAGGTTCATTGACCCTAAATATAGACTTTAAAGAGCTGCTGAAGCCTCAAAGACAACTTTGAAAAACACAATATTTAGGTACAATTTATCCTGCATTCCATATGTCGTTGATAGATTTCTCCTCCCCATCACTTATTACTGAGAAATTTGCATGGAAACATGTTCTATAGGGGCCTGTTCACAATGGTGCAGATGGGCTGTGCGCCACGTAACCCAGGTGCATATTCCACTGGCACCCATGCACACCCACCACTGCATTCTCGATGCAGTTATGTCCCCCTGCACACCAGATCCCAGGCTGAGCACAGAGCCCCGCACGTGGTCAGCTCAGGGTCTCTGCGGGGCATGGCCTTCTGGCACTCTACACCATGCACAAATGTGTGGAGTGCCTTACACAGAGTCCTGGTGGCTATGCATCTGGAGGACAGCCATAAAGACTACGCACCCCCTCCAGTCACCGCCGACGGACCCGCTGGTGCTGGCGGGGGGTGTCATCAGACCCCCGAAGGCAGATGCCCCTGTGGTCGGGTAATAGAGATTGGGCCAGGGTGGGAGGCCAGCATATGCCCCCCCAGCTGCTTTGCCAGTGCTCTATGCTCCCCTGGCAAGATGGTGCCACTGCAGACCTGGGTTGGGCAACTGATTGACTGTTGCCCGGTTCCGCAACCAAGCACACCTCCGCGCTTGGGTGGTGGGGCCATGGAAGGGAGCCGAGATGAGAACACTGTGTTGTGAATGCTGTCCCCATGCAGATTTCCCATGGGTGTGGAGCTGCGCTCACCTTGCATGCCTGCTCCATGCTCTATATTGAATAGGCCCCAAATCCCTTAGAGTTGATCTGCTTCTTTAGCATTCTCCTTACTTCATGTCATAATCCTTTGTTGTGACATCACAATCTGTTGCCATGGGAGTAATTGTGATGTCATAAGTAGAGCATTATGACCTCAGGTACAGAGAAAGCAATAGGAATAGATGAACTCTTCAGGAGCAAAGATCCCATTTTCATTCAGATGGCCCCAGTAATAAATTATGGGGAGGAGAAATACAGAACTAATGTTAAATACAAGCTGAACTGTGTCTAGATATTATGTTTTGTTAACGTCGTCCTATTGGCATTAGCTACTTTTTAAGGCAACCACCATGGTCCAGAATCAGAATGTCATGCTGATGGCCCCCAGTTCAGAAACGAGCCCCTGGAATTTGTGTCGGGAAACAGGTCATAACTAAACCTTACAATCTGTGTTAAGCAGTTTCTATGAATCTTCCAATAAAGCACACATCTAAGTTTTCAATTATATAGCTCCATAGGTGGCTCAGTTGTAAGCAAATAAATATTTTCAGAAATTTCACATGAATATTAAGTTGCTAGAATTTCAGCCCCTATAATATCCCAATCCTGCATTCAAATATAATGAGCCTTGGCAAGATTTTAGAGCCTATAAAAGGCACTACATATGCCAAATGTCAGACCCATAGCTTTAACACAGACTGTGTTATCGCTAATTAAAGAATTTTAGAAAATTCGGAAAAGTGTCGCAAAAATATGTGAAAATTTGCAGAATTTCACAAAAATTCTGTGAATTCAGAATTTACTAATTTCACCCACCTGTACCTTGGAGGAAGGAAATACACCTTGCAAAAGGAGAGTCAGAAGGATGCAACCTAGAGGCATGTTTCCAAGGAAGGGATATTAGTGATCTCATCTGAAAGTATGCCATATATCCCTCTGCAGTAGCCCATATTGGGTATGCAGGTTCTCAAAGGAATTTAGAGTCAGGGAACCAGGGATACAATGATCTCAGATTTTTCAGTCACCAGCATCTTTCCAGTACTTCCATTGTACTGGGCGCCTGTCTATAAGCAGGGTAATTTTGCCCCAGTGTGGTATCTAGACAGCTGGTGTTACAGGGAGTTTAATTAATTTACCTAGTTGCTTCCAGGCATGTACTGATGCCCAGATAGTTGTTCCTTGCTGTCTCAGTGAACTAAAAGTAGCATACAGCAGAAGGGAGGGATCCCTGAAGGTGCTGAAATTGCTTTCCATCCACTCCCATTGGGCATCTGAAGCTGCTGAGCAGCCAATCTCATCATTTGTGCCCTAAGGAAGGTCAAGTGGTATGCATATAGACAAGGTACACCTCAGCCTACTCTCCTCCAGTTTGACTGAAGTTTGGTGCTGCTTAATCTGATAGCTTTGCCTTTCCAAAGCAATATTCCCAATTAGGGCATCTACTGTATCTTGGAGAATCAAGACTGGGCAACGTGAATGTGAAGATGAAACAACTGATGTAGGACCTTAGGAGAAATTATAATTTTGAATGCAGAAATTTTGTCCACCAGAGATAAATTTAAATTCACCCACCTGTTACAGGCTCCCTGCATGTCAGCCATAAAAAGGGCCAAGTTCAGTTTGCAAAGCTGTAAGAGTTCTGGGAAGAGTTGGATGCCTAAATATCGAATGGCATGAGGAACGTTTGGAGTCCTAGGTACTTAAATGGCACCTGGGGACAATTGCTGGAGAGTGGGAGGACCTCAGATTTTGATGGATTGACCTTCAAACTTGAAATGGCATTAAACTGTTCCAGGATGCCCAGTTGAGGATGGATCACAGCAAGGGCATCTGAGAGTAGAATTGATAGGTCATCTGCATTTTGCTTTGTCCTGTAATCTAGGTCCCTACTCTCTATTCCTTCAAAAAGGGGATGTGAGCAGATGGCAATTGCCAGGGGTTCTAGTGCCAGGAGAAATAGAAGTGGTGAAAGGGGACATCCCTGTCTAATGTCTTTTTTATGGATGGGCGAATAAGCTCTGGTGCAGTTTCAAACCACCCCCAGACCAGGCTGACTTGGCTCTGATTGGGAAAACTGAGCCTTTCATGGCTCAACCCAAACTGCTGAGTTGACCTGGTTTGGAAGCACAGCCCAGTGTGGAAAAACACTCTCATCACCACTACTGCATTGAAAAGGCAGTGCAGGGTGCAGAAATAAATAGAAAATTAAAAAAAAGTGTTTATTTTTCTCTCTGATCTCTGCCGAAGACTCTTGAGTCCTTGGACCATCACATGACCAACAAAGGGAAATGGTCATGACCCTGGGGCACTGAAGGGAGCCAACCAATGAGGGTTTCTGTTCTTCAATTGGCACATGTTTAGCTAATCCTCCATGTCAGCCACCACAGGACACCCCTAGGAAACTGAGTATCGAATGCATTTGGGTCTTTGCATTCAATGGAGACAGTCGTGTGTGTGTGTGTGTGTGTGTGTGTATGTGTGTGTGTAGAGATCGCCCCCAAAAAATCATGTTGTTAGAGGAAGAGGGAGACAGAGAGAGAGAGGAAGAGGAGAGAGAGGAATGGGAGAGAGAGAGAGTAGAGACTGAGACCAAAGAATTCAACAGTAGAGTGCAGAGTAGCCAGCATCAGAGTGCAGATGTTACGGACTCCATAGTGAAAAAAAGAGAAAAAAAAACTTTTTTTTGTTGAAGAGAAAGAGAGTAGAGACAGGGAGAGAGAGAGAGAGAAAGAGCAATCAATTCAACAGAAGACAACAGCAGAGTGCAGAAAATAAAAATAAAAAAATATTAAGGGGAGCAGAGTGAGACAGGAAAGGAGGACTCTTTCTGAAGGTCACAGTGCCTCAGTAATTTGTAGGGGGGGAGCTTAGAGTGCCATACAGATTTTGAAGGGGGCTGTCACCCATGTCTCAGACTATGTGTTGCCCATCTCTGTAACAATCATTTGTGTTGCCATTGGGTTCTGCATATGAGAAACAGTAATGTGCTCATGGACAGACCAGGTTCCAGTTGTCTCAGTGGTGCAGCTGGTTAGCACAATTGGAACAGTATTCTGGGCAGCCTGGGTTCAAGTTCCAGCTGATGCACTTACTTCTTTCTCACCTCTGTTTGTATGTTGCTCATCTCTGTACTTGAACTACTACTAGGCCATAGTGTCATACAGATTGGGAAGGGGAGGTCGCATCTCAAACTCTGTGTCACCCATCTCTGCACCCGAACTACTGTTAGGTCATATAGCAGTAGCATAAACTCTGTGTTGCTCATCTCTGTGCCTGAACTACTAGGTCGTATAGTGCCTCACGTATTTTGAGAGGAGGTGTCACATCTCAAACTCTGTGGTGCCCATCTCTGTGCCTGAACTACTACTAGGTCATATAGTGCCTCATGTATTTTGATAAAGGGGTGTCATGTCTCAGACTCTGTGTTGCCCATCTCTGTGCCTGATCTACTACTAGGTCATAGTGCCATACAGATTGTGATGGTGGGGGGGGGGGCATCACATCTCAGACTCTGTGTTGCCCATTTCTGTGCCTGAACTACTACTAGGTCATAGAGCCGTATAGATTGTGACATGGGGGTGTCACATCTCAGATTCTGTATTGCTCATCTCTGTACATGGACTACTATAAGTCAGGGGGGTATTATTTAAGTATGTGAGTGGAACAGTTTGTCATTGACCCGCATAAAAGTTGGTACTGTACCTTTAGCAATAAGTCCAAGAAAAAGCCTGCATGAAATTGATGAAACATGAATGAACTAATGTGCCACCACCGGTAATCTATTTTAGACTATTTATTTATTTATTGCATTTTTTGTTGTATAATACAAGGTATTTATTTCAAGTAAAAGAAAAAATCCAGGTTAAAACTAAAGTAGTAAGACTTCTGTACTTGGGGACATCATGGACATCAGAGCTTCATGACTTCAGGTCAGTGTTTGGAGGCCAGATCAGGTTTGGGAGGTGAGGTTAGTGTTGGGAGTGCTGTAGAGCAAAAACAATAAAAAAATCAATTTCAGTGCTGGAATTTAAATAAAAAAGAACACCAGAAGCAGAGTTATTCATACCATACTTGGCATTCACTCAGTAAATCCCCAAAACTCATCATTATCTTTGTCATTGGAGTTAAACAGCATATGAAGCTGAAGTTCAGACAGAGGGATATTGTCGTACCTGTCTTCCAGCTTGGATGATGGTAACTCCTCTTCTTCAGAACTCGTACATGTTTCTGGTGCTCTCATAGTACCAGTGGCGATTAGTTCATCATAAAAAAGGTGGTCCTCTGTACCGTCCATGGCATTTGAAATGCCATACTTTTTAAATGCTTTGATTACTGCATCTGATGATATTGAGTACTAGGTGTCTTTTACCCACTGACACACAAGACTCAGACTCGTCTTTCTAAAGTTCCTGCCTGCCATGAACTCTGTCTCTCCTGTTATCATCCACATCCTCGAGTTCTCTCATTTTATTCAAATTAACACCCAGTGGTTGCAATAATGTGGAACACCCACCTGGAATCACTGCTTGACAAGTCATTTGTCTCCGCAAGTTCATTTTGACAGGGTCCACTAGGTGTCCTCTGAATATATCCCACACTAGGAGCCTTTTTTTTATGAATGACAGACCCTTATCTTTTTGCCCATATTTCATATAACCATTTGTTGACTAGAGTTTCATCCATTCAGCCTTTAATGTGCACTTCCCCAAGCATGCCTGGCAGCATCTTTTCCTTCGGATAGGTCTTTCTTTAAAAACAACCACGGGTTTTAATTTGGTGCCATAGGCAAGGCATGCCAGCACAACAGTAAAATGGGATTTTTCATCCCCACAGGTGCATACAGTATGTCTTCTCCCCTTTCACATAAGCAGTTTTATTAGAAGGGAGATCAAAGCTCACAGCAGTCTCATCCATATTTCTGACCGAAATTAGTGGGAAATTATACTGTTTACATTCCTTCAATACAAAATTATGGAAGCTGTAAACCTTGACATTCCCATCAGCTGGTTGTTTCTGGACTATATGTGTTCGCTGCCTTAGGACCAATCCATGCCTTCACATAAAACTAGCACACCACCTGGCTGAAGCAAGTTTTACTGGTAGTGGTGTGCAATGCTGCTTTCTCAGCCAGTGCTAGTTACTGAAGGGGTATCACAGTGTGATTAATGATGCATCCCCGACGGTGAAGTTCAAGAACCCAGATGCTCAGTTCTTCAATGACTGACACTGGGGAAGGGTTAAGCTTATTTATTTATTTATTTATTTATTTATTAGGATCTAGGATTAAACCCCTTTGAGATGAGAGCTCTTTTACAAAGGTTCCACATCAGTAGGAGGGAAGACAGTATTACAAGGGTTCAAGCAACATACAGTATAAGGCATGTACAATAATTACAATAATTACTATGGATTATTCAAGCAGGTTTATACTAATGAAAAACTATAGAGGGTAAGACACCCTTGGGTTGCGTATACAGTAAGTTATAGGAGAGGATAGTCACAGGTAGTAGAAGTTTGGGAGATAGTTTACTGAGGCAGTAGTTAGTGGACAGAAAAGTAGGCAGTAGGGAAGAGAGGACTAAGAGATGATGGGTGGGGGAGAGTAGGGTGGGAAATAGAGTTGCTGCAGTCATGGACCTTGTCAAGTGAGATGTAGGTGGTGGACGTATGTGGTGGGAGGCAAAGCAGAGTTGTGAGCCACCAAGTGATACTAGGGGGAGGGAGTGTAGGGGGTGGTAGGGATGGCCTGAGCATGCCAGGGTGGGAGCCACATAGAGGTAGGTCAGAGCCCTGTGGCAGAGGGACTAGTGGTAACAGTCACAGGTGCTGGATGTGGAAAGCTGCTGGCTTAGTAGACTCTTGAAGAGGCCCAGAGTAGGTTGAGTGGAGATATCCTGGCTGAGGGCATTAAACCAGAGGGGTGCTCTGTAGCCAGAAGAGCCCTGACCCTGCATCATTCAAAGATGAGGAATATGGAAGAGTTGAGTGCTAGCACTCTCTTGTCCATTGAGAGTTGCTTTTGTGTGGTTGAAGTAGATTTACTGTGCCATGGGGGGGAATAACTAGTAGCACCTTTTTTGCCAGCAGGCAGGTTTGGTAGTGTAACCTCCCTCTAAGTTAGAGCAAGCCCTTTTGAACATAGAGGTCACAGGTATGGGTGAGATGCTCAGCTCCTGTGAGCAGCCTGCAGGCCTTGTTCAGTGATACCGATATTCTGAGGAGGGCGGTGGGGCTAGCAGCACCATAGATGACCAAACTGTAGTCTATGACAGAGAGAACGGAGCTGTTGATCGCTAGTCTAAGAGCGTCTGAGGTGAGACAGTGCTTGTGCCTGTGGAGGAGACCAATTTTGTAGTTGACAGTCCTAGCCACATTGCTGATGTGCTGGTCATAGGCCAGACTGCTGCCAAGTGTGACCCCAAGATATTTAAAGTGCTGTATATGTTTGAGTAGAGTTCCAGATCATGTATTAATGTTGAGAGCGTATCACTTGTACTTGCTTCAAGTGCTGCAGAACATCATGGTTTTGGTTTTTGTGCTGTTTAGGATAAATCTGTGGTCCTGGAACCATTTCTTAATAATTCCAAAGCTATGCTGCAACTTGCACTCAAGATTCTCTGGGTGTGGGTAGTTTGAGAAGATTACTGCATCATCTGCACAGAGTAGCATCTGCTGGGGGCAGCGGCATGGTAGGTTGTTGAGAAAGATGCTGAAAAGGAGCGGTCCCAATATGGAGCCTTGGGGGACCCCAGATTTTACATGCAGATAATCAGAGAGGACATTGTTGATTTTCACTCTTTGTGTATGTTGTCCTAGGTAGCTTTTGAACCAGAGGGTTGATTTTGCAGAGAGTCCAATGGAGGTTAATTGGTTTAAGAGGAGGCAGTGGTGGACAGTATAGAAGGCCTTTGAGAGGTCAATGAATACTGCCCCTGCTAGGGTTCCTTGGTCCAGGGACCGGTGAATAAACCCAGTGAGTTCAAGTATTGCTGTGGAGGTACTGTGTCCTTTATGGAAGTCATGCTGCTTTGGGCATTGGATTGAGTATTTTAGAAGACATTTGACCAGCTGGTCAGCCACTATGCTTTCTAGTGCTTTGGAGAGTGGTGGCAGAATTGAGATGGGCTGGTAGTTTGACAGCGATACCCTATCTCCATTTTTGTACACAGGAGTCACGATGGCCGATTTCCACAGCTCTGGGAACTGCGAGTGGCAGAGCAACATGTTCAGGATCTTGGTTATGGGAAGGAGAACTTCTTCAATAGTGAGGGCAACAAGTTTGAGGTCCAGTGTGTCTGCACTTTGTCTTGATTTCCCAAGTACTTAGAGGAGATATTTCCTGACTAATGAGGTGGTAAGTTTCTTGAAGTAAAAAGGAGGGGCTGAGTGAAGACGAGTATCGGTCGTAGAGGTGTTGGAGTGTGGAGGGTCATCAAAGAAGTCTGGGGGGGAGTGTCCCAATGAGGTCCAAAAATGCTTCATTGAAGGCGTTGGCTAAGGTAAGTGGGTCCTGGGTAGGGGTTCCCCGCATATTGATTAGGTTCGGTGCCGATTTCACATCCTTACCTAAGATTTCCTTCAAATAGGTCCAAAAGTTTGTTCCGTTGCCCCAGGAGGCAGTAAGTGATTCCTTGTGGTGTTTTGATTTGGCCTGGTGTATTCCCTGGGTGTAGGCATTTCTGGCTTGCTTGTAGGCTAGTACGTCTGAGAGTTAGGTCAGATGGTAACCATGGATTAACTGACCCCCTTGCTTTGACCTTTTTGTGGGGCGCATGCACGTCACAGACTTGCGTGAATTGTTTTATGAAATAATCCAAAGCAGTATTAACAACAGTAGCACAGTCAATTTGTGACCAGTCAGAGCTGGCAAGATCATGTTTCAGGGACTGAAGATGTCCACGCTTTAGTACCCTACTGAAGGTGAAGCGTGGAGGTGGCTTGAGGAATTTGTTCGACTAGTTACACGAGACTGGGGAGTGTTCACTAATAGCATCTAGGTGCACTGTCACATTGGTGAGTCATTCTGGGTTGCTTGAGAGTATCCAGTCTAGGAGAGTGCTGGTGCCTGTTTTGTAATTAACCCTGGTAGTGGAGGAGACAATCTGGGTGAGGTGAACTGCTGAGATATCATCCCTGTATGTACCTGCATTGAGTGAGAGCCAGTTGATGTTAAAGTCTCCTAGTCAGATGGTCTCAGAGTTAGTGGGCAGTCAATGTATGAAGTCGACAATACCCTTGAAACCCCTTTTTTGTTCATAAGGGGGAACGTAGACAGAGACAATGGTTAGGGTTTTGTTGTGTGCCCCAAGTATGGCTTTAATTGCTAGGGCCTGGGCATGGGGCCTGAGATCCGCCTGGGGGAGCTTCATTCTCTTCACACACTTCTTGACAGCCTGCAGCTCCATTTTGTTCGAACCCCAGACCCGAATCGATTTTCATTTATGCTGTACTCTATTTCGGCAGTCGCATTGGAATGGGACTCGGCAAACTGTATTACTATGAGTTTAAACTCTGTATTGTATGTGCTTCATTTTCTTTTCTGTGCAGACATGTTGAAATCATGGCAAATAGGGCAAGCAATGACTGAAATAATGGTAGCTATCTATAGTAAACTGAATAGAGTGATTACTAATTGAAAACAGATGTGGTTGCCAAGAGACAGGCTGACAAGGTGTCAACTAGGTGCAAAGAGTATACGATAAAAACAATTGAAGCAGTGCAGCCACAGTTAGAGCTACGGTATTCATGGTAAAGTGTTCTTTCTGTTTGTGAATCCTGAGGTGAACGGTAATTTTACACTAAGATGTCAATGACTCTCATGTAAGTCAGAACTGCATTTGGACCACTGAAATCTGGTCCCAAAAATTTGACTTATACATGAGTGTATATGATACTACTGTAGGTCATATAGTGCCTCATGTATTTTGAGACGGGGTGTTATGTCTCAGACTCTGTGTTACCCATCTTTGCATCTGAACTAATACTGCTAAGTAAGCAATTAAGTTGGACCCCAAAAATTGGATTCAGAATCAGAGTCTGTTATGGAAATGGAACATGTGGCCAACACCAGCAGCATGGCTGAAATTAGTGCACGTAACAATAAAAATATTTCCCAGAAACAAATTAAGAAAAAAAAGGAAAATTCACAGCTGAAGATGTCATTAATACATCTGATGAAAATGAAGCAACACAACCAGAAAAAGATGAAGCAACACAACCAGAAAAAGAAAAGAATGTTTAAAAATCCTCAGATCAAAGTAGTGCAGCACTGTCGGCATTGCCAGAAAAATCAGATAAAAGTAAAACATAAAAACAGGTAGCCAAAACACTTAGACCTTGAAATAGTAGGAAGTCAATGATTAAGGAAAAGGCTCTGTCTAGTGCCACTAGAAGTGGTACTCCACGATATGCCACTCATGCATATCAGGATCCTTCATCAGAAAGCACTGCCTCTGATGACGAAGAGGTTGTAAACATACAAGAACAAGATCACAATCATGTTGTATCACAGTTATGCTATTCCAAAGGTGAAGAATCAGAATGTGATACTGATGGGGTAGAGGATGCCACCTGGGTTCCCCCACCAAAAGGAAAAAACACATACAGTAAGCATCACCTGTAGCCACAACCAGTAGTGGAAAAAAAACAATAATCATGGTAACTCTTCTGAGGACTGCCACACTGTGCATGAATAAACAACTATGTCCAAAATTGGTGCAGCTCCTGGCGTGGTGATAAAATGTTCCACCTCAGTTGTGTGGAGCTATTTTCATATAAGTCCCAAAAATGAATATGTTGCTGCCTGCACTGTTTGTCATCGGGAAGTTAGCAGGGGAAAAGTGAGGGGCCAGTTAGGGACCACATCACTAAAAAGGCATTTGCAAAGAGCACGTCCAACCATTCCACTGGGCAGCAGTCCTGAGCAAGGGACAAATATCTCTGATGAAAATAATCCAACGGACAATAGTGATGGTGAAGATACTGAGAAACAGGGCAGAAAAAAAAACATGTTCAGCTTCACTGGCAAAATTATTTGGACTAGATACAACTTTGCCACTGCAATTCTATGGTTTGTGGCCCCCTGCAAGAACTAAACAGCAGACCATTACTGCGATGCTTCAACAAAAAACTGCCTACAGTAGATCACATCAAGTCACATTAAAAAGGAATCAGTTAATTGCTTATTTTTTTGCCAAGTACCTGCAGCAATTTCTGTGGTGGAGAATGATGGTTTCAGAGCCCTTTTAAAATATTATGAACAATGTTATGACATACCAAGTCATACATATTTTGGCACTGTTGCTGTTCCCAAAATGTACAAATGTACGCAAAGTGAAATAAAATTGGTTATTGAAGACAGTGAGTGCAGTTCTGTGCACCTGACCACAGACATGTGGACAAGTTCTCAAACCACTAATTATACTGCATGTGCAACAAGCACTTTGGGTGTCATGATCGTCTTCAAACACCTCCACATGCAACAGTGTACAGGAAGGTAGAAAAGAATGTCAGATCTTTGTATTAGCATATATGATAAACATCACACCACTGATAATATTTTGGAAGAGCTGTGTGACAAAATTTCTGTTTGGTTAGAGCTCCTGGGACTCACTACTGAATTTGTGCTTTCAGACAACAGCAACAATATTGTTAGTGCATTGAAATATGGTGGTTTTACTCACATTCTGTGCTTTGCACACTCATTAAATCTGTTAGTACGAGCTTTCCTTTCCAGTGACAACAATACTGTAACACTAGTGGGAGCTGCAAAAAAATCTGATACCATTTTATTCACTCTGCAAAATCACGTGATATCTTGGCTGACCTCCATAAAAAAATCAACTTGTCAATACAGCAACTGAAACAAGATGTTCCAACAAGTTAGAACTCAACATTTTCCATGTGTGAGAGACTTCTCATACAAAAGAAGGTAGTCCCTGAATGTACCATGGAACACAATGTAGCAGATGGTGTTGTGATGAATTCATTCCAGTGGGGCCTCATGGAGCATCTTACATTGCTCTTGACTGCCTTTGAGGAAGCAACTTGACAGATTAGCAAAGAGACTGCTACTCTACACCAGGATATTCCCATTATAATTTTATTGAACAAGGAACTTGGGATGCTGTGTAGAGGTTTTGAACAAAAAAGGAGACACATCTGGTGTATCCTTCAAGGACTGACTGATAGAGCAATTCCAAAACTGCAGAAGACTTCAAAATATCATGCCAGACAAAAATGTTCTTCTTTCCGCTCTTCCTGACCCTCGGTGTGAGTTGCAACAGCTGCCTCCTTCAGATCTCGGTGACTCTTATCTTGAAGACAAAAACATGCTGATCTCAGCAATTGCACAGGAAAATGACAGGACTGTATTTGACAACACAAGTGAATCATGTGATGTGGATGCTGCATCTGATGATGCAGCATCTATTGGTGGTGACAGCAATAACTTTCACTTAGTGACGCCATGTGCTCTTTCATGAGCATTGGGAAGGCCTGCACAAAGTGTTCTTTCATGGCCCTTGAAAAAGGCATGTCATTCTGAAAAGCACACAGATGACTGTCACACTTTCTGTTCAAAACTCATGGAAACTGATAATTCAGATGTGTCTGTCATGGAGCCACTTTCTTTTCTTTGTCTGATATTGTGGATGGCTATTTATGAGAGCCACTCATTAATATTACTGATGACCCTTTTGAATACTGTCTGGAAAGGAAAAAACATCTGGCCTGCACTATCTGCCTTTGCTATTAAGCTTCTTAGTTGCCCCCCCCCACTAGTGTTTACTGTGAAAGTATATTTAGCACAGCTGGAAATGTCTCTGAAGGCCGCACAAAGCTGATTCCTTACCTTACCTTCCTAAAACTCAGTCTCAACCAATTCTCTTACTAGTTCAGTGTAGAGTGGCAGGAACATAAAAGCAATGTTGAGGAACAGCTGCAACAGTTGTCTCCAAATCAGGGTGCTTCCTTGGTGGTGTTTGAACATGATGCTGATGATATTATTTATTTAATTATTTATTACTTTGAATTCAGAGGACAAAGGTCAGCAACCATAACAGAAAGATCAAGCAAAAAAAAATTCCTTCTTGTGTGGTCACAGTGTATATTACGTCATATGTATTGCTGTATGTAATTTTTCAATTTGGGATCCTAGGTGGAGTGTACCATACGATCCCCATCAGCTTGACGATGGGCGGTACGGTGATGGGGCTGGAGACTGGAACATGGGCTTCATGGCAGGAGTAGGTGGCAGTTGGGGCCAAAAAGCTCTAGAAAAAAAACTGCAATGGGGCCGGCAAAGTCAACCAGATAAAAAAATAATAATTTAGAAAACACAAGTGATAAAAAATAATTGGCCCAACAGGCAGGAGTGTGTGGGGTGGTTTGGACCCATGCATAATGCTTGCTATAACACCAAGTAGGCAAGCAAAATAGATACTAATAAAAAAATATCTCAAGTCAAAAGGGTGGAGGGATGGCTGTGGCCCCATCACAAATTCTGCTCATGCTGCTTGTCTCCCACCAAAAAGGATGCCAGACTCAGTGAAGGTCTGTCTGCACTCTGCTGTTGTCTTTCTGATGTTGAATTCATTGGTATCTCTCTCTCTCTCTCTCTTTCTGACTAATGTTTGACACACTGCTTCCATTCATTACAAAGCCCCAAATGACCTGCATACATTGGGCTGGATTCACAAATGTTTTTGGAGCAAAGTCCCACACCACTACTCCAGTTGCAGACCAAAATCTCCACAGCTGCAGAAATTGCCATTTACATTTGCAGCAGCTGTGGAAGATGTTACAGCTGGTCCCACTGGCCACAACCTTTTTCTACAGCTGCAAGGATTTCCACGACAATACCACTCACAAGCTGCCATAAATCCTGAAGCTGGTTGTAAACCAGCTTTACTTTTGAGACTACCATAGCCGAGGGAGAAATTGTGGTTCTGCAAGTGGCAACCTACTTGAGTTGAGTTTTTTCCTCAGCTGAGGGGATTCTCAAGAGTTTTGTGAATCCAGCCCACTGTTTCCTATGAATGTCATGTGCTGACTGACACACAGGACTGGCAAGAACAACAGTCACTTTATTTTATTACTGTCAGCTGCTTGCTGACCTTGAAAAATGACAGGAAAATCCAGACACAATTTTTTTGTGAAAAAGGTTACATTTGGCCGGCCCGGTGGCGCTGAGGGTTGAGGCGCTGGATGCCACACCTCGCACCACAATGGTGACCCGGGTTTGGGAATGGACTCGAGTTATTCGTGGGTCAGCTGCAGAGGTAAGGATTGAGCATCCAGAGCACTGCTTTCTTTCCTTGGGGTGGGAAGTTTGTGCTGCGTACGTCAGCACAACAAGTGGGGTTTGACCCATGCCCAGGGTGCTTGGCTGCCTCAGTGGAGGTGGAGACAGCTGCTGTGCCCATTGCATTGGTGTGGGTGGGGGGGAGAAAAATGGAGGAAAAATACCAGGACCCCGGAGGACCATGATGTCCCTGATTGGCCAGAGGACATACCCTCCGGGGGGGGGGTCGTAGCCCCAGCCAGGTCCACGGAAGTGGTGACAAATAATGTGATTAAAAAAAAGGTTACATTTTATTCTTTTTTTAACAGATGGATCTAAAATAATAATAATACTGGTTCATTTCTCATACTCAAATAGAAAAAAAAACAGGTCTACAATTCATCAGAGTAAATCAGAGTAAATCAGAACCTTTTGGAGAAAAAATCAGAGTTGGAATCAGAACTGGGTCACAGCTGACCTGCCAGTCCCTAGTCTTTTTACAGGGAGAAGACATTATTCCAATAGTCAGCATTTTAGCTGTTAGGCAGAAATAGAGCACCTTCACCAATGCCAAGAACTGAGGCCCATACTCCACCCTCTGTAGAACCAGAAACAGATAGCTTCACTTCACCGAATAAAAAGCCTTCTAAAAGTCAATGGTTATGGCTGCAGCAGCAGTGGGTCTATTCTATATCACCTGGAAGAGTTCAATGAGAGATCTGAGGTGGTCCATGATCAGCCAGCCTTTTGACAAACCCCACCTGAGAGAGGTGAATGAGATCCAGTAGGTTACATTCTAGACAGGCCACCGGAGATTTTGCCAAGATTGCCGTTCAGCTTAACTTTTCTAGAAATGGCACAAGAGCTTTGAGGGTTTCTCACCTGCTGCCCAAAATTTATAATGAGCCCTATTCAATGACAACTCTGGCTGTCTAGACAGCAGAGGATTAAGCTGCAGCTTCACTCCCTCCAATACCACATACAGGTCTGATTATCATTTCTCACCTTGGACAGGCTTAACTGCTATTTTCAGGTCCCCCAACTTTTGTGGAAGAAATATCAACTCCGCTTCCCATGATCTCCTGTGCTTAGCAGTGTACTGCATAATGTGGCACCTTATAGTGGCCTTAAAGGCCTCCCAGACTGAGGCCTTACTCACTAGCCCAGTATTATTAAGAGGGAAGCACTTCTCTGCAGCCCCCTGACCCACAAGAGGAATTATTTTTTCCATATACATTTTATGATCCTACACTGTGACAGTCTTGGATTCCCTTCAGCCCTGTCCCACTGATTCACACCATCCTACATATCCCCAGGACTTACTTAGTTGGCCTGAATACCTTCACAGGTCTCCCCCCCATGGCAGGGCCAGGAGGGTAGAGGGTCATCTTCCTCTCATGAAGCACAAATTCAGTCTCGGCCTCCCAGGACCTGGTGATGTGGTGGCTGAAGGGTCGGTGATTAAGGCTTAATGTTAGACTGCCATGCCACCATTTCCATCCATTTCCTCCCATTCCCCACGCTGTTGTGGAATCATCAATGTGCACATGTTGAGACACGTGCACTCTGTGGGGCCTGCAGCACTGCCCACTTTCTTCCACTCCCATCCCACACTGCCACTAGGCCCCTACCTGGTGGCATCCATTTAGTGGAGCAAGAACTCCTCTCTCCCCAGGAGAGGGGACCAGTCCTTTAGATCCTTGATTCTTTCCCTCCTGGCTGACCCCCAGTGACCCATGATCATTCCTGAACAGGGGTCACTGGCGTGGAACGAGTTGTGGTGTCTAGCACCTCAACCCACAGTGTCACCATGCCAGTGTCATGAGTGGAATATTTTGTCCTGCAGAAGAAGGGGTCCAACTTCCAGGACGAGGATTTGGGAGAGGTACCCTCCAAACCAAGAAAAGAAAAACTGGAGCATTGTCTGATAACACAATTGGCTCTATCCGGGACTGGTTGACTACATGTTGGATCTGGGGTAGGCCATCCAAAAGTCCAGCCTACTGGCTGAACAACAGATTGGGGGAATGTGGAAGTAATCCTGTATGATGGGGTGCAGCAAGTGGCAGATATCTAACAGGGAAAAGTCATCCATAATTTTTTGCACCATCTGAGCAGCTCTAGGTTGGTCCTTAGTAGAGGAGTTAGACCTATACAATAGGGTATCCAGGGTGAGATTAAATTCCCCCCAAAATACAGGCAACCTCCCCATCTGTGAGGCCCATGATTGTTTGAATCAGGGAGCAAAAAGGTCTGGACAGTCATTGTTAGATCCGTACACCACCCCAGCTACCAGGAATGCCTCCAGTGTGGAGAGCCAGACCGCAAGTCAACCTCCTTGGTCATCTGAGCAGATATCCAGGGAAGTCAATTTAAGAGTCTTACAAAGTAAAATGAACTCCCCCCAACCATGGGGACACAACTGTAAGCCTCCAATCTGATCCACTCCCTACATAATTTTCCTACTCCACCTTTATCAATGTAGTCTCTTGAAGGAGTGCTACATTGCACTTTATATTGCATGAGAGAGGGAGGATAGGCTTCTTCTTAATGGGGAGTTGAAGTTACAGGCATTCAAAGTATAGCAACACAGATCAACCATTTGGAGATATAGTCAACATGCATGAAGGACATGGCCAATGCAGGGGAAGGAGCAAGGAGTGGGACCCCTGACCTGGGAACCTCAGCACAGGGAAATAGTTCTGGGAAATCCCTACACTCCCTCAGCAGCAATGAGAGCTCCCCATAAGTAGCATACACATGAAAACACTGCTGTCACATGTATCAGAATGAAGGGTAAGAGATGAGGAGAAGACCCCACTACACCCTCCTCTCAGATCCAAATGCTAGGAACAATAGACCAGGGAGATGGTTCAAGCTTCAGCAGGGGGTGCATATACCCCAGGCCATCCCAGGTTGGGTCTGCCAGCCAGCCAGGAAACCCTCACTTCTGTGCAGTAGGATCTCAGATCCTAGCTGCTGTCATAACAACAACTGGAGGAGATGGAAACAACAGAGGTAGTGGAAGCTATCATGACATGAAGCCAAATTCCTGCACCAGTACCTGCACAAGCCAGGGGGTAAACATGCTGTCTGGGGCACTCCCCACCCACCAATAATCCTATTCTATAGGAAAAATAATAGGAAGGGGAGGCCAGATCCTAAAAACAATAGTTTTCCAACACCTACTGGGCATGGTACAAAGAGATGAGTACATCCTCTCTGAGTAGATATGCATGCCCAAAAATGTTAACACCTGCAAAGCAAAACAAGAGGTTAGCAGATACAATGAACATCCACAGAGGAAGGTGTCCATGAGGAAACGATCCGATAGGTAAGTTCACCAACTGATGAACATCTGCAGAACAGACATCCATAAAGGTTATATATCAAAGTACTGAGGGGCTCCTCAAAGAAGAACTCAGGTTTAAACCTCACCAGCTCCCCAGGCCAAAAGAGGCAGCAGTCTCGGGGGGGGGGGAATGCACAGTCCACAGACATACTCACAATACAGTAAGTCCATGCAGATCCTCTGTACCTGAAAATGGACCCCAGCAATGACATAGATGTAGTTACAGTGGCCTATGATTTACATGGAGAAGGGATTGATGGGGCTGAAGCTGGCATGGCAGCTGCTGAGGTGAGTTGCTAAGCACTCAGTTGTGCATCCTGGTGCAGGGCTTCACATCGGTTCAATAAGGCTGGGATACCAATGCTGTCAGCAAAGGGAGCTGGGGAGGGAACAGTCTGGCTCCTGCTATGAGACCTTGGGAGGGGAGATTTATTTATTTTATTCTGCTATCATGTTCTTTGTCTATCCCAGGATCTCCAAGGCAAAACCCACTCATGTTTGCTGCAGGGCAGGGTGGCTGTCTTCCAGGGTGGCCTTCAATTCCAGAACAGTGTAGAGTCTATAATGTCCATAGACATTGCAGCTGAAGGATCCCTAGGGTCTGGAGGTTGAGGAGGATAGTAACTGGTATTCTATGGGTGTGGGGTGGTCGTGAGATGGGCAACCCCCTCAGGAGAATCATAGTCCTGGGGGACCCTGTTTATAATGACATGGAGGGTAGTAGGATAGCTCATGCTGAACTTGGTCCCATAGGTACAGAGATATTTTTTACAGCATGGCTAAGGGTCTTCACCTTTGGGACAGTATCACTGTAAAGTTCTGGAAAAGTTGAATTTCTTGTCTCTGTAGGTCAAAAGACCCCGCATATGATCCAACCATAAAACATTTTCTTTTGCATTGAATCTTATCAGTTTGGCTACGATCAGTCTCAGTCTGGCCCCAAGTTGTGAGCAGGGAGCAAGAGAGTAGTGGGCTAACAAGATTTCAATTGATGGGCAGTCAGAGGCATTGAGAAGCTCTGGGATGGTGGATTGCAGAAACATGACTACATTGTTGCCTTTGGCCTCCTCCAGGAACCCAATGAAATGGATATTTTTCTGATGGGCTGGTTCTCTAGGTCACTGACCTTTTGCAGTAAATACTAAATTGTAGCAGCTTGATCCAAGAAAAAGCCATGCTAGTTGTCTGTACACTGCTCCAGCTGGGCAATCTGAGTCTCAGTCTGTGGTACCCAGCTGCTACCTGCTTTGAGATCCAGGGCAGGTTGAGAGGGCATAAGCTCCAGATATGCTGTGTCTTGTAGGACCTGGTTGAGTTGCATGATAATGTACATGACCTTCATTGAGTCCTCAGATTGTACCATCATTGGAAGTCGGGAGTGTCATGAACCCGCTCCTGGGGTCAGGTCCACTGAGCTCACAGTGTCCACCCTTAAGTGCAATCCATGATGGGGGAGAACAGGAATACCCTCCTCATCATTTCTGAATGCTTGCTGAGGTCTCGACCGCACCTCTGCCATGAGGATCAGGTGCATCCCTCTAACTCTGGATAATGGTACAATACCAGTCTTGAGTCTTGTGGCCAAAAATGAACCCTTCCTTGGCTATTACACAAAGGAGGAAGGCCCAGGCAGCACACTGCCTTCAGGGGTAGCAGCGTAATACCTAATCTGGCCTTCTCCCTACAGAACATGTAACAGCCTGGTCCAAAATCCCTGCAGACTCTGGTATGAGACTCTGGTATTCTCCCTATCCTTTCAGATTCCTTACAGACCCTTTAGCTCAATTTAGTTGCTATGGTGACACCCATAAGCAATTAACAGTTGTCACAGATTATTAATACCGTTTCACAATTCACACTCAAATAAAGATAAATATCACTACTAACATACTAACATACTAAAATGCCAGCAGAATAGGCCTAACGGTCTTTCGTGTCTGCTCGTTTGGTCAGTCCCCACCCTGGGTGCTGACCTTGCTGTCCCCCTCGCCTTCTCTGGCTTCTCCCTTCCCAGTTCCGGATATTCTTGCTGCATTGGATTTTGCTTCCAGAACCCTTCCCCTGTACCTGTCCCACCCCCTCTTGAACCCCTCCACTGTCTCTGCCTCCACCAGCCCCCTAGGCAGTGCATTCCATGGCTCTACCACCCTCTCAGTGAAGTAGCACCTCCTCCTTTCTCCCCTGAATCTTCTCCCCTCCAGCTTCCACTCATGCCCTCTAGTGGCCCCTTCCTCCTTCCTTTGAAGCACCCTGACTGTTCCTCCCTATTTACCTCTCATGTACCTGAAGACCTCTATCATGTCCCTCCGTCCCTTCTTCTCTTCCAATGTGTACATATTTAGCTCTTGAGCTTCTCCTCATAGGTCCTGCCCCCAAGCCCCAAATCATTTTGGTTGCCTCCTCTGGACCCTCTCCAGGAGGTTAATGTCCCTCTTTAAGTGTGGCCTCCAAACATGCAGTACTCAAGGTGCGGCCTCACCAAGCAGTTATACAGGCCGGAGTATCACTTCCCTCCTTCTGGAGGTGATCCCCCTAGTGATGCATCCCAGCATCCTGTTGGCCTTGGCTGCTGCCCTCCTACAAGTCTCAGAGTTGTTCATCTTGACATCCACCACCACCCCCAGGTCCCTCTCAGCCATCGAGACTTGTAGCATTCCCCCGGGTGTACACTTGGCCTGGGTTTCTGGCCCCCAGGTGGAGTACCTTGCATTTCCCTGCATTGAACCTCAGCTTCCACTTTCTAGACCATCTTTCCAGAGTCTCCAGGTCCCCCTGTAGGGCCACCCTCCCCTCCTCCCCATCCACCACCGCCCCCAGTTTCGAGTCATCTGCAAAGAGACTCATCTCACTCCTGATTCCTATCCTTATGTCAGATACGTAGGCGTTGAACAGAAGGGGCCCAAGGACTGATCCCTGTGGGACCCCACTAATGACCCTCCTTGGGGATGAGACTATCCCACCAACTACGACCCTCTGGGTCCGGTCCTGGAGCCAATTGCCTATCCATCTGATCATCTGGTTCCCCACCCCCATTTCTCCCAGCTTATCCAACAGGCCCACTTGAGGAACAGAGTCAAATGCCTTGCTGAAGTCTAGAAAGAGGACATCCACTGGTCTACCCAGGTCCAAGGCACTTGTCACCCAGTCATAGAACTCCACCAGGTTTGTCTGACACGATTTCCCCGGGATGAATCCATGCTGTCTATCGTCCAGGCACCCTGACTTATCCAGGTCCCCCACTAGCCTCTCCTTGACAATGCCCTCCATCACCCTGCCCACCACCGATGTCAGGCTGATAGGCCTGTAGTTCTCTGCCACCTCCCTTGATCCCCCCTTGTGGATAGGCACTATATGCGCCACCTTCCAGTCTTGGGGCACCCACCCTGTCCTCAGAGAGATGGTGAAAAGCTCTGCCAGGGGTTTGCTAGGACATCTGCAAGTTCCTTCAGCACTCTGGGATGTAATTTATCTGGCCCCGGTGCTTTCTTCATCTTAAGGGAGCTGAGGGCTTCCCTCACTCTCTCTGCTGTGATTTCCACTTCCAGTACCTCTTCTCCCTGCTAGCCCTCCCCACCTGCCAGTGATGCCTCCCCTCTCCCCAGACCTGCCAATCGGTAAGGGTCCCCCTCCTCAGTATCTCTGTCTCCTCCCATGTATGATGCAGCACCCCATTTTCCTGGTGAAAACTGGGTGAAGTACTCATTTAGTACTCAGCCTGCTCCCCAGGTCTTGTGCCCATCTCTCCCCTGATTTAATCCTGCTAATCTGTCCCTTCACCTTCATCTTTCCCCAATGTATCCTAAAGAACCCCTTGTTCCCTCTCCCTATTTCCCAGGCCAGGTTCTGCTCCTTCCTTGCCTTAGCCGCCCTCACCACTCTAGTGGCCTTTCTAGCCATCAGCTCATACTCCCCCGATCCCATCTACTCCTTGAGCACTTGAATTGTTTATAGGCTGCTTTCTTTCCCCGCACCACCTCCTGGACCTCCCTGGTCCACCAACAGGGTTTTTGGGCCCTACCGCATTTTCGTCTTACTCTTGCACAGGTGCTGGTAGCATCCTGCACTCCTCTCCTGTTGATTTCCCACCTACTATCAGTGTCCATGTCTGACCCAATCCTATCCAAGTGCTCCTTAAGGAGCCTTCCCATTTCCTTAAAATCCGCACCCCTGAAGTTGGTTACTTCCATCTTTGTGCAGCCTTCTACCCCTCCTAGGTCCAGGCAGAACCAGACCATGGCATGGTCACTCCCCGCCAATGGATCCCTTACCTCCAGGCCCCCAATCTGGTCACTGTCTGCCAGGACCACATCCAGTACCCGTGCCTCCCTGGTCGGTTCCCTCACCTGCTGAGTTAGAACGTGTCTTGAAAGACATCCAACAACCTCTGTTCCCTGGTCACAGAGGATGTAATAGTCTCCCAGTCTGTTCCTGGCATGTTTAAGTCCCCCAACACCACCACCGTTCCTCTGCCCAGTCTGCAGTGTCTCCTAACATCTGCCACCAGACTGTCCTCCAGCTCCTCCGCCAGGGCAGGAGGTCTATACACCACTCCTATTTTTACTCTCTTGCCCCCCCTTGTTATCAAGGTGACCCAAATTGCCTCCACGGTTCCCTCCGCCTCCTCTACTCCCCCTATGCCAATGCAGTTTTTGACTATCATTGCTACCCCTCCACCCCTTCCCTCCCCCCTGTCCTTCCTGAACATAGTGTAACCCTCCAGGTTCAGGTCCCAGTCATGTCTTGCAGTGGCCCAAGTCTCAGTGACCACTGCCACATCCACTGCTCCCTCAGTTAGCATCACCTGGAGCTCAGGCATTTTATTGCCCAAGCTCCTGGCATTTAGCAGGACTACCTTCCACCCTTTCCTATAGTTCCATTTCCCCTGCTCGTGTTCCCATGGGGATTCTGTTTTCCCCTGGTCTGCACTTTGCCAGTTGACCTTTTCCTGCAATCCTCCTGGTCCCCAGGGTGATGGAGACAGAGTCCCTCCTTTATTGGTACCCCCTTGACAGCCTTTTCTTCCATCCCACCCTCTTCACAAGTTTAAACCCCACTTTTCACCAATGAACCCCTCTATTTTCAACTTAAGGATTCCCCTCCCCTCCAAATTGAGATGTAGTCTATCTCTAGCATACAGCTCCTTATCCTCCCAGGTCTCCCCCCAATCCCCCATCAACCCATACCCTCTGGCCTCACACCACTCCCTGAGCCACTGGTTTATCTCCTAATTTTCCTTTGTGTTCCCCACTAGCCCTTGGCACTGGCAGGATTTCTGAGAAGGAAACTGTGCATCCTATGTCATGACAGACCCTGGTGAGCTCCCTGAATCTTGTCTGTATCTCTAGCTCGCTATTTTCCCTCAATGTCATTTGTACCCAGGTGGACCAGTATGTCTGGGGAACCCCCACAATCCTTTGCCAGCTGATATACCTCGTGCTTAGCCCTGTGCACCGTTAGTCCAGGGAAGCATCTTGTTCTAACTGGCCAGGCTTCTCCTCCCTATCCCATTTGATACCCCTGATCATAGAATCCCCAGCAGGAGCACTCTGACCACCCTTTCCTCCATTCCCCCTTCCATGTCCCTCATCCTTTCTACAGGCCCCTCCACCCAGCTGGCTCCTTGTTCCTCCCTATCTGGGTGCCACATGCCACCTCCTTATTTACCATGGCCACCCCTCCCTCCAATCCTATGCCTCCTCCTCCCGAGTATCCTTCTGTACCTTGCAATTCCCTCACTGCTCGTAACTGGTCCTTCTCCCCATCTGCTAAACTAGCCTGGCTCATCCTCCCTTCATTCCTGTCTCCATTTAGTTCCTCCTGCTCGTCGTGCTCCCTGGCCTAAACCTCAGCTCCTTTACTGAATCCTCCTTGTACTTCTGGTCCTTCTCCTTTACCTTTCCTCCCAACTGGTCCTTCTCCTTGCACTTTCCTCCCTGTTCCCCCTGCCCCTCCTGCTCTGATTCACTGCTCCCCCCATTCTCCTGCATTCCAGGTCCCCTGTTCTTCCTGCTATCTGGCCCCTGCCTCCTGCCTCCCACTCCCTTTCCATCTCTAACCACCTCTGTCGTGGCTACATCACCCCCCTCATCCTTGAGCAGAAGAAGAGAATTGAAGCGGTTACTGAGTGTAAGGTCTGATCCACCTCCTCGCCTTGCTTCCTTCTGTCCAGCCCTGGCCATCTGCCTACTTCCCTGAGAATGTTGTCCCTCCATCCCCCCTTTGTGAGGGTCCCCAGTTACCTGCCTGCTTTCTTGGTAGTGTCCTTTTGGACCCTGTGCCAGGGTCCCTATGTGACCCCTGGAATATTCTCCTGCACTCCTTTCCCTATGCCCCCACCCTCAGTGCTTGGTGCAACCTCTGGGAGATTCCAGCCCTTCCCAACATACCACCCCTTCCCCCAGCTTTCTCCTAATCCCCACAACCTCCTCCCTAAGCTGTGCTAGCTGGTAGCACACTGGGCAACCACTGAACTTCCAAGCCCAGTCCAGTATCATGGCTGCTCCACACCCTGTGCACCCCACCACCCTCCCAAAGATGCCGACCCTAATGATGTGCGGTTCCATCCCCTTCCAGATAGGTTTCCTTGGGTGAGCCACCAGGCTCCCCCCTAGTCCAAGATACCCCTACTGCCTAATCAGGTCACCCAGTAATCTTAGAGACAGTCCCACTGTACACCAGAAACCCTGTTACTAGGTGCAGTACAACACATTAAACTTATAAGGGAAATGAACAACTCCCTAAGCTCCTCTCTCTAGCCTTTAAATCCAACCCCCAGTGGCTAGAACTACATGAGCTGCACCTGCAGCCTTTTCCTCCAATTGCAGGGCAGGTGTTCCCCTATAAATTTGCAGACTTCTGGGGAGGGAGGGGTGGGGGAGGGCGGGTCCTGGGCAGACACCTGACTCGAGAGAGAGTGTATCAGCACTGTGTCTCCCCTCCAAGCCCAGCAGCCAAAGAACCAGGCCCAAGCAAATCCCACCAAATAGGTTTTAAATCAGAAGAAATAGGCCTCTACCAGCGCAGCCTGTTACACAGTGAAACATCCACAAAATGAGCCCCACTTACAGCCACCAAATCAGTTTACAAACATCCAGCATCCCCCAAAAACAATACCCTGCTAGCCCCTTAGAAGTAAGAAAGAAAAGAACTAACCTACCAAGTAAAATCCACAAGAACCCTGTGAAAATAACAACAGCAGCTACTGTCCTGGAACACAACTGATCCTGTCCCCTTCCAGTTCTTTCTGAGAAGACAAAGCAGCTAACACCTCAACCTGATTCAGCTCTGCCTCCAGTCAATTGTCTGAGTGAGACCTGGCCAGACCATTAACACCCCTCCCCCACTATGAACTAACCTTTACAGCTAATGGAGTCAGCGCAAGGAATCAAAATTCAAGTCAAAGCCCCCAAAATATGTTTGCTGCCAAAGGAAACAGGTCTCCAATTTAATCAGCTTCATTAGCAACACATCAAAATAGGCTTGAAATTAACAGATATAGGTCTCCAATTCAAATAACCATTTCCAAGCAAATCCCACCAAATAGGTTTTAAATCAGAAGAAATAGGCCTCTACCAGTGCAGCCTGTTACACAGTGAAACATCCACAAAATGAGCCCCACTTACAGCCACCAAATCAGTTTACAAACATCCAACAGCCCCCAAAACAATACCCTGCTAACCCCTTAGAAGTAAGAAAGAAAAGAACTAACCTACCAAGTAAAATCCACAAGAACCCTTTGAAAACAACAACAGCAGCAGCTACTGTCCTGGAACACAACTGATCCTGTCCCCTTCCAGTTCTATCACTCAGGCAGATTTCATTAGAAAAAAATGTTTTTACTAAAATACTTAAAGGGGACAGGAAATCTGTGCTAACTGGCTGCAGTTAGCAATGTTCCTAGTAAGAGAAATAATGAACTTGCCTCCAAATGAACCTTATTTAACTGTACTATAATGAACATTGATGTGAAAAACTGTGTTTTTAATTGTTTTCTTTGTATGAATAACATTCTGAACAGTTATTTTCCTGGAACCAGTAATTGGGAGTGTTTACAATGTCACAGTTTGAGTAGAGAATGCTAAACATGAGCTATTGTCCTATCAGAACCATGCTTGGAGTTCTTTCCTCAAACCGTGACATAGTTAAAACTCCAGATCACTGGTTCTGTGAAGAGAACTGCAACAGAATGCTGCCCATAAAAACAAAACAATGCAAAATACAGTTTTTCATATCACTTTTTATTCAGGTACAGACAGTTACATATGGATCATTTAGACTTATGGATATCATTTCTGTAAATGGGAACATTATAAACAGCTGCCAATTACAAATCATTTCGAGTCCTCTTTAAATAAATACAGTTACAACTAAAATGGGTTACAGTATACAGGAAATAAAATGGAAAAATATATACATGTAAATGCACTAACACTGTTAGCTAAAGTGTCTACCTTAAAATTGCAGTGAATTGAAGTCTAGAAAAAGTAGATGAAAGTTTTCAGTTTCTTTAATCCTAGCAGCCACATTGGGTTTCAGCATTTTTGTTCCTGGTGTGTCAAGCAAAGTGTACAGATGAAAAATGTGTGTGTAAATGCCCTGAGCTGGGGCTTTATATACCTGTCTATAACCTTGCAGTGTTATCAATTCCCAGTTCAGAGCAACTACTCCATTTGGCCAGGAGATGTCACTGTTGCACTTCCCCAACACAATTTTCAGGCCACCTGGTGATGTCACCCAGCCTACATTTATGACCCCTTAAATTATGACCTCACACAGGTGTGTAAGAAGGATGTTTCCAGTTTTTTTCTTTCATCTCATCAAAGGCAATACCTTGTATCACAACAGCCTGCTTTTTGAAGTGAAAAGGGCTATCTCCTGAACATTTTATTCACCTCAGTTTCCCTTGGTCAATTAACTTTGGAACATACCCTTTGATCAGTTGTCCACAGGCTTTGTGTCAAGAACTTGTCAGATTCCTGTCAAGCAAGTTGGCCTTCAAGGTAAAAGGAAGGTCAAACCTTTTTTTGTTAATCCAGTTTTTCTCTATGTCCCCGTGAATTAACACTGGCATTTTGTGGCACGTACATATACGTAGAATTACATAAAAAAATATATACAACAGAATTATGTCTATAAATAAGGACTAGCAGTGTGGTAGCTCGCCACAAGAAGTAAAGTCCATGATAGCAGCCAGCAATGAAAGCCCATGCCACACGAGAGATGCAGAGTGAGACATGAGCTGAAGTCTGTCTGGCAACCTATCCAGTCAAAGGAAACTGGATCTTTGGTAAGTGAACAGCAGAGACTATTACACTGTGAATATAAAAAAAATTAATGTTGGTCAGACCATGGATGAATAGTGGTTTCAAAAGAGAAGAGGAATATTTAGTAGATTTGCCATCCATCTTGGCTGCTGGATAGCCACACCCCATTCATATTGATTTGATGGCCTGTAAAAAGAAAACCATTCAGAGCTGGAGTGAAAGAGACATGCTCAGCAAGTTGGAGAGATGCATTATTCAGTTACTGTACTGCTGTAAAATGAACAAAGATCATGTTACCTATAGCAGCACCTCATTGGCAACTTGTCATTTATAATAATATCTGAAAGACTAATTAGATGGGTTCAGCTATGGAGAACAGCAGAAATTATATCTGAATAGTTATCATACTATATGAACCATAATGGAGACATAGAGGTGTTATTCAGATGATAGCCATGCAAGGGGGTTATGTCTAGACTGCTCCACTTGAGCCTTCACTTCTCCTATAACTCACAACAGCTCCCCATTTCCCCCGTGGTCTTCCCTCCCCCCTTTCTCCTCCCTCCATTTTTTTCTTTTTATTTTGTAACTCCTGTTCCTTGTCCTTCTGCCTCCCCCATCTCCCTCCCATTGCCTCTACATTACTAACATTTGCTTCCTCTCCCCCCTCCTTCCTCTATCTAACAAGGCCAGAACTGGCTGCTCTTGATTTTTCTATCATTCTGCTTGGAATTGTACAAATTGTCAGCTTATCTGTTTGCTACAATTATTTGATTATATTGTGTGTTTTTTTTATTTTGGCTGTTGTATATATTCCTTTTTTGCTTCATGTTATTGTCTATTGTTCTCTCACTGATGTGGAACCTTTGTAAAAGAGCTTTTGGCTCAAAGGTCTTGCAATCTGAGATATAATTAAATAAAAAAAAAATAAAAAAAATTCCTGTTAGTGTGTTGAACTTTTAAAAATCAAACTAATCCCCAAACAAATCAGCTATGCAGAAAATGGACACACCTCATGCAGACATAAGCATTCTTGAGACAGAAATAATTGCATCTCTCAGGGAAGTATGGAAAGACATGATTTGTATCTTCATTAACAACATTAGAAAAATGGGTGAGCATGATGAATAAAAAGGTGGAACAGCTGGATGATTGTTTTGAGAGTTCACAAAAGTAATCACAGATGGGTAGCTAGATTGCCTAGTAAGCCTGTATCTGCCATCAAGTCTATGTATCTATGAACAGTATATATGCATCTACAGTATGTACCACATATGCTGTAGTATTTTTGGAAAAAAGACACAACTGGTTTTATACAGAGAATATTTGGAAAAAAAACAAATAATTAGAAGAACAAACTGGATAATTTATTTTGAGAAACAGACATGGAAAATGAGGGAAAATGAATGGAACCCCTCTGAAGCATATTTTAGGTCTTACAGAAAATAAAATCTTGAGCAGTGGAAAGGTACATATTGCAATGGACCCAAATATCAAATTATGCAAATGCACTTCTAGTGTCTGATTGGATACACTTTGAGCCTTGATCACACCACCTGGAGCAGTAGTTTGGTCTGCGTTTCTATACAGCAAGCCACTGTAAGTGTTGAAGATGTTGTCTGGATAATAGAAGGAATCCTGAAATGCAGCTGCCACCAAATCACTCCCATTCGACGGATTGGACTGGGGTGGACATGGGGTTGGGGGATGATCAATGATGGGACTGTCAGTGGCCCTAAGTATTGGTAGACAAGTGAGATGGAGAAATAGCTAGCCACTGAACTGATCTAACATAAACCATCAGCTGGTTCACATTAATTGCATTAGGTAATGCTTACAATCCCCGAGGTTGAGATGGAGAAATAACAAAGAAAGTGTTGCTTTCTGAGCTGAGAGTCTATGAAAAAATAATGGGAAATAATAATCCACATTGGTTGAAAAAGAAACAAAGAATTATCCAATATTGCACACGGTAGTCAGGTCATCCAAGGTAGTTGATTACAACTATCTGCAAATTCTTCCTTGTATGGACTTGGCAACCTAAAAACCCTATCAAAGGATAATTTGCAGCCTAAAATAGATACAAAAGATTGTGTGGGGAAGGGGATAGGGAGGGCTATCATCTAGCAGCCAAGTAGGTTACCAGAGCAGTGAGGGGAGCAAAGGCTAGAAAGGAGCTGAGACTAGTGCAGGGGATTTGGATTGGGGAAATAGGGTTCTTTAGGTATACTACAGAAGGGAGGACAGTCAAGGGCCAGCTCACTAGGCTGTGGATGGGGGGGTGGGTGGAAGGGGCTGGGAAGCAGGCAGAGGTACTTATTGAGTACTTTGCCTTGGTATTCACTAGGGAGGGGGCTGGGGATACTCCATATATGGGGATACAGGGCACATATGGGACAGCAGACCTGCCTGTTAAAGTACCTGCCAGTGACTGAGTTGGGGAAGAAGGTCTGGTGGCTGGGAGACAGAATGGGTCTGCCGAAGAGGAGGTGAAACAGATGTTGATATCTCTATCAGCCACGTGTGGGAAGCCCTCAAGTCCATAAAGAAGGACAAATTCCCGGATCCTGATGCTATCCATCCCAGAGTACTGTGGGAGTTGGCTGATGTTTTGGCTGCACCACTGGCAGATCTTTTTAACTTGTCACTGCCGATGGGGAGGGGGCCAGGAGACTGGAAACAGGCACACGTTGTGGGTAACCAGTGAAATGGGCGCATGAGGAAGGGTGCCATCCATTACGGTGACACCTTCCCCATGCAATCCACTCATGGCAACTGACAGGTAGGGTGACCAGATGAGGGGGTGGGCAAACTAGGCGACAGGATGTCGCTATATGGATTCGGGTGGCGGGGGTGGGAGCGAGCATGGTGAATGTGGGCTGGGAGGGAGTGGAGAGGCTGTAGGGACTGGAGCTGCAGTTGCCAGTTGAGCTGCATCATGGTGTCGGGGATTGGTTAATGGCTATAGTGGCTGAGGTACCGGGTTCGGGTCCGGGCGCTGGTGCGATTTTGTGCGCCCGGCCCCAAACTTTTTTTACTAATTTCACCCCCAAATGCACCTCCCTGAGTTGAGAATCCTTAAGTAGGGTGTGCGAGGTGAAGCCCTCTGAGGAGGGGTGTAAGGGAGGTACAGCCCCCACAGAAAATAGTAGTATGTCCTGGCACCTTTGTGCTGGTGCGCCTGGGTTGTCAGAGTGCCGAAAATGTGTTTGGCACTCTGAGCAATAATGATGATGGCCTTTAGGCATTCATTGTTATCACATAGACCCCATGTTGTGCCCATCCATAAAGAGGGTTTGAGGGATAAACCAGGGAACTATAGACCTATCAGTTTGACATCGGTGGTGGGAAAGCTATTGGAGGGCATACTTAGAGAGAGGCTGGGGGGGTTCTTAAAGGAGAAGGGATACATAGATGGCCAGTAGCATGAGTTTGTACCAAGTAGGTTGTGTCAGACTAACCTTGTGGAGTTCTATCAGTGGGTGACATTGTTACTCAATCAGGGGAAACCAGTGGATTTACTGTCCCTGGACTTCAGCAAGGCATTTGATTCAGTCCCCCACAAGGGTCTGTTGGAGAAGTTGATGAAAATGGGGGTAAGACTGCTGCTAGTTAGGTGGATTAGAAACTGGCTGTCTGAGCAAACTCATAGGGTAGTGTGGGGGGGTCTCGTCTCTGAGGGATGTCATTAGTGGAGTCCCACAGAGGTCACTTATGGGGGTGGTCCTGTTTAATGCCTACATCTCTGATATCAGGGTAGATATTGGCTGCAATATGTGTATCTTTGTGGACGACTCCAAACTGGGGGCAGTAGTGGATGGAGAGGAAGGGAGGGTGGCCCCATAAAGGGATCTGGAGACTCTGGAAAGATGGGTATGGACCTGGAGATTGCAGTTTAACCCCTCCAAGTGCAAGGTGCTACAAATAGGGGGAGGGAACCCCGAATATATGTACACCCTAGGAGTGGAGGAACTGCAGGCTTCGGAAGGAGAAAAAGACTTGGGAGTCCTGGTTGATGTCAGCATGAATAATTCAGAGCAGTGCAGGAGGGCCACAGTCAAGGCAAATCAGATGCTGGGATGCATCGCCAGGGGGATCACCTCAAAAAGCAGGGAGGTGATTTTGCCACTGTACAGCTGCCTGGTTAGACCACACCTGGAGTACTGTGTGCACTTCTGGAGGCCGCACCTTAGGAGGGACATCCAGCTTCTGGAGAGGGTTCAGAGGAAACCAACTAGAATGATCTGGGACCAAAGAAATGAGCACTCAGGAACATGGAATACTTTAAGTGCAAGTGCCTTTAATTCCAGGACCCCTGCGCTTTGTCTCAACACCTTCAAAGATACCCCCTTTGAAGGCATTGAGCCGAAGTGCAGTGGTCCTGGAATTTTCATGGATTAAAGGCACTTGCATTTAAAGTATTCCACGTTCCTGAGTGCTCATTTCTTTGATTCTATGTTTTCAATTTGAGGTTTGCACTTCACGTTGTGAGCACCCGCTCGAGGTATTGTGCTGTCTGACTTTTGATTAGAATGATCTGGGGACTGGGAGATATGATGTATGAGGAGCATATGAAGGAGCTCAACTAGTTCTCACTGGAAGAGAGGAGGAACAGGGGGGATATGATTGAGGTCTTCAATTATCTCAAAGGAGTAAATAAGGTAGGCTAGATGGGATACTTCGGCTGAAGTAAAGAGGAGTCACAAGAGGGCAGAGTTGGAGGATTGAGGTTAAAAAGCAAAGAGGGAAAGGAGGAGGAGGAGGAGGAGGTACTTCACTGAGAGAGTGGTGGAACCATGGAATGCACTGGCTGAGGAGCTTGTACAGGTAACTACTGTGGACGGGTTCAAGAGGGGATGGAACAGGTATATGCAAGTTGTAAAGAGGGAGAGGGCCTGTCTGAGGGGGGCTAGGAAAGGGGTGGGGAAAGGTAGGAAGGAGCAAGGTTGTTGGCTGCAGTAACCTATCAGGATACTGAAGCCCAAGCAGACTCGTTAGACCATGAGGCCTACTCTGCTGGCATTTTAGTATGTTAGTATGTTCATACTGTATATATAATCATTGAGAAAGTTAACATTTCAGCAAATTGTAAGGGTGGAAACAAGAAATATATATCAGCTCTTTAGCAGTTCTCAAAGTTTAGTTATTTATTTGTTTAGTTTTTGCTGACTTCAAAAAGAGGGCTAGATTGTACTACCTATTTTCAGCCTCCTCCTGGCTTAAAAGGAATACAGATGAACAACCAACTGATATTTAAACAGATTAATTTGCTGGTAGTATTTTAAGGAGTGTGGGAAATTTGCCAAGACATGGGAAAAACTCCCCTACTCTTTGGTGGGGTAGGGGACTGCCTGCTTCCTGTCAGACAGAGTGATGTTGGTTTGAGTTGATAGTAAGCTGGCTGCCTGGTAAAGGATAATGCTTCCCTTCCAACACAGAGTCCTGAGGAAGCTGAGGGAAAAGAGAGTGAGGGAAGATCATTTGTACCTGATGTCTCAACCATGGTGGTTAATATTCTGTCAGTGGATGGCCCTGTTTGGGAGCCAAGGTGTCACCTGTGCAGGTTGTAGATACTGAAGAAAAATAATGTGATGAATGGTAAAGAAATGCTGGAAGAAGCTGAGAGGAGAATCAGTCCCACAGAACAGTCAAACAAAATTAACCCTGTAAATCAAGCCATGGCTATGGTACTAAAGGCCAACATGTCTCCTACCAAAGAATGGTTGGATCAGTTGAGCAGCTTTGATGGAATGAATAAAGTCATGGTGGTGAGAATCAAAGAAAACACCAACAGGATGTCCAGGTGGCTCTTCTACGGGTCACTCAAATTAAAAGCTTAGAAGATAATTGTAGCAGCTAAAGGAAAAAGAGCCTTCAGTTCTGCTTCTGGGCTGACAGTGGATGAAGCATTAAGGAAGGCAGAGTGGAAAAAAAATAAGGAATGTTCACTGTAGGGTTACCCAGGCCCAGTCAGAGCAGCAAACTTGGACAAAGTGATGGAGGACTATACAGACTTAAATCTAAACAGTACTGCCAATGCAACTGAAGAACACCATAGTCTGTTTCACAAAATCAAATGGCAGTAGATAATCTAGAAGCTCACAGTAGAACTGTCCTAGCAAGAGAACAACAACAGCAGTCAAGTCAAATTTACTTATCAATACCATTCACATTTGGCTTTACATGAAGCTCAAAGCTGCCGTGAGCTAAGGATTATGTGGCTGATAATGTATCCCTACCACCTAATGGAACAGACCCCCTGACCCAGGCAAGTAAATGTCCCACAGCAACAGACTCATGTGCATTAGACAGGAGACATATGGACACAGATAAGGAGAAGACTAAGAATTAAAAAACAATAAATAGAAAAGGTGGGATTTCAGAAAAACATAGTCAAGATACCCAGAGAAATGTACAGGGTGATACACAATCCATAGTTAATACTATACTTATGATTCCATTGGGGGGGCTACGCTGAGACTACCCCCATGTTTTAGCAAATACTGATTATTTCATGACTTTGGAACATAGCCTATGCATAATTCATTTTAATGCTCAAAGTGTAATGTCTTAGTTTCACGAAGTTGAAGTCTGGCAGGCCCACTAGTTATAATCCTTACGTTTTAGCTATAAGTGAAACTTGGCTTCAACCATCCATTCAGAATAACAAAAACTTCCTGCCTCGATATTACATTTTCAAGAAGGATAGAACACAAAAGAGGGATGGTGGAGCCATGTTTTATGTAAAGGATTCACTTGTTGCAGAAGAGTGTGGTTTTAAGTGTTCCACTATGTCATTGTGATCTACTGGCTATACAACTTAGACCAGGCAATGTAAAAAAGCTGACAATTTGCTGTATCTATAATCCACCTGGATCCAATATTGAGTGGCTACAAGAGTTCTCTAATTTAGTTACATCTAACAATGTGAGTAAATTGCCACTGTTGGGTGATTTTAATTTGAATTGGGCTGGAAACAAAATTTCAAATTGTAGGAATATTCATCTGGACACAAATATGCAACAGTTAACTAATATTCCCACTAGGTTAAACCTGAAAACCCCCAAAACATACTGTTCTTGACTGGTTGTTAACTAACAGACCTAATCATGTCCTTAACTGTGGATTGGTTGCAGACTCCTTAAATGATCATCATCTGATATTTTGTATATCGAAACATTCACATAAAAATGTTCACCTAAGGTATTTGAGTATAGGGATTTTTCTATGCTTAATATATCTTATTTTTGCAAATGTCTCTTAGAAGTTGATTGGTCCTGTCTGAGACTAATTCCAGATATCAATTGTGCTTTGGATTATTTTATAAGTGAGTTCACCAGGGTCTCAAATCGACATGCCCCTTTTATTAAAAGGCTTACTAGTGGTAAGGATTCCCGGTGGTTAACACCAGACTTCTTCAAATAAATAAAAGAATGGGATAAAGCCTGGCTAAGATATAAGAAAAGTAATTCCCTTACAGATTTGCAACACTATCTTCACTTCAGAAATTGTTATAAAATTAAAACAAAACTGGCTAAGGCAAACTTCTTCAAAACACAGCAAATTAAAGGTTTGGCAGATTATGAAAAATATGGAAATCCATTAACACTCTCATTAATCCTATATCTCAAGTGAAACTGGCTATGAAAAAGAGAGATGAGGTCATAATATGCCCTGTATCTATAGCAAATGAGTTTAACTCTTCGTTTTCTAATTTGGACAATTATAGTCAAAACCTGAAAGGCCACCTGTCTGGTGTGAATATTGATACGCCTACAGCTAGACCTTGTTTCTATTTGAGAGGTGCCACAAAAGTTGAGGTGCTTAAATTGATGAATAAGTAAAAACCTGATAAATCTAGTGGTTATGACAATTTGGCCCCAAAATTATGGACGACGGGTGCAGTTGAGATAGCACATCCAGTTCATGTGACATTTAATTTATAATTTTCTTTTGTTTAAATTCCTGATTTGTCAATGTATTCCGATGTTGTGCCTATACATAAATCAGGATCCCCCTTTATGATTTTGGTCATTACAGAACTTTCTCTAATTTGTCATTTCTCTCAAAGATACAAGATAATAAAAAAAAAAATAAGAATAAAACTTTATTTATTAAGTACCTTTCAAGCACCAAGGAGCTGTACAAATGAACAATAAAATCAGAATAATAACAACCTCAAGCCATAAAAGCCTGACTCCAGAGTTGGGTCTTCAGTTCCTGCTTAAAAATCTCCATGGTCGTGCATTCCTAAAGCCGGCGAGGCAGAGAATTCCAGAGGGTTGGGGCTATAAACATAAAAGCCCAAGCCCAGAAGATTTTAAAATAATCCTCAGAACCTCCAGCAACCCCTCATCAGCTGAACGGAGCTGTCATACAGGGCTGTAAGGAGTCAGAGGCTCTTTCAAGTAGTCGGGGCCAAGTCCCTGCAGGGCTTTGAAGGTCAAAAGACCTACTTTAAAGGTGATCCACCACTGTATAGGCAGCCAGTGCAGATCGCGCAAAACAGGGGTAATGTGTGTCCTTTTTAAAACACCTGTCAACAACCTCACAGCAGCGTTCTGCACTAGCTGCAAGTGGCAGATATCAACCCCAGGAAGCCCCAGGTACAGGGAGTTGCAATAGTCAAGGCAAGAGGTCACAAAGGTGTGGACCAACACAGGTGAATCGACAGATGGAACAAGGTGCTTCACCCTGGCAATGTTCCTAAGATGGTAAAATGCAGACTTAATGACTGCTGACACCTGATAACGAAGGGTCAGCCTGTCGTCAAGTACCACTCCCAAGTTATGTACCCATTCAGAGGTAAGGATCTGATTCTCCCCCCAGAAATAAACCAGAAGGCTGATCAGACCTCAACCCCTCTATCCTGCAACCCGGGTCCACAACCATAACCTCGATCTTACCGGCGTTCAACTTTAACCAGCTTGAATTCATCCAGTCATGGATTTCAGTGAGGCAGCTATTAAATACCGAGAAAGCACTAGCCTGGTTGGGAGCGAAAGACAGGTTGAGCTGGGTATCATCAGCATAGAAGTGAAACCTCAGCCCATACCATCTTACAATGTCTCCAAGGGGCAGCATATACACTGAAAACAACATGGGAGAAAGCACCGAACCTTGGGGGACCCCACACTTGCAGAGAGAATGGGTCAGAGGAAAAATTCCCCAACACAACTCTCTGTGTTCTCCCAGATAGGAAGATGTAAATCATTTCAATACTGTACCAGACAGTCCACAGATGGACCTCAGGCACTCGAGCAAAACCCCATGGTCTACAGTGTCAAAAGCTGAAAAGTGATCAAGAAGAACCAAGACAGAATGGTTTCTCTGATCTCTTGCCATCACAAGATCATTGAGCACCCGAACCAGAGCAGTCTCAGTACTATGCCTCTTGTGAAAACCAGACTGGAGAGGTTCGTAGATACTATGGATGGTCAAATGGTCCTTCAGCTGGTTTGCCACTACCTTCTCAATAACCTTCCCAATAAAGGGAAGGTTAGAGATATGTCTGTAGTTGGCAAAAATATCTGGGTCCAAAGAAGCTTTCTTCAAAAGGGGAGTCACCACCACTTCCCTTAGGGAGCTAGGAAATTCACCCAATTCTAGGGAGCACCAGATTATTTGAGCCAGAAACAGGCCTACGATCTCAACACAACCCAAAATCAGGGAGGTTGGACCCAGATAAACTACAGCACGTAGGGCGCATCCCCTGGATGATCCTCATAACATCCTTGAACCTCAACAGGTCAAAGGAACTCCAGGAGGCCCGAGGTGCCATGGCTGAACACCGACCAACAGCTTCCCCCTTAGAGTGTGTCTGGTGGATCTCTTATCTGATGTCGGCAACCATATTCGCAAAGAAATGAGCGATCTCATTATAACTCCTTTTGTGAAAAAGCTCGACGGAGCTGGAGACAGGCTGGGTTGCACAGCCTGTCCACAGTTCTGAAGAGCTGAGCCAGTCAATTCTGAGAGACAGCAGTCTCCCTGGACAGGAATTCTGCCTTCTTATGGGAGATCTCTGATTGGTAGAGCCAATAATGCCCTTCCAAACTAAGGCAGTCGACTTCTAGAGCAGATTTCCACCAACAATGCTCTAACCGTCGTCCCACATGTTGCAACTCCCTCAAGGACCCATCAAACCTGCCCGCAGAAGCCCCGAACCCAAGACACACCAGGTAATTTCTACCTTGATCCAGGCTGCTGCCACCATCGTTGGCCATCTGGTGCCTTTTCTGAAATGGCCACAAGCTCCCCTGCTCAGCGCATGAATCCCGGCCAGAGTAGCACCTCGAGTTGCTGCCCAGGCTCAAACGGAGCAGAACTGTTACTTTTGTGCCTGATTTTGAAACTTTTAAAATGAACCAGCTAAAACTATTTGCATTTGCCTGTAACTGTATTTAAAAGCTTAGAGTCACTGCAAGCCCAGGACCTGTGTTCTATCTGAAATCCCCCTGTGCAAATCTCACTGGGGACTGTTTGTTAATTTGTAAAGTGCATTTCCAGTTGTAACTGAATTACTCCCTGTGAAAAACTCATTTGGGGACTGTTTAACTTCTAAGTGCTTTTCCTGTGTGCAGAATTTCAGTTTGTCCTGCTAGTAATCACCTTCTTTTTTGAATCACAATAGTACCTGATAGCCCACAGCCCATTTACTCTTCTCCCCACACCCACTACCAGCCGGCCCCCAGCAAGTTAATCTTTTGCCTGTGCTTGATCTTTTTTTTTTAACACCCAACTTCTCCATTAGCTCCTTATATTGTTTTGCCACTAGAGGAGCCTGATTAAGTTGAACAATTTGCTCCCAATACCTCACTTGTCACATTTACTGCTCTCTAGTAGCTGTTTTCACTTGGTGATCACCCTCATCACCCCCTCTCCAATCATCGAAAGCTATCCCGCCATTGTGCACTCCCCAGATCAGCCCTCCTCCTCCTGTCAGGCAATGTCCACCCCAATCCCGGGCCTGGCAGCACTGGTCCTCCCCCTGAAATCTCCTGGGCTGTGCATTGCTTCTATGAACATCTGTAGCCTCCTGAAAAAAATGGACTCTCTACACTGCTGGGTGACGCTTCATAAACCTGATGTTGTTGGCCTGGCTGAAACCTGTCTGTCTCCCTCCACTCCTAACTCTCATGTCTCTCTCCCCGGCTACACTCTCCACCGGTTGGACCGTGTCGGCAGGAGAGGTGGGGGCTGTGTCTTCTATTTGAAGGATTATCTCATGGGGCTACCACTCCCCCCGCCTGACCTCGACCATGAGGCCCAGGCACTTACTCTAAGGCTGTCCCCTGACCCAGCTAGAGGCCCATTATTCCTAACTGTAGCCTACATACCCCCCAAGAACCAATCCCAGGCCCTGGGCCCACTAATTGACTACCTCACCTCCCTACCCAACTCGTCGGACCAAATCTTGGTGGGCGACTTGAATATAAACTGGCTCTGCCCCTCGTTCTCCTCCACCATGAGGCTTTTGATTCAATTGACCCTAACTCAACTGGTCACACAGCCTACTAGAAAAACCCTGAGGGACAAGCACCCTCCTGGATGTGGTCCTCACCAACAGGCCAATCCGCATCCACAACATCCAAATCCTCCTGACTGCCTCAGTGACCACTCCCTGTGCTTTTCAACTGGAAACCCTCGGCCCTCATCCTGGTCAAAACCACCTCTCAGGCGGCTTAGGCCTGGGGACTCATAGGCCTTAAGCGCCCTTGCCCACACTGATTGGTCCCCTCTGGCGAGGGCAACAACATTGACTTGGCCTGGCCTTCTTTGTAAGCACTTTCAACTTTGCCTGTGATATCTTTGCTCCCTATAACTGCTAGGAGGTCCAAAGTGGAAACATGCCTCTTGGATCACCCTGCCCTACTGTGGCAGCTTAAGCAACGTGACAATCTTTGGCACCTTGCTGTTGCTACTGGCCCGTTCAGCTGACAGGCAGTCCTATGCTGCCACCGCAAGCCAGTGCACCTGGGCCATCCCAAAGCAAAGGGAATACTACCAAGCCTCTCTTACCTCCTCCTGGGGGAACCCCAGGTGCTTCTGGGACAACATCAAGCAACTGAATGGTCACTCCCAGTCCCCCTCTCCTTCTCTTCTCAACATCAATGGTACCGTCTCCTCTGACCCTGCCCTCATTGCCACCCACCTCAATAACTCCTTTACCGACCTTAGCTCAGTACTTCCTGGTAACTTTTTCAGTTCACCTCCTCCATCTGTACCGCCACCCATTGCCTGCACCTCTTTCCACCTGCGTCGTGTCACCATGCAAGAAGCTAGGCCTTACTTGCTAAAAGCCCTAAAAGGTAACACCATCAGTAATGACTCACTTGATCCCTGCCTTTTATGTCAGGTCCTGGATCAGGTCCTCTCACCTATTACGTGCATTTTCAACAAATCACTCTGTCTCAGACAATTCCCTCTGCCTGGAAGATTGCCACAGTTACCCTGTCCATAAAAGGTGGTGACAGGACTCTTTCGGGTATCTACATACCATCTCAATCCTCTCCCCTCTCTAGGCGTTAGAAAATTGGCGATCCCAAGTCTCTGACTACCTCTGTAAGTACAATGTTCTCTGCCCTGAACACACTGGGTTCAGAGCAGGTCATAGTACCAATACAGCACTCCTGGAATTTTCCAACTTCCTCCATGCCTCCTTGGACTCTGGTGCCCTGGCTGGTGCTATATTCATTGACCTGTCTAAAGCATTCGATACCGTTTGCATCCTCTTTGCTCTCCACCCTTGACCTAATAGGCTTTGCCTCAGGATCTGTTCCTGGTGCACCAGCTATCTCTCCGCCCGCTCCCAATGTGTGAAAGTCAACGGTACTCTCTCTGAAACATGCCCCATTCGCTCTGGGGTGCCATGGGCTCAATTCTTGGACCCCTACTATTCTCACTCTTTCTTAACTCCCTACCCAGCAGTTGTACAGGTAAGATGCTTCTCTATGCTGATGATGCTGTTCTCGTTGCCTCCCACAATGACCCCATGCTGCTACAGAACTCCCTCCAACTAGTCTTTGACTCTGCAGCTACCTGGTTCACTGAGCACCGACTTGTTATCAACCTTAAGAAAACAAAAACGATGCTCTTCTCCCACCCCCAAAATAAGTACAGCAAGTTTCCCTTAGCTGTCCACTCCACACCCAATCTCGTCATTGACCAGGTGCAGTCCTATAAATATCTTGGTATAACCTTTGACCCTGCACTTTCATTCCATGGACATATATCTGCCCTAAATTCTGTCGCCAACTCACGGCTAGGCATTCTTTACCAGCACAAGAAATGCCTCCCTCCTGATGCTCTCCGCCTGGCTGTCACCTCCTCTGTCATGTCTCTCATTGACTATGACCTTCCGGTCTATGGCTCAGCAGATCAGACTGCCCTCAACAATGTTCGCCTCACAGTTAATAAGGCCTGCAGACTTATCACTGGTGCTCCCAGACTCACTCACACATGAGCTGTACACCCTGGCTACCCTACTCAACCTGGAAGAGCGACTCATGTATCAGACATGCCAGCTCACCTTTAAAGCCCTGCGTGGCCTATCCCCCATAGGCCTATCCAACTCCATTCACCGTACTGCACCGACCCTGATCACGTGCAGCTCGTCAAGAGCTACCCTAGTTATTCCGAGAGCCAGGACCTCTCAAGGTCAGAGGGCATTCCCCTACCGTGCGCCCCACTGGTATAACTCCCTCCCTGCCAGTGTCTCAAACTCACTAACCTTAGCTTGCTTTAAGCCCAGGCTCATAAACTTCCTGCTTAGCTCTCTCAAATGCAACTGCCACTAGCCTAGTGTAAAAAAAAAAAAATATATACTCTGTTTGACATGCTCACTGGGGCTCCCCCTTCCTTTCCCTACTAATTCCTCCTCCCTATCTCCTCCTTTCTCTCCACCAGCTCTCCCCGACCATAAGTTTTGCACCTTTTGTTATCTTTTGCTTCGTTGGAGATTGTATTCTATTGAAACAAAATTGTAATTGAACTGTAACTTTTGTGTTTGTAAGTACTGTGTCCCTTGTACTACTGTTCTGATGTCCTCTTTGTGATGAGGTACCTTTGTAAATGAGCCTCTGGCTCAAAGGTTTCTAAACTGTTGTTTAACTAACTAAATAAATAAATAAATAAACCATGGGGCCCGAGGGCGGAGGGTGAGGTAATGAACACGGACTGGAGCAATTGAGTCAAGATCCAAGGAAATGGCCTGATTATAAACCAAAGCCATTGACTCCGGACTCATGCTGGCAACAGGAAACTGTGAGAGGTTTAACACCGCCATCAGGTCTTCAGGGCACATATCCCATAAAAGGCGGTATCAAACCATCTCCACAGGGGCAGACCTTCGAAGGGGAGCATGGAAATTGAAGCTCACGGTGTAATGATCAGACCAACTTACAGGTTCCACAACCAAATCAGAGGTCTCAATCCCCAGGAGAAAAACCAAATCCAGAGAGTGACTGTGATTATGAGTAGCTGAAGAAACAATCTGTGTAAAGCCTAGCGATATCATTAGCTGGAGGAAGTGTTGACCAAAAGCTGAGAGTTCATCATCAGCCCAGGCAATGAAGTCACCCAGAACCATCAATCTGGGTGACTCCAATGCCATATCAGCGACAAAGTCTGCCACTTCCTGCAGGAATTTCCCTCATCCCCTGGTGGACGTTAGACGAGGGCTATCCTGCAACCCACAGCAGCTACTACAGTACACTCAAAGGATTCACCCTCATTAACTGGTACACCCATGAGCCCCAACCTGGTCTTAAAACAGACTGCTACTCCCCCTCCTGCGATCCAAACTCGGGCGGTGAATCACTCAGTGCCTGGCTGGAACAGCTGCCTCCAAAATGGGGCCAGTATTTACATCCAGCCAGGTATCGGTGATTCAAGCCAGATCAGCTGTTCCAACAAAGTCAGCAATAATGACAGACTTGTTTTTAACAGATCTGGCATTGCACAACACCGTGCGAGTTAGACAAGGCTCCTGAGCCATCCCGAATACTTGTCCACTGGAACAGATGGTGCCCTTGGGTATGGGGACTAGACATGGAACACCACATTCCAGGCTCCATTTCACCCCAGGGTGTCTTCTGGACCTAACCAGACCTATATGAGATGTCCATTCATTCACCCTCCAGTGTACGTGCCCCCCACTGCACCCACCCCAAACCCTCCTATGTACAATACCAAGCACCCGACAGCACTTGTAGATGGAAACCGGGAGGGGGGAAGGGCGGAGGGTGTGGAGGTCGGAGGACAAATAACGCTCGACTGGGGGGACTAAACAACACATACCACAAGTGGGAAACAAACTAACTACCAGACACCTCAAATAAAAATCCTAATTACCTCATAAATAAATTACCCTAAATTACAAATAAACTAAAACCCACCCATAATTACACCTTACTCAAAACATAACTATAATAACTTAATTCAATAAACAAACAAAAACAAACTAATAAACTTTCCCACCCCTGAACCCTCTCACGGCTCTGAGGAGGGAAGAAAAATAAAACAAAAATAACATTTAAAAAAATACAGTTCAAAACTAATTTTCATCCCAAAGGTCCTCTCACTACCAAAAGGACAAAAACATTCAAAAGCAAAAATATAAATAGTCCATCTGCAGTTTTAGGCACTCTCACTGCCAACGATGATTAATTTTGCATGGAATCCAAGTATATAAGGATAGTGAGGCCCTCTCACTACACACATTTTCCTTCATAAGATGGAGACAGGATCCGGTAAAAAGTCAAATGGCATTATGAGTCAAAATCCAAACTACTCCAAATGTAAATCCAGAGAACAATGACATGCAGACTTAGTGCAAGTACATAGGTGGAGGCAGAGAAGTCTCAGATAAGGCCGAGAATATCCACAGGCCCAGCTGCAAGGAGCGGGGGCACCCCCCCACACACATACTCCTAAACTGCCTAATAAGGCTCTGTTATACTACCAGGACCCACAGCTTCAGATATCCCAAGGCCGGACTGATAAGGTCGACCCTGGAGTAGCTTAGGAGCCCCCAAATAACCCCTAACCCCTTAGAGAGAAAATGATAGCAGCTCCTGCTTGGTCCCAGGAAGCACAAACCAAGAACACCCAGGCACGGGTGGGGGGATTAAGAGCCTCCCACAACCAAGCCACTACTATGGCACCGCTTCCCCAAGCAAATTAAACACAGTTTAAAATAAAATTAAAAAGTCCCAGAGAAAAGAAGGACATCGATCGATGAATAGGGTCCCATCACTCATGGTACATTAAAGCACCAGCAATGGTTCTTTCAACCGAAGTTCTTGCAAAACTCTCACAGTAAGAGTACCCAGCTCCTCCTCAGTCAACACTGTAAAGTCCTCCAACAGTACATCCAAGCTGTAAGAGACAGGCATCAAACAATAGCAACCAGCAAATCCATGAGTCCAGTACAATCAAGCATCCAGGTGACCAGGAACAAACTTCTCCACATTGAAGGATACACCAGGATAACAACCAGCAGCAAGTGGTAAACAACCGCGAAAGACGTAAAATGCTGCTCCCAGAAAAAGCATCTCATTTCACCCACGAGGGGGGCACCAGGCGACTTACTTCCCCACACTGAAGAAAACGCCAGGACAACAACCGGCAGCAGGCAGAAAACAACCGCAAAGACGAAGGATGCAACTTCCAGCACAACGACTCACTTCACCCACAAGGGAGATGCCAGGGCAAACAGGACGTCAGGACAAATGATCGACAGCAAGTGGTAAACGACCGCAAAAGCACCGGGCAGCACAGAAATAAAATAAAACAAGAACGTTAAATGCTAAAATATATTAAAACTAAAACACGATAAATAAAAACAGAATAAAACAAATAGGGCTTTTCAAACAAAGCACAGACTACGAGGTACAGAGGCTAGTCCAGTGCAACCGCCATCTTTGACTCAGCAAGAGAACAACTTTTCAGAAACTGGACTATAACCACATGGATGAATATATTGAAAAATATGATCTTTTATTAAAAAAACAACATGGATTTAGGAGGGGGCATGGGACTGAGACTGCCTTGGTTGAGTTCATGAGCATCAATCAATCAATCAATCAATCAATCAATCAATCAAACTTTATTGAACCAGGCGTAGATACCATTGAGCAAACTTGTTTTCAAAGTAGTCCTGGACATAAATACAGAACGAGGGCAAAAAATAGGGAAGACAAGGAAAGGACATAGTACATTTGGAGGAATATTCAGATCTATTCATACGTAAACAACATAGGAAACATAAATGTGAGGTCGTAACTAGTAGGTCAATACATACATAACTAACATCGTTGATAAGGTCATAATTAGTAAATTCAAGAGGTAAAAATGTAATACTTAGTCATCGGTAAAAATCAGCTGTAATGTTAAGAAGAAAAGTATGCAGGGAGGGAGAGGAGGGAAGGGGAGAATGTGTAGGGGCAGAGGGGGGACAGGGGGAAGAGGAGAGAGACTAATAAGTGCTAGGTGCTCCCTCGTGGGGAGGTGCCGTTGAGTGGGTTACAGTGATATTAGAATCATAGTCAATACTGGTGGTAAGACAGGAGCATGTATATAAAGCAGGAGAGGGCAAGGAGGGAGAGGACAGGGGAAAGGGGAGAGTGATTAATAAGTGCTAGGCTCCCCCAAGCATGGAGATAAGTGGGGTGGTAACAGTGATGTCAGAGGTGGGAGAGATACTAGGGGCTACAGCTACCCAGTCACTCAAAGCAGCTACAGGTTTCCTTAAAGTATTTAGCTAATAGAGCTTTGAAAGTGGATGGACCGGGAAGGGATGAGAATTTAAATGTACTTTGCATGGCATTCCATAAGGACGGGAGGGAAAAATTAATTGCAGCCACATCATGGGTTGTTTGGTAGCAAAGTAAGGAGAAGTGTCTCAACCCATAAGATCCCTTGGCACATTCAAACAAGCTTGAAATATAAGCAGAGAGTTTGTCAGACAAGGCTCTGGAGAACCAAAGAAAAGCGTTCCTTTTCCTCCTTGTAAAGAGGGAGGACCATCCCAACTCGTGATACAGTATACAGTGGTGGATGCGAGAGGGCAGGTTTAGGATAAACCTTATGGCCCGGTGGTAGAGCGTGTCAAGTTTGCTGAGCAGAGTAGAAGGGCAATGGATGTAGAGAAAGTCAACATAGTCCAGTAAGGGTAGAAATGTGGATTACACAAATCTCTTTCTAGCTTCTGTGGTAAGTAGGTGCTTAATATGGTAGAACACGCCTAGCTGCTGCCTTAATTTTTTTTAAACCTCGTTTTGGTGGTACAAGAAGTTGAGCTTGTTATCCAGCTAGAACCCTAGGTATGTGAAAGTCTCAACTATTTCAAGGAGTTCATGTATGGTGGCATGAATAATGAATGCCTAACTGGGGCCATGTTCATGGACATAACCAAGGCATTTGACTTGGTGGACAACATTCTTTTAATAAGTAGATTGGAACAGTTGGGGTTTGGGAAACCAGTTCTGAGATGGTTCAATGATTATTTAAGTGGTAGGTACCAAGTTGTCAGGTATGGGGGATGTATTTCAGACAAGGTTGAGGTAAAATGTGGTGTTCCACAAGTCTTCATCTTGGAACCTGTATTATTCTTTCTGTTCTTTGACCCAATAATAACTGTCATTAATGAAGCACAAGTATTACTCTGTGCTGGTGAAGTGGTGATTTACTGTCATGGTGCTTCCTCTGCTGACTTAGACCAGTTTCTGACAAGAGAATTGGGCTGTATACAGAACTGGCTCTGTGGTACTAACCTGGTACTAAATATATTAAATACAAAGACAGTAACTTGTGGAACCATATTAGATTTAGAGACCGTGGTAGCAGACTACATGTTGTGAACAAAATAGAACCATATATGACATTTTTTTTTTCCTTTAAAAATCTTGGGTTTACTTTGAATCCCACCCTGAGTTTTGGCCCCCTTATGGAAATAATAACTATGAAAACTCATGCTAAAATTGCATTGTTATACAGAATACAAAATTATTTAACTACAGAAACCAGGTTGCCTACTGTAAACCAAAGTTTTTTTGCTGGTAGTAAACTATGCATCTGTTGTTACCACTGGAGATTGCTGGCATTAGGGCGCTGAGTCATGGATGTGCTAAATGTCAGGTTCGCCACCCCCTCCTTGAGGTCTTCCCTCTGGAGTTAGGATCTATAGTTAGGAGGGGTGTTGGGGGCATAGCCCCCCACAAGCAGGAGGCACAGAGGGTGCAGCCTCTCACAAAAAGATGGGTCAGCGATGAAGACGTTTGGAGTCGTAGTGACCAATGTCCTAATGATGGTCCCACATGAGGGTGGAACCCTGTTGTTACAGACTCTGTTCTATTAAGTACACTGTCCAAAAAATCAGTTTTGAGCCAAAGAATAGGAAGGTTCACATTATTGGCTCCAAATAAAATGCATCATTGCGAGGTACTTAGACTGGGATGGCTTCCTGTCTCCTAAAACTTTAAATTAGTTTTGTCTCATCTTGTTTACAAGGTATGGGAGACAGGAACTCCATCTCATTTGCATAAATGTCTAAGGGGAGTATAATTTCAATTTTTCTTCTCAATCTTCAGATAACCTTTTTCTCTTAAATGTTACTCTGATTCATACATTAAAGCCGACAAGTACATATGCTTTTTCTGCAGTTACTACATGGAATAAAATACCACCACAGATTCGGTGTTTACCAATTTATAGAGCATTTTCAGCTACACTATTATCTCATTATAAAAAGTTGTTTAAGTTTGAGGGTTTTTGAATACATGTAGCAATACTTGTATAGTGATGTATTTGACAAGGAACTTTTGTAAGCTTCTGATACTGCACTGTTTTGTACTGTATTGTATTCTATGTTTTATTACCCTGGGTGGTACCTGAAAAGGGAATTATATTCCAGTGTACTTACCTGTAAACTGAATAAAATAAAAATGAAATGAAACAACCCACTCAAACGGGACAATACAGAGGCCCAAGTAGGATATCGAGCAGTCCAGATAGACAAAAAGGCCTTTATCTGCTGGCATGTTCGTATGGAACAGGCAGACAGGAGTGCTGGTGGAGTAACGGACTCGCAGAATGCAAAACCTTGTACAAACATTACAGGCACAGATGAAGGACAAACTCAAGACTTCTCTGGGCAGCACATGCACCTGCAGAGGAAAGAAATAGTGACAGGCCCTAAGCAGATCCATTTCAGTCCCCTGCAGAAACAGCTAAAATAAGGAATACAGTGTCTTTCAAATATAAAGGGGATATGGATGACCCTCCAGACCAGATTTTTGTAGCCCGCACACTCCTGAAAAATAGCCTAAGTTTCTTTAAAACAGAAATATATGCACTAACTATTCATATAGCTGGTGATTTCATATCTGATGTCAGCTTTAAAACTGCAAATATTCTTCAGGGCTTCTGGCAGAAATATCATGAAGTTAAGAACACTCCATTATGGTCCTGTTTTTGTTATTCCCCCTTACCAATCCAGCATTTAAAACAATTACTGTATCATTCAACAAATGAAGGAGTTAGCATAGCATAAATCTTGTACTTGCTCAAAACCAGGTGCACAGTCCTGGGGTCTCCTGCTTCTGAATTCTAAACATACAGTACATGGATGAGGGATGGTGGACTAATGTGCGACTTCCACAAACAGACACAGACCTAAAACATCTATGATTAGAGGTACTGACGGCCGCCAATCATAGACTTTGATGGCAGGTAAGGACCGCTTGGCCCACCCAGTCTGCCCATTTTCCTACTTATTGGATAAGCTGCAGATCCTAGTTAACCAGCAGCCTACTTCATTCTACCCCCCCACTAGAATTGCCTTATGTATGTCCCACGCATTCATGAATTCCCCCAGTGTTTTTGACCCAATGACCTCCACAGGAAGGTTGTTCCATGTGTCCACCACCCTCTCTGTGAAAAAATACTTCTTCATATTGCCCCTGAGCTGTCCTCCCTCTGTCTTCAAATTGTGCCATCTTGTTCATGCACATCTCTTTTTTTGAAAGATGCTACCCTCTTGGACTTTGTTTATTCCCCTTGAGATACTTAAAAATTCCTATCATGTCCCGCCATCCCTCCTTTCCTCGAGGGTATACATATAGTATTAAGCTCTTTTAGTCTCTCTTCATATGGCTTCTGGTGCAGACCCTGCACCATTTTAGTTGCCCTCCTCTGAACAGCCTCCATCCTGTCTATATCCTTGCAGAGATAGGGTCTACAGAACTGCACAGAGTACTCCAGATGGGGTCTCACCAACTGTACAGTATGTAGAGAGGGATAACAACTTCTTGTTTTCTACTGGTGATGCCTCTTCCTATGCATCCTGGTATCACCCCCAGCCCTCCTTACTGCCTTCTCAGATTGCTTGCCTACTTTTAGATTGTCTAATATGACTACTCCCAGGTCCCTTTCCATTTTTGTTGTTGTTAGTACCTCCCTCTCCATTGTGTACTCTTTCCCTGGGTTTTTGTTTCCCAGGAGCATTACTTTGTGCTTCTTTGCACTGAATCTAAGCTGCCATACTTTGACCATTCCTCTAACCTTGCCAAGTCCCTTCTTATTCTTTCCACCACCCCCTTGTGTATCAACCCTGTTGCAGATCTTTGTATCATCTGCAAAGAGGCATACTTTCCCTTCCAGTCCCTCTGCAATGTCATCTGTAAAGACATTAAAGAGGACCAGTTAAAGTACTGAACCCTGTGATTCCCCACTAGTAACCCACCCTTTCTTCAGTCAATTGTTTACCCAGGCTACCACCCTGGGACCCACTCCAAGGCTGGTTGACCAGTTTATTAAAATTTTGTGTGGGACTGTGTCAAATGCCTTGCTAAAGTCTAGGTAGGCCATGTTCACAACCTTCCCTTGCCCACTACTTTGGTCACCCAGTCAAAGAAATCTATTAGATTAATCTTACATGACCTTCCCGCTGTGAATTCCTGCTGCTTTGGGTCCTGTGCCCTGCTGGCCTCGCGGTACTCAAAAATCCTTTCTTTCAGAAGTGATTCCATCATTTTTCCTGCCAGAGGTCAAATTAACAGGTCTGTAGTTTCCTGCCTCTGTCTTGCTCCCACTTTTGTGCAGGGGAATCACATTCTCCCTCATCCAGTCCTCAGGTACCACACCATCCCCCCATGATTTGTTAAAAAGGGTAGGCAGTGGTGCCACTAGTTTTTCCTTTATTTCTTTTATAATTCTGGGGATGCTTTGTCCACCTTCAGTTTTAGGAGTTCTTTCAGGACTCTTTCTTCTGTGAATGAACTAGTATCGACTCCCAATATCCAGGGAGCTTCTATTGTTTGGTTTAGGTACCTCTCCCTCCCCCTCTTTTGTGAATACTGAGCAGAAGTATTCATTCAGTATCCCTGCTTTTTCACTGTCACCCTCTGCCCACCCTCCCCTCAAGAACAGGACCTGGGGGTAATCATGTGTGATGACCTAAAGGTAACCAAACAAAGTGAGAAGGCTCTGGGGGGTGATGCCACTGTACAGATCACTACTGAGACCTCTTCTAAAGTACTGTGTTCTGTTCTGGAGGCCACATCTCCAGAAGGACATAGACAAAAAGAGAGATAGCCCATAGAAGGGCAGCAAAAATGGTGTAAGGACTGCACCAAAAGTTATATGAGGAAAGACTAGAGGACCTCAATATGTATTCCCTGGAGAGTGGAGAGAAAGGGGAATATGACAGAGATATTCAAGTACCTCAGGGGTATAAACAAGGTGCAGGAGGATAGCATCTTTCAGAATAGAAGGTGTACAAGACAAGGGGTCATGATATGAGGCTATAGAGGGGTAGGCTAAGGGGCAACGTGAGGAAGTACTTTTTCACAGAAAGAGTAGTGGATACTTGGAACAGCCTCCCTGTGGAGGTGGTGAGGGCAAAAACAGTAGGGGAATTTAAGAATGCATGGATAGACATAAGAGTGCTCTCACAATAGGGGAAGACAGGGTAAGCTGCAGATGAACTATATCAATCAGATCAACCAGGGGCTGCGGTATTGCATTAGGTAGGGAAAAGGGGCAAACTAGGTGGGCTACACGGTCCTTATCTGCTGTCACCTTCTATGTTGCTATGTTTCTACTTCGTTTTACCTAGAAAAGGATAGAGGCTTCATCTTCTACACTAGTCATTGCTTCAAGCCTACCTCTGTCTCCTCGACTTCAGCCTCTGGCATGTCTGCTGTGCTCACTACTGTATCCAATCTTTGCAAGGTCTCAGCACTTAATGCTCATTCAGTTCTCATCACACCAGTGCTCATTTACCTGCTCAGCAGTTTTTCAGCTCCCTATCAGTTTCTTGGGCATGCCAGCCATACCATTCCGGCACAGGGTTCTCTGTAGCTGACAGTCTCGCTCTGCATTCTAAGTCCACATCTTGAGCGTGCCCGACTTGGGTCGGGGTCCTTCTCACCTAGGAATGTCCTTGCTCTGGGCTTGGCTTTACCTGTTTGCTATGTGACAGCAGCTCCTGGTGTAGAATTTATGACTCACTGTGAAGGGTGGTTACCTCGATCTCCTTTGGCTGTAGTGGTTTCATTATAATGGTTATCCATTGGCTTTAGTGGTTTCCTTAGCAAAGCACCTTCACCGCATTCTCTCTATGACTGCCTCTGGTTCAACTGGTTTGAGTTTAGGGTGAGTAGGCCAGGTGAGTGCCTCAGTAGTCATTGCTCTCCTCCTCCCGCCTTGGTTGCCCCCGATGTTGCAGAGCACTCTTGCAACCTTCCACAGTGTTCCCACTAGAGGGATTGAGTTAGAGCTTTCCTCAAAATTGGAATGTTTTCCACCTCCCTTAATTAGGTTTCCAAATTGCAGTAGCAGAGCCATCACTAAATAAAATATCCCAAGCCTGGAGGGAAGGAGACCTAGGCCTTAGATCCCCAGAGATTTTCTCCTCATAGGGTTTTTTTTGTCTCCTCCATGCCTCAGGTCATAACTGTTTGTTAGCATTGTAGTGTTCCCTAGTTTCTTTGTGTAGGTTCCACTGTTAATGGAGGTGAGTGGTGTCCCTGCCATTCCCCCTCTCCTTAGAAGGTCCCTTCATTCTCAATGCAACATCGAATCATGCCACACAAACCTGAGCATCTCGTTACTTTATCAAGCTACCCGATGCTTTATTCTACTACTACATCACAGCTCCTTCCTAAGGTACCTTTAGCCATGGGAATCGTTCCATGGCACCTCTAGGAGTGGAACTCTCTTTGAGGATTCCTTGCCTTTGGTACCCCTACAGGGTGGTAATTCTTCTGCCATCAAGACTGCGAGCGGCCAAAACCAAACTAACACAGTTGCCCAAGCATAACACTGTACTGGATGTGTAGGCCATTGAAATGGAAGGATGGACCTGTATTTCAATGGACAAGCAGCCAGCCACTCCCACTTCCTGAGCTATATAAGCAGTTCCTCTCAGCCTCCTCCTGAAGCACTTTTTCTTTACCCCACCATCCTCCCCTCCTCCTCCAGCAGCACTTCTCTCCTTGGGATTCTTCCTAAGATACCTTTAGCCACAGGAATAATCCCATGGCATCTCTAGGGGTGGAACCCTAACACTATAATGGCTGTGTAGGCCATTGACTTCATCGATAGGATCCTCCAACCTGAGCCTTCTACTGATAATGAAGGTGACTCCACAGGCTCTTGTTCTTTCAGACAGAAAAACATTGAGGCAGGAATGGAGAGTACATGTAAAAAGTCATGATGAAGGTACAAAATGTACAAAATTTATTTTCTTTTTCCCTTCATGTCACATCTTTAAGTATAAATTGCCTCCATAAATGTTAATAGCATACAGAGTCAGGTACAAAGAGGAACTACACACTCCATTTTAAGAGATCTGTTGTACAACATAATATTCTTACAGGGCACCAGGCTGCATATAAATAGAGAAACTAAGGCCTCTGAAGAAGGGTTTGAAGGCTCATCATTCTAAATTATGGGAGATGAAACATGATTGGGGGTTGACATTTTGTTTCATTCTACATGGATAACTGTCTCTGAACTGAAGTCTTAGTACCAGTGAGGGTACTCACTTTATATGTATCTATGGGTCCACATAGTCTATGTCTGATGAACATGTATGCCCCTCAAACCAAATCTACAGAGGTAGAGATTTTTAAACAAATCCAAACACATCTCTGTACAGTCAGATGTATTCTATTTGGAGGAGGTTTTAACTGTGCTTTAACCCACCCAGGTAAAAGTGGGGTAACTAAAAAGGTATATAATGACAGTAATTTTCTGAATAACATGTACCACTAAGCAGGCCTGAAGGATAGTTTAGTGGAACAGAAAAAGCCTGATCAAACTTTTTTAAAGGTAATTTACAGTATTCCAAAGAACTGATAGGACTGACTTTCTTATTATTGATGTGATGCAGTAATGAATGCACACAGTATTCCCCATGGTAGGGAGAGAAAGAAACCTGGCCATTCATCTGTGGACAATAGGGTATCAGACCACTGGTACCATCCTTCCTGATTCCCTGACTAAAGGAGCTCTGCCATCATCGGTACTTGCTCCACCTGGGCACCTGAGTGCTACTTCCTGAGTCTTTTCCTGAACATGGTTCGTTACCATGGTGACACATGGTATTCTGTTAGGCAATCCAGTTGTTCTATTTCCTCACAAGTTTACCCTATTAATGGAACCATTCATGAAGTTGATGAGACAAAGGTACAACATTAAGGAAATGAATGTTGCTGATAGTATAGCATTCCTCTTAATCCTGTTAATATTCTTTTACATGCACAAAAAGCTGAAATATTAAAAAAATTAATAAATAGATTGGTATACAGAATAAAAGAAAATTGGAATGTCACAAATACTACGATGAATGTACAGTAGCTTAAATAAAATTACTGATCTATGGAATGCTAAATGAAATATCACAGACATATAACATGGGACTAAAAAGGCATTTTTGCAGGAAAATATATCTTGGAATTAATTTGCCTGAAAACCCAGAAAACATGCTGAAAAAAAAAATACTATGGTAATTTATTAGGAAGGTGAAACTTGATTTTGAAAGATAAAATGAGTTGCTAGTGGATTATTTTTACATAGAGGAGAATCCATTAACATGAAAGTACTGCCTCATTACCTGTTTCTCTTCCAGATATAAAAAATGTTCCTCAGATATTTATTAAAATGTGGGAATCTGCAACCTCCTGATTTTGATGGACAAGAAAAAAAGAAACTAATAAAATGCACAACTTTGAGGTCAGCAGAATAATGAGGAGTATTTCTTTTTAACAGAATTCTGTCTGTGCCTCTTAACCATATATCCTTAAAATGTGGTTTGCTCCAGTGTTAGTGAAATAAATATGGATACAGAGGGAGGTACAGTAACAGTTCCTGAACTTCACAATATGTCTTTCTACATTGATTTTCAGTAAATAATCCATAAACATACCTTTACTTTTGGCATTCAAAATATAGTAAATATCTGCAGAGAAGTAAAGAATAATTTCCAAATAGTAAAATAAAAATATTAATTATGTACCCAGTACATGCAGGATGGGTATTGGGATCCAGTTACTGCCATAACCAAATTGATATTCCGTTTTAACCCTTACAGTACTGCAGGAGTAGATATGCATCCTGAATCTATATATGTTCAAACATACATGTGGTAAAAGCTAGGATGTGAATAGTTTTTTTCTGCTGATAAGGACTGAAAATCTTAGGAATTAAGAAAACCTTGATGTAGTATCATTTAGACTAGACAGAGAGAGAGAGAGAGAGAGAGAGAGGGGGAGGGAGACTATACGTTAGCACATCATTCATCACGATTATATACAGTACATACAGTATGATCAGGATTTGGGAGGCTGGAATGATAGCACTGGTATATTACCTTCCCCTGTCTCTTGTGGCTATCTCAGTCCAGTACGAAAGTGATAGCAACTTGTTTGCATCACCTAACATCTGGATTAGCCAATGTTCATTTAGTGTTGTGTGACACTGCTGCGAGGGGGGAGGGAGGGTCCCTGCCCCATTAACAGTGTGTTGAATTTATAATTAGCAAAAGTGTGGTGTTGTGTTGGGAGCATGTTTGACCCAATTTGCACTATACACTTTCACTGACTGACTGTGTATTGGACACAAGTGTTCATCCTCTCAAACATAATTCTTTTTGGGAAAAAAGCACATTAAAGATGGAACTGGGTCATGTCTGTTTAAACTTGGCTGAACTTTGAGTTTCAACCCTAAGAGTGAGTATTAAACTCATGGATTCAAAACTCAACAGTGAAGAGAGGGCTCCTTCACACTTGTATTGGAATTAGTTTGGGCAGTCTATTGATAAGCAGAATGAAGTGAAAACTGGTCATTGGTTAATGTACTGATGGTACTTGGACCTGGCATGTCAATTTAAGAAGAAGCAAGATGGAGTAACACTACAGGCCACTGTAATGCTCGATCATTGTTAAGAGACTGCGATCTCTGAAGCAGGTCAACTAGATACCCGGGGGGCTCTTAAGTTCCATAGGACCTTACCTGGAATATAAGAATAGTAAGAATGCATATAGATTACAGTGAAAGAATACACTGTCATCAGAGATGGTGAGAGCAGTACCAGGCCATGGAGGGCATCAGCAGGTTGTGTTATAAATGAGGTGACTCCAAAGTCTCCATCAGTATTGTTAACAGCAGAAATCTTTAACAGGTCAGTACAATAAGATACCCCAGTGTAAAATGCATGAATCCCCATCAAAGCAGAGATCCCTGGAATGATGGCTGTCTAGGTTCACACTACAAGCCCAGGACTTCAGGAGAAGAAGCTGTCATGGGGGAGAGTGAGCATCTGTAGTGATCTAACCCTACACTCCCAGCTGGCAGGAAAAACCTATGGTGGAAAACTGGGACAGGGTCTCTTGAAAGCAGAACAACTCTGCTCCAAACCAAAGTCTCTATAGGCAGATCTACCAATTCCGCTCTCCTCAGCTATGCATTAGGGATGGGTGGACCTATCCACTTGAAATGCGAAGCCCCCCTTGATCTCAGAGGGTCCAACAGACTCAGGTAATTCAGGACACTGCTGCTCAGTGTACCAGGCCCACCTTGTATTTTTATTTTAATACTTTTGAATTTTAACCCAGATCCTCCCTCATGTCTACATAAACTACGCCATTCACCTAATAACAAAAAAAGGTACTCTGCAGTGGGTCTCTGTTTCTGCTCTTGCTTATCAATCCAGTATGCAGTCTTAAAATATAAACACAGAATAGGAATGGGCAAAACTATCAGCATCAGCGTAGGCAGCATGGGTGAACTGTCCCAGAGCGATGACCTGCACAAGAGTGAAAGGTAAGTGAAAGTTGACATTTTTTATGGTATTCTCCAACCAGGAATTGTGTGTCAGTAGCAAGAACAACAGGGGCAACAATGGTCAATGTAGATTATATGTTAACATAGCAAAAATAAAATAGTGACCTAATTATAGAGAGTGCAGAACCCGGTGTTAAAGTAATGCCTAGCTTGATTAGCATTCCAGTGACAAATTAAAAGCTGTCAGAAAATGCCAAAACCTCGGTATGGTGTGCTGGACTGACATCCCAGATAAACCACTTCAATTGATTTTGGCTCATGCAAAGATTTTGTCTTATACATAATGTGATGGGCATGTATTTGTTTTGTTTATTTGCTATCACTATTTTGTCATGCAGTGCAGAGGTGATATCCACTGTATGCTTGTTATTATCTCAGATAGTACTGCAGTCTGTGATCTGAAATATAAACACAGCCCACAGACTTTACCACATGGAGTGGGAGATCAGTCAGCTGATACATGGTTCTGAGCACACTAGAGTGCTGCTTTTGCCAGTTACAGTTAAAGCAGTGGTGCTAACCCCATGGGTCAACTGGGCGGTTCTATGGCCAAGAATGATGCAGCAGTAAGGGGGATACCAATGGCAAGCTTGACAGCCAGAAACTGGAGGAGAGATGATCAGGAGCATTGGGAGGGGAGATGGGTCCCATGGACAGTGCTGCAGTCTGAAAAGCAAGGACCGCAGAACTAATGTATAAAGAACAGGAGCAGAGCTCAAGCAAAGGCAGCAAAATAATGTAAAAGAAAGTGCAAACAAGAGCCCCAAAGCCCATTAAAAAGACCCAGCAAGTGCACATAAAAGATTTACTATGATAATCAATGAGGGGCAGGAGTTGCATCTGTTGTAGTGGCTGGAGGTAAGGTTTTCATGAGCTACCCAGTGAATGTAAGGCTAAAGTCCTGCCATTCTAAAGGGTTCTTAAGGTACAGAGAATTCATAAATGAACTTTTACAGTAATTATACACAAAGGGAAAATATTGAACTTTATACAGTAGTGAAGTGCTCAAAGGTTCAGTTATAATTCATGTCTTAGAAATATTACACAACCTTAGAAACCATAGCAACAATATAAATTGTAGGCACCCTGGTGTGCTAATTCACCACATCTTTAGCATAATGATTATATTGAAGCTATATTTTAACTCAAAGTCAAGAAATGTATATCCTGATATGTAAATGAAATCTTCATTGATGTATATGGTAAAGTGAAACAAAAAGAAATGAGGAAAAATAAAATACTTCCTTCCTTTTTTCATCCCCTTATTAGGTTTATAAGGATTTTAATAAAATGGAATAGCTGACAGGATGGAGAGTTTCACGATTGTGCGGTTTGCTCTTTTTCTGTTGGCTAACTTCACTTTTATGTGCCACTGCTATTTTGTTATGTTAGCTGTTGTGTGTTTTGTTAATATTAAGTGGCTATTTTTGATTCACTAAATTTGACTTGCTATTATCACGGGATACTGCCAAGATTGGAAATACTTTAAGGGACTTAGCATGATGGTACTATGGTACTGCTTGGCACCTCCATTCTTGCTAGCCTCAAAAGTAAGACACCAAGTCAGGCACTCAAAATGTGTACAAGCAGGCATATATGTTGGGAATATAAAACATGGAGAAATTTTCTGCTACTGCTGTTTGTGGTTTATTTTAATGTATTATCAGAGTGCAATATGAATTTCTGCTTTAATGTCTGAGCTAATGTCAGTCCTGTGTTTTGCAACATCTGCAGGATGGATTGATGTGGCAATTCTGAATGATAAAATGAGGGATGTGTATATATAATGTGGGACAGCTGAGAGGCCTGTTCATTTTTTTCTGTCTTCACTGGTTTAAGTCTGCTGCTTCACCTTTCTATTCAGTACAGATGTATTGCATTGTCCATGAGTCTACCTTTTATTGGCTTGTGTCAGTGTGTGTGTTCATTTCAGTTGCTTGACAATATACAGAATATACTCGGTGTGCCAATGACAGTACGGTTTCATCTAAGAGTGATCAGCTTTGCTCTGTCATTGATGGGGGAGGGGAGCTGGGTGTGTGCATTTGTATATTGTGAAAAGGTTGGTGCCAGGCAGCATATGGGTGAATGCATGTCTGTATATAGTGGGAGAGGGGCTTATGCTGGAGCATGTGGATGCAGTAGATGGGAGGGGAAGGAGTGTTCAAATTGGTTGGGGTGGGATGTGAAAAGATGTGTAAACTACATGAGTAGGTGGACTCTAGCAGATAGGTGGATTAGGGTGTCAACGTACTAAGGAAGGGTTAATGCTATGACATGGATGGAGTTGGGTGTTCATACAAGGGCAGGATAGTAACCAGCAGATAAGTGGGGGTATGGGATTAAATACATGGGTAGAGTTGATTTTAAAATGCTGTGTGCAAGCAGAGAGGTTAGGGGTATACATAATGGGGCAGGGTGGGGGCTTGCTGATGTGAGAGAGCAGCGATCCACATATTTGGATAGGATTTGTGTCAGCAGGTGACAGGGGTAGTGGTATGTAATACATTGTGGGGCAGGGTGGGTGTTTGAGGGGTAGAGATGTGAAAAGTTGTGAAAATTACAGTAGTAGAGTGGGTGTCAATAGACAGGATGTGGATCAAGGATTGACATACTGAGGTGGGGAGACTGTCAGCAGATAGGAAACGATGGGGATCTGCATACTGAGGCAAGGAGTGAGCCACAGTGATAATATAACCCCAAACAGATGGTAAAGGAAAAGATTGTTTCTGGATTCCCTGTAGCCAAAAAAATAGGAGACAGCAGAAAAATATGTAGAGTTGAGTCAGAAATGCAGAATTGCAGACACACACTTAGATTAGAAAATATTTTTGGGATACTTCCGATCGGCCGAGATGCATTGGCCTGACTGGCAATATCCCGACCCCGGGCACCTGAAACACGGTTGCCTGACATAGGAATTTTGCCCCCCCTGGAGTGAGAATCCTTAAGTATGGGTGGTGTGGGGGGTGGAGCCCCCCACATTGGGGGGTGCCAGGGGTGAAGCCCCCAGAATCACTCCCTGGAGGCAAAATCGTGACATCAGGCAACCATGTTTTGGGTGCCTGGGGTCCGGATAATGACGGTCGGGCCGATTTATTTCAGCCAACCATAGTATATCCATATTTTTGATGTTCTTAGTGCATTTTTGGTGGTTTTCTGGTATGAACATTAACTTCTTAAAGGTTCTGATTTTAATCAGAGTCAATCAGAACTAATAAGAACTCTGCTCTGCATCCTGATCCTGTTAATAAGGGTCATTACCTTTTCGGGTCTGCCCATGCCTTCTGTTCATCCCTTGACTTGAAGCTCCACAGCATACCTGGTCCATTGAGGCCCTATTGAAGATGATGTACAAGAAGAATTGGGGGGGGGGTTACCAACTGCAAAAGATATAGCTGCTTGTGCTCCAGTTACAGGATCAGGTAGTGAGAGTAAGCATGGTGAAATGAGGTTTTACCATGTGGCACACCAGACAAGGATAAAAAGCAAAAAAAAAAAGAGATGTTCATCAAGGTGTCTGAATATGTTTGATCTTTTTTTACCTTACAAACAGAAACAAAAACAGAAAAATAAGAGAGTTGAAATTAGATTAGTATGGTGCTTGACATGTTTCTCTTTTCTTGTCAGTATGTTTTACAGGGAAATGGTCATGTATGGTGCCCCTCATTTTAGTGTAAGGCTGCCTCTGATTAGGACATGAAGAGGAGAAATGTTTTTTACCAACTTTGTGGTTTGAAAACTTACATCTTTATGCTGAAAAGTACTCCAGGTATATCAAAGAATCCCTCGTGGCTGGCACCAGCCACATGCCACAGCCAAGGGAGATTGATGGGGAGTAATTTGTGTAGAGCTGTTCAAAGCAATGATTTAGAGGTTACCAATCCTCTCAAAACCATGCCTCTGGGACCAGGGATGGGTGATTTGGAGCTTTGGAAAATTTCCTATTCGCATTGCTACCCACTGGCCATGCAGTGGCTGCAGCCTATGGCCAATGTCATTTATAAAGGATTCTGTGGTGCACCCCAAATGACACCCATGGTAAAATGGGGGTTCAAGGGGAGGCAAGGATTAACCAGATAAATGTAAATTTTCTTACTGGTCAAGTCACCAACTCATGTCAACTACAAAAAACAACTGAAACACACATTGTCTGGAGCCTGGCTTCCCACACTTAAAGGCTTTCTCATGTAGAGGTATTACCAGATCTGCTTAATGATCCATCTCCTAGCTACTGCTTCTGGGCTGCCAGAAAGATGGGACCTCCTCCAAAATTCATCTACACTCACTGCCTAAAAGGAAAGAGACTCATTAATCTTCAAAACCACCTTTGTAACACTGACTAGAAATACCTGGACAGCATCAACCTTGCCTTTGACTTCTTCTCACAGACATTCTAATCTGCATGTTACCACTTTGCTCCTCTAAAAGAAGAAGAGAAACAAAGGAAACATAAATCAATCACTCACCTCAAAACCCCTTGCTCTTTTCAAAGAGCAGACACATTATGGGCCTCATACAAAGAAATGGGCTCCAGCCAGGCCCTAGAGATTTACAAAGACTTGTGTAAATCTGTTATTCGTAGATCCAAAAGTGAATTCTGCAGAAGTGAAATCCTTGAATCCAGTGACAATCCCAGGAGTCTGTGTGAATCAATCAACAAAGTCATAGGATAGAAAAACCTCTTTACCCCAACATCCTTAATGTAAACAGAGTGAACACCACCGAGCCTCAAGCTGTCATTGAGGTGTTTAACACTTTCTTCATTAATGTAGGCAAAGACCTATCCACTAGCTCCTAGCCTACCACACATGTCCCCATAGGTTCTCCGTCTTGTTAAGCACAAATAGGTCCACATTTTATTTTAAGTGGGTCAGCTCCAGTGCAGTTAAAAATATGTACTAAGCTCAGCAACAAAAGCAAGAACTGGACCCGACTCTTTGGACATGAAGATACTCAAAATGGCCATTGAGGAACTGGCTCTACCTATCCAAAAAAATATTCAACTTTCCCCCCACATTGGGTTCCCTCCCTAATGTCTGGAAATAAACCACCGTAGTCCCAGTCTTTAAATCCAGTGACAGCATGGCAGTCTCTAAGTATAGGTCAGTCTTTAGCCTCTTCCTGCTCTTTAAGGCCTTAGAAAAGATTGTCAGCAACCAACTGCTGTCCTATGTCATGAATCACAACCTCCTTGCTGCTGAACGACACAGCTTCAGAAACCTGAACAGCATAACAACTGCCCTAATTGTGCTATTTGAAGAACTCCTCATCATCCTAGACAAAGGTGAATATGTTGGCATATCCTTTATTGATATCTTCAAAGCCCTGGACTTGCATAGTCATGACCTACTTATCATAAAGCTCCAGGCATCGAGCCTGTCATATGAGGCCGGAGTGTGTTTATTGTACTACTTAGCCCACTGATCACAAAAGGCTGGATCTGAAGAGGTGTTCTACAGCTTGCAAACTCTAAACACTGGAGTCCCACAAGGCTTAATCCTCGGCGCCCTGCTATTCAGTGTGTTTGTCAACAAAGTCCCGAAAGTTTGTGTTCCCTTCAAAGCATTACCATACGCCGATGACACAGTCATCTTCACCTCACACCACAACCTAGGAAAACTGAAACGCAACCTACAATCGACTTTGTCAAAGTCTGCGACTGGTTTACATCCAACAGGTTGGTTATTAATACCAAGAAAACCAAGTTTCTTGTGTTTGGGAGCAGCATGCCTTAAAGGGTGACCATGAGCTGCACATCACAACACTAGCCGGGACCCCATTAAACAGGTCCAAGACTTCATGTACCTGGGTGTAAAACATGATGTGACCCTAACCTTTTGTGACCTTAACCTTCGTCTCTCATGCCAACTACCTGATGAAACATATCCAACAATGGCTTGGCTTGTTATACAGAAACAAGCACAATATCATTCCTGAAGTAAAAAATATTTCTATTATCCAGCCTCATCATCTTGGAGATTGACTATGGTGCAGTCATCTACTCTGCAGCCAATAACACTGTGTACAAATGAATCTCAGTAGCATTAAACTGAGCCTGCGGATCTGCACTGGGCATGAAACCAGACTCCCACCACTATGACCTGTACCTCATTATCAACTGGCTTCCTTTTCACCTCTGAGTTAACATCAACATAGCCCTTCTATTCAAGAGATCACATCTTCATCAAATGTCACTGGATGTCTGCAACCTTTTCTCCATGATCATGAACAAATACAGAACTTGATCACTGGGGGATCAACAAATCCTCTTGCTCTTCAGAAAAACTACTCTTGGCCAAATCTCCTTTGCAACTAGAATGGTCAAAACCTGGAATTCCCTGATCACAACCATCATTATTCTTCCCAATTTCTCCCGCTTTAAGGCTCAAGTCACCATTCATCTTTTTCAGGAACTGCACTGCATATGTACCTAGACTGTATCTGCTAGTTGCATTAGCCTGCGTTCCTTGCTAATGCTTCCTGCAATTGTGGAAATCTTTTGTTAACTCACTACTCCTTATAATATGATAATTCTTTTTATACTTGTTGTTTATTGTATTAGTCTGCTGTTGAATGTAACTTGTTCTGCTGCTGTATGTAACTTGATATACTTCAACACCATTGAAAAAGAGCTCCTGAGCTCAAAGGTCCTCTGAACTGAACTAGATGGCTAGATAGCTAAACAGCTAAATAATTTTTCCTCAACAAATGTCCTGAGGCAACACCACACTAAGGTGCTGGGCGCAACCCATGAACATTACCTTTTAAAGCTTTATAATGTCTTTCACTCTGAGTTAAACACAAGAATCTTTGGAAGTTTTTTTCTTTTTTTCTTTTCAAGTAAATTCATAAAAGAATCTAAAGACAGACTCATCCAAATACTCCAGGTAAGGAACTGAAATTAACATCTAGTCGAGTAAAGTTTGTGAGAGATTTAGTAAAACAAGTCTGGCTAATAGATAGATAGATAGATAGATAGATAGATAGATAGATAGACAGACAGACAGAACAGGCAGATACAGAGACAAAGGGAACAGGGGATCACCAGCTCACTGCTTCAACTGAAGCCATCAACAAGATTGCAGCTGCAGCTTCAGAATTCAAGAAAATCCCATTGTCTCATATTGAGACTACAGCTCCTCTCATGAAACTGGGCACCCTTGATTTTGGAGTGCCCAGAAAAAAGTATTTCCAGGGCAATTTTCAGAAAACAACTACCAGAATCAAGGTAAAGGGGTCCCGTTTACCTAGGTTCTGGCATTTGTGCATGGAAAATACATCATTTTTATGTACTTTGAATGTTTTTGAGTAAACAAAAGACAGGATGGCAGCTGCCATTTTTTTTTCTTTCTCAAGATAAGTAAATCATACAAATAAGTAGTTATCACAGTTTTTTTTTGTCTGTTTTACCGTTCAAATTTCTCAGTTATCTAAAAAAATTCCTATAACTCAGGAACCATATAATATTTTTTCATGAAACCTTTGAAAGGCGTACCCTCTGCATTGGCCCCTTCAACCAAGAACATTTCATGAAAAAATTCTACCCCATCTAGGCTGTAGCTGAGAAAAAAAAAATACCCAGTGTTAAGTACATGGAAACCAAATGTATGTTTTTTTCCGATGTATGGTGACATGTGTCTGATATACTGAACAAAATGCCATCATGAAACTTCAGGTCTTGAGACACTCTAACAGCTGATTGTGCATACTGAATTTCTGGCTATTTTGTCAAGCAATGCCAGAGTTATTAAGGTGCAAAAATTGGGGTTTAACCCTTGCTGGGCCACTCACTGATATACAGTATCAGTTCTGAATCCCTATATGTTCTAATTCTGTCGGCAGCCTAAGAGTTAACATTAAACAGCATATGCAACCCTAACTATAATGTCACTACCGCAACCCTATAATATACAGAAGGATAGCATGATAGATAGAAAGATTGATAGATAGACAGACAGACAGACAGACAGACAGACAGACAGACAGATAGATAGATAGATAGATAGATAGATAGATAGATAGATACTGTAGATTTTGCTTACAAAAAATCTGCAATTTATCTTCAAGTGTTAGAGGACAGGGCAGAGCCACAAGTGAGTTATGAAAGTCCTGCCCACTTATAGGTGATGAAACATTGTCTATTCTGAGTCAAACTAATGTCAATTCAGTATACAGTATACAACAGCAGTTTACAAGTTATAGCATTTAAATCTGCAGTCTGTTGGAAGATTTTGCTCTTTTTTTAATTTCACATCTGGCTTCTGTGATGCACTTGGCAATATGATGTCATAAGCATTGTGAAAGCTGCTTGCTGATTGGTTCAGTATTCCTCTGTGATGACAGTAACCTCAAAATTGCCTTTGTGACAATAGTAACATTTTTTGATATGTTGCTATTACTGATGTGACTAGTTAAGATGGCTTTATTGAGTTATTATTTTACCCTCATGCCTGTTGTATGTATACCTACAGAGTATAAATGATGGGCATGTGTGGTATGCAAGGAAATATACCCACTGTTGGGGGCTAAGGAGACAATAAGACCAATGTCCAGTAAGGCAAGTGGCTTTATTATCTAATTAGTCCCCCAAGATTAGCATATGGCCTTGTATGCCACATGCACCCATATTTTGTTCTATATAATACCTGTCAGTTTATTTTTTGTTTTACCTGCTGTTTGGGGTCAGTTTCCTAGTGTACAGTGGTTGGTGCCATTTATGGGTTTGCTTTGACCTTTTCTGGTCCTGTTTCTATAGTGGTATGGCATTTTGGAAAATGCCTCTTTTTCAGTCCTATCCTGTTTTGGTAGTACAGTGCTCCCCTAAAAAAGTAGGTGTGTTCCTGCTGGTTGCCCTCTAGATTGTTGGTGGGGACATGGATTGTGGCTGTTCAGCATATTAGTGGTAGTTCGAGCAGCACTGGAGGTCATGAGGATAGTTTGCAGTCTGGAAGCGGGGGATCAGTGTATGTTGTTGGTGCCCATGGAGCCAGCGTAGTAAGTGGCTTGGCAGAAGGAGTATACAAGAGAGCTACAGCTTGAAGGGAATGGCAGTTAGCAAGTATTGGGGGAAGGGGTCATATGTGTTCCCTGCAGCTGGCCTCAAACAGTTTTTTTTTATGTGGACACCTCCAGGTTGGGGGGGGGGTGAGGCATGGAGACTGTTGACTACAAACATGGCTGTAATGATTGAGTGTTGGTGGAGGAGCAGTCCTGGACTGGGAGGTGGGGAATAATCACCCTCACTGGCTGTTTGGTTTTAAGTGCTGGAGGAGCGGAAAGTGCTTTTGGACTAGTCAGGGTTCCCCATGGTATATAAGAAGAGCCTTATTTGGGGCATGTATACCTTCGCAGATATACAGCATTGTTTGGGAGGTATACAGCTGTATTTGGTGGGGCATACAGAGAAATACAGGATAATGGTTCCTATGCAGGTGCCGCAACCCATAAAGGCACCTCTGCTAAAGGGGGATGCCTCATGTAAATACAGACAAAAAGGGAGGGATGAACAGTAAGGAAGGACATAATGTACTGAACTGCACTTACATCTACTATCTACTCATGAATGTGTGTAACTAACAAGGTTGTTCGTATGTAAGCTCACCTATGTCAACTGTAGTAATGTCTATCTCTGCAACACATATACATGATCAATGTACCATATACTGTAGTACAATCAAAAGCGCTGGTTTTCTTTTCCCCTCTAGGTACACTAATCCCGGGTCACCCCTGAAAAAGGGACTGTCAAAGTCTCAGTGGGCCTACCCAATTACCAAAATTTAAATAAATAAATAAATGGGGAAAAGAGCCAACCATGTATTACACAGTATATGTGTATGTATTATAGTGGCGTGGTAGCTTCACTATAGTTAGGGCTGAGCAAGGGTTTCTATGTTAAACCTCCAATTTTGCACTTTAATATCATTGCTTCTTTTCAATGGATTTGCACAAAAGTTTGCATGTGTGGTTTTGTATGGCAGATCTATTGACATGCCATGTTTTATCTCGATTGGATATGCAAATTCTGAAATGTAGATAGTTAAAAAAAGTTAAAAAATAGCTTCTTTTTTGTTGTTTTTTTTTTATTTCCTAGCACCCAGATGGTTTGGAATTTTGGTCTGAAAATTTCAAGGTAGAAATGGCTTGCCCCATAGATGTGCCTTTTGCTAGTTTGGTGAAAAACTATTAATCTGTTACAACGTTATTGAATTTTGAAATTTCAGTTCTAAGCATGCTCAATACAGTCTATTGGATAGCTGCTTGGAACGAAGAAAGAATTTGGTCAATATGAAAAAGGATCCTTTTTTTGTAGGAGAGTAATCCTTTTTTGTGAGGAAAAAATCTTTTTTCATATGACTGCCATCTTTTTTCCTTTTTTATTTAAAAAAAAAAAAGATATTTCAAATCCCAGCATCCTACAAACACATCAACATATGTATGTTGCTCATCGAGACCTCATTAGGTGGACTCTGCACTTAGTTTGTGGATAAATGACCGAGAAATATAATGTTTTAACATTTAAAGATCAATGGCAAATATAGCTGTTTGCCATAATGCAGATTTTCACAGACCCCCATTTTAATTACTGGTTTTAATAAAGTTCTGTCTGGTCTTGAAAGTTTTGGTGTCTGTTTTATAAATAGTTACACTTTTGCAGTTATTTTTTACATTTATTCCATCAGCCATTTACTACTGAAAGGTACTATCTTGGCTTAGGATGCTATGAGCTGTTGCATCACTTAGGTCATGATGTGAACAGCACTTGGCAGTGACAGTGCCAAAAATAGACCCATGGCTACTGCAGTCTGCTGTCACATCAGAATTTGACAGTAAAGTAATATGTAAATGGTGTTTGTTTGGTAGTAACAGGTTTTAGTCACTGTGAGGTTTACATTTTACTTTTTTATAGTAGCTCCATAAAATCTTTTCATTCGGAGAGTGTAATTCTCATCAATGCATGGTTAACTCTATGAGTGCAGTTCTGGTCAATCTGCATCAGTGTACAGGAGCAGGAGAAAAAAATGACTGAATCAGATATTGATTTTGACAGCATTTATGTTTACAACTACACTTTAGAGCCTTATTTCTTCGAACCTATGCTTGATGACTACTGCATTGAGAGCAGTGCAGCCAGACCATCTGACAGCAGCAATGAAACATTGAATACCATAAGAAATAATACCGTGCTAGACTGGTGAGTATGAATAAAAGCGTTTAATTATTTATTATTGACAATTAAACAAAGAGCAGTGTAGATCAGTGCCCCCCCCCCAACCTTCACCCCAGTGGACAGCAAAAATAAGACCATCATTTAGTTGGCCTGAACACGTCGTTTTATCTTGGCATATAACTACTTTTTTTTTTTATATTATGTTTAGAAATGTGACCTGTTAGTTATGGTTTCGGTAAACTGTTCATCATATCACATCATACACTGCAAAGAATTTACATATGGACAAAAATGTTCATTCACATTTTTGTGGGGGGGGGGATGAGGGGACAACACGAATTACAGTTTCATTTCATTTAATTTATTTGTTTTACCAAGATGAAGCTCCATTGGGCAAGTATCATTTGCAAGGAGGTCCTGGGTAGGACAGTGAATGTAAATAAAGAAAACAATATATGCAGTACATGCAGTGACAACTGGCAGTACACGTTACATAGGTAATGTACATGGGCATATGTAGAAGACAACTGTACATGAACATGAAAAGCTAAAGGCAGACAATTGAAGAGAGCTAGACTCTAGACACAGTAGCAATTAATGAACATATTTCATGATATCATAAATGGAGCTAACAGATAACTAACATCAACCGTATGGATAGCAAGAAGTGATGATACTGCAGTATATACATTGTGTAGGCATGCATCTAAGTGATGTAACACATGACAAATATACAACTGTGGCAAAAATATATAGGGGGAGGGCAGCAAAGGAGAGTTGACTGTGGGCGAAGTATTAGTGGCATATGCAATTATCAGTGCAGTATTGATTAAGAAGGAATTGAAAAGCCCAGGGACAGACCAGTATGGAAAGCTTAGATATTTTCTGGATGGTGTTCCAAGCTTTGGGGGTGGCCCAGCTAAAGGCCATTTTCCCATATTTTGAACATACTGGAATTCATACTGGAGGTTTAAGGAAGTCAAGAAAGCCAAGCCCATATAGACTTCCCCCACAACTCAGTGGTGATGACCTAAGTCACCAACTTCTATAAGCAACTTATCTAATCCTTTTCTGAAAATCCCCAAACTATTAGCATCCACCACGTCCTGCGGCAGTCTATTTCACATCCTAACTGCCCTACATTTAAAACCATTTCTTCTCAGTTCAGTTTTTACTGTTTCCTCCCTCAGTTGTTTATTATGTACCCTTAGGTGGTATGGCTTGACCACTGATTCCAGACCCAATTATAGTTTAAGATCTTCATCCCCCAGAATTTTATATAGTAACAATAAGTCTCCCCTCACCCTTCTATTCACCAATGGCCACAAACCCAATTTGTCCAATCTCTCCTCATACGATTTACCCTGACCTCCAGCAATTATTCTAGTAAAAGATCTCTGGGGCCTCTCCATTACCCTAACATCCTTAATAAGGAAGGGACAAAAAACAGTGGAACAATAATCCAGGATGGGCCTAACCATTGTCCTATACAGAGGCAACAAAACCTCCCCACTCCATGATTGAAAACCCCGTCTCATACAGTTTATCAACTGCATGGCTTTATTTGATGCTATTTTACTTTGAGCACCACTTTTAAGATAATTTTGTATATACACCCCTAGATCTTTTTCACATTCTTTTTTTTTTGTCAACTCTGTTTATTCACTGCTCCTTCGGGGAACTATCTCAGGCATCTGCCTTACCCCAGCTCTACCTCCTTAGCCTGAAACTCATTCTTATGTCCCGTCATCAACCCGACCAACCTCCCCTGCTCTGAGTCCCTCCGAGGTAGGGCTGACCTATCTGCCCAGGGTGCTCTATCTACAATTTTTGTGGCAGGGTTGAGCTCGGCCCAGGACAGGAGGTAGTCTGACTTGGTGGAGTGTGGCTGGCGGGAGGCAGTGTCATTGCCTATCCCCAAGAACAGTATATTTTTCTTCTTTTTCTCCCCCAAAGCGTGGATGTGCAATGACGCCAGCTCGGCTGGTGCATGCTCCCATGCACCCCCAAAAGATGTCTGCCACAACTTCCAACCCTGCAATTCTGTGGCCGTGTACTGTGGTACCACCAGCCTCCACTAGTGGTCACCAGTGCATTGGCAGGTGAAATCCCCCCTCCCCTACGAAGGAGAACAGTCCTGGGGACTCTCAATCCTTCCCCATCCCTGCCGACAACCAAAGACCTGGGCTCGCTCTCGAACCTGAGTCTCCGGCATGACGTGAGGTGTGGCGTCCAGTGTCTCAACCCTCAGCGCCACCGGGCCGGCCCTCTTTTTTACATTCTGACACCTTTTATTTTACACCCTGCATATTATATGTCTGCTGTACATTATGCTTTCCAAAATGCATTATAATACATTTCTCCCTATTAAAGGTCATCTCATTTTTATTTGCCCATTCCATTATATAAATCAAGTCCTGCCCAAATATTAATCTGTCATTGAAAGTATCCACTACTCCCCCCCACCTTGACATCATCAGCAAATTTTATTAGCTTATTTTTACTAAATATCTTCAAATCACTAATAAAAATGCTGAACAGCAATGGTCCAAGCACTGAATCTTGGGGAACACCGCTCACCACCTTCAGTGAATCAGACACATGGCCATGCGATCTCACCTTCTGAACTCTATTTGTCAGCCACTGTTAAACCCATCTTACTATGGCTGAACCTAACCCCATCCCAATAAGCTTTTCAATAATTTTACATTGTGGAATGGTGTCAAAATCAATCAATCAGTCTATCAAATCTTTATTTATCCAGGCGATCACTATTGAGCAAGCTCATTTACAAGGTGGACCTGCTGTTGGCAGGGAAAATTGTACAGTTACATATAAATATACATAATACAAAAGGAACAACATGTTTACAATACTGATAGGACCAGAGTATTTACATTCCAAGTCTCACGTACAAGAAAGATATACATAACACAACCCGAACATAATATATATATATATATATATATATATATATATATTTATACAGTTCCCATAGGAACAGGATGTGTATGGATGTCATATACAAACTACAGAAGAAAAAAGAAAGATTATTTATATTCCTGTCCAGCAGAAACACGTTACAGGCCTGGATGGAAATTCCTAAGCTATGGAGGTGTGCATTATAGTGTGTAAGCCTTAGGTAAATGCAGCAGAAGGGGGGCGGTGAATAAGAAGGATGCAGAGGGTGTTAAGGGCAAGTGGGGCAGAGGAGTGGGGAGTAGTAGTGGCAAGGGCTGATTTGGATAAGCAGCTGGGACTAGTGTTGAGGAAGAGAGGAACAATAGCAAGCTGCTAGGAGTGATAGAAGCAATTACAGATTTCAACAAACGTTTTGTCATAGAGGGTTTTAAAGAAGGCAGGACTGACAGGTGAGCTAAGTCTCAACAATTTTTGTATCCTATTCCAGAGAGTAGGCAGGGCATAGCTTATGGCAGCCCTTCCAATGTGAGTGTTGGCCCTTGGGACATTCAAAGAAATCTGTGATTGACTTCTTAAGGCATAGCTCCTAACAGGACTAAGGGGGAGACAGTCAACAACGTATTGTGGGAGTTTGTTGGTAAGGGCTCAGAGCGTCCATAGGGCTGCATTTCTATAACACCTGTATTGAAGGGAGGGCCACCCTACAGCTGCATATAAAGAGCAGTGATGTGTGGAGTACAGGAGGACAGTTATAAATCTCAGTGCTCTATAATATAATACATCCAGTTTTGCAAGATATGAAGAAGGGCAATGGCCATAAATGAAGTCAGCGTAGTCAATTAATGAAAGGAATGTAGATTGGACAAGATGTCTTTTTGCGTCTGTGGTCAAGAGGCGTTTAATTCTGAAAAAAAGACCAAGTCTCTGCCTTAGTTTTTTCAGCAGTTCTTCTGTGTGTTCCACAAAAGAGAGTTTGTTGTCTAGCCAAATACCAAGGTATTTGAATTTAGTCACAAATTCAAGATTTTCTCCTAATAAGGTAGAGATTAATGGTAATGGACTAGCGACAGCAGAGTAAGCCCCTGGGCCTGATGATGAGAAAACAATGGCCTTGTTTTTTTTTTTTTTTTTGCATTTAGTAGTAACTTTTTGCTAAAGAGCTGGTACTGCAGAGTATTAAAGTCAGCTTGTAACTCACCGCAGGCAGCTTCAGGAGATTCCCGGCTTAAGTAGAGCACAGTGTCGTCAGCAAACAAGTGAATACTGGCATCTTTGATGCCTATGTCCAAGCTGTTGATATAAATGGCAAACAGTAATGGGCCCAGAATGGAGCCCTGAGGGACACCTCTTTTTATCGGTTTAAGTGGAGAAATCTCTCCATCAGCCTTTATATTGCTGTCTATCAGAAAGGTAGTCTTGGAACCATCCCAGTGTGGTTGAGCCAATGCCTATAGTTTTTGTGGTGGAGAGGAGCAGGCAGTCGTCGATAGTGTCGAAAGCCTTACTGAGGTCCAGAAACATGGCACAAACACATTTTTCATTGTCTAGGTCCCATTGCCAATCATTAGTAACTAAAGTCTAGCATTACCTTATCTACATTCCTTCCTTCATCAATAAGCTTTCTAATAAATTCATAAAAAGCCACCAAATTTGTTTCACACGATCTATTTACCACAAATCCATGCTGACTTCTATTCACTAAATTTTTACCTCTCATATAATCAGTAATAGTTTCACTCAGGATACCTTCAATAATCTTCCCTATGACAGAGGTCAGGCTCACCGGTCTATAATTTGCCACCTCACTCGTTTGGCCCTTCTTATGAATAGGCACCACGTATGAAAATTTCCACATCTCTGGCACCACCCCCTCTGCCAGTGATTTTTGTCCCAATCTAGTTATAACTGGTGTTAATATATCCTCCAACTCCTTTAAACAGTAGGGATGTGTCCATTCGGGTCCTGCTGCCTTTTCAACCTTTAATCTCCTTATCCTACCTCTAACTTTTCTTCAGTTATTATTTTTTTGGGGATCCAATATACTTTTCCCCAAATGTCCCATCTCTGCAACTCCATCATGTTTTTTTAATATAATGCTCCAAAGCATCTACTAAATTCATCTAACATCTCCTTAGGTTTTGAAGTCATAATCCCCTCGATATTTAATGAACCGACCATACTATTTCCTCTCCTTTTACTATGCAAAAAAGCTTTTGCTATTATCCTTGGCCATTGCCAATCTAAATTCAAAATTTTTCTTTGCATTTTTTTATTTCCTTCCTCAATTCTTTCAATAGAGTCTTATACCTAGTTTGAGACACTGACAAGCTTTGTTTCTTCATTCTTTGGAACAACACTTTCTTTTTCTTGCATAATTTAATTATAATTTTTGTAAGCCATGTTTTTTTTGCCTTTATGATTATATACACTCCTCTTAGGTATGTACTTCCTTATCAGCTCATTTATTTTGCCTGAGAATAACTCCCAAGACTCTCCCATGCTGAGATCCTTCATTCCAGCTTCCCAATCAATACTAATCAATTTCTCTCTTATAGCTGCATAATCCCCCCTATTGTATAAGAACAGCTCAGTTTTCCATTTCACTATATTGGCTTTCCAAAGCATTTTAAACAGTATTGAATTGTGGTCACTTGTCCCCAGTTGTGGCTGAATCCTAATTTTCCTGATTACATCAGGAATGTTTGTTAAAAGAACATCTAATATATCCCCCCCCCGTGACTTCCAGTAGTCCAGGAGTTTCCCTTCTAGCTGCTGGAGGTCTGCCTCTGAGCAAGTAAGTGGTCTACTGAGAAATATAGGATATTCTTGTCTCAGAACAGGACAATCAGGAGCTTAAAGGGCACACAGGCAGAAAGTAAGGAGAGGGAGAAAAAAGAAAAAAAGAGAGGAAAGAGTAAGGATTGCAAACAGTTAAGGGGCCAGAAATAAGACATGATTGGAGTGGTGCAGTGCAGTGGCTGTGGAGCAGCAGTCTTCCAGGAGACGTTCTGGAGGATGCGGTGTTGTCCCATCTGCAGGCACCTCTCTGGGCTGAGGGAGGAGGTTGTTCATCTCCAGGCTGAGTTGGCCAGGATTTGTGGGACCTCATCTTCCATCCAGGGACCACCAGTGCCACTGCCGTTGCCTCGGAGGTTGCCAAGAAAGAGGAGCAGTTGGACCACAGTGGGCTCAGGGAGGGTGAGGGTGGTGGAACAGAGGCACATCCCTCCAGTTGTACCTCTCCACAATTCCTATGCCATTCTGGCAAAGTGTGGTTCCTCTATGGAGGCACCTGCAGTGGAGACCAAGGAGGATGCTGGGAACCTCCACAAAGGAGACCCACAGGAGGGTGGCAGGGGACCCTGCAGGGGAAGGAAACAACTCCTGGTGGGGGACTCCATTGTTAGGAAGGTAGAACTGGGGGAGGAAGGGGAGAGGGAGGTAAGGTGCCTGCCTGGTGCCATGGCTTGGAGGGACAGGGAGCGAATCCTCAGGATTGCCGGATCAGCTGCACAGGGGAGGGAGCTGGATGTCATTGTCCACCTAGGGACAAATGACCTCGCTAAGAAAGGGATTAGATAAGTGCAGGAAGAGTTTGTGGAATTGGGGAGGGGCCTTAGTCAAGTAGCACGCACGGTAACCTTCTCGGAGGTGCTGCCCATCTATGGCATAGGAGAGGCTAAGGTGTTCCGCACCATGGGATTCAATCAGTGGTTGAAAAACTGGTGTGGAGCTCAGGGATTTGGCTTCATTGGGGACTGGGGGTCCACCTGGAGTGATGCAAGCCTATACTGGCAGGATGGGCTGCATCTGTCCAGGAGGGGAACCAGGATCCTAGGTGATAGGTTTAAATGCTTCATTGGCAAGCTTTTAAACTAGCCAAGGGAGGCACTGGAAAGGAGCAGGGAAATCCTAGCCCCCAAATAATCACGGTAGCAAGTGCGGCAAACACCAACATAGAGGTGTCGATAGGGAGAAGGGCAGGGGTAAATGGAGAAAGTGACAAAGGCAAGAAGGACAGGGATGGGGCAAAAGGGAGTAAGGCCATCAGGAAATGGAGGGTAATGAGTACCAATGCCCGTAGTCTGGGCAACAAACTCCCTGAGCTGGTGGCCTTGATGGAAGAGGGATGCCTGGATATTGTAGCAGTCACAGAAATATGGTACACAGAGAACCATGACTGGGATGTTAACATACCAGGGTACATAACCTACAGGAGAGACAGGTAGGGGAGAAGAGAGGGAGGAGTAGCTCTCTATGTAAAGGAAGGGATAAAAGCAACTGAACAACAGAGTAAACAGGGGAGGAGAGGAGGCACTGTGGGTCACCTTGGAGACTGGAAAGGCACCACAATCTGCACAGGGTTGTGTACAGCCCCATGTCAGGGGAGGGAATGAACAAGGATATGATAGAAGGCATTCTTAGAATGGCAGAGAAAGGGGAGATACTGTTGATGGGAGACCTGAATATGCCAGATGTTAACTGGAGCACATTTGCTGCAGCCACATCCAAGAGCAGGGCCATTCTTGATGCCCTACAGGTGGCAGGCATTAGACAGCTAGTTTTGGAACCCACTTGTGAGGGAGCAATCTTAGACCTCGTACTCTCAAACGGGGGCAGTGAGAGGATCTCAGATCTAGAAGTGGGTTGCCATCTGGGGACAAGTGACCATCAAACAGTGTGGTTCATGTTAAACTCAGCTACAGAGTCAAGCCATACAAAAAGTGAGGGTACTGGACTTCAGGAGGGCTGACTTTGGCAAGATGGGAGAGTGCCTCAGAAAAGCACTAGCAAACAGGCTAGAAGGAGTGTGGAGCAACAATGGGGAATCATCAAAACTGCCATCACAGAGGCAACAAGCCTTTGTGTGAAGCAAATAAACAAATCAAAATGAAAGAAAAAGCCACTATGGTTCTCAAAAGAGGTGGCTGTGAAAGTCAGGAAGAAAAAATAGCATTCCGAAGTATAAGGAAACACAGAAGGAGCAGGACAGAGCTGTACCAGTTAAGGCAGAAGGAAGCAGGAAGGGAAGTCAGAATAGCAAAGGCCCAAACTGAGGAAAAGATAGCCAACTCAGTTAAAAGGGATAAAACTTTTATAGGTACATCAGCAAGTGTAGAAAGACAAAGGGAGGGATAGTGAGGCTGAATAGAATGAATGGTGGGTGGGCAGAGGGGACAGTGAAAAGCAGGGATGCTGAACGAATATTTCTGCTCAGTATTCACAAAAGAGAGGGAGAGTGCCTAATCCAATTAACAGAAGCACTCTCTTGATAGGGCCGATCCCAGTCCTTTCACAGAAGAAAGGGTTCTGCAAGAACTCCTAAAACTGAAGGTGGACAAAGCAATGGGTCCTGATGGAATTCACCCAGAATTCTAAAAAGAATTAAGGAGGAACTAGTGAAACCACTGGCTACTCTTTTAATAAATCATGTGAGGATGGTGTGGTACCCAAGGACTGGAGGAAGGCGGATGTGATTCCCTTCACAAAGTGGGACCAAGACAGAGGCAGGAAACTACAGACCTGTCAGTCTGACCTCTGTGATAGGGAAAGTGATGGAGTCACTTCTGAAAGAAAGAATAGTTGAGTACCTAGAGGCCAGTGGAGCACAGGACCCAAGGCAGCATGGGTTCACAGCGGGAAGGTCATGTCAGACAAATCTAATAGATTTCTTTGACTGAGTGACCAAAGTAGAAGACCAGGGAGGGGCTGTGGACATGGCCTACCTAGACTTTAGCAAGGCATTTGACACAGTCCCACACAAAAGATTAATAATCAAATTAACCAGCCTGGAGGTGGGTCCCAGAGTGGTAGCTTGGGTAAAACATTGGCTGCACAACAGGACACAGAAGGTAATTGTAAATGGAGTACACTCTGAAGAAAGAGGGGTTACTAGTGGGGTACCGCATGGTTCAGTATTGGGTCCAGTCCTTTTTAATGTCTTCATCAGTGACATTGCAGAGGGACTGGAAGGAAAAGTATGCCTTTTTGCAGATGACACAAAGATCTGCAACAGGGTTGATACACAAGGAGGTGTGGAAATTATGAAGAGGGACTTGGCAAGGTTGGAGGAATGGTCAGAAGTATGGCAGCTAGGATTCAATGCAAAGAAGTGCAAAATAATGCACATGAGAAACAAGAACCCAGGGGAAGAATACACAATGGGTGGGGAGGTAGTAACAACAACAAAAAAGGAAAGGGACCTGGGGGTAATCATATCAGATGACCTTAAGGTTAGCAAGCAATGTGAGAAGGTGGTAGGGAGGGCTGGGGATATACTGGGATGTATAGGGAGAGGCATCAGCAGCAGAAAACAGGAAGTTGTTGTCCCTCTGTACAGACAGTTGGTGAGACCCCATCTGGAGTACTGTGTCCAGTTCTGGAGACCCCATCTCTGCAAGGACATAGGACAGAGGTAGTCCAGAGGAGGGCAACTAAAATGGTGCAGGGTCTGCAAAAGAAGCCGTATGAGGAGAGACTAAAGGAGCTTATGGCATACCCTTGAGGAAAGAAGAGAGGGGGGACATGATAGAAACTTTAAGTACCTCAGTGGAATCAACAAAGTCCAAGAGGGTAGTATCTTTCAGAAAAGAGACTTGCAAGAACAAGGGGACACAATTTAAAGATAGAAGGAGGGCGGTTCAGGGCAATGTGAGGAAGTATTATTTCACAGAGAGGTAGTGGATGCATGGAACAGCCTTCCTGAGGAGGTTGTGGGGTCTAAAACTGTGGGAGAATTCAAGAATGCATGGGACAGACAAAAAGCAATTCTTGTGGGGGATAGGAAGAAATAGGCTGTTGGTTAACTAGGATCAGCGGCCTATCTTGTAGGTAGGGAAATGGGCAGACTAGATGGGCCAAGCGGTCCTTATCTGCTGTCAAAGTCTATGTTTCTATGTTTCTATACATTGTTTCCTACCTACCACCATTAGGTCTTCCTGTACTCTGCATTCTAAACTATTTCCTTCCATATATTCACCCCTTCTAATGTTTGGCATATTTAAATCCCCTATTAGCACTAAGTCAGTGTCCTCTGCCAAGCCAGTAACATATTCGAAGAAAACTTCAGTATCCTCCATTTTTGTATCTGGTGCTCTATAAAAAATGGACAAACTGCATTTCCTCCCCTTTATACCCAACAGCTCAACAGTAACCATTTCAATACTCCCCACATTATAATTTTCATCTATAACCCTAACTTCTAATTCATCCCTAATGAATAAAGCCTCCCCACCCCTTCTCCCATCTCTATTTTTATTTATTAATCTATATCCAGGCATCTGCTGATGCCACAGATTTTCATTTGACCATCAGGTTTCTACTACCCCAACAATGTCTAATTTATCTCTCCTTATTAATGATTCTAGTTTGGCCATACAAATTATGTTTAAACTTCTAGCATTAAAAAAAAATACCTTACTAGATGACATATTTTTTTGTTTTTCTTTGACTGTGGGGTTTATCATCATCATCATGTTCCCTGGTCATCCCCCTCTCCTTCAGTTTAAACAATTTTCTATCTCATTTCTGTCTATGCCCCAAGATTCTACTACCCCTATAGTTGAGATGCAGCCCATCCTTACTATACAATTTGTCATTGTTTTCGAATGTTCCCCAGTGCTTTATAAATTTATAGCCACTCACCCCTGCCCATCTACATAGCCATTCGTTTGTTAAAGCAATTCTCTTTTTTTTTATACACAGATGCCCGAGGTTCTGGAAGTAATTCAGAAATCATTATCTCACAACCTTTGTCTACCAATTTTTGCACTAGCTTATTATAATCCTTCTGCATTTCCAGTAAGGTTTTCCACATGATATGCTTTATACCCACTTGAATTACTGCCAGTGGGTCTTCCCCACACCACTAAAATTATTATCAACCATATCATACAAATCCAGTGCTCCAGCTCCCGAGAAACTACTAACCATTCTATTTGTTTTATCGTTATTGCAAATATATTGATCTGTATATTTTATTATAGAATCTCCAATAACAATGACTTGCCTAGGATTTTTTTCCCCCCTTCTGTCTCCAAGACATCTTCCTCAGCCATTTCATTTGACTCAGTTAAATTCTTCAAGATACTGTAACTATTTTCTACTGGAATACCATTGATTGTACTTTCCTCAATATCATTGGCACTACCCTGTTTATCCTGTTCTCCCTTTATCTCTATCCATAACCTATATATTTCCTACATCAGCCCTCCTTATTGATGCTGGAACTGGACCAGGTGGGCTCACACCCCTACATTTTTTCTTCACCCACCCTGAATCACCCCTATTTGCTTGATGACTTCCTTCTCCACACTCTCTTCCTTTCCTTTTACCCTGCCTCTGTATTTCACCCTCTAATCCACTTTTATTCAGGCTTGACAAGGTCTTTAAACTTGCAATTAACTCCATCTGACTATCTTTCAGAATCTGTAGCCTTTCCATAACCTTAGATAGAGTTGAGCAAAGTTCTTGATTTAACAAGCATTTTTCATACTCAAACTTACTATAATCAACCCCCAATTCAGCCTCCTCTTACATTTTACAGTTTTTGCAGCTTATCAATAAATCCCCCTCCGACGTCAACAGTGAAGCAGGCATGATGCACATATCAGCCTTCCTTGTTTCCATTCTCCCTTTAATCAAATATATAGCCTGTTTTTGATGATTCAAGTTGGCGTCCATGCTGGGCTTGCCTTCATGACTGTGGAGAGAATTGCCTTAGCAGTTTGTTTAATTTTAAATCAGTCAGGGACGTTTAGTGAGAAAGTTAGAATTTTGTTGCCATTTTTTGGCAGCTCCGAGTTTTTGAAAGTGAGTGGGAGTTCAGCTGCAAAGTTTTCTTTTAAGTCTCTCCCGAATATGCTAGTATGGGAACTGGACAAACTGGAGAAGAAGAGAAGAAAAGAGTTACTTGGTGCTGAGGAATGCCAGATTGTCAGCGGCTGAGAGACTTATTTTGGAACCACTGGAGTTTTATAGGAGTCCTTCCTCCTTCTCTCTGGGACCCAGTGGGATTGGGAATCCGGCGGTGATCGGGATCTGGGTTGCGAGGAGGATCTCATGTGCTCCATTTTCAGCTTCGATTGACGTACTGCTGTGCTTTTCCTTGAGTCGTTCACTGACTGTAGTGAGAGTACAGTCGGGTGATGGTTTGGTCTTTCAGGAGAAGGTGCGGCTACGGTTTTGTGGTGGGAGCACAGTCAGAGAAAAAGAAAGGAAAAAACTGCTGAAGGAGCTTCTACTGTTTCGACAGTAGGGACTTTTGTTGTTCAGCTGAACTGAAGGTTGGTTTTGGAGACTGGACGGAGCATTTGGGGGAACTCACATTGGACTGCTTGGGAGGTGCCTGCTGTGCATCTGGGGCTGCGACGAGAAGTGCCAGTGCAGGCCTGTTGGAGAACGGACTTATGATTGGTGGCCTCTAGATTTCTCGGGGGTCGACCGTTGAGTGGACCCTTAGCTGGGGGCCATAGTTTGTGGGTCCATTAGTGCGGGGTAACTCCCAAGTTGGGTGGTTAGGGATCCCCTCTCTGCTCCTTGGACTGGTTCTCCAATTTTCGATCGTGTTGTGAAAGAGGAGAACTGCAAGCTCTAATTCCCAGGAGTTCATTGGAAGGATTCCTTGCTCTGCTGGCTTGGTTTATTTATTGTGCTTCACATTAGTTCATCCCCATGAACCATATGTTGACCAGTTAACGGGGGAGAACTGTGAGCAAGAGCCGTGGATCCAAATTGGTCCGCCTAGTGGGAATTACCAAGACTTTCTTCTGTCCCTGAGAGCTGCAGGACTATCAAGGTGGATTCCCTCTGAGTTGGACTGTTCTTTGTAAACCACGGTCAGATGTTTTTTACTTTTTATTTAAACTGTAGCACTTAGAGTGCTTTACTAGGTTGTGCACAGTGAGAGTGTGCTTTGCACCTTAAATCTGGCTATATATTATTTTTCTTATTGAAGTTGATTTTTATTTGGTTCTTTTTTGTTATTTTTAAAATCTGTAAGGCAGTGAGAGTGCCTCTCTAGGTCTAGGCACAGTGAGAGTGTGCCTAGTACCTTGAGTCTGGTCATTTATTATCTTAATATTTCTTTATAAAAAAATGTTTATGTTTACGAGTTGTTAAGTGTTTTTCCCTATCACGTGAGAGGTGGAAGGGGGGTTGATTTTAGGTTTTATTTCTTTTCTTTTTCTTTTTGGTTTAATTTAATTTAAAATAGTATTGCTGTTTTTTAAATTTTGTATAGTATATGTTGGGACCGAGCCTTTGTGGACAGGCACTACTCCCCCTCTAGGCTGAGGGACCTGCGCCCCTTTGACTGCCCTCCCATTGAAACCTGAGGTATATACTCACTGTCATGCCTTGTGAATTGCACGTGGGAGGAGGAGAAGGAGGGCAGTTCCTTGCCTGGGGAGGTGGAGTGGAGTGGACGAATAAGGGTGGTGAGGTCTAGGAGACACCCTGGGGTGAAATGGGTCCAGGATAGTGGTTTACAATGCCTGGTTCCCATACCCAAGGGTTCCACTGATAGTTTGCAAGTGGCCCATTCCTCCACTGCCTCTCATCCAACCCGGGCGGTGTTATGCAATGCCAGGTCTATAAAAAAAAAGACAGAAAATATTGCTGATCTTGTTGAATCATCTGACCTGGCTTGCATCACTGAGACCTGGCTGGATGGAAATGCTGGTCCCATATTGGAGTCAGGTATTCCAGCCGGGTACTCAGTGATACATCGCCCAAGATTGGATCGAAGGTGGGGGGGTTGCTATTTGTTTTAAATAGAAGTTAGGCCTTGTGGAGGTTCCAGTGGTGACTCCCAGATCCTTTGAGTGTATCATGGGTGCAGGTGTGGGCAGCAGAATTCTCCTCGTTTACTCTCCACCTGGTGACGAGAAAGCTTTTCTTCAGGAAGTTGCAGACTTCTTTGTCGACCTGGCATTGGAGCCCTCCAGGTGGTTGGTCCTGGAAGATTTCAATGTCTGGGTCGACAATGAACTCTCGCTTTTTGGCCAAAACGTCCTCCAACTGATGATTTCGTTGGGCTTCACACAGGTTGTTTCCTCTGCTACCCATATTCAGGGTCACTCTTTGGATCTGGTGTTCACCCTGGGGATAGAGATCTCTGGACTGGTGCTGGAACCAGTTGGGTGGTCTGACCATCACTCCATAAGGTTCAATTTCACAGCCCCCCCTTTGAGACCAACCCCTTTGGAGATGGTCCGGTACTGTCCTTTGAGGGGAGTTACCCCTGTGAGTCTGATGACGGTGCTGGACCTATTGAGTCAGCCTGTGGAGTGCATGGATCCAGATGTCTTAGTAGTACACTATAATAACATGATGTTGAAGGCTCTGGATTCCATAGCTCCTGTCCGTGTTCACTCCCTCTCCCTCCGCCCTCGGTCCTCTTGGCCTGATGGGATCTTGAGGGAGTTGAGGAGAGTCGGGCGAAGATTGGAATGCTGTTGGCGGAAATCGGGTCTGGAAAATGACAGACTTAGATTGATGGCCCATTACATGGATTATCAATCAGAAATCACCCGTAAGAAGGCAGAGTTCCTATCCAGGGAGATAGCTGCATCAAGAAATCGACCAGCTCAGATCTTCCGGACCATGGACAGATTGTGCAATCCAACCTGTCTGCGGGGTTGGCAAGCCTTTTCACAAATAAAGTGTGATGAGTTTGCTCGGTTCTTTGATGATAAGGTGTCATTGATCAGGTCAGAGATCCGCAGTTTGCGTTCAAATGAGCACGGTGGTGGTCGATGTGAGGCTACAGGCCCTCGCTATATCTGGATGGATTTTGACCAGCCAGCGATCCTGGATATCATGAAGATTGTCCAGGGCTTGTAACCGACTTACTGTAGTATGGCTCCTGGTCCTACATGCCTCCTTGTGGGGTGTATGGATGTGATCGGACCAATCCTTGCTGAGATAGTTTGGTGCTCTTTGGAACAAGGCGTGTTTCCAGAGTCTCTAAAAGAGGCTACTGTGACACCCCTTTTGAAGAAACCTTCACTTGACCCAGGCTGTCTTGCTAACTACAGACTGATCTCTAACCTGCCCTTTTTGGGCAAGGTTATTGAGAAAGTAGTCGGGTTACAGCTCGAGAACTTTCTTACCACCCATGAAGTCTATGATCCTCTCTAGTCCAGTTTCAGGAAGAGGCATAGTACTGAGACGGCATTGATCCGGGTACTTGATGATCTCCTAATAGCGAGAGATCAGAGGAGCCGTTCGATCTTGCTTCTCCTCGATCTCTCTGCAGCATTTGATACTATGGACTATGGGATGTTGCTAGAATGCCTTCAGCTGTTCTGTGGACTGTCAGGGACAGTCCTCAGATGGTTCCAATCTTTTCTCATGGGCAGAACTCAGAGGGTAGTATCAGGAATTTTTTTCCTCAGCTCCCTTTGCTCTGTCCTGTGGGGTGCCGCAGGGTTCTGTGCTTCCCCCATGTTGTTCATGGTGTATATGCTGCCATTGGGGGACATTATAAGGTGTTATGGGCTGAGTTTTCACTGCTATGCAGATGATACTCAGCTCTATATGTCCTTTGTACCCGAACAAAATGATGCTCTATCTGTCTTTAACAACTGCATCACTGAGATTCAGGGCTGGATGAGTGGTAACTGGTTAGGACTAAATCCGGATAAGACCAAGGTGCTGGTGGTGGACTTCGATCATTGTGCAGAGAAGTTGTCTCCTGGATTTTCCTCCGGCCTTGTGTTGGGGGATAAACAGTTGAGACCTTCTGAACAGGTGCGAAATCTGGGCATAATTTTTGACGGCGAGCTGACACTGAAGGCACAGGTGTCGGCCATTGTCAAGTCTTCCTTTTACCATCTGAGGAATATTGCCCAGATAAAACACCTAGTTCCACATGATGACCTTCCTGTATTAGTCCACGCCTTTGTTTCCTTGCCTCTTGACTACTGCAATGCTCTATATCTAGGGTTGCCAGGGCTGGATCTCCGTCGCCTGCAGCTGGTGCAGAATGCTGCGGCCAGGTTGTTCACGGGGCGGCCAAGAACTTGCCATATCACACCTGTGCTGCGTGAACTGCACTGGCTGCCAGTGCAATGGAGAATCACCTTCAAGGTCACATTGCTGACCTATAAGACCCTACACGGTCAGGGACTGGACTACTTGCAAGATCTCCTAAGGCCCTACCACCCTCTTCACTCACTCCGCTCTGCTGACAAGGGATTGCTAGAGGTTCCCAGGCTTCTTCTTCAATCATCTGGGGCCAGAGCTTTTTATTTTATGGCCCCAACCCTGTGGAATTGTCTACCTCGTTGGATGCAAGAGTGCCAGTCCACAAAGCAATTCAAGGCATCTTTAAAAAGCTATTTATTTAAGAAAGCCTTTGATTAGGCCAACCCATTGTCTTTTAATTGTTTTTTAAATGTATATTTATTTGTTGGTTGTTTATTTGTATTGTATCTGCACTTTGACAATTTTGAAAAGCGCATTATAAATAAAATTTGATTTGATTGATTTTGATTTGATTTGATTTGATTTACCAACAATCTCTTTTACCTTTACTTGCCCATGATAATATCCTGTCTCCTTCTCCCCGTTAAGATGCCAACACTCATGGAGACATGCATGTCTCCACATGTCTCAGCTTGCCTAGGCATGCCGCACACGCTCGCACCGCTCTCGTAAGCGCCAGCTCTTATATTAGCTGAAACCCAGAAGTATCAGGGTGTTTGCTCAGTGAACAGCTGTTGTCCACAGGTATAGGGCTGCACTAAAACACTAACACATAAGCCCCTGCTTTCTGTAGTCCCCTCTGCCCTCAGCACATAGAGGGTCTACAGTTGTAATAACTTGAGCTTTTCCTCTCTGAGTTAAACTAGAGCCCCACAGGACTCCATTACTAGTACTCACACACCAGCAGCACTCTTTTTACTGCAGCCACTCTGTCTCACCACTTTTGGCGGTCACACAGCTCAATGCCTAGGAACCTTAAGCAAGATGATATTGTGCATTCTTAACACGTAAGGGCTATGGGACCTACTGAGGAGTGAGGACACGTACAATAAGTGGGTAGGGAGTTACAATAAGCTTTGAGGGACCAGAGGTTTAGGTGTCACAACTTCCTGATATTAAGTGATGGCTAGCCTTTTTCCCTTTAGAGAAGGTAATGATGTTTGATAGTGGGCATCTCACAGATGAAATGTAGTGCTCTGTTATACAGTACATCTAGCTGACCCAATTGTGAGGCTGTGGAATTTCTGTAAATAATGTTGCCAAAGTCCAACAGGGGAAGTAATGTAGCCTGCATCAGCATTGTTTTGTCTTCTAAGGTGAGAAGACTTGTTGAGAAAATAAAATCCTAATTTTTACCACAATTATTTGCATAAGACATCAATACATACACTAAAAGTCAACTTATTATTCACCCACATGTCTAAATATTTAAAGGCACCTAGGAATTTGAGTGATACATTAGAGAGGGTGAAGATGTCAATTGGGGGAGGAGGGTGGTTAGGTTTATGCAACAGGATCATGTATTTAGTATTGAATGTGTTTAATAGGAGCCTGGACACATGCAGATTAATTTGCAGAATGTTGAATTCATCTTGCAGGGTCCTTATTGCTTCATCTGGGTCTGGACTTGATGTGTAGAGTACCATACCATTGGCACAACAGTGGAGGTTGGCAGAGGAGATGCTATTGTCCAAATCATTGATTTATATTGTGAACAGAAGAGGCCCCATCATGGATCCTTGTGGTACACCTTTGTTAATGACCACAGATGTGGAGGTTAGGCCTTCAACCTTTAGTTGTTGTCACCAATCTATGAGATAGCATCTAAAACCAGTTAACTACAAGTGGACTTAGTTCAATGCGTGCAAACTTATTCAGTAGGATGGAATGGTCTCCTGTGTCAAAGGCCTTGCTTAGATCTAGAAAGAGTGCTGCAGTGGTGAGTTTGTTATCCAAGACAGGGAACCAGTTATTGGTGACTTTACTAGAACAGAGGTCCTACTATGTTCAGCCTGAAAACCAGACTGTATGGGGCTAATGATGGAATGTGTCTCTAGATAAATGTTTACAGTAGTTGATCATGGATTAGTTTCTCAGAAAATTTAGCCAATACTGGTAGGATGAAGATGGGATGGTAATTGTGTGCTGTAGCTTTATCACCAGACTTAAAAAGCAGGATGATGTGAGCAATTTTCCATAATGTAGGGACTTCACCTCTTGGTATTGATAGATTGTAAAGATGCATAATAGGTGCTGTAAATATTGGATAACCCATTTTTAGAAAGAGTGGTTCAATGTTATCCACCCCTGCACTCTTTTGGGAGTCAAGGTTTTGATGTAAATGCTCTACATTTTTGTAATTAACCTTACAGAAGCTGAAAAGTCTTGAGGTAGGTTTTGATGTGCTCCACTGGCCAAGCGGTGAAGGGGATATGTTAGTAGAGAGTTATAGAAGGTATTGACCACTGAGGTGAAATGTAAGTTCAGCTCTTCAAGTACTGTTTACAGTATCTGTGATTAATTGATTACCAATATATAATTGTTTTCTTAGTGAAGGAGAAGTTGACCCCCTTCAGGGTTATTGATGGCCCACCAAAATCCGGAAGGGTTATTTCTGTTATTATTCAAGAGGGTCTTACAATAGTTTGATTTGGCCAAGCAAATTATTTCTGTGCACCAATTTCTTTGCTGCTTAAAAAGCAGCTAGTCTTGTTCTGCTTTGGAGCATCGAGCTTTGGCCCAGAGCCAGTCCCCAAACTTAAGGGCAACTTTTATTTCCTTGGTAAACCATGGAGTTGGTTTGTTTTGGGCTCTGCATGTGACATAAGGGGCTAACAGATCAATGACTGTGTTGACGTCCTGTGAGAAAAATTCATAGGCTATTTGTAATGTCGGAGCAAGATAAACATTCTGCCAGCTAATGGCAGCCAATGGTTGGTAGTAGTCATGGATGGAAACATTTGAGAATGATCATTTCCAAATAAATAAGGAGTTGTTTTAGGTCTTTGATACACTTCTGATGCAGACAACAATGTGATCACTGAAGACTTTGTTAAATACAGCTGAGAGGGAGATTTTGTGAGGTTTGTTGGCAAGGATGAAGTCTAAAATGAGGGAATTTAAGGGGTTTCATTGTTGTGCATGGAGATGAATTGATGTAGGAACTGTATAAGGTCTGAACCACTGGCGGAGGGTCTATAGCATCCTATAATGTTCAGCTGCTCTACCTTGAGACGGTTAACATGATAGCAATACATTCAAATTCTGCCTGCTTAGTGTGTGAAGTTACAAGGGAGGAGGTGAATGTATTTTTGACATATAGAGCCACAGCCCCACCCCATGACTGCCAGTCAAGTCTGTATACCTTATAGTTTTGTAAGGAAATCACATTGGCTGGGACAGAGGGACTGAGTCATGTTTTGGTTAGTAGCAGCACATCTGGGCATGAGTGAGCAACCCAGTAGTTAAGCAGGTCAAGTTTATTTAAAATACTGCATATGTCGTTGGACATGAATTTTAGTCCCTTTGAATTAGTAAAGTCAGAGGGAGTTGTTACAGAGGAGGATGGCCCAGGGTTCAGTTCTCTATTGCCTGAACAAAACAGCAATGTCATGATCAGGTGCTTGAATAAAGTGGAAGTATTTTGCAGTTTTTGTTTGTTACCCCCAGAGAAGACAAGGTATTCATGTTTTATGTACATGGAGGTAGCACCGAAATGAGTAAAAGACTGGGCAATGATTAGTGTGATAGGGATGAAACCTATGAGGCTGAAAGTAAGCAAGTAGTAAGCTATTTTGATATTATCTGGGGTCCAGGGAGACAGGCTATGGCTAAAATGACTAGTTCCATAGTGAGATTTAATGGGGAAAAGACACATCCGTTCTGCAGAATTTAGAGGTGGAGATCCAGCAGTGCAGAAAAGCATAAACAATTAAAACAACATTATGCACTGCACTTGTGGTGGACTAGGAAATAAAGAGACTTAGAGCTAGTTAAGTTGATAGTTGATTAGTGAAAGTGGGAAGATAGGAACAGGAGCATTATTTGAGTTGGGCAGAAGTAGGCTAATAAAACAGGTGGGGGCAGGGAGACTAAGGAAAATGAGTAGCCAACAGACAGGATGCTAGTACCGTTCAATGGAAGATTGACTATTAACTGGGGATAAGCACAAGAATTCTAATCGACTTCCCAGGTGTTAAGTTGATGCAGGAGGACTGAACAGGCTGGAAGAAGCAGTAGATGAGCAAGATAAAAGGTAGTTAATTAATAAACAATCATCAAATTGATACATCCATTAGAAGCAAGGGGACTTGAAGCTGTTTGTGAATCTGATCCCAATTAACATGGCAGATAGGCATAAATATGTTATGCAGAAACCAGGAACTAGTTAATGGCCAGAATTGATTGGCATGGTGTGCAGTTAATTTGGACAGGTGTTAGTCTCAAGCACTGTTGAGAATGAGGCACACAAGGTATATAAAGAACAAGACAGACCATGGCTGGAAGGGTGGTGGGGCGGGAGGGTGGGCTATGTCTGTGCAGCATCACACAGCAGTGCTACATGCCAGTAGCTGGTTTCTGAGGCAGTACCTGGGGAAGCTTGCAAGACATCTGTGGGTCCTCTGCAGGAGGATGGGGTGGGCTGCAGGCAACAGATGCCTTCACAACCCTTTTATGGCTGCTGCAGTGCTTACTGATTGCCAGAGTTGCGGGGAAAGAGAATTCGTAGAGGTAAGTGGATGGGTAAGAGTATGGAGGGGGCAGCCTGAAATCTTTCCACTGGCAAGGGAGGGCTAGGAATGAATACCAGTTCAAGACAGATTTAGGTCTGCCTTAACATGCACAGTAAAAACAAAAATTACTAACTGCCTAAAATCAAGTTAGTGCTGCTAAGAGCTAAGACAACAGTGTAAAGACATTAGATAAATTCATACTATGGCACTAAAAGTTAGACCTGCAATATACTGTGCAGGGATTAAGTTGTACAGCATGACTGGCTCAGTAACACAGTTTAAACTGAATTAGAACACTACAGGTATGCAATAAGGGTATAGATAATTCAGTGTGGCAGGCTACAGTAACAGAATAAGAACACTACAAATGTACTGTAACTGAATCAATTCATACAATGTGGCTGACTAAAATATACAATTCAGATCAGAAAAAAAGCTTAATTAAGGCAACTGGTGGCCTAATGTGGGGAGCCAGGCAATACATTTAGAAAAAGGCACTGTTAGAGACAAGGGTCGGAAAGTATCCTACAAAATAAGCACAATAATATAATACAGACACAAAGCAATGTTCAGGTGAAAATAAATAACAATCATGCCAATCTGCTGACTTGGCTGTAGGGGGCCACATGGTTGGCACAGAGAATCACAGCCAAGTTCAGAATGGTGCCGCATGCCAATAGCTGGTTTTCTGAGTCAGTACCTTGGATGAGGGGCTTGCTCAGCATCCATGTGTCATTTACGGGAGGGTGAAGAGGACTCCAGGCAACAGATGCCCATGTGACCCTGTTGTGGCTGCTATAGAACTTGTGCCTGTAATTGACCTTTTAGGATACAGTGTGAATTGAGTTTAGATCTTATGAGATAAATAAGGTATGTTTTTAGCTTAGTGATTTTATAACTATACACTTGATATGACAAATAGTTCACATAAACTGTAACAGTTAAACAATAGTTTCATCAGCTTACATACAACTCAGATTGGTCGTAACCCCCGCTGGTGTTTTATGACATCCAGGTATAATTGATCAAGGCTTACATTCAGAACATTGTTACAAAAAAAAAAAACACACAACTCTGGCTAGAGCTGATAGGGCTGCAACTGAGTAATTTGGGGTAACAATATTGTAAATGTTGTCTTAATATTTTTACACCAAATTTTCAACATAGCTTTGTTATGACCCTGCCCCATAAAGACAAGCAGAGAAAATGTTCAACTCCTGGCTTAAAAGTGATTTTGTGCAGGGACTGCAAAATCAACTTTTGGGATGCTAAATTACATTTTGGGCAGGGGTTTAAAAATGATTGCTGTCACATTCATGAGGTGCTGTAAAGAAATTTCTATGATGAACATTTGGGGCAAAAATATTGAATATTATCAAACATATGAGGCTACATTCACAAAATTCAACATAGGTGCATAACTTTGTTGAGGTTTAATATTTTGTACACTAAATTTCCAACATAGCCTTCTTATGACCCCCACCTCATGAACAAGGGCAGAAAATATGTTCAGCTTCTGCTCGAAAGGTGATTTTGTGCAGGGACTGTGAAATCACCTTTAGGGATGTAAAAACACATTTTGGCCAGGATTTTAAACATGACAGCTGTCACATTCATGAGGTACTGGAAAGATATGGCTATTTTGTAAAAATGGGCTAAAAATATTGAAAATTACCAAAGTTGCGAGGCTGCATTTACAAAACTCAACATAGGTTTATAACTTTGTTGTTTTTTAATAGTTTTACACCACATTTTCAACATAGTCTTCTTATGACCCCATCTCATGAACAAGGGCAGAGACAATTGTTAACTCCTGCCTGAAAGGTGATTTCATGCAGGGACTGCAAAATCATCTTTTGGGGTGAAACAAAAAAAAAAATAAAAAATGGGCAGGATTTGAAAAATGACAGCTGCCACATACATGAGGTGCTGTAAAAATATATCTACATTGTAAATTTAATAGAAAAACAGAAATCTGACAGCAGAAAAGGACCAATTGGACAATCCAGTCTGCCCAATACCCCCTTGTTCTATTATCTTATCCCACTAATTTCCATGCCCTCTTTTGCATCTCTTTAGCCCCATGTAGTCATCCCACACCTTCTTGAATTTGCTTATTGAATCTACCCCAACACCCCCTCTGGCAACCCATTCCAAGGATCCACCACTTTCTCAGTGAAGAACTTCCCCTTCATATTTCCTCCAAACCTTCCACCTCCAGCTTGAATGTGTATCCCCTTGTTGATTTGTTTTCACACTTCTTGAATATGCTACCCTCCTTCACCTTTTTTATTCCCTTTAGATATTTGCAAGTTTCTACCATATTCTCCCTTTCCCTTCTCATCTCCAGTGTGTATGAATTTAGTTCCTCTAATTGCTCCTCATATGATCTCCTGTGCAGCCCTTGAACCATCTTGGTTGACCTTCTCTGGACCATTTCCAACTGTCTCTGTCCCTCTGCAACTGTGGCCTTCAGAACTGAACCCTGTATTCCAGATGTGGTCTGTCCATAGTTTTGTATAATGCCATGAGCACCTCCATCCTCCTGCTTATAAAGCCACTCCCTATGCATGCCAACATTCTACTAGCCTTCCCATTGCCATATTGCATTGGTTCCCCACCTTCAGGTTATCTGAAATTATGATCCCCAGGTCTCTTTCCTTCTCTGTTACCTCTAATTCCCCCCGCCCCAGTCAGTATTTTGCTTTTGGGTTCCTACTCCCTATATGCATAAGTTTTCATTTTTTTGCAATGAATTGCCACTTCCCTGACCACTCTTCCAGTCTGACCAGGTCCTACCTCATTTTTTACACCCCACCCATTGAATCCACCCTGTTACAGATCTTCATGTCATCTGCGAACAGACACATCTTCCTATTTAGGCCTTCTGAAATGTCCCCAATGTACATGTTGAATAGTATGGGACCCAACACTGACCCCTTAGGTACTCCACTCATCACACCTCCCTCAATGGAGTTCATCCAATTTACCGCCACCCTCTGCATTCTCCCCTCCAACAAATTTTCCACCCAGTTCACTAGTTTACTCCCTATTCTTAAGCTACCAAACTTGCTGAATAGTCTCCTGTGAGGGATGGTGTTGAATGCCTTCTTGAAGTCCAGATAGGCCTTGTTCACCGCCCCTCCTGATCACATATCTCTGTTACTCCATCAAAAAATTCTATCAGGTAGGTCTGACATGACCAACCTGTTTTGAACCCATGCTGGTTTTCATCTATGAGACCCTTCTCCCCCAGATATTGTGCCAGCCTCTCCTTAATAAGTGCCTCCATCATCTTACCCACCACAGAGGTAAGGATAACCAGATGATAATTGCCCAGCTCTTCCCTCCCTCTCTCCTCCTTTGTGCAACAGCACCACATCAGCAGTTTTCCAATCTCCCGGGACTCTCCCTTTGTCTAGAGACATTAAATAACTTTGCGAGAGATGCTGCTAGCTCCTCCTTTAATTCCTTGAGCACCTGGGGTGGATTTCATTGGGACCTATTGCCTTGTCCATCCACAGTTTTCCTAACTCATTTAGTACCCTACCCTCTGAAAAGGGTATTGTGTCCATCTCCTTGCCCCCCTTCCCCTGTTGCTTAGTTTCAACCCCTTCCCTTCTTCCTCAATCATGATTACTGAGGTAAAGTAATAATTTAGCAGATTTGCTTTCTCCTTATCTCCCTCTATCAGAAATTTGGGGTAAAAATATTGACAATTACCAAAGTTATGAGGCTGCATTTGCAAAATTTAATGTAGGCTCATAACTTTGTTGTTTTTTAATAATTTTACACCAAATTTTCAACATAGCCTTTTTATGACTCTGCCTCATGAATAGAGACAGAGAAAATGTTCAATTCCTGCCCAAAAGGTGATTTGGTGCAGGGACCATGAAATCACCATTTGGAACAGATTTGCCTTATGACAGGCCTTATTGACATTGTTCATGAGGTGGGGTCCCAAAGAAGGCATGTTGAAATTTTGGGCCAAAAATATGCAAAAATGCCCAAGTTATGCCTCTAAGTTCAAATCCCCATTGAAATACATTTAACGGCATACCTGTTTCTTCAGTTCATGGTCTGGCTTTGAAGCATGAATATGTGTCTGTGGTCCGGAGAGGATTATGCAGTTGGACCTCCAATGGGTAGGTAAGGGCTTGGAGGGGTGTGGCACCGGGTTCTGAGTGGGAGGGTTGGGTGGGAATCAGAAATGTTGCAAAAGACAATAATGGATGGTTTTCTTGTTACAGTTCAAAACAAGCAACATAAAAACAGGACTGAAATGCCAATGATGACTCTGGGAGACTGGGCACCCTCAGTGTCACTGTTATGTATCTGGGGGGTGGGTACTGAGAGACAAGGCCGGATGGGAGGAGTAAAGTAAAAAAAAAGTAATCATAACAAATAATTGCGCATACACAGTAGTGGAGGTGAGGATAAGAACTCCTGCACTGGGGGATTGGGCACCCCCTAGTGCCACTGTTACATTAATTGGGGGAGTGGGGGCGCGAGTGCTAAGATGGAGGGTCAGGTGGGGGGAAACCACAAAAATATATGATAAAAAAGCACAACCATGCATGCACGATAGTGGAGGGGGGATTCGTGTTCAGAACAGTGGGGGCTGAGCACCCCCAGTGTCACTATTATGTTTCCTGGGGGAGTGGGTGCTAAGAAGGAGAGTCAGGTGGGGGGAATATGTATTTCAGCAGTCACAGACACTGAAAGTATAAAAAAATAGTGCGAGTAAGGAGTGTTCTGACTCAGAGGCAACTTTTTCTGTCACTCCAGCATGCTGTGTGTTCACATGGAATGTGAGAGTCCTTTTTCTCAAAGCACGAGGCCTGCAGGGCTTTGCCCACTGCAGCCCCAAAAAGTCCACTGGTGAAAAAAAAAATCATAGTGACACGCAGTAGCACATCAAGTCTACATAGGCAGCTGTCAAATTTATAAGCGTAATATTTTTAAAAATAAGTAGTTAGATGTCAAGATAAAATGTCATGTTCAGGCCATAGTTTACATGCAGGATGAAGGGGGAGCAAAGATAGGAGGATGGTGGGCAGCAGTCCCAGAGATCAACATCATGGCAACTACAGGAGTGAGTAGTGAAGCCATGGAAGAGAAAGGTAAGTGACTGGAAAGAAGGGACAGAGTGGATTATAGGCAGGAGAGAGAACCCCAAATTTTGGGAGCTGGAAGAAGGAAACTTGACAAGCAGTGGATTTCCTTGTGGAGAGTGTGAGAAAGTAAGAGCCAGAGTTGCAAAGGGGGTAGAAAGTGGTAGGTGAGGAGGGAAGCAAGGTAAGAAGGGAGGGACCCAAGTCAGTATATAGAAATAAAGGAATGACAAGGGGCAAGATGTCTGGGCTTAATAGTGGGGAAGGAAAGGGAGGAGTACATGCAGCATTGGTGGGTGTCAGGGGACTGTACAGGGCAAAGACACAAAAGTAGAGGAAGAGGGGATCCAGTCTGACCAGGGTGTGCTTTGGAGCAGCACTGTATTCTTAGAGCCATAGGCAAAGATGGCTATATCATCTTCAAGAAAATCTCTTCAGGCCGGAAGTGGGATACGCTTTTTCTTCCTGAATAGCACACCGAGTTTGGAATGACACTTATGGTGGATAGCATCCACAGGTGCAAAGAAATCGAGCTGCCTATCCAGCAAGACTCTGGGGTACTTAAATGAGGATACGTCCTGAATCGCAGCACCATCAAGGGTCTAGAAGGAGGGGAGAGGGGTGAGCCTAGCAAGTCTCTGCCTAGTGCAAAGTTCATAGAAACCATTTTCTTGGCGGTGGAAGACAAGTGAGTTGCCAGGAACCATATATATCCTTTAAATGAGACCCTAGGAAATTGCCGAACACAGGCTCGGTCATAGTGATTTCTTTTTTGGCAAGTTTGGCCAAAAGATATTAATTTGTAAAATGATGTAAACATTGTCAAATTCAGCCTTTTTTTCTTATCACTGGCAAAAGAACCACAGGTTGGCAGAGTTAACTTATGAAACTTACAGATTAATTAAAGTTTGATCCAAGGAAGTGCCTTTTTGGGTGGTTTCAAACTGAATTTTATTTTATTTTGAAGTTATAAGTTTTTAAAGATTGTGCATTAATAGATAATTTTTTACCAGCTGAAAAAAATGCAACTTTTTTTTTACCAAAGTGTTTGCAACCTCCTGCTTTATGTACTTAGAAAGTCAGTCCCAAATGAAAAAATACCCTACACTTTCTATTATGTCTGACACCAGGTGCCCAACCCCAGTGCTAGCACTCTTTTCAATTATACAAAAATAAATTGCACTCAACAGGTGGCCAACTCTGGTGGCTCACTTTCACTCCACCCCCCAAGTTTAAAATAAACATGTAAGCTGGCCCGGTGGTGCTGAGTGCTGAGGCGCTGGATGCCACACTTCATGTCACGCTGACAACCCAGGTTCAGGAGCGAGCACAGGTTGCCATGGGATTGCAGGGAAGGAGAGGAATCAAGCATCTGATGGACTGCTCTTTCTCTCTGGGGAGGGGGTCCACATCGGTCAGTGTCCGACTGCCCCCTGGTGGAGGCTGGTGATCAGGGATGCACACCATACACAAGGGAGGAGTTGAGGGCAGATGCCTGGATGGGGATGCAAGTGGACGCATGCATGTCCATGGCTGCCAGCATCATTGCATGCCTTCCGACTCTGGGGAATTCTGAAAAAGGGAAAATGGCACCGGTCACGGAGGCTTGATGGCCATTAGGCAGGATGCCAGGCTTCGAAGGCTCACTGTGACTGGATCCTGAAATCGGCATAGATGGGGGGGTCTATCCACCAGCCTGCTGCAGGGGGCAAGCCACGGGGTGTACAGTGTAGCCCCCAGGTGGGAGCCAGGAGTGGTTTGGATGGCAGACAGAGAAAGATGGATGCCTGGATGTGATTGGCAGACTGGGGGACAAGGCAAGGAAAAAATGACTAACTAAAAAAAAAAAAATAATAGTCATGCACCCTCATCCTCCATTTTCTATTCAATCATTTGCACACCCCTACTGCCACCTAATACATGCTACCTCCCTCACCCATGTAACAATGATAAAGATCCATTATGGGACCAGATCAGCCCTCCCACCAAGACAGCCAGCTGCCAACTTCTGACAGGTCCCATGACAATGGCAAACCTTTAAAAATACTGCCACCCTCATGCACCGTCTTGCACCCAAACCACTCTTCTTCCCCCTTAGCCTTTTAACAGTGATAACAATCCAAGGCTGGTTGCTGTCTTACTGACCCCCCCTCACCCCATCTTGGCCACTTTTTATCTTGGAATGTTTCCCCAAGTGATCGCAAATATGTTAAAAATGAAAAAAAAAGTCTCCCCATACCTCTATTTAATACAGTCCCTGACACTCAACTACCCTCAACTACATGTCTCCTTCCTTCACCCACATCTGTGTAAAAACAACATCTCCTCACTCCCCCCAGCACCCATGCTATCTCCTGATTCCTTGTTAACTGCACATATTATGACCCTGAAATGTGCTACCAGCACAACCAGCACCCCTCCTCAGACAGTTGCCATTTTCTTCTTGGTCCCATGCCACTGATCACTGGTCTCAAAGGAAAAAAAAAATGCTTAAACATCTATGCCTGAAAAACAACTTATGTGCATTCACAGGGATTGTTTCTTTAAAGATCATGTGCAAAACTGCTGATTTTATGTTATGCTTCTTGAAACATTTGTTTACTTGCTTTATTTTTATGAGCTCTCTGTATTGTCCTGACAGTTCTGTCATGTCAAATGTAGTCTCATTTTTTTTTAATTTTGGCATGCTAATAATCATTCTGCTGTTTTGCTTTGATTTTCCACTGATTAGAGATCTGAACGTCATGTGCAGTGATGTCATTTGGAATCTAGCGCCTCATTGCTGCATGTGGGGAGTATAGCCTTTGGTGGCCAGATTGTCCCCTCGTCTAAAGGCATGGCATTTGATGAGGACAGTTACAACATAAACCGTTTATCCTGCAGGCCAATGAGACCCATTGTTCTATGTTTTTCCACTGTTTCTTTTTTTTTCACAAGTCTATGACATGTGTGTGTCAGTGAAGTGGCTCTGTCAAGACTGTCAAGGATGACAGCACCAGAATCACAGCAGATGTATGGTATGGCATGCAATTTTCCTATGTGTCATGTGAAAAGGCTGAGTTACTGTATCTTACAGGTGTTGTCATTTCAGAAGGCATTTTGGCATTATCTTACATATATTATGTGTGAACATGGATGTAAATTGTATTCCCCTCCTCACACAGAATTGTACTGTACAGATGGTATGATAAATAATATTAGCATGACAGTAAAATTATTACATGTAGTATTAAAATTAATTCATCAAAACTTACGACATTTGCATTTCTATAGTTATTGTTTACTTGTCTGATGCAAGTCTTCAGCCCCACTTCCCGCATAGCAACATAGTCTGCAAGGTACTTTGTAGCTAGTATATCAAGACTTGTGTAATTACATTTGCTAAGCACCTTTTTACTACTGTGGGCCCAGCCAAATTATGCTGTGCACAGTGTAATCATTCCTAATGTATCCTCTGTGAACATGCCCTGCTTTTTTATTTATTTGACACCCACAATCCTTCACTCAGTATTTTAATCTATGTTGACAGGTTTATCCCACTGTTCTTTACATATTATATTGATCTGTGTTGACAGCTGTAACCCACCTTCACAGCTCCCTATACTTATTAATTTACCCTGTAATTTTATTTGTGCATATTGGAATTCCCACTGCATATGGATATTCATATCAACATTTACCATCTTCTCTCCCACAACCTTTGTAATTGCAGCTTAGCTTCCTTAGTAGAACAGCTGATGCCTCAACTTTTCTTGACAAGACAGATTTCTCGAATAACTTTTATTTACATACTTACTTTGTAAATGATAATTATAGGAAGTGTTTGACAATCTTATTAATCATATATCAGAATTCAGCATTACCTTCCCCAATCTCTGGACTGGGCATCACAGTCAACCCCCCTGGAAGTGCAGCATTCCCCACTCCCTGATTTGTGAGGGCCTCCCTTCTCTAGATGATGGTGATAGGCACTCTCCCACAACTCACTGCCACCATTAGCCACCATTTCCCTCACAAAGTCAATGCACAGTAATGTACTTCTAGGTTTACATAGAGGCAGGCAATAAAAAGTGCCCCATCCTAGTGGCTCAGGGCACAGTACAATCAATAAAAATAGTAACAAAACCTTAAACAATAATAAATATATTTTTATTAATAAAGCAGTAATATGTTCAGTTTAAATTAAATTTAAAAACTATCAGGGAATGCTAATGCAGAAAAATTGGTTTTATGAAGATTTTAAAAGCCTCCACCTCACGGGCTGAGTAAACTCTCCCAGGTAATGTATTCCACAACAGTGGGGTTGCCATGTCAAATGCTCTATCTCCGGACTGTTTCAAGCTAGAACGTGGGACAGCAAGTAAGCCCACATTGCAGGAGTGAAGAGGTCAGTTGGATGGTAAATAACCAGGAGACCTTCCAAGTAGTCAGGACCCAAACCATATATGACTTTGAATGTCATCAAGCATACTGTATCCTAACAGTGATGAGCCAACTCACAGGCAGCCATTGCAAAGCATGCAGCACTGCACGCGACATAGTTCCTAGTTCTCAGAATCAGCTGAACCACAGCATTTTGAACCAGCTCCAGGCATTGCATCAAACCTCCAGATAGTCCTAAGTATAGAAACATTGAAACATAGTTACTGACAGCATATAAGGACCCCTTGGCCTACCTAGTCAGCCCATTTTCCCTACCTACTGTAACACTGCAGACCCTATTGATCTCTGTTTTGACCCCCTTCCCTACTGCTAATGATCCCTTATGCCTATCCAGTGCATTCATAAAGCCTGTTACCATTTTTGCCCCTACCACCTCTACTGGGAGGCTGTTCCAGGCATCCACCACTCTTTCTGCAAAGTACTTCCTCACATCTCCCCGGAGTCCACCCCCTAGTTTCATAGCATGTCCCTCTTGTTCTTGAGCATTTTTTTACTGAAAAATGCTTCCTACTTGAATTTTATTTATAACCATGAGGTATTCAAATATTTCTAGCATATCCCCCCTCTCCCTCCTTTCCTCCAGGGTGTACATATTGAGGTCCTTCAGTCTCCTCATAGGGTCTCTGGTGAAGACACTGCGTAATTTTAGTTGCCCTCCTCTGGACCACTTCTACCCTGTCTACATTCTGCTGAAGATGTGGTCTCCAGAACTGGACACAGTACTCTAGGTGAAGTCTCACCAGTGATCTATACAGTGGTAACACCACCTCTCTCTTTCTGCTGGTGATACCCCTCCCTATGTACCCTAGCATCCCACTAGCTCTCCCCACTGCCTTGTCACACTGTCTGGCAACCTTTAGGTCATCAGACATGATTATTCCCAGGTACCTTTCCTTTTTTGTGGTGGGTAATACTACCCCCCCCCCCATTGTGTAATCTTCCCCTGGATTTCTATGCCCCAAGTGCAATATATTGCACTTCTTTGCATTAAAACCTAACTGCAACACCCTTGACCACTCCACTAATTTTCCTACATCACAATTTATTTTTTACAGCACCCCTGGAGTGTCTTCCCCATTATGGATTTTAGTGTCATCTGCAAAGAGGCATACCTTCTACTCTAACCCTCTGCAATATCTCTAATAGAGATATTAAACAGAACTGCTCCCAGGACTGATCCCTGTGCTACTCCGCTTGTCTCTTTCCCTTTCTCTGAGTGAAATCTGTTTACAACCACCCTCTGTCTCCTGTTCCCATCCAATTTCCTACCCAGTTTACCACCTAAGAACCCACTCCTAGGCTTCCCAGCTTGTTTCCAAGTCTCCTATGTGGAACGGTGTCAAATGCCTTACTCAAATCTAGGTAAGCCACATCCACTGTTCCACCCTAATCCAATTCCCTGGTCACCCAGTCAAAGAAATCTATCAGTATATCCTAGGATGCACCCCTACTGTCCCACTGCCTTGTCCACTTTCAGATTTGCAACTTCCCTCAGAATCCTGTCCTCTGTAAATGGACTAGTGTCTACTTCCTTTCCTTTGATGCTCCTGGCCCTTATCTGAGGTCGTTCTCCTTCCTCTGTGAACACTGAACAAAAGCATTTGTTCAATATGTCTGTTTTTTCCTGGTCCCCCTCCACACACTCTCCTTCCTCCTTTCTCAGCCTTACTATCCCTCCCCTGGTCTTTCTCTTTTCGCTTACATACCTGAACAATACCTTGCCCCTTTCTGAACTGCCTGGGCTATTTTCTACTCCATCTGTACCTTTGAACTTCTAATTGTTTTCCCTGTCTCCATCTGTCTCTTCCGATACACCCCTCTATCTTCCTCTCGCTGTCTCCTTATAACTTCTTAATGCTAACTTTTTTGCACTTACCTTCCCAGCCAGCTCTTTTGAGAATTATATTGATCTCCTTTTCTTCCTGCTTTTGCTTACTTGTCTGACACAGATAGTTTGTTGCCTTCTATCTCCCTTCTTTTAGATGTGTCCACTATTTCTCCATTCCCTCCAAGCCCCCCCCCCCCCCAACCAGGGCATCCCTTAGCCATTCTCCCATCTTTTTAAAATCTGTTCTACAAAGTTCAGGACCCTCCCCTTTGTGTGGTTTTATCCTGCAACAGTATTTGTATTGAACCTCACTGTATGGTGATCACTGGTACCAGGTGGCCACCCATTGTGACATCAGCAACACTGTCTCCATTGGTGAGTACAAGGTCCAGTACTGCCTCCTCACAAGTGGGCTCTTTTATTAGGTGCCTGAGGACTGCCCCTGAAGGGAGTCCAGGATGTTCCTGCTCCTAGCTGAAGCTGCAAATGAGATACTCCAATCTTCATTCAGCAGATTGAAGTCCCCCACCCTTCTTTGCCATATTTTAGATGACATCCACTAGAACCTTATCATCCCCCCATCCCTGTGTTCTAAGTTTGTAAAACATGCCAGTATGAATAGTGACTCCCTTCCCTGTTGCTAGGATGAGCCACAGTACCTCCACCCCATCCTGATTTCCCTGTATCTAGGTAGCCTGTAAGCTATCCCTCACATAAAGAGCCACTCTCCCCTCCCTTTATTTCCTACCCTGTCCTTTCTGAACAGAGTGTAGTCTGGTATTGCTATATCCCAGTCATGGTTATCTTTGCATCATGACTTGGTAATGGTGACAATGTCCAGGTCAGCCTCTGCCATGACAGCCTCTAGGTCTTGAATTTTAATTCCCATACTTTGAGCATTTGCCAATATGGCTTTCCAGAATGTGGTACAACCCTGTTTGTCATCATCCCCTATCCCCTTTTGCAATCTCTCCTTACCCCTCTACTCTCAGTCCCATCTTTCTTCAATTTTACCACCTTGTTTCCTTTTTTGTTGGGTACCCTGGAAATTTCCTTCTCTTAGGTCCCTCTCTACTACTCTCTTCAGTTTTGGGGGGGGAGCAGTTTATGTCTCCCCATTTCCTTCTGCCTCCCCCCTTGGCAAGTTTAAATGCATGTCAATGTAACATTCAAACCATTCATTGAGGACTGTGATTCCTCTCCCTGATGGAAGCAGGCCATCTCCCCTGTATAGGACTCAATCCTTCCTGGTGGGACCCCAATCCCCAATGTAGCTGATTGCCTTCTCTCTGCAGCATCCCTTCAACCATGTGTTGAAGCTCCTGGTAAGGCAGACCATTGCAGTAGTTAACCATAAAGTTGACAAAAGCGTGGGTTATCATCACTAGATTGGCTTGTGTCAGATGTGGTTTGATTCAGGTGATACTACAAAGATGGTAAAAGCCAGATTGAACTACTGCTGACACTAACTATTCTAGTATTAGCTGCAGTCCAAAATGACCCCCAGATTCTTTACCACATCCACAGCTCTGAGTGGTTGGCTGCCCAACGAAGGAAGTGTCACCAATCCACCCATCATTCCCAAACCATTCTTATCTGGTTTGAAAATAATAATCTCTGTCTTCTCTTGGTTGAGACAAAGTCAACTAGAGGCCATCCAGTCTTTGATCGCCACAACACACCACCCTAACACAGAGGCTACTTGAACCCCTTCAGGAGTGCAAGACAGGTATAGCTAAGTATCATCTGCATAGCAGTGTAACTCTACACCATACCATTTAATGATTCCACGCAAAGGCAGCATGTACACAGTTGCAAGGACCGAGCCTTGCAGAACACCACAGGAGAGTGCAGATGATCCGATCCAGAGATGTCATTTTTTAGAGCCACCTACTGCATTCTCCCAGTAATGTAGGACTCAAACCAGAAAAAACCATACTGGAGAGACCCACATAATTCTTCGGACAACTAGTTGTACCCCATTGTCAACTGTGTTAAACACTGATGAGAGATCCAAGAGGACCAAGACAGAACATAGTCATTGATCCCTCACCATCAGGAGATCATGTGTCACTCTGATGAGCACAGTCTCTGTGCTGTGATGGGGCAGCCAAAATCCTAACTGAATCAGCTTGTAGATATATTATTTCAGGCAAGCCTCAAACTGCACCACCAGCACCATTTCAATGATCTTCCTTAAAAAGGGACGATTTGAGCCAGGTATGTAATTCACTAGATCATCAGGATTCAATGATGTTTTTCTTTCAGTAGACATGTGCCACCCTTTTTAGAGCAGACAAAAAAAAAATCTCCCTCCCTCAAGAAACACCCACTAACCTCAGTGATAACTGGGCCCAGGGATTTGTGACAGCCCAAAAGCACCCACGTAGGCCCAGGGTCCAGCATACAGCAAACTGAGATCACCCAGAGTACCTCTTCCTCAACAACTGGTTGGAACTCATCCCAGGTTGGCAGATTGTATATGCCATTATAGGCTATCATCGGCCCATGACAGACTTTGAGAAATAACCAAATGAATGGAGGACATTATGCTAAAAAAGAATCTGCCAAAATCTTAGCACTTTTATCCACCAAAAGCTTAAGTGGATTACAGAGAGAAGACATAAATCAACCTGTCTACTGAGCAGATGAGTTGGACTAGCTGATTTTTTCCTGCAGCAATGGTCCTTAACAGGAACTTTGTCATCTGCAGGGCAATTTCTTGGAGATACTCACCATAGTGAATACTCAGTACCAAAATGTCCTCCTCAGACATGGACCTCCACCAAGAACACTCCAACTTCTGTCCCTTAGATGACCACCAATGCAGCTCATTGCAATACCATGGTGAGCTGCAACAGGATGTCAAGAGATGGTGTGGTAAGGTGCTAGGGAGTCTAAGGCAGCTACAAGAACCATATTATAGTGCTCCACTACATTCTCAGCTCCCTGTGCACAAGTAAGCATCATGCCTAAGACGTCTCACACTGTACTTTCAGAAGTCTGTGAGGCTCCAAGTTATTTTTAGGGTGGTACAAGAATATCTCCATGGAGGTAGTTTAACGGGACCCAACAGAGGAATGATGCAGAATAATGATCTGATTAAAAGACCAGATCAGCCATGACCACACTATTATTTGTTTTTTTTTCATTGTTTTTTTTCATGTAGCTTTTTACTGTCGGGGCTCCAGGGCAGGGAAGTTGCGGTCCTCCCTCAGAGGATCTGTATCCACCCTGTTCTCAAGGCTTTATTGAGCCTGCCCTGGTGCCACAGTTTCTGTTTTCTGCACCATTGTCCTGGGACTCCAGAACACGGTCAAGCATACATGGGAAGGCGCGCCTGTACTCCATTGCTCTGGTGAAGGCCCCTTCCTCCCACCTGGTCTAATGCCTGGTTCCCTTTTCACAACAGCTGGGGACTTCTAGTATCTCAGGCTTGTTCCTGAACCTGGGTCGCTGGTGTTGGAGGATGTAAGGTGTCCAGTGCCTTAACCCTCCATGCCATTGGGCCAGCTATGACCACACTATTGTTCGGGTCCATTGGGTTGCACCTTGAATTGAGCCTCAGCTCAGTGTGCATTTCCCGGTTACCAATTGTTTAAATAAAAAAAATTAAATTGTTGACACCCAATGAAAAGATCATTTTCAAGGGAGTGACCATGTTGATATATACCAGAGATAACTGCCTGTGTTAAACCCAGGACTGTGCATTGGTACTATGCAATGGTTGTATCATGCAGATGGGGGCTGGTTATGGTGCTGAGTTGTGGGGAAGCTCCAGCCACCTACTGTGGTAGAGGATGCATGAAATTTTGGGGTATGGGTATCCTGGAATAACGGGGTTTGGTTGAGATGTTTGGTCTGGTAATAGTGGGGAATGTGGATGGGTCTTCAAACATAACCTATAGTGTTAATTGGGTGGCAAGGCACTTTAATTACAGATGGTGCTGATTGGGGTTGGGGGACCACTAGACTGCCAGGGATAAAGCTAATATTAATGATGTGGTTTGGGGGGAGTTCTAGCTGTCTGCAGAATAAAGTTAACAACATGGATTGGTGCAGGGAGGATAGAAACATGAAAACATAGAACTTGGCAGCAGAAAAGGAACAGTTGGCCCACCCAGTCTGTTCAGATGGTCCATTCCTAGTCTTTTTTCACAGACCCAAACTTGTCTCCCATGACCCTTCCTCCTCCCCCCTGTTTATTTGCTAATATTCCAGCATGTCTATCCCATGCATGCATGGAGTCCCCTACTGTTTCCCCTTCCACCAATTCAACTGGCAGTCTGTTCCAGGCATTCACTACTCTTTCAGTGAAGTAGTACGTCCTCACATCCCTCTTAAACTTCCACACTCCAATCACATGCTGCTCCCTCCCTTCCTCATTTCCTTCCTTCCACCCCCTCACCCTGCCTCCACCCACCTTCCATTCCTCCCTCCCTCCTTCCTTCCTTCCCTTCCTCCATCCCATCAACCTTCCCTCTCTCCCTTGAGCTGAGAAGTCACATGTCCTTGATTTCAATTAATACATTTTCATTTTCCTTCTGCCTCAGGAGCAGCTCTGTCTTTTGCAAATCAGAGTGCTACTTCTCAAGTCTGTGCAGGAAAGCCTGGTGTTCTGAAAATTGCTGTAGTCACAATGATGCACTGATCAGATTACCTGGAGGATTCAGCAGGATATGCAGCAAGTGTCAAAGCTAAAGTATGGTACTTTGATTTGCAATTTTGTGCATGGAGAACAAAACTTTATTGACAGGGCCATTGCAATGGCATAGTAGTAGGGCCATGTGCTCCCACACAGGTGATATCATTTGGGCAGCAAGCCTGGATCTCCTTACTGTCATGCTTCTCCATGGTCAGGAGTGCTGCCATTGGCAGAGCTTCCTGGTCATGAAAGGACATCCTTACATCTGCAACTACACTGACCTCTATGATGGGCTACAGAGACTGTACCTACCATCTCTTTACAGAGAAATCTGCAGAATGGTGTTTGACAAGATGCCGCTGGGAGGTGGGTAGGAGGAGGGGAAAAAACAAAGGTAAGAACTCTAATGATCAACTCAGTGATGGCACTCTTGGAACCTGCAGCACAAACAGTTAAATCATGTTTGTTGGGACCAGGAGGTCAGAAGTCATGGCCTGAGAGGCATATACCTCCCAGACAAGGCTTGTTTCAGATTTGTGTTCTAACATGCAGGTCTGAGTGCATTGAGGGTAGAGTCAGAGGACCACAAACTTGGGTGGTACAAGGAGTCAAACTTGAAGACTATTTCATTGACTGAGCATGCTCAGTAGAAGACTGCCTAAGTGTGGATGTGAACTGAATACTAGTATTGGAACTATGGGTACAAATAAGTAAACTTTACTTTTACTATAGAGATGGCTGCCTACGATTGCAAGGGATATCACAAGGGTTTACACTAGTAATGTGATAGTTCTAGCAAGATGTTGTCATATTATCATGGATTATCTGCGCTATGACAAGCCACTGTCCAGGTTTGAGCTAGAACTATTAGTCACAAGATGTGAAAACCAGTGCAAGAAATTGTTTTCACAAATATGATAAAATCATGAAGTAGCATGCTGGATTTAATCTGGCCCAACCCATCTACTGTGCACCACATCAGGCATCATAAACAGTGTTTCACAATAAAGGGCTGAAACAAATATTTCAGTATTAGCTGCATCCTCATGGCTGTTAAGCTGTTTAGCTGAAGTGGTAGGGCTTGGTAAATAAAGTTTTCTAAATCTGGACATAAATCTTTTTGTTTTTCTCTTTTTTAAACTTACTCTTTATTCCCCTTTCTCTCTGTTATGGCCCCTTCCCTGAATTGGGTCCATCTGCATCATACTATGTTCCCAGCACTTTGCATCTCATTGCCCCTAGTTAACCCCGAAGTAAGGCCTGGCTAATGTTCAGCAATACTGCCTTCCCCTGCATGGTCTGGGGACAGGTGATACTCATGGTGGAGATGATTCTAGTGGGAGGAAGTGATACCCAACACGGTGCAGGTCATCGGTATTTTTCTGGTTTTCTGGTTCTCTTTTCACAAGATGCTGAGCATGCATGGGGATCCAAGCATCAGCATGGATCTGTGAAGCCAGCTGGTGTACTCCCTTACCTGCAGTACCTCTTCTACACTATCACCCATGGTCACCCATGCAGCAGCGTTGCAGTATAGACAGCAGCCCTCCCTCCTGGAAGAGGGGAGCATCCTGTAGTACGCTCAATCATCTTTTCCTCAGCCAGTCCCAATGACCCTGGCTCAATTTCCGAACATGGGTTACTGGCATCATGAGCATTGGCTCTACCACTGTGCAAATAGGATGGCTAGAGAGTTTAATGCCAACCAGGCCATATAGCTAACAATATGGATGGGCATCAGGGTAGTTAGGGGGTCATTACACAATACCCATAATGGCAAAGTGGGTGGGTATGGTACTTATATTTACAGATTGTGGCAATCTGGGTGAGGGGTTGTAGGACCATTGGCCAACCAGTGAGTAAAGCTATCATTATAAGTGGGTGATTGGTGGAGGAGTAGGTGAGCCCCACTATTTGGCCAGGGAATAAGATAACCTTACAGATGGTCAATTGTGGAGGTGGAGGATCACTAGACTGCCATGGAGTAAAACAAACATTATGTACAGAGTGGAAGAAAGAATCAAAATAACGCTACAGATGGGTAATGCAGGTGGGTGATGACCACTGGCTGATCAGAGAATAAAATTGTCATTACAGATAGGCATTTGGGGAAGGGAGTGGTCTTTGTACAATATAAATAAGGTTTGTACAATATAAATAAGGTGGTGGCAATCAGTGTAGGTGGACCACTAGACTTTCAGGGTGAAAGATAACATTACAAATAAGGTGGGGGGAGCACTAGCCTACCATGGAATAAGAAAAATCATTATGGATGTGTGATCAGGGTGGGGCAGCACCACTAACCAAACAGGGAATAAAGTTAACATTAAATATGGTGGATTGCGGGGTTGGGGGCACTTGACTGCAAAAAGTAAAACGAAAATTACAGAAGGGATGGAGAGATACCACGAGTCGACAATGGAATGAAGATAAAAATACAAATGGTTGATGAAGGGTGGGACCACAACTGGCCAGGGACTAAATATGTCATTACCAGTTGGCAATGGTTAGGGTGGCATGACTAACAGACCAGGGAATAAAGGCAACATTACAGACAGACAGTCAAGAGGTCAGGACCACTAGACTGCCAGAGAGTTAAACTTACATTACAGACAGGGTGGAGTGTGGGTAGAATATGGCTAACATTATGGACAGGCAAAGGTGGGGTCAGTGGAAAACTAGTCTATCATGGAATAAAACCAATATTGCAGACAGGCAATTTGGAGCCTATAGCATACCATAAAATAAAACTAACATTTCCAACAAAGAATTGAGGAGGAGGTTGGCTTGTAATTACACAATACTGAAAATGGTGATGGGGTGGGACACCTCAATTACAGATGGTGGTGACTGAGGGAGACACTACACTTCCAGGTGCTAGGAGTAACATTATGGATGGGGTGGGGGAATAGATTGCTGAACTTTGGAATGAAGGAATCATTATTAACATGTGGTCAGGGTGGTAGGGGGACCAGTACCTGACCAGGGAGTAAAGTGCAATCATTACTGGTAGGGTGCCACTATGCCAGAGAGTAAAACTAGCATTATGAATGGGAGCAGACCACTCACTGACCAGGAATAAAACAAATAATACAGCCTGGCTATGGGCATGCTGGTGCACTATTTACCAACCAGGAGATAGAGGCAACATTACATACAGTCAATCGGGGTGTGACAGGGTGGAAAAGGACCCTGTCCCATTTGTTATGGAGAAAGTGTTTAATGCAAGGATCTTTCCTTTTCTGTCTCTTCTCTGTCTGGTTGTGCAACCAAATTTTCCTGTGAGATTCCGGACTTGATCAACTCTACAGGTTCGTAGCTGTTTGCCTCTCACTGTCTGTCAACCCTCCCTTGCTCCCTGTTTTTCCTCCCTTTTATATCCACTGATACAAAAATATATGCAAATCTTTGTATGGAAATGAAACTGATATTGGGATCCCTCGTGTTTGGAAAATATATGGTATTACTGTTGAAATGTATATAATTATAATTTGAGATGACTGCAAAAAGCTGTTGGAAACTAGAGGTACCAGAGTTCAATTTTTAAGCCTTTTGCAAAAGCTGTGCAAAAGGGGACCTCCACTCAAGAAGCATACTGTGTTCTAGCAGCTCCTGCCTGATTTTTACAAAAACAGGATGCTTGCTAAGAATGGGGATTGAAAGGACTTATAAAGGAGCTAAGCTGTAACTGCTGGAAAAGAAAGGGATGCAGAGACTGGAGGAAAAGTTTATTTTATTTTGCCTTTGTACATAGTTATACTGAACAAGTTTATTTTTCTATGTTGCTGCTACTGTAAATAAATATTTTTGGTGAATTTTACAACTGTGCCTGGTTTTTCTATGCTTCCTGACCTGTCCCTTGATGACACGGGGCAGTGGAGTAGGGGTGTTTACATAGCACTCTTAACAGAAGCACTGTTTGACCAGGAAATAAAGATAACATGGTTAATGGGGATAGGGAGGAGGTAGAAAGGGTGGACCATTAGCTGATCAGAGAGTAAAGCTATCATTATGGACAGGTAATATGGGTATTTGGGGGGAAGGGCAACTATAGTAAACCAGGTGATGAAGCAAACAGTACAGACAGGTGATGGTAGGTGAACACTAGACATCTAGGGAGATGCTTCTTCTTCTAGATCCTTAATTGGATGCCAATGATCCCATAGCACATTTCCTTTGCTACTGTATCAAATGCATGTGGAAGTATGAACACAGCAGTTTGTTTTTTCTCTGTTAATCTATTTTCTACTCCTACACATCCCCTATGGAGCTCCCTCTTGCCAGGGCACTCAGTTCCATCTCCCAGCCTCAGCATTGTCCCCTCGCTTTCCCCCATGGCTTGCCCCCCCATGGTGGGGCAGCGGGGATCCCTCAACCAGCCAGTTTGGATCCAGTGTGAGGGGCTGCTGATATTGCTGAAGCAGAGCCTGTGGCATCCAGCAGTCATCCTTCCAAGGAGCCATTTTTTGTTTTTCGCCCCCCTTCCCCAAGCGGCACAGCGATGTGCAATGTCACCAATGACTGAGCCATGTGTGCTCCCACATGCAACATATCGGGCATCTGCCCTGTAACACCCCCTATGTGTGAGCCACTGGTATCAACCCTCAGCCTCCGCTAGGAGTCAGGCATGCAGCGGACTCCATCCCAACCCCTCCCCAGGAGAGGAGAGCTGTCTTCTAGATGCTCGATCCTCTCCCTCCCCAGCTGACCCCCGACAGCCCTCTTGCACCATGAACATGGGTCACTGGTGTGGCAGGAGGTAAGGCATGCTGCCTCAACCCTTCACGCCACTGGGCCAGGCAGTTTGTTTTCTGTAAGAAATTGTCATTTGTGAGCACAAAAGTTTGCTGAGTTTCTGGCATTTATATAGCTCCCAAATGAACACATGCCAAATGTCATCAGACGGGGGTTGTGATTTGCTGGATCAAATGCATCAGTGACTGACTGCTTCATACAGCATGTCTGAATGTGCCATTAGTGCTCACAATATGCATCATGCATGTAGCAACACTACATACAAGTCACCTACCCCAGGACCACAACATATGTTCCATTTTAGACTAGTATCCAGGAAGGAAGCTCCTCAAAGGAATTAAAAATGAAGGCTCATCTGGATTTGATAACTTGGAATACAAGTTCCACAAAAGTGGATCACCCATTATTGCCACTCCTCTAAAAAATCTTATCAATTAAGCTTTCCTTCTTGGAACTATCCTGGAAAAATGGAAAGTGACACAAAGGTGGTCAGCAAGAATTGACTGAAAATCACAGACCTATCTCACTAGTCTCTACACTTGCCAAAACCCAGGAGAGGCTGCTGTATGACCAACACCAGTCCTATCTGGAGTATAATCACTCCCTGAATAGTGTTCAACATGGTTTCTGCAAAAATCATGGCACTGACACTGCGGTGGTGCAAGTAATCTCTGATATCCTCAATGTCATGGAGAACAGTATGGCAACAGTTGCAATTTTCATCAACCTTACCAAGGCATTTGACTTGATTAATCATGACTTACTACTATCCAAGCTAAAGATAACTGGTCTTGATGACCTCTCTTGCCTCTGGTTCCATAACTACTTGGCTGAACAAAAACAGCATGCAAAGTGACAAAACAGCACATCAGATGTTAGGATGATAGCTGAGTGTGTACTGCAGGGCTCTGTTTTAGGTTATCTACTATTTTTCCTATTCATAAATGATAAGTCTCTCAACTGTGGAGCGGCTATGGTACAAATAAAAGCAAACAATACTGTTATGTATAGATCCCTTGCATCCACTAATTGGATAGACAATAATCTGGAGAGTGACTTCCAGCAACTGGAAAACTGGTTCCTGACAAAACAATTTGTCCTCAACGTTAAAAAACAAAACAAAGCCATGATCTTTAGGCACAGGAGGCTAGGCACTGAGATATAACACCTTTTCAAACTGTCCATTCATTGGTGGCACTCATCTTGAAGTGATGGTCATTTAACTACCTTGTGGTAGTGATAGACCAAAAAATTACCTTTGCACCTCATGTGGATGCAGTGGTCAAAACAATACATCAGAAGCTCAGTCTCCTCTAGAGGATTATCCACTATCTTACTAAGGAGGCTTGTCTAACTGTTGATAGCTGCACCCTGATCCATTTTCTTTTCTATGGTGTCCCCGTACTGCAGTCAATATGCGACCCTGAGCTGTGCAGGCTAAAAACACTCTACAACAGAACTGGACAATTTGCAGCTTGTATCCACTCCAGAGATCACTACTTTGGAGTGTTTGATGCACTTCATTGGCCTCCTTTTGATGTGTGACTCCAATATCCTATGTACTGCCTAACCTTAAAGCTGCTGAATCTTATTACACCACCAAACTTCACCATAATAATCAGGCTATAACAGCATATGAAGGTCCTAAGATCCACTGCTTGCCCATTACTAGAAATCCCCATGGTATAATCAACATCTGGTAGGAGATCCTTTTCATTCACTGTCTCTTCTCTGTGGAACTCCCTTCCCTATGAGGTTCTAAGCTGTCCCACTCCTGCAGAGTTTAAAAAGAGGCTCAAAGACTGCCCCAATGGGGTGACCTCTTGCAAGTGCAAATGATGACTGGTTGCATCCCCGGCTGAATTACATCTCTGTACTATGCTTGGATGTTTGCATTCTTCTGATGGACCAAGGACACTTCCAGTTTCCTGCTTTATCTCAAGACTTATTTCTGCATGTACATTTCAGAATGCTGTTGACTGTAACTAATGTGCTGTACATTGTTTGATGACATCTTATATTTATTTTTCTGCTCTGTAAGTGTTGTGTGTTTTTCTTTTTCTCATTTAATCTATGTAACTAGTTTTGGGTCACCCCTGAAAAAGGGACAGACAAATCAATAAAATAATAAATAATAATAAATGTATAGTGGGTTGGAAACTGGCTAAGGCACAGGACTCAGAGGGTGGTGCTTAATGGCATGAAATCTGAGGAGAGGGAGGTGACCAGCGGAGTGCCACAGGAGTCATTGCTGGGGCCAGTCCTTTTCAATGTCTTCATTAGTGACATTGCAGAGAAATTAGAGGGAAAGGAGTGCCTCTTCGCAGGTGACAGCAAGATATGCAACAGAATGGACACACTGTAGAGGGTGGAAAGAGTGAGAAAGGACCTAAGCTTATTAGAGGAATGGTCAGGTGTTTGGCAGTTGAGTTTCAATGGTAAAATGTGCAAGATCATGCACCTGGGTGACAGCAATCCAAGGGAGGAATACAGGATGGTGGGGAAATTCTGGCCACCACAAGTCAAGAGAGAGATCTGGGGGGTTAACATATCTGATGACCTGAAGGTGACCAAATAATGAGAAAAAGTGGTGGGAAGAGCAAACAGAATGTTGAGGATGCATAGGGAGGGGCATAACAAGCAGGACGAAAGAGGTGCCGGTGCCACTGTAAAGATCACTGGTGAGTCCTCAGATGGAGTACTGTGTTCAGTTCTGGAAACCACATCTCTGGAAGGATATGAACAAAATAGAGGCAGTACAAAGAAGGGCAACAGAGATGGTACATGGACTGCACCAGAAGCCCTATGAGGAAAGACTTAAGGACCTTAATATCTATTCACTGGAGGGATGAAGGGAGAGGGGTGAAATGATAGAGACTTTCAAATACCTTAGGGGAATTAAACTGGGTACAGGTGGAAAGCATATTTCAGAGAAAACTCTGCAAAACAACAAGGGTGCATGATATGAGGTGGAAGGGTGGAGGGCTCAGGGGTAACGTTTGGAAGTACTTTTTCATTGAAAGGGTGGTGGAGTCATGTAACAGCTTTCCAGCAGAGGTGGGGGTGAAAAAACAATACAGAGGTTCAAGAGTGCATGGGATAGACATAAGGGTGCCCTGGAGATGTGCAGAGCAGGAGAGCCGCAGATCAAATAGGATCTGGGGCTGCAGCTGCAAGTAGGGACATGGGCAGACAAGGTGGGCTTATGGTCCTTATCTGCTGACAGATTCAATGTTTCTATATTACATAGATAAGAAAACAACCATTGAGAATAGATGTTGTTGGTAGTATTCTGCTGACCCCAGAAAGTATTTCTTATATCCACAGATTTGCAAGAAGCTGTCTTGATAAGGATGTCCTGCAGTCCTGTTTATGCGAAACTATATTTATTTATTTATTTAAAAGTTTTACCAGGAAAGGCATACTGAGCAGACTACCACTCGATTCCAGATGTGTCCTGGGGGTTGTAGGGGTTGGAAGGATACATACAAATTCAAAGTACACACATTTCACAAATATGTGCAAAAAATAGCTATATGTAATGATATGTACAGAATAAATACAGAATGCATCACAGTATTAAGCTCAACAGTCCTTCAGGATACAGTGAAACAATCAATGAGCGCATCTAAACAGTTATATCTTTTTATGTTAGGATCTAATTTCTATATTATTAATATTCTCTTTTATTTTACATATAGTATGGACTACATATCCACAAACTGTATCTTCCATGATCATTGTTAACTAGTATTACTACTATCAAAATCCTGGGTCAAGGAGGTACTGCTTAACCTTTCTTAGTAAGCCATAAACTATCACTGTGGCAGAGATTGGAGAAGCTGGCAAACTTTGCTGCATGAATTAATTCATGAAGTTTGATAGAAGTGTGATGCGCCAACTTCACAAAGTTTTCAGCAGGTGAAGTATACATTTTTCAACTTTTCTTTATAGTTCTTTGGCTATGGTGGGATGCAAACCATATTTATCCCATAGCACTCAAGAACTCCCTCATCTCTGGCATGCACGGAGCTACCTAGTCCAGGAAGTCCATGACTTACCCCTCATGGAGGGGCTTCCCCAGGGAGGGACCAAGATTACTAGGAGGTCCTGTCCGAGACTTACGCTGGCATCTTTTGGTAGAGAAGGAGGACATGGTCCAAAGGCATCATCCTGCCCCTGCTCAGAATGGCGATCTTTGTTGCATCCCATGGAGGTGTGGCCATGTAAGGACAGAAAGTGCATGGCCGTGAGTGCTCCCACATATGGTGTGCTGATGTCCGCTGGCATCTCCCATCTTACTCTTGCAGTCCCTGGCCATTGAGCTCCTAGCCTTCTCAAGGATTCACCCTGACCCTTGCCACTGCAGCCCCTCCAGAGGAGGAGAACATTCTATCAGATAATCATTCTGCCTCCTCCCAGCCAGCCCTCGATGGTCCAGGCTCATTCCAAAACCTGGATCGTCAGCATTGCATTCAGTAGTACCACTGTGTCAGCAGGCTGGTCCAAAGTTCACTTTTTTCAAGTGAAGTCATGGAAATTTGCAAACAAAGCTGCGTCTTAGCCTGACTTCACCTGACTTTGAAAAAGTGTCACTTTAAAGGGAAAATGTATTCTGAAGTGACAAACGGCAACTTTGCAAAGCTTTTCTCAATGGTGAATTTTGCTACTTCACCAATGATGTACAGTATAACTGCAGCATCTCTGCACTGTGGATGTTTGCTGATAACGTGAAATTATTATGCAGAATATATGTATCTTATGCTAAACTATCACATACTGCATTACGTAATTTGCTAGTCATGCTGGCAAACTAGTCAAAACTGTAACTCCTTTGTCCTCCACATTTATCTCAGACATATGGATTGCTTATTTTTGATCAGTTAATCAGAGTTAAATGATTTCCTTTCAGAATATTTTCTTCCTGCTAGCATAAGTCAGCTAAATTAGTTATATATACAGTAGAATGATTCTGAATTCCTGCAACTGAAATCATAATAATACTATAATTACTGGTGACCCCCTTTATAACTCCATTTCAAGACTCTCTCAAATGTCGTAATAACCTGAAAATGGGGTATTACGGCATTCTCAAAATTTTCTTTAAGCAGCACTGTCTTTAGCCTTCCTTCAGTTGTAGCGTGATAGTCCATTGGCTTGCACTCTGTGTGTGGACGGGCTGAACAATATCAGACACATGGCAGCTCCATTTCTCACTTACCACTGAGCCGCTACTGTTCTATCCCGACCCCGCCAATCTTTATTATTTACCTTATTTTATTTATTCTTTATCATATTGATTCTTGCCTTTTCAAATATCTGGTTGATCCCACTCTGCGCCCTGACTGGGAGACATCGAGTGCAACCCAGAACTTAGCTCTGGCTGGCAGCTAAAAAAAAGTTGCTATTGTTTTATCCTGACCCCTCCAGTCTTTATTATTTTCTAGTTTTTCTTCATTCGTTATATGGTTGATCCTGCCTTTTCAAATATCTGGTTGATACTACTCTGCATCCGAATCAGAAAACATTGAGTGTGATCCAGGATGCTCCTGCTGTGGCTGACAGAGAGAGAGAGAGGGAGAGACAGTGTGCGTGTGTGTGTGTGTGTGTGTGTGTGTGTAGACTGTGTGACAAGAGAGATTGAGTGTGTGTGTGTGTGTGTGTGTGTGTAGACTGTGTGACAAGAGAGACTGAGTGTGTGTGTGTGTGTGTGTGTGTAGACTGTGTGACAAGAGAGACTGAGTGTGTGTGTGTGGGGGGGGGAGTACAGAGACTGTCTGAGAAGAGAGACTGACCAAGGAGCAACAGGAATGACACTGTCTGGACAGACTGTCTCAGGGACTAACTCCTTGCACCAGTAATTATAAAAAATAACAGATATGCAACTCTGTGTCTTATGGATTGGTTTTTACACACCATCAGTGTGTGATGATCTCAAACTCCTCGAGCATCGCTCTCGAGGTTTATAGGTCATCACACACCTCAGCTGTGTAAAAAAATCCATAACACACATTTACATATCCATTATTCTCCATGTACTGTAATTTATGAGCAATGCACTTTGACTGTTCATACTCTGTAAGGTTGTAAGCGAATTGCACTGGTTATAGACTGGTCGTGAGTACTGTGAACTATACTGTGGGGTTAGCTTGTTTCGTTGTGATACTACCATTGGTAGGATGAGGTAGAATACTGCACAATTCTCTTCCCAGTAGAGGTAGTGTTTGAGGATGGCTGGGGGCGTTGTATGACACACTGTCTGAGTGACAGCTAGGGAAAGCTAGATATAACAGTGGTTTCTGTTGATGAGTATGGCATTGTTGTGACATGGCCAAAGTCATGATGGGGAATGCAAGGTACTGTGTATTCTTTATAATTCCTTAGCTCCTTATTTCTGACCATGTTATATTTATTTTTGAATACATTAATTTTGCTGGATGTATAAATAATACCTTATCCTCATTTTGTCTATTGGTTGTGGCACAGATCGGGACGATGAAATTGTAAAGTATTGCCAGAGTGTGTAGTTTTGGCTATTTGTGCAAAATTTCCTACCAAATCATACATGTGTTTCCATGAAGCTTAATTACAGTGAATGTGAGTATGAAGAGATACAAGCCAGCCAACTGCTGCCACACTAATGCTACCACTTCCGATGCCAATGACTCAGGTTTAGAAACAAGCCTGGAGTGTCAAAGAATCAGCTGGGGGAGGTTGGTTGAGCAAGCCAGAAGGACACTGTCCACCACAGGGAGGAGGGCTCTGGGCTCAACAGCAGTACCGCCACCTGAGTGATGACAGATGGTGCAGGCAGGAGCCAAGGATTGGTGGGGGTGGATAACAGCATGCTCAAGATGTGTGTGGCCTGCATTGGCATGTGCATGCATGGAAGGATGCTCCATTAGCACCAAGAGGATTCAGAGCATAAAAACTGGAAACACCCATAACTGCAGCAGAGGTGACACCTGCATCTTACTGCAGGTCCTGCACTGCCAACCAAGGTGCTCTCCTGACACCACCAGCCTCTAAATCTTCTTGGGTATGGTCTCCCCTGGAGATTCTGCCCTGGATGGTAAGCCAGATTAGAACATGGGCTTTTTATTTGCTGGGTTCTGATTGGCTTGAACCCCTGCCAGGGGGGTACATTAACTTTCAATAGACTCCCAGTAAATAAAAAGTGCCAGTCACCTGACACCCATCACCAACATAACTAATATCATAGTGTCAACCATGTTTGCTAATTGGCCCAAACCCGGCAACTCAAGTCAAAATCGCCACCATTTTTTGGTCTTGCAAAGCGAGAAATAGCAGTCCCCAGCTATACTACCACACTGTGGGCAACTGGGCTCTTTTGTAGTATTATTTCTTTGCAGGTTTTGTTTTTTTATTATTATAACAGTACCTCTAGTATTTCACAGTTGAACTCGCTCTCCCTTCTTCATTCTCCAGTCGGCCACCTGCCCACTCACTCCCAAAAAGGTTCCTGGTCTTCATGGCAACCAGACGACACACTGAGACAGCCACCACAGGTGAGAGAAAAGCCTCTCCCAAACAGCCTGCCATATTTTTTTGTAAAATAATAAAAACAAAATAGCCATCAATAGAAAAAGAAAACTTGCATTACAAAAACAAAGCCATAACAACGATCAGCTCACGGAACTGCCTCCTGCCACTGTGTTTTCGAACATGCAGCGCAAGACTCCACACAGTAGCTGAACTAAGAAATGCTGCTTGTCTCGCCTTCCTTTCATACATGCCCTACCTCCAAGAAGCACATCACAACTATCAAAACATATCTCAAATGCCTTGATGTGCTCAACTGCCAGCACCCTAAAATGTTTCACTTACATTTTACCAGTCACCGATCAGGCACTCCACTAATGGCTTTTCTCTGTCTATTCATCATCATTACCCCTCGTTTCCACTAAAAGAACTTTGAATAAATGAATAAATTCTATCAATTGGGTTGGGGTCCAAAAACAAAAGAAAAAAGGAAGCACACTAATTAGGTAGGGAGGGGGCCTGAAGCACATTAGCAAACATAACAGCACCCTCTACTGCCAGAACAAACAATTGAATTGTAGTCATTTTTTTATAGAATTATTTAACTTTTTTTGTAATCCTTTACAAACTGACATTGTGCCCATTTTCTAAGCACAATAATATTCTCGAGTGTGGGCGGTATGGGCAATTCCGGACCTTCCAGAGGCTATAAGGCCCTCTGCCTGTGGTGTCGGGCCTCATTTTGCCCCTGGGCAGTCCGGTATTGCCCAATACCGCCCACCCTGTCAGGTATTATTGCTTGCTAAGAACACAGAGATGTAAGTCCTGAAGAATGTGGGTGATGTGGCTGGGTGAGTGGTAGAGCTGATGGAGGACAGGTCAGGACTGCCGGTAAACAAGTATAATTTAAATAAATCAGTATGCAGTGATACAACAGATATTATTCACAATAATTATACACACTGCACTGTCAAGTCATTTAATAAAAACAATGCAACACATGTACAAATGTTATCTGACATGGCGAATGCCATTGAAAGTCATTTCATATATCAACTGAAATGTCCAAATTAATGTCCAGATCTACATGACATCACACATACAGCTTTCATATATCAACTGAAATGTCCAAATTCATGTCCAGATTGACAAGATACCACACATAGAGCGGTGCCAGCCAGGATGCAATGCAGTAATGCTGCAGTATTTCACAAAATGCTGCAATATACTGCAGGTAACAATGTTATGTAAAGGTTATTAAGCCCTTTTGTCATACAGTATTTTGTGATGTCACTTACTGCAAGTTTCTAATTGCATCATGGCTGCTTCTGCTGTACATGTGACTTCCATGTACATTTGATATAATGAACTGCAGGTGCAATTGGTGGCAAACCTGTGGGAATTCCACATAGAGAATACTGGCTGGAAAACCATGTACGATCAGCCTGTGCTGTTCTAGAAGGATTATGATTCCATTAGACCTTGAGGGTGAAGCTCAAGACATCTGATGTAATCAGAAGCCTGAAGCCACAGCGCATGCTGGGTGGGCATGTGGTTGCCTAACCAATATTTTTTATAGTGTATAGGTTTTATTATTTTTTAAACAGAAGTGTTTTCACAGTGCTGTGCAGCAGCAGTGAATGTGCTGGCAGTTTCAGTTCAGAACATGAGCTGCCTGCCATGCGTGCAGCAGCTCTGGAAAAAAAAAACAGCTGCTTTGAGGATTTCTTATCAGCTAAAACCTTGTTGTACCACAGAAGGTACAACCACATTCAATGACTTTTGAACTGTGGTACAACAAGGTTTCAGATGGCATGAACAGCCACGCAGAACAAGCCCTCACTATTCACTATATAGATGATAATGCAGGTGTAGCCATACACAACAAATCTGTCTGTATAGAGCGGTTTCTATGGCAACTGGGAAACATCAACAGTGAAGCTTAAGAGGTTCAACGGCTGCCATTGAAGTACTGAGATGAAGACACATGCTTGATTGTGTATGGATGCCCATACATTATCTTTCATAGGGTATGGCCATCCATACCCTTTTCAGATACTCTACTTTCCTTTCAGTGAACCTGGGGTGGTGAGGGAGGAAGATGAGGGTTGATAATGGGAGTAAATTACTGATTCAATGTGCTGTAGCCTTTCTGTAAATTCAAGTTAAGATAAAAACAGATTCCAGTTTGATTGGATAGAGGAAAGCAGCTGTGCAGTGGCATTGTAAGTTGTATTTCAGTAGTGACAGTACCACAGCACAACAAGAACATGATGGTACTACTGTAACATAACAAGCATATCCCAGGCATGGAATGCCAAGCACAACAGCATTCCACAATACACTAAACTGTTTTTCATGCAGTCAACTACTGTTGAGCTGCACATAAGTAAATATGGCAGTATGGTGTGTGGTGAAGATGGGTGGTGGCATGGAGATGTAATGCACTACGTGTATTCCATTTAATTTGATGCCTGTTCTGCTCTGAGTAGGAGATGACTGTATCATCTTCTTTGGTTTTACATATCATCACAGGAACTGTAAAGTAATTACATGTATGGCTGACCACTGACAGTACATCCTATCTGACTTACAAGGAGACAACCAGTGCTGGGTTAATGGAGGATGTTGCGCAGTTGAACAAGGGGATACAATGATGGTGGTGCTGGTGTAGCCAGAGGAGTAGCTCTTATAAGCATATTACATCCATGTACTCCTCAATAAGGTTTCTATTTTTGAAAATTGTAACATATACTGTGTTTCAATCCTACATTCACACTCGTTGCCTTGCTCCCTCCCTGCTGATAATGTCAACATGTTTTCTACATTGGAAGAAAACAGTTTCTATGTATAGGATAGATTACATTACTTTAATTTCTGTTTGTTTTACTGTTTTTTAAACACAAAGTTATTTTTTTAATCTTCTTTTTATTGGGTAGCATATACATATGTTACTTATCTTAATATACCTTGAACACTGCATATTTTAACTACATCATCATTTCTATATAGCCAAAGCTATTTACATACTGAAAAAAATTCCTTCTTATGCACTCCTGTATCAGTGACTCCTGTGTATATGTAGGCTTCCTCTTTTTTTAGTGCCATCCTTCAAACAGAAAGGAAATAACTTAAATCAAGTTAACAATTCTTTACTAACAGTGATTGGCTGGATTTCATCTACTTCAGACCCCTTCTTTACAGTGGTTGCATTTAAAGGGGAAGTAAACATTGCAGGGCTCACTCAAATTGTGAAAGCGCAAGACAAGACCATTCAAACGAGGTACTAGACTTAGCTGTAGGTTTTAGGAGTCTTGATATATGAATATCAAATTATCTGTAAATGAAAACAAAGTAGCAGTCTTTTCATTTACATTTAAAAGAGGAAGTGATGTTACTGAGGGGATAGCTCTATGTTATAAATTATAACTTGCCCCTCCATGAAATCACTTTCTGTTTCAGGATCCCATAAAATGGCTGCTGCCTTGTTTTGATTTACAGAGTGTTTAGATAGTCATATCTCAGGACCCCGACACCTACAAACAAGTTCCATACCTTGTTTGAAATATCTTTTTATGGGCTTTCACAATTTGATAGACCCCCGCAATGTTTACTTCCCCTTTAATCAATCAGTGTAATTGTTTTCGACCCCACGTTTGTTTTCAACATATCCTCGGCACGCCTCACTGTTCACTGGTGTTACAATACAGTATTAAGTCTCAATAATGCTGCCTCACCGGGGGAAAGTAGTTCATAAATGTCCCCATATTCTCTTAAAGAGCTCTTCCCTTTTTTTTTAATATGTTACCTTCTCTAGCGGTAGCATATTAACCACCAATTCCAGCCACATATTCACTGTGGATTGTATACTTGCCACCCAGGTATTCTGTATACATTTCCTAGCCAAGGTTAGCAAAACACGTATAATCCTGGGGTACAGTTCCCATTCCTCCTCCCCCATGTGGTTCATCCCAAGGAGCATTGATATTGGTGTCCCTGCTATCTGAGCCCCCACTCTTCACTCTATTTGCTGCCTAATTTCTTTCCAATAACCCTGCAGCACTGGGCATTCCCAATAGTAATATATGTACAGTATGTCCCAACTGCACCCTTACATCTGCCACACATGGGTGACACTCCTGGCGAAAACTTATGGACCAAAGTAGGTGGGAGATATAACCTACGTACAAATTTATGTTGAACCTCCTTATATTTGTTGCACCAAAGTAAGCCCATGTGTGACTCACAGATGATCTCCCAATTCTTATCTGATATCTCCACCACAAGATATCTTTCCTACTCTCTTTCACTTTCCCTGATTAAGATGGTATAGTTTCCTTCAGAAGGGAATATATCCTTGTCATTATTCCCTTGTGATTGGTTCTGGAGTTCAGTTTTTCCCCTTCTAATCTAAAAATTCTGGCCCGCTCTAACTGCATTCTACATATTTTCCTTATATGTGCCCTAGCCTGTAGATATCTGAAGATCTGCTTCCCCTCTAGTCTACTGGCTCCCTTTACCTCATCTAAGCTTCTCATGCCCCCGGGCCCCACTAAGTCACCAAAACACTGTATTCCTTTATTTTTCCATTAAAGGAAGCCCTTCACTTGCAGACCTGGAAGAAATTCTGGGTTTCCTCTGATTGGTCCTAATATAGTCTTATCCCCCTCTCCTCCAACTAGTTTGACCGCTAGTCACCAAGCTTGTAATGTGTGTAGCACAAGTGGGTTAGGCCGGTTTCCTGCTCTGCATCTTGTTAGTTCCCCTTCATCTAAGTATATAAGGGATGCATACTTCATGTCTCCTTTCTCCATTGCCACCAAGCTATCCCCTTTATCATCCTTTACCCATTCTGTCATTATGCTTGACTGCGCTGCCACATGATAATGTCTGAAGTCTGGAAATTTTAACCCTCCTCCTTGTGTATTTCCCTTAAGTCTTCATAAGGCCATCTTAGGCATCTTTTCCTGCCATAGAAATGTGGAACATTGTGCCTCCAGCCTCTTGATGTCTGTACTAGTTAGTCCCATTGGTAACATTTGCAGAGGATATAACACCCTAGGCAGCACATTCATCTTAAGGAGGTTCAATCTACCCATCAATGATATTGCAAGATCCTTCCACCTTTTTATACCTCCTTTCAGAGTCTTGAGCAGTCCAAGATAATTTAACCTGTATAGTTCTGCCAACCTACAGCTAACCCTGATCCCCAAGTATGTTATATTCGTAGGAACCCTCCTGAAGGGATAATCTCCCAGCTCTACCTGGTGCCCCAACCCCCCCCCACCTGCATTATCTCTAATTTATCATTTTTTATTTTATACCAAGAGAATCTTGAAAATCTGCTTAAAGCCTCCTCTATCTTGGGGAGTGTGCTAATCGGTTTTGTGTCGTCTGTGTTTAGCAAACTCTTGTGCTCTAAGCCCCTACATCCCTGTACCCCCTGAATGTCAGGTTGCTGCCTAATATACTCCACCAAAGGTTCAATCACCAATGCAAAAAATAGCGATGATAGTGGGTACCTTTGACTTGTACCCCTCCCCAACCCAAATTCTTCAGATAGCCCCCCATTTACCAGCATTTTATCCTTTGGCACAGCATATAACAGTTTCACATATTCTCCATATTTGTCCCCTAATCCAAATTTAGCTAACACTTGATATAGATAAGGCCACTTTACCCTACTGAAGGCCTTCTTTGCGTCTAAAAAGAGTACAAACAATTCCCCTGGGCGCTTTGTCCCCTCCCATACCACATTCAATAATCTTCTAAGGTTATTATATGAGTGTGTATCTTTAACAAACCCAGTATAGTCTCTGTTTACTAATGTGGGCAGCAAATTCTCCAATCTCCTTGCCAGAACTTTGGCAATTATTTTGGTGTCACATTTTAAAAGGTATATGGGTGGCATGGGTGGCACGGGGTCATAATGTCGCAGGACATTATGACACATGGCAAAATCGCACTGCCAGTACAGTGTGATTCTTGCTATGTGGCATATCTCTTTTTTCTGTGGGGGGCTCCGCCAGCCACACCCACTGATATGGGGGGCTGCACCCTCTGAACCGCCCCCCAATGTAGATTCTCAACTCCTGGGGGGTTCAAGTAGGGAGTGCAGACAGTTAAAAAATAAAGTTTCTGGGACCGGAATTAAACCCGGACCCAGAAGCACCGCCTGGGTTCCCTGCTGCTGTGGCTCAATCCATTGAGCCACAGCAGCTGGTCGGTGGAACCCACTCCTAGCAGAGGTCTTATCCTCTGCCTGGGAGAGTGAGACTGGTGCAATACCGCATACAACAGTATACGTGGTATTGTACCATTCACTCACTGTTGCAGCGCTGTAATGGGTTAGCCATAATGTTATACACTGCTAAGCGTGTGACATTATGATGTGGTACCAATATGAGCCTATATGCAGTGAATGTGGTGAGGTCCTTACCTGGCTTTGATAGTACTGGTATTGTTGTTTGATAAGAGGTATCTGCCAAGGACCCCATTTCTTGTGCCTCCTCTACCATGGCCTGTAATCCTTTCAATATTTGGGGGCCCATTACCTTGTAGTACTCTGCTTTCAGTCCATCTGGTCCCACTGCCTTCCCCTTTTGTAATGTGGCTACTGCCCTTGCTGGTTCTTCTGCAGTGATCAGTGCCCCCAATGTTTCCCGGTGTTCCTCACTAATCATGAGCAAGTCCACAGCCTCCAGAAAGTCCCTAGCTTCTTTTTCATTATTTACACATTCTTTGGTGTATAATTTTTTATAAAATGACCTAAATTGTACCCTAGTATCCTCACTTCTGTTTTACACCCTCCCCTGTTCATCTTTAATCACCCTACTGCCTCTAGCTAAGTTTTCTAGCAATGGGCTGGGCTTGTTCCCCCACTCATATAGCCTTTGCTTTGTGTAAAACAGTGCTCTACTGGCTCCCTCCATAATTGCCAAATTTAGTTGTTCCCTAGCCACCCTCAGTTGCATCAATTTGTCTAGGTTAGGATCCCTGTATGCCTCCTTCTGCAATCCTTTCACCACATTTTGCAGCTCCTGAATCTTTTCCCTTTTCTTTGTTTGCGAGTTGGGCCTTATACCCTATAATCATACCTCTCATGTATGCTTTTCCTGCTTCCCAATAGATCTTCTTAGAGGGTGCCGAGTCCTTATTATCCCTCTTGTATAGTCCCCAATGTACCTGGAGGTACTCTATAAATTGTTTAGAGGACACCAAATAAGTTGGAAAGCACCATGCACCCCTGTCCCTACCCTCTGTCCCTATCCTGAAGCTCAGTAGTATCCTAGCATGGTCTGAGACAATGATTGGTGTTATTTCTGCATGAGTTACTCTTGGGTACAACACCTGTGGAGCAAAGACATAATCTATTCAAGACCATGTCCTGTGTGGGATGGAGAAAAAGGTATGCTCTCGCACCCCTGGGTTGGCCTCTCTTTGTACGTCTATTAAGTCCATTTCCAATTAGCCCCACAGCACATCTGAGAACTGCAGCATCCTGTCTACACTCTCTCCCAGATCTATCCAGTGTTGGTGTCATCATGCAGTTGAAATCTCCTCCCATCACCAGGTTCACAAACCTTTCCCTGTGCAGGAGGGATAGCATTTAATTGTAGAACACAGGATCATGCATAGCAGGGGCATATATGTTCTCAAATATAAAGGGAGCCCCTCGAATATACTTTTGTGCAAAAATGTACTTTCCTCCCTTGGGGTCTTTCATCAATCTGTCCACTACAAATTGTGTGCTCTTCTTCACCAGTATTGCCACCCCCCCCCCATTTCCATTAAATGAAGCAGCGCATCATTTCTTTACCCAGTCATGCACCAACTTTCCATGTTCTATATCTGTAAGATGCATTTCTTGTAGCACGGCTACATCTACTTTATCCTTTTTTAATAGGGATAGCACTTTCTTGCATTCTATTGGTGTGGAGATGCCCTGGACATTCCCAGAGCAGACCGTGAGCGTGTTCATTTTAAAATTATATATATTCCTTTTCCTTGCTCTGGGAGGGGGGTACAATCCCCATCCCAACACAGACCCAGAGCCATCTGCTCATTTTGTGTTTTCCAGTAGTCATGCCCTCCATGATCAATATTCATATAGACTTTGACACTTGATCTTTTCCAGCCATCAACTGTACCATTTAGCAACATTAATATTATAATACAACTTACACTATATATAAACACTTGAATCCAACTTTTAAGTCTTAAAACTTGAACTATGTCCATTGCTGTCATCTCACTGGAGTTTGCCCCTTTTTGTTGGTAGGGGCGCCCCCCCATGGCGACAGCCAAAACATTAGTTTCTCAGTCAAACACATTTCCAAATGCTTTAGAAATGTCCCCTCTCTCCTTTCCACCCACTCATCCTACTTATTACACCCTACATATCCTGTCATTATAATCATGTCTTACCCCTTATTCCAAAATTAGAAACAGGTAGTGCTCATTAGGTTGTGCACTGAAGGCCTCCCGGAGAGCCCTCAACCACCCCCACCCATCCTGGCACAGCATGCTTCACAGTCTCCAAGCCAACCACCAGACCCATCAAATCCTTTCCTCCATATAGTCCATCAGCCCTTGTGTATAATTCTTCCACCTCCCTTCCCCCTTTCTCATCATTATTTATTTATTTATTAAGGTTTCAAATAGCACCTTTGAGCCCAGAGCTCATTTACAAAGGTTCCACATCAGTCACAAACATACAGATACATTTTAGAGGAAAAGAACAGTCCAGAAAAACAATTGGTTACAAATTACCAGGAGCCACCAGAGGCTCTGTCATTCACAACAGGTTGTACTATGTAGAACAACACTCAAGTGTGGGTTAAGCCCTAGGGCAGACCCTATGCATTGAGAGGGTGGTAAAGTGCCTCCAGGATGGGTAAAATAAAGAAAAAGCAAGTAGTAGGGAGGGTGGGGAGAGGGGGTAGTCAGCACATTGTTGTTACAGATAAGGAGAGAGGGTGGGAGGGGTAGATGGGGGGCAGGAGGGAACAGTCCTAAGGGGAAGAAGGAGGTGGGAAAGGGTGAGTGGGGTGTGGAAAGTGGATGGAGAAGGTAAGGTAGGTGAGAGGAGTCTACTGTCCTAAATGTGGACCAAGGCAGTGAGGGGAGGGAGTAGAGAGTGAGCATCAGAGAAGAGGTGGTATAGGAGAAGGGGAGAGTTAGTAAAGAGAAGCAGTGTGGGGAGGGATTAGGGAGTGGGTAAAAAAATAGTGGGGGGATTTAAGCAGATCAGGGGGAATGCATGGCTGTTTAAATGTAGCAGTCACAGTGGGCCCTGGTCACCAGATGCCTTATCCATCCAGGTGTTTATTTTTGGCCCCCTCCCCACCCTTTTGTTTGCCTCTCTCCCTCCTTGTCCACTCAGGATGGCTTCCACAGTACTCAAGGGCTTGTCTTTGGGATCCTAAAATGTCAAGGCATCTACCTCTAGATATAATTGACAAAAATCCCCCATACCAAGGAGGGTAAGTACTTACTATTTTTTCCCTGTGCTCCAGGCCTTGGATCCCTCAACCTTCAGGCACTCTCCTCCTCCTGGCACAGGTCTCAGCTGTCGGGACATCTTGTTGTTATCTTGGATGTCTGCTGAACTGAAAGAAAAAAAGGGGGCAACAGACTCTGAGAGGGGACCACATAATTAGGCATTTCTGATATCTGCACTCCCCCTCCCCTCTGCCCCCCCAGATGGAACAAACACATCCCATAGGAGAGCAACATCTGTCTGGGCTCATTCTTTGTGGGGTCACCCTGTTCTGCCCCTTCCTCTGAGTATCTGCTTGCAAACCCCAACCCTTTTTTGCCTTTCTACCATTCAACCCTGCTCATAGCATGGGATTCAGTCTATGGCTCTCTTTTCTCTCAGTTGTTCCTCTCCTGCTGTTATATATCTATATTTATCAAATGGGGTGGCAAAATCATAGAAATTCCAGTAACATGATTGGACAGAATGCATCACATGACCGTGCATTATTTCCCAATGACCGCACACCTCCCATTACGACCGCACGCCTGAACTACTTTCCATCCCACAGAACCGTCTCACCAGCAGTGAGATCACTTCACACCTGGCAGACACAGGCTGCCACACAAACACACACAGGCTGGCACCCACAGCAGTAACTAAAATGTCCTGTATATACTGTAGCTGCCCCACACATCTCTCACTAAACTGTGTATAACCTCTGTTTTTGTGGTATTTTTTTTTTAAGTCTCTGACAGTAATGGGGGCTAAACAAGCGAGTTGCCTTACTCATTTTTTATTTTTTGAAAGAATCGTCCGACTGTAATGGGGCTGAGCGAGTGAGTCATTCATATCTGTATTGTAGCGTGACCGAGTGGTTTTATTGACAGTTCAGGACGTGTTGGCACAGCTTCAAAACAAGGTATTTTACTTGCAGGTACTGTGTAAACTTCTTTTTATTTTAAGATTGCTCATATTTCTAGAAAATGAAGCCGCTGACTGTACAGAGTGAAGAGCGAGCGAGTCGTCGTCTTCAGAATTGTAGACAGAAGCGAGAGCGAGAGCTGTTGCTATACATTTACACAGTACCTGCAAGTAAAATACCTTGTTTTGAAGCTGTGCCAGCATGTCCTGAACTGCCAATAAAACCACTCGGTCACGTTACAATACAGATATGAATGACTCACTCGCTCAGCCCCATTACAGTCGGACGCTTCTTTCAAAAAATAAAAAATGAGTAATTGGTTTTGAACGTCTGCAACCAGGTCTATAATTACAGTTTACACTACTCGGTCACGCTACAGTACAGAAATAATACTAAAAGGGATTACAGTGTAACACACTCTGACAATAGCAGGATAAACCAGATACATATTTTCATCACTTTATTATTTAAACCAAGTCAGAATCAACCAGATAAATACCACCTTAAACTTCAAACCCATCACAATTATGGCAGGATCAGCCAGATAACCTACTGTAAATTAAACATTTATCTCTGTCAGACAGGGACTACCTTTTGTACCTCCTCCCCCTGCCCAAATATTTTTCCCATTTTATAAGATAGATAATCCACTCTTAGGTATGCTGATGCACTCTGATATCATGCGCCAACCAGGTGGTTGGCCTTTACCAAGGCATGCGATATCAGAGCTGGCGACCGCACACCTAAGAGTGGATTATCTATTACATATATATATATATATATATATATATACACAATGAGGGTGAGTGGTAAATGAGTGTGATAAATTATGTTATTTTCAACAGGGTGTGATAAATATAAGACCTGACATTTATCACACTGGTGCTCAAGCTTACATATCTGACATAAAGCCACGCAAATGGTACATTTTGCAACATTTTGCAACAATGAGGCCTCCATTGTATATATTGGCTTTGCCACGCATGAGTATTCAGAGGTCACTCTATAGGAGTGAAGATATTTTCCATATCGCACTCATGCCCATCATGTATCCTATATATATATATATATATATATATATATATATATATATATAACAATATGGGCCTTTTTACACTCTTCATTACCTCCCCCCCCCATCACCATTTCCTCCAGGCCATCTCTATTGATATTAGAACTCTTGCACTGGATTTGAGCTGTCTTAAGAGGAATTTCAAGTTATGGGCTGGACACACTATACTACAGTAAAGACCCCCCTCCCCACCAATAATTACCTGACTATCTTATGGCATGGGCCCTCCCTGTCAAAACACTTTTGCCACCTATGGCCTGCCCCCCCACTTGTGCATCAGGTGCAATCCTTGTCAGTTGGACCCCCCCAAACACTCACATCCTTTCTATAAAAGCCCAGAACCCCTCCCCATTGCCTTCCGCCTTCCACATCATTTGAGAGTCAATCCCAAACATAATTTATAAAATATTCCACAGTCAGTCCCCCCTCCCCTTCTCACTTACATCCTCCTGTCATCTAGGCATCAATAATTGGAGGGCCAATCAAATCCCAGTGTCCAGCATGTCTTCAATTTCTTCAAAGCCAGGCCATACACCTATGGAACCTTGGCAAAGCGTTGTCAACAGCCATCCACATCCATTAGGTTTGCATCCGATATCTAGGTAAATCTTCTTTTAGTCCCGTTGACACAAAGGATGTCCATTAAAGGGCCGATATTCATGTTATTCGGGAATGTCTATGCCTGGGTCAGTCAGTCACCATCTTGTCCACAATTTGCGCTGTGCTTCAGTGTCCTTCTTAAAGGTACAGGTGTCCAGTATTTCACATTTTCAAAAGCTTCCTATCAGCACACCATCGCTTCACTTTATCAGTTTCCACAAATGAAAAACTCTGACTCTCCTGCCATATACTCAGCACCGCTGGGTAGAAGAATCAGAACTCCACCTTATTCCTTCACAATTCATCCATCAGAGGGGCGAATACTCTCCTCTTCTGCTGCACCAGCCTGGAAAATCCTGGAAGATAGTATACATAGATACATAGACAGTATCGGCAGATGAGGGCCTATGGCCCACCCTGTCTGCTCATTTAAGCTGGTAAGTTCACTTTATGTTTTCCTAGAAGTCTGTTGCCCCTCACCCCTGACCTCCAGAATTCCTTTATGTTTATCTCATGTATTCTTAAATCCCGTGATTGTTTCAGCCCCCACCACTTCCTTCCACTTGTCCACCACCCATTCTGTGAAGAAATTCTTCCCCACATTTCCTCTGAATCGTCCTCCTTCCAACTTCATCCCACGGCCTCTAGTCCTGGAACATCTTTTTTGCTTAAAAATAGTGTATTCCTGCACCCTGTTCCTCCCTGTAAGATACTTGTATGTCTCTATCATATCCCCCCTCTCTCCCTCCTCTCCTCCAGGGAGTACATATTCAAGTCCTTCAACCTGTCCTCATAGGATTTGTGATGGAATCCATGCACCATCTTTGTTGCCTTCCTCTGAACCTTCTCTACCCTGTCTCCAGGTCTCCAGAACTGTACACTGTACTCCAGGTGGGGCCTCACTAGTGTCTTGTGTAGTGATTCTGTGTTCCTTGTAATGCAGAGTTTTCAATTTCCAGTAGGCTGTTAGTATCATTTGTTTGTCCTGAAAATTGTTAAGTTTCAAAATCACTTGCCTCCAGGGAGCATCTTCTGTTGGTTTTGGCACCAACACTATAAGTGTTCTGTCTGTCTTTAAAACGCCATGCCTGCTCTGCAGCTTGAGGTTGTCCACCAGCCATTTACCAATAAATTGCTCCACGTTTACACCTGCTATCCCCTCTGGCAGCCTCCTGATTCTTAAGTTGTTTCATCATTGGAAATTCTTCTACACATCGAGCTGCTGCTTCTGGTCCTCCAGTTGCTTCTCAAGCTTGCTTACCCTGCTTGACATTGGGGTTGCGAGATTCTCTAGCACTGAAATCATCTGCTCCATGTCCCTTATTTGCTTCTGCTGGGCAAAGTAATTTCCATTCAGACTGTCCATTTCATCCACCAGCTACTCCAGTTTTGGTGTAAGGACCCTTAGTACCTGCTCCGACTCTTCTTTTGTGATTGCTCCTGTGGTGTATTTCCCTCCATCAGGCTCTGCATATGTGCCCTGGCCCGTTGCAGTTTCAGGAGGATTTTTCTTTCCCCTTGTCTTCTTGATCACCCAGATTTAGCCACTCCTGGTGCTAGATAAACATCCATCCTGCTTTTCTGTAGTGACAGTACTGATGTGGGTTTCTTTTGATTTTTCTTTTTACACAAATGATAACTTAATCCCCGAGCGAGGTTCCAGGGTGCGAGAGGAGACTTCTACTCAGGTCGGCTGCATATGTGCAGTCACAAAGTTATTTAATTTGGTTGTATATTTATATACAATTATTTGTAGCCATTTTTTAATTACATTAAGCCACACCAGTATAACCAATAATAAGCTACTTAAATCCATCTCATTTTAGTGCATCATTGTTTTTTGCACTGCACCATACTGTAGCTGCTGTTAAAGTGTTTCAAAACAGAGGTGTTCTCAAATGAGGAAAGCATGACAATTAACAGTCCTTTAAACTATGCCATATTAATCTAATATATTTCTCTCTTTTCAGATCAGTAGTTATCATTTAATAGTCACTCACTGAACTATTCCTGTTCATTTTCTACTGCAGCATTCTCCACTGCATAACATAGTGGATTATTGCTAAGCCTTAGTTGGTTTTATAATTCATATGTACACTGTTTTTGTCTGAATTTATGCGTTGTACTGCCTTGTAATTCTGTCTCCCTTTTCCTCCTACTTCGGGTCACACCTGGAAATGAGCCTTGGTTCAGTGTGCCTTTCCCAGTTACCAATTATCAATATATAAATAAATAATATTGATTAACTGTTTTGCTCCCAAGATTAGTGTCTGATGCTTACATTGTGCCATCTTAATTATGTGTCATAATTTGATATTCTTTACAACGTGATTTTCAATTATTTATTTACAGTAATTGAGGAACACATCAGTCAATAAACTGTGCTACTTGCAACTATAGTGATTAAAACAAATAATAACAGTGTACTATATTGTTTTAAAAATTTATCATAGTCAGTTTTTTTTTTTGTTTGTTTGTTTGTTTCATAAAATCAACCTTACCTTAGCAGAAGGGCCACTTACTGGTTCTGTTATGGTTTTATAATATATCCAAAGGTGAACACTAAGCAACCCCCCTAATGATCGCTTGGTAGTGGATAGGCAACAAGAGCTATTAGCCCTGCTACTTTCCTAGTCTTCCTAACACCAACTCAAATCCAAACTCTATAATTTATGCTGTCCATAAACCCTGGTAGCATAGGAGATCACAAACACTGCTCAATCACTGCTGAACACCTTCCCCCCCCCCCACCACCACCAACACACTCTGTGTCAACTTCCTACATCCCCGTTGTTCTCCAAATCACCTCTTAAGGAACACAATCATCTTTTGCCAGTCAGGGACCTTGTGTAGCATGTTCAATCCACCCAACACTTCAGCCAGCCATTATATGAGTAACAGCATACATACCATAGAAACATATTTCTATGCTGGTTGCCCACTTGATCCCTGTCACTGAGATGGTGGCTGACCAAGATGGTAAGTGGAGAGGTGTGGGGTCACTAGATTGCCACTGTTTAGGGGAATATTTATTTTGCAGAGTTTGTGCTGACTATCTGGTGGTGTTGGTATGGCAACTATACTACCAGGAATTAGGGCAAATCTTTTTTATGTTGTTCATTGTGGCTATATGTGGGTTCGTGGGCAACCAGAATATCTGGGATTAGGGAATGTCAGTTTTACAGTTTTGTCCTATGATGTTTGGGGGGGGAGTTGATGGTAACCATTTCTTTGAACAGTGCATCTGTGCAATTTGTGTAGAATAATGGTTAGGTGCATTGTACAGAGTAATGGTCACAATGCATCTGACCATTACAATGCATCTGCACAGCTGTATTGTCTGAGGATGCAAATGGGCAAATGATGACATGCTAATGGCTGTATAGAGCCTTCTATGCCATGTGTTCTCATTACAAAAAGAATCTCACAGATGCTGTAATCTGATTTGCTGTCGCATTATGTGACCCTAACATTAATCTCTGTTGAAGTGGCATTAACAGAATTATTACCATTTCTCATGACACCTTTTGGAAAATAATCAATATTCATACACTGTCACTGCTGAATGACTGTAAAAATGCATTATCCCATTCTGAAGCAGCATTCTTGGTTAGATGGCAGATGGACAACTATATTAAAGAATCTAACCTTCAATAAGGAAAACACCCAAAAAGTAAATGTTCACCAATTTTTTGGAAAGGCATTTTTTTAATGGCAATAAAGGGTTTCTTTTTTTATTTTTTGCTAAGCTCATCTTTATTCAAAGATAGGAGCATTATATTACCTAATAATCAGACATTAGCTACTTGTTCCCAAAGGACCACAGTATACTACAACAGATATCAGTTTTGTGTCATTATACCTAATAAAGAATATGCAAGTACTCGCGCCATGCTGGCAACCTGGGTTTGGGAGTGAGCCCGGGTTGCTGGGGATCAGCAGGGAAGGGAGAGGATTGAGCATCCAGAGGACAGCTGTCCTCTCCCGGGAGGGACAGAGGCCCCGAGTCAGTGCTCTGTTGCCCTCTGGCAGAGGCTGGAGATGCAGCAAGCGCTGACGATGCAGAGAAGGAGTGGGGGGAGTGGCAGATGTCGGTAACATGCCTTGATGTCAGGGTGCCAGCCACTCCCCAAGAAACAGGGAAAAGCACCCTTCAGCTCTGATGGAGACGTAGCACTGGAGCTTGCCCTCGATCTGCAGCCACCCACCCGGCACCCTCCCGACTGACGCTACTGACTGCTCAGGGTGTTGGGGCCCACCTCGTTCCCACCCAGGGGGTAAACTGAGGCTACATGGGCAACGGGGGATTGTCCTGGCAGGGCAGACCGCAGAGGGATGACTCCTTGGTGTCTCCCGAGGAGACCAGAGCCGAGGGGCGGAGAGGAGGAATAAACATGATAATTTAAAAAAAAAAGAATATGCAAGTAGAGGTATTACCCATGGAACAGTTCTCTGCATGGAAGCATGAATTATACAGCAGCTTCAGGTAAATGGTTCTCCAATCAATACCATTCCCTGAGCTGTGGTGATGGAGTCATGTATAACAAATAGAATAATAGCTAGGGAACTGTGTATTATTAGGGTATTTCACCATTGAAAGGTTCTGGGGACATATGAACCTCGAAAGCAAAGCTTGAGAAATTCCAACATGTCCCCAGAACCTTGAGATTGTATTATAGCCAAGTAATCACAGTCCCCTATCTTTTATTTTTTGTAGTATATGGATCCAAGGACTTCTGAGCAGTCAGTCACATTGAGGGTGCTGCACAATTTTTATTTTTTATTTTTATTTATTAGTATCTCAGATTACAGTATCTTTGAGCACAAAGCTAATTTACAAAGGCTCTACATCAAATCTGCAAGACATATGTAAGATACAACAGGACAAGGTGGACAAACATGAACAGGCAGACAGATTATTACAAAATCAAGATACAGACTGGATAGATTTCACAATCAGAAACAGCTGGGCAGGTTGATTACAAATTAATCACATACTGGGGTTCAATTGACAAACAATAAAAGACTTATCAAAGTTGAAGAGTATTAGCAAACACGTTAGGAACTGTTCTTGTCAACATGCATTAAAATAGATGTTTCAACAAAAATAAGAAAAAAATGAGTCCTAACCCTGGGGGGGGGGGGGTGCTAGAGAAAAGGGAGGGAGCAGAGGTGGGCCATGAGAGCACATTATAGCATAACAGGGGTAGGCTTTGTAGGAACTAGGGACAGTGGATAAGGTTCCTGCAGATGACTGTGTTAGAATGGGGGGAAACCTGAAGAATGGGACCTAGGGGAGTGGCCTAGGTCAAACGTAGGGGGGAGGGGGTTGGGTGGAGGTTACCTGTAAGGAAGATAGCAGGGACGAGCAATCTTGGGGTCCTTCTAGAGTAAGGGGCAGGGTAGCAGTTTAAGTCAACAATTATGACATGGTTAAACAGGAGTGCAGGACCAAGGTGAACAGGATGACCAGAAGTGAGGTGAATGAGGTTGGGCGTCCAAGGATGTGATACTGAGTGCTGATATGGTTACTCAGTTAAGAGTCAAGTGTGCATTAGTTAAGCAGTGCAGTCACTGTTGCTGGTGGAGGCAAGGAGGGCATGAAGTTTAGATTTAAATGGGCCTAGTTTATTTTTGGATAGTAATTCGGCACTAAGTAAGTTTATACAGTGGGGCGCTCGGAATTCATAGGATCGCTGGCCTTGGGTGGTCTGCTTAAAAGGGAATTTTAGGAACTGGCTGCTTGTTCCTCTGGTGTTCCTGATATTGTTGGACTTATAGAGGAGATTCCACATTAGGTTGAGGCCTAATGTAGATTTCTTTGCTAGCAGGCAAGTTTGGTATTGTATACAACAGTTCGGGTTTAGCCAGCTGGATTTTGCATAGAGCTCACAAGTGTAAGTAAGGTGGTGAGCTACCAGGACTAGCCTACAAGCCTTGTTGAGAGTTGTTTTTATTCCCTTGAGGGCTGAGTCAGTTGCCGCACTATAGACTAGTATGCCATAGTCTTTTACAGATAGAACAAAGCTTGTCACTGCTAGTTTCAATGCCTCTTTTGTCATGCATTGTTTGTTTCTGTATAATAGTCCTAGCTTAGCATTAGCTGATTTGGCAATGAGATCAATATGTTGCGTGAATGAGAGGGATCAGTCGAGTGTTACTCCTAAGTACTTGAAGGTTTGCACCATTTCCAGGGGAGTGTTATGGCTGTTCAGTATTTGCAGGTAGTTTGACTTGTGTTTATTGTTGGTGGAGACAAATAACATTGTCTTTGTTTTCTTGTAGTTTAGTCATAGTTTTGATTTCGAGAACCATGGTTCAATAGCCAAGAAGTTAGCCTGCATTTGTTTTTCTAGTGCTACATAGTCCAAGTGGCTGGAATATAGCACTGCGTCATCTGCATGCAGCAGTACTTTGTCATGCATGGCTAATGGGAGATTATTCAGAAACAGACTGAAGAGTAAGGGACCCAGAATGGAACCTTGTGGGACTCCAGTATTCATGATCTGTTTTTCTAAGAGGACATCCAGGATTTTGACCTGTTGTACTCTTTCAGAGAGGTAGCTCCTAAACCAGGCCACCACATCTGGTGATAGTACTGTATGCAAAAGCTGGATCAGAAGTAGTTCATGATTTACTGTGTTGAAGGCCCTGGTGAGGTCTATGTAAGTTGCCCACACCAAAAGCCCACAATCTAAAACATCATGAATAAACCCTGTAAATTCAACTGGTGCAATACTGGTGCTGTGCTGCTTTCTAAACCCATGCTATTGTGGGCATAGCAGTTGATATTTGTCCAGGTAGTCAACTACTTGGTCGCACACAATGCATTCTTGAGCTTTAGAGAGTGGCAGGAGTATTGAGATGGATCTGTAATTCATATGACTAGACCTATGCCCCCTTTTGTAAACTGGCATCACCACTTCGGCTTTCCATAGGTGGGGGAATTTGCAGGAGATAAGAGATAGGTTTAGAATTCTTGTAAGAGGTTGAAGAATCACATCAAGGGTGGGCTCAGCTAGCTTTAGGTCTAGTGAGTCACTGCTTGCTCTTTATTTCTTGAGGACCTGTGAGAAGTACTTTATGGCCTCACCTTGGGTGATGGTTTTGAGTTAGTAGAGAGGGGGCATGAACAATTGGGTGTCTGACTTCAGTAAAGGGTTACTGTCACTCAGGGGTATGAGGAAGTCTGGGGCCAGTACACCACTAAGGACGGTGAAAGCATTATTGAAGGTATTGGCAATGGTACTTGGATCCTAGATTTGAGTTCCTGAGACATTCAGCATGGTTAGATGAAAGACAGAGTTAAGACAGTCTCAGCCTGGCTTGGTGAGTTGCCATTTCAGCTAGCATTGCTACTGTTGAAGGGACCAGATGGGCTTCACAGAGGAGGACTATCTTTCCCTGCACCTCCACAGTATCCCCAGATAAGGTGAGTACCTTGACTAGGGGCCAATTCTAGCTGCGTTTGCTAGTTTGCCCTGCTAGAAACCTCATCTACTTACATGAAGTGTGACTGAAGGTTTGCCTCCTGTGTCATAGATTCACCTATTAAGAGGTGGTTACTGTGTTTCAGGAAGTGATATAAAGGCAAAGAGAGAGAGATACATAAAAATGCTGGTCTCCCTGTGTCTCTTTGTGGTGGTTTACTTACTTAACCACCAGTACTGCCACTAATGAAAGGTTGAGAGAGGCTGCACATGGGCAATTCTTGCCCTGTACCTCCATATCAGAGATGCTGTTCTGTGTTATCATTTGTGGTGGCCAGGAGTGAGTTGGATTTCACTGTATGCAGTAACAGTAAAAGCCAGCTTGCACTTAGCATGAGAAATTTGCTGCCTCACGCTGCTGTGCTGCTCTCATAATACTGTTGTTAAGAGCACAGGACAGTGGTGTTATGGGCACTGACGGATAGTATTATAGGAGTTCTATGATAGTATTAAGGGATTTGTACTGCCGTATTGCAGGATGATTTTTGAATGATGTTTAATGTTATTATTTTAATTATCCATATATTACAAAGAAATGATTCAACTAATTGTACACTTGTGTTATTTATATTTTTCTGTGTTTATTGCCTAGTTGTCGAGGTGAAAACTGATAAAGGGGGCAAGAGGAACAGTCCCAAATGGACCATAGATGTCAGGGGTTAGTGGTATCTGTTTCCCTTGGGGTGGAGAGTGCCCCCTTCCTGTCCTGTTTCCACAGTCTCAAAGGATGGCCTAGGAAGCATTACTCCACCTCAGTGGAAGGTCCATCTCTGGGTGCCTCCTTGGCAGTCCATTGCTGCCAGGCCTTGCACCTGCTTAAATCTCCTCAGGTGCAATTTAGCTGTGATGTGCTCCATATCAAGTAGCTGGCCTACTCTGTTGTTCCATTCTTTCGGAGATGGTGGGTCTTTCTGTAGCCAATGCACTGTAATGCATCTTAGAGTGGCTACAATGAAGGTCATGATTATTTCCGTTTAATCATGGAGAAGACTAATACCCAGTCAGTGAAAGTGTTCCAGATAGTCTGTTGTAAGATCTGATGAGCAGAATCCTGCAACTGTTTCCAAAAACTTGGTAATTTGGGGAAGCTCCAAATATATATGCCTGTGGGAGCTCCTACCCCACATTGCCTCAAAGAATCTGCAGTAAAAGTGGCTTTATCATGTTTCGTTTCTGTAGGGTGTCTTAAAATAGTGGACTTGAATTCTCCCCAAAAAATTCCTTCCATGTTAGATAGGAGGTGACTGTCCATCCACGCTGTAAATGCCTGGTCCAGTCTTCATCACTGATGAAAAAGGCTACTGATTTACAATGATTAAAATAATGACATTCTGATTTCAAGACTTTAAATTCCAAAAATTACACTCATGACTTTTAGTCTAATTTGTAGATTTTACCAGGAGTCTACTGTCATTCTTTAAGTATGTGTATAAATATTTAGAATACTAGGAGGCTTAAAGTATAGAGCATTAAATGAACTGAAAATATTACAGGAAGCAATTATAAGAACAGTACAAGTTATGTACATTTACTGATCTGGTCTAAAATGCCAAATTCTGTGATATTCTTTGTTTTTAATGGTGCACAGGTGATCCAAGTTCCAGAATTTTAATGGGCTTTCCAGTAAATAACAAAAACCAGTGGCCTTACTGATGAGACATCTAGCCTCAGCCTCCAATGAAGATTTAATCCCAACCTGGTACTCCCCTTTGGCTAACTGCAACTGCTTATATATGCCAGAAATATATTTCTGTTTCCCTCTCAGGGAGACCACCCAAAATATAAAATCTTTCCAATTAGTCTTGTATCTAGTAAGGTGCATTTCATTATTATTTGAATTAATGAAGTGTCTAACCTGGCAGTATCTGTGAAAGTTTCACTATTCTAATTCAAAGTTTTGTTTTAAAGTCTGGAGTGACATACAAGACCCATTTTTCAAGTAGCTGAGAAAAGTGGGTAAGTTCCTTCCTGTCCCATATGGTGTATCCCCTATATATCCTAGGGGGAAAGAACTCTGGGTCACATCTTATTAAAGCTGTGGGTCCCAATGGCATATCAGAATCTAACTTTTTCCTTACTTTTGTATCATTGTCACAGTGTGCTTGACCCAGCTGTTTTGGAACGACTTAGTATATTCCCTCAATACTGGGGATAGGGCTAAGGTAAACAGTGGTTGGCCACCTACCTCAGAATTTTCAATTTCATACCACCCTGATGCCCCTCCCTGCTTGGCCCATGTACAGGCCAAATGCCATCTGCCCTGCTAAATAGTATTGTTGTAAATCTGGCAAGGAGAGCCCTCCCTGCTCTGGATTACATTAGAAGTTTCTATCTGATATGGGTTCTACTCCTCCCTCATATAAATTGTTTAATACCAATCAGAAGTGGAAATATGCCATTGGCATTTGAAGTGGTAGAGAGTGGAATAAAAAAAATATATATATATATATATAGAACCAAGAAATCAGACACTCACCACTACAGTACAAGCCACATTAAACTATTCCCTCAACTCACTGGTGTAGCATTGTTCAATGAGTTTCCTAATCTGTGCAGTGTTTAATTCAATGAATTAGTAAAAGGTTAATATTGGTTTGCAACTAGCTGTTATGTACTATAAGCTTTATTTTCAGCTGAGTGCTTATGAGTGTCATTTCAGAAGGCAGACTAAACAACTCTTAAGGAATGCTGTGATATTTATAAACAATGCTCTTAAGGAATGCTATGATATTTATAAACAATGCCATGAAAATGCATTGTATAAACCCTGCAAAACAGCTACTGCCATTTCACTAAACAGTTACAAGTGAGTTGAATAGGCAGTGAAGGATGGTTGAAAAACAGCTGAAAGCTTTAACAGTTCAAGCTGCCATTGCTGTAGCATCACAAAAATATGCTACACCAGTGAGCTGATGGAACAGTTTAATGTGACTTGTACTGTACATATACTGCTAACACTGCAACGTAGAATAGAAAGAAAAGCTTTATTTTACATACTGTTTGCCTTAGGCAAACAATATGTAAAATAAAGCTTTTTTCTACTCTATTCTGTGGTGTCAGCAGTATACTGTATGTAGTGATGAGTGCCTGGTTTCTTTTATTTATACTGTTGTTATTAGCCAGTGCACCACAGTCTTTTGCAAACTATTTTTGTTCTAGTATAAAAATATGTATCTTGGGAGGATATTCAACTTAATTCATCAGTATGCCCAGCCACTGTCAAGGGAGGGGCACTAACCTTCCAGATCCTACTAGACCACTCCCCAGAGTTTTTGGTAGTGTAAGGAAAAATGTTTCAAAGCCTCAATGCTAAGTTGTATTTTCAGATATTGGATTTGATTATTTTTGGCCCAGGCAAAAGCAAATGTATCTCTGAACACTATGGGGGCAGGATCCATTTTGTTTAAGGGTCTCTGATTTGTCAGAATGAATGTCATACCTGGACACCTGTCTGAAGGTGTCCAGGAGTGCATTTAGATGAGGGACAGATTCTGTTGGATGACTAAAAAAAAATGAAGTCAACTGCATGTAATAAGATTTTGTGGTTAACCCCTCCTGTCATTAATCCATTAACATTGGCTTTGTGCCAGGCCATGGGTGTCAGTGAGTCCATACAGAGAGCAAACAACAGTGGAGACAGAGGGCAGCCTTGTATAGTTCCACATGAAAGGTGGAATGCCATTGAGTTAATGCCATTTACTCTTGTTTACCATTGCATGAGGATTGGTTGACAAACTTGAAAGAGCTACTCATAATTTGAGGCCAAAGTTCATCTTCTCCATATTTGTTTTGTGAAAATTGCCAATTAATTATTTCATATGCTTTTTCAGCATCCATGGAGATTGCTATCTGCTGTGCCATTTGACCCTGCTGTGATGAAATGATATTAAGGAGCCAACAAATGTTGTCTTGCCGAAAGCATCTGGATATAAACCCTGTCTGATTGGGGAGGACAAATGAGGTAACCATCCTCTGTATGCATGCTGCCAGGGTCCCAGTAAAGATTTTAAGGTCAACATTAAACAGGGAAATGGATCTGTAAGAACTACACACCTTGGGGTCTTTTTCTGGCTTGAAGAGGATAGAAATCTGTGCAAATCTTCAGGAACCATGTCTCTTCCATAATACCCCAATAACAATCCAGCAGCAGGGACAGTAGAAGGTCAAAAATTATTTTTAGAAATCAGAGGTCAATTCATCCATTCCCAGAATTTCCCCATTCTTCAGTTGTTTCATTTGTTCCTGTGTTTCCTGCAATCCAATCAATTGTTCCAGGGATTCACTTTCAATCTCCTTAAGGGCTAACAGAGAGACATAAGCTAGCAATCTCTGTATTTCACCTGGCACATCTGGAACTGGCCCCTGATTACATAACTTGGTGCAATAGTCAGCAAACAACTTGGAAATATTCAGAGGATTTGCTGTGGTACATGCTCTTTTAGTGAGGTCCCTCGGTCACAATGCCACCCTTCTACCTTGCTGTTTTTAGACAGCCAGTGCCAGTAAATGGCCTGCCCAATTCCCATGTTCATAATATTTATGGGTGACCTGCTGTATGTTACCCTTTATTTGAGAATTGAGAAGTCTGGTGAGTTCCTGCCTTTGATTTCCTGCAGCCATCTAGACTGAGGGTTTAACATGGGCTTGTGTTCAAATACTGCTTCATACATGTTGGATTCTAACTGTGCTTACTGGGTTTGCCTTGTTTTCTTGAGCCCTGAGGAATAACTGACTATAGTACCACTAAGAATGTTTTTTGAATCATCCCCTCTGATAGATAGCATTGCTGCATGTTTAGGATTCATTGCAAGGTAGTCCTTAATAATTTTCTTGATGAGATCTTTAAAGGTTTCAGAGTTCAAGCATCCTGCATTTAACTACCAATTAGAATTATGGGGATCAGATGTCAAGTGCAACTGCAACAACAGTGGGTTGGAGGACATTAGGTTTGGAGGATGAAGAGGTTGGGCCTGAATAGAGTGGTGTAGGTGATGAAGTATTGTCTATTTCCCCCATATTTAGCCTACTATACCCCAATACTAAGGTTTTGCCAAGATGTTGAATCTGTGCCAAAGACAGGTGATCCAAATCTACACTGAACTGAAGTTGCCAATTACCACATTTACTTGCCCTTACCCTGGAGTGCCTTACTGCTAGTATTGATTGATTTAAGTTACTTATTCATTTCAAAAGTGTGCCAGTAAATACATACTGAGGTGGTTACAGCTCATTTACAGATGTGTCTTATGGGTGGGAGGGTGGGGATAGGTACAGTAGACAATCAGCTGGGTGCAATAGTAAAATATATTAACAGTTGTGCACCAACAATAGTTGGTGCCAAGTAATACATTGCTAACAAAATAAGATGCTACAGTACAGTTCATTAGGAGTTAAGTAAACAAAAATATTTGGTGTACAGTAAAGCAGTACAAACAAGGTACCTAAGGTAGATAAAATCACACTTCAACAAGAGCAGTGATTAAATCCATAATTGAGGAAGATAGTAGGGACTCCCAGAACAACACAATGCTTGAATGAGCCTTGCATGGAGGGTGGAGGGTAACCCCTAAGGTCTGGGATCAGCAACATTTGCAGGAATGAGTTGTAAAGTGAGGAAGAGGCAGAGCAGATTGGCAGGGGAAGAGAGGAACAGAGCTTAGGGAAATTTTGTGAGAAGGCAGCTTGGCCAGCACATTTCCTGGTGGGAGTGTATGGGAATGAGAAACAGTGGTGTTACAAAGTTGAATGGTTTGATTGTACATGTGGGTTGTCAGCCACTAACGTACCTATTTTATAATCCTGTGAGCCAATCAGAATGCTAAATTTCTAACTACTGTTTTATTATATTGAAAAGTACTAATGCCTGAGTTACATGATATAAACCATGATGTAAAAAGATAGTAGGCTTATTCCTTTCTTTCCTTTCCATAACACACCACTGAGACAAGCATCTGAGAAACAGGAAGAAACCCTGCTGCACTTTTGGATAAAACCTAAGAAACTGACCAGCTTCTATGGTACTGTAACTGGCAAACACAGTTTAAAATGTGAGTGCCGCAGTACAAAATATGGAAACTGCAGTTCAGGGTGTCATTGAGGAGTTACAGCTCCTCAGACAGGCCATCACAGCAGCAGAACACACAGTCAATGTACTTCACAATCTCTGACTATCCTCAGCAATATCTATCCTCTGAATAGGATCCTCCTCCACCTTTGCAGTAAGGGATGAAACTCCAGACAGTAACATCTTTAATTTATGCACTTCCATTACACTTGTTATGATCCTTTATTAGCTGGTGTATATCAAACCACACACAACTGCATGGGTTGTGGTGTAGGTTGCAATAGTACTTTAAGCTGCCTAATTCTCAGAGCACCAAAACAAGGTGCTCTCCCTCCTCTTTTTTATTTATGTACATTATTATTTTAAAAGTTTTTATTTATTATTTTGTCTTCATGGTATTGCATATCTAAGAACATTGTATATATTGTATTTCAAAGAGCAACTCTCTATTTTAACAAAAAGCATAAATTCACCAGATTTACACCAATTATGTTTTAACTTTCTTGTTTTTCTATGTATTTTTTTCTTTTTCTTTTCATTCTTTTTAGGGTTGTGGGTGGAGCCTACAGCCCTTTTGGGATCAGATTGTAGCTCTAAAATGGCTGATCATGGAACTCCCTTTTTGGACAATTGGAAGTATTTATCCATGGCAGCAAAATAGTGCACCCCCTCTCTGATTTTTCTCATTTGCTGCTGTATGTTAAAGGCACCGGGGTGCTACTGTTTTGTACCTCTGAACTTCTCAGGATATTAACAAAAGAAAAAACTATAGAACATGATAGAAAAAAAAACTTTTTAAACTGCTGTTTCTTTCGTCTGTCCTGCTCAGTCTAATAGATTTATTCAGCAACCTAGGGGTTAACTCATTATCTATAGCACTAAAACAGTCAGAGAGACTACAGTGTCATATTACACACAATGCAGCTGCAGCTAGATCTCATCCCTATGGGCATAACTGGTTACATACACACACACACACACACACACACACACACACAGCCGCATGTACTGTATTCTGACTAAATACATTCAAGAAGACTGAATTAGCAGCATGCCAGTTTTTGATGATTGTGACTGAATAGCACTATAAGGCACCATAGAGAAAATAACTTTGGTCATTTGGTAGCTTTTCATAGCCCGATCAGCTCTGGTTAGAGTTTGTTTTGTTGTTGTTATTGTTGTTACTTTCCACTGCTGCTGGTCTACTAACTATTGCAGCTTATGCAGTAATTATTCCACTGAACATTTCAAAATGTATTTGACTATCCTCTGTTAACCACATAATTGTTGTTTGTGACATCACAGTTCTGTTGTCATGGAGAGCACTATGATGCCATAAACAAAAGCACTGTGAGGTTAACAGAGGAGAGGCAAATGCTTTTAAATGTTTTCTATGCAGACTTTTCAGATTAACTATAAAGATGTGCTTTAAATCTTAGAAAGGAACATTGAAAATGAAAAGAATGTATTCTCTAGTAAATTGAAACAGCTGAAACATCTTATTTATAAAAGCGCATGCTGAAGTGCAGAGCTGCTCTTTAATTATTTCTGAAAAATGCTGCTCAATTGTTACAAATCTTGTGTATGTCTGGTTTTCAATAGATTATACACTTACAGTTTAACAAAAACAACTGCACTTTACTTTTATGCATTATGACTGTATTATGTCTTAATGTCAGGAATGAGTCCAGCGATGTAGCTTGCATTGCATGTTACCCATGAACCATATATAAAACAGGTGCAATGTTGGCAGAGAAGCAAACATGCAGCTTCTTTTTGTGTGTGGTTCTGTTTCTGTTGGTCAGATACAAAGCAAGTGCACTGTTAGGCACAGATCTATCACTTACATTGTGCAAGGCATTGTGAGACATATGCAAAGTAGCTACATCATTACATTTATTAGCCCAGGCCTGTATCAGACTTCACAAATAGTCATGTTAGTCACTTGTGAAGAAACTGCATTATCACACACATATCTCGGCCTCTAGTGGATTGTGTGAGTGGCACTGATGCCACTTGTGAAGCAGATTTCTCAGCATATATATGTCTATGTTGGTTCCACCATGCCACGGTGACACTAAATTTTTCAACCATCAGCACAGCGATGGCACAACACCACCAGTTGGTGTTGTGCAGTTACTGGGGGAACTGATGTTTTCTGAGGAAGCTCTGCCCCCATAACCCCGGACTTTAAATAACCAATTCTAAGTTGGAGTTGGTTTGGGGAGAGGGCAAACACCCAGGAGGCAACAGTGTTGGGAATCCAGCAGACCATCACAGTGAACTGCTGAAAATATCGCTGTGATGGTCTTTGCTATATTCCCATCGCTGTTGCAATGTGATACCATCTACACCTATGTCAGACTTCACAAATGACCTTGCTGGCCACTTGCAATGCATCTTACATATGAGTCAAAGCCTATAGCAGTTGTCAGTAGTGCTTGGGAAGCACCTGTACGTAGCAGCATTGCAACTTTATAATTGTTCTGTGAATTGTGATGAATTTGCCCCCTACGCAGAGCATTTGTGAAGCATGCACCACACAATTTGCTGCAGTTGTGGTAAATTTAATTAGTTAAATTGAGGCTTTCACACTTTGCAGCAAATGTTTGTGTGAAAAGCATCTACGTGTGTAGTGAAATTTAACACAACTGTGTAATGTGTGCATAGTGTAGCAATTCATGTAGTAAATTTCAAGTAATTGAGCAAATTGTACTCTATTAATTGTGGTACTATGCTGCACACCACACAAGTTGCAGAGTTCTTTAACTTTGTCCACAATCACCTGTACCGTCCAACTCATGTGTCCAGGCATGAAGCAGACTCTGTGAGTGTGCACAAAGCAGCTGCATCATCACACTGGCCCAGGCTGGAAGCAGGCTTTGCAAATGGACCTGTGGACCAACTGTGAAGCAACTGCCTCATCACACCTGTCTGTGCCTGTGATGGGCTTTACACAAGGCCATGTGGGCCACTCATGAAGCAAATGAATCATCACACATGTGTCCAGGCCTGTAGTGACCATAGTGGTTATCCCAGTGGACAAGTCATGAAGTAGCTGCATTATGCCATAACCATTAAAAAGCAGAGCCAAGACTTTATGTTTTGATGACTCTAGTTAACCCATATGTGCACTACCTGAAGTTTTCTTTCTCTGATTTTCAGGCTATATTTTGTCACAAAAATGGAGGTGAAGTCTCATGAAAGCAGGTTGTGATTCATGTTTTATTTTTATTGATATATAAGATATGCATTTTTTTAAATAAAAGTAGAAGCAGCAATACCATTATTTCACACTGTCAACCACACAAGCTATACATCTCAGCTCATAGCCATTTGTTTAGAAAACAGTGAGCAAAACTAACCCTGCGCCTGAACATAGTCCCTCCATTTTTATGACCATAAACCCTCCTGCAAATGATAGGCTTATTCTCACAAAAACAGGTTTCAAGTCAGGAAACCCACATTCACCAAAGCACTGTATGACAAATGTGTAGAAAACACAACTTTCCATTTGCAAAACAGAATCTTATTTTGTTAATAATAAAAAATTATACTCATTTTCTGATGACACCAAACTGCAAAGCAGCTGGCTGTCTATCTTTCTATCTGTCTGTCTGTCTTGTCTGTCTGTCTATTTCCCTGTCTTTTGCTGTATCACTGTCTGTCAATCTGTCTCTATCTATCTCTCCATCTATCGCTGATTGTAGGTATTGTTAAAAGTCAAGCGTTGCTCTGCTTACAATGCAGTGATTATTAAAACTATTAACTTGATATGCTCAATATTGTTTCTGACAGGTTTAGATGATCTGGTAAATCCACAAACACTGTCAGTGTAATGTCAGGTATACTTGCAAACACAGTCTCAATTAAGTTGTCCAACACATACAGTGCTGCCTCCCAAAGTGAAGCTACAGGTAGGTATCATTGTAACATACACATGGATTATAGTGCTGTGGTAGTGTCACTATAGTTAGGGTTGAGCAGGGGTTATAAGTTAAACCCAAAATGTTGCACTTTAATTACTCTGCAACTGTTTAATAGAATTGCATGAAGGTTTACATGCACAGTCTCACTGGCAAGATCACGTTATGTGCTAAGTTTCGTTCTGGTCTGATTTGTGGATTCTGAGATCCAGATAGTGAGAAAAGTTAAAACAATGGGGGGGGGGGTGCTGATTTTTGGCATCGCCTAGCACCCAGCCAGTTTGGAATTTTGCTCTGAAGTTTTTAGAGTACACAGAGTTTTTCCCACAGTGGTGCCTTTCACTGTTTTGATGAAAAAATATTGATTCATTCCAAAGTTATATGGATTTAAAAATTTGGTTCTGAGCATGCACAGTTTTCTGTTTTGGATAGATGCTTGAAACAAAAAAGAATTGACCCGTACGAAAAAAGATTGTGTTTCGTATGGCAATAATCTTTTTTCATGAGGAGAAATTCTTTTTTCATATGGCTGCCATCTTGTTTCCATTTATTTCAAAAATAAACATTTCAAACCCCATAATAAAGGTATAATCAAGTTCAGTTAATTTCACCAGGAAATCTCCATTGAGCAATCTCATTTACAAGGAGGTCCTGCTAAGGACAGGACAATACAAACAAGATAGAATGGCAATGTAGAGGTGAACAAACATGATTCAGGAAAGCACAAACACAATTAAAAGAAATTAAATGAATAAAACAGAACAGTGGCTTAAAACAACAGTTATGAATTATGAATATGAAAAGTAATCAAAGACACCAATACATGCATCCTGCTAATCGGGACCACATTAGGTGGCCTCTGCAGTTAGTTTTAGGAACAAATGACCCAGAAATGTGTTTTTCAAACTATTAAAAATCTGTTTTCCTGACAAAAAAAGAATGGCCCATATGAAGCAAGATTGCTGTCATACAAAAAATGAATTTGGACTTAGTAAACTTTTCAAATCAGCTCTGTAGTCTTTGTTGGAGTTGTCAACTCTAATGCTCACCCCATTCTCATATACTCTGCACATCTGAGCTTATGTGCTCATGGAATGGGGTGAGCATTAGGGTTGACAACCCTAAGAAAGACTGCAGGGTTGATTTATGAAGACTCAGCATAGGTGAAGCAATAATGGTTTTCCTGTTTGCTGCCTGCAGGGTGAGAGTGGGGTGTTAGGGTTGGGAACCTTAACATCACATTTGCCTACTTTTGTTTCTTTATTCTGAACTCTAACTGTTGCATTAACAGTTTTGTTACAGACCTTATGGGGGATTAGGATAGAGGGAGGGACCACTAGCCACCAGGGGCATGTACATCTATTTCAGGCAGTGTGTTGAGTGGGGTGAATCACTGGACACCAGGGACATCATTTCATTGTGTTACTGGTTGGTGATCATGAAGGGAGACAACTAGACCACCAGGATATTTAGTTAGTTAGAGCGGGCTGGTGATCAGCAACTGGGGGGGAGGGGACAGACCACTAGACCACCAAGAATTATCTTTATTTAGAGTGGACCAGTGATCAATGATGGGGGGACACTGAACACCAAGGAATAGTGTTCTGGATGTGAGGAGAGGGATCAGGTGGGGGAAGGACCACTAGACTACCAGGGAACTGTTTTGACAACAGGATGGTGATTGGAAAACAGGGGAGGGGGTGAAACCACTAGACTACCTGGGAAGGTATTTTTTATCAACTGAATGTTGATCGGAGAACAGGGAGAGGGGACCACTAGACTATCAGGGAAATATTCTGACAACAATGGGACAGTGACTGGAGTACAGGGGAGGGGGAGAGGGACCACTAGACCAACAGAGAAATATGCTTTAAACACAATGGGATGGCAATCAATGATCGAGAGGACACACCTAGAATACAAGGACACAGGGCTGCCTCTGGGGTGGAGACTAGGGAGTCATGCTAATCTCCTTCACAGCCCATTTAAATGGCCCATAATGGGCAGGCAACTAGCCACCTAGCATCTTGCTTGCCCAATGAGCTCATTTGCATGGCTGCTTTTGTGAATTCCAAATAGCTCACCTGTGCTATTCATGGTGGGGCCAGTCCCTGTGATGCATGTCAGGGTGGCACTAGTGGGGTTAGAGGTAACAGTAATGGGGTCACCACTGTCTCTACCTAGCCCTGTTCACTGTCGGATAGCGTGGTATGCTATCCATCTATGAATAGCATTTTTTGCACCCAAGTAATTGTAAACCGCAATGCAAAATTTTGCATTGCCTTTATGATTTTTTGTGAATCTGGCTCTCAGAATCTTATTTCTAAACATAATTTCATTTAAAGTTATTAATAAACCTAACTAAGAGCATGAACACACAACAATATTGTTGTGACAAAGAGATGCTTCTGAAGCAATTATATAGAAGAATGTGTACTTCCCCCATATGCAGATATACGTGCGTGCACACACACACACACACACACACACACACACACACACACTCTTCTGCTAAAATTTATTTTATGCTGTAGGGGTACACAAATGTCTGTTGAAAAGGAGAGTGGCTGGGATATTATGAAGTCTAATTCCATGCACAATATTTGATACAATATGGGAAATATGGAAAAGCTATATTTCTTATGTTTGTCTTTACTGCTTATTGGAAACAAGCATGGTGCTACTAAATCCATTTACAGAAGCAAATGTAAAGTCACATCTGGGGAGTCAGTTCTGCATGTTTTAGTACATATTTTTACTGACTGATAATAAACAAGCAAATAGACAAGGTGGTCAAAATTGATTTTAAAATAACATTATAGAGTCTCAAGATGTATATCCTTAGTAAATCAAATTATGTTCTCTTTGCCTCAGACCATAAGTAAAATATGTTTAATATCCTTAGCCAAAATTCATGAAAAAGCATAGCATTAGTGGTGTCAAACAGTTCCCTTCAGAGACTGAAGAAAGGAAAACTGCAAGGTTAAATCACCTAGCAGTCTTATTTCATATCAGCTTCAAATGAGCTGCCTCTTGCAGCTTTATATTGTCATTCATGCATATTCAGTGATTGTGCTGCACAAATAAAAAAGCCAGCATTCAAAACATTTTACACTTAAATCAATTTATGTGTGATCTGCAGTTACTCTTCATCAAAAATAAGAGCTGCTTTCATGTTATAGTCAGAAAGCAGATGTGCTCATAGAATGTTTTGACTATGAAATTCTCTCTCCCTGTTACCATAATGTTTTATTTTATTTCAGTAAACACCAAGCCCATACAAATATCCATAGGTTGAACTGTGAACACAAAGAAATGTACAATACATCAGGGATGTATATTTGAGCAACACAGTGTGGATCATCCAAAGCCTATTCTGAACAATGCTGTTTAAACATCTGTATCTTAGAAAGAAATTAAACTGCTCATTTTTTTTTAAATAGTAAAAAGTACTAAGCTACTAAGCTTGAGAAGAATTTGCCTCTATTTGTACCATAGATGCTTAGTTTAAATGCAGTAGGAGGAGTTCACTATATCCCAGTAAACTGCACCTACTGTATTCAAATGCTTTGTCTAAACCAAGACATTTCACTGATCATATAATATGTGCTTCCTAAAGTTAGAACAAAAATATTTTCACTGTTAGTGATGTGTTATAGGCGCCATATCTGCCCTCTGGAAGCCGACCATGTAAACCCCTCTTCCCCACTGTTCACCAAGACATCTTCAAATAACAGAAGGATGGCCTGGGTGTTTGATGTGGTGCATGGCTCTGGGTGTTCAGGGTCAGTGGCAGCTTGGATGGCCATATTGTCTAGTTTTCTCCCACAAGGGGAACTGTGCAATGCCATCCAGATGTCTCCATACATATTGCAATGCATAGAATGTCAGTAGCTACCACACCCTCTCCCTTTTCCAGCAGCCCTAGCCTACCTCACCCACAGATAATGTTAGGTGCCAGACAAACACCAATAACTGACCCCCCCCACAGGAAAGGAGAGCAGTCATCTGCATGCTTAATCCTCTCCCTCCACGCCAACCCATGGCAAGCCAAGTCTGCATCTAAGCCTGGGTTGCTGGCATGATGTGAGGTGTGGTGTCCAGAAGTGAACCTGGTTCAGGCCAGGAACATCGCGGCCACAAAATTGTGGCAGAAACAACACGGACATAACCTCGTGGTCCAGAATATCATGTGGTGCATAATACAGTGAGGACACAATGTCACCGGGTGGCAATGCTGCAGATAGAAGACATACACAGCAATAGTGCATCTGCATGAGAACCAGGAACATGGACAATAGCAAGGTGTGGTGCAGGGGGGCAGGGTGTGCTGGCATATAGCAGGGAAACTGCCAGCCGGTGGATACTGGGACAGTACACTGCAGGACCCACATGGCCCCACCACAATGCCGCAGACAGGGGCAAGCACCAGCACTGGCACCAGGTGGAACAATGGAGCATTGGGGTAACAGTGACAGCGGGACACACTGGGTGGCGGACAGCGGGCGAAGGACACAGCTGCACATGGAGCTCAAAGGACGGTGTCAGTGGTGGAGGGGGCAAGGCACACCAGACCACAGTGCAAGGAGGACACACAATGTATCCCTGAGTTGGGAGGGGGGGCAAAGGACCATGGAGATCAGTACTGCCGTGACAGCAGATGGATGCAGGTAAAGTTGGAAACATGCACTGTATGTCTGCATAGGTGGCTGCTGCTGTGCATCCCCGGTCAGTGTCTCTGTGCAGTGTGTGGTATTCTGACCCATGTGTTGTCTGGCATGCATTGTTATGTGCCGTGATGTCCTGTGCCAATGACATTGAGGGAGGCACTGTTGTTTCTGCTTTGTTGTGGTTCGCAATGTTTTTACTCGCGATGTTCCTGGCCTGAGCCCCAGAACCTTAACCCTCAGCATCACTGGGCTGGACAAGATAGAACAAAAATTGCATTCTTCTGTCAATGTGAAATATCCCAGAAGGAAAGTACTATATCATGTACAATGCTGCCTCTATTGTCTTGTTATATGCCAGTTTTGATGCAAAGGAATTTAAGAGGATAACAGAGTCTGACAATTAGAACAGTTCTGCATAATAGCCCTACTTTTAATCTATAAATACACAAGAAAGTTACATACACTATACATACATTATAGGGTGTGGTCATGCCCCTATAGTTAGGATTAAATCTTCACTTCTATGTTAAATGCAAAATTTTGCACTTTAATAACTTCGCAACCATTCAAGCAATTTGCATTCACCATCCGGGACAAAAGATCTCTTGATGTGTCAAGTTTCGTTCCATTTGGATGTGTGGGTACAGAGATAAGGAGTGTCAAAAAATGTGCAAATTACCTTTTTTTGTCAAATTCTTTGTCACATCGCTGTGCAAAAATGTTGTGGAATTTTGGTCAGAAAATGTAAGGATATATAGGGCTTGGGCCACAGTGGTGCCTTTTGAAAGTTTGGGGAAAAAAATATAAATTTGTTCCAAAGTTATTAAATTTCAAAGTGTCCATTTATTTCCTATGGGAAAAGTTAGATGTTCATCTTGAAAAAGGATTCTTTGTTGCAAATGCAGAGTCCTTTGCCGCAAATCGGAAATCTTTTTCTTTGCTGCCGCCATCTTGTTTTCAGTTAGTGGTGGCAACAAAGTTAAATTACTTGAAAAATGCATGGGTTTAGTAGACAACAACAGCTGTGTTTACCAAATTGGTACATTTGTAATATGATTCTGGAGTTAGTTTGATACGTAACTGGGAAATGTGTTTTTTTTCAAATGTGTAAATCCTTTTTCACAAATCACAGGAAAGCAATGCAATGAAACAGGTTCCTTTTTCACAATTTGCAAAACAGGATTTTCTTTTTCCACAAATTGTGAAAAAGAAACCAGAAAAAAGGATTCTTTTTTGCAGTTTACAAAAAAGGATTTTCTTTTTCCAAAAATTGTGAAAAAAGCAATTGTGGAAAAGAATCCTTTTTCACAATTTGTGAAAAAGGAATATTTAGAAAGCTGTTCCTTTGTCACTGCATAGTTCATAAACCATTGCTGATTTTGTGGTGAAATCTTCAGAGTAGAAAGGGATTCTTCCAAAGATGTGCCTTTTGCTGGTTTGATGGAAATATATTATTTTGCTGTGGAGTTCTGCTGCTTTCATTTTTGGTTTGTTTGCCACAGTATACCATTGTAATGTAATGTTAACATAATTATTTCTTTGTCACTACGCTGTGAAAAAAAATGATATTCTCTTTTGTTCTTGAATTTTCCCAGTACAAAGGCCTTGTGGTATCGATGTGACTTTTGATGGTTTTGTGATACTATATTAATGTGGAGTCCAGTTACACCACTTTGAAATTTTGCTGTGAGTTCCTTTGTGGTATCACAGGCAAATAAGAGAGGGCTGTGTGTTGCCACTGGCAACTATGGAGAGCACTTCTGTATGTTAAGAATTAGGCAGGGATGGATGTACAGGGTCCAGAGGGCTCTGTGCTCCCACATGCAAATATAGATGTCATTAACAGTTGATTGGACTGCATGGCCAGGAGGGCAGTGCACTCACACATGTAAGTATGGACATCATTATGGAGTGATGGCAGTGCAGGGTTGTCTGTGCTCCTACATGCAAAGATGGACAACATTAAAGGGTGATGGGACCTCAGGGCCAGGAGGGCACTGTGCTGAATATATGGACACTATTAAAGGGTGATGGGAGTGCAGGGCCATCTATGCTCCTGTATATAAATTTTGATGGCATTTAAGGGTCATGTGAGCACAGGGTCAGGAGGGCAAAGTGTTGTCACATACAAATACGTACAGCATTATGAGGTGATGTGAGCAGATGGCTCAGGGGGCTCAGGAACACAGGGTCCAGAGGGTGCTGTTCTCTCCTATAGTGCCCTGTGCTGCTGCAGGGAAATAAGGAAGGACTATGTGCTGCTAGAGACAAATGAGGGCAACAGTATAGTATATTAAAAGGTATGCAGGGATGGAAGTGCCGGGCATGGTGGGCTCTGTGCTCCCACATGCAAATATGGATGATATGAATGGGTGATGGGAGAGCAGTGCTCAGAGGCATTTAGCTTCCACATCTATATATGGACACTATTATGAAGTGATGGCAGTGCAGGGCTATCTGTACTGCCATACATAAATTTGGATGCGATTAAAGCATCATGGGAGCACAGGGCCTGGAGGGCTCTGTCCTCCCACATGCAAATATGAACACCATTATAGAGGGTCCTGTGCTCTCCTAGAATGCTCTTGTGCAGATACAGGCAAATAAGGACAGCAGTATAGTGTGCAAAAATTATGCAGGGATGGAAGTTCAGGCACCAATTGGTTCTGTAGTCCCACATGCAAATATGCATGCCATTAAGGGGTGATGGGACTGCAGGTCCCAGAGGGCACTGTGCCCCCACATTCATATATGGACAATATTATGGACTGATGGGAATGCGAGGCAATCTTTGCCTCCTTATGTAAATTCTGACAGCATTTAAGGGTCATGGGAGTGCAGCGCCAAGATGATACAGGAATGCAGGGCCCAGATTGTGCTGTGCTCCCCTATAGTGCCCTGTGCTGCTGCAGGAAAATAAGGAATGGCCATGTGCTACTAGAGGCAGATAAGGACAGCAGTATAGTGTTTCAAACATTATGTAGGGATGGAAGCACATGGCCCAGTGGGTTCTGTGCTCCCACATGCAAATATGGATTCTATTAAGGAGTGATGAAAGTACAGGGCCTGGAGGGCACTGGCTCCCACATGCATATAAGGACACTAATATGGGGCAATGGTAGTGCAGGGCCATCTGTGCTACCATACATAAATTTGGATGGCATTAAATGGCCATGAGAGTGCAGGGCCTGTAGGGCGCATATGCAAATTTGGACACTTATATGGGGTGATGACAGCACAGGACCTGGAGGGTACTGCAGTCCCACACACAAATATGGACACCATTATGGGATGATGAGGGAGCAGATCTCAGAGAATCCTGTGCCCCTGCAGTGCCCTGTGTTGCTGCAGGCAAATAACATAGAGCCATGTGGTGCCAGAGAACATCCGTTTAGTATGTGAATAATTATGCAGGGATGGAAGCACAGGGTCTGGAGGGTTCTGCACTCCCACATGCAAATATGAATGCCATTATAGGGCAATAGGAGTATTGGGCTGTCTGTGCTTTCACATACAAATATGGACACCATTACCCAGAGGGCCCTGCACTCCCACAGAGAAATAAGAGAATGATTAAAATATTTTGAACATGTGCTATTTGGGTGTACAAGTCTAACATGCTCCCCTCCCCCCCAACCTGCCTCCCACAACGTGCACTAGCTTTAACACTCACTGTGCCATTAAGTTGTTCTGATATGGACTGGCCCAGTGACACTGAGGGTTGAGGCACTGAATGCCACACCTCACACCATGCCGGTGACCCAGGGTTGGGAGTGACCTTGGGTTCCTGAGGGTCTGCAGGGGAGGGAGAGGATTGAACATCTGATGACCTGTTCTCCTCTCCCAGAGAGGGGATGGCTGTTGTCCTACAGCTTGGCTGCCCCATAGTGGAGGCCGGAGGGCAGTGCCAGAGCAAGGGAGGTACAGGAGCATGGGTACATGGCATGTGTGTGCCTCCACCTGCACATGGTCATGCCACAAGGGGGAGGGGCAGAAAATGGAAAATGGTGTAAACCTACAGGATGAATCCAATCCACTGCAGGATCTGCACTCAGCCAGCTGGGCCACTCCATGCCATCGAGGTAAGTCCTGGTGGACGCCAGGATGATGCAGTGGCAGGTGGCCGGTCGACACGGGAATTGAAAAAAAAAGTTGCTCTGATAGTTTCTGTATTTTATTTTCTTTCCCTTTTTGTGGTCAGAGAGGTACTTGACAACAGGTGCATTGTTCTGCAGACCTCATCAGCTCCTTCTGCCTATCTTTTTGAAATTTCTTACCATGGTTGATTCTAATGTAACCAGAAGGATATTATGATATCAACTGTAGACAAACAGGAGGAGGGGATGAAGTCTAAAGGGCAAGGAGCCTGCTTTGATACAAATTTCCTCAGCTATAAAATATAAGGGCTTAATAAAAAAGGAAAGGACAAGAAACCCAGGAATTAAAATGTATAATTTATAAAGTTTTTACCAAAGGTGTTACAAGCTGTTTAAAAATTAAGACCCTTTTGTTAGAAAAAGCCTAGAATTCTATCTTTGTTGTCTCCCTTATCTATATACTAGTGTAAATAATTGAATACATAAATCATTTTTATTTATAGCAAATAAATGTTTTTTTGTTGAATTATGTAGTTATATTTTTTTTTACAAAATTTTATTTATATAAATAAGTATAATTTATATAATGAAAATAAATGAGCTTTGATTGTTATTTTTTGGAATGTAAAATAAAAAAAAATCATTCTCTTATTTGTAACATTTTTCTTTTCTTATTTTTTTTTTGAAAATAAGTCAAATAAAACAGGTGAAAACATTTGAAATATGTAAGGAAAAAATGAAAAAAGTAAAAAAAATCATCTGGGGTCTCATTTTTGGACTGATATGGGGTGCCTCTTGTCCAGCATTATGATGTGGGGGATGTACTTTGCCACTTCCTTAGAAAGAAAAGTGACATCAAGGCAACTCCACAGAGATGTTTCCCAATGTTCTGGAGTAGGTCATGGTCCCTAACAAGGTGGTGTGGGGAGACAATGGTCCCTACACTGCTGCAATATGTTACAGGGGCCTGGATCCTCTGTGACACCTTACTTAGTCCATATTGTGTGGTTTCTTGGAGCACTTCATGGAGTGTAAATAACTGAATTATATTGTCTTCATTTTCTCTTATTGCCATGAGGTGCTCATTGGAGGTCCAGAAGCCGCACGGTATGATGTCAGTGAGGTGTCGCACCTGTCTGACAATTTGAATGAAGGTATCTGCAAACAATAAGAATTAGATGAAATATACTGTAGTTTAGCAATGATAGGAACATGGTTGATACCTTTGAATAAAGATTTATGATCTTATATACTGTACATTTTCACAATTGCAGTAGTTTCTGTGGCATGTTCTATGTGGGAATACATGGCAGTTCTATTACTGTTATGTGCTAACAGGAACTGTTGTGATTGGTGGACAACTGTCTTCCACATTATCCTCCCTTTCAGCCTCCCATTTTTTTCCCGTGATATGCGCAGAGATGAATACATTGTGGATTGTTTTGTTTTGGTTGGCAGATGCATTGCAGTTATGTTTTGTATTCTTAGTTTTTGTGCTGTGGTACTTCATCTGCTGCTAATGCAGATCAGGTCATTTGACATTTGCTGTGCTATGATGTTGTGAACATCTGTTCATCATAGAGTACATTGCAGCCACATATTACATGTTACTGGTTTTTTTTCATCTTAATATGTTGTGCAGTGAGACAGTAGGACATGAAGTCTATGAGTCAAAAGGAGAACTCCAGGTAGGTTACGTAATAGTGTGTGTGAACACAGTTGATGGTTTCTAACTTTACACTGTAAAAATGTTCAAGTGGTCACAAAATGAACTCAGTTTATATTCCATAATAGAGCAATTTTTTACATTTGGGTTTGAGATGAATGATGCTGTACTTACCTAGAGAGGCAGGTTATTGTAATTATGTTGTTCACAGTTTGCATTGTTGCATTGATGGAGTTAATTGATTATGAGGAAGGATCCTGGTTCTATTTTTACCTATTAATCAGGGAATATGTCCTGATTTTGTGCCATTCACTATATAGGTGTGGAAGAGGGCTGTGTGTGTGTGTGTGTGTGTGTGTGTTTGTTTCTGTGTGAGGAGGGGTTTATGTGTGTGTCTGTACAGTATGTTAGGACAGTCATGTTTTTCAAGTGGAACACATTGCAATTTTATATTCTGTAGCTCTTCTTTGTAAGTGTTCATATCTAAAATTCAGTCTGGATTTCAGACGGGCTGACTTTGCAAAAATGGGAGCGTGTATCATCAAAGAAGCCCTGCCAGGGGAAGAAGACAATGAGGGCTAACCTTAAGGGAGCCATGGCAGAGGCAACATACCTTTGTGTTAGGCAAGTAAGCAAAACAAAGGGAAAGAAAAAAAACTCTATGATTCTCAAAGGACATAGCCGGGAAGGTAAGAGAGAAAAGAGCAGCTTTCAGGAGGTACAAGGAAATACAAAGGGGAAAAGACAGGGAACTATATCTGGAAAAGAAGAGGGAGGCAGAGACTGCAGTCTGGAGTGCAAAGGTGCAAACTGAGAAAAAAATAGGCCAGGCAAGTAAGAAAGAGACAAAACCTTCTTTGGGTACATTAGTGATAGAAAGAAGACCAGGGTGGGATTGTGATGTCAAAAAGGGAGAAAGGGGGAAAATATCAGGTTTTCTGGAGATGACAACAGTTCCGATTGAGAGCCAGGGCTGAGCAGGATGCCGGTTTGCAGCAGCGGGAGACAATGGGAGCAGTTTAAAATGTATAGCTGAGCATTCTATGTCAGCAAACCAATTCAAAGAGAAAGGATGCATGGATTAAGGCAAAGAATAAATGTAGTGAGACTAGAAGACTAGGAGACGAGGACATGGTACATGCAAGAAGAAATCAAGGGTGAAAGGAAGGCGTTTCAAAAACAGTTTGCTACGTAAGTGAATTGACAAAATTGTGAACTCAGGATAAGAAGGACACAAAGCAGACAGATCCAGGAAGAAAGTGATTGGCAGTGCTGGAGAATGCAGACCCTACCTCCCCCATAATAGAAGCAATAAGATTGGTGAAGGATCAACTCCTTTCACCACCCCCGGAGTCTCCGGTGAGTAAATTACCAATTAAACCAGGTAGTATTTTATTATATTGCATGGAGGGGAACACACAGGTAGACAACTCTACTTTCAGGCTATCCACACACAGAAAGAAAGAATGCCTCCTAAAAGAGCAGGGCAGAAACTGACGAGCAAAAAGAAAGTAAGTTTGGCCAATTAGGAAAACAACATCTAAACCAATAGAAAGTACTATAACAACATTACAGGAACAGACAAATTCAAAAGAGGAAGAGGAAGACAGTAACACTATAAACAAGCATTTGTCAATGTCGAATGTTGCTTACTTCTATGTGCTGTTTAGGTATTTGGAAGTCATTGGTGTGCAAATATTGAAAATTTGCGAACTTATGAGCGTGCGTAGGAACTACATACGCACGCCCGTAAGACAGTCATTTTTAGGAATTTTTTCACCAAATTTTCAACATAGCCATTTTAAGACCTCTGCTCATGAACAGTGTCACTGTGATTTTGTTAATGTGTCCCATACATTAAGTTTTCACACCGACTGTGTCATTGTATGCTACATGGGCGGAAACACGTTTTGGGCAGGATGTGAAAAATGACAGCTGTACTGCTCATAAGGAGGTGTGGTAAAATGGCAATGTTGAAAATCTGGAGTGGAAATATTGAAAATTCGCAAACTTACGAGCGTGCGTAGGAACTGTGCAACGCACACTCGTAAAACAGTCATTTTTAGGAATTTTTTCACCAAATTTTCAACACAGGCATTTTAAGACCTCTGCTCATGATCAGTGTCACTGTGATTTTCTTAATGTGTCCCATACATTGAGTTTGCATCGACGTTTCCATTGTGTGCTGCCAAGGGCGGAAACATGTTTTGGGCAGGATGTGAAAAATGACAGCTGTACTGCTCATGAGGAGGTGTGGTAAAATGGCAATGTTGAAAATCTGGAGTGAAAATATTGAAAATTCGCAAACTTACGAGCATGCGTAGGAACTGCGCAACGCACACTCGTAAAACAGTCATTTTTAGGAATTTTTTCACCAAATTTTCAACACAGCCATTTTAAGACCTCTGCTCATGAACAGTGTCACTGTGATTTTCTTAATGTGTCCCATACATTGATTTCACACACCGACTGCGCCATTGTGCGCAACATGGGCAGAAACATGTTTTGGGTGAGATGTGAAAAATGACAGCTATACTACTCATAAGAAGGTGTGGTAAAATGACAATGTTGAAAATCTGGAGTGGAAATATTGAAAATTCGCAAACCTACGGAAGCGCATAGAACTGCGCAACGCACGCTGTAAAACAGTCATTTTTAGAATTTTTCATTAAATTTTTCAACAGAAGCCATTTTAAGACCTCTGCTAATGAACAGTGTCATGGTGATTTTCTTAATGTGTCCCATACATTGATTTCGCACATTGACTGCGCCATTGTGTGCTACGTGGGCGGAAACATGTTTTGGGCAGGATGTGAAAAATGACAGCTGTACTGCTCATAAGGAGGTGTGGTAAAATGGAAATGTTGAAAATCTGGAGTGAAAATATTGAAAATTTGCGAACTTACGAGCCTACATAGGAACTGCGCAATGCACGCTCATAAAACAGTCATTTTTAGGAATTTTTTCACCAAATTTTCAACATAGCTATTTTAAGACCTCTGCTCATGAACAGTGTCACTGTGATTTTCTTAATTTGTCCCATACATTGATTTCGCACACCAACTGTGCCATTCTGCGCTACATGGGCGGAAACACATTTTGGGTGACATGTGAAAAATGACAGCTGTACTACTCATAAGAAGGTGTGGTAAAATGGCAATGTTGAAAATATGGAGTGAAAATATTGAAATTTCGCAAACTTATGAGCCTGCGTAGGAACTGCACAACGCACGCTCATAAAACAGTCATTTTTTGGAATGGCACCAAATTTTGAACATGGGTTTTGAACCCTTCTCATGAATGATGTCACTGTCATGGCAGTATTCAGGCCCAAAGGGTGATTTCGCAGTCACCGCGCAGTCACTGCGCAAAATCACCCTTCGGGCCCGAATAACGCCATGACAGTGACATCATTCATGAGAAGGGGTCCCAAAAACCCCATGTTGAAAATTTGGTGCAAAAATTCCCAAAAATGCCTGAGATATGCAACAAAGTTGAAACCCCTATCTAGCCCATTATACAGCTTACCGGCATTTCCTCAGTTCGCGGTCGGCTTTGAAGAGTGCAGACGGTTCCGTCCATCAAGATCATCGCGCCAGAGTCTGGAGGTAAGTATGGGTGAGGGGTGGGAGGCTGGGTGCAGTGTGGTGGTGCGGGTTGTGGAGGGGTTGGGAGACGCCGGGACCATTTTCGCTTTTGTTGTTTAAAAAAAAAGAAGTCATGGACGCTTGCCATGCTGGGTGGCCCCAGCATGGCACAAGGACATTGGGGGCATTCAGCTGATGGGGATTGGGCACCCCGCCGGCCATGGATTTGTTGCCACGCTGGGGTGGGCTCCCAGCATGGCACAAGGATGGGGGCGTTCAGCCGACAGGGATTGGGCACCCCCATTGGCCAAGGACTGCTTGCCATGCTGGGGTGGGCTCCAGTGTGGCACCTCTACTGGGGGGGCGCGGCTCATCTGACAGGGATTGGGCACCCGGTCAGCTATACAGTGCGCAGGGGCGCGACACCCGCGCGGTGTCTGGGGGGAGCTGCACATGAGCAGTTGATATCTTGTCATGCTCACTGAAGTGTAGCTCTCTTTCTTTCAATCAGAGTGTTACTGCATTTGGAGCGTGTCATAGACAGCTCCAAAATGCATTGGCTTACAGGGGCCGCCCCTGCCAGCACACTGACTGAATTGGAGGAGGAGGTGACACACCTCCGAAATCTCCGATGATGGCACTATGTTTCTTGCACATGCGTGCAAGCAACATAAAAATAAAACAGATTGACTGAAGAGACTCAGTAATGGATTATATGTTAGCCTCAGACCAGCAGGAATTACAAGCAGGAGAAAAACTCAATCCTGTGACTGATAAATTGGCTGAAAATATGGGAGAGCAAAAGCACAGAACACAGAATGCGGATATCCTTGAAGCAATAATTACATTTAGAGCAGAAATGCTAGAAGCTCTGGGCATAATAAACAGCTCCATTAAAGAGCTGTTGTCACATTCAGGAGAACTTTAACAAAACATAATATTTAGGCACAGTCCAGCTTGTATTTCACATTAGTTCTGTATTCCTCCTTCCCATTATTTAGTAGTGAGGTCATTTGCATGAAAACAGGATCTTTGTTCCTGAAGAGTTAATCTATTCCTGCTGCTTTCTCCCTACCTGAATTTATAAAGCACTGCTTATGACCTCGCAGTTACTCCCATGGCAACAGATTGTGATGTCACAACAGAGGATTATGACTTAAAACACGGAGTAAGCTATAGAAGCAGATGAACTCAAAATAAACTCTAAGGGCAATGATGATATAGTCATACACATTTATTTAGTAATAAATTATAGGGAGGAGAAATGTATAAAATATAAATGGAATGCAAGCAGAATTATACTTAATTATTATGTTTTTTAAAGTTTTTTGAGGTGTCAGTAGCTCTTTAAGGAAGTTTCAGATACAATAAACGTTCTGAGTGAAAAGCTAGAGGGTCTATCAGTAAGAACTCAGGCTCTGGAAGAAAGGGTCTCAAAAACTGAAGATGTTAATGCACTTATGCTAAAAATCCAAACTACACACAATAAGTAACTCCAACGATTAATGCAGAAAGTAGCAGAGTTAGAGGACAGATACAGAAGAGGAAATCTAAGAATATGGAATGTTCCAGAGGGTCTTGAAGGGTCAGAAGACCCAGTTAAATTTTTTTGAGAAATTGTTAACAGTAGCAATGGGTAGGAACTTTCCTGACAAGACGATTACTCTGGACAGAGCACATAGGAGTGGGGCTAGATATGAGAATAACAATATGGGGTTTCCAACAGCAATTTATATTAAACCCCATAAGTTTCAAGAGAAAGAAGCCATACTACAAAAAGTAAAGTTAGAAAGTGGCTTAAAATATTAAAATGCACACTTTAACATCTATCCTGATTTTTCCCCAGAGACTGTGAAGAAACAAAAACTGTTCAATCCTGTAAAAAAAAAAAAAAAAAAGCTATATGACCAAGTTATCAGGTTCACAATGCTATACCCAGCTAAACTGAGATTTGTTGAGCAGGGAACGCTCATGATGTTTTATGATGCAAAGGAGGCACAAGAAGCTTTTGAGCTTGCTTACAACACTCAGACTAAGAAGAATGCAGTTTTACCCAGACAGACCAGAGCACATCTGTATCAACAAAGTAATCCAGGAACATCTAGGGAAACAGAAACCACCACACATGAAACTCCCTCACAAGACACTGTAACTGAACATACAATATATACATCAAATTAAGTACAGGAGCACAAAAGAACAACGAAGTGGGGCATAGTGGGAAAAAATGTTGAAAACTAGAATTCATATAGTATGATCATAGCTGGATAAAAGAAAAGTAAATGACTCAAATATAGGTAATGCACTATGAGATTAAAAAAAGGCAAAGACGAAAACGAATGAGAAATGTACCAGTACAAGTAAAGTCTAGGCAAAGAGAAGAAAAAGTAGGAAGGAAAGAGAGAGAGGGAAAAGGGGAAACAAACTTTTCTTTTTTGTTTTAGAATATTTTCTGTTAGAAATATAAGAAAGATTGACTGTGGAAAAGCTCAGCACATGCTATAGGAATATCTGTGACCATTCTGCAAGACTTAGGCAAGCACGATAACACATGAGGTCACTTCAGGGACAGGAGAAAGATTATTTCTCCAGAATGGCATTTTAGGACTTTTAGGTGGAAGGGGGATGAATATAGAGACAGTTTTCTGCAATTAAAGAGTAAACACTTTATAAAGGGTAAGGGTTGGGGTAGGGGTCCAAGATTCATTATTGTTAGTTGGTGGAAAAAGGAAAGAAATGATTTAATTTTCTTTTGGTGACATACAGTAAGTAATCAATATTCAGATGGAGAATAGATTTAGAATAGCTTCATGGAATGTGAAAAGGCTTTGTAACAGAACAAACATAAACAAAATAATAAATTATTTGGAGAAAAAGCAAATAAATTGTATCATGCTTCAGGAAACCCACTTTACAAAAAACTAGGTTCAATGGTTCCAAAAAATGGGGTTCAGATTTTTTTTTTCAACTAATCAAATTGCAAGAGGGGTAGCAATATTTTTCCATAAATTTAAGCCCACAATTTAAAATATAAAAACAAATAATAAAGGCAGGTATATTATTAAGGAGATTGGTATGGGCACAGAATCCTTTACTTTAGTGACAATTTATGGGCCAAGCAAGCAATAATACCCAACAGGATGAACAGTATTGGGCAATACCAGACCACCCAGGGGTGTAATAAGGCCCAACATCACAGGCGGAGTGCCTTATAGCCCCTGGAAGGTCTGGTATTGCCCATACCACACCCTGGAGGGTATTATTGTACTTAGAAAATGGGCTTACATTTTTTTTTACTAATAATTTAATACAAAAAGAGTGTAAAATATTAATAAAAATGAACAGAAACATCCGGTTATGTAAAATAGTCCCTTTACTGGTTTATTGGTTTAGCACCACTAGAGGGTGCTGCCATTTGTGAGATCATTTTTGTTTGTTGCAGTGTCACTTTTTCAAAGTAGTACCCAGGAAATTGTTAGCTTAACCCTCCCCATCCATGAGTTTTCACTTTGCCTTATAAATTAATTTTTTTGGTTGCTAGATTGTGAGCAGGGAGTGAGCAGCTGAGCTGTGCAATTGGCATGCTACAGTGTTGTCTCATAAGCGATTTGAGGGCACAGAAGTAGGGTGGCAAACTGCAGAACAAAAAGGAGATACTCTGCATTTTTTAATTATTGTGGGGTCGATTTATTGTAGTTTGGTACAGGAAGAGAGACTGTGTCAGGGTCAGTGTAAGGCAAGCAGCGTGGGTAAGCAGCACAAGTGAATTTCGCTGCTGTAGAGAGGCACACGCTGTCATTTTGAAAGCTGCACTGCCAACTGCCGGTGATGTGAAGCCAGTAAGATTGTCAGCTTCCTTTTACTGTTTTTTTTACATATGTGGCTACTATTTAAATAATTAAAACATGGGGGGTGAGGACGAGAGGGGGTTTGCTCTGAGGAGATTTGCTAGCCATGAACTTGCTCGCCAACTCTCTCAGTAAGCGAGAGGCAAGAAATGGTGGCTGCTGACACAGAAAATTCGGGATGCCCATAAATACCCTCAGTAATGCAGCATCCCAAATTTGCATTTGTTTAAGCGGTCGTCTATCGAAAGTTAATGTACCCCCTGTAGTTCCTATCAGCCAATCAGAGAGCTTGAAGAATCTTTACCATTTTCTAAACCAGAATAATACAGCTTTCTTCAGGAAATTCTTTTTACAATTATCAATGGGAAAAGCTCCATACATAATAGGAGGAGATTTGAATCTTGCTCTCAACAAAAAAGATAGAACATCAACTTTTATAAACAAATTTATGTCATCAATTAGGGCCATCAGCAATTTTAAATATGATTTCAAACTTAATGATCCATGGTCAATACAACAACCAGAAATAAAAAAAAATACTGTTTCTCTCCGGTGCATCAGTTGTATTCTTGAATTGACTTTTACTTAATTTCAAAAACACTGCAAAATAGACTTAAAAACATTGATTATCCTGGCATAACCATTTCAGATCACTCTCCTTGTATAATATAATTGGATATATTAGGTAATGAGGAAAATAATAATGCATAGAAATCAAATGTAGCTACTGTATATTAAAAAATCAAACTATAAACCAAGCAATGATATGGGGCATCAACTGTTTTTTGAAAATTAATACAGAAAAAGACACTTCAGAAATGATAATTTGTGACATATTCAAAGCATTGATGAAAGGAAAATATCAGGGAATTAATTCAAGCAGGAGAAATAAATGGACAAAACAACAATCGGTTCTAGAAAAAAATACAAACACTAAAGCAGCTTCATAGCAACATATTTGGTAAAAAAATGATTTAATAAACTGGTCCAAGAAAGGGAGGTGTATAATAAACTCATCATAGATAGAGCTGAAAAGCAAATTTTACAAGCCAGAGCTTCAGTAATTATCATATTACATCTGATAAACCATTAAAACTGATGACATGGCAGTTAAAGAAAGAACAAGAACATAATAACATAATATTAATTAAAGATCAACTAGGAAATATTCATAATCAACCAAGAGAAGTAAATAAGATTTTTATAGACTTTTACAAAACATTATATACAACACAAAACTCAGGGACTACAGATAAGGCAGTTGAATATCTGAGTAAAATTGAAACAAACCAATTAATGGAAGATATAAAAGCAGAACTAGAAACCCCAATTACAGTCATGGAAGAAGAAATAGCTATAGATAACTTAGTCTCTGGTAAAGCACCAGGCCCTGATGGCTTCCATACTAAATTTTATAAAAAACGTAAAGAGATTCTGGCTTGAAAATTAACTCACTTATACAATGAAAGAAATACAACACACAACATGCTGCCCTCTTTTACAGAAGCCAGCATTTTGTTGTTTCATAAGTAGGGCAAGGACCTAGGACTTTGCTCATCCTATAGATCAATATCTCTGCTAAATGCAGATTACAAAATCTTCACAAGTGTCCTGGCAACAAAGTTTGAGGGGGCACTCCCTGCTTTGATAGAGCTTGATCAGATTGGTTTTATTAAAGGAAGGAAAATCAATGAAAACATCAGAAGAACAATAACTATTATTTCAAATAATAACACTATAGATGCAATACTATTAACAATCAATGCAGAAAAGGCATACAATAGGATCAAAAGGAATTTTATTTTTCAAATGTTAAAAAAAATGAACTTAAGTACAATTTTTTTAAACTGGATCAAAGCAGTATGTAGCAAGAATTAAAACCAATAACATCATGTCAGAAGCCTTTGAACTATCAAGAGGCATGAGGCAGGGATGCCCCCTCTCCCCTTTGATTTTTGCCCTGGTTATGGAACCTTTGGCCATTAAGGTTAGAAGTTATTAAACTATAAAAGGCATCACTATCAATAATAAATACCATAAAATAAGTTTATATTAAGATGATGTCTTACTGTACATACCAGATTCACTAAACACTTTAAAACATTAATTATAATCTCAGCTAGCTATAGTAAAGCATCAGAATACAAAATTAATAGAGAGAAAACAGCAGTATTAAAACTAAATATAAAGTCTACATTACAACTACTGGAGAACTGCCCTTGTCAGAGAGTGGAAAACATTCAATATTTAGGTGTCACTTTAACAAATCAAATAGAGAACCTATTTTAGAACAATTTTGGAAATACATATGAACATATGAATCTGCCAGCAGAAACAGGCCTCACGGTTTGTCAAGTATGCTCAAATGGACAGCTAGTACCCCCTAGATTGCAGCTGCCCAACCCCCCTCTTCCCTCTCATCTTCAGGAAGTTCTCAGCACTACTTATCCAGTCTCTCCCCCCTGCCCTGTCCCATGCCCTTTTAAAACTACCCACTGTCTTACATGAACTCACCCCCTCTGGTAGGGCATTCCATTTCAACACCACCTTCTCTGTGAAGTAGTGTCTCCTCATCTCTCTCCTAAATCTGCCACCTTTAATCTTAGCCCATGCCCTCTCATGTCCCTTCCCTTCCTCAGCTTAAATAACCCATCAGCACTAGATTTGTTGATCTCCTTCAAGTACTTGAACATTTCAGTCATATCCCCCCATCCCTTCCCTTCTCCAGGGTGTACAAACTCAGATCCCCCATCTCATTTTTGTTGCCCTTTGATGCACCCCCTTTAGCAGTCTAATATCCTTCTTCAGATACAGATGCCAGTACTGCTCGCAGTACTCCAAATGCGGCCTGACCAAGGGCCCTGTAGAGGGGCAGGATCACTTCCCTACACCTGGATGAGAATCCCCTTGAAATACATACCAACATCCTATTAGCCTTTGCTGCATCTTTCCTGCATTGAGCAGAGTTGTTTGTGTTCTCTGTTACTATCACCCCTAAGTCCTTCTCTTCCTCAGTGACCCCCAGCCTCACACTCCCAAACCAATATTCCCTCCTCGGGTTCTTGGACTGGAAGTGCATAACCTTGCACTTCTTTGCATTAAAGCCCAGCTGCCACTTCACCGTCCACTCCTCCAATTTGGTTAGGTCCCCCTGTAGTTGTTTCCACTCATCAACTGCATCCACTACTGCCCCCGTTTTAGTATCATCTACAAACAGACTGATCCTACTCTCAACTCTGTGTGAGATATCCAATATGAATGGCCCAAACAACACTGGACCCAGCAAAGAGCCTGGTGGCATGTCACTTGTCACTGGCCTAGGTGCTGAGAGTCCCCAACCACCACCACTTGTTGCTGCCTCCCCTTCAGCCAGTTCACAATCCAGTTAACCAGCTTCTCCCCCACCCCCACAGATTTTAGTTTCCACCCTAGCCACCCATGAGACACTGAATCAAAGGCCTTGCTGAAGTCCAAATATAGGACATCCACTGCATGGTCGTTATCCAGTTCACTTATTACCCAGTCATAATACTCTGTTAGATTTGTCTGACAAGATTTCCCTGAGACAAACCTATGCTGCTGCCCATCCTCGAGGCTATTCATCTTGAGAAATGACACCAGACACTCCTTCAGTATCACTTCCATGAGTTTACCTACTATATAAATATATTGAAAGAAATAAAAGAAGACTTAAGGAAATGGCAAAATTTACCATTAACACTGATAGGTCATGTGAACATAGTAAATATAAAGATCTTGCCTAAAGTTCTATATTTGTATCAAGCCCTACCTATTATGATCCCCAAAACATTCTTTAATAATATGAAAAAAATGATCATTAATTTCATATGGAAGAACAAGAAGCCCTGGGTAGCACATAACAAATTAATAATTCCTAAACAGAAAGGTGGGTCAGCACTATTAGACTTCTATAGATACTATCTAGCAATGCAGACTACCGTAATCTGGCAATGGCAAAAAAATTAAAAAAAAGCATAATCAGACTTTAATTGCAACTTAAATGGAAATTGAAATTCATGATTATCCAAAGTTAAGCAACTTAGTATTTTCTGGATTCTATCAAAATGAAAACAATAATGAGAAAAGAAACGTGGTGACTCAAACAGCAATATACTCCTGGCAGGAACTACATAAAATAATGAAAGAAAAAATAGTAATTACTACTCTTACACCAGTATATAAGAATTATGATCTACCATGGTCAATTAAGAATGCTGATTTTAAAATATGACAGTCTTTAGCCTTGTATAAATTTGGACAACTTTTTGAAGAAAATCATTTCAAAACCTTTGATCAGTTACAATTTAAATTTAAAATCCCCCAAAACACATAATTTTAAATATTTACAGTCAAAAAGTTACATAATAAAAACAAATGATGAATTAATGTTAAAAAGTACTCCCCTCATAGGTTTGCTGGCCTAAAAGTAAGAAGGGAAAAATTAATAGCCCTGATATATGGCTGCTACAATAATCAAAAATCAAATGATATGTTGAAACTGAAACAAAAATGGGTGAAAGATTTGGGTATAAAATATCATAACTTCTATGGGAAAAAATTTTGGCCACTCCCATAGCAAAAGTGAAAACCTGTAAGCTTCAACAAATACAATTTAACATCTTACACAGAACATACTAGACACCATCCAAAGTACACAAAATAAATAATTCAAAAACATTGGGATGGCCAAGGCGTTCACAGACTGTGGGGACCTTACTACATCTGATTCATGATTGACTCTTTTTAAAAAAGTGTTGGTCAAAAATAATCAATATTATGGAAGAAACTTTTAAAATGCAGTTACTACAGTCACCTTTACTTACACTATTTGCACAAGTTGAATCAAATGTATAATTGGACACATATAAAAAAAAACTTCTTAACCATTATTATGAGTCTAGCTAAAAAGTGTATCCTTCTAAAATGGAAGGACCCTACCCTCCCTGTTTTGGAAACATGGATGCATTTTATGGTAGATATAATTAAACTGGAAAGATTATATTATCTTTAAAAAAAAAATGTATTTTTGAAAGAATGTGGGACCCTTTCCATCAGCAAATATAAATAGAATTAAGGTAGATAATATATTAGAATGAGAATTCTAAATAAAGACATTTTTGAAATAAAGAAAATGAATTTGAGCAGATTATGTTTATGAGGCTTACTATTAATGAACTATAAACTAGAGGAGTTAGAATCTTGGACCCATAGGTAACTATGGAAGGGTTATGACAATGAAAAACTGGTATGAATAACTGAAAAAAAATAAAGCTCTTCAGCTAATGAAAAAGCCATACTAAACCTTTTTCAATTCTGAACCCCAAAGGAAAAAAAAAGAGAGGGGTGTGTGTGGAGAGTGACCTAGAAAAAGCAGAAATCCTGAACAAATGTTGTTTGTTCAGTATTCACAGAAGAAGGGTAAAGAGAAAGATCACTATTGGGTGATAGGAGTACCAGTGGGAGAGAGGTGAACACCAGCCCATTTACAGAGGAAAGAATCCTAAAGGAACTCGAGAATCTGAAAAGGGACAAGGCTATGGGGCCGGATGGGATACATCCCAGAATATTAAAAGAACTTAGAGAGGTGCTGGCAGCACCACTAACAGCCCTATTCAACAATTTAATAGAGATGGAGGTGGTTCCAGGGTACTGGAGGGGGGCAAATGTAGTCCCTCCCCACAAAAGTGGGAACAGGGAGGAGTCTGGCAACTTCAGGCCTGTCAGCCTGACCTCAGTGGAGGAGAAATTAATGGAGTCACCTCTAAAGCGAAGGATTGTGACAGTTCTTGAATCCAGCAGAGCACAGAATCCAAGATGGCATGGATTCACAGCAGGAAGGTAATGCAAAAAAATCTGATACATTTCTTTGACTGGGTGACCAGGGAGGTAGTTAGGGGAAGGGCAGTAGATGTGCCCTACCTAGATTTCAGCAAGACCTTCAACACTGTCCCACATAGGAAGTTGATAGATATGTTATGCAGCCTGGGAGTGGGCTCCAAGATGGTAAACTGGGTCAGAAACTGGATGAGTGACAAGACACAGAGGGTGTTGGTAAATGGTGTTCAGTATGAGGAGAGGGGGTGAACAGTGGGGTACTACAGGTATCTGTGTTGGGGCCAGTCCTCTTTAATGTCTTCATAAGTGACATTGCAGAGGAGCTGGAGGGGAAGGTATGCCTCTTTGCAGATAACACTAAAATCTGCAACAGTGTCCACACTCTGGGGGGGGGGTGGAAAAAATGAGAAAGGACCTAAACATGCTTGAGGAGTGGTCACGAGTATGGCAACTACGCTTCAATGCAAATAAGTGTAAATCCAAGGGAGGCATACAAGATGGGGGGGGAGTTACTGATGTCCACCACTCAAAAAAGGGACCTGGGAATAATCATATCTGATGACCTAAAGGTAACCAAACAATGTGAGAAGGCTGTAAGGAGAGCCATTGGATGCTAGGGTGCATAGGGAGAGGTATCACCAGCAGAAAAAAAGAGGTAGTTATGCTACTGTACAGATAACTAGTGAGACCTCATCTGCAGTACTGTGTTCAGTTCTGGAGGCTGCATCTCCAGAGGGACATAGACAAATGGCATTGGCTATCCTTCAGTTGCATTTGTTAGGGTCTATGTGGCTGAAATACAATGATCGGGTCATGAAAATGAATCCTTTTTCATGACTCAATATCCTGTTTCACCTGCTGTTTTGTGACACAGGATTCTTTTTTGCACATATTCTCATGAAATTTCCTTTGAGCTGTACTGTTCAGAAGCAATCCAGAATCCTTTTTCATGAAAGATGATTCTGATTCATGTTACTACCATTGTAGTAAATGGCATAGCATGAACAATCCTTTTTCACAAAATAGTATTCTGAACTGTGGTAGTTCCATTGAACTCTATGATATAGCTCAGACAATGATCTTTTTTCATGAAATAGGATTCAGAACCATGGCAGTTCCATTACAGTCAATGGAGTAGAATGATCCATGACCCTTTTTCAGGAAATATGATTCTTATTTTTGTTATTACCATTGTAGTCAATGGAATGACATGAGCCAGGATCCTTTTTCATAAAGAATGAGTCTGATTCATGGTAGTTCCAGTTCCGTCAATGGAATAGCACAAGCAAGAATCCTTGTACACAAAAGAGGATTCTGATTCATGGTAGTTCCATTGTACTCAATAGAATAGCATGAACATAAATCCTTTTTGGGCAAACAGGATTCTGATTTATGTTGGTACCATTATTGTCAATGGCATAGCGTGAACAAGGATTCTTTTTCATGCAGAAGGATTCTGATTCATGTTACTACAATTGTAGTAAATGGCATAGCATGTACAAGAATTCTTTTTCATGAAATAGGATTCTGAACCATGGCAGTTCCATTGAACTCTATGGTATAGTAAGAACAAGGATATTTTTTCATGAAATAGAATTCAGAATCACTGCAGTACCATTATAGTCAATGGTGTAGCATAATCAAGGATCCTTTTTTTTTTGCAAAATTGGATTGTGATTTGTGGCAGCACCATTGTTCTGTATGGTATTGCCTGAACAACCATTGTTTTTTGAGACTCAGGATCCTGATTCATAGCTGTACCATACTACTAAATGGTAGAACTTGATCAATAATCCTTTTTCTTGAAAGATAATTGTACTTTGTTGTGATACCATTATAGTCAATGTTGGAACACATTAATATATATATATATTTTTGTTGTGTTAGGATTGTGATTCAAACTTCTGCTAAATAAAAAATGAAAACTATGTGTAAAGGTAGAGGTATGAATAGATATAATATTTTATTGTGTCTTTTCTGTTTTGAATATAATTGTTTCTTTGTTTTTCTTTTCTTTGTTAGATACAGTACAAATCACATTAAACTGTTCCTCCAATGAGTTGTTTTAGCATTTCTGGCTGGGTTGCCTAAGTGTTGCCGGATGCAATACAATGCCCTGTAAAAACTGTTTCTTAAGAGTTAAATCTCAGTTTTGTTTTGCGTTTTGTGTCTGCACCACTGATGCAATCCTAATGAGCTGCAAACAGTTTTACAAACATTACTTTTGAGCTCGTTAAGCATCGAAAAATAATGCAATATGAGTTGCCAATGCATTGCCAACTATAGAAAACAATGCTAAACCAACTCATTGTTGGAACAGATTAATGTGACTTGTACTGTATCTGTTACAGTATGCCTTTTATTCTGCAACTTGTGCTGTGACTTGTAGAGATGCAGACAAAACAGAGATCAAAGAGTATACATAGAAGGGACAGGCATCGTACTAGTACTATGCTGCATAGCAGTAACAAGTGTGCAGTGTCAGTGACTGCAGATCATGGAAGTGCTGTTTTGTCTCTGGCCACAAAGCAGTCATTACAAAAAGAGTTCAATGTCACTTTCACTGAAACATGTCTCACTATCGGAGGGACAGAAGCCTGTTGTTCCTTCTTTGAAGAGACATAAACAGACCAAGATAACAAGTACTGGCTCAAATAGTAGGGAGCAAAGGAAAAGACAGAAGAATGTCTCTTCTGTAAGTAGTTATCTTACTAAGACAAAGTACTTCTGCATGGTAGCTTCCAAAGCTAGAATTGAGTGGATAGTATCAGCAATAATGAGATGGGCTGGAAAAAAAAGGAAGAGTAAACTTGACTTGATGAAGCTGAGGCTTAAAGTTCACACTTTTGTGAACATGGCTGTGAATGTGTGTGCACATTTTTGGAGACAAATGATGCATCAGATTTAGCTGTTTAAGAAACATGTTTTCTTAATAAAAATGAAATTGCAAGAAATTGCTAATCAGAACAGAGACAACTTCTGTTCCATTTTTGATGGACACTGGCTGCACATAGAACATTCCAAGGCATTTGTTCAGGGAAGAGGCATATCATCCACACAGACAACTGGTCACTCTGTGTGTTGATGCAGGAGGAAAAGTATGCAATGGTTTGCCTTTTGCACATGATGATGCTATAGATGATGTAGAAGAGGACAGCCAGCCTGCAGATGAACAGTTTTGACATAGGTGTCTGCAATGGTCATGGAATGAGTCTTGCAACATAAGACAGACATCATTCAATGAAGTGAAGAAATTTATAAATCTTTTTATCATAACTAAAAGGACAGAAAGATACAAATTGTTTGAAAACATTGACCACTGTGAAATTTGTCCACAGTTTGGACTGATAGGCCATTCCATGGCATGCTTGGACAGTGGTGTATGTAACAGTGTTATCCATCACATGTGCATAATTGCTGTACATACTACAGCTATACACTCAGTTGTTTTTAAAATCTATCAAGTGAGGTGTGATGTTGCAATATTTACACAGCTCAATCACTTACTGTCAGAAGGTGACATGAAAGGTGTTGCTGTTCTAATCAAAGAAGCACAAGATACATGTCCTTCTCACTAAGTATCAGATAATACTAGAGATGAAGGCTTTTCTTCTGTTTCTCTTAGAGAAAGTGACATTATTCAAAGCTTTGGCAAGTATATTGTAAAGTTTGAGTTGTCAGAGAGAAATTCGACTATGTTTGTGTTTCGTGTAAGAGACTGTTTTATAGACACCAGACTGTGAAGGGTTGACCTGAAAAATATTAGGTCTTTTAATCTCCTGCAGGGTCAATTGATAACTTACCTACTCCTGAAGTGTGCCTTTGACCTGGATCCAAAGGTCACCATGTGTAAGTACAGCTTTGGGAAGATAACAAGTAATGTGTTGCCTCCTAGGTCTGTTTTAAACAACATGGAGGATGCTGAGACTCCTGCAGAGATTGAAGCACTCAACATGTCTGAACAGATTCTTCTGCAAACTATGAAGCAATTCCAAATGATTCTGTGTCTTAACACAAAGATGAAGAATGTGGCCCAAAAAGAGCTTGTAAAATCTCTTAAATGTTCAATTCTGTATCTTCTACTTCTTCTTCTTCAAGAGAATGTGGAAGCAATAACTCATGAAAACAGCCTGGTACATCTGGTTAATGGTGTCCTCACAAAGTCCAAAGCTATCTGGCAAAATGTTTTCAATGTTGAGAAGGTGAGGGCTGCTCTAAAATATCTCAAGAGCAACAACACTTTCTATGGAGAATTCAACATTGAGGACCAGACTAACATGGGTGCACAGTTTGGAATAGTGGAGACAAGAAGGCAAATGATTGAGAAGGTTGATATTAGCACAAGTGAGAACGTGTATGAACAGTACACAATTCATCCTCTACATGACAGGGATTCAGTTGGAGACTATATTGATCACTAGCAGATGAAACTGAATTTTTTGAATGGGTGACAAGGAAGGTGGATTGGGGGGCAGTTGATGTGGTCTACCTGGTCTTCAGCAAGGCCTTTGAGGCTGTGCCACATATAGGCCTGTTAAGCAAACTGGGGAACATGGGATCAGGTAGGACAGTGGTGCAGTGGGTGAGGAAATGGATGGATTGCAGGACACAGAGGGTGGTGGTAAATGGCTATCAATCCACAGAGGGAAGGGTGACCAGTGGGGTGCCACAGGGATCAGTGCTGGGTCCAGTCCTCTTCAAAATCTTTATCAGTGACATTACAGAAGACCTAGAAGGGAAAATATGCCTGTTCACTGATGACACAAAGCTCTGCAACAGGGTGTACACACTGGAGGGTGTGGATAGAATGAGGAAAGATTGTCAGAAGCTTGAGGACTGGTCAATGGAGTGGCAGTTGAGATTTAACACAAAGAAATGCAAACTAATGCACATGGGGCACAAAAACCCAGGAACAACATATCAGCTGGGGGGGACTATAGAATGCTCCAAGCAGGAAAGGGACCTTGGGGTTATTATCTCTGATGACCTCAAGATCGGGAGTCAGTGCAACAAGGTAGCAGGAAATGCAAGCAAGATGCTGGGTTGCATAGACAGGGGAATCACCAGTAGGAAAAGGGAGGTCATAATTCCACTATATAAGACACTAGTAAGGCCACTTCTCGAATACAGTGTCCCATTCTGGAGGCCTTACCTAAGTGAGGACATTGACATGGTGGAAGCACTTCAGAGAAGGGCAACCAAGATGGTGGAAGGAGTACATAATAAAACCTATGAGGACATGCTGAAAGACTTAAATATGTACTCCCTGGAGGAGAGGAGTGAGAGGGGGATATGATTGAGCCATATAAGTACCTCACAGGGAGGAACAAAGTGCAGGAAAACACACTTTTTCATAGGAAAAGATGTTCCAGGACTAGGGAACATGGGATGAAACTGGTGGGAGGTAGGCTGAAAGGTAATGTAAGGAAGAATTTCTGCACAGAGAGGGTGTTGGACAAATGGAATGCCCTGCCAGAGGAGGAGGTGGTGGGGGCTGAAACTATTACAGGATTTAAGAATGCATGGGATAGGCATCCAGGGATCCTAGTAGTCAGGGGAAGAGGACAACCAATTTCTAGAAAAGCTTGAAGAAGTAAAGTATGTGCGCACATGGGCAGACTAGGTGGGCCATAGGCCCTTATTTGCCATCAACATCAATGTATTTATGTATGTATGTATGTATGTATGTATGTATGTATGTATCTATGTATAGGTAGAATATAATTATGTGAGTATATGGGATAGCACATTGGAAGCACAATGTTTTCATGATGTATTCCCACATGGTTCAGGAGGACTTTGGAAACATGTGAAGTGCAGGTCCCTGGTGCTGAGTACCATGCATCAAGAGTCCTGAATAAGGATGATAAGTTCAGGAGGAAGAGTCAATATTTGTTCCACCTGCTATGGGAGAGTGAACAAATTATACTTTCTGCATCCATAACACATGCTCCTTGGCTAACAGCTTGTTTGGATGGTATGACAGCTGTTCAAGTTCTGCAAAGTTGAAAGAGAAGGATGAGACACTGCAGATTAACCTGCCTTTCATTCTGTCTAGTATGAGTGGAACAAATGAATACTGGCACTGAAGACACTCTGAGGTTATGTGCATGCTTCGAGAAGATGGTGCAGCCACAGGATTTGTCACTCTCAGCCGTGCTGAATATAGCTAGGATGAGTTGATAGACCTACTGAAGGGGTCAAATGCAGATGTTGAATGCATTTCAACTGTGACTCTTGGTGAGATGTGCTCACTTGACTCAATGTCTTTTCACAACATTTTCATTGGCACTTTCATGACATTTTGAAGTTCATTTTGTCTAAAGAGAACCCACCTCTTGGATGTGTTGAACAATATTTCTGGAGAGCGGAATATCAGGCACGTGGAGCTCTTCATATCCATATGCTACTGTGGGTTAAGGAAGCACCACACATTGGTGAAAATGATGCTTCATAAGTTCTGAACTTAATCATGTGCTATATTACTTGTCACATACCAGGTATGTATGAGAGTCATACACTGTGGAAGCTGGTACAGAAGTTCCAGCATCACTTGTGTAGAAAATATTATCATCACCTAGTGAAAAGTCATGCTCAATGGTACACCAGATGTTGTTTTGGGTTTCCTTGGCATGTTTGTGAGGGGCTAATGAATGACTTGTTCTCAGTAATGCATCATCACATGAAATCGAAGTGTACAAAGAGGGTATATAAGTTACCCCAAAAAGGAGAGTGAGGTGTTCATCAATGATTACAGCCCAGTTCTTCTCCTGATGTGGCAATCTAACATAGATGTTCACTTTGTCAGTGACAGTTCTTTGGCTCTTGTACATTATATCACTTTGTACATTAAGAAACATGTGCAGACAAGTTTGCAAGAACTTTGGGAGGAACTTGTGAACACCAGCAGATCTGTTACATCACATTTGTGGTCACTGGGATTGAAAACATTGACTCACAGAGAATGTGACAAATATGAAGCAAGCGATCACCTCATTGGGACTTGGTTGTAAGATAAATCTGACCCAATTTTATTTCTCAGCATCAACTACAGTGCAAAGAGAAATGCAGGAGAGTCCTAAAGCCATGTGATGAGACAGAAGAGTTGGAACTCATAAGACCTTCTTCAAAGAATATTTTGAAGAATAAATTGATTGACACATATTACCCAAGACAACACCATGCAATGGAAGACATGTGCCTCTTTGAGATCGCAAAATGGTGTGAATTCAAAGCTGATGCTGTGGCTGATACAGCAAAAGAGATCTACAAAGTCAAGGGCATGGAAGGTTGTCATGTCAAGAGATGGAAACTTTGGTTAATTGACCATCGCAAGTTAAGTCTGTCAACAGCTGAGAATAGAGAACATTATTACTTTGCTCTTCTTTTCTTGTTTAAACCTTGGAGGAGTGAATCATCACTGAAAGGTGACAGTGATACATGTGAGGAGCAGTTCACCTTGAAGTATGAGACCTCCAGAAGTGAAAACTCAGAATCATACATTTGCTAGTTAGAGTTGGAGAAAGAACAGCTAGAAGAGGCTAAGCAGCAGCTTGAGGAAGATATTCCTGTTTGTTCACAGGACAACATTCACCCAGAAGGGAAAGGTGCTCTTTGAGCACCTCTTCAGATGAATGACCCTGATGTACTCATGACAGAAGTTGAAAGTGACAAGCAGTATGGTTATCAGGGAGCCATGGATCTATGTATAATGAAAAAAAAAAACAGTTGAACCAACAACAACAGTTGTTTACACTGTTATTACTGAGTCAGGGAAGCATGGAATGTTTCATGAACAATGTCTGTGTGATTGTGATACCTACAGACCACAGCTTATGTTTGTTAGTGATTCTGCAGGCACCGGGAAGAGTCTTCTTATTGAGGCTATAAATGCTGATATCAGGAAACATACTAGTGTAACAATGCTGGTTGCCATTAGTGGTCCAACAGGTCTTGCTGCATACAATATTGGTGCTGTAACTCTGAACTGGTTGTTCATGCTCCAAGTGGAACATGGGAAAACTGAAGAATACTATACATTTTAATTTCAAGGTGCAGCTGAACTTCTCAGCATATTCAACAAGATGAAGTTGCTGATTATTAATGTGATCAGCATTGTCTCAAATGTCATGCTTGTTTACATACATCTTTCTCTACAAGAAATTCTTGGAATAGATGATTGTGTTCCTTTTGTGGGAAGAATATTGTGGTGTTTGGAGATCTCCTTCAACTTGCACCTGTGAATGGAGCTCATGTCTTTTCCACACTGTCAGTACAAGCAGCCAAAAAAACGTAGGTTGCATTGTGGTCATCAACCTGTGGGAGCTATTCACCTATGTTGTGCTGTCTGAAAACATGCAACAGAGTGGTGATCTCATGTACAAAGGCTTGTTGGATAAAGCACAAATTGGAAATTTGTTTCTCTCAAATATCTCTCTCTGTTGAACACACAGATGATCAGTGCTGTTGGGACTTCTATATCTGATGCATGTGATGCATTCAGCAAAGAGTATTCAAATAGTACATGAATAGTATGTCTGATGCCTCAACTTAAACAATGTGCCAAGTTCAAGAAGATCATGTTTCACACAGAGGGTCAAGACATTGTAGCACTGCATTCTGTTGATGCTGTAGATGGGGTTTGCTTAAGTCACAATATGGTGTCAAGAATTAGAGAACAACTGAATGAGCTAAAATCGGGGTCTCCCACACTGCCGGGCTAGAGTCCATTCTTACTGTGTTTAGGAATGTACATGTTATGCTCCGATGAAATCTTGATGTAGATTATGGACTAGAAAATGGTTTGATGGGTCTGTGGACTTTCATTACAATGTTCAAAATATATTTGTAGAGTCACTTCTACTGAAGTTTTACAATATTGAAGAGCCACAACTCATAGAAAGATCTACTGTGAAATTTCAACTTGTTAAAGATATATATATATATATATATATATATATATGACCAGAAAATAGTTTCCTGTCTGTGTTACATATGCTGCATCTATATACAAGTCACAAGGTTTACGTTTGCATTCAGCAATGATTGACATTGGCCATAGCATCTTCAAAGATGGTATGAGTTATGTAGCATTATTGTGTGTTAGGACTCTAGCTGGATTGCACATCATTAGCACTGCACCACAAAAACTTGGAGTTGGCAAGCAATTCATTATGAACTCTGTACCAGCCAGACATGCCTCTAATAACATTGCCTACTGATGTGGTATGGCATGAAATACAAATACAGGTATGTAACTCAGCATGAAGGAAGAGGCCAAACAGAGATGAAGTTTCTTCTGCAAGGCATGAGAAGGAATGCACTTCACATGATGATACAAGGTCACCTCCTGCAAAGAAGGCACTTGGACTGACAATTGTCCCAAAATTTGACAACAATACAGGAATTAACAGTTATGCAAATGCTGCAATGCAGGTGTCCCTCTGTATGTCTCACTTTGTTTGGATAGTAACTGCTTCACATGAGACTGACATACCAACATCTTTGAAGCAAATTGTAAGTGCTACTGAAAAGCATGACAATGCCGTTCACTCTCTGACATCTTAACATGTTGTGCTAGGTGGATATGATGATCATAGAACATTTGCATATAACGTACAGCAAGGTGTGACAAAGTTCATGATAGTTATCTTAAATACACTGGAGGAAGAACACATTCCAATAATATGATTTTTCACTGCCCGTTATGTCACTAAGTATATTTGTCTGTCATGTGGTCAATTCAGAGAGAGAAGTTACTGAAGTCATGCTGTAGATTTCTTTCTATATTTCTCATGCATGAGATGTCAAATTCAGACAGCTTTTTAGTCATGCACAGTCATGCTGGCAGTGTAGAAAGTGTGGCAGGGAGTGTACTCAGTCTTTGAGACTTCAATCCTCCTCTCAGTATCTTCTTGTACTGCAGTAGTTTGACTTGCATGGGCTATGAGTTGAGACACCAATCACAGACTTTATAGCAGGGAGAGTTGTGTTTGGTCAAACCAATTTCAATACTCATGCTGTGGTTTTTCACTATGGACCATTTGTGCATTCAGGTCCTTATGTCACTTGGCTGAGGTAAAACACAGGTTGGGTGGAGTGCAATGACTCAACATGCACCTTTAAACAGAGCTTGTCAAGGAATCTTAAGGATGCATATGTCTTGGGTCTCAGGAATTACAATGACCTTCACCGAGCAGAGGAGTAGTTTAATGTTTCAGCTCTTGTGCATCTGACCACATGTGATGCTTGCAAGCAGATGTACCGTGCCTGAATGATCTGCATATGGCATTGCTTCTTTGGTTATAAAAAACAAGACAAAATGTACATCAACATACCCAATATATGTCACTCTACTCAATAAGACAGATGCGTTAGTGACTTACTGCAATATACATAGATGAAGCAGACTAAAGAATTGGTGCAGACTGTGTGCATGAGCACTATCTGACACACTTACTCTAGAGTAGAAATTTCATTTCAGGATCAATGTATGATATACATACTGATATGTTGTATTAATTCAGTTCACTGTACTGCCTGAATGAACTGTAGAGACACTATTAAATAGTGTAAAAGATTCAAACAGTACTGCACAATTTCTTAGAGATATGTCTTTATGACATTTTTATATTTGTTATAAAGATAATCTGCCAATCTCATGGAAGACTGTATTGCCTGAGATGTTTTTACTGTACAGGACTTGCATACAAGTACTGTTGAATGGTAACCTTCAGTGTATTGTTCAGTAGTACAACACTGTCTGCAAAATTTGTTAACTTTTATATTATAGAATGTTATATTATAGAATTATAGAATGTAGCCCTGTTTTATTTGTGCCACATGTTGCATTAATTGAACACAATGTTTGGTGTTAGCAACACTATACTTTTATGATTTATTATGTTATTTTACTTGTAATAGTACTGTATTGATTTCTCTGTTTGTACAATTGTACAATTGATACTGTCTCAAACTATAAATATGTTTATATTGAAAGTTATTAATAATACTTTTTATGTAACTAATGTGATAATTTTTGGTTATTTAATTGTACTAACAATGTATTTTACCAAGTTTTTTCTATTGCATGTATTGTGTGTTATGTTATAGTTATAGGTATAGGTATAGTTATAGTTATAGTTATAGTTATACAAGCTGTTTCAATTTACTAACATTTAGTAAGCATAGCAAGCATATATTATTGTTAGTATGCTAAACATTTCATTATGTATTATATTGCACTTTTGGTCTTTAATAATGTTGTCTTTAAAAATTAGAAAAAATAGTTTTTCTATAATAGTATATGTTCCATATTATGTGTTACTTATACAATGTGACAGAAATGTCTATGCATCCATTACTGTGTATTGTTATTGTTACATACAAAGTTTTATTTATTTGTGCTGGTCCAGTGGTGAGGAGGTTGAGGCACAGGACACTACACCTCATGCCATGACAGCGACCTGGGTTTGGGAATGAGCCCTGGCCATTGGGGGTCAGCAGGGGAGGGAAGGGATTGAGTGTCTGGAGGACAGCTCTCCCTTTCCTGGGGGAAGGCTTTGGGATGCTCTACTTTGTAGCAGCACCCGGTGATGGTTAGGTGCAGCACAGAATTGAAGTGCTACGCTTCAGAGGGGAAGAGCTCGGCAGGTGGCAGCACATAGTGCCTTGCCACCATTGCATGACCTAGCTCCTCGGGGGGGTGGGATCCCAAGAAGAAAATACCTCTGTATCACCAGTGGGATGACAAAAACCCCAGGGGCATGCTCACATCCTGACATTGGCCCAGCACATCCAGGACTCTCTGTGAGCCCACCCAATGGCAGAGGTAGGTTCCTCTAATCCCAGAAAGTGCCATCATGGGATGGCAGGCCCTGCCCTGGAGGGTGATCTGCAGGACTGGATCTGCAGAGCTGGTCAGGGGGAGAGCCTGGAAGAAGTGAGGGTTCAGGCAGGGAGTGAGAGGTACAGTCATGTGGGTACTCCCAAAGGATGCTCAGGTCTGGGACTGCAGAAATAGAGTTAAAAAAAAAGTTTTATCTATTTGAAATGCACTATTTTTTTTTGTTATTGCTTTTTTTTTAAAGATTGTTATTATGCTTTTGTGAGGAAAGAATGGTCATCTCACATATACCTTAAGTTGTGTTTCTAAGGTTTTTGAGGGGGATTTCCTTTATTAGGGGGTCGAGTGTGGAATTGTCCAAGTGCAATGCTGTAAATAGTTGTATGCAATTTAAACATGGTTGTGATTGCTGCTTGTATACTTGTTTTGTTTTTCCAGCACTTGGTTTTTCACCCACTCCAGGAATAAATAGTAATATGGCCCAATTCAGATTGACATTTTTTAAATAATTTGTCTAAAACATAATCAGTTGTATTGTGTGTTTCCTTATGCTCTGTTTCACTCCTATATAGATATGCCATGCTATTGTATTAATAAAGGAATTGAGCTGAATAGTGAACAAATACTACTGAGTATAGTGTTGATTACAAGGTCATTATAAAGGTAACTTATTAGAGTATCATAATTCTTTAATAGCACTATTAATCTTGGTTGTGTAACTTACAAATGATGTCATGTCAAGTGTTCCAAACTTTTAATTCTGAAAAAGGAAGGGCATTCACGGCAAAAAGTGTTGTTAATGCATTAGTTAGTGTTCATATTAAAGCAACAAAAGTATGGACATGTGGTTTTAGGGTGTGCAACACTAACTCTGCATTACACCACCCCCTGCCACACACACAAGCAGCAGAAGGGGTAAGGCAAGACAACCAAACAGAGACAGCCATCATCAGGTAAAACAAATAAATAACTCTCTGAACATAGCACAAGGGACATCCATCATCATTTGCCATCAGCTGTAATAGGTCCACTGCCATGCTAGTGCTGGGCACAATGGGGGAGGGGCCACTGCATGCACTTCACAACAAAGTCCTCCCTAGACACCTACTGGGATGCTGAAACAGAAGCCATGTTCCCCAGCCAAAATAATGGTTGTGCTTGAGATCTAAACTCTCACTTGTACAGAAGAAGCATCAACTTAATCAAGGGATTTTTAAGAATTTTTGAAACTCCCTATTGAGAATTGCAAAACCTTCTGTTAGGGATTTTTTTTTAGTTGGGTAGTGTGTTCGATCCTACCAGGAGAGGATGCTTCCAAAATGTGATATATTATAACTGCCACATTGTTAGGTGAGCAGTTCTAACAAAGTTTATTTTATTTTTAAGATGCTGTTTTATGTATTGAGTTTTTAAATTTGTATGGTATTCTTTGTAATGGCACCCTGAGCTTTGGAAGGGCACTTTATATCAATAAAGTTTGCTTTGCTTTGCTTCCATCTGATAGTCTACTTAAAAATCTACTAAATGGCACTAAAGTACTGTAATAGGAGCTGACCTCTTTCTGTAGGTATAAAAAAAGAATTTTAGAGGATTTTTTCCCCTAAATTTTTTGAAGGATACATAAGGAATCTCACAAAATTGCTGGACAAATGTGACACTACTACTGTAAATGAGGAATTGATTATAGTATCAACAAGTTAGGATTACATGCAACAGAAGATACCCGAGTACTGAAAAAAAAATTGTATTATGGAAATGTTAAGCAATGGCAGTACAGCATGTGAAGGACACCTGCACTGACTTGACAGTAAGGAATAGATTGAATTATCTATAAATTAGGCATGGATTGGCATGTAGCACCCCACTCCAACCTAGAAAAAGAAAAAAATATATAACACTTATGCATGCAGCAATGGTTCTCACAGTACCTAAATGGCACTGTGCTCCCTGCAGCAAGTAATAAACTGATTACAGCATTTAAAATTTTGAAATAGATAGCAGTGCATCTGACATACATATTTTCTCTGTCCAAAATGTTTGAACTACATAGTTGTTAAAGAAGATTACTGTATTAATGGTGTTGTAGGCTACACGTGGCCCTTCACTGAAACTTGAAAATAAGGAATTTATTAATTGATTTCCTAATTAGGGATAAATGGGAGATGATGCAGCCCAACAGCTGTCCCCACACCATAAAAAAATTGTACTAATCAGGTAAACAGCAATGACAAGAGGATAGGCCAATATGCAGTATAGCTGCAGTAGCATGTAAAGAATATATATAAAACAGTGTTAATGGATTATAAATAGATGTGAGTGCAAGTAATCCCTTCACCCTCAAAGAAGACATTGTACTTGTTAGCTGTAGTGGAATCAGTGCCAAGGAGTGGCAGTGCACACCACATGGGAACCTATGTTTGCAGTACAAAGTAAACAATTTATTACACATTTTTCAGATTAGAAGTAGATGACAGTGGAGCCAATCCAGTTTACAAAAAACAGTACTCATCAAGTAGAGATGAATAGGAGAGAATGCTTGAAGGGTACTGCAAGTGGATCTAAAGAATTTCTCATGCTATTTACAAATTAAAAATAGATAAGACTGCATCATCTGTCTACTCAATACAAAATGTTGCTACTCAGTTGTGCACAAAGTCCAGTCATGCACATTCTTATCCACACAACCTCATCAGCCTTCCAGTAGGTCTCTAAGGAGACTTTGTTGTGCAGTGCATGCAGTGACCCCTCCCTTGTGGTGCTCAGCATGCGGGTGGACACCCAAAACACTAGCAGGACAGTAGACCTCATAGAGCTGGTGGCCCATGATGATGGATGTCCTTTGTGCTATGTTCAGAGTTGTATGTTGTTTGTCTTACCTGATGATGGCTGTCTCACCTTGGTTGCCTTGCCCATTCTGCTGCTTGTGTGTGTGGGACTGGTGGGATGGGGCGAATGCAGAATTAGGGTTGCAAACCCTAACACCACATTTCCCTTCTTTTGTTACTTTAATATGAACCCTAACTGATGTATTAACAAAGTTTTTGTTGCCATGCATATATACTATATAATACATGGGTGGAGCTTTTTCTCTACTGAACACACCATCATTTATTTTTCTATAAACCTATCAATTAAAAGTATAAACCACACCAATTAAAAGTATAACTCACACTAATTAAAAATATATACCATAATACATTAAACCCTATGGAACAACACTGATTACCAGCCAACTACCAACCCTGTTAACCAATTACTACACTCAGACCCACACTGGAAAAAAACTGTCACTCAAAGCTCAACTCATTAAATGCTGAATCATGCAGCTTGCTCCTCCATGCTTCAGACTACACTGTTTGCATTCTACTCCCACTCCACAGAAGCCATTCTTCACATGCCGCTTCAGCTGCTTGTAACACAATCCTCCCCATGCCTATCCAGCTGCTCCAGACAAAGCATGCTACACTTCTGATTGCACATATTAGAACCACAGAACTGGAATCTACACACCACCACTGAATTAAGTAAAGAAGCACCACCAAACATGCCCCCTTGTGTTGGGAGCCCTATGTGATAGAACCCCCCCCAAAAAAAGGCAAAGCAAAAACCCACAACATCATGGAAAACCCTAGGGACAAAACCAAAAACTACTCTACACAGCAAAATGACTGACTGGCAGGTACAAAAATATTAACCATCCCTATGTATTATAGAGAATAAATACTGGTAATGGGTAATTGTGGTATACAGTCAGAAGCATATCCACTTTGAGGGCTAATAAGGGCAATAAAACCACTTGCCTCTCAGGCTTATTTCCTTATAGCCATATTTAGCCCACTTTCTGGGTATACATCCTTGTATTCCACACTTACTCATTATTTATTTTAGATAGATAGATAGATAGATAGATAGATAGATAGATAGATAGATAGATAGATATAAATACACCCTGTCCTACCCACTACACCCTCACAATTACTTAATCTCTTTGTTTCTGCTTACCTTAATGACATACACCTGTCCTAATTAATTGGGTTCCTGATATCTTTCCAGATAATATCCACTTCCCTTGTTAATATTTGTTACATCACTCAACACCTGCCCAACTTAATCAGCCTCCTGTCCTCTACCTGATTTTAACCATTGCCCTTTGTTTACATTTGTTGCTTCAATCAACAGCTGACAAATTTAATCAACCTCCCTGTCCTCACCCTTCCCTGTCTTTCAACCAGTCAGTGATCCAGCCTGCTCCTCACCTCTTAGTAAAAAGGCTCCCACTCTCACAGTACATTATGCTGTCCCTATTGTTTCTATTTATATTCATTGTTGGACCCCCACCCCAAATACAGTGCAGAAAATATACACTTTCAACACTGAAATCCCCCATAGCAGTAGACAATTCAAGCATAGGCATTTAGTGTGGACATCAGATAACATTAAGGACAATTATTTGCTTACCCACAGCTCTGTGGGATTTAATCTCCATGCATTAGCTGCTGCCTAATCCATTGCATTTTGTAATGTTACCATAACTTGCACAACTCAATGTCATGACTATTCTGGGTATAATAAGCAGAAAGTCCAAAATGTTACTATTTTATACAAACATCTTATAATGTTGTTATTGTTCTGCTCAAGCAACCTAGAACTGAACCATGGTCCATCCCCCATAGTGACATCATCTTCTGATTTTGCCATTTCAAAGGGATTGAAATGCATGTCTATCAATATATGTAATATGTTAAACAAATTGAAACTACTGAATTCATGGATCACACACTCAAGTCCAGATGTTTTGCTGTTGAAAATTGGCTCACACCTTCTATCTGTGCAATCTCTTTTCAAAATTACAATGTATACAGATTAGATAAGCAAACATTTGGTGGGGGGGTAGCCCTTTACATAAAAAAAAATAACTGACATCCTCCTTAGTCATCTCCCAGTCCAAACAGTCTGGATTTGAATGCATTGTAATGTCCCAATCCCTGTCTAAGGTGGAGATGGTTAACATTATTAGCTGCTACAGGATCCCTGCTGGTCTTGTGGACATTTTAAAATTCCAATGACATTGTCCATGAAGTGGGGTCCCCAACAGGCCATGCTGAAAATGTGGTGTCAAACTATCCACAAATGGCCAAGGTATTCACCAAAGTTGAAAACTCCTTTCAATTAAATTGAACTGCATATACCTTACTTTCTCATATTGCAGTCGCCGGTTCCAGCAGCAAGATGCATCTTGGATCGGAGAGTGGATTTCCACCCTGTCACCTGTCCAGATGAGTGAAGGTATGTGGGGGTGTACTGGTAGGTGTGGGGTGATGGGTGCTGAGTGGGAGGTGGGGTTTTGGGGGTCAGATCGGGGGGGCTTTCTAGAAAAAAAATTGAAGATTATGTTCTGTTTTGCAGGCAGGGGCTATGATTGGTGTGTGGGGGTGCCACTAGACACATGGAAAACAGTAAAATCAAATGGGGACAGTGATCAGATGATGGGGGTGCCACTAGACACCAAAGAAATAGAAAAAAAAGCAGGGGCAGTAATTGGAGGGTAGTGGGTGTCACTAAACACCAGGGAAATGGGGAACAAAATGTGAACACCAATCAGAGGGTGGGGGTATCACTAAACACCAGGGAAATGGAAAAAAGTGGGGACAGCAATTAGAGGTTGGGAGGATGGGTAAAGCAATTGGAGGTTGGGGGGTGCCACTAGATACCAGGGAAAGTGGAAGCAAATAATGGAGATGGTGTTTGGAGGGTGGGGAGGTGCCACCAGACACTGGGGATATAGAGGCAATCACAGTGACAGCAATCGGAGGGTGGTGGTACCACAACACGTGGGAAATAATGGGGACAGTGATCAGAGGGTGGGGGGTTACACTAAACACCAGGGAAACAACTGCGACAGTGATCAGAGGGTGGGGGTGCCACTAGGCAATAGGGAAACAATGGAGACAGCATTCTGAGGGTGGGGGTGCCACTAGAGACCAGGAAAAGAATTTCCCATCATGAAAAAGAATCCTTTTTCATGACTCGTGATATAAAATGGAATATTTTTTGTATCACAAGTCATGAAAAAAGATTTATAATCTGGAAAACAAATTCAAGGGCATTTCTTCGACAGATAAGTTCAGAATCCGGTTGTGGTGGTCCCGATAAGCAAGTTATATCTGTTGGTTTCTACCCAACATATAACTGTTTTGAGTTATTTGATTTTGTTTCCCTCGCTAACTGTAAAATGAAATGGCAGCATGAAAAAAAGATTTCCCATTTGCAACACAGGATGATCCATTTTCAAGCAGGACATCTAACTGGAGAGTGAAATTTCTATTGAAAATAATGGGAACTTTAAAATACAACAACTTTAGAATGGATTAATATGTTTTCACCAGGGGGTATGTGGCCAACAGGGCAAGATGGCAGACTCCCTCTAGAATAACAAACACTACATGGGACAAAATAAAAACAAGCAGAAAACTGATAAAAACAAAGCAAATGGCATAAAAAACTATATCTATGGCTGGCAGATGTCAGGTGCCATCTGGAAAGTTAAATACGAGGCAGTCAATGATAAAATGTTATACTCAAAAGTGGCAATCTGAAAACGAGCACCCACACAAGGTAACACAGAGTCCACAGGCTGTACCACTACCATCACCACAAAGCAGGATAGAGGAGCTGGAGAAATCACTTGCAGGTATACTGGCAACTCTATTTAACATGCAGAATGAAATGAAAGCCGGTTTCCAAAATATCATGACACAGATGACTCACCTGCAAGCGGTGGTAACGGGATTTGCTGAAATATCCGCTGCACACACATCTAGGCTTGATGAAGTAAAAAAGTGGCTCAGAGAAGCGGAGAATAAATTGAATGATGTCACTAAGGAAAGAGCTGCACTCTTGAAACAACTGCAGGAGTTTCACCTTAAATCTGATGATCTGGAAAACAAATGAAGGCAATCTAATTTATGTGTCATCAGACTACCGGAGGGCCTGGAGAAGAGAGAACTGGGAGCTGAGATTCATAAATGGCTGGTCAGGAATTTAAAACTAGGAGACTCGGTGCTGACTTTTGAGGAAAAGAGGGCTCACCTCATAGGACCCAGGCCCAAACCTAGAGAGAGACCACAGCATTTTCCGCTAAAATACCTCCAGTACACAGGCAAAGAGAAAGTTCTATGGGCGGCAAAATCCAATGCCTGATTAATACAACCCCTCACAGGAGATATACAGTAGACTACAACAGCAGAAATGGCAATATACCTCCCTTAGTGATACACAGCTTGAGAATCCACTGTTTGGTAAAGTGGGGCAATATTTTGATAGAAACAGGGGAGGGAAGTTATTAGCCTGGAAATTGAAACAAAGAGAGGGGGGAAATTCAATAAAGGCAATTCAAATGAATGATGGAAGATTAGTAAATGACACCCAATCAAAAGGGAAAGCCTTTGTTAATTTTTACAAAGTATTATACTCCTCTGAAACATCCCCAGCATCCTCACAGATCAAGTAATTTCCATATAAAGCTACCATAACTCCTTTGGCATCTGGGGACTCCACTCAGCTGGAAGAGAGGATGGCAACCTCTGAAATAAACAGGGCTATCAAACAATTGAGGGGTGGCAAGGCACCTGGATCTGATGGGCTATCAACTGATTTTTTCAAGGGTCTTTCTGAGGGAGCTGGTGCCCCTGCTGCAGGCCACATATGACGAAAGAATAAAAGGAGGGATGTTCCCATGCTTCATGTGGTTAGCTACCATAACAGTGCTCCCTAAGCCAGACAAGGACCCTACACAGTGCTCCTCCTACAGACCAATATCTCTACTCGCTTCAGATTATAAAATCCTGTCCAAAATTATTGCAACATGGCTGGAGAGGGTGTTACCGTCCCTGATTCACCTAGATCAGAGTGGATTTGTTCAAAGTCGACAAGGGAAGCACATCATATGTAAAACATTAAATGTTATGCATGCCTGGGCCTTTTCTCGAAGAACACATGGGGCAACACTTATGGCATTAAATGCAAAGAAGGCCTTTGACCACATGGAGGTGAGTATCTGTTTAATGTGCTGCAGGCATATAGTGTGGGACCTAACATGATGTGATGTATAAAAACTCTGTATACAAAGCCCACAGCTCAAACATGCCAGGGGGTGCCCCTATCAGCATTGCTGTACATGCTGGCACTGGAACCATTGGAAGCAGTCATCTAGAAATATGCAGGAGTAGTGGGGTATGGGAAGAGCGGGAAGCACAAGATAGCCATGTTTACAGATGACCTACTCCTGTATCTCCAATTCCCTATTCTGGGCCTGCAGCATTTCTAAGAAATCTTAAATAAATATGCATTTATATCTGGATGCAAAATAAACTGGTCAAAAAGCGAGATCTTCCCAGTTGGAGCCAGGGACAGATCTGGTCTAGTTGGCAATACTAGGGGGGGTCCAAGTAATGCACACAATTAAACACTTGGGGTATACAAATCAGCTCAAGTTTCAAAACTGTTCTTGATGAACTATGATGGTGTTCTCACCAGAACCACACAGGCATGCAAGAGATGGACTGACCTCCCGCTGTGTAGAGTAGCTGCAATAAAAATGAATATATTGCCACGGTGATTATATCTGTTCCAGTCTCTAACAGTGCATGTCCCAGAAATATTTTTTAAGCAACTTGATGGAATTATCCACAGGTTTTTATGGTGAAAAAAAAGAGTGCCAGAATTAGGGAAAAAGGTCCTCCAACTTCTGGCTCATAAAGGTGGTATAGGTCTGCCAAATTTTAAAATATGCTATTAGGTGTCCCATCTGGCTTTCCTCTCAACAGGATCTGACCACCAGCCATGAGCATGGATTAGCATTGAGGGCAACAGAGGGATGAAGGATCTGAGAAGAGACCTTTTACACACTGCGCTATCTCTCAAAAAGCCCCAATAATGCTCCAAACAATTTACTAGGAACCTTCTAAAAGTGTGGAGAAAGGTGCAAACTCACTCCCATGTGTCACTAGCTCCTTTCCAGTTCACTTTTATAAGGTCCACAATGCAAGGTACTCAGTATTACAGTGTGTTTTAACACAGTGCCCTCCTGCAATGGAAGAAAAGAGGATTGTTCTATAATGCACATCTATATGAGGGGGGCCACCTGGTGCCTTCTGAGGCGCTAAAGAGATGATATTCATTACCCCAAGTGATTTTATTGTATACTCCCAGATCAGTTGTAGGCTATTTAACCTCTTTGATATAAATAATAGAAACCAATCAACAGACCCATATGAAGAGGAGCGGTTTAGGCTCCAACCACTACCTAGGCCACTGTCTATGTACTATGGTATAATGATCAAGGGGGGGTGACCCTTTGGAGAGAACTAGAGAAGTATGGGAATCTGATCTGGGCCTTGAAATCTCACCAGAAATATGGTTGGGGCAGTGTAACATTTCAACAACTGCTCCAGAAGCAAAAGGCTTAGACAAACCCAGCTAAACATTTTAAATAGAACATATATCACACCAGTTAGATTGCACACATGGGACCCCTTGAAACCATCCTTATGTCAAAAATGCAAGATCAATGAGGTCACATTCCTTCATATGACCTTCATGTGCCAAAAAGTCTTACACTTCTGGCACTGAGTGCATAGAACAATGACCAAAATACTGGGAGCTGCCCTCTCACCAAGCTCACCATTAGAGTCCTTACTAGGAGCGGACCCAGCAAGGGGAGAGCTAGACTGAGACCTTCCACTATGGTCACTTGCACTAATTAATGCATGTAGCACAATAGCACAATGTTGGCTGTAGGATAACCCCCCGACAACACAACAGTGGACTAACAGCTTGCTCCAATGTGTCAAGATTGAGAATGCCCAAAGTATGATGTTGGGGAGAGCAGTCCAATACAATCAGATATGACACAAATTGGACAAGTCTATGGAAGGGGGTTACATATAGGACCCAGAAAGGGAGAGAGAAAAAGTGGCTACTCAAGGGAAAAGGGACCCTTAAATGGAAACTGGGGCTGCAATAAAAAGCAAATGCTACAATATACATGGGACAGAGACCTGCAGCAATACTGAATGTTTATCTGTACGTAAAGGTAAAAGACTGCCTAAGCAAATCCAAACATGTATCCATCAGTTAAGTTGAGCATGTGTTGTAATGCTCAAAGTTATAAATGTATTAATGTTATGTATTATGAAGTTCACCTAATAAAAATATTTTACAAAAAAAAATATGTTTTCACCAAATCTTCAAAAGGCACATCTGTGAGGCAAGACCTTTCTATCTTAAAAATTTCAGATCAAAATTCTACACCAGTTTTGAGCTGCAGTGCAACAAATAAAATGAAAAAGGAGGCAAATTTCACTTTTTATTTTATACACTTTATCTCCACACTCACACATCTGATCAGAACAAAACTTTCCACATGAAGGGATCTTTGCTCCCTGGTAGCTCATGCAAAACTTCATGCAAATTGCTTGAATAGTTGCAAAGTTATTAAAGTGCAAACTTTTGAGTTTAATATAGAAGTGACCATTCAACACTAACTATAGGGGCACGACTGCACCCCTGTAATATTGTAGGAGCACAGTAGCACCCCTATAGTTAGGGTTGTACTGGCACTTCAATATTAAACCCCAGTTTTACACCTTAATAACTTTGACATTTTAAGATGAAATAGCTCAAAGTTTGGCAATCACGGTCATTCTGCCAGTGTCTCAAAATGTGGAAAGTTTTGTAATGGCAACTTGTATGGTTTTTGAGATATAGAGCGGCAAAAAAGTGAAAAGTCGTCACTTTTTCCCTATACTTAACATAGGATTTTTTGCTCTCATCTACAGTCCAGACAAAATTTATTTTTTTCCCAAAATTTTCAGGGATGATGGGATCTGTGCCAAGGGTGTGCCTTTGAGTAGTTTGGTGAAAAGATATGTCACCATTTTTAAAATTTTAATGTTTTTTGTGATAGCATCTTCAGTTTCTTAAGATGTGACAGGACCTTTTTTGTTTTTACTGGAGAATTAAGGCCCTGAAAATTCCAGGTCACAGCCTATATTTCACCCATGGCCTTGTGCTACACCGAACATGGACACAACAGGTATCTGTATTCTAATGAGGATCACACTGCCAGACAGAGCAGGGATAAGTCCCCAAACATGGTTAAGCAATAACTGATCTCCAGATACTATGTCCCAGAGTCCCACAACAGTGTAACCTTGCAAACTTACAGTTACTAAAGGAGAAAAAACAAAAACAAATCAAACAGTGAACCAGCAGAAAATGAATGAGGCCCAACAGGGCCAAAAAACAAACAAACAGTAAAACATGAATAGAAATGTAACCCAAACCCCCCAAGTGACCCACTTTTCACTGGTTGGACCCGGAATTTGACCATTAAACCCACAGATGCGCACAGTCATGCCACAACCCACAAATTGCAGCAGTTTCCTAGCGAGTTCTCTCCACATCTGTCCAATGGGTCCTGGAGTTGAGCACCATAATCTTTCCTTGCATCACTCAGTGCGCAGATGACAAGTCCATGCCTGGATAGTAAGGCAAGTCATCTTTGCATGAGTGCTTCAGTGAGCAGCGCACTAGCTGGCAGTTCGGTGTCATCCAGTTGTCTAACTAATATTGGCCCCACTAAAAAAAAAAAGAGAAACGGGACAGTTATGATGTCATCATCGAATGACAGTGCAGCTGGTGAGGATGATGTCGCTGAACTTACCCAAAGAAAAGGAAACGTTCTGCAATCATACCTGCTTAGCTCCATGGACTGGTACTGCGTGCAAGCAGTAAAAAAAGCAATCCCTGGAAACTGTCTGATTTGGTAAGTGGATTGGGGGGCCAGGGAGAATATTTCAGGCTTCAGTGACATTGATAGCAGTGGTTACTGTTCTGACTTTATATTCCAGTTGTTCTTAGCAGTTGGGTGCTGATAGCTTATACTAGAAGGGAGGTAAAAAACATACATAAGCTGCATATGAGATTTGCTGCAAAAGGATGCAAGTGGTGTTAAATCCTCCCCTTAAGTTTGCCAACCTTGATGGATCTGCATTGATTAACTACTAGTACAGGGGATACCCCAACCCCCCACCCCGGTCAGCTGCACATAGTATGGACCAGCATTCCAGTTGCTGAAATTTGAGACCTATGTAACCACAAAACAGTAGCATCTAAATCCCCCTCCCACTTGCTGCCTCAAAATTCCCAAGAACCCCTCCCAATCCCTTATCACATCCACAGCAATTACAACACAAGGTACCACCAGAAGGAGTATGCCCCAAGTTTCCATTCCTGGAGATCAGCATACAGTAAAAAGGAATCCAACACTTACCTCCATCAGTGGTTACCAGCAGGAGCTACCAGGGAGGACTCCGGCTCCTGAACGGCGCATGTGTGCAAAGGTGACACCTACGGCTAGCAACTCGGATGCCGCCCAACATTGAAGCCACTCCCTGCCTGCCTTCCTGGAACTCCAGCCCAGACACACTGCAGAGGACTCCAGCACCTGAATGGTGCTTGTGTGCAAAGGTTGCATCTACGGCCAGGAACTCGGCCGCCACCCGACATTGAAGCAACTCCCTGCCCGCCCTCCTGGAACTCCAGCCCGGACACACTTCAGAGTAGGTACTGCTACCAGAGCTTGTTGCTCCAGTTCCCATGTGATTGGTGAAGCACTTGGCTGGTCGAACTGTGATTGGTTGACAAGACAAACCCGAGCCATTCGATTGGAGCACCCTTTTGGCTGGGACTATACCATGTTTTCAGCAGCTTTCTGCACCGTAAATCATCTCCGCTAGATCAGGGGGTTCTGTTAACTACTACTATATGTAATAAGGGAAGCCAGCCTGATACTTCATGTTTAAATGTAGGCTAAAGTACTGCCAGTGATTTTCTTTGAAAGTTATTTACCTAGACTACTGACTGTATTACTAGCTAGGGATTGTGTGGGCAGCTGTTTCAGTACACTGGCTTTTGAAACACTGTATAGATCTCTCCTGACTGTTTCTCCTCACGCTTGTTTTCTTTCATTTTAAAAACTACCTCTGTCTCACTCTCTCTCTCTCTCTCGCTCTCAATGCCCAGCCCTCTCCCTAACTCATACCTGGTGTAAATAATTCTCCATTCTAACTCAGAGCTGTGACCTCATCTTTCGTCCTATCTGCCACCCCTTCCCCTCCAATCTTGCTGTTTTCAACTCCTTTGTCTTGTAGCTCACACCCCCCGCTGGTGGTCTGCCACCAGACTCCTGCTGCCCTCCTGAACCTGTATTTAACCTCCCTCTCTCTTGCTCCCCCAGGGACTCCGGTGCCCGAATGGCGCTTGTGTGCAAAGGCGGCACCTACAGCCAGCAATTCACTGCCGCCCGACATTGAGGCCACTCCTGACCGCCCCTCCTGAACTCCAGCCCGGACACACTGCAGAGAAGGTACTGCTACCAGAGCTTGTTGCTCCAGCTCTTGTGTGATTGCTGAAGTGCTTGGCTGGTTGAACCATGATTGGTCAACAAGACAAACCTGAGCCATCCGATTGGAGTGCCTTTTTGGATGGGACTGTACTGCGGTTTCGGGGCCTTTCTGCACCGTAAATCAGCTCAGCTAGAACAAGGGGTTCTGTTAACTTCTGTTATATTTCCACTCACCCCCTCCCAGGCCTCCTTTAAATACATCACTTGCTCCTCCCCTATCGCTCATCTCCTTTGCCATTGGCCTATCTTCCAAAGTATTCCTGACAGAGCTGTTGTGCACAGATTTCTGACTCAGTGACCAATTCCCCACTTGTCCTCAGGTAACAACACATACTGCACCATCCTTCTATGTGCATTAGCCACTTATCCCTTGTTTAATTTTAATCCTACAAACAGGCTACTTCTTCCACCCTCTTTTTCACTATCGACTCCCCACAGTTTCTCATTTCAAGTGGTTCATCTGGCAAGATAACATTACCTCTCCCCTCTAGATACAGCTTTACCCTACAATATCAGATCCTTTGCTCACAATGAGACTATTATTGCCCCTGCTGCTATTCTTGGTCCCTTTAGTGGGCATAAGCCCCACCGCTCTAGGTCCTGATAAGGAACCTCCATCTGCGCTTGCAGTACTTGAAATAAAACCGTCACAAGTTCTAGGCGTGACCACAGGCTGTGATACACACCTACACAATCCTCAAGTAATATCAACGTTGCTGGAGACTAAAAACTGCTCCTACCCGGTAGCATCCATACTGTATGGTCTCACAGGCCGTATTAGCTCAATTGCACTAGTACAACAAAGAACCAGGCACCCTGCTGCCGGTAGTAAACCTTGGGCACCTATAAGTTGCAAGCTCATACTGTTCCTTCTGATCCTATCTGGTAATGTTCACCCCAACACAGGACCACTCACACGCAATCTACGGCATGTAAGGGTGCACCATAGGGCTGAAACTGCCCCCATGCATCCCCTGCCCAAAGGGGAGCTGAGAATACTATCACTTAATATAAACAGCCTCCTACCTAAGTTACCCCTGCTCCAAGCATGGGTTGAACTGCTAAAGCCAGACATCATTGCCCTCACTGAGACATGGCTCTCACCCAAAATCACCAATTCATCCCTAGACCTTGAAGTCTTCAACTCCTTCCAACAAGACAGGATCACCAAATGGGGTGGTGGTTGCCTAGTCTGTGTCAGAAACAACATAAAAGTGCAGATTATGAACAGTAGTCTTCACAATAGTGAGGTGCAAATCCTCAACCTCAAACTTACCATTGGGCAACAAAGCAAAGTACTGCTGCTAAGAACTGTCTACATACCCTCTGGGAAGCAGACTAAAGGGCTTAAGCTCTTCTAGGAGAATATGCAGCTCCTGGGAAAAGAGTGGGAGCAGGTAATTGTGGGGGATTTCAACATTAACTGGCACTCAAACAAGGAAGATGAAGCCAGGGACCTAATAACTGACCTATATCTTACGCAGATGGTCACCTCTCCTACTAGACACAATTACAAAACAGGCTCCAGTGCACTCATTGACTGGCTACTGTGCTTCAACCCGGATTACATATCAGATATCAAGGTTCTGCCTGATAGCCTCAGCGACCACTCGCCAGTCATGTGCACCTGGGCAAACAAGTTCATAAAGTGCACGCCTAAGGTCACTACCAATTGTGTGCTAAGACCTGGACTACTAAATGACTTTAAACTCCATTTATCACTGATTGACTGGTTACCACTAGATCGAGCAACTGATGGTAACATCGCTCTTCAGAAACATAGAAACATAGAATTTGATGGCAGATAAGGACCGCTTGGCCCACCCAGTCTGCCCATTTCCCTACCTACTGGATAAGCTGCAGATCCTAGTTAACCAGCAGCCTACTTCTTCCTACCCCAACCCCCTAGAATGGCCTTATGACTGTCCCATGCATGCTTGAATTCCACCACTGATTTTGACTCCACAACCTCCTCCGGAAGGCCGTTCCATGCATCCACAACCCTCTCTGTGAAAAAATACTTCCTTAAATTATCTCTGAGCAGCCCCCCATCTTCAAATTGTGCCCTCTTGTTCTTGCACACCTCTTTTTTTGAAAGATGCTACCCTCTTGGACTTTGTTGATTCCTTGAGGTACTTGAACATTTCTATCATGTCCCTTCTCCCTCCTTTCCTCAAGGCTATACATATTAAGCTCCTTTCGTCTCTCTTCATGTGTCTTCCGGTGCAGACCCTGCACCATTTAGTGCCCTCCTCTGGACAGCTTCCATCCTGTCTATGTCTTTGTGGAGATTGGGTCTCCAGACTGCACAAGTACTCCAGATGGGGTCTCACCAGCTGTCTGTACAGAGGATAATAACTTCCTGTTTTCTACTGGTGATGCCTCTCCCTCGCATCCCAGTATCCCCCAACCCTCCTTGCTGCCCTTTCACATTGCTTGTCCACCTTTAGGTCATCTGATATGACTACCCCAGGTCCCTTTCCATTTTGTTGTTGTTAGTATCTCACCCCCATTGTACTCTTACCCTGGGTTTTGTTTCCCAGGTGCATTACATACACTTCTTAACATTGAATCTAAGCTGCCATACATTTGACCATTCCTCTAACCTTGTCAAGTCCTTCTCATCCTTTCCACCCCACCCTGTGCATCAACTCTGTTGCAGATCTTTGTGTCATCTGCAAAGAGACATATCTTTCCTTCAGTCCCTCTGCAGTGGCAAAACATAAAGACATTTAGAGGACCAGTCATGCTGAACCCTGCAGTGCGCCACTGTTAACCCTCCTTTCTTCTGGGTGGACTCCATTTACTACTACTCTCTGTGCCTATTCTCAGCCAATTCTTTACCCAGGCTGTCATCTTGGGACCCACTCCCAGGCTGGCTAACTTGTATATTAATCTTTTGTGTGGACTGTGTCAAATGCCTTGCTAAAGTCTAGGTAGGCCATGTCCACAGCCCTCCCTGATCTACTACTTTGGTCACCCAGTTAAAAGAAATCTATCAGATTCGTCTGGCATGACCTTCCGCTGTAAATCCATGCTGCCTAGGGTCCTGTGCCTCTGGCCTCTAGTTATTCGGCAATTCTTTCCTTCAGAAGTGATTCCATCATTTTCCTATCACTGAGGTTAAACTAACAGGTCTGTAGTTTCCTGCTTCTGCTTTGCTCCCACTTTGTGAAGAATCACATCTGCCCTCCTCCAGTCCTCGGTGCCACCCATCCTCCCATGATTTGTTAAAGTGCGTAGTCAGTGGTGTCACTAGTTCTACCCTTAGTTCTTTAAATTCTGGGATGAATCCCATCAGGCCCCATTGCTTTGTCCACCTTCAGTTTTAAGAGTTCTTTCAGAACCCTTTCTTCTGTAAATGGGCTGATATCAACTTCTGTATCAGAGTGTTTCTACTGTTTGTTTTAGGTACCTCCCCTCTTCATTTGTAAATACTGAGCAAAAATATTTGTTTAGTATCTCTGCCTTTTCACAGTCTCCCTCTGCCCACCCTCCCTCCCTTTATTAAGCCTCACTATCCCTCCCTTGGTCTTCCTTCGCTCCCTGATGTACCTATAAAAGGTTTTATCCCCTTCTTAACTGAGTTGGCTATTCTTTTCCTCGGTTTGGGCTCTTGCTGTTCTGACTGCCTTCCCAGCCTCCTTTGCTTTAACTGATCCAGTTCCCTGTTCTGCTCCTTCCTGCGATTCCTTGTACTTCCTGAATGCTTTTCTCTTGAACCTTCACTGCCACTTCCTTTGAGAACCATAGTGTTTCTTACATCGTTTTGTTTTGTTTATTTGCTTACACAAAGGCTCGGTTACCTCTGTAATGGCAGTTTTTATTATTCCCATTGTTCTTCACCCTCCTTCCTGCCCATTTGCTAGTGCATTCCTTAGGCACTCACCCATTTTGGCAAAGTCAGCCCTCCTAAGGTCCAGTACTTTTGCCTTTGTATGGCTTGACGTCGGTATTGTTGTGTTTATTGTGAACCATACTGTTCGATGGTCGCTAGTTCCCAGATGGCTACCCACTTCTACATCTGTGATCCTCTCTCCATCTCCATTTGAGAGAACCAGGTCTAAGATTGCTCCCTCTTGAGTGGGCTCCAATGCTAGTTGTCTAAGGCATGCCCCCTGGAGGGCATCTAGAACAACCCCACTCTTCGAAGTGGCTGCTGCAACTGCACTCCAGTTAACATCTGGCATATTCAGATCACCCATCAGCAATATCTCCCCTTTTTCTGCCATTCTAAGTATACTTTCTATCATTTCCTTGTCCATTTCCTCACCCTGAGAAGGGGGTCTGTATACAACCCCTGTGCGGATTGTGGTGCCATTGCCTGTCTCCAAATTTACCCACAGTGCTTCTTCTCCTCCCTGTTTACCCTTTTGTTCTGTTGCTTTTATTCCTTCCCTTATGTAAAGAGCTACTCCTCCTCCTTTTTTACCCTCCCTGTCTCTAGTGTATCCTGGTATGTTTACGTCCCAGTCATGGTTTTGTGTGTACCATGTTTCTGTGACTGCCATGATATCCAGATGTTCCTCCTCCATCAAGGCCACTAATTCAGGAAGCTTGTTACCCAGACTACGGGCATTGGTACTCATTGCTCTCCATTTTTGATGGCTTTACCTTCTGTTGCAGCATCCCCACTGACCTTTCTACCTCGGTCTTTTTCTCATTTAGTACCCTGTTTTGTAGGAGAGGCTGGGATTTTCCTGCTCTTATTAGTGCCTTCCCTTTGACTAGTTTAAAAGCTTGCCAATGAAGCATTTAAACCGATTGCTCAAAAGACTTGTTCCCTTCCTGGACAGATGCAGACCATCCTGCCAGTATAGGCTGGTGTACCTCCAGGTGGAACCCCAGTCCCCAATGAAGCCAAACCCCTGTGCTCCACACCATTTTTTCAACCATTCATTAAACTGCATGGTGCTAATTACCCTCGCTTCCCCCATGCCATTGACAGGCAGCACCTCTGAGAAGGATACTGTGTGTGCTACTTGTCTTAGGCCCCTCCCCAACTCTACAATGACCTCCTGCACTGCTCTAATCTCATGATAAGCCAAGTCATTTGTCCCTAGGTGAACAATTATGTCCATCTCAGACTCCCTTGCAGCTGTTCTCATGATCCTGAGGATGCACTTCCTGTCCCTCCAAGCCATGGCACCAGGCAGGCACCTTACTTCAGTTTTCCCAGCTCCCCCCAGTTCTATCCCCCTAATAATTGAGTCCCCCACCAGGAGCTGCTTCCTTTCCCTGTGGTGTCCTCTGCCTCTTTCCTGTGGGCCTCCCTTGTGACAGTTGTCATCAGTCTTCTCTGTGGGTGCATCCATAGGGGAGCTATGCTCCCCCAGAATGGTGTATGGATTGTGGAATGGAACAATTGACTGGGTGTGCATCTGTTCCACCATCCTCACCCTCCCTGAGCCCACTGTGGTCCAACTGCTGTGCTTTCTTTGCAACCTCTGAGGTAGTGGTGGTGGCGCTGGTGCTCCCTGGATGGGGGAGGTTCCATTCCTACTGTCCAGTGTGGCCTGGGGGAAGGTTTCCTTACTACTGTCCAGTGCGGCCTGAAGACGGGCAACTTCCTCCCTCAGGGCAGAGAGTTGTCTGCAAATAGGGCAGCATCTCAGCCTCCAGAAAGACTCTCGGAAGACTGCTGCCCCACAGCCATTACATTGCACTACTCCCAACATGTTTATCTACTTTTTTACTCAGTTCTTCCAGAAGTCATTTATTCAAGCGTGCGACATCTTTGCCCCCCCAAAAAACAAAAAAGTCAAAGGAACCCACACCCCCTGGCTAAATACCACACTCCTTGATCACTTGCGTAATAGAGACAACCTGTGGCACAAAGCTAAGGACACCGGAAATCCACAAGATGTATCAGCTTACAAAGCTGCACGAAACTCCTGCACCTGGCTCATTTGCTCGGCTAAAGCTTGCTATTTCAAGGACCTCCTACACAAAAACTGGGGCCCCCCCAAAGGGTTCTGGAACACACTAAAATCCCTTACTGGTAGGACCACAAGGGCTCCACCTGACCTAATAACCACGAGTGAAAGGTTTCTCCAAGAACCACGACTGATTGCCAATGAGATTAATACATCTTTTACTGATCTATCAGGGGTGCTTCCAAGTGAGTTCCTAAACCCATAAATAATCAATCTCAAGGCAACATATCACCCCCCTCGGAGAGGGAAGGGCTGCCATTACTCTGCTTTAGACAAGACACTATCTGTGAAACCATCAAACAAGTTAAGAGGGTACTCGGAAAGACCAGAATGGGGAGTGATCTGATAGATATGAAGTTAGTTGTCATTACACTTGATGTTATAGCAGACCCTATCACCAAGGTTTTCAATGCCTCACTAAGATCAGGTGTATTCTCAGATGCCTGGAAATCCACCCTGGTTACTCCAGTCTTTAAATTGGGGGATAAAACTCTCACTACTAATTATAGGCCAATATCCATCCTCCCTCCCCTCTCCAAAGCCCTTGAGAAAATAGTCTCAGAACAACTCACTGACTTCTTTGACTGTCACTAACTACTCTGCAGCAGTCAGTACGGCTTCCACAAAAGGCACTCGACCATGACCGCACTGGTGAATTACACCACCTAGCTCTACAATGCCTTTGACCAAGGGATGGTGGTGGGGTCACTATTCATTGACCTTACCAAAGTATTTGACTCAGTTAATCACCAGCTACTACTAAACACACTGCTCTCCATGAGACTGGCCCCTGATACAGTCTCCTGGTTTCATAGCTACCTGATGTAAAGAACTCAACAAGTCAGAATAGGCAACACACTCTCTGACCCTAAGGTAGTGGCCCTTGGTGTACCACAAGGGTCCATACTCGGTCCGCTCCTTTTCAGCCTGTTCATAAACCACCTCCCTGAAGCCTGCCCTGCTAATATAATTTTATATGCAGATGATGCCATCATATCAGTTCCAGGAAGGGACCACTTGACCATTGAAGAAGGTCTACTCGAGAGTTTCCTCAAACTTGAAACCTGGTTCTGTCAACGCAAACTGCTACTAAACCATAAAAAAAAAAAAAAAAGCGTGCTCTTCTTAATCCCACAGAATAAAAAGAATTTCAGCCCCCTTTGGATTCAGAACCATAAGGGCGATATTCTAGAACAAATCTCCTCTTTTAAATATCTGAGTGTCTTCCTTGATGACACTCTCAATTTCTCCTACCACGTTAATCAAGTAATCAAAACCGCCAATATGAAACTGGGCATCCTCTACAGAAATAAGCATGCTATGACACCTGTGGCCCTCAAATTGACCATAGGCTGCACAGTATTCCCATCTGTTGATTATGGCTTGCCAATATATATTGCTGGATCAGACACTGCCCTAATCAGGGTACATAAACTTGTGAATAGAGCCTGCCATCTGGCTCTTGGGGCAGATCGCTGGACCCACACTTGTGCACTCTACTCTGAGATGGGCTGGCTGCCACTGTACCAAAGAGCCCAATATCAAACATGCCTGATTGTAAAAAAAGCACAACTAGGCCTCATGCCGAATCCATAAGCAGTTTGTTCAAAAGGCTGTGCACAATAAACAAACAAGAAATGCTACAAAAGGAGGGCTACAAGTCCCTTTCAAGCGCACATCACTGGCACAAAAATCCATTACTTTTAAGGGCCCAAAATGATTTAATGAACTACCTGACACCATGACAGTAAATACTAGGATGAGTCTGTTCAAAAGGGGGCTACGATACCACTTTGAAGGCACCACCACCTGTAGCTGTGCAAGAAATTAATTTTGACTAAATCCCCCTGCCCTTCCCCCAGCCTTTCACCTCCCCGTCTCCCCACTCCCCACCTCTTTCGCTAACTACACCCTGCCTACACTACCTTCCCCTCTACTCCTGCCCTCACTATCCCTATCCACTTTGACAATGCCAGTCTGGCTGCTCACCTTTTTCCCTTTCTTTATCTCCTTTTTTCTTTTTTTTCCTTTCTCCCCTTTTCCCTTCAATCCCTATATCTAAACAAGGACCAACTTCTTGACATGTCTCCCACTATCACTAATGTATCTATCCCTACATTGCAACAACATGATGTAGTGCTATATACTCCTACTGTGTAGTTGTACTTGAAACTAGCAAGACTTGTACTCCATGCGCCATTTTAATGCTCTCCATGATGTATACCATGCTTTATTTGCCACTGTTTATTTTTAATTGTTGTACTTATTGTATTCTTGTTCTTGATTATTGTACTATTTGTATTTGTGCTGTACTTGTCTTTGCTCTGTTTGTCCCTGACTTGTAACCTTTGAAAATGAGTCTTTGACTCAAAGGTATTAATCCTAATCTAAATAAATAAAATGTCCTTGTGAGGAAAAGATCCCTCCAAACTTGATTATAATATCATTTATGGGCTTTTTTATCCCTGTGGGCAATTGTTAAAGTACAAGACGTCTATAGTAGGATGAGGACAGGGCTGCCTGTCTAGCAGCATTACTGAGGAGAGATGTAGGACCTCGAAAAAAAGAACAAACAGCAAGGATACAATTCAGATGTACCGGGGATGGTCTTGTAGCATCTCCATCAGCATATCTGACAAGGGCATTAAGAGGCCAAGGTCAAAGTGCAGGGAGGTGAAACAGCACCATGAGAGGAAGAAAAAGGACAAGAAGAAGGTGAGGGCCAAGAAGTAGAGAATGGAGATGGTGGAGGGGTAAGCTGAGCAAATGCTAGCCACAGCTGAGCACTATGAGTAGAGATGCCCATAGCAATCCAGTGGTGGCTGGCCTACTATGTATTGGGGGCTACTGTAGCTGACATTGGCATGCCTGTTTGGGTCTAGAGCTAAGGCACTTGTTGCCACCCCCCAAAAGTCAGAACAACGTATTTGAGACTTTGCCAGTCGACCATAAAAACGTGTGTTTAGTGCCCGGAGATATGTTTGACTGTGGGTTGAGTGGACACACTATTTAAGAAGAAAGCAAATGAGTGCTAAGTGGCCTTTATGTTCCCCCTCCCCAAATGATTATCTCCTCATTGTTTATGGCCCCCTTTTGCAAAAGGTATGGTGCAATGCCAAAAATAAGGGTGTGCAATAAGAATAAAAAACTACATACCTGTTACATCCCTCTTGTGCGGGTGCCACAAGGTTTCTTATCGGGTGGTACATATGGGGCCTGCTGCAGGCTACAGGGTCTGGAGTCATCTGGATGCATTCAAAGGATAACTAATAGACCCCTCACTGGCATCCCAACAAAAACCATTATTGTTATTGTAGTGGACTGTGTTGAGATGAAGGAATAGAACTGAGTGGGGGCAATATCACACTGAGAAAGATTCCAGTAGCTCCTAATTTAACTGAACACCACTGTTTCTTTGGACCCTTAAAGAGGCCATGCCTATGTGGGACCCCTAGTTCACTGTATACTCAAGCATTATTACTCCGAGGTCCAATGCCCTTTTAACTGGTGCGTGAGCTTAATAGATAGAAAGTCCTCATACGTCCCTTCATGATAAAGGGAAAGAAATGGAATCTGTGGAGAAAAGTTCATGTGCAGTTTCATGACTTAGGCATTGTTGTAGCAGGAGGTTTTTGTAAGAAAAGACCGTGTAAGATCCATCATGATTTCAGAGACTTGGAGGGAGGTGTCATCAGGCCAGGAGGACTCACTTATCAGTATGTTAGTTACTGCTGCCACTAGGCTAACCGCACTGGCCCAGGACTTCAGCTTGGTGGGTAGTTCTTTTTTGCTGGATGGTGTCTGTGGCCTTAAGTGGATACAGTTCCATCAGTGGTGAATCCAAAAAGGGGGCATATCTATTGTTGCTCAAGAGTGCGGATAGCATGAGGGAGAAGGCTGGTGATTTATCACTCCAGCTCCTGCTTCTACTCTGTGGTTTCAGGCCCTGCTCCCTGTGTCCCCTTAATCACCTGTTCTTCTTCCATGTGTGGGTGATGGGCAACCAGACGTTTCCTTGTGTAGGAGGCTGCTGAAGTGGTGGGCCAGATTTGAGTGCTGGCTGTGTTTCCCCATCCAAGTTGGGAAATAACCCATGGAGTACATGGAGGCACAGGAGGGGGGGCCTGATGAGATCATCAAGCAACCCGATGTTTATTTAAGTTTGACTGGGGCCAGTTCTTTTCAATGAAGACCTCAGTTGCATCTGGTGACTGGAATTGGTGAGCTGCTCCATTTTTGTAGATGCAAAGAGAAGCCAGGTATCTCAGGCTTTACTTGATCCCCAAGTCCATAAATGTTTGACAGGCTGGTGTGTAGGCCTGCAGATGGTCAGAAAGTTCTGCAGATAAATCCTGATGGTGTGGTCCTTCAATTGAACAGGCCCTTTGGCTGGGGCCCAGGCAAGTATCTTCTCCCAGTCCTGATAGTGAAGAAGTAGGACTAGAATTGGCTGGAGGCAGTATCCAAGTTTGGGTGGGGATGAGGGATTGATCAGCCTTGTCAATCTCAACATTAAGGGGTAGTCTGGGGCATGCATAGTATCCAGTGATGTTTGAAGGAACCTGATGGGGTCCTTTTCCTCACACCCTTATCTGACTACTACAAACTGCAGATTGATGTGCCTGCTGCAGTTTTGAAGGTCTTCCACATGCTTCCACAGCAAATGGAGGATCCAATCTTGCTCACGGAGATGGCCATGCATACTGTCTGACAGATCTTCAGTAGTGGCGATCAGCTGCTCAGCTACATTAAGGCAGTCTCCAATCTGTATAATGTCTAAGCTGATTCATTGTGTGGCTGTTTTGATTTTGATATTTGGTGCATTAGTTGTTCAAACATTGTTTTTATTTCTGACAGGGCATGGACAGATTCTGGTCCCACCATTTTCCCACCAAGAGGAGCCAGCTGAGGTAATTGTTGTGAAGTCTGTAACTGCTTGCCTGGACTGACAATTGACACAAATGATGAATTGACTGACTCAGTGGGGTAAGTATTCCCCCAGGTGCAAGGTCAGAAGTGGTAGCTAAACTTGCTGCCACGGATTGAGTCAATTTAGTTAGAGGGTTTGAGGAGTGGTAAAACTAAGCTGTCATCTTGTGGGTGCTAAGCCCTAGAATTCCAAAGGGATTGGCCATATTTTAGCAAGTCGATAGTTCTCTTTCAAATCTTGCCAGTTAGAAAGCCTAAACTTAATTTTTTGTTCTTGTTGTTGTTTTGCATTTTAGACCAATTTTCTGCTCTGGAGTAAGAACTGCAGAAAGCATACTGTCACTCAGCTTGGACTCTATAACCCCACCCCAACCAAATTTTTTTTTTTAGTGCCAGCCTTACTTATATGATCAAGCCACACTGTCATGAGGCTTGACTAGCTGTGGCCAGTATGAAGGGGTAGATGCAACCCTACCTAAGAGGGTATCCAACCCTGGACTTGCTGTTTATGCCTGCACTAATCATTTTTTGTTTGCTTGCATGCATGTGCAAGAAACATCTTGTGGTAGTAGCACATTACAGAGGTGTGTCAGTATTGTGGCCAATGCAGGGGATGACTTAGTGGGTGCGTCCCTCAGCCACCAATTAGTGAGCATGCTGATGATGACAGCAACTTCAAAGAGAGCCAAAGAATTGCAACAAATCTGCCACTGCAATCAGGTGCAGTTTTGTCATTGCAACAGCAGATGAGAAGACTCCAGTCATGCGCATTAAAGTGCACAGTCATGCGCATGGCCAGAGTTACAAGCAGTTGCTTGGTGTCCCATTCCTGATGAAACATTTCAATAAATAAAACAGCCACAGCCCACCTTTCCACAATGGTGGCTTCTGCCGCTGGCATCACACTCCCAAAAAGCTGACATTGAGGGTGCCCAATCCTTTGTTGGCATGTATTCCCCCCACAGCCACCTTGTGGCACACTGGGATCCCACCCCAGTGTCCCCAGACATTTTTTTTATTTTCCTGACACCAGAATGCCCACTCCTGTTGTTGGATGCCCCCCACTCTCCAAGCTCAATTTCTTTGCTGACAGAGGTGATAAATCCCCATAGGCATCATGTTTCCCCTACCCCCAAGCTTGCCAATGGGGGTTCTCAAACCCCATCGGCATCATGTGCCCCTACCAAACTCATGTGGTAAACTGGGAGCCCACCCCAGTGTGCCCAAAACATTTTTTTTAAACTATAAATACAGTAAACAGTCCCCAGGAGACATTTTTGTTTGTTAAACTGTTAAAAAGAAACCATCCAGCGTTGTCTCCCCAGCCCCTCCCCACCCCAACCCTCCTCTGTGCACCCACCTCCCTGCACACCCCCTCACCCATACTTACCCTCCAGAGGTTGGAAGCAGTGATCTTCTGTGGACCAGGATGTGTTTGCACTCTTCAAAGCCAAACTAAAAACTGAGGAATTGGGTAAGCACTGTATAATGGGAGTCAATGGGGGGGTTTCAACTTAGGATGATATCTCAGCCATTTTTAGGAATTTTCACCACAAATTTTCTACAAGGGGTTCTTGGGACCCCACCTCATGAACATGTTACTGTTGTTTCATTTCTCAGTCTCGAAAGGTGACTCTGCACAGAATGACCTTTCAGGACTGATTAACAAAATGACAGTACCACTGTTCATGACGTGGGTTCCAAAAAAGCCCATGTTGAAAATTTGGTGAACAAAATTCCAAAAAATGACTGTGTTATAGGCGTTCATTGAACATTTTCTACGCACACTTGCAACTTCACCAATTTTTTATATTTCAACTCCAGATTTTCAACATTGCCACTTTTTAACACCTCCTTATGAACAGTACAGCTGTAATTTTTCACATCCTGCCCAAAATGTGTTTTCACGCCTGTGTCGCAGAATGGCATAGTTGCTGTGTGAAATCACCTTTCAGGATAGAGTAACAAAATGATAATGCCACTGTTCATGAGGCGGGATCCCAAAAAGCCCATTTTGAAAATGTGGAGTGAAAATATCAACAAACACCCAGGGCATTAAGGTTTACAACTGAAACATCCAACCTGTAGAGACTGACAGGCATTGGGGATGTAACTTGAGTTCATCAGCCGTAATGATCATGGCATTCTACCCCCACCCTACAGCCACTGACAGGCATCAAGGTGTGCCTTGGGGTCTCAGCCCTAAAGTTCACCCCATTTTCCTATACTGCACCCATCTCAGCTTATTTCCTTAAGAAATTGGTTTAGCGTAAGGGCCGAAGACTCCAAATCACACCGCGACACCTGTCAGTGTCTGCAGGGTGGGGTGAGAAGGAATGGCATAGGCATTATTGCTGATGACCCAAAGGCACACCCCCAACACCTTTCAGTCTCTACAGGGTTGGCATTAGTTCAATACTTCACTGCCATTCCTATTATACATCTCTCTAACTCCTGCACTACCAATGCCAATGCCAGCAAGACAACATTCGGCACTGACGAATGCTTGTTATTTGCAGGCTTGATTTCCTGCCAAAAACATTTGTGTTTTTGCTGTTTAAACCTGCTCTCATTATTGACTGCCTTAAGAATTTTAAATTCTGTTTAGTGGGAACTGGTTAGACAGTTTTAAGTCTAGAAAGTTTTAGGTTTAAATTAAAGGCCAGGTTATTTAGATAGGCTTTCTCAGTGGATTGATAGCCTGTCTGATTATTTCTGTGAATATATACAAAAGTTTATTTGAGCATGCAAATGTTTGTTGTGATAATTGCTGTGTTGGATACTGGTTGTTGCCTTTTTGCCTGTTTTAACATTCTGAAGCACTTTGAGCTCTGGAACAATGTTAAAGAAGTAAAAAATCTGTCTGTCCATCTGGCCGTCCATCCGTCCATCCATCTATACATCTATCTATCTATCTATCTATCTATCTATCTATCTATCTATCTATCTATCTATCTATCTATCTAGCTATCTAGCTATCTATCAATCTATCAATCTATCTATCTATCTATTTCTCTGTCTATCTATTTGTCATTTTTTCTTGGAGTTTCTGGGAGGTGTGACCACAGTGGAGATGTGGACAGATAAAGCAACCCAGGGGGAGGGTGTGCACTGCTTCATCACCAGTCACACTTCACTCTTTATCTGGGTGGAGGCACTGCCATTTTTTTTTCTATCGGATATGACCCACTTCACTGCTTGGTGAGACACGAATCTGACAGTCATTGAAAAACACTATAGTAGCCTGGTGGCAGTGGAAGGTAGTGGCATCTTGTTACCATTGCCAGCTTGAAAGCATGACTGCACAACAAGGGCATTACAACTTTATGCTGTCACTAATATACAGTGCCACTGCCCATACTCCTATTCCATTTGAATAGGGCATGTCCTTGGATTCTGAGGTCCCTGTCATGGTTTTGCATTGCTCATGTTTCCATGACTGCTACTACTGTATATTTGGTGGGGCTTCTGCCACCACTGCCTGAGAGTCCTTCATTAGTAACTGAGACTCATATACAGGAAGCAGGAAGAGGAGCGAGTAGTTCCTGTGGTCCAGTGGGAACTACAACATTGCTTATTACAGTGGGATTTAGGTTATTGTCTCCCTGGGGCATTTCTCTGCTTGTTTTACAGTTCTTTATTTTACAAACGTGCTTTTTGGCACTTGTTTTAAGTAATTTGACCATTGCAATTGGTCTGTGACCTGGGAAAGATACTTCTGGGTCACCACAACCTTTATTTGCTCAGCCTGCAGTACGCACACTGCATTGAGAGCTCCTTAAGTGCAGGAGTTCTGCAGATACATAAACACTTTTTGATGCAATATTTTAACTAAATATACCACTTTATATTATTGAACTGTGTGTGTCTGTGTGATTGGAGCCCTGTTCTCCTATACAGGAAGCAGGAAGAGGAGCGAGTAGTTGCTGCAGTCCAGAGGGAACTACAACATTGTTTATTACAGTGGGATTTAGGTTATTGTCTCCCTGGGACATTTTTCACCTTGTTTTACAGTTCTTTATTTTACAAAAGTGCTTTTTGGCACTCGTTTTAGATATTTGACCATTGTGATCAGTCTGTGACCCTGGAAAGATACTTCCAGGTCACTACAACCTTTATTAGCTCAGCCTGCAGCGAGCAGGGCGAGCCCAAGCAGGGCAAGGGCACCTCAGCATACTCGAAGACGTGTGCAAAGACAAGCATGTCTGCATGTGTTTTGTGTGTTTGGAGAGTGACAGAAGTCTAGTTTACAGGGTAAGACCAGCCTATCGCAGGTAACACAGCTTCTTAGGATTCACTACAGCCCTCTGTCTAACTAGTTTTAATCCTAGTGGTACACAAAATGAATGATACCCTTATAACTAGAGATGGCATGGTTCTACTTAAGAGTAAAACATGCATGATGTACTGCATAAATACTGATCATGTGATAAACAGTTTACTTGTCTAAAATGTAAAGAGAACAAAGACATGGCACAGGAAATCAGTACATTTAACAATCGATTAACCATCCGTGAACAAAGCTATGCAGGCACTATTGCTCATTTTAATAAAAAGCGTACATGCAATGTGGCCTCTACTATTGAAGCATATGAAAGTTCCTCTCATACATCCAATAATAGGATTCCAGAAGCTATTATAAATGATAATGGTAGGACCAGTTCTGTTAATACCCCTAGTAGAAACTGTGCTAGGGTAGATGAAGATCCCCCAGATGGTGAGAACCTTTGGTATCAGGTTCAGAATAAAAAAGTGAGTAAAAAGTAAAGGAAAGCAGCCCAATTCCATATTGTAACCCAAAATAGCTTTGATCCGTTAGTTGATTTATCTGATGATGCCAACTTATCACACTCATGTTGTACACCTCCCATAAGTCTGATGATGGATTCTGAGCATAATATTTCTGATAAGTTTGTCCCATGTCATACAAATTTATAGGCAAATTTTAATAATCTTATGTACCAGAATGTTACTAATGTGGCAGAGCCTAGACTAAAATATACATGTCACATGCCCCCTTCAAACCAGATTACAAACTCTGAGCAAAACATTGTTGATGTCACAATCCCAGTATATGTGAATGCACAGGTCAGTTCTAACAATCTCATGGACCTGAATGGTACTAATGTGGCAGAGTGCAGACAAATATACTTCTTGGGGGACTCTATTATTAATACTCTGGACAAAGCAATATGCGATCAAGATAAGAGCAACAGAACAGTGTCTTGTTTTAAAGGAGCTAAACTGCTGGGCATAACTAAAATAACCAAAAACATCTTAAGAACGGTGGGAAAAAACCAACTTTAATCATTCATGCAGGGCTAAATAATGTCTTTAATCAAAACTTACAAAGCATTAAGGAGGAGTTTGTGGGGATGTAAAACATATTGACAGATCTAGACTGTCAAATTGCCTTTTCTGAAATCTTTCCTGTCCCAAGAGCAAACAGGTACATTAATGACAAAATTAAATTAATGAACAACTGGCTATGAGATTAGTGCCTTAAGCAAAACATACAGTGTATTACTCACTGGGAAGAATTTGCAAATAAGTATTAATTTGTTTGCAGGGATGCCTACATCTGAATAAAATTGGTACTATTTTGTTGGAAAAACATATGAATGACTTCATTTCTGCTAGTTTAAACCAATTAAAGGGGAGGATGGGACAATAAATGTTCAGTTACAGTCCATCATTGATATGAATACTAATAAGTCTAGAGTTTATCATACTAGTCCCTCTTATACATTAAAAAACAATACTTCTAAAGTGTTTTGTAGGGAATTGAATATCTTGTTGATTAACGCTAGAAGTTTGAACAACAAATTAGATGGACTGAAATGTATCTTATATAATGATAAAGTTGACATATGTGGAGTTACTGAAATGTGGTTTACAGATGCTGGTTGGGTATAGAAATCCCTGGCTATTCAGTTATTAATAAGAACCATCAAAAATCTAAAGGAGATGGGATCGCTTTGTATGTAAACAAACATTTAGATAGTCTTGAAATCTCAATTATCGTAAACACAAAAATTGATACTGAAATTGTATTTGCTAAAATAGAAACTGATAGAAATATAACATTAGGACTGTGTTATCATTCACCAAATTTAGATACCATTGGTAATGATTCATTTATGCAAGCTCTTGAGAATCTGGAAACTTCTGAAGACTTCATTTTAATGGGGGATTTTAATTTTCTGTCTGTTAGTTGGCAAACATTAACAGGGAATACCCAGTTAGAAAAAAGATTTGGTGAACTTACTTTACAACATGATTTAGAACAATTAGCAAAGGAACCGACAAGAAAGGATAACATTTTGGATCTTATCCTAACAAATATTAAAGATATAGGGGAACTACCCACAGTTGTTGCACTCCTTGTGGATAGTGACCATAATATGGTATCTTGGGGTATTAAATATTATTCTATATTAAATCATGGTGTAACAAGGGTAAACATTTTTCATAACGCCAATTATGAAGTGATTAGAAATGTCATTACTACATGGAATTGGAAGACTGAATTAAATAATCTAAATAGTGAACAGGTGTGGTTAGCTATACGGGAAAAAATTTACTATTGTATTAATACTTGGGTCCCTGAAAACAAAAAATATAATAATAATAACAATAAAAGAGCCCCTTCCCCGTTGAATGGTAATATCAAAAGATTGATTAGAAAAAAAAGGCATTTAATAAGTATGATAAGGATTGGACTATAGAGAAATGGTCCACATTTAAAGCTAAGGTTAAACAGTATAAAAAAAGCTATTAAAACTGCAAAGAATAATCAAGAATTGAAACTTGCTGCTTTAACAAAGGATAGTAAAAAACAGTTTTGTAGTTAGATTGGATTACAAAAAGGGAAAGAACCATCTGTTGGTCCTCTACTTAAGGATAATGTGCCTCTGATTAATGAACTAGACATGGCTAAGGAATTTAGCAATTATTTTTTGAATGTATATAAAACAATGGATAATGCGTGTCTGGATAAATTACCATTTGAACTTCCTCATCCAATAATTACTGTAGAGGAAGTCAAACAAGCTATCCAGACCACTAAAGTTAATTCCTCAGCTGGCCCAGTCGGAAATCCAATCAAATTCATTAAAGAATTGGCAACAGAACTTTCAGAGAGCCTTACATTATTATTTAATGTATCACTACATGAAGGAACCCTTATGCCAGCATGGAGATTAGCTACTGTTGTGCCTATTCACAAAGGAGGTAGTAAACATCTCGTAAATAATTATAGACCCATTAGCCTCACCTCGTGTTTAGGCAAATTGTTGTAAAGGATTCTACAATATAAAATGGTAGATCACCTTCAAAATATGAATATTATAGATACTTCACAATATGGCTTTGCAAAGGGAAGATCTTGTCAGCAAAACTTAATAAATTTTTTTGAACCTGTCAGCATGGCATTGGACCAGAGACTACCAGTCGATGTTATCTTCTTAGATTTTCAGAAGGTATTTGATTCCATTCCCCATGGAGTTCTGATTGAGGAATTAAAAGGGTATGGTTTCCATGCCAACATTATTAAATGGGTAAACTATTGGCTGAGCAACAGGATGCAGAGAGTGAGCATTAAAGGGTATATGTCTGATTGGGGAGCAGTCACTAGTGGTGTCCCCCAAGGCTCTGTCTTGGGCCCCTTGTTGTTCAGCATACTAGTTTGCAAGTAAATAATGGTGTATGGGTACATAAATATGCCGACGACTGTAAACTTGGTCGTATCGTTAATAATTCTGCATCAGTTAATTCCCTACAAATTAATTTGGATAATCTTGCTGCATGGTCAGTAAGAAATAAAATGTCCTTTAATACAGCTAAGTGTAAGGTGATGCATATGTTAGGTATAACAGGTTAGCTACCTACAATATAGGAAGTAATACATTGCAAATTGTTAGAACTAAAAAAGGATTTGGGAATTACTATTACAAACAATCTAAAGTTTACATCTCACACTAACAACATAGTTAAGAAATGTCATGGCATACTTTCTTGTATACTGAAACATATTAAGAGTAGGGAATCGGATGTTTCAATCCCTCTATATACAAGTTTGGTTATGTCACATATTGACTACTGTGCTCCATTTTGCACCCCCACTACCTTGGGATGTAAGACCTCTATAGAAAAGGTGCAGAGAAGATTTACAAAGAAGATCAGAGGCTTAACCAACACTGACTATAATAGTAGACTACAAAATCTGGGCCTGTTTTAATTAGAATATAGATCTTTGAGGGGCGACCTATGCTTGGTATATAGAGCATTTCAAGATCATGCCTGTTAGAGGCTATTTACCTGGAAAAAAAATGCAGCAGGTTTGAATAACAGAGCACATAGCTTAAGGCTAAAAACCACAGTTAACAAAACTTCAAAAAGGAATAATTATTTCACTCAGCGTGTGCCTACTATTTGGAATGCATTACCAGCGGATGTTGTTAAGGGAAAAGAAATTCTATTTTCACCACTAGGTGACAAGTTCTATATAGGCATATCCCTCAAACTCGTATTACACCTATGAACCTATGAACCTATAATGAAATTATTTAAACAAACTCTGATCAGAGCTAATAAGACTGCTAATATATTATCCTGATAGGGGATATAGAATAAGTATGGTTTGATTGTAATCTGCTTGTTGTATTATTTGATGAAAAAATCCCACAGTTACTGCACAAACAGGGGAACGTTTATGAGGCATGGATTCAGCTACCCTCTGGGAACTGCTTGAAATGGGAGTCAAACAGTTGGCATGCAATGGTATATATTTCTATGCAATCTATAGTATTGCATTACAGTGCTGCTGTGCTCATCGCATCACTGATATTTTCTTTCAGAGTGGTTAAAACAGCAAAGTTCACTTTTTCCTGTTTTGGCCACTCACAACAGAACACAAACAAGAAGTCTGCTTTCAGAGTTGGAAATGGAAAGGATTCACTGAAGGAACCCATCACCTGTGGTCTAGTAGTGAACATATCTCACAAAGCAGCCTTAAGCATATGAACACACGAATGTGCCAGCAGGAACAGACCACCCAGTCTATCTAAGTCTGTTCAAGTGTGCAGCCAGCAGCCCTAGTTGGCAGCTGCCCCACCCCTCCCCTTTGTCATCCTACTGCCACCCCACTCCTCCCCCACCCTCACTCTCCCTTGTTCCCTGTCCCATGACCTTTTAAAGCTGTTCAAAGATTTACATTATACCACCCATTCTGGTAGCGTGCCCCATTTTGCTACTACCTTCTCCATGAAATAGTATCTCATCATTTCCCTCCAAAATATCCCCCCCTCCATTCTTAGCTCATGCCTCCAGGTGTCCCTCCCTCTCCTTAGCTTAAAGACCCCATCTGCCCCATCCTTATAGATTCCCCTCAGATTCTTGAATGTCTCTATCACGTCCCCCCTTTCCCATCTATCCTCCAATGTGTACATATTCAGATCTCTCAGCCTGCTGTCTTAGTCTCTCCCCTCCATTCCATATATCATCTTCATTGCCCTCCTCTGCACCCCCCCTCGTGTAGACTGATATCATGCTTCAGGTATGGCCTCCAAAACTGCACACAATACTCCAAGTGCGGCCTTACCAGTGACCTGTAGAGGGGCAAAATCACATGTCTTCACCTGGACAACCCCCCCCCTCACGATGCACCCCAACATTTTGTTCATTTTTGCAGCCACTCACCTGCACTGGGCAGTGTTGTTCATTGTCCTTGTTACTGTTACCCCAGGTCCTTCTCCTCCTCAGTGATCCCCAGCTTATCCCCCTTCTGCAGCCAGTATTCTCTCCTTGGGTTCTTCGCCTCAAAGTGCATAACCTTACACTTCTTTGCATTGAACCCCAGCTGACACCTCTCTGACCACTCCTTGTGTGACAGAGAGAGATGGTGTCAGGGTCTAGTGGTTAGATCACAGGCTTAGGAACCAGCAAGTTAAGGTTCAGATCTCACCAGAGCCAATACTCACTGTTATCCTAGGTAAGCTGCAGTAGCTAAGTATATGACCAAGGTTCATGAGATACCATATTTCACTGTTTTGAAGCCACCACTGAATACAAGCTGCAGGTGAAAAAATGTTTACTAATAGATGCCGCCCCCAATATGTAGCTTCTAAATGGGGGTAGCATTGGAATTGTGAAATCTCTAAATTTCCTACAAAACATTCTGATTTAGTATTTTAGTTACTATGACAGAGTTGGTATTATGGTATCTGTAAATGGATTGCAATAGTGGGAGCAGGATCTGCCATGGCTTTGGGCCATCAGAGAGGGTTTAAAAATTCTCAAACCTCTTAGCCATTGAGTAGCATTTACTGCCTCTAGTACATTCAGTTAACCTGACAAAAAAGGAAGAATGTAATAAGCACGGGTACCTGCTACCCAGTCTGGGTTGTCCAGTCAATATTGACCACATGGTTGGCTACTGTCCGAGCTCCAGCTGAGCTCATATGTCTCCCTGCCAGTCTTCTCTTCATTGTGTACTGTAGTTTGAAAGCTAGTGGTTTAATTTATTTTTTAGATAGTACTGTACCATATACAGTACTTCTATGCACACACAGGAGAGCAAGAGCGAACAGAGTGAACTGAGAAAAGTAGGTCCTGGGATCAGGATCAGTGTGCTAATGAGTCTAACAAACTACTTGAAGCAGTAAGTATGTTTTCAGCGACAGAACAGTTTCTGACACTTTTTTTTTTATTTTTATAATGTACTTATGGTATGTACTGCATTTCTTCAGTTCAGTGGCAGTCAGTAGATGGCAGCCTGTTGGAGCTTATCAATTGAACCCAGCCCTGAATAGCAGTCACCACCATTTAGAGGCAGCAGCTCAAAATAAAAAAAATACAATTGAAGCTACAGCTTCAAAATTTGCAATACAGTATCATGAATTAGTATGTTGTTTTGCAACAGGCTAAACGGGGGTTTGCTCTGCTTTGATTAGGAAGCTGGTGCCAGAGTGTGGTTTCCAGAAAAAAAACTATTGCACTCACTTTTTATCCTTTCTTTGCTGCTCACCCAGTGTCATTGATTTGCAGAAGACATTGTGTATAACAAAGAGGATCCAGTTTGGTCAATTCCGAGATGAAGAAAAATATAGACATGCAAAAGACTGAACACTGACACTCCCATTTACTAGCATTGGTGTTGGAATTTGATAGCCTGACTTATAGAGGTCACAGTCGGCAAGAGGGTGCTCCACGCCCACTGAGATATGGCTGTGATGTGAGAAAGGTGGCAGCAGCAAGCAGGTGGCACTGTCCCATGTACTGTGTGATGTTCAGCAGTTACTATACACTGTCAGGGTATGGCAGCACTGCTCAATAGCATTAGTCTTATAGTCACCTTTTTTTAAATTTAGCTTGTGCAGCTCCTGCAAAGAAACATTAGAAACAAAGTGCTTTTGATTATCATAAAGCTACACTTAAGGATATCAGTTGGAATTAATGACACTAGATGCAGCAAAGGGAAGGTAATGGTTTAAAGAACATATTTAGTGGATCAAAACTGGCCACTGAGGAGGGGACATTGGATTATTGTCAGCAGCAGTGCACTTGAATGTAAAAGAGTGCAAACTGGAATTATTTTGAAACATAATGAATTTTTTTTTTTGTCCAAGTTTATGCAAATAGCCTAGTTTTGCTTATAACCCTTACTTCTAATATTTGTTCAAGGTAACTTAATGCACTGTTACAGAACATTTAAAATTAAACCTTAAGATAATTTGAGTAAAACCTATTTGTATGTGATGACAGCCAAATGTAAAATGTGACAGTGAAAATAAATATAATAAAATGTATTTGTTTTTATGGTAATTTTAAAATAAATTGATTCAACTGCTAGGAGCCGTTGTCTGCAAGATATTATTCATGTGTACAAATGGACTGTATGTACAAGTACGAATTTTGGGGTCTTGTCTAAAACACAGCTCTGCTTAGCTAACTGTTCATTCACCAACATCTTTCAGTCAATCAAAATAATTTCTAAATGTTGTACCTACTGCTACCAGCCTGTCTTACTTGTAATCATTTGGTAAGTCTTTCTTCATGTTCAAGCAAATAGACCTCTTGGATAAATAAACCTGCAGCCTGGGCAAGTTGGTTAGAAACAGGAGAATATCAGGACAGATAGCTGCACATCCTGCAAGTCAGGAGCTGTTTCAGCTTCTGAGATAGATGATAGATAGATAGATAGATAGATAGATAGATAGATAGATAGATATAATGAATGATAGATAGCCAGACAGACAGATAAATAAAAAGAGAGAGAGACAGTCAGACAGAGAGAGAAAGAGAGATAGATAGAGAGATAGATAGATAGACAGACAGACAGACAGACAGACAGACAGATAGATAGATAGATAGATAGATAGATAGATACTGTCAGATACATAGAGGTTAGAGAGGCAGAGAGATAGAGATGGAGAGATAGAGATAGATAGACAGATTGATAGATATAGATATAGATATATATATATAGAGAGAGAGAGATAGACAGACAGGCAGCTAGATAGACAGAAAGATATATAAATACATATACTGTCAGATAGATGGGGTTAGAAAGAGATAGAAAGAGAGATAGAGTGAAAGAGAGGTCAATAAATTCATAGTATCAATAGGTACTGTTGATAGATACTGTCAATAGATAGATTCTATTGATAGGTAGCTAGACAGATAGTTTCAACAACAAGCAGGACTCTGCAGAACAAGTCAAACACATAGCATTCAAAATAGTATTACCTGTTACAAAGCATCTGCCCACATCTCTCAGCTTGGCTCCAAATGTATTATCAAGTTCTTATCAGGTGCCAAGGGATGTTTTAAATCAGTAAAAGAGAGTCATGATTTCTCTTTTCCTGAGCCCTGGCCCCTTCAACAGTTGCTTTTAATGTGTTTAACTAGTACAGTGATAGCAAAGAGCATTGTTAATAATTCATACAAGTAAAAGTACATGACCTGTTGCAGCCAGATTATCGGTATCTGTTTTGTAAAAGTTTCTGCATATTTCATGTCTGTGACCTTATAAAGTTCCTTTACATTTATAAAAACAAAATATGGAATTTGATTATCTTTATACATGTAATTGTTCAATTATTTGCACATTAATCATTCATACATTATGCTAATCCTGTGAAATTATACACATTTAATCTCATGTTAAATTATTAGCCCTGATTCTTGCCTATTGAAATGTGCAATTCCAGCCAATGGTTTGTAGTCAGACAAACAGATAGACAGACTCCCCTACATTGGTGTGCAATGAATTTGTGTTCCTGCAGTAGAGTACATTTCTAATATATTCTGTTATATCAGTACCTCTGAAATTGTTTAATTCTGCTTCTCATGATGCATGTGCTTGTTGGAGGCATTGCTTTTGTTGCAGTGTACACTTAACATGCACATCTTGCTTATCTCTTAGATATAGATAGCATGCCTTACGTTTTTTAATTATTAGTTTCACATATAAGGGCCATTGCATTTAACAAATTCTAATGCCAATTGTGATCTTTGATGTGAGCCATGAGGTACTCATCGTCAAGAATATATATATATATATATATATATATATATATATATATATATATATATACTTTATAAAACAAATGTTTTCCATTTCCTAAAAAAGACCACATGCTTTGTGAGAAATTAAATTGAGTATAAGAAAATCTCTAATTTCCCACATTACAGGCTGACAGTTGAAATTATCTTTTTTGGATGAAGATTTTTTTCGGTCAGACTGGTTACACTAAAGGGAAGTAGAGTTTGTTTCCTAAACAGTCAGCACCTTTACTCATATTTATTTTCTATTTTTTATACAAAATGAATGATCGCCCATTCTTTCTTTTGGATTAGCTTAAAAACTTCTTCTGAGCAGGATACATAATTAGAAATAGAGAATGAAACCTTTGTTTTCCAAAAATCTGGAAACAGTGATTAAGTCAAACCATCCTGCAAGAATGGAATGAGCAGCACTGTCTGTGATGGCTTTGTTTACTGAGTGGATTATGGAATACTGGGCACAGACGGACTTAGAAGTTGAATTCTCAGTATAGTACAAACAGCCTGAGGCAGAAGAAAGTTCAACTCTGATCTCTATGAGGAGAGAGAAATTGCAAAAAAAAAAAAGGCTCGGGTCCATGAAGAGCTGTCTATCTGTGCCTCCACATACAATCATGTTGCTTTGTGTGGGTTTTCACCACATCTACAACAAAAATAATTGATACACTAAAGTTTTCAGAAAAAACATACTTTCCCAGGTGAATCATTTAATAATCTGAACTTCTGCAGTACCATATTCTGATACTATGAGTGGATTTTAAACATATCAGTTTTATCTGATTTCATGTTTTATGTTAATGATTTCATTTTTTTGTTGTTGTTGTTTATATCCTGGTTATAAAAGAAATAAATAGTAAATGGAAAAGGAAAACAGGTGTTATGATCATTATTATTGTTCTAATTAATGAATGGATCCAGATGACATGAAAGCCTTAGCTTGCAAGGAGAAGTGCACCCACAACTCAGATGGCTGCCCACTACACTGCTGGAACTAGGTCAAAAGCATGTTTCAAGAAGAGTGAGGTCAAAATCCACACAAGAAACACAGCGGGAGAATGAACAGCACTGAGCAACAGTAGCGAGGGTAGAGACAGTGTTGTGACCGGTGGTAGGTGAATATCAGGGGGTGGGCAGGCTGTAGAACGATATCAGGAAGTGCATGCTACTATGAAGGGAGGCACATTAGGGTGGGACACAAAAATTGCGGTGTCTGGACAAAAGAAATACAGACACTGCACAAGGAATGTAACTTGAGTGTGGGGGATAAGATATGTTAGACACTTTTAGGAGGGGGATTTGCACCCCTGGACCCCCCCCCATACTACAAAATAAACATCCACCACAACTGTATCCATTTCCACACAATGAGAAAATTAACAAGGAGGAACAGTCGGTGAAAGAACACTGTAACAATGTAGAGTTCTACATCAGATTCGAACCACTGTCAGATGTACCACAGGCATTCACAGCTTCTTCCCCTAACTGCTGCACCACAATGCCAGCATGCTGACACTGCACACACTCATTTACTTATCCTGCTCAGCCCAAGTAAAAACAGTTACAAGTGGAGCACCATAATGTCCGCACTGTTATTCACCCATAACTGTTTTCACTAATGCTGTTTTATCTGCATGGTTTTTACCACCCTCTTATTGAAATGGGTTTTTGATTGGCTACCTACACTGATCCCTTGCAAGTACTCCTTGCCCCCCTTATGTAAAGTGATAACCACAGTTCACTGTTGGCAGGAAGAGCTTGCACTTTGACTTGTGTTTTCTGTTTTATGTTAATCTAGTTGTTTTTGTTTATGCTTTAGTTATTACTTTGTGCCTGAAGGTATTACTGTTTATGTTTTGAGAATGTCCTCATTTATGTAATACATGTTGATACAGTTTTAGAGTCTTTTTATATTCTTTATATTTTTTCGCTATTAAACTATATGCCACAGGGATTGCTGCAGTAACTGGAAGTTTGTTTGTTTGTTTTTTTCAATTGTTTTAACCAGGAGTGGCACACTAGGCTGAAAGCTTGTTTACAGGAGCAACCTGGGAGGACAGGGAAGTTAAGTGACTTGCTCAGGGTCACACAGTATGCAAGTGGAGGCTGTGAGATTCAAACCCAGGTCTCCAGATTTGCAGCTCAGAGCTTTAAACTACTGCGCTATACTGCCTCCCTGGAAGCGGAGTTTTGTGTTGCAGGTGCGCTATAGGCTAAGTGCTGACCATATCACATCAAGTCTGTGCATTTCGGCAACAGCTAAAAGGGAGGTTTCGATGGAGAATCTACCTGAATTTCTCTAAAAAGTAATAACATTCAATGTAAAACTCCTTTTGGGAGGATTTTCCCTAAAGAATTCTGTTGAAAGCATTCAAAAATTAGTTCCCTTGGAGTTGTAATAATTAAGTTATGTGGAGTCTGAGATTATGCGCAGAACATGAACTCTGGGTCCTCTGAGTTACTACACATAAACTAATGAATAAAATTCCACAGGGACCAATTTTCTAATGTTTTCACTAGAATTCATTAGGGAAAACCCTCCCAAAATGAATTCTGCTTTGAACGTTATAACTTTTTAGGGAAATCCAGATAGAATTGGCATCCAAAGTTCCATGTTAACTGTGGCACACTGCACAGACTTTGACATGGAACCATGTTGAGTATTGAGCTTGTTAGCATTCTTATTTCTAGCTCAAGCAAACTTACAAGATCCTTGAATTTAAAATATATAAAATATTTTCTCTGTAGTGCTAGTAGTGCTGAAGGGTGTTAATATAGAGAAGGGCTTTTTGTTCTTGTTGTTTTTCATCAGCAATGTCCTATACTTTTTATAATATATACACCTTTGGAGTTTTATAGGCATATTATGGGAAGGACTTAGATTTGTATTCTTTTTATGTTTTATTTTGTGTATAGTCACATTTCATAAGTGTTTTTTTTTCTTTGCAGACAAAACCTAACAAGAACCAATGTAAATCCAACAGAGTATCTTTTTAAAAATAATGGGTGAATAATTGTTCATTAATGACTTACGAGTTAAAAAGTTTAAACCTAGAATTGAATGCAAATGGAGTTTGTAGCAGCTCTATTTCTTACACGCTCCAAGGCATTTCCCACAAAAGGAGCATTGACTTTTATTGGGTGTTCCTAAATTTGTTATGAAAGCACCAGGGTGATGAGTGATTACTACAGACAGTGATTCGGTAGCAATTGCAGAAGCAGCAGCAGAAGCTCACTTTAACATTCAGTTTATCCTGCAAACAGCTTCTTTGGGGAACATAAAACTTGTACACAGAAAAATGTGTAGCAAAGACCAGTGGTTGTGTAGTGTTTAGTGAGTGTGCTGCAGTTTCATTTTTTATCTCCCCCTGCCACACACACACACAGATAGAGATGTTGCAAAATTAAATTTTGTAGGCGAAATTGCCACAAAAGCGGCTATTTTGCCATGCAAAACATTTCACGAAATTCAACCATTCTGTGAAATTTTTCACTGGGTACAAAATTGCAAACTTTTGCCCACCAAATGCAAACTTTTTCCACAAAATGTGCAATTTCACCAAATTTTGCCCACATTTTGCCATTTTGAGGAAGAAATTTTTCATTTCACACCTCCAAAATATTTTGTGGAACAAAAGTTTCTAATTTTGCACATCTCTACACACAGAATTATCCTCATCAGTATTTCCTGTGCTGTAGTCAGTGGCATTCTTTCTCACTGTGTGTAGCTGAGGGAGACAAAAATGATGTCATAGAACTCTACCATAAACACTGTAGCTGAAACGCAATAGTTGTTTGTTTTAGAGAAAAGGAGCTGTTCAGTGAATACAGAAAGGGTTGTAAATGCCTTCATGGACAGAAATGGAAGGCTTCTCCTTTCTAGACTGTAATCAATTTGAGGGGTTATTTACTGCAAAGGGACAACCTAGACATCATTTAGAAAGTGCAACAACCAGCCAGAAGTACAACTCACAGTACTACATACAACTTATATCAAACTCACAAGAGCTCTCTCGGCAACCCGCATGTTTACATTGAATACATAGGCCCGGATATTCAAACTGCCCCAAAATGTGCACAACAGCAGGAGCAAGCACAAACCAATTGCGCATATGCGCAACAGGTGCGATATTCAAACATGGAGCAGAACAAATTGCACAAGCAGCCAACGTCTGAATATTGCACTAACTGCACCATAGCGCAACCAGGAAGGAGAAGCTGAGCAGAAATGTTGCATTATAGAGCAACCAGGTCAGCCCATCTGAGCAGTCCAGAGGTGCCATAGTGCAAGCAGAGCCCCCCCCCCAGAGCAATGGAACTGCACATCCAGGGAGGCAGGCTGGGGCCCACCGCCAGCCATGCCACACATGGGCACAGGAACACACTGCAGAACCAACAAAACACCTGCACACCCCAAGCACAGCATCACTGGAGGTGTGACAGATGATCTACTGGCCCACGGGGACAAGCCAACAAAGCACAGCAGAGCCATGACACCCCAGCACAACCACTGGCAGGCTGAGAGTGCCACACACAGGGGGTTGACAACCACAGTGCACATCAGCCCCCCATACGTACAGCACACCCTGCACCATGACCCCAAGACACCACCCATGTGCAGTGACTGGCACTGCAGGAAACCATGCATCCCCCCCAGCACACGTCAACCCCATGCAGCACAGAAGCATACAAGCCAGACACACCCTGGGCACCCAGCAGTGGGTGGCAGCAGACGGCAAGACCAACAGAAAGTCACTGCCATGCCGAAGATACCTCCCCATGCACACACATGCACACACACACACACACACACACATACCCAGGACCATACCACCCCAGATGGCATGTACACCACTGCAACTGAGCACCCATAGCCAGCTGCAAATCAGAGACCAACACAGTATTCATATCAAAATATAAATGTATTTTTAAAATTTCAAATAGTAAATAACAAAACAATAAACAACAACTATTTACAGGGGGACGGGTACAAGGTAGGGGTGTTCAAGGGGTAGGGATGAACAACTTGGAGAGGGAAGACAGGGTGGTAGGGATGGGAGAAGTGGGAAGGGTATTGTGTCCTAAGGCCCAGCTGGCTGGTTATCCTGCACCTGGTTCCGCTCTCCCCTGTGACACCTCCTCCGCAGGCCATGTCACCTAATGGAATCCAGGATGGCCTGGTTTTCAAGGGACACCTGTGTCAGGCCCTGAATGTCTAGATCTATCCTCCGGAGAACTTCGAGGCCTAGGAAAATGGGAACACAGTCAATGGCTGTGACTGACCACAACCCTGAACACCACCCAACCTGCAAGCCATATAGCCCATGTCCGCACCTGTGATGGCATGCACCCACCCACAGTGAACATGCATAGGCCATCACAAACAGGCGGCACCAGCTATGTGCACCACTGCACACACACACACACTGCTCCATGTCCATCACAGCACAAACAAGGCTGTCAAGTGACGTGGCAACGAGTGCAATGCCAATTACACAGCTATGTGCCCAGTGCATGCATGGACCACCAGTGACGCATACACAGACGTGTTGTGATACTGACAGTGATGCATGTCACCTGTGTGCATACATACATAGATACATAGACAGTGTCAGCAGATAAGGGCCTATGGCCCACCCAGTCTGGCCATTTGAGCTTGTAAGTTCACTTTGTTTTCCTATAAGTCTGTTGCACTACCCTGACCTCCAGAATTCCTTTATGTCTATCCGTGCATTCTGAAATCCCATGATTGTTTCAGCCCCACCACTTCCTCTGGCAGGGTGTTCCACTTGTCCACCACCCATTCTGTGAAGAAATTCTTTCTCTTGTTTCTCTGAATCGTCCTCCTCCAACTTCATCCCATGCCCTCTAGTCCTGGAACATCTTTTTCGCTTAAAAATAGTGTTTTCCTGCACCCTGTTCCTCCCTGTAAGATACTTGTATGTCTCTATCATATCCCCTCACTCCCTCCTCTCCTCCAGGGAGTACATGTTCAGTTCCTTCAACCTGTCTTCATCGGACTTGTGATGCAATCCATGCACCATCTTTGTTGCCCTCCTCTGAACCTTCTCTACCCAGTCTATGTCCTTACGTAGGTATGGTCTCCAGAACTGTACACTGTACTCCAGGTGGGGCCTCACTAGTGTCTTGTATAGTGGAATTATGACCTCCCCTTTCCTGCATGGTTGTGTTGTGCATGGCTGGTGGTCTTGCCCCCCCCAGCATGCAATAGCATCCATGAAGTAATGATACTCACACTCCTCAAGCAGCTGGGTCTGGCGCTGATGCTGCTGCTGCTGGGGTGCAACACCCACTGGCACCGGGGCCCTGGCATGGCCCTCCTCACCCGTGCCTGCATCCTCACATCCCGGCCTGTGGGAGACATATGTTGAGACAAACATCAGTGTGACTCCAAAGCAGACTGCCCCCTGCCCCAGTGAGAGTGCCTGCCCACACAGCCAGACCCATGCATCTCACACCTGCACACACTGACACAGCCAACCATGGCAGATCCATCATCTATGCACAGCCACCAAAACACACTCACACCCCTACAGAGAATACAGGTGCATAGATGGTACACCCACCTGGCCTAGGCACCATGCCCCACCTGGCACGTGACTGCAGCCGATCAAGAAGCTCCGGATCCCTATGGCGGAGGTCACCGTACCGGTGCCGGCACTGCTCAGCTGACCAGCACCATCCAGTGACCCCCACCAGGTCAGTGGCCACTTGCTGCCACACCTGCGTCCTGGCAATGGTGAGGGGCGCCTCACCATAAAGTGCCCCATAGTGGGGCTCCACTAGGGCCACCAAGTTGGCCAGTTTGACTGGGCTCCACTGAACTGCTCTTCTGTGAGCCATGGTACCAACTTTACAGCAGGTAATATGGTGCCCCGCTGCACCGTAACCCCACGTGGAGATGTTGTGCAATAGACCACCACAGGTTCCAATCGCGCTGTTCGAACAGCTCCATCACTTCACATAGCGCTGTCACCAGGCAGCGCAATAGGGCCGTACACATGGCAGCCAAACAGGGCCAGGGGCCAAAGGTCGGACACAAGGTCATGGGCAATGACGCAAGGCCATGCACAGCACCATCTGACGTATACGCATCCTGCACGACCGACCAGCTGCATACCAGTGCCACAGTGGACTATTGCGCAGTTGTGCCACCGCGCTATATAGTGCCCAGTGCTGTAGCGCCACTGGCACAATGGTGGCCATGGCCTGAATTGCCGATCACGCACAGCATTTCAGCAGCGCGGCAGATGCCTGCGTAAGCTATCTGGGCATGCGCAATGCAGTGTACCACACAGTCACAGATCTGCGCCATTGGCTCAGCCGACTCAACCGTATTGCGCTAAACACAAATTCGTGATATTCAGCCGACACATGCAAATCATCTGATCAGCCATTCAAAGGCGCAGTGGCGCGATTTGCATGTCATTATAGTTGCTCCACTACTAATTTGCATACATTGCGCTATAAATGTGCGACATTGGGCTGCGCTGGCCAGATTCGGTTACTGCAGGTGAGAGGTGAGTTGCATGCTGTGTGATGTTCTGGACAATGGTCATGGGAAAATGCTGTAGACTGCACAGTGACAGGTGTCCACTGCCCCATACAGATCGCCATGACCGAGCAGAGCCAAGGTGAGGGTGAGGACGGTGGGCAGGAGGAGGCCCAACTTTACCCCAGCAGAGACAAAGACCCTCTTCCAGGCCTACCTGGATGAGGAGCCAGTACTGAGTGGACGGAGGGGCACCCCTCAGTCCCATGCGGCTGCATGGGAGGGGGTATCTCGGGCCGTGAACCTGCACGGAAGCCACCGGCGCTCCACGCAGGAATGCAAGAAGAAGATGGGGACAGACCACAGGAAGTTGAAGGAGAAGGTGGCAGCCTTCAGGGCGGCACGTGCTGGCACTGGCAGGGGCCCACCAGTGGTGTTGGAGCTGACCCCGGCTGAGGAGACACTGGTTGCATCAATGCAGCAGAGCGCTATTGAGGGCGTACCAGGAGGTGGATTCCAGACAGGTGGAAGCCCATCACTGCACAGTATGACATGGTGGTGGTGTTGGGGGTTGGGGAAGGTTGTTCACATGCACTACATGTACTCTCTTTCTGTTACAGATCCTGTTCGTCCTTCAGGAGACGGTGGTGGTGGGTCCAGGCAGTGATGATGACCTGCTGGACATGGAGGAGGGTCCATCCACCTCTATCACCAGCCAGCAGGCACTGCAGCAGCATGCACGCTGGGCTGCCAACTCTGGTGTCGGTGATTCGGGTGCGGGGCGTGCACAGCTTGTGTCTCAGCAGTCTGGCATGCAAGCATGCCAGCATGCTGTGACTATGGCTGTAGCACGTACCTGCACCATTGATGATGCAAGGACTGCAATGGGCAGTGATAGGTGTGTGTCCCATGACGGACACACAGCAGGCCAGCACGTGCCCCTGGGCCTTTCTGGTTCCAACTTGTGTACCAGCATGCTGGCACAGTCCCAGACTGTGCCTGTCAGCACCAGTGGGGCAGCACCGGTGGCTGTGCAGGTGTCTGGCACTGTTGCTAGCACAGCGGTGGAACGAGTGGACCCTGGGGCACAACAGTTGGCGGGGCAGCAGCAGCAGTCACCCACCAGGTCTGGGGGTACAGTGTCAAGTGGTGGCACACGTCTGCCGCCCTTTTATCTGCCCATTCCTGGTCCTGGCGAACAGCGCCCACCCTCAAGGGGTGTTGTGCATCAGGACCTTCCATACCCTGGGGGACAGGATGCCGTTGGGGCACAGTACCCATTGGACGAGCACACCTGCCTGCTGCGGGAATCAGTACAGCTGAAGAGGCGGGTTGCAATGTCCATGGAGGCACTGTCTGTGGCTGTGGAGTGGCACAGCAGGGAGTGTGCTCTGGACTGTGCAGAGCTGGTGCGTATGCGGACGGATGTGACCGCCACCATTGACAGGCTGACCCAGGCGGTGGTCTCTGTCGTGGACGCATTGGGCACACAGTCAGGTGCCCCTGTACCACACACCCCACACAGTTCACTCTCCACTCCCCGTTCCCGGCGTAGTGCGACACCAGGGCTGTCAACGCCGGGTTCTGCTGTGGCCATCCCGAGCACCCCTGGTGCAGGTTTGTTTGGCATGCTGCAGACCTCTGTGCAGGCAAGGTCGCATTCACGCAGTGGGACCCCTGGTGGTGCAACAGTGCCACCCCATGTGGCCCCTGCTCAGCCTGCCAGTGCTGTTGGGTCATGGTGGGGCCACCCACGCATCCGTGGTGGCCATGGGACAGTGCTACATGACTGAGCTGTCTCCCAGTGTGGGCCCTGTCTGGTGCTGCCATGTGTGCAATGTGTGTCATGGTGGGCAGTGCACTGCTGGGTGCTCTGCTTTCACCACGCCATTACGACCACCTGCACACCCTCCCAACTGCTGTCCACAGGTGCGTGTGCATGATGATGCCTGCATTGTACTGTACACCAAGGTGCAAGGGTGCCCAGCATCTGGACACACGTACTTGGACAGTACAGGTGGTGGGGTGGTCGGTGGTGCTGTGTGTAGCAATGTCGGTTCTGCTGTGCTGTGCATGTGCCCATGTATGCTCTGTGCCTGGTGTGTGTGTGTGTGTCCATATGAGTGCTCACCTCCCTGATGGCGTGTTTGTATGCCTGGACCCTTCCACCCCTGGCGTCATGCACCCTTGGTGTGTTACCCTGTGTGCCTGTGGTTTGCGCATGGACAGTGTTGGTTGCACATGTCCCTTGACTTACCTGTGTTCTGCATAGTGCCCTCTGTGATGGTGTCCTGGTGCAGCTGGGCCTGCCGGATCAGTCGGAGTCCCGCTGTCCTAGGGGGGGCTGCTCATCACCATCAACACCGGCGCCACTGGCGTCCCCATCGCTGTCCCCTCTTCAACCTGTATGGCTATCCCATAGTCTTTGGCCATGTTGTGCAGGATGCAACAGGCCAGGAATATCCCACAGGCCTTTTGGGGGGCTGTACTGTAGAGCACCGCGGAGGTGTTTAGGCATTGGGCGTGCCTTGAGTATCCCAAACACCCACTCTATGATGTTGCGGGAAACATGTGCCTCATTATAGCGTTGCTGCAATGGGGTCATGGGATGCCAGTATGGTGTGAGCAGCCAGGGACGGAGTGGGTATCCGCCGTCACCTGTGTGGAGATAGTGGAGATCAGTCTCATGTTCAGGCCATATTGCCCATATCCCTGTGTGCCACTACCATGGCACCTGTGGCATTCCCACCCTTGCCCCGAGTTTGCATTCCATACATGTGTACTCACCCACTAGATGTCCTGTGGGGATGTCCCCACTCGAATCGATGGCACAGTGTGGACTGATACCATATGAAGGCATCATGTGCTCCACCAGGGTGTGTGGCACAGACATTGATTATGCGCCCAGTGGCATCACACACCACCCGGCAGTTGACACTGGAGAATCCCTTTTTGTTCCTAAATGCAAGCCCATCGGGGCCAGGTGGCATGCGAATGGCCACATGGGTGCAGTCTATGGCCGCTAGCATGCCAGGCATACGTACTACCCTGTGGAACTCCTGCATGTTTGCTGTACGCTCTGCCGCGGTGCTGAGGAAATGGATGTACTTGCAGCATGTGGCAGCAGTGCGCTGAGGAATTGGGTGAGGATGCGTGATGTGGCCGACTGTGTGATGCCTGTGGTGTCCCCTGTCAGCCTCTGGAAGGTGCCCGTGGCGAGCAGGCATGCAGGCTGTCACCTTGGTCTGACCGATAGAGCGTGACTTGGCCATGAGGGTGCCTGCATCACATCACTGCACAGCCTCAGAGCCGCCTCAGTATTGCCCTGTTCAGGCGGTACCGGCCCACGATCTCTACATCTGTGTACAGCTCAAAGCTGATGTGGGCACGGTACTGCCTGTTGGGGGCATACCACCGACGGGCCCTTCCACGGCCACGTCCCCCTGCAGCATGCATTCTCACCCCCCTCATTACAGCTTCCATGTGGAAGCTGGCACTGTCCATCTCCCTGGCTTCTGACCCCCCTAGCTGCTATTGCTGTGTTACCCCCGCTGTCCTCACTGCTACTTCCACTGCACCGGGCACCCCCCGCTGGCCTCTACAGCCTATGGCCCACGCTTTCCTTGCCTGCCCTAGCCTGTCTGTTGTCTGTCTGTCTGTCTGTCTGTCTCTCTCTCCCCCACTTGGCAGCCTTGTAGCATTCTTGCGCCGCTTGCTTGAGCCTTTTAATTTTGGCTCATTTCCACTAGTGCGCAATTTCCGGCTGTGCCGCTATTGCTCATCGCGCAAGTCTTTGAATATCGCATTGTGCTCTTTATGCATGGATCCACCCCCTTCGGTTGTACATGCCTTCATTTTCATTGCGCTGTTGCTCAGCATGTTTTCTGTGGCGCAACTGCCTCCTTCTGAATATCGCAAAATGGTGCAATTTTGGACTTGAGCATGCGCAACCCTGTTGTGCATGGCGCAACCCTTTTGAATATCCGGGCCATAATATACAGAGCTATCCAGTTCAGTCACATTTATTTAACTTTTTTCATAAATAAACAGAACCACATCAGATGATTTGCACAGATGACCATTTCATTTATTTCAGCAATATAATGCCCCATCCCTACTTAACTGCTTTTATTGTCCCTACAAGCCTTGTAGATGCATTCATTGTTAAGATACTGAGTGCATGTTGATTTTGGAATCTGTATTATATGGATGTGAACATGTAGAGTCCAGCAGGGTACTGATAGAGAACTACCATGTGAGGGGATATCAAATGGTATAGTAACTAAAATAATGTCTTGCCTAATAAATTCTCAGTGTAACACACATTGTGCAAACAGATGTAATTCCTGACAGTTTTCTGCATGATAGGTTGATGCACATAAATGTCGATGCACATAGTGAGTACTACAAATTGTATCCTTACACTATGTTGTGCAATTGCTATAATTGCTGATCAACTGGTATATTACATTAAGTATGTATCATCTTTTTTTTATTCACTACTAGTTGGACCAGCTATATTGTATTTATGTGGCTGGATGGTCGTGGGAGGTGGGTGGATATGGATATGATATGTGTGCAACAAAAATACATGTGTTTTATTAAAGATTTACAGCACTCCATACCTAACATTGCTCTTGCTCACCCCTTACACACATTTTATAACACTCATAAGTTGGATGTGACTATTTTTCTCTTTCAGATTGCAGCTTCAGAGATCACTAGAATGAGAAATGTTGTTTGACAGTCACATAGCAATGCCATCTTGTGCATACTGAGGTGAATGAAAAACAATTCAATGTAACTATTGCACAATATGTTATAGTGAGAGATTAGTAAGCAAAACACAGTTTTATTTATTTCATGCTTTGACATCCCAATATATGGGTGTTCTCTATTAGAACTCACCTGAAAATCCAATGTTCATGTACGTGGAAAAAGAACCTCTGATTCTGTGATGACCAGTATATTCAACAAATCTCTTTTACTGTCAAACTGGCTCTGTCAGTCAGTGTTCAGATGCAGATTACTTTTTGCAAAGAAGGTATTGTTAAATGTATTTTTCATGTAAAGTCTGTGTAATTACAGTGCTGGCATTCAGAGCTGATTTTATTCAGTTTATGTCAGGGCTATGCACAATTGATAACATGGTAAAAAGTATTCTGAACTATGAAATCACTTTAATGTCATATGAAATGTCATGTCTTTATGTAAATTAAAATATCTACGGTGGATTGTGTCCTGTCTTAAGAGTATCTGTGACAGTGTATGTGATGGGGGGGGCAGCACGATGTTATGCACAGAGCACAGTAAAACAGTCATGCAGTGTAGTGCAGTCATTCTGAGAAATGCGGGGGGGGGGAGAATATTGATTCTTGCAGTACTATATGTCACTCAACTCCACTGGTTGGAAATGTGGAGCAAACAAAATGCTGTGCATTAGCTATCTGGCCACAGCCACTCCCCCAGATGATAAGAGAGTTGATTAAGCCTTACTGTTTGCTATTCCAGTGCACAGTAGGCACTATAAGATTGCCTTATATTGTATATTTTTTTTTTTACATTATTTAATTTCACAGTGTGGTGCGGTCATTCTGAGAAAGAAATGGGGGGAAGGTGAGAGAAAGCCATACCCACAGATTCCTTTTAAGCACCACATCAGTATAGCCCTGATGCTATTCAGCCATAAAAAAACACTTTTCATGAGCAACATTTGCCTTCCCTTCATGTCTGTCTTATCCTTCACTAAACCTTCTTCCTACTCTGTATATGTTGTTAGGTTCACCCATATCGGTGCAACAGTCATTTTGTCAGCACCAATATGGGTGCAGGCAATACTTCACCTGACATTGTCACAACAGACATTGTGCCTACTGAGAGTGACAGCACGAAAGCACTGTCCTGGGAAATAGTCAGGTACTGCGGGATGCTTCACCCACCACACACCCCAAGGTGAGGGGCTTTGCCCCTGTATCTTTCATATCAAAAAAATAACATCCTCTGGGGCGGGCATGCCCTGAAGGGTACAGAAAGTGTGTTGGTGCTAAAGACAGTGCTTGTGCGGGGTGATCTAAAATCAAGTTGGCCCCTGTCACTATCACCCTTGTTGCAGTGACCTAATTGTGGTGCTGTAATGAAGTCACCCCTCTGATGGTACATAATGTTGGTACAACCTCCTTATCTGCTCTTCAGCAAGTATAATGAACACTAAAGCAAACTGATCCCATTATACCTCAAAAGTTGCAGCAAAGGAAGACATAAAACAGGCAGGTGAGTTTCATTAAGTACACCCTGGAGGTCAGAAGGGAGAAGGGGACATGACAGAGTCCTTTAAGCACCTATGGGGTAGAAGTAAAGTAGACAGCAGTGTGCTTTTAACAAGAAGTGAGAGCAAGGTAATCAAAGGTAATATATGCAACAGGTGGTGGTGAGGAGAAGTTTTGGAAAAATGTAAGAAAGTCAATTTTTTTGTGGTTAATAAGTTTTATTGATTTGACTTATTAAGATGATACAAACATTAAAACAGTTGGATACATTGCAAAGATCTTACAGATTGTTACATATGTCTGTAGATGCAGAGAAAGTCCATTTTTAAAAGCTGGCCTAGTGGCACAGAGGGCTGAGGTGCTGGATGCCTTACCTCACACTACACCGGTGACCCATGTTTGTGAATGAGCATGGGACACTAGGGGTTGGCTTGGGGGAGGGCTGGGAGGGGATGAAGCAGCTGCCAGACAGCTCTCGTCTCTCAGATAGGGGGTGATAGGCCTCCCTGGCTCTTGACTGCCACTGAGTGGAGGCTCATTGGTAGTGTTGGGCAATGTGGAGGTCTGATGCTAGGCCGGGTGGGCAGATTTGGGCCATCTCTGATGCCAGTGTGCATGCACGCCTCCACACGCATGCGCATCTGTGTATGGCCAGGCTCCGGGTTTAAGGGGAAAAAATGTAGAAAAATCCCCTGGCAGCACAATGAGGACTGACCCCTCACAGGCTTTGTGCTGGTGGCTGGGTGCACACCACAAGTTCTGTGGCAGAGGACACCTGACATAAGGTAAGTCCCAGATGACCCAGGTGATGGAGCTGGGGGGAGGACAGTCAGAAGGGGGAAGCCAAAGAAGGAAGGAGCACAAACTACAAATAAAAAAAGTCCTTTTTTACAGATATGATTTTGAAAAAATGAAATGCACTGTCAAAACAAATGATTGACACAGAGTCTGTCATTGGCTTCTAACACATGTGGGACTGGAAAAGGGAAAAAATTCAAAACAAAAGGAAAGAAGGAGGGTGGACAAGTGAGGAGATGAAATGAATAAACTGGTTGGAGGGGGTCTAGAAATACAATCAGACCAATCAGTAAACTATTTCAAGTCCAGTGTTGTGCTGAGTGTGTATGCAGGTTATGCACTGATCTGATTTGCCATTGGGAAATTTTTTGCCATCAACATATATGTTTCTATTTTAAAGTACCACATTTCGCTTCAAAGTGCTCAATGAGATGGTGACAATGTGTTGCACAAGACATTATGTCATCCTGGATGTTTTTTAGCTAAAATTGTGTGACTTGTAATATGTGTTGATTGTTGTCTGTATATCTTGAAGTTAACAGATATGTAGACAAATAACAGCTTAATAACTTCAATGTTTAACCTGTCTTCTATTTTTTTTTCACATGCACATATTTCTTATTATTAGCAACTACGAAGCAACCTAACAATGTAATGGCATTAACAATTGTATTCTCTGTAAGAATTATGCTAACTTGACTATTTGTCAAAATAAACTATTGTTTTCAGCAACTACAGTATGCCATTTTAATACATTTTTATTATAAACCATCTAATAATATTCACACATACTTGAGGCATATTCAGTATAATTAAGAGACTGAATTAATTTATTACCATTTGAAATTTAATTTAAATATACATTCTAATGTTCTGCTTTTGTTGCAAGGCTATTTAGTTACTGCCATTCACTGGCAATAAGTCATTTATTCCTCATTAAGTTGCTATGATAGTAGCTGTAGATATTCATTAAAGCTAGCCAACAGACATGCTTAACCATATGAAGTGCATGATTATAAACAATGAACACTGAATTTCACATTAGCATTGCATTATATCATACTTCTGCTAATTTCTTTTCCTTTGATTTTTAATTTCTTTCTAACGCTTTTCTTAAAATCATTTTTGCATAGAATGGCTAGGTGGTATAATGGTCCTATTATATGTATATTGTGCTGGTATAGAACACTGTTGAGTTTGTCCAGTCCTTATTTAAAGTTTCAGTCAATGTAATAGTGAGAGAGAGAGAGAGAGAGAGAGAGAGAGAGAGAGAAAGAAAGAAAGAAAGAAAGAAAGAAAGAAAGAAAGAAAGAAAGAAAGAAAAGCTAAAAAAACCTACAGTATTTGTAGTTGATGGTTTTGCTATATCTAAATTCCATCAACTGTATATTCCCTTTTGCTGGAAGCAGTTTTATTCTACAAGCACAAAATAAATTAAATGTTGCTGCAATAAAGCCATATTTCAGTTCTTGGAATCAGCAAGTCAGAAGTCATGACCCAGTTTACAGATTAGAGTCTGATTGCCTTTCTTGTCCATCACAGCAGTGTTCAACCCAAACCCTTTTCTCTACATGTTTATCTAAATAAATACCACTGCAAATAAGAAACACTGCACAGGAATGAATCAAAATGGCAAATATTTAAATATGTTGTCTGTGTGACATACTTTGCATGTCTTGGTTTTCAAAGGAAATAGTAAAAAGTAGACCAACCAACATTATATGGTATTGTGCTACATTGAAATCTACAACATTATTGATTTTGGGGACACATTTTGTAATTACCAGCTTTTCACCCTCTCATGCCCATCTCATGAGGATCCCAGTCATTAGTGCATGGCAAAACTTTCTAGTAGTGACAGACAGCAATTAGCCTGTCTGTCTTATATTTGCATGTCTTGCTATAACAATGACAATAACATAGTATTAAGCGGTTAGATTCAAACAGGTCTTTTTTTCAAGATTCATAGAATCAGACAGTTGAACAACATGGATAGAAATGGAAACTGGTCATTTCCTGCCTATTCGCCAGGTGATGTGGAGAATGTAAGACACGTTTAATGTTAACTAAAACTACTTTGAAAATCTGGGTGACCATTTAGGCCGTTGGTTTGGAACTGGGTTATTTTACACTTCTAATACTTTTTTTTTTTTTAACTTTGGCGTTCCCCATCCTGTTCTAATCATACATTTAAGAACTGGTTGTGGGTTTGGTCTGATTCATTTAAAGACATTCTTTGAAGAAAACATATGTTAATAGTTTAAGCAATTAAGGGATGCATTTTGTCTTTCGCTCAATTTGTATAAATAATAATGAAAATTGAAGAGATTGTAACACTGTTTAACGTACCTTTAGATTTGCACTTGATGAACAACATATCAATACATTTTAGAGCTCAATACTCCTTAACAGGTCACTTCTGCCCCCCTCCCCCCTCAGCACTAATATTTAAAGGGCCCTGAACTGATCATGTTACATTTTGGACCACATATCAATAGACGCATTTAATTTGAATGGATGTTTATTATTTCAGGAAAATCATTTTTTATTTATTTAGTTTTTGTTGACCAGGTAAGTGCACTAGACAAATCACATATTGTAACAAAGACATAAATTGTATCAAAGAAATAACTGCCTGTATCTACCAAAACTGTAACCGCAATATTGTAACTAAATGTTGTACTGTATTTGTCCTCTTTGTGACAAAGTACCTTTGGAAATGAGCCTCTGGCTCAAAGGTTGTAAACTGATGTACAAATAAAATAAATAAAAATAAAATGAATCCTGCCTATTTTCAGGCATGACTGGGGGGAGGGGGATATAGATGAATGCCGACTGACCTTGAACCAGATTAAGCTGTTGGTGGTATTTTTTTAGTGAAGGAGGGGAAATGTGGCCAGGGCACCGAGGAAACTCCCCTGCTCTTTTTGAGAAGTGACATGGGATCTTTAACATCCACCCGAACTACCACCAGAACAGGCAGATGGGACCTCAGTTTAACATCTCATCTGAAAGACGGCACCTCAAGAATGCAGCACCCCTCTCATGCTGCACTACAGTGTCAGTATTGTGATATTAACCCAAGTACCTGGTGTGGGGATAGAACCCACAGCCTACTGAAACTTGACAAAACATTGGAAAAGTTTGGAAAAGGGAGCTTAATATGTATACCCTTGAGGAAAGAAGGGAGAGGGGGGACATGATAGAAACTTTTAAGTACATCAGTGGAATCAACAAAGTCCAAGAGGGTAGCATCTTTCAGAAAAAGAGATGTGCAAGAACAAGGGGACACAATTTAAAGATAGAGGGGGGGCGGTTCAGGGGCAATGTGAGGAATTATTATTTCACAGAGAGGGTAGTGGATGCATGGAACAGCCTTCCTGAGGAGGTTGTGGGGTCTAAAACTGTGGGAGAATTCAAGAATGCATGGGACAGACATACGGCAATTCTTGTGGGGGGTAGAAATAAATAGGCTGTTGGTTAACTAGGATCTGTGGCCTATCCTGTAGGTAGGGAAATGGGCAGACTAGATGGGCCAAGCGGTCCTTATCTGCTGTCAAAGTCTATGTTTCTATGTTTCTATGTAATAGACTCTCAATGGAGAATTATTTTAGCAATGATAGCAAATAAGGAAAGAGTATCAAAAAAATGTAAGATTATACAATTCCAGTGTAAAATATTTTGCAAAGGGTATATTATGCCACAGAATAAATTAAAAACAAAATACTGAATCAGCTTTTTCTGGTCATTGAGATAGTTTCAATGGGGTACTTAGAAACAAAAGCGGGTTTAGTGATGGAAAGAGCTCTGTAATAGCTAAATAAAGCTATATAGGACCAGCAGGAAAGACTCAGTGGTATACTATTCTTTTTTGCTATCATTCTTCATCCATGTATCTGTGATGTAGGAACAGGAATAGCTGACTCCAGTATACAGTATGTTTGTCACCTAACAGGCATTTACTGTAAACCATTCTCAGACTAATACAAATTATGAACTGAGCTTTAGTGACACACCTTTTGCCTGTTCTTACCATGGAGTTACTATGTATACACAGGCAGAGTAAGACTGCAAAAAAAAAATATCTTTATTAAGCCTGAGGCTAATCAATTTAACAAAATGAATGTATGGAAGTCATCACCTTCTTAGTTTTTTACTGCACAGTAAAATGAATTGCCAAACACTGCATTTGGATACTAGCTAGGTCTGCATCACAAAGATAAAAGCTACCAAAGAAGGGAAATATTTTTCAGAAATCGAGCCAGAAACTGACTCAGTACATCAGGACCACCAAAGCGCAACAAATATGCAGGGAAACTCTTACCTTAGTGCACAGTCTTACACTTTAATAATGTATATTTTGGTAATGACAGACCCAGGAATCAGGTTTTAATAAAAAATACACAAAAGTAACAGCCTGCTTGCATTTGTTTTTTTTTTGTTTTTTTTTTGCAGCACATTAGTTGTGTTGGTGCACAGTTTCTTGCTTAATTTCTAATACATTGCCTTAAAATTGTGCACCCTGTATATCTGATGAGTAAATAAAAATGTTTTCACAAGCCTGGGACAACCACACAATTTCAGTTAAGGAACTGAAGACAGGAAATGGGTGATATATAGGACTCAGTGAGTGAGACTGAATAGAAAGTTCTTTGACAGCAAGGGTAACTGGTACAGTGCCTTAGGGGTTTGGTCTGGGCCCACTACACTTTATTATGTACATAACTTTGAGGTAGAGTCACAGGGGAAAATTAGACTGTTTGCAAATGACATACACATTTGCAAAACACTGCATTATAATGAAAGAATTAGCAGCATGAGAAGGGGTATAGAGAGGTTGGAGAAGTGCTCCAGAATTTGGTAATCAAAACTGAATGCCAAGAAATGTTAAGTAATGCACATTGGTAGAAGAAATCGGCATGCACATTGTTGTATCAATTGCATAAAGGTAAAGCACTCTAATAAGGAAAAGGACCTGGGTGAAAATCATCAGTAGTCTACAAATCTGTTCCTTATACATTTAAGTAAATGAGAAGAGAAACAGGATGCTAAGATGCACCCATCTCAGGTAGGACTGGGGCAGGTTAAAAAAGATACAAAAAGGGTAACAGAAATGATCCAAGGACAGCAGGGTACAATAGACCCCATGAGGAGAGACTAGAATGTCTCAATATGTATCCCCTGGAGGACAGGAGAAAGCGGAGTATGATAGAAACATACATATACATACTGGAATGCAAAGAGGTGTACTTCAGATAGTTGTGTGAGTTATGGAACAGATTATCTACCAGGGGCACAATCTCATGCTGAAAGGGTGGAATTCAAAAAGGGCATTATGAAGTATTTTTTTTTTCACAGAGAGCGAGTGGATGGGATGCATTCTATGCCCAACAGTGGGATTAATTCTGGGGCTATAGCTGGGTTCAAAATGCAATGCAACATCTTTAAAGGAGTTAGCATGAACAAAGGTTAATAAGAGATAGGGAAGACATTGAAGGGAAGACTGATTCAGAGTAAAGTAAATTCATCATAGGTCATCAGGGCAGACTTGATGGACTTAAAATTTAGGAAGTTTTGCACATATTTAATGTTAACATTAGCAAACAAAATGACTAGTTAGCAAAGAAACCAGAGCAAAACCCATGGGACTACCAACACAAGGCAGAGACTGAGTCTAATCAACCCAACCAACTCAATATCTAGTGCTGCTATCTTATAAAGAGTGAACCTACAAAATAACAAATAGCAGAATGTCCTTTACTACTGTAGTCTACTAATAACAATGAAGAATGCTGAGGATTCTAGACATCTGTTGGGACCACAGGATAAAAATCCACATCCCTGCCAAAATCAAGCAGTTGGTCATGGGTTTCCTGTTTAACAAGGAAATATGAGAGAAGACATCCCTAAGTAAGGCATCACATGGAGTATATTGCAAGGCATCTGCAATTTAAATTCAGTGCAGGCAATAAAGCAGGTAGAGTTGAGTGGAGACTGGAGACCACCAAGAGAAATTAGAAGCCAACCTGTCAGTTCCAGGTGTAAACAAGGGACATTTGTCTTTTTGTTCAAGTGAGGAATGACTGAAACAGACATTCCCAGTACCTCCCCCCCCCTTGGGTTTCATCAGCTGGTATACCTGATAGTCTATCAGTAGCAAAGAAACAACAGATTAAGCAAGGGTACAGTAAGAATGAAGTGAAGACTGTGGATCATAACACAAGAATGAGTTTGAGAGCTCCAAGAGTCTCTCCCATTTTGTTCCTATGAAAAAAACAACTGTAAATAGGGTCTGAGTCATTTTGGTTTGCAGAAGCTACTTGTATGAAAAAATGCAGCAGCATGTAATGGTCTTCATGTTCAGCAAGACAACACTGAATTAGACATTTCTGCAGTAGGAAATCATATGTAACAAAAGGAAAGGATTAGCTTACTTTGAAAGGGATTTCAGTGGACCTGCTGAAAACAGACACACTAGACAGGTCAACATTTCAAATAACAATTATAAAGGACCATACAGTATATAACTTCCCAGGTAGCCTGGGCAAACCATGTAGTAGCCCCCTCCCCACCCCAGTAAATTCTTCCCTTCTCCATCCTCTCCCATACCCCCATATATTTTTTTATCATGCAGCCAAAATAATGTCTCTTGGCACTGTGCCAGAAGCTGACTGTGTAATTTTAGAGAACTACCTCCCTAACCTGGTCACTCCAGCCTGAAAACCTTTATCTTTTAGTAATTGCCTTCCTCCTGACCCCAGGGAGGTAATAGTGGTGGATGATCTGAACCTGCTATTGATGGGGATGTTTCCGCTGCAAGGAGTACCAGATATCAAACCCTGCTAGATACATTCCAGGACTGTCTGCAGGTACAGTTGGTTAAGAAACCCACCAGGCAGGATACCATTCTCAATGCAGTGCATGTCAACTAATAGGTGGTACGGTGTATGCAGGGAGAGAAGCCACTAGACACTAGTGACCACAATGCTATTTGGCTCAAGCTGGCCCTTGGAACTGGAACACCTCAATTGAGGGCTAAGGTCCTTGATATCAGAAGGGCAGACAATAAGATGAGGGAGTTTGTCAAGGACAAGTTAGTGGGGTAGACAGTATCAGAGATTTGGGGGAGAGATGGGGGCAGTAAAGGGGGCCATTCTAGAGGTATCTAAGTTATGCATGAGAATGTAACCAAAAGAAAGAGATACAAGAGAAAAATATTGTTTTCAGAATGGGTCAAGGAAGTAGTAAGGGCAAAAAAGGTTTTTCATTGGGTAGGAGAGGATATAGGGGGCAGAAGAATGGGGAGAATACCAGTCACGAAATAAGGGGGAAAGGATGTAAGGAAGCAAAAAGGGTGGTTTAGTTAGGCAAAAGGAGACACTAAGCTGCATATTGTGGAGGAGGACAATGGTGGTGAAAAGCAGTTTTTCAGATATATTAGGGAAACAAGAAAGAACAGAGATGGAATTGTTAGGCTATCTGCGTGAGGTAGGGTACTAGAGAAGAACATGCAAAAGGCAGCCATTCTTAATGATTACTTTTGTTCCATCTTCACAATGGAAGATAGAGGATCAATGCCACAAAATTTCATTCAGGGTGGACAGAAAGTTTGTTCTGAAGATGAGGCAGCCAGTATTTACCAGCAAGAGGGTCCACAAATGGCTACCAGCCCTAAAGATAGATAAGACTGTGGGGCCTGATGTGATGCATCTGAGGGTACTCTAGGAACTGACAGCAAAACTTTATGAATCCCTTATAGGGCTATTCAATAGCTCATTACAGACAGGGTTAGTTTTTAGTTTTAAAAGACTGGAGGGTAGTGGATATAGTTTGACTCTATGGAGGGTGGGGACAATGAGCAAGCAGGGAACTACAGACCTGTCAGTATTAACTCTGCTGTGGGTAAACTGATGGAGCCAATGGTCAAAGAGGACCTTGTGGACTATGTGTAGTGCAATGGACTACAGAATAGCAAACTGCATAGGTTCATGGAAGGGATGTCTTTTCAGACCAACTTGTTAGTTTTCTTTGACTGGATGATGAGGGTACTGAACTGGGGACATGCCATGGTTTTACTCTACCTCAACTACAGCAAGGCTTTTGACTTGATGCCTCACAGAAAACTGCAAAGAAGATGGAGTATCTGGGTGCAGCAAGGGACATAGTGAAATGGATAAGAAGTTTGTTGAAGGAGAGGTAGCAAAGGGTTGTGATTAATGGTGTCAAACAAAAGAGAGGGAGGTCATGAGTATGGTGCCATAGGAATATGACCTGGGTCCTGTCCTATTCAATATGTTCATCAGTGACATTGGAGATGAAATCCAGGGCAAGCTGAGTCTCTTCACAGATATCCCTAAGCTCTGTGGGAAGGTAGACAGCAACAAAGAAATTAAGGAGAGTGATGGGGTCTAAGATACTGCAGTTAAAATTAAATGGCAAAAAGAATAAAGTGATGCACCTAGGGAACAAGAACCCAAGAACAGAGTACTGGATGGGAGGGATAAAGCTTAGCACTATGACTAAGGAAAGGGATCTAGGATTCATCAGTAGTTACTCCTCTAAACAATCAAGCCATTACAACAATGCTCATGATATGATAAATAAGATGTTGGGATGAATTGGAAGTGGTATTGACAGAAGAAGAAAATGAGTATTATTACCCCTTTATAGATCATTGGTGTGGCAGCACCTGGAGTACTGTGCTCAGTTCTGGAGTTTTCACCTCAGGAAAGATAAGAGCAGACAGAAGAAAGTGCAACAAGGGTTGGCCAGGATGATTTGGAGCCAGCAGGACAGATCTTACCCTCATCTAAACATGTATTTTCTGGAAATAGGAAGGGATAGGGGTGATGTTATAAAGACCTTGATGGTCCTGAGTGGAATAAACAAAGTGGCACAAGATGAACCATGAGGAACTATTTAGCATGAGTAACAGTTTAGGGACAGGGGGCATAAGTGGAAACTGACAGAGAGAGGTTCAGGAGGGATGCAAGAAAATTTTATTTTACAAAAAGGGTGGTGGAATTGTGGAAGACTCTGCCAGCCAAGATGGGGAGCACTTGGGTTGTATGTAAAGTTGAAATTCTGGTAGAGTGGAATTTAGTGGAATTTTATAAAATCCCACCAGATTCTGTCAGTAGTGGAATTCTGATGTTCTGCATGTGGAATGCTTTTTGTGAAATAGGTTTCCACAGATCATGTAAACTGCAAAATTCTTATTCACAGTCAGTGAAAAATTATTACATGTTTCATGTGGTCCCCAGAAAATTATTCCACAGGTATGTAGGAATGCTTTTCAGAATGCCACATAATTTTAAACAGAAATTCCAAAAAGCATTTTGGAAGGGGAATTGCCATTCCATCCCAATGCTGACGGCAGAATTTTGCTTTCCACATAGGCTGGAGGGCACCAAAACCATAAATGGTCCCAAAAATGGTGTGGACAGAGTGAAGGGTATAGTGGTTACTCAGGGTGGTAGCAGTAGAAAGGGAAACAGGGGAAGTGGATATTGAGGGCTAGTACCCTGTATGGGCAATAGGTCCTGGAGTTTGATAGGTAACTACAAGCAGACTGGATGGATCATTGATCTTTTGCTGACATTATAGTTTATGGACAATGCTCATTCTCACTATTTTGCAGGGAGCTCAAAAAAGTCATTATGCTGCTGTAGTGACACCTGTACTGCAGCTGAACAACTTTTCCTGCTGCACTACAGATGTCACGCTACCTTGAATAGTCCAGCAGTAAGCAACAATCTGTAGCGCATGGTAAACTGTCATAATACTGTGCAGAAATTTAAAAATATATATATTACATCAAGCATCATTAACACAACAGTAAGAGCACTACACTTTATGAGCTAACATAGAAATTAGAGATGGCAGCTGTGGTAGTATCCAGGCAGCTATCGGAGAGAAAGCAATTTATCCTGGAGCAGAAAAAAAAACAAACAGAAAAAAACAGAAAACTACTTCAGGCTAATTCATAGTTTTCTATGTGACAATGATGAGCACAGACTCTTAAAAGACATCTCACTAGAACCGAAAGACCCACTTTTAGCAGAGTTTGTGTTTAAAATTAGGAAGCTGGATTGCACCAAGCATGAACTCTCCACACTAAAAGGTACGTTATGCAGTGTGGACAGGTAGTTTCAGAAGTGTGGCTGCAAGCACTTTATATATAAAGCAACTGACAGTGATTTCCCTGAGGCACTGAAAACGATGTGTGCAAAACAAAAATATCTGAAGAAAATGGGGAAGAGCAACAAGACCAACCAAGCAGAGGCTCTATGTGAAGCAGATTTTAAACAAATATGCATGAGATGGGGGTGGGGGGTTGTTGTGAGATTTTCACATGCCTCAGGTGTTGTGTGGCACAAGGCCATAGGTCGAGTGCCATAAATCACCCAAGGCATGTGTAAATCTTACAACCACACACCACCAGAAGTGCATTATTGCTAATATAAAATAAACTAAGATAAAAATGCAGTATTTCTTGCTAATAAATCAATCTTTTTTTATTGTTTTAATGATTTTTAGTGTTTTGTTCATCTGCCTATGAAAAAATAGTCCCAGTTGTATAGAAACAAATCATTGAAAAACAAAGATGATTGACTGTATATGTAGACAGAACATTTAATGCATTTCTTTACCAAACAGCAAAATAAACATTTGATTGGTTAACAAAGAACATTTGAACTTTAGTTGAAATAGTATGTAATATAAAGATAACAGGAAGTAGAAGCCATTTCTTTAAACCAATTAAAACAATTACATTTCACTTACATTACAGTCATTACATTGCAACAATTCACTTTTTATTAATTTTTTATGATCTGAAAGTTTATTTTGCCATGTACCGTGAAGTTGGTTTACTAAAGGGTTAATGGTCGTTCTGTGTTTGTGTTGTTTCTTGCTTCATCATTTCTTGGTTTGTCCTGGCCTGATGTGACTCTGGAGGTGGCTGCTGGTTGATGTTTGCTTCTGCCTTGTGTTATAGTTTAGTTAGAATCAATTCCAGATAGTATAGCATCCACCTGCTCCTTTCATTTATGTCTGTCCCCCAGCAGCTTGGGAGTGAGGTTTCTGCTTTGTGACATGTGATGGTGATTATTTCTTTCACTTCTAGGCCCTCCTTTGCTAATAGGGTGACTGCAGTTCCTTATGGAGAGAGAGAGTGATTGGAATACTTGTTAAGTAGTCCTGCTTGTGTGCAAATACAGGGCAGCATGCCTTGCAAATAATTCACCCCATAGGTTCACATGAGTCCCAAGTTGACTGCAACTCCCGAATTTCTTGTGCCAGGGTTTTAGGTGACAGAAGAGTGATGTACATCCTGGAGACAGTTTTGAAAGATATTTTATGAAGCTAGTGACTGTGCAGAGAGGGTTTCCATGTGTTTTGAACGTATACCCACATAAATCTTCCTTTTGTACCTGATGCATTGTCCCGGATTCCCCCCTTTTCCCTCACAAAAGACAGAGACCATTGTATGCTGTTGTGCTCAGATTGGCAATTAATTTATTATATATCATAATTCCAATTTCCATCTTATCATCTTTTATTATAGTATAATTAATGGTCTCGGTTTTCGCCCATTGCCAAAACCGTGTGTTAAATGCCGTAACACCTGAGTAGGTGTTATGGCATTCATACGCTCCCTTTCAACAACAAAGCGCTCGAGACTAAACATAGCGTGATGTTCAAATTGTCCCTGTCACCTCAAGCGACACTGACTAAAATACACACTTCTTGGGGGTTGCCTGTATACCAAATAGCCTCCAGCAGCCTCGCATAGCCTAGAAGTTAAAAAAAAAAAAAAAGCTGATTCCAAAGACCTAACGAAACCGAAAGACAAAAGCAGGAAAACCGGAACACAATTCAAAAAAACAAAAAGCGACCTCGAACTTTTCAGACGGAGCCCTTCAATTATATAAAATAAAATATGGGTAAAAGTGTGTTAAACTTGAATTTAACACACACCCTCGAATGTTGGATGGCATTCGCCGTCCGGGCTTCGCCCTCGGGGTTTATGTGCATCCAACACCTCGAGTGTGTTAAATTCTCATAACACACTTCTCCCCATACTTTATCCTATATTTCTTTTACAGGTGTACTTTATTGCATCCATATATCAATCTCTGATCATCCCTCTTTCTTCCTCTTCTCGCTTCCCCAGGTGAAAACCAGGGTGCCTTCTTCTTCTCTTTTTCTGTTAGGTAACGGTGAGAACTGAGACCGCTTTTCCTCCTTCAGCTCCTTCTTCTTTTCATCCTATTCCTTTTTCTTTCCCCTTCCCCTCCTCCCCCTCCTTTTTTTCTCACTCCTCTCTGCCATCCACATTTGGCAGTCCATAACCGTCCTACCGGACCATTCTGTCATCCACCTTTGACAGACCATATATACAGTCCCTTTTGACTGTCTTCCCTCATGCTTTGTAGCTATTTTTGGTGGGTGGAGGGATCAAAACTTCAGCAAAAAGTGGCTGAACCACTCCTGTGCTGTCCATTATATACCTCCTTTAGCCCCTCCCCTTCCTTTTTCATGCCTATTGTTCTGCTTTTTGTTCCTCCCCTTCCCTTCCCCCTCCCTTTCTGAGCACACCATCTCCAGCTTGCAGAAGGGGTGCACCTGGACAACTTGGACTGCCTCTTAAAGGGCAAACTCCATTGTCCCGGATTCCTCCCTTTTCCCTCACAAAAGACAGAGACCATTGTAAGTTGTTGTGCTCAGATTGGCAATTAATTTATTATATATCATAATTCCATTTTCCATCTCATCATCTTTTATTATAGTTTCTTTTACAATTGTACTTTATTGCATCCATATATCAATCTCTGATCATCCCTCTTTCTTCCTCTTCTCACTTCCCCAGGTGAAAACCTGGGTGCCTTCTTCTTCTCTTTTTCTGTTAAGTGACGGTGAGAACCGAGACCGCTTTTCCTCCTTCAGCTCCTTCTTCTTTTCATCCTATTCCTTTTTCTTCCTCCTTCCCCCCCCCTTTTTCCATTAGCCAGTCTCCAGCTTGCATTGGATGACTGGCTTTCCCCTCCATTTAGTATATTGCTCCCACCAACACTTAGGGTACCTCCTCATTCCTCACCTTTTTTTTTTTATTTTCCCTTTTCTGCATGTCTCCTCCATGCTTCTATAAAACCCATAGTTTCCGTATTAAACATATCTATGGCTAAACCTGACGGGTGCATGCCATCTGACCTGTAGAAATCTGCTACCCGCTCTTCCAACCCTCGCAGTATTACCTGCCCCCATTTTTCTTATCAATGTACCTACCCTTCTATTCATTTTCCTTCTGGCCCTGTCTACAGCTCTATGATTATGTTCATTCCTCCATACCCTTCTTGGGATCTTATCCGACCATACTAGGCATACCCTTGGCCACCACTGCTGTATTAATTCCAAGTCTTTCTTAATCTGCATGTACGTGTCCACCCATGGTTTTCCCCCCTCTCTTGTTGCCCCCAGATGTATGATAATTATGTCTGGAACTGGTCACCGCTCCTTCATTTCTTTTATGGTGGGAAGCAGCTGTCCCCATCTCATCCCTCTGATGCCACGCCTCATCAACCTGTATTTTTTCACATCCTGGTAGAGTTGTCTTCCCCCGGCCTTTTTCTCGGCTCTCTTTTCCACCCAATAAATATAGGAGTGGCCACATATCCAGACTGCAATTATTCTCCCTCTTCCTATGGGATTTAAACAAAATACATCTTATACCTGTTCCATGGCTCCTTTCCATTATTCAGTTCAATACCCCCCCCCAGTTCATATCTGCAAAAGAGATACAGATGATTTGTTAGTTTCCATACTTTTGTGCTCGAATGTATCTCTTGTAACTGGCAGACCGCCAGCATCCTTTATCCAATATATTAGCCACTGTTTCCCCTGCTGCTGCCCACTGAGAAGCAGCCCCTATTCGTAGAGAGTGTGAGGAATAATTACATGGGTCCTCCCCCAGAAATTGCATGCCCTTCTTAAGCATGGCTGTGACCTGATAACTTGTGACCTTTTTTCCATCTCCATGTAAAAATAATCTCCCAGTTCTACCCCTTCACTCTGTGGCATAAGCCACAAAGCTTTTACTGGGCACAGTGTGCCATCTCCCTGGGCCTTCAAGGTCACCATACAGTCCTGTCCTCCCTGATCCATCTTTGATTTCTTTATCCTGATTTGTATCTTGCTCATCCCCCAACTTATATCCCCCCAGTCTAACCCCCCTTCTTCATCCTCTCTGCCATGTCCTACTGCATCGCTCACTCTCATGGCCCCAGCAAACATTGCCAGATAGATCGTATGGAAGAGTTGGGCTTCATCCTTTGATCTGAAGATTGCCAGTAATGCTCCTTTTAGTCTTGCTAGCCACTGCTCTCCTAATGGTCGCCTGTTGTCTGCTGTTTTTTGCTTTAATCTACCCCATACTTGCATCATCCTTCTAATTAACACTGACTTTGTCGGGTCCCTCCATCCTTTCAGGCTGCAGACCAAACTAATCCCAGCTAAATAGACCCCCATCGTTATGTGGGTGGTTCCTTTCTCCCATTGCTCCACTGTAAATTTTCCTAACTGTTCTACTGTAAGTGGCCTACTTACCTCCATGTGGTGTGTTGCCCTGAATATCTGCATCACCCGCCAGGTCCCCTCATAGGCCCTCAGAGTCCTTGGTGACCATGAGCTGTGAAACAACAGTTCTGCTCCCTCTTGCCAATGTCCCAGATGTTTGTTGGTATGGGTGTTTTTTGCTCCTCTGCTGTCGGTGCCAGCCTCTGGAAATGATCCAGCTGCAGACGGGAAAGGCTGTCAGCCAGAGTTTTAAGTGCCCCTTCTATGTGTTTGGCTCTGAATATTCAATTTTAAGGCCCTTGCCACCAACTACCATAGGACCTGCGTGACCATTTCTGACCTAGCTCAGCTGTTGTTTAATACGTCTACTACTGCCTTGTTGTCACACCAGAATGTCACCTTCTGATTCCACAGCTCTTGCCCCCAAACCAAGGTGCAGGCCCAAATAGGTATGATCTCCAACAATGTTATGTCCTTTACTTTTCCCTCCCTTATCCATTCTGTAGGCCATGGTTCTGAAAACCATTTTCCTTTCAAATAGCCCCCCATGCCCCAGCCTTCCGCTGCATCTGTATAAAGTTCGAGGTCTGTGTTATATACCCAGTCATCTTGCCAAAAGGAGCACCCATTATAGCTCCTGAGGAACTCTTCCCATACTTTAAAGTCTTCCTTAACTCCCTTTGGCATGTCTACCCAGTGGTGTGGCCTGGTTACGCCCACTGTGGCCCTAGCTAGTCGTTTTGTGAAGGTCCTCCCTGGGCCAATAGCCCGACATGCAAAGTTCAGGTGCCCCAAAACCTGTTGAACCTTCTTAAGCTGTATTCTCCTCCTACTTGTATGTATTTTAATCAGTTCCCTCAACTTGGACACCTTTTTGTCTGGCAATCTAAAGACCTCCTTCACAGCATCTATCTCAATACCCAGAAATTCTAAAACCTTACTGGGTCCTTCAGTCTTCTCTGGTGCCAAGGGGACCCCTAATTCTCTGCATAGGTCCTGGAAACTGGTCAACATTTTTTCCGTCTCCTCTTTCCCACTGCCTATTAGAAGAAAATCATCCAAATAGTGAATGACCATCCTGTAACCAGTTTTTTCTTGAAATATCCACTACAAGCAGGTGCTGAATGCTTCAAATGTGGCACATGCTATGGAACATCCCATAGGCATTGTCTTGTCAAAATAGTATTGTTCCCCTATTTTAAAAACCAACAGGTCCCAGTCCTTGCTCTTAACTGGCAGCAGTCTGAAAGCGGACTCTATATCCTTTCTTGCAATCCATGCATTAGCCGTTGCTCTGATGGCTTGCACTGCTTCTTCCAATGTGGCATATGTCACTTTGCTATGCTCCTCACTGATGAAATCATTCACTGAGTCCCCTTCAGGAAATGACAAGTGGTGAATCACCCTGTACTCGCCTTGCTGCTTTTTTGGGACCAAACCCAATGGGGAAACCCTCATATTCTGCAGGGGAGGAGTGTGAAATGGCCTTTCTACCCTCCCCGCTGCTATTTTCCTATCTATTTTTTGTCTTAAAATTTTGTCTTTCCCTTTCACTGACCCCAGGTTGTTTGCCTCACTCGCCTGCCTCGAACCCACGCATTGTAATGGAAAACCCATCTGAAAGCCTTTTTTTGATTGTCTCAGCCACCCTTTCATTTGGGTATCTGTCCAACCATTCTTCCCATGCCTCTATCCTAATGGAAGTTCTCACTTCTTTACATAGCTCCCCAGCCCATTTTCCTACCTTTTCCCCCAATGCCTCCCCCTTGTTCTCCACTGACCTTGCTGTTCAATAGGACTGACCCCCCCTACCTGCCTGTCCTCTGCCTCTCCCCCCTTTATTCCATGCCTGACCCTTATACCCTTGTCCCTACCAAAAAAACTGTTGCCCCATTCCTTGTCCTCCTGCCCCTTGGGTTCCTTGAGCCCATGTCATTCTGCATCTGCTCACTGGGTGTGATCCCCCACATTTTGAGCATGCGTGATGAAAGCGGCATTGTGGCCATGAACAAAAGGCCCTATTGCAGCCCCAGCAACATCTCTGTGGAATCATCCCCCTTTCTGCTCATCTCTCCTTCTGGCATGGACTGATCTGTTACATAATCTGTCCAGAGATCTAACTGTTTCGTGTCCCACCTTATGTCCCCATATGTTGCCATTCTTTGCCGAAAACATTCATCGTAATAAATCCATCCCACCCCTCCCTTGGCCTTTGCCTGTCTTATTATTAGGGAGTAAGTGATGAGTGGAATGCCCAGCTCTGGCCTCTTCTCCATCACTATCGCTGAGTAAGTGGTAAAACCTACAAACCATCCATCCCAAGTCTTTCCTTTTGTAAATTTATCCTCTTCTTTCTTCCCCAAGAAAACCACGGCTGCTGCCATCTCGCTTTTCCCTATGCTCTCCGTTTTGACGTACTTTGCTGCTGCCTCTCGGCTCACTAAGGCAAAAATATCCACATATGCCCCTTTCCATATCTTCTCTTTTGTAGCCAGTGGGACATGCTCCTACTCTCGTTCCTGGAGTTTCTACTTCCCTTGTCCCTTTCCCTTCATTCTCTGCTCCCTTTTCTCCCTTTCTTCATCAACTCTTTGTCTGATCTAATTTCTGCCAGTGTTGCCTCCATCTGGCCCAAACCCCCTGTCCTAAGTGCTGAATAATTTGGCCTATGAATTCCTTTATGCTTTCACCTACTGACCCAGATACACTACCTGTGGTTCTACCCATTCTTGGTGGGCTGCTGTCATCGTGATGCCCTGGGCTGTCCCCTTGTGGGTGGATGACTGGCTGCCCACCTGGCTGCTGGAGAGGAACCAATGCGCTCAGGGACTCTGTCCTGGGCTCCGCCGGGGGAACCACTATTTGGTCGAGGGGAGGTACTAACAGCACTGGTTCAGTGGGGTGCAAAGGTACTGTACTAGCCACCCTGGGAGGTACCCCCATCGGAGGTGGGCTGTGTAGTCTCCCAGCCTGCTGTTTCCCTCTGCTCCCTTTTTCCTTCCCCGCTTTTGGCTTCTCCCCAGAATGCCCTGGCTCCTCCTCTTCCACCATCTGCCACATCCTGTTAACTTTATTGCCCAGCTCTACGATAGCCCTGTAGGCATCTTCTTTGGAAGGTCTGCTCTTCTTTGGCGCCATGTCTCCTTCCCAGTGATATCTGTAAAGACAACTGAGAAAATTTATTTTATTAATCCCTTTCTATTCATCCATCCATATAGTTAAACCAACTTGCCTTCATTTGTTCCTGTCCCCATTTGTATTTTATTTATATATATATATATATATATATATATATATATATATATATATATATTTTATTTATTTTTTAAACCCCACCCCCCCGTTGCCTTGCTGGGCCTAACTGGCCTCTTGTCCTTTGTCCCATTGTGACCTGGGTTGTTGTGCTCCTTTTCACAGCTGTCCCCCATCTGTGCCCCCCCCAGGGCCATGAACCCCTTCTGTATCGGACCCATCCCTCTAGGCCTTCTGCCTCCTGTGTTTTTTTGTTTTTTTTTAAACTACCCTTGCTCCTTAACATCACGTTTTGTGCCCCAGCTTGTTGCCTGATCCTCTTGGTGTGTGACATCATGCCATGTGGCCAGGGCCTTCTCACTAGGCTTCCAGCCTGTTCTGTCTTCCTCGACCCCTGTGGCATACTGTAGCCCTTAAAATTCGGCTCCCCCTGCACCGTCTGGCCCCACTTAAATGGAGTAACTCACAAACCATCTTTAATTCAAGCCATGCCCTTATCCCTCATCATGAAGCTACCTATTCTAGCCTCAGTAGCTCTTCCCATTCCTCACTTTCATGGCCTGGTCCCCTGGCATGTGACATCGCACCACGTGGCCGTTCTTGGCCCTTATGCCAAGCCTTCTCATAGGCCTCTATGGCATCCTAGCCATGCCCTACTGCTTGCCTCCTTCTTTCCCTCCCACTGCAGCACTCTCACTGCTTTTTCCCCGACTGTTTTTGGCCAGCCACGTGGCGATACCTTCTTTTTACCCCCACCATGCACTTCCTTTTTTAACTACTGGGCCTCTGACTATCTTCCAGGCCCACCGCATGCCATTCTGCCCTTCCAGGATCCCTGGCAAAGCCCCGTTTTCTCTTCCGGTTCAGCCGTTAGGCGGCAATGACCCCTATGCCAGCTGCCCTCACTCCCTTCCAGCAGGTCGCCGTCTCCTTCTCTAAATTGCCCTCTTCTCTCTCGGCGGTGAGATTCCTCCATGAGATTCTCTGCTTCCTTCCTTCATGACGCTAAAAGCGCCTTACTTCTCCCAGCACTAATGGAACCAAAACAAGTCTTTTATTTTCCAAAACAATCCATGGTGTTCCCCAGCATCATGCAGTAGTGCTACTTCAGCTACCCGCGCTCGCTCAGAAGTCCCCTTAGCCAAAAAAACTTTGTTATCCTCCCCTTGAAGGCCAGAGCCATGCCTGCTCGCATCCTCCTTTGTCTCCTCACGTTTTCTGCAAATTCAGCCTCCTAAACTAACAAAACACTGGCACTGGAAACCAAAAAACAAGTGCCTTAACTATCAAATGCACTATGGTGTTCCCCTACATCCTGCAGCAATGCAGTTCAGTCCCACCCACTTGTTTAGCAAGGCCCCTAAATGAACACTTTTTCAGTGGCTGAAACCCTGCCTGCACTGGCTCTCCTTTCTCCCTTACATCTTTGCAAATTCAACCTTCCAAAATAATGAAAACGCTGGCACTGAATGCCAAAAGAACTGTCCCCTACAGATTTTTTTTAACCAGGTTCACTTCAGCATTCTTCAATTTTAAGAAAGATTCACCCAAACAGAAATCTAATGAGCCATCCACCTACAATTCTCATTAAAACCATTTTCCTCGAGTAGAGTAATACAACTATTATATATATTTTTTTTATTTCTTACCTGCTGTATCCTAGTGCACAAACCTCTCGACCAATCTGATGTGCTGTAGCTTTAATTAAATCAAAACTTCAGCAAAAAGTGGCTGAACCACTCCTGTGCTGTCCATTATATACCTCCCTTAGCCCCTTCCCTTCCTTTTTCCAGCCTATTGTTCTGCTTTTTGTTCCTCCCCTTCCCTTCCCCCTCCCCTTCTGAGCACACCATCTCCAGCTTGAGGGAGGGGTGCACTTGGACAACTTGGTCTGCCCCTTAAAGGGCAAACTCCATTGTAGGGTCATTCTTAGCGTGTTCATTGAACATTTTTGTTACATATCTTAGCCCATTTTCCACTGCTTTTTACTTCGAATAAATGTGATGTAAGGATGCAGACTCCCTCATTGCCATGGCAGGCTGCAGTAGATGTAGTTGTAGATTGAACCATACTTTATTTACAAGTCCTGTTGCAGTGTTTGGACTTAGTGCTGGAGACTTGCACAATGTTTCTAGATTATTACTGGAGAGAGGTAGATGATGCAAAGTTTTGTCTTTTCCCTCCCCTCTCCTCTCATTGTTTATATGAAGCCTTTGAAGACATTATTTGCTGTGCTGAATACTGTGTCTTGCATCAGAGTTATCGAGTGTCTTAGCGGTGGACCATTAAGAAACCAATGTATGCCTATGCACAGACTTGCAAAGGCATTAAGTCAATAGGGTTCTCTGTGACTGTTTTTTGCAGTACCATAAACATTTCCTGGGAATTTCATTACAATTTCATTCAGTGCTGTTATTGTGATGGAAGTCAGTTGTTAAGGTTTATTTTTACTTGCTATGCTTCACACCAGTAGCCATTCCCCCTCAGTCCCCTGCCTCCATAGATGGGCCTAGGACCACCGTGCTACAGTGCTTTCTGGATTACCCAGGCGAAGCCACATAAGCAGACCCCGGCTAACCCTGGTGGATCTGTGTTTGGGTTGTGACTGGTGTCCCAAGTCTGTTGCATGCTGGGGACTGTCATTGGGCTCACCAGGGAGAATTTTTCTTAAGTATTTTACAGGGGTGTGTCAACTGGATGTCACAGTTCTACCTCGCCATGCATCCGACATGCCCTTCCTGGTACGAGCTAGGACTCTGGCACCGGACATCCTGTGGTTACTCAGGAGCCCTGGGGCTGGAGTCACTCTATCCCCTCCAGAGGCAGAGAGCTTATGACGGCTGCTCAATCCACCTCCACCCTAGCCAGACCTCGAGTGACCCGAGTCTGTTCCTGAACCTGTCACCCACATCACAGAGGTAAATCTTTCCACTGTGCTGGCAGGATGACAGTTGTTATGTTTTTCCTTTTGCCCAGCCAGTTAAGACTACAGTTGCCCATTTTGTTTATATCATTGTTCTTTTCTCATTTCTGTTTAGTTCTAATAGGCTTAGTTCAGTTTCTGGTACATTCGAATAATGTGTCAAGCTGTTTTGTGTCTCTATACCTGAAACAATTGAGGGCAGAATTTTTGGATTATTATCCTGAGTTGCTGTATTTCCATTAGTTGGGGTCACTGTTAGCGTAGAAGGATTCATTATACACATGCATTGTTCCAATACTTCATGAATAGGACTTTATGTTGATCTAACTTGAGGAGGAGGGTCCTGTATGTTAATGTACTGTGTTTACTGAATAACTCTGTTGCTGCTTATGGCACTTGAATAACTGTTTTGTCTGTCAGCCAGGTTATACTGACAGGGAGAACTGATGAGGAGCTGTATTTGCATACAAAATCACAAAAGCCACAATAAATATTTATGTTCACTCAAGACAGAATGACAGTACTTTCTATTGCAGAAATGTGAGTATTCTATTGCTATTGTATTTCTATTCTATTTCTATATATACTTCTATTTCTAACATCAAAAGAAACAATTCTGAAGCATTTATTATGTGGTCTTGTCTCTCACCAGTGCAATTTTATTTTACATGAGCTGACAGGGACAACTGTTGAGGAGCTGCAATTTGTGAGGACGGGTTCTCCATATTTTGACAGATTCAGGGCACAATTACAGTAGCTCTATTCTATTTCTTTAAGTTTTTGTATTTCAAATATCAAAAGAAACATTTCTGAAACATCTAATACGTGGTCACGAAGTCTACTTTTTTTACAGCTGCAGTGGGTGGAGCCCTGCAGATGTTTTGCATGTACAAAAGAGCATACGTCATGTTTTCCATCCATGGAACTGGCTGAAGGCATGAATAGTCTTCTCCGCCTGATCCTTCTCCAAGAAGCAATCTGCCCATGTTGTCCCTATGGACTGCAGCACTGCACTATTTCACAGTGGGATTTTTTTTTAACAGTGGGCATTTTTTAAAGACATTTCTGCATCTCCATCTCCTTGCATAACAAACCAATTTGGGATCCCAGCCATTTCTGTCCCTTCCCTGTCCCCACCCAGAACAATGTTGCAGTAATAAGTAAATCAGCTCATTTTCAGTTACCTGAGACCAAACGTCATTCATAATAATAATAAAATAATAATAATAATAAATAATAACATTTTATTTATTAGGCACCTTATCAAAAACCAAGGCACCTTACAATTCATAAATAAACACACTATAAAATATTAACACACAATAATAACATAATACTTAAAAGAAAAAATACCAGATAATAAAAATCAGCTATTTCAATTTTCAAATGCCTGAAGCCACATATATGTTTTTCAGGATTGTTTAAATCCCTCCACAATTGTGCACTCCTGGAGCCGGTGGGGAAGAGAATTCCAAAGGCTAGGGGCAGCATACTCAAAAGCTCTTGCCCCCAATGTTTTCAAATACACCCTTGGAATCTCTAGTAACCCCTCTTCGGTCAAATGGAGAGATTGTCTTGGGCAGTAAAAAAACAGGAGTTCTTTCAGGTAGTCAGGGCCCTGTCTGTGTAGGGCTTTAAAAGTCAGTAAACCAACTTTAAAGGTGATCCACCACTGAACAGGCAGCCAGTGCAGTTCATGCAGCAGAGGCAAAATATGACAGGATCGAGAAGACCCCGTCAATAGCTAGGCTGCTGTGTTCTGCACTAGCTGCAAGTGGTGGATTTCAACCCCAGGCAACCCTAGGTAGATGGAGTTGCAATAATCCAATCATGAGGACACAAAGGACTGGATCAGGGTAGGGAGATCTCCAGATGGAACCAGGTTCCTAATTCTGGCGATATTCCTAAAATGGTAAAAGGAAGATTTGACAACAGCCGACACCTGTGAATGCAAGGTCAGCACTTCATCAAAAATTGCCCCCAGATTATGCACCTGTTCAGAAGCTTGGAGTGAGACACCATAGAGAAAAATTCCTGAAGGCGAACCCACCCCCGTCCCCCGTATCTGGTGACCCGGATCCACTACCAGCACCTCTGTCTTTCTTGAGTTCAACTTCAACCAGCTGGCATCCATCCACTCCTGGATTTCATCTGGCATAAAAGGAATTTGTAAGGAGAAAACACAATTTTTGCATTTGTGACACACATGTATAAAGGGCTTCTTGGCTGCAAAGTCCTGCTCCCACCCAGAACAGTGTCACGGGAATAAGTAAATCAGCTCGTTTTCAATGACCTGAGACCAAACATCATTCATCTGGCATAAAAGGAATTTGTAAGGAGAAAACACTGTTTTTGTGTTTGTGGCACAAATGTATAAAGGGCTTCTTGGCTGCAAACTGTACATTAGCATTCTTATATAGTGACTGTTGTTCTAAGGCAAAAGTAGCATATCTTATTATAAGGTTTGACATGCCTATCTGCACTCACAGTGCCACTGCAATTGCAGCTTCCTCCTATCACCTTGAAAGTCATCCCGATTCTAGGATTCATTAGAATTTCAGTAGGAACTCCTTCCAAAACCCAAGATTCAACGCTTTCAGTACACCTTCCAAACCCAGTTACCAACAGCAAACTTCTAAATTGTAATGCTGGTAAGCACAAAAGAGTACTGGGTCATTAAAAGGGGCAAAATGTACAGTAACATGAGTTTTGTTCATCAGTTTAAATTAAAATGAAACAGAAACAAGAAAAAAATAAAACCTGAGAATACCACTATGTCGACAGCTGCTGGGAGTAGAGCAGCACTGTGGTGTGGGGATCACTTCTAAAAATGTGCATCTTTACACTGATCAGCACAAAATCTGGTTTCTGCACACTACCTTTTTATATTACATTGAGTGGTACCTCGTTTTTTCTTCTCCTTTTTTGTGAGTGTTTTTCATTAAGTACATCTAAACTGAACGAAAAACACACCTCTTTGAGTTGCTCATTTTGGCAATTAAAAAAATTTGAGTTAAAGTTTTATCAGAAAATATAAGGCTCTCCATTGGCACGTCATGATTCTGTAAGGTTTTTTTATATGATAAGGGAGGGCTGCATAATTCGTATCTAAGATACTATTTAAATATATGTTGGGTGGTCCGGCGCTATTTCCTTTGGCACAGAGAAGCTGAGGAATTTTACACGCTGAAGCTCAATGTCTCAAGTAATGGTAGCTTGAAGTTCTTGGCCGAGAATTCAGATGACCAGAATAAACTGTTCAAATGGAAAACCTTGCAGAATCACTGGTAAACCTTATATTTAGTGACAAAACTTCAATACAAACTTTTTATTTGCCAAAATTAACAAATCAAAAGAGGTCCATTTTTCATTCAGTTCAGTGCTATTTAGCAAAAGCACTCACAATAAAGGAGTTGACAAAGACAGAAGATAAAATTAGAAGGTACAAAAAGCCCTGAAAAAAGCTGTTATTTAAAATATGATAGAAAGTGGAATCAGTTAGCATTCACATTCAGCCCTGTACTAGGCACACACAGCATACATTCATGCATTGCTGACCAAAAAAGTCAAATGAGGATGGGAAGCCTCATCATTCTGATATTTACATGTTATCTATCTTAAGTTACTTAGATAATTAAACACTTGTGCCAATATAACAATTTTCTCCCATTGCAAAAGTGCTGTTCTAATAAATTGCACAAGGAAACATGAGGTAATTAAAAAGTCTTTCTACTCATTTTTAAGAGTCAGTATAAAACAGGGGTGTAGCTAGACAATATACAAATGTACTCCAGGACTGTGTTTGTTGCCTCATTTGGCACAATAAATACAACTTTTGTATCTCATGACAATTGTTGTTGCCTGGGTAAATACAAATGCCATGCATTGCTCCCAAGGACACCCGCATGCCAGCCCAGAGCCTGTAAAGTTGTATTGTCCTTGGGATGCAAAGACAGTATTAATGACCAGTCCTTCTAGTTTCAACTCCTTTGAATAAAGTTACAGAAAGGATCAGTATTTTCTTTGTTAGTTTTCATGGAAAAAGGAAGCAGTTCAGAGCCTATTTGCTACCCCCTTAAATAAAATTGCACACCATGGAGTACTTGGAGTATGCCTGCCTACACCCATGGTATAAAACATCAAGTTGAAACTTCACCAAATACATATAATACTGTGTGTAAAGATTTCATTAAAACAAAATACAACATAACTCTATAATCCTAGTTGGCATGTAAAAACAAAAAATTAAGTCTGAACTGATTTTAAATTCATACTGGACTTGTTAGGTCTGGATTAATAGCAATATAACAGTGCAAACAAAATGTTTAGTTTATATATTTTTTTCAGCAGTGCCATGCAGTTCTTTTCCTCCTTCCCCTCCATCTAAGGAGACAACATAGAGGATTGTCTATGGGGAGTCATTCACAACAAGGATATTCTCAATCGAGAGGTATCCTTGGCAACGTTCGACCTCGAGAGCGAAGCTCGAGATGTTGCCCGTTGCTAAGGATACCTCAAGATCCAAGAAGATCCTTGTTTGTGAATGACTCCCCATAGATAATCTTTTATAGTGTATGGGGAGTCTATTCATTTTAAAACAGTGAATGGAAGCAGCATTTTTTAAAATAATACCTTACTTGGCTTCCGTGTTCAGACTCGATCCAGTGCTACTAGCTCCCTCGCCGACGCGGCTTTCAAATTGTGCATGCACGAATGTGTTTGATCTTGTTGTGCTGCACTGGTGACATACCCAGTGCAGCACAACAAGATCATGATGCACTGAGGTGAGCACAACGCTGTTGGGAGCATGGATTTCCATGCTCAACAGCGTTCCACCATACACTATAAAACCAGTCAGCATGAAAGGTTATTTCAAGCTCCCAAAAGGGAGCTGCTGCCTTCTTCTCTCTACAGCATTGACAGATGCATTGAGTTTGGGAGTGTTGGACAAACAGGTTTAACAGTTTAACTCATGTGGCAATCCCTGTTTATGATTTTACAGCCTAAATAGAATACGCTGAATGCCACTACTTTTTTTTTTTCAAAGGGGCATGTTAGATTTCGGAAAGGAGCAGCTGTTTGATTTACAACCATGCTCATTTCAAATCCGCTCCTTTTCCAGCAGTCTTGCTCTTATTTAAAGAACCAACTGGCTCATTTCAGTATGCATCACATATAAACAATGTACATCAAGTTGTTTTCTTTATACAAGGAGATGAGAATCATTTTTTTGGTACATTAAAATAATCTGTTCTGTGGGATCTACTGTACCATTTTGTTTATACTAGACAGCGACGGTTCATTGCTTCAAAAGAACTTTCTCTATTTTTTTCTCTACCTTCCTCACTGAAGTTTTAATTTATTTAAATAATATTGTTACTTGAACAGTGAGGCCAAACTGTTCTGATGTTTTTGCCTGCCGTGGCCATCTGCCTGCTCTCTTGGATGTGCTGGAGGCCAGGTGGATCTGCGACCAGAATTGGTGGTGGTGGTGAGGGGGCGCTTGCAATGTACCTGTTCCTTCCTTTTTCCCAACTTATATTATAATACACAAGAAAAGGAAAGAACAGAGAATGGAGCATTTAGGCTAAACATAGTGCAGTGTAACTAGGGCTACGCTTCTGCAGCCCTAAACATTGTGTCCTCGGCAGTTCATTATCTGTCAAAACAGAGAATAGCAGGACTGGCTGGTGATGGAAAAGGGAAGGTAAAAGTATAGGCAAGTTCAGTAAATAAACTTCTTGAGTTTTAAATGGTACTGCATTTGAACCTGGAGGGAGGAGATGATTAAAGAGCTAAGAGTTTGCATCAGCATGAATGATAGGTGGGGACAGGGACTGATCACAATGTGGGCAGTGTGCTTCATGAGCAGTGTAGGCAGTTCCTCCTCCTGCCTTACTTGTATATGGTTTTTTTTATTATTTTTGACTTGCGGAAATTTTACCTAATATTGCCTCTGTTTCTATATTTAATCCCCCCCCACCCCCCATATAGGCTATGGATATTTCCCCCCAACCCAAACCAATATAGACAGCAACTCACAATTTTACTAAACTTTTTCTTTCAGTTTTGAGTGCGATCGCGCTGCACCTAACTAGCATATACAGGAGGAGATCAAGAGGTCCCGGTCAGTAACATGGCAGAACAAAATAAAGTGGACAAAAATAAAGTGGCAAAAACAGTGTCACCATCAATATTGGCAGCACAAAATGAAGTGTGCTAGAACAATGCAGGCCACATGACATGCAGGTAGCAAACAACGTTCACCGCATGGAGACACTGCACTAGAACCACAGGGGCCAAGAGCACAAGCCAGCATGCCATCTCCCCTGTCTGTGTGTTGTGTGTGTTGCTGGGGACATGCTGGCTTGTGCTCCTGGCCGCTTGCATTATACACGACCATTCACATGGTGGCCATGGTCCACCTGTCCTCCAGTGGTTACACCAGTGCACGTTCACCATCACTCAGCATTCTGGGTGGGGGTACCCCACCATGTGGGTGCCTGTGCCATTAGATTACCATGATAGGTGTCCAGTGGCCTGCTTCTCCCAGTGGTGGTTGCACCCTGCCCAGTTCCATCTCCTTGCACCCCTGTGCTGTTCCTGTCCATGGGTGCCTGCTGCTGTCTGTTCCAGTGCAATGCCTCCATTGGATGGACATTGTTTGCTACCTCCATGTCGTGTGGCCTGCATTGTTCTGGCACGCTACATTTTGTGCTGCCAACATTGATAACAATACACTTCTTTGGGGGGATGGAATGCCCTAAATGTCCCACTAGTGACTACAAGGCCCGAAGGCCAGTCCATTAAAGAGTCTCTCCTGGGCTGGAGCCCCATGAACTTAGTCTTTTAAGGCCATAATCCCGAAGGGGAGAGTCTTTGCGGACAGTTCACACGCTGTTTGAAGTCTGTAGTGTAAGGTGTGTATTGCAATGTCATAAAGATAGAATAAAAAGAATTTTGATGACTCACCAGCCTCTTGAAGTATTCGAACATCACCAACCTGGTCCCTGCCGAAGACTCTCCCTGGCAGCATTTCTTCTTATACAGCTGGGCGGACATCTTCCAGGAACCCACAGGAGTGCACATCTGGAAACAGTTGGGCTGATGTCATAACTGGAGAAGGAACCTTAGAACAGGAACAAAAAGAGAAACAGCTGGTCCGGCGTCATCCGATTACCAGGTGATGAACAGGAAAACAGCTGGGCTGGTGTCCTCTCTGGATCTGAAGTCATCTGGTGGTACCAGTAGATGGTTGCTGAATAGGGCAGTACACTGTGGACTGTAGAATATGGGGCACCTGAGTTCTTGTTTATTCATATTGGCAGTTCAATAAGGTTATTTCACAGTGTAGATGTGGCAGTATTGACTACCACTGCTCAGCTCTCCATTTTGTAGGCACAGGCTTAATTACTGGGAGGTCCTTGCACTGAGGCCAATAGTAGAGGGGGTCAAGGGCTTGAATTATTACTCCATCTGGGCCTTTGCATAATTCACACAGTGGAGAACTTGGCGTCCCTCTCCGTCCACTATTCTCACTCTGTCCATAAACAGTGTCCTGCCTCTCTTCCACTGTGTATACTTTTCGTGGAACAGTCTATTCTTTATATGCTGGTTAGCCCCAGGATGCACATGTTTCATTGCTTCATCCCAGATCCAGGATTTCCTGCAGTTCTCAATCTCCTCCCAGACTCTCCGAGAAAAGGTAGGAAAGGTCATACCAAAGATTTCATTGGCCTTTCTACGAACCTCTTTACTTGCTTTGGTCAATCTGAGACAGCTGGCCTGGCTTGGGGGTGGCCAGTCCTGGTTCTGCCAGCTTCGCTTTCCTCAATGAAATTAAAAACGGATCCCTGACTTCTTTTTCTTCTTCTGATGAAGCCAGGGCAGTGGCATCACCACCTTCTTGAACACATTCCTCCGAGGCAAGATCTTGAGGCTGTGTACCCATTCCTATCTCACAAGGCCACTTAGGTTCCTCCTCATCTTCCTCTTCACTAAGGATCTGAGCCCAGGAGTGAGCAGTAGTTCTCACCCCCGAGACTATCCATTCATCACTAGGAGCGGAGGTCGACACCTCCCATTCAACGGCCTCCCGCATCTCAACTTCACCTTCGAGACTTGGGATAGGCCCCCCCACCCAGGGGTCTATTGATTCTTTATCTGAACTTGCCTTCTGAGATCCAGCATCCAAAACTTCAACTTCAGATTCAGTCTCTAATTCTGCACTCTCTAACTTTGTGCCACACTCCCCGAGGGGACCTTCCTCCACAGGCTCCGCCTGATGCTGTGTGCTGCCAACTGCAGATTCTTGAAGTTGTGTCCATGTGGGAGCCAAACGAATTTGAGGCACTTTATACAAGCCATATTTTTGTAGACAACCAGCACAGTGAGGAATCATGAAGACATCCCTTCCAGCACTAAAGCACATCTGGCATACACACACACTGGATAATTAGGAATTGCCACATCAGGAGGGAGTTGCCCTCTATAGCACCAATTTTCAATGTCTCTCAATCTATTTACTGCTGCTGTTTCTGCAACCCGGGCATGATCCAGGTAACGAGCTGGTCCTGAGGCCATAACTGCAGAAAAACAAACAAAAGTTCACTGTAACTGAAAGTCCCACTTTAAATGAACACACTGTGTAGCTATAAAATGGCTCCTCTGCTGCTGTGTTTACTTTACTACCCCACCCTGTAATGGCGGTGGCAGCACTCCTGTGCATTAACATTCAGACTCTGGGTCAAGCCACTGCACACCTGATTTACATCAGCTACTAATAACTTTTACTTCAAACTTCACAACTTGCTCTGTTCTGGCTGTTCACACATTTACAGGATTTTCCTTTGACTTTTCACTTGCTGGCAACATTCATTTAATTATAGTCCCTTTTAAAACTTCAGGTTTCAGCACAGGATTGCCTGCTTTTACTAGTGTTGCATAATAGAACTGTTGCAGCTGCATGAGCCACATTTGGAATCTTCAGCTCAGAGTAAGTTTAGAACCTTGGGAATTCAAAGTCAGTCTTCAGTTTGTCCTTAAGCAAACAAGAAGGACACCAGTAGTTGTCTGTTTACCCCCCTCCCTCTGGGGGGGTGAGGAAAAGTTCTTTGTGGGTTCCAGGGCAATCCCTTCTCCACACCTTGGGAAGAAAGCTGCCTGTTTTAATTTAAGTTCAGTCTGTTCATGTATAACAGCAAAGGTTACATTTCTTCGCCTGTGGGGCACCTGCAATGAATGGGTGAGAGTTTGGCCCCATTGGAAGGGGCAAACAACTTCTTTTCTTCAGTTGGATTTCAAGTATTGGGGACTGCTATTTGGGAGGACTATGTCAACTAGAACAAACAAATAGAGCAGTCATCTGTTTAAAGTGTTAAAGCTCATTGTAGAGGGGGTGTTTCAGGTCATCCACCGTCAATCTACATTTTAAAGTCTAAAGTTCTGTGTGTCCAGAGAAATGGCCGAGTATGGGCTGTGGGAGCTGGAGGTGGGAAAACCCCCCATCTTTAGTAACCAGGTCCACCTCTATGGATTTCTTCTGTGTTTTTGCTACTTGCCTCATGTGCTTGGCCAGTGATGGGGTGGGTACCCAGACGTGGGTCACAACTTGAAAATCTCTCTAGGAGTCGTAGACTCTAAGTGGTGTGGGGAGCCACAGGATGGGAACATTACTCCTTGTTGGATGGGAGTCTCCCTGTTTGATGGGAGTTTCGGAATTGGAAGTATGAAAACAAAATCTCTCTAGGAGTCTCAGACTTCAAGTGGTGTGGGGAGCCACAGTTTGGGAGTCTCCTTGTTTGATGGGATGTCTTTCCAAGTAGAGTTTGGGTTCATTCTTCAAGTGGACCATCAGTCGAGTGGCCGGCAGGGGAGCCGGGCCAGTCGGGCTGTGTATCCAATGCGCATGCAAAGTCCGGGCTGAGTGCCTGGTGGGTCCAAAGCCAGACAACTGTTGTATTGTGTTCATTCACCAAATGGACAGCTGTGTTTAACCTCTAATCTGCATTACAGTTACGTAGCCCTGTGGGGGGACCATACAGAGCTTTGTTTATGTTCAGTGAGTAAATAAATAAAGCCACACTGAAAAATCCCAATTCTGGTTCTGGACATTACAGTTATTGCTTCCTGTAGTTTGGATTTACTTTGGTGCCGCTGTGCAGAGTAGTCAAACCTAGGTCTCTTGTGCCAGGTAACCTCATCCTTCCCCGAACCCGTAGAGACATATGTATATCCATGTTACAAAAACGGGCATATGGGTTACACTGTGCAGCATACAGGCTAGACAAAGAAAGCTGCTTATTCTATCTTAAATTTTTGATGGATCACTATCAGCAGCTAACAGACTGAGTGGGGGAAGCAAGAGAACATAGGCACACACCATCTGCACAGGGAACAGGAAGCTGTGAGAAGGAAATATTTTTTAAACATTTATAGCTCAAAAGGGCCAGATGAATTTGCATAGGTCATCTTTAACCCCATATAGGCCCGTAGGGCCACACAGAGATAAATACAGAGTAGTTGCCAGCTCCACAGTAGCATTTCCACTTTCTATCACAAATCCCAGGTCAGATTAAATCAAGAGCAAGAGGCTCCATTTAATATAGGAGTCCATCATAACCTAAATGGCTCCATTTAAATGTAAGAGACCATCTTCTTATTTGAGCAACAAGGTAATAGGATGATTTTGTTTAACCAGGAGAGACACTCTAAGCTGAAAGTTTGTTTTCAAGTGCAACCTGGGAACACAGGGAAGTTAAGTGACTTGCTCCGGGTCACACAGTAAGCAAGATGGGGCTGTGGGATTCAAACTCAGGTCCCCAGGTTTGCAGCTCAGAGCCTTAAACTATTGCACTATACTGTATTCACTCTACAGTAACCAATCCTTCTAAATGCTCTAAACCTTTTTTGTTGAACAGTTAAAAAAGCACCAATTAAAGAGTTTTATTCAATATGGTCAATTAAGTTCAAAGGGGAAGTTTGCGATCTCCGCTCAGTACTACAGTTTCAAGGCCAAACCAATCATTCTTTAAACAAGAACTGGCTTAGAACATAACTCCAAAAAAGAGTTCTCAGCCCAATCCCATCAAATAGGCATGGAGCAATTACCTCAATATTTGTAGACAGGATTGGTTTACCATTAACAAAGCGCCTCTGATGATTGTATTATTCAGCTGTTCTGAGTCTCCCCATTCTGAGGGTCCATATCACTTTTCTCAACCCTTTTCAAAATCCAAGACATAGCAATGACAGCTTACAAGCAGGAATCTGGTCAACTTTCCATTGTTTTTAACAGATGAATATAAGGGAGTGGAGAGGTGGGGAGGGGACGGCAATACAAAAGACTGGTGTAAAAAAGAATATGGTAATCTCCTATTTATTGAGACTAAAACAATTATCTGACAGCAGTGCTAAAACACAGACTAAGTGACAAAACAAAAAACAAAACAGGCACTTGGCACCTTTACACTTCGCAGAATTTGCATGAACAACTTCTGCTCTGCATCTGGTTTTCTACTACATATTGTCTTTTTTATTCATTTATTGTTTTAGAGACTGGTGGTGAAGAGGAAAGGAAAACTGGTCAGTTAAAGACTGCAGTCTGGCTGATAATGTCACTACAGTGAAAGCAGCTAATAAATAAGCCAGAATGTGAGAGATGGCACCGCATCTTTTTCCTACAGCTTGCTCTGCAAACACAGTGTGTAAAATTTTCCTCACACCTTTACCCTTTGCACAATTTGCTTGAACAACTTTTACGCTGCATCTGGTTTTCTATTTTGTTTCCAATTTTTTTATTAATTTATTGTTTTAGAGACTGGTGGTGAAGAGGAAAGGAAAACTGGTCAGTTAAAGCTAATAAATAAGTCAGAATCTGAGAGACGGAACAGCATCGTTCTCCTACAGCTTGCTCTGCAAACACAGTGTGTGAAATTACCTTTCCCACTCCCTACAGTGGCAAATTTAATCAGTTCAAGCAGTGTGTCCTAGTCTTATTTCATTTATTATTTTTAAATATTTTAGCAAAAAAAAAAAGAAAAAGAAAAAGAATCTGAGCAAGAGATTGCAAGATGTCTTATTCTTCCCCATGCAACTTGGCTTCACAGCATGTGAGATCATTTCTCCACCTACCCCACTGCAGCAAGTTGATCCACAAGCATTGTCTGTCACTACTACAGCAGTCTTCTTTATTAACAAAACTTGTTAGCCAGGCAAGGGAATTTCAAATGTTGTACTCCCCCTAGACATGAGCTCCCTACAAAGTGTGATCCCCCCCCAGCAGCATTCTCAAAAGTGTCTCTATATAATATGTTGCTTCTGCTGAGTTAATTCTTTTAGAAAATGTGCTTTATTTTTTAAGAAAAACAAAATAATTAAAGTAGCATTGGAAACATTTCCTCCACTGGACTGTATGTCCTGTAGTACAGACCAGTGTTTTCCTTCCATGTTATCAGTTTATGGTTTACTTCATACCTCTCAAGTGTCCCGGATTGTCCGAGAAGTCCCGGTTTCGAGCTGACCGTTCCGCCGTCCCGCATCCCCGCGCCATTGTCCCGAGAAACGCCAACTCCTCTCAGCCACGCGGTCTCCAAAGCCGAATGAGGACTGTTTCCCTCAGTCTACATTTTACTGCTGCACCACCGGGGCCTGTATACGTCGCACGTGGTGACGTAGGGACAACTCCACCAATCATGGGGTGTATTCGGCGTCCGTTGCTGTTTTGGCACCCCCGCCCAACTGACACTGATGATTTTTAGTCCCCCAACCCAGGCCCAGCCCCGATTCCCACGTCCCCTTCCCAATTCCCACTCAGGTCCACAAGTGCTGCTTAAAAGCAGCTCTCCGGCAGTACTTGGCACACACTCAGCTGATCGGAACGAAGCACAAGCACAACTTCAGACTGATTGAGGAAAGAAGCTGCGATTGCCGACGAGCCGAAGTCCAGACTCCAGAGGTCTCCAGAGTCCAGCGCAAGAAACTAGCAGCAGCTCGGAGCCCCTCCAGCAAGCAAGAACTTGTGCCGCACTGCCACCCTGCCTGCCATCCATCTCTGCTTTATTTCTCCGGCTCCTACATCCATTCCTGAGGACCCTGCAGCCGGCAGCCGCCTACCAGACCGAGACAGACAGACCGAGGCTTGAACTTCCCCAATCCCGAGCCTGACTCCTCCAGTAGTGCCACTCGAGACCCAATCTTCCTTCAGTCCACTTCCACTACAGTCCAGACAGTCCCGTCCATCTCCTATAGACCGAAGGGACCTTTGGAGTAAACAGATTAATGCATTATTATTAAGGGCTATGCATTCCCTAGCAATTTTTAGCAAACAGTAGTTGATTTTCAGCATCAGTCGTCTGTGTTAGTTGCAGTTTAGAACAGCTTTCTTTAGGTATATATATTTCTTATTTTAAAGATTTGGGAGCATTATCCCTATATTAAGGGAGTACTATGCAGTATGCAGGTTTTAGGGGTCACGGGCTCACGGCTCATGGTAGCATTTAGTTAGCTGTTTGGCATAAAATGAAAAGGATAGTATTTTAGTCACCCCCGCCCCCATGTAGTAGTACTGACTGCAGGAACTTACTGTATCCTTTTTTAAAAATGATGTTCCTGTAAATATATTATAAACAGTATCCGGAAGGCATGAATTGTGCTGTTTGATACAAAATCTAATAAAACGTAAGCAAATAGCAGCTGGCAGCCAGATCCAAGCTCATTTGACCCTTAATTATCATAGAGTTGGTGGATTTTTTTTTTCTTTTTAAATTGGAGCACATTAGAGGGGAGCTTAACTTGATTTTTGGGTGTAACTTGTGCTTTGTGGTGGTATTCTAAATACTAATATTTTTCAATACTGCGGTCAACAGTTCACTTAAGTCAGTGGCATGCTTTGTGACAGAAAAATTGCTGTAGAGTTGCAGGTAATCTGCCAAACAGATATGGGGACACTAGTGTCACTGTATTTTAAATACAAGCTGCATTTATCTCTGTCATGCCAGTTCTAGTTCATTTATTAGGTCCGTCTCAGTGTCTCTTGCAGTCAGTCCACCCTCCTCAGTCTACGTACGTTGCTGGTTTATTTTTTATATTGCATGCATGCATTGCGGTCTTTTGGTGTTAAGTAGGTTCCCAAGATGTTTATCAAAGACAGCGATAGTGTTGGGTGGTGTGCCTGGCTTGCACAATTATTGAAGGAATTTCTGTAGATGTTATTGGGACTTTTGCAGTACAAACACTAGTACTCAGTCAGTGCATGCTCTCTTGTGCGGCTATCAAAGAATACTCCTAGTTGTCTGCCAAGGACTCTTTATTGTATTTTAAAGATTATGTAGACAGTACTGCTCTTTGTGTCAGTCAGTGCAACTCAGTCAGAACGAAGGCACCCACGGGTGACAAGTGTTGTGTCTTTCCTTGGGTCTGAGGCGGGAGAATCAAACTGTCAAAGAAGCCCTCCAGAGTTCCAGAGCACGGAAGAGAAAACTGAGATGAGGCAGAGAGATGCTAGCCAGTACACCACTCAAGGTGCCCATCGCATGTCTGTCAAGCGGACCCTGGCCTGAGCCGCTTGGGCTGCAGTCACTCAGAGGGAGCCAGGACGGCTGCTGGACTGCTACTGCAACAAATCACCCCCAAAAGAGCTGTATCACTGATGTATCAGTGAAAAGTACACTGTAAAAGAGCAGCAGCCAGCAAATCCAGCATCTATTCACCACCACATGGCTCCTCCTGGCTTGAAATGACTGCGGAGGAAGTGTAGAAGACGGACCGAGGACAGAGAAGCAACAGTTCAGTGGAGTGTTGAGACTGGGCAGCCACAAGCACTGACTGAGCACTTGAGCAGCACTTGTCTGTCTTGTCATTTTGTCTGACCAGCAGTAAACAACCTCCCTCATTCTTCAGGCAGACAATCACAAAGCCCCCCCCCATTCCCCCTTTGCTACTTAATAATTATAGATCTGTAGAGTCTGGCAGATAATTGTAGAGCTGCAGTCTGACTGGGACTTCATGGACAATCCAGGACACTTGAAAGGTATTATGTATGCTTGGGTGAAAGGATTGCTGCCTAGTCTGAGCTGACTGAGCCCAGTGGTCTTAGGGGCGTTGGTAGAAGCAGTGCAGCTGCGTCAAAGCCCTCCTGTGGGCACTGTTTAAAGACAAAAGATATTGTCATATAATTTGTGCTTGGGGTAAGGATTGCTGCAGGCATGAATCTGACTGTTTTGCTCTCTCCTGGAACCGCATTATCTTTTAGTGTGTGTGTGTGTGGGAGGGGTAGTCTACTTGGTACTGCCATGGCATGGCACGCCACACAGCTAATATAAAATGTAAGCTAGATAAACCATTGTGCTGCATAAGCCTTAATCAGCAAGAATGGGGAGAGTTTGTAAGTACTGTGAATGTGTCATTTAGGCAACATTAACAGCTTCTTAATTACTTAGCATAAGCTGTTGGACAGATAAAGAGAACTCCAGACTTGTTAGCAGCTCATTGTTTGTATGCTTCTGGTACAGTTGTAGGGCTGGAGAAAGGATCAGACCACACCTGATACATTAGCAAGTCTTTATGTGCACATAATGGAAGAAACTATGGGACAGCACAACAGTTTAAGAATCAGCCTGGATAATGTATCAGAGCTGGAAAACATTTTATTTTTATTTATTTAGCTTTTGTTGACCGGGTAAGTGCACTAGACAAATCCTGCCTATTTTCAGGCACGACCCGGGGGAGAGGGATACAGATGAATGCCAACTGACCTTGAACCAGATTAAGCTGTTGGTGGTATTTTTACTGAATGAGGGAAATTTGGCCCAGGACACTGGGAAATCCCTACTCTTTCGATAAGTGCCATGGGATCTTTAACATCCACCTGAACTACCACCAATCCAGGCAGATGGGACCTCGGTTTAACGTCTCATCTGAAAACGGAAACATAAAGGTGGACTTGGGAGAGCTGATTCAGCCTGCAGTTGCCAGCAGGAGATTTCTCTCATTTAAAGAGGTCCTGCACCTGAGGGTAACTTGTTCTGCATTTTGTCTTTGTTGCAATTTTATTAGAAAATGGACCATGATGACAACACTTTCTCCGAGGATGACATCTGCAGTGGAGGTAACATGACCCCAACCAAGAAGTCAAGAGAAATGCTGTGTTCCAGACTGCATGGAAGATTACATTTGAATGGGTAGCAGCCAGTAGAAAAGGGCCCTGTATGCATTCTGCAAAGTGTGTGCATCTGACATCAGCGTGAGCCATGGAGGAAGAAACGATATACAGTGCCACGAATCATCACACAAGCACCAGCAGAATGTGAAACATGCTTCTGGGAAGAAGCTGAGCCACTTTTTTCAAGCTCAAAGTTCCACAAAGGTTGTGGAGGCTGAGGTGGCCTTTGTCAATCTTTTAGCAGAACACAATCTCTCCTTTTCCTGTGCTGACCACATCTTGAAATTTATGAGGAAGCACTGCACAGACCAAGAGGTGGTTAAAAAAATAACCTGTGGATCAACCAAATCTGCATGCATTGCATAGAAGTCCTTGGGCCAAAGTATCAGGAGGATGCAGCTGCCCAGTGTCGCAGCTTCCATTCTGCTTGTATGTCGACCAAAGCACAGACATCGGGGATGAAAAGTTATTGGTTATTCTGGTGGGCTTTTATGACATGAAGTTGGAAACAAATGTCATTCGCTTCCTGGACATGCCTTCTTGTGTATCTGGAACTGGGCAGGCAATGTTTGACATCGTGATGAAAACCTTAGAGCACTTCCATATCCCACTGACCAATCTGACTGCATTCTCATCCGATAATGCTTCTGCTATGATCGGGAAAAAACAATTCTCTGCTTTCTAGGCTGAAGCAGGTCTGCCCAAATATCATAAACATGGGATGTCTTTGCCATCTGGTAGACCTGTGCACCAAATCCGCCGTTAAAGCAATTTCATCACCAGTTGAAGAGTTAATTTCAGACATTTACTGCCATCTTTCTTCAAGTTCTCAGAGGCAACAGCAGTTAAAGGAGTTCAGTTTGTTTGTGGACATTGAGCCCTTGAAAATTATCAAACATGTGCCTACAAGATGGCTCAGCTTGAGCAAGGTTGTGCAGCGAATAGTGTGGACATGTGGCCAGCTGCTGTCCTACTTTATGTCATGTGATCCCGAGGTGCAAAAGTCCAACTCATAGCAGAGCGGTTAAGCAGTCAGGAAATGAGGATGACTTTTCTTTTCTTAAAATATGCAATGGTGCCCCTATGCCAATTTAACAAAAAGCTACAGAGCAGGGAGAGTCAGCTAATGACTCTTCATGGGGAAATTAGCAAAATGGTTCAGTTGTATTCTAGCAGACTTCTTCTTCCCGAAGCAGCAGTCAGTTTATTTAATGAATGCAAAACTACATTTCTCGATAAGGCAGAGAATTTCCTCGCCCTTCAGGAAACTCGGGTTGGACCAGAAGTGGAAGATTTCATCAAAGAAAATGAGGATGCTATTGCTGGAACAGCGGCTGAAACCAACATATACAGGAAGGCAAGAGCTTTCTACACAGCAGTTCTGAGAAAAATGCTGACCAAATTTCCATTGAACAGCAAGCTCTTGAAAAGTGTGTCCACTCTACTCAATCCAGCTTTAAAGCTGAAGATGTCAGGGATGGTTGTTGTGGACTTGGGAAGGCAGCTGGGCATTTGTACTACATCAACTGAATGTGACCAGCTGCTAGATGAGTTTGGCATATATCAGTTTGCTGAAACATTTCAGGAGGACAGCCAACATTTGCCACAAACGCCTCTGCTCTAAAATACTGGGGAAGGTTCTTTGCCAACTCACTGGAATGTCTGAACAAAACATACCAATGTTCAGACGGTTAATCTGAGACAGTGCTGTGCTTACCACACTCAAATGCAGAACCAGGCGTGCTTTCAGTATGGTAAGGAAGGTGAAAACAGAACTCAGACATTCTTTAAATACAAAAACTCTAAATTCCTTACTTGCCATAAAGTTTAATGAAGACAGAGAATGTTTTGATGTACAGCACTCCAAGGATGTCCTTGAAGCAGCTAAGAAGGCAACACACTTCTATAACCGAGAACATGATGGCACCTCAAAATGACACTAAAGTTTACCCATTAGGGATGTGTGTATGGAGTGCAACAACAAGTTTTGGACTCTGATGTGACATTAATTGCAATGTGAACCTCGGCGGAAATGGTTATGTGGGCTGGATGGGACTGTGAAGGGAATAAAGTTTTTTTTTTTTTCCAGTTTGTGCAATAATGTAAATATGTGTGCATGACTATGTGTATACATTGTAGACTGATCAATTGATCGAAGCTATAGAATTTGGTCACTTGTGTTTTTTTATATTTAGGGTGAGGTCAAGGATAGGTGTAGGTGTTTAAAGGTATGGAAAGTAATCTTTTTGGTACTGCTAGCAAAATGCAATACATACAGATGTGTGTTAGATTACAGTTCTATGAAATTATATTTTGAATCTGTAGATGGCTTTACTGTTCAATAAAGTTAATATATATGCTTGCATATGCGTTAAGAGTGATTCTTTAGTATTTTGACTAATATGCAGTTCACATGTGTGGATGCGAGACCAGTGCCCGCTGCCACGCTGTCCCAAAAATGGTGTCCCTGATTTTGGTCTTCTGTCCCTGATTTTCTAGGTGGGTGTCCCTGATTTTGGTCCTGCCAGGTTGAGAGGTATGGTTTACTTACAGCCTAAGTCTTGAAGGTACTGCTATGTGCTGTTCTTGGCACAGTTAAAATCACAGAGTCTAAAATCTTAAGGTCTCTTACAGTCAAAATAAAGCATAGTTATTTTGTAATACATAAAGCAAGTGTGAGGAAAGTAGTAAGTATATATGCAGTGTATGTGTATCACTAGTCTCCCTGCTGATTGTGGGCATGTCTTGGGTGTGGTGGCAGATTGGGGAGGTGGAACAGACTGAAGAGCAAATTTTTAAAAGACACTCTGTATGTGTCAGTAATAAAATATGATTAAAAAATAAATAAAATGGAAAACCTACTGTGATTAGAACATGATGCTGAGTGTTTTAGCACTGATACAATGATCATGAACCAGCAAATATAGATATACATTTCTAACAAAACACACATACTCTAAATAGATTTTTTTTTTTAGCAGGAGAGACACACTAAGCTGAAAGCTTGTTTACAGGTGCGACCTGGGAGCACAAGAAAGTTGAGTGACTTGCTTAGTGTCATACAGTATGCAAGTGGGGGCTGTGGGATTCAAACCCAGATCATCATGTTCACAGTTCAGAGCTTTAAACCACGGCACTATACTGCCTCGATACTATATAAGACTTAAATATGTCTTTAAAATGCTTTGTGGAGTTTATTTTTTTTATTATTTCTTATGTTTTACATGTTGAACTAAAAAAGAAATATATGTAGCAATGCAATGGATAATCGAAGAAAACAATCTGGGCTCTTTATTTCCTTTAGGCTGAATTGTCTGACACTTTAGGATGAGTTCAATGTGTGGGTGTAGTTGTCTAGGGGAAAACAGATGGTGCCAGAGCACAAAGAAACACCTATTGTAATTAGACTTACTCACTTCTCTCTGCTATAAACCAGAAAATAAGTTAAATTTATCTCCAGTATCTGACATATTGACAAATTCAGCTTTTCACATATACAAGTAAGAAAAAAAAACACTACCATTTTAAACATAGATTATTATAAATGATGACCATACATATTTAGTCATTCAAACATTTCTTGTCCTCTTTAGGCTGCCGATATTGAAATCAATTGTGGCACTATTTTTTTTTTTACAACAAATACAGTACAAAATTATCTGCTAGTACATCTGGTGGGAGTTCAACTCATACAACCCTTTGTATACTACTTGACTTGAATCACTCTGGCAATGAACAACTAAGAATGTATTTTTTGGCGAAATTTTATAAACCAATAAATAAATGCATGAATACATACAATACAATTCAGAATATGCATATTATATATATATAATGTAACATTATGAAGGAAATACCTATATGTTCCTGTACTATTATCCTTGTTTGTTATTTTTTATCAATTAGTAGTCTTTAGTTCAGAGATATTGTTGTACTACAGAAATCTACACTATGGGTGGGGTACTCAGAACTGCGCCAGGTAGGGGCACAAGCCGGGTCCAGCACAACTGGGATGCGCCAGGGTGTGGTCTGGGCGATATTCAATGGTGCTGCACCATGGCTCTGCACCATTGTATATGGCACCCTGGCTACCCACATTGTGCATGGTGCAGTGGTACTGCTCCAGTGAACGTGGCCAGAGAGGAGCAGGGGGATGCGCTAGAGCAAGTGCCATTGCGGTAGGTGCATCAACCGTGATATTCAGCGGTGGACATGCAAATGGGGCCATAATGGATGCAAGACGCAAATGGGGCCATTAGCATGTCATTATGGCCCAATTTGCATGCAGGTGTGCTGATCCCTGGTGACTTGCACCTGGCGCCCTGCCAGGGAGCAGCTGTCAGGGACCGATGCCCCCTGCCCCCACTGTCAAGCGCTCCAATGCCCGATCGCAGGCATGAGTATTACGATAAACTGGCCAATATCCCTGGTGGTCTAGTGGACCACTTCACACCTGATCATGGGCTTAAGTATAAAAATAAACTATCCAATATCTCTGGTGGTCCAGTGGACTGCTTCACACTCAATTGCAGGCTTAAGTATGAAAATGTAAATGTCCAAACCATCCCTAGTGGTCCAGTGGTACCCCCCTCCCACCACCCACTGAGCTCCACGCCCCGCTCCCCAGTCAGTGGCGGTGGCGGCTCCCCACCACCCAGCTGCCTGGCCGCCCGCTGACTGACTTATTGCAATACAGCTGTACACCTGTTGTCCACAGCATGGGCCAATGGGCATGCAGACCATACCGTAATACACGGTCCAGAAATGTGAATGAATCCATTCACATATCTGGACTGTGCAACCACTAATGGACCAATGGTTGTACAGCCGTACTGTATGCAGTCAGTCAGCGGGCAGCCAGGTGATTTTTGGTGGGGAGCTGCGCTCAGCGCTGAATGGGGAGTGAAATGGTGAGGCTCAGTGGGATGGGAGGGGAGTACCACTGACTGCCAGGGATGGTTGGATGTTTCATATTCATACTTATGCCCGCGATCGGTTGAAGTGGTCCATTGGACCACCAGGGATATTAGACAGTTTATTTATATACTTAAGCCTGTGATCAGGCATGAAGCAGTGCACTGGACCACCAGGGGTATTGGATGGTTTATTTCTATGTGCATGCCTGCGTTCAGGCATGGGGGGGCGCTACCACGATGGACGGTGCCGCTGGAGCTCGGGTAGCCACCCACAGCTGGCAGCTGCCATGTTGCACCCTGTAATATGGCAGCTCACCTGTGGGTGGCCAGCTGTTGCTCCTGTTTTTGTTGGCTCAACTGTGTGTGGCGCAAGTAGGTGTTTGCCTGCAACTGCTCAGCACATCCCGGGCTGAATATCGGGATGTGCGGCATATGCATGGGCATGCCCCCCCCTACTTACACTGCATACATTATTGATGCGCCCCAGTGCATCAGGATTTGTGCCTTGCACTTTCCCCTTTTGAATATCGGGACAGAGTGCATCAGTGGGTTGCGCATGGTGCACCTGTGTTGTGCTATGTGCAACCCTTCTGAATATCCCACCCTATATATACAGTTCTAGGAATTGTGCACTTTTAGAGGACTGAGATGGGAAAGTGTATGTTGCCAGCAGGCAGAACACAAAGCCCTAGTCATGATCAGTATCAAACAATCTGTGCAACAAGTGCTATACTTGATTTTGTAGGATTCACATGTATTTGTTTTAAATCCTTACAGAATAAATAAACCCACTATGAAAGCAGGCAAACATTATGCATTGTGAACTAGATGTATGCAGCTCAAAAACCTGTGCCTTCTGCACTACTGTGTGACTTTTTTCTGTTAACTAATGTAATAAATATTTTCTCAGTTTCATCCTGCTACACCAAGGTGTGTGTGTGTGTGTGTGTGTGTGTGTGTGTGTGTGTGTGTGTGTGTGTGTGTGTGTCTTAGCAGGATACTGACAAATGCTATTAGGTATTTTGGTGCCTCATATTAGGCTGATATATACTATGGTGCTTCAAATGATGTACTGGGATTATTTATTTATTTATTCATTCATTCGATTACCTGGGTTGGTGCACTGATTTCAAGACTGTTCTCAGGCCCAGCCTGGCCCAAATCCCTTTTAAGTGCTCTATCCCTCATCCAGCCCATTTGCCAGAGGTGTTGCTCACACAGAGTAGATGCTATCAAATTGTAAATCAGATAATTGTTATTTTTTAAGATACTAAATCAAAATTAAATTTTGCTGAAATAAGCACTTTCATTCCAACATGGTTCTGATCCTGTAGTTGCACATTTTATTTGTTTACTTAATTATTTATGTGTTTATTTATATGGAGCTCTGAACAGCTGCACACACTTCACATATCAGATAACTCATTAGAATATGGTCCCATTATTATGCTTACAGTGGTCAAGACTATGTAATTTAAACTCCAGAGGCCATATTCTTACAATACAACACAGTTCACAGTAAAAGGGGCATATTTATACTATATCTTCTTACAATACTGCTCAGAAAAGCACCACAGAATATTTCATCCAAGCAGCACACCCAGCATACCCTTATAAAGTTATAGGACTTACTGTACACTATGTATACCATTCTGTGAATTATGCACTTTTAGGGGGCTGAGATGACAGAGTATATGCAGGTAGCAGGCAGAACGCAAAGCTCCTGTCATGAACAATATCAAACATTAAGTGTAAAGACCGTTGCCATGCTACCACAGGCAAATACTAAACTTGTTTTGGAGGAATTCACATGTGTTTTTTTAAATCCTTAAATAATAAAAGCACCAATAGGAAAGGGGCCAAACATTACAGTTTGAGAACTAGGTGTATGTAGCTTGAAAATCTTTGTCTCCTGCCCTCCTGTGTGCTTTTTATGTTGATTGCGCGCGTGAGCATGAAACATATTGCAGCAGGTTGCCAGAAGCAGGTTTTGGAGGTGTGGCACTGTTGTGGCCAATGCCCCCACAGCCTTTTAAGGCTTGGCCCACTTTCCCCAATGCCATGGCATGCTGCTGCTGACACTAGCTCAGCCAGCATGCCACAACTTTGAAATGTTTCAGCCACTGTAATCAATGGCTGCCTCGTCATTTGCAATGTCAGCCATTCGCTGCAATGAGGGAGCTAGCTGTCATTGCTGGGTGGAACGTTAGTACTGTAATATTGTTTCTGAACATGGCAGCGGCTTGCTGCCATGTTCACAAACAATATTCATCAGCCCCCACTGCCAAGGGAGTGCCCAATCCCCCTCGGCAGCATGCACCCTCCCACAACAGTTTTTGTTTACCGACGTGGGCCCCAATCCCCGTTGGCTTCACTCCCCTCCTAGTTGAAGTATCCAATGGGGAGCCCATTCCCTGTCAGCTTCAGTCCCCTCCTTCAGTTTCTGTGGCTGATGGGGGAGCCCACTCCCTATCAGCATAACGTCCCCTCCCCTGAAAAAAAAACCTTTGTTTTCTGCTAAGGGGGTTCCCAATCCCCCTTGACTCGTGCCCTCCCCCGTATGTGCCGATGGGGGTGCCCAATCTCCTGTAGGCTACTGCCTCCCCAAAGAAAACAGTCAGGAGGCATGCTGGGAGCCCAACCCAGTGTGCCCAATGCCCCTGTAAAGAAAAAAAAGTCATGCAATATATATATATTTTTTTTAAACCTGTAGGGGAAATCCATATTCGGGACACATTAAGAAAATGACAGTGACAATGTTCAGCAGCAAAGGTCCTAAAATGCCTATGTTGAAAATTTAGTGATGAAAGCACATAAAATGAGTGTGTTATGAGCAAGTGTTGCCCAGTTTCCATGCACGCTTGTGCCTTCACAACTTTATAACATTTTCACTCCAGATTTTCAACATTGCCAGTTTTCCACACCTCCTTATGAATAGTGCAGCTGTCATTTTTCACATCCTGGCTGAAACATGTTTTCTCTCTTCTGGCGCTGTGGGAAATCAGTGTTCAGGACACAATAAGAAAATTGCACTGACACTGTTCATTAGCAGAGGTCCTAAAATGCCTATGTTGAAAATTTTGTGATGAAACTCCATAAAATGACTGTGTTATGAGCATGCATTGTGCAGTTTCCATGCTTCCTTGTAACTTCGCAAATTAGTAATATTTTCATGCCACATTTTCAACACTGCCATTTTTCCACTCCTCCTTATGAACAGTCCAGCTGTCATTTTTCACATCCTGGCCAAAATGAGTTTTCGCGCTTCTGGGGCAGAATACCACAGTCGCTGTCAGAAATCAGTGTTTGGGACAGATTAGGATCGAGCGAGTTAGAGAGGGGGAGTGACCAAGCTCAACTGAGCTCTGTTGGGACTGCTGCAAATTTCTTTGTGGGCAGGAAAAGGCACCAACACAGGCAGAAGCCCAGTACAAAAGGGCAGCCTGCAGCGCTGGGAGACAAAGAACAAGCGAGTGAGGGAGGGGGAGTAAGTGAGCTCAATGAAGCTCTGTTGCGACTGCTGCAGATTTCTTTGTGGGCAGAAAAAGGCAGGAGCACCATACAAAAGGGCAGCCTGCACCGCTGGCAGAAATGGAATGAGCGAGTGAGAGAGGTGGAGTGAGTGAGGTCAACGGAGCTCTGTAGGGACTGCTGCAGATTTCTTTATGGGCAGAAAAAGTCGGCAATGCAGGCAGGAACCAAGTACAAAAGGCTAGCCTGCAGCACCAGCAGAAACGGAACGAGTGAGTGAGAGAGGGAGACTAAGCGAGCTCAGTGCAGCTGTGTCTGGACTGCTGCAGATTTTTTTGTGGGCAGAAAAAGGCAGCAATGCATGCAGGGGCCCAGTACAAAAGGGCAACCTGCAGCATCAGCAGAAACGGAATGAGCGAGTGAGAGAGGGGGAGTGAGCAAGCTCAACAGAGCTCTGTCAGGACTGCTGCAGATTTCTCTGTGGGCAGAAAAAGGCAACAACGCAGGCAGGAGCCCAATACAAAAGGGCAGCCTGCAGCAGTGGGAAACACAGAATGAGCGAGTGAGGTAGGGGGAGTGAGTGAGCTCAACTGAGCTCTTCTGGGACTGCTGCAGATTTCTTTGTGGTCAGAAAAAGGCAGCAATGCATGCAGAGGTCCAGTACAAATACGTAGCCTGCAGCGGCAGGAGAAACAGAATGAGCGAGTGAGTGAGGGGGCGTGAGCAAGTTCAACGGAGCTCTATCGTGACTACTGCTGATTTTTTTGTGGGCAGAAGAAGGTGGCAATACAGTTAGGAGCCCAGTGCAAAAGGGCAGCCTACAGCGCCAGGAGAAACAGAATGAGCGAGTGAGACAGGGGGAGTGAGCGACCTCAATGGAGCTTTGTAAGAATATCTGCAGATTGCTTTGTTGGCATGAAAAGGTGCCAACGCAGGCAGGAGCCCAGTAGAAGTGCAGCCTGCAGCGCTGGGACAAACACAATGAGTGAGAGAGGGGGAGTGATCGAGCTCAACAGTCCTCCATCGTGACTGCTGCAAATTTCTTTGTGGGCAAAAAAAATGCAGCAATACAGGCAGGAGTCCAATACAAAAGGACAGCCTGCAGCGCCAGCAGAGACGGAATGAGTGAGTGAGTGAGATAGAGGGAGTGAGCAAGCTTAACGGACCTGTGTCAGGACTGCTGCAGATTTCTTTGTGGGCAGAAAAAGACATCAACTCAGAAAGGAGCCCAGAACAAAATGGCAGCCTGCAGCAGTGGGAGACACAAATCGAGCGAGTGAGTGACGGAGGGGGAGTAAGCAACCTCAACACAGCTCTGTCATGACTGCTGTGGATTTCTTTATGGGCAGAATAAGGCAGCAATGCAGGCAGGGGCCCAGTACAAAAGGCCAGCCAGCAGTGCCAGCAGAGACGGAATGAGCGAGTGAGAGAGGGGAGTGAGCGAGCTCATCGGTGCTGTGTCGGGACTGTTGCAGATTTCTTTGTGGGCAGAAAAAGCGGCCAATGCAGGCAGGAGCCCAGTACAAAAGGGCAGCCTGCAGCAGTGGGAGACACAGAATGAGCGAGTGAGGTAGAGGGAGTGAGTGAGCTCAACTGAGCTCTTTTGGGACTGCTGCAGATTTCTTTGTGGGCAGAAAAAGGTGCCAGTGCAGGCAGAAGCCCACTACAAAAGGGCAGCCTGCAGCACCGGGAGAAACACAATGAGTGTGTGAGAGAGGGGGACTGAGCCAGCTCAACGGAGCTCTATCATGACTGCTGCGGATTTCTTTGTTTGCAAAAAAAGGTGGCAACGCTGGCAGGAGCCCAGTAAAAAAGGCCAGCCTGCAGCGCCAGCAGAAATGGAATGAGTGAGTGAGAGAGGGGGAGTGAGCAAGCTCAACGGACCTGTGTCGGGACTGCTGCAGATTTCTTTGTGGGTACAAAAAGCCACCAAAAAAGGCAGGAGCCCAGTACAAAATGGCTGCCTGCAGCGTTCCAGTTTAAACAGAATGAGTGACTGAGAAAGAGGGAGTGAGCCACCTCAATGGAACTCTGTCGGGACGGCTGTGGATTTCTTTGTGGACAGAAAAGGGTGCAACACAGGCAGGAACCCAGTACAAAGAAGCAGCCTGCAGCACCGGGAGAAACAGAATGAGTGAGTGAGTGACAGAGGGGCAGTGAGTGAACTCAATGGACTAATGCAATCAACATTCGGCATTGACAAATGTTTTTTTCTGTTAGCTACTGTAATAAATAGTATGTTGCTAAATGCCATTTCAGCCTGCTACACCACTGTGTGTGTGTGTGTGTGTGTGTGTGTGTGTGTGTGTATTCACAAGGTGACATATGCATTGTCATATATTAAATAGCAGCAGCCTAATATCTGAAATTGGACTGATCCGAACTCTATAATTCCTAGGTACAAGTCTGTGCATGCCAGAAATTAGAATAAGTATTGCTATGTAAAATAGGAGCATGCATTAGTTATCTGGGAAAAATGTATGTATTATCCTAAATTGTTTTTTTGTTCTATTTGTGCGTAGAGGAAAGTGTCACAGTCCTGATGTCAAACACAAAAGTAGCAATCAGTAGTCCATAGATAAAATGTTGCATCTTAATGTACAGAACAGGGACTGCATCTGCAGAACAGGGGTTAGCCATGCCATGCAAGTATAGGCCAACTGAGTCATGATGTTTGGTTTGATTGTCCTCAATATGAATAATGAACTGTGCATTTCTCATTGATTCTGATGCTGGGGCTCCAGGGTTCTGACTCTGTTTCTATCGCTATGAGTATATGATTGTTACACAAAACCTATATTGCTTGCCATTCCTTCCATTGAAATCTACACCTCTATATATTTTCCTAATAATGTGTCTGCCTTCCTTATAATAGAAAATAAAACAAATCTTACTAGTTAAAAAGCATTTTGTTGTTTCTCCATGCTTCCTTCACATTCAACACAACCTCATTAACTTCATTATGCAGCCGTGGTGGATCTGACCAGATTTTGTTTACATGAGCTGCCAGGAACAACTGTTGAGGGGCTGCATTTGGTGAGGATGTGTTTTGCATATTTAGAGAGATTCCCGCCTCACTTAGGTCTCTCTTGACTGTATTTTATTTAACATGAGCTGCCAGGGACAATTGTTGAGGGGCTGCATTTGGTGAGGGTGTGTTTTACATATTTAGAGATATTCTTGCCCCACTTCGGTCTCTTTCGACTCTATATTATTTAACATGATCTGACAGGAACAACTGCTGAGGAACTGCATTTGGTGATCAGCAAAGGACAGCACTGTACCATAGCTTTCAAATTAAGAAGATCTATAAACTGTTTATACAATACAGCCCTGTGCATGCATAATCTCACATAACTCTTCAACTGAGTTGTTGTTTCTGCATTTTTGGTTGACATTTCATAACATAAATTATAAGGTTTTTGCATTGTGGCCACTGTGAGGGAAGGTTTTGCATGCTACAACAGATTCCTGCCCCACTTAGACTGAGATCACTATTTGCGCTGGCAGAGGGCAGAGCTGGCCTTACCTCAGTCAGAGCCTGCATATTTATTGGAGATGGAACCCCAAGCTGACCATCTACTGCTGGGTGAGGCTCTGAGGGAGGAGTCAGTGCTGCGTCATCAGCCACACTGCTACTGACATCAGTTGACTCCTCAGAAACAAGAAGGATACCTTAGGAAATCTGTTGGCTGCTCATCTGCAAGGCCACTGTTTCAGTTCATTCTTCACTGAGCATTTCTGCTTCTTGTGCTTCACCGTCGCTTGTGGACACTGAAAGGCAGTCATTGCTGGGATCCATGGTGTCCACCGAAGTTACTTCGCGATTAGAGCTACTGATGACAAATTTTAGGAGGATGTCTTCTACAGGGCAAGTCAGGAGATCAAAAGAGGTACTCTGCATATTTACACACTTTATTTTACTGACTTTTCTACTTGGCTGGCTGTGTAGCTTTTCTTTTTGCGGGACAGCCATGTCTTTAAGCCATGCCAGTTAGCGGTTTACAAAATGGCGGTTTGAGCCCACACAAACATTTAGTCACTTACTACCACTCTCTGCAGCTGTTATATGGCCAGTGGTTGTCAGCTGGGACTTTATCCATGCGTTTGTTGTGAGATTTACGCACGGATAAGGTCCCAGACAGACCAATCAGGTGGTGGGAATTTTCTTGCCCATTTTATAATAATAAATTGTACAGCTTGGGAACACAGGGTTGCCACAATCCCACAACCCTCTTAAATATGTTGTTTTTCAATGTAGTATTGTATTTTGCTCTTTGAACTACTGAGCAATATAATTTAAAGTGGGGAGACCTGCAACTAGACAAAGATACAGAGGGTAGTATGTTTCTCGATTACAACAAGAGACAGACGAAAACAAGATCAGGTGAAAATGCCAGAGATGTCTGAGCAGTTAAGCCTCTCATCTATGACAGCACTAATCCACAATGTGACCCCCATCCCTGCATATCTTAAATATAAGTCTGAGAGGCCTAGAAGCTGATGTCCATTTTACCTGACTCCTAACATTAATTATAATCTAAGTGTTTCCCACTGGTTTACAGCTATGACTGTGGGTGAGAACAAAATCCAGTCTCTAATGAAAACAATAAAAATAGCATCTGGCATACCAGAATCAACAAAAAATAATAAATCACTTCACATGGAAACCCCCATATAGAAGCCAGTGTACCACAATATCCCCATGCCTGAGACTGCACAGGTTTCAGGGCACAAGAATCTACAGTCAGTAACTATTCCTTTATGTCAGATGATAGGCAGAAGAGAAATTCAGTAATTTTCTCTAGTGCCACCATACAAACTGTCAGTAACTTGCATTCTGCATACAATACTAAGCCTTCCCCAGCAGTCCAAGCCAGCAGTGAAGAGATAAATCATCCAGAATTCAGCGACACCTCCAACATTCAAATACTTGGAAGTGGCTGCATTTTTCCACAAAGAAGTGATAAAGTCATAAACCCCTCTGCTGTGGTAAAACGGAAATGTGTTGCTGTGACAGAAGACAGTTCTACCGACACAGACTAGATAAGTGGCACTGTGTGTAAGTGGGCGAAGCAGATATATCAAATTAGCATCAGTATTGGTGCTCCCTGTTTTCTCTTTTTTTTATTCAATGTCCAATCTGTAGCTGCAGAAGACAGGTGGGGGGGGGCATAGATGATGATGGCATCACCATGAGGAGAGAGGATGGAGAGCAGCCTGAAACTAGAGAACTGTGTCTTTCTGAGGAGGGAAGACAACCAATGCATTTGAAATTCATTGGTTCCCAGGCAAAAGATACAGGAAGAAACATATCGGGGAGGGCAAATAATATAACTATGTGTTTCTATGTTTCAGAGGGGTGACTGGGCTGACAACAGAGCTGAAGATGAAGCCTCTGGAGACAGTAACACTACAATGTCACTGGCTTTGAATGAACTCTGACACAGTTTTACAAATGTTTAAAATGCTCATGTTCTTGTAACAAAAGTATTGTTTTGGGTCAAAAAGAAAACCTTGCTCTGTGTGTATATTTGTGTGTGTGTGTGTGTGTGTGTGTGTGTGTGTGTGTGTGTATGTGTTTTGTAATGATTGCGTGTCCATACACTATATAAAATAGTGTATGGGAGCGCCCATACACAACAAGGCTAATCTTCCCCCTTGTGGTTACCTTGGTGACTGAAGGACCTCGTGAGTTCTGCTCTCAATGTCCTTGTCATCAAGGAAACCAATAGGGGGACGAATAGCCTTGTTGTGTGGGGGGGCTCCCATACACTATTTTATATATTGTCTATGTTTCTGTTTCTATCCTTGCATTCTGGGGGGGGGGACAGTGGTAGAAAAGTCTATCTAGCTCAGTTAGTACCCTAGCACAGTGCACCTACTCCATCCCCTCCCAGTTACTCAATGGAGTGAGCAGGCACATGCTTGAATAAGAGGAGGAAGAAGCAGTAGCACAATTGGTGATGCTTAGCAGACTGATTAGGTCAGCCTGATAAACTTTACTAATGACACAACTACTCCACCCACTCCTGATCACATACTCATTTGTTCTATTGAGAAACAGAGGGAATGGAGCAGGTGCACTCTATAGCCATGTTTACACTGCCGACTTTGCAGTGCATTATCCTATGCACATGGGTTGATGCACTGCAAAGCTGGCAGTGTAAGCACTCTCTGGAGTACCTTAAGCCCCCTTCAGATCCTTTTTTTGATCTGACTCTGTTCAGGGGATCAGCAGCGGAGTGAGTGCTTTACGCGGTGGTGTGAACACTTTGCTGCACTCGCTCCGTTGCAAAGGCTATCTTCCCTTCATCCTCCAGTGAATTCATAGCCCCTCCATGAAGAGACCTGCAGCACTGCAAGGGCAGGCTGTGTAAATGGTGAATTACCGGAGGAGTAGGGAGCACAGCATGAAGGGAGCAGCGCAGATGCTGGAGTGCTGCTGCCATGTAAACATGGCTTATGAGAGGGCTGACAGGCTGGCCAAATTATTTGACCACTGCTTCTCCCTCCCCAAATCAGGGCTAGATAGTCAGAAGGAGGATGCATCTTATAAAACATAAAGGCTTGGTGACTGGGCTTGGTGACTGGTGAGATTGTGTTAGAGAGGGGGACATCTATAAAATAATGCTGTTGGCTTTTCACACAGTGTCAGGAGGCAACATTTTGACTGCATGATAAAACAAACATTTGTCAGTGCCGAATGTTTGCTTGCTGGTATGAGCATTAGAAATGCAGGAGTTAGACAGATACAGAATAGGAATGGCAGTGGATTATTGAAGTTCACATGAAGTCCACCTCCATCCTGTAGAGATGGACAGGATTTGGGGTAAGTGTTTGGGTTGTCGCCCATGACGGTCAAGCCGTGTTACCTCATCCTATTCTGCAGACACCAACATGTGTTGAGCTGTGTGTTAGGGTGTTTGGCTTTACAGTCACCCCATTCCATAAGAACATATGGTGAAATGGGTGCAGCATAGGAGAATGGGGTGAAGTCTTGGGCCGAAGAGTCCAAGGTACAGCTTGATGCCTGTCAGGGGGTGGGGGTGGGATGGCATGAGCAGCACAGGCAGCAATCCAAAGGCACACCCTGATGCCTGTCTGTCTGTACAGGGTAGTACGTTATGGTTAGAAACCGTAATGCCTCAGGTGTTTGTTGGTATTTACAATGCAAATTTTGAACATGGCCTTTTTGTGACCCCACCTCATGAAAGTATTTGGGACCTCTTGTCATGAACAGCGGCAATGTAATTTTGTCAATGTGTCCCGAAAACTGACTTCCAACAGCAACAGTGCCATTCTGTGCCACATGTACGAAAAGACAGATCAGGCAGAATGTGAAGAATGACAGCTGTATCATCCATAGGGAGGTATGAAGAGATGGCAATGTTGAAAATGTGTAGTGGGAATATTAAAAATGCATGCAGTTCCGAGCATACGTAAAAACCGCACAAGGCATGCACATAATGCAGTCATTTTATGGAGTTTCGTCACCAGATTTTCAACATAGGCACTGTACGACCTGTGCTCATGAACAGTGTCACTGTGATTTTGTTGATGTGTCCTGAACACTGATTTCGCACAGCAACCATGGTATTCTGTGCTAGAATGGCAAAAACACATTTCGACTAGGTTGTGAAAAATGACAGCTGCACTGTTCATAAGGAGATGTGGAAAAATGGCAATGTTGAAAATCTGGAGTGAAAATATTATAAATGTGCAAAGTTCTAAGTGTGCGTGGAAACTGTGCAACGCACGCACATAACACAGTCATTTTATGGACTTTCATCACCAAATTTTCAACATAGGCATTTTAGCACCTCTGCTAATGAACAGTGTCAATGTCATTTTTGTAATGTGTCCTGAATAATGATTTCCCACAATGACCGTGCTATTCTGCCTTGGAAGTGCGAAAACACATATTGGCCAGAATATGAAAAATGACAGCTGTACTATTCATAAGGAGGTGTGGAAAAATGGCAATGTTGAAAATATGGTGTGAATATATTGCAAGTGTGCTAAGTTACAAGCGTCCGTGGAAAGTGCACAATGCACGCTTGTAACACGGTCATTTTCTGGACTTTTGTCACCAAATTTTCAACATAGCCATTTTAGGACCTCTGCTAATGAACAGTGTCAATATGATTTTCTTAATGTGTCCCAAACATGGATTTCCCACAACAAATGCACTATTCTGCTCCCAAAGTGCGAAAACACATTTGGGCTGGGATGTGAAAAATAACAGCTGTACTGTTCATAAGGAGGTGCGGACAAATGGCAGTGCTGACAATCTGTAGTGTAAATATTGCTAATGTGCGAAGGCATGAGCGTGTGTGAAACCTGCACAATGCACGCTCATAACACAGTCATTTTATGGACTTTTCTCACCAAATTTTCAATATATGCATTTTAGGACCTCTGCTACTTAACAGTGTCAGTGTAATTTCATAATGTGTCCCAAACATGGATTTCCCACAGCGACAGCTCTATTCTGTGACAGAAATGCAAAATCACATTTCAGCCAGGATGTGAAAAATGATAGCTGCACTGGTCATAAGGAGGTATGGACAAATGGCAGTGTTGACAATCTGGAGTGAAAGTATTGCAAATGTCCGAAGGTACGAGCATGCATGGAAACTGCACAACACACACTAGTAAAACTCATTTTATGGGCTTTTCTCACCAAGTTTTCAACATAGGTATTTTAGGACCTCTGCTAATGAACAGTGTCACTGTGCTTTTCTTAATCTGTCCCAAACATTGATTTCACATACCGACTGCTCCATTATGCAGTACATAAGCAGAAACACATTTTGGGCGAGATGTGAAAAATGACAGCAGTACTGCTCATGAGGAGATGTGGTAAAATGGCATTGTTGAAAATCTGGGTGCAAATATTAAAAATTCATGAACTTACGAGTGTGCGTAGGAACTGTGCAACTCACGCTCGTAACACAGCCATTTGTAGGAATATTTTCACCAAATTTTCAACATAGCCATTTTAAGACATCTGCTCATGAACAGTGTCACTGTGATTTTCTTAATCTGTCCCAAACACTGATTTCACACACCGACTGCACCATTGTGCGCTACATGCATGGAAACACATTTTGGGTGAGATGTGAAAAATGACAGCTGTACTACTCATAAGCACGTGTGATAAAATGCCAGTGTTGAAAATCTGAAGTGCAAATGTTACAAATTCGCGAACTTATGAGCGTGCTTAGGAACTGCACAATGCACGCTTGTAAAACAGTCATGTTTAGGAATTTTTTCACCAAATTTGCAACATAGGCTTTTTGAGAGGCCACCTCATGAACACTGGCACTGTCGTTTTGTTAATCAGTCCCGAAAGGTGATTACATGCAGTGACCGCGAAATCACCCTTCAGGCCTGATTAACGCCATGACAGTGACATAATTCATGAGGAGGGGTCCCAAAAACTCCATGTTGAAAATATGGTGCCAAAATTCCAAAAAATGCCTGAGATATGCACCAAAGTTGAAAAACACCTACCTATCCCATTATACAGCTTACCGGCATTTCCTCAGTCTGCGGTAGGCTTTGAAGAGTGCAGACGTGTTCCCGGTCCACCGAAGATCGTTGCGCCAGACTCTGGAGGTAAGTATGGGGTGAGGGGGGTTGTGGGGAGAAAGGGTATGCAGTGGGTGGGCATGGGTTGCAGCAGGGGGGCCCCGGAGATCATGAGGGACCATTTTCTTAATTACAGGGGGAAAAAAAAACAGACATCAGGGGATGGTTTTTAACTTCACAGGGGCATTTGGCATGCTGGGGTGGGCTCCCAGCATGCCAAGGGAGTCTTTTGTTGGGAGGGCAACTGTTGTCGACAGGGGATTGGGCACCCCCGTCATGACACAGCAAAAGTGGGGGTGAACTTATGCTGATGGTGATTGGGCACCCCATCAGCAGACAGGGAAAATGGGTGGGGGGTTACATCATGCCGACAGGGAGTGGGCTCCCCTGTTGGCAAAATATCTGGGTCACTGCAGCCGGTGGGGATTGGGGCCCCTGCTGACAAACAAAGAATGTTTGGGGGGCACATGCTGCCAAGGGGGATTGGGCACCCTCTCGACAAGGGGGCTGGTTGCCTAATACTGTTTGTGAATGCAGCAGCAAGCCTCCCACAATGTTCAGAAACAGTATTAGGCTAGCTAACATTCTGCCCTGCAATGACGGGTAGCTCCCTCATTGCAGCAGAATGACTGACGCTGTAATGGCAAGGTGGCCCCTGATTGCAGTGGCGAAAACGTTACAACTTGGTGCACTTTTGGAAGACCAGTGTCATCAGCACACTGTGCCTCCATTGGTCCACCAGTGCCAAGCCCCCAAATGCAGTTCCTCCCTTGGCTGTAACAGTGCTGCGCCTCCACAACCCCTTTTCTCCTAAGCTGTCACATAATGTTTCTTGCGCATGCGAAAGCAAACAAAAAGAATCACAGGGCTTGGGAAAGGAGGGTGTGGAGTAACTGGAATAGGAGGGAAGGGGTCTTGCATACCTCTCTTTTATCCAGCTACCCTACCATAACATGCACAAAGTGGCTTCTGTTGAAGTATCAAAGCTGAAACAATAACAGGAGGCCCGACTGGAAGCCGAGCTGAACTTCCCAATGGTCAACTTCTCTCATCTTACATGTAGAGTAGTAACTAGAAAAGCATCAGCAGAAGAGTACTGATAGATCAAGTAGGGGTTCAAATGAACTGGAGCAGTAGGGGGAGTTATTTGAGAAATAGAAGCATAAACACACATAGAAACATAGAAGTTGTCAGCAGAAAAGGACCTCTTTGCACACCCAGTCTGCCCAAAAATCCATACCTATTGTTCTACCGCAGACCCTACTTGATCTCCAGCCTTACCTCCCCCTAGTCCTGTTACTGAGGTCCCCTTGTATCTACCTGATACATGCTTAAAACCTGTTCCTGTTTTAGTTCCCACCATCTCTGCTGGGAAGCTGCTCTATACATACACCACCCTTTCCATGAAGAAGTACTTCCTCACATCCCCTCTGTGCCTCCCCCATGAGCCTCATATCATGCCCCTTTGTCCACGAGCATCTTTTTCTATGTAAAATACCACCCTCCTGTACCTTATTATTACCTTTGAGGTATTTGAACATTTCTATCATGTCTCTCTTTTCCCCCCTTTCCTCCAGAGAGTAGATATTCAGTTTCCTTAGTTTTTCCTCATAGGGCTTCTGATGCAGGCCATACACCATTCTGGTTGCCCTTCTCTCTACTCCTTCTACCTGCTCTATGTCTTTCTGGAGATGGGGCCTCCAATACTGGACACAGTACTCCAGGTGGGGCCTCACCAATGATCTATACTGGGGTAACACTACCTCCCACTTTCTGCTGGTGATACCCTTCGCTATACACCGCAGCATTCTACTAGCTTTTCCCACTGACTTATCACACTGCTTTGCTACCTTCAGGTCATCAGATATGATGACCCTCCAAGATCCTTTCCTGTTTTGTGATTGCCTACTCCCCCCCCTCCAATTTGTACATTGCTCTTGGGTTTTTGTGCCCTAGGTGCATAATTTTGCACTTTTGGTGTTGAAACCTAGTTGCCAAACACTTCACCAATCTTCCAGCTTTTTCAGATCATCCCTCATTTTTTCCAACCTCCTGGTGTGTCCACTCTGTTACAGATTTTTGTGTCATCTAAGAACAGGTATATATTCCCTTCCATACCTTCTGTGATGTCTCCAATAAAGATATTGAAAAGGACCAGTCCCAGTACTGACCCCTGTGGCACCCCACTGGTTACCTTGCCTTCTTCCATGTGAACCACATTTACCACAACCTTCTGTCTTCTGGCTTTTAAACAATTACTTAACCATATTATTACATTTGGACCTACTCCCAGGCTGCCCAGCTTGTTTTCCAACCACCTGTGTGGAACAGTGTCAAAGGCCTTACTGAAATCCAGGTAGGTCACATCCACCACTCCTTCCTGATCCACTTCCCTGGTTACCCAGTTGGTTACTCAGTCAAAGAACTCAATCAGGTTTGTTTGGCAAGATCCCCTCCTCCCCCGTGAACCCATGCTGCCTCAGATCCTGTAATCTACTTGTTGCCAGATAATCCCCAATCCTTTCTTATAATAGTGTTTCCATAATTTTGCCCACCACTGAAGTCAGGCATACTGGTCATTAGTTTCCTGCTTCCTCCCTATCCCCAACTTAGTGAAGTGGGATCACATCTGCCCTCCTCCAGTACCCTGAAACGTCCCCCCTATACAGTGATAGGTTGAATTGGGCCATCAGAGGTGCCATCAGCTCTTTTTCAAGTTCCCTCAGTGTCCTGGGATGAACCCCATCTGGCCCCATTGCCTTTTCTACTTTCAGTTTTGCTAGTGCCCTGAGGACTCTCTCCTCCGGAAAAGGGTGAGTGTTCACCTCCCTTCCTTAAATACCATTTTTCCCTGTCTGAAGCCCATCACCTACCCCTTCTTCTATAAATCTGGAATCTGTGGTCCTTACTCACCATGTTTTTTTTTTATTATTATTACTTTTTCCTCGTGGAGCTGGCCATCCTCAGGAGGGCACTCCAAGCCCCATCCCCCAGCGTCCATCTACCAGCACCGACCCAAGCTCCCAGGGCTTTCCCCCCCTGGTGGGGCCATTGGGGTTCTCCAACCCCTACCAGAAACTGAATTTAGTGGGCCAGTGCCGTGGCTGGCCAGGAGCAGAGCCTGCAAGGTGCCCTCCACTATAGTGCCGTGGCTTCACTCTTTCCTGGTGTTCTCCCAGGAGGTGGGGCATGCAATGACACCCACGGATAGGAGTGCACATGCATCTGCATGCACTCCCTCCAAGCATCTGCCCCAACTCTTCCCAGTACTGCAGTGTGGTGCTTGTCCCCCAGTCTCTGCTAGGGGGCAGGCAAGAGCCGACCACCGAGGACCCCCCTCCCCAGAGAAGGAGAGCAGTCCACCAGATGCTCAATCCTTCTCCTCCCCTGCCAACCCCCAGCGGCCCATGCTCATTTCTGAGCATGGGTTACTGGCTTAACGCTAGGTAAGGCATCCAGCGCCTTAGCCCTCAGTGCCACTGGGCAGGCTTCTCACCATGTTTAATAAAACAATGTTTGGCATCAACAGTGGTCACCTTACTCTACTTTGTTGTGTTTTGCTCTCAAATTTTTGTTCTGGGCTTAACTCAGCCCACCCATAGATGATCCACAAATAACATTTATTTCTCTACTACATTTCCATTCAAATGAAGTACACACAGAGAATGTTTTGTGATTTATTACCATTGTAGTACATAATACTACACAGATAGACAGCTACAATTGAATTGTCCTCTTCCACAATTTGGCTGCTTTGTAATACACATGACGCATACTGACTAAGCAATTCATTATATATTACTTATAACATGGGTAGCGAAAAAAGTCTAGCTCAGTTGGTGGAGTCCCTCTGCATGGTCATGCATTAAATTCCCTTTTTAATGCATGGTTTCACAGAGGGATTCATGGAAAGTGTCATAGACACTCAGTCCCTGCTTGAGAAAGCCAAAGCGAAACAGCAGCCATCAAAGCATGTGGGGAAGTGAGAGAGCCCAGCTGTCAGCATAATGTATAATTGTTCATCAGTTGTCGAAGTATCAAATAGAAGTATGACTCTAGTGTAAAGTTGCCAGCTGTGGCTCTTTCTCTTTATCCCCGATGCCACAATGAAGTGCTGGCACGTGTGACTACCACAGGCTCCACAATGAAATATTCAGTGGCCCGTGCACAGGCATTTCCCGCTGAGTTCCCTGAGACAGCATGAGAGCGGCCTCCGATTCCCAGCAAGTGAGGCACTGAGTTGTGCATGTATGGGAATGTTGTTTTGTTTTTTTTGCTCACCACCTGTCATGCGATTACCCTCCCAAGTATAGTGGGTCCAGCATGGCTGTTCAAGCAGGGTGACTGGGTGAAGTGGCAGTGGTCGGAAGCTCCATTCTCCCTGTGGTGGATAGAAAGGGAGCTCATGTCTGTGTGAGCGAAGGTCGTTGTTCCATAACACAGTCCCCATCCTCTCTCCCTCCCCTGCAGTGTGGCAGGCAAGGCACAATAATGTTATTGACAAGCCACTAAAGGAAGTGTCACAGACAGTTGACCACCCTGAAAGGCAAATGTAGCGGTGTCTTCCCCACTCCTTCCTGATAGATGCAGCCTGGAGAGAGAGAAGCATGATATATTGCTTTTTTTCCTGTGTCTCTGTCTGTGTTCAATCACTAGCTGTGCCTTGCCTGTGTGTGACATCCATGTCCTGCTGGAACCCTTGAGAGACTGAGAGGCCACAACAGTGAATGATGCAAGTGCAAGAGACAGAGAGAGAGAGAGAGAGAGAGAGAGGAGGAAGGAGGGAGGGAGGGGGAGAGAGAGAGAGAGAGAGAGAGAGAGATTGGGAAGAGGAGGTACTTGAGGAGAGAGTTTGGTTCCTGAATAAACAGAAAGATTCAGTGTGGTGGCAGAGTGACACAGAGAGAAACATAGAGAGAGACACAGTGAGCAGTGAGTCCCTGTAAGTCACGGCTATTGCAAATTTCTTTGTGTCTCTGTCACTCTCTCTGTATCTTGAGCCATACAGTGAATGAAAAACAGTCTCCCTTGTTTCTGGTGTGCTGTGCTGTGTCACAGCGAGTGAGAAAGAGAGAGGGAGAGACAGAGAGAGAGAGAGAGAGAGAGAGAGTAGTGGCAGGAGGAGGTACTTGGGCAGACAGTGGGGATCCTGACCACGACATGTTCTGTCTCACTCTGTCGTACAGGTCTTGAAAAAGTCTGAAGGCATAATGTGAAATATCTCTGCCTGAGGCACTGCAGTTCTCTGTGGGACAGATGTGGGAAACAACATCTTTGAGGGGAAAAATGAGGGACATAGCCCATAACGTCTTCAACGTGTAACTTTCCCTGCAGTTTGTGTCTCTGTCATGGGGGGGGGGGGCCAAAGTGCACTACCTTGGCAGTGTAACAAATGCTGTCATGCATGTAAAATGTCAGAAAACATCTCACTAGTGGATTTCTGACATTTGTATGTGCATTAAAGCACTGAAAGGTGGATTATTTGTTGGGGACTATTTCTCCAGGCAGCAGGATATAGTCAGTTTTTTTTTGTTTTAAACAGGGAAGAAACCCCTTTATATTGTTTTATCCCTGTTTTGGACATAATCCATGTTATATTTGCAACAACCCTCTCCAGGGTATGGGGTTATAGGCATTTAATGCATGCCTGGGGTGTTGTGAGAACACTTGGCCTGCGGCCTCATGCCACACAATGCACCCCCAGGTGTTCATAAAATGCCTATAACCCCATACCCTGTTATGGAGTATTGCTAACATGTTGGATTAGATTTTGAAACATGATGACATAGATGCAGTTCCCATTTTTTTGTTGCAGCTGCATGATCTAAGATGCACCAACATGTTTAATTGCTAACTCATATATTTTGACACAACTGCAACAGTTTACCTGCTCAGTGTCACTAAAGTGAATTATGCATAATTTGTTTGATGAATGCATCATTTTCTGTGAGCACCTAACTACAGTTGCTTCAGACAGCTATGCCATATGCTGTGAGGTGTAACATTTTTTTTATTGAAAAGTTTTATTGAATTTCTTACATAATACAATACAAAAAAGGAATACAATGTTCCACAACAATCACATACGAAGAAAAATAAGACAAAATAACCAGCATCAAAATGGGAAAATAATCCAATAGTGACACTATACTTTTAAAAAAAAAAGGGTAACAAGGTAATCATCACAGATCTTGTAGAAAACATAACTAGAATCTAATCTCTATGATATGAAAAGTTAGAAACAATGAGGCGTAACTTTTGTTGCAAGATGGGCAATTCTGGAAAAAAGATGCCTCTATTTTTAGGCCCCCCCTTTTAAAATCCAACCCTTTTAAATTTAACAAAGACAAGATACTCCGCATCTGATGAATTCACAAATGCTCTGCGTTTGGAGATCACATTTCCTGCTGGGCTGAAATGTGTTCAAGTATGACACAATCCAGATAGCAGAAATGTTGGATTAAAAAAAAAGCCAATGACAGCACAGGGCCTATACTGTATTTATGAAACCTGTTTCTTTCAAAGAGGGCATACTTCTGTCTCCCTGTCTGGCTGCAAGTGATGTCAGTCTCTCCTCCCTGTCTGCAGCATACTGCTGCCATGAACACACTCTGACCTTGTTTTCCTTGAACTGCAGCAAAGGGGCAGGAAGAACTCTGAAAAATTCTGTCATCATGGCCAGTTGCGCATATTCATTAGTGTATCTCTACAGCAGCTGATGAAGGACTAAATTTCAAGTTAAAATAATGTCTTGGCTCCCCAGTGCTGAGGCAACAGTGAAAACAGCAACCAAAACTGCAGCTGAAGGTGGAGCTTGCAGAGGGACTCCTCAGCGCTCCCTCCCAGTTCCCATTCCTAAGAAATAGATGGAGGTTGGGTTACTACAAGGAGGCACACAACATCAGCAAATAGAGGTTAGAGGAATGAGCTGTGAATGAGCTTGGTACACCCAGTAGACCAGACCTGAGTTTGATTCTCACAACCTCCACTTATATACTGTGTGACTCTAAGCAAGTCACTTAACCACCCAGTGCTCCCAGGTAGACCCTGAAAATAGGCACTTGTGCCTAATGGGCCTAACCCGGTTACCAGAGACTAAAATAAGTAAAATAAAAATAAATTTTAAAAAGGCATCAGAGGACAGCAAGGACTCCAGTATGCTGTGTCTCCTCTGAACTCATGGGACTGTGGGAAGGGGCTAGTGGTCACCAGTTGCCCATGTTGTTGAGAGACAACCACCTGGACCTCAAGACCTCATGCTGAACTCACCATTACAACAGCCAATTGGAAGGACCTGCCTTGCTAGAGAGAGGCTTTGGACTATGGAATGCAGTATAGGAATGACCTAAAAATTGGACTCATCAGAGAGCTCCTTCTCCCTTGCGATTGTCTATGCTACTCATCTTCAGAATTGGGAAGCCTGTAAAGTGCTAAGGAGTTCATAAGACCATAAGCAGTAGTAGTGATATACAATTAATTTAGAATTCCAATAAATTTTGAAAACGTCCACCAAAGTTCCTCAGAATTCCATCGGTAGAGGAATTGTGAAATTTCAAAAGTGGAATGTTTTCCGCAGATTAGTAATCCACTACTTACATAAATTGCAGATGCCTTTTTTGCAAGCTGCAGAAAATTATTCCATGGTTTTTACACAGAATTTTGGAATCCCGCAGAATTCAAAAATTAATTTCTAATATGCATCTTGGAAGTGAAATTGTCATTCCACATGAAGTCTGCCAGTGGTATTAATTATTCCCTGTAGTTCTAAGAAACAGGCACATGCAGCAGTCTGATTAAAAATGAGGTAGCGAAGATAAGCTGCAAGGTGCTGACATCAAATTCACCAGTTTAGTACTGGCAGGGCCAAAAGGGAAGAGGGACAAACACCTCAATGTTTTGCATGTAAAGTAGCTTGAAATGAAACACAATGCAGCCTGCTCACATTGCCATGCTGACAGTAGAAATGTGTGTCTGCTCAAGCTTTGACACAAACACACTTCAAATCATTCAACTAGTTTTTAAACCCTATATTAATGTTTAACTGCTATCTTTAAGACTCCTTATGAGCCTCGCACCCTCTCTGCATAGATTCAGCTAAATTAAATGCCAAGTGTCTGTCATGACCTCTCCTTTTGTTTCCTTCCCCCACCTGCTATGAACATGGAAACTGGTGTCCATTTCCTGACAGTAGGATGGCTGTTTTTTCTGTGGATGGTTTGGTCATGATTTTTACATTACATGCTGTCTGACTTGTTTTTTTAATCACATTTAGAAACTGCTTAGTGATGTCAATCCATAAGCTGCAGTAAAATACAACGAACACACAATGTCTATTATTGTCATTAACATTGTTGCTATTTCTGTTAAATTTTGTCTAAGTGTTAATATTGTGTGACGTTTGTTACATAAAGGACATTTGCACCTTAATAATGCTGCCTCTCCCTATGATCTCTCTAAAATGTAGTTTTAATTTCTAAATAAGGTATATCCTGTTATAGAAAGTTTAAATAAATGACAGCATGTTTGAGGTTAAGAAGGGAATGGGAGACTGTGAAGCAGAGGATCAGAAAAAAGCAGAGATCCTGAACAGATATAGAAACATAGAAACATAGAATTTGACAGCAGATAAGGACCACTTGGCCCACCCAGTCTGCCCATTTCCCTACCTAATGGATAAGCTGCAGATCCTAGTTAACCAGCAGCCTATTTCTTCCTACCCCAACCCCCTAGAATTGCCTTATGACTGTCCCATGCATGCTTGAATTCCACCACTGTTTTTGACTCCACAACCTCCTCCGTATGGCCATTCCATGCATCCACAACCCTCTCTGTGAAAAAATACTTCCTTAAATTACCTCTGAGCTGCCCCCCCCATCTTCAAATTGTGCCCTCTTGTTTTTGCATACCTCTTTTTTTGAAAGGCTGCTACCCTCTTGGACTTTGTTGATTCCCTTGAGGTACTTGAAAGTTTCTATCATGTCCCCCCTCTCCCTCCTTTCCTCGAGGCTATACATATTAAGCTCCTTAAGTCTCTCTTCATATGTCTTCCGGTGCAGACTCTGCACCATTTTAGTTGCCCTCCTCTGGACATCTTCCATCCTGTCTATGTCTTTGCGGAGATGGGTCTCCAGAACTGCACACAGTACTCCAGATGGGGTCTGACCAGCTGTCTGTACAGAGGTATAATAACTTCCTGTTTTCTACTGGTGATGCCTCTCCCTATTCATCCCAGTATCCCCCCAGCCCTCCTTGCTGCCCTCTCACATTGCTTGCCCACCATTAGGTCTTCTGATATGACTACCCCCAGGTCCCTTTCCATTTTTGTTGTTGTTAGTATCTCACCCCCCAAATCAGATATTTCTATTCAGTCATCACAGTGGAAGGGGAGTGGAATGAACACATAAAAGCAGCTGGGACGGTGGGTAGAAGGAGGTCCATTCACAGTGGAGAGAGTCCTGAAGGGACTTTTGAATCTGAAAGTGGACAAAGCTATGGGGCCGGACAGGGTATACCCAAGGGCAGTGAGAGAGCTCAGGAAGGTACTGGCTGCACCACTGACAGCCCTATTCAACAACTCACTGTAAACAAGAGTGGCTCTGGGAGTCTGGAGGAGGGCAGATGCAGTCCTGCTTCATAAAAGTAGCAGAAGGGAGGAGGCTGGCTGGCAACTACAGACAAGTTAGTCTGATGTCAGTGGTGGGGGAATTAATGGAGATGCTTTTAAGGGAAAGGCTTGTGGAGTATTTTGAATTCAGTGGTTTGCAAGATCTGAAGCAGCACAAATTCATATGAGGTGGTCATGTCAGACGAACCTAACTGATTTTTTTGACTGTGTGACCATGGAAATAGGTCAGGGTGGGTGGTGGATGTTGACTACTTAGACTTCAGCAAGGCCTTCAACACCGTACCCCATAGAAGGGTCAGAAATAAACTGGTCAGTGTGGGGGTGATTCCCAGGATGTCAAACTGGGTACAAAATTTGTTGATGGAGAGGTGTCAGAGGGTAGTGATAACTCACTTGGGGCAAGGAACGGTGACCAGTGGTGTATTTCAGGGCTCAGTACTGGGGTCAGACCTCTTTAATGTCTTTAATAAGTGATACTGCATGATAGCTAGAAGGGAAGGTATACCTCTTTGCAGATGACAATGACATCTGCAATAGGGTGATCACTTTTGAGGGGCTGGAGAGAATGAGCAGAGCCCTGATAAAACTCGAGGAGTGGTCTAAGGCAAGTCAGGTGGGTTTCCATGCAAATTAAAGGAAACTAATGCACCTAGGGCACAGTAACCCAGTCAGTGGCGTATAAAATGGGGGCAGAGGTACTGACAGTCACAAAATAGGAAAGGGATCTTGGACTAATTATATCAGATGACTTCAGGGTGGTGAGGCAGTGTGAAAAGGCGCTAGGTAGAAATACAGAAACATAGAATTTGATAGCAGATATGGACTGTCTCACCCTTCCAGTCTGCTCATTTTGAGGCAGAGCCAGCGGGATGATGTGGTGCATTGGGAGGGATATCACCAGCAGAAAAAGGGAAATGGTGTTACCACTTTAGAAACTGTTGGTGAGGCCCCTCTTGGACTACTGTGCCCAATTCTGGAGACCACATCTCAGGAGGGCATGGACATGGTAGAGGCTGCCCAGAAGAGGTCAACTCAAAAGATGTAGGGGCTGCATCAGAAGCCCTATGAGGATAGACTAAGGGATCTCAATATGTACTCTGTGGAAGTGGGGACGGAGAAGGGAGACATGATAGAAACCTATAAAATACCTTACAGAGGTGAATAAGATATAGGAGGGAAGTATTTTCCAAAGAAAAAGATGCACAAGAACAAGGAGGTATAAAATGACGTTGGAAGGGGAAGAGTTTAAGAAGGATGCAAGAAAGTACTTCTTTACTGAAAGAGTTGAAGATGGTTGGAACAGACTTCCAGTGAAGGTAGTGGGGCGGAAACAGTGATGGGCTTCAGGCACGCATTGGATAGATGCAAGGGAATCTTGTTGGGGGGGGATGGCCAGAGATCAGGCTGGGTCTGAAGTATCTGTATGGGCAGGGAAAAATGGGTAGTCTAGGTGGTCCAAGTGGTCCTTATCTGCGGACAAATTCTATGTCTATGTTTCTATTCAAGCTGTTATATGAACCTGTGCACAACACATAGGCAAAAACTCATTGACATCTTGAACTCAGCTATTTTTCTGCATCTGATTTTTGGAATATAACTTATGCTTATTTATTCCATTTACAGTGTATAGTGATGAAACTGCTCTCCCACAGAAGACATATTTCCTAACCTTTAAGCTGCTAGTAGATTTAGAATGTATAGAACTTCAGGAAACATAAAAGTCCTCAGAAGACCATGGTTTAATGAAACAATGTCAATGCCAAATGTTTGCTTGCATGGTATATGTGTCAGGGGTATATTAAAGTTATGAGCCCATGTTAGCAAAATGCAACACAGACTGACAATTTTATTGATTTTTTTGCCACATGTTCAACATAGCCTTCTTATGACCCCACCTCATGAGTAATGGTGGAGAAAATGTATTTAGTTTATTATTATTTTGGAAGACACCTTTGAGCCAAGCCTCTTTTAGAGAGGTTCCACATCGGGGGAAACAATACAGAACATAGTGAGGACAATAACAAGTACAATAGTTTCAAGCAGCCATAGGCTTTGTCAGGTACATTAAAGCTTTCATATGGAATTACTGTAATATGTGGAATGATTCACAGTATGTATGTTAAGCTACAGTAATTTGTGTATATTATTCAAGAACATATGTACAATAAAAAAACACAGTTGTAATATGGTTCACTAGAATAAATTAGAAACTGCTAGGATAGATGGTAGATACATGTAGAGGAAGCTGTGGGGAGAGAATGATGGTAATAGTGGGGAAATAAAAATGGAGGAGATAGGAGATAGTGGGGGGGTAAAGGTGGGAGGGACTTAAGGGGGGAAATTAGAGGGAAGGAGAGTTAGTTTAGTTAGGAGAAACATTCACAGGAGGCCATTGTGACAAGGTGCTGATGCAGGTTGCACTTGAAAGTGCCCAGGGTAGTGTCATTGGTAACAGCAGGTGGAAGCGAGTTGTACCAGGATGAGGCTCTGTATGTAAAGGAGCATTGTCCTTGGGTAGTGCAGCAGCGTGGAACAGAAAAAGTAAGATATGCTGAGCTCCTGGTTAGGTGGGGGCCACGGCTGGGGGCCAGTAATGACTGAACCCCTGAGGGTAGGAGATTTAAGGTAATCTTTTTGCTAGCATACAAAATGTTCAACTCCTGCCCAAAAGGTGGTTTAGTGCAGTGACTGCAAAATCACCTTCCAGGATGCTGTGAGAACACATCTGAAAAATGACAGCTGTCATATTCATGAGGTGCTGTGAAGAAATGGCTATGCTGAAAATGTGGGGACATAACACAAGCAATCTGTTTTTATGTTTCTATGGACATCTACCTGAGCAGAACACCTGAATGTAAGTACAGAATGTGTGTGGGCATGGCTGTATTGCCCTGTTAACTTTGCATGTCTCAAACAATTACAGAACTAGAAGGGCAAGTGAACTTACTGCTCTGCCAAGCTTTCCTGAAGTCCTCACCGGCCACAAGCAGAAAGCAGTTACCAGGACAGAGAAACAGCAACAGAGGTGGCTGTAATAGGCACAGACACCCACTGCAGTCAACCCACCCAAAGTAAGATTAAACAAAGGGACTTACCTGCCGAAGGGTGCCTGGGTAGATGTCCAAAGTGGTGACGCCAAGGTACCTGTAAAATAAAACATAAAAAGGGTCACAAAGGATCCACAGCTCTTAGGGGGACCAACAAGGCAGAAGAGATAGGATAGAAATAAAAGTAATACTAATCTGATTAAGGTAGAAGCCCTCATTTGATCAGACCTGCAAAAATAGAAGACAAATAGGTTAGTTAGTTAGTTAGTTAGGTAGGTAGGTAGACAAAAAAGCAGTAAGAAAGCAGAAGGAGAGAAAAGGGAGTGAGGTTAGGGAAAGGGGGGACTCAGCTGGGACCCTGTGCCCCTAGTGGTGGCCGAGTGGCCAGTAATTTATTTACTAGTTCAAGTGGACTAGTGGAGGTTAGTAGCCCTTTTTTAGAAATAAAATTAGTATTGGTGGTCAGTGGGACTTGGAAATGCCCTGTAAAGGGGGGGGTACAACATAAAGATAGCCCTGTTGGCCTAGTGGACTAGCCCTGATGTTCTGAGGCCAGCATTTATGTTAAAATAAATTATGAACCCTTCCTGGTTCTAAAAGGGGTTCCCCTGAGCCTAGGTATGCTGTAGGCAGTGATGGGGGGTTTATTTGTGGTGGCATCAGAGCAGCAAATTGGACTGCTAGGCAGTCTGCCGATAGCGCGACCTCACTATAGTGAGAGTGCCTGCTGGTGCTGTTGAACTCCCAGCCTGTACGGAGCTTAAGCTGCGGCCGACTTTGCATGGGTGGGAGACAAGGAAAGGTGTGAGCCAGTGGGAGCTGGAGGAGGCAGGTAATGAAAGCACCTCCTCCCCACCTTCCTGATCGCTGCTCCAGTGGCATTTTTTTTTAAATTAATTTATGCCTTATGGGGCTTAAGAGGAGGCAGACAGGGCACAAATGAAGCCAGCGGAAGGTGGAGGAGGCATGTTAGAAAGCACCTCCTCCACTCCTTTCTGATTGCTGGTCCAGCAGCAGTTTTGTTTTATTAATTTATGCCCTACAGCTACAGGACTTCAGAGGAGGCAGATGGGGCACAAATGAAGCTGGCGGAAGGTTGAGGAGGCATGTTAGAAAATGCCTCCTTCCCTCTTTTCTGATCGCCACTCCGGTGGCAATTTTTGTTGTTTAAATTGTGTCCTACGAGGATTAATTTTCATTTTTTCATTTTTATTTTTTATACTTGTAAATCCAAATGAGCAAAACTGCCCATTTTCATTGGAGACAAGTTCAAAACTAAAAAAAACATAAATACAAGAAATACAAGCAAACAACATGAAAACAGACAATACAATTAATCAATGAAATACAATACATGAGAATACATTATGTTTGTGAAAATAGCCACTGTTTTAGCCTTTTCTTAAAGCCCTGACAGGAATTATTCTCAACAATTTCTAACGATTTCTTATAGCCCTGAGTGGGACTATTTTCAACAATTTCTAACGGAATTTTGTTAAAAAAAGTAGGTGCTCTAAATAATAAAGATCTTTGTCAAAAGTAGTCTTAAAAAATGGTATTTTAAATTTATAATTATACTGAGACCTAGTAGACAATGCATTAGTTAATCTAGAAAACTTTATAGAGGTAAACGGAGGAAGAAGATTACTTTTTACTTTAAATAAATTATTACCCATTTTATAAAGAACTCGATTTTCAAAAGATAAAGAATATGACTGTTTGTACAAATCAGCACAATGGATTTGAGAAGGTAAGTTTAGCCAAAATCTCAAGGCTGAATGATAAATTACTCTAAGTGGGCTCAGAACATTAGTACATGAAGAGGTGTAGATCAATATTCCATAATCAAGTATTGAAAACAGAAAGCTATGAACTAAAAGCTTTCTAGATTCAAAAGTCAAAAGAAATTTAACTCGATAAAGAATGTCCAACCTCTGATGAATAGTTTTCCTAAGATTCTGAATATGAGGTTCAAAAGAAAAATGATTGTCCAACGTAATATCTAAATATTTGAAAACAGAAACATTTTCAATTCTATTTCCTTTCCTATCAAAAATTGGAAACGGATCAATGGATACATTTTTTTTCCTAGAAAACACCATTACTTTAGTTTTTTGGGAATTCAAAACCAGGTGACTTAAAGATAACCAATCCTGCAGATGATTGAAATCAGTTTGAAGATGAGAGAGAGCAATGTTGGGTCTGGGGTCAGAACAAAAAAGAACGGCATCATCAGCGTAAAGAATCATTTCTGTTTTTGTACATATATCAGAAACAGAATTCATAAATAAGGAAAAGATAAGTGGCCCCAGAATTGAACCCTGGGGCACACCACAGGCTAATGGAAGAGGATAAATTTACTTTGCGGAGTAAGAAGGGCAGCCAGGGAGCCAGAGAGCAGCAAGATGGTGCCGTATAGTAAAGGCACTCCGGTGGCACAGGTGACAGCCCCAAAGCACTGTACAAGGAGGCAATGGGCTGAGGAGGAGTGTGCAGGGCAGCAGCAGCCACGGCATTAGTGAGAGCTGAGGGGGGAGGGGGGTCCTGTACAGTGCAAGGTTGAGAAGCCACTAAATTGAAGCCACATGGTGGCTGAACATTGTAAAGTGGGGGTGGGGTGGGGGTTAAGAAAGAGAGAGAGAGAGAGTGAGGAGACATGAGTGGCGCATAAATGAGAGCTGTATGGCTTATTGAAATAGCCAGATGAGGGGGTAAAAGAAAGAGGTGCACCGCAGTGGGTATCAAGCCCCAATAGCCTGTAACAGAAAGGGGGAGAGGAGCTAAGGAAAAGAGTCATAGCCACACAGGAAGCTGAGGGGAAGCCAGTGCTGGTAAAATGATGTCATGCCCTAGGATGCTGATGGGGCGAGGAGGTGACAGAACGAAAACAAAGGAAGGGCAAGAAAAATACAAACGGGACCAATGGCGGAGGCCAGAAAGACAGAAATGAAGGAGGTAGGGAATGGAAGGGAAAAACAAAGCACAATGTAGGAATGGGAAGGAGTAGGTGTTAGTGGCTAGTGGTGGGTGAAGTGTGCAAAATTTACTTTGCGGAGTAATCCGCGAAATTCCACACATTTTGCAGAGCGAAATGTGCAATTTTGTCCAGCAGAGCTGCGAAATGGTGAAATTTCACCTTCCGCAGTGAAATTCCACCTTCTTCGGGTGAAATTTCACCCGAAGAAGGTGAAATTTCACCCACAGAAGGTGTAATTTCACTACAGAAGGTGGAATTTCGCCTTGGCAAAATTTCGCCTAATGCGGAAAATTTCGTGAATTACTCCACGTGGCAAAATTGGCCACTTTGCAGACACTTCACAGGCAGAATTTAAATTTGCTGCATCTCTATTAGTGGCTGGTGCTTTCCTTGAGGAAGCAATCAGTTTGTTTTTTTCTTGGGAGTGTTGCCTATGCAAATGAAAGGAATGAAGCACACTCTCTCATTGGTGCGGTTCATTTCTCTCAAGTGAATGCCAGCTCCCGCTGTGAAATTCCCAATGGCTGTCACACCGGGCTTCACCATTCATTGGTGTATCAGGGTCATGCCCACAGTGCAATGCTCTGGATTGGACTCATCCCTGACACACCTCTGAAATGCGGTAGAGTCCCAAGGTGTTTCTTGCGCAAGCAAACACGAAAACAGAAACATATCAGGAAACACTTAAAAACCTTTCCATGAATGTAATAACTGCACCACAAAGATATTATTTTTACTGTTATTCTTTCCATTTCTAATACTGAAAACTTCAATAGCTTTACTGGTGGCTCACAAGAACTAGTACTGAGACATGGCACTGATCCGTTCTTTAAGCATCTCCTGCAAAATCAAGTAAAAAAATATCAACTTATTGTGCAACACCAGATTATCATGACCAACCCACAGTACTGTAAGAAGTGCACATATGGATAAGTAATCTATGCATCTAGATTAGCAGTAGGAACAGAAGGCAGAAGAAAGAATATAGGCGGCCATACACAGCAGGCCTGTGTCTGCATCGAGTTTTCAATGACAACCAGTAAACTCGAAAGTGAACCTCAATGGGTTCAGTAATTGTCAGACAAAGGTTTTGTAGCAGACACTTGCTTCTCTGCATGTGGCTGCACATAGTTTATCTTCTAAAGTATGTGGGCAGCCATTACCATCCTACACATGTTTTGTTGCAGTTAATGAGTGCAAAGAAAAAAAACATGCTTATTTTAGGAATATTCCATGACCGGGTGTGGGTTATGGCAGGGTTTACCCACGCCTGGTGTGGTTTGCTCACGAGGTGCAGCTGAGTGAGGAAACCATGTCAGAAATTGGTAAATTGTGCCCTTACCCATACCATATCATGGCATATTGCTATTATACAATGTAAAACAGAAGGAGAGAGAAGTTTTTTCTTTTCTTTTTTTAAAGTATCACTCATTCTGTTTACCAAGGGAAAACAATATGATGTCCGGCAGCTTTGAAGTTTGCTGCCCTGTTTGGCTGGCACTTCTACTGTGGGGTGATGGCACGATTTAAACGTTGTAAATCATGCAAGCCTTTGAATCAGGAGCTAGTGTTTCTAGACCCATTGTATAAACTATATTAAACTGTACTAATTTTTTCTATATAGGTGTTTGTGCTCTCCAGCGATCAGATATCAGCCTCCCATCCCCCCCAACTAGCTATCCCACAGTGGCACACACTCATTGCCAAACAAGGGTCATCGCTGTGGCAAGAGGTAAAGCGCACAGCACCTCAGCCCTCAGCACCACCAGGCCTGCTCACATGTACTCATTTAACAGTATTAAAATTAGACAACTTTGAGGGCTGGTAAATGTAAGTGATAGAGCTAATCACGCACAAAAGGGTAGGTATTACGTTTGGTTGCACCACAAGACAATTTACATACAAAAGGGGGGTATGAAATAAAACAGACACATAACCACGGTTGCTTTTATTGTTTAACTGTTGACACACATGGTTGTAGACAAACATTCAGTTCCTACACAGTATGAGAACAATGTGCTTTTCCAATACACTCCTGAACACCATGTCTATATTCATCTAAGCCATCACAACTGGACAGCTGTTACATGAATTCTCCAATGGAAGCCTTCTTCATGTTGCAACACCTCTACAATGACTCTCACCCACTCACCTGTTTAGCCACATCTTCCTGTGTTCCTAACCAACCCTCTGTGTTGTCCAGCACCATACTGATATGCATTCATCTACAAATATGCAAATCTTATTCTAATTCACATCTGCAACGTTAACAATAAAGAATTCGGAAAACAATGGGCCCATCACTAAGCCTTGTGAAACCTCACTTTTTACTACCTTCGATGTTGACCATTCTCCACCAGCCATAACCATGTGTTTCCTGTCCTGCAGTGAGTTTCTGACACACTCCACCTCCTTCTCCCCTGCCCCCAGTCAACCAGTTTGAAATCTACCTCCCATGTGGCACCAAATCAAATGTCAGACAGGATATGAAATACAGGACTTCTACCATCTGGCCACTCTCGATTGCCCTATTTACCCAATCATAGAAGTCAACCATGTTTCTCTGGCAGTATGTACCAGTGGCAAACCCTTTTTGTCTGATGTTCTAGAGTCTGCTGTCCTCTAGAAAGTCTACCAGAGGGTCCTTAATCATACATTTCATAATTGTCCTCATAGGGGAGGTGAGACTGACTGACCTATAGTTCCCAGGCTCAACCTTGCATAGAATGTTGTGAATCACCACCACTTGTGCCATCCTCCAGTCCAGGGGTATGTCCCCAGATGACAGGGAGCTGCAAAACAAATCTGCCAGTGGTCTTGCCAGGACATCTGTCATGTCACGCAGCACCCTAGATTGAATGCCGCCTTAACCTGGTGCCTTATCCAACTTGAAGGCCTTAAGGCCTTCAAGTACTCTGCTCAGTATGAATACCCCCTCCGTTAACTATGCGTCCCTCCTCCCGACCATAGCCTTGCAGCATTGCATCCTTCTTCTCCCTGGTAAACACAGAACAGAAGTAGTAATTCAGCACTTCTGCCTGCACCACCCTTTGTCTGCCTAATCCCAAACCACCTTGGTCCTAACAATCTGATCTGCACACCTTCTTGTTTTCCTTACATACCTGAAGACATATTTCCCTCCTTCTCTAGTTCCCTACTCCGGATTTATCATATTTGCTGCTATGGTCACACTAACCTATCTGCTCACCTCCCTTGATTAACTCATAACTCCTCACTACACCATTTGCCAATATGTTTGCGATTGTCACATAGTACTAAACATTCTCAGGGAGACTTACTGCACTGACAGAATAGCCAGAGTAAAGAAATGAGACAACACAACAGTGTATCAAGTGAAAAAATAAACTTTATTTAAAAGGTCGCCCATGAAAACGAGTCTTTGGCCCATGGTCTTACCAGTATAAACAAATAAAACAAGCAAACAAAACAATCCATAAAATTTTCAGCGAGGTTGACCAAAAAATACTGACACAAATACAACTGCATGTTGCCCTCAAAAAAATAAAATCACCTTCCGGTAACTGCATTGATAATGTGTTGATGTCATGGATTACAGTGCTTATTTATCTTTGTACTTTGTTAACAATCCTGCTTCTGACACAATCTTACATGATCATGATATGACTGGCTCACAGCACAGGTGTATCAGTAATCTGGAACAGGCTGCAGCCTAAAAAAAGTGTAACAGCAGGTCAAGATCCCAACACTTTACATGATACACACAACAGGAGGTTTAGAGGATGCTCAGAGGCAACTCAGACCAGAATGTGGAAAAATGGGGTGTATAGATAAAAAAGGACAGACAATCATAACTGGGATTACAGAGGAAATGCTCATACTGCAGCTGTTAAATATGTTAGTACAGGGAAGAGAAACAAAAGTCAAATGTGGATTTTAAAGAAGTAATAAAATCACGTTACATAGAAAGAAACAGTATGTATGAAATACTACAAGTCTCAAAAGGAAGATGACTGAGAGTGGTATAACAAACAAAAAATAAAGGTGTGCTGTGCAGACACAGGACCATTCATCAAATGCAGTGGAAAAGGAAGACAAGATATTCCACAGGCACAATACAGACCAAACAGTTAGGCAGCATTATGACAAGGCAGCAGGGAAGGCTATTTGGAACGGTGGGATGCATAGGCATGGCAATTACAGTTAGAGAGAAATATGTGATAATTCAAAATTGCATGCAATGGGTAGGACCACACCTTGAGTAATATGTCCAGATCTGGAGGCCTTCCCCACATGCGGTAATTGATGAGGTATAGGCAGCTCAGAGAAGAGCAACCAAAGAAAGGCAGGGACTTCATCAAATGCACTAAAAAGGTAAGCTACTGGAGTTGACTATGAAGACCCTGTGGGAAATGATGGAGAAAGGGAATATGACTGGAACATTTCAGCAATTCACAGTGGCATGTAAAATAAATGACAGCACATTTTCTCACAGACACAACAAGTTCGAGAAAAGATACCACCATATACAAGTGCCAGGGGGGGGGTGGGAATTTTAGAAGAGTTGTGGAAGTAGTTCTTTATGAAACAGAAGGTGTGCCAGTCAAACCAAAGGTGGCAATGACAGAAACAAATAGCCGGGTGACACAATGTTTGGGGAAGGCACAGAAGATTACTGAAAATGAGATGTGTGTTAGTATTACTAGCATGAAGAGAAACACATAGCTTGGACTATTTTTCCTGGCACTTAACATATATGACACATTAAACAACATTGATTTTGAAGCTATTGGGTTAGACTAGATGTGCCAAGGGCCATTATAAACACACACATTTCAATGTCTAAGCCACTCTATTCCATATATGTGAATGTAGTTCTTCACATCTCTCAAGAACCTACCAAGGACTCCGAAGATCTACAGGGATGCCTTTCTTTTACAGAGAAAAACATTATGCCATATTCTGGGAATTTTTTCCCAATATTTGCCAAGATTATACAGGGACACAAAGCAGCTTGGATATAAAAGGAACGCATGTAATGTACAGGAAGACACAAGTGAATTTGTATGAATTTACTGGGAAAACACAAAATCTGTCTGGAAGAACTGTTACCCACATCTGGCCTCATGTCTTTTGAATATGTATTTAGTGTAGAAAAGGGGGCCTTTATATATTTTTGTATGTATGTAATACTTCTTACCCGACTCTATCATGTCTCCCCTGTCAATCCCTCTACCAGAATGTATCAAATTCGGGTAAGATGTCACACCTCAAAGCCTCTTTGAAAAAAGAACTGTTATTCTTTTAACAACCCTCATCCATATCACCACAAGGCTGTCTGTGTCATTTTCTGTAGAACTAATTACAAGAGCTACACCATCGAGTAGATGGACTATAAACAGCCAACTATAAAAACAGAGCAATACATCACTTATTATGTTATTCTTATCCTGCATTAAAATGAAAATGCAATTCATCCACCTTTTGCTAAAAAAAGAATACTTAGCAAAATAGTAAGAAAAACAATTCCTTTAGCAAAAACTCACAGCACTTCAAGCACAAATAGCTGATAAAATAACAAGACGGAACCGGGCGAAAAAAAAAAAGAAAAAATTGCAGAAGGCTGACAGTTCAAAAAGACTAGTGTCCTGCTTGTGTCAAGAAACATTTCCAGACTAACCAAACTGTTTCTTTCATACAGTGACACAGGGATAGTTTTTCAGGATGTCGACTACCGCAAAGTTATGCAAATAATAATGCTCTCTGCCACACAGCACTAAACGACCATGAGTATAGACAATACAAAAGTAAAAAAAAAGAGGGAATTGAACATAGATCAGCAAAATAAAAAAGACACTACAGCAATATAAGGCTGCCCATTACTGAACAATGACTAGAATGACCAGGGTTTGGTTCCCATATTGTCCCAATGTGAATGCATAATCACGACCACTGTTTCTTTACTTCCTTATGTCTTACTTATTTAAAACACATTTTAGTGAAAATTTAGCGTCACTCATGCAAAGAAACCAGTCAGATATAAGATGTGTGTCAACTACCATACCCATATAAATGTCACAGAATGAACGTGTGCAACCCATTTTATTTCCTATGGCTTTATACATTATATTTCTGAATGACTATTTTTTCTTTTTCAGGGGTTTACTCCTAACTCACCCGGGACCGCCTTTCAGCCGGAAGGCTACTTTGAGTTCAGACGACCCCTTGAAATCTTCTGGTTTGAAATGTGCAATGCAGGTGATAGAGTGCCTCAACCACTTAAAATTCGAACGGGTCATGTTAAAGACAACCCACTTCTGCTTAAACAAGAAATTGCAGAGGCTCTTGAATTAATGACTCTTGAAGTGGTATGTATACACCACAGATTATTGAGAGGCAGGTTGTGATGTTCCCTGCATGATTTTTGGTATGTGGGGAACACCAAATAATGGGGAATTTCAAGCCCTGCAAAATAATAAACCCTGCTAACAATTTTACATTAACTGTGATGTATATAAATTGTGATGCGAACGGTGTGGTGTGCTGCTGTGCCATTTGAGATGTATGACTTCAGACTTTTGGCAGAAGTGAACTGGAGGCAAAGAAACTGTAAGTGACCATTGGAGGTGCTTTTAAGCCAGAAAAGAGGTGGGCAGAAAAGTGAGTTTTGGCTACTAGTAATTATGTGGGGGAGAAGGTTAAGCACTTGTAAGGTGGTGGTATGAGAGAAGAAATCCGAGGATCAGATTTCAGAGTTTGAGGGTTGATTGCGGTGAGTCACTGATGGACTGAGAGCAGCCTTTCTGAAGCTGGCTAACTTTTTCAGAAGTGAACACGTGAGCAGCTAAACTTTTTACTCGGGTCTTTGTTTTTATTATCAAGCTAGTAAAATGCCCCCTCGGTAAGTGTTGGAATTAATTTGCCTGTTTCTTTCCGAGATGCATGTAGTATTTTATTTTTAAAGCTCTGAGCTCGGCTAATGTATGACTGTGGGTTTTAATGCCCCCCGGAGGTTGCCAACAGACGTGTTTGCTGCTGCTGCTGTTGCTGTGCTGGTTCTGCTGTCTGCATGCTGCAGCTGCCCATATCATGGAAGGTAAGGCATGCCCCACCACAGAGATACTAGGAGTTGCATACTGCTCGCCTGCCAGCCCTGCGCTGTCCACACTACCCTACCAGCAAAGATAAATGTGTAGTTCTGTGTGGTTGTGCATCTGCCCTTTTTGTTGTTGCTTTGTATTGGGGGTGGGAGGTTATGGGTATCGATGTGCATAGACTGTGCACTGAACTACATGAAGCTATAATGTAAAATATCACTAGATAAAACTTAACTGTAGTGGTGGTCGGGGGTGCTTGCAGGTTCATGTTTCCAGCAGATGGAAACACGCCTGCAACTTGGAAAGTGAGAGGGTGGGCTGAGCAAGAAGGTACAGTTACTATATTGAACTACTGCTGAGATTCAAGGCAGCGAAGGTGATGTGGAATGTGAGAGGTGGCTGGCTGCCTGGCTGGCTGAATGACTGTTGTTGGCTCAGTACCCAGGGAATGAAACACCTAAGAAGGGTGGGGGAGGATGAAATTTAGGTTGGAGGTGAATCTCGGTGCTGGCCTGGGGTATGTTGGTACAGTACGAGGTGAGTTTGCTGCATCCGTATCAGCTGGTATGCACGCAGTCCTGTATGGAAAAATGTTGCCAAGGGGAAAAATGAATAAACTGTTTATGCTGGACCACGGGTGTCAACAACGCTATATGATCCCTCTGAAGCTTGGGGGGATGGGGGTTGAAAATGTCGCCAAGGCAAAGCATGAACATGATTGAAATATCTGTAAGCTGTATATCATGCATCTGAAGTGACACATGATGTTTATCTGATTATTTAAGAAATGATCATGGAAAGAAATTGGCAGAAGAGCTATATCTCATAAATTGTGCTCGAGTGCTGACATCCATATAACAAACTCCTCTAGCCAACATGAATAAATGATTTGTAGCAGAGATCATGCGTGAAAACATGTATATGATGCCTCTGAAGCTACGCTTGATGTTTGTCTGATTAGAAGATGCACAGCAAGGCATGTTTTGTCTGATCACAACAGCGGCTATGCAAGAGATGTGGAGGAAGGCCAGAGAGAAGTGCGGACTACATATGGGAACAACAGAACGGGAGGATGGGCGGAGAAGACCGTGACATTAATATGCTAAGTAGACATACGTTACCGATGCTGATTGCAGCGGATCTTTTCTTTGAGGTGAACGCCACTGCAGCCAAACTGCTGCCATTGACAGCTCGTCCATCCATTGGTGCATCAGGGAGTGCCTGCTACAGCAAGTATTACATTGGCTAGGACAGGCAGGGCAGGCACACACCTCCACTAAGTCATACTCTCCCAAGATGTTTCTTGCGCATGCGCACAAGCAAACATAAAAAGAAGGCTCCAATGGGCATTGCTGGTTTACTATTTTTTTTAATACCACACTGCAATTCCCCTAACCCATTCCGCAGTTGGGCTTTGACACAAGTTACATTTCCAGCTTGCTTTACTCAGTGTTGCCCCCACTCCCCATACCCTGTGCATCTGCACTGGGAGAGGTGGAGGTGGTACAAGCAGCGGAATATACAGCATAGAGGACTTGAGTAACTTATCAGGCCCAGGACTGACTATAACAGTAGTAGTAGATAATCTGGATTTAGTTACAGTCTCACAATGCTTTCAATGCATTAATGATTTTTTTTTATATTCACTTGCAAAGCATGCCAACATATAGGTATCAGTCTGAATTGTGATATGGGTTTTGGGGTTGCACACCTCCCCCACCTATCACAACTTCAGAATACTGAATCTCCTCCCTAATTCCAGTAACTCACTGCCTTTCTTTTCTTTTATCCCTTTGAAGTACTTACCCAATTGCAAGGCTGGAAATGCAAGGTAGAGAGTTTTCTTGTGTAACTCCCAATTATCCCTTGCAACCTTTCTAGTGCTCAGAATTTCCCACTAATGTATTATCCTCAATCCATCCTACTGGCTGATGCACAATCATAAATTTTGGACTGTGTGGAGGCCAAACCCCCAGCTAGGACTGCAGTGTCCAGGTTACTTTGTACACCACTTTGTTTTCTTTTTCCCCTTCCTTTATGCTTTTTACTAGCATGTTGATGCTTCAGCATGAGACTAACATCTCAGTATTTTCCTCAGCTAGCAAAATGTTTACTAGGTGCGTTACAACCAGGGCATTAAGTAACAGTACCCCATATTGCCACCCAATAAAGTAGTTTCACTGTACTAGACAAGCCAGACCTTCCAGCAACATCTGTGCTTGCAACCGAGTATTCTGGTCATGACCATCTTACAGCATCCCCACCTAGGAGCTACCTAAAGAACTGGACCATCCTACATCTTCCAGCTCCCAGTTCAATAGTGGACACAATTTCCCACAAACAGCTTGAACCTACCAGCCCATTAACTCTTACCTACTGTATGTCAACCACTTCCTGTGCACAGCACCAGATTGTGGATCAGCACCTGGGAAGGGCAAGGAAATCCTGTTTCCCCACTGGTCATTGTTTGTTCCCCGCCAGCCATAAATAATTTGTTTCCACGCTTCCTGCACAGAATTTGGATTGGCATCAGTCACCATGCTCGGAGCACTTACTTCATATAGATATCCTACTACTTGCTGCCCTCTTCCATCCCCATAAGATTTAGGTGCCAGTGAAACCATGGTCACCATGTTTTTGTTCTGCAAATTTTATTTACATATAAAAATATTACTCAGCATTTATTACTCACCAGGTATAAATGTGCTTCTTACTTTGCATAGCCCTAGCACTATTAACTATTTTTTTTTGAAAAGTATTCACTCATCTATATATATATATATATATATTATGGTAGCACGGTAGTACTACCATAGTTAGGGTTGAGCAGCACTTTTAAGGTTAAAGGGTGAAACTTTGCACCTTAATAACTTTGCCGCTGTTCAATGGATTTGCCTGAAATTTGGTATGCATGCTTGAGCATAGTAGGTCTTGGCATCTGCCAACATTCGTACTGGTCAGATGTACAGCTGCGGAGTTATTAAGTGACAACAAAAAGTACAATTACGTTTTTTTTGCGAATTCTTTGCTCATGCCTACAGATGGCATGGTTTATGCAACTGGTCCAAAAACTTCAGGGAACGTGCGGCCAGGGTCCCCAATGTGCCTTTTGAAGATTTTGTGGAAAAATATTAAACGGTTCAAAAGTTATTCAAAAAAACAAGTTTCCATTATAAGTCAATAGGAAAAGTTAACAAAAGTTTGAAAGTGTCACAAATGCACTTTTTAGTGTCACAAATGGCCATAGTAGTGTCGCAAATCTGCCATTTCATTTTCAGTTAGTGATCAGAAAAATGCTTGGCATTTAAAATTGGGACCCCCTAGGGACACAGTTCTTTCTGTCTTCACCTAGTCGGACTCTGTGGATGCTAGCCATGTCTTATTTTGGGGTTAAACACCCCAGAAATATGTTTTTCAAGTTTCTGGAAACAGTAGTGCCGCAAAGTAGTGTTGCACGCATGACACTTTTGCAAATTTTTGCAAAATGGGTCGCAAATTGGAACACTACTTTACCAGACTATGGCCAAAATGACAGGAGTTCTTTGCCACCCTGCTGCAAAAGAACAGTTTGGTCTTTTAGGCTGAAATTTGAAGGGGCGGCAGCCAACATCTCACAGATGTGCCTTTTTGTAGTTTGGTGAAAAAATATTGCATGACTGCCAAGTTACGGTACTCTGAAATTGACGTTTTTTTCCCATAAACTAACATGGTGGCGTCCGCAGTGCCTTTCGGGGCTTGTATCTCGAAAATGGTGCGAGATACAGAATTTTCATTGTGACATTCAGCGAAAACGTTGCCAGAAAAATCATGAATCATGTGAAATTTTGTATTTTTTTCAATGTTATACATGCGGTTACTGAGATATAAGCAATTTAATATTCCAACATCTCATTTTTGGCTCCGAGGCCCATTATTATGCATACATTCTTTGTACACGCAGTATTTCTCTATGGAGCTGTTGGGGAAAAACAGGGTATGCGCTTCTGTTAATGTTACAGTTACTGTTTCCACATGCATTTACATACCCTTTTGCGTTACCATTCCCGTGTGCGTCACGCTTTGCATTCTCATTTGCACTTGCGTTTGCGTTACTGTTACCATTTTTGTTTCCACTACTGTTTGTGTTTGTGTTTCGGTTTGCGTCACCATGTGCATTGCCATTAACGTTTACAGCAGCCTTTTCCTTGACATTTGAGTTTGTCTTTCATTTTGCGTCTTCATTGCTGTTACTGTTACCATTTGCATTTCCTATTGCGTTACTGTGCCAGTGCGCAATACGGTTTGTGTTTCTATATGTGCTTGCATTTCCTTTTGTGTTTCTGTTTCCTTTGGTGTTATTGTTGCTGTTACCATTACCATTTGTCCCTGCACGTTACTGTTTGCATTTCTGTGCATGCTTGCATTCGTGTTTCTGTTTTTGTTTCCTTTGGAGTTATTGTTGCTGTTACCATTAACATTTCTATTTGCTATTGTGGTAACGTGACCATGCACGTTTTGGTTTGCGTTTCCATATGTGCTTCTTTTTCCGTTTCTGCTTCCTTTGGCATTATTCTTCATGTTAACTTAACCATTTGCGTTTACAGTTGCGGTACTGTGCACGTGCACGTTACAGTTTGTGTTTACATGAGTGCTGCCATTCACATTTCCGTTTCTGTTCCCTTTGGCATTCTTTTTGCTGTAACACTTAACATTTGCATTTAAAATACCAGTGCCATCACTGTGCACATTAACAGTTGCTTTTTCATACACGCTTGAGTGTCCGTTTGTGTCACTGTTCGCTTCGGCGTCACTTTGCGCTTGCGTTTCTAGTTACGTTTGCTTTACCATTTACATTTGCTTTACCATGTGTGTAACCATTGCCACTTGCATTTGCTTTGCAGTTCCTGTTACTATGTAACAAGACATCTCGTGGTGGGAGCGTGGGGTCCTACTGCATTCCATTCACTATTTATCATCCTCACAGAAACATAGAAATATAGAATTTGATGGCAGATAAGGACCATTTGGCCCACCCAGTCTGCCCATTTCCCTACCTGATGGATAAGCTGCAGATTCTAATTAATCAACAGCTTACTTCCTCCTGCCCTCCCCACTAGAATTGCCTTATGCCTGTCCCATGCATTCTTGAATTCTCCCACTGTTCCTGACTCCACAACCTCCTCAGGAAGGCTGTTCCATGCATCCACAACTCTCTCTGTGAAAAAATACTTTCTAACATTACCTCTGAGCTGTCCCCTCTATCTTCAAATTGTGCCTTGTTCTTGACATCTCTTCTTCTGAAAGATACTACCCTCTTGTACCTTGTTAATTCCTTTGAGATACTTGAAAGTTTATATCATGTCCCCCCTCTCCCTCCTTTCCTCAAGGGTATACATATTAAGCTGATTTTGTCTCTCCTCGTATATCTTCTGGTGCAGACCTTGCACCATTTTGTTTGCCCTCCTCTGAACAGCCTCCACTCTGTCTATGTCTTTGTGGAGATGGGGTCTCCAGAATTGCACTCAGTACTCCAGATGGGGTCTCACTAACTGTCTATAGAAAGGGATAACAACTTCCTGTTTTTTACTGTTGATGCCTCTCCCTATGCATCCTAGTATCCCCCCAGCCCTCCTTACTGACTTCTCACATTGCTTGCCCACCTTTAGGTCATCTGATATAATTACTCCTAGGTCTCTTTCAATTTTTGTTGTTGCTATTAACTCACTCCCCATTGTGTACTCTTCCCCTGGGTTTTTGTTTCCCAGATACATTACCTTGCACTTCTTTGCATTGAATCTGAGCTGCCATGTATTTGACCATTCCTCCAACCTTGCCAAGTCCCTTTTCATTCTTTCCACCCCACCTTGTGTATCAACCCTGTTGCAGATCTTTGTGTCATCTGCAAAGAGGTATACCTTTCCTTCCAGGTGCTCTCCAATGTCACTTATAAAGATATTAAAGAGGACTGGTCCCAGTACCGAACCCTGTGGTACCCTGCTAGTTACCCTCCTTCCTTCACTCTGGACTCCAGTTACTACTACGTTTTGCGTCCTGTTGTCCAGCCAGTTTTTTATCCAGGCTACCACCTTGGGACCAACTGCAAGGCTGGCTAACTTGTATATTAATCTTTTGTGTGAGACTGTGTCGAATATCTTGCTAAAATCTAGGTAGGCCATATCCACAGCCCCTCCCTGGTCTACTACATTTGGTCACCCAGTCAAAGAACTCTATTAGGTTCATCTGACATGACCTCCTTGCTGTGAAACCATGCTGCCCTGGGTCCTGTGCCCTACTGGCTTCTAAGTACTTAACAGTTCTTTCCTTCAGAAGTGATTCCATCATTTTCCCTACCACTGAAGTCAAACTAACTGGTCTGTATTTTCCTGCCTCTGCCCTGCTCCCACTTTTGTGAAGTGGAATCATATTTGCCCTCCTCCAGTCCTCAGGTACCACTCCATCCTCCCATGATTTGTTAAGAGAGTAGTTAGTGGTGTTACTAGTTCTACTGTTAGTTCTTTTAGTATTCTTGGGTGAATCCCATCAGGCCCTATTGCTTTGTCCACCCTCAGTTTCAAGAGTTCTTTCAAAACCCTTTCTTCTGTGAATGGACTGGTATCAACCCACCTATTCAGAGTTTCTCCCTTGTTTGGTTTAGGCACCTCCCCCTCCTTATCTGTTGTGAATACTGAGCAAAAATATTCATTCAGTATCCCTGCTTTTTCACTGTCACCCTCTTCCCACATTTCCTCCCCTTTATTAAGTCTCTGTATCCCTCCCTTGGTCTTTCTTCGCTCCCTAATGTACCTATAAAAATTTTTATCCCCCTTCTTAACAGAGTTGGCTATCTTTTCCTCAGTTTGTGCCTCTGCTATTCTGACTGCCTTCCCTGCCTCTGTCTGCTTTAACTGATAAAGTTCTCTGTCCTGCTCCTTCTGTGTTTCCTTATATTTCCTGAATGCTATCCTTTTCTCTTTAACCATCCCTGCCACCTCTTTTGAGAACCATAGTGTTTTTTTCCTTCATTTTGTTTTATTGATTTGCTTCACACAAAGGCTTGTTGCCTCTGTGATGGCTGTTTCGATTATTCCCCATTGTTCTCCAACCCCTCCTTCTTGCCCATTTGCTAGTGCTTTTCTAAGGCACTCTCTCATTTTCCCAAAGTCAGCCTTCCTAAAGTCCAATACTCTTGTTTTTGTATGGCTTGACTCTATGGCTGTGTTTATTGTGAACCATACTGTTTGGTGGTCACTTGTTCCCAGATGGCTACCCACTTCTAAATTTGAAATCCTTTCTCCTTCCCCCTTTGAGAGTACCAGGTCTAAGATTGCTCCCTCCCGAGTGGGTCCCAACACTAGCTGTCTGAGGCATGCCCCCTGTAGGGCATCAAGAATGACCCTGCTCTTGGATGTGCCTGCAGTAAAGATACTCCAGTTAACATCTGGCATATTCAGGTCCCCCATCAACAATATCTCCCCTTTTTCTGCCATTTTAAGGATGCCTTCTATCATTTCCTTGTCCATTTCCTGCCCCTGAGATGGGGGTCTTTACACAACCCCCATGCTGATTGTGGTGCCATTTCCTGTCTCCAGGGTGACCCATAGTGACTCATCAACTTCCTGTTTACTCTTTAGTTCTGTTGCTTTAATCCATTCCCTTATATAGAGAGCTACTCCTCCTCCTCTTCCTCCTCTTTTACCCACCCTGTCCCTCCTGTAGACTGTGTATCCTGGTATGTTGACTTCCCACTCATGGTTCTCTGTGTATCATGTTTCAGTGCCTGCCACAATATCCAGGCATCCCCTCTTCCATTAAGGCCACTAGTTCAGGGAGCTTGTTGCACAGACTACAGGCATTGGTACTCATCACCTTCCATTTATTTTTTATGGCCTTACCCCTTCTAGCCCCATCCCTGTCCTTAACACCTTTTTTGTGCATTTATCCCTGTCCTGCTCCCTACTGACATCTCTGCCTTGGTGTTTACCTCTCTAACTACTGCACTTTGTGGGGGGAGGCTGGGATTTCCCTGCTCCTTTTCAGTGCCTCCCCCCCCTTGGCTAGTTTAAATGCTTGCCAATAAAGCATTTAAACCTGTCACCTAGGATTCTGGATCCACCCCTGGACAGATGCAGTCCATCGCACCAGTATAAGCCTGCATCCCTCCAGGTGGCTCCCCAGTCCCCAATGAAGCCAAAACCCTGAGCTCCACATCAGTTTTTCAACCATTCATTGAATCCCATGGTGCAGAATACACTAGCATCATCCTTGCCACAGACAGGCAGCACCTCCGAGAAGGTTACCGTACATGCTACTTGTCTAAGGCCCCTCCCCAACTCCACAAACTCCTCTTGCACTGCTCTGATCCCATTTACAGTCAGGTCATTTAACCCTAGGTGGACAATGACATCCAGCTCCCTCCCTTGTGCTGCTGCTCCCACGATCTTGAGGATTCTGTTCCTGTCCTTCCAAGCCATTGCACCAGGCAGGTACTTTACCTCCCTATCCCCCTTCCTCCCCCACGTCTACCCCCCCAATGATTGAGTCCCCCACCAGGAGTTGTTTCCTTCCCCTGTGGGATCTTGTGCCACCCTCCTGTGGGTTTCCTTTGTGGAGGTTCCCAGCATTGTCCTTGGTCTCCACTGCAGGTGCCTCCATAGAGGAACTACTCTTTCCCAGAACAGCATATGAATTGTGGAGAGCTACATCTGGAGGGATGTACCTCTGTTCCACCACCCTCTCCCTCCCTGAGCCCACCTTGGTCCAACCGCTCCTCTTTCTTGGCAACCTCTGAGGTAATGGTGGTGGCCCTGGTGGTCCCTGGTTGGGGGAAGAGGTTTCACAAATCCTAGCCAGGTCAGCCTGGAGATGGGCAACCTCTTCCCTGAGACCAGAGAGGTGCCTGCAAACAGGGCAGCATCACATCCTCCAGAATGTCTCCCAGAACAATGCTGCTCCATAGCAATTGCACTGCACAACTCCCATCTTGACTTATTTAGTATCCTCTCTCCTGTTGCTTTGTATGCTTATTGTCTCCTCCCTATATGTATTTTTACACTTACTATCCTACTGCCTATGTGCCCTTACAACATAGAAACATAGAAACATAGACTTTGATGGCAGATAAGGACTGCTTGGCCCACCTAGTCTGCCCATTTCCCTACCTAGAGGATAAGCTGCAGATCCTTTTTAACCAACAGCCTATTTCTTCCTACCCCCCACAAAAATTGCCTTATGTCTACCCCATGCATTCTTGAATTCTCCCACAGTTTTAGACCCCACAATCTCCTCAGAAAGGCTGTTCCATGCATCCACCACCCTCTCTGTGAAAAAATACTTCCTCACATTGCCCCTGAGCCGTCCCCCCATCTTCAAATTGTGTCCCCTTGTTCTTGCACATCTCTTTTTCTGAAAGATGCTACCCTCTTGGACTTTGTTTATTCCACTGAGGTACTTAAATGTTTCTATCATGTCCCCCACTCCCTCCTTTCCTCAAGATTATACATATTAAGCTCCTTTAGCCTCTCCTTATATGGCTTTTCTTGCAGACCCTGCACCATTTTAGTTGCCCTCCTCTGAATTGCCTCCATCCTGTCTATGTTCTTGCAGAGATGGGGTCTCCAGAACTGGACGCAGTACTCCAGATTACGTCTCAGCAACTTTCTGTACAGGGGATAACAGCTTCCTGTTTTCTGCTGGTGATGCCTCTCCCTGTACATCCCAGTATCCCCCCAGCCCTCCCTGCTGCTATCTCACATTGCTTGCCAACCTTACAACTCCCTTACAACTCTCACCCTTCCTGTTCTGGGACAGGAACTTCCTGTAGTCTTCAGTAGTCTCCTTCCTCCATGCTTGGATTCAGACCTCCAGCAGCCGGGGGGCGGGGGGATACAGAGTTTTTGGTTTTTTTAGGTTCCTTCAAAGTTGCTGAAACTAATGTGTCTCAGTGATTCTTCCCTTCCTACTGCCAAACAGGAAGTTCCTGTTGTCAGTCAAATTCACGGGCTATAAAATTAGAACTGGCTTTGGGTGGGAAGGAGGGAAACTAGTAAACAATCTGTAGTTCTGGACTTCTGTTTCTTGCTCTGCAACCAGTTCTCTTCTGCTAGAAACAGCTGGAAACTATAATTGGAAACAGCTGCTTTTGTACACCTTAACTGCTAAGCCACACCCCCAATTAGACTCACTCTCTGCTCTCAGTAAATCAAGGTGATACTGCTCCTTCCTCAGAAAAAAACACCTTTTTTTTTTACTTAAATGAGACCCCCTTATTCTAATAAAGTATCTGTTTGCTTAATCCAAACAGGTACTACTTCTGCTGAGACAGAAGTGATTAATTAGCAAAAAATCTGTAGTTCTGGACTTCTGTTTCTTGCTCTGCCACCAGTTCTCTTCTGCTAGAAACAGCTAATTCTCAAAAAGAAGGGACATTAAAGGTAAAAAACTCAGTTTAATGCATCAGTTAGGGTTGTTCCACAGTGACAAAAGTAAGGAAATTCAGTGTTGAGGTTGAAAGCCCCTTTGACCCCAGCCTACCCTCCCAACCAGCATCAGGGTGCACGTTGGGTCGTCGGTCCTAACTCTCACCCCATTCTCCTATACCTCTGCTTCTTTACACATGTGATGGCATCAGGTGAGGCCAACAACCCAACACACACCCGATGCCGGTTGAGTGAGTGCGAGGCGTCCAAGGGGCTTTCAACCCCAACACCGATTTCCTCACTTTTGTCGCTGTGAACAACCCTAACTGATGCATTAAATGGAGTTTTTCTATATTATATATATATATATATAAAATAAAATCACACATGCCCACACAATGCAAAGCATCATGGGCTGCATATGCAAATCACCACAGTGTGTTATGCTGGTCCAACTTTAAGCAGAATTGCATGGTGCCAAAAGACCTCTCACACAGTTTGCAAAGGATGCTAACAGAAGACATAGACACGTGTTTCGTCCTACCAGGGCTCATCAGTATGCTTCATCTGTTTGACACCCCAGTAGAATGGACCAGCTACCCTAAGACAATGTGTCTTGGATATGTTGTGGTGAACCCACTAAAATAAAAAACTATTTAAAAGACAAAGAACATCTGTGCGCAAACACTGAGGCAAGGGTTACCCGAAAGGGCATTTGGCTGGGAAGCCAAGTTTCAAGAAAATACAAAATCACACATGCCCACACAATGCAAAGCATCATGGGCTGCATATGCAAATCACCATAGTATGTTATGCTGGTCCAACTTTAAGCAGAATTGCATGGTGCCAAAAGACCTCTCACACAGTTTGCAAAGGATGCTAACAGAAGACATAGACACGTGTTTCGTCCTACCAGGGCTCATCAGTATGCTTCATCTGTTTGACACCCCAGTAGAATGGACCAGCTACCCTAAGACAATGTGTCTTGGATATGTTGTGGTGAACCCACTAAAATAAAAAACTATTTAAAAGACAAAGAACATCTGTGCGCAAACACTGAGGCAAGGGTTACCCGAAAGGGCATTTGGCTGGGAAGCCAAGTTTCAAGAAAATACAAAATCACACATTCCCACACAATGCAAAGCATCATGGGCTGCATATGCAAATCACCACAGTATGTTATGCTGGTCCAACTTTAAGCAGAATTGCATGGTGCCGAAAGACCTCTCACACAGTTTGCAAAGGGTGCTAACAGAAGACATATACATTAGAGGCAAAAAACTCCATTTAATGCATTAGTTAGGGTTGTTCCACAGTGACAAAAGTGAGGAAATTCGGTGTTAGGGTTGAAAGCCCCCCCCTTTGACCCCCATCCACACCCCCAACCGGCATCGGGGTGCGACAGGTTGTCGGCCCTAACTCTCACTCCCATCAGATGTGAAGAAGCAGAGGCATAGGAGAATGGGGTGAGAGTTAGATCGACAATCCCAACGCACACCCCAATGCCGGTTGGGGTGTGGACGGGGTCAAAGGAGGGCTTTCAACCCTAACACTGAATTTCCTTGCTTTTGTTGCTGTGGAACAACCCTAACTAATGCATTAAATGGATTTTTTGCCTCTAATTTCCTTCTTTTGAGAATGATAATGAGAAATGATGGATGGGTGGCGGGAGCATCGGGCCCTTCAGGCCCTCGCACTCCGCCACGTGATATCTTGTCACATAGTAACACGGTGCCCGCAAACGCAAATGGCAATGCGCATGGTGACGCAAAGTGAAACAGAAAGATAAACAGTACTGTAGACACAAATGCTTAAAATAATGCAAACGCAAGTGCAAATGAAAATGCAAAGGGTAACACACATGGTGCCATAGATGGAAACGGTAAGTGAAATAGGTACGGAACCGCAAGCGGAAGTGGTAAGGGTAACAGTAATGTAAGCACACAGGCTGGTTTTCCCCAAAAGCTGCATAGAGAAAGACAATGAGTACAAAGAATGCATGCATAATAATGGGTCTCGGAGCAGAAAATGAGGAGTTGGAATACTAAATTGCTTATATCTCAGGAACTGTACGACGTAGAAAAAAAATGAAAAGGCATATGATATATGACTTTCCTGGCTAGTTTTATACTTAGCCTCCAGCAGGGAGCTAAGCATTTTTCTGATGAAAAGTCCGTATTTTGCACCGTTTCCGAGATACAGGCCCTGAAAGGCAGGCGAACGCCGTAATGTTATCCTACGGGAAAAAAAGAGAAGTTCAGAGTGCAATAACTTTGGCTCCCTGTAATATTTTTTCACCAAACCACTGAAAGTCACATCTGCAGGATGTTGGCTTTCTTCCCTCCAAATTTCAGCCCAAAAGACCAAACCATTATTTTGCAGCAGGGCGGCAAAGGATTCCTGTAATGTGGCAGACACCGTAATGTTATCCTATGGGAAAAAGCATCCATTTTGGAGTGCTGTAACTTTGCCACCCTGGAATATTTTTTCACTGAAATACTGAAAGGCACATCTGTGAGATGTTGGCTGAGTTCCCTCCAGATTTCAGCCCAAAAGACCAAACCATTCTTTTGCAGCAGGGTGGCAAAGAATTGCTGTCATTTTGCCATAGCCTGGAAAAGTAGTGTCGCAATTTGAGAAAGCTTTCACAAAACTTTGCGACACTTTCATGAGTGCTACACTACTTTGTGAAAGTATTTTTTCCAGAAACTTGAAAAACATATTTCTAGGGTGTTTGGCCTCAAAATAAAGACATGCCTAGCATCCTCAGGGTCCAACTAGGTAAACACAAAAAGAATTGTGTTGCTAGAGGGTCCCAAATTTAAATGGCAAGCATTTTTCTGATCACCAACTGAAAAAAAAATGGTGGATTTGCGAAGGTAAAAGGGGCATTTGCAAAAGTAAAAACTGCATTTGCGAAAGTGTTGAACTTTTTGTTAAGTTTTCCCATTGACTTATAATGGGAAACTGTTTTTTGAATAACTTTTGAATCGATTAATATTTTTTCACAAAATCTTTAAAAGGCCCATCAGGGACCCTGGCCACACGTTCCCTGAAGATTTCAGACCAGTCGCACAAACCGTGAGACCTGCAGAGATGACCAAAGAATTGCAAAAAAGCGTAAACTCATGTACAGATCATGCTTAATAACTCTGCAGCCGTATATCTGAACAGTATGAAAGTTGGCAGATCCCAAGATGTATGGTTCTTGATCGTGTATTCCAAATTTCAGGCAAATCCATTAAACAGTTGCAAAGTTATTAAGGTGCAAAATTTTAGGTTTAACTTGTAAATGGCTCCTCAACCCTAACTATGGTAGCAATACCGTGCTACCATAATATATATATATATATAGATAGATTTTCTTTGCAAAAAAAATTAATTAATGCAGCAGTTAGGGTTCATGTTAATGCATGAAAGTATGGAAATATGACATTAGGGTATCCAAACCTAAGGCCCCACCCCCAAGCAGCAAAAGGGAAAAAAAATAAGGTTTTGTATCTCCGAAGTCTTGGAGAATAAGTGGTGTGGTCTTCTTTGGGGTTGTCAGTCCTAATGTTCACCTCTTTCCCCAGCCCATTGCCTCCTGCCTGAAGCACAAGTTACAGCTCTAAACGAGTGGCTCACACTGATACACTCATCAAAGGTACAGAAGTATATCTCACCACATGTTGCCAATACAATGTATTGGCTTTCTTCACACAGGGCCCTGTGGGCCCTCGGTGAAGAAAGACCACATCTGACCATGTTTTCTTAGAGAACATGATGGGCATTAGGGCTGACAACCCCAAAGAAGACCCCACCACTGATTCACCAAGGCTCCAGAGACCCAAAACCCTAATGTTTTTTTTCTTTTGCTTCTTGGGGTGGGGTGGTGGGAGTTAGGTTGAAACGCCAATGCCACATTTCCTACTTTTGTGGCATTAACTTGAACCCTAACAGGTGCATTAATGAGGTTTTTGCATATAATTCCCTTTCTTTTTGAGATACTGGAATCATACCCTCATGCAGATGCACAGGGCCTAAATGGATAAATGGAAGACTCTGCCTGCCTGTGAAAGTGCAGGGTCCTTCCCAGGCCTTCAGTTCCATGCAGTAATGGATGTCAAGAATTCATTTGGCTGTCAGGTTGGTTGCAGAAGCTCAGGGCTGTATCTACTTCTGTGCTTCTATGTAGCTGCAGATAGATACACAGGAGAAAGAGTCCATCTGTCAGCCAATGCACAGGGCCTTCTGCCACCCAGAGGAGCAGATGTGCAGGGCCCTATACCAAAAAAAAAAAAAGAGTTTTATTCACCATATGCACAATCAAATTTTATTGTGATAAATCAATTTAAGTTGTAAAACAAAGAATTATGATGCAAAATCAATTTGTAAGTTAAGAAACCAAATTTTGGCCACAAAATGAAAAATCATGGTGTGCAATCAAATTTCATACAGAGGAAGCAATTTTACTGCTGCAAAACGAAAGATTCTAATATGCAATCAAAGTTCATGCTGAGAAACTAGTTTTCTAATGTGAAACAAAAAATCATGGTGCACAATCAAATTTCATATCAAGAAACCAATTTTCTGCTGTGAAACAAAAAATTCTGATGTGAAATCAGTTTATGCTGAGAAACCACCTTTCTGCTATGTAATGAAAAATTGCAGTGTGAAATCAAATTTCATGTTGAGAAACCATTATTTTTTTGGCTGCAAAGTGAAACATTCTGATGAAGAATCAAATTTCATACTGAGAAACTCTTCAGTTGGGATGGCCTCCACCTTAGAAGAAGGGGTAGCACCTTTCTAGGAAAAACAATTGCTAGCCTCATCTCAGGGCATTTAAACTAGCTATGTGGGGGGGGGGGGTTCAGGTTAAAAACACATCTGAGGTTCTGCTTGAGGCCAGACATATTGATGGCTACAGTATCCTGGTAACCACCTCTAGAAGTTTAAACTTGCAAAAAAAGAGTGAATTGGAGATGCTCCTTCAGTTGAATAATATTAACATAGCGGCCATCACCAAAACCTGGTGGGATCTTACCTCCGATTGGTAGAGAGAAGTCTCAGGTTACAAACTATTTTATAAAAGCAGGAGTGAAAAAGGAGGTGGGGTGTCTGTATATACAGTATGTTAAGGATAGTTAAGAATAGTATTGAGGCCTCTGAATTTACATCAATAGGTGACAAGGGTTCAAAAATTAAAAGTATTTAGGTGCGTATAAAACTCAGTTACAGGACAAAACATTATTATTGTGAATATTTACAAATCACCATATTCATTAGCAGAATATAATACCCGTTTTCGAAACAAAATAGACAATGTGCCCAAATTATCGGGTATTATTATTCTTGAGGATTTCAACATGCCAGGTATTTGGTGGGACACATTAACTGGTACCAACTTAGAATCTGGATTTATAGATACACTGCTATTGGCAGATCATGAGCAAATGGTTACAACTGCAATAAGGGGGAAATAATACCCTGGATCTTGTTATTACTAACCGAGCAGTAGATATTTAAGCAATAAGGAATGACAAGGTGTGTGTTATTGTGTAATAACGTCACTCCTGGGGTGGGTTGAAGCACGAGGCAAAACCTAGTGCTCCCACCACCCCAGGAGTGATGTTATTACACGATAACACACACCTTGGAGTGTCTTATTGCAATTATACAATGGCTTGATGTTATATAAAATAAAAAAAAAATTACAAGTGTTTTAGTAGATTTTTTGAGTTTCTGAAGAAACAACAGTGATCTAGCAAATGGTCCAATAAATCCATACAGTGATGGTACTGTGTAATAACATCACTGTCTCAGGCACCTACTTACCAATCAGAATACAGGAAATTTCCTTGCCATTGTATAATTATGATCTAAGAACTTCTGCTCCATTGGGCAATAGTGACTATTACTCTCTATCTTTCAATGTTATTAGTAAAAGTTCTTCGTCCTCTCAGGTCACCTGCAAGCAGAATTATCCCAGGGGAAACTACATCGGGATTAAATGTATTCTGGCAGCTTATGACTGGGATGCCTTATTTAGGGACAGTCCTTCAAATGAGGGCTGTGATGTTTTAAAACATATCCTAGAGGACCTGGAGAAAGAATTTAGCCCTTTAAAACCAACCCATAACAATAGAGGTAAAATTCCACAATGGATAACCCCTCATGTCAGGAGACAGAGAAACAAGAAGGAAAAGGCATTTAGGAACTTAAAAAACAATAAAGATGAAAAGGCAAGGAAACATTACAGAGTTGTGCTTAAGCAGACAAAGGCCCTTAAAAATGGAATGCACAAAATTAGAATTTAAATTGGCACATTCGAATGACAATCAGAAAGGTTTTTATTCCTACATTAAGAGGAATAAAGCCAGTGATTCCGCCATAGGTCCACTGATGGAAAATGGGATAGAAATATGCACCTGTAGGCATCTTCCAGCTTCTTTCAATAAATTATTTTGTTCAGTGTTTGGACTGGGGGATCCATTACATCTTAAGACTGATTTGACTAATTTTATAATGTTCAGCCTAGAGGAGATTAATCGAGCCATAAAACAAATAAAACAAAAGGCTGCTCCAGGGCCAGATAGGATTAATTTGTACCTTATTAAGGAACTCTTTAACCAACTAACACAACCATTTACAATGTTATTCAACACATCAGTTGAGCATGGGGTCATCCCTGGTAATTGGAAAAGAGCCATTACATAGATACATACATGCTGTCTGCAGATAAAGGCCTATGGCCCAACCAGTCTGCCCATTTGAGCTTCTAAGTTCACTTTATGTTTTTCTAGAAGTCTATTGCCCCTTACCCTTGACCTCCAGAATTCCCTTATATCTATCCCATGCATTGTTAAATCCTGTGATTGTTTCAGCTCTCACCACTTCCTCTGGCAGGGTGTTCCACTTGTCCACTACCCTTTCTGTGAAGAAATTCTTCCTCACGTTTCCTCTGAATTGTCCTCCCTCCAACTTCATCCCATGCCCACTAGTCCTGGAACATCTTTTTTGCTGGAAAATAGTGTATCCTGCACCCTGTTCCTCCCTGTAAGGTACCTGAATGTCTCTATCATATCCCCTCTCTCTCTCTCCTGTCCTCCAGGGAGTACATATTCAACTCCTTCAGCCTGTCCTCATCGACTTGTGATGCAATCCCTGTACCATCTTTGTTGCCCTCCTCTGAATCTTCTCTACACTGTCTATGTCCTTAAGGGCTCCAGAACTGTACACTGTACTCCAGGTGGTGCCTCACTAGTGTCTTGTATAGTGGAATTATGTCCTCCCTTTTCCTGCTGGTGATGCCCCTGCCTATGCATCCCAGCATCCTATTTCCTTTACCTGCTGCCTTGTCACACTGTTTCCCTACCTTGAGGTCATCAGAGATGATAACTCCAAGGTCCTTTCATGCTTGGTGCATGCTATATCCTCACCCCCCAACTAATATGTTGTTCCAGGATTTTTGTGCCCCATATGCATTATCTTGCACTTCTTTGCATTGAATTTCAACTGCCAAACCCTTGACCATTCTTCAAGCTTCTGCAGGTCCCTCCTCAGTCTGTCTACACCCTCTGGCATGTCCACTCTGTTACAGAGCTTCATGTCATCAGTGAACAGGGAAATTCTGCCTCCTAGATACTGCACAATGTCACTGGTGAAGATGTTGAGTAGGACCGGTCCCAGCAATGATCCCTATGGTTCCCCACTGGTCACTTTTCCCTCGGTGGAATGACAGCCCTTTACCATAACCATCTGTGTACTGCCACCCAGCCAATTACCAACCCACCATACTAGTGTCCTGCCCACTCCCATATTCCCCAGTTTGTTCAATAGCCTTCTATGTGGCACAGTGTCAAAGGCCTTGCTGAAGTCCAGATAGGCTATGTCAACTGCACTCCCCTGATCAACCTCCCTTGTCACTCAGTCGAAAGATTATGTGAGGTTGGTGTGGTATAGCCTCCATCTGGTGAAACCACACTGCCTTGGGTCCTGTAGTCCATTGGCAACCAGTCATTCCACCATTTTCTCCTTCGGTAGTGCTTCCATGATCTTCCCCTCTACCATGGTCAGGCTGACTGGTCTGTAGTTCCCTTCCTCCTCTTTCTTCCTGCATTTTTATAAGGGGACTAGGGACTACATCTGCTGTCCTCCAGTCTTTTGGTACCTCCCTTGTTTCCAGTGATCAGTTAAACAGGATCGCCAGAGGTTCAGCCACCACCTCTCTTATTTCCTTTAGGATCCTGGGGTGCACCCCATCTTGCCCCATTAGTTTATCAAGTCTTATTCCTTCCATTTCCTTTAGGACCCTTTCCCCTTGTAAAGGGACTTGTGTCCATTTCTATGCCTTTCCCACCCCTTGTACTCCCTTCAGACGCATTGCCCTACTCCTCCTCAGTAAAGACTGAGCAGAAATATCTGTTCAGTATATCAGCTTTACTGTTGTCATCCTCCATGCAGCTGCCATCCTCCTCCTTCAGTCTCACTATACCTTCCTTTGCCCTTCTTTTTTCACTTATGTACCTGTAAAAGGTTATGTACCTGCTACCCACTGATTTTGTGATGCACTCTTCTGTCTGAGCCTTGGCTTCCCTTACTGACCTCTCTGCCTCTCTTTGCTTCTTCTGGTAAGTCTCCCTATTTCTATCTGCCTGTGTCTTTTTGTATTGCCTGAATGCAATCTTTCTGGCTTTTACTTTCGCAACTACCTCCTTGGAAAACCATAATGGCCTCCTCTTCCTTTTCCCCTTGCTAACTTGCATAATGCATAATTCTGTTGCTCTTGTAATCCCCATTTTAAATATTGCCCACTGTTCCTCAACCCCTGATTCCTTCCCCATTCTCATTAATGCCTCTTTCAAGCATCTCCCCATTTTCCCAAAGTTTGACCACCTAAAATCCAGGATATGCGCTTTTGTGTGGTTTGGTTCTGCTCCTTCTGTGATTTCAAACCACAGTGACTGTTCCCCAGGTGCTTCCCCACTTTTACCACCATCACACTGTCCCCGTTTGCGAGCATGAGGTCCAGTATTGCCTTCTGCCGAATTGGTTCCATGACCACTGAAAACTTGAATTGAGGAAGAGGCATGAATATCAGGATATAATAATTCTACACAATACGGCTTTACATTGAGGAAGATCCTGTGCCATAAATCTCATTGCATTTTATGATAGGGTTAGTTCTAGCCTGGAAGTGGGGAACTCTGCTAACATGATTTTCTTAGATTTTATAAAGGCCTTTAATATGGTTCCTCATGATAAATTAATAGAAAAAAAATGTTCAATATAGTGTTTGATGGACATATTATCAGATGGATACAAGAATGTCTGTCCAGTAAAACACAACAGGTGAAAGTCTACAGCTCATTCTCTGAAGAGGCTCCTGTTACTAGTGGTTTTCCTGAGGGCTCTGTCCTGGGACCCACATGGTTTGGGATTTTCATCAGTAATTTGAAATTTAATGTACAAAATAAAATATTAAAGTTTGCAGATGACACAAACGTCTGTGCCAAAGCTAATAGTGCTACTCAGTATTTCTCATTTGCAAATGATTTATATACCTTTGAAGAATTGGAAAATTCAAACAATATGTTTGTTAATGTGAATAAGTGCACTGTCCTACATTTGGGAATGAAAAAACAGTGTAGAACTTATGAATGGTCAGTTCCTAAGAAAGATCAACAGTGAAACAGATCTGGGCATCATTGTAAACACAGAGCTCTCAGCAACTAGCCATTGCAGGACAGTTGCCCAAACAGCAGACAGGATTATCAGGGCTATCTAAAGGTCTTTTGTTTCCAGATCAGAAGCATGTATTTTGCCACTGTGTTCAGTATGGCCTATGTTAGGCCACATCTGGACAACATAGCCTTCTTCTGGTCACCATATATGGTTAAAGACATTAAATTATTAGACAGCATTCAGAGACAAATTACACACCCAATTCCAGAGCTACAGGGCAAGCCCTATGCCAATAGACTTTAAAATTCTTAATTTACATGATTGCCCAATAAGAAGGCTAAGAGGGGATTTATTAATGTTGTTTAATGTCTGAAAAGATACTGAGTTGTCAAAGCAGTTTAATATCACAAGTGTGACTAGATCGACAAATCTATAATCACATAATATGCAACTCTGGGTCCAACACGTTTGAACCAATAGAAGAGATAACTACTTCACTGTGCATGCATGCAAATTATGGAACAGCCTTCCTCAGGAATTAGTTAACATCAAGGAAATTAATATATTAAAGCACACATTAGACAAATATCTGTTTGGTACATAGGTTAATACACCACTGTGAGAGGGAGGTAGTCTCGATGGGCCTAGTACCTTCTTCTACCTGCTAAAACTGAGTAAATTGAGAAAACCAATTTTCTGCTGCCAAACAAAAAATTGTGACATTCTATACAATCAGATTGCATGTTGAGAAGCCAGTTTTCTGCTGTGAATCAAAAAGCATGGTGAACAATCAAATTTTATGCTGAGAAACCAATTTTCTGCTGCAAAAATGAAAAATCGTGATGTGCAGTCAAATGTCATGCTAAGAAACCAATTTTCTATTTCAAAACAAAAAATTCTGATGTGCTATCAAATTTCATGCTGAGAAATGAATTTTCTTTTGTGAAACGAAAATTCATGGTGCACAATCACATTCCATGCTGAGAAATCAATTTTCTGCTGTATAACTAACAAGCATTTGTCAATGCCGAATGTTGATTGCGTTGGTCTGTTGAGCACACTCACTGGCCCTCTGTCAGTCGCTCAGTCTGTTTTGTCCGGTGCTGCAGGCTGCTGTTTTGTACTGGGCTCCTGCCTGTGTTGGCAGCTTGTTCTGCCCACTAAGAGTTCTGCAGCTGTCCCAACAGAACTCCGTTGAGGTGGCTCACTCCCTCTCTCTCACTCGTTCATTCTGTTTCTCCTGGTGCTGCAGGCTGCCATTTTGTACTGGGCTCCTGTCTCTGTTGGTGGCTTTTTCTGCCCACAGAGAAATCTGCAGCAGTCCCGACACAGGTCTGTTGAGCCTGCTGAGTCCCCCTCTCTCACTCACTCATTCCATTTCTGCCTGCACTGCAGGGATCCTTTTGTACTGGGCTCCTGCCTGCATTGGCACCTTTTCCTGCCAACAAAGACATCCACAGCAGTCACGACAGAGCTCCGTTGAGGTCGCTCACTCCCCCTGTGTCACTCACTCATTCTGTCTGTCCTGGTGCTGAAGTGTGCCCTTTTGTACTGGGCTCCTGCCTCTGTTGGTGCCTTTGTCTGCCCACAAAGACATCTGCAGCAGTCCTGACAAAGCTCCGTTTAGCTCGCTCACTCCCCTTCTCTCACTCACTCATTCTATTTCTGCCGGCGCTGCAGGCTGCCCTTTTTTATTGGACTCCTGCCTGCGTTGTCATCTCCTTCTGCCCACAAAGAAATTTGCAGCAGTTACAATAGAGCTCTGTTGAGCTCGCTCACTCCCCCCCCTCACTCACTCATTCAGGTTTTCCCTCCAGTGCAGGCTGCCCATTTGTACTGGGCCCCTGCATGCACTGGCACCTTTGTCTGCCCACAAACAAATCCGCAGCTGTCCCGACAGAGCTCTGTTGAGGTCGCTCAGTCTCCCTGTCTCACACGCTCATTCTGTTTGTCCTGGTGCTGCAAGCAGCCCTTTTATACGGGATTCATGCCTGCATTGGAACTTTTTTCTGCCCACAAAGAAATCCGCAGCAGTCCTGACAGAGCTCCGTTGAGCTCACTCAGTGCCCCTGCCTCACTCGCTCGTACTGTTTCTCCCACCGCTGCAGGCTGGCCTTTTGTACTGGGCCCCTACCTGCATTGATGCCTTTTTCTGCCCACAAAGAAATCCACAGCAGTCCTGAAAGAGCTCTGGTGAATTAGCTCACTCCCCCTCCGTCACTCGCTCTCTCGTTCTGTTTCTCCCAGTGCTGCAGGCTGCCCTTTTGTACTGGGCTCTTATGTTGTGACCATTTTCTGCCCACAAACAAATCCACAGCTGTCCCGATAGAGCTCTGTTGAGGTCGCTCAGTTTCCCTCTCTCACACATGCTCAGTCTGTTTGTCCTGTTGCTGCAAGCAGCCCTTTTGTACGGGACTCCTGCCTGCATTGGCGCCTTTTTCTGCACACAAAGAAATCCACAACAGTCCTGACAGAGCTCCATTGAGCTCACTCCGTCCCCCAGTCTCACTCGCTCGTACTGTTTCTCCCACCACTGCAGGCCGGCCTTTTGTACTGGGCCCCTGCCTGCATTGATGCCTTTTTCTGCCCACAAAGAAATCTGCAGCAGTCCTGAAAGTGCTCCAGTGAGTTCGCTCACTCCCCCTCCCTCACTTGCTCTCTCATTCTGTTTCTCCCAGTGCTGCAGGCTGCCCTTTTGTACTGGGCTCTTGCGTTGGGCCCTTTCTCTGCCCACAAACAAATATGCAACAGTCCTGACAGAGCTCAGTTGAGCACGGTCACTCCCCCCTCTCACTCGTTCGATCTTAATGTGTCCCACACAGTGATTTTCCACAGCGACCATGCTATTCTGAGGCAGTGCAAAAACACATTTTAGCATGATGTGAAAAATGGCAGCTGTACTGTTCATAAGGAGGTGTGGAAAATTGCCACTGTTGAAAATGTGGGGTGAAAATATTACAAAACTGCGAACTTACAAGGGTGCGTGGAAACACGTCAATGCACGCTTGTAACACAGTCATGTTATGGAGTTTCGTCAACCAATTTTCAACATAGGGATTTTAGGACCTCTGCTCATGAACAGTGCCACTGTCATTTTCTTAATCTGTCCCGAACAGTGATTTCCCACAGCGACCGCGCAATTCTTGCGCCGGAACTGTGAAACCACATTTTGGTCAGGATGTGAAAAATGACAGCTGTACTGCTCATAAGGAGGTGTGGAAAAATTCCACTGGTGAAAATGTGGCATGACAATATTACAAATCTGCGAAGTTACCAGGTTGCATGGAAAGTGTGCAACACACACTTGTAACACAGTCATTCGATGGGCTATTATCACCAAATTTTCAACACAGGCATTTTAGGACCTCTTCTCATTTATTTATTTAGCTTTTGTTTACCTCTTCTCATGTTTTGGAGTTACTGAAGATGCAGATTGTTCTAGGGGTAATCGGAGGGGAGGGGAGGGACAGGAGTTTAATGGGGGGTGGGAAACTGGCACAGCAGATTCAGGGGTATAGAATCACCTGTTACATGACTGAAGTATACGTTAGATATCTTATCTGGATTATACCTGACATAATAGATGGCTCAGAATATTAACATTGCTACGTGGAACGTGAAGGGGATCAGGAAAAAAAACTGAAACAATATCAGGTACTTAAACACCTGAGTCTGTTGCATGCCCAGATATCATTCTTACAAGAATCTCATTTAGTGGATTCTGAAGTATTACAACTTCGGAGACAACAGATAGGTCAGGTTTTTTATGCTTCATGGGAAACCAATAGTTGCGGGGTCATGATACTGATTAACAGAGATATCCCAATTGTCCTTCTCAGGTATTTAAGGATGCGGAAGGCAGATATGTCTTAGTTCAGGGTACTATTTGGGCCATGCCATTGGTTTTAGGTAGTATTTAGGGACCAAACACAGACGATCCCTCTTTTTTTATGAAACTGATTTCTACGATCCTTCCTATACTCCCTATTCCAATTATATTAGGGGGAGATTTTAATTTGGTCTCGGATCCGAATCTGGATAGATCAAGCATTGGGTCGAGGGGACTGTCACCTGGACATAGGGTCTTTAAGGAAATGATGGATCAGTGCGGATTGTGCGATGTCTGGAGGGTCACACATCCTAATATTAGGGAATATACCTATTGCTCAACAGTGAATGGCACGCAATCTCACATTGATTACCTATTAGTTTCTCATGAGCTCTTGCCAGGGATACTATCCACCTCGATCTAACCGGGTCCAATATCGGATCATTCTTTAGTCTTGTGCAATTTGGCTTTTCTTAACATCCCCAAAAGAGAGACCAGATGGAAATTAAATGAACAATTACTAAAAGACGTAAAGTATCGGGGAATGGTGAAAGAGCAGATAGAGTTTTTCTTTTCCACCAACCCAATAGATAGTGCAAGACCGGATATTTTATGGGGAGCCTTTGAGGCTTATTTAAGGGGCATTCTTATTAGTCTAGCTACAAAGAGGAAGAGGGCACAGGAAACGGAGTTACTTTTCTTATTGTTTCAGATACAGGTACTAGAAAATATACACCCAGATAAAATTTCTCAAGAGGAGTCACAGAAGCTATTAACATATAAAGATAAATATTTGGGAATGTTAAGAGAAAAGGCTGAGTTGGCAATAATCTGTACAAAGGCCAGTTTTATAGATCAAGGAGAAAAAGTGGGGCGCCTGTTGGATCTACATTTAAAACGACAAGAATCAGCAAGATTTTTACCCCCAATAAGGTCTCAATCTGATGGGACCCCGAAGGTATCCCCCTCAGAGATAGTCCAGGAATTTGTTGCTTTTTACGAGCAATTATATAGGGACATGGGTAGTCCTCCGCCCATTCAAAAACTGGAGGAGTATCTCTGGGAAGCACATCTTCCGTTACTATCTGACTCTCAAAAGAAATTGATATCTTCCCTTTATCACAGGGAAGAAATAGCTACTGTTATAAAGGACTTGCCTCTGTAAAGTCCCGGTCCAGACGGTTTTCGCCTTATTTTATAAAGTTTTCATGGAGCAATTACTTTCATGTTGCATCATCTCTATTTGCATATTTTGTCTGAGAGACAGCAGATGCAAATCTGTTTGAGGCATTGATAGTCTTGTCACCTAAACCGGACAAAGATCCAGAAATGGTTCAGAGCTATAGGCCAATATCTTTTCTGAATCAAGATGTCAAAATTCTCTCAAAGATAATGGCAGATAGACTAACCCTGATTCTCCAGGATCTTGTGGGTATGTCTCAAGTGGGATTTATGAGAGGACGTGCATCTTCAGATCACCTGCGTACTCTCTCGCATGTCTTCTCTGAGTCCAGGGATGCCATATATCCTGCGGGGCTGGTCTCCCTGGACGCTGAGAAGGCTTTTGATCGGGTTAATTGGACTTTTCTATTTCAAGCCATCAAGGCATTTGGATTCCCATCCATGTTCATAGATAGGATCAGGGCAATTTACCGGTCTCCTACAGTGAGGATTTCAGGGAATGGGACCGTCTCCAAGTCCTTTACACTGCGGTCAGGTACGAGGCAGTGATGCCCTCTCTCTCCATTACTTTTCAATCTTTATCTGGAACCCCTTATTCAACATATTCTCAATAATGAAGGAATACAAGGTATGCCCATTAGGAATGAGGTAGTGAAAATAACAGCGTACGCTGATGACCTTCTCTTACATTTGGCTAATCCATTAATATCTATTCTGAATATGCTAAGGGAGGTTGATAGATTTAGTAGTTTCTTGAATTATAAGTTAAATCCCAACAAGACATCCTTTTCCCCTCTTAACCATAAAGTCTTTAAGACCAACATTATTTCTCTGGGACTATGCTGGTCACCCCGGGCTATTAAATATTTAGGCCTAAAATTAACGTGTAATCTTTCCTTGTGGTTTAAGGAAAACCTGGACCCCCTTCTGCAGGGGATCACTCAAGATCTAGAGAGATGGGATAAACTCCTGTTATCTTTATGGGGTCGTATTAATATAATTAAGATGAATGTGTTTCCCTGTTTATTTTATCCTCTGTCGCATCTTAACTCATTCGTTCCCCTAAGTTGGTTTCAGAAAACACATAAACTCTTTTTACCAAGTTTATTTGGTCGAGTAAGACCTCCAGGCTGGCATACCACAAATTAGCCGCACCCAAGAATGAGGGGGGGGTTGAGGATTCCTTACTTGCCCATCTACTACTGAGCTTGTCATTTAGCTAAATACCTGAGATGGGTAAGACTGGGTCCAGATAACATGAACCCGGTTTGGCTTAAGATTGAATTAGATTTTTTCCAATATATGAACATGGACCCCCTGACTATGCTCTATCTAAAAATTTCTCAGATGCAAGATATTAATAAATGTCCCACCATCATGACTTCGCTAAGAGTACATTCACAATTGTGCTCTTTCCTGCGTTACAATCAAAGTAAAGATCTCGCTCAATCTATTTGGAATTCCCAGGCTTTCACTATAAACAAACAGAAAATTTCCCGCTCATGGTTACCTCATTTAGGAGAGGGGATAGTATCTTCATTTTTGGACGAAGTTGGCGAGTGGCTCTCATTTTCTCAGTTCATATACAAGTTCAAAATACCTGAGTCTCAGATTTTCAAAGTGTTTCAACTAAGGCACTTGTTAACCACGGTTCTTGGGGCCGCTCCACCCCATCCAGCGACCATTGCATTGGTATCTGAACTTTTCCCTTTTCTTGTCTCTTCTGGTGTGATTTCTAAGATCTATCAAGTGTTGTTCTGATGGAGGTTTGGATGCGGTGGTGCCCCCACCAACTTCTGGGTTTCATTTTTTTTCCCATTATACTTTTAAATGGTCCACTCTCTGGATGTATTGCCATAAATATGTATCCCAAGATAGATTACGTCTCATGCAGTTCGACATTCTGCATAACTTATACTATACCCCAACTAAACTGGTGAAATGGGGCCTTCTTGATACCGATAGGTGTAATAAGTGTTCCCAGGATACAGGATCACTTTTTCATCTTTTCTGGTCGTGCCCCCGGATAGCATCATTATGGGAGCATATAAAAATCAATCTGGATCCCCTATTGGGTTTACAAGATTATTTTACACCAGATATTTGCCTGTTGGGGGATCTGTCCTCCATAAAGGATAAAATCTGGAGATTTCACATATCTATGGTGGCGTTCTCGGTTAAAAAAGTCATTCTCAGGCATTGGAAGGAAAGGACCAGTCCAACATATCAGGAGTGGCTCCATGAGATTTTAGCAAATATATGTACAGAGAAGGCTATCGCTAGCCTTCAAAACAGACTACATAGGTATAAGGTTATCTGGGATCCCCTTCACACTTTAATTACGGTGGCCATGAAGTAATGTGTAGTCGAGGTTACTACCTTAATTATTTTTGGTAAAGGTAGTTAGCGGGTGATAACAGAGCTAGAATGAACTGCCGTGCCAGGGAGGGAAGGGTTGGGGGCAGTATGAGTTGTTTTATGAATCCTATGTCAAAGTGTTCATTACTGCCTCCTGTAATGTGGAAAATGTGGTGAATAAACTTTGAATTGAAAAAAAAAACAAAAAACTGCAAACTCCAAAATCTGGTTTTATATTGAGGTAAGTAAAGGTTGCTGTTTACATTCATGCTAAAATTGCATTTATGTAAATAACATAAATGCAGTTTCATAGCTTCTGAAAAATGTAAACATCAGCCTTTCACTTTCAAAAAACAGCCTTGGTTTCTCCCTAAGATGTCCGCCAAGTGTGTTAAGTTATGAGTCATGATGACATCATCGAAGCCAGAGACATAGATCCATATATATATATATATATAATGCTAATTCGTTCTTCTTTCCCTCTTTATTTTGAATTGTTGTACCAGAATGATCAACACCTTGTATTAACTCATGGATTATTTTGATCGTACATGTTAGGCTATGATTTTGTTCATTTTGTTTACTTTAACTTGCGGAAAATGTTTTGCAATCCAGATGACTTTTTCTTTGGCAAACTGCATTACAGTACAACACTTCAAATACCTGATGATCTAGTAGTCATATGATGCATTGAATGTTGTGTTTTGTTAACCAGGAGAGATGCACTAAGCTGAAAACTTGTTTACAGGTGTGGCCTTGGAGCACATGGAAGTTTAGTGACTTGCTGAGGGTAACACAGCAAAGTACCTGTCTTGTTCAGTTCCAAAGCTCATACTCTCTTGTTAATCCACAAATAAGGCTTTCTTTTTCCATGTGAACCCCCTGCACCTAGCCTGCCTTCTGTTGCACACCCCACCATCCATACCCTGTCCTTAGTACTGCCTGGGGCCGCATATGAGCTTACGGTCTCATGAAGAGAATTATTACACCTCAGATTGTAATATTGTACCTCAGAGAGTTTTGCACACCTATACTGCTACGTATCATTAGCTGGCACTGTTAAAAATGCCTCCCAAATCACTCTCCAGTCCACATTCTCAATGTTTGACTTCTGCTCCCACAGTAAACAGAGTGGATCACCACCCTTCTGCACAGTGACGGTAGTATGTACAGTTCTCTGTTGTGTTTTTTTCCCACCTCACTAACCAACAACTAGGTCTTCCTGAAGAGGCAAGCAATAAGCATCATGACCAACCAGAAAAACTGCTGCTCATGTCCTCATAAGGGCTGCACTTACAATGGATAACAATGTTTTTAGCAGGAGAGGAATACTAATACCTTGAGTGAATCCGCCTGACTTCCAGTCTACTCCTTTACCTGTGATCTGCAGAACCCTGCAAGACAATTCCCAGCAATTCTTCTCCAGTACTTTTCTGTGCTCTAGTCTGCAATGTGAGTTGACTGGCTACCACCCTTCCAAATCTTGAATGAGCAATACACAACTCCCTCAATACTGTCCTAACAAACATCAACATCCCCCCCACCCAAGGATATTATCTCCCTACACTGAATTCAAGTAACAGTTTAGATGCAGCCCTGCCACTCTGAGTATTTGTCATCACTGGCTACTCTCATCCGCAGTCAGGAAGTGATCACAATGCTGACAGCCCCACATTTCAGATCTCACAGTGATCTGCTCAAGCGTCCTCCTTCTATGTTTCAACTAACCTGAATATAGCTGTACCCTGCTGGAATGGCCTCTTCAGTCTCTCCCTGGCATTCATTCTTCTCACCTGCTCCCCACACCAGAAACTGTTGAGCTCACTACCCTTCCGCATCATGAATGTGTTTACTACAGTCTCCCGTGTTATATTTACATATTAATAATAAACATGATCTTCTGGTAAGCCAGGCTGATAGCAGCATGGCACAAGTGGAAACATAGGCTTTCCTACCCATATAAGATCTAATCCACTTATGATTAGGCACTATTAAATGACGTGCATAATGATGTGCACACCCATCGTTTAATAGTGCCTAATCAAAGATAGCTTAGATATTTTAAGGATAGGAAAGCCAATCATTCCCCTTGTTCCCTGCTGCTATGAGTCTGACTTACTGGAAAGATATGTTTATATTTGATATGTCAAAATAAAACGGGGACTGTACTACTTGCATTCATGATGCAGAAGGGTGATGAGCTCACCAGTTTTTAGTGTGAGGAGCAAAAGTGAAGAATGAATACCAGAGGGGGGCTTAGAAGGCCACTCTTGCAAGGCACTGCTATATTCAGGGAAGGAGGAAGACAGAAGGAGAGAAATATGAGCAGATTACTGTAAGAAATAAGATGTGGGGCTGCCAGCAGCTTGATCACTACCTGACTCCATTGTCCTGGCCAACATTCCCCTTTCCATAAAACCAGTTCATGCAATTGTCCAAGGCTGTGTGTAGATATTAATGTATGAAATGGCTGCCTCTAAATGTTCAGTCACTTCACTACCAGTCTAGTATTGCTTGTAAAACACGTTGGGATGCAATGTGTATGAAAACCACTATATAAATGCTGATTCTTATTATTATTATTTCCCTTGGAAAAAGAAGATGAGACAAGCATATATTTGAGTTTCAAGAAAGTATGAACTCTAACATTGGACTGCACAAGAACTTTGCTACAAAAAGGTGGTGGCTCTAGGGGGTGGTAAAGGGTGTGGCTGCAACCCCCCCCCCCATAGTAATGTACTTGCTTGCTGCAGCTGTATTTCACTTTGTTGAAGAAATCTGATTTATTGACTGTACAAATGTTTACATTCAAACTATGGATTACATTTGTAGGTTCTGTCAAAAATGTACTAGAAAAGAATAATAGCAGAAAATATAAAGGTTTAATAAAAATGTTAAAAAGTGCATATTAATCATGTACATTACCCCAGCACTCCCATTGTAACATCCTGGATCCACCATAACCACTAGACCACCAGGTTATTCAAAATTTGTGCTGCACTGTGGTTTGCCGCAGAGAAAGTCAGTTGGATTAAAACACATTTTCAGCATGTTAAAGTAAACAAAATGAACAGAATCATAGCCTAACATGTGCATTATACAAAATAATGCACATGGTTTTGACCATTTGGGTGAAACAATTCTATACAAAGGGAAAAAAGAACTAGTTAGCACTATAGAGAGCCATATATCTCTCTGACTTTGGCTCCAATGATGTCATAACATAACAGATTTGGCGGCCATTTTAGGAAGCAGGTAAGATAGTTGTTTTGAAACTGGAAGGCTGATTTTACAGTTTTCAAATGCTCTGGAACCACATTTAGGTAAATTATGTAAATGTAGTTTTAGCATTAATGAATACAGCAGCCATTCCTTTAGTCACCTTCAGATTTTTGAATAGTTTGACGTCAAAATGTTGTTTAGGTGTCCTTAAAGATGTTTGAATGTTTCGATCATATCACATCTCTTTCTCTTTTGCTCTAGGGTGTACATATTGAGCTCCGTTAACCTGTCCTCATATGTTTTCTGATGCAGTCCCTGCACCATTTTGATTGCCCTTTTCTGGACTGCCTCAATTTGGTTACTGTCCTTGTGAAGGTGTGGCCTCCAGTACTGCACACAGTACTCCAGATGGGGCCTTACCAGTGTCTTGTAAACAGGGTTTATTACCTCCCTCTTCTGACTTGTGATACCCCTACTAATAGACCCCAACATCTCTCTAACCTTACCTACTGCTTTAGTGGCCTGCTTGGATGATTTCAGGTCATTGTTGATGATGACGCCCAAGTCTCTTTCCTCCCTTGTGACTGCCAGCAACTACCCTCCCAGCCTACAGGTGGCTTCAGGGTTTCTCTTCCCTATGTGCATGATCTTGGACTTCTTTGCGTTAAACCCCAGTTGCCACTCTTCTGACCATTTTGCTAGTTTATCCAGACCTCTTCTCATTCTGTCCACCCCATCTGGATCATCTACTCTGTTGCAGATCTTGGTGTCATCTGCAAACAGACTAACCTTACCCTCCAGTCCATCTGCAATGTCACTGATGAAGATATTGAAGAGGACTGGCCCCAGGACTGATCCCTGAGGTACCCCACTTGTGACTTGTATCTCTTCTGACTGATACCGTTTACCACCACTTTCTGTTTTCTGCCGTCAACCAGTTTGCCACCCAGTTGACCAAGGTCTGACCCACCCCGAGCCTACCCAGCTTATTAATAAATCTTCTATGTGGAACAGTATCGAAAGCTTTGCTGAAGTCAAGGTAGGCGACATCAATTGATCCCCCTTGGTCCACCACTCAGGTTACCCAGTCAAAGAAATCTATGAGATTAGTTTGACAGGACCATCCTTTTGTAAGCCCATGCTGTCTTGGATCCTGTGCTCCCTTTTATGACTTGTGATACCCCTACTAATACACCCCAACATCTCTCTAGCTTCACCTACTGCTTTAGTGGTGTGTTTGGATGATTTCAGGTCATCTGTGATGATGATGCCTAAGCCTCTTTCTTCCCTTGTGACTGCCAACAACTCCCCTCCCAACCTATAGATGGCTTCAGGGTTTCTCTTCCCTATGTGCATGATCTTACACTTCTTTGCATCAAACCCCAGTTACCACTCTTCTGACCATTTTGCCAGATTTAGGAAAAGGCAGCAGTCCGGCAGAGATGCCAGAAGGATCCACCTGCAGGAACACGAATGGGAATAGGGTCGATGGAAGAGCGATACACCAGAGACTCCCGACACCAGTGACAGCCAATTTACCACCCCAAATAGATATGCAGCTCTGAAGCCACTGAGTTTCCAGACTATCCGGAGGAGGAGGAGATGGTGCTTGAGGCCTCCACGACTGAAGCCAAGCTAAAACACTGAGCAGTGGAGGAGCTTCCAGGTGCATCCTCCTCTCAACCTCCCTGTTCCTCCCCCTTCTCATCTCTCCACTCCCTGTTTCCTCTTTAACACATACTTAATATCTTCTGTCATGCTATATTATTACAGGTTACTATAGTTTTGTAGAAGTATTCCCATGTTATCCTTTGTGCCTGTAATCTGTATATACTGTAAAATGCACAAAATGTACCATTGCCTGTATTCAAATGTTGTATATGTTGTGTACCAGTATACTTATACCATTGTATTTTTTTCCATTGTAATTGTTGTCCAGGGCCACCTTGCAAACGAGCTCACTCAAAGGTGAAAAGCCTGATTGATTGATTGACTGATTGACATTGCACCTGACCAGACCAAGTTAAGTGTCCTTTTGTTTTTTCTTGTGGATTAGGGCATAAGGTATAGGCTGGAGAGGAGGGTCTCTTGAGGGATAGATATTTTATAAGTTGTTACTAGTGCAAGTGTGGTAACATTGGTTGTACTGTGTGTCCCTGCTCCCCCAACAAGAGCATCCATGGGTAAAAGCCAATTATTTATGCCTTACTGTAAAATAAATTACTGGTTGGATACTGTGCTATTGGTGGTAAAGCAATACCATGTTTGTTGTTTGTACTTTTTTCAAAATGCCTATAACTCTGATTTACTGAACAAGGCCTGCCTCTTGGGGTGGGGGGGGGGTAGGCTGGTTGCTCAGGGGCTTAGTAACTAGTAGAGGCCTTAAGCATTGTAAGTAATGTAATGATTAGACAGTACTCCAATTTCATGCAACATGCTGCAAAGCCTCCTTTTCATATAGAGAAGTTTACCCCTCTGGCGAGGTTTGGTCCCCTTGCTTTCTGTAATTATGCTGTTTCAGCTAATGTAGAGTGGGGGGAATTTGATTCGTTCTTATATGGGGACACTGTATGCTTCTCACGTGCACTGTTTACTTGGTTTCTTTATTCTGTACAGAAGGGAACCCACGTACCTTTACCAACTCCACCCCACAGAGACATAGAAGGAGGACAACTGGCCTGACCATGGGTCAAGGACCCAAACTTTTGCTCAGAGCTATGACATGATATTTGCCAACCCAACTTTATGAGGGGCTGTGTATCATATTCTTCTCCTTCCCCCCTCTATCTGGAGGGTATGCAGAGGGCAAATGATAGCATCTGGTATGATGGGGGAGGATGGTGCTGAGTGTTTCCCTCCCCCCATTTCAATCTCCATCATCGATACAGGAATAAGTTCTACTCATTATAAATGATTAGGATGAGGGCCAGCACTTACAGATATATTGTTGAGATGCCTCCACAACCCCCACTTCTTCCAGAATGCATAATTCACCACTACCCTAGGACCCGAGTGGCAGCTGTAGCAATGATGTACAAACCCAGTGATAGCTGACCCCCGGAGAGATGGAGGCTCAGCTGAGTGCAGCCTCGTACACATTCCCACGTTGGTAGCATACTATACAGGAATGGGACCCCTGGATACCAGAGGAGCTCCATCCTGACCCCCCCATTGGGGGGGGTGGGTTAAGCCTGAGAGGATCTTGTGTCCTCGGCCTGATAAACTGACCTCTGGTTATTCTCGAATAGGCTCACTAACAGTAAATAGTTTTTATTGTGATATTTTCCTGATGATACTGTTGTTTGTTTATTGTTGCACTATGATTGCTCACAGAATACTGTATAATCCAATTTATGATAATGTTTGCTGATATTATGCCTTATTGCCTGCTACTCTATTCACCCTCCACTCCAGGCCAGCTCTAACTTCTGGTAGAACAGGGGGTCCCTGCTCTTTTCAGCTGTATGCACCATATTTACTGTTGTCCATTTGATTATGGATGAAGTCTCCTTTGTCACCTGGAATGTCAGGGGACTAAATACACCTGCAAAGAGAAATAAGGTGCTGGCCCATCTGAAAAGAGCGAGGACTCAGGTTGTTTTTTTACAAGAAACAAAACTGACCAAGGGAGATCACGCATACTTGGTGAAAGACTGGATGAGAACTAAATTCCATGCGAGTGCCCCCACTAGGTAGAGAGGGGTATTTATACTGTTACACAAAGCATTACCATGGTCCCTCCTCAAAAGCAAATCAGATCCTCAGAGTAGGTGGGTACTAGCACTACTCGATACCCCCAATGGTCACATCCTACTTGTGAACATATATGCACCGAATGAAGATGACCATACCTTTTTCCTAGATCTTACAATTAAGATCAAAGCCATGAGTGAACTCGGCATACCTATCATAGCGGGGACTTCAATTTAACATTAGTCCCAGTTATTGACAGGAGTGACAAGGAGCGCGATTATACTTTTCAATCTGGGGTGCATGGCACCTTCAGCAGATTAGATTTTTGGCTGATATCCCAAACCATTACCCAGCATGTCATAGATTCTAGTATCCTCTCCACTATCATTGTGAATCATGCCCCAGTGCAATTGCTCTGTCCTGGTGAACCCACCTCCCTCGCTCTCCCACTTGGAGGTTGGATCCTCTCCTAATTCACAACCAATAATTTTTCGAGTGGGCCAAGAAGGAGACAAAATAGTTCTTAGAGGAGAATCCAACCTCTGACACTTCAGCTCAAATGATCTGAGAAGCTTACAAAGCCAACATGAGGAGGAAAATAATAGGGTATGCTCTGCACAGGAGGAAGGACAGGGAATGGAAACTGACTATGCTAGAAGGGGAGTTAGCCACAGCAGAGAAGACATTATGTCCATTTCCCACCCCACACCTCACTCCACTAGAGGCTGTCAGGTCCTTACACTCCTTATGAAAATAAATGAGCTTCTGTCATGAAAGGCAGACTTGCCCCTCCTGAGGGTTCATCATACTTATTGGGAGGAAGGGGACAAAAGTGGGAAGATACTGGTATACCAGCTCCATAAGTAACAAGCCAATAGATATATTACTGGACTAAAGGACCGAAAAACAGGTAAGGTGCGAACTGAACCTTAGGAGGTAATCAGTATTATGACTGCATTTCATGTCCAGTTATACACATCCTCCCATGCAGAAACACAGCAGGAAACACAGGTATTCCTGGACACCCTATCAATGCCCAAAATCTCTATGCAGCAGAGAGATGCCCTCTTACAACAAGACATCCCTTACAACAGAGGAGGTTCTAGCAGCCCTGATATCCCTTAAAAAAGGTAAAGCCCCTGGTCGGGATAGTTTCACTGTTGACTTCCTCCAAGACATGGCCCCCATGATAACCCCACTGCTGTGTCAGGTTTATGTTGAATCAGAGACACTGGGCATGCTGCCACTCACACTTTGAGAGGCAAAAATAACTGTCCTCCCTAAGAAAAGCAAAGATCTCTTGGTGGCAGCCAGTTACTGCCCTATATCCCTTATAAATACAGACAGCAAAGTATACACTAAAGTTCTGACCAACAGATTAAATTCACTTTTGCCCTCCCTGATTCATCCATTTTAAGTAGGCTTTATATAGAGCAGATACAGCAGTGACCATATACGGACACTCCTTAATCTTATCCATGTAGCCACATGTGTCAATACTTCTGCATCTGCCTTGGCAATAGATTTCAAGAAGGCATTTGACTTGGTCCAATGGGACTACCTTTACACTGTCCTCAAACATCTGGCCTTTGGACTCCATTTTTGGGCAGCCAGCAGGGCTTTATATGCACCCCCTCAAGAACGAGTGTTAACCAACTCCCTACTATTAGTGTCAATGGCTCAGCAGGTTGCACACTCACCTCTGAGGCCAGGAGATCAGAAGGCTGTGGGTTCTAGCCACACACCAGGCACTTGGGTTAAATTCCAACACTGACACTGTAGTGCAGCATGAGAGGAGTGCTGCACTCCTGAGGTGCCGTCTTTTGGATGAGATGTTAAAATAAGGTCCCTTCTGCCTGTCATAGTGGTAGTTCAAGTGGATGTTAAAGATTGCGTGGCACTTCTCGAAAAGAGTAGGGGAATGTTTTATTGAAACAAATAACTTATCATTGACATAACAGTAAATCATAATTTCACAAGACTGAAGAGGAAAATATAACCAAGAATAGATAGTTTTTTCCCCCTTTTTTCTTAACAAGAAAATAAAACTTATATATCTCTCAAACAAATCTTATTATATATCCTTCCCAACATATAACTTATTCTTTCTTTCAGAGACACCTTCATTATTTTACTGCCTACCCTCCCCCAAATCTCCTTATACTGTGAGTCATTCAAGTTACTGGAAAGTCATTGTCCGTTATCCATGGAAATCCTACTCATAACTCAATTGCAGGCTTAGTTTTCTTTTCTATATAATATATTTTCTGCATCTCTACTACTACTTTATTTAATATTTCTTTAGAATTTCCATCTTTTTGTTGCAACACAAATTTACATCTTACAAGCCAGATATTCCACTTAAACAGCACCATTAATACTTGCAAAGTATTCCTGTGCCACTGGAGCCAAACTGTATCAAATACCCGATGCATTAAATTCTCATAGGTTACTGTACGAAGAATTGGTTTACCCCATTGATATGCTACATATGTCCAAAGATCTTTGATAAATGTGCATTGAAAAAATAGATGTGATACAGTTTCTTCTCCTTGAATACACATAAGTCTAGAACAGTATCTCTCTTGCTATGATTTATGTCTTTGATTGGCTTTAACATTACTTTTCTCATGGCAGGCTTGCCAGTGAAGTCCCATAAATATTCTGATATCCTTTCATTATTTAAAAATGTAATCAATATTTGTCCATAAGGCTCAGGACATTTTGGAAACACATTTTCCACAGAACATAGTGACTCTAGTAAGAAAAAATACAGCTGTTTTCTATGAAGACTGGTTACTTGAGTTTTCTTTAAGTTCCACTGCTTAATTCTTAAAAATGTTTCTCTTATGTATTCAGGCATTGTGTTAGATTTCGTATGTGCTTTTAATGTGTTTATTCCCATAATGATAGCCAATGTGCACATTTAGTTATCAAAAGGGATTCCCATCCATATTGTTCACCTATTATCAATAGTTTTATTGTGTTATGACGAAAGAAGATATTAAAAAAACAAAATGGGATTTGGCATGCCAAGCACCCCCTCTTTTCTTTTTTTCAAGATATACAACTTCTCTTTTTATGGGGTTTAGCCTGCTTCCTCAGCAGGCTTAAAAAATGCTTAACAGTGTGGTCTCTAATATTTTAGGAGGTAGGAAAATGTAACTTAAGTATAAAAAAATTGGTATTATAAATGATTTAAATAAATAGACCTGCCTTTTTTTAGTAAACTTTCACCTGTTCCACATTCCTACTTTCATTTTTGCAATATTGATTTTCCTCGCACAGTTAACTATATCCATAGCAAAACTGCCAAAATGAATACCCAATATTGTTATTGGCTCACAGGTAATTTTAATTCCTTCTGTATCTCCCTCATAGTTCCTGGAATAATCAAGTTTTGGCCCCTTATATTTATCTAGATTTAAAGCTACCCTTGAAATATGTCCAAAGGTTTGGCATATAGTCAAAGCATGATGAACAGAAGTTTCATTATTAGCTATAATATTAATATCATCTGCATATGCCAAGATTCAAAATGGAAATTCTTGTGGCCCTATGGAGACCGCTTGAACTAAGTTGGAGGTATTTATTTTTCATAGTAACAGATCTATGAAAAAAGCATACAGGATGAGGCTTAGGGGGCACCCCTGTCTCACCCTTCTTTTCAAGTGTACAATTTGACCAAACCAACCTTGTACAATTACTTTGATCGTAGCTGATTAATACAGAATTTTAAGCCACGTAATAAATGTCAGGGGTATTTAGTAATATGTTAATATCTGCCAGAGAAAGTTATGGTTTACCTGCTCAAAGGCTTTATGCTTATCTAGTGATATTAAAAATCCATCTGTGTTGCCTATTTCCCCTTGTTCTATTAGCTCTCATATTAGATATAGGTGGTTGTATATCTGTCACCCTAAGACTGCATAAGACTGAGCTGATGATATTAGGGTTTACACTATTTTGAATAATCTGCTTGCTAAGATTTTTGTTAAAATTTTAAAATCTGAATTTAGTAAGGTAATAGGACGCCAATTTCCTATATCTGCTTTTTCTCCTTTCAGATATATATAAACACCCCCATATTCAAGAATAAGGGCATTTGTCCTGTGGATAGAATGTTATTAAATACTATAGTGAGTTCTTTTAACCAATATTTCACTATGAGCTAATGCATCTCATTGGAGAGCCCATCCAGAAATGGCCATTATCACTTCTGATTCTTTAATGGGTTCTATTAGTTCTGTTGCCATATTGTCATGCAAATCCAGTATTATCAAATCTTTTAAAAATTCCAGTAAACCCTCAAGGTTGTGTAATCTGACACTAATGCTCTAATCTTTCTTTGCTCTGTATGAATTATCCCCTTACTAGCTTTTATTTTAGATGCATCCTTTTTTTTTTGCCTCATTCTGACAGTGCTCATAAGGACATACTGTTTCTTTATTTCCTTGAGTAGCAAATTTCTGTTTGTAGTCTAAAGATTTTGAGTTTTTATTATGAAAAACCATCATTTCTTGCTTTAATTTTGAGATTTGTGCTGACACATTTTGCCCTATTTCATAAGTAAAGGATAGCAATTGCTTTAACTTCCGTCTTTGTTGTAAATATAATAGATACTCTTTTTTGTTATTATTTTTACCACTATGTTTACATAAATGCCTTAATTCCCTCTTTGCGTCTTCCCACCACTGGATTGGATCTTCAAATAATATAAATACAGACATTCTAGCATTCATAAAACCTTGTAGTACAGTTAATACAGAACTACCAGATAATAATGAAGTGTTCAATTTCCAATAACCAGGACCTCTTCTCTCCCTGTGTTCTCTATCTACTGTTATTGAAACTATACAGTGGTCCAAGAACTCAGAAACCTGAATTTTAGCATTATGAATTTCTATTTGTTCAGAAGTAAAAATATAATCAATTTTGGAACCAGTTTTCCCTTTCTGAAAAGTGGGTTCTTCTCTTTTTAAGTGATGATACACGGCATCCTTTAATTTAGCTGACTATACTATTCATGCTAATAGATTAGACGTGCAGTATTGTTTTGCAGTTGTAGCTTTTACAGGGCAATTAAAATATCCAGCTAGTATAATTTTAAGTGTTGTCTGAAGATATGGTTGCATTAGCCTAAATCAATTGAATCTTAGTGCCTTTGATTGTGGAGCATAAATGTTTATTGGGTGGTAAGCTGAATTTTGTGTTAGTACATCTAAAATTAACAGTCTCCCAGGTACCAAATCATACAAATTTAGAAGCTTAGCTTCAGGGTACTTAAAAAGTATACCAAGCCCGGAGCATGGTTCCTCCCCTAAAGACCAGAATGATGGGTCCATAAACCATAAGTTGGAGGCTTGTTGTATTTCTTATAAGGTGTGCAATCTTGTATCTTGCAGGAGAATTACTCCTACAAGCAAATAAGTGAGAAAGGAGTAAACTGCCTTTTTTTAATCTCTTAATACTGTTAACATTGATGGTGTGGAAGGAAAAAGGCTCTGTTATTCCTTATGTCTCACTTGTAACTCCCTTTCCTGTTTGTTTACCCACATTTTTTAATTTTACTTTTGCTTTTCTTTTCTGTTGCCCTTTCACCTGAGTTTTTCCTTCTGTGTCTGTGGTTCCCTCTGGGACTGAGGAATCCACTGAAGAGTAGTCCGATTCTTCTCCTGAATGTTCTGATTGTAAAATATCATATTTATTTGTGGTAGGAATCATGATTTGTTCTCCTATGTGGCACTCTTGAACTTTCTTAGATCTCTGCCTGGTGTGCCTAACTTATGGAGCCCTTCAAGATAAAGCCGGGGGGGGGCATGGATGCAGTTAACGTGCTTGCACTAGTGGAAGAATCATCTATATCTAGTGGCGCCTGCCTGTTTTCAGTTTCTGGAACACTTTTTGTGGCTTGGTCCCTTTCTTTAGGAATTGGTGCGGGGGGGGGTTCTGACTGATTTCTCACAATTAGTGTGTCTTGTCTTCTCTGATCCACACTTCCTGAGTTATTTCTTTGTGCTAAAGCTACCAGCAATCTTTGTTCTTCACCATCTGCCTGCCCTGGGGTGTTATGTGCAGCTTTCTTGCAATTTTGAAATGTATGCTCTTGGGCCCCACATAAATTGCATTTACACTGATAACACAATCTGTCCCCAAATGGCCAAGGTCACCACAAACTGTGCATCTAGATTGATCACATGCATTACTTAAATGATCTAAAGATCCACATTTGTAGCACATTTTGGGATGTTCTGCATAAAATATACCCCTATCTCTGCCTAAAAAAAGGAATTCAGAAGATGAATTACTCCAGTTTCAGATGTTTTTAACATTAATTTCACCTTCCACCCCCTGTCCATATATTTTTAGAGTCCAGGGTTGCTACCGGTTCTTCAACAAGTGTGCATCTCTGTTTCAGCCATAGAATCAAATTTTGCATGCTCACTCCCTCACTTCTAAAGATGACAGTTATGGTTTTGTGTGTGGGTCTTGTCAATGGTGTTGCCAGAAAAGGAGACCACAATGAAGACTGTTTTAAGGTGTTGTATTTTGTCCGGAATCACTCCAATCCATGCAAGGTTTTAAAGCTGATTGTCTCTCCTGAAATACGTATGAAAGCATATACTTCTGTTTCCATAGAATTCATGGAGTTCTTCAGAAGATTTTTTGTAACAAATAATCTATCCGGGGACGGGGGGGTTCCATGCCTCCTGTATAGAAACATAGAAACATAGAAACATATAAGTTGACGGCAGATAAGGACCGCAAGGCCCATCCAGTCTGCCCATTTCTTTTTCTACCTTATAAATGTGCCATCGGCCTTTGCTCTGTCAGTGACCTATCTATTCATAGTCATTTGTATTGCTCCCTTATGCCTATCCCATGCCTGTTTGAAGCCCTGCACTGTATTCATAGCCACCACTTCTTGTGGTAAGCCATTCTATGCATCTACCACCCTTTCTGTGAAAAAGAATTTCCTCACATTCCCCCTTAATCGGCCTCCCTCTAATCTCATGCTGTGTCCTCTTGTCCTGCTATTTTTCTTATATTTAAACATGTTAGACTCTTTCACCTTGTTTATGCCCTTAAGGTGTTTGAATGTCTCGATCATATCACCTCTCTCCCTCCTTTGCTCAAGGTATACATATTGAGCTCCGTTAATCTGTCCTCATATGTCTTCTGATGCAGTCCCTGCACCATTTTGGTTGCCCTTCTCTGGACTGCCTCAATTTGAGTTAATGTCCTTGTGAAGGTGTGGCCTCCAATACTGCCGCAGTGACTCCAGATGGGGCCTAACCAATGTCTTGTACAGAGGGATTATTACTCCTCTTACGACTTGTGATACCCTAGTAATACACCCTAACACCCCCCAGCCTTACCTACTGCTTCAGAGGTCTGCTTGGATGATTTTAGGTCATCAGTGATGATGATGCCCAAGTCTCTTTCTTCCTTTGTGACTGCTAGCAACTCCTCCCAGCCTATAAGTGGCTTCAGGGTTTCTCTTCCCTATGTGCATGATTTTGCACTTCTTTGCATTAAATCCCAGTTGCCACTCTTCTGACCATTCTGCTAGTTTATCCAGATCTCTTCTCATTCTGCCCACCCCATCTGGATCATCTACTCTGTTGCAGATCTTGGTGTCATCTGCAAACAGACAAGCCTTACCCTCTAGTCCATCTGCGAGGTCACTAATGAAGATGTTGAATAGGACTGGCCCCAGGACTGATCCTAGAGTACCCACTTGTGACTTGCATCTCTTCTGACTGTATACCATTTACCACCACTCTCTGTTTTCTGCCAGTCAACCAGTTTGCCACCCAGTTGACCAACTTCGAGCCACCCCAGCCTACCTAGCTTATTTATCAATCTTCTATGTGGAACAGTGTCAAAAGCTTTGCTAAGTAAAGGTAGGCAACATCAACTGCTCCCCTTGGTCCACCACTCTGGTTACCCAGTCAAAGAAATCTATGAGATTAGTTTGACAGGACCTTCCTTTAGTAAACCCATGCTGTCTTGGATCCTGTGCCCCTATGGATTCCAGGTGTTGCACTATCCTTTCCTTGAGGAGTGCCTCCATAATCTTGCCCACTACTGAGGTAAGACTGACCGGTCTGTAGTTCCCCGCCTCCTCCCTGCTACCACTCTTGTGGAGTGGGATCACATGAGCTCTTCTCCAGTCTTCTGGGCACCTCTCCTGTGCTCAGAGACTCACTAAACAATTCTGCTAATGGCTCTGCTAGCTCCTCCTTTAGTTCCTTAAGTACCCTGGGATGTATGCCATCAGGTCCCATTGCCTTATCCACCTGAGCTAGCAAGCTCTTGTAGGACCCTTTCTTTTGTGAAGGAGTAGTGCTCACCTCCCTCCCCTGTGTCCATGATGCTGAGCTGTGGGCCCTGCCCTTCCTCTCTTCAGTAAATACTGAGCAAAGTATCTATTTAGGATAGATGCCTTTACAGGGTCCTCCTCCTCACATGCTCCCTTTTCTCCATTAAGCTTAGCAATACCCCTCTGGACTTTCTCCTTTCACTAATGTATCTATAGAAAGTCTTGTCACCTTCTTTTACTGTTTGTGCTAGTGTTTCCTCAGTTTGGGACTTTGCCTGCCTTACTGCCTTACCTGCTTCCCTTAGGGCAGTTTGGTATGCCTCCCTATCTTCATCCCGCTGTGTTCCCTTATATTTTCTGAAGGCCAGCCTTTTGGCTCTGACCTTTTCTGCTACAGTATTTGAGAACCAAAGTGGTATATGTAAGGTGTACCGCATTATGCCTTTTGGCAGGATATATGGGAGTTTTAAACAGTGATGCAAAAGTTTTAGGAGCATTCTTGTTTATTCGATTTAGAGGCCTCTCAGGTTGAGAAGAAGACTCTCTGGGGTGTCCCTTAGGAGCCTGGTTATCATTTGTTTCATTAATCAATTTAAAAACTAGGTTCTGTGTAAGCTTTAAGTCTGTTGGAAGTTCTAAATTAGCATCCATATCATTAGAGTTTTTTCTGGTGGAGCATTTTTTGTTTCTCATCAGGAGCAGGCATAATAACAGGAGTATCTCCAGAGAACCACTGACATGTTTCAGCATTCTGTTATCATCCTGCAGATTTTAAAGCTTTTTCTACTGACCAAGTTTGTTCTGTATTTAAATTTTTATCTGAAACCACTGGGCATCTTAGGCCGAGCTGTTCATAACTTATGTGTGCCATTCCTGATACATTATCATTAGAGGGGTGGAGGCGTAGCTCTTTATGTTCAAGAGCACATCACTGCTTCCATTATCAGCTGCTCCACCCCCACCTCACCAAGTGAATTACTACTCACTGAAGTAACCCTAGGTGCATCCAAAAAACTCCACATAGGCTGCTGCTATAACCTCCCCCCCAACAGGAGGCATTCCAGGACTATCCAACTTCATGGATGGCATGGGACACATATTGCCCACAAGAGACAGGTTGTGATTGAAGATTTCAAACTCAATTGGTTGGATGCTACCACATCAGATTATGTGAACATGCTGAAGGAACATAATCTTGAACTTATCGCCACCCCCACTAGACATGATGATCGCATGCTAAACCACTCTCTCATTGACTGGGTCACCACTAAGCACTCAGACTTAATCAGTGTTTGACTCAGTCAGTGACCACACCCCTACCTATGCTATATTTTCTATCAAGTCAAACCACCCCCCCCCCAGAAAATGGTATATCATGAGTGTAGCAACCGAATATGGGCTCCACATTAAAATGGCAACTCATATTCTACGCTATACTCTTGGGCTACCCTGCAAGTGTAGCGACTGTACATGACCACGAGGGTAGTGGACAGGGACAGGAAGTGGGGGATAGCAAGGGGAAGGGGAGGGACAGAAAAGGAGTTTTGATGGACAGGTGTACCTGCTGCCACCAAGCTAGTTGCGTGGTGTGGTGGTGTGGGTGGCTAGCTCTGGTGCAGCATGTACAGGGTTCAGGCCTGGGTGTGTACAAATTTTGCCACTGCCTCTGGCTGTGGTACTCAATGTTTTTCTGATACAGGATTTTTCCCCTTCCCCAACATGCACCCCCTGGAGCGATAATCTATATTCAAGGGGGTGCGGGGAACAAAGCCCCCGCCCCCAGCAAAAACACTTTTTTCCCTTTCCAGATGTCGGGTCACCTAGAAATGTATATCGACAATTTGCTTTTCAGTGATATACACTTGCCATAATAGCAACGCTATTCTGCATTCTTTATTATGACATGGAACCACACAAACTCTTGTCCTTCTGAAGGTTTGACCACCTGTATCTTAAGCTGGTCCTCAGAGACGTTAGAGTAATAAACTGGTCTGCCTTCTACCACCACAGCAACATCTGCAGTGCAGTCACCTTATTTTTCACCACCCTCTCCTGCATACAAGATACCTACTTCCCCCTCACGGCCAGAAGGGTAAGAGGTGACTCCACATGCTGGGTATCGAGAGAACTCCTGCCATTAACGAAAGCCCAGGATAGCAAATGGAAGGCATACAAAATGTCCCCTTCCCCCCAAATCTGAAATGCCTGACAGACACCATCAAACTGCTGAATTCTCTACCGTCTAAAGGAAGTCCTGGCAGCGATTGGCTGTACCCTGCTTTCCTAAAACTCATCTTGCCTACATTTGTTAAACCTCTCACTTACATCTTCAATCTTACCCTCACCACAGCTACCATACCCAGCTCCTGGAAACATGCTAGTGTTGTGCCTGTCTACAAAGCTGATGATCCTCTCTCTAAGACAATTACAAGCCCATCTCACTTCTCCTCCACCTCAGCAAACTGCTTAAACAAATTGTACATGCTCAGCTATCAAAGCATCTGGAAAAACACAACCTCCTATGTCTCCTTCAACATGGATTCCACAAGCAACATAGTACCTCATCCGTGCTAGCCATCTTCACCAATCACATACTGAGAAACATGGACCAGGGCAAGCCCACATGTGGGATCTTCATTGATCTGTCAAAAGCATTTGTCCTGGTAGATCACCAACTCCTCCACTCAACCCTGCTGCACTTTCACTACTCCACTTGACCTGCTACCTGGTTCCATAGCTACTTGTCAAATAGGTCTCATTTGGTTATCATTGGGAAAGCATCCTCTGTTCCCCTCTCTCTACTTACTGGGGTCCCCCAGGGCTCCATATTTTGGCCTCTGCTCTTCTCCATGTTCATCAACACACACCCCAGGGACAGCCTTAGCTGTAAAGCTCTTCTTTATGCTTACAATCTTGTCATATACCACAGTGACATATCAGTTGACTCCATCTCCTCAGCCCTCTCACATAACTTTGGCTCTGCCTACCAAGGGTTCCTCTCCTACAAACTTCTAGTCAATGAAAAGAAGACTAAGTCCATGATCTTCAACGTTAAATCCTTCCTAACCAAGGCAGCCAAAACACATTCCTTCCTCCAGGTACTCACCCCAGCTGGACCTCCCCTTGAAAATGTCACATCATTTAAATACCTAGGAGTCACCCTCGACCCCTACCTCTCATTCTCTGAACATGTCAATCACACCACACAAAGGATCCGCCAGAAGTTGGGCTCTGCATACCGACACAAACATTATTTATCGGGTAAAGCACGCCTTGCCATCGCACGTGGAAACCTACTATCCCTCATTGACAAGTGCTTCCCAGTCTACTCACACCTATCCTCTACCCTGCTCTCATGGTTAACCATGACCTACAACTCTATATGTCATTTTGTCCGCCTAGCTCCTTTTCTCTCCCGTCACTGCACCCTCTATCAGACCTTGGGTGGTTCCTGCTATAAGGTCACTTTGAATATGCTATGGGTTGTCTGGTGGACAACTCACTCCAAATCCAGCACCAATCCCCGTATTCATCCCTATTGATGGATAGAGTAGTCCCACGGAATCTCAGGGCTTCCTTAATCACCCCATTAGAAGCACTCTTCATCACCACTACTATGGGAATTTGGGTTTTCTTGATCACAACTCCCTCCCTATAGAACAAGCTCCCTTTGTCCGTTTGCTTATCCACCACCCACCAAGCTTTTAAAAAAAACCTGAAAGCTTGACTCCTCATGGCTGCAAACTGTCACTACACCATGCAAAGATGCTAGAGCATACACACCTTATGCTCCTCTATGAATAAGCAGCACTTACTTATTCCTTTGTCTGTCCTCCTCCTCCTCACCTATGTCCTTCCTTCTCTGCCCCAAGACTACCCAGGCCCCCTGTCTTCCATCCCCAGCGCCCTAATGGCATCTGGGCCTTAACCTTAGCACCCCTCCATCCCTGCCCTGGCTCTGATCCTAAATCATGCAGTGAAAGTGTTGATCTGTCTAAATCTGTATTGTGTATTGTCCTTTCCCCACCACCCTATCCTTTACTTCTCTCTTGCCTAGCCCTACCCACTCAATCTCTTTTTTTATACCATTTGTCTCTAGTAAAAGTGTTACAGTGTCTGATATTGCACAGCGTATTGTTGCTGCTACTGCAATGAAATCCTGTACCTCTGTAATTGTAAACTGTTAATGTATGCAACATGTATTGCAGCTCAAACTGTATGGAAACCGAACTACTGTAATTGAATTCCTTTATTGTATATAACCCGTACCATCTCTTCTACCACGTTGTACTGTATCTTGTATGTACTAAATGTATATGTGCTCTTTTTGCCATTGTGTGGCCTGGGTCATGACTGAAAATGGTCCTCTGGATCAGTGTACCTACCTGGTTACCAAAGACATACATACATAAATAAATAAATAGTAGGGGCATGAAACTGGATATACAGGTAGGAGAGGGGGAAGCAGCTGCATTGTAACAGACTACTAGCTGCACACTCGTGCAGACTAGATAGACCATCAGGCCTCCATCTGCTGGCATTTTGTTGTATGTTTGTATGTATGTTTGTATGAAATATGGATTAATATATTAGTTACACAGTTCAGCAAGACAATTATATGGAACAGGGCAAAAATTCACCAAACACATTTTAAAGATTTCCTATTTCAACACAGGTGGAAGTTCAGAAAATTTCACAAAAGTTGATGACTTTTCATGGAAGTCCTACTAAAGTGGAATTCACCCAGCTCCACCTGGGACCTGTGTACCTAAATCCCATCATAACGTAATTTCTGCACACTGATCTTGTGGACATGACATCCTGATGTTTTGTGTCATACTGACACTACACCTAGTGGAAGCAACAGTTGCATGCAGAATGTTGGGACATCACTTTGGTTGTCTTGATGTCTCTATTTATGCATGGTATATAGAGGATAATGCCTGATGTACAGGTGATAACCATGGTGTAATCATCTCGAGTGGTTGCTAGGGCATCAGTAAACCTTGAGAGTGCAGCTCGAGAGGTTTACAATTGCTCTAGCAACTATGAAAGATGATTACATCATGGTTATCACCTGTACAATAGGCATTGTCATTTATAGTGTATGGGACTTGACATGAGAAGTTACCCCCCGCCCCGAACACAAGTAATTTAGCCTTACCTTATTAACGATTATACCATGGACATAAGTGAACAGCCAATGAAATCATCAGACTGGCAGTTTACCACCATTGTAAATCCTCTGATAACAGACGGCTGTTGATGAGTATATCATCTATATCCTTTATAGCATAGAAATAAATACAATAATAATAAAAAAAAGCAACCTCTTTAATATTTGTATTTTATTACAGTAAAAAAAATTAACCTTGGTATAATCGCAATAAGCCACTCAGAGAATATGGGTTATTGGAGGATTTACCACGGCTGGTGAGGATTTACCCACTTGGCTGTGGCTCGTTGGCAAACCAATCCAGCCATGGTAAATCCCTTGATAACCCACATCCCCTCATGGCTTATTGCTTAAATCTGCACTACAGCCACATAATTGTGTAGGTAAACAATTTATTAGGATACACAGACTGAATGGCAGCTGGCCAAAATAGCAGCAGAGTTAAAATCTCTATCAGACATAGTTGCTAGACTCAGTAACAGTAAACTGAGACAACTGGAATATAATGTATGGTAGAACATTTTTATAGGTAGAAATCTACCTTTTTATAACAACATTTTACCATTGATGCAATGTTACGATGTTGTTAACCCATTGATGGTACGTCACATCAATGGGTTAAGAACCGGGAATAGTCTGGGCATGCACGTAACTGAATCACACGGCCTTGAAATGGCCACGGTGGTGAGGGCAGAGCAGCGGTGACATAAAAAAACTGCAGTATGTAACTGCTTTCTTTTCTAAAAAACCTAAATGGTACCATACACAATAAAATATAGTGTATGGTACATCGATGGTTAACTGTTTTTTTAACCCATCAAGAGGTTGCCAGGGCGACCACGTAAACCTTGACAGCGAAGCTCGAGAGGTTTATATGGTCACCCTGGCAACCTCTCGATGGTTAACAAACTGGTTTACCATCGATGACCATACATTATCCTCTATGTTATTTGAATACTGTACCGAGGCTAGCAATCACATTCTGGGTGTGTAGAATACTGAATTACACTGGCATTCCGTTTTGTAAACCCACTGCTATGACATAGATGAGATAGGTTTATAAAGTTCTGACATCACAACAGTGGGATTATAAGGTTGTAATCTGCTTGATTTCAGTGGGAAATAAGGGCTACCTATACATTATATAGAGGATAATGGCTGGGGATCGGGTGATAAACACGCTGTAATCACCTTGAGTGGTTGCTACTGCAACATGGTAAACCTCAAGAGCACAGCTCTAGAGGTTTACTGTAGCCCTGGCAACCACGAGAGGTGATTTCAGTGTGGTCGTCACCCGATCCCCAGCCATTATCTTTTATAGTGTATGGTCAAAAAAACACTGTTTGCATTCTGTGTGTGAGAATTATGGAACTCTGGTGCATTCTTTTTTGTTATGCCCCTGTTTGGAAATTCCAAAGTGTGGTTAATAATTTTTAAAATTCTAAACAATGAATAACAAAGCTGTGTGACTGCTGATTATAGTGGTTAATAGGCACTTACCATACATTATAATGGTTTTAATAAATGTTAATATGGAATCTTGTCTCAGTAAAATGTTATTTGTACAGCTTTGTGTGCAATTACCTTTTCTGCTTTCAGGTGTTTTGAATGGATGATTACTCAGTCAGATTTTTGGCACCAATTTTACTGGACTTCTACAAGTCCTTGCACCCCTGCCCACTGTTTCTGAGAACCTGATCTGAGATGTGCTTCCCCCTTACTTGACACAGAATTTATGAATGCAAAGAACTTGAGCTTGTTAATTTATTAGGTGGCAGCACAGATCTCCTGGCTGCCTTAGTTGTCAGTCAGTTGACACACTTGGCACAATACATCACACGGGGCCAGCAAGTTAACTGGGATAGTAGCAGAGGGAAAAGTGGAATACTGATAAGTTGCTTCAAGTGGTCAGAAGACAATTTGATGTTGGATCTGCATAATTAGGAAATACTGCATAAGGGACAGAAGTAATGAACAGTTATGAAACAAATATTGAAGTCTATTTTAACTACTGTAATGCCTTCCAGAACTGTAATTTATAATTTTGCAAATAAAAATAAAAAACGAAAATCTTGAAAAAAGTTACTATCTGCCTTGTGTTTAATTAAATTGTAATCAAACCTGACTTACGTGACTGATGTGTACACTTGTAATCTCCCTCCTGGGTCATACCTGAAAATAGGCACTTGGTTGTCTAGTGTACATACCCTGTTACCAAAAATCAAATAAATAAATAAAATAAAATAAATTTGCTTATATGTTTAGAGTGTCCAGTAACGAAGTCCGTCTATAATTGTTATGAATTGTGATGCAAACTACACCTACCAAAAATTAAATGTCTGTAATGTGAATTGCTAAATAAATACTTAAAAAAATCATTTATCTTATTTCATTGAAATGGAATTGTACGTGGGTAGAGATAGAGGGTAGCTAGGGAGTATGGAGAGTCATAGTGGAGGCAGAAGGGTCCATTAATGCCTGAATAAGTAACTTGTGCTGGTGGGGGTCAGCAAATATTCCGTATGGTTGCTTGTCATTTCTGCAAACCCTGCTATGTCTGCTTTATGGATTTTATGTCCAGACCATTACACAGACTGAAACAAACAGCAGTGAAACTAAAGTACCTAATAAACAAACCAGTCCTAGGAAATATGGTATGTGTCTTTGGGGATCAGGGTGAGATATTCAGTGCAGTAGGGGTCTATGACTAAGGCCCACTTTGTGTTTACATGACAGTGTTTTGCAGGGCAAAAGGTGAGGAATGAAAACAAAGGGAACGATGTACTAGGACTGTACAAACAAATCACTCTGCACAACATGTTTCTTCAAATTATGACCCTATGTATGAATGACACACAGCGCGCATGCTGCATGCAATATGCATGCATATGCGCAGATGTGTAGAATGTGTGCATGGCACAACCGAGCAGCATGCATGAGCCACATGCAAAGGTGCATGTGGGCTGGGAGTGTACAGCTGAATGTCCACTGTGGGACGCGTGTGTGGAGGGCATGGCAATGGAATAGCATGTGTGCCACCCCCAGATGTGCATGCACCAAAGCAGATGTGTCTGACAGGTGCACGCCATGAGGCATGTACAGCTACAGCAGGTGGAGGGCTGCCATAAACAGCAGCACACCATGGCAGGTAGCAGTACCAGAGTGGTGTGTGACAGGGATGGGGACAACATGCTCAACCACACAAAAGTAGGGACAATGAGGGACACCGATCCACATAGTGAGGGACATATCCTCCAGCATGGCAATACAATCCCAGAGCACTGTGCACACCATTGTGCATCTATGGAAAGTGTAGCTGCCAACTAGCATCCTAGAACCATAGGAATGCCAGCTAGAAAGCCTAATGGTACTGCATATTCCTTGAGTGGGCAGTACCTGTCCCTTGAGGGACAGGTGAGGGACAGAGCAGATTTTAGTGGTAACATTTGGGATGCCCCTTGTAAGTAGGGATGCTGGAGAGCTATGATGGAGACAGATTTGGGAACACATGGTCAGAGAGTTTTGGCCCACTACTGACCACACTGTGGGAAACAGAGGCCATGGACACCAGAAAATAGGTGTGCCGCTGCTGTGCACAGTACATCTCTGTGGCCCAGACCACATACTTACAACTGCCATACCCACTGCCTCCCTCACCACACAGTCCACATCACAGCCCCCCCCCCACACTCTTTCCCTCTCCCTGCATCAGCCGCACTGCTGTGCAGGAAAGACAATGACACAGGTGTAGGGAGATAAACGTGTATTACAATTAGAGGCTGAACAATGACATGCATGAATAATCAGTTCAAACAAATGCCCATGAACAGGGCAGCCAAACATGCAATAAGCATGGAACACCATAATAAGGAAGTTAACTCTCCAGTATCCCATTTACTGCTCCCTTTTGTTCCCTTTTGGTTCCAAACTCAACCTCCCCTTTCTCTGTTACTAGTCCCACCCACCAATTAACCAGTGGCCAATCCTCTGGCCATTTATAGTTTCTAATTCTCTCCCTTTCCCTCCATAGAAACTTGTCCTTGACCGGTTTGCCTCCTCCAGACCTGCAGTCATGACTCGTTCCTTGGAGCCGTGGGCCGTACTCAGCCTCCAACCACATAGAAAATCAGGTACGCCCACTGTTGCTCTTCTTGCCTACTCAGATCCAAACCTTCATTTCCCACTGGCTAATTTCCCCTGGAAACTGCTGGACTGCCATTGGTTAGCGTGCCTTCTTCAAGTGGGACATTTGGACACTGGCCCTTGCAAGCACCTTAACTGTTCACTTACGGCTTTTGCCATTTTTCAGTTTGTGCCCTGGCCAGCTTTCAGCTGGCTAGCTAGCCTACTCTGTTTTTTTTCACATTAACAAGTTATTGACCCTGGAGCTGCCGTCAGCCATCAGAATCGTGGGCCGCAATTCAGGGCAGTTGCAATTAGCTGGAACTGCCCTGAGTTGCAGCCGTAATTGAGTGCAGTCATATTTCTTCAAGTTTCAATGGCGATGCTGGAACTCTTCACACACCACTCTCCTTCCCAGCTCTACTTGCCCTGACAGTCTCCTCTCCACCCCGCCCCCTTCACCACCAGTGCCCATTGCCAACTGCTTAGGCAAGCTTTTTTTTGTTTAAATTTGAATGCACAGGCTCAGGAAGCATCTACATCCTGATCCAGCAACCAAATTGTGGCCCTGGCTCTGCGGAGCCAATAGAGTATGCAAGGGGGAGGAGCTAGGGAGTTGTGCTCACTGCATACGAGGCCATGATGGGCAGAAGCAGAGAAGAACGAAGCAGACAGAACAAAACGGTAATCCGAGTGGGATGGCGGTTGTTTTGCACAATGTTTGGGGTAGGGTCGGGATCCTTAATCCACTTGTCTTGAGTTAACCCACCGGGACAGCAGGAGAAGCAAGAGGACAGACTGAGAGAGGAGAAGAAGAGGGAGAAAAGACAAAAGAATAAAGAACACGTGGGGTCAGGGCGGACTGCAAAGTGGGGCCTAAGGAGTTGAATGAGGAAGTGCCTGGAGCAGGACATGGCATGGAGGTCTGTTGGACATGAACTGTTGCACTAGACAGTGCACTGAGGTGAGGTGATTTCTCAGTTTTGGGAGTTGGGAAGGGTCAGTGGTACTGCCTTTGCAGGTGTATGAGGTTGTGTCGTGGTGGGAGGAGGAGGAGAAAAAAAAGAATTACTGCTAACCACCCTCCCCAAACTGGGACGAATGCAGAGAATTGAGGCGAGGAATTGGCATTTGAAATAAATGTCAGAATCCAACTGCCTTTAGCAGTCCCATAAAAATATGTGTCAGCAATAAAGGTTTCTTAGAGTCTGTCAGGGCTGCTGTTGGGGGATAAATGTGCTGGTATATAGAAGTCAGTGATGTAGTTCCAAAAGGTTTTAATTACACTTAAGAGTTGTACTGCAGACACCTGCAAGCTGTAACAAAAAGTATAAACATGTATGGTTATATTAAAAAATGTATTTGTTTAATTACAGAATCATAAGAATCATACTGCCAGCAATGGTTAAGCTATATGTCAATATTCACTAATTGGGAGAAAATTCAGTCCTTCCTGTGAAAGACATACATTCCCCTATGACTGACTGACTGACTGAGTGCTTGTACTAAAATATTGTTTGGCAATCTTGTCTGAAAACTTCTTATTTATTAGTTTTACCCTCTTGTCTCTGACATTGACTTCCTCTGCTTAGCACTCCAGTGCAGCTCCTGCAGCTTGGGTGGACACCTTTTAGGGGATAAGTTGGGGTCCCCATCCAGTCGGTTGTGTGTATGAGCACCATGGCAAGTTGGGGTTGGTAGATCCCAAAGTAATCCAGCATTATGCTGCTCACAATCCCAGGGCTTTCCCTTCCTGTTTCTCCCCTTAGGCGTGCCATGAGTCAACTAGTACACACGCATACAAAGCGAACACCCATCGTGCCTACTCCTTCTGCACCACCACCTGTGATCCCCAAGGTAGCAGAACCTGCAGCCTACCTTCACCCGAGCAGGAGCCTCCTGTGGAGCACTCAGTCTTCCTCCCGACAGCTGGACCCCAATATCCAGGGCTCATTCCTGAACTGGGGTCACCAGCATCTTGAGCAGTAGCCCGGTCACTGTGCCGATGAGCTAGCATTATACCAGTTCTTCACAATACTCTTAAATGCACTTCTGAATGGGTCTGCTTACACAGCTTGTCTTGGACTAGTGTTGCAGTACTGTGCATCTTCTTGCAACTAAACCAGGCCAGCACATGCACTGCAGATAGACTGGTTTTCAGGTTGTCCGTCTTGGGGGAGCAGGGAGGAGGTCCCTCCGGAGGAGGACTTGTCTCGAGGAGGCCAGCCAGGGAGAGCATCCATGGTCCTACTAGGCTGCTAGGCATGAGAGTGAGAACACACATGGTGGCTGGTGTGAGTAGAGCCTAAGGCCTAGTAGCAGCTATTGTAGCAGAACCGGGTCAGGAGTTCTCTGTAGTCGTTTGTCATGTTGTGGTGCTGGGCACAGCCTGGGCCTGCGTTGCTGACAGGTGGCAGTATCGGTGCGGCTTGCCTTGCCCTTGTTTGGTGGGAGTCCGGCCGGAGCCTGGAGGAGCAATCCTAGGCTCTGGCACAACATGCATCTCAGTCGTCATGGAGTGAGTGAGGAGTTCACTTCAGTCTGTCTGGTGGAAGGAAGTTAGGAGGGAGAATTGGTCTGGATAAGGATTCTGAACTGGAAAAGTAAGTAAACTATAAAAGTGCTGCAGTACATTTTTTTTTTTTTTTTTTACAGGTTAGAATCGCAGGCAGTGAAGAAAGAAAAAAAAAGTTTCTACTATGCTGTGTAGTGTATGAGACGGAGCTCAGGCAGCTAATCTGTGGCAAAAAATATGAAAACCTCAGTCTACCCCATCCCCTATTTTGTCAAGACAGTGCATGAGCATTCCACTTTGAATCTCCTAGTCCTCTCCCTGACAGACTTCCATTTTTTCAGATTCCATAGAAATGAAATAAAAGGAGAGCTCCTTTACTGCTGACCCCGGTTTATGTCAGTGGTAGAAATAGAATAGAACTATAGTATATGGTTAAGGCTTATTGTGGATAAAAAGCGATGGCTTTCCAAAAGCTGTTGTAGGACAGTTCAAAGGTCAAGAAAAGTTGTTGTAGTATCGTTCTGACATCACAATGATACTACAACAAATTCTTCTCCCTTGAGCTGTTACCTGATTGGCTAAAGCAGCTCAGTGTTCAAAAAACAAATGGGGTAAAATGGCAGCACCGCTTAGAGAGTGGAGGAGCAAGCGTTTCACTAAGATAGTTTGGACACAAACTGCCATTGTTGGCTCCATGTGTCCAAACTATCAGTTTGACATTTTCCTTTTTTTTTTTAAATAACCGGTGCTTTGAAATATTGGGTGGTGAGTGGAACCGTAGCGAGGACTGGAGGCAGAGAGGGACTGCAGCGATGACAGGGAGCAAGCGAGTGTGTGTACACAAGGTATGAAACCTTGTATTTAAATTAAACTGTAGACATTTCTGGGAACCATATACTATATAAAATAGTATATGGGTGACCAGACACAACAGGCTTTGCTCTCAAGGTCTGTATGACATCATCACATCCCCTCGATGGAAACATAGCCTTGTTGTGTATGGTCACCCATACACTATTCTATATGTTGTTACCGTGAATTGAGTTTTAACACCGTTCTTGTAGTACAAGTGCTTAAGGTACATGGTTTTGGCACAAGTGCTGTTTTTCTTTTTCTGTTGGTGTCTGAGTCTCCCATAGGCCCATCCTGGTCTACTCCCTCTTCAGTCATGTTGTGTGCCACTCTGCTGAAAAAAAAAAAAAGACATACACCCGGGCAGCAAAAGTGTAAGATTTTTTCCCCTTTTGCACACACACCAGTCTGTTCATATCCTAGATAGACTCTCACGTTGAGTGCGGGGGGGGGGGGTCGATCTTAACATAGTTTTACTAGCCCAGACCCTAGTGCAAATTGAGCAAGGCTACTGCAGTTACATAGAAACTGTTGTCAGATTAGGACCGCTAGCCACTAGGCCCATCTCGTCTGCCCGTAGGCCCTATACATTGTATGTGGCCACTAATCCTATGTGATCAATGTCTTCATCACTCCCTCCCCCTCAAGGTTCCTTTGTGCCTGTCCCCTGCATTCTTAAACCCTTCCACTGTGCTTGCCCCCATGACTTCCTGTGGCAGAATATTCCAAGCATCAACTACACTTTCTGTGTAGAAAAACTTTCTCACATTACCTCCCGTTGCCTCTTAATCTACCCCTCTCTAGTTTTATATTGTGCCCCCTTGTTCTAGTACTTTTTCTACATTGGAAAAGGTCCCCCACCTGCACCTTGTTAATGTCCTTGATGTCCTTGAAAGTTTCAATCATGTCCCCCCATGCTCTCCTCTCCTCCAGTGAGTACATCAGTACATGTTGAGGTCCCTTAGTCTCTCCTCATATGTTTTGTGGTGCAAACCCTACACCATCTTTGTTGCCCTGCTCTGGATAGTCTCCACCTTGTTTATGTCCTTGTGCAGGTGTTGCCTCCAGAATTGCTAGCAGTACTCCAGGTGAGGCCTTACCAATGTTTTATACAATTACATCACCACCTCCTGCCTCCTGCTAGAGATACCACTGCCTATGCATTCCAGCATGCCACTGGCCCTCCCCGCTGCCTTTGTGCACTGTTTTGATACCTTAAGGTTATCAGGGATGATAACCCTTAGGTCCCTTTTCTCCTTGGTAACAGTCAGCTCCTCCCAATCTGTAGCTCTCCTCAGGGTTCCCTCTACCCAGGTGCATTATTTTGCACTTTTTTGCATTGAATCTCAGTTAACTCTACTTGTCCGTCTTGACTAGTGCATGTTTTCATGGCTGTTAGTGAAGTTAGAAAAAGTCTCAATTAAGCAGATTTTTGTCCTCATGCATGTCTGTCTGACAATTTGTCCCATATTAAGACCAGTGTCCCTCATTTCCCTACATTTTGAGTGTCTGTATCCAACATTTCAGTGACAAAATGCCAAGTGGTATACAGGGCCTGGCCTGCAGGTGGTGGGATTTATCACATAGCTTTCCCCAGTTTCCCATCCACATCTCTTAACTCTGTTCTTTCCCCTGGACACCACTGCAGGCCAGACTCTGAAATGACCATCCACAGATCCATAGCTGTCAATGCTTGAAAGTGTAGGGGGGTCCCCAGCTCTTCAAAATGGACCAAGCCAGCCAACAATGGTGGTTGTGGATACTGTAGATGGGGTTCAAGAGGGGCTGGGACATGTATAGGGGGATGGTGCATCTAAACAGGATCAGCATTGGGGGGCCACCAAGGCAGGGAAAGGGGGCGGACTTTGGGGGGGCAGAAAACAGGGCCCTAAATGGGCACTGATCCCTGAGATGACTCGATAGACCATAGGGCTTACTCTGCTGGCTTCTTAGTATGTTAACACCATCCACACAGTCCCACCCTACATTCCCACCCTTATCCCTCCCAGCTAAATAAAACTTTACATCATGTCTGGTCCCCCAAAAAAACTTAATAAAACACATAGTTTGAAAGGTTAAAATCGACATTCCTGGGGTGCATAGATCATCCTATATAGAAATTGATGCAGTACAGCATCATGCCTATGCACTGTTTCCCCTGGATGAAAAAAGAATGAAAGGACACTGTTAAAGAAAAATATATTTTTGTTGGGACAGAACACAGTAAAATCAATGCTTTTAAATACAAAAATGCCATGGTTTTCTATTTCTCAAATCCCTTAGGTTTGTGAAGTCCCAACCCAAAGACATCTTAGATGTGCTCCTGGCTCACTGTACAAAAACTTCTAGAAGTGCATGTCTCCAGCTGACTATAGGGTGGGGTCTGAGCAGCGTGTCTTTCTCTACCAGGCTCTGTTCATTGCCCTGTGGATGGCGGTGAGAGTGTCGTGAGGTGCATGATGGTGTCAGCTGTTGTGTGTGCAGAACTATGTCTGCTTGACTGAACATTTGCTGTTGTGATATCCTCTGGTTTGGGGGGTTGTGAAGAAAGAGGAAGATAGAAGGCCGTTGTACAAAACATTGTGGGGTTCACTGTATGTGATGGCATTGCAGCCTTTTTTTTTGGCAGATGGGGCAGAAAGGAGTAGGGAAACATGATAAATGTGCAATAATCAGAGTATTTCTTGGCTTGAATTGTTTCCTGTATAAATGATCAAAATTTGCCATTATAATTGTGGGCTATGACAGCCTTTGCGAGCTACTACAATTTTGAATCACCTTACCCCGCTGGCTAGTGCAAAAAAAGATTAAAGTTGACCCCTGTGAGTGGTTGTGAAGTGTGTACAGAATCGGATGTAAACCAAAGTGCAATTTATTAAGCAATGAGGCATGACTAGTGATTAGCTGTCTGTTAATTACCCCCTAGTGGTGTAATGTGGCATGAGATATGAAGTTAAAAAAGTGACAAACTACTACATAAAAAAATGCTGCGATGGTAAAAGTTGAAAAAATTGGTTGGATTTTCTTTAGCTAGTTGAAGTCATAAATTTCAAACTAGTAGGAAAAATCAGTCATAATGTGTGGTAAGTCAGTCATAATTGGTTTTTCAACTGACTCCGGGGTCTAAGTCAAGTTATACTATACTGCCACTAGAGGGACACAATCTTTATCTAAAGTGATCCCTACCTGTTGTTCATATAGATACCGTCCTAAACTACAGCTACCCCCTCCATCTGACCAGCCCCCCTCCGCACTTCCTGATCACAAACTCTTGCTGTTCCTAAATCAATTGTTTACTAATTTCCCTACCTTTATGAACAATGCTTCCCTACTCTCCTGTCTCCTCCTTGTTCGGCTCATATCCCACTCTTTACCACCTCCACTTGCTCACTACTCATCTATTCCTAATAACTCTCCAACCCCCATCAGTTATTATCTCCAATCCCATACCAAAGAAACATAGAATTTGATGGCAGATAATGACCGCTTGGTCGACCTAGTCAGCCCATTTCCCTACCTAATGGATAAGCAGCAGATCCTAGTTAACCAACAGCCTACTTCCTCCTACCCCCCACTAGAATTGCTTTATGTCTGTCCCAAGCATTCTTGAATTCCCCGTTTTTGACTCCATGACCTCCTCAGGAATGCTGTTCCATGCATCCACAACCCTCTCCATAAAAAAATACTTCCTCACATTACCTCTGAGCTGTTCCCCTCTCCCTCTATCTTCAAATTGTGCCCCCTTGTTCTTGCACATCTCTTTTTCTAAAAGATGCTATCCTCTTGGACGTTGTTGATTCCCTTGAAGTACTTGAAAGTTTCTATCATGTCCCCTTCTCCCTCCTTTCCTAGAGGGTATACATATTAAGCTCCTTCAGTCTCTCTTCATATGTCTTCCGGTGCAGACTCTGCACCATTTTGGTTACCCTCCTCTTGACAGCCTCCACCCTGTCTATGTCTTTTCGGAGATGGGGTCTCCAGAACTATTTATTTAGCTTTTTTTTTACCAGGTAAGTACACTAGACAAGTATTACGCCTATTTTCAGGAACGACCCAGGAGAATACAACATGAGGAACAACAGTCACGGAGACATGGCAAAGAGAGTACAGTTTTCTGTCACAGTAAACAAACATGTGGGAAATACATCATTTGACGCTAGGGGAAACATATAATAGTAAGCACATTTCAGATTATACACTCTAGACTAGCTAGTTCAACTGACAGATTTATACAGGTCATCGTACATAGGAGTGGAGCATAGCTCAAGGACTGGATTGGTCATAATATAACTTATAACATTGTCGTATACACCCGCTAGGCTAGTTGGATAGCAGACAGGTATATACAGCTCATCACATTTTTCTAAATATGCACATGTTAGACAGAAACAGAAACACTTGGTAGTACAAGTTTCTACCAAGTGACCAAGGTACAATATGTCATGGTTAGCCTATGACCGTGAGCAATAATTGGTGTAAAATGCCCAAGGCTTTAGGCAGGAGTAGTCAGAAGTCATTGATACAGTGGGAAAATATCTCCAGGAATTCAATGGAGACACCCTGGGAGGTTCAGACAAAACAATTTGACACTTTACTCTAGGGAAGTTTGGGGCAGTCACACTGATGCTAGTTTTAGGAAACCCCACAGGAATTTCGAAAACTCAGATAGGAGGGGGCAGCTTGGATATCCACAGGCAGCGAATTCCAGAGTCTGGAGCACTTATGGCAAAGTCCCGATCCCCATGAGGGCCCGGGTAGGAAGGACTTTGAGCATCCCTGATGTGAAAGACCTAAGTTGGTAGGGGGTGGGATTCAGTTTAGGCAGAAGCCGGGCCAGCCCCTGGGGGGTGCTGGTTCTGATCACTTTCCCAGAGAGGCATCCCAAACCAAAATCAAGGTATCTAGCTGGTGAGAGCCAGCAGAGTTTCTCATATAGCTCACAATGGTGGATGAGTCGGGGGGCAGCCAAGGCAAAATGACAAATGTTATTGTAAGCAGTGTACCACCAGGTGAGATGTGTCTTTGGAGAGCGAGCAAGTAGGTGTAGCCCATAGCTGAGGGAGGAAAGGAGCACACCCTTCACTAGGGCAAGCCTGGCTGCTGGTGTAAGGTTATACTTGGCCCTATAGGCCAGACCCAGTTTGCAGTTTGCCACCCTGTAGATGTTAAGGATATGATTACCCATGTCAAGTTGGGGGTCAAGTGTTACCCCCAGATATTTGATGGAGCTCACTATGGCTAGTGAGGAACCATCTGCACTGGTGACGTGTAAGCAGGCCGATGAGGCTTTGATTTTAGCCATTGAGCCAAAGAGCATAGCCTGTGTCTTTTTCAGGTTCAGCACAAGCTTGTGACTAGTAACCCATGACAATACCCTGTTAAAGTCATCGGTCAGGTTCTGGTTTAGGGTAGTGGCATTCTGGGAGTGAGCCAGGATTACCAGATCATCTGCATACATGGTGGCGCTACAGCTGGTAGTAACCATGGGTAGTTGATTGATGAAGAGGGAGAAGAGGAGGGGACCCAGTACCGAGCTTGAGGTACTCCGGAGGTCACCGGTAGGGGCTCGGGGAGGACTTTATTGAAGCAGGTACGCTGCTTTCTGCCATGTAGATAACCCATTAGCCATTTTATGGCATTGGGGGAGAGGCCAAGTGACCACAACTGTGCACCCAGCAGTTTGTGGTCAACAAGGTCAAAGGCTTTGAACAGGTCAATAAATATTGCACCAGAGAGTTTGCCCTGGTCCATGGCTGTCCGGATACTTGATGTAACCAAGATTAAGGCTGTGGTGGTGCTATGTCCCTTACGAAAGCCATGCTGGGCTGGGGACAGAAGTTCATGAGAGTGGATATATTCCGAAAGCTGCTCAGCCACTACCTTTTCAAGGGGCTTGCTAAGGGTTGGGAGAATGTCAATCGGTCGATAATTGTCAGGCAGTTTGGGATTTCCTTGCTTCAGTACAGGGACAATCCTCACCTCTTTCCAGATGTCTGGGATGGTCCCCAGACCAAGGGATAGGTTGAAGATAAAGGCTACTGGTGAGGCAATGTGTGCAGCACCTAGCTTAAGGAGTTTAGGCTCCAGGTTGTCTAGGCCAGGAATGGAGTACTGAGAGAGGCCAACTAGGCGTTTCCTCAAGTCCTGAACTGATACAGCCCTGAGGTGGAACATTTGATGAGGAGGGTGACCTTCTAGCAGAGTGGAGGGAAGGGGGTGGGACAGAGCCTCATCAGGTGAGAAGAGGGTTGTGAAGGCAGAGAGGTCAGAGAAGTGATTATTTAGGGAGTTGGCAATAGTATGGGGATTATTGCAGGAGACTCCATTTATGACAATATCCGTAACCCCTGGATGGGAGGATCTGCTGACAAGGGATTTAATATCTCTCCAGAACCTCCTGGGATTACTGGCAGAGCTTAGTAGGGCGGACTTGCAAAAGTCACTCTTTGCTGCCCTGATGGCCTTTTTGCACTTGTTCCTGAGGTGTCTGTACCTTTCAATGATCATGGGATCACTGGTACCTTTGGAACGAGCCCAACACTTATCTCTCTCCCGCATCTGGGCTAGGAGATTCCCATTTAACCAGAGGGTAGCGGACACCCTCACCCTATGGGTGACCTTGGGAGCATGCTTGTCTTGCAAGGCCCCAAAGGTGGAGAGGAAGTAAGAGGTTGCTGCTGAGGGGTCAGTGGCACCATACACCCCAGTACAGTCAGTAACTCTTAGGTCCTCCAGGAACTCCTCAGTATCGAATCTAGAGTAGTTTCTGACATACATAATTTTGTGTGGAATTTTGGGGGTGAGAATTTTCCATACACAGAAAACCGGTGAGTGGTCAGAGATGGAGTCAGATAATGTACCCGCTGATGAGATCCTGTCAGGACGGTTAGATATGATCCAGTCCAGTAAGGTGCTGGAGGATCCATTTGCTGTCCGCCTAGTTGGTTCCTGGATGAGCTGGGTCAGGCAAGGTTAGCAAGCAGAGGCTCAAACTGCTTAACATTACCACTATCCCAGTTAAGGTTTACATCCCCCAGGATTATGAGTTTGTTATCCCCGACTCTGGGACCAATTTTGTCCATGAGGTGAGTTAATCCAGGTAGCCCACCTCTTGGAGGATTATAGGTGCACACCAGGTGCAGTTTCTTTGCGTCCCCAAGTAGCAGTAGCACATGTAGCAACTCACATTGGGACACGATTGAATCCTGGTGGGCAATTTGGGAGATTTTAAAGTGGCTTTTATGGTAGAATAGTATGCCACCCCTCCTCTTGCCCCCAGCTCTGTCCAGTCGGGTGAATTCATACCCACTGAGTTCACAGGCAGAGTCAGGGACAGAGGGTTTCAGCCAGGTCTCCGTCACTCCTAGGATGTCGGGTTTGTAGAGTGCAACCCATGCTAATAGCTCATCACGATTAGGTAGCAGGCTCCTAATGTTAAGATGAGCTATTTTTAGCCCCTTACCCATGCCCCATACGGGAGGGATTTTGTGGGTCAGATTTAATGGGCCAGGGTTGGTTTCAATATCACCGGCCAGTAGTAGTGCAAGTAGGAGGAGCCAGGGGAGGATACCACCTCCTATGCGCTTGACAACCTGGGAGTTTTTTAGCACGGGTACGCTTTACCCTGCTTGTATACATAAGGCACCGAAGATAGAGACAGCAAGTAACACTGCAGTGCACTTCAGAAATCACAAGGATATTGGAGAAGGTGTAGTCAGGGACCTTGTAGGTGGACGATCATCCCCAGTTGTCACCCAGTGTTATTGGGGGGGGGAGGTGACCATATGCAACAAAGAGAGTCCCACTATAAGACCTACAAGGCCTATATCCCTGCGGATGACAGCCAGCACCCTCTCTACCTTTAATATATGAGTATCCCTATCCTCACTAGATGGATGGGACGGGAACCACATCCACATCTTGGCTGGAGGCATAGCACTAGCCTGTGAGATAATTACCAGTCAGCTAACAAGAACTGCTGTGAAGGAAGGAGAGATGGATGTACTAAGGCTGGAAGGAAGTTAGTGAGATTTGTTATTGGTATGTGCCAAGTAAATAAAATAAGGCCTGCACAGTGCAATTCAAGGCTACCAGCTATGGACGCAGGGGCTGAGGTTTATTTCTGGGAAGGAGTTCCCGCCCCTCTAGTGGCAGGTCTGTATAACCTGCTAATGGAGAACTAGCCAAAAAAAGAAAAACTTCTATTACACAGTTGAAATATGCTTAGTTCTATTGAAAATCTACTTGTAAAAAGTGCCAGATGGCTGAAGCAGGGGAAAAGTCCTGGCCAATCAGAGCGGGTTTGCTGGAAGCACCCATGTTCCAATTGGCTGCGCTGTCCCGTACCTTCCAAGGAACTGCATGTGGGCGTCCTGGTCTTGGACGGTGGCTGACTGGGTGCCGGCCGACCGTGGGGGAGCTGAAGCAGCCCTGTTCAAGGGCAGGCAACTACATGCAGTACTCAAGATGGGGTCTCACCAACTGTGTACAGAAGGATAACAATGTCCTGTTTTGTACTGGTGGTGCCACTCCCTATACATCCCAGAATCCCCCCAGCAATATTTACTGCCTTTTCACATTGCTTGCCCACCTTTAGATCATCTGATATATCTACCCCCAGGTCCCTTTCCATTTTTGTTGTTGTCAGTATTTCACCCCTTATTGTGCACTCTTCCCCTGGGTTTTTGTTTCCCAGGTGCATTACTTTGCACTTCTTTGCATTGAATCTAAGCTGCCATACATTTGACCATTCCTTCAACCTTGCCAAGACCCTTCTCATCCTTTCCACTCCAACTTGCATATCAGCCCTGTTGCAGAGCTTAGTGTCGTCTGCAAAGAGACATACTTTTCCTTCCAGTTCTTCTGCAATGTCACTTATAAAGACATTAAAAAGGACTGGACCCAGTACTGAATCCTGCGGTACCCCACTTGTAACCCCCCTTTCTTCACTGTGGACTCTGTTTACTATTACTGTCTGCGTCTTGTTGTCTAGCCAATGTTTTACCCAGGCTACCACCCAGAACCCACTCCAAGGCTGGCTAATTTGTTTATTAATCTTTTGTGAGGGACTGTGTCAAATGCCTTGCTAAAGTCTAGGTAGGCCATGTCCACAGCCCCTCCCTGGTCTACTACTTTTGTCACCCAGTCAAAGAAATCAATTAGATTCATCTAACATGACGTTCCCACTGTGAATTCATGCTGCCTTGGGTCATGTGCCCCACTAGCCTCTAGGTACTCAACAGTTCTTTCCTTCAGAAGTGATTCCATAATTTTCCCTACCACTGAGGTCAAACTGACAGGTCTGTAATTTCCTGCCTCTATCTTGCTCCCACTTTTGTGAAGGAAAATTATATCTGCCCTTCTCCAGTCTTCAGGTACCACACCATCCTCCCATGATTTGTTAAAAAGGGTAGTCAATGGTGTTACTAGTTCTCCCCTTAGTTCTTTAAGAATTCTGGAGTGAATCCCGTCAGGCCCCATTGCTTTGTCCACCTTCAGTTTTAGGAGTTCTTTCAGAACCCTTTCTTCTGTGAAAGGACTGATATCGACCCCCCTATCCAGAGTGATTCTATTGACTGGATTAGGTACCTCCCCCTCCTCTTCCTTTGTGAATACTGAGCAGAAGTATAATAATAAGCTTTATTTAAATTAAGCACCTTTCAAATATCAAGGTGCTGTACAATAGGGTTAAAACAACAGTAATAAAATCAGCAATCACAGCAATAAAATAATCTGTCAGGGTCCCTTCAATCCATTCAGTAAAAGGCCTGATGCTATAAAAAGTTTTCAAAGCCTGTTTAAAACCCCCCAAAGTTGCGCACTCCCGCAGCTGACGGGGTAGAGAATTCCAGAGGGTAGGGACCATGTGCATAAATGCATGGGCCCCGGAAGATTTAAAGACAGCAGTGGAATCTCCAGCAACCCCTCTTCAGCCAAATGGAGCTGTCGCTCATGGCAGTAAGGTACGAGAAGCTCTTTCAAGTAGTCAGGGCCAAGTCCATGTAGGGCTTTATAAGCCAATAATCCGGCTTTAAAGATGATCTACCACTGAATTGGCAGCCAGTGTAGATCGCGCAGCACAGGAGTAATATGAGAAGATCGAGAAGGCCCCATCAGTAAATGCGCTGCAGCATTCTGCACTAGCTGCAAGCAGCGGATATCGACCCCAGGTAGCCCTAAGTACAGGGAGTTGCAATAATCAAGGCGCGAGGTCACAAAGGCATGGACCAATGTAGGCAAGTCACCTGACGGAACAAGGTGCTTGATCCTGGCGATGTTCCTAAGGTGGTAAAAGGAAGACTTGATGACTGCCGACACCTGAGATCGTAGTGTCTGCTCATCATCAAGCACCACCCCCAGGTCTCGCACCCATTCAGCGGCAAGGATCTGGGACCCCCCTCAAACAAAGTCCAGAGGGCTTTTCAGCCCTCATCCCCTCTACCCAGTGACCTGGATCCACAACTATCACCTCAGTCTTTCCCGTGTTCAACTGTAGCCAGCTCAAATTCATCCAATCCTGGATTTCAGCAAGGCAGTTGCTAAATATGAAGCGAGCACGATCCTGGCCAGGTGCAAAAGACAGGTAGAGCCGGGTATCATCCACATAGCAGTGCATCCTCAGCATATACCATCTTACAATGTCTCCGAGGGGCAGCATGTATACTGCAAACAACATGGGGGACAGCACTGAGCCCTGAGGAACCCCACATGACAGAGAGAGTGGGTCAGAGGAATAAATCCCAGACACCACTCTCTGAGTTCTGCCAGTGAGGAAAGATGTAAACCACCAGAGGACTGCACTAGTCAGGCCATAGATGGACTTCAGGCGCCCAACCAGCACCCTATGGTCCACAGTGTCAAAAGTTGAAGAGAGAGATCAAGGAGCAGCAAGATGGAGCAGCTTCTCTGATCTCTCGCCATCAGGAGATCATTAAGCACCCAAACCAATGCAGTCTCGGTACTGTGCCTCTTTTGAAAACTGGATTGGAGAGGTTCGTAAATGTCATGGATGGTCAAGTGGTTCTCCAACTGTACAACCATTACTTTCTCAATAACCTTCCCTATAAAGGGGAGGTTTGAGATTGGTCTGTAGTTGGCCAGAGAGTCTGGGTCCAAAGAAGCCTTCTTCAGGAGGGGTGTCACCACTGCCTCCTTCAGGGAGTCTGGAAACTCACCTGAATCAAGGGAGCACTGACTATCTGTACCAGGACTGGGCCGATAATATCACAACTACCCATAATCAGGGAAGTTGGGCTCGGATCCAAACTACAGCATGTAGGGCACATACTCTGGACAATCTGCTTAACATCCATGAGCTCCGGACAGTCAAAGGTACTCCAGGAAGCATGAGGTGAGGTGACCGGGCAGCATCCCCCATAGATTGAGTCAGGAGGATCTCTGCCCTGATGTCAGCCACCTTATTCGCAAAGAACTGAGCAAGATCATCGCACTCCACTTGTGAAAAGGCTCTTCAGAGCAGCAGACAGGCTGGGTTGCACAGCCTGTCCACAGTTCAGAAGAGCTGAGCCGGTCCGTTCTGAGTGGCAACAATCTCCCCAGACAGGAATTCTGCCTTCTTACAGGAGATCGCTAATTGGTAGACTTGATAATGCTCTACTAATCTAAGGTGGTTGTGCTCTAGGGTGGCTTTCTGCCACCGCCGCTTTAAGCTTCGTCCTAGTCATCGCAACTCACTCAGGGTCCCTTCAAACCAAGGAGCCTGAGGGTGAAGGGAGAGAGGGTGAACACGGACTGGAGCAATCAAATCCAGGGCCCTGGAGAGGGCCTTGTTATAGGCCAGCACCAAAGTCTCTGGATCTGTGCTTGCCACAGCAAACTCCAAGAGGTCAATCACCGCTGCTAGGCCATCAGGGCTCATATCCCGTAAAGGGCAGTAACTGACCATCTCCACAGGGGTAGGCCTACAGATGAGGCACAAAAGTTGAACCTCACGGTGTAGTGATTGGACCAACCAACAGGTTCCACCCCCAAATCGGAGGTTTCAATCCCCAGGAGGAAAATCAAATCAAGAGAGTGACCGTATTTATGGGTAGCAGAGGCAACAATTTGTGTAAGGCCCAGCGATGTCATCAACTGGAGGAAGTGCTGTCCAAATTCCGAGAGTTCATCTTCGACCCAGAGGTTAAAGTCTTCCAAAAGCATCAGTCTGGGCAACTCAAATGCCATGTCGACCATGAAATCCACTACTTCCTGTAGGAATCGCTTCTCATCCCTGGGTGGACGGTAGATGAGAGCTATCCTACAACCTACACCTTCTACCACAGTACACTCAGAAGATTCAGTCTCCTCAACTGGTACACTTGTGAGGTCCAACTTGGTCTTGAAACAGATCACCCCCTGCCCCTTCCCCCCCGCGGTCCAATCTCGAGCAATGTATCACTGAGTTCCCATCCAGAATTGCTTCCTCTAACGTGGGGCCAGCATTTTCATCCAGCCAGGTCTTGGTGATGCAAGCCAGATTAGTCATTCCAACAAGATCTGCAATGATTGCAGTCTTATTCTTAACCGATCTGGCATTGCATAACACCGCTCAAGTTGGGCAAGTTTCGGGGGCCTTCCCGGCTACTTGCCCCCCAAATATAGTAGTGCCCTTGGGTATTCATTCGGTATCCCTGCTTTTTCACTGTCCCTCTCTGCCCACCCACCCTCCTCTTTATTCAGCCTCAGTATCCCTCCTTTTGTTTTTCTTTGCTCCCTAATGTACCTATAAAAGGTTTTATCCCCCTTCTTAACTGAGTTGGCTATCTTTTCTTTGGTTTGGACCATTGCTATTCTGGCTACCTTCCCCGCTTCCTTCTGCTTTAACTGGTACAGTTCTCTGTCCTGCTCCTTCTGTGTTTCCTTATACTTCCTGAATGCTATCTTTTTCTTCCTAACCTTCCCTGCAACCTCTTTTGAGAACCATAGTGTTTTTTTCTTTCATTTTGATTTATTAATTTGTTTCACACAAAGGCTTGTTGCCTCTGTGATGGCAGTTTTGATGTTTCCCCATTGTTGCTCCATCCCTCCTTCTTCCTTTTTACTAGGGCTTTTCTGAGGCACTCTCCAATTTTGACAAAATCAGCCCTCCTGTAGTCCAGTACCTTCCCTTTTGTATGGCTTGACTCTACAGCTGAGTTAATTGTGAGCCACAGTGTTTGGTGGTCACTTGTTCCCAGATGACTAACCACTTCTTGATCTGAGATCCTCTCTCCATCCCCATCTGAGAGTATCAGGTCTAAGACTGTTCCTTCCTGAGTGGTTTCCAACACTAGCTGTCTGAGGCATGCCCCCTGTAGAGCATCAAGAATGGCCCTGCTCTTGGATATGGCTGCAGCAAAGGTGCTCCAGTTAACATCTAGCATATTCCGGTCCCCCATCAGCATTATCTCCCCATTCTCTGCCATCTTAAGGATGCCTTCTATCATTTCCTTGTCCATTTCTTCCCCCAGAGACGGGGGTCTATATACAACCCCTTTGCAACTGTGGTGCCATTTCCAGTCTCCAGACTGACCCACAGTGCCTCCTCTCCTCTCTGTTTACCCTTTAGTTCCATTGCTTTGATCCCTTCCCTTACACAGAGAGCTACTCCTCCTCCTCTTCTACTCTCCCTGTCCCTCCTGTAGATTGTGTACCCTGGAATGTTGACATCCCAGTCATGGTTCTCTGTGTACCATATTTCTGTGACTGCCATGATATCTAGGCATCCTCCTTCCATCAAGGCCATCAGTTCAGGGAGCTTGTTACTTAGACTACTGGCATTGGTACTCATTACCCTCCATTTTTTGATGGTCTTACCCCTTTTTACCCCATCCCTGTACTTACTGCCATCTCCTTTTCAGTGGCTCCCCTCTTGGCTAATTTAAATACTTGCCAATGAAGCATTTAAACCTGTCACCTAGGATCCTGGTTCCCATCCTGGACAGATGCAGACCATCTCAACAGTATAGGCCTGCATCCCTCCAGGTGGGCCCCCAGTCCTCAATGAAGCCAAAACCCACATTCATGCTGTTACTGCCTCCCCCCCCATTTGAAATATGTTCTCACTCTACTACTATTCATCATGTGGCTTTGATAACAGTGTCCACTTTCACTATACACTTTCACTGGGGTACTCCATCTTCTTCCTCACTCATCCACTCCCTTCTCCTCAAAATTCTCAACCTCCTCACCGGCCCCTTCAGAATCCCCTAAGCTCCATTTTCTCATAATCATTCTCCTCTTGTTCTCCACCGGGGATATGCACCCCATCCCAGTCCCTATTGCCCCTAGCTTCTCTTGTGTTTCCTCCTCTACTACCTCCCCCTGTTCTCTTCTCTCAGCCCTCCCAAAGGGCTTAAAGATCCTACATCTAAACACCCACAGCTTGTTACAAAAAATAGACCAGATTCAGACCATGGAGTGCACTCTAAAACCAGACATTCTAATCATCTCAGAAACTTTTCGAAAGAGCACTATCCCTGACCACTTGGTCTCTGTTCCTGGCTACTCACTGCTAAGGCAAGACCGTGCTGGCAGGGGTGGTGGTGTGACCATTTATGTCCTAGCCTTCATCCAATATTCCATCATCTACTCATCCTCCAATCCTGAGATCCATGATGCCCTAGCTATCCATGTGATCCTCCCCTTCACTCTCACAATCTTCATAGCTAGCATATACTGCCACCCAAATGTCCATCCCTGGGCAGCGCTAGACCTCCTAACCTCCATCACTTCCCTTGCTCACTCTGGGAAATTATTCATCCTGGGTGACTTCAATATATATTGGTTGTCACCTAAAAGTACCAAAACTAAAAATGAAATCGGAGACCTTAACCTCTCCTAACTCATCTCTGAACCCACCTGCCCAAACCACAGGACACAACACTTCCTACTCTTTTGGGCCCTTACCTCCCACCCCTACTGCGTCATCACCTCTGGCATCCTCCACGATGCTCTCAGTGACTACAACCCAATTCTCATAGTTAGGAAAGTCCACAGAACTAAATCACCACACAGAACCATACAACTACACTCTTTCAAGTCTCTTGACCTTGAACCTCTCCTGAGTAATCTTGTCACTTCTTACTGGTCCCCCCAACCTCCCTCCCTTCAGTTGATAAGGCCCTTGCCTACATCAAAGAAATCTTTCTTGTAAACTGGAACGCCTTTTCCCCACTCAAACAAACCAGAATCAGAGGTAATCACTTACCTTGGATAATTCCTGAACTTCTGGCCTACCTCAGGGCTAAAGATCAAGCCTGGAAGAGTCACAAAACTACCCAGCATCCTGGTGACCTCGAGAACTACCGCATGCTCTGAAATGCTTGCACCAGGGCTACCAAGGTTAGCCAAGTCCAAATATTTCAAATCTTCCTTCATCACCAACATAAACTCCCCTTCAAAGTTCTGGAAGGTGGTCCGCACCCTATTTACCCCCTCATCTTGCCCACCTCACCCCCAGTACTTAAAGTAAATAACTCACTAGTGTCTGACCCACCAGCCGTAGCTGGGGAATTTAACTCCTACTATATCTCCTGCGCCACTGAGCTACTGAAATCCCTTCACTCCTACCCATCCCCCTCCCCACCCTCTACCAGTGTGCCCCCTCCACCACACTACCACCTCCCTTCCTCTTTCACTAATGCAACCCCAAATGATGCCCTAACTGCCCTCCTCTCCATCAACCTCTCTAAAGGTGCCTCTCCTGATGGCCTTGACCCAAAACTCCTCTCCCTCTCTGCTTTGGCCGTTGCCTACTCTCTCTCTCAATAATCCTAAATCTCTCATTCTCTACTGCCTCATTCCCCTCTTCATGGAAACTTGCAGTGGTCCTCTCTCTATCCAAAGGGGGTGGTCCCCTCATCCCCTGGCAACTATCTCCCAATTTCTCTCCTCCCAACCCTTGCCAAACTTCAAGAACACATTATCCTCTCCCAACTCACTGCTTTTCTATCTGACACCTCCTTTTCACCCCTTTCAAGTATGGTTTCAGGAAAAAACACTCAACCACCACATCTCTCTCCTACGGCTCACAGACTCCACCCTAACCGGGATGGACAATGGCCAAATTACCTCCAGTTTTGTCAACCTGGCCAAGGCCTTCGACACCGTCTCTCACTCCCTTCTCCTTGACTCACTCCTAGCAGCTGGCCTGTCTCCTTCCGCCACAAACTGGTTCAAGGCCTATCTTATTGACAGAACCTAATCTGTTAAGATCTTGGACGTCAATTCCCCTCCCCTCCCGATTAGCACTAGTTTCCCCCAGGGCTCTGTATTAGGGCCCCTCCTATTCTACATCTTCTTAAACTAATTTCCCTCTGTTTGCTTCCCCTCCTCCGCTATACATATGTACAGTATGCTGATGATACAGTCCTGTATGCACTGGCTCCTGTCCTGCTAAGGTTACAACCAGCTTACAGCAAGACTTTGACAAGGTTCAGCTCTGGTTTGCTAACCATCTACTTTTCCTCAATGCCATGAAGACTGTCTCCATGACCTTTGGCACAAGGCAAAGACTCTTCAGGCTTCCCTACCTACCCACTTTCCACACCCTTGATGTGACTTTACTTGAGGACACATCCTCCTTCAGGTACTTAGGTGTTTGGTTGGACCAACACCTAAACTTCTCTGGACATATTGACACCATCCAGAAAAAAACTGCTCCCCATGCTTGGTGCCCTGTTCAAGAACCATAGTTGCATCCCTCCTATGGCTAGGCATGAACTTGTTCAGAAGATTATTTTACCCATTTTTGACTACTGTGATGTAGTCTATTGTGCTGCCCCAAGTCCTTCCTGGCCAGACTGGACACCTTCTTCAATTCCTTCTGCCACTTTGCCCTGGATTCCCCACCTCACACCCACTGCTGTGATCTTTATCGTGCCCTATCCTTCCCCTCTCTTACAAATAGGCATCTCTCACACTGTGCTAAATTCACCTCCAAGCGCTGATTGAGTAAGTTCCCTTCCTACCTCACCTCTTCCTTTATAACAGCCCCCATCCTCCCATTCATTAGATCAATCGACTACCACACCCTGGTAGTTCCCCACAGATCCACCCAAATCAGCCAATCTGATTACTCTCACCGCCTCCCAAAAATTTAGACCCCCCCAAATCTGGCACTCATCCTCCACCTACTCCATCAGCTCTGCCCTGAAAAATTACCTTGCACCTAGCTGCTCCTGCCATATCCCTCCCTAATTTCCTTCTCTAAGCCATGTACAAACCCTATCCCTCTACAGTCACCTTCATTTAGCCTTGTGCACCCCCACCCCCCAAATTTATAGCTCTTCTCCTCTCCCCAAATTTCTCCCCTTTACTGGCCTCCCTTGATCTCTCACAGAATGTAAGGGACCCCAAATACTCTCCATGGGTCCCTCTCCTACCCCACCAAGGGGCTTGTATCTTTCATCTACTGTCTTCCTCTACCATCCCTCCTATCTCCATAAACTTACAGTCTTCTTTCAGGGTTCTTAGCATCCTGAAGGGGTCCTACTACATCTAGGTTTGTCTGTTCTCCTTCCCTTCCCCATTCTACCTTTTTTCCCTAGCCTTTGCAGTCCCCTTGCAGGGTTCTCAGCATCCTGAGGGGGTCCTACTGTGCCTAGGCTTGTCTCCTCTCCTTCCCTCCCCCATCTACCTTTCTCCCTGGCCATCGCAGTCCACTTGCAGGATTCTCAGCATCCTGAAGGTGTCAAACTGAGCCTAAGCATATCTTCCCTATTCTATCTAGCCACTACCTTGGCTTTCCATGACTTCTAGTAGGGTGCAATGCGTCCTGAAGGACTACTGATTATACCCATCCCCTCCAAAGGTGCGAATACTTTTCCCCTCAATGGTTCAATTCTCACTCCCTCCCTCTTCTATCACTCTCTTAATCCCTATCTACTGACCTTCCCCAACCCCCATGCAGGGTACCCCACATCCTGAATGGTCCTGTCTTGGTTTAGGTCCCATTCCCCCTCCTAGCATTGTCACACCTCCTCCTTCTCGCTTCTCCCTCTAAATCCCTACAGTCTTATCCATCTTTCTATTTAGCCCCTCAGCCTCCTTGCAGTTTTCCTCACATCCTGAAGGGGTATCTCTGGGACACTGCCTTATCCCCTTCTCTCTGGTCCCCCAAGTCCCCTTGTAGGGCTCCTTGCATCCTAAAGGGGTCTCCAGGAACATGACTCTTCCCCCTCACCCCACCTCACCCCCTCCTTTCCCCTTTTCTTTCATGTAAGCACTTGTTTACTTATCAATCCGGCACTTATTATTGCCACTCTTTCTACTTATTATGCACAACACTGTTGTACCACTGTTTGTAAAACCTGTCTTACAACTGTATGTTAATGTAGGTCTTATAACTTGAATGTTTAATGTCTCATTCCTATTGTACCCCTTCCTCCAGGTCGCACTGGGAGATGAGCGACTTGTTGCTCAGTGTGCCTTCCTGGTGAAATATTTCAATAAATAAATAATACACTGGCATACCAGATAACAGGGGTATGTTGGGAGTGGTGACTTTATGGAAGCTGGCCATCCACATTAGTAAAGGTTTGCCATCAGTCCTCCCCCCCTCCTGGGAGTCCCTGCTGCACATCAGTGGTGTCAACTGCTTCCAAGACAAGGCAGGATAGTAATCCTCTGTAGTCCTGCAGTGAAAAGAACACAGAGGGAGGACAGGCATTTGTGGGATATACATGCAGGACCCACCTGTCAGCACAGCTACACACAGGTATGGCAACATAAGCAACACTTATCTTAGAGGGCTCCACCACCCTCCACATCTTGGCAGTGTCAGGCTTGTAGAAGATATTGGCCAAGCCCCCAACAGGGACAGGAAATAAGGTGTCTTTAGCCACCACCTACTCCTCCTCCTTGTGGTTTCCACTATACAGGTGGCCCATTGTACTGCCCCTGCTTGGTCAGTTTGATACAGTCCAGAAGTCCATACTGGTCCTGTGGGGAACAAACATGTACACACTTGTCAGCGGCATGGAGAACACAACTACAGCAATGCCCCATCACCCCACCCTGTAGGTAGGATAAACACCCGTTCAGGTATATGGATGTTGCATACATTCGCCCTTTGGAGTTATCCAAATTGGACTCCTCAGACACCCTCCACAGCTTTCTAGGGAAATTCCCCAGTCTTCCAACCTGTGATACACTGATGTAGGTTGGAAGAGATGTGGCTGCCATCTTTGGTCCTTCTCCACAGGGTGTGTCCAGGTGACACCTGTGCAGGTCCCATCACTGTCCACGTATGGCTTGCCCATGCCCATATAAAGGTGCAAGTGGCCAGTCTGCACCACATATACCTTCACTGCTGGCTACCTATTTGCTGACAGGTGAATGGAAGAAGACAGTTGTGATGTGTCCAGGCATCCAAATGAATGTCCTCCTGCTGGAGGCTGAGGCTGACCACAAATGCAGCAGTGTCTGAGTCCATGGCCACAGGTATTGAGACTGTGGCTGGATGCTGAGACATTGTGGGACACACACTGCATAGAACATTTGACTGGGCCATAATTCAGCAGTTGCACAACATGGTATGCACCACCCTGGTACCATGGACCCGGAGTTCCAGGGAGATTTCCATGGATACTAAGGTGCTCTGTGCACTTTCTTACTATGTCACAGTGTCATTCCAGAGGGTGGCAGGGGATGCCATGGGCATCAGCCAGTCATCAATATCCAGGGCACTGGTGTAGGTGACAAACACTCTGTTGGCCCGTGAACATAAGCACGTCAGATTCCCCATGTCTGATGATGATGTACAGGCCACTAAACAGGCATTCTATGCCATGCATGGCATGCCAAATATTCTTGGTGTGATAGACAGCACCCATATAGGGATAGTGGCACTGTCCCAGGCTGAGGAGGCATACATGAACAGGAAGGGGTTCCACAATATATACTGCCAGGTGATGTATGACATGGCTGGCATGTTCACCAAAGTGTGCGCAAGGTACCCAGACTCATTCCAGGACTCCTACATCCTTGAAAAGTCCAGACTAAGTGCCTTACACACTTCCTGCTGGGTTGAGGGATGGCTGTTAGATAAGTATATGACTGCAGCATATATGGTATCTATGTGGCACCCATGCTACTGTACCTGAAAGTATCTGTTCTGTTTTCCCCTGCATAGGTGATAGCAGATACCCACTATGGCTGTACCTGCTAACACTGTTCCTGGAGCTACATGGCACTGCCTAGGAGGTGTACAACGATGCCCACAAGAGGACCCATACCATCATGGAGAGAACAATAGGGCTAATGAAGATGAGGTTCTGGTGTTTAGATCATACAGATAGAACAATGCTGCTGTCACTGGAAAAAGCATGCAAGGATGTCCATGGCATGTGCCATGCTCCACAACATTTCTGTCCATCGCCGTGTACCAGTGCCATCTGCTATACAGAGGTGTGTGCTGCCTGACATGGATAATGGGCACACTTGCACTGGAATGGAAACACTGAGTGGATGTGCTGCATGAGATGCCCTTGTACAAGGGTCAGTCCAATGCTGGTGTTGGCTGCTGCCAGGTGGTACCACTGCTGTATCCATGACCTGATTGCCAGCATCCAATAAGTGATTATCTTTGGTGCAGGGGTATGAGTTGTGTGCCGGAGGAGCCATCGTTATGCTGTGGCATGTGGGGAGGGTGGTCTGGGTAGGTGGTGGGTACACAGTGATGAGTTGTTCATCTGAGTGCACTCTAACTGGGGGCACATAGTTATGATAGTGTTGGGGGGGTACATCTGTGTGTTTTTGGGAGTGCATGTGTGTGCTGTTGGGGGCTCATGGGTATGTTGTCTGGTGGTTCATAGGTATGATGTGGGGTGGGTTCAATGGTATGGGGGGTTCCAAGGTGGGGGGTGATAGGTGTGAGTTGGGGGCAGGAGTGTGCTGTGCTGTGGTGGCAGGTGTATGTCTCTTCGTGTCCTGTGTGTGCCATGTGAGTGGTTCTGTGCTTGTGTGCAACTATGCTTTGTCACTGGCCATGGTGGCCTCATTTGTTTTTCTATGCATATGGATGAGTGTGGGCCCTGGTGCTGTGTGGGTGCATGGTCATGCTCAATACCATGTGGACACACATCTGTGCGTGTTAGTGCCAACTGCTGTGGCTGTGTGTCCCCCTTTTGCACTTGTGTGACACTGTCCGCATGTTTATGGGTGTTCGTGGGAGAGTGCACAGTCTCTGGTCCTGTGCCACCAGTGCTGTCCTACATAGGACCATATAAATTGTCGGTAGATATGGGCTGCCTGTCCAACCCAGTCTGCCCACTTTTCCTCCCCCTAAGGATGACCCACATGGTTGGGTCGATACATATGGGTGTTAGACCAGGTTTCAGATGTGCTGTAATCTTAATAAAAACACAGCTTTGCTAATTTTGTGTCAGCCAATATGGTATGTGCCCAGTTCCTTTCTGTTTCTTCTGTCTGTATTTTGCTGGAGCACCGTTAGGACAGATGAGGTGCATTCCTTTGCTGCTGTACCATTTTTCTTACCCACTGCATATATGGAAGACCTAGTCTGATCTGCTGCTTAGCCTCTCTTCCCTACTGCTAGGATCCCCTTATGTCTATCCCATGCAGTTTTGAAGTCCTCTACCATTATGGCCACTACCACCACAACAGGGAGGTTGTTCCAAGTGTCCAAGGCTGATGTTGACACCAGTTTATGTGTCTCCTGTGTGCCTGCTGTTGGCAGCTGGGGTGTATCTGTGCCCTGGAAGACTGTGTCTAAGGAGGTGGTGAGTGCACACCTCACTGTGTCCTGTGGCTCCTCCTCAGGCTAAGTGCTGTCGATAGCTGTTGGTTGTGTTACGACCACACGGCATGGGGTGGGTGCTGACTGGCCTAGTGTCCCTGACTCTGCTATCAGATGCTCTGTGAGGCATTCCATGAGTGCACCCAGGTGTTTGATCCCACGCTGCATGCCTCACACTTCGTCTGTCAGCCACAGCAGTGCATCCGTTTTCTTATTTTGGCTGTCCAGCCTGTCACACTTCAACTTGTGCATTTTTGTGTAGTAGGTGTGGAGGACACCACAGGTTCGTGTTAGCCATTGCTGGCCAGGTGGCTGTGTGGCCGGACCCTTGTCACTACTGTCACCAGCAATGCAGATGATGTGCAATGTTGGTATGTGGTGAACCCCCTTGTCTGTTGTGTGCCTGTGTGCATGTGCTGGTCCATTGACTGGGCCTCTGGGGTGCTATCGAGTCAGTGGGGGGGGCTGCCTGTCCACAGTGTAGGTTTCCTCCTCCTCCTCCTCCTCCTCCTCCTCCGTCCACTTTATGGTCTATGCCCATGTGGCCTCCATTTCTGGTTTGGTGTTCAATGGTATTTCTGTGTCCTGCTTTGCACCTGTTTGTGACATAAGGGAGACATGATACCTATGACAGGGGTGCTGTGGACATTCGGTGATCTGCTACATGCACAATGGGTATCCCACCTTCATCATGGTCCTATGTGTGTGGGACCCACTGTGGTGTGAGCTCCAGGATGGACATTGGCACCCCTTCAGGGGTGTGTCCAGATGTGCCAGTGACTATGGAATGTAACTCGTGGCGGTTAGCACATGCATGATGTACATACCCTCATGGCACCTGTCCCTGCTTGTCTCTACATAAGCAGTGTGTCTATGTCCTCCACATCCCTGTGTAAAGCCACCTCTGTGAGGATGTTTGGGACCATCTTCTCCACAGATTAGTGTGGGTGCAAGGCTGGGTTTCCCACCTTCAGTTCCAAGGCATGCCTGTGTGCCAGGCTCAAGTTTTTTCTTCACTGAAGCCCACAGATCATACAATTTATGTTTGATGGCAGAGCATGTCTGTGTCTCTGGGCTGGCAGCATTCATGGCAGCTTGTATAACAAGTCACTGATGGGCCTTGGTCTCCGGGCCCATTGATAGGGATTGTGCTCCATACAGTGCATCATAGTGGGTACTGATGTCACTGGCCAGTGTTACTATCTGTCCACCAAAGAAATTTGTGGACCCATACATGCACCACCTCAGATCCAGACACACACGTCACTGTCTGCCCCTCTGTCCTGCACTGTTAACCTACAGTGGTTGCCTGGTTGGGTCCTACGCATCTCTGCCAGTGTTCAACATTGCATCCACAATGTTGCCTATGTGGTATTCACTTCTGCATATCTGCATGAGGTAGACAGCAAGCACATATATGGTGGGGTTAAGGGGTAGACATTTATATTCTGGGACCACCTGGTTTGGCCTGCGCTGGGCTCTGCATGTGCTTTACACAGGGATGTGGAGGACTGGAGGTGGGGCTTAGTCAGAGTTGAGGTAGCAGGTGAGTTTTATTTTCTCAGAAGAAGCCAGAAGAGGAAGGAAACATATTCAATTCAGTGCTTTACAGTAACTGGTAATTGCTATTTTTCTTTTAAACTTAGATTGTGGGCTTTTAGTGACACTGTACTTTCTGTGTTGTCTTTACTTAGAATTGTTTTTGAGCTGTTGAAAATTTAAAACGTAGTGGTGGTGTATTTCTTTGCTGTATTTAATTGCTGCAAATTTTCGCCACCCCTCCCCTTCCCCAACTCTTAATTATATGCTCTGTTAAATCTGATTGACAGGAGCTAAACACAGGGTAGAGTAAGGGGTGTATAAGGGTGAAGGAGGGGCATAAGGGTGAAGAAGCCCACCCTCAGCACGACAAGTGTTTTGGCTCATTTATTTATTTATTGGTTTATTTTCTTTTTTTAAAAATAAAAATATCTGAGGATCAGTGGCAGGATTTTTAGGACAGTAAATTAATAAAAAGGGAACTAGGAGAGCTTCAGTAGCAGACAAGTAGTGGAACAGCAGTATAATTGCAGTATAATGCGGGGAGTGGTGCAATGCAGTGGCTGTGGGGCAGCCATATTCAGGCAGACCTTCTGGACACTGAGGTGCTGCCCTATCTGCATGCATCTCTCTGGACTGCGGGATGAGGTAGCCAGACTCAGAGCAGAAGTAAACTGGGTCAGGAGTACCAGCACCCCTATCCAGAGACCATCCAGTCCAATGCAACTGCCTCAAAGGATGCCAAGAACGAGGAGCACTTGGATGACAGTGGGCTAAGGGATGGTTAGAGTGGTCAGGCAGAGGCGCATCCCAGATCTTATTCCACTCAAGAACTCTTATGTCATACTGGCAAATGGGGACAACCAAATAAAGGTACCCAGAGAAGTGGAAGGAAAGGATGTGGAGGTTAGCCAGAGAGGTGACCTCAGCGGGGAAAGCAGTGGACCCCAGAGGAGGAGGAAGCGAATCCTGGTGGGGGACTCCATCATAAGAGGGATCCAGCTAGGAACACAGGAGGGGGAGGACAGGGAGGTGAGGTGCCTACCAGGTGCCACGGCATGGAGGGATGGAAGGAAGATCCTGGGGATCACTGGGAAGGCAAGATGGGAGGGTGAGCTGGATGTCATTATCCACCTAGGTACTAATGACCTGGCAAATGGGGAGCCAAAGGAAGTTCAGGAAGAGTTTAGGAAATTGGGGAGGGGTCTCAAGCAAGTAGCTACTTCTGTCACTTTCTCAGAAGTACTATCTGCGAGAGGCAAGGGAGAGCATAGGGGTTTATGCACCAGGAACTTTAACTCATGGTTGAAGAACTGGTACTGTGAGTAAGGGTTTGGATTCATTGGTGACTGGGGACCCAACTGGAGGGATGGAGGTTTGTTCAAGCCTGACGGCCTGCATCCATCATGGAGGGGAATCCAAGCACTCAATGATAAGTTTAAATGCTACATTGACAAGCATTTAAACTAGCAAAGGGGTAAGCAGGCCAGTAAGGAGGGTGCCCATTGCTCACCCCCACAGCTAGCAGTGGAACCAGTGAACCAGAGGAGTGGCTATCTCTACAAAGCAGTGTGCAAAAGATGGAGATTGGCCCAAGAGGTGGATAGGTAAGAAAGGGGCAAAATTCAGCAGAATGGCAGACAGCAAGGAGAACCAGGGATAAAGACAACCAAGGAAGGGGCTGGAGTAGAACAGTGAAACAGTCTAGGGAGGTCAAATCATGGAAAGCCATGTGTGCAAATGCCAGGAGCCTTAGCAACAAGATGGAAGATCTGGAGGCTGTCATGGTGCAGTCAGACCTGGACATTGTGGCCATCACTGAAATCTGGTGTAATGAAAACCATGACTGGGAGATGGCCATACCTGGCTACAACATATTCAGAAGAGACAGGGCAGGCAGGAAGGGAGGAGGAGTGGCACTGTATGTGAAAAATGACATAAGGGCCACAGAGATCCAGGAGGAACAAAATGGGGCAGAGATACTGTGGGTTAAGCTAGAAAGGAAAATGGGGCCAGCCATCTGCACAGGTGTGGTCTATAGACCACCAGCCCAGGAGGAAGAAACAGATAGGGAGCTGATGCTAGCTATCCAAAGGATGGCAGACAAGGGTGAGGTAGTACTGGTTGGAGACTTCAATATTCCAGACGTGGACTGGAGCATCCCAGCAGCAGCATCAACTAGGAGCAGATTTATCCTGGACTCCCTTCAGGGTGCCTTCCTCAAGCAACTGGTCATGGAACCAACTCGGCAGAAGGCAATACTGGACCTTGTGCTCACAAACAGGGACAGTGTGATGGGGGTAACAGTGGGGGAGCACCTGGGGAACAGTGACCACCAGTCATTGTGGTTTGAAATCACTGAAAGAGCAGAACCAAACCACACAAAAACACGAATCCTGGATTTTAGGGGGGTAGACTTTGGGAAAATGGGGAGATACTTGAAAGTGGCATTAAGGGGAATGGGGCAGGAATCAGGGGTTGAGGAACAGTGGGCAGTATTTAAAATGGGGATTACAAGAGCAACAGAATTATGCATTAAGCAGGTTAGCAAGAGGAAAAGGAAGAGGAGACCATTATGGTTTTCCGAAGAGGTGGCAAAGAAAGTGAAAGCCAAAAAGATTGCATTCAGGCAATACAAAAATACACAGGCAGAAGGGGACAGGGAGAAGTACCAGGAGAAGCAAAGGGAGGCAGGGAGGTCAGTAAGGGAAGCCAAAGCTCAGACAGAAGAACACATTGCAAAATCAGTGGGTAGAGGTGACAAAACCTTTACAGGTACATAAGTGAAAAGAAAGGCAAAGGGAGGATAGTGAGACTGAAGGGGAGGATGGGGCAGCGTGGAGGATGACAACAGTAAAGCTGACATATTGAACAGGTATTTCTGCTCAGTCTTTACTGAGGAAGAGGAGAGTAATGGGTCTGAAGGGAGTACAAGGGTTGAGAATGGTGCAGAAATGGACACAAGTCCCTTTACACGAGAAAGGGTCCTGAAGGAACTGAAAGTAATAAGAGTTGATAAAGCAATGGGGCCAGATGGGGTGCACCCCAGGGTCCTTAAAGAGCTAAGAGAGGTGGTGGCTGAACCTCTGGCTATCCTGTTTAGCCGATCAATGGAAACAGGGGAGGTACCCAAAGACTGGAGGATAGCAGATGTGGTCCCCTTATACAAAAGTGGGAACAAAGAGGAAGCGGGGAACTACAGACCCATTCAGCCTCACCTCGGTAGTGGGGAAGATCATGGAAGCACTACTGAAGGAGAGATTGGTGGAACATCTGGCTGTCAGTGGACTACAGGACCCAAGGCAGCATGGTTTCACCAGGGGGAGGTCATGTCAGACCAACTTCATTGAATTTTTTGACTGGGTGACTAGGGAGGTGGATCAGGGGAGGGCAGTGGACATGGCCTATCTAGACTTCAGCAAGGCTTTTGACACAGTGCCACATAGAAGACTATTACACAAACTGGGGAATATGGGTGTGGGCAGGACAGTAGTGTGGTGGGTAGGTAACTGGCTGGGCGGCAGGACACAGAGGGTGGTGGTAAATGGCTGTCACTCCACAGAGGGAAGAGTGACCAGTGGAGTACCACAGGGATCGTGCTGGGACCAGTCCTATTCAACATCTTCATCAGTGACATTGCGAGGACCTAGAAGGCAGAATTTCACTGTTTGCTGATGACACAAAGCTCTGTAATAGAGTAGACACACCAGAGGGTGTAGACATAATGAGAAGGACCTGCAGAAACTTGAAGAATGGTCAGGGGTTTGGCAGTTGAAATTCTATGCAAAGAAGTGCAAGATAATGCGCATGGGGCACAAAACCCTGGCACAATATATCAGTTGGGGGTGAGGATATAGCATGCACCAAGCAGGAAAGGGATCTTGGGGTTATCATCTCTGATGACCTCAAGGTAATAACAGTGTGACAAGGCAGCAGGTAAAGCAATAGGATGCTGGGATGCATAGGCAGGGGCATCACCAGCAGGAAAAGGGAGGTCATAATTCCACTATACAAGACACTAGTGAGGCCCCACCTGAGTACAGTGTACAGTTCTGGAGACCTTACTCACGTAAGGACATAGACAGGGTAGAGAAGGTTCAGAGGAGGGCAACAAAGATGGTGCATGGATTGCATCACAAGTCTTATGAGGACAGGTTGAAGGAACTGAACATGTACTCCTGGAGGAGAGGAGGGCGAGGGATATGATAGAGACATACAAGTATCTTACAGGGAGGAACAGGGTGCAGGAATACACTATTTTTAAGCGAAAAAGATGTTCCAGGACTAGAGGGCATGGGATGAAGTTGGAGGGAGGACGATTCAGAGAAATGTGAGGAAGAATTTCTTCACAGAACAGGTGGTGGACAAGTGGAACACCCTGCCAGAGGAAGTGGTGGGGGCTGAAACAATCACGGATTTCAGAATGCATGGGATAGACATAAAGGAATTCTGGAGGTCAGGGGTAAGGGGCAACAGACTTCTAGGAAAACATAAAGTGAACTTACAAGCTCAAATGAGCAGACTGGGTGGGCCATAGGCCCTTATCTTCTGACACTGTGTATGTATCTATGTATCCTGTGGTTCTGCCTACCTGCTCCATGTGGAATGTACACCCATTAATGAATGATGTGTTACATATCTGCCTTGCACGCAGCATAGCTGTGCACTGCCTTTCTGACCATTTGTGCATACTTTATGCCGATTTATGCATAGGGCCTTTTGATTGTAGTAGCAGTAGTAAACATTTTTATTCATATAAATTTCATATGAATAGGGATTAACTTGATTGAGTATACTCATTTTCAACACAGTTTACAGCATAGTAAGCAAAGTTTTTAAGATACAGAATATGCCATACATACATTTAGATCAATTAAAATAAAATCAGAAAACAATTAAGTATATATTAATAAGTTCATCCTTATCTTCTACTATAAGTCACAATTTTGATGTTGGTTATAGAGCAAGCAACATTATTCAGAAATATGCTCTTCCCCTACCTTATCCAAGCTTTAACACTTTACCCACTACCCTTTATCCCATCCTGCCTAATGAATTATAATCAAAAAGGTACACAACATTGCCTTAAATTACACAACTCTTTTCTTAACCAAGATTTTATCCCTGTCCAAGATTTATTCACATCTCCCATTCGCAACTGTGCGGGTATCTAATTCCAACCTTGTATTCCCCCATAATATACTGACTGATGGCCAGTCTTTAGGCTACATCTAGGCATTTCCAGGTCTGGTACTTTAACTGTTCTTAGTGAGTCTAATTTAGTTCTATAAACCAAATTATCTAAAATGCACCCAGGAAATCTGACCGACAGGCCATTACATATAAAAGCCAACAGATGTTTATGACTGCTGTCATTTAGTTTCTGCCATCCCAACTGATTATATAAATAACACTTGTGGGTTTGCTTAGGAGACCCTAATTTAAATCTGGCAAGATTACCATAGCAAGCCTCTATTTTTTTATGATCCCCCTTTTTTCCCACCAGAGTAGAGGGTAAGTGCCGAAGACCACAAGGCACATCGTGACACCTGCTGCTGTCTGCAGGGTGGGGTGAGGTGGAATGGCGTAAGCATTACGGTAGACGACCCAAAGGCACACTCCCAACACCTTTCGATCTCTTCGGGTGGGGGGGGGGTGGCATTAGTTCAATATTTCACTGCCATTCCCATTTCGTCTATGGTAGGACTTAACTGAATACGTTCCCAATTAATATCACCCAGATCCATCATAAAATTAATACAGTCTTATGAACATATGAAAACGCCAGCAGATACAGGCTTCAGGGTCTACTGAGTCTGCTCAATTGTGCAGCTAGCCCCTCACCTTGCAGCTGCCCCACCTACCCCTCCCCTCTTCATAATTACCCCCCTCTCACTCTGTCCCATCCCCTCTTGAAGCTGTCTACCATGCTACAAGTTACTACCTCTTCAGGTAGAGTATTCCACTTGTCCACCACCCTCTCTGTGAAATACTGTTTCCTGACTTCCCTCCTGAATCTTCCCCCCACCAGTCTCAGCTTGTGACCCCTCGTAACCGTCCCCCTTCTGATCTGGAAAATCCCTTCTGTACTAGTCCTGTTAATCCTCTTTAAGTATTTGAAGGTTTTGATCATGTCCCCCCCATCCCTCCTCTCCACCAGTGAATACATGTTCAGCTAGCCCAACCTCTTCTCATAGGAGTATCCCTCTAATCCCTGGATCATTTTTGTCACCCTACGCTGTACGACCTCCAACAATCTGATGTCCTTCTTCAGGAATGGGTGCCAGAACTGCATGCAATATTCCAGGTGCGGCCTGACCAGCAACCTATAGAGGGGCAGTATCACCTCCCTATTTGTAGAGGAGATTCCCCTTGCTATGCACCCCAGCATCCTGTTAGCTTTTCTGCTGCCTTCCTGCACTAAGCCAAGTTGTTATACTCCCCATTATGAACACCCCTAGATCCTTCTCCTCCTCCTCTGTGCATTCCAGCTGCACTCCCCCAACTGATAACTCCTCCCCTGGTTCTATGCCCTGAAGTGCAATACTTTGCACTTCTTGGTGTTAAACCCCAACTGCCATGCCTTTGACCACTCCTGTAGTATTTTCAGGTCCTCCTGCAGCCCCTCCACACTTTGATGCCATCTTCCACAGCTTCCATCTTTTTGTCATCTGCAAAGAGACTGGTCTTACTCTGGACCCTGTGAGAGGTGTCAGCAATGAAGATCCCAAACAACACCGGTCCCAACACTGATCCCTGAGGCACCCCACTCATCACATCCCTGGGTGACAAGAGTTCCCCCCCACCACCCTTTGCTGCCTACCTTTCAGCTAATTAGTGATCCAGTTAACCATCTTTGTTCCCACGGCTATATATTCCAGCTTCCCCCCCAGCCTCCCATGTGGCATGGAATGAAAGGCCTTGCTGAAGTCCAAATACAGGACATCCATCGCATGGCCGTTGTCTAGCTCCCTTGTCACCAAGTCATAGTACTCAATCAGGTTTGTCTGGCAGGTTCTTCCTGAGACAGTCCCATGCTGCTAACCATCCTGGAGACCATTGTTCTCCAAAAAGATCACCAGCCTCTCTTTTATGATCATCTCCATCAGTTTTCCCATAACTGATGTGAGGCTCACTGGTTGGTAGTTGCCATTTGTTCTTGGGTCCACTTTTGTGAATGGGTATCACATAGGCCATCCGCCAGTCCAGTAGTACTCATTCTGTGTCCAAGGAGGTATTGAACAGGTCAGCTAATGGTCCTGCCAGGATCTCAGCTAGTTCCTAAAGTACCCTAGGGTAAATGCCATTTGGACCCGGTGCCTTATCTCCCCTCAGTACCCTTAATCCTTTCAGCACCCTTTCCTCTATAATCATTCCTGTATCAGTCATCTCCCCCCACCCACTCCTCCTTGCCCAGGTGATGCCTACCTCTCTTTCTCCCTTGTGAACACAGAGCAGAAGTAGTCATTTAGTGCCTCTGCCTGGTCCTTCCCCTTCTCCACCGAGCCCCCATCCTTCTTTAGCCTCACTATATGATCTTTGTTTTTCTGCCTTTCACTGATGTATCTGAAGAAGTCCTTTTCTTCATTCTTAATGCTGTGTGCCAATCTCAGCTCCCTGGAAGCTTTGGCAGCTATGACCAGCCCAGCAACCTCCCTGGCCTTCTTCATATACATCTCCCTGCTGTCCTTCCCTCCCGATTTCTCTGGAATGTCTTTTTCTTGGCCCTCACCCCCTCCATGACCTCCTGTGTCAGCCAGCTGGGTTTTTTTGTCCTCCCTTTCTTACTCCTTGCTCTTGTGCATGTCCCAGTAGCCTTCACCAGCCCTTTCTTAATAACATCCATTTTGGCCTAGCATCTATGCATGGTCGAATACCCACCAGATGCCTGCCCACAATATCGCACATCCTTTTAAAATATGAATTCCCCTGGTGCTTGTACCTCCTGATTCCCTGCCCATATTGAGTGTGAACCATACTGTGTGGTGGTCACTCCCAGCCAGAGGGTCCTCCACCTCCAAATCCCTTACAGCCTCCCAATTAGACAGAACTAGGTCTAGAGTCATATCCAGTCTAGTTGGCTCGTGGACTAACTGCACCAGGAAGCTGTTCTGGAATGCCTCTATTTTGACCTGCTCCTTTGCACTTGTGGTAGTATGGGTGCTCCACTCGACCTCCGGTAGGTTGAAGTCCCCCACCACCACAGTGTTCCCTTTTCTTCAGACCCTTCTGATTTGCTTAGCTAATGCCCTGTCCAGTTCATCCTCTTGGGCTGGAAGCCTGTACACCACCCCCATCCTCAATGTCCTAATTTTTAAGTCTTGGAACTGCATCCATAGGGCCTCTGTTCTGCCTTCCTCACTCTCCTCCCTTATGCACCTTATCCCCTCCTGGACATATGTTGCCACCCCCCCTTCTCCATTAGCCCTGTCCTTCCTGAATATCCTGTAACCTGGGACCATCAAATCCCATTCCTGGTACAGAGTGGCCCCTGTTTCCATGATGGCCGAAATGTCCACCCTCCCTATTGCCAAGAGAGCCTGTAATTCTGCTGATTTATTACCAATGCTTCTCACATTCAGTGAGACCACCCTCCAACCTGACCGTACCCCTTCCCCTCTCCAGGATACCACCTCTTAATCCCCTCTTCTGCCACTACTCCAAGTACCTCCCTGCTAGCCTGGGAGGGTAAACTTGTTTGGCTCCCCTCTCTTGGATCCATGCCTACCATCTGTTTACTCACCACCCCCCACCTAGTTTAAATCCACCTTCTTAGCTATGTATGCCCCTACCCTCTGCTTTAATACCTCCTTCCCCTCCTTGCTCAAATGTAGCCTATCCCCTGCATACAGTTCATTGTTGTCCCAGAGTCTGTCCCAGCCCCCTACCAACCCGTATCCCCTGGAATGACACCATTCCCTCAGCCAGGTGCTGAACTCCCCAATCCTTACTTTCCTCGCCGTGCTAGTGCAGGGTACTGGAAGCACCTCTGAGAAGGCCATGGATTCCCCCTATTCCCCACACAGCCTGCCCAGATCCTCGAATCTCTTCCTCACTACTTCAACCATCTCCCCTGCCAGCTCATTCATACCTACGTGCACCATGAGATGCGTTTTCCTCCTATACCTCCTAGCATACTTTAGAATTGACTGCCCCACATTTTCTGTAGTTGAGCCAGGTATGGACTCCACCCAGATGGACTATGTCATTCCCCTTTGCTACCCCATCTTATCCTTTTCAGTATTGAATCCCTCAGCACTAATACCCTTCCCTCTCCTATCATCTCCCCCACCCATTTACCTTGGTGACCACTGCTAGATTCAGCCACACTTGAAACCCTCCCCTTCCCTCCTATGGATCCCCCCCTCCACCCCAGCCCTATCTCTGCTCCCCCTTAAAGCAGCCTCACACTCCTCTACCTCCTTCCCTTCCACCCTGGGCTCCCCCTCTCCTAAGTCCCTCCTTTTCACCTCTCTAGACTTGCTCCTATCCCATTTGCCCCTGCTCTCTTTTTCCATCCTTCCAGCTGTGCCCCTCCCCCTTATCACTACCTCCAACCTCTGTCAGACTCCTGCTCCCCCGTGCCACCCTCTCACTTCCTCTTACCTACCCCCTCCTGGAGATCCCTCACATCCTCCTCCTCCTTCAATGTTGCCAGCATCGCAAATTTATTACCTGCCCTCTCTGCTGTGCTGAGTGTGGGCTCCATCCTCCTGCCCCTACCCCCCTCCCGTGCTTTGCCACTTATTTGTATTGCTGCAGTCCCTTTTCCCCATCCCAACCCCCGAACCCTCAGTCCACCTCTGTGGTGTCCTCCTGTAGCTCTCTGTCCCCACAAACCTCTCTCCTCCCCCCAACCTCCTCAACTCTATACTAAGCCACTGCACTTCATCCTCAGGTCTCCTCAGCCTGTCACAGATCGGACATCGTCCTAGCATCCACAATACATTCATCCATCCATTGCAGCACACTATTCTACCCCGCAGGCCCCTCTAGCATTCTGCAGCCCCCGAACCCCCTTCCTTTACTGTCCCTGTCTTCACCCGCTAATGCCACTCCATCCCCTAGTGTATCCTTCTCTACCTCCCTCTATTTGCTCATCTCAACATCACTGTAATCCCTGAAAACCCCCAGATGTAGACCTTCTTATCTAGCTTGTCCCTAGCAAACCACTGCCCTGCTTCCTGCAAAGGTCATAGACCTTAGTACTTCTCAATCATGCAGCACCTATAATTGAATTACCCCCTAGACCAACAGTTAAAACACCACCAATTGTCTTACACTAATCACTTTAAGTTCCCCTTAAAATACTGAAACCAAACAGTTTCCACATTCTCCAAGTGTCAAATCCTGTCACAGTGCCCCTGTTCTGAAGCAGCTCCTCCAGAAATGGACACAGTGCCTTGCTTCAGACACAACTCCCTTACCCCCAACCTTATAACAAAACCATAAAAAAATGAAAAGTCACCGTACCTTAGTCCAGTAGTCCAGTAGCAGAGCCCTTCAAGCTGGATGTACCCCTGCCTTCCAGGTCACTTAAGGACCACTCCTTCTAACAAGCTCTTCCTCCTGCCCTTCTGATAGGTCATCTGCACCATCGGGAGTGGTTTACCTCTATTTAATAAGGAGGTGGTGTGGGGTGGGTGGGGAGGAGAAAATTACTTTCTGTGCGACTGGGCTCTGCCTTTAATGGCCCAGTCACACACTCAGATCAGTCACCCTGCTCCTGATTGGCCCCTCCCTGAGGCCTGCTGATTGGCATGCTGATGATCCCTGGAGCTGAGCGTGGCTCCTTCCTCCAGTCTCCTGCTCCCTCCTTAGTTTACTGAGGCTGCCGACATGGCCCCTTCCCAAGCAGCAATGGCAATGGATGATTCCAGCTCAGATGAGCCCTCGGGAAAGAGTAGAGCGCCTTTCCTGTGCCAATTGAGCATTCCCTGTGACTGAGCTCTGCCTTGTAAGGCCCAGTCACATACTCAAATCAGCCGCCCTGCTCCTGATTGGCTCCTCCCTGAGCCCTGCCAGTTGTCGAGCTGATGATTCCTGGAGCCGAGCACAGTTCCTTACTTCAGTCTCCTACTCCCTCATTAGTTCCACAAGGCCACTGACACAGACCTCTCCCAAATATCTTAAAGCTAAGACAACTGATGGTTCTGTTTCTTTCTAATTTTAAAGGTCTATTCTTAGTGCAAAAAATAAACTGGTGGTCTGAAATTGAATCTGGAAAAACTCCACTATTCATAATATTATGTACAGTATTTGTAAAGATTAAGTCCAAGGTCATGGAAGTTGCATTTAGGGCCATATTAATTCTTGTTGGCTTGTGAATCAATTGAGTGAGTCCCAGGTTTTTCTGTAAATCAACAAGCAGATGGGACTCACTGATATTCTGCCAGTTTGAATTAAAATCACCAGCCATCAAGATTTCATGGCTGTTGTTATAACCAAAAAGTAGATCCTGCAGGCAATAAAAAAGATGGGAATTAACCTTAGATGGGCAGCAAACCCCCACTACAAGGATTCTCTTATTGTAAGGCAACCTCAGTTCTAGACCAGCAACTCCAGGTCCTTATTTACAAATATCTGAGTCAGAATTAAACCTGATTGTCCATAAATCACGCCCCTTTTATTTCTGCCATTACTTCATAAATTATACCCAGGAATATTCACTAGAGAATCTTCCATTTTACTATTTAACCAAGTTTCGGTTATTATTACAACATCTGGGTTGTGATCCATTACCCATACACTAATTAAATCCAGTTTGTTCAACATGCTTCCGGCATTAAGATGGATTAAATAAAGTCCCTGCCCTGAACTAATGGTAGCACCCAGTTTATTATCCACAACAAGTTGCTCAATATTATCTTGGTTCTGGGATAAATTACTCATAGGCCTTGGATTAGGGTGACCATCTCCACAGACCATCAAACACACCAGGAGCAAACCCTTCAATATTCTTCTATACCTGCTTTTTATAATATGGCCTCCTCTAAGACTATCCGTGAACAAGCTGGCCCTAATTAGGACAGTTTTTTGTCTACCATGGCTACAGCCAAATGATGCAGTGTGTTTAACAAGAGCATGCTTCTGCAATGCCCTTCACAACTCTGTATTGCCCTCCCCTTCCCCCAAGGTCTGAGATTCCCAGGCCCAAAGGAATAAGCTCAGCATCACAATTTAAAAATGCATTTTCCAACCCCTGGAGTCAATACGAACTATAATATGTATATCTAAAGGTCTGTTTTTAAAACAACAGCACAATCACTATGCTGAGGGAGTAACTACCCTTTCCCAAATCTATACAGTATTGTAAATCAAACTTTAAACCATATGTTACAGATCCCCAGTTCATGTTAACTTTGTTGTTATATCAGCTTTCTTCGGACAAGTGGCACTGATGCCACTCACGTTACTAGTGCCACAGCGCCCGCATCGTGCAGCGTGGGGCTTTTGAATGACTAGATGCCCCGCTCCCTCGGCAACTTGTTCATGTTCATGTTTACGTTAGTAGCAACAGTTCAACAGGCAGGCAGTTCTTGTAGCAGCAAGAGTTCATGGATAAAGTGCAGCAGCTGTTCAGGAATAAGGTGCAAAATTGTATTTCAGGATAGCAGCCCTCCCTGCTAATTGTAGCTCTTACCTGTAGCAGTAACAGATGTTCTGTGTGCTCCTTCTGTGTGATCCGTGTGGCATGGGGCTTTTGAAATGATTAGGCACCCCACCCCCTCGGCAACTTCTTCATTGTTTGGTCTGCTGCCAGACCCCCTCTAACCAGAGCAGCATGATATTTTGGTTATACTGAGACAAACTAGGGCAACACTTAACAAACACCAGCAGTTCATGTTAGCAGCAACAGTTCTCCTTTAATTACAATATTTTCAAAAGCAGCAAGAAACAGAGCTACTCTAGACACAGAGAAACCTGTAAAAGAAAACAAATTCTGGTCAGAGCCAATATGGTTGTGAAGAGCTTTTGGGATGCTTTTACCCATTATTTCTAATGAATTTGCACAATGCAGATTGACTGAGAGGCAGTTTCAATGTGGTCTTCCTTTTACACATTTTTACATGTATTTTCCTATAATATGCCTCCTGATTGCTATATATTTAGCCTGGATATTTCACAGAAGAAATGGCTTCTTATTTTTGGGTGGTGAAGCACTAGCAGTAGGATGCTGGAATGTTTCATACATAGGTACAAGATGTGTGCGAGCAATAAAGCCCAGTGGCCATACACCTCAGGCACTCGCATGTGGATCCATCATCCCAGTGCCATTGTACTACTCAGTGTTAGTGAAAGCCAATGCTGTAATCACTCATACAGGTCCCAGAACAGGCATGTTACAGCTGACCTCCCATTTGTTTGTACAATTGGGGAACCACAAGCGCACTATCCATAGCCTGGAGCATGCACTACAAATGCCACTGCAGGATACCGTACCCCATGGCACCCAGGAAAGCTCAGCAGTCTGGATGGTAGCTTGTTACACAGGGGAACGGGAAGAGTGCATGACAGCAGGAAGATATAGCGTCGACAAGGCATGCATTGGTGGAGGTATGTCAATTCCCTCTTACAGTTTGCTAGGGACATAAACACAGCTGTATACACTGGTGAATCCACAGCTTGTGTAGTGCCCCAATGTATGTTATAGCCACTTGGGTCATTCTGGAGTGAAGGTCCCCAGCCCGGGTCCAGAGCAGTCAGTGGTTGGCTGTGGCAGGGCATGGAGGGAAGTGCAGTCTCTGCAACAGCTAGGGTATGGGGGAGCAGGGTTGTCTATGTACCAAGAGAGTGGGAGGGAGTCCTCTATGTTATGGATATGGACCATGGTTTCCTCTGGTGTGATTGGGTCCAGGGGTGCCCTACACTATGGAGCTTTCAGGGATGGAGTTGGCTCGATTGGGAATTGGAGGGGGTACCTTTAGTCCACCAGGGCTGCCAGGCTGCTGTGCATCTAGATGCACTTCCACAGCCCACCAGTGGGTGGCTGGCTGGCTTAGGCCAGCTATTCATGCCTAGCTGTGGGCTGCACTGCTGTGGGCTGCAAGGGGCGAATTTCCCACTGAGTATGCCACTGCACAACATATGCATGGGAACACACCCTTGACTTGCACAGCATACTATTTGTGCGCATGCTGTCCCATTCCCTTGTGGCAAATGCATCCCGCATGCTTGAATATCATGTTGTGGTGCATTGTCAGAGTTGCACAGCACATCTCACATTTCCACCGGGATGTGCTGCTCATCTTCTTTGAATATATGGGCCCTGAACTAGGCTACCCTGAAGAAATACATTACCAAAATGGAAAAATCATGACCCCACTAAAAACAAGATATTACATCTAATCTGGGGTAGCCTGAGTAAATACAGTGCAGAAATATGTAAATGAAGATCCATATGACAATGAGATGTAGCATCTCCCCTGCACTATCCAGGATACAAAATATAGGATATGAAATATTTAAAGGAAATCTACTCTAAAGTGAACTTCACTGCGTCACTGACATAAACAAACAGTTTCTTTATTGTAACAGTCACACAGGAGTCTGGTGTGCATATTTTATGGGACACATACAAACAGAGGTGAAAAAGAATACGTGCCTCAGCTAGGACTTGAACCCAGGCTGCCCGGAATACCATTCTAATTATGCTAACCAGCTGCGCCACTGAGACAACTGGAACCTGGGCCATCCCTGAGCACATTACTTTTTCTCAAATGCACAACCCAATGGCAACACAAATATTTATTTGAAACAATCACACAGGAGTGTGGTGTGCATATTTTAAGTGACACATACAAACAGAGGTGAGAATGAATAAGTGCCACAGCTGGGACTTGAACTCAGGCTGCCAGGCAGTATCATGGCCATGAGGATGGTGTGTAGTGTGTGTGTGTGTGTGTGTGTGTGTGTGTGTGCATGTGTGTGTGTACAAAATATAAGATAAATATTTAAAGGAAATCTACTCTAACTGGACTTCACTGTGTTCACTGACATAAACAGTTTTTAATTTTTATAACATATTAGAATGCAATATTTATTTTGAATGCTGTGGCCATGAGGATGGTGTGTATAGAGTGTATGCGTGTTGCTGTAACTCAATATATTTTTTCTGAAAAAGATAGCAAAAAATGGCTTCTTACTGATACATATTTAGTATAATTAGTTCACTGAAGACCTGGCATATGTCTGAGACTACTCATCAAATAGTGTCTGTAGAGGTTAAAAAAACAGCGTAAATCATAGATTTGCTGGGGAAAGGGTGACATTTATGAGGTATGAATCTTTATTGAAAGAGAATACATTCCCAAGTTAAACTAGTGTCAAAAAGCTGTTTAAATGCTTAGTATTTAAATGTGTAAATCTCCAGTTTCATAGACAACCAATATTTAACAAATATGTAATAAGCTGTTTCAGTTTTCTAATGGCATCTGATAAGCAGCCTGGAGTTATGTCTCCAACATTCTTGACAAAAAGAAGAGAATATTTTATTTCAGTTGTCTGGTAGGATACATTGAAAAGTTTAAAACATGTGCTCCATGATACTCCATTTTCCATCTACAGATAGCAAGAGGGCTGTAGGCTCCAGATGTTAAAAAACAGTGTAAATCATAGATTTGCAGGGGAAAGGGTGACACTTATGAGGTATGACTCTTTCTTGAAAGACAATATATTCCCAAGTTAAACTAGTATCAAGACGCTGTTTAAATGCTTAGTATTTAAATGTGCAAATCTCCAGTTTCATAGACAACCAATATTTAACAAATTTTTAACAAGTTGTTTCAGTTTCCTAATGGCATCTGATAAGCAGCTTAGAGTTATGTCTTCAGCATTCTTAACAGAAAGAAGGGAAAATTTTATTTCAGTTGATATGGAAGGATATATTGAAATGTCCAAAACATGTGTTCCACGAAACTCCATTTTCAAGCTACAGATAGCAGACGGCCCCCGACTTCTCTTTCAATTTGGTGCTCAGCTCTCTTTGTGTGTCTCTGTTTAGACACACCCCCCATCTGCTCCTATTTAATCTACTGTCTCCTTCCTTACAGGTGCCACTTGCCCCCATGGGCAGTGGTCACGATCCAGCCATAGCACCTCTACAGTGCAAGGAGCCTGATCCACCCCCCCAAAGAGATAGATAAGGTACAATGCTTGAAAAATTGACACAGTTTCTCTGGGCTGTGTGAACGCTGAACTGGATCATCACTTGCAATTTGATGTTTTCAATTTCAGCGCCTTCTCAGGGTAGTGCTATTGGCTCCACACCTGTGTAGAGCTCCCTGATTGGCTGGCCTCACTTACCAGAGACAGGAGCACGCAAGACGTGTGGCTTTATGTAAGCCTGCATCCCTGTACTCGACTTCTAATTTATATATTTTAATTTAGCCTGTTCTGCTCAGCCTGTGTAAAGTAACTTACCATTCCCCCTCTGCTGCAGTTTCTCTCCAACTGTATGTGCACTGATTCAGTGCTAGCTCTGCAAACTTCCCCTTGATTTTTTGTCCCCCCACTCCCCCTCGCAGTCTTCCTTTAAATGCACAGAGTCTCCTCCCACTCCTATCTGATGTTTCAATTTATTGGTTACTTACTGTCAACAACTGCAAATCCTCCCATCCCCTTTTTGCAACAAAGCCTTCTTGTAGCTTTATCTCATTCTGTCTTGCTGAGGCATACCATTTTGGTACTTTAGGTTTGCTTATTACTGACTAGCATATCCTGTCTTGCTAAGGCAGTTGATTTAGGTCAGGTGATCTCTCTAGTACTTAGTCTGCTCCAGAGTAGTAGCTAAGACATTTGCTTCAAAGACTCTCTGCACCTAGTACTACTCTATAGTCAGGTGAACTCTTTTCTTATTAGCCTGACTAGGAGCTGTACTTAAGGATTACTGCTTCAGACTCCACTGCCTATAGTAGTATTCTGAAGGGATTAAGAAATTCTCCTCCATTGAGAATCCCTTCTCTTGCCCGCACTTGTAATGCCCATTGGGTGATAGTCTCATAATGAGGGCATATTACCTGCTTCTATGCTTGTCTCTGCTCATCTTACATGTATTGGACCTGAACGTGAATCAAAAATTAACTCTTAGAGTGGAGAATGGCTCTCTTTTTACATTGTCCCACCTGGACTTTTCCTATCAAGTAGAAGAACTTGTATGTGCTCTAACTTCCCCTAGCCCGCTGCTGGTCCTTCACCTGCACCAGCATACAGGAACTCTCATGGAGCCTGCCCACAGGGCTACACCACCTTCTGCATACTTCCCCCTACTCCCATTGACTCTCGGTCAGGATATTATTGTATGCAGCATCAGGAAAACTGGGAACTAGCCTCAGAACTCCCTATACTGCCACAGACAAATAACGTAACCGAAAGAAGACCCAGCCACTCACACTTCTCCTAGAACTCTGCAGGAAACTCTTGTTCCTGCTTTTACTATGCTGAGGAAATGTTGAGCTTAATCCATGCCCTCTGGCACCCATGGAATCCCCAGCAGAGCTACAAAGCCTCAAGGGGCTTACATTCTTGCATGTTAATGTATGTAGCCTATTAAAAAAAATCACTTCTGTTCAGGTCTGGGTATGTCATACTGCTCCAGATGTTCTGGTGATTACGGAGTCCTGGCTCTGGCCGGCGACCAGTAACAACGAAGTTAACATCCCCTCCTACTCTTTGTTCAGAGTCGACAGGCAAACCAGAGGTGGTGGAGTAGCTATTTACCTCAAGGATAAATTCCCAGCCTCCACAATTGACTCAACCTCTGCCCCAAAAGAATTCGAAAGCTTGTCATTAAAGATTGAAATTGCCACCAGTGTCTCATTATGTATAATAGGATGCTACAGACCCCTATCAGCAGGACTACAGTTATTAAAACATCTCAAAAACATCCTGGGTTTGGCATCTTCAAAGTGTATCATACAAGGGGACTTCAACTTAGACTGGCTCTCCAGTGCATCCACCCCATTTAAAATGTTCTGTGATTCCCTTGGGTTGTCACAGCTAATAAATGAATCTACTCATCCTAACAAGCTCAACCCTAATAACAGTACTCTCTTGGATATCATTTTAGTTAACAAACCCCATTTATTCTTCCATGCTGGTGTCTTTTTCTCTGATATTAGCGACCATTGCTTCATTGTGTGTGTAAGATCCACTCTTAAATCCACAACTGTACCAAAATTCTCCTTTAAAAGGTGCATAAGCAACTTTGATCTCCATGGGTATATATCAGATCTAAGAGACTCCATGTGATAGCAGGACTTCTATCTAGCCAAGTCCCTGACTACGGCTTATGATATTTTTTCAGAAATTGTGCCAGGGGCTCTCAACAAGTATGCTCCCATAGTAAAAGTTTGTGCCAGAAACAAATCCTGTTGGTGGTTTACAGAAGACCTGAAAGATGCTTTGCAGAGTAGGGATGTACTCTGGAGAACTGCTAGGAAAACTAATTTAATAAATGACTGGAAGTCTTTCCAGAGGGCGAGGAACCTCTGCACCAAAATGGTCAGAGAAGCCAAATCTAATTTCTACTGTTCTCAGCTGGAGAGCTCCTCAAGAAATGCCTCCAAATTCTGGAAGACTATCAAAGACATTGAAGGTCACACCACTGTAAATTCCCTACCTACTAATTTGCCAGAGTCAGTGGTTCAATAGGTAGTACACTCGCCTCTGAGGCCGGGAGATCAGAGGGCTCTGGGTTCAGTTCCCACATCTGGCACTTGGGTTAATATCCCAGTACTAACACTGTAGTGCAGTATGAGAGGGGTGCTGCACTTCTGAGGTGCTGTCTTTCGGATGAGACGTTAAACCGAGGTCCCATCTGCCTGGATTGGTGGTAGTTCAGGTGGATGTTAAAGATCCCATGGCACTTATCGAAAAGAGTAGGGGAATTTTCCCTGGTGTCCTGGCCAAATTTCCCTCATTCACTAAAAATACCACCAACAGCTTAATCTGGATCAAGATCAGTTGGCATTCATCTGTATCCCCTTCCCCCTAGGTTGTGCCTGAAAATAGGCAGGATTTGTCTAGTGCACTTACCCGGTCAACAAAAACTACATAAATAAAATTGTCACTGCAAGCAGGAAGGCATGAAGAAATAATACAAAAACTAAAATGGGGACATGCATTTATGTATTAAGTGTTTGTGTGACACTGTGTGTGTGGATGAGAAACTGACACCTTGAGGGGTGGGCCTTAGTGACTGTCATGCATAGGGCCCATGGCCATGTTAATCCAGCCCTGCCAGGCCCACATGATATAATATCAGAACAGCCTGTGGAAAGCTGTGCATACTGCAGACAAGTCTTTGCCTGATGGCTCTACCAAGAATGATTTGCTTACAATATTATCTTCTGGTGCTGAGGTTGGCAAACATTTGCTACACTCAGCTTATGATGTCTCTGATAATTCTGCCAGTGCTGCTGCTTCTGGCATTTGTATGAGAAAATATTCTTGGCTCTGAGTTGCTGGTTTGCCACTGACTTGCAACAGGCAGTTTTGAATGCCCCTTTTAGAGGAATAAAACTGTTTGGCTTTGATATTGAAGAGGCCCAGCATGGCCTTCAGATTTCAAAAATAACTCTAAGGTCTGTAAAGTCCATGTATCCCACTCCTGCTAGAGGTAATGGGAAGGGCTCCTTTCATCAGCCTGCTGTCCGAGGTTGTTGTGCCTGCCATGTGCAAGGCTGTGACAAGGGAAGTGCCCACCTGTTGGCTTCTTCCCCACATGTGCCCATAAAAAAGAACCCAAAGCAATTGGTTCTAGTGTTACAGCCCCCACCAGTTCTGCATGACTGTCTGCTGGCTAAAACCCCACTTCCATTATTTTTTTGAGGGGTGGTTATGGAGGACAGGATCCCCCCTGCAATAATGCAAACAATGGCAGTAGATCACCACTGATGAGTGAGTTATGGAGACAGTTGCAAGAGGGCATGCTCTGAAGATGTTAGAAATCCCTCAAGATCATCCTCTGCCTCCTTCCTGTTATCCTCTGGACAACTTGTCCCTCCTGGAAGAGAGACAATACATCATCTTTATACTGGAGGGAGAACATTACCAGTTTAGGGTATTGTCCTTGCTTGTCTTCTGCACTACAGGTCTTTATGAATGCTTGGAAGTAGTGACAGCAGCCCTTCACTGGGAAGGCCTATATGTGTTTCCCTACCTGGGCGACCAGCTTCTGAAGGCCAGCTCCAGGGAAGCTCTGAAAAGTACTGTTTTGGCTACATCAGTTGCTTGACAACTTCAGGATCACAGTGAATATGCCTGCAGTACATAGGGACAGTCTTGGACACAGAGAAGGGATTTACGCTCCTGTTTCAGGACAGAAAAGACAATCTGATTGCACAGGTACAATTGGTATACAGGAGCCATTATGTCTTTTCAAGAACAATGTTACATCTCCTGGATCTCAAGGCTACAGCCATAATGACTGTGCCACTGGCATGCCTGCATATGAGCATACCTCAGTGGACTCTCAGGGTCCAATGGAATCAGTTGACAGACAAGTTTGACCAAATGGTGCTAGTCACATCTTCATTTTGCAGAGCATTGCTATGGTGGATGGATTAAGAAAACTTATTGAAAAGTGTTCCATTCATTGTACAAGCTCCTGTACAGATCCTCACCATGGATGTCTCAGGCTTCAACTGAGGTGCTCATCTTGGTCCTTACCAGAGGCAGGGGTCATGGGCCAATGTAGAAGCCAAACTGCATATACATGTCTTGGAAAAGAGGATTATCTTGTACAGCCTCTGGGCATTTCAGCATCATCTTTGCCCCAGGCATCTGGTAATCCAGGCAGACAAAGCTAGTGTGACACATTATATCAACAAACAAGTGGGCACTCCCTCCTGCCCCTTATGCAGGGAAGTGATGAGAGTATTGTACTAGACACTGTAGCACAGCCTTCAACTATTGTCTGTGCATCTCCCAGGTCTCCTGTATGTCTCAGCAGACAGGATAAGCAGGCAGCAGTCTGATAGACATGGATGGGAACTGCTGACCTCCATGGCAAATTACCTCTTTGCAAGATGGGATCATCCAAAGTTGGACATTTTTTCATCACAACACAAAGCAAAACACTTGTGTTTTTGCTTATTCATTCCAGGACATGGAGTTTTTTGGTGAAGCGCATTGTCTCTCTCATGGAACAAGAAATTCCTAGATGCATTTTCCCCAACCCCTCTAACATAGAAGGTTCTGCTTAAGCTGCGAGTTAAGAGTGCCACTGTAATCCTTACTGCTCTATTGTGGCCCCTCCAGATATGGTTTCTTCTTCTGCAAAAGATGGTAATGGAGCCTCCTGTTCCTAAGCCACTGTGATAGGTTCTGTGGGGCTTCCCGTCCCTCACTCACTGTGCTGCAGTCTGCCGTCACATGACAAAGGGCCTCTGAAGTCCCTCCATCTGCATGCATGGCTCCTGAAGTCATAGCCATTGCACGTTTGGTGTATTCCCTAAGGTTGCTGATATGCTGACTGTGTCTAGAAAGCCTTCTGCCAGACATACTTATTCCTTGAAGTGTTTACTTTGTGGGCTGCTTTGAGGAATGTGAAAACTTTTACATGTCCTGTAAATGTGTTGGAATATTTGCTGTCCATGTCTGATTTTGCCAATAGTATACCTCAATTAAGGTACATTTGGCTACTCTATCAGTTTTCCAAGCCCTGTTGATGGTTGTATGGTTGCCAAATTAGTGATATCCCACACATTTCTGAAAGGTATTCTCCCTATGAAACCTCCTATTCATAATCCACTCCTGCCTTAGGAATTGAATTTTGTGCTTGATAAATTGAAATTGGCTCCTTCTTAGCCATCAATGAGTCATGGACTGCATTTTCTGTCATGGAAAATTGTATTTTTAGTTGCAATGACTTCTGCTTGAAGGATTTCTGAGCTTCATGCTATAATGTGTGAGCCTCCTTGTTTGATTTTTCACAAAGGCAGAGTCTCTTTGTGTATAAATCCTAAGTTTGTAATGAAGGTGTTATCTGAATTTACTCTGAATCAAACAATACACCTTTCTGTTTATTACTCTGATCATGCCAGTCAGGGAGAGGCACTGCTCCACACTTTGGATGTACACAAAATAATAAGATACTATATTACTCGCACAAAGGACTGCAGAAAGATCACTCAGTTTTTTGTTTCATTCGCCCTTGGGAAAGTGGGCACCTCTGTCTAAACAGTGCCTATCCAAATGGCTGGCACATTGTATTACCTGCTGATACAGAAAGTACAGTAAGGACCTTCCTGGTGTTGTTCAAGGCCATTCCACAAGGGGTTTGGCCACTTTTCTTGCCTGTTACAAAAGTGTTCCTGCTACTGACATACGTGTTGCAGCTGCATATAGCACTGTCCACACATTCACTAAACATTGCAATCTGGACATAGTCTCTCATAGACCTGCTGGCTTTGGGCTTGCTGTAATGCAAGGCCTTCTCTCCTAAATCTATATTAGAGTGTACCATTCTCCCATATTTATTTTGTACTGCTTGGGAATCCTTCCAGAAGGCTGGCCTAATGGAAGAAATATCCTCATTAATGAAAGAACAATTACATAAGAACTTACTGTAAAAGTAGATCTTCAAGAGAATACCCTCCAATAGGCCATGCCGTCCCTTTCTCCTTCTCCTTTCTGCTTCAGTGAAGGTTAAATCAGATGCTGAGCCTAAAATCTACTCTGTACATCCTGTATGCCAGGTGCTGATCTTCTCTCCTAGTTTCCCAAGGTTGGAGGTCCTCCGAGGCTAATCTCCGACAGGGAACTGAGAAGCGATGGTGCCAACCATGCTTCTATATATGTTGATGTGGCACATCATTGTTGGTGGCCCCCAGCTAGCAAGGGTTTTCATGTGGTCCTAGCACTGATGGCTATAGCTTCAAAGGCATGGCCTAATGGAGGCAATCCTCTCATAGATCTACTGTTATGCTAAATTATTACGTAACTGTTCTTTATCAGCAGAGTTATGCAATAAGATGGGAGGGTCAGAGGTTAAGCCTAACAATTTAACCTTCCAAACACTAATCATTAAAGGAAATTGAATGCCTTAAATATACTGGGTTTGATTTTCAGAGCCCGGAGAATGCCAAGCCCATTGTGTGCCAATCATTTGGTGCATGAGGCATGTGGCATTCTCCCAGACACCCACTGGGATTTTTAGCCCCAAGGGTCAAAAGCCACAAGTTAGACTAGATTTTCTTTGCTCTTACTTGTGCCATTTGGGGACCCTTTTTACAGGGCTTACATCAAATATTTCACTCAAGCTGCCATAAAGTGTGAAAACTGTCGCAACTGCACCCAGTGTACTAAAATCAGGTGCAGTTGCATCAAAGGAGTTTGGCACAGCTGTGTCAAAGAATAGGGTGACATGGGGCTTAAAGCAAGCCCTGCATCAACCTTTGATAATCAAGTCCACTGTAATAGTTTATATGACCTCCTCATCTCTAAACATTTTACTATGTATGTTTGTATGTAATCCAGTCCAGTTTGCAAATCATTTTCTTTGATTTTACCAAACTGACATTTTAAGCCATTTTTTTTCATTTATGCCGCATGAAAAATATAGTGGTCTCTTGCAGTATTCATAATGATTTGCTTCCCACCACAATCAGTCTGTTTTCTATGACTTTGACTATACTTTTAAAATATAACTAAAATACACAGTACAGTATCTGGAATTAACCAAAACTGACTATTAGGATTAACCAGTACATGTATGGATTAACAAAAATGTTGACAAACACTACAACCAAAATGTTGCACTGCTGAATGAATTGGTCCAATAGTGCAGCAAACTAGCCAGGATGCAGGGCAGCCACAGTCAGGCAGACCTTCTGGACGCTGAGGTGCTGCCCTATCTGCAGGCATCTCTCTGGACTGTGGGATAAGGTAGATAGACAGAGCAGAAGTAAACTGGGTCAGGAGAACCTTCGCCCCTATCCAGAGACCACCTAGTCTAATGCCGCTACCTCAAAGGATGCTAAGAATGAGAAGCACTTGGATGACAGTGGGCTTGGGGAGGGTTGGGGTGGTCAGGCAGAGGCACATCTCAAATCCTATTCCACTCCAGAATGCATATGCCACATTCACAAATGAGGACAACCAAACAGATGTACCCAGAGAAGTGGAAGGGAAGGATATGGAGGTCAACTAAGGAGATGACCTAGTGGAGAGAGCAGTGAACTCCAGAGGAGGAGGAGAAAGTGAATCCTGGTGAGGGACTCTATTGTAAGAGGGATACAACTAGGAACACAGAAGGGGGAGGACAGGGAGGTGAGATGCCTATCAGATGCCACTGCTATGAGGGATGGGAGGAAGATCACCAGAAGGCAACACAGGAGGGTGAGCTAATGTCATTATCCACCTAGGTACTAAAGACCTGGCAAATGGGGAGCCTAAGGAAATTCAGGAAGAGTTTAGGAAATCAGGGAGGGGTCTCAAGCAAGTAGCTACTTCTGTCACTTCTCAGATGTACTACCTGTGAGAGACATGGGAGAGCATAGGGGTGCATGCACCAGAAACTTTAACTCATGGTTGAAGAACTGGTGCTGTGAGGAAGGATTTGGATTCATTTGTGACTGGGGACCCACCTAAAGGAATGGGAGCTTCTTCAAGCCTGACGACCTGCATCCATCCTGGAGAGGAATCCAAGCACTCAATGATAAGTTTAAATGCTACATGGACAAGCATTTAAACTAGACAAGGGGGATGGCAGGCCAGCAAGGAGGATACCTAATTGCCCGCCACCACAGCTAGCAGTGGAATCAGTGAACAGGAGGAGAGGATGTCTCTACAAAGCAGTGTGTAAAAGATGGAGATAAGCATCCAAGGGGTGAATAGGTAGAAAAGGGGCAAAATTCAACACAAGGGCAGACAGCAGGGAGAACCTGGGATAAAGGATAACCAAGGAAGGGGCAGGAGTAGAACAGCGTTTTTGAATCACAATAGTACCTGATAGCCAACAGCCCATTTGCTCTTCTCCCAACACCCACTACCAGCCCGCCCCCAGCAAGTTAATCTTTTGCCTGTGCTGCATATTTAATCCCCCCTCTCTCTTCATTCTCCCGCAGAGACCACCCCCTCCCTGAGGAGACCAGAGGTCGTGAGGGCCTGCTCTGAAGCCCTCCCTGCCCACAGAAGCCCCGAACCCGAGACACACCAGGTAATTTCTACCTTGATCCAGGCTGCTGCCACTATCATGGCTATCTGGCATTTTTCTGAAATTCCACAAGCTTGCCTGCTCAGCGCATGAATCCCGGCCAGAGTAGCACCTCGAGTTGCTGCCCAGGCTCAAACAGAGCAGAACTGTTACTTTTGTGCCTGATTTTGAAACTTTTAAAACAAACCAGGTAAAACTATTTGCATTTGCCTGTAACTGTATTTAAAAGCTTAGAGTCACTGCACACGAGACACACCAGGTAATTTCTACCTTGATTTTTTTTTTTTTAACACCCAACTTCTCCATTAGCTCCTTATATTGTTTTGCTACTAGAGGAAGCCTGATTAAGTTTGAACAATTTGCTCCCAATACCTCACTTGTCACATTTTACTGCTCTCTAGTAGCTGCCTTCACTTGGTGATCACCCCCTCATCACTCCCTCATCACCCCCTCCAATCGCCGAAGCTATCCCACCATTGTGCACTCCCCAGATCAGCCCTCCTCCTCCTGCTCCTGTCAGGCAATGTCCACCCAATCCCAGGCCTGGCAGCACTGGTCCTCCCCCTGAAATGTCCTGGGCTGCGCATTGCTTCTATGAACATCTGTAGCCTCCTGAAAAAACTGGACTCTCTACACTGCTGGGTGACGCTTTATAAACCTGATGTTGTTGCCCTGGTTGAAACCTGGCTGTCTCCCTCCACTCCTAACTCTCATGTCTCTCTCATCTACACTCTCCACCGGTTGGACCGTGTCGGCAGGAGAGGTGGGGGCTGTGTCTTCTATTTGAAGGATTCTCTCATGGGGCTACCACTCCCCCCGCCTGACCTCGACCATAAGGCTCAGGCACTTACTCTAAAGCTGTCCCCTGACGCAACTAGAGGCCCATTATTCCTAACGATAGCCTACATACCCCCCAAGAACCAATCCCAGGCCCTGGGCCCACTAATTGACTACCTCACCTCCCTACCCAACACATCGGACCAAATCTTGGTGGGCGACTTGAATATAAACTGGCTCTGCCCTCATCCTCCTCCCACCGTGAGGCTTTAGATTCAATTGACCTAACTCAACTGGTCTCACAGCCTACTAGAAAAAACCCTAGGGGGGGGACAAGCACCCTCCTGGATGTGGTCCTCACCAACAGGCCAATCCGCATCCACAACATCCAAATCCTCCTGACTGCCTCAGTGACCACTCCCTGTGCTTTCAACTGGGAAACCCTCGGCTCTCATCCCGGTCAAACCACCTCTCGAAGGTGGCTTAGGGCCTGGGGACTCATAGGCCTTAAGCGCTTCCTTGCTCACACTGATTGGTCCTCTCTGGACGAGGGCAACCAACATTGACTTGGCCCTGGCCTTCTTTGTAAGCACTTTCAACTTTGCCTGTGATATCTTTGCTCCTATAACTGCTAGGAGGTCCAAAGTGAAACAAGCCCTTGGATCACCCCTGCCCCTACTGTGGCAACCCTACAACGTGACAATCTTTTGCACCTTGCTGTTGCTTCTGGCCGCTCAGCTGACAGGCAGTCCCATGCTGCCGCCCGCAACCAGTGCACCTGGGCCATCCGCAGAAAGGCAGAATACTACCAAGCTCTCTTACTCCTCCTGGGGAACCCCAGGTGTTTCTGGGACAACATCAAGCAACTGAATGGTCACTCCCAGTCCCCTCTCTCTTCTCTTCTCAACATCAATGATACCGTCTCCTCTGACCCTGCCCTCATTGCCACCCACCTCAATAACTCCTTTACCGACCTTAGCTCAGTACTTCCTGGTAACTTTTTCAGTCCACCTTCTCCATCTGTACCACCACCCATTGCCGCCTCTTCCACCTCTTGTCCACCATGCAAGGTAGTCACCATGCAAGAAGCTAGGCCTAAAAAGCCAAGGTAACACCATCAGTGACGACCCTTGATCCCTGCCTTTACGTCAGGTCCTGGATCAGGTCCTCTCACCTATTACGTGCATTTTCAACAAATCACTCTGTCTCGGACAATTCCCCTCTGCCTGGAAGATTGCCACAGTTACCCCTGTCCATAAAGGTGGTGACAGGACTCTTCCGGGTAACTACCGACCCATCTCAATCCTCTCCCCCCTCTCTAAGGTGTTAGAGAAAATTGTGGCGTCCCAAGTCTCTGACTACCTCTGTAAGTACAATGTTCTCTGCCCTGAACAACACAGGTTCAGAGCAAGTCATAGTACCAATACAGCACTCCTGGAATTTTCCAGCTTCCTCCATGCCTCCTTGGACTCTGGTGCCCTGGCTGGTGCTATATTCATTGACCTGTCTAAAGCATTCGATACTGTTTCGCATCCTGTTTTGCTCTCCACCCTCGACCTAATAGGCTTTGCCTCAGGACCTGTTTCCTGGTGCACCAGCTATCTCTCCGCCCACTCCCAATGTGTGAAAGTCAATGGTACTCTCTCTGAAACATGCCCCATTTGCTCTGGGGTGCCGCAGGGCTCAATTCTTGGACCCCTACTATTCTCACTCTTTCTTAACTCCCTACCCAGCAGTTGTACGGGTAAGATGCTTCTCTATGCTGATGATGCTGTTCTCGTGCCTCCCACAATGACCCCATGCTGCTACAGAACTCCCTCCAACTAGTCTTTGACTCTGCAGCTACCTGGTTCACTGAGCACCGACTTGTTATCAACCTTAAGAAAACAAAAACGATGCTCTTCTCCCACCCCCAAAATAAGTACAGCAAGTTTCCCTTAGATGTCCACTCCACACCCAATCTCGTCATTGACCAGGTGCAGTCCTATAAATATCTTGGTATAACCTTTGACCCTGCACTTTCATTCCATGGACATATATCTGCCCTAAATTCTGTCGCCAACTCACGGCTAGGCATTCTTTACCAGCACAAGAAATGCCTCCCTCCTGATGCCCTCCGCCTGGCTGTCACCTCCTCTGTCATGTCTCTCATTGACTATGGCCTTCCAGTCTATGGCTCAGCAGATCAGACTGCCCTCAACAAGGTTCTCCTCACAGTTAATAAGGCCTGCAGACTTATCACTGGTGCTCCCAGACTCACTCAGACATGTGAGCTGTACACCCTGGCTACCCTACTCAACCTGGAAGAGCGACTCATGTATCAGACATGCCAGCTCACCTTTAAAGCCCTCGTGGCCTATCCCCATAGGCCTATCCAACTCCATTCGCTGTACTGCACCGACCCTGATCACGCGCAGCTCGTCAAGAGCTACCCTAGTTATTCCAAGAGCCAGGACCTCTCAAGGTCAGAGGGCATTCCCCTACCGTTCACCCCACTGGTATAACTCCCTTCCTGCCAGTGTCTCAAACTCACTAACCTTAGCTTGCTTTAAGCCCAGGCTCAGAAACTTCCTGCTTAGCTCTCACAAATGCAACTGCCGCTAGCCTAGTGTAAAAAAAAATATATATATATACTCTGTTTGACAATGCTCACTGAGTGGCTCCCCTTCCTTTCCCTACTAATTCCTCCTCCCCATCTCCTCCCTTCTACCCCACCTCACTCTCCCGACCATAAGTTTAGCACCTTTTGTTATCTTTTGCTTCGTTGGAGATTGTATTCTATTGTAACAAAATTGTAATTGAACTGTAACTTTTTTGTTTGTAAGTACTGTGTCCCTTGTACTACTGTTCTGATGTCCTCTTTGTGACGAGGTACCTTTGTAAATGAGCCTCTGGCTCAAAGGTTTCTAAACTGATGTTTAACTAAATAAATAAAATAAATAAATAAGCTAAACAGTCCAGGGAGTTCTCATATGGAAAGCCGTGTGTGCCATTGCCAGGAGCCTTAGCAACAAGATGGAGGATCTGGAGGCTGCCATGATGCAGTCGGACCTGGGCATTGTGGCCATCATAGAGACCTGGTATAATGATAACCATGACTGGGAGATGGCCATACCTGGCTACAAAATATTCAGAAGAGACAGGGCAGGCAGGAAGGGAGTAGGAGTGGTACTTTATGCGAAAGGTGGCATGAAGGCCACAGAGATCCAGGAGCAACAAAACGAGGGAGAGATACTGTGGGTTAAGCTGGAAAGAAAATGGAGTCAGCCATTCACACAGGGGTGGTTTACAGATCATCAGCCCAGGAGGAAGAATCAGATAGGGAGTTGATGCTAGCCATCCTAAGGATGGCAAACAAGGTGGAGGAGGTGCTGGTTGGAGACTTCAATATTCCAGACATGGACTAAAGCCTACCAGCAGCAGCATCAAACAAGAACAGATTTATCCTGGACTCCCTTCAAGGTGCCTTCCTTAAGCAACTGGTCATGGAACCAACTCGGAGGAAGGCAATGCTGGACCTTGTGCTCACAAACAGTGACAGCGTGATAGGAGTAACAGTCGGGGAGTACCTAGGGAACAGTGACCACCAGTCACTGTGGTTTGAAATCACAAAAGGAGCAGAACCAAACCACACAAAAGCATGTATCCTGGATTTAAGGAGGGCAGGCTTTGAGAAAATGGAGAGATGCTTGAAAGAGGCACTAATGGGAATGGGGAGGGAATCAGAGGTGGAGGAACAGTGGGCAATATTTAAAACAGGGATTACAAGAGCAACAGAATTATGTATTAAGCAGGTTAGCAAAGGGAAACGGAAGAGGAGGCCATTATGATTTTCCAAGGAGGTAGCAGAGAAAGTGAAAGCCAAAAAGATCTCATTCAGGCAATACAAAAAGACACAGGCAGAAGAGTATAGTTAGAAGTACCAGGAGAAGCAAGGGGAGGCAGGGTGGTCAGTGAGGGAAGCCAAAATTCAGACAGAAAAGCGCATTACAAAATCAGTGGGTAGAGTGGACACAATCTTTCACAGGTACATAAGTGAAAAAAGAAGGGCAAAGGGAGGGATAGTGAGACTGAAGGGGGAGGATGGGGGCTGCATGGAGGATGACAACAGTAAAGCTGACATACTGAACAGATATTTTTGCTCAGTCTTTATTGAGGAAAAGCAGGGTAATTGGCTTGAAGGGAGTACAAGGGGTTGAAATGGCACAGAAATGGACACAAGTCCCTTTACATGGGAAAGGGTCCTAAAGGAACTGGAAGAAATAAAAGTCGATAAAGCAATGGGGCCAGATAGAGTGCAACCCAGGGTCCTAAAGGAACTAAGGAAGGTGGTAGCTGAACCTCTGGCAATGACTGGAAACAGTGGAAGTACCAAAGACTGGAGGACAGCAGATGTAGTCCCCTTATACAAAAGCGGGAACAAAGAGGAAGTGGGGAACTACAGACCAGTCAGCCTGACCTCTGTAGTGGGAAAGATCATGGAAGCACTACTGAAGGAGAGAATGGTGGAGCATCTGGTTGCCAATGGACTACAGGACCCAAGGCAGCATGGTTTCACCAAGGGGGAGGTCATGCCAGACCAACCTCATTGAGTTTTTTGACTGGGTGACAAGGGAGGTGGATCAAGGGAGGGCAGTGGACATGGCCTATCTGGACTTAAGCAAGACCTTTGACACTGTGCTACAAAGGAGGCTATTACACAAACTGGGGAATATGGGAGTGGACAGGACAGTAGTGTAGTGGGTAGGTAATTGGCTGGGCGGCAGGACACAGAGTGTGGTGATGAATTGCTGTCACTCCACAGAGGGAAGAGTGACCAGTAGGGTACCACTGGGATCAGTGCTAGGACCAGTCCTATTCAACGTCTTCATCAATGACATTGCGCAGGACCTAGAAGACAGAACTTCCAAGTTTTCTGATGACATGAAGCTCTGTAACATAGTAGACATGTCAGAGGGCATAGACAGAATGAAGAAGGACCTGCAGAAGCTGGAAGAATGACAAAGGGTTTGGCAGTTAAAATTCAACTCAAAGAAGTGCAAGATGATGCATATGGGGCACAAAAACCCTGGAACAACATATAATTTGGGGAAGGTGAGGGGGAGAATATAGCATGCACCAAGCAAGTAAGGGACCTTGGAGTTGATGATCTCAAGGTAGGGAAACAGTGCAAAACAGCAGCAGGTGAAGCAAATAGGATGTTGGGATGCATAGGCAGGGGGCATCACCAACAGGAAAAGGGAGGTCATAATTCCACTATACAAGACACTAGAGAGGCCCTACCTGGTGTACATTGTATAGTTCTGGAGACCTTACCTACATATGGATATAGACAGTGTAGAGAAGGTTCAGAAGAGGGCAACAAAGATAGTACAGGGATTGCATCACAAGTCCTATGAGGACAGGCTGAAGGACTTGAATATATACTCCCTGGATGAAGAGAGGGGATATGATAGAGACATACAGGTACCTTACAGTGAGGAAAAGGGTGCAGGAGTACACTATTTTCTAGTGAAAAAGATGTTCCAGGACTAGGGTGCATGGGATGAAGTAGGAGGGAGGGTGATTCAGAAGAAATGTAAGGGAAATTTTTTTCACAGAAAGGGTGGTGGACACGTGGAACACCCTGCCAGAGGAAGTAGTAGGGGCTGAAACAATCACGGAATTTAAGAATGCATGGAATAGACATAAGGGAATTCTGGAGGTCAGGGGTAAGGGGCAACAGGCTTCTAGAAAAACATAAAGGTAACTTACCAGCTCAAATGGGCAGACCGGGTGGGCCATAGGCCTTTATCTGCCGACAGAATATATGTTTCTGTGCATCATAAAAATGTGTTTTATATATAATGAGTTTCTAAATGCTTTGCATATTGTTATATCTACAAAATCACTCTATAGGAATATACAAGGTCAAAACAAGTTCAACATAATATTTTAAGAAAATCATCTCTACCTGAATGATAAACCAAAATTAATACACATGGACTAGGTGTGCCTTTTACCTGGCCTCCTCAAAACTATATAGTTGATTGTCCAAGTGGATCACTCTTCACTCGTTCTGGTTAATTATGTATACCATCTCTCTGTAAAAGGTAGTTCATGACCATAGCAACCGAGACTGAGCGTCTAGAGAAATAGCAACTCAGTCTCGGCAACTGTGATCACGGCTACCTAAGGAGGAGGGTGACCGGATACTGGGGATAGCGACTACAGTGACAGGAACTCACGGGTATGTGGATGCGTGTGAGCCCATGGGGGTGGAGAGATGTGGGGAAGGGATGGGATATGGGAGGGGTTATGGTAGGCAGCTGCTGAACTGAATCACTATTGTCGTGGGGAGGGTGGTTGGCTGGGAGGCATGGGGTACCAGGTTCAGGTCCAGCTTGATGCGGCTGCTTTTTTTTTCCTGGTGGCATGTATAGTCCCAAGTTTGTGCCCCCCCACATGCACCCCCCTTGAGCTGAGAATCCACAAATAGAGGGGTGCATTAAATGAGACCTATAGGTCTCGGTTGCCATTTTTATGTGCGCTGCAGTGTGCATCGTCAAAATTATTTTTTGGCGATGTGCACGTTTCATAATAGCGATCACTGTTTTGAATTTGCTATTATGACATGGAACCCCGTAAAATGTCAATAATTCTGACCAGAGCAAGGTTATGCACAACATGATATTGACAATCATAGTATATGCTAAAAAGTCCTAGCAGGTTGATTAAGGATTCTAAACAACATCTTTAAAGGGACACTGTCAACCTGTTTTTTCATCATATTATTTCTAGCTAAAAATCTACATTTTAATTATTGCTTACCTTCTCTAACATTCATTGATGTTGCTGTTTGTTTTGTCTGTCTCATTGTTTAGTACAGCTGAAATGCATGCTAATGTATATTTATAAACAACCATGTTTTGTTTACAGCCCTGGATCCGTTTACTGCATACTTCTTGAGCATTACAAACACACCCAAACAGTGTAGTCGCTCATGAGACAGTGGCCTCCTAAACTCCCACTGCATCATGAGGGGCTAGACTGTTTTGTGGGTGTTCCCAAGTCCAGGAAAGATGTAGTTGGAGCTGATCAAAGAATGTAAGCAAACATTTGTTTGTGTGGTAACACCAGTATGGTGGACAGTCTGTTCTTCACTTTTTTAAAGAAAAAAATAATCAGAATAAAACTACCACCGACATCAGCAATCTTGACGGAATGCTAGGAATCATAAAATGTGTTTCTTCAACTATGGACACTTTGAGACCTAAGGGGATTGACAGTGTCCCTTTAAGGACCAAATATCTTCTAATATCCTCTCAATCACAAACTAACACAATATGCATTCATATACTGTACCTCTGCAGGTATAAAGAACATTCCTTGAAGCAAAAGTACAGTATTTAAACTGTGATTTAGACACACCATACAAAACAAGTGAATAAAAGGTTAAAAATAGTTAGTAGAACGATGCCAATATATTTAGCAAAAGGATGCTAAATTAAAAAAAGATTATACTTAATGTATAGATTTACAAGCAGTTAGTTTGACTGAGAGCTGCTCATGCCTTGCTGTGAAACTTTGAAAGTTGTTCTCCTACAGTTTGTGTTTAGTTTTCTGTAGCAGATTCATTATGAGGGGGAATTAATTATTGGTACGTATGGTCTCTACTAAAGTAGCTGTCAACTTAGAAACACAACACAAGAAGACATGATTGCCTTTTAGTGCCGGCAGGAATGGCAATATCTTCAGAACAAAAGTACCTACGGCATAAAAGATAAAAAGCTTCTGCCACCTTTGTATAGGCAGGAAATGCTTGAAGCTCTTGTAGGCTTCGGGTTCATTAGGCAGCTGGTAGAATTTCCTGACTGCGTCTGTATTCAACCTGAATCTTTTGATGTTTGTTTCTTATCCATCTTTATATAATCAAGGTTGCCACATTAAGCCCTTCCTCCTTGCAGCTATGTTTGCCTTTCAATTTAGCAGACTGCTGAAAAAAAGCTTGCCATTTTGGTAACATACAGAACAAGTCACAGAGGTGAAGATATTTTGAAATTGCACATATTGGGGGGGATGGCATTGTGAAGCTATGAAAACTGATGTGTGCCCTGACTGCCCAGTGAAGACACACCATGTAGACAACCTAAGCTGAGGACCAAGCCTGGCCCCTTAACATCTAGCATCCCAGAGACAGAAACATTGTTGCCAGTATTGCTGATTGTCTGTCTCAAGGAGGGATCAGGATGCCACCATGCTGCTCATACTGTGGTCAAAGTGGCTGGCCAAGGTAAGAATTTGGACACGTGTCCTCATTTTCTCCACAGTCCTGCAATGGATGCAGGGTGGTTTGCTGCACTCGTTGCGATGGTCGGAACAAAGATGGATGCGCATTGCATCCATAGCATGCTGATGGTTTCCAGGACACCACAAAAAAGGAAAAAAATGAGAGGCTAGAGACAGGATGAGAACTTCCACATACCATCCTGGAAGTTGACACAGCTGGGTGCAATCTCACCCTTACTGTGGAGCCTGTGGTGTGAAATGATCCTGTGGGCACTGTGGAGGGTGTTTTGATTTTAGGCTACTGGATAGCAGGACAGAAGAGGGTCACTTGTTCAGGCACAGAAAATCTGGATGAAAAATAAAACTCTTCTTCGGCAGAATGTACTGCAATGTTCTCACATATTCCACAAACAACAACATTGTGTGAGAATCTGGAGTTTGACATACAAATACGTCCCTTGCTCTTAAAGAACAACAGTATAGTACTGACACTCCCTTTGAAAAATTACCATAAGTAGATTGTTGAAATATCAGCAAAATAAAACAGGCATGTATTTATTCTGAAAAAAAAAAAACTTTGCAAAATGGACATGCAAGAAATATAAACAGAATTGTAAATCACTCCACATTTATATATATTCCTGACAAGAAAAGTCAATAAATAAAACATTGCAAATTAATTTCTTGGTTTGATAGATTTCATATAATGTGAAGAATCACACAGGGCAATACTTTGTTTGGAGAGTTTCTGGAGTCTAACACTGCTTGACAAGACTTTGCTCTAACAATCACAGGTAATGAAAAATTAATTAAAAATATATGAATGGATGTCTTTCAATATTTTTCAAGGCTGGCATTCAACTAGTGTATGTCAGTCATATTGACTGACAACACAAAAGCCACAACAGGACTTTAGTAATTAAAATGACCTTTAATAAAAATGTAAGAATTACAATGAAAACTGACAACTGCTCTCATGAGAACTCAGTAATGTGGACACATCCATCCAGAGTCTAATTAAAGAGAAACATTCCATTCTGTTTCACGTTTATATAACCTGGTAAAATGGAGCATGGGATGTAGGGGGGGTTTCTGTGTCGGGCATTTAGAACGAGGTCAACATTTAATCTTTACTTATGTAGCCTCTCCTTCTAAATATAATGACAGCATTCACTTGCACTTGCACCTGTTTTCATGAGGTCAGTATACCAGTCAAGATATGAAAGAATACTTCCAAGAAGAAATAATCAAAAATCAGAGGCCACTGGCCTAGTTCAAGCCAGGAAATACAAATTTCAAAATAAACTACTGTTGTATGTTTATGTAATGTAATGATTTATAAAACTGGCTAAACTCACAGAGGATATATGTGCTTTAGGCTGAACTACAAATGCAAAAAAGAATGGAATTATGATTTGATACTTGAATGTTGAGAACAATTGGGCAACACATTAGTCTGGTCAACTGTACTGGTAAACACCCAGTAGGAAAGCAACATCTTGGGAAATTTAGTCCTAGACTGGGTTTCACCACAAATTTTTCCACCCCATATCCAACAGATACACTTTCAAAAATGCAATGGCTTCTCCAGTTAGGGATGAGCCAATACAGACATTGAGTTTCAAGGATCCACAGAAAACTAGTACTTTTGAATATCTAACATGGGCCCTAAGGTTTACTGTCTTCGCTTCAGCACTTTAGTATTTTTAAACAGCGTGGCATAGCACTTTCTTTGTTACATGTACACATGTATGGTGCAGGGATTGCATCACAAGTCCTATGAAGACAGGTTGAAGGAACTGAACATGTACTCCCTGGAGGAGAGGAGGGAGAGAGGGGATATGATAGAGACATACAAATATCTCACAGGGAGGAACAGGGTGCAGGAATACACTATTTGTAAGTGAAAAAGATGTTCCAGGACTAGAGAGCATGGGATGAAGTTGGAGGGAGGATGATTCAGAGGAAACATGAAGAAGAATTTCTTCACAGAACGGGTGTTGGACAAGTGGAACACCCTGCCAGAGGAAGTGGTGGGGGCTGAAACAATCACAGGATTTCAGAATGCATGGGATAGACATAAAGGAATTCTGGAGGTCAGGGGTAAGGGGCAACAGACTTCTAGGAAAACATAAACTGAACTTACAAGCTCAAATGGGCAGACTGGGTGGGCCATAGGCCCTTAACTGCCGACACTGTCTATGTATCTATGTATCACACACTGAGCTCATGCAAGTCACGTGACCTGCATCAGTCAATCAACGACAGGTCCTTGCCATAAAAGTTCTCCTTGGGGCACACAACAAAGCACTGAGAATAACCTCTATGTACCTTCCCCCTAAAGAGCAATCTGTTGGTTTCAACAACATCTTGGAATATCTAAGGGGACAGCGTCTTTACTCAGAAACAATAATCCTAGGAGGCTTCAACATAGAGTAGCTCTCACCTGATGCCTGCTCCTATAAGGATGCTGCCGCAGAACAGCACCTCAACCTGTTGTCACCACCCCCACTAAATATAACTACAAGGCAGGTTCTCACACCCTGCTTGACTGGATCCTGACTAACTGTCCCGAACATATTTCCCAAGTGGACGTGCTCCCTGACATCATTAGTGACTACTCTCCCATTACCTTTGTCTGGTCCAACAAGTTCTGTAAGCCCCTCCTAAGTTTACATATGCAAGGGTATTAAAATGGAGTCTCCTTGAATCATTCAGATCTCATCTCTGAAACTTGTACTGGTCCCCACTAGACACTATCACCGATATTAACACAGTGCTGGAACTCCTCATCTTACAATTCACTGCAGCCTGTGATACCTTTGCACCTGTCAGGAACATGAAGGTGAGAGAGACCAAACCCATGGATAACACCCGAGCTTATATCTCAGATGAAACTGAGGGACCACCTCTGGCATTGTGCAAGAGCCTCATCCAGGGAAGTGGACATCCAATGATATAAAGCTGCCAGAAACAAATGTACGCGTGCTATTCAAACCTGTAAAAGTAACTACTTCAGGGAAGCGCTCACTAACTCATGGGGAGATGGGAAAAAGTTTTGGTGCAGCCTAAAAGATCTCATGGGAAAAGATTCCAAGCTACCACTCACAATGCTTAACATCAATGGAGCCCAGTTCTTGATCTCGGGGTAATTGACAATACCTTCAATGATGCTTTCTCGGATCTGGGTAGTGTACTGCCACCTGATTTCTTCGACACACCTAACACTAGTACTCACCCTGCTGACACTTCCATTGACAGAAGCACCCCAGAGTTCAATTTCAAAGAGACTCCAATTCACTGGGCAAGAATCTACATTCATAAGGCCATCCTTAAACCTTGTACCAGCAGTGACTCTCTTGATCTCAAACTAATCTCACTCATCCTTGAAAAAATCCTTTTGCCTATCACAAGGATCTTTAACCTCTCACTTAGATCAGCACAGTTCCCATCTCTCTGGAAACAGATGCTTGTCACACCTGTGCATATGAGTGGTGACAGGGCGCTTCACACCAACTACAGCCCCATTTCCATTCTCCCTCCACTTTCCAAAGCACTTGAATGCATAGTCTCAGACCAGCTAGTTGGATATCTGGAGAAATATGAAATCCAATGCCCCCAACAGCATGGATTTAGAAAAGGGCACAGTACCACCACTGCCCTTTTGGAGTTCACAGGTTACATCCACAACACACTTGATCAGGGAAACTGTGCTGGTGTGGTGTTCATTGACCTAACAATAGCTTTCGACACTGTCAAACCACCCACTTCTTCTGAGACAACTTTTCTCCATTGATCTCTCCAATGAACCACTACAATGGTTCTAGAGTTATCTTGTGGGCCAGTTCCAACAAGTCAGGATTGCCAATACCACCTTGAATCGGAAGACAGCCATCTCAGGCATCCACCAGGGCTCCATCCTGGGACCATTTCTGTTTAGTCTGTTCATGAATAATCTCCCTAGTGCCTGTCGCTAGAGAATGTTACTATATGCAGACAATGCTGTCATCTTTACCAGCCACCAGGACCCAAATCTCACTGAACATCAATTACAGCTTGACTTTGCAAGGGTAGAAGAATGGTTCAGTGCCCACAAATTGATCGTGAACCTCAGCAAAACCAAGGTTATGCTTTTCAGCAGTGTACACAGCAAACATAAAGCCCATTCCCTCAACATCTGGAATGCCTCTGGTGCCCAGCTTGAGCAGGTCAAGCATTTCAAATACTTTGGGATCACATTGGAAATAACTTTCTCTCCTACACACAATACAAGAATGTTGCCAAGGCTGTACACATTCGAATCGGAATGCTACATAGGCACAAACATTATATGACTTCAGATGCTCTACATCTGGCAATCCACAGTTCAGTCACCTCCATCATTGACTATGATCTAGCCATCTATGGTTCTGCCTCACCTACTGCCCTCTGTAGGGTAATGGTGGCACTAAACAAAGCCTGTAGACTACTCATTGGCATTGCCCACCTTACTCACACATGTGAGCTATATGCCCAATCTGGATGGCTCCCACTTCTTTGTATCATCCAGTATCAGACCTGCCTGCTAGCAAAAAAGGTACTCATAGGCCTCATGCCACCATGCATCAAAAAGCTCCTAAACATGCACTGTACCAATCAGCATACCCGTAACGCTAGCAATCAAACCTACCAGGTTCCCAGATGTCGGACTTCTACTGTATGGGACAGAGATTGTTTGCCTACAGGGCTCCACACTGGTATAATACTCTCAACTGGGATATCCTGAGTGCTCCTAAAATTGGCCCCTTCAAATGGCTGCTCCAGGCACACCTCACCTCTTCTAGTAGCTGTGGCTGTTTCACCTAGAGCTCCTACCTCCCCTAGCACTTCAGACTTTCCTGCTCCTCACCAATAAATCTCTGCTACCTAGTCCACCTCTTCATTTCCCCATCCGCTGCCCACTGCTACCCCTACCTCATCCCTGCCAACACCAGCACTTTTATTTCCCCTTTCCCTTACCCCTACCCAACTAGCACTTCCACTCCCACTCCCTCCTCCCTCCTTGACAAGAGCCTTCTAGCCTGCACTCTTCTCTGGGACTACCCTCCCTATTGTTCTTCCCCAATTTTCTCTGCATCTAGCCTATCTATGCACTGCTTAGTTCTCAGTCTGAGCCAGTCTCTCCACATCCATTCAATGTTAATTGCTCTACTCATACCCAACATGTGTTGTCTCGAATTACGAATAATGATGTGCAACCTGTATGCCCTCTTCCATCTGTGCTGCCTCTGTATAATTTTTGTAATGATATTCACCCTGTTTGTCTACTGACACTCTGACGTGGAACCTTTGTAAATGAGCTGTTCTTGCTCAAAGGTGTTAATCCTAGAGTTAATAAAATTAAAATAAAAATAAAGATTGCGATCTTCTCATGCTGCACATATATCAGTGTTATTCCCAGCTCTCACTGGGCAGAGAAGTATGTGATTACAGCTATTCAGTTCTTGAGAGAATGATTTTTGAATGCAAAATCTTTGAAACCTTCAGCGAATCATTCATTATCATTATTGTTAGTTAGTTACCAGCAGATAAATGTAGATTTGTGCAGGGAATGCCAGTAATTTGTGTGTTGCTGTAGAGTGGAATACAGTTCAGAGGGTGCTTGCTGCAGCTGCAGCCTGCCTCAGGACAGGAACTCTGGGGTAACCCCATAAGGGACAGGGGCAGGGGTGGTGGGATATTTGTAACCTACAGTGGTACCTGCCAGGATGTACAGTAATACAATAATGCTGCAGTATACAGCAGGGAACAGTGTATTTCAATTGCAATTAAGAACCTTTTACTGCAGTATTTTGTGACGTGTCACCTACTGCAAATTATTACATTTCATCATGGCTGGCATCACTATAGGTTTAATTTTATAGTTAATATTTATTTCACTGACTGCTGATGGTGCAGTGCACAGGATCTGTCTTTCTGTTTTATTTCTCCTGTGTGTAAGCCAGTCATTTATTGAAATAAACAGTGAACGAATGTGAAATAGGATGCTGTGTGAGTCTTGAGAGTTTGTTAGACCTCTCAATTCAGTTTCTCTCCATGAGATCTGTCATTGAGATCTGGTGGTTTCTCTCTGTCTCTGTCTCATTCATTGTTCCCCTCTAGTATCAGATGATCATCTAATCATCACCATACACATTATTCTAATGAGTCATCATAGTTTGTACCATATGCTGCTGCAGTGCATCATCATACGTCATATGGAAAACTCAAAGAAAAGAACAGAAGGAGAAGAGATACAGGGTGAGTAAGGAGCAGATGAAGGCTCCACCTTGCCAATTCTTTCCTACTGGTAGAATGTCTGCAACTAGTGGTGAATGTTGCGATAGTCATGGTGGAGGGACTGGGAGTTATGAGGGAGTTAAAATGGAGTTTAGCTTAGTTGTTTCAGGCAGCCAAGTAGGTGGTGCAGGGCCTGTTGGAGGATACTTCTTTCTTCTGTCATTGTGCAGTATTTTCCTCCTTTTCTCCTCAGCTTCAGATGTCTTGTGGGCTAGGACTACCACAGACATACTGTAGTGAGATAGAGCATGCCCAAATCACTGTCAGGAGGCTTCCACATTCCCCATCGTGACTCTAGCTTTTGCCACTACCTGTGGTCACCCAGGTGGTGGTAGTGCAGTGTCACACATAGATCTCCCTCCATGGAGGAGGAGGAGAACATCTTCTGAGATGCTTGATCCTCCTGTCCCCAGCTGTCCCTAGATGCTCAGGCTCACTTTTGAACCTATGCCAGTGGCGTCATGAGCAGTAGTGCCACTGCTGCACCGACAGACTGGCTAGGTTTGGTCATTGTACTTGAACTTTAGGAGCAAGTGTTCAGGATAATCTTTTAACATTTGAACATGGCATTGTCCTTGCAGTCAAGCCCAATCCTAACTCAGATCAAAGTCAAACTGAGACCCTTCAGGGATAGTCTGGCATGGGAAGTGGATGAAAATGGTTTAATGATTCAAGAAATCTCCTCACCTTAGCAGTATCCACGTGATGCATCCTCAGCTACCAGCACTGGTTCAGAACCCTGACCACCTGCACAAGTAAGAGCCACTCCCAGTGTCCCTAGAAGTGGTACTAAATGTATTGCAAGACAAACTACACTGCCAGAGTTATTCCGTTTCCATGGAGAAGTGAAAATGGTTAAATTAATTTTTTTTAAACTAAGATTGTTGGCATCATAGACCAAATTACATCCATGGCTCATGGGTAAAGGGTAGTAACAATAATGTGACTATTCCATCTGTCATGTATGGGTTTATGCAAGTGGATGTTGAAGAAATTACCAAATGATCTCTGCTGTGCATTGTACCACCTCTAGTCTGGATCCTGTTCCAACCCAGCTGATAAAGGCTGAGGTGACAGATCCAGCATCATTCATAGGTGGTATCATTAATACTTCTTTGAAGGAAGAGGTCTATTCAATAGCCTTGAAGATGGCCTTTGAATGGCCTATCCTTAAGAAGTAATACTTATAACCTTATAAGTTGGGTAACTATTGGCCAAATTCTATCCACTGTTTGTGGCAAAGGTGGTAGAAATGGTTTGGTTGCAGTGCAGCTTGGGGATAACTTACAGTGATTTTATTTTCTCAAGCCCTTTCAGTCCAGTTTTTTCCAGCATCATAGCACAGAAATGGTCTTGCTCAAGGTGAGTAAAACTAATTTCATGTAGGCGAAGAACTGAAATTTCCATTATGATCCTGAATTGGCCTTTTGTCCTATAGATCATGGGTTCTGGTGGGTAGACTCTAGGAATATGAAGGAATTGGTGGGAAAGTGTTTTCATGATTCTGTTCATTCTTAGCAGATCAGGAGCAGTTTGTGGCTATAGGCCCTAATATGTCAAGGTGATGGGCTTTAGACTGTGAAGTTACTCAGGGCTCTGTCCTTTTTCCTCAGGCATTTTGCAATGAATTTGAGACCTTTATCAGAGATCATTAAGAAGCACAATATGCAGATGATGGGGAGGCATGGCTTGACCACAGCAAAGATGGCAGCTTAATTTTTTTCTCTCCCCCTCCTTCAAAATGACATACTATAGAATCCAGCAGATTATTTCAGTTCTAACCGTGCAGTCAAAAAATCTATCGAGTGAGAGACCGGACAGTGTTTTCATTTTTGCAAACCCATTTCACAGTCATGTACTTGTTGAGTGATAGTTTCTTTCACCAACAAGCCTGAATGACTTCTAACATCTTGATCTAGCGCTATAGAAGTCATCTTCACAAGGCTTTTGCAGGAAATGAACAAAATGAAAATGGCCTCCCTTCAGTCCTCAGAAGCTATCAGTAAGTTGGGCATTAGATTACTGCAGATGGAGAGAAGAGTCGATTCCCACTATGTGGCTTTGCAAGACCTTCAGGCCTTGCTGAAGGAGCAAAACAGAATCATACACCATCTACAGAAGAAAGACAACAATCTGGAAAATTGCAGTAGCAATAATAACCTGTAGTGTATCAGGTTTCCAGAGGGAATGGAGCTTAATGATGCTGTAGCCTTCCTCCAGCATGCCCTACAGATAGTCCTGAAGCTCAGAGGTACAGCCAGTTTAACATTGAGAGGGGGCTTACTGCTCCCTGCTGCTTCCTCCTCAGCACGGCATGTCAGTGAATGGACCTGGACAACTCTAGCAAAATTCCTGAACTATGCCATGAAGGAAACAATTCTGCAGAGATCCAGGGAGCTGGGCAAGATAAAGTGGCAGGACCATGAAATCCATATTTACCAGAATTCTCCAAAGAACTGTCTGACTGCAGAAGAGCCTACAGAAAAGCAAGGCATAGTATGCATAGACAGGGCTTGCAATTTTCCCTCTGTTACCTAGCCTCAATGAGAGTGCTACACAACAAGGTCTCACTATTCTTTGCCACTCCACATATGTTGATGGACTTTCTTGATAAATACTGGTTCAAGGAGTTAGGACCTTACCTGACAAGAATGTTTAGCTGAGCCATGCCATCTGCAGGGGGTATGGACTCCAGTGGTCCTCCTCCACCCTGACTGATGGGTTCAGCCCCCGCAGTGATGAGGATGCCTGGTCCCACCCTCCCAGAATCTAAAAATAGTAGATAACAGTCAAAGAAGGTGACAAGACTTTCTATAGATACATTAGTGAAAGAAGAAATTCCAGAGGGATTATTGCTACACTCAAAGGAGAAAAGGGGGCATGTGAGGAGGAGGACCCTGGAAAAGCATCTATCCTAAGTAGATACTTTTGCTCAGTTTTTACTGAAGAGAAGGTAGAGCAGGGCCCACAGCTCAGCACCATGGACACAGGGGGGAGGGAGATGAGCACTACTCCGCTCACAAAAGAAAGGGTCCTACAAAAGCTCACTAAGCTCAGGGTGGACAAGGCAATGGGACTTGATGGCATACATCCCAGGGTACTAAAGGAGCAAAGGATGGAACTAGCAGAGCCATTAGCAGAACTGTTTAGTGAGTCTCTGAGCACAGGAGAGGTCCCAGTAGACTGGAGAAGAGCTCATGTGATCCCGCTCCACAAGAGTGGTAGCAGGGAGGAGGCAGGGAACTACAGACCAGTCAGTTTTACCTCAACAGCTTAATCTGCTTCTAAGTCAGTTGGCATTCATCTGTATCCCCTTCCCCCAGGTCGTGCCTGAAAATAGGCAGGAATTGTCTAGTGCACTTAGCCAGTCAACAAAAACTAAAAAAAAAAAAAAAGTAGTGGTCAAGATTATAGAGGCACTCCTTAAGGAAAGGATAGTGCAATGCCTAAAATCCATAGGGGCACAGGATCCAAGACAGCATGGGTTTACAAAAGGAAGGTCCTGTCAAACTAATCTCATAAATTTCTTTGACTGGTTAACCAGAGTGGTGGACCAAGGGGGAGCAGTTGATGTCACCTACCTTGACTTCAGCAAAGCTTTCGACACTGTTCCACATAAAAGATTGATAAACAAGCTGGGTAGGCTCAGGGTGGGTCAGAAGTTGGTCAACTGGGTGGCAAACTGGTTGACGGGCAGAAAACAGAGAGTGGTGGTAAATGGTATGCAGTCAGAAGAGATGCAAGTCACAAGTGGTGTATCTCAGGGATCAGTCCTGGGGCCAGTCCTCTTCAATATCTTCATCAGTGACATTGCAGATGGACTAGAGGGTAAGGCTTGTCTGTTTGCAGATGACACCAAGTTCTGCAACAGAGTAGATGATCCAGATGGGGTGGGCAGAATGAGAATAAATCTGGATCAACTAGCAAAATGGTCAGAAGAGTGGCAACTGGGATTTAATGCAAAGAAGTGCAAGATCATGCACATAGGGAAGAGAAACCCTGAAGCCACCTATAGGCTGGGAGGGGAGTTGCTGGCAGTCACAAAGGAAGAAAGAGACTTGGGCATCATCATCACCGATGACCTGAAATCATCCAAGCAGACATCTAAAGCAGTAGGTAAGGCAAGGGGGATGTTAGGGTGTATTAGTAGGGGTATCACAAGTCATAAGAGGGAGGTAATAATCCCTCTTTACAAGACACTGGTTAGGCCCCATCTGGAGTACTGTGTGCAGTACTGGAGGCCACACCTTCACAAGGACATTAACCAAATTGAGGCAGTCCAGAGAAGGGCAATCAAAATGGTGCAGGGACTGCATCAGAAGACATATGAGAACAGATTAATGGAGCTCAATATGTATACCCTAGAGCAAAGGAGGGAGAGAGGTGATATGATCAAAACATTCAAACACCTTAAGGGCATTAACAAGGTGAAAGAGTCTAACATGTTTCAATATAAGAAAAATAGCAGGACAAGAGGATACAGCATGAGATTAGAGGGAGTCTGATTAAGGGTTAATGTGAGGAAGTTTTTTTCACAGAAAGGGTAGTGGATGCATGGAACGGCCTACCTCATCAAGTGGTGACTATGAATACAGTGCAGGTCTTCAAACAGTCATGGGATAGGCTTAAGAGAGCAATACAGATGAGTGTGAATAGATGGGCCACTGACAGCAAAGGACAATGGTTCATTTATAAGGTAGAAAAAGAAATGGGCAGACTGGATAGGCCTTGCGGTCCTTATCTGCTGTCAACTTCTATGTTTCTAATACATGAAGAAGGAGCCACCAACCCAGCCTCTTTATTCCCAGAATTATGATAGGGAGGATGAGGTTGTGTTAGAAGGATCCTCAGATGGCTTTGGGGGCAATTTTGGCAAAAAAAGTTATGTATCGCTCCGCTCTAATTTCCTGATGTTAGTGGCTGCACCTAGATACTTTCCAGCTCCACAACCCAGATGGAAGCAGACCTTCCTCCATGCAAATTGGAGTTGTGTGGCAACTCCTGGGCAGAAGTAGTGGCAGTTGCACACCCATTATCCCCTGATTTCATTTCAGGGCCAGACAGAGCATCTCCCAATGTGCCCATTCCAGTGATTGGCCAATTTCCACCACAGCAGCCTACTGAATTTGCAGTAGAGTCCGGGTGAATGGATGACTGCACCCACAAAAGTTATTACTCGGTTAACCATGGTATAGAGACATTTTCCTGGGGAGAGAGAGATGAGTGGCATATTTGTCAAGTGGGACTTAAGGTTCATTGAGAGGAACTCTAGGTTGCACCACTGCTTTGTTGCCTTCTCCTGTGCACCTCTTTCCCTCTGTTCATGATCTCTTCCTCTCTATGCTGCCTCGACCCCCTGTCTGCACTGCTTCTTTTTCCCCACACTCCACATCTGGACAGTGAATATTGGCTTGAGACTGTATGTAATGCACCACACAGTTACAGAAATAACCACCTGCCTGCCCGTAACTATCTCTTAATACCATCTACATTCCAGCGATTAACTTGGACTGGCAGGTGGGTTGATTTTTGATTGTACCTCTACTATAATATTGTGTCCCATGATAATGGTGAAACAATAATTGTGACACCAAGAAAGGCTAATGCAAAACAGCGAGGCCATGTATGGTGACTGGCACATTACAGCGATTGCCAAAACAGCAACCTATGGTTTTTCCTCCTCTCCAAGTTGTATTCCCCCTAGAGTTAGTTATTTTTAGTAAGGTGGGTACAGGTGGCCATAGCCCTCCCAAAAAAGCCTCTGTGCAATTTGTTGCATTTCGATGATCACCATAATGTGCCAGTCACCGTAAGTAGCCTCGCTGTTTTGCATTTGCCTTTCTTAGTGTCACGATTATTGTTTCACCATTATCACATAGACCCCTATGATGCACTCTGCTGACATTTTATTTCTGGACAGAAACCCATGACAGCACTCCAGAGAGGGAAACCACACTATCACACCCCCCATCCCTCCAATTAACCTGTTTTCCCAAGAACTTCAGTGCAGGATACCCAGCAATTTATACCTGTACTGTTTCAACTATAACAATATAATCTTGGGGGTTGTGTCATTTTTACATGCTATTTGATTTGTGCTGCAGTTGACTATCCATGACTAAGTGAGAAGCAGTATCTAGCTTTATACAGGTGCCAGTGTCCAGAGTGGGAGCAGCCAACTCTGAGCCTTATGAGACATGGTATATCCACTAATAATCCTTAGCCATAATCAAAGCTTATTTTCATGCCGTCTATGTAGCCCACCAATAACCCCTCCCATATTGGGTGCTCCCAGGGGTAGTGGGAGTGGGGCAGTGTTTTTTCTTTATAATAATCCTTTTGAAAAATATAAGGGTTATGGCCGATCTTGCATGCTTTGTAAGAATAACATATGAAAATGCACTTATTGTCAACATTTCTGGAAGTTGTTTGCCTGACTGTGCAATAATTTTATCAGATATACAAACAGTCGTTTTTTCTTTCATTGTGGAACAAGATAATACATAGCAACAACTACAAGTGATCAACCTGTCTAATAAAGAACTTACACCAGTGAAAAGATCTGTATTATCCAAGGGCTTAACTTTCTGCCCTACACAGGAATTTGATAATGTCAGATTCTGTGGTGAGATGGAGGAATATTTTAGATGGCTTCATTTAAAAGAATACTTTTTTGATAAGAACAACACACAAACAACACAGTACGATGGCACAAAGAAAACATCAGACTGGACTCCTTGGACTGGATACAACCCCAACTTGGATGCCTACATTAACTGCTTCCGAGGAAGAATAAACTCCAAGATCCTAAACAAGCAGCAGAAACTCATATAATATCACACCACTAGAAAAGAGGGCAATATAAACACTGAAGAACAATCATAACATCATAGTAAAACAAGCTGACAAGGGTGGAGCTGTGGTTGTGATGGACACAGAGGACTACATTAAGGAAGCATACAGACAGTTGTCTGATACAACTTTTTATAGAAAACTTATAGGAGACCCTACTACACAATATACTGAAGAACTCAAACAAATCAGCATGTCTTTACATAACAACATCCAAGAACAGTTAAATAAACTAATTCCCAACAAACCCACTCCAAGGACATTCTATATGCTACCTAAGGTACACAAACCCAGGAATCCAGGATGATCCATCATCTCTGGAATTATCACACTCACTGAGAACATTTCAGGATTCATTGAATCCATTTTAAAACCTCTAGTAAGAGCTACTAGCAGTTTTATTCAGGACACCACAGATTTACTCAGAAAACTGAAGTCAATTGGACAACTACCACCCAACACTATCCTAGCTACAATGGATATCACTGCCCTCTACACTAATATCCCACATGAAGATGACATATCAGCATGTCAGAAATGTTTACAGGACAGCACTTCTGCAAGAGACATTCCAGGAACCATCATTAGCACCTGATAAAGTTAATTCTGACTCACAACAATTTCACTTTTAACAGCAAGCACTTTTTACAGATCATGGGGATAGCCATGGACACAAAAGGCACCACAATATGTCAATCTCTTCATAGCATGTCTAGAAGAAGAGTTTTTTAAACAACACCCATATGAATCATCAGTCTATCTCAGATGTATAGATGACATATTCCTGATTTGAACGGAAGGTGAAGACTCCCTCAAAATGTTCCATCATGATTTTAACAACTTTCATCACTTTATAATACTCTCTATTGAGTACTCCACCACCAGCATACATTTTCTAGATACCACAGTCAGTATCACCAATGACTGACATGTACAAACTGCCTTTTACAGAAAACCCATTGACAAACACTGCTACCTTCATAATTCCAGCTTCCATCCTAGGCATACAAAAAAATCTGTAATCTACAGACAGGCAATTTGATACCATCAAATCTGCTCTGATAAGAGAACAAGAGACAGTCAGCTAGCCTCACTTTGGAAATTCTCTGATCCAGCAGGGCCACTCCCCAAGAGAAACTGACAGAGAATTTGAATGGGCCATACAAATACCACAAGAAAATCTTCTGGAATACAGGCAAAAAGATCAAACTGATTGCACGCCCCTAGTTGTCACTTAAAACACCATGCTAAAACTCCTCCAGCAAATTATTTAGGAACTGCAACCCTTACTGAGTGAAGATGAAATACCAAGGGACATCTTCCCTGAACCACCTGTAATTGCCTATAAGCAGCCCTCCAACCTCTCGGACATAATAATTCTCTACAAACTCACAGCAGATCACAGTAACTGGGAATCAAGAGAGCCAACACCATGCAACATGACAAAATGTGAGACCTGTACCCACACATGCACACAGACCACCATCAAGACCAGCCAGAGCAGCAAAATAAAAATCAGTGGATCCTACACATGTCAATCCAGCAATGTGGTTTACCTAATTCAGTGCAATAAGTGCACAGATGGATGCTATATTAGGGAAACTAGGTAACCACTGCAAACCAGGATGAACCACCACAGACACACAATATTAAACAAGATTAGCATCACACTAGCGAGAAACCACTTTTTGCAAACAGATCATTCTATGTCTGACTTATATGTCCTGATACTAGGAAGCAATTTCAAAAACACACAGGACAAAAGGACATGGGAACTTAAATATATTAAACAATTTAAATCAAATATTTGTGGACTGAATTGGGACATTGGATTTATGACACACTACGGTAAACTATAATTCTTTTGCTACTTGTTACCCATAGTTTTTTTCGCTCTTCTTTTGTGTTCCTGCCTATTTTCCTGCCTCTCTTACATTTTCCTTTCAGTCTAGTCCTATCCAGCCCCTCCCCATCTCACACTTCACTGTGTATACTTACCTACCAATTTGTTAATCCAGGCCTTTTATGTTTTTGTTTATTCTTTTTCTCCCTCCTGGTTGGCCCACATCTGGCCACCATCCTGAAGCACCCTGCTGTTCCAATCAAGGCCCTCACCCCAGTGGTACCCACTTGGCTTGCCCCCCATGGTGACATGGTGGTGAGCTCCCCCTTACTCACCATCCAGATGGATCCAGTGTGCTGGGGTGACACCCTCAGAGCCAGCAGGTGCTTCCTGGGATGGCCTTCAAGCTGCACAACTGAGTGTTTTCCTTGTTCTTTGTTTGGAGGTGGGGCTTGCAGTGGCACTGGTGGAAGCAATGTGCATACTCATGTTTGTGCTTCTCCAGGCATCTACCCCATCCCCACCCTTGAATGTCAGAATCAGCACCCTTCCCCCCAACCTCTGCTAGGGGGCAGGCAATCACTGACTACTGGAACCCCCCTTCCCAGAGAAAGAGCGCAGTCCTTTGGATGCTCAATCCTTCTCCTCCCTTGCTGACCCCCAGTGGCCCATGCTCATTCCCAAACATGGGTCGCCAGCATGGTGCAAGGTGTGGCATCCAGCACCTCAACCCTCAGTACCACCAGGCCAGCTTAGAAGCCTTTTATGTTTTGTGTAATTTCATTCCTTCTAAGCTTCATTTCATTTCTTATCATTCCCTACCTCCTACCCTTCCTGCTAACATGTTACATCTTTCTTATCTGTGTTCCTGTCTTGTCACCTTTTTAGCATCCTTTTATTTTCAGATGCCCTGTTCCTTCCCTCCCCCTTCAGTTCTTCTCACACATCCTATTGTTTTTCACTTTGCAACTTTTAAAGACTCTTACCTCAGGGCTTAATTGCTTTCTATTCCTCTTCTTCTCTTCTAAGCTTCATCCTGCCTACCATTCTACCCTTCATGTAATTCTCTTCTACTGTTTTCATACATTGCTCCACAGTTTATATAAATATTGCTTATGTTGCTCAGTTTGTCATTCACCTGAAGAAGGTACCTGTGAGGCCCCAGAAGCTTGTGTAGAATTCCATCTTTGTACAAGACTCTTATTGGTCCAATAAAAGGTATGAAACCCCCCATTGTCTCTTGTTTTCTTGCATGAACAAATGTAAGTTTAATGCAAGTAGATGCAAGATTTTTGCATGATTACAATATACTCTGAAAGTTTAAAATGTAGTGTGGTACAAAATAAATTATTCTAGCATGTTCATTGAAGAGTGTAAGCACATGAATATTTTCTTGTATTATTTTTACAAACATGTATACAAGTTTGTAAGAGTAAAGAAGGAATCCTGTGCTTACACTAGTAAAGAAATATACTAGTATAAAATGGTAGTGTTAAGGATGAATGAGATCTTGTCAGTGTTGGACTGGCCTGACCAGATACCTGGACATCTCTGGGTAGGCCCCACTGCAGTGTGTACTGCAGTCATTAATGCAAATATGGGAGAGGGCAGCATGTCTGAAAACAGCTGCAGTAGGGACCCTCACTGCTTCTATTTATGTATTTCTGACCATCCCCCACTGATATCCAGCAGCATACATGGTTTGCTAGAGGCTAGGCAGCAGTGTGAAAAGAAACCAAGGAGACAAGAATAAAAAATAAATCTTATCTCATTGCGATGGGACATAACAGCAGTCAACTCATCCTGAATCCAACAGCACACAGGAGGGGTGGGGGCATAAAGAAATATCACACTGTCTTCATGTGACTTGTTGGTTGCCCTTCCTTTTTATGGCTGCAGTGGGTGGAGATGTGCAGATGGGGATCAAAGAATCAAAAAAAGACTCACCAGATTCTGACCAAAGAACAATTTTGAAGTTGCACCACAGTCTCCTCCATGGACAGTCTCCTTCATGGTACCTGAAGTACTCCCCTGTCTCCATTCATTGCAGCAGTCCCACAGTCACAGCACAGAAAGAAAAAAACAAAGCCTGTACCCTCCCTCCCTCTCGGTCTCACTCCCTCTCTCTCTGTCTCTTCCTCCTGTGACCTGTCTTTGCATGCCATAGCCAATTCGGCTGCAGCCAAGCTCACAGAAGTCACAGTGGAACACAGCACATTCTACCATTTGACAGCCATCTTGGACATGGTGGACTGTGTCATGTTACGCCGTGACCACTGCAAGCTTAGCTGCAGCTGTATTTGTGCTGGTTAGAGTTTGTTATATGGGCTAGCAGGTCTACTACCTACTCAGCACCATTATTGAATGGTTGTGTATTGAGCATCAGAGGTGTAGGCAGTGGGCTCTTTAAATTTGTAAACACTGAGTGCGACCAAACAGAGCCCTAAATTTCTGAGAGAGCAGCTGGCTACAGAATTTTATTTTAACTTAATAGGGGGATTTTTGGAATGCATGCAGCAAGTGTCCACCACTAAGAGATGACACCAGGAACAGAAGTTGAACAACTTGGACTCAGTTGCAGAGACCCATCTGAGCCCAGACTTGAGAGGAGATCTGTACATATGATGTGGCAGCTACAGTCCACCACCCACCCACATACAAACCCTTCACTCCTGACCTAAAATTGCAAGCAGGTTGTTAAAAGACAAGGTAACTACTATAAGCAAGGAAACTGACCAAGTCAAATTGCAAGTCTCAAGTGAGCCATGATAAGTATCTGCAATATCAAGTCGAATTACATTTAAAAATGTGCCAAAAACAACTGGGACAAGGTGTGATGTGAGATCTTGTTGAAGGTAAAGGATAAGAATGGTAGGAGTGGCAGCAGAGCATCTAAATTTGCTCCATTGAGGATTCCTTATCTAGCAACATACTATGTTCAGACTGCAGCAGTTGGTTGTTGTTTAGAGGTGAGGGAGGGTGCATACTACAGCCTGGGACCAGTTCCATCTCTCGACTCAGACTCCCCTCTATCAAAACTAAGGGAGTAGATAGGTCAGAAAGCAGTGTTCAGCATTTAGCCATAGACTTGTTTGATTGGAGTGAAGGCAGACATTGCATCCTTTGTGTCCCAGACAATCCATGACTTGGACTCCCATCCAAAGTGAGATGCTCTAGCAGTTAGCTTATACAGAAGCAAGCTGGGTGCCCTCTGGTAAAAAAGGAATGGCCAGGTAGGGGATCATCCATGCAATCATTCCATCCTATTTATCAAAAAGGAAGGCACAGACATGGAAGAAGGCACTGGGGACAAAACACACTAAAACATGATCTGTTTGGTTGGGGTGTTGGGGGTGTTTCTTGTACTGACCAGACCTGGTAGAATTCATGGCAGGACATTTATTATTTGCTTGACTTCCCATATAACTACCCTATCAAAGTGAGCAACTGGGGTCAGAGGTTTTTATTGGTCAGAAACTGGGTGATGGAATAAAAAAGGCTTGGGTCAGAGAAACATGATTTCAGTGTTTGGTGAATAGAACAGTACTTGTGTATACTTATGAACTTTGGTCTTTCTCTTGTCCCACCCTTGGTAGACTAGGCTCAGTAGCTGTATGGAATAGAGGGCCCAACATCAAGGGTGAGCAGAGTACCGGAGGAGGAGGAGGAGGAGGAGGAGGAGGATGACATGGAGGATGGTGGGTGCTTCAAAACACACTAAACTTGAGCTGCTGTGAGAGGCTGGTTTATATTTGACATGTGAAAGGAGCTATTCCCTCACATTGCACCTTGGGCTTTAGCCCTCCCATTCAATGTTTGATGAATAGAACAGTGCTTGTGTATACTTACGAACTTTTGGCCTTTCTCAAGTTCCACCCTTGGTAGATTAGGCTGAGTAGCGGTAGGGAATAGAGGGCCCAAAAAGATTATCTCCTCCACCTCATGGAGAGGGTGACCAGTAGCACACAGGAGAGAAAGGAAACCTTGTGGAAGAATTTTCAGAGTACCCATGGCTACTGACCTGCCCATCCCATGGGCAACCTAAGAGGAGATGATCCTAAATGTTACACTGATTTCTGTTTCTGGTTTAGGATGTAGTGTTCATGACATGACAAAGTTCATTTTTAACGTCTTTGAAGATGCAAGTAGGAAAGTAAATTCTGGAGGCTGAACAAGCAGATAAAATTTGAATGAATGTCGAGTTGATAAATACTGATTATGTCCAGCTGATGATGGAAGGTTTTGAACCTGATACAACAACTGTTTAAGGTATTAGATGACAGTTTATCGGAGATATACAGAGGAAGTCATGGATCTGATCATAAGGAAGAGCATAAGTTTGTCCAGATGAACTGCCAAATTCCAGTAATCATGGGATGGATAATATGTTATATGAACTCTTTAATGTAAATTGGCAGACTTTGAAGATGGTAATGGCAAGGTAGAATGTTCGGCCCCTTTAGTAAATCAGTGATTTTATTTGAATGTTAGCAAGGTTCTTACATAGATACATAGACAGTGTCAGCAGATAAGGGCCTATGGCCCACCCAGTCTGCCCATTTGAACTTGAACAGTAAGTTCAGTTTATGTTTTCCTAGAAGTCTGTTGCCCCTTACCCCTGACCTCCAGAATTCCTTTATGCCTATCCCATGCATTCTTAAATCCTGTGATTGTTTCAGCCCCCCACCATTTCCTCTGGCAGGGTGCTCCACTTGTCTACCACCCATTCTGTGAAGAAATTCTTCCTCACGTTTCCTCTGAATCGTCCTCCCTCCAACCTCATCCCATGCGCTTTAGTCCTGGAACATCTTTTTCACTTAAAAATAGTGTATTCCTGTACCCTGTTCCTCCCTGTAAGATACTTGTATGTCTCTATCATGTCCCCTCTCTCTCCCTCCTCTCCTCCAGGGAGTACATATTCAATTCCTTCAACCTGTCCTCATAGGACTTGTGATGCAATCCACGTACCATCTTTGTTGCCCTCCTCTGAACCTTCTCTACCCTTTCAATGTCCTTACATAAGTAAGGTCTCCAGAACTGTACACTGTACTCCAGGTGGGGCCTCACTAGTGACCTTACATTTCCTGCTGGTGTTGCCCCTGCCTATGCATCCCAGTATCCTATTTGCTTTCCTGCTGCCTTGTCACACTGTTTCCCTGCCTTGAGGTCATCAGAGATGATAACTCCAGGATCCCTTTCCTGCTTGGTGCATGCTATATCCTCACCCCCCAACTGATAAATTGTGCCAGGGTTTTTGTGCCCCATATGCATTACCTTGCACTTCTTTACACTGAATTTCAACTGCCAAACCCCTGACCATTCTTCAAATTTCTGCAGGTCCCTTCTCATTATGTCTACACCCTCTGGTGTGTCTACTCTGTTACAGAGCTTTGTGTCATCAGCAAACAGTGAAATTCTGCCTTCTAGGTCCTGTGCAATGTCACTGATGAAGATGTTGAATAGGACCAGTCCAAGCACTGATCCCTGTGGTACCCCACTGGTCACTCTTCCCTCTGTGGAGTGACAGCCATTTACCACCACCCTCTGTGTCCTGCTGCCCAGCCAGTTACCTACCCACCACATTACTGTCCTGTCCACACCCATATTCCCCAGTTTGTGTAATAGACTTCTATGTGGCACAGTGTCAAAGGCCTTGCTGAAGTCCAGATATGCCATGTCCACTGCCATCCCCTGATCCAGCTACCTAGTCACCCAGTCAAAAAATTCAATGAGGTTGGTCTGACATGACCTCCCCCTGGTGAAACCATGCTGCCTTGGGTCCTGTAGTCCATTGACAACCAGATGTTCCACCAATCTCTCCTTCACTAGTGCCTCCATGATCTTCCCCACTACTGAGGTGAGGCTGACTGGTCTGTAGTTCCCCGCTTCCTCTTTGTTCCCACTCTTGTATAAGGGGACTATATCTGCTGCCCTCCAGTCTTTGGGTACCTCCCCTGTTTACAGTAATTGGCTAAACAGAATAGCTAGAGGTTCAGCCACCATCTCTTTTATTTCCTTAAGGACCCTGTGGTGCACCTCATCTGGCCCCATTGCTTTATCAACTCTTATTACTTCCAGTTCCTTCAGGACCCTTTCTCGTGTAAAGAGACTTGTGTCCATTTCTGCACCATTCTCACCCCTTGTACTCCCTTCAGACACATTACCCTCCTCTTCCTCAGTAAAGACTGAGCAGAAATACCTGTTCAATATGTCACCTTTACTGTTGTCATCTTCCATGCGGCCCCCATCCTCCCCCTTCAGTGTCACTATCCCTCCCTTTGCCTTTCTTTTTTCACTTATGTACCTGTAAAAGGTTTTGTCCCCTCTACCCACGGATTTTGCAATGTGTTCTTCTGTCTGAGCTTTGGTTTCCCTTACTGACCTCCCTGCCTCCCTTTGCTTCTCCTGGTACTTCTCCCTATCCCCTTCTGCCTGTGTCTTTTCGTATTGCCTGAATGCAATCTTTTTGGCTTTCACTTTCTTTGCTACCTCTTTGGAAAACCATAATGATCTCCTCTTCCTTTTCCTCTTGCTAACCTGCTTAATGCATGATTCTGTTGCTCTTGCAATCCCTATTTTAAATACTGCCCACTGTTCCTCACCCCCTGATTCATGCCCCTTTCCCCTTAATGCCTCTTTCAAGTATCTCCCCATTTTCCCAAAGTCTGCCCCCCTAAAATCCAGGATACGTGTTTTTGTGTGGTTTGGTTCTGCTCTTTCAGTGATTTCAAACCACAATGACTGGTGGTCACTGTTCCCCAGGTGCTCCCCCACTGTTACCCCCATCACACTGTCCCTGTTTGTAGCTACAAGGTCCAGTATTGCCTTCTGTCAGTTGGTTCCCGACCAGTTGCTTGAGGAAGGCACCCTGAGGGAGTCCAGGATAAATCAGCTTCTAGTTGATTCTGCTGCTGGGATGCTGCAGTCCACATCTGGAATATTGAGGTCTCCAACCAGTACTACCTCACCTTTGTCTGCCATCCTTGGATGGCTAGCATCAGCTCCCTATCTGTTTCTTCCTTCCATGGTGGTCTATAGACCACACCAGTGCGGATGGCTGGCCCCATTTTCCTTTCCAGCTTAACCCACAGTATCTCTCCCCTTTTTTGTTCCTCCTGGATCTCTGTGGCCTTTATTTCATTTTTCACATACAGTGCCACTCCCCCTCCTCCCTTTCTACCTGCCCTGTCTCTTCTGAATATGTTGTAGCCAGGTATGGCCATCTCCCATTCGTGGTTATCATTACACCAGGTTTCAGTGATGGCCACAATGTCCAGGTCTGACTGCATCATGACAGCCTCCAGATCTTCCATCTTGTTGCTCAGTCTCCTGGCATTGGCACACATGGCTTTCCATGATTTGACATCCCTAGACTGTTTAGCTGTTCTACTCCAGTCCCTTCCCTGGTTTTCCTTTATCCCTGGTTCTCTTTGCTGTCTGCCCTTCTGCTGAATTTTGCCCCTTTTCTGCCTATCCACCTCTTGGGCGCTAATCTCCATCTTTTGCACACTGATTTGTAGAGATAGCCACTCCTCCGGTTCAGTGGTTCCACTGCTAGCTGTGGGGGTGAGCAAGTAGGTACCCTCCTTGCTGGTCTGCAACCCCCCTTGGCTAGTTTAAATGCTTGTCAATGTAGCATTTAAACTTATCATTGTGCTTGAATTCCTCTCCAGGATGGATGCAGGCTATCAGGCTTGAACAAACCTCCATCCCTCCAGGTGGGTCTCCAGTCACCAATGAATCCAAACCCTTCCTCACAGCACCAGTTCTTTAACCATAAGTTAAAGTTCCTGGTGCATGCACCCGTATGCTCTCCCTTGCCTCTTGCAGGTAGTACTTCTGAGAAGGTGAAAGAAGTAGCTACTTGCTTGAGACTCCTCCCCAATTTCCTAAACTCTTCCTGAACTTTCTTTGGCTCCCCATTTGCCAGGTCATTAGTACCTAGGTGGATAATGACATCCAGCTCACCCTCCCGTCTTGCCTTCCCAGTGATCCCCAGGATCTTCCTTCCATCCCTCCATGCTGTGGCACCTGGTAGGCACCTCACCTCCCTGTCCTCCCATTCCTGTGTTCCTAGCTGATCTCTCTTATGATGGAGTCCCCCACCAGCATTTGCTTCCTCCTCCTCTGGGGTCCACTGCTCTCCCCGCTGAGTTCACCTCCTTGGCTAACATTCACATCCTTTCCTTCCACTTTTCTTGGTACCTCAATTTGGTTGTTCCCATTTGCCAGTGTGGCATATGAGTTCTTGAGTGGAATAGGATCTGGGATGTGCCTCTGCCCAACCGCCCTAACCTTCCCTGAGCCCACTGTCATCCAAGTGCTCCTCATTCTCGGCATCCTTTGAGGCATTGGACTCAGTGGTCTCTGGATAGGGGTGATGGTACTCCTGACCCAGTTTACTTCCACTTGAGTCTGGCTACCTCATCCCACAGTAGAGAGAGATGTATGCAGATAGGACAGCACCTCAGTGTTCAGAAAGTCTGCCTGAATATGGCTGCCCCGCAGCCACTGCATTGGACCACTCCCCACATTATACTGCAATTATACTGATATTCCACTACTTGTTTGTTACTGAAGCTCTCCTAGACCCCTTTTTATTAATTTACCATCCTAAAAATCCTGCCACTGATCCTCAGATACTTTTCTTTTAAAAAAAGAAAATAAATAAATGAGTCAAAACACTTGTCGTGCTGAGGGTGGGCTTCTTCCCCCTTATGCCCTTCCTACTCCACACACCCTACTATCCCCTGTGTTTAGCTCCTGTCAAACAGATTTAACAGGGCATATAATTAAGAGTTGGGGGAAGGGGGGCAAAAATGTGCAGCAATTAAAGTCAGCAAAGAAATACACCACCACTATATTTTAAATTTTCAACAGCCCAAAAACAATTCTAAGTAAAGACAGCAAAGAAATTACAGTGTCACTAACAGCCCACAATCTAAGTTTAAAATAAAAATGGCAATTTCCAGTTACTGTAAAGCACTGACATGAATATGTTTCCTTCCCCTTCTGGCTTCTTCTGAGAAAACAAAAATCACTTGCTATATCAACTCTGACTAAGCTACTTATGGAAACATCTTATGGGAAAATGACAGGGAAGTTAAGTGATTAAAACTTTTGGATACTTAGATGAACAGAGTAGCTGGAGGTCTGAAGAATAGGTCAGCAGTAGGTCAGAGCTTTTAGCTGATTGTTTCTTGAGGGTACAGTTTAGGCCAAACCCTTCCACCCTCACCCCACCCACCCTGAAAATAGTTCCTTTATACCTGGGATTCTGACATCATTTCCTCAAGAGGGCAAGGTGCATATCACTGTCGTATCCTCTCTAGCACTCTGCACTGACAATATAAGCATACACATTATATAATATATATATTTCTGTATAACAAACCAATCACACACACATGCACACACACACACACACACACAAAACAAAACAAACAAAAAAATCAATCAATCAATAAATACACAAGGTAGACAGACATGTGGGGAGTAGTGCAATGTAATGGCTGTGGGGCAGCAGTCTTCTGGGAGTCTTTCTGGAGGCTGAGATTCTGCCCTGTTTGCAGACAACTCTCTGCCCTGAGGGAGGAAGTTGCCCATTTTCAGGCAGCACTGGACTGTAGTAAGGGAATCTCCACCATCCAGGGAACACCAGAGATACCACCACTACCTCAGAGGTTGTGAAGAAAGCACAGCAGTTGGACCACAGTGAGCTCAGGGAGGATAAGGGTGGTGGAACAGAGGCACACCCAGTCAGTTGTTCCACTCCACAATCCATACACCATTCTGAGGGAGCATAGTTCCCCTATGGATGAACCCTCAGAGGAGACTAAGGAGGTTGCAGACAACTGTTACAAGGGAGGCCCTTAGGAAGGAGGCAGAGGACACCACAGGGAAAAGAAGCAAATCCCGATGGGAGACTCAATTATTAGGGGGTAGAACTGGGGAGAGCAGGGAAAACTGAAGTAAGGTGCCTGCCTGGTGCCATGGCTTGGAAGGACAGCAAGTGCATCCTTAGGATCACGAGAACAGTTGCACGGGAGTCTGAGCTCGACATCATTGTCCACCTAGGGACAAATGACTTGGCTCATCATGAGATTAGAGCAGTGCAGAAGGACTTTGTAGAGTTGGGGAGGGGCCTAAGACAAGTAGCACACACAGTATCCTTCTCAGAGGTGCTGCCTGTCAGTGGCCTGGGTGAGGTGAGGGTACTTTGCACCATGCAGTTTAATGAATGGTTGAAAAAATGGTGTGAAACACAGGGGTTTGGCTTCATTGGAGACTGGGGTTCTACCGGAGGGACACCAGCCTATACTGGCAGGATGGTCTGCATCTGTCCAGGAAGGGAACAAGTCTTTTGGGCAATCAGTTTAAATGCTTCATTGGCAAGCTTTTAAACTAGTCAAGGGGGGAGGCACTGATAAGCAGCAGGAAAATCCCAGCCTCCCCCTAAAAAACAGGGTACTAAATGAGAAAAAGACCAAGGTAGAAAGGTCAGTGAGGGATGCTGCTACAGAAGGTAAAATCATCAAAAAATGGAGAACAATGCTTACCAATGCCCATAGTCTGGGTAACAAGCTTCCTGAACTAGTGGCCTTGATGGAGGAGGAACATCTGGATATTGTGGCAGTCACAGAAACATGGTACACACAGAACCATGACTGGGACATAAACATACCAGGATATACTGTACTATCTACAGAAGGGACGGGGAGGGTAAAAGAGGAGGAGAAGTAGCTCTCTACATAAGGGAAGGGATCAAAATAACAAAACAAAAGGGTAAACAGGGAGGAGAAGAAGCACTGTGGGTCAATTTGGAGACAGGCAATGTCACCACAATCCACACAAGGGTTGTATATAGACCCCCATCTCAGGGGGAGGAAATGGACAAGGAATTGATAGAAAGTATACTTAGAATGGCAGAAAAAGTGAAGATATTGCTGATGGGCAAGGCCACTGATTTACGGTGATTAAAACAATGAAATTCCATTTTCAAGACATTAGATTCCGGAATTGCACCGGCGATTGTTACTCTAATTTCCGAATTTTACCGGGATTCTGCTATCATCCTTTTAGTATGTGTACAAATAATCAGAATTAAAGACGGCTTAATATACAGAACATTAAATAAAGCAAATTGAAAATAGTACAGAAAGTAATTAAAAGAAAAACACAAATTTTTTATATTTACTGATCTGATGTAAAATGCCAGATTCCATGAAATCTTTGTTTTAACCGGTCTTCAGGCATCTCTAATTCCAGAATTTTAAGGGATTTTCCTGTAAAAAATGAAAAACAGTGGCCTTGCTGATGGGTGATCTGAATATGCCAGATGTTAACTGGAGTGCAGTTGCAGCAGCCACTTCTAAGAGTGGAGTTATTCTAGATGCCCTACAGGGGGCATGCCTTAGACAACTAATATTGGAACCCACTCGAGAGGGAGCAATCTTAGACCTGGTTCTCTCAAATGGAGATGGAGAGAGGATCACAGATGTAGAAGTGGGTAGCCATCTGGGAACTAGCGACCATCGAACAGTATGGTTCACAAAAACACAGCAATAGAGTCAAGCCATGCAAAGGCAAAAGTACTGGACTTCAGGAGGCCTGACTTTGCCAAAATGGGTGAGTGCCTGAGGAATGCACTAGCAAATGGGCAGGAAGGAGGGGTGGAAGAACAGTGGGGAATAATAAAAACTGCCATCACAGAGGTAACAAGCCTTTGTGTGAAGCAAATAAACAAAACAAAATGATGTAAGAAACAACTACGGTTCTCAAAGGAGGTGGCAGTGAAGGTTCAAGAGAAAAGAAAGCATTCAGAATGTACAAGGAATCACAGAAGGAGCAGGACAGAGAATTGTATCAGCTAAAGCAAAAGGAAGCTGGGAAGGCAGTCAGAACAGCAAAGGCCCGAACCGAGGAAAAGATAGCTAACTCAGTTAAGAAGGGGGATAAAACATTTTTTAGGTACATCAGGGAGTGAAGGAAGACCAAGGGAGGTATAGTGAGGCTTAATAAAGGGAAGGGGGGTGGGCAGAGCGTGAAGGTGAAAAGGCAGAGATACTAAATAAATTTTTTTGCTCAGTATTTACAAATGAAGAGGAGGAGGTAACTAAAACAAACAATAGAAACACTCTGGATACAGAAGTTGATACCAGACCATTTACAGAAGAAAGGGTTCTGAAAGAACTCTTAAAACTGAAGGTGGACAAAGCAATGGGGCCTGATGGGATTCATCCCAGAATTCTAAAAGAACTAAGGGTAGAACTAGTGACACCACTGACTACCCTCTTTAATAAATCTTGGGAGGATGGGGTGGTACCTGAGGACTGGAGAAGGGCAGATGTGATTCCCCTTCACAAAAGTGGGAGCAGGGCAGAAGCAGGAAACTACAGACTTGTTAATTTAACCTCAGTGATAGGGAAAATGATGGAATCACTTCTGAAGGAAATAATTGTCGAGTACCTAGAGGCCAGAGGGGCCAGAGGGGCACTGCGGGAAGGTCATGCCAGATGAATCTAATAGATTTCTTTAACTGGGTGACCAAAGTAGTAGATCAGGGAGGGGCTGTGGACATGGCCTACCTAGACTTTAGCAAGGCATCTGACACAGTCCCACACAAAAGATTAATATACAAGTTAGCCAGCCTGGGAGTGGGTCCCAAGATGATAGCCTGGGTAAAGAATTGGCTGGAAAATAGAACACAGAGGGTAATAGTAAATGGAGTCCACTCTGAAGAAAGGGGGGTTGCTAGTGGGGCACCGCAGGGTTCAGTATTAGGACCAGTCCTCTTTAATGTCTTTATAAGCGATATTGCAGAGGGACTGGAAGGAAAAGTATGTATCTTTGCAGATGACACAAAGATCTGCAACAGAGTTGATGAACAAGGTGGGGTGGAAAGGATGAGAAGGGACTTGGCAAGGTTAGAGGAATGGTCAAATGTATGGCAGCTTAGATTCAATGCTAAGAAGTGCAAGGTAATGCACCTGGGAAACAAAAACCCAGGGGAAGAGTACACAATGGGGGGTGAGATACTAACAACAACAAAAATGGAAAGGGACCTGGGGATAGTCATATCAGATGACTTAGAGGTGGTCAAGCAATGTGAGAGGGCAGTAAGGAGGGCTGGGAGGATACTGGGATGCATAGGGGGAGGCATCACCAGTAGAAAACAGGAAGTTGTTATCCCTCTGTACAGACAGCTGGTGAGACCCCATCTGGAGTACTGCGTGCAGTTCTGGAGACCCAATCTCTGCAAGGACATAGACAGGATGGAAACTGTCCAGAGGAGGGCAACTAAAATGGTGCAGGGTCTGCACTGGAAGACATATGAAGAGATACTAAAGGAGCTTAATATGTATAGCCTCGAGGAAAGCAGGAGAGGGGGACATGATAGAAACTTTTAAGTACCTCAAGGGAATCAACAAAGTCCAAGAGGGTAGCATCTTTCAAAAAAAGAGGTGTGCATGAACAAGGGGGCACAATTTGAAGATGGGGGGCTCAGAGGTAATGTAAGGAAGTATTTTTTCACAGAGAGGGTTGTGGATGAATGGAAAGGCCTTCTGGAGGAGGTTGTGGAGTCAAAAACAGTGGTTGAATTCAAGCATGCATGGGACAGTCATAAGGCAATTCAAGGGGGTGGGGGTAGACAGAAGTAGGCTGCTGATTAACTAGGATCTGCAGTTTATCCATTAGGTAGGGAAATGGGCAGACTGGGTGGGTCAAGCGGTCCTTATCTGCCATCAAATTCTATGTTTCTATGTTAAGAAGCAATGAAGACAAGGATGGAGTAGACTGTAAGAATAATAATTGTATGTCTGACAGGTATAGCTTAATTGCAAAGCATAATGGTTTCAAGGCCTAATGGCACATTAGAAATGCTATATATGGCTTACATGATCAATAGCTTAGGAAGGACTACAATGAGCAAATGAAGGATACTTTTCAAATTGTAGTATAAGTAGCTTGGTTGCATGGGTCAGGATGTCCCACGTGTAGTTTACTTTGCTGGTGCATAAATTCCAACATGTTGAGTGAATGCTAGACAAAGGAAGAGTCTTAACTGAGTCACTGACTGATGAGGCAATGAAAGGTGTGATATTGGAAATGGTATAACATATTGACTGAGTCAATTGCAATAGTCTGATGTGGAACTATAAAGATGATGAACTGTGGTAAAGAGATAACAAACTCAGTTTGCATGAATGGTGTGATGGAATGAAATGAAGACTTGCCTTCGGTGATGGTATTCACTGATGATTAAGTATAAGGAAGATAGATGTTGACTGATGAGACCAGAGGACCCCGAGGAAAATGATTGTCATGACTGGGTACATCTTGTAGAGGAGATGTAGATTACTTCATGAAGTATTGAAATGTCTGGAGGCTCAGGAGCAGTAATACAGAATTGTGTAAAGATAGCAGGATAGCCGTGCGATGGATTATGATAGTGCATAGTATGAGACGCTAGACAGAAGGAAGGTCTTTGAAGAACATTGGACAACAATATCATGAAGATAAGAGTGGAGACATGATCAATTCTGAGTTGCCACTGCAGAGAATTGGATATGATGGTGCCAGTGCCAGTGGATAGGACATGGAGGAACTACCTTGAGGAATTATGGTTTTGTGCAGATGATGTATACCAGTAGGGAAGTAAATTCATGTTTCCTAGTGTGAGAGGATCACTTCAAAGAGGAGTTCACTAAAACCTGGATCCTTGGGAGAATGTCAGGAGGTAATGGCTTTCATGTGGTCTGAACCCAGTAAGATGACTGAGGACTGATCCTGTGGAGCTGATCAGGATGTAAAAACTTCTTGATGGTATGAATCCGATAAGATGCCGAGGAATGATCTTGGGGAGAATATCGGAAATAATGATGCTTCCTACCGTCTGGGCCCAAAGAGTAGAGCAGTTCAAGGTATGTCACTAGATCAGGGTTTTTTTCTTTGGTGAGGTACTGATAGTCCATGGAGTGATGGTCCGGAGCTGTAGAGACAGTGTGGGAAGAAAATAAGGCAGAACAATTGAGAGAAATAAACAGCTAGCTTATTGCTGGATGGTGGCAAATGTGGAGAATATTGCAAATGAAGAGTCAGGGAAGCAAACAAACAAAAGCCTAGAGCTGCAGCAGTGGTGGAATGGAAAAGGCACCATAACAGAACAGCAGGCCTTCCAGGATAAGCCAAGGATACTCAGAAAAAACTATCAGCAAAGGAAATCCAGGAAGCTACATCAGGGAATGGAGGACATCCAGGAGATGACATGCTGACAGGGAGAATGCAGCAGGCCAGAAAATGTCCTAGAAGTGACACCAAGATGACCAATCCATCAGGGAGGAATAGCAGATGTTGAACAAGTCCCAGGAGAAATCCATCAGGATAGCATAGTCGAACAAGGAACGATGGCAGGGTACATCACAGCAGACTGAAGTGGACAATGGTGGAGGCAGGAGTGGAGCAACCAGATGCCAGAAGTCCAAATAGAAATGGGGTATCCCAAGTGCTGTGAAATTGTTGTCTCAGAAGGAAGTCACACATGCAGCCCAAGAGAGAAGCCAAGGCAACTGAAATGATACTGGGCAACCACAGAGCAGAACAAAACAGCAATGTCCAAGTAAGCATAAGCACCACAGTCGATGGCCTGATGGAGGCATGCATTGGAAAGTAGTATTCAGAACCAAGAAAAAGAAGAATCAGCATTTGTATAGCACTTTTCATACACAATGTATCCCAAAGTTCTTTACAAGCAAAGCTAGACTGGTATAGAAGTGACTAAATGTGTAGTGGTGGCAACATTGCACATCAACACCCACACACAGCCTGAACAATTGCATGAACCAGTTTTATGAGAAGGGGAATACTGGCCAGGAAACCAGGAATGCTCTCTACTTTTTTGTGAAGAATGCCTTGGGTTCTTTTACTTCCACCTGGACACCCACCAGGACAGCACCAGGATGGGTAGAAGGGACCTCAGTTTAATGTCTCATCCGAAGAACGGCACACCTCAATAGCACAGAACCCCTTAATACTGCACTTGGGTGCCCGCATTTAGGTACAAGTTCAATACCAGGGTGGGATGAGAACCCATGACCTTCTGATCCAGAGGCAGATATGCTACCAGCTGAGCCATATTGACACCAAGGCCGGGCACCTATGATAAAGGAGTTCCCTGGGCCATACCAGAAATCAGGTCCTGGACTATTACAAGCAATGCAATTCAACAGAGAAGCTGCAAAACAGATGGAAGGCCAATGCCATGTGGTGAGGAAGGAAGGTGGAATGGATCCTGAGGGATGAGAGGCATAAGTGAGGATGAGTGTAGACATAAACAAGTTTAATTAGTGTTTCGGAAAGACCTTTCAGTGTGAGCTCTTTTACAAAGGTTCCACATCAGGGTGGACAATAAGACAATACACATATTCAGTGGTTACAGAGGCCTGATCATTAGACATTAAAGAGCGATTACATGACAATTAGGAGAGAAAAAAACTGAGCAGTTGTAATTGAATACTAAGCTATTTCTAATCAGTTACCCTAGGCAGCAGACCCCTGGAAACCTCCAAATCCGTTGATAGACTATGGCAGAGTAACTGCATTGGGTTTAATGCTATCCCAGATGGTGAGAGGCTGGGTGACAGTGAAACAAGGGGGATTGGGTTTGAAACCAATCGCGGAGAGTGAGAGGTGGGTGGATAGTGAAATGGGGGTTGGGCTGTGATGGGGAGGGAGCAGCTCCAGAGGGCTTTGTCGAGTATGGTGTGTGTGTGGGGGGGGGGTTGGTTGGGGCAGTACCAAGTGTGTTTAAAGAGGACTGGTAGCTTACTTAAGCCCTTGGCTAGGCTGGAATGGAGGCAGGGTTCTTTAGGTAGCCCTGCTGGGTGTTACCTTGGGGGGGTAGGCCTGTCTATCAAATGGGGCCTGAGAAGCAGGTGCATTTTGATTTAGACATTAGGTGCTGTTTGAGGCCTACTTTGAATTGAGACAGGCTGTTGTTTGTTTATAATTTCATTGGGAGTTCATTTATCCAGAGGGGAGCCCAATAGGAGAAAGCACGCTGCCCTAGTGAGGTTAGGCAGAATGGTGTGCACACTGCTCCATTCTTCCTCCGTCTGGTGATGTGTGTTGAGACAGAAGCCTCGAGCAGGTTTCGTATACAGGGTGGGGTTTTTCAGAGGAGTCCCTTCTTTCCCAAGAGGCAAGTTTGGTATTTGATAGTGTCTTTTAGGTTAAGCCAGTTTGTACGCTCATACAGGGTGCAAGTATGAGTATAGTGATCTGCACACAGGGTGAGGCGACATGACTTATTGAGTGCAATTTGGACCCTTTTGAGCACTGTATCAGTAGCAGCTTCATAGACCACCAGCCCGTAGTCTATCGTGCAGAGTACGGAGCTGGAGACTGAGATTCGGAGTGCTTCCGGGGTGAGGGATTTCTTATGCCTTTAGAGGACCCCGATCTTTGTGTTTACTACTTTGACAATGGAGTCTACATGGTGCATATAAGTGAGAGAGTCATCAATGGTGACTCCAAGGTACTTGAACAAGTGCACCTGCTCAATCTGCTCACCAGCCTTGTTGGTGATTACAAGAGGAGCATGCTTGTGTTTGTTATAGGGGGCTGGATTGTAGCATGGCCTTGGTTTTCTTGTAATTTAGTAGCAGATTTTGCCTACTGAACCAGTCCTCGAGTTTACTGAAAGATTTCTGTAGTTCTGTTTGTAGGGGCAACCTGAGAAGTGTTGCTGCTCAGCAGCATGGCATCGTCCGCACACAGAATAAGTTTGGTGTCACAGGCTATGGGTTGGTCATTTACAAAGAGGCTGAAAAGCAGGGGCATTAGAATTGATCCTTGAGGGACTCCTAGGAGTACATCTCTGGAGCTGGATAACGTCTGCCCGATTTTGACTCGCCGGCTCCTGTGTGTTAAGTAGTCATTGAACCAATTGACAGCGATTGGAGCCACATCCAATCTTTGGAGCTGGAGTACTAGTAAAGAGTGGCTGACAGTGTCGAAGGCTTTGGTGAGGTCAATGAAGATGGACCCCACCAATTTGTCTTCATCCAGGGCCTTGTGTGCATAGTCAGTGTATTCCAGCAGTGCCGTGGTGGTACTGTGTTTTTGCCTGAAGCCATGATGAATTGGGCAGAGCAGCTTGTACTTATTGAGGTATTCTGTGAGTTGACTTGCCGCAATTTTTTCCAAAGCTTTGGATAGTGGGGAGAGGGTAGATATGGGCCTGTAGTTTGACACCAGTACCTTGTCACCATTCTTATGCACTAGAGTTACCAGGGCTTGCTTCCATACCTCTGGAAATTGAGCTAGGGCCAAGGATTTATTAAATAGCATTGTTATAGGCAAAATGAGAATATCAAGGGTAAGAGACAGTAACTTCATGTCTAGCCCATCACTTCCCAATCTGGTTTTGCCTAGGACTTTCCAGACCATCATTAGGGCCTCCTTCACCGTTACCTTCTTAAAGTAGAAGGCTGGTTGGTTAGTTATGAGCAGGTTGGCGCAACCTTGGTCCTCCACAAGCAGAAGGTAGTCTATAGGCAGCACTGAGGACAGGTCTGTAAAGGCCTGGTTGAAGGCACCAGCAATGGCTAGCAGATCTGAGGAGGATGAGTTATTAATGTTGAGCATCTTAGGGTGCTGCTTTTGATCTTTACCAAGGATGTTTTTGATGTTGTCCCAAAGCCTCTTTCCTGCTCCCCATGCATTGTTAAGTTGAGTCTTATGGAAATTGGCTTTTGCGAGCCTGATAAGTTTGGTGCACCGATTTCTAGCCATTTTGTAGCACTGCAGGTCATGCTTGCTGCCTGAGTTTAAGGCTTTTTCCCAGAGGCAGTCCCTCTCCTTTAGGAGGCAGAGGAGCTTGCCATCAATCCAGCCGTTAACCTCCCCCCGAATTTTCTGTTTTGTGCATGGTGCATAGATATCACAGATGGAATTGAAGCCCTCAGTGAAAAAACTAAAGGCCTGGTCCAGCGTAAGTGCCTTGTTGATGGGGGACCAGTTGTAGGCAGACAGGGCCAATTTGAGGGATCCAAGTTTGCCTTTCCACAGAACCCTGCTCTCGATGAGGCGGGGTGGGCTTTTGGCAAGTTTAGTGGTCCATATAAAGGAGATTGGGGAGTTGTCACTTAGCACGTCTGGGAGAACCCTGAGTTCGGAGAATCGAGTCGGTGAGCTAGCTAAGACCCAGTCAATAAGGGTGCTGGTACCAGCCTTGTAGTTCTGCCTGGTGAGGTGAGTTATGAGTTGCATGAGATTGTGGGAGGTGATTAGGTCTCTGGATGGTGTTGCCTCCTTATATAACCAGTTAATATTAAAGCCACCAGACAAGATGAGTTCTGAGCCCTTTCCGAGTGTGCTAATTTCTTCCATAACAATAGGAAGGCCTTCCTTGGCTTTCTTGGGGGGCAGGTAGGTTGTGTCGATGGTAAGGTCTGCCTTTTAGGCCTAATTTGTATTTTTTACCACCAGTAGCTCATACCTCCACAACTTTGGAGACGGGAGGACGGAGCAACTCAGTGAGTTTCTGGCATATAGGAGGCAGCTGCCATCTTTCCTGCCTATTCTATCAAGTCAAAATGCTTGGAATCCTTACATGGCCACCTCATCATCTTTGATCCTACCCCACAGCCAGGTTTCAGTTAGGCAGAGTATGTCAGGGGCATGGATGGTCATCCAAGTCTGGAGCTGGTCAAATTTGGCAGTTAGGCTGCCAACGTTTAGCGATGCTATCTTTAGGCCATTCACTGTATGGACCCCCCTGCTCCTCAGGGTTGTTGGTCCAGGGTTTAGGTGAACATTGCCAGAGAGTAGCAGTAGCAGAAAGATAACCTTTCTGGCAGATAGGGTGATGTTTATCTTCCCTCATGTCTTCCGTTGCCTGTGCTTCAGGTGGGGGGAAATGTCTATACGCCTGTGTTAAATTAGGGGGAAAGCTAACCATTAAGGTTACGGTTTGCAAGGTTGGCTTGGCGATAACTGTGTATGGGAGGTGCGGGAGGATAAAGAGCCTATCGTTACTGGAAGTGGTAGTCCCAGATGAAAACCCAGAAGGCAGGATTGCCAGGAGCACTGATGATAAAGGAGGCGGTAGTCAGTACTGCTTGTGGGAGCAGAAGAGCTCAAGGCCAGAGAAGATGGAGTTGGGAAACGAGCTACAAATAGCAACATGACAAACTGTCCAAACAGCAATGGAGTAGTTGAGATGGAGATATGTGGATGGGTTGAATGAGCAGAGGAAGAAGGCAGTTGAGACCTTACAGGATTGACTGTGGAGATTGGTGGCATGGATTCAGAGATGATGCCCAGGTACAGGAGATGGAAGGCTGATGGGTAGAAGGCATCCACGGTCAAACAAAGACAGTGGACCTGAAGCACAGTCTGAGAGATTCACAGAACCCAGCTGGAGCAGAGGCAATGATGCTGTTGGTAGAAAATGCACACTGTAGAAAATGCAAATGGATGATATAGACTCCTAGCCCCAGTGGACAGGCAAGCCTACTTTCACCTGAAACTTCATAAGGCAGAATTAGGGACTGATATTGTTGAATGATGGTGTAAGATATATTGATGGTAAAAACTGGAAATGAGGAACAGGGTCTAGTCCCCAGTAGACAGGAAGAGCTCACTGTTGCTCAATATCCCACTAGTTAGAGGTAGGGATGGAGACTGTTGAATAATGGTATGGGATGGATTGATTGTTGAAACTGGAAATGATGAAAAGGACTCCCATCCTTGGTATACAGAGCAGGCCAACCTTCACTCAATACCTCACTAGGCAAAATTAAGGACAGAGACTGTCAGAATGATGGTAAAGGCTGAAGGCAGCTGGAAACAAGACTCCCATCCCTTTAGACAGGACAAGCTTACCTTCACTCAATACCTCTCAAGGCAGAGTTAGGGATGGAGACTGGAATGCTGCTGGTAAGAGCTTTGTGAGTAAAGGGGCAGCTAACAGTTGCATGGTAAATCAAAAGAAAACAGAAGTAATGAGCAGGAAGAATAGGATGATGGTTGGAAAAGGGGGAGTGGGAACTTCAGGAGGTCGAAGAAAACACTTACTGAGGAAAAAGAAACAAATGGAACACATGAAATACACATTGCAGAGAAATGCTAGGAGGACATGGAGGATAATGGATAGGCAATGGTGAACAGCAATGTTGTGTTGATTTAGAGAGGTTGTCATGACAACCTAGTAAACCTTGAGAGTGAAGTTGAAGAGGTTTACAGTTGTCATGAAACCTCAAGAAATGAACTCAGTGTTGTTGTTTAACTGTTGCCCATCCATTATCTTTTATAGTGTATGGGCACTAGATAAACACGCACTGAGCATTCTTGAGTGCAGCTGTCCTTATGCACTGCTGTTAAGGTCCCAGCTGCCCCCCCCACACACACACACAAGGACAAGCCCCACTCTGACCTTGGACCTCCACACTCACAGACTGATTTTTTTTTAAATATAAATCCAGCTACTCGCACCTTCAATAGTGAGCTGCAGAAGTGTCCGTTTACTGCCAGTTTTTATTGGTGCTACTGTCTTTCAGGTCCTGATCTCACTATCATGGCCATTTCCCAAAGAGTGTGAATTTGACTGACATGGTCACATGCATGAAAAAAGATGTTAGATGCTGTTGTACCATTAATGTGACATACTCATGATGGTACAACAGCAATATGACATCACATCGATGGTACAACAAGATTATCTTTTGCTCAAATCCAATGCATAATAACACTCTCCCATACACAATAATTAATTATTATTTTTTTTTTTTTTAAACTGGTGACTGGGAAAGGCACACTGAGCCAAGGCTCATTTCCTGGTGCAATCCAGGGTGAGGGGGAGAGTAGAATACAATACAATATCACATTGCAACAAAGTGATCCTAATACAATAATAGTTACACAATAATATACAGAAAATCAGAATACAATGGCCAGGGGAAGAAGGCCACAGCACAGCTCAGTTGGAAAAGCAGTGCAGTTAGGGGTGCATTGGGACAGGAGCAAGGAGCAGCAGGTACAATTTTAAGCAGGTGCTTGAAGGCAGGAAGAGAGGTAGCTTGATGAAGAGTAGGACAGAGCTGATTTTGTAGGGAAGAAAGATGGTAGGAGAAGGTGGCTTGACCTGTGGATGAATGGGGTTGTCGATAGGAGAAGGAGCAGACGTCACTGGAGTGGAGTGAGAAGGAGGAATGATGGGCCAGTGACAGGAGGCAGGAGAGACAGAACAGGAGGGAACCAAACCAGTACATAGCAATTAGTGCCAAGAAGTGGGTCTGGTGATGGTAGGTAAGTGAAGGGATAGATAGAGAGGAATAGAGGGAGCAATGGTGTGTGGAAAGGTGAGCATTTTGCAAAGTGACGAAAGGTGTGTAAGAAGATGTCTAATTTGACCAAGGAGGTAGTGGGGGCAGTATAGTCGAGCACTGGGAGAAGAGTTTTGATTACCAGCTCCCAACGAATGGGAGGGGAGAGACTATCTTTATTTCAATATGGAACTCCCAGATTTGGGAAGAGTCTGGAGTGTAGGGACCATATGTGTACCGGAAAACTTAAGAGTGTCATTAAGCCAGACCCTGAGGTATTTGAATAAAGGGACTGATTCGAGAGGCAAGCCACCTGGGGTCACAAATATGGGAAGAGATGGGAGCTTGGTCAGTTTTTGTCTTATAATTTTTTTTTTTGTGTGTTGATTCTCAGTTGGTTTGCAGTGAACCAACTAAAGTACATTGTTAAGATCATGCTGCAGAGGGGTCTCCACGTCAGGGGTAGAAGGACTGGAGATGTAGATGTTGGTATCATCAGCATACATGTGAAGTTTTGAGTCTGAGCAAACAGTGGGGCGGTCATTAATGAAGTGGGATAACAGGACTGGGCCCAAGATGTAGCCTTGGGGGGACTCCTGGCATAGATGGGGAGTGGGAAAGACATGTTGGAGCTCACCTGGACTGACTGACACTTGTTCATGAGGCAGGAGCTGAACCAGTTTACTATTGGTGCCTCCAGGCCAACTGAATGCAGCTTGTTTGTAGGAGTGAATGGGTCACCAAGAAGAAAGCCTTCGCCAGATCTATAAAGATGTCAGCGGTGATGTGCCCAAGGTTCATCCCAGAGAGGATAAAGTCTGTGGCAAGTAATAAGGAGGAAGTGGTGGAGGGTCCCTTCCTAAATTCAGCTTGAACAGGGTACAGGGTTCCAGAGGCAAAGAGGAATTCTGCAAGTCTAGTGTCAACTAGGGACATCTGAAGTTTGCCTAGGATTGGGAGGATGGTTATGGAACAGTAGCTCCCAGGGGAGGCTGGGTTGACACCTTTGTGGAGAGGCAGGTCCTTGGTCTCTTTCAAAGGAAGAGGGACTGACACAGAGGTGATGGAAAGATTCAGTAGGTGAGTGAGTGGGAGGGCGATGGCTGGGGCAGAGATATGGACATGCTTAGGGTCAGTGCCATCGGGCTATTTTTGTCAGGGTTAAGGGACCTGAGTGCTTGAAGGACTTCCTGCTGGGTGATTGGGGGGAAGTGGTATCTATTTGAAAAAGGAGAAGGGGGGAGGGGGGGTCGCCAAAAGGGGGTGGTCAGAAAAGAGCACAATTTATGAAGAACTTGTTGAAGGTGTCCACAACAGACTTAGGGTCTGATATCAATGAGCCATCCACTGAGAGGGTGGGGGGCTGTCTGAGTGGGGGGTCAAGTAGGGAGTGGATTGTTTTCCAAGCTAGCGGGGAGGAGGTTGGAATGCAGGCGGTCATGAAGTAGTCCGCCCACAGTATGGATGGCTTTTGTACATAGGTTTCTTAAGGTATTGTATGCTTGGTGGTTGGCATTGGCGTTGAAAGCCCTGAGTGAAAGGTGATAAATGTATCTGGGGATGGAGTGTGATGGATGCACCTTCCTAACACTGTAGGTCGTGCAGTGGTCACCGAAGATGTCAGGGTGGGTACCTGATGCACTAATGCAGTGGGGAGAGAGGAGAGTACCCAGTCTAGCAGGGAGTGGTTATGGGAGTGAGGATTAGGATGTGTAGCATCTGTTATGAGCTGAGTAAAGTTTAGTACTTCAGTGTTATGTACCATGGGCTTGGATGTGAGGGAAAGTCAGTTAATATTGAAATCCCCAAGAAGGATGAGATCCTCAGAGGGGGCATGATTGTTGTTTGAGGTGATGCATGAGACAAGTGAATTAAGAGAAAGTCTGGGGGAGGCATATAAAGGATCTACATATAACAGGAGGGTGGCAGTGATATTAAGTTTGGCAACTATAAGTTTGTGGGAAGAGGGGAGAGATTCTTGAAGACAGATGGAGCAGGAGAGGGTGTGCCAGGTGTAACGGGCCATTCCTTCACCACATTTTCCTCTATCTTGGCAGAAGAGGTTATAGTCTTGAAAAGCTATTTGGGAGTCAGGGACCTTGGGTGATAACAGGTTATGGAGATACATAAGATGTCAGGGGAGTGTTCGCTGGTCAAGACTTTTAAAGCATCTAGTTTAGAGAAGCAGCTACTAGCATTGAGGTGGATAATGCTGAGAGGCCTTTAGGTAGGGCAAGAAGGGGGAGGTGGACAGGGCTCCAGAGCTGAGTTCAACATTCCCCAAAAGAAGCAGAAGGTAATGTTTAAAGGAAAAAGATAGGGAGAGTTCCAGCCTTTGAAGAGGTGGATGGGGGTTAGTGGGAGAGATAGGTGAGGTGGCATGTGGCATGTGCTGTGGAGGGATTCTAAGTTGAGGAGGTGGGAGCAAAGCATTCCAGAGTGGATATAAGGTTTAGGTAAGGAGGGATAAGAGGGAAGAAGGGAGGAGAGGAGCAGAGAGAATGGTGAGAGAAGGAGGAGGAGAGGAAAGGAGTGTGGGGAAAGGCAGATGGGAAGGGGAGGAAAGAAGGAGGGGTCTGAGTGGGTAGGATGAAGATAGGGCTAAAAAAGAGGGGGAACAAGAATCCAGTTACAGAATTAGCATGATGGGGGGAGGATGAGGGACAGAGAGAAAGTGCCTGTAGAAAGGTAGTTGGATGGCAGGAATGAAGGTAGATTGCAGTCAAGGATGGGCAAGTATCAGATAACAGACTAGCACTGAGCAGGAGCAATGTTGGAAGAGGATACTTTTCACAAGGCTCAGTAATGATAGATTGGGAGCTGATCATTGTGGGCTGAGGACACAGCAAGAAAAAATCAGTAAGCAGTGCTGCAAGATGCTAGGGTAGGAGCAGGAGGTCAGAAGCAGGGCTTAGTGACAACAAAAACATTAGCAAGCATGTATAAAGCAACAGGTTTCACACAGCACAGTTGGACTAATTGTTGCGTATAGCCTTAGGCTGAGCTAGGAGAGGAGAGGAGCACTAAACTACAAATCCAAGGCAGGCTTGACATGACAAAATATGCAGCAGAAAAGCAGCAGAATGAACTTACAAGTAATAACATGGAATAAAGCACCAAACAAGTCAAGACTGAGGAAATCAACAAGAAAGACAAACAGCTTGGAAAATCAGGTAGGGACTTGTAGGAACAATTAGCAATGATGTAATAGAAAGACATGAGTGGCATAGGTGAGCACGATTAGTCCAATGAGTACAATGGACTGTGAGTATATGCTTGGGAAACATTGTAGCTAGTACGATGAAAAGAGTGTGGCTAGTTATTTAGTTTAAATAGATTTTGTTGCACAGCATAGTCAGTTTTATTGTTGTCTAGGAATATTTATTTATTTATTGAATTTTGGTGACAGGGTGGGCCCACTGAGAAAAAAACAGTCCCTTTTTCAGTGGCGACCCGGAAAGTACATTAAATTGGGAAGTGCAATTGTAGACACAACACAAGTTGTACATAGAGCACTGATTACAAAAACAAGAACAGCAAATGTGGATAAAAAACATAACACTTTGTATCATAAAGATAGTACAATCATTAACACCTACATATTATAAAGTGAGCATATTTCCTTCAATAAAAAAAACATACGTAAAGTTACAGCAAGTACATACATCAAGCCTTAGCTACAGATAATAAAATACAACATTCCTTAGTATACATTATTATAAGCCAGAGGTGCTAAGCATACATGTTAGACAGATTTGGCTAGCTCGGGAGTCAGTGAAAGCAGCAGCAGGGCGGGGCAGCTAGGTGGGCTTGTAGTGAGCATCAAAACTGAGAGAGTAAGGAGCAGGCCAGGATTGGGGGAGGAAGTGAGATTCAGGAGGACACAGCAGAAAAGGTGAAAGACCTCCGGGCCACCGAGAGCTGTAGGTTTGGCACTGCGAGAAGGGGTAGAGAGGCTGATCTGAGACCACATGTTGGGAGACAACATTGGATGATGTCAGTTAAACATGACTTGGTGAATCTATGGACAAGTTTATACATGTAGCTTAGGGTGGCATACTGTAGATTAGCATCGTAGGGCATCCAACCCAGGGTGGATTGGACATCACAATGATGATGCTGAGCACCGGGCCTCAAGACAAACCTACCCACTTTATGGTAGGCAGGTGAAAGGTGAGAAGATGCCATGGTAAAGAGGAGTAAAGGCGCCCCATACTTGAGGAGAGCGTGAAGAGTGGCACTCTGTCCAGGATTTTCACAGTTGGTATTTACAGGACCAGATAACCACAATATGATGCTTGAGAAAGACAGGCATTAAAATAAAAAGCAAATGTTGACATAAAAGCAGTATTGTCCATGAAAAATGCCACCTGCTTCTTTCCATTCAGTAAGGTATCATCTAGGCTTGCTAACTGAACCCGCATTCTACAATACAAAAATTACCTTTGTTAAATTGTTTTGCATGGCTATCCTGATGGTCAAGTATCAGCAAAAACAGATCTGTTCAATGGCTCTAGTAATCCTGAAAACAAAAGATGAGTGCAAGCAAGGTAATGGAATATGGGAACTAAATGAAAGCTCCAACTCCGGGCATGCGCAATAACACTTCAGGAGTGTAAGTGAATCAGAAACAGTGGTGCAGAGTGGTGGCTTGAACAGTGGAAGACAAGCCCAAAAAGGAAAAGAAGAAATGGCGAAGCCAGGAGGCAGCACAGGAAGGAGGCACGGGGAAGGGACAGACAGAGAAAAACAGCAACTGGGGAGGAAATGGAGGGGGGGCACCAAGAATGAGACAGAGATATACTGGAAAAGGGGAGCAACAAATGGGTAACCAGACAAAGAGGAAGGAGGAAAAAGGGACAGTGAAGAAAATGAAAAGGGGGGATGGAAGGAGAGCAAATGGAGAGCCCCAAATGACAGGGAAGAAGGAAACAGTAGGAACAAATGAAGGAGGCACAGCCCACAAGCCATGCAGGAGCTTGGAGCACTGAGAAACATCAGTGTTTCAAAATGAACTAAACGTGAGCTGCTGGGAGAGGCTGTTTTATATTTGGTATGTGGAAGGAGCTATTCCCCAACATTGAACCTCAGGCTTTAGCCCTCATATTAACAGGCACAGGGCACTATACTTCATGTATGCATTGATGCTAAGATGAGTTTGCATCATGTAACAAAAATAAACTAGGTACTCAAAAAACTGCCAAAACACTGCCAGGTCAGGTGTGGTACGATGCTTCTACTCATGAAAAAGGGTGGTCGTGGTGGTGGGGGGAGTTAGCTACAGTGTGCCCCCAGTGAGACAAGCAAAAAAAAATAGGAACTCACAGCACTTGCTAAATAGGAAAAAAAAAGTATTTCATTTGGAGTGCGAACACAAAAAACGCTGCCCAATGAGGAGCAGTACTTGTGTTTGCTGATTTTACTTAATGATTCCCTCTGTGCAGGTTTTATTTAATGATTCCCTAAGCAGCTAGCCACACTAACTTTCTCCATGTTCAACAAGCTGCAGCAGCCTTTTAATTTCTATTGTCCTTCTGAGGGACTCACTGAGTATTTAGAATGTATTTATGTTATTAACATACAAATAAATGCACATACTGTTTGCTGTGATGTTTGTAAGCATGAGCGACCTTAAATACTGGGCTTCCCTAGTCTTAATAATTTAATACTGTGCAAAAAGAAAGCTTTTTATGTTGATTGCGCGCAGTGCAAGAAACATATTGAGACAGCTTGCTGGGAAGCAGACTGTGGAGGCGGGGCACTTTTGTGGCCAATGCCCCCACAGCCTGCAAAGGCTTGTCCCGCTTCCCCCAATGCCATTGCAGGCTCCTGGTGACAGGAGTTTCTAACATTGGCACCAAGTTCTGAGAATTTCACTGCTGCAAACAGTGGCCACCTCGTCATTGCAGCATCAGCCATCCGCTGCAATGAGGGAGCGATCCGTCATTGCAGGGTGGGATGTAAAACCCCTGATATTGTTTGTGAACATGGTGGCTGCTTGCCGCCACGTTTACAAACAATATAACCCCCACACCATGTTTACTTGCCGATGGGGGCCCTAATCCCCGTCGGCTTTGGTGGCCCCGTGTTTCTATTGTTGCCAACGGGGGAGCCCACTCCCCATCTGCATTCTGTATCCCCCCCCCGCTTTTGTTTCTGCTGATGGGGTGCCTAATCCCCGTTGGCATAATGATACCCACCCCCCTTGTTTGCTGATGGGGTGCCCAATCCCCCATTGGCTACTGCTGGCTCCCCAAACAAAGGCCTTTGCTGGCACACTGGGAGCCCACCCCAGTGTGCCAGATGCCCCTGTGAAGAAAAAACGGTCAAGCAACATCTTTGTTTTTTTCCTGAAGAAAAGGAAACTGTCCCTCAGCACTCACCCTGCCCCCCACTGGCAACCTGCACCCACCCGCCCACTGCACACCCTGCCTCCCCACACTCCTCCCTCACTCCATACTTACCTCTGGAACTCAGCGCAATGATTTTCGGTGGACCAGGAACACGTCTTTACTCTTCAAAGCTGGCCGCGAACTAAGGAAATGCCAGTAAGCTGTATAATGTAATAAATTGATTTTTTTTTACTTTAGTGCAAATCTCAGGAATTTTTGGGAATTTTTTAACCAAATTTTCAACATGGGGTTTTTGGGACCCTTCCTCATGAATGCTTGGACTGCCATGGCGTTAATTGGCCCTGAAAGGTGATTTCATGGTCACTGCACAGAATCACCTTTGGGGGCTGATTAACAAAATGACAGTGCCAGTGTACATGAGGTGGGCTCTCAAAAAACCTATGCTTCAAATTTGGTAGAAAAAAACCAAAAAATGACTGTTTTTCGAGCGTGCGCTGTGCAGTTGCTATGCACGCTCGTAACTTCATGAATTTGCAATATTTTCATGCCAGATTTTCAACACTGGCATTTTGTCACACCTCCTTGTGAACAGTACAGCTGTCATTGTTCAAATCCTGACAGAAATGTGTTTTTGCACTTCCGGCGCAGAATTGCACGGTCGCTGTGGGAAATCAGTGTTTGGGACAGATTAAGAAAATAACAGTGAGACTGTTCATAAGTAGAGGTCCTGAAATGCCTATGTTGAAAATTTGGTAATGATACCCCATAAAATGACTGTGGTATGGGCATGCTCGTAACTTCACGAATGTATAATATTTTCACTCCAGACTTCCAACATTGCCATTTTCCCACACCTACTTATGAACAGTACAGCTGTCATTTTTCCCATCCTGGCTGAAATGTGTTTTCGCACTTCCAGCGCAGAATACAGTGGTTGCTGTGGGAAATCACTGTCCGGGACAGATTAAGAAAATGACAGTGATACTGTTCATGAGCAGAGGCCCTAAAATGCCTATGTTGAAAATTTGGTGATGATAGCCCATCGAATGACTGTGTTACAAGTGTGTGTTGCACACTTTCCACGCACCCTTGTAACTTTGCTGATTTGTAATATTGTCACGCCAGATTTTCATCAGTGGAATTTTTTCACACCTCCTTATGAGCAGTACAGCTGTCATTTTTCACATCCTGACCGAAATGTGTTGTCACAGTTCCGGCGCCCAATAACGTGGTCGCTGTGGGAAATCATTGTTCGTGACAGATTAAGAAAATGACAGTGGTACTGTTCATGAGCAGAGGTCCTAAAATGCCTACGTTGAAAATTTGGTGACGAAACTCCATATCATGACTCTGTTACAAGTGTGCGTTGAACTGTTTCCACACACCCTTGTAACTTCGCAATTTTGTAATATTTTCACACCATATTTTCAACAGTGGCATTTTTTCACACCTCCTTATGAACAGAACAGCTGCCATTTTTCACATCCTGGCTAAAATATGTTTTTGCACTCCTGCCACAGAATAGCACAGTCGCTGTGGGAACTCACTGTTTGGGACACATTAAGAATGAACGAGTGAGGAGGTAGTGACCAAGGTCAACTGAGCTCTGTCGGAACTGCTGTGGATTTGTTTGTGGGCAGAAAAAGGGCCCAATGCAAGAGCCCAGTACAAAAGGGCAGCCTGCAGCACTGGGAGAAACAGAATGAGAAAGCAAGTGATGGAGGGGGAGTGAGCGAACTCACCAGAGCAGTGTCAGATTGCTGCAGATTTCTTTGTGGGCAGAAAATGGCATCAGTGCAGGCAGGGGCCCAGTACAAAAGGACAGCCTGCAGAGGTGGGAGAAACAGTACGAGCAATTGACACAGGGGGACTGAGTGAGCTCAATGGAGCTCTATCAGGACTGCTGCAGATTTCTTTGTGGGCAGGAAAAGGCACCAATGCAGGCAGGAGTCCTGTACAAAAGGGCTGCTTGCAGTGCCAGGACAACCAGAATGAGTGAGTGACAGAGGGAAACTAAGCGACCTCAACGGAGCTCTGTCAGGACAGCTTGGGATTTGTTTGTGGACAGACAAAGGTGCCAATGCAGCCAGGAGTCCCGTGCACAAGTGCAGCCTGCAGCGCCAAGAGAAACAGAATGAGTGAGTGACAGAGCGGTAGTGAGCGAGCTCAACGGAGCTCTATTGTGACAGCTGCAGATTTCTGTGTGGGCAGAAAATGAGGCAACGAAGGCAGGAGGCCAGTACAACAGGCCAGCTTGTAGCACTGGCTGAAATGGAATGAATGAGTGAGACAGCTCAATGGAGCTGTGTCAGGCTGCAACAGATTTCTTTCTGGCCAGAATAAGCCACCAATGCAGGCAGGAGCCCAGTACAAAAGGGCAGCCTGTAGCAGCAGGAGACACAGACCGAGCGAGTGAGGAAGGGAGAGTGAGTGAGCCCAATGGAGCTCTTTTGAGACTGCTGCAGATTTGTTTGTGGGCAGAAAAAGGCAGCAATGCCTGCAGGGGCCCAGTACAAAAGGGCAGCCTGCAGTGGCAGGGAAACCAGAATGAGCGAGTGAGAGAGGGGGACTAACCATGCTCAATGAAGCTCTATTGTAACTGCAGCAAATTTCTTTGTGGGCAGAAGAAGGCAGCAACACAGGCAGGAGCTCAGTACAAAAGGGCAGTGTGCTGCACCTCAAGAAACAGAATGAGTGAGTGACACGGGGAGTGAGCGACTTCAACTGAGCTCTGTTGGGACAGCTGTGGATTTCTTTGTGGGCAGAAAAAGGTGCAAACGCAGGCAGGAGCCCCGTACAAAAGGGCAGCCTGCAGCGCCGGGAGAAACACAATGAATGAGTGAGAGAGGGGGAGTGAGCAAGCTCAATGAAGCTCTATTGTGACTGCTGTGAATTTCTTTGTTGGCAGAAAAAGGCGGCAACGCAGGCAGGAGCCCACTACAAAAGGCCAGCCTGCAGCGTCGGCAGAAACGGAATGAGTGAGTGAGAAAGGGGGAGTCAGCAGGCCCAACAGACCTGTGTTGGGACTGCTGCAGATTTCTTTGTGGGCAGAAAAATCCACCAACAGAGGCAGGAACCCAGTGCAAAAGGGCAGCCTGCAGTGCCAGGAGAAACAGAATGAGCAAGTGAGAGAGGTGGAGTGAGCCACCGCAACAGAGCTCTGTTGGGACAGCAGCAGATTTCTTAGTGGCCAGAACAAGGTGTCAATGCAGGCAGGAGCCCAGTACAAAACAGCAGCCTGCAGCACTGGGAGAAACAGACTGTGCAAGTGATACAGGGGCAGTGAGCGAGCTCAACAGACCAACGCAATCAACATTCGGCTTGTTACTACTACTTTTTACTAGGAGCTATTACCTTTATAGTCAGCTCCTAGTGGCCAGTACCCTTAGCAAAGCCTAGAGTCACTGGGTGAAATGTTAGGTTGGCTGTGCAGGCTCCTGTATGTTCACTTGTCACCCAAATAAAATTAACTTATAGTCTGCATCAACTCATGGTGTGTCTGGTGAGTGTATATTAGCATTTTTCTTACACTGCTGGATTTGTTCTGCCATGTGTACTGCCAGCCCTGTAGCATCCCTTTTTGTTGTTACCTGTTACCTATATTTTAAATCTCAGATAACACAAAACCTGATAATGAACACCAAGATACTAAATGGCAAAGTAAACCAGCTCTGGCCAGAGCTGATAGGGCTGAAAATGAGGAATATGGGGTAAAAATATTGAAAAATGGTATTTTAATATTTTTAGACCAAATTTTCAACATAGCCTTGTTATGGCCCTGCCTTGTGAAGAAGAACAGAGAAAATGTTCAATTCCTGGCCTAAAGGTGATTTTGCTCAGAGACATCAAAATCAACTTTCAGGATGCAGAAAAGCACATTTTGGGCTAGAGTTGGAAAATGACAGCTGTCACATTCATGATGTGCTGTAAAGAAATGGCTATGTTGAAAACTTGGGGTAAAAATATTGAATATTATCAAAGTTATGACCCTGTGTTTGCAAAATTCAACATAGCCTCATAACTTTGTATTTTTTTTAAATATTTTTACACCAAAAATTAAAACATAGCCTTCTTATGACCCTGACTCATGAATAACGCCAGAAAAAATTTCAACTCCTGCCCTAATGGTGATTTCAAGCAGGAACCACAAAATCACCTTGCAGGATTAAAAAAAACAAACAAAAAAACATATTGGCCAGGATTGTAGAAAATGACAGCTGTCACATTCATGAGGTGCTATAAATATATGGCTATGTTAAAATTTGGGGTCAAAATATTGAAAATTACCAAAGTTACGAGCCTTCATTCATAAAATTCAACATAGGCTCATAACTTTATTGTTTTTTAATATTTTTATACCAAATTTAGAACATAGCCTTCTTATGACCCCACTTCAAGAACACTGGCAAAGACAATGTTCATCTCCTGCCTGGAAGGTGATTTCATGCAGGGATCACAAAATCCTCTTCCGGGTTGTTAAAGAACAATTAGGCCAGGATTTGAAAAGTGATAACTGTCATTTTTATGAGGTGCTATTAAGATATGGCTACATTGTACATTTTAGGTATAAATATTGAAAATTATCAAAGCTACAGGCCTGCATTCATAAAGTACATTGTAGGCTTATAACTTTTTTTTTAATATTTTTACACCAGATTTTCAACATAGCCATCTTATGACCCCACTTCATGAACAACCGTGGAGAAAGTTTCCAACTTTTTCCCGAAAGGTAATTTTGTGACCACAAAATCACCTTTCAGGAGAGATTTACCTAATGTCACTTGCATTGTTCATGAGATAGTGTCTCAAAAAAGTATGCTGAAAATTTGTTCCAAACATGTTGAAAAATGGCCTAGTTATGCTACTAAGTTCAGAACCCCATTGAAATACATTAAACCGAATACCTAATTTCCTCAGTTTGTGGTCCAGCATTGATGAGTGAAGACATGTCTGCAGTCCAGAGAGGATTATGACTTTGGAGCCCTGATGGATAACTAAGAGCTTTGGGAGGAGCAGGTGGGTACTGAGTGGGACGGTCATGTGGGGGGAGGACAAAACTGGCCACAAAAGACATCAACGGATAGTTTTCTTTTCACAGGATTTAAAAATATAAAAAAACTGAGACTTTGGATCATGACTCTGGGTGATTGGACCCCCAGTGTCACTCTAATGTTTTTGTGGGGGTATTAAAAAAAGGGGGCACGGAACATGAGTGCGACACTGGGATATTGGACACCCTCAGTGTCACTGTTATGTTTCTGGGGAGCGGTGGTGAGAGGAAGGCTCAGGTGTGGGAGAGGATATCTATAATTTTAAGACAAAAAGATTGGTGGTCATGGCACACTGTGCCGCTGCAATCCACTGCACATGTGTATGTGGTCAGGCTTGAACAGTAGACTGTAGTGGCCATCTTGGAGATGGTAGAGTGTGCTGTGACAGCAGATTATTTAGTCCTTTAAATTATATTTATCATCCCACTCGACCTTCACTCTCAGCACCCACTACCCCATCCCCTCACAAACATAACAGTGACACCGGGGGTGCCCAATACTTCGGTGTCGCAATCAGGAAGCCTCCGGTGTTGTTTTTTTTTTTTTTTTGTAAAAATTAGTGCAGTGCAAGCAGAGTGCTTCACAGACATGGAGGTAACTGTGGTGCAACTCCAACATGTTGTTCAGTCACAAAGAATCCAAGGAATGCTGAGTCCTTTTTTGAAAGCAAAAGGTCTGCAGGGCTCTGCCCACTGCAGCCCTAAAAAATAAGGCCTATCTCTTTATTGACAGTACAAAAATGCCTGCATGATCGGGAGAATTCTGGTAATTGTTGCTGTTTCTTGTGGCATTGTGATTTCTATGAGCCAACTCACTCCCTTTCGAAACCAGAAATGATTTTTAAAAATTGTTATGGTCTTTCGGGAGTCAAGACAACTTTGGTCTTCTAGTTGTTGGTTCTCTTATGTGGTTTTCTCAATTCAGCCTACAATCATCCAAGTGCAGTCACTAGGGCAAAATATGCTAAACTAAATGTATCTCAATGTTAATGTGGTAGTGCAATTAAAAGTGAAAATGTTAGACCTGTACGTTTGTATTCTGTTTTAAATTTGATTTGTCTTGTAGGATATCAGTCTTTCTTCATTTTAAGCTTGCTATAGTTTTTTTTATATTCTGAATAATAAAACAAATGTATTTAATATGGATTAGAGCATGTTTGGTTTTCATCCATGTTCCTAGCTATTTCAGTACACATCTATTTTCCAATAAGGCCAGAGAGCAGTGTCTACTGATTGGTAGTTATTAACAGTCACAAGAAAAGTAATGTTACACAGTAGGTGTTAAATAATTTTACATAGTGTTTGTTAACAAAAAAAAACAGACTACTGTTGAAAATCTGAACAGAGTGATATTGAAAGGATACAATAGAGTTCTCCTGTCATCACTTTAAATGCAAAAACAAAAGTGATAAAGCAGACTCAAAATGAGGGAGGGGGTGGTTATACAAGACAGGTGATTCGGGCCAATAAAAATGGAATAAAAAATGTTAGTCCAAACATGCCAGGTGGGATCTGGACAGAGCTTTTTAAATTGGCAATATTTATTTCCTTGCTTTGCTGGTCAGTCCCCTTTGGATGAACTCATGAGATAATATTCTGCACTGCCTGTCCTCTAAGTGTTTTATGATGTTGAAACTGGAATTTTTTTTTCCATTTATTATTTTTACTGTTCAATGTGTGGCACATGGCTCAGTGCTTGTGATATGTAAGAGCTGGGTATGATATGGTTGGTGCTTGGAAACATTAGAGCCGGATTAGGACATAAGTCAGTGCTTGTAGTACATAGCAACTGGATATGATATAATTGGTGCTTAGAACATTTGAGCTGGATGAGATATGGTTGATGTTAGAACTTGATCTTTTGGCCTTTCTCTATATCTCACCTTTGGCGTGATGTTAGGTAAATGTAGGATTGAAGGCCCAGTAAAAGGTGAGATATGAGAGACAGAGAAGGAGAAGGAGGCAGGGGTGGATGGAGGGCCAGTTCGACTCACTAAGCAGAAGGAACAGAAGCAGAAGGTTTATGTAGAGGATGGGGGACATGCTATTCCCCCGCCCCATTGAAATGCAGGCAGAGCCTTCCAATTCAATGTGTGGTACATAGCTCAGTGTTTGTGATACGTAAGAGCTGGGTAAGATATGGCTGGTGCTTGGATATGTTAGAACTGGATTAGGACATAAATCAGTGCTTGTAGTAGATGGGAACTAGATGTGATATGATTGATGCTTAGAATGTTTCAACTGGATGAGATAGAGTTGATGTTAGAAATTGATCTTTTGGCCTTTCTCTATAACTCACCTTTGGCTTGATGTTAGGTAAGTGTAGGATTGAAGGACCATAAAGAATGTAATTACAAATGTGATTACCTCCTCCAACTCTGGAGAGTGTGGCCAGTAGCATGCAGGAGAGGAAAAATCCCCTTGGGGGAACTTCCGAGGACCCATGACTACTGACTTGCCCATCCTCTGGGCATACTAAAGGAGAGTAATCCTATTTAGATTAAAGTACTGAATTGGTTATCTTAGTACTAGATCCATTTTTTGGTAGTAGAGGCATATTCTGTATTTCAACGGTGAGCAGAGTAATCCTGAAGAACGAGGTACTGGCAGATGAAAGTCCAATATGGAGATGATGTCAGATGAAGTTAGTCAATCCTAGTCCATGATATCTATGGGAGAAGAAGGTGTGGAGCATAGGATCCAGCAAAGAAGACAGGACCCCACATGGTCAGCCAAGGTGACGATGGAAATGTGGTTGAGCAAGCAGCTAGGCTCCCATGTGGGTGAAACCAAATGATACAGGGAACCCCGTGGTCCTCTATTATGTAGATTCCTGTAAATGAGGTGAAACCTCCATGGAGGTTGGCTGAGGTGAGATGGAATGCAGTTGAGCAGGCAACCAGGCCCCCATGCAGGGTGAAGCAGGGGGCGTGGTAGACCCATGTAGTCTGCCATATGCACAGGTTCAAGTTAGAGACAGCGAGACCCCCATGTCGGTCAGCCAATGAGTTGGAACATGGAAGAGCAAGCACCTAGGCTTACTGTGGGGTGAAACCAGACATATGTTGGGACCACTAGGCCTGCCAGTGCATAGGTTACAGTAAAAGAGTTGAGACCCCCATGTAGGTCAGCCGGTGAGATGAATGCATTGAGCAAGCATCAGGCCCTTTTATGGGGTGAAGCACTACTTAGGAAGGATCTCCAAGGACAATGCTGACTATAGCCATAGCAGCAGCCATCGTGGTGGGACCCATATGGAGACAGATGTCCTCCGATGCTGTAGAAGGAGGGAAGCGAGGTAGGATCAGAAAATGGATTCCTTAACCGGGAACAGAGCTAGGTGCATCCTGGTGAGAAGGTAAGGCAGCTGTCATCACACAGTAATGTAGAAATGCACAAGAAGGTTAGATGTCACTAGATAATTCCCAGTCCCATTTTGAAGTCGATGATGAGCAAGAAGTCAACACTGAAGCTGAAGTTCCGGCAGATAAAAGTCGAGCTAGAAATGATGCCTGGATGAAAGACGATGGTTAATTCATTACTAAAATAGTAGTAAGCGAAGCAGTTGTAAAGTGAATGTGTACAGTTAGCACGACTGAGGAATAAGTGCCAATGTAGCAATAGTTTGAGGACATAGAAATCATAGAGGATGAAATGGTCAGAAGTGTTGTCCAGCAGGTAATGTTGAGGTGAGAGTCTATGTGAATGGGAGGTTTGCTTGAGCAGAAGTCCAGTGAAACAGTAGGTTATGATCAAGTACTTAGCAAAAAGAAAAATTGTCTCAGGATGTCCAAAGAATTTAGGTATAGTTGGAGAAGTCTGTCATAGAAACTTGGTTGGAGCTGAACCAGAAGAAGGGGATAGAGGTAGAAGCATAATTGAATTTTAGAAGAAGGTTAGGCCCGGATGTGGGCTAGCATCAGGAGTGGAGGGTGGGGCTACTAGACTACCAGGGGATTTATTACTTTGGGTCAGGACAGTGATCAGAGGACAGGGGAGGAGTGAGGGACCACTGGACCACCAGGGATTATAAATGAACTATCAGGGAGGGGACTGGGGCTAGGGAGGACCACGGGAGCACCAGGAATTATAAATGTACTATCGGGGAGGGTATTGGTGCTAGGGAAGGATCACTAGGCCACTAGGGTGTGTGAAAGAAGGCATGGGGTCATTATGTCATGGCCAAAACCATGCAAAACAAAAATGCTGCATGCAAAATGGCATGCGGCAAAATAAGGTTGGGAGAAAACGCCAACCGGAACAGCACAGCGCACACCATTTGCAATAATGCCAAAATCTTTGTTTATGCCGGGGGCTCTGTCCTCCACACCCCCGACATGTGGGGCTTTGCCTCCCACACCCCACCAACTAAAGTAACCAACTCCAATGGGGGTGTGGACCGAGGGGGAAAAGGAAAAATCAGCAGCGGGGAAATTAGTTTAAAAAAAACAACAGCTTGGGAGATAGGAAAACAAACCCCAATCCCTGGGTCGTCAATACACCAGGTGCTTGTGCCTTAGCCACTCCACCACAGAAGTGGCTCAACCAGGCACATCACTTCTGGCATCTTCACTCCTTCCTCCAGTTCCTAGTGTGCGACAGGGGTAATGGTAGTTTCCTACCGCTATTACACCCCTGTCACTGTATTTCATTCTGCATGGTTATTCATGCACTGTTTTGGCAGCACAATATTGACCCGATACCATGAAAGAAATACCCAGAAAGGAATTGGGGATAGGGTGGGACCACTAGGCCACCAGTGTGTGTGACAGAAATACCAGGGAAAGGATCAGGGATAGGGAGGGACCACTAGACCACCAGGGTGTGTGGCAGAAATACCATGGAATGGATCGAGGATAGGGAGGGACTCCTAGACCACCAGCTTGTGTGAAATAAGCACCAGAGAAGGGATTAGGGCAGGGATGGATCGCTGAACCACCAGGGAACCCAGCCCTTGACAGTACACAGATGGATCTGCATCCTGTTAAGGGTTGGGTTTCAGAAGCATTAAATGACACCAATGCTGGTAGCCATTTAACATTTCTGAAATCTTTCAGTATTGTGCTGTGCTGCATATGCATGAGGGAACCCTCATTTGCATAGGTGCAGCACAATATTGTTCGGAACGGTGCTGTTGGGGGTGTGTGGCGCATCTGTGCCCTTTGAATATAGGCACACCCCAAACAACTGGTTCTAGTCTAGGTTGGTTTGTGCTGTGCTAACCTTTTGAAAATGGGGCCCAGAATATGGAAGAAGGCTAAACTTTCGAACAGTGATGCTGATTGGTTAAATTATGGACAGGTTTGAAATCAGAATACTTTGAACTCTGTAAATCTAAGCAAGAATACTATAAAATGGAACTTAATCAGAACATGAGCTCAAATTGACAGTTATTTTGGAAAACTATGTATAAATTAAAAGCAAATAATAATTCTGACTTGACCAATCATTTTAAGCTGGATGGACAGAATTTTCCCTTAAATGAATTTGTGGCCAATACATTTAATGACTACGTCATCAAAATCAGTACTGCAGCCATGGAACAAACCCAATCTTCTACTTCAATTACGTGAATGAAAAAGTCTTCCCCAGAAATAAATTCTGTATTCCAGGAAATTTCAGGAGATGAAGTTTGTGAAGAAATGCTTAAACTGGATATTAACAAATTCAGTGGTCTTGATGAAATTCCAGTAAGACTGTTTAAATACGTTGCCCCAGTCATCACTTTCCCTTTAGCAGAAATACTTAACTTATCCTTAACCACTGCTGATCTGCCTCTTGACTGGAAAATGGCAAAAGTGATTCCAATATTTAAATCGGGCTCAAAAAAGTATAGGAGATTACCATCCAATATCATTGTTATTGGTTGCTTTAAAAATCTTTGAAAAATTGATTGGAAAGCAATCGTGGAAGTATTTGGAGGAAAATAATATGTATGATGGATTCCAGTCTGGTTTTACACCCCTTCATGGCACAACCTCAGCACTGGTCAAAGTTATATCTGATCTGCAGGGGGCTCTGGACAGGAGCTGTACGTTGGAACTATTTTTGTTGACTTGTCCAAAGCTTTTGACAACCTGGACCACGATATCCTCCTGTCCAGATTACAATCAGTGGGGTTGTCACAGAAAGTTGTGGGTTGGTTCAGCACTTATTTAAATGGATGCCAGCAACTTGTAGATCTGAATGATGTCAGGTCCAGTTTAGTTACCATTATGTCAGGAGTCCCTCAGGGCTCAATTGTAGGCCCAATATTATTTAATATATACTTGAATAACTTTTAAAAAATCGCTCCTCAAAACAAATATCTTTACACTGATGATACTGGGGTATATCTAGAGGGACAGACAGTATCACAAATCAGACCATGAATTACAGGTAGCTTTTGATCAAATTCAAGACTATTTCTCCAGTTCTAGACTGGTTATAAATACTAAAAAAAAACCTCAAGCCATGCCTTTCAACAGTGAAAAAAGGGGTAGACTCTTCTTCTCTTACATTGCGTATTCTAACCTTGGAAAATCAAATGCTGCAATTGGTACAAAACCACAAATATCTAGGAGTCTGGATTGATGAAAGGCTCAAATGGAATGTCCATATAGATGATGTAGTGAAAAAATCTAGGAAAACATTTAGGTTTTTTACATGATCATAAATCATGCATGGACAGGGAAACTAGAAAACGTAGTAAATACTAAGGTGTTACCCATTTTTGATTATGGTGATCTACTATTTATGAGAGCCTCGAACATGGAGCAGGCAAAGCTTGATGTAACGCAATTTACAGTAGATTTGCCCGCTTCATCCTCAGTGCCCCACGTATGACACATAACTGTGACTTATTAAACAAACTGGATTGGTTGAAATTAATGGACTGGAGAAATTATAACATGATTATGTTTAAGTTTAAATGCTATAAAAATCTTGTGCCTGTTTATTTATCAAAGGACCTCTTAGTTTGAAAAATCAAATCAAATTTATGATCAGACTCTAGGTTAGAATTTCTTCCAAGAAAATGTAATCTTGAAATCAGAAGATCCTACTTTTTTACTGTAGTTCCCAAACTATGAAATAGTCTGCCCTCCTATTTGAGATCATTTGAGGGTAAAATTAGTAGAAACAGAATTGGCAAATGGTTGTCTAGCCAGACATATACAGTAGGAACTCAGATTGCTGCCTTAGTTGGGATACTGGTTATTGTGTGATTGTTTATTGTACTCAAAATGTTTTGTAACTTATAATGTTAAACTGTGCAGTATGTATAGTAAATGTCTCTCTTGAAATATTTTATTTTTATTGTATTTACATTTTAGGCACCTGTATCCACCCTAGAAAGGGCCTCATTTTAAATGAGCTTTGTTCAATTGTGTTTCCTATTCATATGAAACATGAATTACATTTTACCATACCATACCATACCAATCTTCCCCTCCCCACCAGCTCCCACCCATGTCTCCATGTTTTTAGCTAGCCATTCAAGCTGAATAGCTCCTTACAGTTTACATTGTACATTTTCTTTGGAAATGTGCTGGTCTCTATCGTATCTTCCCTCTCTTTTCTGCCTCTAATGAATACATGTTCAGAGTGCCAAGCCAGTCCTCCCACATAAAATAAAATTAATGGCTTCTATTCAGCAACCTGCATAGCAGGTACACACAACTAATCCGCCATGTGGCTATCCCTATACATGAAGCATTTGCATGTCCTACCTAAGCAGCATGTGTATTGTACATCAGTAGTAAGCAGCATGTGTAAGCATGGCATGTGCACACCACAGACCAAGGCCATGTGGATGTGCATGTAGGCATGTCAGATGGATATGCCAGGCAGATGCAGCAAACTGCACAGGTACAGTGCAGGTTACACCAAAAATGAATGTGTACAGCCCACAGAATACTTAAGCCAGGCAGACCCTGCTGAAAATACCAGACTATGCCTCCGACTGTCTTTGATTCACAGGGATGTCCCTGATTGTGCAATGTATACATTCCCTATATCTCCTAAATGTGGCATTCATGCCATGGAAGAGTAAAGATGGAATCATTAAATCATAACAGACAATGGTGCTACAGTTTACTTCCTCAGCAGAAATCCTGTTAACAGTAAACCACATAATGTAGCTGCATCTTAATACCACTTATTAAGATGTGTCCCTGATATTGATCATGTGTCCTGAATACTGAGCCTGATCTCAGAGGCAGGAGGTTAGAAGTTTACACTAGAACACAACACAGTTCCTGACTCCACCTGTAGCAAAGGTACAGGCCATAAGACCTTTTACCCCTGAATCCCCCAGCCATTCTGGCCATCCATATCTATAGCATAATAGAGTGCAAGCCATTTTTTCCTGGCAACACCCATAGTGAGTCACCACACCTGTGTGAACACAGAACTGCAACTGGCAATACAACTCACAGTGCCTACTACAATGACAGTGCATCAATTTCATCATATACAGATGCCCTACTGAGGACTCCTATGGCTGAGTTGAGACCCCCACCCACCGCTGTTCCCAGAGGCATGCAGCCTTCAGCCATCAGATGCCCCACTGACTCTTGGTGGGACATTTTACTTTGGTTGTTACAGCATGAAAACCGCAAGTTCCATCACATCACTGAAATAGTCCACAAATTGCCAACTTAGTATACAGCTGCCCCCACTGGCATAGAGAAACTGTCCACATGATCCATATACAGTCTGGACCCAGTGATGTGTGCTACACCACCTCAACCCCTGGAGTATGACATCATATGACTCTCTGCTGCTTCCCCGATAGGCTTGAAGATGGTGGTGTCGCAGCATCCAGGCCAAATGTGTCAACTGCTTCAGATATAGCCTTGTACAGGTCCACCAAAAGTCTGAAATTACACAGACATGGGGACACCATGTCAGAACCATACCCCTGCATGCAACATCCACCATGCAGCATCACCTGGTGAAACACGGGTGCACAGTGCTGGCACTGGAGCCAAGGCCATCATGCCAATAGTTGCATGGGACTGTCAAGTGGTTCTCTATGGAAAAGCCCATTCAGTGACCCCCAAATATTGTTAAGGGCTACTGCTGGAGGAATGTGCCTGTCTACCAGTATTGGTTCCCTCCATTCTGGCATGAAAGCCCTGTCTGTGGCCATACTACCTCAATACAAACGCAGACTCACTTACTTGGGATGTCTCAGCGATCCAGCACAGTATGCATGGCCCTCATGACACAGCCCCTCTTGTAGACACATCTGTAAGCATGCCCTTCTGGTCACCAAAACAATTACTCTGGCCCCATGCCCTCCAGCTGCAATGTCAGCCTAGTTGGCCTGCCAGTAGGGCCCTGTATGGGGCAATAAAGTAGTCTATCAGCATCCCTTACTGTACATAGCTGAATCCTGTTCACCCTGGCCCAGTGCCCACCTGCAGTGGCCATGTGACGGCCCACAGACATGTAAGCAATAAGACACGACAGGGTGTGTGTTAGACACTTTAACACATGGCTAGGATGTGTAGTGAGGCACGAGGCCACCGGCCGAGTGCGTCCAGCCTCCTAGCCGTGTGTTAAAGTGTCTGATGCACAGCATGGAGTGGCTTATTGCACTTATGAAATGGCTATCTGTAGTGCAACTGCATTTGGTAAGTAAAATTCCTAATTTTAAGTGGGAAAAAATATGTTTTTTGTGTCAGTTTTTAATAAAATAGTTCCTCCGCCTAAGTGTTCTGTGTGTGTTTTTTTTTTTTACTTTTTCCTACAAAGGCTTCTGTAGTTTAGGTCTGGATGTCATGGCACTGTTCACCCCCCCCCCCCTCCAGTTTACAGCATGAAAATGCATTGTTTATCAAGTGACATGCAGAGAGCACTATAGTAAATAAATTAGTTTTACAGAAATCGGAAAATAGACACTCTGCGAGGGAAGTTGCGATTGGCTGGCAAGCTAGCAATTGATCAGAACAGGCACTGAGTGGGTGGGCAGGGGGAGAGAGAGAGAGAGAGATCGTGATCATGGTAGTAGGGTTTTTTATGTGATACCTCTAGGAAGTGAAAAAGGTATTTAGTGGCACAAAATGTTGTATTGTTAAAGTGAGAGGCTAAGGGAAAGCAATTGTGAGTGGCTGGGCAGTGGGCTGTTGATTAGGATGGAGAGCGAGTGGGCGGGCTGGGAAAGAGATTGCGGCAGTTTTTTTTTTTTTGTTTGTTTACTACATGCTGCGTCCACGAGGAGACAGGCAGATGGATTTGAAAGAGAAACATCCAAAGATTGAGGCCAAGGCGTCAGACATAGTGGACAGGTATTTCTCACTTCTGATTATTTTTACTATTCCTTCTGAGTGGTGGCATAAAACAAGATGGCTGAGTTTAATTTCTGAACGTTCCATGTGGGCACTTCATTGGGATCAATGCACAGCTGGCATAGCCTGATCTTGCTTGTGTGTGTTAGAAACTTCAACACACTGCTGGCATCCATTGAGATGGCTTGAAATTGACATGCCATTTCATAATCCATATTATCCTGTTAGGACTTTATTCTGGCCCTTAGTAGACTATGGGGCAGACCAGGTACTAGAGACCTAAATGGATGGTGGCACACATGGCCACTGCTCTCAGCTCCATTGGCAGTGCCTCTGCTAGCTCCCATAATTGCTACAGCTCCCTGCCTACTATGGCCCACACAGATGCCAACACCCCTAGTGGTGTGGGTGCAATGCTGATTGGCAGGAATGCATGCCTGGATGTGGCCGTGGTTGGCACAAGGCTTGTGCTCCCTGTATACAAGACTCAGGTACATAAAAGGGGGGGTAAGCTGAAGGCATGTCTTCCAGATTGCCTGCAGACAGCTATTTCTAGCACTATGCATCATGTGCCCTTCATATTTGCTGGGTATACTCCCACTGGAAGATAAGCAACAGTGGTGGCAGGATCGTGGACACCACTGTAGACCAAGGGTATATTGGTCCTGCCTGCAGACAGCCACTCTAGCCCATATGCAATGCATCTGGCAGTTACATAGGGACCTTGCCTGGATATGGTCCCTGGTGGGTCATACAGATGAGGCACACTGATGAGTCCAGGGTAGGATAAAAACACATGTCTATGTTTTATGTTTTCACCCTTTGCAGATTGTGTGAGAGGACCTTTGACATCATGCATTCCTGCTTAAAGCTGAACCAACCTACAATGTCATGGTGAGTTGCATATACATTCCATGATGCTTTGCATTATGGGGGTATCTGTGATTTTTGTATTTCTTTGAAACTTGGGTATATGGCCAGTGCTCTTTAGGATAACATTTGCCTCAATGCTTTTGCATTGAGGTTCTTTCTCTGTTACCTTGTTTTTTTATTTTACGGGGTCTCATCATGACCCAAGCCCATACAGCCAATTTAGGGCTGGCTCATTTCCCCTGGGGTGTCATATAGATGAGGCACACTGACAAGTTCTGGGTAGGAGGAAACACATGTCTGTGTCTTCTGTTTGGACCCTTTGCAGATTATTTGAGAGGCCCTTTGGAACCATGCATTCCTATTAAAGCTGAACCAGCCTAAAATTTCATAGTGATTTGCATGCACATCCCATGATGCTTTGCATTATGGGGGTATGTCTGCTTTTGTATTTCTTTGAAATTTGACTTTATAGCCAGTGACCAAGGCCACTGATTTATGGTGATTAAAAGAATGAAATTCCATTTTCAGGACTTTATATTCCAGAATTGCACCTGTAATTGTTACTCTAATTTCTGGATTTTACCAGGATTCTGCTGTCATTCTTTCAGTATGTGTATAAATAATCAGAAAAAAAGAAGGCTTAAATATACAGAGCATTAAATAAATCAGATTGAAAATAGTACAGTAAGCAATTATAAAAAAACACAAGTTTTGTAGATTTACTGATCTGGTATAAAATGCCAGATTCCATGAAATCTTTGTTTTTACCGGTGTTCAGGCAGCCCTAATTTTGGAATTTTTCTGGGTTTTCTGGTAAAAACCAAAAACTAGTGGCCTTGCCAATGACATTTGGGGTATTCCTTGCCTCAGTACTTTTTCACTGAGGTTCTTTGTCTTTTAGCTTGTATTTTCTTTTTGTTTTTTTTGGTGGGGGGCAGGCTCACCATAACTCAAATCCATAAGACCAAGTAAGGGCTATTTCATTTCCACTGGGGTGCCTTATAGATGAGACTCTCTTATGAGTCCCAGATATGACAAAACACGTGTCTGTGTCTTCTGTTTGCACCCTTTGCAGATTGTGTAAGAAGCCCTTTGACACTGTGCATTCCTGCTTAAAGGTGAACCAGACAAAACGTGCATGTTGATTTGCATATACATCCCATGATGCTTTGCATCATGGTGGTATTTGTGAGTTTGTAATTCTTTGAAACTTGGTTTTATTTCCAATGCCCTTTGGGATAATCCCTGTTTCAATGCTTTTGCACTGAGGTTCTTTGTCTTTCAGCTTGTTTTTTTTTTGGGGGGGGTGGCTCACCATGATCCAAACCCATAAGACCAACATAGGGTTGGTTAATTTCCCATGGTGTGTCATACAAACAAGGCACACTGATGAGTCCTGGGTGGGATGAAACCTGTGTTTGTGTCTTCTGTTTGCACCCTTTGCAGATTGTGTGAGAATCCCCTTGGTACCATGCAATCCTGCTTAAGTTGAACCAGCCTAAATCTTCATGATAAATTGCATATACACCCCATTATGCTTTGCATTATGTGGGTATGTGTGATTTTGTATTTCTTTGAAACTTGGTTTTATGTGGGCATTGTCCTTTAGGGAAACACTTGGCTCAGAGCTTTTGCACTGAGGTTCTTTGTCTTTTAGCTTGTTTTTTGTCTTTTCTTGGGGCTAATCATGACGCAAACCTGTAAGACCAACTTGGGGCTGGTTCATATCACCTTAGGTGCCATGCAGATGCGGTATCCTGAGTACTGGATAGGACAAAACATGTGTCAGTATCTTCTGTTTGCACCCTTTTCAGATTGTGTGAGAGGCCCCTTGGCACCATGCATTCCTGCTTAAAGCTAAACCAGCCTTAATCTTCATGGTAATTTGCATATACAACCCATGATACTTTATACTATGGGGATATGTTTGATTTTATATTTCATTGAAACGTGGTTTTATGGGCATTGCCCTTTAGGGAAACACTTGGCTCAGTGCTTTTGCACTGAGATTGTTTGTCTTTTAGCTGTGTTTTATTGTTTTTTTTTCTTGGGGTTCACCATGACCACAACCCATAAGACCAAATTTGAGCCAATTCACTTCCCCTGGGGTGTCTTACAGATGAGTCAAACTGATGAGTCCTGGGTAGGATGAAACATGTGCCTGTGTCTTCTGTTTGCACCCTTTTGCAGATTGTGTACAAGCCCTTTGGCACCGTGCTTTCCTGCTTAAAGCTGAACCAGCCTATAATTTCATAGTGATTTGCATATACATCCCATGATGCTTTGCATTAGGCAATGCAAGGCACATTTTATTTAAAGATGCCCAATCCGAAGACTCTGAGTGCTGTACATAAAAAAAAATGCAAAAGAAAACATCAATAAATAGCAACAATAATTAAAAATACAATAATAAATAAATAAAAACTCAGTGAATAAACAGAAGGACATCAGGGACATGTAATATAAATAGTCAGAGCAGGGCAATATTTATACAACAGGGTCAGGAAAAGCCTGCATAAACAGGAAGGCCAGAGGTGTGCCTTGAATGCCTCCACCGAGGGAGTCTCTCTTACAGATTGAGGGAGCAAATTCCACAGGATGGAGCTGGTGACATTATGGCGGTATGTGTGATTTTGTATTTGTCTGAAGCTTGGTTTTATGGCCAATGCCCTTTGGGGTATCCCTTGCCTCAGTGCCTTTGCACTGAGGTTGTTTGTCCTTTATATCTGGACCATGCTGCCTGGGTTGCCTGATATGGGCCAGCATTGCGCCCACCATGGGATGGTCCTGTGCCATGACTGCAGAGCAGAAGGTACTGTGTACCCTGACATATTATGCCACAGGCTCCTTCCTGATAGTAGTGGGTAACACAACTGGTGTGAGTCAGTCCATGGTGTCTTGTACACTGTACCAAGTGATTGACATCCTTATCTACCATGTGGCCACCTACATATCCTTTCCAGCCACAGAGCTGACTATAGGGGTTGCCAAGGTGGGACTTCTTGCCCTGCATTGGTTCCTGAAAATGCTTGGGACTACTGATTGTACATAAAGTGGCACTATTGTTCCTGTTATGGAATTAGGAGACATATCAAAACAGGAAAGACTACCACAGCATCAATGTGCAGGTGGCCTATGATGCCAATGGTGTTGTCACCAATGTGCTTGCAAAGTACCCAGGGTCCTGTCATAAAGCTTGCATATTTGACCAATGAAGGCTATGGATATTGCTGGAGACTGGTGAGTGCATGAGTGATGACTGATACTGGCTACCTTTGCCTGTGTGTACCTTACCTGACTGTGTTCTGCTTCACCTCCACAGGTGACAACAGTTACTCCCTGAGGTCATACCTACAGACACACTACCTATCACTGACCACAGAGGCTAAGAAGAGGTACAATGATGCACACCATAGGACCTGTAAAGTGTTGGAGTGAATGTTTGGCATCCCTGAAGATGTATTTCGGCTGCCTAGATTTAATGTGTGTTTGTCACGTGCATCATGGGCCACAGTCTGGCTGTACGATGACATATAACCCTGCTAAAGGACTTACCAGATGAGGGTCAGTGGGATGTGAGGGTGTTGAGGCTGGAGATATATATACAGCAGAGAACCAGCAGTGGGGAGGTGGACTGGCCAAAAGTCATACAAGGCATCTACTGGTATGGGATACATATAGTGGGTTATGTTCACAGTGTGGGGGGGGGAGCAGTGCCGTGCGGACATGGGCTTTGTGAAATACTGCAGGGGAGTGCCACAGTGGTGTGTACCTGGTTACTTAGTGGTCCATTATGTGGGAGGACAGTGAGGTGCAGATGTGTTTGATGTGGTACACTACCCTTGAGGGGGACTGTGCTGTGTAATCATGGCCAGTGCAGTAGCTGGGGGCGGCCCCACTGTGTTTTACCACTACGGGACAAGTGTCATGTGCCAAAGTGCTTTGCCTGGCCCCTTGCCCTTCTGCCCCATATGACAGGCTGTGCAGGTGTGCCCTGCACTATTGTGTGCCTATGACCTGCCCCACCCATGTAACTCCATTCCTCAGTGGTGAGGTCTGTGTGTGCATGTGCATAGGATTCTGCACAGGGTGACCTAGCAGGCATGGACTGCTCATGGTCTACCATTCAAGAATGTCCACTATCCTGCACAACTTGCTCTAGACAGCCCACATCTCTGCAGTGAGCTCTGCTGCCTAGTCGGTGTTCCTCCTCATGGCACGAAGCCTCTCCTGCTGCAGATGGCTAAGTTTTGGGTAGTACTGGCAGAATGTGCTGTTCTGTTGCGAATGCCTTGCAGACCAGCAAGTTGGTGGCTATGACACAGTGGTGTCTGATGTCACTTCCTTGTATACAAGTATTAAACATACAATTGGTATAACAGCAATACAATCACTCTTAGAGAAATCAATATTAAAGTTTTCAGTCATACATTCATTACTTTGGCCAACGATTTAATCTTGAAAAGTAATTACTTGTTGTTCAATGGCAAGTTTTATCAACTGAATGAGGGGACAGTAATCGGGTCCTTGGTCATTCCCTCCTGTGCAAACCTTTTCATGAGTTGGTGGGGAGGGATCCTGGACCCTCTCTCCAAGCCCTACAAAAGACATTATCAGTTACCAGCATTTTATAGACGTTATACTGATAGTAGGGGAATGGTCTGAATGGCAGATGGAGGAGTTTCTGTTATATTTAAATCACAGCAATGATGGTTTTCAGTTTGCAGTGCTATGTGATAAAAGTTCTCTCAATTTTTTGGATGTGACCTTAACAGGTACATCAGGGATAGTAGTGCAATCAAAACATTTTTGCAAAGACACAGCAAGAAACAGTATCATACACCAACGAAGTTCGCACCCAAAACATACCAAACAGTATCATACATGTACGAAGTTCGCACCCAAAACATACCATACAAAATCTTCCCAACAGTCAGCTGGTCAGTTCAAAACACAACTGCACTCATTTAGAAGATTTTATCAAAGTCAAGGATGATTTGTTTGATAGATTAAGAGCTAGAGAGTACTCAGAACTAACTCTTCCAGCTGCTTTAGAGTTATAAACTTGAATAGGCAGGATCTATTACATTATAGGCAGTCTCAGGAGGAAGTAGAACAGACAACCTTTGTGTCCACTTATGGTCATGCATCTATGGATTTATGTTCTGTTATTTTAAAACATTGGAATCTTCTGGGCACAGATAGAGATTTCACACAGACACAAAATGCAGGACCTTTGCCGCCTTTCAAAAAGGATAAAGCTTAAAGGATTTATTGGTGCACAGTGAATTTAGAGATAGTGATGTACACAGTTGGCAGGGAGAAAAACCCATAGGCTTTTTTCCATGCAAGCATTGCATTACTTGTAAACATGCTGTACAGGGTAAAAGATTTCATAAACCAACAAAGAAAGGAATAAAAACTGTGTATATTAATAATTTCATTACATGTAATTCACTTTGTGCTCTTATGGGCGAGTTTATATTGGACAGACAACTCTCTGTTTAAAGAAACGCATTCAAGAGCACTTCAGAGCGTTACGTAGACTTAATTCTTCCCACCCCATTGGAAAGTATTTGGTAGCAGTTGAAAATGTAAAGAATCATGAAGTTCACTACACAGCAATTGATTATGTTCTATTTATACGAGGGGGGACAGGTCAGTTATGTTTGTCAGCAAAGAATCAATGTGGATTTTTAAGTGTAAAACACTGAAGCTCACTGGTTTTGAAAGGACACTGTCAACCTGTTTTTTCATCATACTATTTCTAGTTAAAAACCTACATTTTATGATTGCTTACCTTCTCTAACCTGCATTGATGTTGCTTGTTTTGTATGTTTCATTGTTTAGTAGAACTGAAATGCTTGCTAATGTATATTTATAAATGACCATGTTTTGTTTACAGTCCTGGATCTGTTCTTACTGCATACTTCTTGAGCATTACAAACACACCCAAACAGTGTAGTCACTCATGAGGCAGTGGCCTCCTAAACTCCCACTGCATCATGAGGGGCTAGACTGGGTTGTGGGTGTTCCCAAGTCCAGGAAAGATACAGCTGGAGCTGATCAAAGAATGTAAACAAACATTTGTTTGAATGGTAACGCCAGTATGGTGGGCAGTCTGTTCTTCACTTTTTTAAAGAAAAAAAGAATCATATTCAAACTACCAGCTACATCAGCAATCTTTACAGAATGTTATGAATCATAAAATGTGTTTTTTAAACTAGGGACACTTAGAGATCTAAGGGGATTGATAGTGTCCCTTTAATTTTCACATGCAGTGTCAACCCTTCATTCATTGAAATTCCATGCATTTGTGAGATATTTGAATGTTTCTCTATAATGAAAATTGTAGATGATTAATATCAATCATCTTGTTTATATGAATTGATTTTGTCCTATTACAGTGTCTTGTCACCCTTTTTGCATATGTTTGTAAAGATTCCTACCAGAATAATAATGGATTATAGTTAATTAATTTGTAAGACAGTAGTGATATGAAATAAGAATATAATCTGATGTTGCTGAAATAGTACGTTGTTTTTAGAAATGTGTTTTATGTTTTATAGCACTGCACTTTCCCTGCCAGCTTTCATCCCTGCCAGCAATTCTGCTTATTTAGAAAAACAGGCAATTATCCTGTAACATAATTAATGAACATTAATAAAAGACTAAGTTAAAATAAAAGTTTTTTTTTTTTTTATAATAACAGAATTTGGACATGGCAGGGTGGGAACCTGTAGGGTTTCACAATAAGTGTCTTTAAAGATATTTATTGAAATTGATTTACACTAAGATTGTAAACACCTTCCACAAAGAGCATAAAAACAGAAGGGAGAGATTGGCAGCCACACTTCCTGATGAATGGGTATCATCCGGAAGCACTGCAGTGGATTTTTTGTGTATGGGAGTCTCTGTGTGAATTTCTCACTATGTTTGTAGTGCAGTAATGAATGTTGTAAGTATCAAAATTGCATGGTAAAAAGACTTACAGTATTTCACTTCTGAAACCTGGAGTGAAGGATTTCTTTTCATGTCTCATTATTCATTTTCCAGCACCCAGTGTAAGCCATGAGCACTGCCTGTTGTATCAGTTGAGGGAGCCTTTGTCTGTGGCTGAAGGTGTGTGGCTGTCAGCGTGAGTCATGGTCACATTCGTGGGGTGATGGGCACATGTACCCCATCCATCCCTGGTTGGCCTGTGCACTCAGGCCTTGGCACTGGTGGGTGAGGTACCGGTGGGGCCACACTGTATCCAGTTCTGCCCTGTGCATACTGCTGTGGGGTACTTTGTGCCAAGGCTATGTCCATTGGCACCACCAGCTGTTCTGTCTTGGGTGTAACATGTGTAGAGGCCCTGTGCCATCCTAAGCTGTATCTTGGTCTATTGGCTGGGAGCTCTTGACTCTTCACCAGCATGCTGTGCTCCTGCTTCTCTAGTACTGCAAGTTATGGTGAGGTTGTGAAGAGGAGAGAATGGTTACATGTCTGGCATGCCCCTTCAGTGGCAAAAGTACTGCTTTGCCATGGTCTGCATGGCCTGCGCCTACCTCCTGTAATTCTATGTTTTGTGCTGCTCATGGCAGATGAGAGTGGTGGGGGTCCACTCCATGGATGCTCAAGTTCTGCATGGCCATTATATGTTGTAGGGTACTGGGTCCCTCTTCTGCCATATTCTTTAGGGAACTCAACTGGTAAGGTGTCCATTCCATCTTCCTCCCCACCAAGCACCTCCTGCACCATAGTTTCTGGAGCAATGGCCTCAATGGGCATGAGATGTGTTATAGGGCCTGATGGAGGTGGCTCACCACTAGACAGGTTGCTTGACTGGCATGCTGTAGCCATCTTCAATTTGACAGAAGTCCATACGTCATCCCATTTGCACTTGTAGTGGCCAGGATAATGTATCAGGTCTGCATGCATTGATCGTGGACTGAATGTTAAGCAAGGTTGGCCCCTTTCCTCTGCAGGCACTTTCAGTGACCCAGAGCCATATAGGGCACTGTAGTGGCTTTGGATCATGATTGCCAGCATGATCACCAGGTGGGAGCTGAAGTTGGATGAGCTGGCATGGGATGGCCCCTGTGTGCCTCGCTTCCCACTTGCAGCACTGCATGTGATGCATTGGCTAAGTTCCATGATGGGTGGTGCAGGCCCACCATCCTACCCTGGGGCCATAGTGCCATTGTTTGGCTGGTTCATCAGCCCTCACTCTGTGTGATCCTCATTTGTATTTTAATATCTGCAACTCCACATGTACTTCTGAGTGTGCATATCAGTTGGATGCATGCCTATAGTAATGAAGATCACCTTTTATTTTTTGTGTATGGGGCAAACTACAGGCCAATATCTATCCTCCCCCCACTATCCAAAGCTTTGGAAAAAATCGTGACAAGTCAACTCACAGAATACCTCAATAAGTACAATCTGCTCTGCCCAAACCAACATGGTTTCAGGCAAAAACACAGTGCCACCTAGGCACTGCTGGAATACACTAACTATGAGCACAAGGCCCTGGATGAATGCAAATTGGTGGGGTCCATCTTCATTGACCTCACCAAAGCCTTTGACACCATCAATCACCTTCTATTAGTACTCCAGCTCCAAAGATTGGGTGTGGCACCCAACACCATGAATTGGTTCAATGATATCTAACACACAGGAGCCAGTGAGTCAAAATCGGGCAGACGTTATCCAGCTCCAGAGATGTACTCCTAGGAGTCCCTCAAGGATCATTTCTAGTGCCCCTACTTTTTAGCCTCTTTGTAAATGACCTACCCACAGCCTGTGACACAAAACTTATTCTGTATGTGGACGATGCCATGCTGCTGAGCAATAGCACCTCTCAGGTTGCCCTACAAACAGAACTACAGAACTCTTTCAATAAATTCGAGGACTGGTTCAGTAGGCAAAAGCTGCTACTAAATTACAAGAAAACCAAGGCCATGCTACAGTCCAGCCCTTGCAACAAACACAAGCATGCTCCCCTCGTAATCACCAATAAGGCTGGTGAGCAGATTGAGCAGGTGCACTTGTTCAAGTACCTTGAAGTCACCATTGATAACTTTCTCAGTTATGCACACCACATAGACTCCCTTGTCAGAGTGGTAAACACAAATATCGGAGTCCTCTAAAGGCATAAGAAATCCCTCACCCTGGAAGCACTCTGAACCTCTGTCTCCAGCTCCATACTCTCCACGATAGACTATGGGATGGTGGTCTATGGAGCTGCTACTGATACAGTGCTCAAAAGGGTCTAAATTGCACTCAGTAAGGCATGTCACCTCACCTTGTATGCAGATCACTACACTCATACTTGCATCCTGTATGAGCATACAAACTGGCTTAACCTAAAAGACAGGATCAAATACCAAACTTGTCTCCTGGGAAAGAAGGCACTCCTCAGAAAATACCCACCCTGTATAGGAAACCTGCTGGAGGCTTCTCTCTCAACACACATCACCAGATGGAGGAAGAATGGAGTACTGTCCATACCATTCTGCCGAACCTCACTAGGGCAGTGTGCTTTCTCCTATCAGGTCCCCCTATGGATACATGAACTCTCATTGAAATTACAAACAAACAACAGCCTGTCTCAATTCAAAGCAGATCTCAAACAGCACCTAATGCCTAGCTCAAAATGCACCTGTTTCTCAGGCCCCACTTGATAGACAGGCCCACCCCAAGGTAGCACCCAGCAGGGCAACCTAGAGAACCCTGCCTCCATTCCAGCCTAGCCAAGGGCTTAAGTAACTATCAGTCCTCTTTAAACACACTTGGTACTGCTCCCCAAACCCCCCCACACACACACCATACTCAACAAAGCCTTCTAGAGCTGCTCCCCACTTACAGCCCTCCCATTTCACTATGCCCCACCTCTCGCTCTCTGCGGTAGGTTCAAACCCACGCCCCTTGTTTCACTGTCAACCAGCCTCTCACCATCTGGGATAGCGTTAAACCTTATGCAGTTACTCTGTCATAGTCTATCAACGGATTTGGAGGTTTTCAGGGGTGTGCTACCTAGGGCAACCAATTAGAGAAATAGCTTAGTATTCGATTACAACTGCTCTGTTTTTTCTCCTATTTGTCTAATTGTCATGTAATCGCTCTTTAATACCTAATGATCAGGCCTCTGTAACCACTGAATATGTATATTGTCTTATTGTCCACCCCTGACATGGAACCTTTGTAAAAGAGCTCACGCTCAAAGGTCTTTCTGAAATACTAAGTAAAAAATAAATACATTTATGTTGGGATCAAGAGGCTTGTCTGCCTCCGAAAGTCCCTCCAATATCCTGATCCACACTCCCCCTGAATGCCCTTGTGCATCACTGTGTCTGTGCTTGGGGCTGCTGCTTAATGTCCTGTGCTTTGTGCACCTCCACAGGTGCACTGCACCACACCTTCTGTTACATTCTATGCTGGTGTAAGAATCTATGATCATGAATAGAGCACAATATTTGTATAACATCTTGCAATATGATACAGTACAATACACAATACAAGAGAATTTATTTTTGAATAACATCTTATATTACAATAAAATATATTACATGATACAATGAAATTCAATACAAAACAGCATAATTAAGTTCCTAAGTAGATAACATCTTACAACACAATGCAATACGTGACAATAACATTCTTTTTGTATAACATCTTGCAATACAATATACAGCATATGCCAGGTCATCCAGTATAGTACAGCACACTTTCTGACCAATGGGGACAGGATCACAGATGTGGAGGTAGGCAGTCCCCTTGGTACCAGTGACCACAGAACAGTATGGTTAAAGGTAACCATAGTGGAGGAGGTAAGCCATACAAGGATAAAGGTCTCTAGATTTCAGGAAGGCTAATTTTAAAGAGAAGAGTAGAAATCTCAAAAGAGCCCTAGCAGTGGAAGGTACAGGGGGAGAGAGATGTGGAAAAACAGTGGTCTAGACTCAAGATAGTCATAACAGAAGTAACAGGTCACTGTGTCAAAATGCATAGCAAGAATAAAAGAAAGAAAAGGCCATTATGGTTCTCGAAGGTAGTGGCTGAGAAAGTAAAGGAAAAGAAAACAGCATTCAGGAGATACAAGGAAACACAAAAGGATGAGGACAGAGAACAATATCTGCAGAAGTAGAGGGAACCTGGAAAAAATAATTAGAAGGGCTAAAGCACAGACAAAGGAAGGTATAGTCCAGGCTATTAAGAAAGGTGACAAGGGACTTCCGGTGACGTCATGAGCTAGGTGGCAGCAAGGGAATACAGCTCTGCACCTCACCAATATAAGTAAAATAAAATACCAAATCTAAATCTAGCTTGCATCGCAAAACTGCAACTGCAGATACAGGAGATGTCCGAGCGACAGAACAGAGCTAATTCAGGCACTCCGGCAGGTTAGCTATGCCAATTAATACACGAGGAAGAGAAAGCCACCATGCAGCTAAGCAAACAGCGGGCCTCCCACCCTAGATCTCCCAACTCGATCTCCCAGGTGGAACAGGAGGCAGACTTTGAGGAGGAGATGGAGAACATAGACAAGGTTGACTCCACCATACATAAGGTTATCAACACTGTGCAAACATTGGAAACAGTGCTGGTGGACCTAAAAGTCCTTTTAAAAGGTATTGATAAAAAACTTGTACAAATGCAGCAGTGAGTGGGAGATCTAATGGATGCACAGGGCACACAAGGTAGGCTGCTGATGTATTTACTACAGAGAGGCAGGGAAGTACACTACAGACTAGAAGATGCAGAGAACAGAGCAAGAAGGAATAATTTCCAGTTTCACAGAATTCCTGAAGGAGTAGAAGACAAATTCTCCTCTATGAAAGAATTTGTGCAACATGTGCTTAAAACAGTACTGAAACTACCAGAGGCTGCTCCAATAGACATAGAACAAGCCCATAGGTCACTGGGACCAAAGCCGAAAAAATCCAGCTTCACATCCAAGATCGATCATTGTAAGGATGCTGTACTTTCCAACAAAAGAACTGATCCTCTCCACAGCATGTAAAATGCCTAAAATAGAGCTGGATGAAAAACAAATATACATTGATCAGGACTTTTCCTTGGCCCTCCAGGCTAAGAGACAAAGTGCCAGAGGAGTAGCGAAAATGCTCAAGGAGAAGAAAAACATTAGAGCCCAGGTTTTATACCCTGCCAAAACTAAAGTTTATTTAGAAGGTGGTCCCTGTAGTTATGAAAACACACTGGAGGCCTCTTCATTGCTGAAGGAACTTGGCCTGAAGTGCCCGGAGACAGGAACCCTTGAGTTGAAAGAGGAACTGCACCAGAGTGTGTGGCATACAGCTGGAGGAAGCAGGAAAAGAGCAAGATATGATGAAGACCCACCAAAATATATCAAAAGGGACAGTAAGACACTGCTGCAGATGGAGAAAACTATTGGAGCCCATGAGGGAAGAAAGAAGCTGGGTTGAAGGCCTGACACACGGTCTTGCTGGACATTTGGTGGACATTTCTTGATTAAAGGAGATATACTCACTTCAAAGAGGCAGCGGTGAAGCGATGGAGTGACAACAGCTAAACATGTAAGGTATTTGTATAAGCATGATTATTATAATGGGGGATGGGGAACAGTTGCATTATAATAACAGGGAGAAGGGGTATGGAATTATTAATAATGAGTAAAGGGGGAATAGAATGGAGGAGAGGAAGGAACACAGATGTTGGAGTGAAGATGAAAAATAAACTCAAAGGGGGTGGAGGTGTTGAAGGGGAGAAAGGATGTAGGTGTAAACAGGGGAAGAGGGAGACAAGGAAATAAGATAGTAACTGAAATGTGAACACATCTTTTCAGTTGGAGAAAGAGACTAAGGGTAATAGAAACTGATTTGAGTTGAACAGATCCTAACTGCATAAAGCAGTGATTACAAATAGAAAATGGCATACTCTGCTCTCTATCAACACACTGGCACCAAGGATGGTTCAGATGTGTATTATTTAAAAAAAAAAAGAGTGGGGCACAGGTGATTTAGGGGCAGTCAAACAAAGGGGGGGCGGTTGGAACATGATGGGAAAGGAGACAGTATAAGAAAAGTGAAATTTTGCCAGAAATGACCGGGTCTCCCAAAAGAAATTAAAGGTTAGGGGTATTACGGACAGAAAATGAGAAGAGGGGTTGAGGCGAGGTGCAGACTGTATGGGGGTAGAAGTGGTTGCACCTACTGGTGAGGGGAGGGCAGTGATTTCCTCATAACTTAGGAAACACTCCTCACACAACCAATGTGAGGGCGGACCTAGGATCCAAGGATCTGGCAGGTCTATAGGAAGAACCTCTCAGGTTACCTTGAAGTTGGCATTGTTACTAAAATAATGAAAATGAAAATGTTTTCAAATGTAAATAAGTTAAAGTTTAAAAGTTTGAGTTATGATTGCTTTTGTTTAACTCTGAAAGTATTGCTGCAGAGAAATCATGTCAACTTAAAATGAGCAATGATAGTAAAATACGTCCAGGGTTCAGATGAGCTCATTGGCAGAATATTATAAATGGTTAAGATCAAGATCACTTCCCTGAATATGAAAGGAATAAACTCGGTGGTCAAATGGGCAAGAGTGTTAGGAGACCTTCAAAGGCTACACACTGATATAGCATTTATTTAGGAGACACACTTGACAGAAACTGAGCAATCGAAATTAAAAAGAGGTTGGGTGGGACAAGTGGTGGGCTCTCCTGCAGCAGATGCTAAGAAAAATGGAGTTGCTATTCCAATTAAGAAAAGGCTGGAATTTGAAATTCTAAGCTGGAAAGTGGGTATGGAAGGGAGATGTATTTTAGTGTCAAGGCCAGCTGCAAGGCAATAACATACACTTGCTGAACATTTATGCCCCTAACTCCGGAGTATCCCTCTTTTTCAGGTCACTTTTAGGTGAAGTGGCGGCCCAGATGGATGGTTGCCTAATATTAGGCAGGGATTTTAACTGTGTATGGGATTCGCAGCAAGATAGGACCTCTCAGAATCATTACACTAATAAGTCAACTAGCAAGACTCTTAGGGATCTAATCCAGGAGCTAGGGATGATGGATATCAGGAGGCAAAAACATAGAGCATGTAGGGATTACACCTTCTATTCACACCAAAACCAAGCTTATTCGAGAATAGATATGTTTTTTATACATAAAAACTCAAGCCTACAGGATAGTAGACAGCAATATCCACTCTGTCTTAACATCGGACCATGCTCCCATAACAATGCAAGTTCAGTTTGGCCAGACAATAAAACACACAAATTGGAGATTTAACACTTTTTTATTAAATGATAAGCAGTTTTTAATAACAATGGTAGAACATATTGAACAATTTAGACAGTTAAACGAAGGTGGAGAGCAGGAAGAACCAATACTTTGGGAAGCTATGAAGGCAGTTCTGAGAGGACGCATTATCAGTTGGTCAGCCCATAAAAAACACCAAAGAACAGCCAAACAAGAAACCCTAGAAGAGAAAATAGAAGAGTTAGAACAGATACATAAATAAAGAGGCGGCAAAAAAACTTAAAAGTGCTCACAGAGCTTAGAATGGAACTACAGGAGTTAACACACAGAAAAATAGAGGGCTAACTCCGATACTCAGCCCAATGCTATTATGAGGTAGGAGGCAGAGCCATTGTTCTACTGGCTCTCTGAACTAAAAAGGAAACAGCAGATATAATGGTGAGTAGAATAGTGAATTATCAAAATAAAACAGTGGAGGAAGTAGAACCTAATAAGACTGCAGCTATCTTGGCTCAATATTATACACAGCTGCCAGAAAGGCCAGACACGGCAGAGGGATCTTAAGAGAAAGGTGTTTTTTGAGAACCTTAGCCTACCCAAATTGACCCCAGAAGAAGTTAAAATGTTAAGTGCCCCAATAATGGATAGGTAAGTTGAGTCAGTAATTAGGGATCTTCCAGTGAAAAAATCCCCCGGACCAGATGGATACAGCACCGATTTTTATAAGAGATTTGCTAAACAACTCACCCCTCCCCCCGGGGAAATTGTTTAGACACTGTCAAAAGGAGGGAGTTATTCCACACACATGAAATGAGGCCACAATAGCAGTGATACCCAAAGAAGAGAAAGACAAGAAATTGTATGAATCTTACAGACCAATTTCGCTCCTGAATCAAGACTTCAAAATCTTTACCAAAATCTGGGCTACATGACTGCAAAAAGTGACACCTAAACTGGTACACCTGGATCAATCTGGGTTTATTCCAGGGAGGCATCTGAGGGATAATGTAAGACGCCTATTAAACATATTAGAGGGAGGCCAGCACAATAAAACATTCCAATTAGCAATGCTGATAGATGCAGAAAAAGCCTATGATAGGCTGAACTGGGAATTTCTAAAAGATACACTTATCCACATGGGGTTTAAAGGGGAATTTATGACAGTCTTGGCAACCATATATAACATACCAACAGCACATATCAAAATGAATGGTACTTTATCTGATAGCATAAATATCCACAGAGGCACAAGACAGGGGTGCCCTTTGTTACCCTTATTATTTGCCTTGAGTATGGAACCCCTGGTGAAGCAATACGGATGAACCCTACAATTTAAGGAATTATGGTGGGAGGAGTAGACAATAGAGTGTCACTTTATGCAGATGACACAGTAATATATTTGAGAGAGCCACAGACAGGACTTAAATGTCTACTGGAAAAGATACATCAATATGGAGAAATTTCAGGGTTTAAAATCAATCTGGAGAAAACCGAAATAATTCAAATAAATGGACAGACTACACCACAAGTTAAAGTGCAGATCCCGGCCAGATGTGGGACAGAAGTAGTAAGGTATCTAGGGGTATACATCCCTAAGGATCTATCCCAAATTTATGTAAGAAATTACGGCAAGCTAAAAAAGGATATCTATACAGATTTAAATCGTTGGTCAGAACTCCCAACGTCATTTACAAATAGAACAGAACTTTGTAAAATGAATGTGCTGCCGAGGTTTTTATTCCTCCTCCAGAATTTACCCATGAGGATACCAAAGAAGGACTGGAAAGAGATCACAGACAGACTGAGAGCATTTATTTGGCATGGCAGGAAACTAGAATTAAATGGCAACTGCTTCTTAGACATAAGAATACGGTGGGCTATAACATACCTAATCTTAGAAACTACTATGCAGCAGCACAGGCAAATGACCTTATAGCACTGTCTAATCCACAAATGGATACAAAGTGGATAGACATAGAAGAAGGCCCACCTAGACAGTTTGGTGTGGGATACTACCCATAACTAAGACATTACAGAAATAACAAATAGGCAGACTACTAGGCAAACTTACTTAAACTGGACAGAAGCCAAAAAAAGATTTGACATCAAAACTAAACAATTGCAATGGGTACCTTTGTGGAAGATTAATGTCTTTATACCGACTAGACTAGATAATACTTTTAAAAACTGGGGGAGGGCAGGCCTTACCAGTATTTCGCAATTACTGGAGGGAGGGCAGATGAAGGCATTTGCACAGATGCAAAAGGAGTTCCATTTGCCAGCAAGGGACCTCTTTTGTTACTTTCAGATTAGAAAGTTTATTACAGAACAAGGTCCAGAATCATTCGAAGACAAAGCTCCATGTCCCATAATAGAGCATCTGTACAGCTGGCTCATGTAACAAACCCTAAGCAGGTCATCTCAAGCCTGTACATGCTACTACATGTAGAAGTAGGAAAGGATAAGGCTGGAAAAACTCAGGCACAGTGGGAAGTGGAGCTACACATAACAATAACCACCAAAGAATGGACCCAGGTATGGCAGTCTGCACACAGAACAACATTGTCAGGGAGCTGGCGTGAGTTCAAATGGAAAGTTACAAGCACGTACTTCCTAACACCTAATAAGTTAAAGCATTTCAAACTAGGGAACCCAGAAGGGTTCTGGAGGGGATGTAATAAAAAAGGGACATTTACACATATCTTCTGGGAATGTAGGTTATTACAGGACTTCTGGAAATAAATCAAAATGCAAACCTGGAAAATGTTCGACCTCTCAGAGGAATTAGGAGGGGAAAATTAAGTGTTCGGTGTGTACCCCAAAAAAATTGAAAGGGAATAACCAACGCTATCTACTTAATATATTAATAGTGGCAGCACTTAAGGCTGTGACACAGAAATGGTTGACCGTAACACCTCCATCTGTGCAGGACTGGATAAAAAACCATAGGAAAATTAAGGAGATGGCGCTCATTACAGCACGGCTGAATCTTAGGATACAGCAGTTTAACCCAAGATGGCCCACTTTTTTCCACATGATTGAGGACCTGGAGGGCACACAAATTTTAGAGCTATTAGCACAAGATTAATAACATCTAAAAGGGAAAAGTGGATATCCTTCATTAATACTGGACAAAGAAACTATAGGAATGAAATGAAGACAAGGGCATGATGGACACTAGACAATAGATATGCACTATTTAGGAAGTAAATATAGTTTAGACTTGAAGTTTTGATTGAGATAACAGAAAAGTGATCAATTTTCACAGGTAGAAGGATTGCTCTATAGAGATCATAGTACACTTATGACAGTGAAAGAAAAGATGATTTACTATGAAATATTATAGACATGGAAACATGTTTACTGAAAGATGTATATTGCATGAAATGAGGTGAGGTACTATGTATGATCACTTAAAGATAATAAAGGAGTTAAAAAAAAAAGAAAGGTGACGATCATCATCAGATACATTAGTGAGAGGAAAAAGACAAAAAATGGGATCATTAGGCTAAAGAAGGAAGGAGGAGAAAGGGTGGAGGATGATCTAGAAAATGCTGAAATACTGAACAAGTACTTTTGCTCTGTATTCACCAGGGAAGGTGAGAGTGAGGAACCGAGACTCATTAAGAGAGGTATTCGGAGCGGAGGGAGACACCAGCCCATTCACGGTGGAAAGAGTCCTAGAAGAACTTGGGAAAATAAAAGCAGATAAGGCAATGGGGCCAGATGGGATCCACCCCAGAGTACTAAAGGAACTCAGGGAAGTGCTGGCAGAACCACTGACTTCCCTTTTAAATGCATCACTAGAGATGGGGGAGGTACCTGAGGACTGGAGGAGGGCAGATGTGCTCCCTCTCCACAGGAGTGGAAGCAAAGAGGAGGCAATCAATTGCAGGCCTGTAATCCTGACCTCAGTAGTGGGGAAACTAATGGAGTCCTTACTTAAGGAAAGGATTGTGAAGTTTCTGGAGAACAGCAGGGTAGAGGATCCAGGGTAGCATGGATTCTGAGTGGGAAGGTCCTGTCAAATGAATCTTTTAGACTTCTTTGAATGGGTGACCAGGGTGGTAGAACAGGGAGGGGCAGTGGATGTGGCCTGCTTGGATTTCAGCAAGGCCTTCAACACCGTCATGCACAGGAGATTGCTAATTAAATTGGAAATCCTGGGAATGGGTCCTACGGTGGTAAAGTGGGTTGGGAACTGGCTAAAGCGCAGAACTCAGAAGGTGGTGGTAAATGGCATGAAATCTAAGGAGAGGGAGGTGAACAGTGGAGTGCAACAGGGGTCAGTGCTGGGGCCAGTCCTATTCAATGTCTTCATTAGCAACATTGCAGAGCATCTGTAGGGAAAGGTGTGCCTCTTCGCAGGTTACACCAAGATCTGCAACAGAGTGAACACACTGGAGGGAGTGGAAAAAAATGAGAAAGGACCTAAGCCTATTAGAGGAGTGTTCAAGTGTCTGGCAGTTGAGTTTCAGTGCTAAAAAGTGTAAGAACATGCACTTGGGTCACATGAATCCAAGGAAGGAGTACAGGATGGGTGTGGAAATTCTGGCCACCTCAAGTCAGGAGAGTGACCTTGGGGTTATCATATCTGAAGTCCTAAAGGTGACCAAACAGTGTGAAAAGGCAGTGTAGAGAGCAAACAGAATGTCGAGGTGATAGGGAGGGGCTAACAAGCAAGAGAAACGAGGTGGTGATGCCACTGTACAGACCACTGGCGAGGCCTCAGATGGAGAACTGTGTCCAGTTCTGGAGACCGCATCTTTGGATGGACATTGACAAAATAGAGGCAGTCCAGAGAAGGACAATGAAGACAGCACATAGACTACATCAGAAACCCTACAAGGAAAGACTTAAGGACCTTAATATCTATTCACTGGAGGAAAGTAGGGCGAGGGGTGATGTGAGAGAGACTTTCAAGTACCTTAGGGGAATAAACAGGTAGAGGTGGAAAGCATATTTCAGAGAAAACTCTGCACAAGAACAAGGGGGCATGATATGAGGCTGAAGGGTGGAAGGTTCAGGGGTAATGTTAGGAAGTACTTTTTCACTGAAAGGGTGGTGAAGTCATGGAACAGCCTTCCAGCAGAAGTGGTGGGGATGAAAACAAAACGTAGGTTCAAAAGTACATGGAATAAACATAAAGGTACCTGGAGATGTGCAGAGCAAGAGAGCCGCAGATCAAATAGGATCTGGGGCTGCAGCAATGAGTAGGGAAATGGGCAGACTAGGCATCCTGTATGATCCTTATCTGCTGACAGATTCAATGTTTCTATGTTTCTACAGTACAATACAGTTTATTTTTGTCTAGAAAATTGGCTTTTTATTTCTTGGTCGGTGATTGGCTGGTACCCCTGCCAGGGGGTACATTAACTTTCAATATATGACCAGGGAATAAAAAGTTCCAGCCCAAGTGCCCATTCATCCATTAAAGTATCCCTGTGCCCACCTAGCTTGCTGATTGGCCAAAGCCACATCAAACAATTTAAAACTGCAGACATTTTTTTCTCTTGCTTAGCAAGAGATCCTCCCTCCTTCCCCCACACCCATATACACACACACACACACACACACACACACACACACACACACACACATATGATTCATTTAAAATTTTCAAATAAGCACTGTAGTTTTCAAAAAAAGAACTCAGCTGCACCAGCCTGGTGGTGTAGAGGGCTGAAGCTCTGGACGTCTCACCTCGCAGCATGCCGGTGACCCTGGTTTGGGAACGAGCCTGAGTCATTGGAGGTCAGCACGGGGAGAGCTAGTGGAGCAGGATGGAGTAGCTGCAAGGCAGCTCTCCTCTCCGGGGAGGTGTGGTGGCATCCCTCACTCATGGTTACCTCCTGGTGGAGGCTGAGGGGCTGCGCGAGCGAGGGTGCTAGTGATAGGCCAATGAGGCGGGCGGAAGTGGGCCATTACCTGGGCTGTAAGGCACATGCATTCCTCCACATGCATGCGTCCTTCTCATTGGGTCCTTGGGTAAAAAGGGGAGAAAATCAGAAAAAAGCAGCTGGAGGCAGGATGGTGACTGACTGTCAGTGGCACCACTATCGGACTGGGCGTAGAGTAAGCCCCGGTAATTCTGGGGGACGGAGCTGGGGGAGTCGGTCAGATGGGGGCCACACAGAGAGAGAGGAGAAACAAAGTGATGATAAAAAAAAAAAAAAGAACTCAGCTTCAAAATTACTAACTGTAGATTGAGATAGAGACCCCTAGCTCTGTTCTTGTCACACACAGTACTGGTGCCTGAGCTACCATGGTCTCGGTCTCTCTCTCTGTCTCAGTCAAAAAGCAACTGATCCCCGTCTGTTTCCCCTGCCAAGATTCATTCTAGATTTGTAAAATAGTCACTGTAGCTGAAGAAAGGAAGTCAGCCATCCTGTGATGTCCTAAAATGGCAAATGCCACCTCCTACATGACTGTTTTACCTCGACCCACTATTTTAATCAGTTGAAGCACGAGGGATTTTCAGTCTACACAGGAGCAGTTTACAGTATCTTTTTGCTTAGGGCAGCTTATTCTCTTTCATCTTGGCAGAGTGCAAGAAATGACCACTACGAAATAGTGAGAAAGCATGGGGGGAGTGGCGGCACTGGAGCAAAGATGGAATTGTGAATGTTTTTTTTTTTTACTAGCTGAAATCCCAATGCGTCTCAGTCCCACTCACCTTCATGTTTATAACCATCCTGCCCTTCAACTGATGCTGCTCCTGAATTCACTGCTCTGCTGCACCTTTTCACAGCAGCTCTTTGCCCTCTCTCTTCAAAAAGAAAATGACAGTTACTTTGGGGTACCATATGAGGACTGAGATAAAACAAAAACGATTCCTCTAGCATAGAAGAAGGTAAATCTGATGCCGACCGTGCTCACACTTTGTCTCTCTCTTTCGGGTCCTGATAAAAAATAAATAAATAAATAAAACCGGAAAACTAGTGAACTTTTATTGCCACGGGGAAGGGGGCAGGTAAACAAATATAGATTTAACACCAACTAACACACACTGCATGACAAATGGGGGGTATAAACAGCTTGCCAAGATAGGTTGTAACTGCATGCAACCTTTTTTTTTTTGTTTTAAACTATTGGGTCTCCAGTAGGACATAAGTAACTCCCTAGCTCATGCAGGTGGAGGAACTGTTTTATTAAAAAACTGATCTTTAACTTTCATTAACAATCTTTTATTAAGCTTTTTTTCATTTTTTTTTTACAGTGCTCATTTTCTAAGCACAATAATACCCTCCAGGATGGGTAGTATGAGCAATATCAGACCTTTCAGAGGCTATAAGACCCTCCTCCTGTGGCATCGGGCCTCATTGTGCCCCTGGGTGGTCCAGTATTGCCTAATACTGCTCGCCCTGTCAGGTATCATTGTTTGCATATCATCTTACAATACAATATACAATATACAACACTAGAATGCAATTCATTTCTGTGAGGCATCTTTTATATAAACTATATTTTAAAAGGATTCGGAGTATACTATAGAATTTGGAAATTCAATTAAGATACATCTAGGTTTTACATTTCTACAAAATATAAAAGTCATATAGTATGAAATGCAATGAAATATTTAGACTGTGTTGTAGTGGTGTGGCAGCCCCTCTATAGTTTAGGTTGAAATAGCACTTCTTTGGTAAACCACTATTTATAATCACTTTGAACTTGGCTGTCTTTTGACCTGGGGACCTGAAATTTGACATGCACACCCTTCCAATTATGATAACAATTGGATATGCAGTTTAAATGTTACTGAGTGTCAAAATTACAAAAAAAAAATCATGCTACTGTAATTCTTTTGGGGAAAGAAAATGAAATAATGTCAAAGGTTTGAAAGCTGAAACTTTCAGGTTCATTTGATCTTGTTTCAATGTAGTGATTTTGTTGTACATAAAACAAATTATGTTAAAATAATAAATCAGATAATTGTTTAAAGTAATGCTGGCAACACATGGGAGGCAGGTTTATAGGTACAGTTGTGGCCAGCAGCATTTCTTTTTTCACTACATGGCTGCTGTGGTAGATCACAGTACAGCACAGTGAGCCAGCATCATTAAAACAAGTGAAAGGATCTTTTGTATCATTTTGTTCTTTTACAGTAATTCTCTACCTCATCGCCTGTGGCATGATCTGCCAATTAGCCCAGCAGACGAAAACAACATGCCATGGACCCTGACTGCATTTTTCATAAGGTGTTTTCAAGGGCCCATTTTATTTAAAGGACAAGCATCCACATTTGGGATCACATCACGTTACGTTCACAGTTTTTTCTCTTATGGTCCCAGAACCATGAATTAATTGTTGGAAATCAGGATGCCTCCTACCCAACCCGACCCACCTCACACTGAAATTAGGTTTGACAGTTTGGCTAATCCCCAGTGTTGGAGGATGCAACCCCAACAAAATTGGTAAGTGACACCAGAAGATGGTCCATGGTGTCATAAGTTACAACCCTCCCCTAAAATTGAACTTAACACTAGAGCCAATCCCATTTCAGAAATTGCCCCCGCCACATTGTAGCTGACACCAGGAGCCTATCCCTTGTGTTGTAAGTTGCTGCCTTCTCGCTGGAACAGTCATCACTGAAAGCACATGCATGGTGTCAGACCTCCCATCTTTAAATTCTTGCTGACACGAGGAACACATCACCATTGCTATCAAGTAACCCCCTCCCCAGATGGAAGCCAGCAGAAACCCTTCACTCACCTCCCTTGCTTGCTTGTGTGAGAACTTAATATCTCACAATATTTGATGTATAACATATATGCAGAGTGCATATTTTTCTAATTTGCACAGTCTGATACTGATTTCAAGGTGGTGGATGATCAAATAGGTGAGTGGAGGGATCATGCCAGTTGCCATATGGGGAACAGTCCATGTGGGGAAGAATACCACTTGATTCCAAAACTGCTGTGCTTGGAGAAAAATGAGGACAGGGTTACCACAGGGCACCAGAGACTGTTTGACATGGGGTAGGAAGTGGGAGGGAGTCTCTGGAAGCCAGAGCAAAATAGAGTAGGGCAGGTTTGCTTCTGGATGCCTGAGAATGTGTGGCTTAGATCAGGGTGAGATAGGAGGTGGCACAGGATAACAGTGATGCTTGACATGTGTCAAGATGTGGGAAGGGGCATGCACTGGAAGCAAAAGATGCTTGGTTTGTAGAAAGGTGAAGGAGGTGCCAGTGGAGGCCAGGGACTTCTTGGGTTTGAGACAGGGTGGGATCGGGTGCAGCTGAACAACAGTGACTGCTCTGCAGTGTGGCAGTGTGAGGAAGTGGGTGCTACAGGGTGCCAGGGACTGCTAGACACTGATTGACTTTTGAGCAGGAAATGCCATTAGAGATGAAAGACTACTTGGCACAGTCAATGCAAATTACTGTGCCCTTGTTATGAAATACCCATTTTAAGCAGGATGGGAATTACTTGCAAAAGAATAAATTTAGGGATCATTTGAGTTAAAATACAAAGCCACAACAGTAGCAAAATTCAATGTCATGGTAAAATGTCCTCTAAATCTTTTTAATTGTGCGATGTGATTTTCATTGGGGTTTGAATGGTTACTCAAAGATATGTTGGTGTTACCTTAACTTCAGCACCTGTCTCAAACATTGTTGTGTGAAAACATTTCCATGCTTTGAAATATAGTGACCCACATTGTTCTGAGCAATTTTTTTACATCCCGAGGAGTAACACACTACACAATTGCCTAGGGTGTTGCATGCCAAAAGCTTGGTAAAACAACTGCACAATCCAGCAGGTAGTATGACAAACCTTATGGTTCACTCATCTCTGTTGGAAATAAGAACATTTCATTTCTTGAAGCTGAACCAGTCCTGATAAAAGATTCTGCACTGAGTAAATGCACCTGTCATTCCAAACTTAATAGATGACCATTAATTATTGATGAAGTATTAGCCACTGTTAAGCATGAGAAAATCAGCTTGTAATGAAACAATATTGTGTGAATTGACTGGGCATTGAACCAGTCCCCTGGAATACAAGCCTTGTGTTAAAAATATTACATATGCTAATGTGAGTAACATTAAATGATCTTATCCTGATATATTTTGGATGTTCTAGCGAGTAGTAGCATCTACTGAAAATAACATACAGTATCATTTACTGTGCTTTTTTTGAAATATAATCAGAAATATACAAGTAATATAAAGTAATGTAAAGTGCACCTGCTGAGGTACTGTATAAGATATTACTTCATCTCTCTGGATTGGACTTTTTTACAAAAAGAATAATTATGACTTGATGGTGTATGTATGTTGGCTTTTTAACACAGTGTTCTTAGCTTCTGCGCAGTAACTAAATTATGAAAACTATGATAACAGTTTCTGATTGATGATAATAGTGTTTAAAACTATTAGAAAGCAGAAATGTGCCTTTGGACACTTGGCATTTATACAAAACACTGAATCACTCTCAAACAAAATCGAGGTTTATTAAAGGCTACAAGACAGATTGAGATTCATGGGCCCAGTGGACAGAAATTTTGATAGTTTTCCAAAGCATGACATTTCCTCTGCACAGTTAACTTGATAGTTGCATCTCCAACTGTCAAATGATGTTTGTAGCAAACAAATCTGACGTCTTCACTTCTGGATCATATTGAACATGTTTTGAGTATTCTAATGTCTTTGTTTTAGACAGCCCAGCAGATTTGTTTTTCTTTTAATTTCTGATTCTAGTAAGGCAAAAAAAAGAGAGATGTGGTGTACTATATTGTCTGGTAGTCCTTAACCATAACTGTGGTGAAGTTTGGTAAATATGCTTATTTATTGTTTCCAATGGGTTATTCTAATTCATTATCACTCTCTGTAAACAGTAAGAGAAATCTTTTATTCATTTTTGTTATGTATGATTCCTGTGGATATATTGTAAATGTCTTTTACAATCTATAATTGAAGATACAAAAAAAAAGGAATAAACTCACTGCTGTTTCCAGTTGTGTTTATTATACTGGGTTTCAGTAATCATGATTACTGAAACATTTTAACTGGAAAATGTGAACACATCTAACATTTGCTTGGTATCATTCTTCTGTTTTCTTTTTATGGCTGCATAGCCCAGTGCTAGGCTGACATGTTGCAAACAGAGGAAGAAAAGTAAGGGGTCAGATTGGGATTCCTAATACAGCACTGCTGTGTTGTTACGGTGGAGGGGGATTGAAGGACAACTTCCTGGAAATCTCTCTGCATCCTCCTCATTCAGTAAAATGTGTCTGTCACTCTCTCTCTTTCATCTCCCCACCACTCCCCACAGCAAGGGGCCTCTGCTCATCTCCGGGTCCTCCCCACAGCAAGGAAGCCAGGCTCATCGTCTGCACTTTTTCCACTCACCCACCTTTGGTTGCAGCTTAAATATCATTTGCAAATGTATTACAGTGCTTATGTGTAGTCTCTATTCAGTAGCAGGCTAGGGAAGCATAACACTGGGTGTCATTCATACAAGGTGGTCTGTACCTTATATTATTTTCTGTGTCCAATTGCTGTCATGTCCTGAAGTGATGTTTCAGTCTAGGCTAGCTTCGGACAGTGCCAATATGACCTGACGTCATTGGTGGTTTCATGAATGAGCCATGTGTGGGAGTAAGCCTTCATGCTACCAAGTGAGCGAATGTTTTCCTGCATCACTGTAACTTGAATGAAAAGTTACTACTCAAGCTGCCACAATTACACGTAATTGTTCCCTCTTCTCATGAATTGCTATAGGAAGCCTAATTATAACTGAGCTGAGAGTGCTTCACAGTGTATAGTACCCTTGAAGACAGATCAGTATGTAACCAAAAATAAATGGACTATAAAGAACAATTATATTTCAGATAGTGTTACACAAAGATGGATTGTAACTCTTTGTGTGAAAGCTCCCATCATAGCAATATTTTGTGCAAATTTGAAATGGCACATGATACTATGTGAGTGCTACAGATATGTTTTTTCGAGTACTGTACACTGTACAGTGCTTTTAATGTTAGTTCAGTTATAGATAGCTTGCTGTGGTACAGTAATTCAAAAAAAGTGGGAACAAGTCCATGCAACTGTAGCAGCCGGAATAGGAATTTTGCATTCAGGTTGTAAACAGTGATGCAGGAAAACATTTGCTCAGTTGGCTGTGTGAAGGCTTACTCCCCCTGCTGCTCATTCATGAAACTACTAATGACATCAGGCGGTATTGGCGCTGTCCGTAGCTAGCACAGACAGAAAAAACACTTCAACACATGGCTGCAATTAGACACAGAAAATTGTATAAGGTACTGACCACCTTGTATGCATGACACCCGGTGTTATGCTTCCCTAGCATGTTACTGAATAGAGATTAGACATTAACGCTGTAAGACATTTGCCAATGATCTTTAAGCATACCTCCACCGAAAAATAAACTTGGGTCCACAACACATATTTACAAAATACCTTAAAAATAAACCCAGCACCTATGAGATTTAATGTCATTGCTAAGATTTTTTAAACATTTCAAATTAATTCTGCCAAGAAAATAGCTACAGCTCAAAAAAAAAATTCTCACTTAGCACTGTCGGAAGAAATGCAATGCTGAAAGCCATAAAGCCCCAACTGTTTATGAATTCTTTCTACTCTCCTTGAAATCTTATGTTTCTTTTTTTGCTTGTTCTGAATTTTATGTAAGCATTAATCACCAAGACAGGAGGTCATTTCCCAGGAATTAATGCATGGTTGGGCCACAGGCCAAGGGCTTCCCACCACCCAACCATGGATTAATTCCTGGGAAGTAACCTTCTGTTGAGGTGATTAATGCACTTGTAATATGGCAAGTGCAAAGCAGGAATTCCTAATCTTCCATTTAATGCAGATCTACCTTTCTATCTATTTCTGGTACAGCAGCATGACTCCATGCCACACTATCATAATCGCAGTGCCACCTATAGGTCGGATTGCTCCTTTCCGTCAGGCGGGCTCCCGATATGGATGGGCAGTTAATCTGGCAGTACATGTTCCTTCTCTTGCTTTACAATGCAGCTCTGTGTAACTAGTGAATTAATGACCACTTGGTTTTGTTGCATGGGGTGTGTTTCCACCTATAGTGCCGAATTTATGGCACAGACTTTTAGCCATATTACAATCTCATTTCATGATGCCACCACTCCAAGACATCCTTAAGTAATTCTGAATACAAAAATGAAACCCTTTTATTACCGACAAAGCTGATATGTAAATACAAATCACATGTCATAAAGTTTTAAGATGAAGAATAAAGGACAGCAAAGGAGTCAGTGACTGCCTCTACATAGCAGTTACTGGTGTTTTGAAACAGTCCCAAAAATGCTGCTTTTCATCAGCATGCATCTCATAAGGTGACTTATCCACATAAAATATTATGTAGGGGTCATTTTTTTATGTTTGCTTGTGGGCATGAGCAAGAAACATGTTGTGGCAGCTTAGGAGAGAGGTGGATTGTGGAGGTGAGGCACTGTGGCAGATAATGTCACCAATGCATTTGCAGGCTTGGCCCTCTTTATCCAATGCAGTGGCATGCTGCTGCTGACACTAGTTCAGCACGCATGCCACCAACTTGAATGAAATTGGCCGCTGCAATGAGGAAGCACCCTATCATCGCAGGGTGTGCCTTGCATGATGAAACATTTCTGTTTACCCCACTCCCTCCATTGTGGCACCAGGAGTGCAAGTAAACCCTCCCACTGTGTGCTGTCTGCCCCGCTCCTTGTCCCAGCATCCAACTCCCACTGCATGCTGTTCACCCCACTCCCTCCATTCCCATCCCGGCACCCAAAATGCATGTAAACCCTCCAGCTCTCTCCCATTCTGTGCTGTCCACACCAATCCCCGTCCAGTCACCCGAAGTGAAAATAAACCTTCCCACTCCCTTCCACAGTGTGCTGTCCACCCTGCTCCCTCCATTCCAGTCCCAGCACCCAGAGTGCACATAAAACCCTCCCACTCCCTCCCACTGCATGCTGTCTTCCCCACTCTCTCCACTCCCATCTCAGCACCCAGAGTGCATGAAACCCCTCCCACTCCCTCCCACTGAGTGCTGTCCACCTTGCTCCCCTCCCTCCGTTCCCAGTCCGGCACATAAGTAGACCTTCCTGCTCCCTCCTACTGTGTGCTGTCTGCCCCGCTCTCTCTGTTCCCCATCCCTGTTACTTTGTTTAAATATGTCCACGTGCAACTGTGGTGTTACCACACTACACTGAAGGGCTGGAGTTCTGCAGAGAGTGGCGCTTCTGTGCGGCTGCTTTCTGGGGGGGGGCCACCTGGTTCCTGGACAGGGGGCTGGAGAGAAGAGACAGTCATAGGGCTGGGTCTGATCTGAGACCCCCTAGGTATTTGGGGGATGTCTGGTATTTGCCAGGCGGTTCCCTTGAGTATGTAGTCTTTGGGATTATTTGGGCCATAAACCCTTCAGTATTTGTTCAGGAGCCCACCCTGTGAACACTGGTTCTCTCTGGGGACCGTCTGTAAGGCTGACCTAGTGTTTTACAGGCCGTTGCTTAGAAGTGGAAGTGAGGAGCCTTTGCTGGAGTTTCTACCTGGCCAATCGTAGTCTTGAATCCATGCAGATACCCAGACACCTGGTCAGAAACATTTTTTCTTTCCTTCTTTTAACTGCAGCAGAAGGGTGAACAGAACAGCACAGGGACAGCTTTGTTAAATTAAGTATTTTATTTTAAATAAAAAAAGAACAGTTTGGATGACTGCTTTGTATGTTGGTGGATGTAAGAAGAGTTGGGTGTATTACAGCAGCATTGAGCACACAACATGTATGTGCTCCAACTTCAGTTAAAAAACAACTTTTTTTAAATGGGGAAAAACATTACACTGTTATTGTGTGGCAAGTTGTCAAAGGTGCTGTTCTGTGATGCCCTTGGCACTGGCAGTTGGATTAGAAGTGTAATTGGCAGTAGGGGCACTAACTAAGTGAGAAAAAAAAAACATGGCTGCAATTCGTTTTATTTGTAGTTGGGTACAGTGATTTCTTTTATGCAGTGGCACATTGGGCCAGCACTTGTTATTTTAAGGGGCTCTACTGGTGCTTAACACACAGAACTTGAAAAAAAGACTAGAATGGAACTCCCCCTTCTGAGGCACGTAAAGTGCACCACCATCTTTTGGAGGGCAAAAACGCGCTGCCTCCGGGGGATGCCTTTTGGTTGTATGCGGTTTCGGCTTAGCATTTGTAACACTGTTTTGCCCCCAAAACCGCATACAGACCACTTTTTATGCTCCACTGTTCCACATATGGCCTCCTGGAACTGTGGATCAGGCCAGACAGCATTGCAACTACAAGTGAGATGCCACAAACCGGTATATTTCATTCCCCATCCCAAACTCCAGATACAGACTGGGGAGCCCAGTGACATGGTTAGTCTTTTTTTTCCATGGTGGTTTCTGCTGGGGAGGGTCTTAGGGGGTGGCTGGTCTGGTGGGAGGGGGTTCCAGCTGGGTGATGGGGGGACAGCTGCATGGGGTTGCTGATCTTTGGAAAGGGAGGTCAAACTGGGGTGGTGGCTAATCTTTGGAATGGGGGTTCCAGCTGTATGTGGGAGACTCACTGCCAGTCAGTTCTGTGGTGTAAGTGTGGAAATCAGGTTTCTGCTGTGAGGGGCACAAATGGGGGGGCTGCTGCATGGTTGAGGGTGGCTGGTTAGTGGGAAGAGGATGTCCAGATTTAGGGTGGTGGCTGGTTTGTGGAATGAGAGATTCCAGCTGTGCCAGTCTGTTCTGGGAAGTCATCTGCAAGGGTGTGTGTGGGATGGGGTTTGCTGTATGAGGGGCATACTCTAGTATGTTGGGGTGTTCTGTGGGGGTGGCTGGTCTGTAGGTAGGGGGTTCCACATCTGGGACGGCAGCTCAGTAGGGCAGCTACAGGGTTGATGGTCTGTAGAAAGGGGCGGGTGTGGCATGGTGGTTGGTCTGTGAGTGTGGAAGGGAAAAGCATACTGCCTCCAGGATGTTGCCGCTATTCTGCATAGCTTCTGACAGCTTCAGTTGTCGTATTCACTTTACACTTGATTATTTGTTCTTTAAAGCTATTATCAGACCATCCCATAGTACATCTATTTTGCTGTCTTCAGTAATCAGTTTATTGTTACCAATAAGTTTATTTACTCAGGAACCGGGATTTGTAAAAAGCAGCTGTAATAGTACTGCATGCTTGCAGCAGCATCCTGAGCTGTTCGAGTTTGACAGCTCAGCAGTGGTAGCTTAATTTAACAAATTCAAGTTGATGTAATGTGTTCTTATGCCTGTATTTCAGGTTAATGTTTGGATTACAGGTTCCTTTTGCCTAGTGATTTTATATATGTATATATATATATATATATATATATATGTATATATATATATATATATATATATATATTATATATATGTACATACATATATTTAAATAGCCTTGTTTCTATTCTTTAGCTCTATTTTCTCACATGCCATTCGGGCATCTCTCAGGCAGGTCTTTCTCAACCTGCAGCCCTTATCTGCCCACCTGAACCACTTCCTGACAGTTAGCACATAAGAAAACAGCCATTGGAAGAGTCCTATTGGTCTATCGTGTCTGCTCAGGAAACAAATATTGCTTGTACCTTGAGATTTCAGCTGTGCCTCCATCCCCCACCCCCACCCCCTGGATTTCTTTGCTGTATTCCTGACCATGCCTCCTGGCATTCCATTATGTTTGTCCCAAGCACTTTTAATCAATCAATCAAAACTTTATTTTTAAAAAGTGCCTTTCCAAAGCCAAGGCACTTTAACAATAAATAAATCAAATACATAAAATTAAAATAACATCCTAAAATCAGTTAATAAAATGCGCTTTAAAAATCTGGTATGCCAGGCTAAATAAGTGCGTTTTTAATGCTAACTTAAAACTTTGAACGGTCAGGCAATCTCGCACCCGATGAGGTAGAAAATTCCACAGGGTTGGGGCTGCAAAACTAAATGATCTGGCCCCAGATGTCTTTAAACAAACCCTGGGAATCTCTAGCAATCCCTCATCGGTGGATTGGAGTGGATGAAAGGGACAGTAGGGACAAAGAAGATCTTGCAGGTAGCTAGGTTTCTGATCGTGTAGGGCCTTATAGGTCAGCAAACTGACTTTGAAGGTAATCCGCCACTGTGTTGGCAGCCAGTGCAGTCCATGGAGGACAGGCATTATATGACTGGTCCTAGATGTACCAGTCAAAAGCCTGGCTGCCGCATTCTGCACTAACTTCAAGCGGCAGATATCCACCCCCGGTAGCCCTAGGTACAGGGTGTTGCAGTAGTCCAGGCAAGAGGTAACGAAGGCATGGACCAATGTTGGAAGGTCGTCAGTGGGAACCAGATGCTTCACCAGGGCTATAGTCCTCAGATGGTAAAAAGAGGTTTTGACAACAGCCGACACCTGATGTTTAAGGGTCAGGTGATCATCAAATATAATGCCCAAGTTCCGCACCCGGTCTGAGATAGCTAACTGGGTCCCCCCAAGCCAAAGACCCGAGGATGACCCCTTCAGCAAACCCACCCCCCAATGACCTGGGTCCACAAGCAACACCTCAGTTTTTTCAGGGTTTAACCACATCAGCTCACAGTCACCCAGTCCTGAATGTTGGTGAGACAGTTGTTAAAGACCGAGACAGTATCACCCTGGTCAGGCTCAAAGGATATGTACAGTTGAGTATTATCTGCATAGCAGTGAAAACTCAAGCCATACTGCCTAATAATTGCTCCTAACAGCAACATATACACCGCAAACAACATGGGTGCCAAAATGGAGCCCTGCGGTACCTCAGAGGACAGAGGAGTGATGCCGAGGAAAAAAAAATCCCAGACACCACCCTCTGGGTGCTAGCCTCAAGGAATGATTGAAACCAACTGAGGACCAGGCCCAATAGTTCACAGATAAACCACAGGTGCTCCAAAATCACTCCCTAGTCCACGGTATCTAATGCCACACAGAGATCGAGAAAGACCAAGATGGAACGGGTCTTTCAATCTCCCACTATTAGGAGGTCATCTAGTACCCAAACAAGGGCTGCCTCAGTACTAGGTCTCTTCCTAAATCCAGACTGAAGAGAATCATAGACATTGTGGCTGGTCAAATGGTCATCCAGCTGCAACGCGACCACCTTCTCGATAACCTTACCTGCAAAAGGCAGGTTAGAGACAAGCCTGTAGTTAGCCAGACTGTCCGGGTCCAAGGAGGGCTTTTTAAGAAGGGGCCAAATCACAGCTTCTTTCAGGGGATCAGGAAAGATCCCCCTCTCCAATGACAATCAGACTATCTTGGCAAGGCCTGGGCCAATTTTATCCACACATCCTACTAAAAGGCGAGTGGGGCCCTTTTGAAGGCTTCTGCTGACTTTGTCTCCACCACCTCCTCTGATAGCTCATTCCATGCTGTCTCCACCCTCTCTGTAAAAAAGGCTCCCTCACATCTCTCTCTTGAACCTTCCCCCATCAGTTTTAGGCTGTGCCCTCTGGTAGTGGTGTCGGACATTTTATTGAATAGGCTCTCACAATCCACCCTGTTAATTCCCTTCAAATAATAATAATTTTTTATTTATATGATGCCTTTCTATTTTCAAGGTGCTGTACATATAAAGCAGTTAAAACAATTAAAAACAGCCATTAAAAATACGCAACAGAGTAAAAGTCATAATCAAGAAACAATTCAACTTTCCAAGTAGGCTTTTTTCCAAAGAAAAGTTTTCAAGCCATTCTTAAATCCCTCCACAGAAGTGCACTCCCGTAACCGACGGGGTAGAGAATTCCAAAATGTGGGGGCAGCACAGGAAAAAGCTCTAGCACCAGATGATTTCAAATTCACCCTTGGAACCTCTAGCAACCCGTCATTGGCTGAACGGAGCAATCGATCGGGGCAGAGGGTATCAGAAGTTCTTTCAGATTGACTGGACCCAGACTGTGTAGGGCTTTGAAAGACAGCAAACTGACTTTAAAGGTGATCCGCCACCATATCGGCAGCCAGTGCAGTTCACTCAGCACCCGGAATAATATTACAGGATCTACTCAAGCCTGTCAAAAGCTGGGCTGCAGCATTCTGCACTAGCTGCAGGTGATGGATTTCAACCCCTGAAAGCCCTAGATACAGGAAGTTGCAGTAGTCCAGGCTCAAGGACACAAAGGTGTGGACCAAAGTTGGAAGGTCGTCAGACGGAACCAGATGCCTAATCCTGGCGATGTTCCTAAGATGATAAAAGGTGGTCCTGACAACAGCCGACATCTGCAACTGCAGTGTCAGTCTACCATCAAGAATCACCCCCAGGTTACGCACCTGTTCAGAGCTTGGAAGAGAGAGGCCATCAAGAAAAATCCTGGAAAGCGCACCAACACCCGACCCCCCTATCTGTCGACCCGGGTCGACAACTAGTACCTCTGTTTTTTCCGAGTTCAACTTCAGCCAGCTAGAATCCATCCACTCATGGATTTCTTTTAGACAGCTGTTAAAGACCGAAAGAGCTCCATCCTGGTTGGGAGCAAAAGAAAGGTAAAACTGGGTATCGTCTGCATAACAGTGAAACCTCAGCCCACACCTTCTTACAATGTCTCCGATGGGTAGCATATACACCACAAATAACATGAGAGACAATACTGAACCCTGAGGCACCCCCCACAACAAAGCCGTTGGGTCAGAGGAAAAAAACCCTAGATACAACTCTTTGTGATCTCCCAGTGAGGAATGAAGTGAACAATCTTAAGACGGTTTCCGATATTCTACATATAAGCCTCAGGTGTTCTGTCAGCACCACGTGATCCATGGCATCAAAGGCTGAAGAAAGATCAAGGAGTACCAAGATGGAACAGCTCTTCTGATCTCTCACCATCAGGAGATCACTGAGCACCCGAACCAGCGCTGTCTCGGTACTATGTTTTTTACGAAAACCGGACTGGAGAGGTTCATTAATGTCATGGATGGTTAAATGGTCCTCTGGTTGAGCTGCCACTACTTTCCCATTCACCTTCACAACAGAGGGAAGGTTCAAGATAGGTCTGTAGTTTGCGAAACAGTCTGGGTCCAAGGTAGCTTTCTTCAAGAGTGGTGCCACCACCGCCTCTTTCTGGGAGCTAGGAAACTCACCAGACTCAAAGGAGTACCAGACTATCTCCACAAGGACTGGGCCGATTATATTACTACAACCCAAAATTAGGGAAGTAGGTCCAGGATCCAGACTACAGCATGTAGAGCGCATACTCTGGATAATCCTCATGACATCCATGAACTCCAGTTGACTGAAGGAACTTCAGGAAAATTGGGGCACATTGATCTCACACCGATCCACAGCAACCCCCCTAGAGTGTGATGGCTGCAAAACTACCCTAATGTCAGCCAACTAATTTGCAAAGACTCAAGCAAGCTCATTGCACTCTAACTATGAAAAAGCTTTCCGAACTTGCAGACAGGCTGGGTTGCACAGTCTTTCTACAGTTCAAAATAGCTGAGCTGGTCAATTCCAAGCAACGGCAATCTCCATGGACAGGAATTCTGCCTTCTTACAAGTGATTGCAGAGTGATAGGCCGGATAATGGTCCATCAATCTAAGGTTGACTGAAGGAACTCCAGGAAAATTGGGGCACAGTGATCTCACACCGATCCACAGCAACCCCCCTAGAGTGTGATGGCTGCAAAACTGCCCTAATGTCGGCCAACTTATTTGCAAAGAATTGAGCAAGCTCGTCGCACTTTAACTACAAAAGAGCTTTCTGAACTTGCAGACAGGCTGGGTTGCACAATCTTTCTACGTTCAAAATAGCTGAACTGGTCAATTCCGAGCAACCGCAATCTCCCTGGACAGGAATTCTGCCTTCTAATGGGTGATTGCAGATTGATAGGCCAGATAATGGTCCATTAATCTAAGGTGGTCGGCATCAAGAGCGGACTTTCGCCAGCAATGCTCTAACCTTCACCCATCTCTGCATCTCCCTCAATGTCCCGTCAAACCAAGGGGACTTGGAGCAAAGGGAGAGGGGGTGAACACAAACTGGAGAAACAGAATCCAGAGCCCCCACAACAGCTTTATTATAGGCTGACACGAGAGTCTCTGGATGACTGCTTGCCAGCTCGGGGGATGATAGGTCAAGTACCGCTGCAAGGCCTTGGGAATTTATGTCCCATAAAGGGTGGTACGCAACCAACTCCACAGGGGAAGGTCTTCTAGAAGGGGTGCACAAACTAAACCCCACAGTGTAATGATCTGACCACCCGACAAGTTCCACCCCCACATTGGATGTTTAGACCCCTAAAAGGAAGATTAGGTCCAAAGAGTGTCCAAATTTATGTGTAGCAGTGGAAACCACCTGTGTAAGGCCCAGAGATGTCATTAACTGGGGGAAGTGTTGACCAAATTGCGAGAGTTCATCGTCGACCCAGGCGTTGAAATCACCCAGAACCATCAATCTGGGCAATTCAAACACCATGTCGATGACGAAGTCCGCCACTTCCTGAAGGAATCGCTTCTCATCACCGGGTGGACGGTAGAAGAGGGCGATTTGAAAGCCTACACCTGCTATTACCGTACACTCAAAGGACTCAACCTCCCCAACTAGTACCTCTTTGAGGCCCAGTTCGGTCTTGAAACAGACTGCAAACCCCCACCCGCGATCCACTCTCGGGTGGTGTATCACCGAGTACCCGGCTGGAGTCATAGCCTCCAAAATGGGTCCAGAATTATCATTCAGCCAGGTCTCGGTGATGCAAGCCAGGTCCAATGTACTAACAAGCTCAGCAATAATTGCAGTCTTGTTTGTAATGGACCTGGCATTGCACAATACCGCCCGAGTTGGACCAACCTAGAGGTTCACCCGGGTCATCTGCCTACCATATTTGGTAGTGCTCTTGGGTATGGGCACCAGACATGGAGAACCACGCTCTGGATTCCATTTTGCCCCAGGGTGCCTTCTAGACCCAACCACCCCAATACAATGACCTCCCTCAACCATCCTCCCCTGTTCATAACCCCTCGCCCTTCTCCCTCTCTTACGCATAATACCCAGTGCTCTACAGCGTTGATAGGTCTAAACTGGAGAAGTGAATAATAAAAAGGGTGAAGGGCATGAAAGGAAGAGGATGAGTAGCGCACAACTGTGGGGGTTAAGGACCAGCACATGCTGCAGCTAAACTACTAAATAATAAATTCAATAAACAAACCCCAAAATAATAATACACACTCCCCAATTTAAAATAATTTTAAACACCGCCCAGATCCCAGTTAGCTAAAATCAGATCTGAGCATTGAGTCTAAAGACAGCTATAATCCCCCCACATACATAAATAACATACAAAGAAAATATAAAGAAATCAACAACACAAATACAAAGTATAATGTTTCTCTCCTCCCCGTCCTCTCACCACCAGGGAAAGAGGGTAAACTGGCACTCTCACTGGCAAACAATTATAAACAGAAAATCAAATCAACAAAATATGAAATTATGAACTCCCCCCCCAGTTCTCTCACAACTACTGTAAGTGCAGATATCATAGTATCCAAATGCAAAGGAAAAGTCACAAATCCAGTTAAATCCAAAGAAAAAAGGAACAATCTGCAGGATAATTCCACTGAAGTACAGGCTGTTTCAGACACATTTTACTAGAAGAATCTCACCAGCATTTGGGCCCATTACTCCCAGCAAGGTGTAACGCACTGGAAATATTGCAGCCCTCACCAAAGGAGCCTAAGAAAGGCTGCAATGTCAGCAGTTTCCGTGGGTCAAAGGGAGCATAGTTCCCCATCCAGCTCCCCGACTAGGTGTATACTCAAGGACCCCCATGGGACAGCAAATCCCAGAAGAAAAAACCCACCAGAGTGTCCAAACGCCACCGAATAAATTGCAGGCAAGGGTTCTCTACCAGTCTCAGCCACCTCACCATCCAAAGTTAAGGGGCAGCCAATGAAAACCACTGACATTTCTATAGGACCGAGATCTAACTTCCAAGAGAATGTCCTATCTCCTTTCCACACGCACTGCTCCACTAAAGACTCTCTAAAGTCTATCCACAGCCCCTCACTCTACATACACCTGTACACCAGTAGAGTTCTTCCCGTGCAGGGAGCGAGGAGCACAGTAAACACGAAATCTTTGGGCACTACAAAACTTACTCAGCCCATCAATATTAATGGGAGATGGAATAAACGGGACAAAAGTTCACCCAGCTTCTCCCCACAAGTCTCAAAATTGCAAACAGAACTCCACACCAAAAGCTACTGTTAAGTAGCAAAGACTCAAGACTCGAAAAAACAAACAAACAAACAAAAAAAACATGTACGACAAGTAAAAAGCCCAAAATAAATTAAAACTAAGAACTCCAGAGAGGAAGCAGCAGCAGCATGCCCAGCCTGGCGGCCATTTTGTAATCATGAGGTACTTGAAAGTCTCAATCATATTCCCTGTCTGCCTCCTCTCTTCAAGGGTGTACATCCCCAGGTCACGCAGCCTCTCTTCATATGATTTATCCTGCTGCCCCTCTGTCATTTTAGTTGCTCTGCTCTGGAACCGTCTCCAGCAAGTTTATGGCTTTTTTCAGGTGCGGATGCCAGTATCTCACACCGTACTCCAAGTGTGGTCTTACCAATGACCCATAGAGTGGCAGAATAATCTCAAACTTCCTGCTGCTAAATCCCCTTGCAATGCATCCCAGCATTCTGTTTATGTTTGCCACTGCATGCTTGCATTGAGCTGAATGTTTCAAATCTCGAGAAATTAACACCCACAGGTCCCTCTCTTCCTCGGATCGTGTAACCTGGACCTTCCCAATGTAGTATGTAGTACTCTGCTCTTGGGTTCCTCGCCGCTATGTGCAACAGTTTGCACTTTTTGGCACTGAACCCGAGCTACTATCCCCGACCATATATACAGTAACATCGGTATCAGGATCCCTGTCTCTCCCCAATCCCTTGGAGAGGCAGAGGATCCCCAAGGGTAGAGTTGGAGTTGTGGCCGGTGATGGGCGTGTGGAGCTTCGGTCCCTGGAGGTTGCCGTGGCCTCACCTGGATGGTAGGGGTTTTCCTGCATTTTGTCCCTCCCCCCTAGGCTCAGACATGCAATGCATCTAGCGCAAACATGCACGCTCCCATCCGTGCCCACAGGATCTCCGCTGCTGCCAGTCTCTAGGTTGCTGGATCTTGGGCTTGCCATGCCCTAACTGCCACCAGGAGCCACAAGAGCCTGGGATTGAGACCCAACTCCCTCTCAGAACAGGAAAGCAGACTTTCTGATGCTCAGTTCTGTCCTCCTCCTGCTAACCCCTGCCATCCTGAGCTTGCTCCCGAACCCAGGTTGCCAGCATAATGCGAGGAGTGGCATCCAGCACCTCAACCCTCAGTGCCACCAGGCCAACCCAGCCTTGTTTCTATTAATAAATGGAATTATCTATAGTCTCTGTAGCTGTCCCCAACACATTTTTTATCATGTTTATGCTACTGTACACATGGTGTAAATTGATAATTACATTAGCTTATTTATGCAGTGTTGAATGAATGTATTAACATTTATGTATTAATTCATTTTTATGCAATGTCTATGTGATTTGAAAGGTACTTGTATAAAGTTCCTTCATTATAAATAAATGTGTTGTGTGCTTCTTTATTTATAGAAAACTGTTATTTATGCTGGCCCATTGGTGCAGTAATAGGATTTCCACTTGCGATACCAGTGACCCGGGTTTGGGAATTGCCTGGGGTGCCGGATGGCTGGTCGGGGATAGATGGTTCAAGTGTCAGAAGACTGCTCACCTTCTCCTGGGTGGAGGATGGGGATGCAGCCGCTCTGGTGCCTACTGACTCCTAACAGAGGCTGGGAGCACAGCAGCGTGCTGGGCTGTGTTCACTAAGGGGCATGGCAGATGTTGGCATGTGCCTAGATGTCAGTGGCATGCCATGCCCCTGGGGAGAAACAGGGAGAAAAAACAGCTCCTAGTCCAACCGCCGCAGGAGCCTCAAGCCAGCCATACCCACCTCAGCAGCACCCAGGGACAATCAAAACAGTGCGCTGGCCGTCCCACCGGTGCCTTCCCCCTTGGAGAAGAGGGACCCAGCCGGCAAAAGATTATGCTGGTTACCCTGGGATGGCTGTGATGTGAGATGGAGGCTGGGTGTGGTAGAGTGCTGGTGGGGGGGCCTAGGAGGCCCGAAGGGGTGGCCAACCTTGGAGCAGTGGGAGGAAAATAAAACGTATTTATCCTTCCAATCTTAGTAAAGGTATAAATGTGTAAAAAAAAGTGTCTAACTGAGTGACAACTGAAAATGGAGGGAAAGTGGCCCATGGAAAATACCCTGTCAAAGTTGACAAGTGTACCTCACTCACTGGTGCCTTATAGTCACAGACACGCATTCACTGTAGTACGCTGTCTGTTTAAATAAACACCTGGAAATGATGCAGCAGTTCTACTTTTAATGAATAAACAAAATATTTGCACTGGCTCTTTAAGTGTCATAGCATTTAATTATTCTGATACTTTCAGTGCTTAACCCTCGATGCTGTTCAATGTTATGTATTTCAATAATTAGTGGCATCAACTGAGCGCTCACATGCCCACTTGGTATTTAGTTAAGGAATCAAGTTCTGCCTCAGATTATTTTAGGCACTAGCACTATAAATGATAATTCACAACCAGAATGTAGCCCTCATGAATGACAAATAGAGCTTCCTGGTGTTTGCCTTTTACAGTCCCTGTGGCAGTTTGTATATAAATTGGGCCTTTGTGCACAGACTCCAGCTAATCTCAACTGCTGCTGGTGGCCAACTGAACTGTCCCTTCACTTTATGTTCACTGGGAGCCACCAGCACAGAGTTGTACTGGGACCCAGAAATCAGAGGGAATGCATCTGAAGCTAGCAGGTCTAAAGTAGTATGCAAGGGAAGTTGCCTAATCCACTGCTGCTTCTTGCATCCATCCTCTCCAACAGTCTGTTCTAACTACTGCCTTTTTAGAACTCCAAGCCAGGAACTTCAGTGCTTCTGGGTTTCTATTTACAGGCTGTAAGCTTACTTCTTCAACTCAGCCAGAGTCCTTGCTTGTGTAGGAGAACTATGGATAAGGTTCCACATGTGCCATCCTACCTGCCTGTTGGAATGGGGGGGCAAAGGCACATGCTGTAATAAGAGGGAAAAAAATGCGCCTGCTGTGGGCAAAGGTGGGGTTCAAGTTGCTTGGGGAGAGGGTTGTTAAAACTTTATTTCAGGCCCTGGGGACACCCTGTATCACTATGGGGATGATTCTGGAAGCCGCCTGCATCAGGCATCATTTGCTGAAAAAACAGGCTGTGTCTGATGCAGTTGTGGTAAATGCAAAAGGTGCTGTTCCAGAAAGTTTGTCACTTGCAGCAAACTCTCTGGAATAGCCACACATTGCAACCCTGAACCAAAAGGAGTGGTGTAACAGGCAGCATCGTTGCAAGTCCGCAACACAACCATGGCCAGGTGACAGGCTCACCCAGGTGGCCCAAGACCAGGCAGCATGTTAGCCAGCCACAAACTGGGCAGCCAAAATGTGCCTCTCTAGGGCACTGTCCCAGTACTGCCGGAAGACCTGTGCACCCCCAATACAGACTGCCTGTTGTGGCAAGCCGCTGCCAACCCTCCAGACCTCAATGACCAAGTAGATGTGATTGGGTGACCCCCCCCCCAAACACACACACAGCAATAGGCCTGATTCTCAGTCCAGCTGTAACTGAACTCCCCACCCCGGTGCTCCAACGTGCCCATGTAGAACTGCTTGATTAGTACCTGGTGATCTAATGGTGCACCCCCCCAACTCAACAGGCAGTGGTGCAGCACCCCATACCACCCCCCAGTCCCTGACCCAGGGTGCTGCACCACTGCCTTTTGGGGTTGAAAGGGTGGGGGGGGCCACTAGACCACCAGGGCATCAGAGTGGGACTGTTGGCGTGGGTGTTCTCCCAGGAGATCAGGGACTGGGAGGTACACTCTCACACTGGGGCACATCTGCCATTAATCGATAAGAGTTGGGGAATCTTTTTGGGGAAAAAGGGTGTAAAATTCAAAACAATCTAGTTCCATTCTACATCGGTTCCAATAGTTTCTATATTTTCCATGATTAAAGTCCTTTATCTCACTACTATCCAACTTCCTTGCTGTCTTCTATTTAATCCATGGTCTACCCATGTTGCCATTTCAAACCATCGTTATGCCATTGTGGAATACTTGTAATGTCAACAGGTATCTGTTTCCATAGGGACTCCTCCTTGTCTTATTCGACATTGTTTTTCATCCCACATTCTTCTTCTCTCTCTTTTTTTTCTTTCTTCTTTCATCTTTGTTTTTTATTTCTTTTTCTTTCCTCTTATTATCTTCTTATTATTTTTTATTATTTTTTTCCTGGGTTTATCAACCATCTCCATGTGCTCAAAAGAGAAAAATCTATCACCCAAAACCCATCTCTCCTCTAGTACACCTTCTTTTTTTTTTCCATGTCAGTATCAAAAAAGTGGAGCTATTTTACCATAGCCTAAGTAAAGTTCTTCTTGACACAGACTTTTTGTCAGTCTCATAGATTTGTTGAAGTGACATTATTAAATATTTCATCATAATCTCATGTAGTGTCTGTTGTTGCTGTATGACCCATTTACACATTGCCTGCCAAATAAAGTACTTAAGTATTGCAAACACAGGTTGTAAAGTTCCTTTATATAACCCATTCCATTTAGCATCAAAAACTGTATGCATTACTTCCAGATACGATAAAGTTCTGAAACAAGATGGTCTGCCGTGTCTTAGTCACCACATTCCAAAATGTCTTCACAAAGGGACACTCCAAAAAGAGATGTTCCTGTGTTTCTAAAAGTTCTACGCAAGAAGTCCTTGAACAATATCGGTCTGTCACCTGCTTATGTTAAGGATTATTCTTTACATTTATTCGACCATGTATGCTTAACCATAATACATCCCATGTAATGGCTGGAATCCATACGTTGGTAAGTTGTGTCAATGTGGTTGGTATCTGGGTATCTGTACAATAAGGTAATTCCAACTCAAGCTTTGTATGTTCCATCATATTGTTATATAGTTCTTGTCTTGTATTTGTACAGGTATTATGTCCTGGAATTTTCAATTTGATCAAGTCACGAATCATAGACTTCACATATTCAGGAATAACTGTTGTCTTAGCCAATAATTTACCATTCCCCTGTATCCATGCCATATTACTGATCTTAACCCTTTCAGACACCATCTCTTCCCATAATTTTTTCCCTCCTGCTGATGTGGGAACATATTGTAATAAACATTGTAATAAACAAACATACTATAATAAAACATTCCTGGGTCTATCATATCTAATCCTTCCTCCTTTATTGTTCGATAAGTAATTCCTCTCTTTATTTGGTTCAGTCAACTTCCCCATAAACTCTGGAAAAAGACACTCTACAATTTGGTTTTCAATTGTGGGGAAGGGGGAAATATATATCTATCATAGAGGAAAAGTAATACTATTATATTTTTTATTAACAATGCCCTTTTCCTTTTCTAAATTTGTAAACTTTTCCACCCCTGGTGTGTCCCGTCTGCTTTCTGTAATTTGCTTTCCCAATTGGCCACAGCCAAATCTCCATCCCCAGAAATGATCCCCAAGATCTTAATAGGTTCTTGAGTCAGTTTTATGCCTGTGTATCTACTTCTATTGGTCTCTGGTGTACTTCCAATCTGTATTCCTACATTTTTCTCAATGTTAATCTTTGATCTTGAGTGCTTTGAATGCTCTGAAAGTATATTTGCAATAACTTGTTCTTCTGTTGTTTTACCAAGTACTATTACTACATCGTCAGTATATGCTAAACATTTTATCTGGGGGCCCCTTTGTGTTAAAGAAAGCCCCATAATCCCTTCTGACTTCTGAACAAATCTTAAAAAAGGGTCGATACAGAAAATATACAATAGGGGGCTAAGGGGGCCGCCCTGTCTCACCCCTCTCCTTAGGATTCTGGGGGTTAATGTTACCTCCTGATATATGCATTCTAGTCACTGTACAAATTCCTCGGGCATCCTATATTGGTGCAAAACTGAGAATAAGAAAGAACATGCCAGGGAATCAAAGGCCTTGTGCTGGTCCAGGCTGAGTATAAACAACTCTTCTGACCCCATCCTACCCCGTTGGAATACTTCTCTTAAAATTATCAGGTTATCTTGAATTCCTCTCTTTGGGATTCCACATGTTTGTGCTTTACATATTACTCTATCTGCTATTTGGGTCAACCTTTTTGCAAACACCTTGGCCAAGATTTTAAAATCCACGTTCAACAAACTAATTAGCCTCCAATTATTCAAATCCTCTTTTCTCCCTTTCTTATATAACAAGATTAGGTCTGCCTCAGCCATGGATCTTGGTAACTTTCCTGAATCTAGTATTTCATTATATAAAATAGTCAAATCATGAGCTAAGTTATCATTCTTATGTTTATAAAATTCCCCAGTAATCCCATCTGTTCCTGGGGAAGTCCCATTTTTTAATGTTGCTATTGCCTGCTTAACTTCTTCCTCCTCAATTGGTCTTATCACAGCTGCCACCTTAGAGGGCAATATACTTGGAACCTCTAAGTTCTATAGGTAATCTAGAGGCAGCGGTACCACTGGGGGTTCTCCCCAAACCAGTTTTGTACATGATGTTGTACAGCATTTAGAATTCATTTTTTGTTGACACTTGTTGTCCCTTGTCATCCAACACCTGTAACAACAGTTTACATTCTGTTCTTTTCTTACAGTCCTTAAAAGCATCAAAATTTTGATTTTTATACTCTATTCCAAACCTCATTTCTTTTTGTAACATTTTTGCCCTATTATACTGCTTTATAAACATCTCTATTTTATGGTACTTATTTGGGCACTAAAATACATTTTTAATGTTTCTGTTTTAGAAATAAGAGCTGGCAGCTGCTTCCTGAGGCCTACATAATCCAAGTATGAATGTAAAACTTGTTTGCTAGCTTTACGTTGAAAAAAAACCCTTTATTAATATCTTCATCTCCTCCCACGATTCTACCTGGGAATCATACAAACATTGGACCAACTTCCTTGCTGTCCATAATTTATTCCAATCTCTATTAATTTCTGCAGATTCCCAATAATGAACAGTTTAGCGACCATGGGCCTTTTCCGCATTTAGGGCTATTTTCCCAAATGAGGTGCATCCAAATACCCCTATAGTCTGAAAAATCAAAACACAGTGTCTTTATACTCTGTATTGATAACCAAATGGATACAAAAAAATAGTCTATTCTTGTAGATAGTGGGCCCCTAAAATAGGTATCCCCCCATTTTGTGCCCCGTTTTGTGTTTTGCTCTATATGCATTTGTAAAAGAGTATTATTTACCACATCATTTAAAACATTTGAATCACAATGCATTTTACTGTTTTTTAGGCCCCTATCCATCCTTTGCATAGCACAGTTAAAGTCCCTTCCCCATATTACTGACCTAGATGTATGTAAATACGGTTGACTGTTTCTAAATAGCACAATTCTATTGGGTTTTACTTGAGGGGCATAACTATTCACTATTCTAATTCTGGTATCCCCAAACTGTATATCTAAGATTAAAGCTCTCCCAGGTTCTAGATCTTTTAACCTAGTAACCATCAAAAGTGGATTACCAAAAAGAATACCCACCCCATCACAAGTATCTGTACCTTGAGGTCAAAAGGTTGCCCCTTTACCCCATAATCTTGATGCTTGGGCTATTTCTGAAAAAGTTTTTATTCTTGCATCCAGACAAGGATAATGTCAGCCTTGTACGATTGTAACTCAGAAAGAATGGTCAATTTTCTTTTCCCATTCTTAATGCTGTTTACATTAATGGACAGTATATGTAGTGAGGTCATAGGTTCTTAGGGGAAAAAGCTCTTCACTCCACTACTTTGACCTGGTTTTCCATTGTTTTTTTTCCTTTCTCATTCATTCCACCATCTTCTTTCTCTGAAGACTGGCACATCGTGGAGGAGGAAATTGAAGATGAGTCTGACTCATCGTCTTCTTTGGTGTCACCCCAATCATTCTTTTTTGACAATATGCTGTATGAGTTGTCAGATATTAATTTCTCTTTCCCTTTTGTAACTTTTCTTTCTTTCCCTTTCAGCTCAGTTTTAGCACTCAGCCTAGTCCTAGGTCTTTTTATGTTTGCTTGCACACATGTGCAAGAAACATAGTGCCATCATCCGAGACTTTGGAGGTGTGTCACCCCCTCTTCCAATTCAGCCAGTGTGTTGGCAGGCGGGGCCCCTGTAAGCCATTGCATGCTGGAGCTGTCTACGACAAGCTCCAAAATGCAGTGGCATACAGTTGAAAGGGGGAGCTATGCTTCAGTGAGGCCTGCTCATGCGCAGCTCCCCCTACACACACACAGAAACGCACGCATACTGCGTGCTGTCCTCCCCCCCGCACACACGTATAGCTGACGGGGGTGCCCAATCCCCCGTCGGTTTGTGCTGCTCTCCCCCCAAGCCTTCCACATGCCACGCTGGGTGCCCATCCCAGCGTGGCAACTGATAGAATAGCCGATGGGAGTGCCCAATCCCCCATAGGCTCCACTGTCCTCACCCCCCCAGTACTGGGTGCCATGCTGAGAGCCCACCCCAGTGTGGCAACTGATCATATGGCCGACGGGGGTGCCTAATCCCCTGTCAGCTCCCAGGCCCCCCCAGCTGTCCTTGTGCCATGCTGGGATCCCATCCCAGTGTGGCAAACGTCCCATGTCGTCTTTTTTTTTTTTACCTGCAAAATAAAAACAGTCCCACGGTGCTTCTACCAGCCCCCCCACAACCCGCACCCACCCACTGCGCACCCTGCCTCCCCACACCCACCTCTCACCCCATACTTACCTCCGGAGCTCAGCGCAATGATCTTCAGTGGACCGGGAACACGTCTGCACTCTTCAAAGTCGACCGCGAACTGAGGAAATGCCGGTAAGCTGTATAATGGGCTAGATAGGGGTTTTTCAACTTTATTGCATATCTCAGGCATTTTTTGGAAATTTTGCACCAAATTTTCAACATGGGGTTTTTGGGACCCCTTCTCATGAATGATGTCACTGTCATGGCGTTATTGGCCTGAAGGTGATTTCGCAGTCACTGCGCAAAATCACCCTTCAGGCCTGAATAATGCCATGACAGTGAATCATTCATGAGAAGGGGTCCCAAAAACCCCATGTTGAAAATTTGCTGCAAAAATTCCAAAAAAATGCCTGTTTTACGAATGTGCGTTGTACAGGCTCGTAAGTTCAGGAATTTTCAATATTTTCACTCCAGATTTTCAACATTGCCATTTTACCACACCTTCTTATGAGTAGTACAGCTGTCATTTTTCACATCTCACCCAAAATGTGTTTCCGCCCATGTAGCGCACAATGGCGCAGTCGGTGTGTGAAATCAATGTACAGGACAAATTAAGAAAATCACAGTGACACTGTTCATGAGCAGAGGTCTTAAAATGGCTATGTTGAAAATTTGGTGAAAAAATTCCAAAAAACGACTGTTTTATGAACGTGTGTTGTACAGTTCTTACGCACGCTCGTAAGTTCACGAATTTTTAATATTTTCACTCCAGATTTTCAACATTGCCATTTTGCCACACCTCCTTATGAGCAGTACAGCTGTCATTTTTCACATCTTGCCCAAAATGTGTTTCCGCCAATGTAGCGCACAATGGCGCAGTCGATGTGCAAAATCAATGTATGGGACACATTAAGAAAATCACAGTGACACTGTTCATGAGCAGAGGTCTTAAAATGGCTATGTTGAAAATTTGGTGAAAAAATTCTAAAATGACTGTTTTACGAGCGTACGTTGCGCAGTTCTTATGCATGTTCGTAAGTTTGTGAATTTAATATTTTCACTCCAGATTTTCAACATTGCCATTTTATTACACTTCCTTGTGAACAGTACAGCTGCCATTTTTCATATGTCGATGCCCAATGTGTTTCAGACATGTAGTGCATAATGGTGCTGTTGGTGTGCGAAAGCAATGTTTAGGACAGATTAAGAAAATCACAGTTACACTGTTCATGAGCAGAGGTCTTAAAATGGCTATGTTGAAAATTTGGTGACAAAAGTCCATAAAATGACTGTGTTACAAGTGAGCATTGCGCAGTTTCCATGCACCCTCATAAGTTCATGACTTTGTAATATTTTCAGTCCAGATTTTCACCAGTGGTATTTTTCCACACTTCCTTATGAACAGTACATCTGTCATTTTTCACAACATGGCTGAAGTGTGTTTTCACACTTTCAGCACAGAGATGCGTGGTTGCTGTGGGAAATCATTGTTCGGCACAGATCAAGAAAATCACAGTGACACTGTTCATGATTGGAGGCACCAAAATGCCTGAGTTGACAATCTGCTGTAAAAAATCCTCAAACTAATTATATTACGGGTGTGTGTTGCACAGTTTCTGTGTACGCTCGTGACTTCACCATTTTTTTAAATATTTTTACTGCAGATTTGCAATATTGCCATTTTTTACACCTCCCTATGAACAGTACAGCTGTCATTTTTTACATCCTGTTCAGAATGTTCTTGCACCTGTGGTGCTAAATGCCGTAGTCGCTGTGCATAAGCAGCTTTCGGCTAACAAACTGATATTCCCCCTGTTCATGAGGTGGGGTCACAAAAAAAACATGTTGAAAATTTGGAGTGAAAATACCAACAAATGCCTGAGGTATTAGGGTTTCCAACCATAACGCCAACCCTGTAGAGAATGACAGGCATCAGGGTGTGACTTGGGATTCTTGCCTGTAATGCTCATACCATTCCACACCTGCAGCCAGTGAGAGGCATCGAGGTATGCCTTGGACTCTTCGGCCCCAAAGTTCACCCCATTCTCCCTCATCACCCATCTCACTGTATTTCCTAATGAAATGGGTGAGCATAAGGGCCAAAGACCCCTAAGGAACACCGTGACACTTGTCAGTGTCTGCAGGGTGGGGTGGTGAAATGGCATGGCCGTTATGCCTGACGACCCAAACGCACACCCCAATGCCTGTCACCTCTGCAGGGTGGTGGTGGTTGTTTTTAGTTCAATACTTCACTGCCATTCCTATTACGTAGCTCTGTAACTTCTACACTACCACTACCAATGCCAGCAAGCAAACATTCGGCATTAACAAATGCTTGTTTTATATTCTGCTATTAAATGGAAACCTTTGTGCCTGGGGTGGGCATCTTAGTTAAATCCATACCATCCTTTTTTTTGTTCTTCTTCTTCTTGGCTTTCCTCTTGAGGATGTGCCTCAACTTGGTCTGAGATCCTTGGATCCTCTATCTCCTCTTCTAGTGTATTCTTCTGGTGCGTCTGCAGAGGGGGTGCTTGTAATATCTGGGGGATACAAGTTTGAACAGTTTCTTGCAATGGTTCCACAGACTGTCCTTCTCTGCTTGTGGTTACTTCACTCACCACATCACCTGGTTGCTGCCTCATAGTACTTACATGATTACTATGAACTGTCTCAGTAACTTGTAGCACAGTTTCCTTTTCGTCCTCATTTCCTTTTCCTATTTTTTTTTGTTCAGCTGCTTCTTTCTCTTGCCAAATGGCCTGCATTCTCTTTCAGATGCTTGTGCACAACCATTTTTCTGTGCCTGTGTAATTAATGCTTCATGAGAAACTCCCATCTTTGTATTGTGGGAGGCCCATGGACATTTACATAGGAATGCCCCTTCTCTTTGCACAAATTACATCTGAAAGTATTGATGCAAGTTGATGCTATATGTTCAACTTCCAGACAGTGTGTGCATTTGGGGGTGTCACATGCATTACTTAGATGCATTCTTAAACCACTTTTGTGGCATGATTTAGGCTGGCCTGGGTAAAATAATGACCCTTTGTCCCTGCCTAAATAGAAACAACTGGGCAGATGCATAATTCCATGATTTCCCAAGAATAATTTACATTTTATTCTCCACCCTCCAGTACAAAATTGTTCTGCCTCAGTCACTGGAGTTGGGTGTTCTGAAACCTCACTGTGCTTTTTTAACCAAAACATTATTTCCGTGATATTAACTCCCTCATTTTTGAACATGATGGTGAGTGTTCTAACAGCTGGTTTAGTGATGGGAATAGCACAGAAAAGCGTTCATAATGGGGTATTCTTTATTGTGTTATATTTTGACCATAACCTGTCCAAGCATTCCACTGTTTTAAAGCTGACATCATAATTGTACTCATCTGTATGGATGAGTGCAAATACATCCGCTGCATAGAATTTTAGAGAGTCTTTCAATAGAGTCCTTCCTACATACACCCTATCCGGTGGGTCCGCTAGACCTACTTTATAAACCAATCAGATGGCGTTGCATCAAGAAGCAGGTTCTCCCTTGTTTTTAAACAAGTCTGCCATATGTAACATGGGTTTAAAATTCAACATCTGTGCAGGATCCTGCAATCTGTGGACCCCATACCTACTGGCAGCCCCTCATTAACTTTTGGAAAGTTATCAAGGTTTCTTGGTATACTGCTTGGTTTCTTCTTATCTGAACCCTTTTTGATAGGCTCTTTATATGCATTCAATGCTGTTGCCACCATAAGTGGTTTTTTGTTAGCGTCTCCTCCACACATTATTCCTGCCGCCTCTGCAGTCTTCTCCCCCTCCACCATTTTTTTATTTACCATATCATTTCCAACTGTAGCATTTTTATCAGTAGTGAGACCTTCTTTTTCTACACTAATACCATTATTATCTAGAGATTCCATGTCTAAATCCACCTTCTCCATATTTTGTGCCCACAGTGTTTTTTTACCAGGTGAAAACAGCACTTTACCTGTGCTTGTAATCTCTATCATGGAGTACTGCACCACAACTGGGTCCTTTGGATCAAGAGACCATCCGCCCTGCTGTTCTGCAACCCAGCCTGCCTCCTTTAGTGCTTTTGCCGGTGACCATGCACTCATATCAGCTACTTCCTTGGTCAGTTGTTTGTTTATGTTCTCTGAGCCTTTTTTGGCATCACGACTCGGGCTGAGGCTCCCAAGGTTTTCTTCCTGCTTCGACCACTTTTTGCTTGCTCTGCAATTTTACCAGGCTCTAGAGCAAGGTTTTGATCTCCAAAGCTCTTCTGTTCACCTGCAAGCTTCTCCTCTCACTGCATAGTCAGGAGATTACCATCTGCTGTACACTCCTCAGTTTGCTGCAGCATCTCTGAGGCAATCCTAAACTTCTCTTCCTCATCAGCTCTCTGCTGCAGAAGTAATCGCCGTTTCATTTCCAGGGTTCGATTCAGTTGTTCTTTTTCTGCAATGGGATCCTTCTCCTCATCCTCTGGAAATACAAAGTCATCCCACAATTCAACAGTTACACAATCCTTTTGACCCAAGTTTTCAGAAGTTTCCTGGAGAAACCATCGGTTCAATGACCTCCATTTCGACTACCTAGTCCAAATCCTACAATACCCTGTGGGTCACATTCATAGTATCCTCTCCATGTCTGGCAGTGAGAGGTGAATAACTCACTGTACTATTCACATTTGTATCTGAATTCAAAACAGAAACTGGGATGGAGACCAGATCCCCGGTTTCTTGAACATCCAACTCTTCTTCTGCAACACCATCTTGTTGCCTGCCAGTAAATCCCCCTCAGGTGAGTTGTCTGGAGGCTTCTTTGATGTGCTTGCACTATCCTTGCACAGCTGGCCTAGCTTGACAGCCTGCTTCCTGCTGCCAGATTGCATCTCCCTTATTTTTTTTTTGAAAAGTAATTTTCTTAGCGAAAAAAGCTCTTTCTTCTTTCTCAAAATGCTTTTCTCAAATCAACATTTCAGGAGAGCTACAGTTCACTTTCACATCCTCTGGGGCATTCTTATTTCCCCTTCAAGTTTTCCACTTCTTGTTCCATAACAGTCACTGGTTCTATCAATCGATCTTGAGATCCATGTTTTAAAACAACAAGAGAGGAAGCTCTTTCTCCTTCCTCTATATCCTCATCAGAAACAGCACAAAGGGATTCATTAGGTAAAACTGGAACAATTCCACCACCAACCACCCTGTCGTCCGCCATCTTGGACCCGCAGACAAAAGGGTCTCCTCTGTTTAAAGGAAGCGAGGCCCCCTGCAGCAATAGTAGGGGAATTTTTTATTTAAACAAAAATAACACAAAACGTTATTGCATCATACAACTCATAATAAAGAAAATCAAACAAAAACTGAAAAATGGCAGGACCTCCGCATCCAGCCCACTGCCCTCTGACAAAGGAAAGCAGACACAAGCCCAAACAAAGTTCTTCACTTCAGCTGAGTGGCCCTGAGTGGCCCTACCTGATGGCAGCAGGACCTCTGCATCCAGCCTGCCACCCCCTGACCAAGGAAAGCAGACACAAGCCCAAACAAGGCTCTCCACTTCAGCTGAGTGGCCCTGGTGCTGCTACCTGCTGGTGGCAGGGCCTCTGCATCCAGCCTGCCACCCCCTGACAAAGGAAAGCAGGCACAAGCCCAAACAAGGCTCTCCACTTCAGCTGAGTGGCCCTGGTGCTGCTATCTGTGGTGGCAGGACCGCTGCATCCAGCCCGCCACCCCCTGACCAAGGAAAGCAGACACAAGCCCAAACAAGGCTTTCCCTTTCAGCTTAGTGGCCCTGGCACTGTTACCTGCTGGCGGCAGGAACTCTGCATCCAACCTGCCACCCCCTGACAAAGAAAAGCAGACACAAGCCCAAGCAAGGCTCTCCACTTCAGTTGAGTGGCCCTTGTGCTACTATCTGCTGATGGCAGGACCTCTACATCTAGCCCACCATCCCCTGACCAAGGAAAGCAGACACAAGCCCAAATAAGGCTGCAGACTTCAGCTGAGTGGCCCTGGCACTGCTACCTGCTGGCGGCAGGACCTTTGGATCCAGCCCACCATCCCCTGGCCAAGGAAAGCAGACACAAGCCCAAACAAGGCTCTCCACTTCAGCTAAGTGGCCCTGGCGCTGTTACTTGCTGGCAGCAGGACCTCTGCATCCAGCCCGACACCCCCTGTCCAAGGAAAGCAGGTACATTTGGTCAGCTCCTAGCTCGGAGCTGTCAGGCTTCAATCCCTGTAATTGGATTGGCTCCTGGGTACTGTGGCTGCTTCCCGATCAGATGCTGCAGATCTGCACTGAGAAAGGAAGCACACTGCCATGCTGTACTGCTCTCTGGACAATTTTTTCAGCTGAATTTACTGATCATGTGGAAATATATATATATATAAAATCACACATGCCCCCACAATGCAAAGCATCATGGGCTGCATATGCAAATCACCACAGAATGTTATGCTGGTCCAACTTTAAGCAGAATTGCATGGTGCCGAAAGGCCTCTCACACAGTTTGCAAAGGGTGCTAACAGAAGACATAGACACGTGTTTCGTCCTACCAGGACTCATCAGTATGCCTCATCTGTTTGACACCCAGTGGAATGGACCAGCTACCCTAAGGCAGTGTGCCTGGGATATATTGTGGTGAACCCATTAAAATAAAAACTATTTAAAGACAAAGAACCTCTGTGCGTAAACACTGAGGCAAGGGTTACCCAAAGGGCATTTAGCTGGGAAGCCAAGTTTCAAGAAAATACAAAATCACACATGCCCCACAATGCAAAGCATCATGGGCTGCATATGCAAATCACCACAGAATGTTATGCTGGTCCAACTTTAAGCAGAATTGCATGGTGCCGAAAGGCCTCTCACACAGTTTGCAAAGGGTCCTACCAGGACTCATCAGTATGCCTCATCTGTTTGACACCCAGTGGAATGGACCAGCTACCCTAAGGCAGTGTGCCTGGGATATATTGTGGTGAACCCATTAAAATAAAAACTATTTAAAAGACAAAGAACCTCTGTGCGTAAACACTGAGGCAAGGGTTACCCTAAAGGGCATTTGGCTGGGAAGCCAAGTTTCAAGAAAATACAAAATCACACATGCCCCCACAATGCAAAGCATCATGGGCTGCATATGCAAATCACCACAGAATGTTATGCTGGTCCAACTTTAAGCAGAATTGCATGGTGCCGAAAGGCCTCTCACACAGTTTGCAAAGGGTGCTAACAGAAGACATAGACACGTGTTTTGTCCTACCAGGACTCATCAGTATGCCTCATCTGTTTGACACCCAGTGGAATGGACCAGCTACCCCTAAGGCAGTGTGCCTGGGATATATTGTGGTGAACCCATTAAAATAAAAATTATTTAAAGACAAAGAACCTCTGTGCGTAAACTGAGGCAAGGTTACCCAAAGGGCATTTGGCTGGGAAGCCAAGTTTCAAGAAAATACAAATCACACATGCCCCCACAATGCAAAGATCATGGGCTGCATATGCAAATCACCACAGAATGTTATGCTTGGTCCAACTTTAAGCAGGAATTGCACGGTGCCGAAGGCCTCTCACACAGTTTGCAAAGGGTGCTAACAGAAGACATAGACACGTGTTTCGTCCACCAGGACTCATCAGTATGCCTCATCTGTTTGACACCCAGTGGAATGGACCAGCTACCCTAAGGCAGTGTGCCTGGGATATATTGTGGTGAACCCATTAAAATAAAAAACTATTTAAAAGACAAAGAACCTCTGTGCGTAAACACTGAGGCAAGGGTTACCCCAAAGGGCATTTGGCTGGGAAGCCAAGTTTCAAGAAAATACAAAATCACACATGCCCCCACAATGCAAAGCATCATGGGCTGCATATGCAAATCACCACAGAATGTTATGCTGGTCCAACTTTAAGCAGAATTGCATGGTGCCGAAAGGCCTCTCACACAGTTTGCAAAGGGTGCTAACAGAAGACATAGACACGTGTTTCGTCCTACCAGGACTCATCAGTATGCCTCATCTGTTTACGCACAGAGGTTCTTTGTCTTTTAAATAGTTTTTTATTTTAATGGGTTCACCACAATATATCCCAGGCACACTGCCTTAGGGGTAGCTGGTCCATTCCACTGGGTGTCAAACAGATGAGGCATACTGATGAGTCCTGGTAGGACGAAACACGGTTCTATGTCTTCTGTTAGCACCCTTGCAACTGTGTGAGAGGCCTTTCGGCACCATGCAATTCTGCTTAAAGTTGACCAGCATAACATTCTGTGGTGATTTGCATATGCAGCCCATGATGCTTTGCATTTGGGGGCATGTGAGTTTGTATTTTCTTGAAACTTGGCTTCCCAGCCAAATGCCCTTTGGGGTAACCCTTGCCTCAGTGTTTACGCACAGAAGTTCTTTGTCTTTTAAATAGTTTTTTATTTTAATGGGTTCACCACAATATATCCCAGGCACACTGCCTTAGAGGTAGCTGGTCCATTCCACTGGGTGTCAAACAGATGAGGCATACTGATGAGTCCTGGTAGGACGAAACACGTGTCTATGTCTTCTGTTAGCACCCTTTGCAAACTGTGTGAGAGGCTCTTCGCACCATGCAGTTCTGCTTAAAGTTGGACCAGCATAACATTCTGTGGTGATTTGCATATGCAGCCCATGATGCTTTGCATTGTGGGGGCATGTGTGATTTTGTATTTTCTTGAAACTTGGCTTCCCAGCCAAATGCCCTTTGGGGTAACCCTTGCCTCAGTGTTTATGCACAGAGGTTCTTTGTCTTTTATATATATATATATATATATATATATTTTCTTTTTTTCTCTCCAGGAATTTTCGGCTGGTTAGCAAGCTGTATTAGCTAGGCCTGACTTCTAAATAGCTTATGTCTTGCACTACTGAATATTTCTATTGCTTAAACCATACCTCTCAACCTCCTGCCTCATAAATCAGGCACAAGGCTTAAATAAATCAGGGACAAAGGACCATAATCAGGGACACATCTTCAAAATGTGTGCTATCCATTCAGGAAGCTGGTAGAATAAGGGGCTTAATGTAAAATGCATTTTCTGACTAAGAACATGTCTCTAACTTTAATGTCTGTCATTATTTTGTGCTCACAATCCCCCCTGTTGAGTCATGGAAACATAAATTTTAGGAGGGACTAAGATAAATATTGAGGCAAATACAGGGACGTCCCTGAAAATCAGGGACACTTGAGAGGTATGGTTAAACATTTTACCTTTAAACTATTGCACTGTATATGTAGGAATTGCCTAGCACAGTTGTAGCAAACTTTAACTGACTGCCTGATGTTTACATAGCTTACTACTTACACTACTGAATTGTATTGTAGAATAGCTAGAACTGACCACTGCCTGCTGCTTGCTCTGACACACTTTTCCCATCACAGTTTCTCTCATTCATCCTTATTCCCCACAATGTTTCTCTGCCATCTACTGGACCCCTGATTCCCTCTCCTGATACCCCCCTGAACTAAGGAAAGCTGACACAAACCCAAACAAGTCTCTCCACTTCAGCTGAGTGGCCCTGGCACTACTTCTTGTGGGCAGCAGGACCTCTGCATCCGGCCCGCCACCCCCTGACCAAGGAAAGCAGGTGCGTTTGGTCAGCCCCTAGCTCGGAGCAGTCAGGCTTCAATCCCTGTAATTGGACTGGCTCCTGGGGACTGTGACTGCTTCCCGATTGGATGCTGCAGATTCCCACTGAGTAAGGAAGCACTCAGGGTGCCTTTTCCAAAACACAGTTCGGCCACTGCCTTGCTGTACTGCTCTCTGGACATTTTTTTCTGCTGAATTTACTGCTCATGTGGAAATATATATATATATATATATAGATTTTTTCTCTCCTTCTGGAATTTTCGGCTGTTTAGCCTGCTGTATTAGCTAGGCCTGACTTCTATATAGCTTATGTATTGCATTACTGAATATTTATATTGCTTAAACATTTTACCTTTAGACTATTGCACTGTATATGTAGGAATTGCCTAGCAGAGTTGTAGCAAACTTTAACGGACTGCCTGACATTTATATAGCTTTCTACTTGCACTACTGATTTTTTTCTGCTAATTGCCCAGAATTGTAGAATAGCTAGAACTGACCACTGCCTGCTGTTTGCTCTGCCACACTTTTCCCATCATATTTCCTCTCATTCATCCTTATTCCCCACAATGTTTCTCTGCCATCTACTGGACCTCTGATTCCCTCTCCTGACACCCCCCAAACCAGCACATTCTGTAAATATTGCCTGGCATTTTGGGCCATCTTCACTACCCATACCCTGAGTCCTCTCCACCACACACCTCCTGCCCAGCTCTCCCTGGTCCCATTGAAGGGCCCCCCAACCTCCTGAATCAGCCTTTTGTTTTGCTAAATTACCACCTAGAACCTTTGACCAGACCTCGCTGCAGGAATCTTTCTCTCCCACTATTTGCACCTACTCCTGCCCTAAGCACTAAATTGCCCGGGCCCTCCCACCAATTTACTTGACCTCTGTCTCTGGCTTTTTAACTAATGGCCTGCCTGTTTTTTCTACTCTATTTTAGACACAAGCCCGAACAGGGCTCTCCACTTCAGCTGAGTTGCCCTGGCACTGCTACCTGCTGGCGGCAGGACCTCTGCATCCAGCCCGCCACCCCCTGACCAAGGAAAGCAGGTACGCTTGGTCAGCTCCTAGCTCGGAGCTGTCAGGCTTCAATCCCCATAATTGGACTGGCTCCTGGGGACTGTGGCTGCTTCCTGATTGGATGCTGCAGATCTCCACTGAGAAAGGAAGCACACAAAGTGCCTTTTTCAAAACACAGCTCGGCCACAGCCTTGCTGTACTGCTCTCTGGACAATTTTTTTCTCCCCCTCCCTCCTTTATTAAGTACTCTTCCCCAGTGATCCACACCCACTGAGGCCTCACACTAGTCAATTACAGCAACTGCTTAAAGGGGTTCTCCTTTCTGTAACTTCTTAAAGGGGTGATCATCTTTTGAGCTCACTTGCCTCCTCTAAGCAATTCCCCGATATTCTTTGTAAAGCGTAATCGGTAGGATACCCCTGCCTGTTGAAAAGAAGTCCTTAAAACATCCATGCAGTCAGCCTGTTTTCATGTACCTTTGCATACCATCGATCCCTGTCTCTTTTAGCTAGTCTAACATGGAGCAGTGATTCTTGAGACTTATAGAACCTAGCTAGTGAGTCTTGGTGCAGCTCGCATCCTGTTCACACATTGGGCAATCATGGCAGTCCTCGTGTGGTTTCAGTTACTTACCTGCTTATGTACGGTACCCCACGTGACAGACCATTCGAGCAGAATTGACCCCAACATACAGTCATGTCTACCACTGCTAGACTGCTTTTATATTAATACTATGTATAACTTATGCTGCCACCCCATGACTTCGCACCCTTCTCACTTTGTGGAATCTCCTCGAAGTGGGACCGCTACCTTGTTACCAATATGTGGCCCTTCACCCCACCCACCCAAAACCTACAAGTCTTGGTGCTATACTGGATGGACCATAGGCTACGCGTCCCTAGGTCAGCACAAGGGGAAACTTTGGACTCCAAACCACCTCACTCAAACTTATTCTAGATGCAGAAAGATTCATGCTTTCAAACTACTCTTCGCTGCCCTAAGGAAAGTTGCGTTCCTACTACTTTTGTGTTCAGGTAATGTTGAACTCAACCCTGGTCCCACAAAAGCTCTCTCATCTCCATCTGACCTTACTAGACTGAAAGGAGTCAGCTATAGGCACGCAAATGTTTGCAGTCTTTTAAAGAAATTTACATCAGTCCAGGCATGGATTACTCATACTGCACCAGACATACTTGTGCTCTCTGAATCCTGGCTTTGGGCATCCACCCCAGATAGAAAGGTTAACATCCCTAACTACCTCCCTCCTATTTAGAGCTGATAGGCAGACCTGGGGAGGCGGAGTAGTCATCTACATCAAAAACAAATTTTCAGTGTCCATCCTAGACTCTACCTCTATTGCAGGTGAATTTGAATGTTTGTCCTTTGAAGTTGACCCTTCCCCATCAGTGGCTTTCCATGTCATAGGCTGTTACAGACCACCAGCCACAGGGCCTCACCTCCTATCCCATCTGTCATCTATTATGGGCTCTGACCCCATTGAAACAATTATTCTAGAAGACTTTTAATTATGATTGGTCGACTAAGGTCTCATTATCCCTGAAGCAATTCTGTGACTTCCATGGGTTCACACAACTTATTACTGAGCCAACTCGCATTAACAAGAAAAACCCAATGAACAGCACCCTATTGGATGTCCTTCTCATAAGCAAACCATATTCCTTTTCCGATGCTGGAATTTTTTCAGCTGATGTTAGTGACCACTGCTTTATTGCTGGTATAAGAACTGACGCTAAACCCTCACCAACATCTAAATTTTCCACTAAAAGGTCCAGATGGAAATTTGATCCTCTTGCATACTTCAACGAATTAAAAAACTCTTTGCACTGGCAGAGCGTTTACCTTGCTAAATCGGTGAGTAATACCTATGGCATCTTCCATAAAATTATAACCAGTGCCCTAAATAACCATGATCCTCTGGTAAAAGCATGTATAAAAGCTAGAACATGTTGCTGGTTCTCAGCAGACCTCATGGCTGCCTTACTAAAAAGAGATCAATTCTGGAAAAAGGCTCGCAAATCACACACAGACAAAGACTGGTGTCTCTTCAGGATAGCTAGAAATGCTTGCACTAAGATGATCAGAGAGGCCAAGGCCAGTTTTTACTGATCTGAGCTAGATTCTGCATCGAAATGCCCTACCAAGTTCTGGTCCACACTAAAAGAACTAACTGGTCATTCTCCGGGAATGTGCTTCCCTCCAAAATTACAACTGACAATGCTATAATCAATGACAGAAACCAGATCCTGAAGGCCTTCGACAATCATTTTGCCACTGCAGGCCTAGCATTTGATAATGCACTGGTAAGCAGAGTATACCCACAGATCAACACTAAGCTCCTGGAACTGAGTAACAATATCATAACCTTCTCATTCTTACCCACCTCTGTAAAGGAAGTTGAAGATCTTCTCATAAAATTGGTCACTAAATAAAGTGCTGGGGCTGACTTCTTCCACCCATATTACTTGAAAATTGCTTATCACATCCTTGCCACACCTATCTCTCACTTATTCAACCTGTCCCTATCGCAAGGTTCCCTCCCTCCATTATGGAAAGTTGCTCACGTCACCCCCCTGTTTAAATCAGGGTATTCCTGTGACCTAAATAACTATAGGCTGATCTCCCTCCTCCCCATACTCTCCAAGCTCCTAGAAAAAAATGTGAATACTCAGCTGAGATCTTTCATAGACAACTTGAACTTACTAAACCCTATGCAGTCAGGCTTCAGAGCAAAGCACAGTACCATTACGGCCCTGACAAAAGTAACTAACAACTGGCAATGAGACTTAGACAACAAAAAATTCATCTGTGCAGTTTTCCTGGATCTCAGTAAGGCCTTCAACACCGTTAACCACTGTTTGCTCCTCTCCACTTTACAAACAATAGGCCTAGACCGAACCTCCTTGTGTTGGTTCCATGACTACCTCACTGGTAGGCAACAACAAATCAAGCCTAAAGGGAAGCTTTCTTCACTTAAACTGATAAAAAGAGGTGTCCCTCAGGGGTCCATATTGGGACCATTACTGTTTGCTATCTATAGCAATAGCCTGGATGTAGGCATTAAGGAAGCAAGCATTCACTTGTTTGCTGATGACATGGTGCTCTACATAAGCTGTAAATCTCCTGATGCTGCCTGTGGTGACCTGCAAACTGACTTTTACATGCTGGAGCACCAGCTCCTCAGTAAAAGACTACTACTTAATGCCAAGAAAACCAAGGCAATGCTATTCTTACCAACTGGCCAGGGGGCATATTCTGCCACTGCTGGTCCATTACCTTCCATCTCCACCTTACTAGGTGAGCATCTTGAATACGTACCAAAATTCAAGTACCTGGGTGTCTGGATAGACAATAAACTCTCCTTTGTGTAACATATAGAAGAACTGCCGAAAAAGCTGAGGCAGAGGCTTGGACTTTTCTTCAGAATAAATAGCCTCCTGACCACAGATGCCAAAAGACAGCTCATCCAATCCACGTTCCTCTCACTAATTGACTATGCTGACTTCATAGATGGCCAGTGCCCAGCCTCACACCTTGCTAAATTGGACATACTGTACCATAGAGCTCTGAGATTTATAACAGGCCTCCCCTTTTCCACCCACTACTGTTCACTATATGCAGCTGTGGGTTGACCCTCCCTTCAACACAGGCGGCATAGAAATGCAGCCCTGTGGATGCTCCAAGCCATCACCAACAAACTCCCTCAATACATTGCTGACTGTCTCCCACTAAGCCTGATTGGGAATTATGCCTTGAGAAGTCATTTGATGGTTTCCCTGAAAGTAACTAGGGTTGGTATCCGCTTTGGAAGAGCAGCCATAAGCTTTGTTCTGCCCACGCTTTGGAATAGGATACAGAAATTGATGAGACTTAATGCCCCTGTTAGTCTTGCTGTGTTCAAGATCCTGTATGCCAAAACATTTGTGGAGCTTTGTAACTATTTCCACCATTCCTAGTTGTCCAGCTGATGTTTCCACTCAGTCTAAGTCCTTCCCATTCAAACTAAGTGTTCTCTTACCAAGCTTACTCCCTCCGCCCTCAGTCCATTCTAGTCTCACAAGTACTACTGGTTCACCTCAGTCCATTCCAGTCCCACTGATACTACGTACTCACTACAACACCCCCCCGTCGCCCACTCTTATGCCCTGATACCACCTGCTTAGTATCCCAGAATTTTTCCTGCCAGCATCTCTGCCTCCTTCGCATGAGCTTTCCATATCCCAGGGACTCCTTTACAGGCTATGAATATGTTATTGATGGATAGGATCATAAAGGCATCTCTGTATATATTATTTACCTTTATTTCTACACTGTATATTTTTTTTGTATACGTCTTGCTACTGTTGTTTTACATATATTTTACTTGTACTCTATTCTGTACCCTTGTCCTTGCAAACTGCAGGTCCACCTTGTAAATGAGCTTGCTCAATGGTGATCGCCTGGGTAAATAAAGATTTTGATTGATTGATTGATTGAAAAAAGTATTACATCATACAGGCACCCCGAGCATAATCAAGCCCCCCCACCAAAGAAAATATAGAAAATTGATATGGAAATAAAGCAAAAAGCATAGGTTAAAGCATAATAATACAAACAACATAGTGAAGTAAAACAAAGAAATATAATACATATCTCAGAAAAACAACAAAATACAAGCAAAAAAGGAAAAATAAAGGATCAGCAAAAAACATCCATGAGGCAAAAGAAATGAACAGCCAAATGACTGAAAGTAAGGCTACACACTATCTGTCAGAAGCCAATCCCAATGTTGCCAATATTTGGCATGCACAGAGAAAGTCATTCTTTTATTTTCCGAAAAATATATAGCTTGCATTTTCTGCATGATTTGATTAAGAACCTGAACAATTGTATAAACTTTTTGTCACAACAGAAAGGCACACCTAGCCTGCCATAAATAGTATCTACAAAAGGCAAAAAATATTCTTAAAGTACTGGGATGGTACCAAGCTAAGGCAGGGGGGAAGCAACCATAAATCAAAATATCATAGGACATGGACTGCAAATTCTTATCTTTCCATTTGTGCAAAAGCAGGACCCAGAAAAGAAGCACTATAAGGACAAGCAAGAAAAAATGGTGCATCATCTCAATCGTGTGTAAACAAGTATCAAGGAAGCACATTCTGTCATCTAGTGACTTGTGCTTTAAATTTCCCCGGACCTCTAACCTCCCATGACAGGATAACCAAGTAACATCCCAAACTTTTGATGGTATACTAGGATAAGTAAGTTGTAAAAAAAAGTATGATTGTCTAAACAGTCACCAGCCATACGTAACAAAACTGGTGTTTCAGAAAAACAGGAATCCATAGCAGTATGGTACAGCTGTTTTCTGGTAGAAGTTTGTATAACCTGAAGTGTGATGTTCCAATTTTTGAAACGCAGGTATGAAGCAGTTTGGAACATTATACCTCCTAAAATTTCTAGGGATCACAAAGGGGGAGGTTAGCCATACAGTGCAAAGGGATTCCAAAGAATGTTCCAGTAAAGAATACCAAACTAAAGGAGAGAGTGTAAGAGCCTGAGCTAGAGTATGTGTAAAGAATAAACAATCGGGTTAATCATACCTATCCCACCAAAACCATAATTGGGGTAGGTAAAGACCCTCTTGACTGGGTTCAATCAGCTCTCCCAAAACCCTAGAAAAAAACCCAAAAAACAATGTCACTTTGGCCTCTAAGGAAAAAGGAAGGGGGTACACAGGAGCTATGTGTAAAAAGAGAGAAATTACCAAAGTTTTCAATAACAGTACTCTTTTCTTTTTAAGGATAGTTCATCTTTTCCAAGAATTAACCAATCCTAAAGCCCTATCAATGTCCAAAGACCAATTGCCACAGGCATCATCAGGGCCACCAAACCATACACCCAAACCTTAATGGGGTCAGTCATGATGGGAATACCTGCCAGGTCCCCCACAGGTGATGGAGTAGCTGTCATGGGAATGTAAGTAGCAGAACTTTTAAAATAATTTAACATAGAACCTGAAAGGGTCTCAAATCTAACAATAAGACATATAAAATCTGGAACACAAATGGAAGGGGTAGTGCAAACAACCAAATCATTAGCGTAGGCAATAACAAGCGGAGCAGAAGGTTGGATAGGGGAGGCAATGCTAGGGATAGAGGGATGTAACAACAAAGTGCAAAGTAAAGGGTTCAATTGAAAGACATATAAAAGGGGACTTAGGGGACACCCTTGTCAAACCCATTTTCATCCCCAAAAAGCCATCCCAGGGGAGCCATTAACATATGGCATTATCCAGGTAGTGTCATACAACAACCGTAGCCAAGAAATACATTGGGATGGGATATGATAATGATGTAAAACCTGAAATAAATACCTATGATCTACCCTGTCAAAAGCCTTCTCCTGGTCAAGATCAATTAACAAGGAGGGGTGAGAACTAGTGCTGTTGGCAATAATATCCTTTAAAAAGGACATATTATGATGCAAAGACCTGTTTGGGATCCCACAAGATTGTACAGGGGAAATAACTTGTGAAGCAATAGGGAGAAGTCTATGGAAAAGGATAGATGCAAATATCTTGTAGTCCACATTCAGAAGACTAAGAGGCCTCCAGTTAACGACATCAGTTTTATCCCCTTTTTTGAACAACAAAATCATTATGGCATCAGAGAAACCCTGAGGTGTTGAGCAGAAGCTCAAAATTTCATTAAAAACAAATGTCAACAAGGGGGAAAAAATGGTAATGAATTGTTGATACAACTGAGCCAGGAGACCATCCACCCCTGGGGAGGTTAGTTTCTTTTGATGCAGTATGGCGGACTGGGTTTCAGCTGCAGAAATGGGAGTTAGTAAAAATCCAAGTGCAATAGGTCAGCCAGAGGGACTACAATGTTATCAAAAAAAATCAGGGTCCATAGAAATTACAGCAGGAGAGCAAAAGAGCCCTTTCAGGTAATCTTGAACCTGCTGTTTAATATGGGGCAAGGAAGAATATAAGGTCTGAGTAATAGGGTCTATAATTTGTTCCATTAGAGTAGCATGTATCCTATCAGAGCAGCTTTTAAAAATATCCAAAGAAGGTCTAGTTCTTTGGGTGTCACACTGTGCTTCAAACTTCAGGGACAAGGCCTTATTATATTGACAGGCTTCAATTTCAGCCTTGAGAGAAGCAGTCTGATGAGAAACATCACGATGAGTGGCAAAGGAAAGAGAGAGCAAATGCAACAGCTCATGCCTTAACCTAGAGTACTTCAGGCAGTCAATAAAGGATTTGCATCTTGACTGGTGGAGAAAAAAACATTTCAAAGCAAATTTAGTGTCTTCCCACCAAGTAAGGGGGAAGTCATAGGCATCAATGACAGACACTTTAGCACAAATAAAATTCATGGCCATCTCAGAGAGTAAGGCATCAGCTAAAAGAGAACAGTTCAACTTCCAATGGGAGACAGACTGAGAGGGAGGGGAACCACTGACCGAAGTACAAGTCAGGGAAACTGCGTGGTGGTCCGAGGTCTCACATTCTTAGACAGAAAAATAAAATCGATTCGAGTTGCAAGTTTCCCTCTATAGTAAGTTTTTGCACCTGTCTCGTGAACCTCACAAAAAACATTCTTAAGCTGAGCTGTGTGGATAATTCTTTTCAAAGTAGCCATATCCCCAAAAGTTTTAGGAGTCATCCCCCCCATCAGCACGCATTAGTCCACAATTAAAATCTCCCCCAAATAAGACATGATGAGAGGTGGAAAGATAAGGATGCAATAGGTTGAAACGGACAGACTGCGATGCTATAATTTGTGAAGCATATATGTTTACAAACCTAAAATACCAGGAGCAATAAGTGTAATCTATCAACATAGCCCAACCCGGGAGAACATCTAGAATTCTGGAAATTTTAAAGGAGTAATTACCAAATAGAATACCCAATCCATCACATAAGTTTTCCCCAGAAGTCCAAAATGAAGGCCCCTTAGTCCATTTCTTGGAAACCTGAAAAAATTCCTGCTGGGATTTCAACCTAGTATCCTGGAGAAAATAAATGTCATGTGGCAAGTCATACAAGTATTGAAAGGTGGTGAGCTGCTTCCGAAAGGATTTAATGCTACGCACATTAAGCGAAAGACAGTGCAACTGAAAAGATTAAGCCATAAAAGGAAAAAAAGGAAGTAACAGAGCAAGGCAGTCTACCTTTGGGGGAGTAAATCTAGGGGTACATCTACCTGATGAAAGGAGTCCAGTCTAGGGTCAGAGGAGCAGTCCATTTTGAAAAGGGAGGCCCGAGAAGAATCTGGATCTGCATCCTCTTCTCCAGAGTCACCCCACTGTCGTTTTTTAACCAGGGCCTGAAATCTATTTCTTATGAGAATGGATCTTCTGGGAGGTGAAATAGCAGTTTTTTTCTTCCCTCTAGCCTTCTTAGAAGCAGCAACTGGAGTGAAAGAACAATCCTTATGGGAGGGGGAGGGGTAATCAGATTCTGGCCTTGAATATCTGCAATGGGAGCAGCAGAACAAGTTTGTTCCTGGGCAAAAGAAGTGTGGATAGTCTCAGGTTGTAAGGCATGAAGTGATGTGGAGGTGGAAGGGTCGCTTGCCACCAAAAGGGGAGGCATAACAAAAACGTCAGTGGATACATCGGGGGGTCTACCCCTACCGGAATACTCACTGACTTGTGCTGGACCTGAACTAGGGAGTCATTAATCAACTATAGATGGTCTAGGGGAACTTGGTCCAACCTATTATGATCTGCCCAGGGACAGGATTGATAAGTGTGACCCTGTGCATCACACAAATTACACAGCAGAGGGGTAGGACAGCCTAAGCTGACTTGACCTTAGGCCAAGCACAACGTTCACCGAGGTTTGTCACAAGTGTAGCTCAAGTGAGTCCGAGAGCCACAATTGTGACAGGTGTGAGGCTGACCAGGATAAAAACATAAACCCCTATCTCTCCCAATAAAAAAACTACCAGGCAAATGAGCAATGCACTTGTCAGTTTGGCGGAGTTGTACTTTTACCTTCCCCCACCAGTCCAAACCATGTCTTCGTCCAAGATAGGCCGAGGGAGTCTAAGATATCGCACCGTTGTTTAAGCCAGAATTGAACGTCTGCAATATTCACACCCTCACTTCTAAAGAGCAAAGTAATCATCTTAACTAGAGTTTTCATGAGAGGAATAAGCAAAAAGGGGGCTCAAAGTGGAGTAGATTTAACAGCCTCATATTTAGTCCAAAACAGTTTCAATGTATAAACATTCTTAAAACTTACATCATAGATAGTTTCTCCATGAACATGGATAAAGGCAAATAAATCAGAGGGGCTAATCCCGAAACAATCTTTCAACATGGAGTAAAGAACAGTTTTGTGAGAAGGAGCAGAATTCAAATCACCAATATATTTAATGTGAACAGCATTCTGTCATTGTGCAGGAGCACCCACCACCTGGAACAGATCACTAAGTTTGAAGGAGTGTCCTGAGGAGCATTCTGCTTTGAAGCCCCTGGGGCAGAGATAGAAATCTGAGGAAGTGGTTTATTGTCTGTAGAGGAGCTACTGGACTGAGTATACATACTGTTGGGGCCCGTAGATTGGAGAACATCAGACCGCCGCAGGCTTGTGTCCAAAGTGCCCATTGGTCAGAGTGACTGTGCTTGCTCCTGAGACGGAGCTGCCACTGAGCATTGCTCCGTCACAACAGGCTGGTTGTCTGGGGGATCCTGGCAAGGTGTAGAGGCAATAATCTCTGCCGCACGTACAGCCCGAGGGGAAGTCCAAGGAGTGCCTTCAATCACTCGCTGCCACCCCGTGGCTTACAGGGCAGATTCAGGAATCCAAGTGAAAGCAGAAGCACCACCAGAATGAGTAGTGTCCCAAAGGTGCAGAGAAGAGGGAGGTGGAGAGCAATGTTCCCCAGGCATAGAAGCAGGTTGCAGAACTGCATCAGTTTTAGTGGAAATTAAAGCATCAGGAATGTTAGATGCAGTGGCAAGGACAAGCTGAGTCAAAAAAAGAGTATGCAAATGGAAGACAGACTGCAAATGGTCCTCGGAAAGAGCAGTAAAATCCAGGTGAGAAGGAAGACTATGTGCAGCATGGTGAGGGTCCAACACAGAGTCCTGCAACACATTTTCCACAATGCTTTCCACTAAATGCAGTCCATCCTCAGGTCCAGCAGAAACATCAGAAGTAGGAGATTCCAGAGTTACAGCAAGCAAAGGTCAAGAATCAGAGGGTTCAGAGACGGCTCCAACTCCTCTGCCACCACCACCAGCCACACCCTCCTCCTGGATGTTTGCCATCTTGGCTGAGACTGACAAGGGTTCCACCTACTGCAGCAGTAGGGGAATTTCCCCGGTGTCCTGGCCAAATTCCCCCATTCACTAAAAATACCACCAACAGCTTAATCTGGTTCTGTAAGTCAGTCTACATCTGTACAAATATTCCCATTCCCTTGACCAGGGTCGCACCTGGAAACAAGCCGCATCTTAGTGTGCCTCTCCCGGTCACAAACTTTCAGGTAAATAAATAAATAAATAGTCTGCTCATATTGCATCGTCCACAACTTGAGCTACTGTCCCTGCTCCCCTCCCACTCCTCCCATCCTCCCTCCCTCCCTCCCTTCCCATGATCCTTACCTTCCCTATGCCGATCCAAGCCTCTTGAAGCTGCCCACTGTCTTCAATGAGACCACCTCTCCTGGCGAGGTCCGAGGTGGGGAGATTGTCACCGGTCCCAAAGTATTGGAAGGGGCACCCATATCCCGGTAGAGGGGCAGCAGATCCAGAGGGAGCAGCAACAGTGTAGAAGATTGAAAGGAGCCTGCCAGGCTCCAGCTCCAGTCAGAGAAGAGTGGCTGCCATGGAAGGCCTGAGAGACAGAGGTGGCAGTGACGTCTCTGGTTGGGTAAGGTGGCAGATAAGACCCCTGTGCTACTCCATGTCCACTCAAGGTATGTGCTGCTGGACTCATGGGGACCACTTTTGCCTTAGGGAGAGAAGGCCCTGCCCTGTGTGAGCCTTGCCCATGGATCGACAAGAGCAGGAGCTGCTGAGGAAAGAACTGTGCCTGTATCGCAGCAGACAGTTTTCTGTGAATTAGTTATGTGTACAGAAAGGAAGGACTTAGTTCAAATTGTTCCAATGATCAATTTGTTCCAACATTTTTAAGCAGTTTGTTATAACTTTACATGTGCTTTGGTTTCCCTGAATATTGATTACATTTCAAAGAAAATGTAGATACATTTTAAAATGAGCCATGCAGAGATAGTGAAATTGTGCTGTATGTTAAGAAAGATGAAGGCAAAAGATTATTCAAGTCCCAGGCAGGCATACCATGACACATTGCATTTTATTGTAAACCATATGCCCATTTTACCTCAAAGTTTAAAAAGTTTTGCTCAGTGCAGAACTGCACTTTATTGAAACCTTTACAACTCTGTCCTACAGCTGTTAACCTTCTATCCCCATGCTTTCAACCACCTTCCTCTGCATAGCAGCCCTGCAATCTTCCCTTTATAAGGGACAACTTTTTATCTCAAGCCTTGAGCAACGTTGCCATAGGGTGGTCAATGTTTCACACTATATTTTAGTCCACCATCCCATAGAGAAAGTGTTTAACATCAATGTTGTGGTTGCTTATTCAAGAATAAGCAGCATTTCATGTCACATGCTAGTACATTGCATTTTACCTACACATTTGAGCAGTCTTTCTCTGGACGGGATAGGCAACTTTGTTCCAGTTCTCAGAATCCTTTCCTAGGAGTGAGCAGTCTCCCACCTTGAAACATAAGCAATCTTCCCTGCATGGACAGCTCTTTATCCTACAGCATGGATAGCCCTATACCTGAAACTTAAAACAACCATGCTCTGGGACTGGCAATCTTTTTAGCTCAAATATTGGACTGCCTTGCCCTAAGGTAAGCAGCTTTTTACCCTTGGTCACATTTTCTCAAGGGGGCAGCTTTTTCATTAAAAATCTTGGGTAGTCTTCCCTCTTTTAGACAGCATTTTACCTTAAACACTGGGTGGTCTTTCCCTGGGAGCAACCAGTTATCATAAACATTTGCATGCCAGATGTCCATCGCTCTGCATGCAACTACATCACTGCACACCATGCCTCCCTGGGGGGCAGAAAAAAATCAACTACCCATGCAGAAGGGTGTCTGCCTTCCACCAGATCACATGCAGCCAACCGAGGCACCCCCCCCCCAGATCCCAAACCAGTCTCCATTCATGAAGAGGTCCCTCCCTCAGGATGCATCCTGGGGGTAAGCCAGGATGCACTCTGGTGGGGTGGGTAAGTCCTGGGAGATGGGGGATGGGTGTCAGGGTTGGATAAATGGTGTCCAGCTGGCAGCCAATAAAAAATAAATGTACAAAAATTGCACTTTACAGCTCCTTAGGTTCTGCATGATTTTTTTGTCATATTTGGTTATCACCTCAGCAGGATAACTTAGGGGCTTTTCAGTCCTGTCCCTCTCCCTATGAACTGGCACAGGCTCCCCTGGGGCCAAAGTCACAGAGGAGCACCACTGCAGATTCCCCCCATGGTGGGGTCAGGGGAAGAAGGGCCATTCTCTCACCCTCACCTGGGACACTATCTAGTTCAGACAGTGGTGGTCATTGTGGCAGCACAGGTCTGCAGACAAATATGCCATCTCTGGGGCTTCCAGTACCCCTGTATTATGCATCCCCAAGTAAAATCTCTTCATTCTGGCATAAACATAAACTTTTATAGTGTATGGTGGAATGCTGTTATGCATGGAATTCTATGCCTGGAATATGCTTGTTCTGCTGCAGTACTGACATCATTATGTTGTTCTGCTGCAATAGTGATGTCACTACTGCAGCAGAACAACTTGGAATGCTGCCACATACTTGATTTCCCCTATCCAGTTAAGCTGGAAGTTGTTGTTTTTTAAACTTGAACTTGCAGAAACATCTGCAGCACACAGTGTCAGTAATTTGAGCCAACCACCAACCCTTAAGTGCTCCCCCCAACCACCAGTTCACTGAAACAAAGTGCAATGTCTAAAATAGGCATGGATGCCCATACAATACACTGAATAGCTGATGGGCATCTCTATGCACAATCAGTGTTTTGTGCCACCTCAGGGATCAGATTCCCATGGACCTCTCAAGCTTTGCTCTCGAGGTCACAGGGAATCAGAACCCCTCAGTGGCACAACATACTGGTTGTGCATAGTTGCCCATCCACTATCCTATATGTAATGATCCTACCATTTTTTTCTCTCCTCCTGGTGCACTGTTTACCCACAATACCCACACCATGCAAAGTTCTGTTATTCTGGTGATGTGAGGAGAAAAATAAGGGAATACATCTCCGTGGGGAGTGTGTGAAATGGAAGTCTCTTTTGTGTGTGTAGAAATACCAGATCCAATGTACCTTTGTATGGTGTCTTTTTCTCTTTTTTTTTTGGTTAAGAGTCTCTATTTGTCCGAACAGCTGCCATAGTGAGTTGCAGGCAGGACTGAGCTCATAGCTGTGGCTATGCAAATTAGTGGAATGCTGTGAGAGAAACAGTGAAACTCCCAAAATACAAATATGTGTCACAGCATCACCATGTATTTCTGCAGTACCATTGTTTGGTGTATGCTTGTCAAAGTCATCCTCTGTGCAGTTACTAAGACAAATAACTATAGCAGTACTTAATTCGTGCATCACTTGCTTACAAAGTTGAATTCTTCAGCATGAAGGCAAGCTTAACACGTGTAGGAGATCTAAATAAAAAACTGCGCAATTATTATTATTATTGATTTTTGTTGACCCGGTAGGCCCACTGAGACTAGAAGTCCCTTTTTCAAGGGCAACCAGGGGGAGGAGGATACAGATCGTAACCAACTAAAACTGAACTGGATTAAGCTGTTGGTGATATTTTTAGTAAATGGGGGAAATTTGGCCAGGACACCAGGGAAATTTCTCTACTCTGCCAGCAGGGGGCTTGACTTCCTGAAAGCAGAGTGGAGGAGCACAGTTTGGAGCCAGACAGCAGAGGAAGAGGAAGTGCTGATGTGGCAGGGGAGAGGGCCTCCTCCCCTGTCTTGTATACCACTAGTGGCCTGATAATGAGTTCAGACACTTTTATGGATCAAGAAGATCGAAGTGAGGAGTTGGAAAGGAAAAAGAAGGAATTAAGAGAGAAAACTTCTTCCGTGGAGATGGAGGGAGGAGATTCTGCAAACGTGAGTAAAAAAAAAATGTTTTGGAAAATAATCAGCAAAAGAGTAAAGAAACAGGAGATCTTATAGAGCCAGATATTTCTGTTGTGGAAAGCAAAGAAAATAGGCTGGACTTCTATCAGGCTAAATTGAGAAGCAATGATGTGTCAGTATCAAAGCAAGCTGCACCTGCTGAGACAGGGAAAAAGAAGTGAAAGTGTCAGCACAGAAAGGAAAGGTGAAAGTAAGTCAGAAATGGCTTGGCCTGAAAAGGATTGTAGAAAACAAGACAGAAAGTAAAGAAAGAGCTAAAGCAAATAAAGAAAACACAGATTTTGAAGATATTGAGGAAGTCACAGAAAAAAGGGGCCCATTAGGAAACAGTAAAGGAGAAAAAAAGGTTTCAGATTCAGAAGAGAGAACTTTTAGAGACTTTGCAGATACACCTGAATGAGTTTCTGCTTCTACTGGGTCGAGGCCTTGAACATCAGTGCCTCTCCGAGAATATGGCAAGCTCTTTGGAACTCAGTGTATAGATATATCAAGCAAGATAGGCTAAGACTGGTGCACTTTAAAATTATGCATCACATATACTTAACTCCTACTTATTTACATAGAAGGGGTGTGCTTGACTCTCCTATTTGTGGGAAATGTAAAAGAAAAGATGGAACACTATATCATTTATTATGGGAATGTTCGGAGGTTCAAAGGCTCTGAAATCTGGTGCCCTGTTGGGCCCTATCCTTGGCTCCTTAGATTAGATACCCCAGCGATCTGGCTGTTAGGCGCCTTCCCTGCTGCTACCACTAAAGTCTGGAGGGCTCGTGTCTCTCTGATCTCTGTGGTAGTGAAGTTACTAATTCAGAGACACTGGACCTCGGATAAGGCCCCATCACTGGTCGAGTGGCACAGAGAATGTGCACTAGCGATACAGCTAGAAAAGCACATAGCAAGTATGAGAGGTAGATGGGAGCAGTTTGCGTCTGTATGGGGCACGCTTGAACATCTGCTATTAACTTGGAGGCTGCCTGATTAAAAGAAATTGTTTATTTACTGCAAGCATTTACTTAAGTTATAATTTTCTTGTACCCTTCCTCTGATACTTCATAATCTGGGATTGGGGTGGGGGGTAGAGGGAGGTAATGGGTCTTTGAGGGGTGTTACTATTGACTGTTCTTATTCTTTTGGAAAGCTATGTTCCGGAAGTTCATATACATGTGTCAAGTTATTATGCTTTCTTTGCAATGCTTTTTGTGGATATGTGAAAATAATAAAAAATGTTAATTACAAAAGATACACCTGAATGGGTAACAGAAGCCTTATTACAAGCAGGTTGGAAAAGAAAGGATGATGGGTCTGGGTGGATCCAAACAGGCCCAGTACATCAGGAATTAGTAAAAAACAAAAAGAAGACACAAGGGATGTAGAAAGTAAAGTTGGGGAAAAAGTGAATGAAGCCAAAAAACAGAAAGATGTAACATCAGAAGCAGATAAAACAAAAGAGATAATTTTTGATGGACTTGATAGCAATAATGAAGAGTCATCTATAGAGCTTGAGCAGAAAACAATATTAGCAGATAAAGAAATGCAAGAGGAAGGGGAATGCCTGAATGAGAAACCCTGGAGTGGGATTACTAAAGAAAGATTATTTCCTAAAGATATAAAACCACAGCAAGCTAAAAGAAGAAACGCGGTACACCTGAGATTTAGAGGGCCCTCTGAGGATGTGCCCTACAGAATTTTTATTGGGAAAGAACTCTTAATGAATAACATGAAGTTTTATCCATATGAAATATATGCCCTTATTCATGTACCAGGAAGTACAGAATTTGACATAAGTTTTAAACATGGAGGAGGGTTGGACTGCTTTTGGAAATTATATCAGCAAATGAAATATGCAGACTTATAGATGGATTTCTCAGTTATTCCCTTATCAAAACCTGCTTTTAAGATAGTGACTGTGTTATTTTGAAATGAAGGCGTTAATGTGGTTGACATTAATTTCTGGATCAAGCAGAGGGGTGTAATGCATGGGCCGCTGGAACCGATATTGGATGAAAATGGTCTGTGAACAGGTGGATAGAAATATAAACTAACACTTAAACAAGTAGATGGGGAAATTCAACATTTGCCAAACTGTTTCTTTCTAGGCCAAGATAGAGGCATTGTTTTTTTATGCAGGCCAAATGCGGGCCTGCTACAAATATGGAGAGTGAGGTCACTTAAGTAATGTCCATGGTAAAGTCAAGTGTGGCCTATGTGGGGTTGTTGGGCATTTTGAGGCAGAATTCACAAACCAAGTTAAATGTAGTTTGTGTGAAGAGGAAGGGCACACCTTTGCAAAATGTTCCTGGGCTTCCCATAATAGCCCAGAGACTGGAGAAAGAGCAGAGCAAGATGTCTACCTGGCTGTGGTGCAGAAAGAGAAAGAGAAGCAAGATAAGGTAATAAGGGAAGCCATTATCAGAGAGGACCTGGAAGAGGAATAAAGGTACAACATCGGACTAAAGGGTTGGTAATACCAGAGCAAAAAGAATCAAAAGAAAAAACAGGAACTTTTAAAATGGAAGGGAAGACAGAAAAAGAAATTGGATTTACTATGGTTACAAGATCTAAAACCAAAAAGAAGAGTACAGTAAAACAGATCATTTCATTGGAAAAAGATTGTGAAGGTGTAGAGTTAACAAATAAATAAACCTTATCACAAGACAAGAAATGGTTCGCTATGGAGGAGGGCTCTGATTGGTCCAACACAGATCATTCTGAAGGAGCAAGAGAGGAAGATGGAGACACAACAGACATGCAGGTGTCAAAGAAAAGGAAAAAAAATCTAAAGAGGCAGGGTAAAAGTGAGGTGAAAACAAAATGGGAAGTTTGAAATGCCTCACTCATAATACAAATAGTATTAAAAATAGAAGAAAGAGGCTGGTAACTTTTAAAGTACTATTTGACTTGAGAAGTGACTTATATGTATTCCAAGATACAAGGTTACACACTATAGATGAAATTCAACAAACTCAGACAGACTAGACATGGGGACCATCCTTATGGTCCTTTGGGATAGATAGGTGTACAGGGGTGGGGTAGCTTTCTCTTCTCATGATGTTCAAATTTTAAAAGTAATAGATTTGGTACCTGGAAGAGCTATGATTATTGATGTTATCTTAAAAAAGAATGCTGTGAGAATTATTGTAATTTATAATCCACAAAGGAAAAAAGAAAGGAATATGCTAATAGATCAAATAGAGGCTTATGTGCATACTTCAAAACTTGTGGTGTGGTGGGGGGGACTTTAACTGTGGGTTATCTAGAGCAGATTGGGAAGGGCAACATCAACTTTTTTTGTGATATGACTCACTTGAAAAGAATGTTAGATAAAGTTGGGATGGAGGATGGATATAAGTTAAAAGGGAAAAAAGGAGAACACACATTCTTCAAGGGTTCACGTTCTACTTGTATAGATTTCTGGATGGTACAAAAAAAGTGGAGGCGGTTGATATTAGGAGTATACTGATTGAGACATCAGATCATATGGCAGAAGTTGAAATTAACTTGGGGAATAGGATGAGACCAGGAAAAGGCTATTGGAGGATGAATACAGCTAAGCTACAACAAGATACTTGTATAGAAAAGATTAAAATAATACTGGAAGATAAGTTAACAGTTATGGAATTATATGATAGTGGAACAGAATGGTGGGAAAATACTAAAAATGAAATCAAACAATATATGATCGAAGAAGGACAGAAAGTAGAGGCAACAAATTATAGGAAGTATTTAAAATTAAGAGCTTGATTATATAAACTTATGACAAGGCAGGTTAAAGATAAGGTGAATGAATCTAAACAAATTGAAGAAATTAAGGTTAAAATGAAAGAATACCAATATAATAGGGTCACGACTTTAATTATGGAACAAAAAAGTGGTACCCAGGGAACAAAATATCATACAAATCCTTGTGATACTAGTAAAGAAAGAATAGAAAATTGAGTTATGTACAAATTACAGGATGGAAAAGGGAAGATACATACAGATATAGAAAATACTAAATGTACAGTACAAGAGTTTTTGAAGGAAAAATACCAGCAACAAAGAAGTAGGAAAAGTGAGGATTTTTTTCTGACAATTGAGATGCCAGAGTTGGAGGAAGATGAGGCAGAGGCAATAAAGGGGAAAGTTAAAGAAGAAGAAGTGAAAGAGGCAATAAAATCTTTCCCAAATAACACGGCGCCTGGGGTGGATGGGATTCCGAATATGTTCTATAAAATTTTGAAAAAACAAATAGCTCCCATTTTAACAAGAGTATACAATGGTATAATGAATGGAGACAATTTGGCAGAAAGCATGAAAAAAGGAATAACAATTGGTTTGCATAAAAAAGGAGAAAAAACACAACTTAAAAATTGGAGGCCCATTAGTTTATTGACTTCAGATTACAAACTTTTAGCCAAGGTAATAAATAATAGGTTAAGGACTTTTTCAGAGAAATTGATAATGCAGTCTCAAACGTGTGCTATTCCTGGACGTAGCATACAACAAAATGTAATTTATATTGGAGAAGTCATAAATAAAGGACAGGAGGATTCTTTGCAAGGGTATTTGTATGCCTTGGATAAAGAAATGGCATTTGATGTTGTAAAGCATCAGTATGTATGGGATACCTTAGAAAAGTTTAAAATTCCAACAGAAATAATTAGTTTAATAAAAGCAATATATAAGGAAGAGCAAATTTGTACTATGGTTAATGGGCATCAAGGGACTTCAATGTATATAAGGAATGGGGTTCGGCAAGGGTGCCCATTAAGGCCCCTACTATATGTATTTTGTCTAGACCCACTTCTGAGGAGACTAGAGGTGGAGAAAGAGATTAAAAGTATTGTATGACAAAATAGGGAACTGAATAAAACAAGTGCTTATGCAGATGATTGCTTAGTTTTAGTAAAATATCAGCGTTCAGGGGATAGGTTAATAGAGACAGTAGAGAAGTATAGCCAATATACAGGGATTAAGATAAATAAAGGGAAAAGTAGAATTTATACATTGGGGGGCAGTGGAGAAAAAGAAAAGAGGAGATTTGGAGATAGCCGAAGGAAGCATTAAGGTGCTGTGAATAAGATTTGGAGGGGATGATGCAATACAACAAAACTGGGAAGAAAAGTATCAAATAGCCCAAATAAAAGTACATAAATGGAAACAATGGAGTATGACAAGAGAGAAAAGAATTTACTTAGTAAAAATGTTTATTGTCCCAATATTTGTAATTTTAGCATACATTTTCCTAGTACCATTTCAAATGCAATCCAAAATTCAAAGTCTTTTTTTTTTCAATTATTGTGGGGTAGCAAATTAAATCCTATTAAAAGGGGATAACCTATAGAACCATAAAAGATGGGGGTTTAAACATGATAGATCCAATTTTTTTTTTATATTAATAATTTTGTGTTTTCAAATATTATACCAGTAGTAAAAGGTGAGAACAAAGCTTGGTCTTGGTTAACACAGCAATGGAATGTACCTTTCATTAAATGTATTGGGAAGAAAGGGAATATAGTAGGAGGTAAAGTGTGGCCAATATATATGGAAATTGGAAGGAAGTATTTAATCCAGTGGGGGGTAACAGTGGATGCTCTAATTAGGGGTAACAGAAAACAGATGTATAAAGAAATTATGGAGAGAAATTTCTGGGAAAAACAAGTTTTTAAGGTAGAAAAAGGAATAAAAGAGCAGGAAATTTTAGCTGTTACATTAGAAAAAAAGAATTCTGGGAAAAATGAAAGACATAGTATGGATGTGTAGTCAGGGGAAGTTAAATATGAGAGGTAACCATACACATAAAAGAATGGAGGAAAGAATATGTGGAGAAAGAGATTGTGGGACAAAAGAGGAAAGCATGCAGCACTTATTTTTTTGATTGTGATTTTATTAAACCTTTTTGGGGTACGGTAGCCAGTTATTAGGGGATGCAAGCTTTTAAAAATATGACATACGAGATTTTGATCTATGGTCAGTTAACAAAAAAATGGGAAAAAGTTAATAAAAATACAGTCTGTTATTTTGGCAGTTTTTAAGTAGTCTATATGGAAAAACAGATGCTCAAGATTTTGCAGAATAAGGATTTGACCGTACATGATGTTTTTTTTAAGTTTCAAGATGAAGTAGATAACATTTTTCAAGATGAATGTAAATTATGGGGAGAAGAGAAAGCAAGAGAGCTGTGGAAATATGTTACTGGAATTGGGTAGATAATATGGATATCATAATGACTGTGTGATTTGTTTTTGTTTCGGAAAAAAAGTGTTTTTTTGTTTTAATAAAAACTTCCCCTACTCTTGACAGTAGGGGGACCTGTGGCTGTGTGGTTGTCATTCAATGGCTGACACTGATGGAGAGCGGTTGGTGGAAGGCCTGATGGTGGCTATGGATGTGGATACTCTGCAGTCTGGGGAATCTGGAACAGCTGAAGAGGTGGCTGGGATGCAGCCGCTGGGTGGCCAGCATATCGCCCGCAGTAGCAGTTCTGATCCAGATCCAGTGGATGCTCTAAGTTGGCGCCAAAAAAGTTGTGCCTGGAGGTGGAATTACTGAACATTAATGCTCAATTGGCTATCGCTGCTTCTCAGAAGGAGGAAGACCACAAATAGAAATGTTCAGATGCTTCTCCAGCAATGGAGGGTTCATTGGGGCTTACGAAAATATTGGTGGCTACAGTCAGCCCAGACGCACTTCCTGGGCAGGAAGATAGGACCCCACGTCAGGACTGGAGTGAAGGGGATGACATAGCATGGTCACCTGAGCACACGCTTACCTCGGCTGGCTGGATATCTTCAACCCCTGGAGTATGGCAACCAGATCCATAGATTCCGATCCCCAGCTTGAACATGGTTCAGCCGGGAGTTCCTACATCACATTCAGCTTCACTTCTGGTGGATTCTGGTGGGGAGCCAGGCCATTCAGGTAACATTCTACCTTCCAGGGATTCCAGGTGTTCTAGTAAGGATAGTGGAGAGTCTGGGCCGCAGCCTTTGGTATCTTCGGAAGCACCCTCTCCCGGTGCTGGAACTTCTTCTGGACCTGATCCCCCGACATATGCGAGTCACTTCCAGAAGCCTGTAGAGCTAGTTAAGAGATGAAATGCTGTTCATTTTTGGTACATTTGACATTCGGATTCAGTCCCTGATCACTTTTATGTGGGCAAAATTCTCCTGAAGCAGTCCCTAGGTTTCTCCCCATCGGAAGTATATGCTCTTCTCCATGTTCAGGGGGAGTGTACTTTCGATGTTAGTTTTCAGACCCCTGCATTATTAGAATGGTTTTGGTGCAGATATACTGCCCTGAAAACAAACCCTCTTTGGGTGGACTTTGTTGTAATCTCCTTGACTAAGCAGCCCTTCAGAGTTATCACCATCCTTTTTCATAATGAAGGTGTGAATATCACTGGCATTGTTTATTGGTTAGAGAAGCAGTGCACTATTCAGGGTAATCCAGCTCCAATATTGGATGGTGAGGGATTTTGGAATGGGGGTTGGAAAGTCAAGGTTAAATTGCAGCAGTCTGATCAAGATATTGTGCACTTACTTAATTGTTTTTTCATAGGTCGGAATAAGGGATTTTTCTTTTACCCTGTTCAGTCCAGGATGTGTTTTAAAGGTGGCTCTCGTAGACTTTTCAGTACTGCTTGTGAAGTACTAAAATGTACTCATTGCGGGGACTTGGGACATGTCATCTCTCACTGTTTCCAGGAGCCTAAGTGCAATCTATGTGATGATCTGGGTCATATTTTCACTGACTGTCCTTGGGCTGCTAAAAACACTGAGAACACTGATTTTGAGGTACAGGATTATTATAGTAGGGAAGCTACCGTCCCCTCAGTGTTTCCTGGTCCTAAACCATCATCCACCAGGAGAGCTCCAGAGGCACCAGATCAAGGGCCCCCCCCCGTGTTGTTGGATTTGACCCCAGTTCCTGAGACAGTTTCATCTGCCTCCTGGGTGGATTTGGAGTCCCCCCCACTTGCTCAACCACCTTCCACCCTAGAGTTTTCTGTGGTACACAACAAGAGAGGGCAGGGTTCTAAGCCCAAATTTCTGAAGTCACAGGTGGTTCCTTTAGAGGAGATGAATCCATATGATGTCCTCAAAGATGTTCCCTCTGATATGGAAGATGCTTCTGCCCCTTCAGTCGGCCAGCACCAGGCGGGCCCTTCTTCTGACATGGGGGGGTTGGCTGTTTGTAGTCCAGCACCTATATCCAGTGGCAGGGTTACCTGAGCCTCGAGTAAAGTAAAGTGATTATTTCTCCCTTTTTTCTTTATGGCTTCCCCTTGGTATCACTTTAGGCTGGCATCCTTGAATGTTAACAGTATTCAGTCTGAATGTAAGAGACTGGCAATCCATGGTCTTTTTTTTAAATCTGACTTAGATTGTCTGTTTCTTCAGGATGTTTGCCTTCACTCTCCAGTACTTCTGGAGGCAGCCTCTGCTGGCTGGATATGGGATACTAGCTACTGGTCTCAAGGTATAGCACCTTGTTCTGGCATGGGAATTTGTTTTTTCTCACAAATTAAGGTACTTAGACAATTAGAGATCATAGAGGGATGGGCTTTATTGGATATTTTGTGGAAGGGCCTGCCTTTCCGACTTGTGAATGTGTATGCTCCTCAACTAAAGCATGACAGGGTTCAGCTTTTCCAAGCTCTTCAGCCCTTTCTCTTTTCTACCATGAATGTGATTTCAGGGGGTGATTTTAATTGTGCAATCTCAGAGCCCGGCCTGGGCCTTTTGGCCAAGAAACAATATTACGATGTCTTTTGTTTAAGGGAAGTTATTGCCGATGTGGGTTTGATGGATGTTTTTGATTCCCATTTTCAAGTGGACCCACATACCAATTCTTGTAGACCTCGTTCATCAAGGATTATTTTTTTGTTTCTGCCTCCTTTCAAATTCAGGATGCTAAGGTGGTAGATGTGGCCACTTCTGACCATCGAATGTTGATTCTTTTGGTTGGTAGCCACCCGGAGCAGAGACATGGCCCAGGTATTTAGAAATTTAAAATGTCCTTGCTGGATATTCCACTTATTTCAGGAAGGTTTTGGCCATGTTATGTCAGTTAGTAAGTCAGTTTTCTTTCTATATGAGGATACAAATGACTGGTGGGAGGACTCAAAGAAAGAGTTCTGCTCTTACTTTCAGTCTGTGGGAAGGCTTAATGGAACATTTAAATGGGACACACTACATTGTTTACAGTCTAAATTGCATTCCTTTACCACCCAGCATTATGAAGGGGGTGTGGTTTGTCTAAGTGGCCTTAAGGCTCTCAAAGATAGGGTGGCTACCCTACAGCAGGATATGATGCGGAGGGTAGTGAAGCAACAGCGTTATCAGCTATTTGGTAAAAAACATGATATGATCCCCTTCGATACCCGTGCCCAGTTTTGAGAGCAACGTACTATGCTCTCTTTGCATGCTGTGAGTGGTACCACTGTGACTGAGAATTCTGCCATTTTGGCTGAGATTTGGTGTTTTTTCATGGCTGTATTTACCTGTGAGTCTGTACCACTAGATGTAATGAGACGATGGTTGCACAAGTGCTCCCTTCCTGGCCTTGCTGAGGATCTAGGTAAGATATTGATTGATCCTGTTTCATTTGCTGAGGTGAGACAGGTCATTTGGTCTCTTCCTACTCGCACCTCTCCTGGTTTAGATAGGCTCCCTCACGCCATTTATAAAACTATCTGGGACAGGTTGGGGGGTTAATTGGTGGCCTTCCTGAATAGAGCATTGAGCTCTGGTACTTTGCCGGTTAGCATGTATGAAGGGGTATTGGTACTTTTGTTCAAGGATGGAGATCGAGGGGATTGGAGGAATTGGCAACCAATAACTCTCCTCAATACTGATAGTAAAATACTGATGAAGGTCCTAAGAAATAGGATGGTAGGCATGTTGGACTCTATTGTTCACCCCACACAATTTAGTGGGGTACCCCCTAGGAAGATAGAAGATGCCTTGATTCTTCTTCAGGAAATTCTTTATAAGGGCAGTACCCAGTAGTTACTGGGGCATCTTGTGAGCCTGGATCAGTCAAAGGCCTTTGATTAGGTGGAATATGATTATTTGTGGGATGTTTTGCAGGGTTATACATTTCCTGACATGTTTATTTCTTGGTTAAAGACTTGTTATAGTAATATTAGTCTTCTGCCTACCATGAATGGTTGGGTGGGGGCTAAGATCCCGGTTGGTAGAGGAGTGCGTCAGGGCTGCCCCCTCAGTCTTTTTTGTATTTGTTATCCCTGGACCCCCTGCTCCATAGATTCTATAGGACTGACAACATTATAGGCCTTTCAGTAGGTAGTTCTGACATACTGATCAAATCAATTGCTTATGCAGATGATCTTTGGTTCTGGCCGATCAAGCCTCGGCACATTTGGCCCAGGAGGAGTTACAGGTTTTTTCAGCTGTGACCAGCTCTGTTTTGAATCAAGGAAAGTGCTGTATTCTACCGCTTGGTTGTGATGGGTCTGTATGGTCCCCTATCTGGCAGTTTCTAATGGTGCTAGGTTATACTAAACTCCAGGGCATTTATTTTGGTGGACCAGACTCGCAATTTTATAGTTGGGAATTCAAACTTCGGTCTGCTCAACTGATGGTTGCTAAGTGGAACAAATGGCATATGTCTAAATGCAAGAGGATTTGCATGATTAAATCCCATTTGTTGCCGATTTTTTTATTTCTTTCCTCAGTTTTTCCTCCTCCACGAGCTCTGGAAACTACCGCTTATAGTGTTTTTTTTTCATTGCTTACGGGGAGTAGATTAAACCCAAATTAAAAGGGGCATTACCTATCTACCCCTAGCACAAGGCAGGTTGGGAATGGTTAACCCGGTGGTTTTCTTTTATGTTACCTTTTTTTTCATAACATTGTCCCTCTCCTTTACAAAGTTTCTAACTTGTGGAGTCCTTGGGTGTTGGATGAGATTGGCCCTCTGCTGTTGACATGGGTCTCTTCAGACTTTCTCTTTAAACAAGTTAAAGTTTCTATGTTGGCTGTTTATTGGAATGATGCTGCTGGAAAGATTAAAGTTTGGATACTGTCTTATAGACATCATACTACTGGGACTCGGAAAATGGTTTATAATTGGCTGATAGATACACATTTCACTGTGGATCCTTGGTTTGTGGAGCATCCGCCTTCAGTCAAGGACTCATTTGCCTGGTTTCTCTGTAGTCCTCGGATCCCAGCATATATGTGGGATTTCCTCTGACTTTGTACACATCTAAAGTTGGGGGCTAAAGGGATTCTGAAGCATAAAGGTCTTTCAGACAGTACCCGTCCAAGAGATTCTACTTGCGCAGGGGTTGTTGAAACCATGCATCAATTGTTTTTGGATTGCCCCTTTGCAGTTGATTTTTGGGCTATCTTTCATGCATCTTGGCCTTCCAGCCCATTTCGGGCTGTAGACCCAGAAATCTGGGTATGGGGCATTTTCCCTGCTTCATGGGCAAAGTTTGACTCCTGTACATTGCTGCTCTTTATTGGATATGTTAAATTCCAGCTTTAACAAGCTCGTTGTGCATTGACCCTGCGGCAGAGCTTATTGCCTTGTGAACATGTTTTTTCTACAGTTCATCAGGAAGTCCTCAGATGGCGTTCTTTTGAGTATGATTCAGCAACTCCAGATCATTACAGATTATGGTGGAGACATACTGTATGTCCTGGTTGGACATGGGTTAATGGCCCACCCCACTGATTTTTTTTTTAATTTTATTTAATTTTCCCGGAGAAGGGGTTAGGGTGTGTTTATAGTATTTCTCTTTTTTGAATGGGTTTAATGTATGATGTAATACTGTAGTTGTTTTCTTTTCTTTCCTTTCTGGTTTTTAGTTTGCTGCATCTCTCATTTTTTGTGTGGTTTTTATATGTTGTATAATACAACTCCCCTACCTTTCGGGAAGGGGATTTAGAATTTAAGTTTTAAGATTGGGTTGTGTTACATTTATTTTAAGCTGGACAGCTATGCTCAAAATATGTCACCAATTTTTTCCTGATTTTGTTTTTTTTTGTGTGCTAGTTTTTCCTCAATAGGTTTTCCATTCTTGAATTGCAACTATTGTATGATGTACTACATTTTCTAATGTTCACACTATAATTTGTATATGGTAACCCTACTTTATATTTATGTTGCTTTGCAGTTTATATTAAAAGTCCCCTACTCTTCTAGTGCGGGGGGGGGGGTGTTTTCCGGCATTTATTGTTGTGTTTTTGTTAATGAATATTTGTATTGCATGTATGAAGAAATTCTTCTTTACGTTTACTTTTTTTTTTTTTGCATTATGATTTTGTGTGCTGCAACACTGTTATGTGTATATTTTGCTTTCAAGTTCTAATAAAAAATTCCCCTACTCTCCAGGAGGGGGAACCCTTGTCACATGGACGGAGTTCTCAAAGTAATCTGAAATGGAGGTGGAGGAGGTTGTGGAGGAGTCTGTATTGAGCAAGTTGCCACAAGATAAAGGATTGACTGAAAATATTGCTGGAGACTTGATTCATGGACTAGAAAATAGAAACCAACAAAGGAAAAGAAGTTTCATTACTGTGGAGTCGCCAGTTTTTCAGGAGGAACTGTGTGTGCAACAAACTGAAGAGGCAGCTTTGCAGAGCAATTTTCAGGGTGAAAGCCCCTCGGCGTGGCCTCGGCAAAGGGAGAAAGTTGTAACTGTGGCACACGAGCCACTATCGGGAGACATCAGAATAAAGAGACCCACCCCAAGCGGAAACCACGTCACAAATAGTGCGACAACAGTTCAGTCTAACTCAGCCAGAGAGACATGGAGGTACGACGTGGTCAGTAAAGGATTTCTTAACTTGCACTGGATGGAAAGAGGCTCCAGGATGATCATGGACACTGGATGAGGACTGGGATGAGGGAACTCACGGAGTTCTGAAATTTTCAAACAGGCCTGCAACAAAAAGTGTGCACACAAGTAAGACTTTGATGGCTTCTGCTATGAGTACTTATGCACAGTCTACAGATGGGAATCCAGGGCCAGGTAGGCCAAAGGACTGGGGGGAAATGATGGATTTGAAGGAAGGGAATAAGGCACAGAATATAAATGAAAATGATTTACCTCTGGGAGCAGTGGATATAGGATCAAGGTAGAAACTGTGCAGAGCAATAATACAAGTAACTTTCAGAGCAATGATAGAACTTCACATCAAAGGGGCCAAGGGACCTCAGAAATACCCAGGGGAGAGCATGGTGAACATTCAAATAATGAAGATCCAGGGGAAGGGAGTTCAAGGAGGCAACAATCTGAAGGGAAAACTAAAGGCCCTACTTTATCTGCTTTGTTTAAAAATAAATTAGAACAGGCACCTAGAAGGAATGCAGTCAGGATTAGGTATAGAGGGGGACTTACTGAACATCCTGACCGTTATTATGTTGCTAAGCAATTGCTAAAAAACTCCATGCACTTTCAGGCTGCTAAGATCTATGCCCTAATCCATATTGCAGGGGAAGATACTTTTGATGTGAGGTTTAAAACTTGTGCATGTTTAGAGAAATTCTGGTTTAAACACAGCACTTTAAAACACACCCCCTTGTGGTCTCCTTTTTATGTAATTCCCTTGACAAAACCCACAATCTGCATTATAACGATAATGTTTCGGAATGAAGGGGTCAGTGTCAGTGACATATATCAGTGGCTTCAAAATAGATGTGACATACTGAGTCCACCGGAGGTGATTACAGATTCAGAAGGGTTATAGGATGGGGGGATGGAAATTCAAGGTACAATTGTTCCAGGTAAATTCAGAAATTATGCATTTACCAAATAGTTTCTTTTTGGGGAAAGACCGAGGTGTCTGTTTCTATGGGGGACAGCCCAAGGCATGCTACAAGTGTGGGGCCCGCACACACTTAAGTAGCACCTGTCATATGTTAAAATGTAGCTTATGTGGAGGATATGGTCATCCCAGTGTTAACTGTGATAATGTTTTTCAATGTAACCTTTGTGACGAAAAAGGGCACGCTTACCATCAGTGTCCTCGGACAAGTAGAAACAGAACAGAAGGATGGGACCAAAAAAACCTAGTACAAACAGCCCAGAACAGGCAGGAGGGGAAAGAAACAAGACCACAAAGAGAAAAAGACTCACCAGCACCAGATAAGGGTGAAGTTAGGAATCCCTCTTAAGCAGAAAATGAGGAGCTCATAGTAACACAGGCAGAAGGTCCCCAGAATAAGGATGCGCAAAACCCACTCTCAGCTGAAACACAGGTACAGGCCTAAAAAAAACAGTCAGAAACAGTACTAGAAAGTGAGAAAATAATACAGACAATTAGTGTAACAAGGGCAGCATCAAAACAACATCAAGTAGGTTTTGAAATGCCCTCAAAAAAAACCTTTGCCCCATTACAGGAAGGAGGGGATGAATCAGAAGGTGGCTCAGAATCTCCCCAGCAGTCAGAGAAACCTAATGAGATAGAATAAACTGGGACTAGACCTCCAAATACAGCAAGGAAAAAAAAATAATCAGAAAAAGGAAAGGAGGGAAGAAAAGGAAAAACGTGGCCACCTAAGGTGAAAATGAGTAACAGTTTTTACACTAAAGTTTAATCTAAAAACTGGCTATGACCACTTTAAGGGGGACTTCTCTTAATGTTGTAGCCTAAAAAACTACAAAAAACAGGTGGCTCTTTTTTTTTAGTTTGGTGGCCTCAAGCACAGACATTATTGTACTAGCAGAAACTAGACTGAAATCCTTATTTGAAACCTCAAAGGTACAAAGGAGTTGGGTTTGGGGCCCATCTTTTTGGACCATTGGGGATGAGACGGCAAATGGGCTGGGTATTTTATTTAAATCAACTCTTTTTTCAGTAACTAAAGTTATTGATGTAAAGCCCGGAAGGGCTTTAATCTTAGATTGCAGGTATAAGGACTTTCAGAATAGAATTGTTAATATTTATGCCCCACAGTCGAAAGCTGCAAGAACTAAGTTATTTAAGCTAATAAAACCCTTCTTATGCACCAAAAAACACATTATATGGGGATGGGATTTTAACTGCTGCATATATATTTCAGAAAGGAGTGAGATGGGAAAAAAAGTTGACTGTGATTCTTTGGCCTTGAAAACTATAATAAAAGATACATGTTTAACAGATTCTTATAGGAAACTAAATACAAATAAAGGAGCCACCTATCATAGGCATATGTATGATACCAGAATAGATTATTTATTTTCATCTAAACATTGTAATCTGGTTCAAGTGACAATTCCCCCAGCTGAATTTTCTGATCGTCATATGATAAAAGGAGACTTTAGCATGGCAACAGCACCCCCCCCCCAAATTTCTTTACACAAGGGACAAGATGGCATCTAAATAAAACATTTTAAACCCAAACGGAGACAATTACACAGATAAAACAACTTTTTGTATGGAGGATATCAATAAAATGCATGTATGAGTCAACCTGGGAATGGTGGAAAGATACCAAGACAGATGTAAAACATCTTATAAGTATTGGTAAACAGAAATCAAATGAAAACTATATAAAACATTTAGGATTTTGGAACCAACTATATAAAGCAATATCTTATCCAGGGAAAAATAGAGTGCAATATGTGAAACAAATCACAGAAATAAAAGAACAAATGTTTAATCACCAGTATTGTAGAGCAAAATCCCTAGAAATAGAAATGAGGTGTGGTACTGTTAAATCATCAGCAGCAGACCCTTTTATGGCCTGCAAACAAAGGTTAGAGGCCACCACAATGTCTGGGTTATATAGCCAGGATGCAAAAATAAAGAGAACTGAGCTTGGAATGAAAAAAAAATTGCACATGATCATTTAGTGAAGGAATTTAGACAAGCAACTTTACAAAAGGATCGGCTAGAAGAAATATTTACAGCTCCAGCACCACAATTAAGTAGAGAAGCAGCTTTTTCAATGATTAAACCTATTTCCCAGGATGAAGTGTTAAGAACTATACAGGGCCTTAAACTAGGGGTGGCTCCAGGAATAGATGGCCTAACAGGCGAATTGTATGAAGAATTTTCTCAAGATATCAGTGTTTCTAGCAGAGTTATAAAATTCACTATTATAAGGAACAGAAATATGCAAAGACTTTGGGAATTTGTACTTATTAAGGTAAATTTTTGAGACAAAACAGAAAAAAGACAGAAGTGTATATTATGCTCTTAGAGCAGGCAAAAGCCTTTGATAAAGTTAACCATTGATACCTATTTTCAATATTGCTGAGATATGGGATACCACATAGTTTTATACAATGGCTTTCTAAACTATATGAAGGGTCAGTGTTTAAACCTTCTATTAATGGTTACATAGGGGAAGCAATTTCATTACAGAAAGGGGTGGGGCAAGGCTATCCCCTAAGCCCTCTCCTATGCACATTTGTGTTAGACCTAGTAATAAGACAAATTAAATGAGATAACCAAATTATTGGGTTAACTCCACATGAACAATTAATGCTGAAACTGTGTAACATTCATTTCTAACCTGGGCTTTTACTGTATTTGTACACCAGATTTTCAGCATAGCCTTCTTATTACCCCCACCTAATGGACCAGAAAGTGAAAGATTTTCAAATCCATGCCTAATGGCCTGCCGTGCCAACAAAAGGTCATTCCACATTACAGGTACAAAACCACATTATGGACATGATTTGAAAAATGGCAGCAGCCACATTCATGAGGTGCTGTGAAGAAATGGCCATGTTTAAAATTTGGGGTCATAGCCGGCCCGCTGGTGCAGCGGTTGGGGTTCTGCTCGCGATGCCAGCAGACCGGGTTCAGGAACGAGCCCAGGTCGTCAGAGGGCCGGCTGGGGGAGAAGGATAGAGCATCCTATGGACTGATCTCCTTCTCCGGGGGGGTGGGGGGTCTCGGTGTTCCATGTGAGAATGACACCTAGCGGAGGATGGGTGTATCACCCTGAGCACCGACACATGGTCGAAGAAGGGAGGTACTGGGGCAGGACAGACGCAGGCCTCATTGCATGTCTCCACCCCAGCCAATAGGGGGACAAAAATTCCTCTTCACCAGATGTCTCCATGATGCCCTGCTCCTGGCTTCGATTAGCCGCCTGGCCAAGAACTCCCCAACCAGATACAATACACGGTGCCGAAACCTGCCGCATTACCGTGCCCCGCCTCCTGGGGGGCAAGCCAGGAGTAACCGGGGAGTTCGAGTGGTTAATTAGGTCGGTGGAAACTTCAGGGGCATCGTGACCAGGTTGGATCCCTGACAACAAGGTGAGGGGGGTCAAAAAGAGGGGTTAAATATAAAAAAAAAATTGAGGGTCAAAATACTGAAAATTACCAAAGTTATGAGCCTGCATTCATAAATTTCAAGGTATGGGCATTACTTTATTTTTCTTAATATTTTTGCCCAAATTTTAACATAGCCTTCTTATGATCCCACCTCATGAACAAGTGCAGAGAAAATTTTCAACTTCTGCCTGAAAGGAGATTTCGAGCAGCAAGTCCAAAATCACCTTTCGGTACAAAGAAACACATTTTGGCCAGGATTTAAAAAATGACAGCTGCTACATTCGTGAGATTCGTGTGAGGAAATGACTATGCTGAAAGTATTAAAAACTACCAAATTATGAGTCTGCATTGGCAAGGCCGGCCTGGGGGGTTGGAAAGGTGGTCTGGCTTTGGGAAGAGTGGTCAGATGGGGGTTAGAGGCTGGTCCAAATGCTGGACAGGAGGTCCAGGTGCATGAAGGGTGATCAGCATGTGCTCCACCAGCCCACGCACCCATCCCCTGAACCCCATCAGAATGAAACAGTGAATGCCCTGGTGCTGTTAGCACCCCCTACACCCCATTACCCATTTCAGTTCAGGTCACATCCTCACTGGTCTCGGATAGCAGCTCCCTACCACCTGGCACCGAACACCAGTCCTGTGATGTGTACGGCAAGCCCTGGTGTCTAGTAGCACTCCACAATTGCCAATCACCCAGCCTGTGTCTATATCTCTCATATCTTCAAGGGTGTACATGTCAAGATCTCTTCCTGGACCACACAAGAACCTCTGCACCTGCAACCCCACCCAGATGATCAATAGCCAGCCCATAGCTTTTTGGCACAGAGGTGGATGTGTTACCAACCGATCCAACAGGAAATGAACACTGGCACCAGGGAAGTTTTTTAAATCGAGGGTACTAAGTTAAGCAGTTGTGTGGCATACTGAATGATAGCCCCTAGCCTCTCACCTCGGCTAATTACCAGATACAATGCAGCAACGAACACAGATATATAGACTATATTATTTATGTATATCAAAATACTTAAAATATAGATTAGATTATTTGTCTGATTATTGCCAGATAGATGAAAAATTAAGAAAAATTGCATTTGTATTGCTTTTACTTCTACCTATCCCTGAAAACGCTGTTTACACACAGCAGCAGCAGCAGCTCGCCTATTTCTAATCCCAGTATAACTGCCCCAAAACTTGTTGCCTGTATTGCTAGCTTTGCCCAGTAATTTCCACTGGAATAGATTGCTTCATGGCTCCAATAAAAGGGTTCACAGATGTGTTTAGCCAGTAAAAAATATTTTTAAGTATTACCTTTTTGCTCACATAACAGATACACCACTAAGTTGGGTGCGAAACTTCTGGCCACGAAACTCGAAAGAAAGACTAGCATGAGTACACTGACTGCAGTGTCATCTTTTGGAGGGCAAAACAGTGCCAGAACACCACGCTCAACGTAGTAGTGTATCTGTTATGCGAGCAAAGAGATATCTCTTGTGAACTAACCACCACACACCAGCTTCATCGTGTGCAACCTTTTTTGGTGCTGGTCCTCACTTGAAAGTGGCTCCCCAACGTATTTTACATACGAACATATGAACAAGCCAGCAGAAGAAGGCCATTTGGTCTATCAAGTCTGATCATATTGCAGGGTCCACAGCTTAAGCTAATGTCCCTTCCTCCCCACTTCTCCCATCCTCCCTACCCATGATTCTTACCTTCCCCCTATGTTTATCCCAGCCTCTCTTAAAGCTGCCCACTATCTTCAATGGGATGGCCTCTTTCAGCAATGCATTCCAAGTGTCAACTACCCTCTCTGTGAAGATGTGCTTCCTGACCTTCTTCCTAAACCTCCAACACTCCAGCTTAAGACTATGCCCCCCCTCCCTGTTATGGCTGTCACTCAGCTTAAAGAGACTCTCCTTATCAACCTTATTTATCCCTTTGAAGTTCTTGAAGGTCCCAATCATGTCCCCACTCTCTCTCCTGTCTTCCAGGGAGTACATGTTCAGTGCCCTCAACCTCTCCTCGAATGCCTTCCCCTGCTGACCTGCTATCATCTTTGTAGCCCTCCTCTGCACTTTCTCCAGCAGGTTAATATCCTTTTTGAGGTGTGAGCACCAGTATCAAACTCCATACTCTAGATGCGGCCTTACCAGTGACCTGTACAAGAGCAGTATAACCTCCTCTCTCCTACTACTGAGCCCCTTAGATATGCATCCCAGCATCTTGTTTGGCTTTGCTGCTGCTTTCTTGCATTGTGTGGGGTTTTATTTATTTATTTAAAGATTGGTTACTGGGAAAGGCACACTAAGTCAAGACTCATTTCCAGGTTTGACCCGGGGGGGGGTAGCCAAAAATACAGGGAAAATTATTTACAAATGAAAAGGGCATGGACAGCATAATATAAAAAGTAACAATTAATGTGTACTGTTACAGGATATATACATTCAGTATAAACGTTTCAAGGAAAATTAAATTTACAACGTAGAGTAGAAATGAAGTGCTGTAACAGGACTATACAGATTATAAATGTTTCAATAGAACATACAATAAGTGCATTCAAATGCAGCGAGAGCATGGAGCAAGCCTTGCATATGGATGAAGCACCAAGAGTGAGAGAGTGAGAGGATGGTGGGGGGGCTAGGGGTACAGGACGGGGCCGGGAGACACAGAAAAGATGAGCAAGTAGCAGAAGGAGCTCATTTGAATAGATATTTCAGGGTGGACAGCATGGAGGAGTGGCAAGTGTCATATGGAAGCTGATTCCATAGGCGTGGAAGACGACAGGAAAATGATGCCTGTCCCAAGCAGGTGTGAGAGTGGGGAAGGGAGAAAGAATGAGCATTCCTAGAGTGAAGGGAATATGTAGATGGGCTAGCTGCACATGCTTGCACTAGGCACCACTGAGGGACATTGCCATTCTAGTCTTTCTTTCAAGTTCTGTGCACTGGACTATGTAACCCTCAATCAAATACCCACAGAACTAGAAAGAAAGGCAGAAGTTTCACCCACCTCTGGGCATGAAACTATCAGTACAGCTAGAGCACTCTTCATTTACCCTGACCAGCATCCTGTAAACTCCCCCCTACCCACTCCCTGAGCTGGAACTCCACCCATACCCTGGACAAAACTCCTCACACATACAAGAACAGTCTCCACCCCCAGATGACCACAATCTGTGTTTCTGCATTTACAGTACATGCATGTCAAACCTCAAACATTTAACCCCCCTCACCCACAACATGTTCCCTAGCCCACCCTCACCACAGGCATTGTTGCTGGCTACCAAACCCCACCAGCCCTAACACCCCCTACCCCCCACACACAGCTCTTGTGGCAGCCCTCCCATCACAGCCATATGTTGCAACACCCATCCGAAATAAATGGATAGCATACTGAATGAGAGCCACCACCCCATCACATAGGCTAATTACTGGGTGCACAGCAGCAGTACAGGCATATATTAACAATAAATAGTGCACTGTATGTATTATATGTAATATGCGAAGACCGATATTGATATAAAATACATTAGAACACAGCTTTATTTTGTTTTGCATCATACAGACTGCTGAACATAGTAATACCCCCCCCCACACAGCAGAAGATCACATACTAAAACCACCCTATACATGTTAAATCATTTATAAAAACTGTAGCTACCTTGGCCCAGTAATGCAGATTGCACCGATTGATCCCTGCTTCCCAAACAAAATTAATTCCACACATATTTTGCAATTTAAATTATTTTTATTAGCATTCCTCTGCTCACAACCATATAGAGTACTGGATTCAGCGCAGCACTTCCGGCACTGTTCTGCCCTCCAAAAGATGGCGGCTTGCTTTACGTTCTCGTGCTAGGCACCACCGAGAGGTGTTGCCACTCTCGTCTTCTTTTTTTCAGGTTTTGTGACTTAACGTATCTCTGGCAGAGCTCCCAGCCAATCAAAGAACAGGGAGTCTTTAGCCAATTTTCTAATCATCATGTGACCTTAGCCAGTTCACTTGATCTCTCGGTACTACAGTTCACCCAGCTGCATATATGAGTAGCAACTGGACCCCACTGGAAGTGAGATGTTGCATCTCAGCTGGGCTGTTCTAGATAAATAAACTGTAATTGCAAAGTCAGTTGGAAGAGGACAGAAAATCCATGGTGGCACCTCTAGAAACAGAATTTGTCAGCAGAAAAGGATTGCTTGGTCCACCCAGTCTGTCCAAGGGTTCACTGCCTATTGTGCCTTGGCACACCTTCCCTGCATTTGCACTAATATATTCCTTAGTTTATCAGTTCTTATGTAGGCTTGAAGCCTTCCACCACTCTAGCCTCCACAACTTTGACAGGCAGTTGGTTCCATGCTTCTACTACCTTTTTTGTGAAGAAGTATTTCCTCATACCCTTTCTGAAATTTCCACCCTCCAATTTCATTGCAAGCTTCCTGGTCCTGAAGCTCATCCTGTTATGGATGGGGCTCCCTCCCTGTACTAGAAGGTATCTATCATGTCACCTCTCACTCTCCTGCCCTCCAGAGTGTACATATTGAGATCTTTCAGCCTCTCCTCATACAGCTTCCCTTGCAACCCCTGCACCATCTTGGTTGCCCCTCTCTGGACTGCCTCCACCCTGTCTATGTGTTTCTTGATGTGTTGTCTCCAGAACTGCACATAGTATTCCAGGTGGTGGTGGTGCATCAGAAAGCAGTACAGTACCAACCACATCCCTCTGATGCTGATGATGCCACTCCTTATACACTCCAGTAACTTTTTTTTTTTGTTAACTTCCTTTACTCCGGATGCCAGACTTCAAGGGCCAGTTCAGGCAACTCCCACGCAGCTGGTGCTACTGCCCTGCCTGAATCCCACACAGCGAGACACCGTGGACAGAGTCCTCCCCACTGGCCCTGAGAGAGTGGAGACCCGAGAGAGTCAACTGGGTAGGGACCAGTGGTGGATGTGTGCACCATCCCCTGGGGACCACTGTCTACCTCCTGGAGTCCAGAGATTCCCACCATGGTTTTTCCCCAAGGCGGCAGACGTGGAGTGATATCGGCATCCAGAGGGAATGCGCCCACCCCTTCCCACAGAGATCTACCGCTGCCTCCTCTTTCCTGTCCCCACCCAGATGTAGTGCCTCAAGTCTCCACCGGGAGCCGCTACATGGTGGGGAAACCCTAAGATCCCACCCCAGGAGAGAATAGCAGTCCTCTGGATGCTTGATCCTCTCCTTCTGCCGCCGACCCAGATGACCCGAGTCCACTCCTGAACCCGAGTTACCAGCGTGGTGTGAGCTGTGGCGTCCAGCACCTCAACCCTGTGCACCACCATGCCGGCTTACACCTCACTAACTATGCCCATGGCACTGTCACACTGTGCTGCCGCCTTGAAGTCTTCTGATATAATAATTTCAAGGTCCCTGTCTTGTTTACTGACTGCTAACACTAACCCCATCCTATACTCATCACTGGAGTGCCTGTACTCTAGGTGTATGACCTTGCACTTTTTGGCATTCAGCCCAAAGATTCTATGTCTTCAACCACTCCTCTAGTTTTCCTAGAACCCTGTGCATTGTCTGCACTCCCTCCTGGATGTCCACCCTATTGCAGATCTTGGTGTCCTTTGCAAAAAGACAGATCTTTCCCTCCATTACCTCAGCAGTATCTCCTGTGAATATATTCAAGGAGGACTGGTCCCAACACTGATCCCTGTGTCACCCCACTGGTCACCCCCCATCCCGGTCCTTAGAGTATCTGCCATGTACCAATACCCTCTTCCTCCTATCCCTTAGCCAGTTGAAAACCCACTTTATCATTTTGGCACCAGCCCCCAAATTGGTCCCTCCTAATTAGCCTTCTGTTTTGCAGTGGGTTGACGACCTTGCTAAAGTCTACATAGACTACATGCACTGCCCTTCCTATCTTCCTCATATCTTCCTGGTCACCCTGTCAAAGAAATCTTTCAGATGCATTTGGCATGACCTCCCCCCCACTAATGAACCCCTGTTGCCTGTGGTCCTTCAGTCCTTTGTCTTCTAGGTAATCAACTGGTCTCTCTTTTAGTAGGGCATCCATTAGTTTCTCTATGCTTGAAGTTAGCCTGACTGCCCTGTACTTGCTAGATTCCTCACTACTGACGCTGTTATGCAGAGGGACCATGTCCACCCTTTTCTAATTCTCCAGAAGCACTCATGTTTCCAGTGATCTGTTGAGCAAGACCATCAGTGGAGCAGGTAGAATGTCCCTGAGCTCCCTCAGTACCCTGGGATTATCCCATCCTGTCCCATAGCCTTATGCACTTTCAGGACTGCAAGTTCTTTCAGTACTCTGTCCTCTGAAAATGACCTTGTGTCCACCCCCTCCCCACCTCTGCTCATACTTCTCTCTGGTGGCTCATCCTCCTGTACCTCTACTGTGAAGACAGAGCAAAAGTACCTTTTCAAAATGTCAGCTTTTTCTTGGTCTCCTTCAGCACAGCCTTCCCCTTTCACCCCTCTTATCTTCAGTACCCTACACTTCATTTTTCTCTTCTCGCTGACACAGTGGAAAAAAGTCATCCCCCTTTTTTGCTTCCCTTGCAGTCCTTTTGCCTTAACTCTTCAACCTCTTTCCTATTTCCTTCTGCCTGGCCTGGTACTCTTCTCTGTCCTCTGAGTTTCTTTGTACATTTTGAAAGCTGTCCTTTTTCCTTTCACTGCCTTTGCCACCTTCTTGGAGAACCATAATGGTCTTCTTTTCCTTCTGCCTTTTTTTACCCCTTTCATGCAAGGGCTTGTTGCCCTAATGATGCCATCCCTTCTTCCCTTCCACTGCACCTACATCCCTGTATGGCCACCCCCCCCCCCGAGGTACTTTCTGAAGCAGTCTCCCATTTCTTTGAACTCTGCACTCCTATAATCCAAAATCCTTATCTTCATGTAGCTCACCTCATCTCTTTTCCTTACATTGACCCACACCACACAGTGATCACTGGTACTCAGGGGACTTCACACTGTGATTATTTGCAATGCTTTCCCTGTTTGTGAGTACCAGATCCCACACTACCCCACCCCAAGTAGGTTCTTTTACAAGCTGCCTCAGAAACATTCCCCGAAGGGGGGTCTAGGATGGCTCTGCTCCTTGATGAAGCTGCAGCTGGTATGTTCCACTACATCACAAAGGGGCCAACCACAGACACACTCACATCTGCAAGTTATATTAGGCTTCACTGGCATGAGTGATAGAACATTTCTTCAACAGAGCATACATAAGTAAGGAATTACCCAAGACAGGGTATGGGGTTATTGGGGTTTAATCAACATCATAGGTACATTGTAAGACACAAGGGTGCAGGCCGAGTGCCCACTCAGCACCTAAGCTGTTAATTAATTCCTAATAACCCCATACCTAGAGTGGGTTATTGCGCTTCTAACATGGGGTAACAAGAATTATGAAAATATGAGCATAAATCCTTTTTTAAACACTAAAATGCTGTAATCCTGACTAGGTGTCCTTCCACCACATGAAGTACTTCCACCATGGAATTGCACTCAATAGTGCACACAATGGCTAATATGCTGCCACACTGTTACAAACCTGTACTTTTCCATGAGGGAGATCTATACTTTACTGTGCTGCTGTCTCCTGACACTTGTCACTATTACACAGCTCAAGCTGCTTTCTGAGTAATGGGGGGTGTGACATTGTCGGGAGAGCCTGTTCTCTCTCCAATCTGCAAATAGCAGGAGACACATGGCACTAGAAAGAAGTGTGCCACATCTCCTGACATTCAACACTGTACTGTAGAGTGTTTATGGGAAGTGGGCATCGTCCAGCAGCTGCCTCACATCTGTCTCCCGCCTGTGACTCTCACTCTGTCTCTCTTTCCACACATGGGTGAACAAGGCTGTTTGCTCTGTGTTACAGACAGAGGTGACAGCAGGTTGGAGCTCTCTTGCACTGAATGACAGTACAATAATACATGACTGGTTTCTGTGCAGTTGCTGAGTGGGTTGCGAGGTGACCAGGGACCGACCGAAAGCAGGACATCGTCTGTAATCCTTGCAGTATACTGCAACAGCATTTTAAGAAAATTTAAATTATCTCTACTTCCCCAATTTGAGCACTTAGTATTATGGTTGCCACATAATGAGTTAAGAAGGCAAGATCAGAAATGTCTTTTTTAGAATTTAGTGGCTGCAGCCAAGAAAGTATTATCCCAAAACTGGCTGCCTGCTACCACACCCACGATAGCTCAATGGCAGAAAAACATAACAATTACGGATTGAGAAGTATAATGCTAGATGGCTCCCATTCCACAGTTATATGGAAGAGATGGATTCTACCCCAATATTAAATCAATATCTCACCTGAATCCAGCGACTACCCAGGGCTGGTCAGGTCTGGGGGAATGGCGATAAAGAAGAGGGAATGAACATGTTTGGCCTACCTAGATTACTAATGGAACACAGGAAATTAGATTTTTATGAGAGATGAATAGAAAGGTAAATTGACATATTTTCTTTTATTAAATGACCACACAGCAGACAAAGCTGGGAAAAACAAAAGTCAGTGTTTAGTATATTTCATTGTTGTTATTAGTTAATATAGCTGTTTTGCCGTTACTGTTGTAAGTTAACATTTACTGTCTTGTTCATCATGGTGACATATGCACTGATCTTCATTTTAACTGGAACTAAGTTCTGCTATAATTTGTCCCACGTCCAATGGGCAAGCAGTTCATTCAAGAAGGGGTGAAATACAATGGTCAAAGTAGATGGATGGAGGACACAGAACAGGAAGCACCTGGAACAGAGAAGAAGACCTGACAAACACACATTGACTTATGAAGTGTACCATCAGGGCCTATACTATATTTGTTTTTTTTTCCCTTTTTATGTTTGCTTGCGTGCATGCTCAAGAAACATGACAGCTTGCTGGAGTAGCAGGTTGTGGAGGTGCGGTTGTGTTGTGGCCAGTGCCAACACTGCGTTTTGGGGCTTGTCTCTGTGGCACCAATAAATGAGCATGCTATCTGTGACAGCTGCTCAGAAGCATGCTACCAACTTGAAATAATTTCGCCACTGCAATGAGGGAGCGCCCCCTCATTGCAGGGCGTGCCTTGCCTGGTGTAACATTTCACTAAACATGGCAGTGACTGTCTCTGTCTGTCTCTCACAGTCCCACAGAAGCCGACGTTGGGGCGCCCAATCCCCCTATTAGATTGCCCACTCCCCAGTTCATTTGCTGATGGGGGAGCCCAATCCCCCTCAGCATAATGTTCCCCCTTCCTGTTATTTGTCTGCCAAGAGGGGTGCCCAGTCCCCCTCAGCATCATGCCTCCCAAACACAGACATGCTTTCTTTACCAACAGGTGTCCCAATCCCCGTCAGCTTCTGCCCTCCCTCCCCAAAAATACAGGTGGCACAGTGGAAGCCCACCCCAGCCTGCCAAATGTACCTGTAAAAAAGGAAACCCTCCCACAAACTTTTTTTTTTACCCTGTAAACAAGAAAATGCTCCTAATCTATGGTGCCCCCTTCCCCCAACCCACACCTATCCTTTGTGTACCCCACCTCCCCACGCACACACCTTCACCCAATACTTACCTCTGGATCCCGCCACCACTATCTTCACTGGTGCAGGAACATGTCTGCACTCTTCAAAGCCAATCACAAACTGAAGAAATGCCAGTAAGTTGTATAATGGTATAAATCAGGGGTTTTCAACTTAGGTGGATATCTCAGCCAATTTTGCGACTTTTGGCACCATATTTTCAACATGGGGTTCTTGGGACCCCACCTCATGAACTCAGTCACTGTCATGTCATTATTCAGTTCCAAAAGGTGATTTCATGGTCACTGTGCAGAATCACCTTACAGGACCGATTAACGAAATGACAGTGCCACTGTTCATGAGGTGGGCTCCCAAAAATCCTATGTTGCATTGCACAGTTCCCACGCACGCTCGTTACTTCAATAATTTTTAATATTTTCACTCCAGATTTTCAATATTGTCATTTTTCCACACCTCCTTATGAACACTACAGCTGTAATTTTTCACATCCTGCCTGAAATGTGTTTTCGCACAGCTGGTGCACAATGGCGCGGTCGCTGTGCGAAATCAATGTTTGGGACAGATTAAGAAAATCACAGTGACAGTGTTCATAAGAAGAAGTCCCACAAAGCCCATGTTGCAAATTTGGTAAACAGATTATAAAACATGACTGCGTTACCAGCGTGCAATGCGCAATTTCTACACACACTCGTAACTTCGCCAATTTTTTATATTTTTACTCCACATTTTCAACATTGTAATTTTTTCACACCACCTTATGAACAGTACAGCTGTCATTTTTGTCATACTGCCTGAAACATGTTTTCATACCTGTGGCAAACAATGGGCGCAGTTGCTGTGCAAAATCAATGTTCGCAACAGATTAAGAAAATCACACTGCCACTGTTCATAACCAGAGGTCCCAAAATGCCTATGTTGAAAATCTAGTGTAAAAAATACCCCAAATAATTACATTACAGGTGTGCATTGCGCAGTTTCTACTCATGCTCGTGACTTCAATTTTTTTTTTTATTTTCACTTCAGATTTTCAACATTACCATTTTTCATACCTCCTCATGAACAGTGCAGCTGTCATTTTTCACTTCCTGCTCAAAATGTGTTTTTGCAACTCTGGTGCCAAATGGCACAGTCACTATGCAAAATCACCTTTTGGCTAACGAACTGACAGGGCCACTGTTCATGTGGTGGGCTCACAAAAAGCCCATGTTGAAAACTTGGAGTGAAAATACCAAGAAACGCCCAGGATGTTAGGGTTTCTTACCATAACACCCAACCCTGTAGGGACTGACAGGCATCAGTGGTGTGACTTGGGATTGTGGACAGTAATGCTCACACCATTCCACCCCCACCCAGCAGTCAGTGGCAGGCATCGAGGTTTGCCTTGGACTCTTAGTCCCCAAAGTTCATCCCATTCTCCTAAACTGCACCCATTTCAGCATATTTCCTTATGGAATGGGGTGAGTGTAAAGCCCGAAAACCCCAAGGCACACCTCGACACTTGTCAGTGTCTACAGGCTAGGGTGAGGTGAAATGATGAGCGTTATGGGCGATGACCCAAAGGCACACCCAAATGCCTGTCCATCTCTGCAGGGTGGGGGTGCTGGTTGGCGTCACTTCAATACTTCACTGCTATTCCTATTCTGCATCTGTCTAACTCCTGCACTTCCAATGCTAATGCCAGCAAGCAAACATTCGGCATTGACAAATGCTTGTTTGTCATGCATTGCAAACACTGTGAGTGTTTTCATGGTGAGGGGTGGAACACCTCAATGCAGACAACTGTGGGATTCAAAGCCAGGGAGCTGCTCTGTGTCACCCAGAGGTGCACAGCTCACACCTGTCCCCTTATGTACCCAGTCAAGTGAGTGCTACCAGAACAGCACCACACTATATGGCACTAGTCTTGTAAGCACTCACATGGACAGCAAGTGGGGTTTTACAGCGCTTGCTGTAAGTGCTCCCTTGGTCACTGTCCATGGTGCTGATCACGCACAAGGCCACCAGAATCCAGGATGCTGGCCAAGCTGCTCCTATGGAGTGGAGGGCTGGAATATTGAGTAACTTGACCAGCAGCAGTGGAGGCCAGGGTTCTGATCCTGGTCTCCAACCTTTCAGCACACCTCAGGACTTTTTTTTTTTTTTTTACAAGGGGAAATGGAAACAGTATTCCACGGCCACAGAAATGTAACTGGCCCCGTGATCAACTCCCACCCGGATTGGGAATCCTTAAGTCTGGGAGGTGCGGGGGTGGAGCCCCCCTCTAAAGAAAAACTGGTGCTATTATTGCAGAACACCCCTTGCCGACACTATTCTTGTTGGCTTTGTTTAGACCCAGTACCCGTACTTACAAGGGCTGTGTGTATTTGTTGTGACAATCAAATCCACCCAACCAACTCATAAAATACCTCACAACTAAAAATCACACATCATATAAAGTTTTTAGATGAAGAATAAAGGACAGTGTAGGCATCTATGATTGTGTGCCTTTCCATAGCAGTTGCTGGTATTTCAGACCAGTCCTAAAAATGCTGCTTTACATCAGCATGCATCAAATAAGGCTATTTATCTGCATAAAATTGTGTCTAGGGGTCGTATTTCATCATGTGTTGGAAAAGTTGTGAGTGTTTTCATGGCATGGGTTAGAACACCACAGTGCAGGTAACTGTTGTATTCAAAGGTGGGGAGCTGCTCTGTGTCACCCAGAGGTGTGCAGCTCACACCTGCCTGCTCTCAAGGTGTGTATGTGTGTGTGTGTGTGTGTGTATGCATTGCTGAGTTGTTTGTGGCAATCAAATCCACTCAACCGACTCATAAAATACCACACACCTCAAACGTCTACGTCTATACATCTTTACAGCTGCATTTTTATTTATTTATTTATTGAAATGTTTCACCAGGAGGGCACACTGAACAACAAGTTGCTCATCTTCTGGTGTGACCTGGGGGGGGGGTACAATTGGATGTGGAATTAGACATGAAGTTTAACATTTAACATCTGAGAAATTAAGCATTCTATTACATTTGTAACAAGACATACAGTTAAAAAATATAATAAATAATCATACAATCACATTTGTTATATAACTTATAGTTAAATATATCATATCTGTAGAATATGCATTTAATTACAAGTGACATATCTGAGGAACATAGTACAGAAATTTAATGTAGTCTTAAGTTAACACAGGGTTAGTGCAATCTGGGAGCACCTCAGACAGAACAAAAGGTTATTAGCTTTAGTGAACTAATTCCTTTGTTTAAGTACAGGAGGCTAGATAGGGGGCAGAAAAGAGGTGGGGGTAAGGGATAGGGTAGGGAAGGACAAGTAATACTGTACCTGGAACTGGCCCCTTCAGAGTGTAGAGACTGCTGCCAGTGGTGGAATGAGGTGAGAATTTAGAATAAGGGGCAGGAGTAGGCAAGGACAAGTTGGGTAGAAATAGTAGAGGGGATGATAAAGGGAGGAAGGAGGGGTGGGTGAAACTTGCCTAAGACTAGGCCTCTTCAGGATGCTGAGAACCCTGTGGAGAGCACAGTCAGGTGAGGATGAGTTAGGTAGAAAGGATGGAGGGGAAATGGGAGGGAAGGAAGAGTCATTTCCAGTGCTGGACCCTCCAAAATGCTAAGAACCCTGACAGGGGCAGAACTAGGTGAGGACAAGTTGAGAAGAGAGAAAAGAAAGGATGAAGGGAAAGCAGGGAAGAGGAGGGAGGGGAGGGAAGGAAGGAAGAAGCTTGCCTAAGACTATGCCACTCCAGGATACTGAGAACACTGCCAGAGCACAGAATCAGGCGAGGACTAGTTGGGTAGAAGGAAAAGAGGGGGGGAGTGTAGGAAGAGTAATTGCCCTGTGCTGGTCCCCTCCAAGATGCAGATAACACTGCCAGGAGATAGAATTAGGTGAGGGCAAGTTGGGCAGAGGGAATGTGGGGGATAGAAGAGGAAAGTAAAAAAATGAGGGAGGGAAGAAACTTACCTGAAAGTAAACAACACCAGGGTGCTAAGAATCCCAACAGAGTGCAGATTTAGGTGAGGTCAAGTTGGGTAGAAAGCAGTGATGAAAGTGGTTCAAAAGAAGTACAGGAACTATATTCAAGTCCGAAACTGAGCCTTCAGCGGGTTGAGGCATGCCCCGGAAAAATTTTCAAAAATGAGTCAATTTGGTGCATTTTAGAGAATTCTGGATCACATACATGTATAGTTAACCTAGGTCACACAATTGGATACTGGCTGGGCCTATTTTCCATCTTGCTGTTTTATTTTTTTATTTTCCCATTAGCTCATTATAGCATTGGGCCACTAAGGGCAACATAAGCTTCACTGTCCCATTGTAGTCTGTTTACTTAGTGCAGATTACATATCTATCCTTTCCTCTTGTCACCCTTTAGTCTGCATGAGCACAATGCAGACACTAACCATGCTAGCTGCTACACTGCTATTAGTACCAATTGATGTGCCTTCAAGTCATCCCCATAACTTCCTGTTATGCCCCAGGCCGAGCATGCACCAATGAGCTATCTACTCTGCCATCCTACAGGTACCACTAAGGTCTCACACATGACTAAATCCTCCCCCCCAATTTGCTCTGCGTCACAGGTGAAACAGCCACTGAGGAGGGCATCAAACTGCCACTATTCCACCCTGTTGGTGGCCATCATGCTATCCTCCCTACCAAGGCACCCTAATTCTATGCAATTCAGGAATAAAATGCTATTCTACACCAATAGTATCTCATCAAAAAGTATGTCCTAATCCTCCTGCTAATCTCTGGGAACATCCACCTTAACCCAGGGCCAGCACCCAATGTGGAAGAAGCAATGGGAAAGAGGGGCGATTAAGATTGCATCTCTGAACACATGCAGCCTCCTGTCTAAGTTTACTGTCTTCCAGGCTTGAGTCACCCAGCATAAGCCAGATGTCATCTGCCTCACAGAAACCTGGCTGTCCCCAAAATAATGAACTCATCTATCATGCCAGAAGATCACACCATCTACAGGCAAGATAGAACAAGCAAAAGGAGGAGGAGTCTTGTTTATATAAAGAGCCCACCAAGGCGTAGTGCTCCTCTAGTCAGCAAAACCACCAACTTTGAGCTGCCAGACGTAAAGTTTTACTTGGTGCTGCCAAATGCAAGTCCATTACAATTGCCACAGTTTACCTGCCACCAGGAAAAGCAAAATCGGGCTTGATGCAGCGAGATATTTCTCTGGGAGCCTGCCTGCTGCCACCCTCCCTCTACTCCAATCGCACAGATAACAGACCGGAGACTGCCTTGAAGCCCTGCACTCCTGCCGCACAAGAGATTTTCAGCTCAGTTTTCATTTTCTGGTGCATCTCTCTGTTGTGCCCTGATTGGCTGCTGCCATGCTGGTGAGCCCTCTAAGTGGCTATTTGTTAAACCCAGCACTAGTCCGCCAGCTGGACCGTGCCACCAAGTTTTAAACTTACTATGGAAACGGCAATATTTTTAAAGAAAAGTGCAGTCTGCCTCTAGCCAGTAATAATTAACTACTGAGCTGTGCTTTTCTAGCCTGTAATAATAACTACTGAGTTATGTTAGTAAGCTAATTGTACTGCTCTAGTTAGCCTGATATTTCAAAATTACTGTATTTCTGTTTTGTGTGTGTGTTTCTCTGTTTAGCACTGGTTCTTGCAGCTGCTAGCTGTCTGCCCCTCCTGCCATCCGTGGCTGGTGCCTGCCTGTGGCTCTTAGACCTGCCCGATTCCCAGTTAATTCTGTCCTTTGCTTGATCTGCTAATTTTGTTTTACTCCTCTGATTTCTGTCGGCTTTGTGTTAATCCCCCTGTCCCTTCTTGCAGGCTTCCAGACTGTCCCTACTCCACAAGCAACACTCACTTCTGAGAGGTCCATTACCACCAGCAGTCCCTCTGGTAACAACCCTTAAAACAGCAATAACAGACCATCTCCCAGGGCAAGGACCATCAAGTGGGGGGCCCGGCAAGAACCCCATTATGCAATGATCCAAGCAAATGATCAGATCAATCTTGAGATCATTTATCTCAAGCCACAGTGACTGAATAAAAGTCTAAACACTTTAGTTTTTACAAATCTTGATACAAATAAACAATATCCAATTGAAATACATCGTTTACACTTAAAAACAGTTAAAACATTTCATTATTTCTTAAATTCAGAACCAGTGTTTTTTTTTATAAAATAAGATTGTACGTTTTTTAAAAACAACCACATTAAGTTCCCTGGAGTTTAAATATTTCTTGTATCATATCTTTTTTTGCTTCACAGCAGATGCCATAAATGTTGTTATTTTTATGGCTTCTTCTAGCACTGAGGATGCAATAATATAAATACAACATCATAACTAACATCTGCATCTTTAAGTAAGGTGTCAAATAAATATAAATTTCTTATTTTTGAAAATAAAGGACAGATTATAATAATGTGCTGTATTGTTTCTAAACATTTTGTATTGCAGGGAAAAATTCACTTCTTTGTTAATCATCAAAATGATCTCTATCTTATCATAGTATGTGCATTTGGAATTTAGGATTTCAAATCTTGCCCAAGTTATTCATTTGTGGCATTCTGGCTATATAGGTAATGTCAAATACTCTTCCAGGCTGTGGCTTGATTTATTCATTTGCACCAAGGAGCACATTTGTGTGCTCTTATTATCTCCATATCTTCTGGTGGTGTTAGCATAAACAGTTTTCTTTTAAGTCATTTATTATAATTTATAATGTAGAGAAATAGTGATATTTCTATTAAAGTCTATCCATAGGTGTTGCATATTAATTTTCTTTAAAACATCCAGTAGTGATTTTCTCCAATTTGAGTCATGGCCTTCATTTAACCATCTGATTTTTCTTTAAGGGATATCCAGGGTTGCTGATTTATGGCATTATGGATGATATTTAGCCAATATGTGACTAGTCTTAAATCTTTTATAACCTTTAGTGGTATCCTGCCTAGCTCAGACCTTCCAGCCCGCATGGGTTTGCAAGTGCTCCCCACGGCTACCATCTCTGTCCTGCCCGCCAACTGCTGTGGTGACATCTATCTGTGGGAGCCCACCTGCTGCCAGCCTGCCACCCGCCCTCCACTCCAATCACACAGGTAAAAAGGACAGTCGACAGAGTCTATTTAGGCAGTGAGTTCCACAGCAGAGGTGCAGTTTCACTCTGCACCTCTGCTGTGGAACTACTGCCTAAAATTATAGGCCTATGATTATCGCCGTCACCGAAATAAATCAAATATTTGAGGCGCGGCCGCACCAACCTGTTTACACCCCGCACCGGATACTCACAAACTCAAGCAGCAGCCAGACTCGACACAATCGCTCGACCGAACACTGTAAGCTTAGCTCAGCTGATGAGCACCCTATCCTATTGCCGTTGTTTTGCTTTAATGCTTGCTTGCAAGAGGAGTCTGAGTCTCATCTCAGCGACACTACCACAGCCACAGTGCACAACAAAGAACGAGTCTGTAACTGTTTGTCACAGGCACTAGACGACCGCCTTCTGCGCTTCGCTATTGGTCAGAGTTTAATTAATCACAGATCATGCTAGGTACACAACACAATTGTGATTGGTGGAATTACCTATTGACAACGTCCCTTGACTCCCTCCAGTTTTTAAAAATTAGGAATCGATTCAGGAGTTACCGTGGTGTGTATGTGAAATAAAAATCAATCGTGGTCTGTCCTGGGCTCCTGAGACTCCGACTGCGGAGAATGGAACCATGCCCGTCACAGAAAAGGTACTGAACTGCCTCTGTGCTGTTCCGGCTCACTTTCATCACTGGTAGAAAGGAGAGAGGGGGAGGGGAAGGGAAGGAGGAGGCTTGCCTAGTGCTAGACCACTCCAGAATGCTGAGATCCCTGCCAGAGATCAAAACTAAGCATGGGCAAGTTGGTAATGGAAGGAGGTTAGGGGTAGTAGTAAGGGGGTAAGCGATGAAGGGAGAGGAGAGCATGCTGGGCAGCAGACTCGGGGGCAGGAAGGTTTAATAGGGGATATGAGTCATGGAGAGGAGCAGCTATGCTGACATATTGCTGCTAAAGAAAATGGGTCTCTCAGTGACACTACACTTGGGCTCCTTGCCTCTTCTCCCTCTCCCTCTCCCATACCCATGACTATGCCTTAAAAACAAATGATCAGTCTCACTCCCTTCACCAGTCACACAGGTCCTGCCGGTGGGGAGGGATTGCTTGGGATCCATGCCTGTCACCCCCATCCACCCTGAATCCATGTTTTGTTTTGTTTTGTTTTGTAAAAGGAGATTCCAGTCATATTGATCCTTGCAAAACAGTAGAGGATGGAAGGTTTGATACCTTTTATTGAACCAACATGTGTCTTGTACAAAGATGGAATTATACACAAGCTTTCAGGGCCACACAGGTCCCTTCTTCAGGTGTTTCACCTGAAGAAGGGACCTGTGTGGCCCCAAAAGCTTGTGTATAATTCCATCTTTGTACAAGACACTTGTTGGTCTAATAAAAGGTATCAAACTTTCCATCCTCTCCTGTTTTTGTTTTTTTTAATCTCCAATCTCCCCCCTAACTGGTCATGGCTCTTGCCAATGAGGGGAGAATTAATTTGGGCTCCAAATGTTCTTCTCCTTTTCTTCACCCATGACTCCATCTTCCTTCACTGGTTGGGAATGTGAAGTCTTCCTTCCCTTGCTGGTCACAGAGCTCCTGCTGATGAGGAGGGAACTCACTTGGGCTCAATGCCTGTTTCTCCCTCCCCCCATCACACCCTTCCTTAATCCATTTTTTGTTAAAACAAATCTCTGATCTCTCTCTCTTCAATAGTCACAGCTCCTGTGGGTTTCAGATGGCTCATCTCCCCTTCCCCCCAGCCCTGACTTCATCTTTTTTTTTTAAATTTAACAATGAGCAGTTTTTCTCGTCATTGGTTGCTTTTTTGTTGAAAGGTGGTGGGGGTGGAACTCACTTGGGCTCTGTGCTGTTTGTTCCTCTATACACATATACACACACACACACACACACACACACACACACACACACACACACACACACACACACAACACACACACACACACACACACACACACACACATACATATGCACACACACTCTACTTTTTTTTTATCAAGTCCAGTCTCCCTCACTGATTGTGACTTACTAGACAATATCATTCCAATCTATCTAACTTTTCTAAACCTCTCTCTCTCTCCACCCAGGGATTCAGTTAGTTTATTTTTAATGGCAGTCTAAAACTTTCATTAGTCAAATTCTGGAAGTCATACCAATTTTTAGTAAAGTAAAATACTTCCAGGATCCCATTTGTGGAAGTCAGTATTCTTGGAAAGACTAGTTTATGGATGTTAATTCAATATACTAGTGGTTAAATACAATTTCTTTCAGAAAAATCCATCATTTCTGACTTCCATTCCTACAATTTTGGAAGTCATTGCATTTTTTGTTTTACATTTGGAAGTCAATGATTTCCTCCCCCTTTATTTTGGAAGTTTTTGCTTTATTTTTGGAAGTCAGATACTCCAAAAATGGAGTTAACTGAACCCTTGTCTCCACCCCAGACTGCTTCTGTTGTGGACTGTGTTGTAAGAGTACTTGGAGAAGATGATTTTTTTAAATAACTTTAACAAGCATTTTTTCTCATAATACCACTTGGCTGCATTTACTCAGCAAGGTGGTGCATGTGTATCTCTGTGCTCTTCAAGCATCAATTAAGTATGAGGATAAATATCAGTGGGGAAGACATTGTTATACATTGTAATGTCTCAGGTGCTGTGCCTTTTACATCCCCAGTAGCTGCTGCTAAACTAATGGCATCAGGACTGAGTTTGATAATGACTAATGGCATTAGGCATCAGTTTCTCAAGTGGGGGTTCAGGTGGCTTGAAAGGAGACTCTGTCTCCAACAAAGCAGCTTCCTGTACTGGCTGGTGGGCAGCATCTTTGTTCCGGCAGCAGGAGCTGCAGAGTGAAGAGGGATCAGAAAAAGCTGCAGGACCAATCCAGTAGACAGTAAGCTGCAGTTGTGTTTGTGGATGATTGTGTGAAGTGGGGATTTGGGACCATGAAGTGTAATCTTTTTTTTGGGGGCTGTTTGATTTGACCTGCAGAAGGTCACATTCTGTGGGGGGCTGACTGATTGTCTCAGGGAGCACAGAGTAGAAAACTGGCTTACAAGGGTCTGCAAGATCTGTTTTTGTGTTTAGGGCTATTTGAGAATTTGTGTGGAGCTGGGGATTTGGGACTGATTGTTTTTTCCCACAGGCAGCACCAGAGGATATGTCCGCCCCAGTCCCACCCACCCCAGGCTCATCTAACTTTATAGTGTCACCACCAGCGATCAGAGGAGGCATCCTGATTGATGTCAAGAAAAGGAGGAGCATCAAATACAGCTGTGACCTAAGCAGTTAGCAATACAACAGGGACCTAATCTCTTTTAAGGGGGCAAAAGGGAGCCAATTGGTGAAGGTTGAGGAGGGGGAAAGTAATACAAATGTTA